>CM030010.1:6212500-11012500 GCA_017639485.1 Pluvialis apricaria
TTCTCTCCTACTCCTTCTAGCTAATCTTTCTCTCCCCCCTGTGAGTAGGAGAGCCTCCTCGCTGTCTGGCTTTCTGCCAGACCTTTTCTGCCCTATCGAAGCTTCACAGGCTCTAAAACACATCCGAAAAAAAAAAAGCAGTTCTTCAAATATTCCTTTTCCTTCTGCAGCTTTTGTTTCCAATTTAACATCGTGACTATGGTATTTATTTTCCAAGCCTGTAGGCACCCCATTAGGGAAAAAACAAAAAAAGAAGCAGCCCTAAAGCTGGAAAACTAAGAAACAAAATGAAGCCCGTGTTGAAGCTGGCTGACCTACCGGCCCAGCAGAGAGTGCAGGAGGGAAAAGCGACCCCCTGGGTATTGCGGCAGGGGCTTGTGTCTGACAGCCGGTCAGGAATGAGAAATCTGTGTGTGAGATGATGACTGGCAAGCAGAAGAGTAAAGCACTCACCTCCTACATGCGGTTTGGATCTGGGGAGACAACAGGGAAAAGAAGGTTATTTTTAGAGGGTGGGAGATTCAAGGGCACACAGGGTTTTGGAAGGATGGGACTAAGTTTTAACCTGCAGCTAGCCTCTTGCCTTAGCTCCTTCTCAGATGCAGCACTGAAAGCTGACAGTCATCCTTTGTCTTAATCAGTCCTGCCCGCTGTCACCAACTGTCTCTGAAATCTAGCACGGGTTGTAGCTACCAGCGTAACTCTATAAATGATACAGCAAACTGCAAGGGTGTAGCTAACATGTATATACTCCGCAGTACAGACTAGTATACCTTTGTGTAGGTACAGACTGGGGTCTATAGGTGACACTATAACTTCTCAATCAGCATCGTCAAAACCATACAACCTTTAAAAAGCTCACCTGCAAGGCAGAATAACCCTTCTGCAGTTATATGGCTCTCTGCTTTTCACCCAAGTGATTCGGTGTCAGCGCTCCCTAATGAAGCTATCAGCTGGGAAAAGCTCACACAATATTGTAGCACTCCGATTCTCCCTTTTTATAGGATCTGAATAAATAAATTTGCCAAGGCAAATTACTTAAGATTTTCAAAAGTATTTCTCATGTAGGTGTTCAGTCTGAAAAGATAAACGTTTGGGAGGGGGTTTAACCACTTTTCACTGACATCGGGGTCATCATTGAGCACTTCTCAAACCCAACATAATTGGCGTATATAATTTATTCCAGCACATACTGTACGAGGAATGAACACAACATAATCTTCCTTCAAATACTGAAGGAGTCAGTTCCAGCTGTGCCACTCACAAGGCAACAGTGACAACAAAGCACCACTGTAAGAAGCAAGAAATAAAAAGTACTATTATTAAACATAAATCAAGAAAACTGAACCCGTCTAAACCTTTCCCTCTATGAATACACTGTGAGGGGAAAGAGGTCAGAGGCAGGCAAGTGGTGCTTTGATTCTGCCATAACATCTTCTTTCTGTTTTGTGCGTGCAAACAGTCTGCTGCTGCTACAGTCAGCGATTTGCACATCGGGCAGTAGGAGCCCAGCTACCGCTGTATTTGCTTTCTGCGGTAGCTTCCTCCTCTTGGAGTGTTTGAGCAGTATATGCCACCGTAACATGGCTAATTAAAGGCTAAAATGTGCATAATTAATATCAGATGCACACATATGACAGCATTAGGGTAACACTGATAAGGTCTATGGATATCTTTCATTAGGCCAACCAGTACAGCTGAAGACAAGAGACCAGCTTTGAGCACATAAGCCTTTCATAATGTTTTAAATGTAATATACAAAACACTGCCATTCCTTAGAAACCTTGTCTCACGTCTAATATACCTGTAGCAGATTCTTTTGTCTTTATTAATCCACTTACCATCCTTGCTAGTATGAAGTGCTATTACAGAAAAAGAAGATAGATTTTAATGTTCTTGCTACACTAAACCTCTATGTGGTTTATCAAGGACAAAAGTTTCCACATTGTACCTACTGATTATATTCCCTCAGGCTCACAAACTATCTTCTGCTTGCAGTCAATGCAATTCTTTAAGTTCCTCTCTCGTTAATATGAGACGAACAAACTCGTTGGGAACGAACATGCTGTTCAGATGCTGAGTCTGCTGGGGCTCACCCTGTACCTTTACGGTTTGTCTCGGGCACACCTGGCTGGATAACGAGGGAGGGACAAGGAAGACAGATGACTGTGTGAAAGGGGAAACCATCACAAGCCAACGCACAGTCATTTTTCAATCAGACTTAGATCTAGACTAGAATGCTCTTTTCCAACCAAAGTAACACCTTATTTGAAGATAAACAATACATTTAATTTATAGTAAACTGAATTCCCAATTAAAATGTTATTTCAGCAAATGAAACATCTTCATTGCCATTTTAATGAGCTATCTTAGATTTTCCTAAATGCTTCTTTTAACTTGCTGTTTCATATAAGTTATTTAAAAATGAACAGGTATGAAAAGACTGAAGCAGCAAGCTTTTTCCTGCCCTAAGAAAAAATGAGCAAGAAAGGTTCATGGAAGCAAGAAATACCCTGAAACTATGTCTACACTGAGACACCCAGGAGCCGCTCCAGGCTCCCGCCCTGGCTGCATATTGAGGTTACATCACACCTCCAAAGGACATAGGTCCATCAACGCATCTCCTTCCCGCACACCTTGTCATCAGTGGGAAGACCAGAAAGGAACCACAATATATTCCAGACTCATCCTTGATATGGAGAAGCTGAAGCTGTGACTCCAGGGCATGCTGAAACTCATGCAAACTGTGTGATTTAGACAGGGCCTTAACTTACTCTAATGGTGGTTTCTTAATTTCTCCCCTGGCAAACCAGACGCCAAGGGTCCATTGAGAAGCAGCCCTGTCTCCATGTGTAGGCAGGCACACTCACAAGGATAGCTCTCTTCAGCAGTGCCTGGTGGCTGTCTCTGGTCAGGCTGTCTATGGCCATTAAGCAGCAGCTGCGTAAGGCAGGAAGAAGGCATTTGCACCATCTCAGAGCTACAGGACACGTAAATCAACTCAGCTACTGTAGGTACATTGCATCCCTCCTGCTTTCCAGAACAGCCCTCCTCCACCCAACAGCCCTTGGATGCTCCACCACCCAAGAGCAAGATGGAACCAACAGCAGCGAGAAACCTCTACAGCCTGACCATAACCCCCTCCCCACTCCATGCTGCTGCACTGGCTTTCTCGCTGAAGGGACTGAGTGTAACCGGCGCCCGTAACAAGGAGAAGAGTCTGGAGTGAAGCAGTGAAGTTGATCCTCGAAAAGGGAGGGGAGAAAGGTGTTTTCCCTATGTGTTTTAATGTTTGTCTTATTTCTTCCTAAATTAGTAATTCAATATATATATATAAATTGTCAATAAATTAAAGTAACTTTCCCCAAATCAAGTCTGTTTTGCCAGCAATGGAAATTGGTAAGTGATCTCCCTGTCTTTAGCTCAACCCATGGGCCTTCTCTTTCCTATTCTTCATAGTTTTTCCCCGCATGTCACTGAGTGGGTGAGCGGCTGGGTGGGAGTTTGGCTGCTGGCTGGGGCCAACCCACCAGATACATAGCAGAGAATATGGGACAAGGCCTGCAAGCAACATTTAGTTTTATAGGAGGAAAAACACTGCGGGGCACGTGATGACAGTGAAAATTATGATATCTCAGTTGTACATTGCGTTCTCAGTTACACTCCAGTTTTGCACTTGGAGTAAATGAAATTACCCCATGTTAACATAGAAGCAACCTGACAGAAGGAACTGGCCTCCGGTTCCCACCAGAAAGCAAATAAAGAGCTATTACTTAAGCTACGCTATGGGGCCTGCGCACTCTCTCCCACTCGACTTGAGCAACAATAGTCCCAGAGAGCATATACAATTACTTGTTTGGATCATGTTCAAATACAAAATTGTGCCACGGAAGGTATAGTGACTTCTGCACAAACACTGATTATTTCTAAACAACAGGTGTAGGCATGATAATAATCTTTGAAATTGCTAGATTTAGTGAATTCTGAAGGTTGTCTTGGAAATGGGACTGATCAGTTGAAAAAAAAAAAGACTGCAGAGAAAGCATTTCATCACTGAATGACCAGGTTCTGTTCTCTTTACTGTGACAAAAGCCAGGCTGTAATTTTAGTTCCCAGAATCCCCTCTTCCCTTATTCCGAGTTTCTAATCTAACAGCTTTCTCTCCTGCAATTAAGACAGACCACTTCTTATAATATTCACCCTCTTTTTCATATATATGGTCTGCCTTTGGGTCTGAAAATGTTGGTATGCCTAAGCATTCCTTGGCAAAGAAAGCCAGATGTTGCCGATGCCCGTGTGTCTAAACAAAGCCTATTCTTGGTGATATTTGATAGCAAAACAAGTAAAGGAGTCATACAAGACTTGGCCCATATAAAAGTCAGCTTGTGGAGTCAACCATTCAGATTCCAGAGGTTCTGAGAAGAGGAGATCTCTTAGTATCTCACTGGCAAGAGATGGTGGTTCAGCTTCTAGGGTCCCATTATTCTTTGCGGGAAGATACAAGGCCGGGCACGTCTGTAGGTCTCTGGCCGACCTGAGGAAAAGAGCCTTCATAACCCCGTAAGCTTTTTTTTTGCACTTCCTGTGGCATCTGTCTGCCATGCGTCCAGGCTCCCTTCCCAGCGCACTGCCATTTATAGCAGGCAGCTTTAACTTGCCAGTTACTGCCGATTCCTTCCTACACTGCTTCATGTAGCTGGACCAAGTGTTTTAACTGAGTTTTGAAACTCAGCAGCAAAGTCCTGGATGTTGTCTGTGATTCCCTTGTAGATGTCAACGTTAGAGGTAGGCTTTTATTTTGCACTGCGTTCTCAACTCACCTTGGATCGCAAAGGGCCTGAAAGTGGCAGAGCTGGGCTAGGCTTCCCACGTGCCCTTACAAATCACGGTGTTCAGTCTTGCTCCCCGTCCGTAAGAATGTCAGATGCGAGCCTGCATGTTAACTACCGTCTTGCTGGCATCCGCAAGAATGTTACATAGCCCAGTTTTTTATCATTGAAGTAAGGGCTCAGTGATAGCTCTCCTAAAGGGCTATGAGTAGCTGTGCATACTCTTACAGACACGCTTCCAGACAAGGTGACAGCCCATGGTACACCCTGGGCTAAACGCAGCTCCTTTGCGGTGACAATGTGTCATGTTAACTGTAAGCAAACACAAGCAAATAGTTATTAGAAATTGAAATAAATGCGGTGTTCAGATCCATTCTAGTCCATGAGTTGATTCACAAAGACAAGACACTCTGAGAAGAACCATCTTGCCTCTTTTAGGGACATCGTCTTCTCTTAATTTCAGAATTCAGCTGGACATGAGAGCTGAAGCAATGCATGTGTGAGAAAGAACGTCAGGAAGCAGAGAGGAGGGTTACTGCAGCTGAGTGCACAGCAAGAGGAAGGTTAGGCCCAGTGTTGCGCATCTCTGTGTATTTTAGTTTTGATGCTTTTGATTTCCCAAGGGTTGGTCAGCTTTGCTAAATGATCTTTATCCTCTGTCCCCTCTTTACACTCTTAACCACAAGACAAGCAGGGAATATTTCTGGAGCTGAGACACTTCACAGAAATTCATGCATAACTGAATCCAGGATAGCTGCAACCCAGTTGGAGGGCTACAAAAGAACGAACTGGAGAGGCGGCCTTGGCAGTAAAAGTACATGAGGACCAGGAGCCCACCCAAATGCATTCAAGGGTCATTTGAGACACCCTCAGAGAGTGCCTAGTGGATACCATTGCAGAAGGTCATATGTATCTCATGAATCCTGAGTCATATCCAACAGCTGAATTCAGCCCCAAAGTTCCCTGAAGCAGGAAGGCAAGGACTGAGGAAAAGAAAGAGTGGAAGAGCAATTAATGGCATAGGAAGGAAGAAGCAGTTGCATCAGGTTGCAGTACTTAGTTGGTTTTTGTTACCTGAAGTGCAGGAAGGTGCCCCGTGTGGTTTCAGTACAGTGAACTCAAGACTTCTCCCTACCTTTCAGGGGTGTGTGCAAATTAGATATACCCTTACCTGCTACATAACCCCAAAACATTTGCATTTCTGTTGGAGCAGTCTAACTTCTATGTGCACGTGCAAGTGTGCATGAAAGTGCTGGAATTTACTTCTCCACATTTCATGGGTGGAATGGCTTTCTCCAGTCCCACACCAGACTCTCACTCACCTCCGCAATGTCACTGGCTTCTGCCCTGCTACTGGCACGACACTTTTGGGGATGAAGTCCTGATTTTTGGAAAATAATAAAATACGTCTATCTAGCCCAATGCTTCTTTATTTTAATCAAACTCTCATTCGTAGCTAGGCCTTGGAGGCTGAGCAGAGCTTCTATCAACCAATATCACCATCTCAGAAGTACTTCAGACTACATAAAGGGCCTGTAAATGCTTTAAGTTCTCAGAGAGAACTAAGCACATTTATTACAATTTTTTGGAAATAATTAGCTTTTATTTAGAAGTCTGTCATATTTCCCAGCCTACAGAAAGCACAAAGGTATGTTACACGCCTTTGAAGTCTTTCTTCTAAAATACGTAACTACCATGTAAAGAGCAATTATATTATAAACAGTATATCCCCATAACAGCAGCTGATTTTAAAAGTAATCAGCATACTCCATGCAAGAAATACGTCATAAAGGAGCACATTTAAGAAATGAGAATCAGCCTGGAAACGTTACGTGAGCCTTTCGGATTAAGAATAATTCCCTTCACAAATGAGAAATAAAATGCATACGCTGCATACCAGGAATCAAACCTGGCCATGAACCGGGGGTATCTGACATTTCCATCTTCATCAAGGGGGATTCTGTCAAGTAGCAGCTCAAACTCTTCATCAGTAATCTCCACGCCAAACCTGAAACAAACAGCAGTTAGCAGCACTCGCTTGCGGAGTTCACATTTGGGTCAACAGTACCCACAATACCCTGAGCATATGGCTGCCATTAACTCTTTGTTACTGCTTCGGTCCTCAAGATCAAGAGCACCACGTGAATATCAGAGGTTAATCAGGGTTTTGATCGCTTCAGCTTTCTCAAAGAAAGAAATTCTACCCTAGAATCCCGGCATTGGTGGGGCACAGAAATAGAAATACTAGCATATTGAACTGTGTGCAATTGTCCTCTATAAAAAGTTATTCATTACACTAAAACACTGGTATTGCTTAAACTAGTTAACTCTGAAAGGCTTTTCATTTGGACTGTTTAGCATGAAAGAAAATGTAGAGAAAAACTGTCTTTTCGGGAAACAGCTTCTTAGTGCTTTTGGAAAGCATTTCATAAGGGCTTTAAAGACATTTTGCATACAAATATTTAAAAGTGGCAGTGTTTATTCATCAGCAAGAAAGTGTTTTCACCTCTCCAGAACAATCAAAACATAATCCTTGAAATACTGGCATAAACAGGAATGACTTAAGCAATAATAAAGAACAAGGCATTCATTCAGGAGTTTGCAAAGCTGATAAAACTCAGCTGACTTTTGGGGGGATATATTCTCTTTTTGGCAAGGCAATGAAAGGGTATACAAAACATAGTATTTATTTGTTGATTTGGTTTCATCATCATGCTTTCCCATTTTACGTAACTCAAGAAACCCTTCTGTTAGAGTGCCATTTGTCCTTAAATCATTTTGGGGATTTCTGACTCAGAGGTTTGGAGGATGGAGAATGGCTCATTCTGTAGAAGCCTTTGCCCTGCTTTATTTCTGAGGAAGTCTGCCGAGGATACAGCAGATACAGCTGCTTTTGCGTTTGCCCTCAGCTGACAGTATCTCACTTTACTGGCTTTCACCTTCACTTACCTACATTCACTTTTCATTTAGACACATGCATTTAGGGAAGCTTGCGTTCTGTCAATGCACATAAAACCACACAGAAACAACGTAAACCTGCAGCATTTTTTACCTCTGAAGACTATAAAACCTAACTTGGCTGGGAGCGTCAGTAAGAACAACTTTTAAGGAATTAATAACTGTTCTGGGGTTAAACATCATTGCACGGGTCATTTGAAGACTAGCTATTCGCATATGTGATCAATGGACAAAATCTATTTGTTTACACGATCAGTTGAACAAAATCTCCTGTTTGTTGCTATCTTCCTTCCCCCCATCGCTTGTACCAAGGGGTGCCATCCCAGAAAGGAGTTTAGGCTGTATATAAGGCATAAGCAGTTGAGAGTCTACGCTGAGAACCAAAAAGTTAGGTAAACTGGCCAACTTCTAGCTCTGTGACTAAAATAGATAGACTGTTTAGTCGTTATATTATTTCTCTATGTATAACCATAGTTACAAAGAAAGCTAGATAGGTTCCACGTAACATAACACATGAGATCCAAGGAAGAAAAAAAACAGCACTTAGTGCAACATATATGGTTTTGTACTGCAAGCATATGTATCTGGGGTAAAGAAAATGGCTTTTCATATTCATCATCACTATCTACAAATAGGCAGGAGAGCAACAAAGCCACAAACTGCTCAAAAAGCAAAATGAAGCCTTTCAAACATTGTTCTGGAGTTAAAGAATTGCTGCGATCTAAAAAATAGGAATAAGGAGAGGAAAACAGGCTCATGGGGCTGGAAGCTATGGCTCAATGATTATTACCCATTTTGTCTTTTCTTAGAGCAAGACTAAATAATTACGGAAGGGAGGCCCTGCTTCTCTGGCAACTTCATTTGCCTCAGTACAAGAATTTTTGTAAAGCCTAGGAGACAGAAATTCACACACAGATCACTATAGCACCTTTAGCTGCAAATAAATACTCTTTCAATCACTATTTAGGCAGATTTCACTGGAGGCTCTGCCTTATAGTATTTTTCCCTCTCCATAGCTAAAGATGGGTGCTCTGATTGTACCAATACGTGTTTGTTATGAAAAAAAACCCACCAACCTATGATTTTTTGTTGTTGACCAAGAAGATTTTTGATGTAAAACGGAGGAGAAAAATTTTCACTACTTCTGGTAACCAAACGAAAAAAAAACCCAAACCAAAACCCCTTGATAGGCAAATGAGTAAGGATTTTCTTGCTACTGAACCCAATCTGATCATTAGTTGTTACTAGCAATATTTCTTATTATACAGTTCAGTATAGCTCTGAATAACTGCTTATTTAGTTTCACTTTGGGAGGCTGATAACTCATCATTGGCTGGCAGCCTGAGCCAGACAGGCAGTTCTCTAACGTGGAGTGAATCGTGCCACTGCAGCAATCACAATGAGAGCTTCTGATCATACCTTTTGTAAGAAGAATGTCTCAAACTGCTCTCCATATCAAGCTACGTGAAGAGACTATTGGGAAAAAAAAAAAAGGTTGTCTAAGTTTAATGCTCAAGAAAGTTACTGAACTATCAAGTGCCAAGATGGACTTATTTTTATACCCACATGGAAGACTTAACTATCTCTTCCCTCTGTATAATTTCCCATTCCCAGCATTAGCCTATAACTGTGATCCGTGATACCTGATCCGGGCAGCTGATCTCTGATCTCCGGAACCCCAGACATACACTTGACAGCGTACAAATATATTTTATGAGAAAAATACCACCATCATTTAATGACCTAAATAAATAATGTAATTTCTACAAGGAGAGTGGGTCAGAATCATGCTCTCTTCAACACTTTGCTGTTTACCTCCAGTAGTAGAAAACAGCCTTGAAACCGTTTTGACTGAAGTTTTGCCAGTGACACACAACTCATCCTCAAACGTGGCTGGGGAAAAACAGTGGTTTGGAAGGAACTCTGTGTGATCTCTGTGTGCCACAGTACCTTCTAGGAGATGCTAAAAGTCACTTCAGTGTTGAAGGTCCCCGAGCTTCCCAAACGCATCCAGGAAGATGGGAGCTGATCCTGAAGGTCTGGTCTAAAAGTACGCCTGTATACATTTACTTCGTAGGGTGGCGAATCCTATTAGAACAGGAGTGGAATCAATGCAAGGTCCTGGAGGGTTCCCTATCCCCTCCTAATGTCATATCTGCAAGGTCAGAAAATACATAGACTGGTCTAAAGGCGGAAAACTGGGGGAAGGGAGGAACAAGGTTGCACCAACTTTGCATACTGACATCTTCTCCATTATTAAAATTCCAAAGACCTATTTTACATTACTGATCTCAGGATTTCTGGAAACATGCTGTGACTACATTACATCCATCGTGCTCACTGGTGTGGAAACAGAAAAAGCATTGAATGAAGAGGGTGTATGGCCTGTACCATTTGTTATCCCAAACACTGATATTATACCTTTCATTCTGAACCTCCCCTCAAGCTTTACAAACACTTCCACGATATACAAAAGCGGTAAACAGGAGGATCAAGTGCTCCAGCACGCAAATGCAGCCACCTGAAACTAAGCAATGATTTAATCAAACAGCAACAGCACACAACAGATGAATCACTGGGTTCTCCAGGGCACATTTTCAAAGGCAGGTGCAATGGGCAGGGCTTGAGAAAAAGATATCTATTAACTGGAGGGCTAAGCCTATTTAGACAGAAGCTGATGCAAAACGCAAGGGACTGGTTAACAGCGAGGTTGAGAGAAAATGCTTTGGCAAGAAGCCCAGAACCCTGGCAAAGGGAGCACCTGCAAAAAGTCACATGTGGTTTATCGT
Source organism: Pluvialis apricaria (assembly GCA_017639485.1). Taxonomy (NCBI): domain Eukaryota; kingdom Metazoa; phylum Chordata; class Aves; order Charadriiformes; family Charadriidae; genus Pluvialis; species Pluvialis apricaria. The sequence goes on from CM030010.1 coordinate 6,223,077, forward strand.
ACCAATACCTACATTTGCACATGCAAACCGGGAAACTCTTATTTCCGTTTTATCATATGTTTAATATCTGCAGTACCCCCAAATAAAGGCAGTTCTCACCTCTCAGATCTTAAAGCGACAGAGAGGAAGATAAGGTACATTACATTGGGAAATTCAGCAACTGTTGTTTCAGTTACTGAACTGTCTTTTAATCATCTGTAAAGACACCACTCCTGGATACCAAGGTAACAGCGGGTTTTTAAGAAATCATTAGTGGAAGAGAGAAGATGCACAAAAACATCCTCTGCAAGAAAACAATTGGAAGAAGCACAGAAAGCAGACAGGAAGAACTTAATAGGGTGTCAAGACTAGCATGCTCCAGGAGCAGAGATGGCAAGGCAAATAAGACCGCACACCAGGTCAGAGGGATAAGCGAGCCTAAAACTCTGATGGGCATTTGAAGGAAGAATAAGACGTTTATGGTGATCTGATTGTAAGGAGAAGCAAGTGGGAGGAACTTTCAAACACGGCATGATATAGCCAGAAAGATAAGCTAAGGGGATTATTCCAGCAGTGTGACCTCAGATCTGCCCAGGGAACACGGGCAAGGCAGAGGTACTTGCAATTGTCGAGAAATAGCAGGCAGTTGTGAGGTGCACAGCCATGCAGTTCCTATGTGCGAACACGTGCGTGGAAATCATGGTTTCTGCTGGCAGACAGAGCGTGAATTCACTACGTGCTGCATTTGCTCAGAAAAACATGGCCCCTCCTCAGCACCTCTTGTGCATTTTAGAGATCACCAGGTATTTCACCTGCGAAAGCAACATTAATGAGTCAGAGTCACAAAGGAATCAGTAGCAATCTCTCTCTTCTGCATTTTTTAAGGAATCAGCAACAACAAGTTGGGCAAGTACTTGAATATTTATGAAAAGAGAATTTAACAATGGACTTCAAGGAATCGAAACTGATGTTTTATTTGCATAAATCACAGGTTCCAGTTCCCTCCGGAAAACTTTCTTTTTTCCACCTCTCATGGCGCAAACACTAAAATTACCTGCGTGTCCTCATTTGTGGTGTTGGTGCCTATTTGGCCCTTCAATCCTCTCATCACTCTCAAGGAAGACACCAGATATATCTCACCAGTCTGTATCTGGCAGGCAGCTTTCCTGAAGGAGAGACCTAACAAGTAAAAACTAGGCTTAGAAAGCCAAATCACTGCAATTTCTGTGTGAAACGCTGCCTGGGAAAACTGACCTGCAGGATTTACAGGCAGGGAGAGGAAAAAGAAAAACAGATTGTCTCTGCTCATTCTTTCCTTATACGCTATTGTTCCTCTGGTTTGTAATGCTTCAAATAACCCCGGTATTGCAGTTCAACTCCAAGTCATCATTAGTTCATGCTATTGTTGTAATATCTTTCTTGCAGGGTGTTTTTCCAATCAATCTTTTATTTTTTCCTCTTTCACAGTTATTCCCCAACCTGTCACATTAACCAGGCCCCCCTCTTCTTGGCATTTAGATTTACACACTGGAATGCTGTTTCAGAGCATGCTTAATTCAAAAGCCAGATCTTTCAGCCACTTAGGTAAACAGTAGTATAACACAACTATTTCCCCATTTCATCACAATTTCTCCAGTAAAGCATCAGCCAGAACGACGTGCACTTCAGCAGCAAAGCCTGGCATAACCCAGTGCTCTGGGTGACACGGTACTCCTGCAGCTCCATTTCTTTCAGCTCTGATTTCTTTCCTGCCATTCAGACCCTGCTGGTAGGCAACAAACTGCCAGGGACACTGGATCTCAGAATCACAGAATGGTCAGAGTTGGAAGGGACCTTCGGAGATCTAGTCCAACCCCTCTCCCAGAGCAGGTCACCTAGAGCAGGCTGGACCAGAACACATCCAGGTGGGTTCTGAATATCTCCAGAGAAGGAGACTCCACCACCTCTCTGGGCAGCCTGTGCCAGTGCTCTGTCACGCTCAAAGGAAAGAAGTTTTTCCTTATGTTCACACGGAATTTCTGTGTTCCAGTTTGTGCCCGTTGCCCCTTGTCCCATCGCTGGGCACCACCGAAAAGAGTCTGGCCCCGTCCTCTTGACACCCACCCTTCAGATATTGATAAGCATTGATGAGATCCCCTCTCAGTCTTCTCTTCTCCAGGCTAAACAGCCCCAGGTCTCTCAGCCTTTCCTCATCAGAGAGATGCTCCAGTCTCTTGATCATCTTTGTAGCCCTCTGCTGGACTCTCTCCACTACAAGCTCTTCAGAGCCTGATCTCCTCCCAATGGAAACGAGGCACCTCAATGCCTTCTAAAATTTGGCCCCAAAGCCTCCTGTAAATTTTACTATTTAAATACAGTCAAAGCAAGAAAAATTCATTCCATGGGAGCAGTTTGAAAAGGAAAGATAGCACCAGGAGTGCCTGACTCCCTCTTGTTTCCCTATAAAAAAGTGCCAGGCTGGGGAGGGGACAGGCTTTGGGGAAGGGGGTTGCACAGACCGCCATGGTTTAGGCTCTGGATCACTTGCCAAGCCAACATCCCTATAGTCTCACAATCACTGCAACTCTCCTACCCACCCCCTCAGTAACACCTCAAGGAAAAGGCTCTGACATTGCTAATGTAGAAAAACAAGCAGCAAAGAGCAAATACTTCCCTGTTATTCCCCATTTACATTGTGAGAAAGTGCAAGCAAGTCCATACTGTATCAAAAATATGTTTGTTATTAAGAACTGGCAATGCAGCATGAGGTATGCGTACAATATTTTGTTGAACCAACCAGTTTGCTGTGTGTCCTTCCCTTCTGTATCTTGGATTATTCTACTCCTCAGGTGCATAAACCAGATTGTTCAGCATGTCTAGATAGTTATATGACTTTTTGGTGTCCCCTCGTACCTGTGCCCTTCACGAACTGATGGATTTTATAGTCATTGACCTCTGCCTGCCACAGAAGGTAGAAGGGATGCATTGTCCACAGTCACACAACGCTAGGAAATAAAACCAGGTCTCATGAACTCTCATATCTTGCCTCTTAAACCACCCCTTTATTGCAACACCTTTCTAACCTCACCAGAGGAATCTCCCAGCTCCCAGTTCTGTGCATCCCCGCCTCAGGCAAAGCTATTTCAGTGCTACCACATGTTTTTTGGAGTACTGTAAAACTCAGAGGAGGTCTAAGCAAAGTAGTAGTTAAAATGCTGCAGGCCGTCACCACCTGTCTGCACTAAACACGCCAGAGCAGCAGTCTCCCTTGCTGCCGAATAAGCAGTAGAAACAACAGGAATTGGGAGAAAATGGAAAAAAAGTAATTGTGCTTGAATATTAAATGCCTTTCTATGATAAGAGACACCTACAACGGCACTGTAAGGATCGGCTGCTGCGAGCATTTCTCAGCTGCTGGGGCTCGCTGCCTTGCAGCACTTTCCCCAAGAGGACAGCCAGTTTACCAGATGACAGCAGTCAGACTTACATTGCCAACTGTACGTTAATTACGGAGGTACAAGGCCTTAGTTCCATCTCCTTACTACTGCTCCAACAGCAGGTAACAAGTCACAAACCATCTCAAGAGGCCTCAAAAGGAATTCTGCCAGAACACAGGAAATTCCACAAATGATCAAGAATTATCAGAGTTACCTTTCTGCGGGTGCTAAGCTCAGATACGGGGACACCATGCAGGACCACCGCTGTGTCCCCCACTTCTGAGTGCCGGATTGTACACCCTCGGGGCTGCTTTACGCTGTGCTCAGGTCTAGCTTTCATGTCACTGGGGCCTGAGAACATCTGTTATCCAAGAGCTGCCCAGCAGCCTCTCATCACCTATGTGAGATCTATGAAGGATGATGTAAACTCCGGCTCTTCATCTGGACTGTCAACATTACATGCAACACAGGGTGTGAACTGCCTTGGCTGATGCTAGGAGCACTGCCGCACCTATAAACCATGGGTGAAAAACCCAGGCTCGGTAACAGGCTATCAAACAGAAAACAGGATTATTTCTTGCTGAAAAGGACTTTTTTCAGAAGCAGCTTCCTGATTCAAGAACTGCAGTGTTTGGTACCCGGAGGGTACAAGAGGTGCCATTTCCCAACCCCGAAGAACAGTTGGAGATGTTAAGGCAGATTTCGGAAGTTAGATGCAGACACAGCAAAAGGAGGCCACTCGGATAGTGCAGGTAGCAAAAGAGAGTCTCTATTACAAACAAACAAAAACCAATAGTGATAAAGAAGAAAAAGAGCTTTTCATCCACACAGCATGTTTTCTCTGAAAAACAACTTTAAAAATGTCACAACTAACTTGGAGGTATTTTTGCCACAGCAAACCAGAAATGTTACATTATATGGACGAAAGCAGTTGCTGCTCCATTCATTCTCACCGAGGCTGCCTGGGCAATTCCACCAAGCGCCTCTCAGCAAGAAGCAGTGTACCAGCTGCAGCTTTGCCAGCACTACCCAGGGCTGCCCGCTCTCCTCGCAGCTGGGATCTGTACGCTGCAGCTGCTCCCTCGTGCCCACAAGGACACTAAAAATACAGCATCTCCCGCTATAGCAAAATATAACATCTCCTGGAGATAACTCTGGATACCCTGGAAAAATACATATTCAACTCCAGTCCAGATGCGATTGGAAGTCTACCTGCTCTAAAATCTGCCCTTGCATGCAGATGAGTAAGAGAGATAAGGAGGCTAAGTGCAAACCAAGCAGTGTATGAGTAGTTTATGTGCAATGCCGGCAGCCTCAAGAGAGCCATATCCTTGTGTAACAGACTAGGAAAGCTGATACCTTTTTCCTCTGAAAGCAGATGTAGATCTTTCCCAAATGGAGTGTGGGCAAAACTTGGCAAAAAATTCTTTTATTTCATTAAAGCCCAAGGATCCAAGTCATGATCCAACAGGCTTAAGCACTATTTGTAACAAAGCTTAGCCAGTGGCAAATACTACAAGTAGCTTCTGAAAACATGATAAAAAAATTGTGCAACATGTCACATCATACACCATTTGAAAATATCTTTTGCACGAGTTAACATGTTGAACAATCCCCTCTCTGAAACAGCTTTTCACGAAGTGTTTGTTTCACTGAATGTACACGTTCTGTTTTGTCAACCACATTCCTTTTATAAACGAACTAATTTTAAATATTTTAAGTGACTTTTTAATTTTTTGGAAGAAAGTATAAAAAACTGTTCCAGAAAAAGAGAAACAAATCAATTTCAAACACCACAACATATAAAGTTGAATATGCTGACATTTTTGTGAAAGTTTATTTTGTTTTGAGCAGTTGTGTTAAGAGTATCACATGCCCTGATAAAGTCAATGTTAACTTGTCATTATACTTCTTAAATGGGTCAACTAACTTAAAAAGTAGCTGTCTATCAACTAAAATGCTACATTCCAAATATTGAGAATTTCCCTACAAGCTTTCTAGATGTGTTAATGCATAATGCTACAAAATCCATGTCAAAACACCCAGTTCGGTACATCTTTTACCTTCGACTCTCATTAGCTCACGGGCTCAGTGATGTGGACCTGATCTTGGTGTGGTCATTTCCACTTGCCAATGTGTACTGCTCCATGTGAGAACGGAGGAGCGTTACACCCATCTCGCTCTGATGCACCTATATATTTGGGATCAGTAAATGTGCACTACTTCCTCATCTTAATATTCTGATGACTATAACAAGCCCAGCTTAAACATAAGCATCCTGTTTCTTAGCATCATTACACAAGTTTCATTCAGCTGAATTTATCAGGGTTACATTAAGATGAAATTGGCGCGAAAGAGTGAAAATTAGAGCTCTTAACACTTCTAAATGCTAACTGGATCTTCCACCTGCAGCAAACTGCCAGTCCAAACTATTTAAAGCCAGATTCCAAGGTCACAACGTGGGCCAGTCTCCTCTTTGCAATTCACTTCAAGGACTGAGTACTTCAGAACTTGGCACAGCAAACGCAGCACGTGTACAAGAGGCAGAGAGTTCTCCAACAAATTCAGCAACACTGACTTGTGGTTTAATTGTGGTTAAAACACAGCTTTTCTTTATTATCTTATTATGTCAAGCTCTGTGAAATTCAATTAAGGTATCTATTGTACTGAGGAAAATTTAAAACTGTATGCCAGTGCTGTCAAAGGGTCATAACATAATTACAGTTCTCTCCAGCACTCCACCCGCTCCTCACTCCATGACGATAAGCTCAATGACAGCTTTGCCAGGCTGAGAGCAAATTAGTGCTGAACAGAGTCTATTTAGGGCTTCCTTTATCCAAAGGGCGCCCTGCCATCTAGTGGCAAGGACATTCCAAAAATACCACTTCGGTTTTTCAGAAGAGGAACTTCCCACACTGTTGTATATTTTTCAGACTTAACTAAAAAAAAAAAAAAGTTGCAAAATGCTGTACACTGTATATCACATTCTAAAGACATACGAACAGAGCCACTAAGAAAAACCACACAAAGTAAAAAATTAATCTCCTCTATCCATATTGCATTGAAATACATGAAAAACATATGAGCAACTTTTATATCTAGTTCTGTAGCATACATTCCTTTTTCTAGCTAACTGTTGATACGAGATTCATGCATCATAGCTTCAGAGAACCAAACCATTGGATACTTTTTTCCGTATACAGTTTTCTCTAGCTAATTGCCCTAAAGCCGAAGCAGGAGTTACAGACCACACGGTGACAGTAGTCATTTAGAAGGAAATAAGTGGAGGTGGGGGAGATTAATTAGGGGTATGTAAGAATGATGAAGTACAACCAGCGTATAACAACCACCCAGCTATGTCACAAACCGACACGTCTATTCCAGAAAGGTCACTTCTGTCATTTTCCCCAGCCCCAGCCAGACATTCCCAGCCCCGCGCCTACGTAACAGCTTCAACTCACTACTGAGGACGTGCTGAAAACTCAGGTTTTGCAAGGCTGCATGATTGTTAGTGCTGAAGTGAGAGGAGATGGGGAACATGTGACTAGAAGGGAGAAGGAGCTCAGAGCTGCCATTGAGTCATCAGGATCGTTACGCCAACTATGAAACTGTACCCTCAATTTCGCATCTACTATGCATTAGTGTTCAGCAGCTCTGTTGTCCCAGGTCTGGCGGGAATTGAGTTAACTTCATAGCAGCCCATATGCTGCTGTGTTTTGGATCTGTGACTAAAACACTGTTGATAACACAGTCTTTTGGCTATTGCTGAACAGTGCTTGCACAGCGTCAAGGCTTTCTCTTTTCCTGACGCTGCCCCCCTCCAGTGAGTAGGCTGGGGAGGGTGGGCGCAAGAAGACAGGAGGGGACAGAGCCAGGACAGCTGACCTGAACTGGCCAAAGGGTTATTCCATACCATGCACTGTCATGCTCAGCAACAAAAATCGGTGGCAGGAGTGTCTTTCAAGGTAGCTACCATACCCATTGCTCAGAGACTGGCTGGGCATCGGTGTGCATGTGGGAGGTGGTGAGTGAGTGCCTTTGCATCACTTTGTATTTTTCCTCTTTCCTTCACTTATTAAATCACCTTTATCTCAACCCAAGACTTTTCTTGCTTTTGCTCTGTTCTCTTTTGATTTCCCGTTCTCTCCCCTCTCCTGCCTGGGAGGGATTGGGCAAGCAGCTGTGTGGGTGCTTAGCTCTTGGCCAGGGCCAATCCACCACATCTATTCAATTAGCTTTTCATAGCAGACATCAACAGAGAGACATTTCAGAGCCGATGGTCCAACTCCAGTCTTTCGCTCCATTGACAATGCAACAACGGACTGAAATAGCACCTCCAAGACAAGGAGATGCTGTAGCTCTGAGTGTTGCTATAGTCTTGCCTCACCTTGTGCTGCTGTTTCTGACTAGGCCGTTAAGAGAATGCCCTGCTTGTTGGGGCCTGAACTGATACATGCAGCACTCCACCACATCTTTTCATTTCTGGAAATGAGTATTGCGTTCAGTGCCAGTGGCTTCAAAGATGGTAAAAACCTTTTTTTTTTTTTTCCTCAGAAGATTCTTCTAGATCACACAGACAAGATGGGAATTAGTGAGCACTCATCTGTCTCTAAGCAGTTTCTGTCTCTGAAGGAGCTGACTGCCAAGAAAGAAGTCCAGAATACAGAAGTGGTTTTGGGTGGTAACTCATCAAGTCATCTGCTTCCTCATGCAGATCATGTATCTTAAAATCATTTATACAAATACTTGGATCTGCTGTCAGCAGAGCATGGGTCCCTTTAAATATATCCAAAGAAAAAGAGAGGTAGAAAGAAGCAGGGAAGAACTGCAGGTACTGGTGAGAACCAAAACGGCTGTTATTTCCTAGTGGAAAGGAGACTGTAGGAGGTGCAGCAGAGCCTGCTGTTCCCAGTCTGGAATAAGCAATGCAAAAAGGAATCTATTCCCAGAGGCGAACACAGAAGAAAGCTCTCTGTGAATGCCACTTTCTAAGCTCTTTGACAGGACAGCTTCACATCCTCCGCAATCTTGGAGAGGCTTGGGTTATATCTGTGCGAGCAGGAAGTGGGATCTCCTCCAACCATCGCCTGTTATTTTCCAGCTCAGAGTGACTCCTCTCTATCCAGGACAACATCCAAAATGCCCACTAGTGGAATGGGTGAAATGGCTAAAGAATCCTGCAGACTCTGTGCAAGCCATCCACAAGTATACCACAGCCAGAAAAAAAAACCCAGAAGCTGGGTGCAGCTGGGCTTATGTCCAAAAGAGAGCCCTTGTGTAAAGGTACTGTTGCTGTGAAGACACTGACAGCAGTAAAAACTCTGTATTGTGGCCTAAGAATCTGTGATAAATCTGACCTACAGAAAAGTGCTGAAGAGGAAGAAAATTTGTACTGAAGCACTATAAGTAGGTGACTAATAAGCACCATGAAGCTGATGCCTCCATGCATTCAGGCAGACTGCAATCAAAGCATTATCAGGAGCTGTCAAACTCATTCCTGAACAGTGTTGAGATCTCCCTGTTAGAGATGGATGTCAGGAAAGGTGTACCCAGGGAGACAACTCTTGAAGCTTCAGAGGTGTCTCCGCCTTACTTACTTGGTAGCAGGGGTGAACTGCTTCTGTAACTATTCAGAATGAAGTGGGAATAAAACCAGGTAATCATGCAATATTCCCCTTTAAGATATAGGGCACAGAGACCTATACAATCATTTGAAGGCACAGATACCACACTGCTCTGGACAAAGGATAAGAATGCCTAACATGACTGGGACATGCAAGAATAATCATTCTAAGAATAATGAAAAGCTTGTCAAATTTTTAGTCTTTAGAACATCAGTATATTGGGCACACTGAGGATGGGGAGATGGCAGAGGATTGTCCAGCTGTGGTTTGAAAATGAAAAAAATCAACTTGAAAGTCCATTATTTCCCTGCCCCTTAAATAATCTGGTTACTTCACATAGTTTCCCTTATACAGAAATACAACTTGTGTGCCTTGAATGCACTTAGCTGCAGGCACTGTGAAAAAGTGTGCTTAAGGAAACATTCCTAAAAAGTTAAAATTCTGTCTCCCCACAGCTAGATGGTTCTGGATAAAGAAAATCATTCTTACCTGCACTCAATTGCTGCCTGAAATTCCTGCTGATTAATCACCTTTCTCTTAAATTTCTTCAGTTCTCTGAGAGAAATGTAAAAAAGATAAAACAGTACTAAGAAAACACAATTTCATACACATAGAAAACAAATGAGCCCTAGGTTAGTGAAAGGATTGACCTATTTTAACCGGAGATTCCATCACTTGGAGGAAGGGTCCAATTTCATTTCAAATATGTTGCCTACCCTACATGGTAAGTGGAAAACTGTCTCCCTTCCCCCTCCCAGTATACAGCTCCAGCCCACACTGTACAAGAATGGCATAAGACTTAACGGAGTTTACAGAAATACTGCCTTATATAAACAACATGTCAGAGATCTCAACCGACCAACTGAGCACAGTAGTGAATAGTTTAGGACACTTTGCTGGCATGTTTCAAACTAAACATTTACTTCTGACCTGGTCCCTGACTAGAACTCCTTCAGAATAAAGGCTACTGCACTGAGAAAGCCCCCAGTCTCCAGTTAAGAAGCATTAGCAATAAATACACAGCATGAGATCCACACTCAGTTTTTACTAACGCTGCCAGACCCCAGCCGCAGGGCAGTCACAGCACTCTGCAAAGAATACAGCAGGCATCATTCTGGGGTCCAGGGGCTAGCGTTTCTGGTGACCCAGGGGCAGAAGGAGGCAGTGAATGGAGCATGCGAGACACCCACCAGCTGACATTTAGCCAGATGCCAGGGTTTCTAAGCTGCCAGGGATTCTCTTCCACAAGGGATACTTCCACCTGGCTCCTTAAACCATTTATCTGTCAGATTCATATTGCAGGAGGAGTGCAAAGGTGACAGGGACTAAGGATTTCTCCATTGATGGCTGCTTGTGGTTCTTCCGCATCCGTAAGGGATTGAGAGCACATTGACGCATGAGGCTCTGCAGAGCAACTCACAGTAACCACAAAATGGAAAAAAAAAAAAAAAAAGGAAAAAAAGAAAAATCAGGAAGATTCACCCTAGTATCCAAACACCTAGGATCTATAAAAGCCATCTAATGAAAGGAGGCTGTTTGCCTTTGCAAGTGTGCAAATGTCCCTTCATGAAATAAACTTGGTGATGCCACTGCTTTCCCTACAATGGAGCCTGTGAATTCTCAGCAACTCTGCCACAGCAGGATTGGTGCAGGCAGGAAAGAGGCGTGCAATTCACCTGTCCCAACGCAGATACCCATGGAGTCCCTGTCTACACGGGAACTAGCTACCTATACTGGAGAGATACACACATTTCTAACGCATGATTTTCTGACACATCTCGAAGGTGCCCGTGTAGTAGCATCCAATTGTGGGATCCTGTCCAAAGACTGTTACCTTTGGGAAAAGATCCCCTCTCTTCTATCACAGGTGATTTTTCTGTGTTTCATATTTCACAGACTTCAGCGGTTTACACTCAGAAAAGGCTCGCAAATTAAACACTTTAAATGTGATGGGACAGATGCTTACCAGAACATGGCCAAGAGTGAAATGAAATCAGGCTGAAAACTTGGCTTCAGTTGCAGTCACACCAGATGCTGGACTGGTTCTGCCATCTCCCATTTCTCCATGACATCTATGAAAGAAAAGACACAATCAGATTTTACCCGTTTCTACTTTTTTCAGCCAATATCCTCAAATTCTGAGACTACAACTGTTTTCTGCTGCAAACGTAGCCAACCAAAAGCCTGGGCTATGTAGAGCAATACCGTCACTGCTCTAGGCAACCAGGTCCTCCTGCCACGCTGGCTGAAGTGCAAATATTACTTGAGGAAATCATCATCCCTGCCAGGCGATGGTATAGTCCCTCTTCTCTCTCTTCTGATTTGGGAGCCTGGGAAATTAAGCCAAATGATCCCACAACTGAAGAGCAAACCAAGTGGAAAGTTAAACAGGCACTTTTACTGGTTCTCTGTCTTTCCCCAAACAGACCCAGAGTTACGGCCTGATTATTGTTTATAACAGAAGCACAAAAGGCCTTACCGTTAAAGCTCAGTTTGAGATTGCAGGCCTGAATGTTAAAAAAGGGTTTATCTAACAGAAATCAAAATACTTGCTCCAGAAGGCAGGGGGAGTCAACGAACAGCCTCGCAGCTCCCCTGTTACAGCCACTTCCCAAAGTGAAATCACACTTCCAAAAATCATTAACTAACTTACATATTTTGATCGGAGGTTTATTTTATCATTCATGAACTGCTGCATAAAAAGTCACCGCAAACCTCTGCACATCATACAATAATTTTTTGAGTTGCTGACAGGATTAATGACTACAGTTGTTTTTAATTATCACTGCACAACTGTGAGTCACAGGGTTATTGATCCGTTCTGCCTTAATTTAGATTAATTTAGATTTTTTTAGTTTGGGGGTTTTTTTTGCACTAGTCAGAAAGTGAGAAGTTTCTTTTCTTTGAAAGGGAGCCGCCACTTGTGTTCTCTAAGTCATGTTGGGAATCAAACTTATTTAGCTAAATCAAAGCCCCACACAGTCGGGGCAGTATGTCCAAGGCAAAGAAACTGAAGGCAAGAATTTTAAAAACAGTATCAAAAAGCAAAACATGAATACCACATTTAAAGACACAAACATTAAGGTGAGAATCAAGGCTTAACAGTATAAGGTTTTGGGAAGTGAAGCAGTGGTTTTCCTGAATCATATACCACAAACCCATTTACTTCAGTAGGGCCTTGAAATCAGCCCAGATGTGGCTGTTCTGCTCCAGAACAGAGCCCCAGGCACAGCTCTGACAGCTACCAAGGATACCTGCAGATGTGCACGGGTTCAGGGCTACCCACGCCTCACATCTAGCAGGGGTGTACTGCATTAGGACTAGGAAATACCCCTCAACGGCACTTCCCTCTAGTTCTGGTGGAAATTTTCGATTACTTCCATGTTTCTTCTGCACCGGCTCACAGATTAGCTATGAAAAAAAAAAGTCCTAGACACCTCTGTGCATCCTGTACTTAAACAAGAGTAATTTTGGATGACTGTAGGTTTCCACTCAACTTCATGTCAAGTACTTGTCAGCAAGAAATCTAATAATTCTATATATTAAGAAGCAAAATAACAAAGTTACAAAAATCTGACTTACTGATCAAAATTCCTTCCTCTGCATCTCCCCTGCACACTGAAACACAAACAAGCATGCCAGAAAGTATGATTTCAGGGTCACAAGATGCTTTGCACAGCCACAAGGACACTACCAGTGCTAAAAACCAATAAGACTATTAGCTATATTCTGTTACACAATCACAGAATGGTCAGGGTTGGAAGGGACCTCTGGAGATCATCCAGTCCAACCCCCCTGCCACAGCAGGGACACCTACAGCAGTTGCACAGGACAGAGTCCAGGTGAGTTTGGAATGTCTCCAGAGTGGGAGACTCCACAGCCTCTCTGGGCAGCTGTGCCACTGCTCTGCCACCCTCAAAAGAAAGAAGTTCCTCCTCATGTTAAGATGGAACTTCCTATGTTCAAGTTTGTGCCCGTTACCTCTTGTCCTGTCACTGGGCACAACTGAAAAAAGACTGTTCCCATCTACCTGGCACCCTCCCTTTAAGTATTTGTAAGTATTGATAAGATCCCTCCTCAGTCTTCTTTTTTCTAGACTAAAAAGGCCCAAGTCCCTCAGCTTTTCCTCATAAGAAAGATGTTCCAATCCCCTCATCATCTTAGTAGCCCTTTGCTGGACCCTCTCCAGCAGTTCCCTGTCCTTCTTGACCCGGGGAGCCCAGAACTGGACACAGCACTCCAGATGCGGCCTCACCAGGGCAGAGCAGAGGGGGAGAATGACCTCCCTCGACCTGCTGGCCACACTCTTCTTGATGCACCCCAGGAACCCACTGGCTGCCTTGGCCACCAGGGCACATTACTGGCTCATGGTCATCCTGTTGTCCACCAGGACTCCCAGGTCCCTTTCCACAGAGCTGCTCTCCAGGAGGTCAGCCCCCACCCTGTACTGGTGCACGGGGTTATTCCTCCCCAGATACAGTACCCTACGCTTGCCCTTGTTGAACCTCGTTAGGTCCCTCTCTGCCCAGCTCTCCAGCCTGTCCAGGTCACGCTGTATGGCGGCACAGCCTTCCAGCGTGTCAGTCACCCCTCCCAGTTTTGTGTCATCAGCAAACTTGCTGAGGGTACACTCTATCCTTTCATCCAGGTCAGTGATGAATATGTTGAACAGGACTGGACCCAGTACTGACGCCCGGGGAACAGGGGCACCCTGTTCAGTTCCTACCAATTGAATGGCTAGCGAAGATATGAGGGCACATTTCAACTGGTTGAAGCACTATATGGAATGAGAGGATGAAATAATTCACATATTCACATAATGCTGCTTTCCTAATTATATTTTGTTAACATTTTGCTGGATTTTATCACTATCTTTTACGTTCTTCCCGAATCCCAACAGCAGAGGGCAGCACCATAGCCCGGCTCAGCCTGACACCAGCCTCTGAAAAAACACCCCATAGGGATTTTTCTGCTGTTTATCAGAAAGGTTATTCCAGGATACTTCTCTTGCACTGGGCATAGGCCCAGCAGTTAGAGGCCCTGTCTACTTAATAGGTATCTCCGGCTTCTCGAGTCACCCCCGCTATGGAAGGCCATGGATCCTGGCTCTGTCCCAGGCTGACCTATTCAGGGGAAAATTAATCCTGCTTCAGAAGGCCAACGCTAAAATAAACCCACGCTTGCTGGAGAGTGGAGAGGTGGCAGGGAAAAGGAGCCTACGTAAATGCGTGCTTCTCATCCCCTGCTATAACCAACCTCCTCCCGGCCACCTTACAACTGCTCAAAGCTGAGAACAACCTCCCCTGCTGAGCAGTGCCCAGTAGGAGAAAGTGCACAGCTCTAGGGTAGATTTCCCAAAAGCCGTGTCGATGGGATCTCTTCTTCTCTGGAAGTGCGGGAGTTTTAGAAGCGGAGGAAAAAGGGGAAGAGGAGTGCTCTGCCTAAGGGTTTTGGGTTTTTTTACCTTGTTTTGCATAGGTGAGGGGCAGAATAGGAGACAAAAGTGTATAATAATAAGCTGCTGGGTACCAAGGACACTGCTGTCTCACAACTTTTCATTCTTTTAGCTCTTCCTGCCTGTGGATTACTACCAGTGAATGAGAAAGCCTGCAACTTCAAAAATGCCTCACAAAAATGAAGTATGGCATTGATGGAAATGCACAGAAGCCACAGAGACTATTTGCAGTTACGTAAAGATCTGCCTGTCGTATTTGAACTGTTACTTCTGACCCGAGCCACTGGTCTAGTTCTAAGAACAGCAAACGGGTGCCAGCCTACAACACTGTAACATCTGAAAGGAATATACGAGCAGCAGGTTCATACAGCTTGTGGGCGACCTCTCCATCACTATGATCTGGAAGTACCTTAGAAGGTCCAGATAATTTATCCCAGTCTGACTATTTCAAGACTGTTTCATGTCTGGATGACTGAACCCAAGATCTCCATTTTCCCCACTATATATACTCAGAACTCTCTTTTTTTTCCCATTATAGCCATATGGAGGATAGAGAATAGCTCCGTTTCTTCCATTACTGCATCCTACTATAAATGGGAAGAAGTTAAATGGAGTGAAAGGACAATTCTTTCTACAGTGTAAGACACTTTAACGGCATATATTTATTCATACTTACCTATAATACAACTGTACATACTATATATATTAATTTCAAGCAATATAGCAAAATTTAAGAATGTATATTAATACAGTAACATCCTCTCTTTCTTATGACTTATAAGAAAGCATTAAGAGGTCTCTTCCCATGGCATCAGAAACAGGCAGTCATTCTCTAGGAATGAATGAAATCCAGATTGGGTTTTTGTCAAGCTGAGGTAACATACCACATAATCTAAACATTTCCTGACTTCTGCTTCCATCCCCATCTTTTCTTCCCTCTCATATCCTGTGTCTCAGCTCAGCTGAGCAAATTCAGATCCAAAGGAATTTTGGGAACTGGGACTCAAACTAGATCTTTTCCAGAGTGAGTTTTGAGGCAGTGAAATACCACATCAAGAAACACAACAGATTTGACACCACTTGCTATTTTAAATCAATCTTGTACACCGTCTTCAAAGATACCTCTTGCCTAGTTTAAACATGAAGCTCTGAGACAGACTCGCAAGCCTTTGACAGATGCTATATCCTATATCGAACAGGTTAGACTACACAGACAGAGTAGCACTTCCTATCTGTTGGACCCATGGAGAGAAGCAGAAAGTTATTTGTACCTTTGCTTTGCTGTTTCTTTCAGCTGTCCATCAGCTGGCCACGCAGTCATCATGACTGTCCACAGGTCTGCAGCTGACTGAATCAAGTCATACAAGCAGTAGCAGGGTCACAAACTGCTGCATAGAGTCCTTCAGCTTGACAATGGTTTTGTCTTGCAGTTTCAGCCTATTACGGTGCAAAAGTGGAAACATCTGTTCTTACCTGCGTTCTCGTCAGTGATACGGATGCTAAGGGCACAAAAATTACTTACTGACAGTCATCTATAGAGGACTAATGCTCTAAAAAGAACAGACATTCCAGTTCATTACATAAAATTTTTGATTAAGTTAGCAAAAGTTAGAGAGAAAGACCAGATCACTGCAAACAAAAAGGCTCAGCAATACCACCCACCAACAGAATGAAGACGACACCTGCTAAATATTAGACTAATTGAGTTAAACATGAGACTAACCATGAGGGTAAGTATCACAGACTAACAAACCAGAACTGTCCATCAGAAACTATACCCGACCAACAAGCAAAGCAGACCGAGAATGTTCCAGTTACTAAAAATTTTAAGATCCTTAGCCTAACATAACTTAAACTAGAGGCCAAAGGGGAGAGAAAGGAACAAATCTCTGTCACACTGGTCTCAGGACAAACCCAAGCACAAATATAGGCTGGGCAGAGAATGGATTGAGAGGAACCTTGAGGAGAAGGACCTGGAGGTGTTGGTTGATGAGACGCTCAACATGAGCCAGCAATGTGCGCTCACAGCCCAGAAAGCCACCCGCATCCCGGGCTGCATCCCCAGCAGCGTGGCCAGCAGGGCGAGGGAGGGGGTTCTGCCCCTCTGCTCCGCTCTGGGGAGACCCCACCTGCAGTGCTGCCTCCAGCCCTGGGGCCCCAACATAAGAAGGACATGGACCTGTTGGAGCGGGTCCAGAGGAGGCCACAAAGATGCTCCGAGGTCTGGAGCACCTCTGCTCTGAGGAGAGGCTGAGAGAGTTGGGGGTGTTCAGCCTGGAGAAGGTGGCTCTGGGGAGACCTTATAGCCCCTTCCAGTCCCTAAAGGGGCTCCAGGAGAGCTGGGGAGGGATTCTTGATCAGGGAGTGTAGTGATAGGATGAGGGGTAACAGTTTTAAACTGAAAGAGGGGAGATTTAGATTAGGTATCAGGAAGAAATTCTTTACTGTGAGGGTGGTGAGGCATTGGCCCAGGTTGTCCAGAGAAATTATGGCTGCTCCATCCCTGGAGGTGTCCAAGGCCAGGCTGGATGGGGCTTTGAGCAACCTGGGCTGGTGGGAGGTGGCCCTGCCCATAGCAGGGGGCTTGGAACAAGATCATCTTCAAGGTCCCTTCCAATTTCGACCATTATATGACTAATGCTGAGAATAATCAAAGAAAGGTGCTCATTAGGACATGCACACCCTTGCCTTCTTTAGCTCTGTCCCAGACATCACTCTCTCATTTGTACCCTCAAGGACTTGCTCCCCAGCCTCCACCCCTTTAGCCCTCTCTCTGTTTTGTCTAGTTTCTGTTTCCACTAACTTTTTTCCATTTTTTCCCCTCTGGATTTTGTTCACAAGGCAGAAGGAATAAACTCTGACATCTAAAGACTGTCTTAATGACTTTTCTCTCCCCTCAGAGGTATGGTTATAGTCTTCAACATTGGCCTCCCAGTTGCTGAGGTTTTGGCTGTTCTGCAGACCTTTCCTTCACGCATATACGCTGGACTTGCAATTTTTTTTCTGAAATGAATACATTTCCTTGCTTATGCTTTAATGCTCTGGATAACTTCTGATGAAACAAATGCTGTTCTTGGCAAAGTTCTGATTAGCTGTGCTCCAGGGAGTTTTAGAGGAAAATGGTTGATGAGGAAAACTCACTGGCATAAGAAAGGATCCCAGCTGGGAAAAAAAAATCAAAGTTGCTACTAACATGCCTATAATTTAAAAGAAATCTAGGCCCTTTATTTCACTGTCCCATTTCACCAACCTCAGCTGATCAGTTAAATCAGAATACCATATTTTCTGGAGCAATAGCCCCACTCCTTCCTCTCCAACATGACCTGAAATTAGGCTGCAGACATTATACACATCTATTCTTAACAACTACCTATCTATTGCTTCAATGTGGGTGTATCCTGTATACAGGGACAGGTCAAGCATATGAGAAAATACGGAAAACTGTTACATGCTCAGACATATCTGATAAGGCTAATCTCTCTATTAATAAAGCCCCTTAGCGAGAGGCAGCTTATCTGAGAAAAAAATAAGATTTTTGCTAGCATAATCAAAGCACCTCAAATGAAATAAGCTGTTATCATAAAAAAAGAATTTGTTTGCCAATACAAACTGCATCTCCATAATAGATGGAGAGGTGCATGTGTAGCTCTGTAAGCCGGGGGTGTGATTTTTTCCCCACAGTACTAATCAATATAGCTACACTTTTAATAATGTGTAGTGTGGAGCTGGCCTTAATTTGCCGTTTTCTTGCAAAATATAGAAAAATTAATAGTTCAATTTATTATGAAAACATGTCTGGCATTATAATAAATGCTATTTGAATTATAATAACAATGCATTTGTGAACTATTTAACCAGCACATAGGGTGACAAGAAATTGATGATTCAGCCACTGAGCAATATAATTAGTTCATTTCTCACTTACTTGAAAATAAGCTTAAATTTCTATTAAAATTGTTGTGGTAATAGATGTTGAAAGTATGTTTAACAGTGACATCTACACTTAATGACTGCAATTGTTTCTGTAATATAAAAATATGATTCCCTTGGTTTGCTACTGCAATGCAGGTTATCTGACTGAGCACAAAGCTGTGATTCAGTTAAACATACATTGTGTCAGAAATCATTTCAGTTTGTCCTACAATATATGAAAATAAAATCACTGTGAGCAAGAAAATTATGAACTAGTTCACAGAAGAAAGACTAGTCTAAAGTAAAATCACAGAATGAGAAACTCTACAAAATATCTGGACAGGAAGAGGTAACAACTTGAGCAGAAGCTAACAATATTGACACTGTTAGTAAAGAGAAAATTATTATATTATAATCAGAGGTATTGTCAGAAATAGCAGATGGAAACCAAATAAATCACTTAAATTATTTCACTTAATTCAAATCTGTCAGCCTGAAACTATGGACTTTTAAAAGATAAAATATCCAGAACAGTAAAATTACACACAGAAGCAACTTAGCCAATAGAACCCAGAATCAGATTCCAAACATAAGAAGATCAACTTAAATAATTTTCTGACACTCCAAAATTACCGAAACCCAAAGGATGACTAAAAATGAACTGAATAGAGCAAAGACTGAGTACTTTCATTATCCCATTAAGACTGATCTAAAAATAACATCTACAAGAGTAAGCTTTAGCAAAAAAGTAAAAAAAAATAAAAAAAAGCTATGAGATTCCCTCATATACACCGATTTGCACCAATACAGTATTACTGATTCAAAAGGGTAATTACTGGTTTCCATGAACATAAGAAGAAAGAACAGGTCCCTACAACTCTAAGAAGAGGCAGGAATTGAATAATATGAAAGAGTCACCAGAGCCACGGAAAGCTGAACATGAGAGCCATCACTCGGGGTATTGCAGGAATGGTGAGAACAATGTCGCACCATGCAGACAGGGATAGGTAACCTACTTTCAACCTGCTTTCAATTCTTTCAACCCAAAAGATCTTCTGAGGAAGGGCATGTTGCAAACTTCAAGTCAGAAAAATCTATTTTAATATGTTTCCTTTTTAATAGCTTTGCTTTACTAAGCTTTGAAAACAAATCAGACCAATTTTCTAGCTCATGCAACTTAGGCAGGTGCATCTGCATTCTGCATTCACACAACCCATTGTTTCTCTAGTCTGGAAACAAACAAACATAAAAAAACGCACTAGGTAAAGCAGGAGAACTAGGTGAAGAACTCATTTTCCTGATCGGGACCTAAAACAGTTGGAACGCCACTGCTGGGAAGCATTACCCCCTAGCAGCAAGAAAAACTTTTATCATGTATTGTGGAAAATATAGATGGCTTTAGCCCATAACTTAGCTTTTCTCTGATCACGTACCTGCCCAGATGTTGTTGATAGTGTTTTGCAGCTGTCATACCTTCCAAGATATCTGGGCAACACCATGAGAATTGTATCTCTGGGAACGAACTGGAACATGTAGAAAAGCAAAGTACAATTTTAATTCTCTCTTAGCACTGGTTTCAAAGACAAAAGCAAACAACTATCTTTAGGAAGAATAAGAAAAAAAAATTATAGGAAACAGAACATCTCAAGGTAGTAAGAAGGAAAACAAAGCTTTGAGTATCTATCAAACATAAAGATTAGGACCCTGGAAATGTAGGCTTTTCTTGAGAAGCAAACCTTCTTAACCTTCCCTTTGCCATGAAGGTCACAGTTTTTGAATAGCTGTTGCAGAGCAAAACAATCTCCAGATCTCACTTCTTCATGCAAAATATGTTCCAACTAGAATTTAAAAAAAAAAAACCAAACCCAAATACATAAACATCAGAGATCCTCTCAGTGCGTATTTTTCCTGGAAGCACAAAAACTGAAAATCACTGAATCCAAGAAGGGATATATGCTCCACCATGTAATGATGCATGTTTGGCAATGACTGAAGAAATTATTTTCTGCAGAGATCTACACCAAAAGCAAAAAGTACAATATTCCTTTCAGCTGCAAAGTAGGCTTTCAAATTCTGCTTTGTGCTTGTTCTGAATAAGCTTTACTGGTATTATTGGAATAAATATGATCTTGACTTTTTATATTATTGCAGTAGCTTATGTTGTCAGCTTACAATTTTGAGAAAACCTATTAACCATTAGCCCAATTCTGACACCCTTATTTAGTTCCTTTGCAGACCCTTTTTTATTGTCTTCAGCAGGTCTTGCCCATGAATAATGATTGACTCAGGGCACAGTTCAGTGTGGATAAATTAATTTTGTAATAACAGTGAAGTGGTGTGTGTAACACTATGCAGTTGTGCACTAATACTTGTGCAGAATGTTACTAGGTAACTGAATTGTCCAGATTTATGCCAGCTAATCTCTTCTGTTTGATAAACCACCACACACCAAACCAGACAGGAAACAGAACTTATAAACAGACTTAAACAGAAACTATCGTTCAAAGTTACTCTTTTTACAGCGGTTATTTAAATACAAACCTGATTTCAGGATACATATTACCCCGTCTACCAACTTACATGCACTTGAGTAGATTCCTACTTCATCCACCTCAGGTCTAAGCTGTGTTCCACACTAGGACAGCAAGCTGATCCTGCTGCTGATAAAACTCTCTCTGCTTCTGGCTCAGTTTCCAAATTTAGCTGGTTGTCCTCAGACATTAAAAAAAATAGAGGTGGACAGGGAAAGGAAATAAAAAAATATATACAAACAGCATGTAAGAGAGAGATCTGGCAAAACTAGGAAACCTGCATTCATGCCTTGCCCTGCCATGTGCTGACAGAATGATCTTAAGCAAGTCACTTCACTTTTCTTCCAAAATACAGTCTGATGATAAGGAGTTATACTTGATATCAAAAATATATTTACCAAAAAAAGAGTTAATAAATAGTAAATCAACTATTATGGAGTCTAACGGGTCATTAATTTGCTTATATCCATGGCTTGGAAACTGTCCACAATGCCCCCAGTTAATGAGTTCACCATAATCTGTAATGTGTGCTGTTACGTTTGTGGCATGAATGCATTAATTGTCAAACAATGAACAGATGTTCTAAAGTACTGTAAATCTTTATGACACCCTGTAGCATCCATTAATTATATACTGTAATGCACACCTGTGACATAAAAGATGATTTTTTACTCAAGGTATGTCAAGACCTATGAGGAAAAAATACTTAAGTTCCAAATCTTAGGAATATTGTTATTCTGCCTACAGCATACCAAGTATTTACTATACAGTCCCATAGAGAAGTGAAATTCATTTCAGAGTAAAGACTGCGATTTCCATTCTTCAGACAACTGCTGCAGCAGGAATTAGTGCTTGACTGATTTGACTCAAAGCAGTCTTGTCATACCTGATACTGCAACAGAATTAAACAAGAAACTGAGGTTCCGAAAACTGTGACATGAACCTTTGATGAGGAACCAAATCCTGCAGGCTTAGTGCTTGATTTGTTCCCTTTCTCCCTGGCTCCCCAGGCCCTGCTCTTTCCTTTGCCTTCTCCTCCACTACCTCAGAGCAGCCACTAGTGAAGTCAATGAAGCATTGAAAATTGAAAATTTATTAACCTTAGTTTAGTTGCTTTTCAGCCAATGGAGAATAGAGAGACTCTGTCTAGCCTGGTTAACCCTGCTTGTGGGGTACTCCTCCACACCTCTCACCCTGCCCTCTTGCTGCAACTTATTCCTGTACCCCTCTTGTTTTCCCTCCCTCCCCTCCTCACCCGGTTTTCTCTCCCCCTTTTTACTCCTTCAGCTTCTCCTTCTTGTTTCTTAAACAACCCACCTGAGGCACCGAGCCCTGCCTCCTACTCTGCCTCCTTTTTGCCCTTAGTGACATGTGCCGCACCTCCACCTCTCCATCCCCACTCTCTCGAGACTTCACCATTGCTCAATCAGCCCTTCTTGCATTCCTGTTCTGTCCTTCTGCCCATTCGACTCCCCTTCCTTCTCTTCGCTTGCTGCCACTGGAAGATACACTGCAAACATTTCCCACAGGGCTGCTAAATCTCAATGTCCACACATCCCCTTGTCTGACTCTCCCTCTGCAGCTTCAGTCTCTTACAGAGACCTCCATTTCTCATCCCATCCCACCTCTTACTCTCACACTGGGGCTGCCCTCACCTTCCCCATCAGTTTTTCTCTGCTTTTGAGCAATATCTCAGCTTTTCTCCCCTCTGAAGAATTGTCATCCAGCCAGCCAGCTCCTCCTTAACAGCCTTCCTCTGGGATTTCAACTGACTCTCTTCCTTTCCTCATAATTACCACACTCATCCTCATGAAGCTTCCAAGCTTCACGCTGATGTCCTTGATGACCACCTATAGCAGACACCCATATGTCTCCTTGCCCTGGTCTGTTCATTTCACCCGCACCCCTCACTTAGTGAGAAAGAGCCATTCCTTTGATGTTGTCTGCAGCAACCATTGCTTTGCCCCTGATCTCTGTTATCCCATCCTTCCTCTCTGACCTGCTCCTTCACCTGCCATGTCCTTCCTCAGTCCCCTCATTTGTTCTTTCCAGTTTTCATCTCACCAAACTGATAAAATCCCATCTAAACTCAGCCCTCTTCCTCCTGCTTTATCCTTCTTCTCTACCACAGATTTGATTGTAGATTCTCTCTGTTTCTTACTCTCCACTCCTATCCCATGAAGTCTGTTTGCCAAACACATACCTCAGTCTGCCTCAGTGCCTTGAATTTCCTGGTTGGCCTGTGATCCTGTGATCAGATTTACTTCATCCACAACCATTTAATTCTCTCCCCTTCCAGTTGTGCCATCCTCCTAACTTTTCCTCCTACTTTTCCAAGTTAACTGAAGACCTGGCTGCCTTTCACCACTTTTAATGCACTTCTCAAATGCTCTCTTCCTGAACATCTCCACAAATATTTGCCAAAGGGTTTGCCAAAGAAATCCTTGCCACCTCCTGCAAGTCTATTCCTTGCGTCACATGTTGGGTATTTCTTCTTTACTACCTTTACAACCCAGCTTGCCCTGTTACAAAGTAACTTCTAATCTGTTTCATATCCATTTTCATCCACTTCTTCAGTTTTCTTCTGAAATTCTGACCCTCCTCCAACTCCTTGTCCTCACATTATAGACATGCTCTAATAAACAAACATACCTTATGTTGACTCCCACTGCTATTTCCAGCACTAACACTTCCCTCCTCAACGCGCTGCTTACACTTACTGTCCAGTTTTCCTCCTCTCCAGCTCAGTGTAGGCTGCTAACCCAGATAACACCAATATCCAGCTAAAATTACCCTCACTAATATCTGCCCAAGACAGAACTCAAAACCCACACTCCTTCATTCTTCTTGATCATCTTTGTCACTACCAACCTGTTATTTCTCCTCAGCTCTCATCCTCACTTAGCCTCTTCGGGTACCCTTAGTCTCCTCCCCCTGACCACAAACATAAACCAACCTTACACAAGAAGAATTTACTACAACTCTACAAATCTCTCCCGAAAAAAACCACCACCCACATATTTCTTCTTGGCATCTTGCCAATACACTGTCTACCCATCGCTGTCTTCGCTGGGGGTCAGGACGGTGTGACTGATCCCTTGTGCTCCCCCTTGTGTCTGCTGTCAGACCTAAACCGCTGACTTTTGAGAAAAAGCCTTATTATTTTGTGTCTGGACTATGCTCAACACTAGGGTTCCCAGTGTCTTGGAAGTGCAAATAAACAAGGGTACCCACTACTTTGTATTTTTGTAGATCTCCTGTAGTGTTTCAAGCTGGCTATTCACACATCAAAGCACAATGCAGTCAGTCACTAATCTCTTTTGAAAATGTAGATCTAGGTTATTATTTTTAGCTCAGAATTTTAATTCCAGTGTCTTTATGCTATGTCAGCAGTACAGAGCACCCACAAACTCAGCCTAGAAAGCCAGCTAATCCTTCCCAAGCTGCAAAGATCTAAGGAAGATGAGGCTTAAAAACTGGCTTTTAGTAATTCAGAAAGGAAAGCTTGCATTTTCAGAACTGTTTTAGCCATTTCTCTATGAAAATAACTCTGCGTTGAGAAAGTAACTCTGCGTTGAGAATGTACAACACCAAACACCAACTAACTGCATGAAGTTCCTTTCACTTGTTTTTAATGACACTTCCAGCCTAGTGGAAATGCTTATCCTCAAATTTGGTCATACTGGTGGATTTAGCACTAAGTTCCCTACAGGATACATTTGAACTCTGCCAAAAAGTAGCATAAAAAGCCTCATTGTCATACATAGGAAAGATCCAAAACAGGCATTTGGAGCAAAAATCAAACAAATGAAGAATAACCCTCAGAGTAGTGGACACATGTCCTGGTCCAATCCTGCTTTCATTAAAACTTTAGAAGCTGAGCATCTCCTGGAAATAGATGTCTGGGCTCAGAGAAGGGAGAGCAGAAGCAGAAAAAGTGGCTATTCACTTTCTATGCATTGCTTTCGTTAAATAGTGGCAGCCTTGGCTAAACAGTATTGCTGCAACAAACACACCTATTAAACCAAAGAGCCTCTGTGGAGCGGGATGATGATGCATGACAACAACTTCAAAAACTAACCGGAATTCTTACAATAAAGACTTCATTCAAATGTAAGTTAAAAAACCCACACACAATTTAAATGAGCTAAAAAATGTCTTTTTTTTTTTTTAAAAAAAAGGCAATTTAAATTAGTTAAAACAAAGATGGCAGGGGAGGGGCAGGCAAAAGACCCTTTCAGGCTAGATCCCCCCACCACAGTCTCACTCCAGGCCCCCCATTCCCCTCCCTCCCCACTGGCATCCCACGGTCACTCTCCCACCTCTCACTCACCATACACCAGTCAGCAGGGCACTAGCTGACACCTGAGCGCACACACTGAGAAGACAGTCTGGACAGTCAGGCAGCAACTGTGAGCAACACCATCCCATGGGTGTCTGGACAAAACCAGCTGTAGGAGCCCTGAGACTTTAAAGGGATATTTACTTTCCTGTGAAAAGAGGAGACACCAGACCTTGTGAGCGAAGTATGAGGAAGAAAAACAGAAAGGTCAAGGGTACATACACTAAACAATACCCCTCTCAACTCACAGTCTAATTCTAGGGCTCCCCTATGCTTCCTGCTTGCACCTCCTTTCGGTCCTTGCTCAGGGAAAAGGTCTCTTTGAGGGGAGCTCTCTTCCCCTTTCTTAGAAGCTGCGGAAAGGCTCCATCTGCTCAGGATGGCCAAGGTGCCAAGGGTGCTCCTGGAAGTTAAAGCTGCCGTCCGCTTCCCAGAGCTGAGGTTCATGAGAAGAGACCTCTACCTCAACAGACCGAGAAGCGGCAGAGGGCAAGAGAGACGGGGGATCAAATTTACAGTCTCATTGACTCAGGCTAACAAACACGTCAGTGAGAAGAGATTTGCTGTCCTGACGAGAATGTCTCTTCGTGGAACGGCCAATCTTTTAGCACCTACATTAAGGTGAATCCTATTTCCATTATTGATACCCTATTACCAAACCAAAGCAGACCCCATTACCCTACGCATTCCTCAGTATAATGTTGTCCTAGGGGCACATCTTAATGTCTTTTTAAGGCAAACTCTTAGGTATGCATCTACAACTCACTGCATTCCCTTTCACTCCACACAACAAAGTCACCCAACAGCGAATCATAAGCTCTTGCTTTCTTATGGGGGTCAGCCAGAAAGAACAAATGAGAAACAGAGAAACCAATGATGGAGCCACGTAATCTTCATTTGAGACTTGAATGTTCCACTAAGAACCAGACACTGAATGAAGGCAGGGTTTCACTACAGCCTTTACTCTTCTTTCACACCTGGTGCGAGTCAAGCAACTTAAGCGTGCCTGGGCATCTGCTTCCTGGAGTCCCCTCCCTCCCTCCTTCCGAGGGGACTGACTGCGACTCTTGTGAGGGTCTGACCTTGCAGGGTTGAAATGAGGGTACAATGCAGGAAGGCATGTTGCCTCCTCTCCGGGAAAGCCAGGTCTTGGAGCACGCCGGGGTATTTAAAGACCTCAATGCCTGCAAGTTCACACAGCGTACCAAACATGAATCATAGAATCATAGAATGGTTTAGGTTGGAAGGGACCTTGAAGATCATCGAGTTCCAACCCCCCTGCCACAGGCAGGGATACCTCTCACTAGACCAGGTTGCCCAAGGCCACGTCCAGCCTGGCCTTGAACACCTCCAGGGATGGGGCTTCAACAACCTCTCTGGGCAACCTGTTCCAGTGCCTCACCACCCTTAAAGTGAAAAACTTCTTCCTAATGTTTAATCTAAACCTGCCCTCTTCCAGCTTAAAGCCGTTCCCCCTCATCCTAACACTCCATGCCCTAGTAAAAAGTCCTTCCCCAGCTCTCCTGTAGGCCCCCTTTAGGTACTGGAAGGCCGCAATAAGATCTCCCTGGAGCCTTCTCTTCTCCAGGCTGAACAGCCCCAACTCTCTCAGCCTCTCCTCATAGGAAAGGTGCTCCAGCCCTCTGATCATCCTTGTGGCCCTCCTCTGGATGCGCTCCAGCAGGTCCATGTCCTTCTTATGTTGGGGACTCCACAGCTGGACGCAGTACTCCAGGTGGGGTCTCATGAGAGCGGAGTAGAAGCGTGTCTCTTTGCCCTTGACTCGGAGAGGTCTAGCCCATTCCCGGTTAGTGATGCTCATGAACATCGCACCATTGCACCACCTCCAGGGTTGACTCTGCGTCCCCAGTGACCTTCATCGTAGGCCACAACGCCTGCACCAGGGCACCTGCCCTGCATCTGCATGTCCCCCCTCACCCTTCACAGTGCCAATCCACACACACGAAGCCAAGGCTTAAAGCACTCTTGCTTCTTCACGTTGACTGCAGTCAACAAGCCGCCCGGTCGCTGCACCCGGGCCTCTCTGGGCAAGCTTTCAGCCCTCAGCGCCTGCCTCCGGCCCACACGAAACAGTTAACGTCGCCTGAGGTGCTCCTGCCAGCTTCCTCCGTCCCCTCCTGTGCCTCCCGGGAGCTATTAATACAGCAGGCACATGCTCTGACATAGCGTTCCCCGGCAGCGACCAGATAACTTTAATTTGCCCTTTAAACGTCCGGAGCCCAGTGGCCCTCGCGGCCTCTCCACAGGGGAACATGGCGGCGCTGCCCCGCGCCCCCCGGCGGGGGCGGGCCCGAGGGGGTCCCAGCCAATGCCCGTGCCCCGGGGGGACGCCTCCTCCTATCGCGAGAGGCCGCGGGGTATAAGAGGGGCGGCGCGGGGCCGGGGGGCCATTTGGCCGGCGGTGCGCGGGGGCGGCCGGGTGGGGAGGTGCGCGGCTCGTTGGCTCTCTCCGGGCAGGGGGTGTCGGACCGGCTGCCAGCATGGGTGACCAAGCGCTCAGCTTCCTCAAGGACTTTTTGGCCGGTGGGATCGCTGCCGCCATCTCCAAGACGGCTGTCGCCCCCATCGAGAGAGTGAAGTTGCTGCTGCAGGTGAGGAGGCGGCGGGGGCCGGGCGGCGGCGGCGGCGGCGGGGGGGAGGCCGGCGGGGCTGTGCCACAGGCGGCCGCCGGCCGGCCTGACTAAATATGGGAAGGAGCTCGGCCGGCTCCGGTTACCCGGGCCCTTCAGCACCGCCTCGGGGGAGCGGGAGCCGGGCCAGGCCCCGTCGCTGCCCTTCAGCGGGCCGCCGTGCGGGGTCACCCCTGCAGGGTCCTTCTCTTTACTCTCCCACCCCTCCGCCTTCTCCTCCCCGCAGGTCCAGCATGCCAGCAAACAGATCACGGCCGAGAAGCAGTACAAAGGCATCATCGACTGCATCGTCCGCATCCCCAAGGAGCAAGGCATCATCTCCTTCTGGAGAGGCAACCTGGCCAACGTCATCCGGTACTTCCCCACCCAGGCCCTCAACTTCGCCTTCAAGGACAAGTACAAGCAGATCTTCTTAGGGGGAGTGGACAGGCACAAGCAGTTCTGGCGCTACTTCGCGGGCAACTTGGCGTCCGGGGGAGCGGCGGGAGCCACCTCCCTCTGCTTCGTCTACCCGCTGGATTTCGCCAGGACCCGGCTGGCAGCTGATGTGGGCAAAGGAGCCAGCGAGAGGGAGTTCACTGGGCTGGGCGACTGCATCGTCAAGATCTTCAAGTCTGATGGCTTGAAGGGCCTGTACCAAGGATTCAGCGTGTCTGTCCAGGGCATCATCATCTACAGAGCGGCCTATTTTGGGGTTTATGACACGGCCAAGGGTAAGAAGTGCATGGAGAAGCAACTGTGAGGGAAGAGCCATCCAGTAAAGGCACTTTAGGGCGCATGGTGGTACTAGGACCAGCAGGGCTTGGCTCAGCACCAGTTCAGGGTGCTGGTGCTAGAATACGCACAGGTCTTTCTGAAACGTGTTCCTGCCTCCCTCAACTTGCTGCTCTGAGCAGAAGCCTTGGGTTTGCAGTGCGTTTTCAGACACTTTGCAGTTTCTTTCTCTGACTTAAGGCTTGTATGGTAGCCTGTTTCTCATTGCAGCTCATGACACAAGCCTGGGAGGGTTCTGCAGGAGAGACCTTTTGGTCGGGGAGCATGAAGAGGGCTTAGATCCCAAAATCCGACAGTCCTATAAACTTGTTTCACTCATAGTACCTGTTGATAGTCAAACATGGATGAAGGGAGAAGTTGCAGGCTTGATTGGATTGACTTGATTGAGTGACTCCTGGCATCGGTGGGCGATTGTTCCTTCCACAGCCATCTTTCCCACAACCCTTTCCCTCTGCACTGACCCTGCTCGTTTGTTCTCGATGACAGGTATGTTGCCTGATCCAAAGAATGTGCATATCGTAGTGAGCTGGATGATTGCCCAGAGTGTCACTGCGGTAGCAGGGCTGGTTTCTTACCCTTTTGATACTGTGCGACGTAGGATGATGATGCAGTCTGGCCGAAAGGGAGGTAAGAATAAGCGCTTCTATGGTGTTCTGGTAGCAGAAGGTATCTCTTCGTCGAGATACGATGGGAGATGCTGGGTGTTTTTTGTCTTATGGAAAACTAATGACCTTATTGGAATCCTTGAAAAAAACCAGCAATGTGTTTCCCATAGCTTTTTTTATTGCTTCTGTCATGTTCACTTAAGAAGCTGAGAGTTGATTTGCCTTGATTTCCATGTGGAGAATTAAAATTACTATTCATTAATTGATTACTTAATTTTAAGTTCTTGGCTGTAGTTTGCTTATTCCTTGTTGGTTTAAATATATGAAACAGACTTGCTGTGTAACTTCAAGCCTTCTGACCTTTATGTCTGTTTCCGCAGCTGATATTATGTACAAGGGCACAATTGATTGCTGGAAGAAGATAGCTAAAGATGAAGGAGCCAAAGCGTTCTTCAAAGGTGCCTGGTCGAATGTGTTGAGAGGCATGGGCGGAGCTTTTGTATTAGTACTTTATGATGAAATCAAGAAATACGTCTAAAACTTAACATCATAATGTAGTTCAATTGTTCTCCATCAACTTTTTTAAAAAAACATGCTATTGTGTTGTAATGGACAACAAAATATTTCCTAGGGAAACAGAATAAAATTTATGAGTAACATATCTGGTTGAGATGAGGATGCATTCATTTAAAAATTGTCCACTGCACCACAGTTACATTTTTGTATGAAAATTCCTCCAACATTTGTATTGGAACCTGTGTATATATTATACTTCAAATTTCAGGTAATACATTTTGTCTAGAGACAAAGCTTAGGTGGTCTATACCTAGTTGAAAATCCAATATTGTGACATCTTAATAGGATGACATCTTCAGAAATACTGCTTGTACTGATGTCTCTAGCTACCCAACAATGTGATAACATTGTATAACATGAATTAAAATCATGTTTTCTTCTAAAGCTGTATTTTTTTAAGATGATATTAAGTGAAAAACATGTCTGAAAACAAACTATACTAAAGCACCAGGCTGAGTTCCCAACTGCAGCCTCTTCACTGATGTATTATCCAATCATATGATTTCAACCATAATCTGATTTTTTCAAACATACTTTGTAGAATATGGAAATACAGTGTTTCAAAAATGCCCTGGATCTTCACAAAGCAAAAAGTTGTCTGCTCTGATGTTCAATTGAACTAAAACTGAAATAATGAAATAAATTAATATATTAATGAACCTTTTTCCTGTTGTTTTCAGTACACTGAACACATTACAAGTACACATCCTTTAAGGTGGTGTGCTAATGAGCACCCTGTTAGTGATTGATGTGCTAATTGGCACCCTCCTAGTGATTGTTGAGCCTCTTCAAAGTTTTTTGAGAGAGCTTTAGGTAGATGAGGTGGTTATTGGTAATTCTACAATGGCAAAACCCAGTGGATTCAGCTTGAGGGTACTGCAGCCAATTGTCTTAAATATAAACTACCATGTAGTCTTAGCTGATAATTCATTTTTATTGCCCTCACTTTAAAATTAAGTGTGTCTTCATTTGACAGTGAAGTCATTGCTGCTTATTTTACTTGAAAAAGTATACTAGAATAGAATACTTCTGGGTTGTTGTTTTAGTAACTGTACTTCCAGCTACACCAGTATTAACAACTTGAGCTATTAATTTACCAGTAAGATCAGAACGTGCGGAGTTGTTAGACTTTAGGTGCTGCGTGGTTGTGAACTCACTGAAGAACAGGCTCTCTGACCAGGGAAAGTCAGTTGTGGCCATTTCAGTTAACAAATGTTTGTTTGTATGAAGCCTCTGTATCCACCTAGGGAAAGGGGTAAGACAAAGCAAGTAATACTCAAATACACTTTTACTTCAGCTGCATCTCTTACTGCTTCATATGTAAAGTGCCCTCATATGGATTTTTGATAGCAACTCTGGAATGCCTGTCACTTCTGGTGCCCTAGGGTGAAAAAAACTCTGTGGAAACACAAAGTTGGAATTGCACTAGCTGTACATGAAGGTAAAAGGCTGCCTCGTTACTTGCAGAGCTGACACTTTCCCTGGTGAATGTAACTGCAGAGTAGGTGCTGCCGGGGCCAGTGGAATAGGGGCCAGAGTAGTGTTGCTCCAGTGGAGGGGTTACCACTGCCTGAGATGGTACTGTCGCTGCTGTACGCTGCCTTTCCCCGACACCTGGCCGCACAGCATTGCTTGTGCAAAGGCTGGAGCAACTCACTACACAAAAGCAGGCTGCTGCAAGGAGTATTATCCCTTGCTCCGTGAAAATAGAGTACTCCAGAGTACAAATGGAACAAGTCTCCCACAAAGAATGTATTTGTGGACACTGTCTTGGTTAACATTTCATGTGACTATCACAGAACTCTCCAGTTACTCTCATGGACTGGGAGCGAGCTGAGTCTATGATTTTTATAATTGAGTATGCAGATGAGGACTCCGGATTAACCAGTTTTGTGAGTAGCAATAAATGCTAAGACAGTAAGCAGTAAGAGCTGACAGACTGACACTGTGATCAGTTCCAAGTTCTGGGCTTTAGTTTCCAGTTACTTGAAATGAATTTCCTGTCAGACACAGGTAGTCCTACACCTCTCCATCACATGGCACGATGGGCTGTGTGTGTCTGCTACGGATTCAGACCAGCAGCTCCCTCCTCCCTGAAGGCAGGTACAAGCTACTAAAACAGTATCTGGAAACAACACCTATCCACCTCAAGAACTGAAGCATTTGGGAAAAAAATTGGTCCAAAAATGATAGTTTATTTTTAAGTTACCTAAATCTAATTTTTTGTCTCATGAAGATAGTGTCTCTTTCAGCCTGGCCTTATCATTCCATCTCTCTTCTTTCATGGTCACTATCTTAGACACTTGCTTTTCTAGATGCCTGGTCTGTTTTCTTCCCAGTAGTAAATAACCAGGGTTGCAACCTATTGAACCATAAGTTTGTGAAGAAAATCGTTCTACTGTTTTCCAAAGTGCTTATTGCAGTAGTCTCAGTTAAAAGCTTCACCTGCCCGCTTCTGCCCTTTCTCTTCCTTTTCTCCTTCCTTCACCCATTCCTAACGGTTCCTTATGAGAAGCCTAACACACTGCAGGTATTCATTTCACATTTACCTCACTGACAAGGTTGCAGATGGCATGGGGGTGTTTTAGAGAAGATCTAAGTTGGTTACAAAGATACCAGAGGCAATGACAGATTGCAATATGCAGATGTACCAAACCTTGGGGGGAAGTGTACATGTGAATGAGCAATAAGAGAATTAAAAGAAAGCAAAAGAAGTTACTATATTCCAGGGGGGGAGGGGGGAAGGCAAAAAACAAAGGAGGAGTAAAGGCTATTAAAAAGGAGAGTGAGTAGTATCAGTGCAGGAAAATTCCACTGGGGGAAGAGACAATACATGAAATAATAGATACGGAAACACAGGTAAAGAGCTCCTTATTTCTGCATGAGTGCTTATGCACATGCACAGCCCGTGGCAGATTCCAGGCAGAACTCTCCATTAAGATACTTGGGGTCAGAGTTTGAAACCATTCACCTGAAAGCAGCCCTGCACTGAGTCTGTGGCACTCAGCCCAACGCTTGCTGAAAGCGTAACCTAAAATCCAGCCACGAGCTCTGCAAAGCTGGAAAACAGATGACTTCGCAGAGAGTCTCCAGTTGCTCTTTGAACTCCAATCAAATGAACCCTGGTTGTCACAGGCGATTGGTACCACTGCCCCAGTCCTTTTGCACCTTTGCAATAGTTAGTCACAGACAAACTATGCAGGCAAAGGCCTGCATCAAACCTGTTATACCCTTATGTCTTACACTTGAACACTGGGAAATGTGCCCCGAATAGCCTGGTGATATATCCCACTAATATAGAAAGCCAAAGCACACCTACCATGCAGCACAGAGTGTGCTGCCCAGCTCTCAAAGGATGCTACACTGGTGTTTTGGATGAGATGAAGTAAGAACCTTCAGGTGGGTCTGAAAGATAAGCCCGTTGTCTACAGAGCATAGCCTACTGCAGAGAGTGGGAGGGGGAGAATCTACAGCAGCAGATTGAACCTTCCCTACATCCCCTCTCTGCCCTACGCTTGTCATGGAAGAAGCAGCCATCAGTTCTTTAAAAGCCATAGGGAAGAGCTTAAGACATGGTGAGAAGCATAGCAGAAGGAAAAAACCTTGCTAAGTTGTTCAAAAACCAGAAGAAAACTCCATCTGCAGAGATGCCACAGTTACAGTTACTGGATGATCTCAGCTGGAGATGGAGAGTCCCACCAGCCAGCCTAGATGCCAGGGAAAGAAGCATCATGCCCCAGGAGGCAAATCTCAGCCACCTGTGTTCCCCTCGTGAAGTTTCTCTCACTTCACACCACAAAAGTCTCTCAATAGCATGTTCTAGCCCCAACAGCCACTGTGTGGAGAGAACCAAGACCTGTTCTTTTTGTTCCAAGCTCTGATCGCATACAATACAGTGGAGAGCGCTATGACTTTTGCACACAGTCGGAGCCCAGAACAAGAATCATGCAGAATGGCATGTTAGGACTCTGTAGTGAATAACACAGGTGGTCCTGGAACCAGAAGTGACAGCTATAAGGATCAATGTTGCCAAATCCTGTCTCACCTTGGCCAGAAGGACAGTTACCGGGATATACATAGCAGCTTTCCTGACCAAGGTATTGGAACCATGCGTCCTGAAGACAAACCAGATCTGTATCACAAACATTAGCAATCCCTGCCAAAATGTGAAACAGGATGACCTCAACATCAGTCCTTGAAGATGGTTCCACGTGCAACTCTGTATTTCCTCATTCAGTGGGTGACAATGACATGGTTCATCCACTATTTTGCTCAAGATTTCAAGCAGGTAAACACCACAAAGATGTACTCAGTGTACTGCATCCATAGGATACACCACTTTGGTACCAAAGGAGCCTTTTCTTCTCCCTCACCATTTGGCTTGTTGATATATCACTGTGCATTCATCATCACCTGCACATGATGGCCACAACTGCACAGCTAGAAGGCTTGATGTAAGTCACTGCCCCCATCTCCATCACACTGATGAGCAGACTGTGCTCCAGGGAAAACCACAAGCTCTCATCTGCCGGATGACTCAATGAGCTGCCCAGGTTGGGAAGGCAGGCGGTTATTTTTGTGTATTGACCATGAAAGAAAAGCACTGGGTTAAAAATGTTATTGGTGATCTGTCAGAAAAAAAAAAAAATAAAGTGTCTCAGGCTTTTTACAGGGGTTTATCCCAAAACTCATTAGATGACAAATCAGGAAAATACGGTCCAATGTAAAGTCTGCATACATCATGGAAGACACATAAATCCAGCCAGCTATCTGATTTAGGACAATCAGACAAACCTTCATCTGAGTGGCAAGATGGCAGCAGAGATGCCTCAGGATCTTCAGTAAAGACTGCAAGCAATCTGGTAGAAAACAGGCTCTGGCACAGGGGAAAGCCTATACATTCCATAGGAGGAACAGCCTTGTGTCATTATCCCAAATCAGCTTGAGTCTCTTTGGTTCGCTAGGATTAGAACTGAGCTCTAAAGGATTCGGTGGTCTGCTTAGGAAAATGCCCCCACATGTCACCTACGCAGACAGGGGTGTACCATCGCTCCCCGTCCTTCCCACACAGTCAATGATTTGAGCTAGGGCCGCCTTTAAGACCCTCAGTGTTGTAGAAAGGCTACACAGCAGAGCCCCGTCCTGGGAGAGAAGGAGCCCACAAGGAGGCAGAGACACTTCCAGAGCAAAAATATATGACAGAGGCATCAGGGTCCATTTCTCATAGTAGCCAGATCAATACACCAGTGCCGTCACCCAAACGGGCAATCCTGTCACTTCAGCAGGGAGATTGGCTCCTACCTGAAACCGCGTGTCAAACCAGTGTGGCAGTTCACTTTAAGGAGAAAGCAAAGCAGCTTGCACTTTTCTTTCAACGAGATCTTCTGGAGGGTAGAAAAACACAAAAGTAGAAGAGAACATAAAGCGGCAGCTTACAAAAAAAGATAGAAAACAAGTCTATTACAAACAGCATTTTTTTGCTACAAAAATCTTGATCAGATTTTCTAACTTAATGAAGATCTGTCAATATGCCTTATTTTAAAAAATCCACACCAAAGTCACTAACAGGTAAAGTGTACCAACGAATAAACTAATTCTTTGCATTTTCCTCCACTACACATAGTACAAAACACTTCTCCCATGACCTCATTTGCACTTTAATACCAATTATAAAATTCTAAAAGAAGCCACTGCAATGAAAAACGATTCATGTTAAATATTTTATTTCTTATGATTTACAAAAATGACATACAAAATCGACAGTCTTTCATAACAAAGTTAAATAAAATAAGATGAAGCAATTAAAAGTAATCCATTCCGTGAATTCCTTCACAGAAAATAATTACCATATGAACATTCAGAAGTATTTAAACTGTGACCCTGATATTCACATTCAAGGACAAAAATCTTTAAATAGTGAATAATTTTATTTAGCACAATAGTACAAATAAATACAGCAGCACTATGCAAAAAATTCCTTACAGTCCCTATCAATGAATAATAACCGCAATAAAAACCTGTTTGCCACAATGCTGCTTAAAGTTAAAAGTTCAAATATTGTCAAACAGCTAAATTTGATCCGCAGGTCACCAGGTGCAGAAGCTCTGCCAAACTATCACACAGGACCAAGTAAAAAGTTTGTTACAATGCAGAGTACCTGAAAGCCTAAGCCCTCATGCAAGCACGAGCAAAGAATAATAAACTTCCCTGTTCATAGGGCTAAGACCCAGCATTACTGAATATAGCTTTTTTTTTTTTCTTTATGCATAATACAAAGAGATTTCCTGTACCTCTCCTGGGAAGAAGCTGGGGAAGCAAGCAGGGTTCCTGCAATATCCATGGACAGTGGCATCACAATTTATGCTCCTTATAAGACTACAGTCCTACAAAATAAGCTCACTGAAAGTTTGCCTTTATGTATAGGAATAAAGCATATCACATAGTCTTTGCAACTACCAATTCCATTAAATTTTGCTCCCCTTGTAAACGGATGTTGCTACCAAAGCTTATCTGACACTACTAAAAATATTTGGTGTGAACATGACATTAAAAAACAGGTTAAGCAGCGTAACAAGATTTTCTGTTTTCTACTTTTTTTTTTTAAATCCTGGTTAGCAGTTGTTCTCAAAATCAGACCTCCAAGTTTCCTGCAGCTCAAGTTTATATCTCCCCACCGAGAAGGGCAAGGATCTGCAAAAGCAGGGCCATAAAATATGCCCCTTGCTTAGTATTCTCTAGCTTGAGAAGTAACTAAAACTTACTCTTGCTTAGAGTGAATCTGAAACTGTTGTTTACTTCAGTCTTTACTCTTGTTCAAATAGCATCAGATTCTTCTTTCCTACACAAAGGTCCCAATACAACTTCCAAAATTCTTTTAAATCTGGAAGAGATGCAGCCTTGAGTACAAAAAAAAATGTTCAACACCTGGAGTGCAAGAGTGGCAGAACAACATCTTCTGCAGCCCCGGTATTCTAGCCAAACATGTAGGAACACACCATCTGCTTTCCACCCCTGCACGCTGCTGTAAAAGGAAGATTCTTTCAGTCATAAGAACATGACCCACAAAGTTCTGAAGGCTTACCTAAAGCCAGGATGAAAAACAAGGATGACCTAGGAATTAAGCATATGCTTATGAATCTTTTAAAGTATTATTTCAAGTATTTTCTTTACATCTTGCACCTATAGTGCAGCAATTCTGTCCTTCCGTGTTACGTATACAAATTCCACTTATGATTTGAGAATAAAATAATAATTAGCAAATTCTATTTAACTTGTCCATTTAAATATCTCCTCCTCTTTCATAAGTTCTTCCTGTCACAGAAAACACTGACTGATGTGGAAGTGTTCCCTTAAAACCATATTATAAGCAATTATATCATATGCAATGCATTTTAATCACTGAACAATGCATAAAATATTTTTGCACATAGAATTTACAAAAGCACTAAAAATAGAAGTCTGAGGATCATCTCAGAATGCGAGGCAGAGAACGCACTTATAACCAAGCGGCACGAACATTAGTGGGTTTAGGTCTCTGTAATGCCCCGCTGGCTGAATCGGACACGGGTTTTTCGTTCCTCTGGCTCATTGTACTTGGTACAGCAGACGCTCTTGAAGTGCCTCCTGTTAACACACACACAAGAGTGAGAATCCTTATGCTTGTTACAACAGAAAACTTCATGCTATATTAGTACTGCAATACTCATTACCATAGTTTCCAGAAAGAAAATAGTCACAGGAAGTTGAATACAAACCCAAAATGTTATGAGTTGTTTGTAAATGGTCAGGATGAGGAATTCAAGCCTATGGCATTGTGCTGTGGTTTTTTAACCCAACATATATGGATCTATCATAGAATCATTACAGTTGGAAGAGACCTTTGAGATCACCAAGTCCAGCCATTAACCTAACACTGCCAAGTTACCACTAAACCATGTCCCTCAGCACCACATCTATACGTCTTTTAAATACCTCCAGGGATGGCAACTCAACCACTTCCCTGGGCAATGGGGACATATGATCTACTTCCAGATATTACACACAAAACTTTTAAGAGAAACAAGGCTACTATCAGTAGATTTACATTTTCTGAATGAGAATTTGAAACTTCTTTGGGGTTTTTGTGTTGGTTTGGTTTTTTTTTCCCCTTTCTCTTCTCCTTACAAAGGGTACTGGCAAAATGAGGAATACTTCTTTACAACAGTGATTTTTTCGACCTTCTTGGAAAAGATGACTAACAAGATAATTTATTAGAAATTTAGGATGGTAAGTACACAATTAATGCGGTCGCCATACTTTTGGTTTAAAAAAATGTGATAAAAAAATCACTTCAATGATTTCTGTGTGATAAGTGATCAATCTAAGGAAGACAGAGAACAGAACTTATTTGCTATTCTTAGCAGTAAGTGCTTCACAAATCTGAATTATAAGAAGATAAACACATGCAAAGAAATGCAAGAATCGGCAACTTCAAAGCACTTACTGGAAGGACTAAGCTGGCTCAAAGCAGATTTTCCTCTTCTTACAGATGGTGAAGAATTTAGATAACTCATCTGGCGCTGATAGTCCATCAATTGTTCTGAACGCCTCATACCAGCTGTTGGTTTCACTGCTTCCAGTCTTTTCAGGAAAGCCTTAATAGCAAAGAAAAATATCATCAAGAAAGAGAAAGGATGAACAAGAAGCTACAAAACAAACATTCACAAATTGATTTTTATTTGAACTGCAAAAAACCCCCAAATTTTTAGCATTGCACAACACGAACCCCTCCAATGGTGACCAGCACAGGCTATTATTCTGCTCACATTGAATTTTTTTCTCACTTCTAACTTCTCACTTCTAATCATTCAATTGTTAGAAGATGACACAAATTCTAAGTGTCTCTTACATATCATCAATTTTATGCTCAGTACATCTTTAGTACCTTATAGTTCTCTGTACTTTATGAGAACTTGAAAAAACACATCTGTTTGGCGATAGAAAAGGTGGTGGGAAGATGGGCTGCGGTCTTCTAATCCTACCTTTGGTCACTCCTTTCTTCTAAATTTCTGGAAGGATGAAAAGCTAGCTTTTTTAATCTCTGCAAACATACTTAGACTATTTTACATTGCCCTACAGGACCCCCAGAGAGAATTGCTGACCTCAATTCTGTGAAAATAATGTCAAAAGGAAAGCACAAACATCCACCGGACACTATTTGTTTTATCCATAATGTAGTTTTAAGAGATTCTAGTTGAAATTATTGTTATAGACATAGTTTCCTCTTGTTGAAATTAACTCTGGCAGTCATGCAGCAAGCATTAAATTAGAACAGCTACTTACACAGTATTTGTAAGATACAGACAGTTTCCTATTCTGCATAGCTACTTCTACTCGAATCAGGATTAAGAAATTTCCATATTCTAAAAAAGGAACCTGATGGCAAGACAAATTTGGAAGTACCCAGCAACATACAACTTCCAATTAACAACTTCACATTTTTAATATATTTTGCCTCCAGTGTTTGCCTTGCATGGATCTATACATTCCCTCCGCTAACTAATTTAAATTCACTTCATAGCCTACAAACATTTGGCAATGATAAAACCAGTCCCAGTCAGGGTTGTGACATGCATCCTATCAACAAGAGACAATGCTAACTGTGATTACACAAGTCTCCAAAATACTAAAAAACCCTCTGTTAATAGGGATGTGTTGCCTAGATGCATACTTAAATGGTAAAGCCAAGAATCTGTATAGCTACTAAACTGCACTTTGTATGAAACAATCATTCTTCCCCACTCCCAATCAGGTACTGATTTTTTATTTATTTATTTAATTTTTAATAAAGAAGAATTAAAACATTACAGAAAGTGACTTAGGAAATAGCATAGTATTCACAGGATGTCAGTTGTCATTGTCTAGCTGTAATAGGAATCTATAAACTCTTGGTAGTTCATGCACAGGCCCCGGAAACCTGCGCAGAGTGCACAAGGGAGAAAGGATTTTGGCTCAGACACAATATGTCACAAGTGCTTGCATCAAGTGCCAGTCAGTTCATCGTCAAGTGGAAATACCTAAGTAAGCAAAAGTCAAAGGAAGGACTTCAGCTAGAAATAGCTCTTCACTAAAGCCAGTTGCAGAACATGAAATGGTAGACTTGTCTCTAAATGTTACATCCAACATTTTATTCACAACTTCATCCCCATCTCCTAATACAACTACATACGTTTAGACTCACAGAGATCACTTATTTACCTTCAATATTAAAAATGGAAGCTCTCAATACGTTCAGCTCAATCACAAATGGATCGGGTGAATTGGAGGAGTGACTTTCCTATGAGAGTTGAGCACGTTTCAAGTCTGCGCTCCAACTCTAACAGCCTCATAGAATTTGCATACCTTAACACTGCAGTAATCAGTAATTTCAAGATTGATTCTGAACATACAATATTTATATATGCCTGCTTTATCCTAGTTTAAATGCAATTCTCTGCTTTTGCTTTTATGCCTGTATTTTTAAAGGTATCAAGTCCCCATTACTAATGCAAAAAAAGAGACCTCTCTCACTACTAAAACATTACTTTTTGAACAGGTTAATGCTGGACTTGATACAGCCCTGAGCTACAGAAAGAGCAGATACAGATTCTGTGGTGCAGAAGTGTTCTAAGAAAAGCTCTTCTAGAGAATGAGAGAATAGCTCCTGTGGTCCCCTTGCCCTCTGCTGCGAATTGGACCAAGGGCGTGTTAACTTACACGCTATTTGCGCTCATGAATTCTGCAGTTTGGAGAACGGCCTGCTGCATACAGAAATGAACTCATCAACAGATTGAAATGGCAGTCCTGACCTACTAAATCTGCAACCCGGAACTAATCCCATTCTTATGTTTTTATTACCAACCCTACAATCTTGAGGTCCTTAACCAAGGAACTACCTTGTACAATGGTACAAGTACCTTCAACAAATGTTCTTTTTCAATTATACACATAAATCTACTAATTCTTTCATTATGTTCTCCTTTTGAACTGAAGAACGCTGCCACTTCCCTTGTTCTTTTGACGTGCTAAATCTCTGGAGCGTTAATCCTGCACCACTGAAATAAATAGAAATTTTGTCATTAATCTTAATGACCAAAGAATCAGATCACATGACATAATCTAGGTGTTCAGAACCACGTATAAGTTCCTGATCAGATTTAAGGAATTAAAAAAAATGAGTAACAGACACTAATGGCAGGAATGTCATTAGGTGCTCTAAACTGCACTTGTAGCTCCTCCAAGCTCTCAAATCAAGCTCAATACACGCATAATATCATACCATTGATATTATGGTTATATCCAGCTTGGAAAAAGCCTCCCAAGGCTTTTATTTCCCCCATCTTCTTTTACTTTACTGTAATACTGAGTTTACAACAAAAGTAGAATAATCATATTAAAAAAAGAAAAAAATCATAGAAGTTGTTCCTGCATCATTGCCTTCTAGGAATAGGATCATCCTTT
The DNA here is from genome assembly GCA_017639485.1 of Pluvialis apricaria. Lineage (NCBI taxonomy): Eukaryota > Metazoa > Chordata > Aves > Charadriiformes > Charadriidae > Pluvialis > Pluvialis apricaria. Next base: position 6,264,420 of record CM030010.1, read on the forward strand.
GTAAATTTAGGCATCTGGACATAGATTAGTATCTATAAAGACATATAAAGACATAAATACATATTGTCAATGACAGAAGGAAATGTCAGATTGCTAACAACTGGAGAGCAAAGGAACCCAACACTGTATCAGAAGACTGCTGCTATACAATGGACCAAGATAAATGCTGCTAATTCAACTTTGGGCACACCAGGAGAGCACTAAAGCTAATTCTAATGCTCTCTGTCAGAAAAAGGAAAAAAAAAAGTATCAGTACACTCTTTTCTGCAGTTATGTTAAAAAAAAAGAAAAAAACACTGAAAACGCAGCACTCCTAAACTCAGTTCAGAGTGAAGGTAAAAAAAATAAAATGTGACTTTTCTTGTTTTACTTTACTTTTTAAATGCATGAAGGCTTCAGTTTCACCTCCTTTGAATCCTAACCAGCTGACTAGTGTGCCTTGACAGCTGTTCAGATTTATTTATATTATGCCTCCTCTAATGTCACTGATGTTAGTGACCACACTGTCCCTTCGCAGAGTCCAGGTGGGGGAGGGGGAAGTAGATAACAGTGCATTCAAGGACAGCTTTGTGTTCTTATCAATACAAGCATCCGTCATTTTTCTCAATTGCCAGTTGCATAATTAGCTCTAACCTGACAAACTCTAAATGTCAAAAGGCTTAAAATTCTTCCATCTACAGAAAAGTCTTTTAAACTGAATGGCCATCAAGTTTACGTGCGGCTGGCATCACCACAAAGAAAGTGGGCTAAAAGTACAAAAAAATATCCCACAAAATTGAGCAGCATGCAAAATAACCAAAACTTTCCTTAAACCTGCCAATTAGCCAGTCTTTATTATAATTACCACAGCAGTATTTAGGAATCTCGAGTCCAGGTCAGGAATCAGCAGACCACAAAAAAACCTCTGACCACAAAGACCCTATAGCCTAAATACTATGATCACAGAATCACACTATATTTGAACCGTACTGCAGTATATTTTAGCCAGGCACATCTGCGTTCAATCCCACATCCTGATAACTTCCCCTGATGAGAAGGCTATAGAAGCTTTTTTTTTTGCATTGCACTTTGTAGTCTCAGGAACTACCAACATTTTGTCTTTAGTCTTGGCATATAACAGCTTTGAACCCAGTAAGTGAAAGTATCTTACAAAATCCTGCGTGCTTGAATTTCTAAGGAGCCACCAACCCAACATGAATATTTCTGAGCTCCTAAGACGACCCAGAAGACTACATTCTCTTTCACAACTGCATTCAGTTTGCCGATGATACCAAGCTGTGTGGCGAGGCAGACACGCTGGAGGGGAGGGATGCCATCCAGAGGGACCTGGACAGGCTGGAGAGGTGGGCCCATGCCAACCTCATGCAGTTCAACAAGGCCAAGTGCAAGGTCCTACATCTGGGTTGGGGCAATCCCAAGCACAAATACAGGCTCAGCAGAGAATGGATCAAGAGCAACCCAGAGGAGAAGGACCTGGGGGTGCTGACTGATGAGAAGCTCAACATGAGCCAGCAATGCGCGACCACAGCCCAGAAGGCCAACCGTTATCGTGGGCTGCATCAGAAGTGTGGCCAGCAGGGCGAAGGAGGGGATTCTGCCCCTCTGCTCCGCTCTGGGGAGACCCCACCTGCAGTGCTGCCTCCAGCTCGGGGGCCCCAACATGGGAAAGACATGGACCTGTTGGAGCGGGTCCAGAGGAGGCCACAAAGATGATCCGAGGGCTGGAGCCCCTCTGCTGTGAGGAGAGGCTGAGAGAGTTGGGGCTGTTCAGCCTGGAGGAGAGAAGGCTCCAGGGAGACCTTAGAGACCCTTCCAGTACCTAAAGGGGCCTACAGGAAAGATGGGGAGGGACTTTTTACAAGGGCATGTAGTGATAGGATGAGGGGGAATGGCTTCAAACTGAAAGAAGGCAGATTTAGATTAGATATTAGGAAGAAATTTTTCATTCTGAGGGTGGTAAGGCACTGGCCCAGGTTGCCCAGAGAAGCTGTGGAAGCTCCATCCCTGGAGGTGTCCAAGGCCAGGCTGGATGGGGCCTTGGGCAACCTGGGCTGGTGGGAGGTGTCCCTGCCTGTGGCAGGGGGGTTGGAACTCTATGATCTTCAAGGTCCCTTCCAACCTAAACCATTCTATGATTCTATGATTCCCCACAGCTCTCTCCTTCAGACCGAGATCAGCAAGGCCAGATAACCTTGGTATTCTTTCTGCAACCCCATAAGTATGTAGCCCTGATGCTCTCAGACTCTGGGGGTGGTCCTTGGGGACAGGACAAAGGGAAGGCAGAGAAAAAGCAGTGTGGAGTACATTGAGGGAGGAAAGCACAGGTGTCCAGGCACACTCGTGATGGACCAGTGCCCTCCCGCTCTGTTTCTTTCCATGCCTAGAAATTATCTCCCTGGTTGTGGCAGAACACAGATGGCAGGGCAGGCGCAGCACAGGATCGAAGGCTGTGGCTCAAGACAAGGTATATTCCTTGCACGTGGTAGCAGCCAGTTAGGGGCATGGCCAGAGGCACTATCCCTCCCTTGCCCTTTTCTCCCCACCCAATTACCACAGCCCATCAGCACCATTAAATCAAGCAGAGACAAATGAATATACATTCACTTATAGCAGTACAGTACTTGCAATTCTAAAGGTGGTTCAGATTTTCCAGCAAGGTAAAGGCAGCCCAGACTACAAGAGAAGGGAAACAGTTTGGCTGAAGGTTCTTTGTGCTGGTAGAGGCCACGATGACTAAAGCAAGTGGTGGGGAGAGGTATTAATGAGAGCTGCAGCACAGACAACTCAGGGAACCCAGTAGGTAAAAAGAGAAAGACGCCCCTTCCAGAGAAATACCGTAAGTGACTTATTTTATTTGCGTGGGAGTGTGATTATACTGGAACTGGGATCAGAGTTAGATCTTTTGGGGCTTAGGGTACGTTTTGGGGGAGTACGAGGTGGGGGAATGAACAGAGAGTTATGTAGGGTGAGTCATAACAGCATAAGGTAGGAAGAACACACAGGGATGCGTGGGAAGAACAAATAACTACAGAAAGAAAAACACCCTCACCCTCCTTGATCTAAGGTTTGAGAACTGCTGTCCCAGACCTGCTGAGATCTTCCAGTGTGAACTCAAAAGGTCACTTGTTCCCTAGGAACTTGGCTGAACACAGCAGCTTAGTCCACTAAGGTGACCTAACATCTAAATCCTAGTCAGAATAATAATAAAAAAAGATTAAAAACCCCAATAAAAAGCCAACACAGAGATACGAGTTACTTCTAAGTTTAGATTAAGTGACTGACGAATGGTGTGGTGACTGCAAATCTTTATTTCAAGGTCCCCAAATACTTACCTGTATATACCAGTATAGATTTTTGCATCACACAATAAACCACTAGAAGTTTAAATGGTGCATAGTGTCCAGTCTATGAAGTTGAATATCTTATTTATACTGGCAGAAATTATGTCAACACATATATGCAGAAATGGGAAAAAAAAATAACACATCAGTCACACTTATGTCCCTTTCCACTGGAGAGGAGACAGGGTTGAGTATCTTCAAACACAAGAGTAGAATGTTTTCTGAATCAGCAGCATCCTCTATTGGCAACAGACACACTCTGGTCTTGCTAGCTCAGATAAGCAATCAAAAGCAGGTTCCACTTATGGAAGCACACAGTGAAAAGTAGCACGTACAAAATTCTGACATTAATTTTAACAGTGATCTATTTTCTAATTGTGCTTTTTCCATAAATTGCTAATCACTACCTTATAACTACTGTTCTTCAGAGCAATGCACCTTTTTGTTCCATCATAGCTCTTTCTAGCAGAGTCTGTGGGGGCAACATATATTCCCTGTACTTCCTTGCACGCTTTCACAAAGCTAGAGAGCACCAAACCGCTTACATTCCTCTCTAATTTCCTAATATTTTAATTACTCTCCCTGCATCACCTCTGATGCCAAACGCCTGCACCAGAAATCAAGCTGTCTTTCTGATAACTGTAAATATAGGCATTGCTCCAAGAATGTTCTAGCAGAACAAATAAAAGTTTTCCTTAGACAAGGTATTAAGCTCAGGACAAGAAATTATAAAAGCTGTAATCCAACAGAGGGAAAAAAAAAAAATCTGTGCATGAAAACTCTAACTCCCTGTACAAACTACCGTTGTAGATTTCTATTCTTGAATTATTTACAAAACCCTGCAACTTTCTAACATTTCACAAAAGTGCACCAAGCAGCATATCCCAGATGCATTACCTCCTGCCTTGTATAAAAAAAATTCCTGTCAAGTAATAGAAGAAAGATTGATAAGGAAGTTCCATGGAATTCCAGCTCTGCAGTCTACAAAGGTGAAAAAACCAAGAAGTTCATAAAGCACATACTTTTAGCTATACAAAGCAAAAAAACCCTCATTAATGGCCAGGATAGGGCAGCTCTTTCATTTAGTGTCTCTGAGAAAAGCATGTCATACTTGTAATCCCAAAAGGCAGTGCTAGAAAAAATCAATGTGTTACAAGCGTGATGCTCTAGGTGCACATACACTTCAAACAGAATAAAAAAGTAAACAGAATTGCTCAAAAATCATAGCAATGTTAAACAAAACATAAGAGCTGTACTGATGAATCACTCTTCCAAAAAGAAGAGCAGAATATATCATCCTTGGATTGGAGAAAAGAATAAACCAAATGTTTTTATAGTCTAAAATAGCATGATGTCCTCACATAAATTCTAAGGAATGATTCCGATGTCAAACATGTCCACTTGCATTGCTGATGACAACTAAAGCGTAAACGAAGGCTATTATTTCTCAGACTACAAGCCACCACCATTAATCTCTAACACGTACTAAAACAGCAAGGTGTGAATGACTGTATTTAGGCTTGCTGAATTTTTGATCCAAAAGTTGCAAAGGCAAGACATCCTTGGACAAAATATTGCAGTCCATCATAAGAGAAAAGTTTTGTGGCTTTGAGTAAACAGAATTGTATTGTAAAATATCATATACATTAATTTACAGTAATCATCTATTGTTATATAGTACAGCATATTACTATTAGGTCACAAGTGACTGATGCAGCACTTCCTCCCCACAGCCTAAGAATACACTCTTATTATCAAGGTTCATGTGGAAGAGCAAGTCCTGCTTTCAACATTTTAAATAAAACTAAAAACAGCCACTCCCCCAACACCTTAAGCAAGCCTTCCTACCAACCTAAAACCACTGAAACCTAAAAACATTTCTTCCCCAGACAATGAGAAGCATCATACATCTGTAACGAGTATTTGTGCAAATTCTTTTAGTTGTGAAGTATAATGTTCTTTTGGTCAACTGTAGTCCAGTCGAAGCTGCAGAGAAAATTTCCTACTTTGAAAAGTTTTAACAATCTAGGTGCCTGAAAGCTGGCAGTCCTAAAACCTAAAGGATTTTCCTGAATAGGTCAATTAGACTGTCTTCATGTTGAATCTGTATCTCTACCTACCTACATGAAAGGAAATTGCAACCTACACTTACACAGAAGAAAAAAAGGGAATAAATTACTTCCACTATAAATTTTCCAATTATTTTAACTGTATTTTATCTCCATTTCAAGCACACTAATGAACTAGGAGATATGAAAATGTCATTATATATATATTGCAATTCAGTGACTAAAAATATCTTATTCAAACCAGTATTATTTTTGTTATTTGACAACTTTGCCAACATCCTTGTAAATGAGTCTGAATTTCTGTTTTCCACTAAAGTTATTGTGACTGCCCTTACATTCAAATACTGTGACAAGCAGAGTGCTACAAACATTGAAAGAGATGGATAGCTATAAAATTAGTCAAAAACCAAAACTGACATTCACACTGTATCCTCTATTTCAAATATAATGGATTTGATGCTATCATATTGATTGCGGGTTTTTTTTGCAAGCCTGTTTTTGAGAGACTAGTAATCATGATGCGTGAAGCAGGATGAATAGAGTCAGACTGCTATCCAAAGTTATGAGCGTGTTAAAAATAATCATTGTTCCTCTTAAATTGAGTGATATTAAAGTAGAGCAAGCTCATATAAACTAAAATCTATTTTCATCTGAAAAAAAACATCATTCCCCCCTCCAAACATATGAACAATTATGCAAACAGCCCAGTAAAGGAAATCCACTGCATTAAAGCTTCAAGTGCTGCCTTATCAATTTTTAGCAGTAGTTCATCTGACAACAAATAGTCCTTCTCAATTTACCGATCCAAATCAGTTCTCAAAACTTACCAGATTTTCTCTTTCAATTCTTTGCTGCTCCTTTTGCCTGTTGAGGGCACTGTGGTACAATTTAGGAGGCGGTACAGCTGACTTCTTCAGCGTGGTACTTCTTCTTGGCTTTGCAGACTGTCTGGACAGTTCTTTTAGCAACCTTTGGTTTTCCCGATCAATCTGTCTTACTTCTTCATTTGTGAAAGAATAATTTTTCCTTGTTCCTTTAGATGGCTGATCGATGGTTAGTTTTTGTTCTTTTTTCTCCAACTGTAGGAAAGCTTTAGAATGGCAAAAAGTAAAACACTCAGATTAAAAACCCAAACCAAAATACAATTCTTGCATTCTATTATTAGAATTTATTTAAAGACCTGAAAAAACAAGGTACGTTTCACACCCCCCCCCCCCCCCCCCCCAATCTGAATTCCAGATTTACGCATTTCAGGATTTCTCAGGGGTGCTCAGCTGTCCTCAGTACACCGATTTTACAGAAGTTTCACCACAAAAATCAAGTCTAATTTTGGCCTTAGTTAAAATCCATCTGCTTCCTTCTCACTAGGAACCCCCTCCTCCCCACTTATGACCGGCAATCCAGAGGAATTGAACAGATGCGGTGAACAACTGAGCAACACAAAAGAATCAGCAACATGCACACAGCCACTCTGTAACCATTTGTGTAGAATGTAGCTGTTACTTAGAAATCAGAATATAAATCAGCCTTATGTGCACAGTCATTTCTTCTGCACGGTCAGCATTTCTGATCCCCGCTTTGACTGATCACCCCGCTCTCTACCTTTACCAGTACACTTGCCCAACTTCTGCATTGACACAATATGCTCACACTTCCATCCTCAAGTATTTTTACTGTAGTTACTATGGTACCAGCAATCAGAAAAGGCAGTTATATATATATGCTAATGGGGCTACCATTATACAGCACTAAAGCAACACTGAACATAATCATCATCACAGTGGTATCATTTGTGGCACCAATATAAGCATCAGAGAAGTTTTCTAAGCGATAGAAAACACAGCTTCAGGAAGCCAGGACTAGAAATAACCTGCAGAATCAAAAATTAAACCATAAATTAGTATTTAGGTGTTTGCACAAGGAAAGACATTTAAACTTTGCTCTAAAGATATCTGAAATATCCGTCTCAGCTGAGAGGCAGAACAGAAATGATGTTTCAGACAGAAAACTGACACTGGGGAAGCACGACTCGGAGACATAAAACACACTTCCCGAAGTGATTTTGTTGATCCTTTGCTCCTGAAGTGAACCTACATCATGTTGGTGCAGGAATTGCAAAGGGAAAGATGAAAGTTAAATGTAATGGATGGAGATAAATGAGTGAGCATATGTAACAGAAGAAAAATTACTGGGCCTGACAATTTAACACAGCAAAAAAGCCAACAAATTAAAACAGGATATGAGGTTTCAAGACAAAAGAACGAAGAATGCACACTTAATCACAGAATTTTCAGAGTTGGAAGGAACCTCTAGAGATCGTCTGGTCCAACTCCCCTGCCACAGCAGGACTGCCCAGAGCACATTACTCAGGACTGCACCCAGGCGGGTCTTGAACATCTCCAGCGAAGGGGACTCCACAGCAAGGTAGACTTGCACAGTCGCAAGATAAGATAATGACTGGAAAACTTCACTCTCAGCCAGAGTCAGCTATGTTTATTACAGTTCCACTGGAGCTTTGCTATTGACCTATTTCTAAGGTTTTGCTTTCTAAAGCTCTGCAGTAGATCTTCTGGCAACTGCTTTAAGACTTGCTATCACAGTATTACTCCATCAAACCACTGCATGGTACAGGAGTGGCGGTACCAGGTTAGATCAAACAGATTTTTGGGGCTGACACACAGAGAGGAAGCCTTACTCAAGCCATTTCCCACACTCCTCCAGCATCACAGTGCCTCCAGAAGATACCCCTCACCCTCTCCCCTAAAAGCCCCACAACACAAGCAAAACCAGCATTCAAAGTAGAAAGAAAAAAAAACCAAACAAGCATGCAGTAATATTTCCTCAACAAACACTTCCACATCAGCAAGTGGGATGTCTAAGGCAGCCTGTAATAGCTTAAAAACCTCAAAGAATGATAAGCATGTTCTTACTTCAAAACAAAATGAAATGAAATCTTTCTTGCAGTATCTCAACTGAGTTTATTCCAGAATTGATGCAAGCAAATATTGCTACTGTCTTTGAGAAAATTAGAAACAGTATCCAGAACTCAAAATCCAAACAGTTCATGAATTTCAAAATCCCTCTGGAAATTAGTAAGCGTGCACCATCAGTACGCTAGCCAATATAGGCAAGAACTGGCCCTAGGCAGCTCGCACCGTAAGGCTGTTCACATTAGCAAATACTGTTTAGATTTGTCAAGAGAAGATGCAAATCACCTCACAACCAAGACACAATGCAAACTAGTGCAGATCAAGTGCACAAACCAACAGGTTAATAAAGTACAAATGTCTTGAAAAGCATCTTCACAATTTAGTAAGTTATTCTCAAGGGAAAACTAGTACAGCCATCAACACCATTTGAGGAGACAAACCTGGGATGAGACTCATCTGGATACACCTAAAAGGGACAAAAAGAAATGCACAGAAAATAACTAGAGCCGCACAATTCACCCTGTAACATCAAGCTGCAGCATACCTCTCAATAAAAACCAATTAAATATGTCCTTAAGGGAACATGCAAAACCAGCACTGCAGAACACAGCTGGAAGAAAGTAATTTGAGCAACCATCTGAAGGCGACATGTGTTATACATTACATAATTGATAATTGTATTATTAGGAAGCTATAAAAGATAATTTCATCTTTTGCCTTACATCCATAGCATCTCAGGTTAAACAAGACCGCACATCATATGCAAGAGTGGAAATCAGGTTGTGGCAAAGAACAGTCGTTCAAATGAAGTCTTGACCTAGCTTTGTGGCACCAATGCTAGCGGTGATGCAGGCTCTTACATGAAGCATTTAAGCTTCTGATTAAGTCAGTGCAAATTCTGAACAGCTCTTTTCTTTCTGTGAAAGGTGTGAAGTAGTCAAATTCCATTTAAAGCAACAGCATTCTGAATGAGGACATTTTTAATTAGAAATACAGGTTTCATGTCTTCACTGGTACATGATTGTTTTAATTCTCTATAAAGTAGCTGGCTATACTTTAGTGGAGAGCATATACTCTTATGATGCAGCTATGAACTATAATCAGTAAACACAGATTAAAAAAGTTTTGATATAAATAAGCACCAAGATAAGTAATTATCTTTTGACTTGCTTATTTTTCTGGAAAACTGTGATGAAAAAAATAAAGCCAGAGCAATGAAATGGAAAATACCTCTCTCCTCAATGCTGGTCAGTAAACGCTTTTAGAAATACTGATTCAAGGAACCCTGCAGCGACCGCTACGTGAGGGTATCAACAAGCACTGCATTACTTTGTCACTCGTATCTCCTAGCGGGCAGTGGTTTGAAACTCCTGTAGCGTTAAACACCGCAGGTATTTGACCAGAAGCTCTCAGGCGGTTAGTGTGAATACATGTCTATGTACATCTCCATGCATTGCTGTACTGGATACTACTACTTATAATTGTGAGTAAAGCACAACAAAATTTTACTGACTTTACCATCACTTTCCAGCTTCTTCAGTCACATCCCCCCAGCACACACTTTTCTTTTTTCCATTCATCGCTTCTTTCTTTGTCCTTTCCTTAGCCTCTCATAAGTCTTTTTCCTTTCAATATATTTTCCTTATACATTGCCTCATCCTCACCTTTTATGACCTCACCGCGAAGACAGCTTTTCCTACTTGTGGCAGGCAGAGAAGAGACTCCAGCCCACTTTCTTCAGTATGCTGCTCGTTCTTAGCCTCATTATTATTTTTATTTATACTTACTCAGTGTAGAACCTGACTTTACTACTGCCAACGGCCTTCTGACAACTCTTGAGGTTAAGGGCTTGCTAATAGTGCTAACATAAAATTTATCACAACTCAAAAGAAACATATCAATAAAGCGAAAGAATTGTTAAGATCACCACAAAGGTTCTGCTGTGAAGTTATTCAGTGAAGCCTGAGCAGAAGACTGCCGAAAACCAATAACTAATCTCTTGATATGTTGTTGAATTACAGAAATTTTGCACCAAAAGTTCACACCCAATACAAGATGTGCAGCAGCAAGTTTTCTTCAAGGGGATGGGGTGAAAAGATCAATCTAAAACTCTCTAGTTCCTCAATAGTTTCTTCAGTTCCTCAACTGATCTTTTTATAGTTAGCCTTCTGTATGACCTAAGGAAAAGCCACATTTGAAATTTCACGAGTAGCTCTTCGCAGCAACAGTGCTGCAATACACCAAGGCATTGGATCAGATAACATGTAAAGGTAGTGGGTTTGTTGTTCTTCAAGCTGATAAGTTAAAATGTGACTCTGATTTTTTTTACTTAGTTAGGATCTATGTTAAGGAAGAATTTAAGCTGCAAACACCGCTTCAAAACAAACCATAACTGACTAAAGCCTATCCATGGATAACCTTTTCTAAATCACAGCAAATGCAACATTGATCTCCTCAGGAACTGTGCGACAGAAGAGTTTGAAGTTTAGTAGAAAAAAGACAAGCAACAGAACGCATACCATGTCACCTATTGAAATAATCCTAACACTGCAGGGTAAGTGTTTGTTCATAAGAAAACAAGCAGAAGGCAGGGGACATCCATCAAATCACTGCTCCTTAAACGATGCTCAAATAAACCGCAGTAGCAATCTAATGAAGCAGTGAGCAAAAGGTTCCGCAGGTTTGCCTCAAGCAGGAGCGATGCTGTTTCCATGGTCTAGTATTAGGCTCCTGACCCCAGAACTTCAAATCAGCACTAGCAGTTTCCACTACTTCCAGTTACCTGGCTGAAAATCTGTCCAACCTGCACTCCGCAAAGCACCACTTATACAGCACCATATTCCTGTTCTCTGCACACTTACTATGACAGAAAATCAGGTAATCCACAGCAGGTATGTATGCCCAATATGCATTGAATGTGCTTCAGCGTTCACTGGTAACATTGCTTTTGTCTAAGGGAGGTCAGCACAAGCCTACAAATCCAGGGACAACAAAACATCAACAAAAAAGAATCAAGATGCCATGTACAAGGTAAATGCATTTATTCTAAACGCTATTAAATATTTCAGGTACAGTTAGTGTTATACAACTCAAACATTTGAGTTTCAAAGTTATTTCAACAATTTATTCAACAAGGCATCTACACTCTTTAATCACAAAGCATAAGTGTTTGAATGGTTTATCTGACTACTTTTTGCAGTGGTCAATGAAAACATGAGGCAACATTACAGTTTAAGTTTATGATTTAAGGTTCTAAAGAGTTTGTAAGTCTTGGAACAATTAAATATGATTTACCTGTAGCTTCATACTCTACCAGTGGGTAATAAGCAATTTAACTAAATCCCTACTTACCACTTCATTATCAGCCAGACCATAAATCAATAACTGGGGGGAGGGTGAGAAACGAGCAGCACCATTTGCATAAAGACTTGCACAGTGTGCAGTTCTACTTCTTACTTACTGGTAAGCAGGAAGAGAAAAATTCTCTGGTATTCACGGGATTTCTATGAAAGCTGGTTTCCATGGAGAGACACCTGACTTTCTTTTAAGCAATAAACAAGCTGTTTATTGCTTAAAATTTGTAAGCATTGAAATGACCTTGCAGACTGAGAAAGGCCAAACCTTATATAAAATGCAAGTGATAATTAGCAAGTCAAATGCAATAGGACAGGATGATACAGCTGTCCTAATGGCATTAAGGCTAAAATTAAAATCATGCATGTTTCAGTGTGTCTGTTGCAATTCCAGTAGAGGAAAATGCATTAAATTGCTTCAGTGTTTACATTTTTGAGTTTGCCTGTGTTTTGTTTTATAGTACTCTACCACCACATCTGTAACACATTTGAAAAATACAAAAGAATTAAATCACATTTCTTCATCAATGTCTAATAGTGTCAATCTAAAACTATTTCCCTGCAGTATGTCTAAACAAGTATTTCCTAGAATATCCATTATTTTATGTTACAGAACCCTTTAAAAAGGACTTTGGAGAATTCATTATTTGATTTTTTTTTTAAGAAAAGGAGTTTTTTTTTCAAGTGTAAATTTTCCCTATTTAAATATGCTTAATTAGGGCTGCTAGTTATTTCTTGATGTCACAAGAAAGGCAAAGAGGTACCTTATAGGTGCAGATTCCCCTCCACCCCCCGAATTACACATTTTCTTATGGATGTTGGGAAAGTCTGGACCTCTTTACAATCTGAAATATTTTCAATCTATTTTCAAACTCTACACATAGGAATAAGCTGGTAATTGCTCTTCTACCTCACATGAGTTACTAGACCTGCGAAAATGATAAATATGTATACACATACACACACAATTCAGACTATGAACACACAAACTAAACAAAACTTAGTGAAAAAGCTATACACGTTTAGTTCAACTTTAGAGTTTGGGTGTTACGTATGTATTTAAGAGTCTACTTTACATTTAGATCCTGTTTAACAGTTATTCTACAAATATACTAGTCCAGCATAAATGAGCGCACAGATACTACATCCCTAAGACAAGAAAATTTCAGTTATAAAAAACTTATTCTATTTCCTGAGTGACAAATTATAGCAAAAAAAAAGTTAAAGCAATTGCTCCCTGTTCAGTTGAAGCTGCTATTTCATTTTCTACAATAGCTTTTATTCAGAAACACAAGGCTTTTACTTTCATAATAATGATATTTATATCACAGAGCTTTTCACCAAGTGAGCTCTGACTAGAGAATCTAAGGCACAGAAGAGGCAAAAAGATTCATCAGAGAGCATATAGGTCAGTGAGAGCTTCAAGGATGGAATTCAGGTCTTCAGCCTGTGGCCCATTGTCCTACTTACCCCATCGCACCACCTCCTCAAGTTAATAATAGCTAATACCACGGATTTACAGACTAATTCTCACAGACACTTCTGTAAAATAAGCAGGTATCAACCCCATTTTACAGAGAAGAAAACACAAAGTGCTAAATTCTTTAGCACTCTATATACCTTGTGCAATCCCTTTACTACTGTACTGATACCCAACATAAATTCAGATAAAGAGATATGCAGCATTTTTAGCATCCAGCTCTGTATTCTGAGCTACAGAAATCAAGAGACTCGTCTAAGGACAGAGAGCAAGTCTGTAGCGTAACGGGATGGAAATGGAGGAGTCTTAGTTCACACTTGTATGCTTAAGCCATCTCTATCTGCATAACCTCAATTCCTTGAAATTACGTGGCACAGTGGTTCAAGACATAGGATCAAGCAAAACAGCATCAGAAAAATTTCTAATTTCTTTATTCCCAGCTTTCTAACATGGAGCTTTATGAAAGCACTTCCAAAACCAATTTTTGACAATCTATTTCTTTGCATTGGCATATTTAATTATCTTTTTGTGTTCAGATTACTCAAGAGTACAGCAGAGGAGATAACTGACATTTATTATTATGGGTTTTGAATATTGCTCTGAGTTAGTTATTATTTTAATTTTCTGAAAGATCTTCAAGGTTTATAGCGAAGTGGAAACAGCATTGACTCACAAAAGAATTACATACAAAAAAAAAATCTATACAGCATCATGAAGCAAGTGAAGAACTGTATTTCTATCTGAAAAATTATGATCATAGCTGTAATTTTTTCCAGGCAGATGGAAATAAAAAAAAAGAGAGAGGTAAAGGGTGAGGAGAGGTCCATAAAGTATAAAGTACTAACCTTGAGTAATGGAAATTGTGAGTACCTATGTTCTTGGCCACACTGATAAGATATTTAAATTTCTAAGTAAGTGTGGCTGTCTCACTCCACAGTGCTACAATAGTTCTTATAGTCATACACCATAACGACAACAGCTACATGACATCAGTCTTAGCATTGTAATGAAATGATGTAAGCCTCCTAAACATCCACTTTATGTCTGTAAAAATGAGAGGACTCAAGCATCATATATTTAGCACTTATATACATTTTAAATAAGCACACCACCCAAACAGCACATGATTTTCATAAACAGAAGTAAAAACCACTAGCAAGAACAATTAAACAATTCAGCAGTTCACAGCCACCAAAACAGTATCACAGACAAACCCAAGAATTTTTATGCACAACGCAGGAATAATAAGTAATCCCTAAGTCCAGTAACTTGAACAACATGGTCCAGGTGGACCTAGATGGTAACATGATGCAGGCTGGTTTTAGCACTCCAGGCTCTGCAGCCCCAGGGCTTCAGTACGAGGGAACTGGGCAGGCTCTGCTCCTCAGGGAGGGTGCTGCAGAGAGGTGCTCCCTCCACATGAACTCCAAGCCACTCTGAACTGAGCACCGGACACTGCCACGGGACTGATTTGGAAACAAACAATAGAGATCGATCCAAAGAGTTCTGAGTTTATCCATCCACCCTGCACCACCTCTGCTTTCTCTATGGTCTGCAGTTTCTAGAGATACTGTTCCCACTGCAAACTTAAAACTGAAACAGTGTGAGTGTGCACCCCATACCTTAACGTGGTAGCTTACGGATGCATGGGTCCCACAATTTCTTCACTGCATATGTTCATCTGTCTTCCTTCATGCTGCATCTGCTCTCAAAGAGTGCTCTACTGTTCGCACGCCCCTCCTACATCACCGTGCACGCAAAGCCATGCCAACACAGCCACACAACCCACAGGTTCTGAAAACTGCACATTTTACTGTACTTCCTTCCCCTTGAAACAGGGCTCAACTCCTGTCTAATAAATGCCAATATAAGGACTACATTCATATGCTGTATGTCTTTGGCAACATGCAGAACCTGCTTCTCTCCAGTCTTCAAGCATAATCTTCACTTTGCCCACTGCTACTATTACCAAGTAGATTGCTGCCCTTTTGACTAAAACTAGTTCAGTTATTTTCCATAGGGTGAACAGAGGCCGCACAGCAAGCTGCAGTACCTGGTAATGCTCACTTTGGTAACATCATACATAAAACGACAACTTTCAGAGGTAGTAACCAAGTGTCACCACATGTCTTTATTAATCTCTTGTTCAGAGTTCTGGTCACTAAAGAATAGTTTAGAAATCGGTGATAAAGCTGCACAGCAGTACCCACCTAAAAAGCATTCAAAGCACAATATACATCGTGGAGACTGTGAGATTTCCAACTAAAATTATGTTATTTGTGAGATTTTAAATTATTCAGCATAGCATAACTTAAAATTTGGCTTCTATCAAGAACAAGCATAGCTTTAGGAGATGTAAGGACAGGATAAATATTTTTATCTAAATATGTTTTTTTTAAAATTCTTATAAAAATTAGTAGTTTGCAATATGAGCACAAATATGTATCAAGGGCACATAATAGAGGAAAAACTATTTCAAATCCTTTTTAATTTAACCACAACATTTTTTTCTAAATGCTTCAAATTAATTCTACTTTAAGATACACAAATTACCTTGCTGCTAAATAACCAGACTCTTGTTCTAGTCCAAAACTTGTTCTTTGAACACCATGTGCTTTTAACAGATTTCTTCCCTTTCTTTGTTCTTGTGATTCTTTTTTGATACAAAAGATTCTACTCTTCCCAAATGTTTCCGTTATCAGTGCAATTGTACAAGATTAATTACTGCACGCCCCCTAGAAACAACTCAGTAAGAGATCACACTGAAATTCTGCAAGTTTCTGAGGACCTTGGGAAATTAAACTCACGTAACTGCTGTAAACACTCAGACCCAGCTACATTACAAGCATATTTGACAAAAATTTTAAACAAAATGCTTCATCAGTATAGATTACTGGAAGAATATTATACTTTAAAACCAAATGTGAGACATCCTGATAATCATTTAAATGCTTCCATGCACTCAGGTCTGGGCTTATACCGTTCTCACTTGAAGCAACATCCATGCCTATGTAGTTCTGATGAACATTTAATGCAGACTGAGTGGGAACAATTTGCACTTTTTTTTTTAAATGAGTATGGAAAAAACTGGAAGCAATAACTCAGAATAAGATTAGCTTCTATTTTCTTAGGCTAGTTACTTTCCACCATTAATAATCCTGCCCCATTTAAACTTCAAAATACCTAAAGTAATTAAGCTATGTTGTGCTTGCCAATTTAGAGAGGCACTTGGGAGTAATATGCATGTTAATCAGGAACATTAGCTGCCAGACTATATGAATTCTATTTCTCATTACTCAATCTTTATTATTGTTATTTAGAACTGTTTTTCAGTTTGGGGAAAAAACTCACCCTCTCCTCCAAATAGAGATTCATCTCTGAGAATACTCACTCTGAGCTATAATAACCATTTGTTTTAGGGGTGAGATGAATCCTTCCATAATCACCAGTTATTAAAAAGCTTCTTGCTATCAGGAACAAATAAAGATGTAGGACATCATAATTTCAATTGCCTAGCAACAACTCTTCTAACAATATTGACAAGTGGTTGAAGCCTTTCCTAGAACGAAAAGAGTTGCTGGAGCACAAGGACTATTAGAGATGAGAATCAGCTCTACCTTTCTTGATGATTAGCTCTGCTTTTCTTACCATCAGAAGAATTTCCATACAAGCAAAATCCTCGTTTCTACTCATTGGAAAGTTAAATGATGCATAAAATATATTTTGAATCCTTACTCACTAGAAGCTCAGTCTGGCAAGGTGCAAAGTGAAGAAAGATGACGCACAAAGTTTTAGTCACACCAAACCTACTGCAATACAGCAAACTTGGGTTGAAATGCACCAGACTGTAAGAGGCTTTTCTCACCTGAGATCAGCAGATTTCTTGAACCAAGCCTCTTTTATTCTATAGATTTTACTACTGAAAACTCTGAGCCATGAAAACAAGTGCAAAAGCACTGTGTAGACCTTAAAATATGCACGAGATCATCCAGTGTGTTCTCACCCCATACAACAAAGATTGGCAATGAACGCAGTGAAAGAGACACCAAGTTCTCTCTGTTTAGATTTCATTATCAAGATAGATGCCAACTCTATTGGCTAGAAGCAACCACTCAAGTTTTAGTAAAGATTATCTGTTATTTTTCTCTTTAAAATATCTTTACTCAACTTTATGGTATTTTAGAAGGCAGACACTTAGTTCAGAAACATAATTTAAAATAATTCCGTTTCATTATCAAAAAGGTACCAGAAGCTTAAATAGATGAACACTATTTATCGTGCAATGTAGCTGTGGACTGCCTTTCAATTTTGAAGGTTGATAACCCTGCACTTTATGAGAAAGGATGGTGTTTTATTTTAGATAGTAAGTTGTGGCATAAACCAGTAAACCTTGATTTCTCAAAATGCATGTGCGGTTTTATTATTCAATTTGTTAAAATATCAAATCTTATTTAGAGATTCACCCCGTCTATATATCTTACTTCTAGGTATATGCATGCCTTCACATGCTCATACACATGCTGCTTCTTTCCACTGTAGAATCGGTACTATCTACATACATAAGAATTCAAAGAATTAGATCAACTCAGCCTAATCACAAACCAGTTTAAAAAAAATACACGTGGCACATTAAAACCTCATTCTCTTCTATTAGAACTCAAGTGTTCTCAACAATGTACAGATGTCATACTTTGTAAAAAGAAAATTTAAAAGTCACCTTTCAAAAGCTGATTCAGGTCCATGGCATCATGCAAGACTTTTTGACTGTATCTGCGATCAAACTCGGAATCTAATGAAAAAAATACAGATATAAGATTGTATTTCCCAGCCACATAGGTTTTTACAAATTTTGTGTTGTACTTAAATTCTTCAAAATTACCATATAATTCTTGGTTCACATTTTCCTGTCTTTTTATTTTTAGTTTCTTATCATTTGATGCTGCAAGTTCAAACGACTGGATAGGACTGATGTCTGGAGTTGACAGAGGTGTTACATCAGTCACAGTGTCTTCAGACTCCTCCAAGTAGTCACCGAGCTTTGGTTTTCCTTCTGCTAATTTCATTGCTGACTTGAATTTTTGTTTTGGAGACAGAAGAGCGTTCCTACAAGCATTCCTCTTTGAAGAAGAATGAGATGAATCTGATAAACAGCTATCGGAATCTGTATCAGAACAATCTGTATCTGAGCTTGAGGAGGAGGATGAGGAGGATGAAGAGGATGAAGAAGAGGAGGAGGAGCTAATATTAGTATATTTTTTGCTAGCCTTTTTTATGTTGTTTGACTGCTTAGCTGACTTTGGTCTAACCTTCTGTTTTTTGCCATCATCACTGCTATCTTCTTCATCTGTATAATAATCTTCTTCACCGTCTTTAACTATTTTGGGGATTCCAGCAGGAATATTCTCCTCTGTTCCCCTACTTGCTGCAGATGTTGCTCCAGATGTACCTGCATTCTCTACAACTGGAGAAACTGACAAAGATGAAGCATCTCCAAGACAATCTGTGCTATTTTCTAGGGACTGATCCTTCTGCAAGTCTTTCTGCTTTTCTTCACTTTCCTTCTCACAACACTTTGCATCCTTTAAATTAGAAACCAAATCAGGGTCTGCAAGAGCTGCATTTGTAGTTCCTTTCTCTATGCATTCACCATTTTCTTCAGCTTTCTTTTTCTCTTCCTCAAAATCACTGTCAAAGAAAGCATGATCCACTTCACCATCTGATACATCTTCAAACCGGTCCATACTGAAACACAAGGTGCCACCTGCAACTATCAGAAAAGGTTTTCAAGGGTTAGCATAAAAACAGATTCAAGTACATTTTTAGTATAATAGTTTTGGTCTTTACTCTTTTAGCTCTAATAATTTATAATTCTGCAATTAATTATGTTATGTTGCTAGGGTCAACTCTGTAGTGAGTTCCAAGTAAGAAATTTAGTGCCGTCACATTGTACAGAGCTTACATGTTAAAGTAAAGCAAAGCTTTTTGGTCTAAGCCAACAAAACCCATCACAATTTTAAAACTTTCACTCCTAAGGAAATTAGTCAAACATTGTTAGCGGCTAGAGAGTCTTAACTATTACAAACAAGCAATTGAAGTGTCTTATTCTGTCCCTTTAGCGGCTTTTGTCCTCTTTAGCTAGAGCCACTAATGAGCTATCATTAGTCTGGATTTTATATTTAAACCTTGTTTGTATGTGATGGTCATCATGGTGACTGCCACAGCCGTTCAAACTGCAGACTTTCAGCACTTAACCTAGGAGCAATTTTAATTTACATCAAAAGATCCATGGCTCTACAGGTTAAATTGTAACAGATGTAGGGTGTGTCAGTGTTAATGTTGTAGTTTGGCTTAGAAGCCTGCTTTTCCTGACAGTCCTCTGCAACTCATGCTACACAGTACAGTGAGCAAACTTGATTCTTTCAGGTGAAACTAACCTTTAAAGTGTGGTCCAGGCACAAAACTAATGCATTTAAACGAGCAGCCACCATTCGGTCTGTGGGACCAGATTATGGCTAGCCCGAACACATACAGCGTGGATATAGGGTCCTCAGTGCTAACTGTTATGATCTACAAATCTGCCCCTATTCTGTCATACTTCTTGCAGAAATATATCATGTTAGATCCTATGCATGTGGCAGGGGGGGATATGAAAGTTTCCACTCATTAGTAGGATATACACAGAGTTAAAATAAATTTAACAAAAACAAAACAAACCCCCCACAACCAAATAAAATTAGCCAGTACCAAAGACTACTGTTCCCATGTAGCCAGCAGTATTTTTCTCCTACTCTTTACAACAGATTTTATATATATTTTGTAAGCCACAATCAATAAATACGTAACATGCTTTAGAGCCAAGGAAGCCAGTAACAAAGACAGTGGAAGCAACTATACAAGTCAGGATAACCAGAATATTTTACAAGATGGATGGCCTCCCTTAAACCACATATAGTTTGTTGCCATGGCAAACAAAGGGGAAAAGGGAACTCCTAAACTTGCTTTGAAACGTAAGACTATTCCCAAGAAAGCTTCTAGCTAAAATTACTTCAAAATACAGAATTTTTAAAGGTCTATGTCACTCAGTTATCTTACCACTTCTAAAATAATACCCAGTTTTAAAGGAATTAGAAATATGCACCCCAAATACAAAAAGCACAACATGAAACTTAAAAGCAGTATGTGTGGAATCTCCCATGGTTTTAAGATTCACAAAGCCAAAGAACTGAAAAAGACATTTAATATGGTTAGATGTTGTATAAAGCTGAAAACGATATTAAACAACAGAAGTAGAGGTCAACTTTGCTACCACAAAGAGAAACTCTTTAAAGCACCTAGCTCCTCCAAGAGCAACAGAATGAAGGAGAAAAAACACCTGGGAACTCTTAATTTGAAATGCTGCATGGAATTAGGAAACTTTTCATATTCATGTCACTTCTTATGTCTGGCTTCAGGCAGCTCGCATAGTCTGCAATGCCCAAGTGTCATGCGAATTCCTGGAAGTTTTCCTAGAGCACCTTCCTGAAAGGATAATGCATTTCGATATATCAAAACATGCACAATAGAAAAAAAAAATCAGAAGAGTAACACATTATTTACATTTAATTTTCTACCTCATGTAACCTAAACCAGAAGGGAACCAAGCAGAATTTTTTGGCATGACCTGTAGACTATAGATCATGAATTGTTTATTTAGCAAGTACAACTTGGACAAAGTCAATTGTATGAAGAAAACAAATATAGGAAGTACAGTGCTAAAATGAAAGCAAAAACTTTTCTTCTCCACAACATAAGGTTTTTATTACTTAAGACACTAGCATCTAACCAGTTTGTAGCTTCAGATAGATTATCGCTGATTGGTAAAAGTAGGCATGTGCATGTGGTGCATTTCACTCGTCTCAAACATATAGATTCGATATACTGTTAGCACTGTTGCACATATAAGAGCATAAGGGGATAAGGTAAAAGCCAGGTTTGCGGGTGGATGCAGACCAACTAGTACCGCTTGAAATATAAAGTTTTGTTCAGTGTAACACACACATGCATGTATTTTTAGTTTATGTAACGCTACTCCTGCAAAGGAGACTAAACTAACAGTATCTCACAGTCACGCCACGACTTCTCATGTCTCTTTTCTGAACACAGTCTCTGAAGTGAGGATGAAATTTAAGACAATGGCAAAAGGGCAGCAGAGAAGTGGCAAAAGGTGATAAATGGTAGCAAGGAGCCTGTAAATTCCTGTCCACCATTAGCACCAGCCAAGGAGCCCACATCTTCCCACTCTGCATGACTCAGGAATAGCTTACCTCCTAGTGGGTTTATTGGGTTGTTTTCCACCAAGACTGAGCCATAACTGATTCATGGACAGCAACCGCTGTTACATGAGAAATGCAGTTTAGCAGTCTGACTCTGCCCAAGGAGCAGCAGCTGTAACACCAGCCATTTCATTGCCAAATGCTCCTTCCACTTTTCTGGCACAACCCCCTAAAGACTTTAGCCTTCATCTTAATGGAAAACAGACATGCAGTGTTGGTCAATTTCTCTCACTGACACTCTTAATCATTCACAAGCTAAACATTAATTAATTTTGTAGTTTCCATTAAAAACAAAACAAGAGGAAATGAAGAGATGGTATTCTTGGTTCCTATTCCCCTCATGCACCTAAAATGTCTTTAAGGGAGCTGGAATTTGCCAAGATGCAGCAATACAGAAGAAGCAACTTTGCTGATAAACCATGCCTAAATTAATAACCCGCCTGTGCGTGCAATCACGCACACTAACATCCCTTTATATACAGGGCAGAATGTAATTTTATTTCTGTGAGAAGTACAGAGTTCTGCTATGTTATCAATTGGTAAAATACAGAATCAACAAGTGATATTCTGAAATTCCAAGAAAACTGTCATTAGAGTCAAATACTTATCATTAACTGCTAATTCTAATGACCATCCTGTTTAGTTACAAAAAATATATGCTTCCTGCTATGAAACCATCTAACACAAATACGATCAACTCAGAGGAGCAGATTGGCCATTAATTATGTCAGATCTTTTCTTTACCGTAATATTTCCTCTCCCCATGTAATTCTCTACCTCTCTCCCCTATTCCTTGTACCTGTATCACCCACACATTACCCCAGCCAAGCACACCCATTCATCTTTGTCTCTTCCTCACTGCAATTCCTCCTAGTTTATATTGCTTTTTAATGCCTCCACCTGTAAACACCAAGCTCGACCCATTTACGATCAGAAAGCAGTGGCCAAGCAGCCAAGGAGAACGTGCAGTCTGGCTGTCAGGGCAGTAGGGACCCACACTTTCTCATCAAGAGGTTGACGCACTGAGCATCTGACTACCTACTGAGACCGCATCCGTGTTCTCACCAGCCGGTCACTGCAAGAGCAAAGACCACTCAGCTCCTGTCCAGGCCACCCCACTGCCTGCTGCTGCACTGCCCAAAGGACAAGCAGCGTTTGGACATCCTCCTTCATGTTAAACAAAGATCGAGACCTTATTCATGCTAAACATATCCAGCGTTTTTCCCCTGCCAACTACAGCACCACCTGAAATATTTTTGTAGGTGATGCCTAATAGCAGGCCTTTAGGCATGGCTGCAACATAAAGTATCTTATGCAAAGGTACGATAGTACGTAAAAAGCGATACAGTGAGGATACAGATTTAGATGTGGGTTTGTGTTTGAACATATGCTGCCTTTTGATAACATTTTTTGAATGTTAGCAACTAACACTTACGAAGTACATTAAGTATGTAGTGAAAGATTCAAGGTAATTTAACCTTGGTTAAACTTTAAAGTTATCCAATCAATCTCTCACTTTTTTAAATGCAGGCCATCTGGAACACATGCATCAGAGAATACTGAAATAAACTGCAGAAAAAAAAAATCAACATTAAAGTACAAGCTGTGATCAACTTTCTTTTAAGCATTCTACTTTCATAATTGAGGAAGAGGATGGTTCACATGCAGAGGAAAGCC
Organism: Pluvialis apricaria; assembly: GCA_017639485.1. NCBI lineage: Eukaryota > Metazoa > Chordata > Aves > Charadriiformes > Charadriidae > Pluvialis > Pluvialis apricaria. Next base: position 6,287,582 of record CM030010.1, read on the forward strand.
TTTTTTTTTTTCTTCTCTACCTAGTAACACACAAATTCCTAGCACTCAAAACACTACACTCTGAATTTGCATACTATACATCCTCTGAAGGCCCTAAGTGCTTTCAGGACATCTTCTGGTATTTAATAAAAGTGGAAAACAAGCTCCTTAACCACACTGTGGGCTGAATCAGAGATTTCTGATGTTACTGCATGAATACTGTGCATCACCACAAAGGCCATAATACAGCACAGCTATAATACACTCAACGTGAGTGAACAATACATTTCCTGCAACAAAAGGGAACAGACATATGTTTGTTAATACATCCTAGGACGATATGTGAAGTATCAGAAGCAATAATAATGTATTCAGCTCCAATAAGGCACCTTCTGGTTTAGGGTTATTCATTTTGCTTTGTAAGTATAATTGATACTGAAAGAAGTAACCAAGGGGGCAACCTTCTCCCAGCCCGTACAATTAGTGCTCCCACAGGTGGCACCTCTCTCTTCAGCTGGAAATTTCTGCCTCTTCAGAACAGGAACTCACCCTCCTGAACTCACAGAGCAGAATCAAGTGTTTGAGAGCTAAGGGGTCAGAAGGTTAAAATGCTTTAATTAAAAAAATTTATGTTATCAATGACAGATGTTCTTTAGGACACTCCAAAATCCTCTATTTACTTATTACTGCCCCTCTGTCAGGGATCCTGCCCCCTTAAACCTGCTGACAGCCAAATCACCTCTTCATATGGTGAACTTGGGAGAGGATGAAAATGCTAAACATATCATCTGATTAACATTTTCAAAAATAACAATCATTAAAGAAGTTACCATGTAAAAACACACTAGTTCAAACTCCAGCCCCTCTTTCTCCTTCCCTTCCACATTTTTTGCTTGAGGCTTAAAAAAAAAAAGACAAACTTGAAAACACCTAGAAGACAGTAATAAAAATTTTAAGACAATTAGAAAAGTCCAACTTCTGAGGATCTGCTTAAGTTTAAAAGAGAAGAAACACAGGGAAACATAAGCCTTAAAACCGGGAAAACAGACTAACCCAAAACTTCATTTGTTCTCAGATACAATCAACAGTGGTAAAGATCAACTAGTGCAGCTGCTTCCAGCCATGTGACAAACCACACATACCCAGCCCCACCCAACTCCTCTTTAATTAAAGCTTTCATTTTTGCTATGAGTAAAATTAAAGCATGCAAAGGAGGAAACATAGCTCTCAGGAAACTATTTCCCTTGAGGGAAACCCCCAATGAATGAAACAACCAGCCTGTTTAGTAGATATTCTAGTTCTCCAAGCTCAGAGCACAACACCTGCTAGAGCATTTCTGCACACCACATGCTCTCCAAACTTGGGTACCAATTTGCCCAATCCAAACCATGACTGGTTCATAACCAACCTACAAAACACAAGGCCCCAGCCCCAGCTCAGAATAAACTCCGTCACTAAGGATCTATCCAAGTTCTGCTGCGCCACACAGTTACACATCCTGCATTGGACCTGTTCCTACACCCCAAGATGGAAAGGCCGGTTGAGGCACATGCACAAAGGTCCTCTGCAAAACACCACAAAGCAGACAGGGCCTGGAATTAGAATCATAGAAAAATTTAGGTTGGAAGGGATCCTCTGGACATTATCCAGTTGAGTCCACTGCTTAAAGCAGGGACAGCTTCAAAGTTGGATCTAGTTTTGCTCAGGGCCTTGTCCAACCAAGTTTTCAAAAACTCCAAAGATGAACACTTCATGTCCTGTGTGGGCATCTGCTCCAGCGCTTAACAACCCTCATTGTGAATTTTTTTTTGTTTAATCAGAATTTCCTATGTCACATCTTACAACTATTATCTTCTACCCTTTCATGGTGCACCTCCAAGAAATATCTGACTCTGTCCAGTTACAGGTAACCATGTTGCTGCTGATCAACCACCTAGATACAACCACGTGGGGGTGAATCCCTGTGCTCAGATTACAACCTAAGTATTTACTGCTGATTCATGACAAACTTCCTGTTGTTGGCTCATGGAGACAGCAGTAGACCTGTGCCTGAACTGAGTAATCTGAACACGCCACGGAACCACCATTTGTCCCTCACAGACCACATCTGACAACACCTAATTCAAGCTCAGATCAGAACTACCATTGTTTCTAGGGCATCTGAGACCCCTTGTCCAGCTGATTTTTAGTTGTCTCTCTAATGCCTTTCACTATCTTTTTCTCTCTACTAGCTAGAGAAGAGGAAGGACGGAAGACCTATCACTTCAAATCTACAGGGTCAATACACCCAGCCCTTGCTGCCCTTTTTCCTCTGGTTTTTTTTTTTTTGCCTTTTTCTTTTTTCCAGGTTGCTTTGGCTTGGTTTTTGCCCTGGTTCCCTCTGCTAGATACAAAGGAAAAGATTTTTCCCTGTATGCTGCAAAATATAGTTTAGTAACTCCCAAACCTGTGACAAGTTAGCCCTCAGAACAGCAGTTCTGTCTCCAAACAGACGTAGGTCCACTGGAAGTGCTCCAAATACTTCAGAGTCCTTTTAAAAGGATTTCAACAGAAAGCTCTGAGTCTCCTGGCTATTCCAAGCAAGGATTCAGTTCAGCAAACGGGCAGTAGAAAGTGCTGGAACAGAGTCAATTGCCATCATCTGTTAGAGCAAATGAAAGCACATGACCACCAGAGAGCCCTAGATGACTGCAGGGCAAAGGCTTTCAAGTTAATGTACAAGGGAGGGGGGAGATAAAAGAAAAACCAAAAGGTAGTTCCCTCTTGAGCCAAAAATTAGCCATTCACCTACTATGAAAAGCTGCAATACATTATGCTGAGAGGCATGGCTCTGTAGCTCCAGGACATCACTCATACACACACATTAAACGTTCAGCAAAGGTCACCTTGTGATCTCAAGAGCAGAAAGGCTGGGTCAGAGAATACTGAGGTTAAATGCTGGCAGTGATGATGCCCATCAGGCCTGTCTAAACAGGCCACGGCTACTCACTGCTGAGAATCCCAAAAAAATGACCAGCAAACTCTCCAAACCCAGAGGGAACAGAAGCAGCTTACAATCAAAATACAAAATAAAGACAAGGAATCACATGTTGTTTGATAAAAGTATCAGCACCTTCTGGAAGGATTTGCTTCATAAGGCCCTTCATCTCTACAAGCATAAGTGATACCATCTACATCAAAATCTCATGGGCCTACTGCTGTACAGTTTCTCGCTACCTGGAAGAGTCCCACGTCAGGGACCAAAAGGCAGCAAGGTGCTAGGGAGAACTAGTCATGGGCATTGACCCTTCCCAAAAGCGATCCATCGCCACAGTCTTTCGGTAACATAGAGAGACCTTGAACAGTTCCTGGCAGCAGTTATTTGCATACAGGTACAAAAAGCCCAGAAATGGACAGACTCTACTGCCAGGTACTGAGGGCGAAGAGCAAGGTAAAAGGAGGCTGGAGCTTCCTCGCTCCTGCTGTACTGTTGCATATCTACGAAGAGTATTTCTGCCAGATACCAAGATTTAAATATTGGGGCAATACGCATCCAACCAGGCTATCCACAACCGAAGGTGGTGAATTTGGCACAGTAGTCCACGATGGCACGCAAGAAAAAGGAAAACAATTCCTCTTATTAAACTTCAGCATATCTGCCCCGTAAAGGCTGGAGTTACGTATGCCATCATCCTGGTGCACCAGTTGGGGGATTACCTGTGTGTGTATGCCTGCCTTAATCTCCAAGCACACCACTCAAACATCAGATCCTTTGGGATCTGCGGAGACTAGTCCAAGCAGCTGCTGCAGACTGTTGAGAGTCAAGTATTGCCACCTTCCAAATGACAATGGGTACACCACTTCCTCTGCTTCACGTAAGCAATGCTTCCGTGTTGATCAGCTGTCTCAAAAAGTACAGCACAAAGGTGTCCTAAACTTCAGCAAAGGTCTCTCTGTGTATCTTCAAGCTCTCAAACTGCCGTTCCCCATTTGAAACTACACAGAGGCATAAACCCCCTCTCTCATCACAGTTCCAAAGTAAATGAGAAACAACAATTCTTTCACCAAGATTTGGACAGTAACTTTTGCCCCACTCTCACCTTGTAACAGACCAGTTGTGTTCAGTCTGCGCTCCTGCCTCATTACATTGCATGCAGTAGTGGTATGGCCCAGAAATGCTCAGAATCTACAGACGCCCATCTGCTACTGTTGGGAAGCCAGCCCTTAAAAATAAAGCCATAACAGAGTTCAAGAGCATTGACTGAAACGTTCATCCAAGAGCTGACCATCTATACTGTGCACATGCCATGTAACCTTGGCATATTCTGGATTTGACTCTGTGCCAGTCCTGAAGTAGATGGCAGGACCACAAAGGAAGGAACCATACCATTTCACAAACTATTGACAGAGTTCAGCAGCGGATTAATTCACACCAGAATGCCTGGCCATCCCTACCAAGTGGCACAACACATGAACTGTCTCCAACAACAGAAACGCTCACTTAACTACAAGTTTGTTCATGCTTCTAATGTTACAGATTTAGCATGCCTAGTGACCTGACTGCACAAATAAACATGCCATCAGCGTTTCCCTCAACACTTTGCACAGATGCGCTTCCACACAGATCAAACAGATGTGAGTTTTGTGACCATGAGATGACAGCTATTATCACGGGTTGGAAAACACACACACAGTTTTACAGAGATAGCAATCATGTTTTCCACAGCCACTGAAAATAAGGTGTAATTCTTTAATTTTCAGTGAATATATTTTCATGTAAGAGGAACAAGCACTGTCTGGTACAGATGAGCAGGGTAAAGTACAGAAATTCAGTCACTAAATCAGTATACAAAGAACCGCTTAAACAAATATCACTTAGGAATAGTCCAAGTATATTTATCTTTCCTCAGAATGTGTGTTGGGGGCAAGTGAGGTAAAGGCCTCTTGAGATCCTCTCTTGCTTTGTATTTTTATGACTTGTTCATTTCTTCAGATGAGAAATATCAGTATGGAAAAGCACATAAAATGCTGAAAGATAGGGCTGTCTTAAATTCAACATAATACAGGTTTCCTGGAGTTCCAGTGTTTATTATGTTATTAATATGAAACACTTCAAGAACAACAAATACACATCATTGAATTGTGACTTAAACATCAGTTGAGATTGTTGGATGGGAAAAACCTTAGCCAAGAAATGTACGTTATGTTTAAGACTGTTCCATCACCAGTCTTGGTTGAGCATAAGACCAGTAAACAAAGAATGACAAAACTTTAAAAAGCAGTTTTGGTGGAAGCACTAAGGCACATCCATCATAATAATGGTGTGCCTACCTCCCACGAATTTAAGGAGATACCTAGGCTCACCTAGGAGCTGGCTCACTTTGAGGCTCTTGTCTCTAAGCTCCAGGTATATTATTATACCACCCAACTGCTGACTGGGCAGACTTTAAAAAACCTCCTGTCACTTATACCACAGAAGACCATATGCCACCTATCCTGCAAATTTTGGAATACTCCTTACAGAAGCACCTGTATGTGATGTTGGGTCAACTCTCTAAAGGAATTGGCCAATTGCACTTTCAAAGCCTCAACAGGCTCTGCAGTCCTGGTGGCCCTCTGAGCCCATGCAAGTCTTACGCAGAAACATGGGACCCTCTGAATGCCCTTTTAAACACGGGCAAGCATAAAACCAGAACAAAAATCCCAGTAGGTCATAAAAGCTTAAAGTCCCAATAAAAGAGAACATTCTCTCCTTTTCTCTGGTCTCCATTCCATACTATTGCAAGGATTATCAAGGCTGAGAAAATACAAAAGAAAATGTCTGCACTACAAGAAAAAAAACCAAACCAAACCCCAAAACAGACAGGAAGAAGTGGTGGGAGAGCTTGAAGCATTCCAGAAGCCGAGTCCAAATTTTTGGAAACTCTATTTTAAGATGCCAATTATTTTACAAACCCGTTCTTAAGCTAACATCTGGTGACTAATTTTGTAGTAATGATGATTTCATTCTAGTCTTCAAATAGCTCCTCTGAAGAGTGTAACTTTTTGTGCAACTTTGTTCTCTCCGCATTGACAACTCCCCCAATCACTTTTTATCCAAGAGAAAGAGATTAACTATTTTTTCATAGAAGCAAAAATGTGCAAAATGCACTCAATGCTCTATATTGAGCAACTTGTAACATACAAAAGAAATTTAGCATTGCTATTTCTGTTATATTCATTTCATCCCACACAGTTTTCCTGCTGTTTCCATGAACGTTGCATAGAAATTTTAACCACGTGATTTTTAAATATGTAAATGTCCAAATGCAAACAGTAGATGCTTTTTATATGTTTTATAGCAAGAATGAACAAAATGTAAACATTTGCATACTATCATAAAACCAGTTTCTGAAAAATTGCGTTTAACAGAACTGCAACGGAAAACCTTTAGCAAGGCACAGAAGTTACATGACCTTAAATTAGGTTGTGCCAGAAGCCATGCTAAACTATATTTTAAAATGCCAATTTCCCTAATATGCTGTGAAAACTCCAGCAAAAACAGAGCTTCATGAGCGTCACATATATTGCTGTTTGTTCTATCAACTCACTGAGACGCTTTGGAATGAATTCAGTACTCTGCTCTGCTGCAGGGGCTGCACAAACGACAGTCAAGAAAGGCCCAGGAGTTACCGTTACCTCTTTTGTGATTTCCACCCAAATCCACAGGGCCCAGGAGATTCGGTGGTTGGTTATTTTTCCAAACTACAGCCCCACTGTGGGAACTGTCAGCGCAGAACACAGCCCTGGGCAGGGCAGGGGGAGATACAACACCATCGTCCTGAGGAAACTGTGGAGATGTGACTGTTGGCGACGATTTAACACACTCCAGGCAAGCTGCCTACAACGATTCATTTCAAGTTGACTTAATTCCCACTAACAACACCCAACCAAAACACTTCACTGAACTCTATCACATCAATGTATCCCTCCTAGTCCGGTAACTTTTAAGGACAGTGTGCACGATGCAGTTAACTCGCTCCCAACAACACGACGATGCCAAGGAGGGCCGGTGCCTCAGAAGAAAATCCCCCACACCGCTCTTCCAGCCCCGCCGAGGAGCAGGGAGGGCAGGCAGGGGCACTCAAAGCGGGGCGCAAAAATCACCTCTCAGGGTGGCGGGACTGAACCCAGCAGCTCCACGCCAGCCGAAGCCCTCCAAATATACAGCGCGGGCCACAGGCTCAGGAGACACCCGCGTACGTGTCGCTCAGGGAGCCAAGCAGAAAGGCAGCAAATTAAAAAAAAAATATAAATAAATAAATTATATAATGATTACACATATGGACATCTTAAAAAAAAAATAAAACAAAACATGTCTCCCACCTTGTGATTCGGCAAAAATTACCACAGGCCGGGGAGGAAAATGCCTGCCGCCCCTTCCCGCCGCCCCCAACCGCCACACACCCGCTCTCCGGGCACCATCCCCCGGCGAGGAGGCACCGGAGGCCCCGCCGCCGCGGCCGGGCCGGCAGCTCCCGGGAAGCCGCAGCTGCCTTCTCGCCCCCTTTATAACACACACACCCCCACCCCCCGGCTTTGTTGTGGTAACCGCGCAGGCAGCCGGGGCGGATACTCACAGGAACGGGAGGAGAGAGAAGGAGAAGTGGAGGGGATGGGGAAACCGCACAGCGCTGCGGCCGCCGTCTAGATACCCGGCTCCTAGGCGGCCCGGGCCGTCCCCCTCGCGTCGTCGGGCGGGGAAAGGCGGTGCCTGAGGGGGGCGGGAAGGGAGCCGGGGGCCGGGACCTCCCACCGGGAGGTCCCGGCCCCCGGCTCCCTTCCCGCCCCCCTCAGGCACCGACTCTCCGCTTCCCTCCCGCCTTTCTCGGCTCTGCAGGAAGCGGGGAGAAAGCTGGGACTCTGGCTGAGGCCATGGCGCCGCATGCTGAGGTGATAGTGCCTCAAGTTGAGGAGATAGTGCCCCAGGTTGAGGTGATGTGGCTCCAGGCTGAAGTGATGGGGCTCCAGGGCTGCGGTGATGGTGCCACAGGCTGACACGGTGGCGCTCCAGGTTGAGGTGATGGGGCGGCGTGCTGAGGTGATAGTGCCCCAAGTTGAGGTGATGGTTCCTAGATTGAGGTGATAGGGCTCCATGTTGAGGCGGTGGGGTCATAGGCTGAGGTGATAGTGCCCCAGGTTGAGGTGATGTGGCTCCAGGTTGAGACAATGGTGCCCCAGGCTGAGGCGACAGAGCCCCAGGCTGAGGTGATGGTCCCTAGATTGAGATGATAGGGTTCCAGGTTGAGGTGGTGGGGTCATAGGCTGAGGTGACAGTGCCCCAGGTTGAGGTGATGTGGCTCCAGGCTGAAGTGATGGGTCTCCAGGTCAAGGTGGTGGGGTCATATGCTGAGGTGATAGTGCCTCAGGTTGTGGTGATGGGGCTCCATGCTGAGGTGATAGTGCCTCAGGTAGAGGTGATGTTGCTCCAGGCTGAGGTGATGGGGCTCCAGGTTGACACAATGGTGCCCCAGGTTGAGGCGACAGAGCCCCATGCTGAGGTGATGGTCCCTAGACTGAGATGATAGGGCTCCAGGCTGAGGTGGTGGGGTCATAGGCTGAGGTGATAGTGCCTCAGGTTGTGGTGATGGGGCTCCATGCTGAGGTGATAGTGCCTCAGTTTGAGGTGATGGGGCTCCAGGCTGAGGTGATGGGGCTCCGGTTTGAGACAATGGTGCCCCGGGTTGAGGCAACAGAGCCCCATGCTGAGGTGATTGTCCCTAGACTGAGATGATAGGGCTCCAGGCTGAGGTGATGGGGCTCCGGTTTGAGACAATGGTGCCCCGGGTTGAGGCAACAGAGCCCCATGCTGAGGTGATTGTCCCTAGATTGAGATGATAGGGCTCCAGGTTGAGGTGATGGTGCCTTGGGTTCAGGTGATGAAGCTCTGGGTTGAGATGATGGTGCCCTGGGTTGATGCAACAGGGCCCCATGCTGAGGTGATAGTGCCCCAAGTTGAGGTGATGGTCCCCAGATAGAGGCAATGGGGGCTCCAAGCTGAGGTGATGTGGCTCCATATTGAGGTGCCGGGCCACATGCTGAGGTAATGGTGCCTCAGGTTGAGATGATAGTGCCCCAGGCTGAGGTGCTGGCACTTCATTTTGAGGTGATGACATCCCAGGTTGAGATAATGGTGTCCCAGGTTGAGGCAATGAGGCCCCATGCTGGGGTGATTGTTTTCCATGTTGGGGTAACAGTGCCTCAGATTGAGGTGATAGTCCTCCAGGTTTAGATGATGGTGCCCCAGGCTAGGATGATGGCACTCCTGGTTGAGGTGCTGGCAGCCCACACGGAGGGGACGGTGCCCCAGGCTGAGGTGACAGTGGCACACCTCAAGGTGATGGTGCCCCATGTTAAGGCCAACAGGACCCCAGGTCGAGGTGATGGCTCCCACATTATAGTGGCAGGGCTTCAGCACCAAGCGACATGGTTCAGTGATGATTTTGGCAGTGTTAGGTTGATGGGTGGACTTGATGATCTTAAAGGTCCCTTCCAACCTATACAATTCTATGATTCTATGATGATACGACATATCCTGAGGAAATGCAGGGGAGGAACTGATCTGGAGGGCTTCTAGGGACATCTGACCCAAATCTTTGCGGTTGGATCAGGACCTTTTCCACAGTGAACCTGATCTCAGCATCCTTGGATCTCAGTATAATTATTGCAGAAACATGGATGAAGCCTTCAGGTGAAGTGTCATTACTTCTAGCATCGACTAGGTAAGTCGTGACTATCTATTAGTGATCTGCTACCGGGAAGTGTGTAGTGTCCTGTGTTAGGATGGGAAAGGTTCCAGCTCTTTAGAAGGGGTCACTTGCAATATCAGACCTTGGCATTTCTTTAATTATAGTAATTTTACTTTTTAACAACGTAGGGAAAGAATTATGTGAAAGACTTAGATTACTGATCCAAACTAAAAATTCAACTTTACTTTGGCCCCATTGTTCATCATGAAGAAGATTTAATGACATGTTCACATGTTTTTTTTTCTGAGTATACTGAATTTTGAGTTGAATAGGGGCTGTGCAGCCAAGAAAACTGCTGCGTATATGGCCCTATTTCACTTGGCACACGAACACATACACACACAGAGCCACATATGTACGTATGTATGTGTATACACACATATTTTTGAATACATATAGTGAATCTGTCAGAACATGACAAGAAAAGAAAGTAAGTCTCTTGATTAAACAACTGAATTTCCTTACATTAACTAGAGTCTAGTCCTACTTGTGCTACAAAGTGTTTAATGGATGTTCTTGCAAATTACGTGGACTAACTTTTAATACTTGGTCATGTGTTTCATTCTTATTTTTCTGGACCCTTACTTGACTCACTGTTGAAATGTTGAATAATCACAACTGCAGCTAAAATCAATGGAAGCTGTATTTGGAAAACATCAAGTGCTACAAAATGCTGAGCACTCAAATTTTCTTAGGTACCTGACATTGGACAATAAATGGGTGCTTTTGTCCTTTTTTTTCCTGTATGTCAGGTTCCTATCTGCAAATAGGCAAAATACAATACCACTGTCTCAAAAAGGCATAGCAAAAAATAAAATCAGTTAATATTAGTGTAACTTACATATTTTGTAGAAATGTGGGCAACAAAATTAATAGTTATCTTCTGAGAGCAGTTCAACTAATTTTCAGTAAAGGAATAATGGGGCCTAATGGAAAGATAGTATATGATCGTGTAATTAAAGTCTATATGGTAATGCCTTTGTGGATGACATTCTTATAAGGAGAAAAAAACTGTGTAAGTAGAAGTGTTGCAGTTGTAACATATAAAAATTGAGGTAAAGTTTTATCAAACTCTGTCTACTTTTATAGAGACAGATTGTTTATATGGTTTCCACTGAAATGTGTCTGCATTTTATGTTTTCAATCAAGTTCAAAGCAGGGGAAGTTTTAAAAGGCAAAAAGAGTTGGCAGTTTCAAGTCCTTTCATTCTACAAACCTTTGAGAAATAATCACAATAATTTTCTTGAGTTTCTTGAAAGGTGTCAAATAAGATTTAAGATACTGAGAAGTATAACAGACAATCTCCTTTATTCTTGCTCTGTTCGGTAGGGTTCATGAAACCAACAGCATCCACTACCCAGTAAATTTCTTTTCTGTCTCTCCTATGATTGTTTCTAACAGTGTAAGTTATCACTCTTCCATACCACCAGGTTTAAAAGTTCAGGAGCACTTTTGGGTTTTGTGCCTGAGAGGCTTTTAGGAATTTCTAGAAGCTTTTAACATGACAGTAACTACAATGTAACACCACAGCAGTTACAAAAAAAGCATGTAATTCACTCACAGTATGCTAAAAATATAAGCTACGTATGCGCTTTACACACCTTTTTTTCTCTTATAATGTACATTTCTATTTTGATTGAGAATTGATAAGCTGCTAACCTTTATAGCAATGTGATCTGAGCCAGAAAGGTTCACAAAACAGAAAGTAAATGTGAAAAAGCCTTTAGGAAAGTATTCATTTTAAGTTTGTCTAAACATTTTAAAGGTGCAAATTTATTGAAGTTTAAAGTTTGCAGTACTGTGAAGGTGAAAGTTGCAAAATTGTCACTAAAGACAGATGTAAAAGTGTGTTCAGACCAGTGGGGCTTCTTCTAGGCTATGTTATAAACAGGTAAATTACGCTCCTAGCTCAAAGGAAAACAGTGAAGGTGCTGACTTTTCCCTCAAATCAGGCATCGTTTCTGTTTTAAAACGAGATTAATATAGTCTTATCTTTGTAGGAAAGATATTAGCTGTAATGCTTGAATAAAGTAGAGTTTGAATATCTCATCTCATAAACTAGTTCCATGACTGAGTAAATAGTTACAGAAAGAGAATAAAATAACCCCCAGTTCAGAACATCGACCTCTGAAGTCCTTTTGTCTTGTACAGAAAAGTAATTTTTAAAGTACAAAAGGGGAAGTTCAAATATGACTGAGGTAAACTTGAAAATTGCCATTGACTTCAGCAGAGCTAGGATGTCATCTAGAATATTAGGAATTGTACCTCAGGTTGAAAAGTCATAGAATCTTATTAAAAACTGAAAGAAAAACAATCAAATCTCCCTCTAGCTCTACGGATACACACTTGAGTTGATTCAGACATGTCTAATTCAGGGCATGATGTGTAAATCCTAGCTAAAATTGGTGGGATTACTCATTCAGACAAGAACTGGTTTTGTGCGTAAGCACTGCAGGACTAAACCGTGATTGCAGGTAGGTTTATTTTTTTATCTTCCCCTCCACTTCTGAGAATTAATACTTTAATAAGAAAATAATCTCTGTTTGCACAGGACTAACAACATTACATGCTCTGCTTCAGGATAATTTAAAAATTCAATTCCCTTAAGTAGTTTTGACAGAGGCCCGGGCAGTTTCCTGAATGCATTTGCGGTAGAAGGCCTCTCTCCACACTCTGTCTGGTTTCTTGTGTGGGTCTTTACGAAGATCCCAGAATAGATCTTGAACCCAGTCCAAAGCCCTGCATGTTCTGAAATCTTGGAGGAATAAAGTGTGTGCTGGGAGATGGGTCTTTGCTTTTTGTTTTCTATCTGATGAGAATAAAATAACTTTATAGGAACCCTTCTGGCACATCAGGCCTTATCCAAAAGCTTTCAGACTCTGCAAGGATTTCTCTGTTGGTCTTAACGATCAGACATATTGAAGGAACCTCGGTCCCCAGGCCCTGTCGTGAAGCATCAGGATGTTTTGGGACACGGTAGTTCACATGGGAATGGACCATCATTGTAATAGTATTTTCACTATTATGATATAGTGATTTTTCACCTTTAATCACATCAGTGACATTACTTAAATAATCAATTTTGGACACGCTGTGAATGGACTGAGCCAGCATTTAAAAGGTCTTTGTGCAATTTAATATCCACTAAATAAAATAAACTTTGCAATAAAATTATATTTAACTTACTGTAAGGACTTTGGGTCAGGTTAAGGAGCAATGTCTCTTTTGGTCAGTGACTGAAATGGGAGCTAAAATCGCTCCAAAACTACTTTGGGATTTTGAGAGGAAATACATCGCTATGCAAACCTCTAGTAATTAGTAAAGGCATGTTTGTATGGAGATAATTTGGTATATGAGTGTCATCAGAGGCTGTGGGTTAGGTTAGAGCTAGTTTAGAAAATACTGTGGTGGAGTAAAATGTGTTGTAACTGGGAATCCTGACGAGCTCCGTGACTGTACTGCACATGTGTGCATTACAACTCCGCACCACGGGCGGACACCCGATTTCGGGCACCTGTACTACTCACGCTCAGTGCTTGGCTCGCTTCGTATCGCAGAAGGACGGGCAAGTTTTGTGTCTGGTTTTAAAATGGTGCTAGTTGCGCTCTTGGAGTTATACGGAAATGTAAACATTCACAAGTTCAGGGCCTTGCTATTCACACTTTTTCTTCATCAGGCTAGTATCATTCATTTTACAGAAGTAACTTTTTTACAGAAGTTTTACAGAATGTGAATAAATCAAAAGGACTTAGCTATTCTTTAAAAGATAAAATTCGGGGCTATTTTGACATTAAAGACCGCCAGAATAGCACCAACCTGAAAAGCGCTTCCCTGAAGACTCAATACCTGTAAACACTTCTACAGCACTTAACTTTCTTAATGGGATACCGGCTCTTAACATGAAGCCCATGAGTTAACGCTTGTAAATCCACTTTTGCGGAGTCTGCCTTCCTGAAGGAAAGCATTGCCCTTCACTGCTGCTCTGAAGAGGTCGAGGTCTCCCCCATGGGCTGTGGTCGGTGGCTGCTATGAACCTGCTGATTCAGAGGAGCTGTAACCGCATCACGCCTCTGGCAAGGGGAACATGCGTCCCGAGGATGGCTGGAACATGGCAAGGCTTTTGCCATATGAGGAATTTATAGAATCATAGTCTGGGTTGGAAGGGACCTTTAAAGGCCATCTAGTCCACCCCCCTGCCATGGGCAGGGACACCTCCCACCAGCCCAGGTTGCTCAGAGCCCCATCCAGCCTGGCCTTGAACACCTCCAGGGATGGGGCAGCCACAGCTGCTCTGGGCAACCTGGGCCAGGGGCTCACCGCCCTCACAGGAAAGAATTTCTTCCCCATATCCAATCTAAATCTCCCCTCTTCCAGTTTAAAACCATTACCCCTTGTCCTATCGCTTCACTCCCTGATAGTCCCTTCCCCAGCTCTCCTGTAGCCCCTTAAGGTACTGGAAGGGGCTATAAGGTCTCCCTGGAGCCTTCTCTTCTCCAGGCTGAACAACCCCAACTCTCCCAGCCTGAGAGGTGCTCCAGCTCTCTGATCCCCTTCGTGGCCTCCTCTGGATTTTCTGTTCTCGGAATCTGCCACAGGCAGCTATAAACCATCAGCCCAGCGGAGGGAGGGCAGCACTGGCAGGCCTCGCGTGGGGCTAGTGGGGCTGGGTTTTGCAGAATCACTGCTGTGTCATTTCAGTCGCTGTTCTATCAACTTTTTAGTTCTGAAACCCAGCTCCTGACGGTCTCCTGCGGCTGATCAGAGGGCTGCGTACAGCGCTCACTCGTGAGGCGGGTCTGGACCTCAGAGATGCCCCAGGTCAAGGCTTTCTCCCGAGCTCAGGTCAGGGCCTCGGTGCTGCCGCCGGACCCTCCCGGGCCCCGCCGGGCCGAGCCGAGCCGCGGCCCGCAGCCTCCCCAGCTCCGCCAGGTTACCCGTAGCGGAGGGGCGCTCGGCCGCTCCCCGCGGGGACACGGCTGCACACCGCGGCCGGCGGCGATTCCCGCGGGGAGGCACCTTCCCCGTCTCCCTGCGCCCGACCGTAGCTGTTTCCCGGCCTGGGGCCGCCTCCGCTCCCCGCCGCGGCGGAGCCCCGCGGGGCAGACCCCGGCGCAGAGCGGCCGGTCCGTTCCCCGCCGTGGGGCGGCGCGGCGCGGCGGGCGCACATGTCCCCGGCCCGCCCGCCCCGCAGGCACCGCCCCCGCCACCTTCCCCCGCCCCTGCCGGACACCGAGCGGCGCGGCGGGGCCTCCCCGGCTGCCGCCACGGCGCTCGGTTCCCGCCGCCCACCGGCGGGCAGCGCTGCCGCCAGGAAGCGGCCGGGCCGCCGCGTACCCGCCTGCCGCCGGGCATGAGCTCCGGCTCCCCCGGCGGCCGCAGCGGTGCCAGTGGCGGCGGCAGGAGGCGGAGAAGGCGGCGGAGGACGGGGGGGGGCCCGGGAGCGGCGACCTTCGCAGGGGGCTGCCGCGGCGGGAGATGCTCTTGCTCCCAGCGGCGCCAGGAGCAGCATGTTCCCCGGTGCCGACAGCGCTAGCAGCACGGCCGGGCAGCCCGAGGCGGCAGGGGGCCGCCGCCCCCGGCCCGCCGGGCTCGCACGGCCCCGGCGGCGAGGCCGCCGCCGCTGTGGCCGGCGGCGGCGGTGAGGAGGAGGAGGCGGCGGAAGACGAGGAGGACGAGGATCCCGGCTCGTCCCGCTTCGTGCTGGCGGTGGGGCTGGGGCTGCTGGCCGTGTCCGTCGTCCACCTGGGGCAGGAGCGGGCCGAGGCGGGGGGGGGCGGCGGGCCGCCCTGCCTGGCCCTGCTGCTGCTCCGCCTCGCCCTCTACGCGGGCTGCGCCGCCGCCGCCGCCGCGCTGGGCACCCTGATCGTCCTCGTGTGTCGCGGCCGCCGCCGACTACCGCCGCCGGACTTCGCCGCCGCCCCGGTCCTGCGGGTCGCGGGGGTAAGTGGCGGGCGGGGAAGGGAGCGGAGGGGAGCGGAGCGGGGCGGGCGGCGGGGGCCGCGGCGCGCCCTCCCCTTCCCGCCGGCGGGAGAACGGGGAGGAGGGGGACGGGGGTGGCGCGGCCCTCGCTCCGCCGCGGGGCGCCGGGCCAGCCAAACCCGGTGCCCCGCTGTCCTCCCGCGGCCGCAGGAGCTCTGCCCGCTCGTCGGGGGCTTTAAACGGGAAAAGTTGTGCTGGAGGGTAGCAGGCGGGCGGGAAAAATCAAGTCTTTGCTCTGAGAGAGACCACTGGATTGCGGGAAGGCTCCTCCGGCAGTTTGTTGTTGGCTGTGTATCAAATCCTTTTCTGCTCCTTCAGTTGAAATGTCATTAGTAAAAGAGGGAGGCGTGCTCAAAGAGCCAGCGTAGCGTTGCTTTAATGCCTGCTCTGAAGTTGGGCAGCTTTAGATAGTGTTATCATAATGCCTTGAGGAAGTGCCAGCATATTCTCAAACTGCTGCAGACCTGTGTGCAAAAGATAAACACATTTATTTTCTGTCCGTCTGCTAATGTGTACTAATTCATGTTCACGAGCTCTCTACAGCTTGCTGCTTAGGGGAGTATTTTTGGTTTTTTCCGTACGGGAATGGTAGCACAAGATTTTTGGAGACGGACTGTAGGTGCTAGTCAAAGTAACTTTCCTCCCATCCTCGCCCCTGCCCCCCATCAAGCCCGCCAACGCTGCCAGAGCTGATCCTAGGCAGGCCTGAAAAACTACTGCTGGAAATGAGGATCTGCCTGCACTCTGGCAGGGATGTGGTGTTTGACATTTACAGCCGGTGACACCGGTCGGGTGCCCTTGGCCTCTCACCGGTGAGTTGTAGACCTAGTAGGGTGTGTTAGCATGTGAAGTGCTGCAGCAGTAGGCAGTACCACTTAAGTGCTATTTCACTTTGATGGTGTCATGCAGGATACCTGAGAGCGCTCTACAAAGAAAAAGGAGCATAATTTGTGCCGACTTGGTGTACAGCCTAGCTGTTCTGGTGACCCAGTTTGGTACATGTACTCTTCTCTTTAGCAGCAAGTAAATAACACTGTCACTTCTGTGTTTCTGGGGCTGCAGTCAACGCAGCTGAATTTGCAGAAAGCAGAGGGTGCTGGCAGGGCAGAGAACCTGTTAGAAGTCACTTGCTGATGTAGTTGGCTGTCTTTGCGTCTTGCCAATCAAATCAGCTAACGACCTACAGTAGTTGTTTATTCCTTTGTTCTTTGACCTAGGGAGGGAAAGAGGCTGCGTTTGTGAGCAATATGCTTTTCCAGGCCTGCATTTAATGGCAACTGGTAGGACGTTGTCAGTAGAAGGGACTGGTTGGCCCAGGGTTAGTGACTTCAATGAATAATAGAACTCGCAAAGGTGCACTCAGGATCTATTTGTGGCAATGGGTGCATGTGATACTTGTTTTGTCTTCTCGGTAGACTTTTTTTTAAAATCCTCTTTGCTTTGAAGACTCAACATCAAACTCAGCTTTTTTGAAGGTAGTGAAAAATAAATAGTGTGTACGAGCAGTAGAAGTGGGAAATGGGGAAGTGAGATGTAACGCACAAAGTCAACAAGCAATAAGCAGAAAGTACCTGTCCGGTATGTAGTGTATTAAGTGGGTACAGCTAGGGATTGTTCAGCTGCTTTTTGTCACAGGAATGCTGGGGAACAATGTGTACTAAGTCCATAGGCACCTGAGTAGTAAAGGACTATACATTTCTGTATTTCATCATGTAACTACCTTAGATCAAATGGAAAAAAAAAAAAAAAAGAAAAATGCATCGATAATCAATTCCCACCCATTGCCTTCAGATTTGCAAGATTATTTCAGTGATAATGCCATAGCTCCGGTGACATTTATGTGTTGGTATACTTATCTGAACATCTGGATGTGTGTTAATGTACTTCTAGGAGAACATATTTTATACATAGTACAAAAAAAAAATCTTCATATAAACTTAGTAACTGAAATCTTCCTGCTGGTGCACTGAGAACCAACTTCCAGATTTGTGAAACAGCCAAACAATGAAACCCAATGTAATTTGTAAAGCCGAGAATCGAAGAAGTAAAATTAAATTTATTGCTCTTTTTCCCTCTCCCTTTGTGAAAAACATAACATATAAAGCTGCTGAACAGGAGTGAAACTTGAACTGTCCAGAGACAAATACAGTCACTTCAGTTACTATACCATATGCACTTTCTTTTTGGGGTATGTTACTGCCTCTTTCTCTTCAAGATGTTCTCCTATTGTGTCCATCCATTGGATTCGTATGTGTAAATAGTGCACACCTGCTCTTGCTTTGTGTGTTCTAGTATGTGGTGGTTGGATTTGTTGTAGCTCTATGATATGTGTTAGTTGTTTCAGAAGGGAATTGAAATCTGGTATTTAAAAGCCACTGCTAAAGCGGCAGTACCTGCTGCAACCCTTTTTCCGGGATTGTTTCCTTACCCTTGCCCTGTTCCAGGTAAAATTTTTCTTTCTTCCCTCTTGGCACTTTTTTCAAAATTTAGCCTGGCTGTACGAAAGGGACTGTCAAAGGAGGAGTGAAGTATATTACCCTTTCTGTTTAGATGCTGTAATGCCAGGCCTCTTGTTTGGGTTTCTCATGCCTTCAGTTTACAGTTTTGTGGATTTCTTTCTGATACAAAATGGTTTCAAGGCTGCAAAGCATCTTGACGTACTTTTTCTGAACGCAATTTTGTACGTGTTTAGCAGATTTCCTAATTGGTGCTTCAGCAACATGTAGGTGAAGAAAATAATAGTGTCTATATAGGCAGCATATAGAAATGTAGGCCATTCAATAAAATGTTTATGGCAAAATTTCCTGCATACGTTTCTCTCTGAAAAATTTGTAGCTTAATCTTTTTATTATACATACTTTTGTATTTACGCTGCTTTATTATCATTCAGTTGTTACTCTCCCATTTTTCATACAGCCTTACGATCCTGTTGTCTTTCCTTTTCTGGGATCCAGTAGAAGGATGACTGTAAAGCTAGAAATTCTTCAGCCTTGTCATGCCTTTTCCTCAAGAACAGGGAAGAACCCTCTGTTGGCCTAATAATTTAAAAAAAAAAAAAATTTTTGTTTTTTTTTTTGGAAAGTTATGGCTGGTATCTTGTTCTGCATGTGTCATATGTATACGAACTCAAGGCAGATAGGTTCATTTTTTGTTCTTTGAGTGATTTTCACACTGGGGTTGACAAATGAGGGAACGCAAAGTATTCAGTAATGTTTACTCTTGTGGGAGTCAGGCTCAGCTCTTGGAAAGTGAGTGGGAGTACTCTTGATCAACTTCAAAGGGACTTGGATCGAGTTCTTTATGCTGTGCTGAAAAAAGGTCATTTTTTGTATGTTCTCAACTCTGTGAGCACTTACAGTGTGTGTTTACTGCTGTTGATTTTCATGGATCTGTTCATGCAAGTGAAGACCTTGGGTGAGGAGGTGCTGTGTTGCAGGTTTGGACTTTAGAAGGTGTATGCCTTTTTTAATTTTTCTGGATCTTGGTACCAGGGAAGCCATCTTTCCAAATGTGAATATTGTTTGCGTAACCCCTTTGGGACTTGAAAGGTGAAGACTTTCTGCTAAAGTCAGGTATCTCAGCAAGAGCATTTGAAATCTGCTGAGAACTGTGAAACAGGGTGTGCAATATATATCCCCACGATGAGGTGTGATTTCAACGTAGTCTTGCTGTATGTGAGAGATCTGATTGCAAGGTGTATCTGGGCAGTCGTTTGGCTTCCACATAAAGCTTTGTGTTTCTTCCAGCGTTTTTGTATTTTCATTGGAAAGAGAAGGGAAGACAGGTGTACAGGCAACTCATAATATTGTTTTACTTTAATTAGTGAGTACTTACAGGCATTAATAATATTGGTAAATAGTTTCTACTGATCTTGAAATAGTGGGACTTGAATGACACCTTGAAATTCTTCATTATGTTATTGTTCGGTATTTTTCAGCACTTCTCAGGAGCTGTTTTAGGACAAGATTATTTGTGGTGGAGGAGGACAGCAAAAAGGCATAGTGACCTAATTGTACTTCCGTAAAAATGTCTGTCTCAAAGGGCATTTTCACTTTTCAACTATGAGTGGACTTGCTCATGCCAAAGATAGCCCTTGAAGAGACTTGTTAGAATACGTGTCACTTCTTTAAATTCAACCTTGTTCCCTATATGGCTGTTAACTTGTGTAGGGGAGATGGCTTTGACTCATATGAAGAACCATGTTAACCAAATTAGTGGGAAGGGGAAGGAAAACACATTTTCCCACGTTCCCAGTGTGAGTTGTTTCTCTGCCAAAAAACCTGGCAGGACAGAGTTTTCTTTTCAGCATAGTGTTTTGACTCTGATTCAAAGCAAGAACTCTGAATAATAGAGAGTTGGGTTATCAACTTCGTTTAAATAATGCAAAAACAAAGTGCCTCATTTTAAATTCAGCTTAATTGAATGATACTCTGTATAAAGAATGATCTACCTAGTCTGTCTTGCAGCACTAACAGAAAGGTAATAAATGTGGGGTTTTTTTTCCAGCGAAAAGGGTACACTGATTCTAATGTCCTGGTTTTAGTTTCCTACGATTAACAGTTGCCAATGATCTTGAGTGTTTCTTTAAAAGTCAGCTCCTGACATGTCTAGTCGCTCTCGTTCATGTCTGTTTAGTAGCTCTCCATTTTCAGAAATAGTTTGCTCTCACTTTCTGGCCCTGAGGGAGACATGTGACCGTGTTTTATGTTCGTAAAGGCTTGTTCCATCCTTGAACGTGGACTTTTTGTGAATCTGGCATTAATGGGAGGGTGTGGGTAAATCTTTTCTCACTGGACCAGGTAATTGTTGAAATATCTGCATCCTGGAAGAGAGTACTGTTTTTTATTTAAGCCATAGGAGGATGAGTAGTGAGATTATTGCAAATGGTGTGGATGATTCAGATGGGATGGCAATTTAACGTAGGTTGACTATCTGCTATGGTATCCAAGCTGAGTGCTCTGCTCTTTTTGAGGAACTTAAGGGAAGCAGAGACACGCAGTTTAATTTTCCTTCGCTGTTGGACTTTCGCCATCAGATGAAGCTTGTGAAGGTAAGCTCACAGGAGCCCCAGCAGCTGTAGGAAGTGAAAGGTTTGCCATCTGCAGCCATCAATTTCAAGCATGATGCAAAGCAGTTGTTGAGGTAATAAACAGTTGGGAGCAGGGAGAGCAGAAACTTCCTAACTCTTTTCAGTTTGGATCTTTACAGCTTATTAAGTCCTGAAAAGTATTTATGAGGTTTTTATCAACCAAAAGCCAAACATGTTCTGTGGTCCGGCGCATTCTCTAGTCCATTAGGAAATATTGAGATCTCTGATATTGCAGGATTATTGCTGCTACTTCTGCCAGTCATTACAGTCTCTGTTGTGCGTGTTTTAGATCCTCTTGGGCTCACAACCAAATATTCTGATCTGCTGCCATTCTTTTAATTTATCATTTGTTTCTGGACTGAAGGGAGAAGATAGGTTTAAGTTTGGTTTGTTTTTAACAGAACTGAGTCTGATGCTTTTGTTCTTAGTGCTATGCCTTATATAGGCAGGTTAACGATCAGTGTTTGGTGATGCAGGTGAGGTTACTACTAGGCAAGTCCTGAAATCAGAATAATGAAAACATATCATAGCATTTCCTACCAATTTCAGGAATATTTTAAAATTTTAAGAGGATGCTGCATGAATCTCAAACATTTAGTTACAGTTCATTGGGAGCCTGTTACACTTTGGAGCCTGTAGTTTGGACATTTCTGCTACAGATTATTTTTAGGGATCTGTGGAATATCTGTTATCCTTAGGAATTTATAAGCTTTTTCAAAATTGAAATTTTTTTTAGGATTGTATGCATTGATTACCTGCAGGCATAACTTTGAAGTGGTAACTTTATTCTCACAGGAGACTGATCTCAGGAAATGAAATGTTTTTCAGACTCTGTCTCACTTAGATGTCCCGTAACTGCTTAGTGGTGAGCAGACTTCGTTTTCTACACAGCCTTTTATCCATCATGTATATTTAGAGATTTCTTGTCTTGTCACGCAACCCTTTCTGTTTCCTTCCATTGTACCCTGTGTCGTCTTCAGCTCTTCATTGTATTGTGCTTGACATTTAATTTTCTCAACATTGTGTTAGAATGACATTTCATATTTTGCTGTGAATCAGGCTGCTTTTACCTTTGTGGGGACTGCTTCTCACTTGAAAAGTGTTTTATGACTGACAGTGTAACTAGGGAGCTAGTTCATATCCTGATAACTGAGCCATGCTGAGTCAATAAGACAAACGGGTGGTGTGCTCATTGGGATCCTGCTGTCCCAGTCTCTGGCAGGGGAGTCCTAAAGGTGGAACCAAAGCCTCTGTGATAAGGTTGAGAGTGAAAGCATCTTGCATTCGAGATAAACTTTGGGATTGAAAATACTCTACATGTGTATCAGAAACATTCTGAAAAGAAAATCTGATCAAGTTCCTCCTTATTGTCAGGTCCTGGTTCCTTGTGCTCTGCAAAGGAGCGCAGCAAAATTTACCAAAGGAAGACGCAGTTATGTAGAAGTTATGTAGAATACTATATCCTTTCCCAAGCTGCCACCTTGTTAAGTGATTTAGGAAAAAAAAAAAAAAAGAAAAGAAGTTGTTTAGTCATAAGGGGATAAGTTTGTGTTTTGTCCATGTGAGGTTTATACAACTGGTCATTCTTTATCATTTTTTCCTGTATTAAGCATGCACAGTGAAAGAGAACAAGTTAGTGTTAATAGAATTAGTGATGACAGTTCATTCAGCATGTTTTGTGATGCTCTGTTAAAAACACAGAACACCCTGCCTTTTTATGGTGGAAGAAGCATGTGGGAGGGAGGGGGTAGCAGTAGGTGCAGGAGTTTCTCTCCGATTGTCAAGCTGAGACCCTGCAGCTGAGGTGTGAGTCTGTGCAGGTTTTTCTGGCTTGCCAGCAATTCAGTTTTCGTAGCACGTGGCTCTTTTGACCTTGAAGTATAGGCCCTAGGTTCTTGCTGTCTGTTTTTAACAGAGGAGGAGAGTGTGGAGATGTTCAGTAGAATGGGGCTGTGCACGCACCCCGGGGATTCACATAAGCCTTTATTTTGATGGTAATATTAAAGATCCCAGCAGACAATAATGCTGTATTTCTTGCTGAGCAGAAATTTAAATGCTAACTTCCCAATTATTCCTTAGCTGTAATGATGGGAATGAAAAGTATTACCTGAGAAAAGTTTCATCTTCGTGTTCTTATCTGTCTAGTATTGTATGAAATCTCAAGTGAAAGAAGTTCTGCCCTGATTATAAAGTTTTTATACCACTACAGTCTTATTAATTTCGAACATGGTACATTTAAGGTAGAAGATCCCCATATAAGAAACATAGTTTATGTGTTCCAGAAGCTACTATGTTAGTGGAAATAAGATATGCTGATATTATAAAATTGTTATTGAGCTAATGATGCTTAACATAATAGGATTAACATGCTTTAAGTATGTTGATTTTTAAATTGGTAGTTATGGTGTCCCTTAATATATGTAGATTAATGCTTAGTGTGACACATATACTTGCTTTGTAATCTAAAACAGAACTATAGGTATTAATTAAAAATATTAACTCTTGTGAATAGAAGATTTATTTTTGCATCATGAATTTAAGTAATATTTACTACTATAAGAAAACATCTATCCAGATCAGTTAAAGATGAATTTATGGAGAGTACAGTGAAGTAGTGTTTGAAGCTGTGACTCTCTGTCATCAAAGTCTAGTTTGATATTAATGTGTGTTTTACAAAGAAAATAAGAAATTCAATAGGGCAGCAGTGGGCGGAGCAAGTAGCGCTGAGTAACTGGATAGTTCTTGTATGCCGAATTAGATGTAGTCTTTGCCTTTTAGATCAGTGATTAAACTGAGCATCTCATGCACAATGCCCATTTGTATTGTGGGATCTGTCCTGAGCGCTGTTCTAGTTTTGTCGTAATTGAGTTAATGTAATAGAAATAATTGTTAATTTTTGTCTGCTTCTGGCTTTAATTCCATGGCAGAGTAAGTCTGCGTGTGGCGTGCCTGTAGCAGGTGCCTGGCTTTCTGCTGTTATGTTTTAAGAATTGCATTTGATGACTGGGTGTTGTGGATGGATTTCTTGACAGAGAAAGGTTCTCTGTGCTTTGCCATTTATGCAGTGAAGTTGTTGAAACCCCTTCTTAATTCTTCATTATTTAAAATTTATTGTTTTCTTCAAAAGTAATTTTAAATTACTTGAATTGTTTAAACCAATAAATGACATGAACTTAATTTTTGCATCTGTAGGAGACTGAACTTCAAACAAAATTTCAGGCTCAATGCCAGCCTTGGGTTTTTTTCCTGGGCCTTTCAGATTGTTGTTCTCTGCGTCTTACTTCATTCTCAAAAGGATCAAACAATGAGTATTATTCAGAAGTCTCCAGGAAATACACACATCCTTTTTTTTTTCCCCAGCCTGTAAACAAAGTTAAAATTGGGGAAAACTTGAAGTGTTGCAGGAAACAGGCCTCCCTGTTTGTTAGCAACCTCATTATTTGCATGTGCTCTCCAAATGTGCTCCACCTGTACCCCTTCAAGTCGTTTTGTCAAGCCTTATTTAAGTTTCAGTCTGGTTTCTGCTGTTCTTCAATGATAAACTCTACATAGTGCAGCCTGATTATTTTTTTTTTGGCTAAGATAGTGCAAGTCAGGACTAACGGGGCACATACCAGGTTTTAATCAGTATAAAAGAGCATCTGAGCTACAGCTTTAACTGCGTTAAATCCATTTATGAACTTCTTTGGCTCAGACAGGGTTATGCCAACTGTTTGATGAAATGTAGCACCGTTTTCCTTTCGATAAGAGACATGAAGAAAAATGTGAAAACATTCAAGTCTAGGCTTTCTAGCTGAACCTGTTCTCTGCGTACATCCTCCATATGACTTGAGGCAGAGGTGGGAAGAAAACCTTCCAGTGAAATCTGCTGGATTTTTCATTCTCTGAGCTGAGTTTGGACTGTGACTCCTTCTGTTATTACAGATGCTGGTAAAGCTGTGTTGCTGAGTTGTTCCTGCTGGGTTTAAGGCATTTGTTGCCATACGTCAGGCAACTCAGGGGTGCCTGTTAGTTTTTTAGGTGTTTTTTTTTTTTTTTTTAGTTAATTCATTATTACTGTTCTCACAGAAACAGAATTTTTAAAAAACAAATCTAAGCTAACAAGACTTAAGACTTGATTCTGCTAAATGCAAGTTCATAAGACTGAAAGGAAAAAGGCGTTTGATCAGCTGTTTTAGAGAAGGCAACTTAAGATCTGGTCCATTATCAGTGACTGAATTAAATTCACAGTCCTCTGAAGGATCATCGAGAATCACAGAATAGTTCAGATTGGAAGGAATGCCTGGAGGGCATCTAGTCTACCCCTCCTGCTCAGAGTGGTCCAAGTAGGTAAGGTTGCTCAGAGCTTTCTCCTGTTGAGCTTTGAATATCTCCAAGGATGGAGACTCCACAACCTCTCGACATCCCCATTCTGGTATTTGACCGGCCTCATAATGAAAATAATTTTGCCTTGTAAGTGATGGGAACTTCCTGTGATGCAGCCTTGCCTCTTGGTCTGTGCATCTGCAAGAAGAGTCTGGCGCGCTCTTCTCTGTAACCCTCTCGTTCGGTAGTTGGAGACAGCAGTAAGGTCTCCCCTGAACTGTTTTTTCTTAACCGTGAACTAACCTAACCAACATCACTGCAATGCATTTAAACATTCCTGTTTATTCAAATGGTAGATTCTTGTCTGTTTTGTTTTTAAGCTAAGCTGAAACCTTGTTTTTAAACCAGGTTTGTTTCTTGCTCTGTGCTTTTCTCAGACCGTTCGTGGTGTTGTATGCAGTACCTGTAGAGTATTGAAAAATTTCTCAGAAAATCCAATATACCATGCATCTTCCTTTGCCCTTCAGTAATTACATTCATGCAGCAGCAGAATCACCGTTGCTAGTGGTGGTATTCACTTCTTACCTTTTACATTCTTTTTGATCATTTGTCTGTCTTTAACTTCTTCCTGCTAAACATCGATGTTACTTTTTTTTTTTTTTTTTAAATGAAAAGCCAGTGCCTTTTAGAAGTCAAATGTACCAACTGTAGAGGATGTTCTCAATGAAATAAATTCTCACGAGCTGAAATGTTTGTATCTTGGTATTTAAGGGGCAGCATTTCGCTGAGGCGATAATAGTCTGCCTTGTTCTTAATATGAGTGTTCAAGATTGAAAGATAAAAGGATGAGTTCCTGCATTGTGGAATTGTGTAGCTTGGATTGTAGCATGGCGATGTGGAGCAAGCTACTTGCGACCATGGATCCCCTCTGAAGGCCTTTTTTCTTTTGTTCCTTCTGCGGTAAAGAAGCCCTGAACTGAGGCGAGTAGGGAGGCAAAAGTACGAGTTCAGCATTTATAATTTTCTTATCTCAGATTGTGTTTAAACTAGTTGTGAAAGGAGTAATTTGGCTCGTGCTTCATGAGGGCGCTTACTGATGCTTTAGGCTGTAAAAAACGCTTCCTGCAAGCTATGTACAAATGAGAACTGTTGATGCCGAAGTTAGGGGCTTGAGGTTACCGACCTTTATGCAGGCATGACTCAGTTTAGCAGGACTAGTCTTGTAGGATACCCGAGCTAGCACGAGTGTTAAGGAAGATGGAGTGTGTTGATCACAGAGCTTCAGTCAGGATTGTGGCCTCGTGTTTAGGAGCCCTTTCTCCACAGAAGGAGCTGAGCGACATTGCTAAATAGGGCTTTCTGAATCCCTTCCCAAATGTATTCGGGATGTTTAATATCTCTGTGAGCCTGTCTCTTCTCTTTTTAAATTGGAGTGGTTATGAATCATCCGATTTCCTGTTGCAAATAAAGCAGAAAAGTCCTGAAGTAATTGTGTGACTGGCATTAACACAGCTTTGCGTGGAGGAAGCACAACAACATCAGCAGTCAGAGGTGATGTGTTGGAGCCTTACAAATATTGTTGTTAGGTGTTCTTCCAAACAGCAAAAATGCTTTCTGCAGCTGTTTAGGTGGGTATGGCTTAAGCTTTTACCAGCATCGTGTTCGGGTAAAAGGGGGCCATCAAAATCTGTAGTGGCTCACTATTCAGATAATACTCTGTTCTTACCCACCCTTAACTATAGTTTGGATAGTAAGAGGGGCTGCAAGCGGAGGCAAACATGCTGAAATCTTGCTGCTCTTGCCATTCATAGTGTTGTCAAGGGGGAAAGAAAACAGCTGGAAGACCACAGCCATGGTCTCAGAGTAGCAACTGGAAGAAGTCTAGGGAGTGTTGCTGCGCTCACCTGAAAGCTGGAACAAATTGACTGTGGGTGGAAGGAGGGCAGTCAAGGCCTGGAAGACATCCGTGGCAATGCTGTGTGTTAGGTGCAAGAGAGTCTGAACAGCTTTATTTTGCTGTTAGGGTAGTGCTTTGACTCCTTCATCTGTGTCCCTTAGATGTGCTTTATATGCTAGACTCTACGTGTGTGTGTCTGCAGTAGAAGGAAAACATGTTACACCAAAATACATGGAGTATTAACCTGCAAATTGGCTGAAATAATGGCATTCTACCTTTAAAAACACTGAAGAGTGTTTTTACTTAACCCCCCCCTTACAGTTTCTACTGCTTTCTTATTCTCTGTGTGGTGAATGCGTTCAGTTTTGGGCCCCTCACCACAAGAAGGACATTGAGGCGCTGGAGCATGTCCAGAGAAGGGCAACGAAGCTGGTGAGGGGTCTGGAGCACAGTCTGATGAGGAGCGGCTGAGGGAACTGGGGGTGTTCAGCCTGGAGAAAAGGAGGCTGAGGGGAGACCTTATCACTCCCTACAGCTCCCTGAAAGGAGGTTGCAGAGAGGTGGGAGTTCACCTGTTCTGTCAAGTAACAGGTGATAGAACAAGAAGAAATGGCTTCAAGTTGCACCAAGGGAAGTTTAGATTGCATATTAGGAAGAATTTCTTTACTGAAAGGGCCATCAGGCATTGGAACATGTCACGCAGGGCAGTGGTGGAGTGCCCATCCCTGGAGGTGTTTAAGGGTCATGCAGATACAGCGCTCAGGGACATGGTTTAGTGGTGGGCTGTCAGTGTTAGGTTAATGATGGGACTAGATGATCTTACAGGTCTTTTCCAATCTAGGAGATTCTGTGAATGTTGGAGGGGTTGGGAGGTTTCTGAAGCGATGTCTCCTCACTGAGGAGAGTGAGCTCCCATCAAGGGGAGCAAAGTAAGCTGAGTGGCGGTGGGGACCATTCCTATTTCTGATTTGAATTATGCTCCTTTCTATATAAGAAGAGCATGAATCACTGCTTTTTGTCTACACCCTGAAAAATGTTTCTCTGTCCATCACCTGTTTGGACACTATAAGAGCTAATATTCCAATGTAGACAAATGCCTGTATAGTATAGCAGCTTAAAATGCACCGGCCAGAAGTGTCTTTGAAGGAAGATGCCCAAAAGAATGTGAACCAAAATTACTGTAGGAAATCTAAGGGCTTCACTTTTATTTTAAAAGTGGTTTATGAGGCTAAGTGAAGTCCATCGTGATAGTAGGCTGTAAAGATGTTATGTTTGCTATTGACCTCTCTCTTATAAGCTGTTACAACACTGAAGAGTTCCAGTTGCTTTATTAAGTGCATGTCCTATTCTGAGTGCATTGAATTGCAAAAGAGTAGAGCTCCTTTGTACCAAAAAAACCCCAACCTAAGACAATTTTGCAAGTTGTGCAGTGCACTATGCACAACAATGGGTGTTAACATGTGCTTAATGAACAATGTATAATAACCTCAAAGACAATGGCACTCATCTGATTTAACCATATGCGGTGACAATACTTGTATAAAGACCAAATGATATAGTACTATCACCTTGAATTCTAGTTTTATTTCTTCTGTCATTTTTGTTTTTTTTTTCTTCCTCTTATGATGAATGTTCTCTTTGAATTTCAGTGTAATTGGTCTGGAACCTCCCATGATTCAATCCAATCAAGGAGAGTGGTCATTTCTCACAACATGGATAAAGCACTGAAAGAAGGTGAGTTAACTTGGACGAAGGAGCATTACACTCCGCATATCTCATGTCCTCTTAGCAAACCACGACTGCACAATATTCCAGGATTTTAGAATATGACCCCGGTTTCTTCCTTGATAAAAAGTAGAAGTGCAAGGTCTTGGTCGTCCCAAGAGGTTCACTGTAGTAAGTAATACGATGTTGCTGTTGCAAACTGATAGCTTGACATTTTAGTGGCTGTTTTTTACAGAAATATATTAAAATAGAGTCCTTAATACTTTGACACAAAACAAAAGGGTAACATTTAAAAGATTCTTGACTGGGTTTTCATGAACTGATAAATCCTGTAGACTCTTGCAAATATTCTTCCCATTTAGTGCAATTTTTTCCATGAAAACTGAATCTAAAAATCAACATTTGTATTTCTGGCTGATACAGTCTACGAAATCTGTGGATCACCAGTATGGTCACTGGGCTTTGGATTGTGAAATGTGAACTATGATCATCTGGGTTTAAAATGTCTTGTTTACAATTCTTTAAAATAAAGAATAACTACTACTTCTGAACACAGTTTTTCAACTGACTCCTGGTATTAAAAAATATTGTAGAACTTGGTAGTGTCAAAGTTTGAAGCAAAAACTTTTTTTGTTACTTCAAAGATTATGCTAGGAATGTAAAGATGATGTGGGTGGTGAAATTTAGTTTATATATTAAAAGAAGAAAACACATTGAGTTGTGTACTGTAGCTTTTAAAATATATTTATAAAATTTGATGATATTTCAGTCTTTTGCAAATATTTTAGCTAATTTTGAATATTTTTTCCTTTAAGATTTCTTTGCAGCACTGTTGTTTTTTTTCTTTTCTTTTTCACATCTGGAGAGTATATTTTAATTATAATTGCTTTAAACAGGTTGGTTGTCTTATGAAAACCTCTTGGGATGTGTTATGTTTTTAAAGGTATTTTTATGAATAGCTGTTAGCAGGGTATGTAGCTAAGATATAAAATTAGAACGCTTTACCTACTATGTCATGTTTCTGTGAAGGTGAACTATTATAACATCATAATTTGGTTTTAGGCAGCATTTTCATCTGGAATCAGTCAGAGTGTAGGATTCCTGATGATGTGAAAAGGATAGTAGAATCTAAACATTGCATGTAGGAAACAGGCACAGACAAGTTATTTGCTGTGTTCTCTCACGTACATACTTTACATTTTGGATAACCTGCCTTGGAATTTGAAATGAAGCCTTGACGTAATCAGCACAGAATCGGAGGTCATGGGGTTACTTGGAGACAGACAGCAGGTATTGTGGAACACTGGGGAAAGATGTGTTACACTTCCCTCCGGTTACTTGCACATAGGAGTAACTTGTGCCTGTAAAACATACTGGATCTGTCTTCATCGAAGAAGCAGAAGATCTGCTTTATCCAGCACATCATTCAGTTGCATGCATGAGTCCATCCTTACTCAGTAATGCTGAAAGAAAGTTCCCAATATCTAAGTGATTCATTTTTTCGGAGTTGAGGACCTTCTGTTGTGATAGCTTACTTGCCTTTCTGCTATTTCTTTTCAAAGTAGCTTTACCCTCCATTCTCACTCTGAATTTTGGAGAGCAAACTTGTCAGATTTGGTTGTCTTTCTTCCAGGCCTAAATGACAAAGCCAACTTCTCCTCCGTTATGCAGTTTGACAAGGATGAGACTGTACTTTTCACTCTACCACACGTAGACTTAAGCAAGTGTTTTGGTTTTGGAAGGTGTCCAAGTCAACTTAACTTTGAGATATTGAATGAATCCCAAAAGAAACATTTTACTTTTTTATTACAGTAAAATGATCAGTCAGTCTGAAAATAGACAGGACACATTCCTTGTCCTGTGACAGTTCCGAAATTTGTAGTTGTCTTGATATTATGAATGCTTTTTTTACAAGTTCATGGTTAAATAAAACTTTATTACTAATGATATTAAAAATACTGTCTGCATTTCTGTTTCCAGTCTTACACTGATGATGATTAAAGTATTTGTAAATCTCAGGAATTTTTGCCAACTTGTTTCTGTAACAAGATCTAACAGGCTGTTCAACAAAATGCTTTAAAAAGCCTTATTCATTTAGTTAGGAGACTTTCAGTTCTCCTGAGGTTTTCATCTTGGAGACCAGTTCAGACTCCTACTGCCACTTGAGGTTTTGAGTAGGTGATGTCAAATTGTCACAGTCAAGGGTGTTTTGCAGTGTTTTTTTAAACCAGATTTTACTTCTCTTTACATTACCTTAGAGAGATGCAAGGATAACATTTTCGGATAACATCATCAAACTTTGGAAACGCTATTGCTGGTTATGAAGAGCCAGTCCTTTGGTTAATTCTGACTTCTTCACCTGTTTTTCGTCATCTGTGTAGTTCAGTTTGCCTAGGGTTTACTGTTAGTTGCTCCCTATCTTGCACCCCTCAAGAATTGCCTGTTGACTGTTTCTCAGTTACGTCATGCTTTTGCTGGCGTTAGAGCCAGTCTGTGTAGACTTTTCTCTCTGGGTTTAGAGTGGCTCTCCTGAGGTTCTGTGGTGTGTCTCGCTTGACAAGCTGTCACTTGCTTTACTTACTGCGTTTTTGCTGATGTTCTCATCATAGTCTGTTAATGTAGTTGGAAGTACAGATATTGGTGATCATCCTTAGTTTTAATGGAAGGAGTCATGCATGTTTCCATTTCAACTGTCAGTCTTATTTCAATAAACTTAACAGTGTTATGGTGCTTGGATAGTTTTCCCGTGATGGTCATTGGCTGGTAATAGTCGCCCATGTCTTGGATAGCTTCTCGTCTTGCCGAAGCCAGTGTAACAGAGTTGTTGGGAATTGTCTTTCTACAATGGCAGTCACTAAGCACCACCAAGAAGGACCTTCTGTTTATGTTGGTTTACAGCTCAGTTCTAAACTTCTTTCCTATCTCCCACTGACAACAGAGTAGTATAAAAGGACTTTTAAAAGTATACTTTTAAAAGTATAAAAGTTTATGCATACTTGCATAAACTGCAGGTACAAGATGAGGGATAGCTGTGTATTAGCTCTGCTACTGTGTAGTGTGTTTTATGAAATCTAAGAGGTCAAAATTGGAACAAGTGTAACGCTATAAAAAGATTTTTCCTTGTTGAATATGGCAGAAGGGGAAGGCCTTTTAGTTTTAAACTCCTGAGTCCCTTTTTCAGCCGGTGGTACTTGAGTGACTAACACTGAAATGACAGGGTTTTTTTCAGTGTTTTTTGTACTTTTTTGTGATAGATTGATTTGATTCTTGTTTGCCCTTCATTTATCTTATGCAAAGAAAAGATGACCTACTTTTACAAATACTTTTAGCCTTTTAATGCTTCCTGTTGCTTATCTGGTAACTTCATGTTTTCAGCCCGTATCGTACGGTTGTTTGGAACATGTCTCTTAAAAGAGACTGTGCTCAGCCAGACTCGTGCCGCTGTTGTGCAGCGGATTGTTTGTGCTGAGGGATGTCACTGTCAGTAGATTTATCTGCCGTGTGTGTAGCCGGTCTCCCAGGAACCAAATTTCATCTTCCATTTTTATTGCCCCGTATCCTGTGGTCTTTTTGTTGTTGTTCACAGTCAGTCTTTGTCTCCACTGCTTTAGCAGTGCCAGGAAAATTGGTCTCCATATTACTTACCTGCTTTACTGAATCATTTATGAATAAATAAACCAGCACAGGCTATAGGACAAATCCCAGCAGAACTCCACTGGTGAAATTCTTCTGCTGTGAAAATTGACTGTTTATTCATATCCTGTGTTTCTTAGCTCTTAAAATATTTCATGCCAGAGAGCTCTCTTTTCTTTCATAGTGGCTTATATTCCTTCAACCCTGTGTTGAGTTGGCCTTGTTGGAAATATTTTGGGAATTTGATTAGATTGTACCTGTGGCTCAGATTTTGCCTGTCTGTGTTCTTGTTGACCCCTTAGAAGCACTCTGTTAGGGATGTAAGGCAGAACTTCGCTTTATGGAAGGAGTTTTTTCCCAATCTATCTCATTTTCCAACTTAAGTCCACGCTTTGACATTTAGAAAAGAAATTTGCAGTAGCTTCTGCCACTCGCTATTTGAAAAGCTGTATTCTTCCCCCCCCCCCCCCCCCCCCCAGCTCTCAAAAAATGAGTTGTTTGGGTCCAAAATATGAGCAAGACTTGATTTGAATTCATGTTCTCTCTGCTACTGGGATTCAAACACTTGGAGCTAAGCACTCTTGGCAAAGGGTACATGGGCAAAAACTATTGAACAGAAATTTGTCTGACTTTTTTTTTTTAAATGCATTTCCTAGATCTTTTTAACACATTTTTTTCTCTGTTGCTTATATTTGGAAATTTCCGTGTTTTTTTTCTGCACATTCATAATAATTATTAAGGAAGCAAATGTTAAGAAAATGTTAATAAAAATAAACCAATGTGGAATGGGAGACTATTGGGGTACGATCCCTTCTGCACAGGGACTATCCATCTGTGCGCAATGGTAATGTCTAGTCTATTAAATATGTCTGTTTCATAGAGTTTGAATAATGTTGTAAAATGCAAGTAAACCAAGAAATGCTAGTATTTTTCCAAGCACAAGCTTTAATAAGAGAACTGAAATATATAAATCACTACTGCTATTCACTGGGGCAGGTTTGCAGTCACTGAAGTCTGGGCATTCACGTAGCATTTTGCCAGCCTTTAACACCATGGTCTAAGTAAAGATTTAGTGGGCATGCGAAACTTCAAGAAATAATGATAATGTTAAATATCTTCCTGGTTTGAGGTAAAACAGGACCAATTTTGTTCAATAACTTTGCTTCTTAGCTGGGCCTCCTCTAACTACTGAAATTAACAGCACATTGTGCAGACACTGTTTGCTCTCGGAGTGATAAGACCAATGTTTATAGTTGATGCCAAGGAATGGTATGCAGAGAGGCTCCTGCTTATACTTATTCCTCTTAACAACCAGGACCAGCTCACTTTATTTGCCCCGTTGGAGGGTCGGAAGCGGAAAAGCGTAGAGGGGTCCCACCTGCGGGGAGGAGCAGACAGGGCAGGTGACCCAAAACTGACCAACGGGGTATTGCATGCCATCTGCCTCACGCTCACTATAAAAGCTGAGGGATCAAAGGGTCAGCCCTCTTTCTTCAGTGGCCGGCGTCCGAGGAGGACTCTGTTCATCTGCCTTTGATCCTGATCCAGAATCCAGTTCCCGTCCGTCACTGAGTCCAGTCTGGGACTTCCCTGGTGCCAACCAGTGATGTGATTGTCGTCCTGGGAACTTGATACAGTTTTTTATGTATTTCATTATTTTCTTTTTATTTCATTATTAATATTTTGTTAAAGTAGTTTAGTTCCTTCTAAACTCATAAGTCTCTCTCTCTCCTGCCTCTTTGTTTTTTTTGGAGAGGTAGAGGGGAGCATCTGTCGCTCACCCAGGGGCTGGTTTGGCCCAAACCACAACAAGTATAAAACCTCATCATCTTAATTTGTATTGTACAGCTGAAACATAATAAAGTCTAAAATACAATAAGTAAATAATGGCCTTTATCTCTTTAAATTTAAAAATTAATGTCTTAGAAGTGAGAGTTGCATATTCAGAGTATTTATTAGTAATTTTTAGGGACTTCAAGACGGGGGCTTTAATATTTTAATTTGATTTTTTTGAGGATCAAGATATGGTGCTTTTCTTTTTTTTTTAATGGTATTCGCTTTTGGCAGGTGGGAAAAAGTAGTAACTGTAACAAATAACTAAGCATTTAACATTTAGTTCTACACAACAGTTCTTTGCCAGGTACTTAATGGTGGTATAGTCTGTCATCTTTTTCTATTAAATTTTTATTGAAAGCATTTTTCTTCGAGTATAGTTTATGATAACCATATCATGCATGTTAAATCTAGTGTTGTAGTAGCACGGCATTATAATAATGCTTCTTGGCTGTTTGATGGTGATTTCCTGATGCACAACCTTAACACAATTCATATTAATGTTACATTTGTATTTTACGGGTTGTGGTGCTTGCTGTTGTAGAATAACTCGCGCCAGTGTTGTAGCTATACCTTCCCTTTTCTTGTTCGTAGAGTCACAGGAGAGTTTTGGATTTGACCATAACTTAATGTAATGGTTCTGGTCTCTCCAGTGCTTTCAGGAAAGGATATTTACTACTTGTTTGAGACTTGAAGTTCTGTGTCTGCATTTGCAAGGGGAGAATATTTCTGGTCTGTTTTTTAACGGTGCTTTGAGAAAATGGGTAGGCATTTAGTCCTTGTTATTCAGATTTCTGTGTTATTTTTCATGAAGTTGGGTAATGAATCTTAACAACATACAAACTGTCTAACGTGAAGCTCTGCAAATTGCAGATTCGAAGCCAGTCTGACCCACTGGCTCTCATGGTGCCACTGAAGCTCTGAATGAATGAATGTGGAAGAAGAAGGGGTGGATAGCAGGTACTGGAGACCTGTGTGGGGTTAGGAATGAAGGAAGGGTCCAGAGGGGTGCCCTCACTAACCTCCACACAAGCTTCTGCCTCTTTACTCCCGACACTCTCTTAGTTTACAGTCTTTGAAAAGAATAGTTGAAGAGGCTCAACTTCTCATTCATGTAGGAATGACTTTTAATCGGGTTCTAACAACTGGGCACTTGGATCCTCTGAACTGATTTAGAAAAGCCAGTAGAAGTTTCTGCAGTTTTGCACCAGACTCATTGCATCTGATTGGATCACAAGACATTTGTTTCATGTTTGTAGTGGCTGAGTTAGTGGTAGTGAGGTATTGTCCTGAAAGTGTGTTCTGCTTTTCTTTTATTCCTTTCTTGTCCTCTGACCAGTTATTTTCAATGGTGCAGTGTAAAAATAATGAGTAGATACGTGAGCAGACTTCTCCTATAAAGGAAGCTGCGCTCTATAAAATTCTTACATTTGCTTTCTGTGTTCCTTTAGAGTGCTGAAAGCAGCACCAGCTGCATCAATAGGCATGCAACTAAAGCAGCAGCAGCAGCGCATCATGATGCTACATATGGATGAGGCAGCGTCTTACCCGAGTACAGACTGCTGTTAGTCTCTGTGGCTGGTGTCCTTTTTAAATTTTTTTTTTTTTACACAAAGTCCCCAAAAGCTGTCTCATTGCTCATTTGGGCGTACCTTCTGGGGTCTAAAGTATGCCAGACTTTATAGAGAACAGCATGGTTAAACTGTTGAGATGCAGGAAGAGCAACAAGGCTCAGAAGTGACAAGGAAACTATAGAAAGCATGTAAAGGAAGAGAGTTATAAAAGGTAGGTGCAGAAAAATATAGTTTAAAGTCGGGTAAATCACTTAAGGTGTTGAAAGTGTGTAACTGGCAGAGAAACACAGGTGTTTCATATTTGCATAGCTTAATTTTTGGTGATGATTGGTGATCTTCTGTCTTTAGTTTGATATTGCCGCTAAATTTTGTGGTTCTTTCATCTAGATGAACTGTACCATCACCTTGCTGTGGCTGAGCAGGTGTCTTCCCACTGTAATAGATCTTGCTTCAGGTATTTTAACTGGGAGTATAGTGAAATTGCAGAGAGTTGTACTCTCATAATGCGTTACTAATTAGTGTTGTTACGGTTTTGAATGTTGTGCTTTACCAGAGCATAGAGACTTAACGTTGGATGTGACAGTGATTAGGGAGTGAACTAGGAACTGAGTTCATTTTGGAGAGGAGTTGCCTAAAAATACAGTGATAAATTAAGAGTCAGTGGGAATAGATAATATAGTCTGAGGTCTTGAGATACATATTTTACTTTTGTACCCTTTGTTTTGCAGAGGTCTGTCCAATAGATATCTGTAGGAGCCACCACTCTATACCATGACTTGGCTTCTTAGGCTACTTTTCACCCTTGCAAAGGGTGGAGAGGGTGTCTGTAAGAAAAGCTGAAAAAGTCATTATCTGCCAGTGATGATGATAACAAATACCACAATGCAGTGTGTTTTGAATGCGCTTGAGAAATTATGGGTCTCTTACAGAGTAGATGAAAAGGAAGAATCCATACTGTGATCCGCTCTCCGCAGCATTTCAGGTATTGCAACAGAAGAGAGTAACCAAGCTGTAAGAAAAAGACGGTTGCAGAAGGACGTGGGGACAGATGAGGAAAAATAGATACTTGAAGTGTGTATTGTGATGGGAGACTTGGGATAAGTAATAAACTTCAGTTTTAAAAATGCTCTTCCCAGTTGCTCTTCGGTATATTGAGGGAATATTCTTCAGCTTGCTTACCAGAAGACCACTACCTTTTATAACTGTTTTTATCACTTTGTAGTATTTGTGGGTGAGTTTTCAATGAAATATGATTTATTCTGTTTCAGAAAAGTAACGAAATTGGATGTGTTTCAACCATGGGAAGTTCCCATCCTGCAGTATGACTCTGCATATTTTTCCTCTCCTGGATCAGAAAAAAGAATCAAAACTTCAAAATGTCTATTTACTTATTTATTTATTGAATTAATTTTTTTTTTCTGAATAATTGAAATGACAGGAAAAGGCTTTTAACTATATATTTCAGCATACTCAGTGAAGTGACTCAGTTTCTTTATAAACCTGAGGAACTTGATTTATGAAGCATCTAGCTAGAAACTTTTATCAGCTGTAGCCTTTTCTTTTGAAATGTTTTGAACAAGGTGATGTCGAATGAGGTCTGCTAGTATTTCAGGCAGGAAGAAGTATTCAACTTAAGTTGTTCTGCTATTAGAGTGTTATTAGTTCGCTGTTGCAGTGCCAGGGAGCTTTTTATAACTTACTAAGCTGCCAAACAAACAACCTCTATCAAAGTGGAAAGTAAGAAATAGTGGAGTTTTTGGATTATTTGGCACCATGGTCTTATACTGACAAATGAGATACACTTTTGATATAAAAGTCTGAAATTGGGATGTCTCGTAAAGAAGCTGCTCATATTATTAGGCACGTGACTTATTTTCCCCCTTCTTCAGTTGTGCCTCTGGTAGATGCAAACTGACTCCTCCTTCCACCCCAACTTTTTTCCCCATCTTGTTGTAACTGCTAAATGTGGTTCGTCTGTGCTCCCTGAACACCTCCTGCTCCCTCCTAGGCCCCCAAGGACGTCTGCTGTAGCGAAACATCAGTAAAACTGGCAGCACACAAATGTTGTCAAAAAGAAAAGTCAGAATGGTAGAAGATTGTGTTGCCATGGGAGTTGCAGTTACTGTAATCTTGGTTATTGCTTGTAGGTACAGTTTGGAATACCTCGTCATTTTTGAAGTTCATGCTGTCTCGCTAATCTACTTGTTCTCTCTTATCTCTAGCTCTTCTGATCCTATAATGTACTTTCTGCAGCGTTGTTCAGTATTGTATATGTCTTTTGAAATCCAAAAATCTTACCACCTCCCCTTTTGACTGTGACTTTGGAGTGAAGACTGTTGAATTCTTATGTAAAGAAGCCTGGTTTCGCTCTGCAACAGCCTAGGCACAGTCCGATTCATGATAGTTTGTATAACCAAATCCACTGTTGAGAGACAGGTATTAGTTTGAGGTTTGTGTGTAGCTAGTAACCTGACTGTCTGCGCAAATCCACTTACAGGCTTTGCTTTGCAAAGTGACCTCCAGTAACCTGTTAGGTGCAGATTTCTGTAATTTTGCCAGCCTTACTTTCTTTGGCAAGAATTCAAATCCCAAAGAAGAAGATAGGAAACCTTTTACCCATCTAATTTTTGAGCAGAGGGTGGAGGATTGCATTTTTCCTATCTTGGTGTGCCTTCCCCTTTTGCAGTTCTTGCTATTTATTGTTTTGTTTCTCCTTTCAGTGTTTGACTACAGCTATAGAGATTACATCCTGTCCTGGTATGGGCAACTCAGCAGAGATGAAGGGCAGCTGTACCAGCTGCTATCTGAAGACTTCTGGGAGATTGCCAAGCAGCTGCGACAGAGGCTGAGTCACATTGATGTAGTTAAAGTTGTCTGCAATGATGTAGTGAAAGCTTTACTCTCGCACTTCTGTGACCTTAAAGGAGCCAATGCCAGGTAAAAACAAAACTCTGCATTTCATTGGAATTTTCTGCTTCTCTCTTTGCTTTCAGATGTGCTGTATCAAAGTAATGAAGAGCGTAATGCTTTTGTAGGCAACTGATAAAGAAAACAGTTCAAGCTTATTACCAGTTTTAGAGATCAGGCAGGCTTCAGGGCATCTATAAGACCTGTGGAAGGAAACACTCGTCCTCCTTTTTCTCAGATTTGGGATTCACTGCTGTTTCTGTTTCATCCTTGAATCCTTTGGTCACAGTAGGAGGTGGGCTGTGTGAGCAGTTCCTGCAAGTAGCGTGAACCTGCAAGGGATAGGAGAGGTGCTGTCAGAGCCTGTCAGACAAGAAGATAGTTATTTGCACCTTTCCCAAAATAGCACCAGGGTTAATTCTGTTCAGTTTCCCATTTCTTCTAGCCCCGGGGAGGCAAAGCCTTGTGATTTCTGTAAGTGGCCTGTCCTGCAGTAACAAGAGTTTTCTAGTGGAAAAATTGTTGGCTGGATTTTCTTCCTCTGTTGAGGTTATCTTGCTAATTCCATGAATTTCCTTTTTGGCAAGTCTGTCTTTGTCCACTTAAAAATGTCAGCTGTTCACTAAATATTAGAGTTGCACCCAGGTTGTAACTGCAAATGGGAACTCTTGGCCTATACAGTTGCCACATCTGAGTGCACAGTTTGTGTAATTGTGCGTGGAATTTGGGCTTATGTCTGCACTTACCCGCATTTCAGTTATCCTCATTGAAACATGTTTTGGTCATTCAGATTTAGACTGTACATTTTATACTACGAAGTTGTTTTGCCTACAGTTAGATCCATGTATTTTTAACACCCCTTCAGAGAAAAAAGATCAACTGTTTTCTGTCAGTGACCGGTCTGTATGTTGCCATTCACACTTCTTTTCTGCTCTGGAGCAGAAGATACAGTTTAATGTATTTGTGGTAGATGCCAGCTTTATGTAAGCTAATGTGTAGGAAATAAAGACAAAAAAGAAACTAAAGGGTGGTTACAGTCAAGAAAAGAAATAAAGGTGTTTGCACGTTGCGGTAGATTCTGCATTGGATTCCACATATTACTTTCTTTCAACTCTGGAATGTGGTAGAAGTCTCTTGGTCAGGTAAAGCTCCTAAGTGTGCTCCCTGATTTTTAAGCACTATGCTTGCACTTGCCCTTTATCGCAGTAAAGCGCTTGCTTTTGGGAAGGGTTTGATTTGAACAGTTAAAGGATGAGGATGTTTTGTTTTTTTTTTTTAAAGTGTAAATGTTTTCTTGTTTGAAGCTGGGGACATAGAATCTACAATTGCAGAATTATTAATTGTTATTAATGCTGATTCTTGATGAGGTTCCTTATCTACTGAGAATTATGACCACTTGCTCTAGATCTTTGTTGGTTTGTTATTTCTACTATATAGCGCTAAAATAAATTCTCTTGGGGATTTTCCAATTAACGTTTTCACTTTGGAATGGTAAATGCACCTTAGCTGATGCTGGATAAGGCAGGCTGCATTAACTTGGTAATCAAGAATTAATGTGATAGCAGGTTAAAAATAACCAACAAACCCCACAGCTGTAACTGCAGATTTTGTATGGGTTGAAAGTGGACCCCTTGACTGTTTTTCACGTACTGCAAGGCTGTGAATTGAGAAGGAGGAAGGTCTGGTTTTGAGGTGCCTAACAGCAGATCAGCAGCATGATGCTGCATGACGCAAAATGGGAAGCACTCGTGTATCCTTAGGCTCCTCCTCATCCAAACTTGCTCAAAAAGTTTAGGACGCTTTATGGAAATTGTGCAGGGGTCACCTTTTCTTGGCAGATGGAGAGAGGGCTTAAATGTACGTACTATGGCGAAGTAGGCAGAAATGTGATGTTGTGCTCATACGCTACAGATGGAATTTGTACTGCCAGGGAATCAATCTGAGCATGCATGTAATAAGCCTGGAAGCACAGCTGAAGACTGATACTGTTTTCTCTTTAAGGGAACTTGTGGTTTTAAGAATAATTTGAGATTTGTACTAAATTGTCTACTGCTGTGGAGTTTACTTTGCTAGAACCTGCTGACATTTTAAGCTTTAGACTGAGAACTACAAAGTATGTCACTTCTAGCTTGGAAGACAGAGTTTCTTGGAAAGCCTTCGATTCATTTCTATAGTGCCACAGTTCAAACACCGAAAATTATTCTTCCTGAGGTAGGGAACACAGAGATCATCTTTATCTACCTTTGCTTTCTGTCAACGTTTTAAAGACGGTAGTAAATTTAAATTGGCATTCAGTGTGTCTCTGATAATGAATCCGGTTAGTTGTGGATGGTAAATACAGTGGAACAGAGACTGTAATTAGAGCAAGTTATCTTTCCTGTTGTGATGCCTGTTGGAGCACCACAGCTCGTTTCCGCTGCTGCATTTATGCTGCAGTGTGACAGCAAAGGGCATTTTGTCTGTTACCTGGTGGCTGATGAAGTTTTAAATACCTCTTGTACTGTCTCTGGAGGGGGTGTCATCTAGGCCACTTTGTCTCAGTTTTCCTATATGACAACAGATAAATCCACTAAAGTGACGGAGAGAAAACGTCTGTGCCCAGGAGGACAGAGATGTCTGTTTGTTCAGTGTGAAGTTCATGTGTTTTGTGACTGGGTGCACGTCAGCCACAGACATCCCTGTACTTTTCTGCTTTCACTGACTAACTTCGGCCTGTGATATCTGATAGATCAGGATGTCTGAGAGCATGGAAGTAGGCTGCGACCTTTCAGAATGAGGAAGGGTGCTACAGTCCTTCCCTGCTTTCCCTCTGGCTTATCTTAATCATCATGAGGCTCCGCTTAGTAATAAACAGCTCAAGGTAAATGGCCAGCAGAGGCCAACAGATGATTTTTCAATGCTTCTCTGAATGAGGGAGAGCATGAGAAGAGGAGAGGCCACTTCCACGCTGGGCAGTGGGAGGCAGGCAATCAGGAGGGAGAAGCCTGGCAGCGGCAGCCTTAGGTCTATTTCTCCTTTCTTTATTTTATCCCCTGGCTTTTTTTAATGACGACTGTCTTTCCTGTGCCTGCCAGACACTTCTACAGAGAGAAATAAAGGCAGAGGCACTCTGCTAGCCATGGGGAGAGCAGGCTGGGGTGACATAGAAGCGTGCAAGCTGTAGGCAAGACAACTCCCAAGTTTTTCATCTTACATGCATCACTGGGGCGTACCTTGAGGTCCAGTTGGGGCTCCAAAGGATCCTGTCACTTTTCAGTTAAAAAATTTGTGGCAATTCAGAGATATTTCAGGTAGGAAACCATTTCATTTCTAATAGTAGCTCAGCATAGAACTGGAATATGATACTTTCCTGTGTCCAGTGTTAGCTAGTTTGAGTTTGAGGTATGGAAGAAAAATCTGCCTTGGATTTATTGGCAGAAGCCACTGCTCTTTTCCCCTGTGTTGTACAGAATCAGGAGTGCATTTATAACAGGATCAGCCAAGTGCATCCTGCAGGGTAGAGATGGTAGTATTTGGCCATTCTTGTTTTATAGAAGTTTTTATCCCTTCATTCCTTTAGATCTTGTTCAAGTGTCTTTCCTTTGCTACGTTAAGCAGAACAGAAGCAAGCTGAATACTGGCAATGCCATTTTATGGGATCAAGGATGGACCATGAGCTGAGTAAGGTGGGGTATAATGCTGGAAGTGTTCATGGTGGTATGTGGATGCAGCATTGTCTGTGGTGGCAGTATGCTTTCTGGGGGCTAGAATGACCTGGGCCTGGGAATGTAGTCTTACTCTGGTAACGCAATGCGTTTGGTGAAAGCACGATGCAGCTATTCCTCTGGATAAAATGCACAGCCAGAATTGGAAGGACTTAGCAAAGTGAAAACAAATGGTAAGAGTCTTTCTGTGGAGCTGTCCTCACGAGAGGAAGAGGAAGCTCCCTTATGCTTTTTGTGGGCTAAGAATAACCACATCAGATATTAGTACAGAACTACTAACGTTTGACAAATAACAGCCTGTCTGGTGGTCTCTAAACCGCAGCGTAGGCAAAATGAGATTTGCATACATGAGATAAATAGTCAAATGGGATTTGAAGATCATTAATCCTTGCCTCTTGAACCTTCTGACAAGCAGTGCTTTTTGAATAAACCTCAGTAAGAAGAGGTCACGGTGACACTGATTACTTTTTTTCAGGTGTGTTTACAATGTTGGATTGTAAAAGTCTAAATTTGTTTCTTTTATTTCTTAGAAAGTTCAAATAGATCGGGCAGTTTTCATTCTCCTGCACTGTCAAGAAGCTTAGAGATCTGCGGGCGTTACAGGGGAAGAGATGCAGCCTGCATGTGGTTCTGGTAGTTCTCAGAATCAGTTTAATGAAAGCGCGTGGTGAGCGTTGAATGTACTGATGAAGGTCATTTAGAGTGAGTTGCATGTGCACTTCAGCTCACAGTTCCACTGATTGAGACTTAAATGTAACTCTGTGAGACTCTCTCTTGAAAGACTAATTAAAGAAATAGCAAGGCTGAAGAGAACGTTTTGTGATTTATTTATTTATTTAAAGAGAAAGGGCCCTTACATAATTTCCTATGAAGTTTTTAATGTTTTTGTGGACTCTTTGATGGGTTGTTTTTTGTTTTGTTTTAGTTTTTTTTTTAAATGTAACTTATTTATTTGCTTGCTTTGTAGTTTCAAAGCAGACAGATTTATTTTTTTTGTCTTAAGTTCCCTGTCATGCATGTCTCCTAATCAGTGTACTTATTTTGGGGTGTCTTGCCCTTGAACCAGTGGTACTGCCAACCCCAAACCTGCAGAGTCCCAGGTTGCACGGACATTGTAAATGATGACTTTGGGGTTGGCTTTTAATTTTTTTTCACCCCTTTTAGGATTCATTTTTAAGCTCTTCTATGCCATCATGAGGGTTGAGACTATATAAAAATAAAGACAATGCTTCGAGTCAGGAGTTTACATCCAACCATAAATACCAGGAGTCTTTTAATACTCCTGCCTGTAATGAGTCTTTACAGGGAGTTACCAGGTGGTCCCAGTTAAAACTGTGGGTATCTAGAGTAGATCCTA
Source organism: Pluvialis apricaria (assembly GCA_017639485.1). Taxonomy (NCBI): domain Eukaryota; kingdom Metazoa; phylum Chordata; class Aves; order Charadriiformes; family Charadriidae; genus Pluvialis; species Pluvialis apricaria. The sequence continues at coordinate 6,331,331 of CM030010.1, forward strand.
GGTAAAAACAGGTATTTCCGTGATGTCCCTGAATTGGGAAACCTGGAAGCCCAGTCATAGATGATAGTCCCGTATTACAGAGCTGCTGTGGGCCCTGCGTTCCTGAGAAATGACGAATTATTGTTGAAGAGGTGTTGATACTGGCTCAGAGTTGCTTAGTTATAGCATGGGAAGAAAATGATGATATGTCTATAACGTTGGTAATGTTCTAACTGCTTATCTTCAGGAATATCAAAGCAAATTGGCTGTTCTATTGTCCTTTATAAAGTGCTGGGTGAACTCTAGGGTTCGCAGCAGTAAAGGGTAAAGTCATCGTATTGATGACATTCAGCGGGGTACACGTTCAGCAATTGTACGAAGCAGTCTCAGAGCAGGGGATAGTTGTGGTAGGTGTCAGTTGGGTCCCAAAGAAAAGTACTGCTTGGAACAGACCTGGTCCAAAGGAATTTGCTTTAGCAGGCCCTACCTATGGATCTATATTCACAGACCACTGCCTGATCTTCCCCTGGTTTTGGGGGCAGCTGAAGGAAATGCCTTCGCTTTCTGATGTGATGAAATAGCATTGGATAGTGTTAAAAGTTCAGAACAGACTTAAAGATTTAATAAAATGAAAATTACGGAAAAGAAACTTACGCAGCATTAAGGCTGGCGTTGTAGCTCACGGGGGACTGAAGAGGGATATATATACCTGTAAGCATGCTGTATAAAGCATGAGTTTTGTCTACTGTTTTAAATCACTGAAGTCACCTGCATCTTGATACACCAATATATGTCACTATTACTTCAGTCTTGATTGTTCAAGAAGACACAAATGAATTAAGTTGCCACTTGCCATTATTTTTCTATCGCCTAAAGCAGATTAAATGCGCCTGGTTTACAAAGCTTGTATCATGTCTGTTTTGGAACTGTTTGCCAGAGTGCCACATTTATATTAGTTCACTGCACACAGTTGTGCTCAGAATTTATGGATAATTGGCTGGGCTTTCAAAGCTCTCTGCAAATATCTGCACACAGTTCTAGTTAAGAGTTTTCTGTGATTACTATGTGACCTTTTGTTTGGATAATCCAACCACACAGACCTAATAACACATGTTCAAAATTGGTTAGGAAGAGAAATAATGCCTATGATACTATCTGGGTTATTTAATAGTACTTAATATCTTTATTGACAGCGGAGAGATGCAGCAGCACTCTGCTTTGTGTACATGCATGTGGATTGCCGTTAAGTTTCTGCTTTTCCTGTTGGTCTCTGCAGAATGAACAGTGCCTTTCTTTACTGTTGATTGCGTTCCCACAGAGTTGAAAATCTAGGTTTTATATCAAGCCTTAAGAATATGCCTGATCAGGACATCTTAGCTCCTGCTCCGGGACAGTAAACAGACGTGGTTCGGTAGCTGAGCAGTGGTGTTAACACTTCTGGATTGCTCACCACTCCCTCTTTTTTATGGGTATCAGTGAAGGGGAACCCTGAGTTACGAGGGATGCTGTTTTCTGGGCAGACCTTACACACAATATATTTTCCCTGCAAGCTGATCAATGGTTATATTGAGGTAAATAGAAGTGTAATGCTTCGTGTGTAAATGCAAAAAAGGATATAAGTTTGTCTGTTTTACCACTGGCATATTGAGTTATTTAGTAGCTGTTAAGCCCCCTCTCCCAGCTTCCTCTCCTGTTTTCAGTCTCGCTTTTATTTCTCTTGCCCAAAGAGCAATGAAAACTGCAGGATTTGTTGACACAACTGCTTGGCACTGATAGGGAAGGCTTGTTTAGAGTTGAATTTCCTGAAGACTTTGTTTCTCTGTGCTTTTCGTAAAAATCTGGCGGTTCTGTGTGCTTTTGCTTTTTAGATCGCATTCTAGGTATAGTTTAGCTGGGAAAAAAATTGAAAGAACACCTCTTCTAGAGAGTCGTGTCTTAAGTAATGGAGATAACGCCAGAAAAAATTGAAACTCTTCTTAGATGGCCTGTCAACTGGAGAGTATGCAACTCCACTCCTCCCTTGCATTCCTGTAGGCAGGAACACATTAGACAAATTAGAAGGGTAAGAATCAAATATTTGCCTTTCTAGCTGTTTGTTCTGTTCCTTTTTCCCTTCGGGTTCTGTTGACTGTGTACCAGAAAAAGTCCTGGCGTAGGTCCAGCTCAGCCAAGCTGTGTGTATTGGCTGTTGACTGGGAATAAATTTCTACAATAGGGAGACAAAGATCATGAGAAATTACTTCTCTTGCATGGATGATGGACTGATAGTGTAGGTGCAGTTAATGCTCCAGGGTGTTTGCAGTCCCAAACAGACTGGCGTTCCTCAGGAGACTTGTAGAGACATACTGAAGGCAAAGACGACTAATCTCACTTCAGTGAAATTTTATGTGCATTATGGCTCTGTTTCCTGCTTTGCGCATATTATGAAAGCATAACTTGATCTAATCACTCTGCAGGATGTCCCACAAATAAGGCAAGTGTGTCCAAAAAGGGTGAGTTTTGTGTGTTCACGGATATAAAAGCAATCACCACTGGCTTTTAGTTCTAACTCTGTATCGTCGTTGTTAATACATGGGAATCAGTTGTTAGGAGAAGTTAGTTTGCTGCTAGCCAACTGATGTTCGGTGTAAGTTGTCCCGCTTGCCAGCATTTTACGTGTGCGTATGGCTGTGTTTTGAAGTGGCTGACTTTGGGTGGACCAACCTGTTCAGAGGAGGAAGACTTTACTTCCCCAGTGAGAGGTGGCTGTACATAAATGACCCAGACTTTCTGTCTGCCGGTAGTTTGCCTGGGACGTGTCTGGGTTTGGATAAATAATGAATGCCTTTAGGGAGAGCATGTGATGGGGAGTGTGTGATGCAGCATAGAGAAGGCTGTAGGATATGTCTGGAATATGCAAGAGGAATGGAAATGCACTGAGGAAAATAGCTAGGTATATTCAGCTGCCAGAGAGAAAAGATCCTACCAGAACAAGATAAACAGCTTTGAGCTCAGGCAGCTGCACCACCTGCGCTGGCTGATAATGAAGGCTACACATCATCTTCATAAAACGCTGCTCCTCAGAAGAACAGAGTATCTAGATCCAAGCTGTTCAAGGGACTTGTCTTGAAATTTGGTTTACTTATAACAATTGAAGCCTCCTCCATGATCCACGTTTGAAAACAAAGCATTTGATTTGGGATTGAATAAGAGGCTTCAGTCAAATCAAAACCAAATGTCATCTCTAAAGTCCTGTCATTCTGAAAATTAATTAAAAAACTAATTTTGGTCACCTTGAAACAAATGTTTTGTCTTATTAGAACAGAATTAGAGCTATTATTAGAGTATTGCTCCTATTCCAACATATGTGCCCCCTCCTGGACTGACTAGCAAAACCCAGTTGTTAGATGATGCCGCCTGTCACTAGTGGCCATATGGCAGTGTCTAACAGAAAACTTTTGGTTTGACTGTATACAGTTACTGGTCGCTTTTGCTCATACAGAGGCAATGGGCTTGGAGCAGCTCTGTGAGTAATGGTTGTTTGACTCCTAACCGGGGCAGCAGCTCCTAGCTCTGGGAGGGAAGCAGATGTCCTGGCTGCCTTTGGAAATTACCGTGGTGCCTCTCAGGTGACACTGCGTCTGTCTCGCTGAAACCACTGGCATGGTCGCCCTGCTGTTAAACTGTAACGCTGTGATACAAGCACGTCAGGCATGTGGCCCTGAAAGAACTGCTAGGGCACCTTGTCTCTGCTTCTACAGCTGGTTTTTTTTTTTTTATAAAGAAAAGGTGTTGCTGTGAGCTGCAGTAAGGACTGGATGTTCCCTTGTCACGTCCAGTCAAACATGTTTTGAGAAGTCCAGAAAACCATTGGCACCAGCGAGGAGATGAACTGGTCAGTATTGGGCACAAAATCAAGACAGGGGAGGTTTGCTCCCTGGTTTGTTGGTTTTTTTTTTGTTTTTCAGAGGTGTGATCAGAAGGGCTGTTTGTGGGGAGTCTGCAAACACCACCGACGGTGCTATCGTGGGCTTGCTCATCCAGCAGCACGTTGCTGTGCGTGTTTGGTTTGGTGGTGCACAGCGCCCACCCAGTGCCTCATGCTGCAGCAGAGGCACAACCACCCCTTCACTGTTAGCTCTGAAAGACTCTGTCATGCCTTCTTCCCAAAATGCAGCTACTGTGGCTGCCAGGAGCAGGGAGGACCTATTTGCCTGTTCAGTGGCAGGAAAAGGAATGTATTAGTATGTTACTACATAGTATAGCATGCTATACCTGTCCGAGCTCCAGCCCTGATGTACTTCCTTTAAGTTAGGAGCCTAATTCTTTCACCAAGTGCTAAGTGAAACCAGCAAAACGTTTTTGGTTTCCCCCATCCGTTGGTATCCAGCTTGCATAACCCTTGCAGTTAATGAGTGGATGATGGGGAATGCCTTCCCCAGCAGGCTGAGAGTATTCTCCTGCTCTGTCTTGAAGCTGAACCAGGATTAGCCAAAGGCAAAGGTCTGACTCCACCGAAGGGAGGCAAGATGGACCCTCACTCTGAAGCATTTGGGATGATGGAGGGAAAACTGTGACTTTGTTCCCTAGTTAGTTTTTTTATCTGTAGTGGTTTATTAGTGTGAAACTCGAGCGTATTGCGGCTTCAGCCTGCTTCTGATCAGAGGACTCAGCTTGAGGCAAGTTCTCTTGTCTCTTCTGAATGGCTCTGTGATCTCTGCATGCCTGAGATGCTCAGATCCGAGCAAGTGTTGTTACTTGATTTTTGGCCAAGAGGTGACTCCTCAAATTTGTGATTTGGTCGAGAGGTGACTTGGATGGGACTTGGAGGACGCAGGTTCAGACCTGTCAGACTGAGCAGAGTCCAGGGCCTCTCACCCCCGCTGGGGTGAGCACGCACACACATGCTGAGCCCCTACAGTTTCGTGCTTTCCACTTTCACACTTTATATACCCCACTGATATTGGTAACAGTACAGTCAGTTCTCACTTGCTGAACCACTGAGGGGACTTGTCTGGCCAGGTTTCTTTGCGCTGTGGGAGTCAATTCACCTTTCTCTGTTTGCCATCACAATTCCATTCACTTTCTAAATCTGTGGGTTGTTTTTTTTAATCTTTTTCTAAATTGGTTTTCCACTTATGGTGTAGATGGCTGATAATGCCAAGTCTCTTACTATATAGGTATCTTGCACAGACCAATTTGATGTAGCCTGTAGGTGGCAAGTTGAAAACTGTTGTTGCAGGAAAAGTCAGGTCAAACAGGCCAGTTATTTACTGGGAGATTTATTTGCAAGTAACAAAGGAAAGGTGATAACTTGAGTATCTAACAGGTAGACCTGTTTCTCAAACTAGATGTGATCCCAAATCCTCTGCTTAAAGGTTCAGGTTTAGAATTAGTTTGCTCTACAGGAGTGTATTTGCTTCTTGAGTTTGTCTTGTTGATCTGAAAAACTGGACAAAGTTTCACTGTAAGTTCAATGATGGAACCATTGGTTCTTTTTTTCAGAGAAACTTTTTGCTTCTCACTTGCTGGGCTTTCTCTATTGGGTGCAGTTTTAAAATACTGTATTTATATTTTGGCAGGTGAAAACATTGACAGGACAAAGGAATTCACAAATGTATCTTAACATCACTAAAGAAATTAGCAGAATTTGAAGAATACACATGGTTTAAAGTGTTTCTTTACTGAAGTTACTTACCTGATAATGTATTTTGGATATTTTATCAATTAGTGTCTAATCATGATGCAAGTGGTATGTAACTTCTCTCTTGTTTTTCCTTTCTTTTTTTGGTTTTTTTTTTTCCTCGTAGGCAGGAAGATCCACCGAGACCTTTTTTGCTGCACCCGTGCTTGAGGAGCTCTGATGAAGAAGTAAGATTCCTGCAAAAATGTTCTCAAATTCTGGTGTGTTGTCTCCTACCCTCAAAGGATGTCCAGTCTGTCAGCTTGCGCATAGTCCTTGCAGAAATACTTGCAACAAAAGGTAGATCAAAGATCAGAAATGATTAACTATTTGCACCTGTACAATATTAGTAATTGCAGACTTCATTATGTGTGTCTTGATGCTCTGCTTTTAAATTCTGAAATTTAATTTCTGTGATAACTAGTAAGATACTTTGTATTCTCAAAATCAAGCATATACTTACTTGACTCTCCTGACTTAATGCCAGACTGTTTGGCACCTTTCAGGATAAAACACCATTTGTCTGTTCCATTCTTCTATTTTTTTCATAGAGGAACACTTTTGCAGTCTTCCGTGGCAGCATTTTTAGTGATTATGTAAATAATTCTGGTCTTTTATATTTTATTCAGATACATAGAATCCATGGACTTCAGGATGGGATTATAACTGAATCGTGATACCAGATATTTTTTTTAGACTGATTTATCCAGTGTGATTTTTTTAATCGAGGATTTCTATTTTGCTTTTTATTTTATCAGCTACAATTTATTTTAATCTGATTATAAATATACTAGTCTTTTTTCACTGAAGTAAAATTCAGAAATTTTGAAATCTCAAGTATATTATGCAATTCAGTTTGCTTTTAATTTTCATTTATAGTGGCTGTAATGTCACAGCCTTCAAGGCACATAGCAGAAAGAACAGAAACACTTGGAATTTTCCAAATAGAGCTCAGCTTTGTCAATGTACAGCAATTTGTGTAATAGACTAAACAAACAGTTTTATCAAGAAGGTACATCCAGTCTCAAATGCACTATGTAGTCCAGAAGACTGGTTTTGGATTTATATCAACTTGCATATTTATTTTTGCCTTTTATCTGCAATTTTCTTTTGAAGGACAGCAGTTATTCTTCAGCATAAGGATTTTGTTTTAAAATATTTTTCCTCTCCAGTACTGAAACCAGTGGTGGAACTGCTGAGTGATCCAGATTATATAAACCGAATGCTACTCAGCCAGCTGGAGTACAGAGAACAGATGAATGAGCATCAGAAGAAAGACTACACATATGCTCCTTCTTATGAGGAGTTCATCAAGCTCATTAACAGCAGCTCCGATGTTGAGTTCCTGAAACAACTGAGGTATTTAATGTTTCACTGTAGCTCATTCAAAACTAAACATGCTGCTTCTGCCAGCCCATTACTGAGATTTGAATGAACTGTGTATTTTTTTTTTCTTTTTAGATTCAATTTTACATTTCTTTTTCTTTTGGTGAAGCAGAGACAGTAAGGATGATAAGCCACAACATTCACTAAATCTCTAATATAATCAGCTTATTAGTTCAGTGGTAGAAAACGTTAAAAAATTCTGCTTAGTAGTATACTGGAGATGACTGTACTGTTGAAAGGCATACCAGACTCTTCTTTACAGCTTGCATCTGTGGAGTCAGATGAAATATGTTGAATTTCCACTAGTGTGTGTTTATCTCCTCATTATCTTTATGAAGCATGGCTGGCCATGGCAGTCTGGTGACTGTGAACTGTAGTGACCCTATGGACACGGGGCGTTCGGAGCAGCTTGCTGTGATTCTGTGACGTGGGAGAAGGTGTTTGGGTTCCAGCACGTTTTACCACTGGATCAGAGGTTGTCCTGGGCTGTTGCAGGGAGGTGTTTCCCAATTGCATCCTACTTAAACATGTTAATGAACTGTGAAGTATTCCTTAAAGACCAAAAGAGACCACTGGGCTCCTACATATCATGAGTTTGTTTGATATTCTTGTTTTCTAATGCAAATAGCACCTGCTCACTTTCATCCTAATTCCCCCTCCTCACAAAAATATCATCTCTCTTTCCTTCCATCTTTCATCATAACATAAGATACTGCTTGCATCTTAGGGCTGCTTGCCCAAGTACAAGATGTTTAGGCTTGCCTTATCTTTGTAGCTGAGCTGTTTCTCCTCTGATTTCTGATTTAAGTGAAAGGATAAGAAACAAGTGACTGGGAAGCAGGGAGCAGAGATATTACTGTTGTAGGATGTCCCTAGATGTCCTTGAGCTGGTTTTGTTGAGCACACCAAAGCTTCGGAGAACTGTTGAAGCCATTTCCAGAGTGGTTGTTCTAATCTGTTACCATCAACCAGAACTGCTACTTTTTCCTTTTCCTTAACTCCCTTCAACTGCTGCTGCAGGTCAGCTTTCTTTCTGCCTAAATGGCTGCAGCAACATCTGAAAGACGCAAGCACATCGATCCCATTTGGCGCACTTTGTGTCATCTGTTGTGACCCAGACCTTCTATTAGACTTGGCTTGATTGGGCCAAGTGATGGTTTACCGAGATGGAGTGTGTGGGCTGCATAAATAGCATCTTACTTTCTCTTGTTCTTTTCTTTGATTCTGAAACCACTTGCATTTCCGAGATAGGAAAATACATTTAGGTGATGGTGAAATGATTTTGTTGCTTGGCTACTTATTGTTCATCTGCTGTAAAATTTGCTCTTTACTCTGGGCCAGCGTGCCTTTCCTGAGAGCAGAAATTAGTCTCTATTAGACTCTGTCTAAAACCTAATTGACATCATATTTATTAGCATAATCACACTAATGGATCTGCTTGTTTCAAAAGAAACCAAACTCTTCTGTTGTTGTTGTTCAGGCACATTAATGCTCAATGTGCTCTCTTTTTAGCTGATAGGTCACTTTAAATTGTGTTCTTTAATACCAGATAGCAAATTTGCTTTATGAAATAATGTGGTTTTGGCTGCACTTAGGTTTTTCCTTTCTAGCCTGTGGAGTCCAACTACCAGCATCTTGAAACGTGTTGCTCTACAGCCTACGAAATGTTGATCCATCTGAGCTGATCAGTATTTGAATGGAAAATGTCTGAGAAAACATAGCTTCTTTTTGAAGAGAAATGGTATTTGATTTTGGAGACAGCATTCTTCCTTCCCTCTGTTTGTATAGAGCCAGTCTCCGGGAAGGTGGTTAAAGAGCGATCCCCTGTGGGAGGAGGGATTCCTGGTTTTTTTGTTCTCCCTCACTGTGGGAGCACCTAGAGAGAGGTGGGCCAACCTGTAGTCATCTAAAAGTTGTGTAGTATATTTTGCAAAGCTTTCATGATTTGCCAGTGAAAGTTTACAGATTTATGTCAAGAAAACCAAACGATGGTCCCTGTATGGATGAAAAAAAAAAAGTGTTATTTTAGATGAACAAACTAAATGATATTTCAGGTTGTAGTTCACAACAGTGAGCCCCAGGAAAACCTATAAAGAAGGGATTAAAGAGGAAGAAACAAATAAGCTGTTGTGCCGTTATCACTGAGAGAAACGGTTAGAGTCTGTTGGAGTGATGGGAGTGGGGAGAATGCTTCCAGTTCTCTTCCTACTCAAAATAAATTACTGGCCTGTTGCACTTAACAGGTTTCCCAGTTAGATGCTATTCTGGGTAATAATACTCTGTTTATCACAAATTCCTTTTCTTGGTTTTATTTGGAAATATTTTTTCAGTGCCTGTTCTAAGTCAGTGCATAGCGTTCATGAACTGTAAGCCTCCTCCTATTACTCCTAATGTTGCCACGTAACATCTTGGTAAAGAACAGATATAAGTAGTAACAATTTTCTGTGTAGGCTTAACTTTGAGGGAAATTCATCCCAAAACACTACAGTTGCTGGGAAACTCATTATTTTTTTTTTTTCAAACGTCCCTGCCATGCTTTATCTTTGCAGATTAATTACTATGTATTTACTAAAATAATCATAAAATACCTTGCTCAGTGAAAGAGGCCATGAGGCACTGATAAACGTTTCCTCGGACTCTTGACTGACCGTGGTCAAGAAAGCATGGACTCCTGGGTGCTTCTTGATGTATACGTGTGACATTACAGGACGCAAGTCCTATAAGGTATCCTTCCAGCCTGATTTCATTAACAGAGTTTTGCTAGGCTTTCCTGTGATTAGAACCAGGTATTTGTTATGGGGTAAGTAGGGAAGAATCCCCAGCTGGATCAGTGGAAACCTGTGAGTGAAAAGTGTTTGCTCGTAGCCAGGAAATCAGAGGAGAGTCGGGGGCTGTGTGTGTTGGGTCTCCTTGTAAGCGAGTGTACCAGCTCTCTGCCTTGCAGCTAGCTCTCCCTGAAAAGGCTGGCAAAGGTACTAGGATTTTCTAGATCTTTTTTTCTCTCCTTGCTTAGAAGCATTACCTTAAGGAGAAATATTGTATTGATTTTCTGCATTGCTTTTATGGATTTTATTTTTAGAACTAATTTAAATGAAGCAGGAACTACTTATCATTAATTTTGGAGATACTTTTGAATTCATGGTTCATTAACACGGTTCTAACACTTGGTCACTTTATCTCTTAGCAGAATATCTCTCTATTGTTTTTGTGGAAACATCCCTTTCGTTTCTATAAGGAACATTTGGGGAGCTGATGTTTGCTTTCATAAAAAGTCATTTGCTCATTTTTCAGGAGCTATTTTGCCTTTTTTTTTTTTTTTTTCCTTTTGCCACTTTCATACCTTTGCTTTCTGAAGATTTTTATTTGTTTGGGGGGGGGGGGGGGGACCCAAACCAACAAAGCTTCCAGAGGAGGGACCATTGTATGGTTATCTACAAACATCCTTCAAAGTCACACTGTATAATGTTTACCTTCGTTGCTGCTTGTCATGAAGGGAGGCAGAGTTTTATTCCTGTTTTATCAAGTCTCCACAAAGTATGTTGTCCCTATTTCTTTCAGGAAGAAAAAGTTATACAGCAAAGTTTCACCTTCATTTCCCCTCAGATTTAAGGTAGTGTGGATAAATTGGAAGTCAGCTACAAATAAGGAAAAAAAGATGAATTCTTCCACATCAGATGTGGAACAAATTTACTTGCTCTGCCAGAAGACGACTAGAGATAAGACATGATGAGTTAAAAACATAGCTGAGAATAAGTAGTGATAAGGAAATAAACTGGTGCATAGTTTTCATTCTGCTCTCAAGATTAGCATTATATTTATTCTGTTGTTTATTAGTATAGCAGCAAAAGGTTGCTACGGAATTCATGGTAAGAAAGACCATTATCGCTGCTTCTGTGTCATTTTTTACTTAAGAAATGAGGGAAAGGGATGAATAAAACAAAGAATAGGGAAGAGATAAGAGTGAGAAGGTTGAAGTAATGTGGATGTGAGCCCATGATTGGTCCAGTTGATCAAGTACAGTTCACTTCTTGAAAACAAAATTAATACATCACATTTGAAACTTCCTTAGATGTTTACTCACCAGCACCTCAGAATATGTAGCAGCTAGAAGATTTGGAACAGGCTTTCAGGGAGAATGGGTCATGGTCTGGCAGTGTAGCCAGGGTGGTAGTTTTGTGGTGCAGTGATATACAGCGCTCTCACTGAGTACAGAATCATAGAATCCTTTAGGTTGGGAAAGAACTTTAAGATCGAGTCCAACTGTAAACCTAACGCTGCCAAAACCACCACTAAACCATGTCCCTCAGCACCACATCTACACAAATACCTCCAGGGATGGTGACTCCACCACTTCCCTGGGCAGCCTGTTCCAATGTTTGACAATCCTTTCTGTGAAGAAATTTTTCCTAATATCCACCCTAAACCTCCCCTGGTGCAACTTGAGGCCATTTCCTCTTGTCCTATGGCCTGTTACTTGGGAGCAGAGACCGACCCCCTCCAGCTACCCCCTCCTTTCAGGGAGCTGTAGAGAGCCATAAGGTCTCCCCTCAGCCTCCTTTTCTCCAGGCTGAACACCCCCAGTTCCCTCAGCTGCTCCTCATCAGACTGTGCTCCAGACCCCTCACCAGCTTTGTTGCCCTTCTCTGGACACACTCCAGGACCTCAATGTCTTTCTTGTGGTGAGGGGCCCAAAACTGAACACAATATTCGAGGTGCGGCCTCACCAGTGCCGAGTACAGGGGGACGATCACTGCCCTGGTCCTGCCGGCCACACTATTCCTGATGCAGTCCAGGCTGCTGTTGGCCTTCCTGGCCACCTGGGCACACTGTGTCTCACATTCAGCCATCTGTCCACCAACACCCCCAGGTCCTTTCTGCCGGGCAGCTTTCCAGCCACTCTGCCCCAGGGCTGTAGCGCTGCATGGGGTTGTTGTGACCCAAGTGCAGGACCCGGCACTTGGCCTTGTTGAACCTCATACCATTGGCCTCTGCCCATGGATCCAGCCTGTCCAGATCCCTCTGTAGATCCTTCCTACCCTCAAGCAGATCAACACTCCAACACTCCTGACAACTTGATGTTGTCTGCAAACTTACTGAGGGTGCACTTGATCCATAGAATCACAGAATTGTCTAGATTGGAAGGGACTTTTAAGGTCGTCAAGTCCAACCATCAGCCTAACGCTGCCAAATCCACCACTAAACCATGTCCCTCAGCACCATGTCTACCCGTCTTTTAAATACCTCCAGGGATGGCAGCTCCACCACTTCCCTGGGCAGCCTGTTCCAATGGTTGACAACCCTTTGGTGAAGAACTTTTTCCTAATATCCAATCTAAATCTCCCTTGGCGTCACTTGAGGCCATTTCCTCTTGTCCCCTCATCCAGATCATTGATAAAGGTGTCAAAGCGAACTGGCCCCAATGCTGAGTCCTGGGGAACACCACTTGTGACTGGTGCCAACTGGATTTAACTCCATTCGCCATCACTGTTTGGGCCCAGCCATCCAGCCAGAGTTTTACCCAGCAAAGAGTACATACGTCCAAGCCGTGATCACCCATTTTCTCCAGGAGAATGCTGTGGGAAAGGGTTTCAAAGGCTTTACTAAAGTCCTGATAGACAACATCCACAGCCTTTCCCTCATCCACTAAGCGTTTCACTTTGTCCTAGAAGGAGATCAGGTTAATCAAGCAGGACCTGCCAGAGTTACAGCCAGGGCCCAGTGCTTGAGGGGAACAGACTAAATAGTATGTTTGAGGATGTAACTTGGACCGTCTCCCTTACTTAAGGTAATACAGCGAGGAACAGAAAAAAAGAGATCTTGCCTTACAGTATGGATAATGAAAACATGTAAATCCATGAATGTGAACAAGTGGGTGTAAATTTGGAAGGAAAAAATTTGCAAGGTAAAAGTGGAAACTGCCTTCCATGTGCAGTATTTACTCGGTTGTGCATGCCTTATTCGATAAATTCATAATGTTCACAGTTACAACACCTGAGTGAGATGGATGAGTGTTGTTTATAACCTATTTACAGATGACATAACCAAGGCACCAAAAGTCCAAGTGAGCTGCCCAGAGTAATTCAGGAAGTCTGTGTCTGAGCAGGGAAGGAACTGTGGGACTTCTACGCACCAAAATATCATCCTCACTATGGGGCTGTTCTTCCTCTGAAGGACTGGGCAAGAACTGTGATGGTGGAGGGGAACAATCAAGTTAGAGTAATGGTGAAAGGAAAATAGGGTTAGAAGAACTAAAGTTGTGCAGACAGGTTCTCAGGTTTCAACTTGGTAATCGGAGTTGGGCAGAGTAAAGATTACTGCAGGGGAAAAAAAAATAATAAGTAAACCCTGAAGTGTAGTTGTAAGTGAGCATCTGCTGCATGTGTAAAACTGTGTGTCTGTACAAAGAGGCAGAGACAATCAAAATCCTAAAAGAGTTACAGGAGGGAAAAGGAATGGGGCGAATTTGAATAATGTTGGTCAAAGAAATATACATAGAAGAAGGGGAATATATTTTAAGGACCATAGGCTCTTTCTTAAACAGAGAATAAGTAGTCATGGAAATAGCAGACTTTCTAGGAGGCTTCAGCCTTCATCTGGGAGTTAACTTGATAGATGAGGTTAGGGAACTCCTACAGGTATGAGTTAAATTCATGAGAATACTTGCTTTATTACCAGTATTAATAGCTGCCAAAGTAAGTGAACTGAATCTGAGAGTTTGTTATGACCAGAAGTTTGATGTTTATGAAAGATTTCACTGGCAGTCATTTTCTTTGCTGAGTGTATAGTGTCTGTTAGTTACAAGGTTGGCTTTACTTAAAATTCAGTTTACCAACTGCATTAGCTGTCTTCCACTATCTATAATATAGATTTAGGTGATAAACATGTTTTAATTATTCCTGGATTGTAGTACTTTAGTGTTTTACTTACTTTAGTGTAATAATTTTTTTTCTTTTCCTAAGTTATATATGTTTCATATATATGTATTGAGTGCATTAGCTAGAAGAACCCTATAGACTGCTTTTGAACTGAACTCCCATCCTAGTTTCCTACGCAAAACTTATATTTAATGTTAAGACCATGACTTAATAAAGTTCTGTGAACACAATATAAACTGGCTGTGCAGTGCCAGCAGTTGAGAGAACGGGGCAGGGTTATTGTCAGTTGGATGTTTTCCTTTCGTTCCAAGATAAACTCTTTTTCCTACTCTACTCCATACGCACGCTGTTCCTTAGGTTGCACATATACTGAGAAACGACTCTTGTTTCCAGGTGAGGGGGAGGTGGAAGTGTTTTGGTTTTTATTAATTCTTAAGTGAAGTATTCTTAAGTATGAAGAACACATTGTAAAAAATTAATACCATTTTTTTTTCTTCTCTCCTCCCTCTTTACCTTTATCCCTACTGTTTTTAAAACTAGGTATCAGATTGTAGTGGAAATAGTTCAGGCAACCACAATCAGCAATATTCCCCAAGTGAAGAGGCAGAAAGGTAAGATTCCGTTTTGTTAAGTCACATCTGTTGTTTTCATTTTGAAAAGCTGTTTGAACTCCCGACATACATATGCAATCGGTGTGGGTGGGATTTTTAGACAGATTTTGGGAATGTGATGCCTTTAGTATTTCAGTTCTGTTCAATTTGTCTGATTCTTCCAGAAACTCCCATGGTGTGATTATTCCCCCACCCCATCTTCATCTAGGCTGATGGATCATGAGAAAGGTCGTATCTATGACGCATTCGTTTTCAGAACTTGCTGTATCTGGGATTTTTGGCATTACAAATTCATATGTTGAGAATCTTCCTTTCTCTTTCTTTTTCATACAATCCATTTTTCAAAGTCTCAGTCTGTTGTGCTTTCAAAACACAGAAGAAGGAATGATACAGCATAATTGTCAGTCAGACTGTATTTTGACTCTTCATTGTATTATGGTTTTGTGTTACAATGCAGAGTGCTCTTAAATCCTTCTGCAATGTTTTGGCAATGTCTGCCTTTTAAAATGCACATGCATCTTACATTTGTACTTACATTTATCATACATACTGCTTTTTATGGTTCTCAAAATGTACCAAAACTGGTATATCTTCAGGATGTTACATTGATGGCAAAATTACAGACCAAACTTTTGCTTGCATGGATATACTTAAGTTATATCAAAGCACAATAAAAAGCAGTGGATAATACAAATTAATTTCTAAACAAACAAAGCTAAAAGATCTTGCTTTTAGGTTCTCAGGTGGTCTCTATCTGTTGGGTTAAAAAAAAAAATCCTTTTCTATGTCCTTGTGTCACAGAGGAAAGCTTTTAAAAGTGATTTAAGTGTAATGAGAAACGCAGAAGCAGAAAACATGCTGGGAGGGGGGGGATGTCTTTGGTCAGTCTGAAGAGTTTGGGGTCCATGCTCAAGTTTCTGAAAGTGTAAGGTTGTCAACACTGGTATGCTTCTTGTTTACATTCTAAAATAGAGCTAGATGTGCATTCCTATAGGATAAATTGCGCATGTCAAACCAAGGCAAAAGGAAAAGTAGGCATTGCATTTTACTCAAGTGTACATTACAGAAAGAGATACTAATATTTCTCAGATGAAAGTTAATTTAATGGAAAGTCTGTTTCATAAAGTAATAAAATGAGAACAGGGAAGTTAACTCTGAGTACATTATGAAAAATCAATCTTGCTAAGCCTTTATTTCCATTTGTGCTGTCATTGGTCTTTGTTGTGACAAGAATTGATTTGGGGAATATTTTTATACTGTTTAGGTTCCTACAATTAATTACTGTCTCAGTCTCCTTTGTCTCACTTGAGTTTATCTAGTTAACTATCCACAGGGTTCTAAACCCTGAACAGAAGATGTTTTTGTGAAGCTACAAGTGCCTGGTACTGCAGAATAGATATAAAAAGATTATTGCTATTTATTCTGCCAAAGTAAATCTGATTCCACTTACTCTGTGGTGAAGTTGGTTCTGCATTTTTATGGGCTCTTGACTTTTACCTGTATTAAAACAAATCAAACAACAGAAATTCCGCTATCTGGTGCACTGAAGTTTTGTGTTAAGATATTGACTTTTATTGTTAATTTAGTACTGTGGCAACCTTGTATGTCATTTAAGAGTTGATTACCACTGCTGGCTATATTAGGCAGTGGAGCTATTGTGGCTAAACCTTTTCTTTATTAAACAGCCAATGGTTATTCACATTGTGCCTGCAGAAAAAGGTGATGTTTTTTGCTTGACACGTGTGGAACAGTGTGTCCAACAGAGGCGTTCTTTTTGGCGTTCACACAAATTTAAGGCAAATTTCTAATTTGTTTGAGTTATTCTGCAAAGGTTTTCATCTACCAAAAATTTTCAGGCTCAGTCTATGTACAGTAAATTTTAAGAGGGCAATCAAAACTGTAGAGGGTTAAAATCTAGTTCTGAAGGCTTTTTTGGGTCTTGTGTTTCCTGAAATAGGTGGAAACATTTTTTTCCTAATGTGGTAATGAATTTAACACGTTCCTGAATTTTAGGAAGAAAAGTTTAGGGGAAAAAAAGCTGTACTACCTTCCTTAAAGCAAAGCCAACAAAAAACCCAGCACAGTTCCTTGCTGATACAAAGATTGTTGAACTCTTGTAGAACAGACCACCACATTACTCATGTCGCCTTCTGATGTTTTCCTTTCTGGACGCCACAGTGTACTGCTACGCTTACATCAGCTGGATTTCACAGTGAATAACTAAATGTAAGATTTATGCAAAATAGAAGTGTGTTTGCACAATCTCACTCTATCTTTTTCTTTTTAATCTGTTCCCCTAATACCTGCTGCATACCTGTCACAACGTGTGTGAGCATGGGTGTTCGACGTAAATGACAGTCTCCCCTTTCCTGGTAGTAAATGAGCTCTTGCCTTTTGTGTCAGGAACGTCTCTTAGCTTTGATTCCAGCCTGGCGAGAGATAGTCTTACTGGTAGCTACTTCTTTTTTCCTATGGCAAAATTGAGTCCTAAAAATGTAACTGCTGCTTTAGTGTCTGGGTGTTCATCTGGAGTGGCTGAACTTTGGCTGACCAGCAGTCTGTTGAACCTGATATCCGCGCTCAGGCTGTAAGAGTAGAGCAAGTGTAGAATAATACGTACATGGATATAGGCTCAGCCTCCATCAGTTTGAGGCATGGGAACGTCCTGAGGCAGCGCTTTCAATAGAAAAAGGTACAGCAACAAACGTGAGGAGCACTTTGTGCAGCAGGAGTGGCCACTACTCTGCAGCAGTGAGTGCTTGGCTGCTATCCAAGCGAAGTCTGTGTTGCGCAAGTACCCGACTAGCCATAAAGATGCCTGAGCAGTGTTGTGTACCTGTGCTCTTGGCTGAGGAGACATAATTAAGCCTCTAAAACTGACTGAAAATATTAGTTTATAAAAAGGTGAGGTGTCTGTTATGAAAGGATGCGTAGCCTGAGGACCAGATTTCAGAATGATGGCTTTTCATGTGAGCTACAGTTGCCTGACTTATTTTACTATTTTATCTGGTGATACTGAAGTATATGTTTAATGTTGGTGCCCAGAGGGGTGCGAGAGGAAGGCTTGTCCCTCAGCAAGGACAGGGTTCTTTACACTTGATTTAACTACTGTTGGTGCCACCTATTGGCAAAATATTTACCTGTTAGCGCCCTCTAATAAAAGCAGAAAGTACTTTAAAGTACTTCTAAACATCATTGTATTAAACCCTCTGTAGTAAAAATGGCATGTTATAGGGTCGTTTTTCTTTTCAGATTTCTATCACTTGAGTCTTCTGGCATGTGAGCATAGGAAAGAAAAGGAAAACGTACAAAAGCATCTGATTCATGTTAAGCAGTAAGTTTTGCATTTGACTTCCTGAGAGAGTCAAATGTCTTAAAAGGTTGAGACACAAAATAATGTGAGAGGTTCGCTGTATGATGCCTGTTGCGGGTGGACGACACAACTTCTGTGGCCAGGAGAATTGCTTTTGGCCGTTGCTCAAGCTGAATAAGAAACCTAATGTAGCGTTTGTGTCTTCAGAGGTGTTGATGGTTTATTTTTGGAGTGCTGCCGGCCACTGTAAATGGAGGCTGTTATCTTGCACGCTGACACTACACTACTCTCACTTACACTTGCACAAAACTGCTGGATCTGATGTGTACATGTATCTGCATTACTTCTCCAAACTGTGTCCTTCCATGTGTCCTCTTCCAAAATAGTCAGGGTCACTTCAGCAGCGACTGTAGGAGGAGGCTGGCTCGGTTTTGGTTTTTGTTTTTTTTTTTTTTTTTTACTCATCTTTGGTTTTTCTTCCTATTGATATTTTTGGACTGTGCTCTTCTCTACAGTCATACATGCTCTGGTTGGAAGAATCACATCGTTCTACATCTTTACCTATAAAACTCTCTCCTCATCTTGCCTTTTGATAAAGATTCCTTGGAAGTACTGAACCAAATTGGACCTGAATTTTAGGTATTTTTTTACAAAATCTGTGTGTTAAAGATTTTGAAGGACTAGACATGTTTATCTGAAAATGTTTACTGCATTTTGATCTAGTAAAGCAGTTTGTAAGAGGACAAATATGCAGATCAGGCATTGTAGCATGAGTGACAGAAGACCTGAGTTTCTAGAAGCAAGAGTAGATAGATGCTGTTTTCTAAAGAAAAGGCTTCAAAAAAGCCTTTTAAATGGTATAGGAACAAAAGTAGGTTGCTATAATAATTCGATATTTACTGTCATGTGAGTAATAAACTGTTTGAATACACTAGTTCTAATTTTAACAGACACATTTTTGTTCCTTCTCTTACTGACATTATATTACAGGATCCTACAAGAATTTTAGTGAGGATCCCTTTTTCCTAGCTGCTGTTTAAAAGAAAAACAAAACCCTATGAAGGCATGTACCTGTTTTAGGGTAAAACAGAGAGAATCTCTCTACAGATTCTCCCTCCCTCTCTTCCTGCCTTCCTTCCTCCCTCCCTCCCAATACCCTGAAGGGATTTATTTGATTTTCTGTGCCTTCTACCTTACACATGACTTCACAGCATGACCGGAAACCACCCTCAAATCATGGGATGGGACTGTTTTTCAGACACCACATTGTAATCAACCCCAGGGCGCCCCTGTTGAGAAAACTGCTCCTTTTCAAGCAGGGATTGAGGCACAGATCGAATGAGCAGCCATTTCTGTATGAAGAGATCTGTTGTGTTGCAGTAGAAGATTTCTCCTGCCGGGCGTTCCCGCTGTGCATCTAGATATTTGGTTTTATAAGTGGAGCTGACGACTGGTACAGAAACAGAACTGTCTGTGGGCAGGCTTTTTAGGTGCTGTGGTTCTGAAAGAGGCTTGAATGTCTGTAAAAAGGGACTTATCTTTTAGAAGCTGGGGCTCCAAGCTAACTTGAGTGTGTGGGTTGCGATGTGTGGGTTTTGTCAAGATGATGATTTAGAGTGAAGTAAAATGGATACTTCTGCATTCCAGCGCATTACAGATGCCATCTAACTTAATTATGACAAAACTATATTATGATTCCTCTTTCTCCATCCTCCACGCAGGGATAAACACGCATACATAATTATTTTTGCACTGCTTTTTGGCAAGGCTTAAAGAGCTACTGTTGCGCTTGCATGCTGTGCTCAAGCAGTACGTGTGGAAGGAATCCTTGAGGATGAAGGTGAAGGTTACTGTGATTCTGATAGTGGTGGGCTCATTTGTTTTGACGTGTGATTTTCCAAATCAGCTCCGTAGAAGAGGGTTGCCTTTCTCCTCCCGGGATCCTTTGTGTGCTAGTGATGGTAATGTGTCTCGTCCATGGTTGGTTTGGTGAGATGCCCATCAGGGAGAGAGGAAGGGACGAGGCTCACCGGTCAGACAGAAGTGACCAAGGGGAGCGCAGGGACCTACAGACAGAGGCGGTATGTGGTGGATGTTATTTTATTGTGTAGTACATACTTACTCCTATGCCACTTTGCTTTTTGTTTTGCTCAGCTGTGGCAGTGATGTGGGAGGCTGTGTCGCACTACGTATTGCTAACGATCAGTGCCTAAATTCTCCATGATCTCTTTTTAAGTCCCTTTCCCCAGACCTGTTGCCTGAAGTGTTTGGGGTTTAGTACTTTTTTTACTCATTCTCTCATCTGACCACAGACCTGGTTTTCCCTTTGCTTGTACCTTGTGGAGCGGAAGAACCTTGTGTTCTTCTCAAAGTCTAGCCTGCTTTTGCGGAATTTAATAAATACTTTTCCAGGCCTACATAGGCTTTGAAAACGTGTAATTCAAAGTTTCTGAGAGTTCAAAGAGGTCTGTAATGATCGGTAAATTATATATAGAAGATTACAGTTATTTTTGATATGAAAATGTTAAATCAGTGTTTGCTACTTAAATGCTTCAGCACAGCATTAAGTAGGCACTGCGTGTGCCTAATGGCTCTCGCAAAACATCTTTCAGAAACACATAGGATGTTGTGCATGTGTGTAGCTCCTTCAGAGACTAGCCAGATGAGTCAATAGCGTTGTACGTGCTGCCAGGTGTCCGGTATCTGTAGTTCTTGAAGCCATAAAGAAACAAGAACTTGTACTTCCAGTTTTAGTCGTGTTTTTGCAATATAACTTTGCAGTTAAGATGAGAAGTCTTTGGTTTATGCTGCTTCTATCAAGAGAAGGGACAGCTTATGAAGTACTACAATACAATTTAGTTTGTGCCTTAAGCGATCTTTATCTATGTATTGTATCTGTCTTCATTTACATTGGTTTTGTGTGGTATCATTTGCTGTGGTATGTGGTAATAAAGTTCGTGTGGCATTTGGCATAACTATCTTTTGCAAGGCCCAGCATTCTGACTGAGAAAGGAATGGTGTGAATATGTACTGCAGTTCAAGGTATTTAGTGACCAAGCAGCAGAACTACCAAAAAAGAAGAGGAAAGACAATTAGGTCTGAGGAATTCAGTCTCAGAAATGTTTTTGGTTCTGTGGGTTCTAGGATCTGCTCCTGGCCTAGTTCAGATCAAGCTGGTTATGAGTGCTGCAGGGCAAAATGGGGAAGTTTTTGTCAGAAATCACTCTAGATGTGCAAAAGTGGATGGAGTAAAAAAGATTTGCACAGATATCTTACCTTTTATTGCTTGTTAAGTTTGAGCTCATTTGGACCATTTGTATTTTAATATTGTCCAGTGCAAGTTGAATTATCCATAGCTGTGGATCAATAAGCAGAGTTTGAAATTGGGCTTTTGGTACTGATTGCATTTTGATGCCCTTGGGAGGGTTGCACGGTACCCCTCTGGGGTTTTGAAGTTCCTCCATGGCAGCCTGTGTCTCGTCAAAGTTTACCCTGATAAGGAAAATTATTTTGGAGGAAGTTGCTAAAAGACCCTTTGGCTGCTTTGGGGATGGAGTCCCTGCTCAGCTCTTGCTGGAAAAAGCATATGCAACTCGTGCGGTGAAGGTGTCAAAGAAGGATTTCTCTTATTTTGCTGATGAGGATTAGTTTTGTTTGTTTGTTTTTAATAGTAGTAATACAATCCCCAAACTGTGATGTTGATACTAGTAAAGAGAAGAAAAAAAAAAAGTCCGAAGGATCCATTTTCTTTCCTGGAGTATAGTGATGAAACAATGTCTTGCCTTAGTAGCATATGTCTGTTCCTCTTCCCTTTATTGGAGCTTGCTGAAGGGTATGCGAGTAAAGGCAAGCCATTTATTTTATAACTTTCTGGTTTTATTTAGTTTATGCAGTGATACCTGAATGTACTGAGCATAATCTTTGCCGCTGGCCATGGCAGAGGGATTGGAACTAGATGATCTTTAAGGTCCCCTCCAACTCTAACCATTCCATGATTCTATGATACTCAGAAATGACAAAAAGGTTCTTATTTATCTCTTAGTACCTTATTGGTGGTGGGATCAGGCAAGAATACATTAAAAAGAGAAGTTGTCTTTGTAGCTTAAAATACCTTTTTGATAGGGCTTAATACAAAAAAACCCAAAACAAAAATTCCCAACACAACAACAACAACAAACAAAAACAAAACAAAACAAAAAAACCACCACAGCAGTTTAGATCTGAGAATTCTCAAAAATCTCAAAAGGAAGTTAGGGTTAGGAGAAAACCAGTGATACTCCTGACCTTCCCCAGTTGACATGAAAATGCTGCTCCTGACCTCTGCTAGCTTATCTTTCATATTTTGGAAGAGGGAGATCACGTTCAGTGTTTGTCCACACTTCTGTGCCATCTCTCCTGCACGTTAGCCACACTCTGTGCTGGGCTGCTCTTCATCAGTGTCTTGTTTATTTGTGAAGGGATGTCACTGCCAGGCTTTCACGGTGACTAGTCGTGTTTATCCGTGGAGCAGGAACAGGCTGGCGGTGTGATCTTCATCATTCTGCCCCGAGTGTTTCTTACATGGGGTGGCTCCTTATGGATATGAAGAGCAGAGTGAGGCACATGTTTTTGACGGATCTTTGCTAATAAAGTAATTAATCACGGGAAGCAGGTGGGATGTAGGGCTCATTAGTCTCTCCTGGAGGCCTGCTGCAATCACAGGATAATAAGACTTCAGGTGAAGTAGACATGCTTACTTTGAAAACCCTCCAAGAATGCCTTGTTTTCAGTAGGAAGCATACTTTTGTTGTAAAAAGGCTGAATGATCATTACGTAGCACTGTTTGTGGGTTTTCAAAGTGTAGGGTTTCAAGTATGCATTTCAAGCCCAAAGTATTTAAACTATTGAGAGAATTGAGAACTTTCAGAAGTCATCTTAGTCAAGTGCAGAAGGGGAAATGTGGGGTTTAATCTTCACTTTAAACTGCTGTCCATGTATTTGATTTAGCTGTAAATGTTTTAAATTGAGGGAGAGAACTATTTTGTCCCTAAGGTCTTTTCCTGCCTCTTTTTTTTTGTTCTCCTTTCTTTTTCTCTCATTAATGCTGGTACCTCTGGTCAGGGAGCTGAAACACTAAATTAAATGCTCTGTTGACTTCCCTGTGGAGATAACATGCCAGGAAAACAGATGGCTTATTTTTTTTTCATGGTAAACTCATTTTATCTTTTGCTTCAGCGAGTATCATCTCTGTAGTTCACTATTATATGGCAGCTCAGATGCAAATGATACTTATCCATTAAAACACTAACAAGCTTTGAATCAGGAAGGTTCCCTACCAACATACATAAATACATGCAGCGAATAAAGTGATACTAAAAATATGGGAAAAGATACTGGGAGGATATCTGCACTTGCATTACGTGTAGAAATTCAGGGAGCTCCATGTACCTTGAGTTGTCCTTCAGTATACAAGTGACAAAACTTATGGTCACATGCAGTAGTTTCGTGTGGCTTTAAGGGGGAAATAAAAGGATGAAAACAGTCCTAAAAGGAGAAGGTACCTTAATGTATTAGAAATGTGTTTAAAATACCTCTTTTAAATCATTCCTAAGAGGTTTCCTTTTTCTGTGTGTGCATTCACAAACCTAGCTGTCTGCTTGTTTCTGTACAGCAACTGTTTTGAAAGTGGAACGCTCTTTTCATCGACATCATTGTACTAGCATTTGATATTTTGAAAACACAGTAGAATAGGTGTCTTTTATTTATCCCTGAACAATCAATTAATCCAGAGCCAAGTACAAGCCCAGGTACTTTGCTACTGAGCTCTAGTCGCAGCCCACAAAAGTGGGACTATTACTGAACAACAGGAGAATAAAACCAGTGTGAATCAGTTGCATCTTGCAGATATAAAACAGGAATGATTTCAACGCAGTAGGATTTTTTAATCTGCTTTATCTGCTGCTTCTTTTTTTAGGTCCTGGTAATTAGCTGAAAAGGCTGGAATGTAGAATATGCAAACATTACACCTTTTATTACCAAGTCTTATTCAACTGACTGTCATCTTCGTGTTACTTCACTATTTAACAGTACTGTGCGGTCTTGACATGGCATTATAAGATGTTTTTCTTAGTCACCTGACCGTCATCTGAGTGAGCTTTGGTCAGTGGTGTTGGCTGGAGGAGATACTGTATGATGTGCTGTTCGCATTGGTCTCAAGAAATTTGAATTTGCAAATGAGGTGCGTGGGAACATGTGGTACTGGGCTGGAGGGGTTTGAGTCCAGTCCCTCATGACTCTAGGCAGTCAACGCCATGTTCAGTAAGGTACATAAGCCATCAGCTCCAGGTGTTATCGTACACCATGGCTGTAGGTAACTTCCTAAGGCCATCTGATAAACGTACACCCTGTAGTACAAGTCTTGGGCCTGTGTCTTGCAGCAAGCCATGGGAAGAGAGCTGGAGGGCTCAGATTTCACGGGACATTCGAATAAGGATTTATTTCTGGACTGTTTTATACAAACCCTTGACGTATCATTGGAGAATGTTGCAAAATCATCATTCTGTTTCGAATACAAACTTTCCAGTATCTGTGCTCGTGTGCCTAGTTGATTCCTGAATGACAAATGCTTTGATCGGGCAGGTCACAGAGGCAATGGTGTGGTGGTGCTTTCATGTTGTAAAAGACTATCTCTGCTTTGCTTTATTCTTAGATTCAAAAGGAAAAGAAACTGCAGCAATGAAAGCTGACCTTTTGAGGGCTCGCAATGTGAAGAGATATATTAATCAGCTGACGGTGGCAAAGAAGCAATGCGAGAAGAGAATAAGGCTCCTGGGAGGGCCTGCTTATGATCAGCAAGAAGATGGCATTTCTGACGAAGGTGATGGCCCTCAGAGTCAGAAGGTATAAATCAAATAGCCCATACGTTGTCTGAAGGTCATTCTAAATGTGTTAGCACTGGATTGTATTTGCCTCACTGTCATTAATCCCTCCCTTCCCCCAGGAGTCAGGTATAAATTAATTGCTGCATAGTTTATTTGTCTTGGGAAAAGATCACTGAAGTACCTGAAAAGAAATACTGATCACTCAGCTTGGAATATTGCTAAATGTGAAACTTCATAAAGGATCGAGTGGCTCGTAAGCGTGTGTGATTTTTTTCAGACATTCTGCATGTAGGGAGTTAATAAGGACACGGTAGCAGCCTTTCTGAAGGTAGCAACTTGCTTTCAAATAAAAGATTGTCAACATATGTGCAATGTTTCTTTGGCCCTGGTTGTATTTACCATAGGAAATACCTGTGGGTTTTGCAAATACTGAGTTATTCAAAAGCAAACACTTAATTGTGGAAAGCAATTGACGAAATTAAGGGCAGCCATTACGGAAAAGTGCTGGCAAAGCTGTTGACTGAATGCTGGTTTTCAACGTCATTGTAGTCTGGAATTGAAAACACTACCCTTGTATTAGCCAGCACCTACAAATAAAATCATGGCTACTTATCCTTGCTAAACTTTAATAAGTTTAGTGACTTCCTTGTGTAATTTGCTCTGTCCCGTTTGGGCAGAGCACAGTAACAGATGTATTCAAATCGGAAAGATTTTATCTCTTTCAGGTAGGTAGAAGATAAGTTATCTCTTCATGCAGGGATCTTTCATTTTCATTATGTGCTTATAACAATTGTAACTTACTGGCACATGAGAAAAACTTGCATGACAGAGAAAGTTCTTACTATTTGTGTTTTGTCTTTCTTGAGTGAGGTCTGAAAGAGAGCAATTCCCTGCCCTCGACTTGTCCTTAAAACGCAATTTCAGATGGTTGGTCATAGATTGTGCCAAGGCAGTCCTGATCTGTTTCCTGAAGTTGGGTGTAGCGAGAGGTGCCAAGGAGAAAAGGAAAGAGGGAAGCATGTGGCAGCACCGCATGAGCCACTGATGCCACTTTTGGGTGCCTGCTGAGATGTTATGGACTTTCCAGGATGGATAACATGGTGACAAAAGATTGTTCAGGAGCAGGGTCAAGTAGTGAAGCTGCACTGGATAGGGGCAGAAACTGGTCAGAAATACAATAAAATATAATATAATTGTAAAAAAAAATCAAAGGAATTCCTGCTGATAATGTTGCACGTTTTATGACCGGATGGATTTTTGGTGGGAGCTGCTGACTCAGAGTTATATCTTGCAAATACACCCACAGAATCACAGAGTCACAGAATCTCCTAGATTGGAAAAGACCTGTAAGATCATCTAGTCCAATCACTACCCTAACACTGACAGCCCACCACTAAACCGTGTCCCTGAGCACTGTATCTGCACGACCCTTAAACACCTCCAGGCATGGGGACTCCACCACTGCCCTGGGGAACGCGTTCCAATGCCTGATGGCCCTTTCAGTAAAGAAATTCTTCCTAATATCCAATCTAAGCTTCCCTTGGCGCAACTTGAAGCCATTTCCTCTTGTTCTAAAGCATGAGCAGCTCCGTATGAGTTAACGGTACTATTAATAGGAATAAAGACTCCTTGCGCAGGCAATTTCTTGTAGTGGTGGCAGAAACGATGGGATCTGGAGCTGCTCTGCTTCTAAGCTTTTGATGTGGTACTATGAAGAAGCCCTGGAATCCCTCCACACCCGTGTCAGCGTAGAAAATAGGAAAACTGCTTCTTCTGTTGTCCCCAACTCTCTGTTGCCAGGAAGGAGGCTGAGGGAGGCTGGATGAGCAACGGAGGCCACGCTGTTATCTTCTGAGCACAGAAAAATGCCCAGGGCTTGGCTAAGGAAGGGGGGGGACTCTTTTTCACTGCTGCTTCTTCCCCTTCTCTCTTCCTGCTCTGTGGTAGCTGCAGTCTGGCTTCTTATTTCAAGGCAGTCAGTGCTATTTTGGATGCCGTCCCCTCCTACGTGGGCAGTGTTGACTGAACACTCGGGCCTTTTTCTAAGCAAAAGGGATTTGGTAGATAAACTAATGTTGGTACGTCACTGCGGGCGGCCCATAATTTCTCTTTAGAGTCTGGCTGCGCCAGCTCTTCTGTTAACCTAGCACTTAACCTGCGGAATAACTAGCTTGTGTAGAATGAAACTGGAAGTTTGCCTTCCTTTCTTCAACTTCCATGAAATAGGTCAGAAACGGGCATTTACTGGTGGTGTTTTGAATTACTATTTTATGTAAGTGTAGTACAGAAGCTTGAATACATTACTAACTTTGGAGAATTTTTGGTACTAGCTGAACAAAGAGCAAATCAACTAGTGACCTAAACTTGTATTTTGGTTTCACTTCTGCATCCTAAAGAAAGCTTTCTCTTTCCTGCAGTAGTAGGGGAGTAGTAGCATTGCTGGTAAGTGTCTTTAATGCATGTTCTGATTATCGGCTCAAATGTGGAGACGGATTATTTGGAGCTGTTAGTGTTGTCTTACAGATTTAAGAAACAAAAATTATGTGTTTTGGAATACCTTTTTTTTTCCTTTCACAGCAAAAGCTAATTATAAAACTGTCAGTTTTCTGTTTGATAAACACATAAAAGTCACGGGACTGTATAGATTTTGCATGTGTTTCACTCACCTCGTTATCCTGAATCCGGGTTCTCTAGGGAAATCCTGAGTGTGTGAATTATAATCAAAAGTTTTATATGCAAACAAACAAAAAAACCTCAGCTACTCTCTGAATCTGAATTCTGTCATTAGCTCTGATACTGATTTATACTCTGCCCTGGGTGTTAGAATTGCTTTCAGAGAAAATGCAGTTTGAATTAGTGTAATATATAAAGCATCTCTTCTAATCTACTTATGGTCAGTGCAATTTTAGTCCTTTTTCTTGGAAACTGTACCTGCACAGTACTGCAGTAATTAATTGAGTTCTTGTTGTCCGTGTTTATTCAGCAAACCATTTGTTTGATCTGCTGTGTTCAGCACAACAGCCCCATCACCACATCTGCGAGATTTGACTTGTGGTGTCACAGCGTCTCCTTAGCGGAGCTGTTGTGTGAACCACGGGTGGCAGGAGGAGCTCTGACCCTTGACTAGCTGTGAAATAGCAGGGAAACCACCCGAGTGTATTTGGAGGCGCAGGCAGTCCGTGTTCATAATCCTGCTGATGAGGACTAAGTTGAAACTCCTGCAGAAGTCCTTGCTTCCACCATATGTACGGATAGATGCCGATTTAACTGATGACTGATTTCCACTGTGATTTCTGAGCTTCAGGTTTTGAGATCGCATTATGTCAGGATACCTCATGGTGCAGAAGTTGGGGATATAAAGAAAGCAACCTTCAATTGTTGTTCTCCTGTTGCCTGAAGATGGGGTGTCTTAGGACAGAAGTATCTTCATGAGCCTGTGAGTCTCAAGGCAGGGATTTTTCCGTTAGTGTATGGGCAGTGAAATAACCAGGTACCTTATGTAGTATATACTTCCTAATTGGTAACGAATCATTGCATTTGGTTCAGCTACTGCTGTATATGACAAAGATAGCCTTCTGATGACTTGCCTCTTAAAAAAATAATAAGAAGGATATATACTTTAATGCTTTGTCTGTACACTGACTAAAATTAGTTAATGTTTTTTGAAATGCAGCTTGGAAAGAGTCACATATTTTTCCAGTATTATTTTTTACATTCCTCTTATTCCTGTCGCCTACAAAAAAAACCCCAAACCCAAGAACAAAACACACAAATGAAAACAGAAGTCCTGTAGTCTGACTGTGTGCCATCATCCCAGCAGAAAATCTCCACTACTGACCCAAATTCTGCTCACCCCATCTGTGATCCGCAGTGCCGTTACCAGCTGTGTTGTGGTTATTCTTTATAGGCCGATGGGGCTGTAGCAAATGGGAACCTGATGTGTTGCAAAGAAATGTAGTACAGTGCATCTGTGCCAGGTCTGGTGCCTGTACAGGCCCTTCCAAATAAAGTCGTCATTTTATGTTCCTCTCCAGAGAGAGATTGCGACTGACTTCAGGGACTTGCCAAGACCATGTCTGCGCTTTGTAGGGCCAGCAACAAGGCTATTCCGTGTGCATGTGCTAGGGATGCTGGCTAAAACACCCTGCTTGGAAAAAAAATTAAAATCTAACCCCTTCCTAGCCTTTGGCAGAGCCTGTGACCAGCTGGGGCACATTAGTTACTTTCCTGTTGGAGGAGGGAATTGGTGTCGCAGCAGTAAAGCTGCTGGGTTTTTCGAACCCGGAAGCTGCTCTCGAGTTAAAAGGACTTGAAGGGCTGCTGTTCAGGCTGCTAATTCTAAGATTATATCTGCTAACGGGATATTAGATTTGAGGGTGTACACATGCCCTAATGTGTGCGTGTAGTGCCAAGGCAGCTTACAGCTTTGTGCTGTAATCCATGGTGATGCTGAGTCATAAAACGATCTTTTGCTGAGGATTACACATCGCTGCAAAATCTCGTTCTTTAAACCGGAGAAGGATCCTCTACAGAATACTTCCCGGATTGCATGCGTTTTATGATAACTTACCACCTCAAACCTAAAAACTTCTTTTGTTGTCATTGAAGTCTTAATAATGTCTATAGTACAGTGTTTGTAACGTATTTAGTAATTCCGGGAAAGTCAAGCCTCAAACAAACAAAAACCTAAAAAAAAGTTTGTGAGGTCTCATTTCTGCAGGAGAAGTTTAAATAAGTTTTCTGTCCATTAATTTAGTTTGTTAAAGTATTTTGGTTTGCAAGGTAACTATTAGGAGGTTTGTGTAACAGCATTATTGGGCACCACCACTTTAATTACCGTGGGGCACCTGTGGAATGGGCCCTTTGTTAGGTGAGAGGGATGGTTGCGTTTGCCTTGCTCCCTGCAGCAGCACTTACCCACAATTACTTTTGACAGGGGATGTTCGTTAATTAGCCTCCTTGCTGGCAGCTTGGGTGGGGATACCTTGGATAATAGAGGCACAGAGACCGAGGTGACCTCTCGCTCAAGAAGCGAAGGCACGTACTCTGCATTTTGAGTGATTTGTTACCTCTGCTGTCATTTGCAGAGCTGACAGTCCCGCAGGTGGTGAAGGTCTGTTCAAGAGGCTGGAAGACCCTCTTCCGCGTGTATTTTAAATTATTGTCCTTGATAAAATGATTGAATAGAAAGCATGATGATGCACAGCAATGAGGCGAAGCCACAGACTGGCCTTTGAATTGTCATCTTGGTGGTGTTCTCTTTGACAGCAGTCTGATCGCCGTTTCTGTAGTAAGCCTAGCTTCAGCAAGCCTGCCTCTCTGTGCTCGTGGTCAGTGAGGATTAAAGAGTGAGCTCTGAAAGGCAGAAGTTTATGTTTGTATTCGTGAAGAGTTCTGAAACTGAGAACAAGCCATGTCCAGATGATACTGGTATGGTAAAGGATGAAGAGAGGAATGGCACATGACTGCCACTGAGGAACTTTGAAGATGAAAATGAGTATTTTGGCTGAGATAAAACACAAATTACTTAAACGCTGCCCAAAATTTGGGGGAGCGGTTTCAAACAAAACATAGGTGGCTACAGTTTTTACAGAACCTTCTTTAGCTTGGTTCATTAAGGAAGTGGCTTGTGCTAGTAATTGTGTACGCGCGTGTGGTTTCCTCCCATACAGCTTAAATCCAGCAAACCATTTTTCCTAAATATCACTTGGTGGTATTCTCACAGGCGCTAGGTTTAGGGTAGTGAGTAGCCTTCCCAGAGAGAGAGAGATACTGATACATGACCTGAATTGAATTATTACTAGGTATCAGAAAACTCATTAATATGAAATTATTAATGCCTCAATCTCAGTTGGAATTCATGTCTCGCTCTGTACCAAATTATCTTTGCTATAAAGCACAAAGTCATAGGAAGGTAAGAGTCATTAGCCCCAGTACTTAAGGACGTGCTTTTCTTTTCAGAGGAGAGGATGTGGGTTTTGTTGGTATCTGTGAGGTACAAAGCAAGAGACCAAGACCACTCTGGTGTATTTGGGTTCCGGGCGATACAGGTAATGGCACTAAATGAGCTACATGAAAGCTGGTTCGGCTGCTAGACTGGAAAGTTGGAGAGGAAGGGGTGTTTGGTTTTGGTAGGGTGTTTTGAAAATTGGCCCGATTTCTCAAAGAAAGCCAAGGTTTTGTTCAATCCATTCAACATGGGAAGATCTGTTAATTTTGTCAGGGAGGTGTTTTGTTTCCAGGTGCTTGTCTCAAAGAAAAGGTATGGATTCACAAAAATAGTAGAGGAAGAGGAAGCGGTAATGGCTTTTTAATCCAACAGCTTGATGGCTGCAGCATCTGCTTGGGTGTGGGAAGTCTGTGTTTCATTTCCTTTTCTGCTTGAAATTTCCTTTCTATGCTCTCCTCTCTCATCTCGGGAGGAGTCCCGAGCGTTAGATCACAGCCCGTACTCTTTCCTGGCTGCGTTTCTGATCGATGCTTTTCAAAACAGTTAATGGGAACTGGCCACGAAATGCCCCAGCTGCCAGGGTAAAAAACTACACTCCATCTTTCTCTGCATCCCTGGGAATAATTGAGATACATCTCAAAGCTCTGTGGCCTGTGGCGTGGAAACTGCTGGTGTTACTCTTTGTTTGAATCAAGCAAAGAATAGATCAGTTAGCTTTCAGCTTGGCTCCTCTGCCTTGCAGGAGCATTGGAAGTTACATTTTGGGCACTAGCATTTCATGAATGACTTGAAATGCCATCCTAGTCCTTTGAAATGTCCTTACCTCCTGGGCAGAAAACACGTGGAAACATTTTCTATCTGGTAGAAGCATAGATGCATTTATCTTCTAAGTACTTACAACTTACATTTTTGGTTCTTTTTTTTTTTTCAATGAAGCAAAACTATTACTGTAGGAGGTCTGCGCAGTTGATTCATGTACTCGTTTGTGGGATGCGTGGTGCTCTGTGGGCACATCAAGTGAAAAGGTTTTCCCCGTAAGGGATGGAGAGAAACTAGAGTTAGGTATTTTTCCAGGTTTAACTCTTAGTTTTCTTTTCTTCAGATTCTTCAGTTTGAAGAAATTTTGGCCAACCCTTCATACCGAGAGCACTTCCGAATCTACATGGAAAGGATGGACAAGATGGCTTTGATTGGTTTTTGGGAGTCTGTGGAGTATCTGAAGAACGCTAACAAGGTGACAGAAATTGCAAGTCCATGCGGCTTCTACATTAACGGGATTCTCTGCTTGTTGTGATCGTGATGTTAGGAAATGTCTCTGTATTTATATTTTATAGCAATAATATCGGATGAGCGCTAAGCAATTTAGTTTTTTTAACTTCTTCGTGTCAATGTTTGAGGATAACACGGCAATTAAAAATTATGGACTGTTCTGTTGATGGTTTACTCTTGTTTTATGTAGCCAACATGACCTGTAAAAAAAGATACTTGGTATACAAAAGTAGTAGAATTATTTCCCCCTTTCACTAGAGAAAAAACTTGCCATAATATATTGGCTTTAGTTGTACCAGCTCATGTGAAACTTAAAAGTACCTTGCTGTTTGAGGGTACATAGATGGCCCATCTTGCCAATTACAGGTAGCCCGTTCAATCCAAACCCGTGAAAATTTGTGTATATATGTTTTTAAAATTCTTTCGAAAGAGAGATTTTGCTTTAAAAGACCCTTTCTTCTCCCTATTCTGTTGCTGTATAAGCAGCTAAGTTTCTCCAGGAATGCCGCGCTATTGCTAGGGGGAAGAAACAATGCTATATTGTAATTTGTGCTAAAATAAAGTAGGAATGAGAACCCTGAAACGGGGATAGGAAGTATCACTTGAAGTTGCCAGAAGTATCCTGGAGCAGTGGTGCAGAGCAAGGACGTAGTGGGCAGATTTGCTGTTTGTGAGCAGTGGGGTGGATTTTTTGGGGAAACTGTTTTAAACCTCCAGGATTCACACTAGCATGAAATATGAATTTCATTATTAAGTATCAGTTAAATTTTTATTCCCTGTAATTTTATTACTCTCCTCTGTAAAAAGATTCCAGTCAATTGGAAAACACAAATAACATCCTGTAACCAAAGTGGCAAATTGTGGAGCGCGAGTCGTGAGCCATTAATACAATCTGAAGGAATGGCTAACAACCAACTCAGGCTGGAAAGCGTTCAGAAAAAGAGTTTGTCAGGCACTGGGAAGAGAGTTGTAAAAATCAGTTTTAATTTGCAAACTGCACGTGATTGGAAAAGGTGCTACAAATGAATTTATGACCTGTGTCATAAAATGTAATTTCTCTGTGAAAAGCTGTGATTTCTCTCCTTCCTTTCAAAACAATACGTGTAGTGCCTTTATTCAAGACTTCCAATTTTTTTTCTTTAAAGAGATTCTAACATCCTGCATTCCTGTTGTTCCATGGAATGTAAAAGTTGTCTGCCACTACAAGGGCAGCTTTGATTAAAGAAAAGTGGTGTCATGCAGCCATATGGCTGCGATATTGTCACATGAGGCAGGCCAAGCACATTGTGCCTTACTAAGGGAGTGGATAAAACCTTTATAATTTGGGTCAGTTTAGAGAGATGATAATTTAGAGAGATGATCATGTGCTGTGCTGCATTATTTCCTCTCTTTCCTGCGCATTACTGCAAAGTTCAATCCTGTGCACTGTTCTGTGCTCAGTGGAAATACCCGGCCTCGTGTACTGGTAAATGTTTCTTCGGGTGTGCTTTTTTTCCTTTTCTTTTCTCCATTCTCCCTGCCCCAAATGAGTTATACCCATGTATAAAGTGAGTTGACCCTATCCAGCAGAAGACATGAGAGCCGATACAGCTGAACTTTACAATCTGAACTTAAAATGGTGACCACAATGTTGCTCTAGGACTTTTTTTTTGTTTTAATACCAGCTTTTGGAGCATACTTCTAAAAGCAGTGAGTGTGGAAGCTATGGTAATTGCAGAGTACAGCTGTTTCTTCACTGGACAAGTATTGATATTTATTTTGTGAAATCAACTGCTTAGCATAGGTGCGCAGGCAGAGTGCTTGATCTCACTGAAAGGTTCACAGATGCATTCTCATACATCTGGGCATGACATTAGCTTGATCATCCTTCAAATTATGCACCTGGATCCTGAGTCATCCTGATATTTTTAACATTTTTTTTGTTATTCTCTTCTCCCTCCCTCTCCCTCCTTGCTTCCTAGGCTGAAATACCTCAACTGGTGAGTGAAATTTATCAGAATTTTTTTGTGGAAAGCAGAGAAATACCTGTGGAAAAATCCCTTTATAAAGAAATACAGCAAAGTCTCGTGGGAAATAAAGGCGTTGAAGTGTTCTACAGGATTCAGGCAGATGTTTATGAGACTCTGAAGGACAGATACTACCCCTCGTTCATTGTCAGTGATTTATATGAGAGATCAGTCAAGAAGGAAGAAGAAAGAAGCTCTGCGCAACTAACTCCTGAGGACAAAGATGAAGTGGTGAGTCACACGGACAATTTCTTTTGCTGTTATTTAAGGTGATCGGAAGACAATGAGTAAAGAGTACAGTAGCATCTTCTGTCTTTGAGCTTTGGACTACTTCTCTTTTTTTTTCTGATGAATTTATAAATACCATCACTCTTGCAGTTTCATCAGGTAAACCTGGTATGTTTACAAGCTCTTTAAAACAAAATGTTACAAAATGACTTAAACTTTAAATTAGTTAAAACAGATATTTCAGATTTCCAAGCCTTTTGTATTCCATATCTTTCGTTATGCTCTTTAGTATAAGAGAATGCAAAACACGCTTCATGCAACCTCAGCCGCTCTGCTTTTCAATGAGGAAAATCTCACTGAAACATCAGGTTTCTGTCTAGACATTGTCTGTCCCTGTCCCCTGTGCGTTTCCTAGGTACTAAATAGGTATTAAGTTACGCAGAAGAGGAGAAAAGTAATGAAAAATATAATCTTAGTGCTTTTTTATTAATTTATTCAATAAATTAATAGGCTATGTTGGAAGATAAAACTGATTAAAATAGCACTAGAACTGGGAATACTAAACCAGAGCATTCAAAATGTAGCTCGTTTCTGTAGGTGAGCTATTACAGTCTCCATAGTCTGCATATCAGCAAATGTGCAGAGATGAGCTGTTATAAGTAAATTACTTTCAATGTGAACTTTAAGAGCTTGCCGAGTTTTTCACTGTTTGTTTCTCCTTGTATTCTTTTCCTTGATAAAAGATTCAAGATGCATTTTCTACTTTTCTCAGTGCTAGCTCAGCTATGTGTTGAGGGTGTTAGGTACTTCAAAGGCTTTTTTGTCCTTGCAATCATTGGGACTTTGAGAAAAGGCTGTTACTGGTTTTGTCCAGAACTTTATGCATATTAAACATTGTGCTTTCTAATATGTTTATATATTTTATTGAGAATCTGACAGACATAACCGTTTCTCTAAGAAAACTGACACACCACTTTAGGGCTATCTGTCCTCTGTCAGATAACATTTTCTATAGCTGCTGAAAAATTAGATTTTTGACATCGGCATCATCTGTCCTTCCCCTGAGTCCTTGGATATGTATGTGCCAGATTCAAAGGCTGCATCTGCCATGAAACCTTAGACTAATATATTGCCAAGTTTGCTTCAAGTTTTTTTTGCATTTTTAACAACCAATTAAGTATGAAGCCCCATATACTGTTAGAGCATCTCACAAATAGAGCAATCATAATGGCTCTGTCCTGTGCTTCAGGGTCTTTGAGATGAAAATAAATGATAAGAAATTATTCTTTCTGAAGCTTCCAGTGGGCTTTCAAATGTTGGTGAAAAGGCACTATTGGCTAATAGGTTTGGGGTTTTTTCCTCCCATGTATAGGAAACCACAGCTGAGAAATCTGATGTTTCTGGGAGTGTGAGTACTGTTAGCAAACACTAATTGTTTTTGGTTTAGTTTGGGTTTTGGAGGTCTATGTCCTCGCTTCCCGGGGCACTGCGGAAGCTACCTATGTTAATTTTCTATAAATTTCACTGTTATAGCTGGGTAGGTAAAAAGCCATCTAGTGTCCTCATGGAGGAGAGGACAAAAAGGTGAGCCCTGATTAAATGTGAGAAAATCAAGTCAGAAGATGGGAATCGGGGCAAGGCCAGACTCTGCTGGTTCTGCTGCACATGGAACAAGCTCGCTCTTCTTTCTTCTAGTCCGTCATCGCTTTTTGCTCCCTGGACAAACCTCCTTTAAAACATCATGAGTAGACCTAAAAATACAGAAGCAAGCAGTGCCTGCATTCAGCGCTTTGAGGAAAGAGGGTCTGGGTGGTTGCATCCATGCTGCGTGTGTCAGATCACTAAAATAAGCTGAAAGTCTCTGTTCTGCAGCACTCGCAGAAATGGAAATCATTGTCAGTTCAGAAACCAGGGGAAAATAGCTCAATCCTGTACGATCACAGCTTTGAGTGTGTAGGTTGTTTCCTTGATAATTTGAATACAGGTAACTGGTGAGCTTGTAATTCTAGCATTTTTGTGATAAGCCAAATGATTCGGCAGTGTTTTTTGATGTAAGTGCCTGAAATGTTAATGACAGAAATCTCGTAGCCTACCTAGGGGAGCAGAGCCTTACTGGTTTGTAATTAATTGCAATCCTTTGATTACTAGAAAGAAACTTCATCTGAAAAGTCTTCTAATTCTTCAGTGTTGAGAATAGCATTTTTGATTCTTTTTGACCTCTGTGCTCCCCAACAAGTATAAGTGTTTTTTATTTTTTTATTTTATGGTTCTGTTCAATAGCTTTTTGAATAACATCCAGTGTTGTTAATTACTATTATTTGTATTATTGTAGTGCCAGGAGACAACAACAAGCTTCCAGGAGCTGAGCACTGTATGCGTGCTTGGAGGCAGCCTCTGACCTGAGGAGTTTACAGTCCATGCAGAATAGACAGAAGGAAGGAGGGGGCATAGAGCTGATGTTATTTACTCAGCCGCATAGCAGGCAAATGCAGAGCTGGAAAAGGGCATGGATTTCTTAGCCTAGAACTCCTGACTTCTGCATTACGGTATCCTCTCTTACGAGGATCACACTAAGGAGATTAATTATTGTTGCTACTGTATCTCTTTGGACTTTTTTACTAAGATGTAAAATACTGCAGAACTTACAGTAGGATTGTCTTCTTTAAAACTCACAGAATTTAGCAGAGACTTACTTCTGTTAGCTTTTTGCTAATTATATAAAGATACAGCTTACTTAGTGGGGATATCATTAAATAACACAGTACTCTCGTTCATGCGATTAGATTCACAGCTTCCCACAGATAAATTTAGATATATTCAGTCACAAGCAGACCTCAAAGATCTTCAGACATGGCAACGGTAACCTCGCTGTGCTGTGTTTACTGGATCTCGAGGTCTTCATGCCTATTTGGAGAAGTACAGTAAGAAAGGGGCGGCTGGGGCAAAGCCGAAAGGCGTTGAAGAGAATGTCATGGAAAGGTGTGAAGTCTTCTGTTTTTTTGCATGCCTGTAGTACACAAGATGGAAAAAGCTATTGGTTTGTCTGAATGAATATAAGAAAATGATTAATGAGTTTAGGGTAATGCATATGTGCTTTTAACACATTTTTATTAACACTTCTAAAAACAGCAGTAAAATCTGTTTCTGAAGAGACAGGACTTGGGTTAGATTGTTCTGCAGGCTGATAAATCTGTTTTGTGAAGGTTTGTGGGAGGCAGGGCTGTTTGTTAGAACGGTGGGGTTTTTTGTTGTGCCCCCCCCCATCTTTCAGCTCAGAGCTAAGTATTTGATTTTTCTGCTTGGCTCTGAATATTGATCATGACTACTAAGCTGTTGCTGCTTTTAAAATAAACTTTGATTCTTCCTCTCAATTGCACTGAAGCCTTAGCTTGAAGGTCATTTTACACAGTTGGCAAGAATTGCCAAAGAGCTGTAGTATTAACGGTAATGAAGCTTTGTCTGTTGCTTTTTTTTTGTTTTTTTTTTTTTTTTTAACAGACCTATGTTTCATGTTGGATCTGGTGATTGGAATATCTGTTAGAATCTGTTCTACCTACATTTTTCGTCTGTATCAAGAATAAGTGTTCTTAATATATAAAATGCTTATGGAGCAAACAATAACGGTCTCCTTTTTCATATTAATGATGCAATTATTTCCCTCCTCTATTCCTAGAGCCAAGGTTGTGAAGAAGCTACTGAAGAATGCAGCGCAAGAATTAATGAACAGGCCAGTTATGCTGTAAATAAACTTCGCCAGCTAAATGACAAGCTTGAGTATAAGAAACAGGCTCTGAATTCCATATGTAATTCACCAAAACCCGACAAAAAGGTAAGTACCTTTAGTGTCTTTGGTCTTTTTTTAAAAAAATATATATATTATGTCAGTGTTTGTGTAATATCCAGGTGTCTCAGGCTCTTTTTGGACAGGTCAGATTGCTATTTTAATCAGCCTGCTATAGAAAGTGAAATCAGAGCTTAGTTTTTTAGTTGTTTATTTTTTTAAAGCTGTTGTAACTCAAATTGCAAATATGATTTCTATTCCTTTGTTTGTCATAGAATAACGACCTTTCCCCCGCTGGTCTTGCTGCTTTGTGGGTGCCAAAGGGTATTTCTTCCTGATGTCTGTACCCACCTGTATCTGTGTAATTCTTTACGACAGCTCGTTTCGTGCCCCTGCCGCATCTGCAGCACTGCAGCCGAGGGATGTGCGAGTTAACGTCTGCTCCCTCTGCTGGCTTTGGAACAGCACAGCGCAGTTTCAGAATCTCTACAGTTGTTACTTGGGGACAGGGAAAAAACCCCAAACCTATAAAAGTGACAGATTTTCTTTACAGGGAGCTAGGAGAAATCTACAGGGCACTGACTAAAAATTCTGGGGGATGTGAAGCTTCAGCTCTCTGGGCTTAGATTAAAAAAAAATAAAATAAAAAAAAAATCTCTTTTCTTCTTTGCAAAATGCACCAGCTAAACAATCTAAGAACATATTCAGGCAGAGGCAAGTGACTTGCATGCGGCTTAGGCCAGCTGGTTTGCATTGCTGCCGAGGGTGGTATTAAAGGCCTGCTGTTCAGATGCAGCTGGGCCAACCTTTTCAGGTGTAATGAGGTTGGTTGCAAATGGTAGGTGAGACACACAAGCAGCCAAGGTGTCTGCCTAAAAATGACCTCTTGCAAAAATGTGCTTGGGCGTTAGTCATTGCTCAGGACCTGGGGTCCGCGTTCCTTCACTCAGGGTGAGTGCGAAGATGCTGAGCTGAGTCCAAGTTGACACCCGGCTCGTTCTCTGCGGCCCCAGCTCTGGGGACAGCCGCCTCTAAGAGAAAGATGTAGACAGTTGGCTTTTGAGGCCACCCTGGCTAGCTTCATCCCCTCTGTCCCTTCCACATCCCCCTTCTGCCAGAGGTTACCGCAGACAGCTGGAAATGTGTCCGCAGCTGTTCTGGGGTGTTCTGCCCTCAGCTGCTCTGCTGCACATGTGTGGCCTCAGCTGGCAGAAGATACCTCTTATTTGTCATCCAACCGCTACTCTTCGGAGTGGTAAGAGCACAGATGTGTCCCTTTTCTTTTTTCTTTTTTTTTTTTTTTTAATGCCTGTATTACTGCAGTAGCATTTACCTGTGAAGCTTTTAAATGGATAGTTAAGAGTTGAGAGAGTGAGAGCACCTTGTCGCAGGAACTTTGTTTTTTCTCCTCTGGACATGGCAGGTAAACATTTGTTCTTGGTCATATGAAGTAAAAAAATGTTTCTAAAAATTCCATAGTTTTGTGCCATGCAAAGGA
Organism: Pluvialis apricaria; assembly: GCA_017639485.1. Lineage (NCBI taxonomy): Eukaryota > Metazoa > Chordata > Aves > Charadriiformes > Charadriidae > Pluvialis > Pluvialis apricaria. The sequence goes on from CM030010.1 coordinate 6,370,749, forward strand.
GAACGCCACACATATTTTGTATGAAATTTTTTAACCTCAAGCTGTTCCTGGGCTGTTTGCTTTCTCATTTTGAAATGCCTCTGCTGTGAGACCCATACAAAACATGTGTGTACATCTTTAAGTGGCTTCTAGCACCGTGCAGCTCAGATGCCCATCAGTCAAGGGAGAAAACTGCTCATTTGAATTGCATGCAGAATGCTGCTAGTTTCAAAAGAAAAAGCTCTGGAGGGAGAAGTCTTTTTTCAGTTCTTTCTGTGGAATAGAGAGAGTAGCAAAGATGACACGGTAAGATGACAAGCAGTCTCAGGTAATGTCTCTGATGTAGAAGGCCCACTGCCACAGAAGACAGCTGGATCTTTGGAGGTCTGTGACTGTGGTGCCACCTTCGGTGCGTGTCTCATGCCCCAGGCTCAGCCGCTGTCTCCCCTGGGTCTGCGAGCGCAGTCTCGTGCATCCTGTGCAACCACAGTAAACGTGCAGGGACCACGTTCTTTCCAGAGTTCAGTCTTGTCATCCTCAGTAGCAAAGCAAACCCTTAACATTCCCCACCCAGAGCACTTTCTGGTGCTTGCTAAGCCTTATTTTCAAACAAAACTGTGACACAGTGATTGAAATTAGTGGGACTTTACTCAACATGTTAACTTGTTCAGATCTTTTGTGTTTCCAGTGGATCTGTACCAGGAGCGAACATAAAATTCATTTTGAGAAATTGTAAGAGGTGCTCTTATAACCAGCTAGGTTTTAAGTTAAAACTTGCACCACAGGCAAAAAGAGTTAGAAATACAAAACAAGTACTAAACAAAAGTGGGTGTGCTTGTGTACGTGAGTTAGGCCATACCATTTGTTTCTGTAGCATTATAGTTTGTTTTTTTCTTTTATATGAAAAGTATAACTAAACCTTTATATATTGTTGTATTGACGTGGATGTATCACTTTTATGTTTCCTTTGTGTTCTTGAGAAATAATAGGTATATTCCTTCTACACCTAAGCTCTTGGGGAGGCAGGGATCATGCCCTTTCTAAAGTAGTGGGGTTTTCCCTATATGTTTTTTCTCCTAAAATATTCTGTCTTTGATAATATATACATTTTTGAAACAGAACAATAAAGTGGATCATTATAAAGTCTCAGTGTTTGTTTTATAAGTGTAGCCGCTATTTACTTACGGTGACACCTTAGCAGTTCTTCTGTATTTATCAATTGTTCCTGGATGTCACTTATAGGAGCATAAGGTGGCTGCAGAGCTATCTGTCTGTCGATAGTAAATAAAATAAAATATAAAATTATTCTGAAGGTTAGGTATATGCTTGAAGGCTGTTATATAGCTGTTGTGTAAGTAATATTTCATATCTTACGTGAGGTAAAAATTCTGAAAAAGAATTACTGTAGCTCTGTAGAGTGTACACTTGTGGTGCAAGTTCTACAACTAAGAGTCATAAATTTGACTATGTGGTGTATCATTATTTTTTTTTAAAGTGTCAGCTTCTTTTGCTGTGTTTTTAATGTCACATTTTATCTATACTTCCACCTTTTCATGTCATACTGTCTCCTGGTAGTATGTATGTTTACTTGGGTTTTTTGCTGATGTGATGAGATACACTATTTCTCCTTTATGATGGTGAGCTATGTCCTGATAAGAACATCTTTTTAAATGTGTGCTTTCCGCAATAATAAATCCTTCCCTTTCCAAAACTAAAATGAATTAAGTGGTAACTTCCTGAGTAATTGTTAAAATAGCTAAGTTCCTAGAAACGAAATCTGTTCCCAGGTTTTTCGGTCACGTCACGTATATCTGAAAATGGTAAGGAGGATGTCTTCAGTAATGCATGTTTCAGTAATTGCTATTTCAAGTTTGTATAAAACATATAATTTGTAATATAAGTGTATAATATCTAATCCTATCGAAAGTGCTGTTTATGCTGATAGTGTGATAGTGGCGTGTCTTTCTAACTTGTTTTTTTAGTATCAGAGTTCACCTTTAAGATTACTGTGTATTCTACAAATTTATAAAAAGCATCATAGATTCTCTCATGATTTTTGCTTTCCATATGAATTGTTCTTTCTCTCCCTGCTTTTGTGTCTTTTCTCCTTTCTGAATAGTGACCCTAAAGACACAACTGGGCGTGTTGCACAAGCATTTTTGTACCAAAAGTAATCAATAAGCTTTCCTCCGCAGATTGTTTCTAAGCTGAAGGATGAAATTACTTTGATGGAGAGAGAGCATAATGACCTTCAGCTGCACATTGCAAGAACGGACTGGTGGTGTGAGAATCTTGGCATGTGGAAAGCCTTCATTGTCTCAGGCGAGGTATGGGGTGTTTTATGGCTTTGTATCTTCTGGGTCAATTCAAACTTGCATGAAGAGGAGAATAAAAACCTGTATATAGTTTCCTTATACCTTTGTGTACACTGCATATACTTCGTATTTACCTGGGGGGAATGACACCCTAACCTCTTCTGAACCCCTCCTCTGTTTCCCCAGTGACCACTACGATGCATATACAAAATTTCTAGTCCTCAGACGCTGTTGTAATGGAGGTATAAAAATACCTGTGTGTACGTGAGCTGGTTTTGGCGCTGGGTAAAGTAATTCGCTATCTTAGGGGCATTGTTTTCATGAGAACCGTCTCTTGTTATATTACCATGCTATCACACTTGGGTGCAGTTGTGTCTCCGCTGTGTCTCAAAGATGCAGTACTTACACTTCTTGTGCTTTGTATTATTATATTTAACGGCAGTACAGTTTCAAGGGACGAGAATACCCAGAAAGAAACTGCTTTAAATCTGTAAGTTGAAGTTAATTTTTTCTTTTTTCTTTGTTTTGTTTTGTTTTGCTCTTCTGTTTGGGCGTAGGCAGGCAATTGTAGAATGAATGTGAAAAAATTGTGAGGGAAACAAAGTATTACTATCTCACAGCTTTCTGTTGATGCTTGCCACGAAGGGAACCCAGTAAATGCTTGTTGTGTAGTAACTGTAGGCTCACACCGTACATAAGCAATCTTCTTGACGGTATCACTTCAGAGAATTAAAGATTAATTGGATCTCTGCTGGCTTGCCTTCCTGTGCTATTAAGAAGATGTTCCTTGTATAAGTAGTTTCCTTGAGGTAATTTTTTCTTGCAAGAAAAAATTACGTGCTGTTGAGTTTATTTGGTTGTGTCTTGAGCTCTTGCAAACTATTGACAGGTCTGTCAACAGTTAAACTCATTGTCTGTAAAAGGAGAAATAAATCCAACAGGCTAAAAACTTCAGGTGCCATTTTAAAAACCTAATTCTCAATGTGTAAATGTCTGAGTTTGGTTTTGTTTTAGTGCTGTTTGCAGGTGACACAGTTGGGAACAGTGAAAGCTCTTAAGTTGTCTTTGAGTTCTCTGTAGCTTTTGAAGTCTGATTTTAAAAAAACAGCAATACTGTGTGCAGCAAAACTGCAGAACGGCAGCTTTCTGGTAAGGGGCACCACACAGAACTGCTCAGCGTCTCCCTTAGTGCCAGCGGTTCGGCTAAATCAGAGGGAGGTTGGGAGAGGCTTCTAATTACTTGCTGCCTTAACTATAAGTAGTACTGGATCAGATAATTAAATGTAGGCTTGCATTAATTGTGCTGTTTGCAGCTCTATGCTTCAAAGGGTAGGCTGGAGAAAACGTTAATGTTGTAGTTATCCATGTTAATTAATTGCTTGGGAATGATCTGTGTGCAGTTGATGATTTTAGGGGGTATGAGGAGGTGACGTTGTCTTTCTATCTGCAAAATACGCTGCTGCTAATCCTAGTGTGTAGCTCTAATTTTAGAGAGAGAAAAACTTGGTGGCCCTATGCTTTTTGCAGAAAAGCTTAGTAAAAGTAAATTTTGCTATAGAATTTGAGCTGAAAGTGTAATAACCTGTCATTGCCCTTTCAAACTGATTTAGTAAACCAGTTAATAGATACTGCCTAAAAAACTAGAATTACTTAAGACGTGGGAAAACACTATGTGTCCCAACTGTTGTTCGTACTCTCTTAGCTCGAATCTTTCAGTCTTTATAGTTTTGAGTCATATAAATGCACTGACTGTGTGTGCGAAATATAAAAAAAAAAAAAAATAATCAATGTATATGATACAACCTACAGGTGTCTCTTGGTAACTGATATTTCTGATAAAAACCGTCTTTAGAGACTCAGTGTTTTGGCTGGTTGGTAGAGGTTGAAAAAAAGACAGTAGTCGCGTGCAGAATGAGGGGACTCATGAGAACAACTCGTCTAATTCTGAGAGTCCCTTCCCCATAACAGGTATATTCCCCCCATACTGGCAGGGATAAAACTTACAGCTGCGTAACCTAACCTGCTCTACTGGTTTTAATGGTTTTGGCCTTGTATTGTTTCATATTGTAAGAGATGTTCTGCCTCCTCTATCCGAAGAAAAAAGACTTTCAGAGCAGAACATCTTTTTAAAAAATCTTATACTTTCATAAGGCATGGAGTTTGTAGATTTGAAGAAGGTGAAAAAATAGCTTGTCTTACTCATTTAAATATCTTGGAATGTAGGATGTTTACGCTTAGTGGAAGTTAACAAAATTAGCTTCCTGTGAAATGATGAAAATAATGGTGTGCCCAATAGGCCTTCTGCATGGTCTTCCCATGTTTGAAAGGGACTTTTAAGGGACTTTTTTTTAACAGCAGTCAGGTTAGCCCCTATTTTATTGGCTCTGCAGAGAGATCTGGACAGGCTGGACAGATGGGCTGAGGCCAATGGTATGAGGTTCAACAAGGCCAAGTGTCGGGTCCTGCAGTTGGGTCACAACAACCCCATGCAGTGCTACAGACTGGGGGCGGAGTGGCTCGAAAGCTGCCTGGCAGAGAAGGATCTGGGGGTGTTGGTGGACAGCCGGCTGAGTATGAGCCAGCAGTGTGCCCAGGCAGCCAAGAGGGCCAACAACATCCTGGCCTGCATCAGGAATAGTGTAGTGAGCCGGAGTAGGGAAGTAATCATCCCCCTGTACTCGGCACTGGTGAGGCCTCACCTCGAGTACTGTGTTCAGTTTTGGGCCCCTCACTACAAGAAGGACATTGAGGTGCTGGAGCGTGTCCAGAGAAGGGCTACCAGGCTGGTGAGGGGTCTGGAGGACAAGCCTTATGAGGAACGACTGAGGGAGCTGGGGTTGTTTAGCCTGGATAAGAGGAGACTGAGGGGTGACCTTATCACCCTCTACAACTACCTGAAGGGAGGTTTTAGAGAGATGGGGGCTGACCTCTTCTCCTACGTGGCAAGTGATAGGACAAGAGGAAACGGGTTCAAGTTATGTCAGGGCAGGTTTAGATTGGATATTAGGAAGCATTTTTTCACTCAAAGGGTTATTAAACATTGGAATGGGCTGCCCAGAGAGGTGGTGGATTCACCATCCCTGGAGGTGTTTAAGAAAAGGGTAGATGAGGTGCTTAGGGACATGGTTTAGAAGTGGGTGTTTTTAAATCAGGGTAGGTTAACGGTTGGACTTGATGATCTTAATGGTCCCTTCCAACCTCACTTATTCTATGATTCTATGATTCTATGATTCTATTTCACCGCTGTGCAGCGCAGCTCGGCTGGGCTGTTCAGAGAGCTGCTCCGACTGAAGGAATCTTCTGGTGAGTCATACAGTTCTTCACTGGCTTAATGACTGGGCTAATCTTTGTTAATGTTTAATCACTCCTGATGGATGTCTGGACCAGCCCTTAGTGCTTCTAACAGGTGGTACCACGGCTCTCCTTGGCAGCTTGTTACTTTACTGAACTATTATTATAGTTCTTGCTAATGCTAAGTTTACACTTTACCTACTGAGGCTAATAGCTGTAGCTTCTCCTGGAAAGTATTTAATAAGATTTGTTCCTCGTTTCTTTTTGCAATATATCATTGAATGTTCTTTCTGTTACCACACCACACACCCAGTAAGAGGTGCTCACCTCTGGCGTGCGCAGTGTAGATTTTAGTAATGGCTGTAGGTGTGTCAACATCCTCGCTCGTATGTCTCTCTGTCTGCTTTGGGACTTTGCATCTCATAGGGAGGAGGCAGAAATCTTTACTCTTCGTGGACTAGGTATCTATGATGTGCTAGTGGACAGTAAATTCTGAAATAACAAATCTTTATATTGTCTTGAGGCTATGTAGTTGCTGCCGATGCGCAAAACAAAAATGCTGAAACCCAATAGCCTGAAGCCTCTTTGGGTGCTTGAGGGCTGATTCTGTCCTTGCCAGGTAAATAGCAGTGAATAATCTGAAAGGCTCCTGTAAGCTGAGGAAAGGGGCTGAGAAAGGGCTGAGGAGGAGACCCGTGGAGATGCCATCCTAGGGGCTAATTCTGAGAGCCCTTGCCAGTGCTGTGATGTGATCAGGGCTGAGACTGCCGCTGGACCATTGGACTTGGAAAACCAAACCAGAGCACGAATGTTAAGTTTATGCTCATGAAGAATCGGAGCTGGAAGAGCATTAGGATGGTTCTCGGAAAGAACTGGATGATTTTTAGGATGGGAGTAATAGAAGTGTGGTGAAATATCACAGCACGGCACGTGAGGTTTGGCGTTCAGCAGGAACTCTGGGCTTCGGCTCTGACCCCTTGGAGCACCTTTTGGCTGGAAGCTGTAGGTACGCTGATGGCTTGTCAGATGTGCGGTTCATCTTGAGTGGACTGCAGGTGTGAAAAAGGCCCTTGAATAGATCAGGAGAGGAGTTTCCATTCGAGACAAAGTGTTACAGTCACTCTGCAGGTGCTGAGCCGTTGTGCTTGAGAAGGGTGGAATTGGATGGATTGAATGAAGAACTTCTCCCATGAGAAGTGATCGCGAAAGCACTTTTTTTTTTGCTTAGCCTAGCAAAAAGGAGACTTGGAGGAACAAGGCTGTCTATAAAAACACATCGATAAGGGGAGACATAAGGGAGGGGTGAAGAGTTGTTGGGGCAAATGGGGAGTGAGTTTGGAAATTGAAAGGAAACTTCCAGTGACCAGGGTGAGGGTCTAGAGCAGACTTCTAGTGTAACAGGGATGGAAAAAACCAGTTGGTTCACAACTTTGAATTCATTCATGATAGCAGCTGTATGAGATGGTGCCTGTTATAGCAAAGGACTAGATCTCCTGGTTTAGAAGACCCCACTAACATCCCATTTTTTGTGTGTGTTTTTCAGTTGACTCATTAATTTGGAAAAACAAATGCACAAGTACTTAAGTTGGTCAAAAATATTGCTTTCTTAAGAAGAGCCTGAAGACTTTCGGATATTTCTATGAGGGTAGTTGAAGGAAGTTGTAATGTGTCTCCATCTAGTAATTAGAATTTAATGATTTTGCACATGGATCCTAACTTGAAAGCAGAAGGAGTATTAAGTCCTTCCATTTTGAGAATGCCCTTCCAGAGGGATGACTCTCTCCTCACAGTTACAGTTCAGATGACCCTACAACACATGCAGATCCCCGCCCTGGGGATGAATGTGTAATGGAGAATGATATGCACGACTCAAATCAGCATTTTCAGCGCTGATCTCCCAGTTTTCAAACAGGCTGCCGGGAGGTGTTTGTGACTCACCTGCAAACACAAATCCAGTCTAGCTCAGGGGTAGGCCGGGCAGGGACTGGCCCAGGAGATCCCCGTCCCTCTGTGCCAGGTCCCTCTGACCTTCATTTTGGAAGCTATTCAAGCATCTCTTTCTGCAGCAGTCTGGCAGGAGAAAGGCAGTTCCCCAAATAGCTGTGCTGGGAACCAGGCACGTTTTCAGACGTTCAAGCTGGTGCTTTGTATTCTGTCCAGGTGCTGCTGCAGCTTTTTTTTTTTTACAGAGAGATATGAAACCTGGCGCTCAGATCGGGTTTCCCAGTGGTCCATGTGTAGCTTTAGGAGGAGTGCATCGCAGGGTATATTCTCCATGTGCAGCTCTGAACGGCTGTAAAATATGAAGATGCATTTTAGCTGTGTGTCTTTTGCAATGGTGATGCAGCCGCTCGTCAATTTATCTGTCACTAGCATTAAGGGTTGTCAGACTTCTACAGGCTTCTCAGAAAATGTGTCAGAATTATAGGAGTTCTAAAGCTTATTCTTATCCTAATTGGATTAGTTAAATACTCTTTTTAAAAAAAGCCCCCAAAGGTTAAAAATTGTTACTTTCCTCAAGGAGATTGTGCGAAAGTGGTATTTTATAATTATCTTTCTGTTATTTGCATGTATATTAAACATTTGAGAGTTTGACTTGGGGAAAAAAAGCTGTGTGTTTAATGCATTTCCCTTATTTGTCTTTCATAATCTATTTAGCTCTCTTTAAAATAAGTAAACAAAAATCTGTTATCATCAGGACATAAGGTGACATTCTGGGTGGCTCATCAAATTAAGAAATAATATGATCACACTGCTGCCGTTGCCTCAAGAAAAATCGTTTAACTTCTTTGCTGTAGTTGTCCCATTTGCACAATGTGGTTAATCGCTCCTCCTTCCTCTGGCTGTTGCACAGCTCAATCCATTAGTATTTTTGTAAAGTTATGAGCCCCTTGGAAATAAACACGGCATGGATACCACGTGTTCTGTGCATGCGGAGTAGCTCAAGTGAGCAGAGAAGTCGCTCTGAGGCAGCGCCGGCTGCCGCAGGGCCCTGCTGCAGAGCTGCTGTGGCTGACACGCGGGTGAGCCTCCGCACCAGCGCTGGGAATAATGGGAGAACAGTCGGGAAAACGCAGGTGGGAGAGATGGAGTATTGGTAAGCAATCAGAAAGCTATGTGGTAGGTACCTTAAAAACTGGAATAATACACACAGCTGTTTGAAGAAGACCATATCCTGGGCTGCATCAAAAGATGTGTGACCAGCAGGGCGAGGGAGGTGATTCTGCCCCTCTACTCTGCTCTTGTGGGACCCCACCTGGAGTACTGCATCCAGCTGTGGAGTCCCCAACATAAGAAGGACATGGACCTGTTGGAGTGTGTCCAGAGGAGAGCCACGAGGATGATCCGAGGGATGGAACATCTCTCCTATGAGGAGAGGCTGAGAGAGTTGGGACTGTTCAGCCTGGAGAAGAGAAGGCTCCAGGGAGATCTTATTGCGCCTTCCAGTATCTAAAGGGGCTACAGGAGAGCTGGGGAAGGACTTTTTACAAGGGCATGGAGTGATAGGACGAGGGGGAATGGCTTTAAGCTGGAAGAGGGCAGGTTTAGATTAATCATTAGGAAGAAGTTTTTCACTTTAAGGGTGCTGAGCCCCTGGCCCAGGTTGCCCAGAGAGGTCGTTGAAGCCCCATCCCTGGAGGTGTTCCGGGCCCGGTTGGATGGGGCTTGGAGCACCCTGGGCTGGTGGGAGGTGTCCCTGCCCAGGGCAGGGGGGTTGGAACTCGATGATCTTCAAGGTCCCTTCCAACCTAAACCATTCTGTGATTCTAAGACATGTCAGGGAGATTTGTTTGCTGATGGACAGCATTGCAAAGCTGTATGTAAAGTGTAATAGTGGCTAGCTGGAGGACTGATTCAGGGCTGACATAGCATTTTGGGTAAAGTTTAGTCCATTACAGGTATTGCTCCAAGTGTAGCCTTCAAACTGCAAGAGAAGCACGGGACAGTGATGACTACTGACTGCGAGCCAGTCGTCTGGCAGCCCAAACGTTCCACTGTTTGCTCTCAAAGTAGTATACCTTATCTGTTGGTTTCTTCCCCACAAGGTTTTAGAAGAGAATGGAGAACAAGTGCCCTGCTACTCTGTCATGGTGAGTTTACAAGAAGTTGGTGGAGCTGAAACTAAGAACTGGACTGTTCCCAGGAAGCTGAGTGAGTTTCAGAACCTACACCGGAAACTCAGTGAGGTACGACTCTCGGTTAGGGGAGGGAGAAGACACAAATTGCTAAAATTTGTCAGAACGATGCTTGGAGAGGGGAAAACCAGATAAAAATTTAGTATTACCAGTTTTTATTCCAGCCTTTTGGCTTTTACCCTTTTAGAGGTGGTTTTCTATCTGTGTGTTTCTGGCCTCTGCCAGATGCTTATAAAACTGGTTTATAATTTTTTTTTCTTAATAATTAATGTTTTGCTGAACTAACCCAATGTTAAAATGGTATATGCTCTGCACTGTCATGCAAGAGCCTGATTTAAAAACTTAGATTTTTGTCTCTGGCTTCCAGGGAGGTATTAGGAAAGATGGCTTTTGGGGACAGAGAAGGTTTCCTTTTACAGTGCTTTAAACCTTTCTGTCTAATAAGGCATAGATAATGATGGTGGTGGGAAGAGAAAGGGTTTAGATGTGTCAGCCCGTAGTGGGTAAGGGAAGGTGTTTTTCAAAGTGCTGGGAGGGGTGTGGAAGGGAGATGAGAGTACAAAGGAGTCTTTTCATTTCTGTTCTGAACCACCTCTGTTTTTCTGCACATGTATGTTAAGTGAGCTCTCCTTTCTCCTACGCAGTGTTTTCCGTCATTAAAGAAAGTTCAGTTGCCTTCCCTCAGCAAGCTGCCCTTCAAATCCATAGACCAGAAATTCATGGAGAAATCCAAGAACCAGCTTAATAACTTTCTGCAGGTAAGAAAACAAAGACAAAAACAAGCGTTTGAATCGTGCCTCTGGAGCGGATGTTGTCTCTCTATTGACTAAAGAGAGAGCCTAGAACAGATGGGTCAGATGTGAGGTTTGACGCTATAAATGTCAAAGTTGTCTAAAATGCCTGAAGTTGAGATGAGTTTGGCTGATAGTAACCATTCCACTAAGTGGTAAGTTAATCTAAACTTTGATTAATTAATAAATAGTAAAAAGTGAATCCTGGAATTGCCACTTTTAACTACAGCACTTCACAACAAATTTCTTACAAATGAGAACTTTTTAAAAGAAAGCTGTAAGATTAAAAACTTTAATCTTACTACCTCTAATACTTTAGAACGAGCTTCTTAAAGTATCTTTGAAGTATCTTTGTGAGACACAGATCTCTTTTTTTCTCACTGTACCTCTGAACCATGTCTTAATCAATTTTACTGGATGGCCTGACGCTTCTTGTTCCTTAACAAGAAATATTTAATTGATGTGTTGTTTCTGTCATTATTTTTCTTTCACAGAAATTGCTCTCTGATGAAAGACTCTGCCAGAGCGAAGCACTTTACGCCTTCTTGAGCCCTTCCCCAGAGCACCTCAAAGTTATTGATGTGCAGGGAAAGAAGTCGTCTTTTTCACTCTCCTCATTTCTAGAACGACTTCCTGGTGATTTGTTTTCTCATCAGGAGGTAAGTGGTAGAAAAGTAATCTTCCAAATTTAATTACTTTTCCAAAGTAAGCAAGGAGAGCCATTAATATCATGTATTTGAATGGCAGGTAATATTGGAAGGCATTTCCAAAGGTAATTTTTAATTTACTGTGGGTGAACAAGGAGTCAGAAATAAGAGCTGTCTAAGAATTTAAAAGGTGTTTGTTAATAAAATAAGTGTCCTGCGCTTTGATAAATATATATAGGCAAATGTGTAACCTCTCACAAATAAACGAATTGTGGTCCATATGGGCTTATTTATTTTTTATAACAGCATTTCCCACTTTTTGTGCTCTTGACATGCATATTTCAGAGGGTTTTTGACAGGTAAAAATAATTCTCTTTTAGGAAACTTCTCTTGGCAGGGAACAGCTGTGTGTCCTTAATAATTTCTGGACAATGTCTGAAGCCAAGCTAGTTTTAACAAAGAATGTTGGCAAATGGTAAAGGCTCGCTGAGGGAATTTGCAAATACAGGCAGGAGCCCATGTGTGCCAACCAGTTGGGGAATTTGATACTAAGCCATAAAAAATCATTATCTTTCAAAATGCAGTGAAGAATAGATTAGTGGCTAAAATTGGCTATAATTCCATGGCGCTCTATTCTGTGTGGTTCATGTTGCAGATATGCAGCCTCCAAGGAGCTGTTTCTATTCCCCTTTTTAGTTATACGTTATATGAAATAATTGTTTTCTTCCATCCACTGCAGAGAACTACAGCATGTGCCTTCTGCAGGATAAATGGAGTCTGGGGAACTTGTTCAGTTCTAGTCTGTTAATAGGCAAAAAGATGGTCTTGCATCTCTCAGGAATAAGAAAATCCTATATATTTTCATTTTTAAAAACTGCACTTTTTTGCATCTAGATGCTGAATGCGTATGTCTCACTTCGGAGTAATAAATATAAAGAAAGTTTGAAAAACTGATTTTACACTTCGATAGAAGTACTGCAGTTCTAAAAACAAAAGTGCATTCACTAAAGTGACTGTTAGGTAGAAGTAGCATAAAAGCATAGAAGCATGAAGCTATTTGTATTTCTCTATTTAATTGAAAAACATCCTGAAGAAGAAAGCCAGACTGCACGTATATTGTATTACGTGAGTGTGTAGGAGGAGATAGTTAGGAAATATGGGAGAAGGAAAGGGAGTTTGTAATGAGAGTGCGTGAGAGAGGAGAGAAAACAAAGAAATGAAGCAGCAATGAAGCAACTGGTGCTGAAAGAGCAGGAAGGAAGTAGAGAAAAAAAGGGCACAGAGAATGCGGCAACAGAGGAGTCGGACCATAACTTCTTAGTTTAAATTTAGGGCTATTTCTTACTTGTGGGACTAGGAGTTTAATTTTGGCTAGACTGTATTATGCCAGGCGCTGTGCAAATGCAGACAAAGACCATCCACCTTCCCTCTCCTCTCCCCTCCTTCCCTAAGCTTAAACATAAGGCGAGACAACAGAATAGAGATGGAGGGAGTATGGGAAACAGTTACAGCTTCTGAATCAGTATGGTAAACGTTTGTCCTAGTTTAAAAATAATGATAAAACTAAGTGGAGGGAGGGGAATTGTGAGGTGGTCTGGGATCAACTCTAATTTTTCTTGGATGTCCTTGTCTTTCAGTGTGAGCTTTAGATCAGCTCAGTCTTGCCCAGTGATAGCATTTTGGATTATGTACTGAAGCAGTTAAACTATGATTAAATCATTTGGTACAAGGACGTTAATGAAGTTAGCTGTGTTAAACCACACCTTGCAAAGCTGTTAGAGTTGTGTTCTCTTTGTAACTAAGAATTTTGTATTTGGGACTTTGTAGAAGAGAACGCTCTTGTACAGCTCTCTGCCTTTTACGTCTCGTCTTACATTTTTCAAATATGTGTTAGAGCAACAATATTACCTCTTGAGTGCTGTTTTCAGGATTAGATATTGCAGCAATTTCAGATCTTTTTTATATACAGCTCCTTGGACAGGGCTAGCTTTAGAATATATTTCTTAGCTCTCAAGACCAAAACCAAATCAGAGGAGAAAATGCGGTTGATATCATCTAGAGGAAGGGCTTTTAGGTTTATGAAGTGTTGGATGGAAAATACACTGTGGTGCAAGAATTTATACTTTCCATTGTGTTCCGTAAATGATAGGGGATTCACTGCACAGCAGAAAATAGAGCAGGGGCCTCGTAGAGGTCATCAGGTCTACCCTCCTGCTCCAAGCAGACTCAACTGTACTGGCAAAATTCTTGGCGCGTGTTTGTCTAACGTGTTTTTAAACTTCTGATAACTGGTGCTCTCTAGCTGAGCAAGGCAGCACATCCCAGTTCTCAGCTATCTTCATGGTTAGAAACCTTTTCATGGAATCACGGAATTTTCAGAGTTGGAAGGGCCCTCTAGAGATCATCTGGTCCAACCCCCCTGCCACAGCAGGATTGCCCAGAGCACGTTAGTCCGGACTGCCCCCAGGCGGGTCTTGAACATCTCCAGAGAAAGGAACTCCACAGCCTCCCTGGGCAGCCTGGGCCAGTGCTCTGCCACCCGAACCATAAAGGAGTTTCCTTACTGTCTAACCTAAATCTCCCTTCTTTAGCCAGCTAGCTCTTGTCCCGTCCGCAGCAAGCACTGAACAGTTTGAGTTAGGATCATCTTGTTTATCAGGAGTTACCACTTTCCTTTTGTCTTTTATTCTTTTATTTCTTAGACTGAGCAGCCCCTATTTCTCCTAGTTTTTGTTAGGTTATGTTTTATTTACTTCTTATGGCTTTGTTCTGGACTTACCCTATTATCCATATTTTTCTTGGAAATGTGGTGACTAAAATTTGAAACACACTGCTTCCACTAGGTTTTCCTATTCCCATGCATGAAAATAATTTTTATATCTATATGTGTATGTACATCATACAAACAATGCTCGTGCTTAAACATCATGGTATTACACTTGCCTCTTCCACGGCAGTATGGCCCTGGGATCTTTTTCTATAGTCTTATTAATATCAACTGTTTCGTTTCCTGCACTTACGGAGTGAGCTATTGCTGCTTTGCATCTGTCTTTATGAAACCCTGTGGGCTCAGCTACAAATTCAGTAAGCTCACCTGCAAATTCAGTAAGCTTATTTTCTGTTCTGCTGCCCAAGTGCTTAATGAAAATACTGAATGATGTCTCCTATGAAAAATTAAATAAAACATAATTTTTGGAATAATTAAAATAATGAAGGGCCAAGAAGCCTATTAAACCAGAGGAAGATAGTGAACAGGACTGGAGTTTGCTCTAGACTGTGTCCCCGGAGAAAACGCTGTTCATCGTCAGTGAATTTGTGTGCTTGTGTGGTAAGACGGGTAATGATTTGTGGTTTCCTTGCGTGGCATTTCTTGTTGGCATGGTTTGGCTTTTTGTTCCCTGCCCTCGGTCACAGCTTAGCCTACCGTTAGCAGAAAGCTTTAAAAACTGAGGACTCGCCAAGCTGCAGAAGTGCGTAAACAGGGGAGTCTACGTGAACGTTTACAGTGCAGTTCAGTGCTGTGGGGTTTCTTTTCCTTTGTTTTTCTGGTTGGGAGGAGAGAAGCAGCATCTCAAGCAGCGCTAGAGAAAATGCCAAATGTGACACAGGCAGTGAAGGGTATGGGATATGTAAGTGTTGGAATATGCTGTGCTTGTGGAGTTATTTATTTATACACTGCTAGGCAGCGCAATGCCTGGGGAAGATTCTCAGGGACTGGAAATGTACCTGAAGTCAGTGGTGGGCTTTAGATGGGATTTGGAGGGTGTGAGGAAGGAGTGAAACAAACCGATGTACAGCTGAGACGCTGTCGGATACTGTCTGTATAGCAGGGGTTGAAATGACAGAGAAGGGATGACTGAAAGCTTGTGACCATGCGAATAAGGCCAAGACAGACACAAAAACAATGCAAGAGAAATAGAACCATGAGGCAGGTTTTCCAGACTAGATGGTGAGAGGGGGGGAAAAAGGCAGCATTAGACGACGGAATGATAAGGAGGAAAGAAAGGCAGAGGAAGAGATGACGTATTTCTTTGAAAACCCGAGCTGAAGAAAGAGAATTTGTCTGCACGCCATTCTGACCATTCCAGAACCAGAGCCTGGGGCGTTGCGCCAGCCTCAGTGGGGGTCACGTCTGCCTCACTGCAGCTTTGCTCCAAGCGCAGGCGGGCGGGGGAAGATGCAGGAAAGCAAAGGGCTGTGCTGGCTGCCATGAGTAACGGTGCGTGGTGTAGTCCTGATGCTGAAGTAGATCTTCACGACACTGAGAAACGACCTGCTGTCTGCTCTTCATTCTTGAATAAATGGTACTGCCAAAACTGCGGTGGTTCAATCCATTCTTCTCCTGTGAGTCTATTCTGAATAACTCTGCTCCCTTTGGTACCCTGAGCTCGGGTATCCTCAGGCTCAGATCACTACTTTAAGAGGGCTGGCTGTGCTCCTTCCCCAGGGCACGGCAGTAACTAAATCCATTCCAGAAGAAGGATGGGGAACTGCATTGCATACCCGTGTTGTGTCTCTCTTCCCAGGAAGAAACAGAAGAGGATAGTGACCTGTCGGACTACGGAGAGGAGGTGGATGGGAAAAGGGACTCTCTTGCTGAACCATGTTTCATGCTGATTGGAGAGATTTTTGAGCTGCGAGGAAGTAAGTTGTAAACCTGCTTATTTGCTAGTGGAATCTGTTGGCCAAGAAAGTGGGGGCACTTTGTAATTTCAATTTTTCTGCTGTTTCAATAAGTGGAAATGTTCTTGCAATCTATATAGCCAGTGTGTTTGGAACAGAGCTGTTCTTTGGTGGTTCATAACTTTGATGCTTTCAATCAAAAGGGAAATTTCAGTATAGCGTGGCAGCAAGGGAGAGCATTTGCCTTCAATATTCTTAAGTTTTTCATTCAAATTCTGGAAAAAAAACAGAAAACTACAAAAGCATGGTTTCTGTAAATAGGCTGCATGTTAGAATGTATGAAGGAAAGAAAAATGGCTTTATTACAGAACATGTCACTGACAACATAATTTTAATGGCTGTTTTAAGTGTAATATGTATGTATTTTAGTTCTACAATTTGTAGAGTGGAAAAGATGCTAGAATTGTGGCATTTTTCAGTACCAGATTTTTTTTTTCCTCCTTTACATAAATAAATGACAGTAATAAAGAAAACTACTTTTGTTTCTATTTGAATGTGCAGCCACACTTGATGCTCTCTAAAATTATTTACAGGGTAACTATTACAAAATGCAGCACCTTCCAAAAATGGCAGATGTATCTTCCAAATATAGACTTTCTTCTGCTGACGGAGAACAGCATGAAAGAAAGATTAACCAGTAATTACTAGGAAGCACTCACATTTGTTTCTTTTATTTGTAATGAAAAGCTAACTGCTTGGTTTATTTGAGTGAAAATGTTTTCAGGATTTTAATGATGCTGCCCTGTGTACAATATTATATTAGTAGGTATGAAGAGGGTGTGAATTTTGAGGGTTTTCCTTTTTTTCTGGTAGAAAAAGGGGTTTGGGTAGTTGTATGGCTCAATAAACTTGAAATATTCTTAAACGTAAAAGTTTACAGTAAAAACTACGAATGCATATTACAGGTATGTTTATATAATCTGCAAGAATTAAAAACCATATAGCAAACAGTACAGGGAAAGCAGTCAAAAAAAATTAGACCCATGTACAATTAGTGAAATCTCATAAAGGATTATAACAGATATGTTTACTGTAGGGCTGTGGGGGCGTATTTTTGGGGGGGGAGGGGGCAGTGGGAAGATTTTGGATGTGATTATGGGTTCCCTAATGTTATTAAACTCTTGATCTTTGGTTTTTTTGTCATTTTTCATTGCTCTAGTGTTCAAGTGGGTCAGAAAAACATTAATTGCACTAGTACAAGTCACTTTTGGAAGAACTATCAACAAGTAAGTAGCTGTTACTTTAACTGAACCTGCATCATTGTTCTATGAAAAAAGGACTGAGAGTAGAATTGTTAAAAAATAATCTGGACATTCTGTTATATATGATAATCTGCAATTGTTTTCCACAGCTCAATTTACAAATACATTATGTTGATCAGGGAAGATGCAGATACGTGAATTATCTTTTTCCTTATTTTTTCCCCTACACGGGGCTTTGTTTTTGAAAGAACACAATATTTCATGGGATTTTATATATATATATATATACACATACGTATACATATATAAAAATAGCAAAAATTATTTGCGATCTTGTTTTTCTGAACAGCCTGGCTCTGAATGGCTATTAGTTTGTGCTTTATCTTTCAGTCCCGTGAAGATTTTTGATGGATCTGAAACTAGGTTTCCATTGTCAGTAATTTCTTTCAAATAATAGAATCAATCATAGAAGGGTTTTGGTTGGAAGGGACCTTAAAGATAACCTAGTTCCACCCCCCTGCCCTGGGCAGGGACCCCTCCCACCAGCCCAGGGTGCTCCAAGCCCCATCCAGCCTGGCCTTGGACACCTCCAGGGATGGGGCAGCCACAGCTGCTCTGGGCAACCTGGGCAATGCCTCACCACCCTCACAGGAAAGAATTTCATCCTAATATCTAATCTAAATCTGCCCTCTTCCAGCTTGAAACCATTAGCCCTTGTCCTATCACAACAGGCCCTGCTACGAAGTCCCTCTCCAGCTCTCCTGTTGGCCCCCTTTAAGTACTGGAAGGCCACAGTAAGGTCTCCCCGGAGCCTTCTCTTCTCCAGGCTGAACACCCCCAGCTCTCTCAGCCTCTCCTCACAGCAGAGGGGCTCCAGCCCTCGGAGCATCTTTGTGGCCTCCTCTGGACCTCTCCAACAGGTCCATGTCCTTCTTATGTTGGGGCCCCAGGGCTGGAGGCAGCGCTGCAGGTGGGGTCTCCCCAGAGCGGAGCAGAGGGGCAGAACCCCCTCCCCCAATCAAGTCAAATACATGTTTCTCTAAAGTGACTGAAATAATGTTTATACATGATGGGAACCATTAATCTATAACGTGAAGCCTGTACATGTGTAACAGCGATGTGTTTTCGTAAATGTATTTTTCTGTATCATTTGAGGACTTGCCTGCCAAGCGAGGCCTGGATGAGGCGATGAAGTAAGCGTGCGTGTCTGTACACAGCCTTCATGTGGAAAGCTGTATCATTGGTCAGAAAAACTTTGGAAAAGTATTCTACCAGCAGAACAGGCTGTTCTTTGTCCAGTCAGTCACTAAATTTGACTAATTGCTTTTAAAATCTCTCACGGTTGTTATCTAGTGGTAAATTGGACAAGAAGTGATGGAAAGTTACGCAGTTGACTCCCAGTGAGCTGATGGTCTCTGACAGTATCCATTCCCTGAGTTTTAAATTCACCGGTTCATTTGTTCACACACTGCTGCTCGCTAGCATGAGACACACCTGAGAGGGGACAGAGAGAGTGCGTGGGAGCACAGCGTGCACGCAGCAGTGCTCTGTGGCTTTTTACACATTGGTTGAGTTTTTACATTTATTGATTTTAAGGGATTTGGCCGTACCGTGGCACAGTCGGGCAGTAGTGCCTGGAGCCGGCTGTCTTCTCAGACTCTTTGTGCTGGAGGCTCCAGTGAGCGCCTGCAGCCTCAGGAGGAGGCTGCTGTCTCCGTCTGTAATCCCCTCACTGATGTGCTGTTGGTGTCTGTGAGGGAATTTACTGCGCTTTTATCAAAACTTCATCTGGTTTTATCCCACCAGGCACATCTGTGCATGGAACTAGTTTGAAGTTGGCTAGAATTGGTTAGCTGATTTCTATGTCTTTACCCAGTGGAGACCTTGTAATCCTTGAAATACATACTATTTCAGTGTAGCACTTGTAATTTGTCATGTGTGTTTGTGGATTACGTTGAAATGTGGCCTTCTCCACACTTCAGTCAGGTATCTGGAGTGACCTAGATCCTAGAGCACCCAGAGCTGAATATGACTTGCCGTGATGCTGGTGGAATCAGCTCAGATAAATTGGGATAATTACATGGAAACGAGCATCACTTCCACTGCTTTCAGGAGTAAAAAGAACAAATCTGCATAAAACATGAAACATCAGCTCTGATGGGCTCCCTTCTGCACTTCTTTACAGGCAAATCCGTGACACTGTACACTGGATGTTCAGTGAACCGATGCTTGTTTACTACATTGGTGTGTTTCGAGATGCTTTTTGGCCAAATGGAAAGTTAGCACCGCCACCGAGAGCCAAGAGCGATGAACAAAAGCAGGAGACGAAACAGAGAGCACAGCAAAAACTACTTGAAAACATTCCAGGTGAGATCACTTTCATTCTGCTTAATGATGGATTTAATAACTAGTAAGGAAGCTGGTTAATCAAATACTCTTTGCTGCATTTTAGATTTTTCCTGTAGAGTTGTAAATTATGGTTATTTGCATAAATAAAAGGGCATGGATTCGGGTATTATTGGTTGATGCAGAATCCAGTATTGCTCTATTTTTGTCTGTATTTAATATTCATCAGGGAATCTAAGTTAAGACTCTCCCTGCTGGTTCTCTGAGCAAATACCAGCTGGTTCTGCTACCTGGAAACTACGTGACAAATAGGCAGAGTGGCACCACCCCAATTGTTTCTTCCCCTTATATTTCAAAATTGAAGAGGGAGCTCTACCCGCGCTGTCAGCGTTGTGTGTTGCTATCTATTTCTAAGATAGAGATAGATAAGATATCTAAGATAGATAAGAGGTTTCAGGGCACGGGATGTTAGAGGGACCTGCAGCCTGGACACAGAAGCATCCTAGACTGAGGTTTCCAGGATTTGACTTTCCCTGCCGTTACCTCCCAGGCCCAGGCAGGTTCCTCTTCAGCACGCGTGTGTCTGGGGCACCCTTCTGAGGTGCTCCATCCTGCCCCGCTCGCAGGACAGGCAGTCCAGGTACATAGTGCTGCCTCTTCAGCGATCACATAAACCCAAAGGCACCTGACTGGGAAGAACCAGTTAAATTCATTCCATTTAGCCCTTGGAAACGCACTTAAACATAGCTTGAATGCTTTTTGTCTCCCCTCCATCTGAGTAGAATGTACTTTAATGAGCTATTTTATGGCTTCGCTGAGATAGCTCATATACCCCCTTGCATTAGGTTGTTTAATCAGCTTTTACTGCAAAAATAGCAGTGGGGATGCATGCAAAATAGTCGTCATTTGATGTGTAAACAACCCTCTATTTACTCTCTGTGTTCTATGTTATATACTCACCTACTTACCTGGAGTAGCCTTCTGTAGTTGGCTTGTGGTTTGTTTCTGAGTTAGGAGAGATGTGTCAGGACATCAGCTGAATACATCTAAAGTTAATGATGAGACATTGGATCGCTGTTTATTCTCTAATTTAATCCAAAATGTAAATAATTGACTTGGAATTCTCTTATCTGGTTACTCGCGAGAAGTATTTTCTGTGAAAATTCTGAGAGGCAATTAAAGTGCTAAATCCGTGTTAACTGTTGTAGGAATTCTGTCTTTGTGGCTGAAGGTGCATTGAAGTGAATGGTTTAAAAATGGGTTAAGAGTTGACTCTGTGAGGTGAACTACCGAAAAGGCATTCTACGTATCACGTTCAAACACTTAAAATGTTGTCACTGAGCCGCATATGCTATTATTTAGCATAACTTGGGAATAAGGGTGTCTTTTAACCTGTGACCCGAGTTCCCTGTGCGTTTTTAAAAGGTTGGTGAATGGGGGCTGTGCATGTAGGAACCAGGGGCCGTGAGGTGCAGTGGCTTTGTTTCCTCTCGTCGTGTATTTTCGGGCGGTAGCGTCAGCTGGAGGTTTTGCCTAGCATGGGGGAAGCGATGTAAGCTGAAGCAATGTTTGTTGCAGATACTCTGCAGAGTCTTGTCGGACAACAAAACGCCCGCCACGGTGTAGTGAAAGTGTTCAATGCGTTGCAAGAAAGGAAGGCTAACAAGCATCTGCTCTACGTGAGTAACGGGGAAAGGAGCCTCTTAACTTCACTGTCCTGTTAATTGCTGAGCACTGCTCGCTCAATCTCAAAGCCGTGGGGGTGTGTGGTGTTTTTGCAGAGGTTTATGTTGGACTACCGTTCGGTGTGCAAGTAACCTTTTCTGTTATTAAAATAAGTCAGAAAAAAATGTACTTGGTTCTATCCTTTAACTAGTTCTGAATAGCAAAAAGCTGTTTAAGTTTAAAAACAGTATTGCTTTTGTCTAAAAGAGATCCTCTACTGTGTCCAACTTGCTTAAGGTGCAAACTAACTTCTTCATATAGCTGAGAAAAATAAACATACCTTGGAGGATCTTAGGGAAGGAGAGCTCCGGGATGGGCTCGCAGTTAGGACATGACAGCCCTCCGAAAGTCCCACTGCTCTACTGTTGGTTGGGACCGGTCGGAGCAGGCAGCTGGATCCTCGCTCCCAGTCAGTCTCTTCTGGCTCGTTTCCTTCAGCAGCCGGTCGCGTAACGCAGCCTCAGCGCAGGAGCGGACGCAGCCTGTGCAGGAGGCGCATGCCCTGCCGCTTGCGTACGTGGCTACCGCGGCTTCGACAGGACGGCACCCGCTTGTGCAGGGGGGGAAATCCTCATCTTGAAAGCAGCTGCCCGTGGCACTTGCCGCCTTTCAGCCTGAAGGCATTCCCCGTGTTATCTGTAGGGCGCACGCTAACTGTAGGGTGCCAGAGAGGTAGCTGGCTGAATGACGAGGAGGATGACCCTACGTGCTTCTGTTGTCTGCGATGCTCTAAACGTGGCAGAAAGGAAAAAGAAATTCTCATTTGGCACCTACGCTCGCTCATGCTAACTCTTTTCTGTTTTTCAGGTTTTGCTGGAACTGCTGCTAACTGAACTGTGTCCTGAGCTAAGAGCTCATTTAGAGCAGCTTAATGCTACTTAGGTTTGAATCTGCACAATTGGACCACTAGAGAAATGTCTATGTCCGATAATAGACATGAAACTTATTTCCTCTTTTCCATAGAGGGCTGAGGACTATGATTATTTTTAGCGTTTTTCTTTCCTCTTGAGTTTTTTGTGAAGTAAACAGACTTGAAAAGATCTGATGCTGTAGTAGGGTAGACAAAACAATGCTGTATAGTTGCCAATTTTTATTTAAATTGTTCTATTTGACTACTCTTCTGTTTCAAATATAGATTGAAAAATAAATGTTCATATAAGCTGAAAGAAACCAGAAAATATTTTAAACATTTACGAAAAGAAATTTTGCTTATAGTGGTAAACTAATGAATGTTGTACAGTTCTAATCTCCTCACTGAGGATTTGAGCATTCCTTTTCTCTTGTGTATTGAAAAAGCCTTGTCGTGCAATACTACATGTAAAGCTATCGTGAAAATTTTATCAATTTTGTTTTTACCAAAGATTTCCTGTAGTTTGAAGCATTTGTAAGCAATAAATAACACAACTGGATTGCGGTACTGGATAATGAGGCTGTACTGACAACTGATGACTGAGTTTGACAGCGCTAGTTTCGTAAGGAATATTTACGTTACTTTGAAGTCTGTGTCCAAAATATGTATTGTAAACTGGTATGTCCTAACAGAATGCCTGTGTTAAATGTTAGTTCAGAGATTAGTGCTTATGAATTGCTTCTATGAATGATTAAGTAGACATTTAATTAAACCATTCCAATAACTTCCCTGATATTACTCAGGGCTGTTTTATTCAAATACCCCGATTTCAAACAACCTTCAAATCTTTCCCTTATTTTATACAAGGAAAGAAAACTATGTCTTCAGTGGTTTATTGTTTTTTTTTGGTTTTTTTTTTAATTTATGTAAAAATATGTAAATATGGTCTTAATGCACATCTAAAAAATTAAACATCATCAAAAATCCCTAGGTGACACTCATTACTTTCTCTTAAATTCAGTACAGTTGTGCTGCTAGAAAAACCGCTTGCAGTTAAGACTGGCTGTAGTTTAAGGTACGCAAATTCAGTACCTTAATTGGTAGAGCCAATTGGAACAGCCTTCTGTTCCAACAGTCCCAAAGAAGCGTTCAAGCCATGGCACAGTCCTAAGAAGCAAGCCAAATTCGGCACATACAAAGTTTTACAAGTAAATAGGTATTTAGAAATGTGCAAGCTTACCATAGCAATCGGTAACATTTTACTAGTGGTTAATCAAAGTACCTTTTGATAAAAGATTCCGCATAACATTGCTCAGGCATGCACAGTCCTGGCCAAAACGTGTTCAACTATTTCTCATACAGAGGCAGTGCAAATGCGATATGAAGAAGGACTGAGGAGAACAGGCTCATGCAGAGGACGTGTATATTGAATGTTTCCATACTAATGGTTTTTTTTTTCCGTGGTTCTCTAAGTCGTAGTTTTTAGTTTTAGAAGCTGACGTGGTTTGAACTGCAAAGCTTAGTGACATACAGGCCGATTTCCAACTTTGAAGCTCTGCAGTCTTAGAGTAAAATGTGTTAAGACACGTAAGTAGATCTAGACGCATTAGAAGAGCATGAGAAAGAAAGTTGTACGCGCCACTAACAATGGTAAGATTTTAAAAAAGGTCGGGACCTGTGAATGGGTTGTGTGTGAAAACTAGACAAGTTTGGGTTCAAGCTTGTCAGGATATTAAATAATAAACCTTAAGTCTTCAATGCCATTTTAAAAAGTCTGCCTTTGCCTCATCTTGGTTAAAGGAAGAGTATGAGCTTTTTGCTTTCTCTCTTTTTTAGACAAAAAAGAATCAGTAAATTGCTTTAAGTAACAATTTACAGAAAGCTGAGAAACAAGCAGTAAGCGATGAACAGTTTATAATTGCTGGAGATTGTAAATGGTTTATTGTAGGAAATACATTTGTATACCAGTCACAGTTAAAGGAAACACTAAATTTTCCCAAGATTAGCTGCCAGTTCAAGGTCAGAAGCAACACCAGGATCCAGAAGGCATGCCTTTGAAAACAAAGAGCAGGGGGAGTTCTCAATTATGGCTAAAACAAAATGTTGTCAAGGTAACATTAATAAGGTCTTTAAGTTTTGTTGGCAATATCTGAGCTAACTTGTTAAAATATTAAAGAGTTAATCTATTCAGCTTTAAATGCCTGTTTCTGATGCCACGTAAGAAAAATTCAGTATTTAAATTGAGCATCCTTGTCTATAGTGTTAGGCTTGGTTTTATTTTTCGTATTGTGTTTGTTGGTATGGCATGCGCTGGCACCACAGTCACAGACATAAATCTGCTTATAGACTGGAGCGGTTTCCTTCACTTTGGTGTTCAGCTATTTCAGTACCCTCTGGGACGCCCATCTGCTCTCCCCTGCCTCTTTCAAAACTGGCTGGGTCTAAGAATGGTAGGCCAAAGCCGCAGCTGAACAGCTAATTAAAAAAAGCAAATATGATTTTAATTTTAAGTGGGTATAATTGTACAGTTAGCAGGAGAGTTATTTTCCAGGTACAAAAGAAACTGAACACTCTTGTCGTTTACTTGTTCTAAAGTTACTGCTTCAGGTAGCTTCCTTGTTTATTTTCTGTCCCTTCTCTTTTGTTGGCGATGGAGAGACGCGTGGCACCAGTCAATAGAAATCATCTCCTTTTATACTGAGAAGCTAGTGACGTTCCTAGATCGGTCTCAGATGTAGGGCTAGCGAATGAGGAGTGACAGCTGTAATTTTCTTCCCGTTGTGGTGGTTACGCTAGAGCTGAATGGAGACGGTGGGAAGGGCTATGCTCGCACAAAGCCGTGCAGCGATGCAATCCTGATGGGCCTCTTCCGTGCCTTAAGACTTACCTAGGACTACTGGCTGCGGTGTTCACAACGCCCCAGCTTGTATTCCTTTGCTGATCTGCCCCTCGTCCTATCCTCTGCAACACTTTTCACAGCAGGAGAATAAAATGTTTAAAATGTATTCAGAAGTTCGCCTACTCTGTGAGGCCTCCCGTATCAGTGGCTTCCCTGAGTAAGGAGCCACATACATTGTTTTTTGATAATTTATCATTTACATAACTCTCCATTAAAGTATTCTACTTGCAGAAACAAATGGTCTCTATATGCACAGAAATCCGAGAGTCTCTCTGAAGCACAGATCCAGTCTCGCTACACTCCCTTCAGCTGGCATAATCATCTTGCCTTGACTGGACCTGTAGGCATTGCTGATATTATTTAGCAGATTCATCTTCTAGAAGCCGTTATTGATCTTTTTCCTCCAGCAATAAATCTTACTTCAACTTTGGAACTTTCAAAAAATGTGACCTGTGTTTTCCCTGTATATCAGTAACAGTAGACCCTCAGCTACAGCTAAAGATGTAAACAAAACTAAGCATGACAACCAGTTATGACTGATTTAAGTATTGTTAACGAAGGTTGTAATTGTTAGAGAATCTAAAGTAGTGGAAAAGTTACAATTTTTCAGTTTGAGAGAATGACAGACAGCAAATCAGTTGGGGATAAAATTATTCAAATTGTTTAGCTAATTTATCTTGCAAGTTACCAAGCTCTTTGCTGTGCTGATTCTCACAGATTTTTTTTGTTTGTTTGTTTAGCAGAATGCATTGGTCCCTTAAGCAAGTGGGCAGATAGTGTCCTTTCAAGGCTATTTTTAATTGTTTTCAATGTGTTTTTATCAGTCTTCATTTTCTTGCACAGATCATAGAATCACAGAATGGTTTGGGTTGGAAGGGACCTTGAAGATCACCTCGTTCCAACCCCCTGCCCTGGGCAGGGACACCTCTCACCAGCCCAGGGTGCTCCAAGCCCCATCCAACCTGGCCTTGGACACCTCCAGGGATGGGGCAGCCACAGCTGCTCTGGGCAACCTGGGCCAGGGGCTCACCACCCTCACAGTGAAAAACTTCTTCCTGATATCTAATCTAAACCTGCCCTCTTCCAGTTTGAAGCCATTCCCCCTCGTCCTGTCACTACATGCCCTTGTAAAAAATCCTTCCCCAGCTCTCCTGTAGCCCATTTAGGTACTGGAAGGCCGCAATAAGGTCTCCCCAGAGCCTTCTCTTCTCCAGGCTGAACAGCCCCAACTCTCTCAGCCTCTCCTTATCGTGAAGGTGCTCCAGCCCTCTCATTATCAAGATATATATATATATTTTTTTTTTTAACAGAAATAACGTTGGAGTCTTTAACCAAACAGCAAGTTTAAAGACTCAAATCCAAGGTATCGCTCAATCTCATGAGACCTAAGTTAGTCTATAAGATCTCCCCAACTTACCTTAGAATAGTATTTTTTAGCAGCGGCTTGATCTTGCTGTACGCCTCGGCCAAGCTGGAGGCACCTACCCAGGTAGAAAGCAGCCATAGCAAGCCCCTTGGCTACATACGTAGGAAGACAGTCAGTTGTCTTTGCTAGCGCATCGATGTCGTCGTTCTCCATAATCCTGTTGCGGAATTTACAGCGTGAGGGTAGATAATGCTACTTCAAGCGATAATTTAAGTCGACCATAGATATCACTTGACGATGCCTCCTTTCCATCTACATCGTTATCCAAAATAAGCTGATATTTAGATGTATTCAGCAGCCTGATGAGGATTCTTCTGTTCAGTATTTGATTTGAAGTCAGTCTTAATCGAATATTGTGATATTAAATAGCAAACTAATGTGTAGCCTTTGCAGTCACGTTCACTACAGTTACACGAGTTACGAAAGGCAGCATATTTTACGCTAATTGTTCCTATTAAAATGTTTCATGGAAATTAATATATATGTGGAAGAAAGGCAAAGCTCTTATTTCATATAACTGAGCAACCTCATCTAGTGGAAGATATCCCTGCGCGCAGCAGGGGGGTTGGAACTAGGTGATGTTTAAAGAGCCAACCCAAACCATGCCCTCATTCTATGAAGCTGAAATTCCAAGGTTTTAGTAGGATAGTGGCAAAATCATAGTAATCTGAAGATCTCGGGCGCACTTGAGAGCCTCAGGTTGTAAGACCCACTTATGACAGCTGCTTACAACTCTTTCAGCTCAATTATTTTCTTTCTTCTGTGTGCATCCCTCTGCTTGCTGTCACCTTATTTTCAGCATGTTTTTGTTACTAAGAACCGTTTTAAGACTCAGAGGGACAAAGTGAACATTATTTTAACTGTCAGGCTATAATTGCCTAGTATTGTTACTATAATATTAGGTACAACATTTTCTAAGTGGGAATTGATTTATTTTTTTTCCTAAGTGTTGTCTTAAACCAGAAACTCCCAAGCCCCACATCCTTTCTGGATACCAAACAGTAATTACATGCTGCTTCACACATCATTTGAGTTTTTTGTTGTGTCAAACAGTCACAGACTTGACAGAAAAAAAGAAAGAAAAGCACAAGTCATTTCAGTTTATAGCTACTCCCTGTAAATTAGTGTTTGTGAAAGACTGTTCTGAAGGAACTCTCTGCAAGTAGGTGCCTGCTAAATCACTTGAATGAGTTGAGAGCAATGTTCTCCCACCAAACCTGGTCCCGTTAACAAATACAGCAGCACAACAGAAAAAAAAACCACACCAAAGACTTATTAGCAAGATCATTCGAATATAATAACAGTAACCTATTACCTCTTTTCTCTTTCCTGATATTTAGCATTTTTGCCTTCCTTTCCAAAAGATACACAACAGGATGGTGATGCAAGTAACAATAGCCAGTCGAGTCAGGCAAGAGTTCTGGTTCAGCACAGTTGACTTCGAGAACATACCATAGCAATGGGTAAGTAGAACTGTGAAGTATCCGTAGCTAATCCAGACTCCAAATATTAGGCAAGGTTATACTGTACATAGTCACATAATGGTTGGATGTTTGTACATAATGTAATAAACTGCCTAGTTGGTATGAACATAGAGGGACAAATTTTAGCAGAAAAGGTATTGGTGCTTGATACAACTGGTTGGACTGCTGCGAGATTTTTGCCTCGAGGCCAGGTGCAATCCCAGTTAAGAGGAACTGTTTCAAGTACGGCATCAGTACCTTATGGTTCAGAAATTGTCGTTTCTGGCTGTAGTATGGGATTGCATTGCTATTATCTGTGATCATAATTGCAGCTGACGAAGTGCACTGTTTACTTGTCGGCATAACCTACTGTGTGGCACTGGCTGGAGGGGATGCGCTCCGAGCGGGACAAGCTGGGCTAGCCTGAATAGCTGTCAGTCCGCTTACAGTGCAAGGGAGAGAAAAACTGCAGTTCAGAGAGAAATCAGTCCTTTTCAGCAATGAGTATAGCAAACAGCATTCCTTGCTGAACTGGTGAATTACCGGAGCTGCTGCTGTCCCGTGGTGTACACAGGGTGCAGCTCCTGTGAGATGGTGAGTCGTGACACGTTTATTGCTGGGCAGCAGCAGCTTGATAAACATACCACAGAAAGCATGAACGCAGTTGTGTGCAGTGTGCATAAGCACTCCGTTAGTCTATCTGCATCTCATTTCCAGCGAATTACTAATCTGATTGACAGGCTGAACTTTTAAGATATACTGGCCAGCTCTGGAGGCGTGTCACAGAAACGTGCTGTTTATCGGCTGTAGAACTGGCACCACCATTGCTTTTCTCCTCCGTGACTAGTTTAAGGTATAGAAACTAGATAGAGACTGGCTGCGTTTAATATTGCAGCCTGTACCAGAAGTCGCTATTTCTGCAACACGCCAGCCCCTCCGGAGTGTGGAGGTAGAGCAGCGAGCCCCACGGTGCCTGCCTGGGGAGAGGCGGCCAGCGCTGCCCGGCTGTGGCTCAGACCGGGACCTCTACGCGAGCAGGTGATCACCAGAAACCACTTGGGTGCGGATGTGGTCCGGGCTCACGAATGCCGGTGTGGTCTGCGTCCCCGTAAGCAGCAACTGATGGAAAGCTGAAGGGCGGTAACTTGGCGCTGTGTGCAGCAGCTGCTTCGAGGTGCCGGGCTGGAGTGCCTACTGCAGGATCCCACCCGCTATCGATGCTTGCGTTTCCTGTAAAGGACGCAGGAACGGGACCAAAGCACGCTGAGCCACAGAGCAAGGAAACAATGGGGTGGAAGAGAGTGGGTAGAGATCACATCAAGGTGTGGTATGTGGAGAACAGAAGAATACTCGTAGGGGTTTAAAAGGGAGCGGTGAAGCAGGAGCCTAGAGCGGATTGCGGAGTGAGGAGACAGGAAGGCGGGTTGTGTGGGGGCTTCTACTTGGGATTCTAGTTCAGGCTGATTCGCTTCACAGGATCAGAAAGAAAAGTTCAACTGTACTGAATAAGTGAGAACCTTACAGTATTAATTTTGTGTGTGGTTTGCTATTCCCTCTTTGAAGATGAGGATTTGGAATTCATTATCTCAAACATCTCTTGAGTTTGAGAGACAAGAGTATGAACTTAATCATTTTAATCTGAGATACATGGTCTTACATGAAGAACCATAATAAAAAATAAAGCAAAATTAACTCACCTTTTAGCTAGTGCAGCAGCTGTTGAGTAAAATTTTCTTTTGTAATAATATTCCACAAGATGGCCTTGAGCATAGATGTTTCCACGTTTGGCTGCTTCTCTCAAACACTGCAAAGCAGCTTTAGTGTTTTGACGTATACCTTGTCCATAGAGGTACATAACACCCAGTGCTCCCTGTGATTCCAGATTTCCATTGCCACATGCTTCTGAATGCCAGAAAAAGGCCTAAACGAGAGGTACAAAGTTGGGAGTCTATGTTTACTTTAGCTGCTTTTCTTGCATGCTGTTTCCATAAAAGCTTTGACATCAACCGTCCTGTAAGAAGTGCTTATATATAAAAGAAAGCAGAATGCTCGTAAGGCTTTTAAACCTGCTTCACTTACCGTCTGAGCTGTCAGTCAGTGACACCTGTTTAATTTCTGAAGGCTACCAACGCCAACAAAACTTAAATCCATTGTATCATTCCCCCTGATACTCCCACTAAAAAAAAATAAATCTTGGCTAGCAGTCACACGTGAGGCAAAACGAGGGATTCTGGCCATCAGTCCATTCGGGTTTAACTGGGTGATAATGCCTAGCAGTACTTAAAATACAGCCTTCAGAGTCAGATATGGCACACTCAAAATTCATTGGGACTCATGAAAGTCAAAAGGTTCGAGTGGGCTTTACCTTCTTCAGATCTTTTAGAACCGACACAGAATAAAGCATTCCTAAAGTACTCTGGGCCTTCACGCTTGCTTTTGGGTTCCCGTGGTCTGCAGCAATGAGCCACAACCTAAGCAAATGGGGAAAAAGAAAGTTTAAGTAACACAGCATCTTATAGTCATCAGGAAAATCACTGACTGCCATTACCTTTCAGCCTCTTGAGTTGACTGCTTAACACCACATCCTTCGTAATACGCTCTGCCAAGATTGTATGCAGCTGCAAACTTCAAGTGTCTTGCTTTTGGGGAATGAGAGTCTAGTATTTTCTTCATGTATTCCACTCCCTTTTCCTAAAATTGAGAGATTTTAATTATTACATTCAGGACTGGGAAGAGGATGAAATAAAGAACCTGCGAATCCACGAACTCCTGCAAGACAGGTAATTTTTCCGCTTTGAAGAAAGGCTGAGGCGTACTGCTGGGGCAGGCTGGAGAGCGGTGTCACACCAGAGCAGAACTGATCTTTGCTTACTGGACAGCCCTTACATTTTTTACCTCGGCATATTTTTCATCTGAAGCATTTTCTTATAAACGTTCATCTGATAGTACATTACTCTTCATTGAGAAAAAATTTCTCAACAATATTCGCATGCTTACATAAATGAATACCGCATCCTAAACTTGCTACATTTTCAATTTTAGACTCCCATAATCTTTCTCATATTGCATGATGAAATGATACTGCATGTCTGAAATGATAAAACAACCTTAACAGGAGGCAAAGGGATACAATAGCACGCGCTGAAGCCCCTCCATTAAAAGTACCTTAGATTTGTAATGACAAAAACATAATGTTAAATAAGCAAACGGAGAACATTGCGTTTGAGCAGCTGTATGGTGTATCATCTGAGGACCTCAAAAGTATTTTGGAAACAAGGTTCACACTGTCAGGATTTAGCATGGACACCCTGTTTAAATACACTAGAAATGGTCCTTTATAAAAGGTTCCTCTTTTACTCACCTCTTACACTGTAATACACAAAAAAGAAAGAAAGAAACTTTACTAAAATGTTTATTTGCAAGTAAACCAATGTGGTAATTATACAGGCATACAGCATACGGAACAAATGAACCACCTCTAAAAACCAGAATATTTTTTTTGCTCTGCTGACAATCCTCTAGCACCAGAGAAGAGTCCGATTTGTTAACACACTGGTTCATTTTCTTGCCTTCCCGTCTTATCTACACTTTTTTTCACCCCCTTTGTATTCTTTCCTCATACCACTCTTTAAGATAATTTTCTTTAGTAAAAATTTTTTATTATAGCAATTCATTCCTTTGTCTTCCTTTTTTGTAATGTAATTCTTCAATTTGAATTCTTCATATTCTTGCAAATGTAATTCTTCATTTGTCTAATTTAACAATATTACTGCCAACAACTGGCAGAAGCAAAATCTTTTTTAGCATCTGTGGTAAGATGCTTAAAAAACATCTTTGTGCAACAAATGTTTTACACCGAAATACAGCTGTTTGATTTCCGTTTTTACACATTTTATTTTCATTTGTATACACTGCTTATTAAAAAGTAACAAACTAATAGCAATTTTTAAACATAGCTTCCACACAAATTACAACTAAACCCTTAGAAGTTATATTTTAAAATAGAAATTAGCATATTTTTCAGAGAAACTTACTTTATTATAGCTATTTTTGAGAACTTCTTCACCCACAACCGTCTCTCTTTGTAAACATCTGTACTTTATGAAACTAATTCTAAATCAAAGACCTGTTTATTTTAAACTAAATAATCAAGCTTACAAAGACGCTCTTTGTAATTATCAGCTGATATTAAAAGACAAATAAAAAGTGTACAGCTAGATTACTCACAGGGTCTTCTTTAGTGCCTAGTCCATCATAATGCATGACGCCAAGCTGATACATTGCTTGAAAATCTGTATCCTGGATTTTTTCAAAGTGTGTTAAAGCTTCTTCATACAATCCCTGGGAAAGACAGAATAAGCAATGACGTACACAGAACAAAGAGTACGTAGAGCAGATTAACTCTCCAGTGTGTACTCTCTTAACCGTATTTAAACCTGGAAGCACTTCCCTCATGAACACAGAACACAAAATTGCAACCGTAAAAGTGGCAGAAAACAGAAATGGAGTAAGTCAAGAACCACAAGAAAGTTGGACAGCGTGGAAGCACTTACGACTTTCAAACAAGTTTTCATTGTTTGTGTATCTGTTAAAAAAAAAACCCTAAGTATCAGTAGTGGTATACAAACATCATCTCTGAAACCAAAAGATATTCTGACAACCTTTCTCACCCTCCCCCAAAATGCCATTTTTTTAGTTTAAGGAGATAAGAGTGTAACTCAGGTGCCCTACCCTATCTATCTGACATGCCTTGGCTTAGGTGAGCTATTCGTATACCTCGAGGGTTTCAGAGTCTGCTTTTACATGTCCACTAAGGGTTGGTTTCACAAAGACTAAAGTCGGATGTCTGAAGACTTTATGGACCCAGCTGTCTGCCTCGCATTTCTTCTGAAGGCATCACTTGCAAGAGCAGAGATGCTTCCACTTCGAAGAAACAATCCTAGAGAGTATTTGCTTCTGCATTGAGTCAAAGAAGAATCTATATTTTAAAATAGTTAAACAACTGTAATGTAACAGTTAACTGAGCCTGCTGTCCTTACTGAAATATTTTTATCCATGCATATAAGCACACTAAGTAAAAACAATATTGAAATCAAAACGTTCTTCTCTATACTTTTCCTTCAAATTTTCTGTATGTTTTGATAAAACAATACCAGGCTGGAAAAGCCTGGAACTGAGCGACAGTTCGACAGTCAGTCAAACATCCTCACAATGACCAAACGCCCCTTGTTAATAGTGTCCAAGCTATTAATTGTCTAAACTACTAATTGTCTCAAGAGCTTAGCCATTATGACTGTGTGCGCTTTGCTGTTTTTAAGAACTCTGGAAAGAAAACCCGGCGCCTTTTTACAACCAGCTGTCGTGAGTATCAGAAAAAGAACTACGGGAGGCACCCGGACTCTCACCTTCCCTGAGAATTTCCTGCTGTCAGAAGGAGTCGTAGGACTCTGATCAGGCAGTGATTTTTTCTAACATTTGAAATTGCAATACTAGGAGAACAGGCATTTTTAGGCACTACAGGCA
This sequence comes from Pluvialis apricaria, assembly GCA_017639485.1. Taxonomy (NCBI): domain Eukaryota; kingdom Metazoa; phylum Chordata; class Aves; order Charadriiformes; family Charadriidae; genus Pluvialis; species Pluvialis apricaria. Next base: position 6,404,025 of record CM030010.1, read on the forward strand.
TATGTCCAAAAGTCTGGAAATTAAAACCTGCTCAAAGAATAAATTTAGGGATGGACAGCAATATATAACATGGACATCCAAGCCAGCTCATCAAGAAACACGCAGGTCTCCTGCTCCATGGGGTCAGTCTTGATCATGCCAAAATTGGACAATTCATTAACAAAACCATTAAGAAGGACAGGGCCCAAAAAGCAGAAACCCTGAGGGAGTTAATTCTGGTCCTGCTGCCAAACCCTGAGACCGATTTACACCGTGCCACTAGCTGCACTCCAAACAGTACTGAATCCACGCACATCGCACTTGAAAATACGTGAATTAATACTTGTACTCCATTCTTTTCCATCTTCCTCTACTGAGTTATTCTAATTTTCACAAGAACTTGAGGCTTCATTTCACCTGCCAGCCAGTCTTACGCTGTTCCCAGAGCATTTACTGTTAAATACATTGGCGACCGATTTTAGCCGAAGCGGGCAGGGACAGAAATCTCAAAGATAACATGTTTCAACAAATTTCATCAAAACTAGTGGCCAGGGAGGGAACAAAGATCGGAAGCTGTGTCTCGGGTCGGGGACCAGTATCATGTAGCTGAAAACACAGCGTGTTGGATTTGCCCAGTCGGCTGCCAAAAAACAACTCGGCTTGGAAGCCGGCTGCGGGGGTAGGCTGCTGCTTACTGATGCGGTCCTTAGGAGACCTGGGAAGGAACCGGGATACACCACTGGATGCTTGGGGAAACACAAGAGAAATGTATGTAGGGAGAACACCTGGTGATTTCCATGGGGAACGAATAAGCATCTCTTGTAGTTTTTTTTAAGGCGTCTCTTTTTCCATTGGAATGGTATTGAAAATTGTCAGCTTTGTAATATTTACTTAAAAGAAGGAAACCCCAACCTGTTCGTAGTACAGTTGTCCTTTCAGAAGATGTGCCAGGGGATCTCCACCTGCCGTTCTCTTTGCCAACAGCTCCTCTGCGTTTCCAAATAAAGCAGCATGGCTGCAGTTCGCTGCTGAAAAATAGGCATACATTTGTTTTTTTCCCCAAAACAGATGGAACAGCATCGATCAGCACACTAAAGGTCTGAAGCTGGCGGTGAGCCCTTTTTATTACATTTTTTAGAAGACTAAGATGAAAGAGAGGGCAATTTGATAAAAAGGAAAGGTTCGTTCTATGATAAAGTAACCTGTGCAGTTGATGTGGGGCGAGCGGTGGACATTGTCTGCCTGGATTCCTCCAAGGCTTTCAACGCGTTTCCCCACAGCCTCCTCCCAGAGAAACTGGTGCATTGCAGTCTAGCCAAGTGGTCTGTGTGGTGGGTGGGGAACTGGCTGCCACGCTGCACCCAGAGGGTGGTGGTCAATAGCTCCTTCTCAAACTGCCAACCTGTCACAAGCGGGGTCCCCCAGGGATCGAGACTGGGCCCAACACTGTTTAATATCTTCGTAAGTGATCGGGATGATGGGATCAAGTGTACCCTGAAGTTTGCTGATGACACCAAACTGAGTGGGGAAGTGGACACTTGGGAAGGGAGAGCCACCCTGCAGGAAGACCTGGAGAGGCTGGAAGAGTGGGCTAACAAGAACCTCATGAAGTTCAACAAGGACAAGTGTAAGGTCTTGCACCTGGGAAAGCATCATCCAGGAGTGCAGCACAGGCTGGGATCTGCCTGGCTGGGGAGCAGCTCTGTGGAAAAGGAGCTGGGGGTTCTGGTGGACAACAAACTCAGTAGGAGTGAACAGTGTGCTGCAGTGTCAAAGAAAGCCAACAGGATGCTGGGCTGCACCAACAAGGGCATCGCCAGCAGAGACAAAGAAGTCATTACCCCACTCTGCTCAGAGCTGGTCAGGCCACTCCTGGAATCCTGTGTTCCGTTTTGGTCCCCGCTATACAAAGATGTGGACAGGCAGGAGAGGGTCCAGAGAAGGGCCACCAAGGTGATCCAAGGACTGGGAAGCCTGCCACAGGAGGAAAGGCTGAGAGAACTGGGTTTGTTCAGCCTTGAGAAAAGAAGGCTTAGGGGAGACCTTATCACCATGTTCCCATATTTCAGGGGTGGCTACAAAGAAGATGGAGACTCCCTTTTTACAAGGAGTCTCATGGAAAGGAGGAGGGGTGATGGGTACAAGTTCCTCCAGGGGAGATTCCGATTGGATGCAAGAGGAAAATTTTTTACAGTGAGAACAATCAGCCCTTGGAATAATCTCCCCAGGGGAGTGGTGGATTCCCCAACTTTGGACTTCTCCTACCTGGTGCCTCGGGGGCGGGCTGGGCGCTGCAGGGCCGCAGCTGGCGCTCGCTGCGCAGCTTCATCCTGCCCTGGCGGCCAGCAGCCTGGAGACGGCCAGTGGCAGTTGGTGGCAGTTGGTTGTTCGTTGTCCCCCTTGCTGTCCCAGAGTCCCCCGCAGCCCAGCCCAGACTGTGGCAGCATCCATAGCCGGGCCCTGGGGCCCTTTGACAAGGCAGAAGAAAGAAAACGGGGAAAGTTAATGTTGGTATTTTGGTCCATTTTCCAAAAGAAAGGAGAGTGACAGTGTCACGTGGATCTATGGAGGTAACACTCTGAGCTGTTGGCCAGTGCCAAGCAATGTGAAAATCGGTGACGGGATAGGACAGGCTGCGGTTTGGGCAGTCACCGGATCTTCCCGCTACACGCCGGTCCTGTTGTGAATGAAACGCCGAAGCCCAAAATGCATTGCAGAAGGCGATTATAGGCAAAAATAACAGAAACCCTCAATGCGATTCAGTTAAAAGGGCACTAGGCCATGAAACTTCGGTCCAGAAAATGGGACTTCGGTACTTCCAGTCATCAGAAACTGTTTGTTGTAATGTAGTTTGTTTTCCCCGCATAGGTATTACACAACTTAGAAGGATAATTGAGGGAAAGTGCTGTTTGAAGCCGATTTCTCCTGAAACGTAAAGGATTGTTTCCACTTCTGTTGCTAGCTTCTGGCTGTCTCTCTTATAAAAAGGCATATAATACCAAAATGCTGCGAGGGTGCTTTTAATATAATCTTTAGCTGCATTCCCAGCTTTTTTTTTTTTTCCCCCAGATGATTATCATGCTCTGTTTTTGGCAGTGCCATCTGTTTCTATAGCAACAGGGACAGAGGCAACAGCCAGAACGGGAGAGTAACGCTGGCGGGTTTGTGTGGTTAAACCTGTGGGCCCCCGCGTGATGTTTTCCAACAGCCCCAACCGACTTCTTTAAGTGCCCAAAAACTCCCAAAACTCATCCTGATTCATTTGGTGCAGATGATACAGCACAAGAAGCCTCCAGGAAAATAAGCTTTTTTTAAAGCATCAGTGAATTACTTGATTTAACAGGCAGAAGAGCAGTCTGAAAGCGACGATACCCTTCCGCAAAGGCAATTCACGCTGGGCGGCGTTGCTGCTTTGGATGCTGAAGAGTGCGAGGTTCGGCAGCACATCTTGCTTTACCTGATTGCTTACACGCATTTACTAGGGCCAGTTTTTCCAATTTCATTTTCTTGATGCCTATGCAAGATGTGCGGTCTGAGGTACAGAGCACAGAGGAATTTTTAGCAATTTATGTTCCAGAACAGCTGCAGCCTGGAAGCCTCGTCCTTCAGTGGCACTTGGGCTGGGCCGTACAAAACAGATCAGAATTGCTGCCCCTGTGTTCAAAACCAATACAAGCATCAGTTATTCAGGGGCAGAAGAGTTTTGCAGGCACTAATGAGGCGAGCAAGATGTGACACGAAGCTCAAGAACATTCATTCGTTCTTGAGAAATTTTATCACTGAGAATGCAGTGATAGGACGAGGGGGAATGGCTTCAAACTGGAAGAGGGGAGATTTAGAATAGATATCAGGAAGAAATATTTCAGTCTCAGGGTGACACTGGCCCAGGTTGCCCAGAGCAGCTGTGGCTGCCCCATCCCTGGAGGTGTTCCAGGCCAGGCTGGATGGGGCTTGGAGCAACCTGGGCTGGTGGGAGGTGTCCCTGCCCAGGGCAGGGGGCGTGGAACGAGGTGATCTTCAAGCTCCCTTCCAACCTAAACCATTCTATGATTCCATGAATTTGAAGAGAGTTGTGGCTGGCAGGATGCGAGAGTGGTTAGGCTGGAAAGATGGAATTCCTCAGGTGCAGCTTGAAACCTAGGAATTGCTGGAATTGTTGAGGTAATGCAGGGGAAGGAAGAGCTTTAAAAAAAACCCAAAAACCCTCTTGGGCAATCCAGGACTATTTACTCTTAAGCTGCTTCTGGATACGTGTGTTTTCAGAAGCGTCTTTACAGCTGCATAAACAATGACTGTGGATTTCTGGCACCTGTGCAGAGGTATTTCATCCCCAACAATGCATAGGTAGAAGTGCAGGGATTTTATTTGTTTATTAACTAATTTGCTTGGCGAGGTGTTCAGGAAAAAAAAACATTTGGTAATTACACAGGTGTATTTCCATATGAAAGGAGAGGTGAAGACTGACACTGAGATAATTGTGCTGAATTGATACATTGCATATTTATGTGGATTTCTGCAGGTTTTAAAATGGTACTGTATATGTTCATATCCCACTACTTAAATAATTTACATTGGCTTTCCTGAGGGAGAAGCAGGAGGTAATTGTCATAATGTGTATGCGTTTATTTCAGAATTGTATGTACCCTCAAGGAACACTGTAAGGCTTCTTTTCCCCTAACTCTGTTTATCAAAAACATGCAATTTTATTTGTTTTTTAAACACATGATTTTTGATTCTCATTTTCTTAAAATGATGGTAGTGATTATGGGTAACTTCCATAACAAACATGAGGCACCTGGCACAGAAGGAAATACTACAGTGCTAAGGAAGCAGAATTGTAGTACCTTGGGCACCGGGTTAAGATGTTCCTCTCTTCTCTTCAGGCTTCTAATTGTGAAGCGTGATTAGTGGTAATTGAATTCTCTGTCAAATTGGATTTTAGAGCATGGAAAGGACAGGCAGTTGCTTTTAAATGTAATTATAGACTCATAGAATGGTTTAGGTTGGAAGGGACCTTAAAGATCACCCAGTTCCAACCCCCCTGCCATAGGCAGGGACACCTCCCACCAGCCCAGGGTGCTCCAAGCCCCATCCAGCCTGGCCTTGGACACCTCCAGGGATGGGGCAGCCACAGCTGCTCTGGGAAACCTGGACCAGGGGCTCACCACACTCACAGTAAAGAATTCCTTCCTGATATCTATTCTAAATCTCCCCTCTTCCAGTTTGAAGCCATTCCCTCTCATTCTATCACTACATGCCCTTGTAAAAAGTCCCTCCCCAGCTGTCCTGTAGCCCCTTTAGGGACTGGAAGGGGCTATAAGGTCTCCCTGGAGCCTTCTCTCCTCCAGGCTGAACAGCCCCAACTCTCTCAGCCTCTCCTCACAGCAGAGGTGCTCCAGCCCTCTGATCATCTTCATGGCCCTCCTCTGGACCCGCTCCAACAGGTCCATGTCCTTCTTATGTTGGGGCCCCAGAGCTGGAGGCAGCGCTGCAGGTGGGGTCTCCCCAGAGCGGAGCAGAGGGGCAGAACCCCCTCCCTCGCCCTGCTGGCCACGCTGCTGGGGATGCAGCCCGGGATGGGGGTGGCTTTCTGGGCTGTGAGCGCACATTGCCGGCTCATGTTGAGCTTAAATCTGAGCAAGGACTGTGCCCTTCCAAAACGCAGCTAACGCAGTTGTTTTTGACAACTCAAAGCAGCGGGTGTCAGGGAACGTGGTTTCTCAGCGGGTGGGCGCCCAGCTCCTCCGCCCCTGCCTTCCCCAGCCAGCCTGGGCACCGGGTACCGTGGTGCTATGGGAGGAAAGTGGTGTTTACCATGAAACGTCACTGTCACCATGGTCAAAACAATTCCAAGCAATTCTTTTTGAGGGTAGTGGTCTTTGAGTGTGGCTGCTGCTGGTTCTGGTTTCCAGCGCAGCCCGGGCTGTGGGTGCCTGTTTCTGTCTGGCCATGGCCCATCCGGTTCTCCTGGCCCGCTCTGGGATCGTCACTTCTCAAGGCGGTGAAAAAGAAAATTCTGTTTCTGTGAAGGTGTTTTGAACAGAGATGAGATGGAGGGCTGTCCCCACCTCCGCCATCACCCACTGGGGTCCCACCAGGCCGTGGTGACCTTGCTGTGTCCCACCCGCTGAGGGGAGCCGCCGCCGTCGCCAATGGCTGCGTTGTCACCCCTGATCCGTCTCCTTGCCCTGGTGGCAGAGCTCAGGCAGGATGACAGCAGGGACTTATTTATGCTGACTTAAGCTTTTTTGGGGAAACACTCTAGGTTAATCCTCCGTTTTTTTTTTCCTTTTTTAGATCCAAGATGTCATCTTTCCGGACCAGCACTGAGGTACATTGGCAGAACCACTTCGGCCGTTGGCAACAGCAGATGCAGCAAATAAACCGATTACTGCACATCGCGGTGAGCTGGAAGGGCCTGGGCTTCCACAGACGCCCCCCGCGGCAGGGGCAGGAGGGCACCCCGGCGCCGCCCGCCCCCCCTCAGGGCCGGGCCGGGGCTGCCCGCTGCCTCCCGCTCCCCCCCTCAGCTTTCCCGCCAGAGCGGGACGTGCCGGGCCGCCCCCCGCGACATGGCGGCGCTTTCCCGCCCTGCCTGCGGACGTGCGGCCCCACCAGGCGGGGCGGCCGCAGCAGCCGGGGCGGGCAGGGGAGGGAGGCGATGCCGGCGCCGGGCTGCGGGGTGGAGGTGAGGAGGGCGGGCAGGGACGGGGTGGGGGGAGGAAGGTGGGCCCTGTGGTTTGTGGCTGGGCCGGGGCCCGGCTCCGGGGCTGTGAGGAGAGCAGCCGGGCGGGTCGGGGCGCTGCCGGCCGCCATCGGCACTTCTGGTGAAGAGATGAAAAGCGCCCACCCAAAAAAATAAAAAATTGCTCGGATTGCCTTTTTTTTTTAAAAAAATAAAAATAAAGGGCGTTCTCAGGGAACACAGAGGTGCGATGGTTTGCGAGGGGCACGCTTTCTGCTGCGCGGTATTCTCAGACTTGCCGCGGCTGACTGGCAATAACATTGTGTTTTCTTCTTTTTTTTTTTTAATTAATTTTTTTAAATCTTTCTTACTTCGTGTTCTTTCAGGGCGGCAGTTCCAGCAGCCTGCTTGAGGCGGGCGCGGGGGTGAACGCGCCGTGGGACGCGGTGGGTCAGTGTCCGGCTCACCTGGCCGCGGGGGCCGGGGCCGCTCTCTTCCTCCTCTGGCAGCTGCGGACGGGAGCCAATTTGAACCAACAGGTAACAAAAACACAGGAGTTTTTTGGTTTCTCCCACTTCTAATCTGGCACGTCAGTAAGTCCCTTTTATATTATTTACATATTATTTTATGTAAGAGAGGTTTTATATACAACATTGTGTTGCATGAGGTATCTGTGGTTGCTTATTTTAGAGTTATTTTATTCTAGCACGAGCCAAAAATCCTATCTATATTGCGTTAGCTATTTCATTTGCTACATATAATGCAATTTTCACAGTTACAGCACTGTGTGCAATGTGAAAAAAACTTTAATTCTTTTACAGAAGTGAGTATTCCTTTTTCCTCTGAAATTTTGCCTCTACTTCCAGTAAACATAAGGAGGGTGTAGCCGGGGGGCATCAGTCTCTTCTCCCTAGTAACAGGCAATAGGACAAGAGGAAATGGCCTCAGGTTGTGCCAGGGTAGGTTTAGATTGGATGTTAGGAAAAGTTTCTTCACCAAAAGGGTTGTCAAGCACTGGAAGAGGCTGCCCAGGGCAGTGGTGGAGTCACCATCCCTGGAGGTATTTAACAGATGTGTAGATGTGGTGCTGAGGGACATGGTTTAGTGGTGGGTTTGGCAGTGTTAGGCTGATGGTTGGACTTGATGATCTTAAAGGTCCCTTCCAACCTAGACGATTCTATGATTCTATGGTTTTTTCTCTAGCTGCGAAGTTTCATTTGCTTATACCTCCGAGCTGGTAGCAGCAAGGTGTTGGCGACAGCAACCCCTGAGTGGTGCTGAAAGACGCTGTTAATCAGTGCACAGAGCGTATTCCGGGACAATTATCTTGTAGAAGGTAAAGATTAAAGAACGAGTAGTGCACGGGATGGCATTTCTGCTTTGTTGTGATGAACACACTAAATATTTAATGGCAGTTACGGAGTACACTTTACTGGCTGTACTCCTTTAACCTCTCGGCTCAGAGCGGACGCGCCTGCAGAGTGAAACCCCGTAGCAGTTGTGCTGGAGAACAAGACGGCTTCACCCTATTCCCCTTCCTTCAAATGACAGCTACCTATTGTGGTTTTAGGATTGCTTCGGAGAAGCCCCGATTCATAAAGCAGCAAAAGTGGGGAGTTTGGAATGTCTTGCCCTCCTTGTTGCTGGCGATGCCAAAATTGAGTAAGTCGAGCTACATTTAGTCATTTCAGGAACAATGTTAAAGGGTACGTGTATTTCACACAGTACTTCTTCCCGTTCGGAGCGTGCATGCCAAGAACATAAATACAGAGGACTACAGGCGTAAGAGCAGTATTAAAAACTGCCATAAACACCAAAGTAGCGTAGAGCACGCGCTGCTCAGTTCCACGTGAAAGAATTCTACAGTAACTGCTAAGAGAATATTCCTGATGAGAAGTTCTCCTTGTTAGCTCTCCATGCTGACTGATGCTGTTTCGCCTTTCTGATACACTGAGCCAGTCACGGTTTGATGACAGATGCATTTTAAAATAATTACTCCTTGTTGCATTTAATAGCAAGCCCTCTGTGTGAGCAGAGCCCCAAGCTATCATTGACAAGCCTTCTTGCTGTGGATTCTCTGTGCTTATTTTTATACCTCTCTCTAAAGTGATCACTTAATTAATCTTGATCAGTGCTTGCTCATAATAAATGTTCCAGTTTAATGGAACGGTTATCGTTAATTCTGGGTTTCAGCTTGCGCAACAACAGCGGACAAACAGCAGCAGATCTGGCGCTGGCTTACGGCTTTCTGGAATGTGCCAAGTTCCTGACAGGGATTCAGCAGAGTCGGGCAGCGAAACGGAGAGGAGAGCCTGGCTGCGCACCCGGTGAGCAACGCCGCTCGCCCAGGGACGGGCCGGCTGCACGGAAAGGAGAAACTGACACCAGCAGATCCGTAAGCAGGAAGAGGAGAAGAGCAGATGGTGTGTAATACTGTTGGCTTACTACGATTCAGAATATTTTGAGTATTTTTTTAACGCTTTTGGGATTGAAGTAAATGAATTTGGTGTTAAGATACGCAACAGTTGGATTTAGAAGCCTGCCAGTAAGGATCAGCTTGCATAGGTACCTAAGGTTAGGGTTTTACTGACAATGGATAATGCGTGGGAAGTGCCACTGAAAAGGCGACTTTAACACAGAGGAAAAAAAAAAAAGAAGAAAAAGAAAGAGCGAGTACTTTTACTGCTGTACTGATGGAGTAGCTCACAGAGACGGCGTCCTTACCAACACCACAGCTGCAGCCTAGTGGTTTGATGGCATTAGATACAGACTCATTCCTGGTTGTTCGTATGACAGATCCTGTCTCTTAGCTGACAAGAGAAACCGCCTGTAATCCCCACGTGAAGTCGAGGGGAATCCCAAGCCTGGAGAGACCCGACCGGACCATGCAGAGAGCCGCCAGACGTGTTTGCTGGTACAGCATCTCCTTCTGAGAAGGAGGAAAGCTCATTTATTTTTACTTCTTACAGAAGACTGTTGTGTTGTGGGTTTTTTTTCCTAGAGTAGTTGTATTCCTACAGCTATAAATAAATGCGCATATAACAATTAATTCTCTCACATTTTTTCAGTGTAAATAGGAGAACAACGTTCATAAAACTCCGTACGTATAGCCATTTTTCTCCCACTCCTTTTCTAAAATGCTGTTAATCAACAGCACCAGCAGCAAACGATGCCTTGAACAGGCTCACTGTGCGCAAGGCCGCTGGCTGTACGCAACCTGCAAGGGAGAGGACAGTTCACCTTTTTTGGCAAGAAAGGATTCCATAAAATAAAAGGACTGGACACTTAATCTGGAAAGATTTTGGCATAACAAAAAATGCTATATAAAGTTATCCTAGCCAAAAGAAGACAGTACTAGTTACCTAATAAATGTGTTTGTAAGAAATACAGTTCATAGCGGGTAACTCTTATTTTTAGGTTTCATTAAAAAAAATATTTTCTTGATTTAAATTACTCGAGCAACATTTCTATTTCAACTGGCTTTTGATTGACTTAAAGCATTATTCTGATAAATAACAAGACAGTTGTATCTAGATAGCTAGCATTCTGGCTAAGCACGTTCCAGCCTAAGAGCGGAATTTAAATAGTTTTTGGTCGTTGAGGTAGGCACAGATTATAATAGGCGTCCTTGGTCCAAAACTCCGGGCCCTTCCATCCACACCAGCCCTGTCCAAGAAGAACAGCAAGACAGCGTTTAAATCTACGACGAATTCTGTTTTTTCCATCTACTGCTATTGAATCTATTTTACTTTACTGATTTTAATCTAAGCTGTGTGAATTCTTTTCAAATATCTATAGCGTGCAATGACACAATTTTCAGAGAGTTCTCTACATGCCTGGAAACACAGTCACGGGAAGCGCTTCACAGGGTCTTTCTCTTTCCCCCTTCCTCACTCCCCACCTCAGCTCAGTTCCTAAAAAGCAGCATCTCTTCCTCCCCCCCGCCTTCCCGCTACCTTCTGCTGCTACAGAGAGACTCAGAGGATTCTGACACTTTTGATCATTCTCAAGTTTCCACTTCTCATCTTGAAGAATCCTTGCCGCCTTTGGGAGTAGTTGGTATTTCAGAGCCAAACAGAGCTCTTACTATCAGCTGTGCTGTTGATCGTGATTTAGCAGAAAAACAGCCTAACAAAGCTCTTCACCACATAATTATATGAGCTGGTTTTGAAGAAAAGAGCTACAAGTTTTATTCCACCTCAGTTGCTCCCCTCCCGGCAACTTTTGATGAGGAAAGGGGGGTTCTGCATGTATTTTATCCTCCTGGGCCATTCCTGAACGCCTCCTAGCTGTGACAGCCTTTAGTCCTGCAAGTTCTTGGGGAAGGGTTTCTTTTGGTATCCCTGCCAAGCTTCGATCATTACGGGGCTGGCAAAATGTTCCTCAACAGCTCTTCAGCTGGGCCCAACCCAAGGCTATCAAATAAAGATAGGAAATAAAAGTTGCTATTTGCCATTTAATATGAAGAACAGAAAAGAAATTGATTACTTAACACCTGTAGGATGATTTAGCCACTTTCACAGTTTATGTTTCTACCACTGTGTTTACTATTTTGTAATGTGCTATGTCATCCCTTTTAGTAGCTTTAAATACAGAAATAACATTACATACCCTTTATTCTTTAAGAGTTCTGCTGGATTTTCAAAACAGCTCAGTACCTGCCCTTTACACTTCGTTCAAGGCCTGATCAGAGGATGCCTAGTGAATGCCTAGTGGTGGATTTTTTTTTTTTTTAATTAAATTTTAAATAAATAGTTAACTTCTCTGCTTCAGTAACAGCATTTTACAGGCTGAACAGGTGTTTCTGTTCCATTCAAAATTCCAAACACATTTATTGTACATAGTACTGGGTAAAAGGGGAGATGGTTTAATTCAGAGGAAATAAAGAACATTTCTTTGTACTGTAACAACTTTATGTAGCTGCTGACCCAATATATCTTCTCCAAAGACACCAAGTTTCAGAAACTAACCGTTAAGTAGCATATACGCAGGTTAACTGGGATCAGCAATTCCTCCGTAAGGAACGGAGAAGCCATAGAACAGCCAAGCTGTATTTGGCTGTGCATTATTTGTTTAATGCCAGAATATATGTATATACATACATACCTCTGTGTGTGTGTATATATAATATGTGCACCTGCATCAAGCCTCACCTTTTCCAGAACAACATGCAGATCTTCTCCTCCAGTGTAATGTGGGTCTAGAATCAAGTATTTTATGTGCCCTGTAATCTCATTCCAAGCCACTCCTAATATCGTGTGAGCCAAAACGCCTCCACCTGAAACAGGAGGAACACAAATTGCTGCAGTTTTTTCACTGAGATTGGCCAAAAGTGCAAGCCTAAAAGAAAAAGTACATCAACGCTTTCTATTAACAGATTAGCTTGGTTATCAAAACGATTCTGAAGCTTGCCTACGTCAGATTCTTCACATTATTAAGCAGCATCTCTTTACTACAACTAGGGAAGATTACTTATTTGGCTTTACTTACTACAACTAGAGAATTTACTTTCCACATTCCTTCCATGTCAGCAAGGCGGGTTAAATCCTCAGCACTTCCACCAGATGAAGTCAAGAATATTTCAAACATCTGTTTTGCTCCCTTTTTCTTTTAAAGAAATTTATAACTGTAGAAAAGGAATCTGGAAAACTTCCTGGTTGTAAAAGGACTAAAATTAGAACAGAAAGCAGAATTTCGGGGTAAGAGTTATCTGCTGTTTTCTACTAAGTTCCATCAATGGGTATTAGGGGCAGAGCAGCAATTTCTGACTCCCCTTTCTCCAGCCTGCAAACAGGGGGAGGGGACATTTTGATGAGCTGGCCATAGGTCAGGTCTTGCATGTTTCTTCCACGAGGAGTTTACGTCCTTGGGATACTGTAGTAATGACTCCACACAACAGACAGGAATTGCAAAAAACCCAAAAGAACACAAGCAAAAAAAATATTCCCCAAACCCACCCCAAAAAGCCAAACTCTGCCCCCCCCAACAAGAAAAATTAAACCAATCTACAAGAGAGCACTACAGGGAAGGATAAGTTACAGACTAAAAGATGTTTCAATATAGGATTCTAAATTCTTGAAATTCACACAAAAAAGCTGTTGGAAGGCCAAGAATATTTCATACCAAGATCTGGACTTCTGGCACCTCTAATCTGACAGAGTAACACCATCTTTACGGAGTGCCAAATAGAGATTGCAAAAATTGCTAAAAGTGAAATTTTATTAAAGCTGAAAATTGCGTTTTCAATAGCCTTCATTTTCTAAGCCACAGCTGTCTTGGAAATAGTTCAATTAAAGTTACAACATTCTTACAAACGGCATTCTCTTACGTTACCAACACTTTGGATTATTAAAACTGGTCTTTAAAAGAATTTTGGCAATACCCTTCTCTTCAAAGCCAGATAAACACTCCTCTTGGGAAGTTTTGGGGAAGTGTATGAACTTCTGCTCCTCCAGAGAGCCAAAGTCAGCTCTCGAGTTCCGACTTTAACAACAGTTTTTAACACCACCATTTAGCCTGACTTCTATTACCAGCTTTAATGCTGAGCTTGGGAGAAATACGGAGTGAAAAGATACCAGCCAGACTGAACTGTGTCGTTTTCCAGGCTCCCTTGGGCAAAGCGCAATTTTTAATTAATCTAGAATTTTGATTAACTCTTGTACAGTAAACTGAATGAGTTCTAATTGAAATGAAATTCAGCATAGGGAGGCCATGCACTTTCATTGCCATTCTTTGATACTCGAGCACTTACCGATCATTATCGGAGTTCCTTCAGTCTTGAAATGATTAGCGAGCTCTCTTCCCTGCAACGCTAGCTCAGAACCCTGGCTAGGTAAGAAAAACAACAGATCTGTCATCCTCACTAGACTTAAATCTCTAGTTATCCATTATACTCATTAACTGCACACGTAACTGATTAGAAAGTGGCGTACAGTTTTCCTGTGTAAACATCATGGGACAATACGAAAAAAAGTCTTGTAAGGCAGCTTGCAGATTCTGGTTGGACCAGTGGATCTGCTGTCAGCCCAGTTGCCACTGGAGCACCCGGAGTCACCCGGCTTCCGTAACGTCTCCGCTGCTTGTCTCCCACAGTGGGGACAGCTGGCACACCCCACCGGGTCCCCCCAAGTGGCTGAAAAACAGACTGGCTACATCCGTCTGAAGTGACAGGACTTCATCAGAAGCAACAAAAACAAGGTGTTGGTAAAAGACACTTAAGGTCTCAGTGACGTCTCTTAAGATAGGTTTCCACTGTAATTGCACAGGCGATTGCAGCCCTCATACCTAAGATGGCTTTAAAAAATCTAATCTCAAACAACATTAGTAATCTGTTCAAAGCAACACTGAACTTAGCTTTGTTATCATCTCCCTGCTTTCCTTTTCAACCACGGGGACCAGCCACAGACAAAAGACGTCTACGTGGAAGAGAAAGGCACACACAATACACGCACGTACACCAGGATTCGGAGCTGAAGAAATATGTCTGACACAGACTTCTGTTCCCCTTAGAAGACTGACAGTGCTCCCAAAAGCAGTGACAGAAGCTAGGCAAGGAAATTAATATAGATATTTTTAATATCTCGTCTTTGTATTTCTTCATATAGTGGTTAACTTTTTGAAAACCAAAAGAAGGCCCATGTGGCTGCTTCCCAAAAGTTCCTGGAGAGATGGATTAAATGCAGACAGAATACAAAACGGGAACTCTGGGAAACGGTGCATTTACAATAACAGATTCTGTACTAGCGCTGCTGGTGCAGCTGTGAAGTCTTATTTCCATAAAGAGTTCGAGGTCCTAGCTGGAAATAAGCTCAAGACAAAAATGCTATCCACTGCCAGTGACCAGCTGAAAAAGATGCATGTTCTCAGCATGGTAGCGATGTTGGCTTTTCATAATCCTGAAAAACACCGGTGCTCCCTCGGAGCAGCACTGTGAGCAATTCTACCCAGCTCACAAAGGAATCTGTTCTATATTCTTACATGCAGGAATAAAAACCTTCATACTGGCAGGGCCTGTCCCAGCTGCTATAAATAATTGGTGGATCATCTGCAAATATAAGCTCTGGAACAAAAAAGATTAATATTGGCTGTTTAACGCTTTACAAAATACTGAAGAACTGAACTATTTTCCTACTGTTAAGAATCACCATCAGCGTGGTCGCATGCTCTTTTAGAATATCAACAGTAGAATTTCCTCTAAATAACCATAACTCAAAACTCATTTTGTTTGACTAGAATTTTCATACACGCCAAGTTAGTATATATTCTTTCATGATCATATTTATCACAAAATGTTCAGGGATTTATTAGTCTGCTTAGTGCTGCCTAAATGATAAAACCCCAGTAATTTTGATTCTGATAAATGCTGAACATTATTCTTTTTCTCCCAAATGTATTTGTAGGGTTCTTTATTGTGTCTGAGAGCCTCAAATTATCAGAATGGAAACAAATCCCTTGTTTTATCTGTCACACAAACCCAGAAAAGAGAACACTGTTTCCAGGCTGCTCGGCAATTTGCCTCAATCCTGAGCTGATGGGTTAGCTCTGTGGATGAAGTAATAATTTACTGTCAGCGTGCATTCAGTTCATCGTGCCCGCCAGACTGTGTAGCTGCTTCCAAAATTACATTTGGGGTGCAAAGGAATATGCTGAATTCCACATCAGTTTGCATATTGTGAAGCCATTTATAGCAACTGCAAACTGGAACCCCAAGCCCACAGGAAATTTAGCAACACCTACATCTGTAAGCACTTAGTGCAACCAAAGGCGGGAATACAGGTTTTATGAACAAGGAACCCTTAAAAGATTTATTATCACTTTTATTATCCCTCTTCTCCCATGTAATGGCAATTTGCATTTTAAGGCGTTCAGTCTTTTTAATAATTGCTGAGCTATTAAACAGGTATTGATTCTTACCTGACAAATAATATTTTGGATGTTATTCCAAAAAGCTGATTCAAAACGAGCTGTACCTCAATCGAACCAATCCATTGCCGTGACCCAACAAATGCTGCAGGCTTGTCTCCAGCATCCACCAGTGCCTTTGCAACATCACGATGAAGAAGAAAAACACACGTCAACAACATATAGTAGACAATTCCACCATTTTTTGTGAACAAAGTTGGTTTATATATATGGGAATGTGTTTTGAACGTAGTCAGTCAAAAGCAGACAAAGGGATGTCGAATTCATTCATTGCGGTTCTGTTCTGGAAATGTCACTTCAACACAAATACAGACAATGCCTAAAAGCAGAGAATATATCCCTGGGATGGCGAGTGCTGAGCTGCCTAATCATGGAGCGCATCATTGTACTGCCAAAGCCACTTCACAGACTGAAGTACCTGCATTCCCATTCAGAGCATCTCAGAAAAGCGCTCTGAGGAAGATGCCACTGAAATACACCGAAGGCTGTGGTCTATTTTAAACTCTTCTCCGCTCTGAGGCTTACGTGTTACATGTGGCACTTGAGAGCGGCCTTTTCCCCTCCGGATACAAAGCCCACAAAGTCTCCTGAAGGCTACTGCCCTCTTCTACATATAATCCTGTCTAAAAAGACTACAGGAGCACACGGACTTCGGTTGCTTTTAGGTTTAAGCGTGAAATGAGAAACGTTCAGGAAATGCAGTTTTAACTTTAGTGCTCACATCCCTGCTAGGTATGATGAAAGTTGTTTTACAGACTGAATCAAACGCTGCTAAAAACATTCAGTAAATAAACACAACACAAAGAACTATTTTGAGAAGACTGAAGATAACTGGAGTATTTCTTGCTAGGCATACAACATTAGCTACCCAAGCCAACAGTTTTTCTTCAGTGCTGTTACCAGACACAAATATGCTCAGGTGTATATTCAAATTCACAACAGAAAAAGAAGTGAAGGAGAGTTCAAAAAGCAGGGAAAGCCCACTACTCTCAAAGGCAAAGTTGCAAGAGAAGACAGTAAATCAATGCATAGCACCTAGGGACTAATCCAGCCATCACTGAATACAAGACTCAGTTTTAAAACTGATTTTAATATGACACATCAGGTTCCTTGTTGTCTTTCGTTTGGGAGAAACAGTGAAAACGTCCTAATCTGAACTTCTAATACAACATTAATCCAAGGAAATATTTAGAAGACCATTTGAAGGAGTATTGTTTGTACAGATAATGTCACCCAACACTGATAAACATTTGGAGGCAGATCTCTTATAATAAAACTTGTTTAAAATAATAATTAAGAACTACTATAGTTCAATTTAAGAGATAAATTAAAAATACCACACAATTCCGACATCTAAAACATATGGATTTGATATTTTAAAAATAACCTATATGAACTTTTGTTAACAAATACACATAAAATAACAAATCTGCTTCAATGTTGTGTACCTGTTGAATTTCCTTGTGTGTGGGTACAGGTGCATCAATGTAACCTTGGTGCCTGAACCAAGAACAGATTGTCTGCAAAGACCGATAGGCACAGCCCCATCCGCTGTCATCAATCCGATCCTGCATGTAGTGGTGATAACTATATACACCATGTACTAAATAAACCTGCACAGGAAGAGATAATGCACATGCAGCTGATCACACTCGCATCAGTTTGCGGAGAAGTCACATGACTTGTCACTGGCACTGTAAAATCTTTCAGCTGGGGATTGCAAATCTTTGGAAGAGCTGAAGGGTTGTTATTCACACACGATTACTCCTCCCGTTTTTGTCTCCTAAACATCTCATCCATAGTTTTAGTTTCTTGTCCTGGTTGTGAGAAATTTTAAAAATACATGCTAAAAATGTGTGTACATCCTTTTCCAAGAAAATGCAACTTCTTTGGGACAAATATATCAAAAGCAACACCACTTTGTGCAGAAAAGCCCTTTTGCTTAAAAGGCCAAGTCAGTTACTTCCCTCTCTCATCTATACAATACAGACTATCTAAATTACTTCTTTTAATAACGAATCTCAAGTAAAATAAAAAGTACTTTCTTAGAAATGTTTCAAATCAAACTTACCATACCAGACTCCGTACCAGGTGAATTAAGATGTAAATGTGGATTTCTCAGATAGCCATCTTTATATGGTTCATCTGGAAAATGATAAGCATTTGCTCTCTTGAAATACGGTCTGTCACAAGGCAGATTGAATAACCCATGCAATTCCTACACGCAAGTTTGAATAAAAATAAAGAACACAATTCAAATCTTGGATTAAAAGAAACATCACATTGTAAGTAACAATAAAGACATAAACAATTGTAACAGCATAGTTTAGCAAATTAATATATCAAAATCTGCTTAATTAAACATTCAGCGTGTGTTTACTACTGTATCTCGCCTCTCGAAGGAAGCTCGTGCAGGCTTACCTCCTATCTAAAGGGCCCACTGTAACACAACGCCTGCCGCTGGAGCCCCACTGGAGACGCGAGTGACAAGTGTCTTAGGAGAGTATGATAAAATACACCATAACAGCAAAGGATTACAGCTTTATCTATGTAGTAATATAGATACACACACTCTGCATTATAATCTTAACTAATATTGAAGACATACAAATACCACACACTGAGACAAAGTAAAGGTAGTGAGCTTAAGGTTTAAGTAGATTCAGTCTATCGTTAAATCTCTTAAGCACTGTTTGCAACACAACAGCCACATTTAAAGAGATACATTGCCTAATTTCACAAAGCTTAAGAGTGAAAGGAACGATGAGATCATCTAGTATAATGTGTGTGACACAGGTAATGCATTTTACGCAGATGACCCAACACTGAACCCAACCACATTAGCTACAGCAACACTTGGCAGTCACTGGGTAAGCATGAACAGGAGAGAGAGAGCAGGAAAGACTTGGTGCGCCACCAGTGCCTGAGGCCTCTGTAAACGCAAGGAAGAGATGAGGCTTTGTATACCCGCTAATGCTTCACACAGAAGAAAATGAAAAATCCCCACGGCTTCTGCACCTCTAAGGCAGCAGAAGATTCCTTCCCTGCTCTCCGTGCATGTAACTGTGTGACCTGAACCGGTATCAGCCAGGCACACGTCTCAGTCGGAACAGACTGCCGCATCGCAACATTTTTCCACCTCATCCATATTCCTTCTTCTAGATGTGCCAACCCAGAAGGCATAAACCAACCAACCAAATGCTAGCTAAGACTGGTCAGCTGGGAGCCACAAAAAGCAGCCCCCCAAAACAAACAAACAAAGAAAGAAAAAAACCTCAACACCACAAAACCCCAAGAAAGAAACAAAAAACAAACACAAAAACCCCAACCCTCACCCTTTCAGGAGACTTGTTAAAGCCTGAAAGTACTAACACACTCCAAGTAATCTGATGTTCTACCATGGAAGTGGAGATAGTCAAATAATCCAGTACCAGAAGTATAATTTAGATAGGTTTTATCTAAACCAAATGCTATGTAGTTTTACAGTTTCTATTGTTCTCATACAAAAATGAGACCTGATAATTTTATAAAATAACTTCTCATTAATTAAGCTCCCACATTCCGTATACTGCTTCAGTTATAACAAAAAAAAAATTAAAAAACTAGCAGTATGTTAGTATTTATTTTATGTTGGCTAAATGAAAAGCTTTACCACTGCTTCAGTTACAATAATGATAACAAAAAAAGGTTAAATCAAAAAAATCAGGTTCTGATAGTATTTGTTGGCTTTACCTTTCTGTAACTTTCCAGCTGATCATCGGAAATACCTGTAGGATATGAGATTGTTACAAGATTATTTTTTCCTGGTAACATGAAATGAAATTGTTCCGGAACCACAATTGATGTTCCCTTCATATATTTCATGATACATCTTTCCATGTCAGTTAATTGCCTGTGAATTGCTTTCACCAGGAGATTTTGTACCCTGCGAAGTATAAAGGAGAATATTTAAGAAGTAGAACAGTGATGGTGGATCATTTTCTCTCATATCTCTGACAGCTGTACAATACTTAAATGCACGTTTGCACCTGGCCTGATGAACTTACTACTTCCATGCTTCCACTCCCCCAGAGAAAGACAGAACCTCACCGGGCTTTACTCAAACCATGTCTGTATAGAGTAACTGCTCCCTACTGATCCAGCCCTCCAAAGCACAGGTACCCTGCTCTCAGATCAGAAACACAACCATTACGAGCATTTGCCAAAAGTTAGATCTATGACTGTATGTGTGTGTTTGTTTGTTTTTCTTTTCACTTTATCCACCCCATTTAGCATCCTTCAGAGTCAAATCCTATAGAAAAACCGCAAGGAAAAAGTACAGAGGAAGACTCGTCATTTGCCACCTTCACCCACCCAGCCGCGGCCCCTAACGCAGCACTGAGATTGCAAAGACTCATCAAATACACTCCAACTGTCGCTGTTACACACACTCACATACTTACAAGAATTTTTAGAACGTTTTCCTGACTTTCTTAATTCTTTGCTAAGCAATGGTTAGGAGTTAGTAAATCTATCAGACATGGATAAACTGAATTTTTTTGTAGACAGCAAAAGGACTGTTTCTCAAGATTATTAAAGTTCAGGATAACACTTACTTTCCCCATGTTTCTTCTGGAGAAACAGATACAACAACGTCAACTGGTAATGTCATATTAATGTAGTGGTGTTCCTTATTTTCCCTTTCAATGACTGGAGCCAAAGCAGCTAATGAGGACGTCATTTCCAACATGAGGTCTACATTGACTATCTGCTGCTGCAGAGGGTAGAGACACCAATAGTACATCTCCAACAACACATGCACAAAGACGGCAAAAGTAAGATTGTAGATATCTGGTATCAAACTCAGTAATGAAATAATTTGGTTTAAAAAGGCACGCCTTTTTAAGGGCACCTACAGGAAAGCTGAAGAGGGACTTTTTACAAGGGCACGTAGCAATAGGGCGAGGGGGAATGGCTTCAAACTGGAAGAGGGGAGATTCAGATGAGGTATTAGGAAGAAGTTTTTCACTCTGAGGGTGGTGAGGCACTGGCCCAGGTTGCCCAGAGCAGCTGTGGCCGCCCCATCCCTGGAGGTGTCCAAGGCCAGGCTGGATGGGGCTTGGAGCACCCTGGGCTGGTGGGAGGTGTCCCTGCCCATGGCAGGGGGGTTGGAACTCAATGATTGTTAAGGTCCCTTCCAACTCAAACCACTCTATGAGTCTGTGATTCACACTTCTACATGCTGATCTACTGTAGATGGATCTCTGCATTCATGCTGAGTCTCAATGACTTTAAAAGGATTAAGTCACATCAATGCCTGTCTGTGTACAGAAAAGCCTAGAGAGGGCAGATCTAAAAATTTTTTAAATGATAGGTCATCTGACATAATTTATTAGTGTGGTGAGACACATACCGTATCTTGTAACCTTTTATCTTTTTTTTTGCCGAGCTTTCGTTTCGTCTCATCATCTTGGTCAAACCTGAAGTATCAACAGAAAGAGAAATTTCTGTAATATGAAATTAATCGATTTAAAAGAATTATACATTTTTAAATATACTCACTGTATAAATCGTTTTATCTCCTTACAAGCAGAGTCATCAGTCAGCTCTGGAACAGTGTTCATACCATTGTTAGGCCACACATAGACTGAACTGTGGCGAATTCTTAACACAAGAACATCTGAGGACAGTTTGTTCGCAAGATCACTGAAAACATATCCTAATGCCTTTTTTGTTGATGCCTCTGAAACACAAAAAGGGTACAATTAGCCTGGAAAATTCCCTCACTTTTGTTACAGCTGCTGGGCATACATTTAAAAAAAAACCAACCCTGATGTGTTTTGACTTGGAATAAAAACCTAAGTGCTGTTATGATCAGAAAAATGGCTATGTAAAGAAAAACTGAGATAAGATTTCACTTAGCAGGTCTGTCTCAAACATTCGCACTCATACCTGCCTGAACAAAAGCGTTCTATTTTTCTCATATGCTCTCAGATACGAAGAGCTGAATGAATTACAGAAGAATAACCTACGCTGTAGTCAATTCTCACATCAGTAACTTTCAACCAAGACTACAGTTGTAAAAGAACTTCTGTGCACAAACTTCTACATATGGTTACATTTAATCTTTTGACTAAATCCTGGAAAGATTCAATCTGAGTCATATGTTTCTGACTTCGTGTCGTTATCCAGAAAGATAAACCAAAACCACAGGAAGTTTTTGGAAAAGCTTGGCCTACACTCCAGCTGCAGACCAAGTTTTGGCCCACATACACCTGGTGTATGGCCAAAACCACACCTAAGTGGAAGACACACCCTGGTCAGCCCGAATCTTTATTACCAGTACAGACATTTGTCTTTCAGAGCTTGATTTTTTAAGTTTCACCCACTCCTTACAACCTGAGCCAATACTGGATATGACGGAGCAACTTTTGCACATTAGCAGCACTGTTTTCCTCACCAAGGACATTAACAACCACTACTTAGAATACAACGAGCTATACAAAGCCTATGTAACAAGCTACCAAAGACTATGCCGAATTATACTTCTTTAATGCATTAATTTAGATTTGGCCGCTCATTAGTTGACTTTGGCACTAGAAGCCTGTAAAAACTACAGTATTAGAAAAACCAAACAAAACCCAATGTATTTAGCTAAATCTCCTCCAAAAGAAAAACTCAGTGCCTTCAAAGGAGCGGTCTGGCATATTTACACACTAACAGCTGTGAATACCATGCACTTGGACAATCTGAGTATCACTCTGCTTCGCTGTGGTTAAAATTCACTACACTGTAAACAAAGTCCAATAAATAGCCTTTCTCTGAGGATGCAATTCACAGAAAGCTGCTATGCATTAGGCCAAACTATTCAACACTTCTATTCCACATCGTGAACTGAAATCGTGAGCCTGAGTTCCTTTTCAAGGTTGACTAACACTGAATTCTGAGTTTCTAGTAAAAACATGTCCTTTTAAAATGCAGAACAAGCTACAGACACCCTCCTTCCACACTCCATCCCATGACAGCTCAATGGCTGCCAACAGCTCTGAGCGGACTTTCTGAACTGAATGTCACCTTACTGTAAGATTGTGGGACTATGAGGAGCCTCTTAATGCCATATGGTCTAGTCCCAATTCCACAGGGAATTGCGGTAAATACAAGAGTAGTTGGCTTGTTCATCTTCTCTCTTTCTGTAGGAAGACTGGATCACAATCTCAAAACTGTCTTACTAATATAATCCTGTTATAATGAATACATTTTCATCAAGTTATTATCCACGTGCTTGGAATTTCCGGGTCAACTTTGGATTCAAATTGAAAAGAGATCCCAATGCCATATCCATAAGTGGGAAAACTTTGTAAATAAAATGACCTAAACCCAGCAATTCAAACTTTACTTCAAATTAAAATAAAAAAAACATACAATGGAAAACGATTGTCAGAAAATTAATGCACATAAATAATAACATTTTTTGTACTTAATATTTACAGGTTTGGGAAAAAGCACTTAACAACTGGTGAAATGTCAAGATAATAAACGTCATCACTGTTTAAAACTAACATTTATGTAAATAACCTTTTGTTAAGAAATTTATTATAGTCTTATAGACACACCATCTGTAGTTGCTAGCTGAAATGCAAGATCCAAGCCTCCTCTTATTCTAAAGAGTATATCCATAGCTCCTAGAATTACCTGAGGAGAAAAAAAACCAAACAGAACAATAAAACAAACAGAAGCAATAAAAAAGAACAGTTATTTTCAACATGCTTCCTCCCAAGTTACACCTGCCCGTTATAATGCCGCAGCGTGCCAGCACACCGGTTAACTACCGCAGCTGCCGAGGGGGCCAGAGAATAACCATGGAGCGGAGCAGCACAGCTGTTTCTTTCCCCTTCCCAAATCCCCGCTCTGCGTCTCCACAAAAATTTGTCTAGGTTTGATGTGAAAGATGGTTTTTTTTATCACACGCCCAAGGGACCTCAACACCTTCTCCGAGGTGCCCCTGGGGGCTGGAGGCCCAAAGGCCGCAGAGCGGCCTTTGGGCCTCCAGCCCCCAGGGGCACCTCGGAGCACCCACCGTGGAAGCAGCCAGGCCAGCACCAGCCCTCAGCCCGCCCCGCTCGCCACAGAACCGGGCCGCGCCGCAGAGCGCTCCCCCGCCGCCATTTCGCGCTCCCCTCAGACTCACCACGTCCCTCAGCGCCGCGGCGGGGGCCGAGCCCGCCGGCATCCCCCCCCCCCCCCCCCCCCGCGCAGGCGTGGTCCCGCCCGGCCCCGCACAGCTGCACTGCGCAGCCGCGATCGCCTTGGGCCGTACCAATGCCGAAAACGGGTGTGTGTGTGTGTGTGTGTGAGCGAGATTTGCCTGTTGGGTTTTCCCGACTCCCGGGTAACCGGCAACAAGCGAGGGCGGGCGGCCCCGGGGGTCTCCGCCGGCGGGATCGCTTCTGGTTCCTCTCGGCGGTGGTCTCAGGGCAGTGAGGTACCGGTTCCCTCATGATTTCACCGGCCGGTGGTGCCCGCCGCGGCCGCCGCGCTGTGGTGAGGTGCGGCGGGGTCGAGCCGTCGTGGCGGGCGTTCGTGTGGGTTTCTGCACAACCCTGAGGCGACAGCGGTTTCA
The DNA here is from genome assembly GCA_017639485.1 of Pluvialis apricaria. NCBI lineage: Eukaryota > Metazoa > Chordata > Aves > Charadriiformes > Charadriidae > Pluvialis > Pluvialis apricaria. Next base: position 6,428,210 of record CM030010.1, read on the forward strand.
GCTTTATTAACAAAGGATTAGGTGGGATGATTTTTAACAATACTGGGTCATCAGCCAGCTCTCAAAGCGATTTAACAAAATTTGCGATAATCAGCGCAGCGACTTAAAGATTCGAGGACGGCAAGGTTCACCTGAGACTTATGACAAGTTTCCTAAATCAAATCACACACACAGACACAAACAGATACAGAGGTTAACCTATATAATTAAGATGTTGCTCTTTTTGCAAAAAGTAGTAAATTATTGGTACCAAGTGATCATTGGAACCTCGGGAAATACAACACTAATGGATTACTCTTTTCCTTCATCAGCATTTGTCAGCAGATGGTCTCTGAAATCCTCACAAAATTATATCTGTGGAATCCCAATGAAATCTGTACTTTAATCTCCTCACACCTCGTGTTCGAAACCCTCGCAAGCGGTGTCCCGAGGCAAGGAGAGGTGCTGGGCCACAGCCCGCTGCGGCCCCGCAGAGCTCAAAGGGTCTCGCTTGAGGTGGCTCTAGCTCACAGGATCGCGAGATGGCGGACTTTGGCCAGTATTTTTCCATTTTGGCCACAGTTCTTGCCCAGTTAGTTCTGGTACCTTCCAGATGGGGCCACGACCCAGGCAGCAGGAGTTTCAGGGACGGTTTGGGGGTGCCTCATGGTCCTAACCCACTGCACTTGGAACCAGGACAAGAAGGGACCCGATGGGCCCAACTCACTGCGCTCGCAACCAAGACAAGCAAGTGCCAGATCGTCCCAGCCCACTGCACCTGCAACCAAGATAAGAACACAACGTTGGCTGTTCTTGACATGGCAACGTGGCCCAGGGGGTCTGCACCACCACAGCCTTCTTCAGCTTGGGCGACCAACCAGAGCTGTACTTAATGCAGTTGATGTGATATCAACACTCTGGGGCAAAATATTGGTATTTCCTCACCTTTCGTACACATTCCTTGGGAGATGCTCCAGTATTGTGCTTGCCCTCACGCTGCCTCGCAATGTTGCAACTTCGAGGCCAGGCTCGTTCCCCCTCATTGTACCTCCTCATTTGCATCAAACTGCTGAGGTCCAAAAATCTTTCCCCTTAATCCCTTGATCAATGATCTTTCTTTACCCTGTATGATCTTTCTTTATCCTGTATAATTTAATTCCAGGTCTATCTTTTCAGTAAATGATTCCTATCCTCCTCATCAATAATGCCAACTAGCTTCGTATCAGCGGACCCATAAGTCTGTTTTCTGTCATCACTTCTTTCCGTGCTCGTTGTTGTCGCCTGCCCTTTGGTTCTTCACCCAACATCTAGACCTGCCAATAATCAAAGAACAGTACTGAGTTTATCTGATGAAATGACAGTGCACTTTACACGGTGTGAACCTCCACATGATGCAAAAAAAAAATTGCTTCAAAATTTCTGCATGCTGTCCATCCTGTCTGCTGAGCGTAAGCAAAATGTGGCTAGCCCTTCCATCATACACAGTGTTCCAGCATATTATTTTTTATAGTAAAATATATAAAATTTGTATTATTATATAGATTTCCACTGCTGTGCTGCTGCCGCTTTTCTACTCTGCACCCACATGCCGGATACAGCTAGTGTGTGATATTAATCTCTCAGAGTTTTCTGCTGCCTGAGTTATTTCCATTCCTCTCTTCCATCTTGCCTTTGCCCCCATAGTTAATACCAACATTGTACCTCCATTGTCTTTAATCTGTATTCCACCCTAATATCTTAACTTCCCTGCTCTCTTTCGAGCTGTATGAACACAAGACACTTCAGCTATTTGTTTGCATACCCATGATTTTTTTGGTAATTCTTGTATTTCATGAATTTCAAGAAGTCGCTTTCCTAAATTATTAACCAATTTCTTCTACCTTAATTTCCATTCCTGGTGAACTTACCCTATATTGTTATCTTCCTCCTCAATGCAGTTCTTCCTCTTGCTGATTCTGATTCCCATCTCTACTAGTTTTCACTCTGGGAATCAGATCCCTGGGAATCCTAGCCTGCTCTCTATTCAAGCCCTTGAGTTCCTTACACTTGTTGACTAGGCATTTTCCTTAGTTCTGTCAGGCTCCAATGAGGGTGATGATGAGGAAAAACTAACACTTCCTGTAAATCATTTGCATTAAACCCAAGAAGTTGGAGATATTTACCATGACCAGGTCTTGGATTAGTTAGACAGCATCTGAAGTCCCCAGATTTTTCCATACGCTGACCTTCTATACCATTATTAGAAAGTGACTGAAAACCATTGCTAGGGATAACCCACAGGATGAAGGAGGAGGCTGCTCAGCATGTTTTATTACTAGCTGTTACTGTCACCAAAACCTCTCGTCGTAGTACTCTGAAGATTTTGACCCAAACTGTGTAAATTCAGTGAGAGTTGCACCAGTTGTGTTACAAATGCATTTGATTTTCTCTCTCCCCTCATGTTTTGAATTTGTTTGGCAGAGGAGATTTAATGGTGTCTAAATCCCACATAGTCCATTTGTCCTATGAGCACCAAAGCTGTCGATCATATTGTAGGTTACTTTCTTCGGATTTCATTTATTGCTAATACTTTTAACCAAAACTTCTTGCATTTTCCTTAAATATTTTTTTTACAGGTGTGGACTGCTTATAGATTTTTGCAGTAGAACAAAAAAGCAAGGATAGTTCAACCCTTTTAGTGCAGTGCACAGTCGCGCAGATCCAGCCATGCCTGCGGAAGGGAAAAGTGATATGGAGAGGATTGGCCTCTTCAGCGAGATGGGTTATACTACCATAGGAGATAAATATGTATCACATTATATGCGTAAGTACATTTAATTTTAATCACTTTTAAGTGATAGGGACCACCTCTAGTATCCATCTACTTTCAGAATCACTATTTTCTAACGTGTTAATTTTTTTTGTTAGAGGGGACTGCTTTTTCATGCATATTCTTTGCTCAGGTATTCATTGTTAAGAGAAAGGCTTGATATGTTGGAATGAATATATCAAAGAAAGGCAAAATCCAGTAAAACTGAAAAATATGTATGCATAATAGATTGATAAAATCTTTTCGTGTATACATTTCTTTTTTATATTAATTATCTGCAAGTTACCAGTATTTTCCTGCTTTTGTGAAAAACAACAGTGGGTGTTGTACGCTCTTTCAGCAGGTTTTCTGTTTTTGACAATTACATTGTCATTATTTTTAAATTAGTGTTGCAGTTCTTTTTCTGTTCTGATCTGACTCACATGTGTGAGATTCCCCATCCTGTCTTTTTTAAAGAATATTCTCCTTTTCTTGTTGTTTAATGGGAATACTCATTGAGAAAGGTAATTTTTGTAATTAGTGAGGTTACAGAGGTTAACCCTCAGTAGCTGCTTTGAGTTAACAACACAAAATAATCCTGGCTTCCCAGTACAGGCATTTCTGATGTGGTGTGGTGTGGTGTCAGTGATGAACACGTCCAGCAGAACCCTGCCTGTCATATTTCTATCACACTGAGCTGCTGGGGATTCAAAACCCAACTGGAGGCACTTAAGCTATTCTACCTGGCCTGTAATCAGTGAAAGAGAAAGATGCTCCCCTGAAGTATTACTTGTAGTATAGAAATAGGCATCAGCTCCAGCTCTGAATTGGAGTCTGGAGTAACCAGTCTCTCTCCACTGCCTGTAAAGCAAGTGCAGGGGTTAGAAAACTAAGACTAGGTGCTGCGAATACCTTCTCATAGCATTGTCTTTCAGACACAACCATTTACGTGCATGATTTCTAAGTTAAATGCTCTGTAGTACATTCTTTGAGCCACCCAGATCCAGACTTTAGTTTGTTAATGTAGGCTAAGAGCAGCGCTAACACTGGACAGTTATTTACAGTGCTTACTTTTTTAAAGGCCCTTTTAACGAAGCTGCGAGCAAGAACAGACAGATGTTACCTGGGGGGACCAAAACATTGTCAGCTCTGCAGGCAGGTTATTTTGAGCCTCAGTTTATGAGGATTTTCGATGGTGAAGCCTACTCAGACCCTGTTCAGCTAAGGAGACGCTATAGATTGGCAGAATCAAAGAAAAATTTGGGCAAAGCTTTCCTTCCCAGTAATGGAGACAAATTGCCGTAAGTGTTGTGAAAATGTTTTAAATGGACGTTTCTTCTTTTCTGTACGCTAAAGATGATTTTCACAGATTATTTCTTATAAAACCTGTTATGAGAGTACAATATTGTTGTTTCACACAATGTAGTGTTAGTACCGAGAGAAGGATTTTGAGCAGCAACAGAGGGAAGGCTGAACACAGGTAGAAATCAGGTTCTAATGCTTGCTCTTAAATACTGTTTTTTGCTGTAAAGCTTAAACTTAAGCTTTTTATTTTTGATGAAAATTAAGATGGCTATGGGAAAAGGGTGTGGATAATTAACAATGAATATTTTATTTTAATTTAGGAGGAAGTCTGTTGGAACTTGTCAGATACAATATCTTCTTCTTCCCATTTCTGAGCCTCCCAAAATAGAGATGGCATATATACTGCATAAACAGTAGGAAAAGGGGCCGTTGTCCAGGTGCAACGTTTGCCTCTCAGCCAATCCATATCCATTATCTTTTTGCTAGAAAAAATGCCAAATTATCCTATAGGATGATCAGAGGATGTTACAGGGTTGAGGAATATATGCAGAATATTAAAATAAATGCATCTTTGCTCTTTGCACAACGTTAATTGCATGACAAAAAGACACCAATGCAATTGGTGTCATATGACTATTATTATTCACATGTAAAAAACAGATAGAGCCTGGTTTCTCATTTATAACTATACAATCTTGTTTTGTTGTTGCTGCAGTAAGAGACAGAGGATTCAGTCTTTGTACAGAGCCTAGTACTTTTAGTCTCATGGTTCTATTGAGTCATATCTTTCTGCAACTTTGCTTTTGGAAGGTTTGTTGTATGTTACAGGAACATCTTAGCTTTTAGTAGGAATGTAAGACATGGTCTGTAGGCTTTCTGTTGGATATACGTGTGCTATTTCTGATAGGACAGGCGATGTGTAAGCCCCATGTTCAAAACTTTCTTTGAACTACAACTTGACTTTATAGCAACCAAATTATTTATAAAGTTTTAACTGTTAGAAAAACCTAGGCACTGATTTGAAATCCATGTCAGTCAATGAGAGTCCTGTTCACTTTCATAGAATCATAGAATGGTTTGGGTCGGAAGGGACCATAAATATCATCGAGTTCCATGCCCCCTGCCCTGGGCAGGGACACCTCCCACCAGCCCAGGTTGCTCCAAGCCCCATCCAACCTGGCCTGGAACACCTCCAGGGATGGGGCAGCCACAGCTGCTCTGGGCAACCTGGACCAGTGCCTCACCACCCTCAGAGTGAAAAATTTCTTCCTAATATCTAATCTAAATCTCCCCTCTTCCAGTTTGAAGCCATTCCCCCTTGTCCTATCACTACATGCCCTTGTAAAAAGTCCCACTCCAGCTTTCCTGTTGGCCCCCTTTAGGTACTGGAAAGCTGCTATAGGTCCCCCCAGAGCCTTCTCTTCTCCAACACCCCCAACTCTCTCAGCCTCTCCTCACAGCAGAGGTGCTCCAGCCCTCTGATCATCTTCGTGGCCTCCTCTGGACCCGCTCCAACAGGTCCATGTCCTTCTTATGTTGGGGCCCCAGAGCTGGAGGCAGCACTGCAGGTGGGGTCTCCCCAGAGCGGAGCAGAGGGGCAGAACCCCCTCCCTCGCCCTGCTGGCCACGCTGCTGGGGATGCAGCCCGGGATGTGGGTGGCTTTCTGGGCTGTGAGCGCACATTGCTGGCTCATGTTGAGCTTCTCTCCAACCAACACTCCCAAGTCCTTCTGCGTAGGACTGCTCTCAGTCCATTCTCTGCCCAGCCTGGATTTGTGCTTGGGATTGCCACAACCCATGTGCAAACTTTGGGACTCTTGCTTACAACAAAGACTGCTAATGTGCTCGCTGCCATGTACTGCTTCCACAAATGCACTTGTTGGCTGTCAGGGTAGCAAGCTTGTGCTCTTACTCTTGTTATAAGACTTTTGAATTCCTCTGGACATGAACTTTAGGACAGCTTCATTTTTGTCTTTATCCTTTCCTAAATCTGTACTGGCAGTGTCGTACAAAGCAGAGGCTGAGAAAGTGCTGAGGTTGTCTTTTAATGGAATCCTGAAGCAATTATGGAGAGCAAGTATATGTTTCTTGTATCCAAAAATGACTCCCATTGTAACTACAGAACCAGCGCAGAGCTCTGTTGCTGTTCATTGAGTTGTTACTCTTGGCTGCCTGAATGCCAAGCAGTTGTTGGGAATCTTTCCTTTACAATGAAGTCACATTTGTTGTGGGCTGCAAATGGAAAGGTTGCAAAGATGTCATGTTCTGGAGATGTGACTGAAGCCTGGACCTTTCTTTTCTTCATATGTCTGTTCTCTTGTTGTTTTGTTACTGGCACATAAAAAGCCTACTCACAGAAGTGACTTTTAAAGAATATGAAATAAAGCATTGAAGGGCTAGGAAACACCAAAATAAAGGTTGTCTGTGCATTGTCACTTTGCCCGTTTTTTTCTATATATGTGTTCATGAAGTCTCTAAATAAAAGGAGGGTGATGAACAGGCAGGTTAGTGTTCTGTGCAAAGACTACAGATGTTATCTTGGCATCCTAATCCTGTCAGTATCCATTAATGGCCCTTTTAAGTAGGAGCTCATTGAGACACTTTACTCTCTCCCCACTGTAATTGCAGACAGTACAGGCAAAGGAGGTTACCTCTGCTATCTGGAGTAGTTGGCAGATCTCATACAGTAGCCCCTGTTTATTTTTTCTGTTCTCTTTTGGGGTTTTGGGGTGGGGGTGACACAGGGTTAGTTGTTTGGGGATATTTTGACCACTGTAGCTGCAGCTTAGTGGACCAAATTGCCATTCGGCTATTTAATTAGTTTGTCTCAGTGCTTTTCTCCTTTAGTGGCTGTATGATTATGTATTTTGAGAGTGTGTCATACACCTGTCAGCAAATACTGATTTTCAAGTTGGTCTTTAAAAACCAGTCTTTGTGAATTCCTGCAGCTTTGTAGGCAGAGGCATTTCTCCTAGATGAGCTGTGCTTCCTTTTACTTTCCTTCTGTGACAAGATGGAAGTTAACTAGTCCTACCACGTCCCAGAAAAAAATCTTTCAGACAGGTTCCCCACATTGCCTGCCACTCCATTATCACACCAACACTGACTTACTGTTCTCCATAAACTTGTGGGAAAGACTTTCCTCTTGTCATCAAGCATCAAGTCTGTTTAACCTATTCCTCTGGGTCTCTGTGAATCTGTCTCTACCAGTGTTACTTCACCTGGTTGGGGCAAAATTAAAAAAAAACCTCTATTAGGAACATTTAAATTATTAAGATACCTTAAAACTTCATCTCTGCCACCATCTTGTTTCTTTTTTGTCCGTAACACTGTGTGTGGAATTGCTGTAGTAGTAGATCCATGGACAATGGATCTGATCTGGTTTTATGTTTAACTCTTGAAATGTATGTATTGTTTGGGTTTTCTACTTACTGTGGTTTTAGCACACTAGATATGGAAAGCCTGAAATATTTACAAAACATTAATTAATGTCTTCACTTGCTATTTCTAGATGTGGACTTGGCAGCTATTATGGAACCATAGGAGGTTCATATGCATACTTCAGTCCACAACTGAAAGCCAGAGAAAGATACATTCCTCCTGGAAAGAATTTTTATACTAATCCAGGAAAGAAAGGAACTGGATATGGGTAACTTCACAATATTGCTTCTTGCAGAGTATTTTATGAAATGTTTGTTGAGTTTTGAACACCTAAGTGATTAATTTTGTTTTTACAGTTATGCAAACCTTACCATAGGTGAGCAATTTCCGCATGAACCCGATGGGTATGAAGTAGAAAGAATAAATGCAAAGGTAAAAATATTTGTCTTTATTATGTATTGGTGTTATGATGATTTACTACAGTTTACCTGAACGTTTTGTTCCCTGTGGTGTTTCCTTTAGCTTGAAATCACTAATGTTTATTTACAAAGCGGAGGAAGGAAAACAAATTAATGACCATCCTTTAAAAAAAGATTTAGGTATTGTTCATTTATTATTTTTTCTTTGAGACATCTGGCAGTATCGCATAGAAGTGCTACCATGCAGGATTTGACCTTCAATTTTTTATTTGGAGACCTTAAGCTACAATGCAGTAATGTCCAAACAATGCCAACAGCAAGAACAATAATACTTCTGTGGTGTTGTCAGAAGAATGGGACCTTATTATCCTAGGTGCTATATTAAAAAATCCTGTTACTTTTTTTCATATAAGTTCATAAATCTAAGAAAACTCATAAATTTGCTTGCACTGATTTTAGTTATCCTGTATATTTTCATCGAATGTAGTGATAAATAGCAGCAGGAGGACATTTTTTGGTCTAGGGTAGGAATGGGATTAGAAGAAACAATTCAGCTACCTGCAGTTGAGACAAATTCAGACTCAAAACTGAGCATCCAGTGCAGAAAATGAGAAGAACAGAGAAAAGGGGGAGGAGGTATTATTTCTAGTGGATAGAAAAAAAAAATAATTGCTCTGAGACATTAGCATGAATTACCGGGTGATACTGTATTACTGGTGGTACATTTTATATGTGTCTTCAAATTGTTCATAATCTTTTAACCATTTTATATTAAAATGGGATCTGGGAAGAATAATCGACATCTCCCATGGTGCAAAGAACCAGCTTAGCAAGGTGCTGAGAATCTGGGAAATGTAGTGGCCAAGGTTCACAAGTGTGAGCAGCTGGAATGCATGCAGGCAGAATTTTCAAGCATGTATGGATGCACGTGTGCCCAAGATAACAGGTCTACAATACTGCTAGACACATCTTAAATGCATAGGGCTTTTCCTGACATCTTCCTACCATACTTTTGTAGTGATTGTTGTGCTTCCTGGCCGACGAATCTGTGTTCCATTATACATGGTGGGTATTTAAAATACTTTGAGCATCAAACAAGAGCAAATAAAGTTAGAGTGAACATTCTCCAAGACTAAATTTAATGCTTTCCTTTTTTCTCTTAGAATAACATACAGTAAAAATCCTCTAGATTGTTTCTTTCAAAGTATTTGTTTTACAGAAAGCACAAGAGGAACATAAACGATTGCTTAAAGGAGGGCCTTTCAAGTTAAATCTATATCCCCAGGAGTATTTTGACGTGAACCCCTATTTTAATGACAAACCTTTGCCACCTGTGAAGAAAGCACCTCCAGAGAAGCCAATTGCACCACCTTTCAAACCAAGTTCTCCTGCTAAAAAGGTTAGTTTGTCTTATAGCTACTGGAGACAAAAGAGAAATATTCAGATATTTCCTGTTAAAAGCTTTGCTTATGGTACAAAAGATAAAGATAAATGTTTAGCTTTGCTATTCATTTCTTATTTTTCTTATGAAAGATACTGTCGTAGTTTGGGCGGAACTGGCCACCGGGCAAGTGACAGATGCTCCCCCCTACCTCACTTCAAAGAGAGAGAGGGGCAGAGGAGAGAGAGGGAGACTTATGAGTTTAGAAGGAACTAAACTACTTTAACAAAATATTAATAATAAAGTAAAAATAAAATTATGAAATATGTACAAAACCATATCAAGCTCCCAGAATGACAGTCATGTCACCGGCTGGCACTGGGGAAGTCCCAGGCTGGACTCAGTGACGGACGGAAACTGGATTCCGGATCTGCATTCAGGATCGAGATCAAAGGCAGACAAACAGAGTCCTTCTCGGATGCCGGCCATTAAAGAAACAGGGCTGATCCTTTGATTCCTCAGCTTTATCCTGAGCATGAGGCAGATGGGATGGAATACGCTGTTGGTCAGTTTTGGGTCACCTGCCCTGTCCGCTCCTCCCCACAGGTGCGACCCCTCTACGTGTTTCCGCTTTCCACCCCACAACGGGGCAAATAACAAAGTGAGCTGGTCCTGGTTGTTAGAGCAATAAGTGTACGCAGGAGCCTCCCTGCATCCCATGCCTGGGCATCAGCTATAAACATTGGTCTGATCACTCTGGGAGCAAACATTGTCTGCACAATACGCTGTTAATTTCAGTAGTTAGAAGAGACCCAGCTAAGAAGCGAAGTTATTGAACAAAATTGGTCCTATTTTACTTCAGACTAGGACAGATACTATACCATTTACTGCAATTTCCAAAGCAATGAAATCTTCTTTGACCCAACAACAGCTGCTAACCAGTTTCAAGTGATCTAAAAAGAGTTTCCCTTTAAAATCTGCATAGTGCTGTTAACATACAGTTTATTGACTGCGTACACCACAAGAAGACAAAAAGCAGAAGGTTATGCAATAAACGACAGTAAGACTAGATTACTGAAGCAAAATGAAATGCTCTCCTATTTTGGACTCTGTCAGTCACTTGTATCATTTTTGAACCTGCTAATTACTCTCAGCCTATATAGACAAACATCTAAAAGGTAATTCCTAGAAGTGTCATGGGAATGGATAGCTGGAAGGAGCAGAAGAACTCAGGTTAGTCCCTCTGCTCAGGGAAAGGCTGCAGAATAAACTCAAGAGTTATCTGTTGCTTGTCCATCAGCAGACACAAATTTGGAATCCACTTTAGAACTGGCCAGCTCTTCAGTGATTAGGAGAAAAGGAGGAAAAGGTTTGGAATAAATATACATGGAAGAGCTTAGAAGGTGTGAGAAATAAAGCCTGGAGTTAGTATGAAGGATATATAGGAAAATAGTTCATTAGTTCTGGTTGCTTAGTGTGATTGTTTCATAAAATCTAAATGGATATTTTTCCATTCCATAAAGCATTCCATCTTGATATACTTTTTTGAGATGAGATATTAAATTTATGCCATTCACCATAGGCTAAACCTTAATTTCACTTTGACATGGATTTAAGATACATAAATATCTCTCTCTTAGATGTCTCCAGATACCTAATACAGTAATACCCCTTAATCTGTCCCTTTTCAGCTCTTCATTTTGGAGTTCCATTGTCAGTCATTTAATACTGTGCTCTGCTAACCACTATTTTCCTATTATTTTGTCCTTCACCCTTGACTTATTTGACTGACATTGGTTCATCTGAGGAAGATGATGATAGCAAGGAAAATATAACTGTTCAGAAAGAGACAGCAAAAATGCTTACACACGAGTAATTGTGTGTAAGATAAATAGATCTTAGAATCATAGAATGGTTTGGGTTGGAAGGGACCTTAAAGATCGCCCAGTTCCAGCCCCCCTGCCCTGGGCAGGGACACCTCCCACCAGCCCAGGTTGCTCCCAGCCCCATCCAGCCTGGCCTTGGACACCTCCAGGGATGGGGCGGCCACAGCTGCTCTGGGCAACCTGGGCCAGGGGCTCACCGCCCTCACAGGAAAGAATTTCTTCCTGATATGTAATCTAAACTTGCCCTCTGTCAGTTTGAAGCCATTCCTCCTCATCCTATTGCTACACGCCCTTGTAAAAAGTCCCACTCCAGCTTTCTTATAGGCCCCCTTCAGATACTGGAAAGCTGCTATAAGGTCTCCCCGGAGTCTTCTCCGTGACTTTTTCTGTCACATTTTTAAGATCCATTCCTCAAAATCCAGACTTATGAAAGAACATTTAAAACGAAGAAGTAATCAAAATAATGACTAAAATTTTTCTTAACATTTCCATTGCAAATTTAAGGAATATTTGGGGGTTTTTTTGTTTGTTTTTTTTTACATATGACACAGTCTGCTATTCAGTATTCTTACTTGCTTTTGCATGAAAAATATTTTAATTAACTCAATTACATCGTAGATTGGCATTTCAAAAAGTTCTTTTTTTTTTCAGTCAGGGGGCATGAAAGGAGGCACATTTGATCCTTACCCAAGCCATTCCGCTGACCCTTATGTAATTAAAAAATCTGAGGCTGTCACGACTAATAAAGAACGGAAGATTTTTCATCCTCCTGCTGGGCCAAAAAGCAGACCTGTTACAAGCATAATAACTTTAAATGTCACAAGGTAAGCTCCCGTACTTTGAGTTCGTGTTTCATGTATGCTGACTACCAAAAGTCATTAGCGCAGCTTTTTATTACTGTCTAAAATAATTGAATAAATGAAGCAACAAATTGTTAACAAAAGGAGAAGAAATGTATAAGGAACTTGGCTTTCAAAATTTATTCCTACTCTTTTCTGTAAATTCACGTTGCTTTATGAGGCTATATGTATCACAGAGACCTTTAAAATGACGCTATACAGATGTCACTGAAATATTAGTGTTTTTTATTCTTTTCTGACTTGATAAATGTAAAAAGATCATGAACGTTCCTGTTAAAATCTGTTTTTGTTTTCCCTTATGTTTATGGAATAAAATTGGCTCCCTCTGCTGGCAAACAGAATATTTAAGCCTGTGACGCTTTTGGATTCCTAATTACAAACATGTACTGTGCGATGTTACACGAGATTTATGGTACACAGTGCATATATATAGGTAGATAAGCACATAATTCTTTACTTTTGGTCTTACTAAGCTATAACTGTTATATTTAAACATTTTTTCTGGTTTTGGCTCTGTTGTAATTCAAGCAGAAAAATCAAGACTGTATTCTTTAGAGTTATTTAGAGAAATCACTTGCAAATGCAGATTTCTAAGACTGCGTGTAGAAGAGTTAAGCATATTATTTTGCATAATCCATGAGTAACATGAAATATTTTAGAAATACTTGATTAAAATTTGAAAAACTCTTTTAGAGGAATCTGCTTCACATTTGTGATTTGTCTTTTACGTACCGTACGTGAAGTCTAAGAAATACACCTCCCTTATTCACCTGTTGCTGTTCTATTTACTTTATTTCACCATCTGTTAGTATTTGCATAGTCACTTTTTAAGTTGCAGGGATAGTTTGAAGTTTTTATTTACACTGACAAGGCAGAACCAGAAGCTGCATATTGCTCCATGTTGCTTTTCATTACTAATGGAAAGTAAGAAAGAATTGAAAGTAACTTTTTGATACACCAAAAAGCATGGCAACTACCAACACCGATGTAAGAAAGTACAACCTTCCATGGGGGTTGGACTAGATGATCTCCAGAGGTCCTTTCCAACCCTGACCATTCTGTGATTCTGTGTGCAGTGGTGTTTTTAAACTAGAAAAGGCAAAAAGAATGGTCTGGATAGCCTTCTTATTAGTGTAATTGTTTGTGTTATTGTTTTATCAACAATTATTTATTCACGTTCCCAAATGAAATGTTTTTATTGGGAAAAACCCTAAGCGTATGAGAAGTAGGTTTCAAAATTGAAAGGGGGTGGCTGATTGTGAGGTATCACTATGTGCTTACAGATACAGTTATCATGGACTCATTAAAAATATTTGTAAAGAGAAAAATTTCACATACCCAACAGGAATTCCAAAGAGCAAAATTAAAACTAGTGTTTCAAATTTTGCACTACTATTTCCCTCTGAAGAATTTTAAAGAGTGTATTTATTTTGGGTTCATTATCCCTAGGTTTAATAGAATGTGAACTGAATTTATTATAAGTATGAAATCATAGCTCATAGATTTTAAGAAATATGGTAAGACGTTTTTCAAATCATCTGCTTCCCCACCGAATTACAGTTCTTTATGTACTTTCTAATGGAAAGCTTATCTTTGGATATTTGGACCATAATCCTGTAACTGGATTTGCTGGTGTAGATTCTTGCTCTCATGCAGAGCTATATTGAAATAAATTTGACTTCATGAGGATTCAAGTCATTAAATCTAATTACAGGACTGAGTGTACCACAGTTCTTCATTGTTACAAAAACTCTTGTAATTTGTACAGTGATATTCTACAAAAATCTAAGAAGTTTCTTTTCATTTACATTTCAGATCATTAAATGTAAAGAACTACAAGACTGCACAGCTGACATCTTATTAGGTATGAAAGGTGAAATGAAAGGTACATTTTGAAACTCTGTAAACTGCTGACAGGGCAAATAAAATGTGAAAAGTGGAATTCAAATATATAGGGCAATTCAATCTGTTTAATTATTGAGAATGCAATCTTTTGTTTCTAAATATAAAGTGATAATAAATAATTTAAGAGCGTTTATTTATTAAGTCCAAGGTTGCATTTTTATATAAATGTTCACCTTATTGCTTAACTGGACTTTTGCAATGTACTTTCAGAAAACGTACTTTCTAATGAGTAATTTGGGTTGCAGATTGACTATAAATTGCAGTGGAAGGAAGTGCATATATTTCAAAGTGAGTATCAGTGTATGTATGAACCAGGTTATATTAACCAGGTTAGTCACGTGTGGCCCATAGTGAAACTAAGGTCATTGCTTCCTCTTAGCAGAATTACAACTTGTATTTTATTCCAACTATAATTTTGTATAAGGACTGTCTTAGAAGTATATACTTTTCAGTTTTTCTGACCTTTTCAAAATGACCAATATCGAAGATCGTTGAAAACCAGACCACAAGCTGGCTGTTATGAAGGGAGGAGTCATCTCTATTTCCCAGCATCTATTTACCGCTCTTCCTCAGCTTCCTGAGAACCGTAAGTGCTGCCATACTCTCCAAGAGCAGCTTAATTTCAGTTTGCGTACATGGAAGGTTCCTAACAGATGCGTGGTCCCAAGGAGCTGACACCCAGTGCTAGCTAGGGCCTCAGTATGCTCTTTGAATGCAAATGATCATTGTGTCCCTTGGCTTCTGTGATGGTGTGCTCCATCCTCCTCCGCTTAAGCCATAACCAACAGAGGGGGTCGTGGTGGCTGCACCCAGCTTATATAGCCGAAGGCTGTCTAGAACAGGGACCCAGATGTCTCACTGGGACGTAAATATGACTATAAGTCCATCATCTTACTGTATAAATAGCGGACAGCTGTTGAGCTCTCCTGAACGGCAGTGGGTTGCACGCCAGGGTCTCCCCTTGAGTAGGGACTGCTCTCGAGGTTACTTCTCGAGGTTGAGAGATTCCTCATTGTGTCAGAGACTCGGTAAGTGGACTGGGAATAAGCACACTGAAACTGAAATCTTAGCTGGGTGATGTAAAGGATTGGTTGCACTTATGTAATCCTTTAGACATAAACTGTTGACCAAGTCTGAGACTAGGATTGCATCCAGCCGCACCTAGACTCCTCTGAGTAGGAGTTTAGAAAGCAAGGGGGTCTTCTCTGAACCTTGTGACTCAACAGGAGGGTCTCCCCAATGCATTTGACCCTGTCCTCTATACAGTAAATAATCAATTATATCTTGCCATCAAATCTTGTTAAACCACTGTCACATTTACTATCAAACTTTGTTAAATCACTGTCCTCAATAAAATATATTGTTGCTTCTCTCTTGCGAGCAAAGTGCATCACTCCATCTGCAATAAATTGGTGTAGTCGACAGGATGGCAGGTAGCATCACCGATTAGTTATGGAGGCATGGAGTGAATCTGGCTCCCAGCTTCTCAAAAGAATGGGCTTGTGACTCTGTCCTCTATGCAGTAAATAATCAAGTTGCCAGTTATTTTCAGAGGCATGGAGTGAATCTGAGTCCCAGCTTCGCAGAAGAATGGGCTCGTGGCAATTGGCATAATTGGGAAACAGTTGAAGAGCACCTAAAACTCGGGTCGCACAAAGGCAACGTTAAAACCACTGATTAGAGGAGCCCTTGCAATTCTTAAAGTTGCAAAATGATGAGATCAAGAAAGATGCCTGACACAATGAGGGACTAGGTGATAACGCTCAAGATGCCTGCAAGCAACTCCCTACATGGGCAGAATTAACGCACGGCATTGTTAGCTACAGCCATGAAACAGGACAATGCACCAGCTAAAAAACCAAAACCCGAAGCCCTGAAGATCACAAAGTTCAACTCCTCCAGTGCCAGTCCCCGGAAGGGGAGACAACCTCTTCCTGCCCCTCAGGGAGGAATTGCAGGGCATGAAGCCAAAAACTGACTAGTGTCTGGAAGAAAATTGGGCATGCCTGTCTGGAAAGAGGAGGCTCACCGGTGGATAAGTGATGATGCCCGTACATTTTAATTCCAGTTGGTCCCCAAAGACAATTGGTGAAGTTTTTAATAGCACAGATTTTAATATTAAGACAGCAAGATGCCAAGAAGTTGGGCATGTGGTCTGCACGGCAAAGAGTTAAGATGTAAGAGTTAAGTGTGAACGCAGCGAGTGTTGTTTGCTGAACTGCCAAGGTCAGTTTATGGCTCCTGGGTGAGAAGTGCATGTCAACTACTCACTTTGCATTTGAAGATCATCGTGAAAATATTTTTGATGTATTAAATGGCTGAACCTGGTGCCCTCCGAAGGGCAGCATGTTGTCCTTCGGCTCAAACAGCGAGCCCAGCCCTGGCAGAAATCAGGAGGCTTCAGTGTATGTGCTCCGCGCAGCCCCAGCATTCCCTCGTTCAAAAATTACTAACGTACCACAATATCCAGTTTCTGTGGCAGCGCTAAATGGAATTTCTGAAGTCATAGCTGATTTGGAGAAATGACAAATTATCTCCAGAACCCACTCCCCATATAACTCGCCTCCCTGGCAGGTTTGGAAACCACTTGGAAGGTGACGTTTAACTGTTGATGATTAGTGCCTAAATGTTAATACAGCCCTGCTAATGGCTGTTGTACCAAACTTTGCAAAATTCACAACTACTTTGCACGCAGCTATACGCCCATGGATGGCGGTGCGAGATGTAAAAGATACATACTTAATGGTTCCCTTGAAGGAGGAGGATAAAGAGAAGTTTGCTTTCACTTGGGAGGGAGTATGATATGCCTTTAACAGACTCCCATGGGGGTATAAATGTTCACCCACAATTGCTCATGCTGCACTTGCTGAAATTTACAGGTGGTTGCACTCCCCCAAGCTGTGGAACTGTACCGATATATAGATGATGTTCTGATTGGAGGAACTTCCCCTGAGATGGTGGGGGAAGTGGCAGCAACAGTACGGCAAGAACTAAATGAAGCAGAAATTGAGCTTCCACATGGAAAATGTCAGGGACCAAGTGAAGAAGTAAAATTCTTAGGTATTCAGTGGATAGCAGGCAGTACAGTGATTCCTCCAGATACCGTAAGAAAAATCAAAGAGCTGCAAATGCCCCAATCAAGGAAGGAGTTTCAACAATTAATGGGACCTTCAGGATATTGGAGGAAGCATGTGCCTGAATTTTCTGTCATTTCCCGTCCATTACACTCACTCTTATGGAAAGGCAAACCCTGGGGGTGGAAATCGGAACACGAAGAGGCAGTCAAAACCCTAACTGAAGAATTAAGAACATATCAGTCGCTGGGACCAGCACACCTCTGCGACCCTATTACAGCTGAACGGAGTCTCACTGAACATGCTACTTACTGTAACCTGTTCCAAAGTGGCCCCGATGGCCCAAAAAGATCTTTATTGTTTAGCTCAGCTGCATTTAAAGAAGCAGAACAATGATATTCTGAATGGGAAAAGGGACCTTTATTTTTAATGAGAGGAGTTAAGCAAGTTGAGAAAATAGGTCAGGGACAACCTGGGCAAACTGTAGGACCGTTTAATTTACTAGAAGCAATCCTAAAGGGGACTGCTCCCCCAGCAGGAGTTGCACAAAAAACCACTATCAGAACATGGTGTGCCTACCTAACAGGAGTTGCAGAAAATATGCAGTTAACCAAAGGGCACTCTAAGATTTCCAAATTGCAGATGCCCATAAACGCAGATCCTTTAGCGTTACAACCACGTTTTAAACCTTCACCCATTCTGGATGCACTGCGGAAAACATTTGGTTTACAGATGCTTCAGCAAAAAGGGCAAACGGCAAATGGCAATATAAGGCCGTTGCATTAGGTATTACCGCGGGCAAACGAGTAACAGAAGGTGGTGAAGGCAGCGCACAAGTAGGAGAAATTAGAGCAGTTGTTTTGGCAGCACAGAATGGAGCAAAAATCCTGTATGTAGACTCTTACACTGTGCAGGCAGTGCCACACAGTGGCTGTGTCAAAGGAAAACCTTGAATTGGGAAGTAAATGGATTCCCAGTTTGGAGAAACAGATTGGCAATTATGACATCCATGACAGCTTCTTGGCAGTACCTTGGACTGTGATGGTGGGATGGAGAACTTTCTTAAATGTCATTACCCAGTTACCTAAGGTAAGGAGGACGTTAGACATTACTTACTCTGCTTTCGTAATAACAGCTTCCCTACAGCCTTGCAGTACAGATACACCCAGTCACCTTTATAACTGATTCTGGCCACAATTTCATAGTTACAATCTGAAGCAACTTCATGGTTCTGCAAGCATTCAGTGCAATTAAACACCTGATTACCTACTCAATAGCCCGAGTATTTACCATTTTAATGTCCGTATTGACTCTGGGTTTGCAATGCAAAATTGTGGCATAACACTTTTGCCTATCTCCAGTAACAAACCGCAACAAACCCGTTTGTATCTTTTAAATGTTTTTCACAGGAAAACACATTAAGAACTAGGAGTAGATCTTTAATGTAGTTTTTAGTCATTCTACTATAGCTATCAGTCATGACACAAAACCATGCTCTATTACATTTACAGTCTTGTATTACAAACCAGATTAATTGTTAATTTGCTGCAATCTGTCTGTATGAATTATTGGAAAAATAGGAAGAAATGAATTACTTTTATGTCTCTGACAAGATCATGCCCTTTACTGGCCAGGAGCTTGTACATCTAGTGTTGTACTAATAGGAAAGTGAAGTTAAATAGTTACCTCGTTATGGAAACACCAACAACTAATTACATGGGTTTACTTTCATGGATTTATTTATTAAGGAGAGAGTAAAAAATGTTCCTAAAAAAATAATCCTAATAGTGTTGTAGAGACACTGCATACAGGTGGCTTCAACTTCACAAAATATTATATCCAGTATATTCGAGAAATTCTTCTCCATGGTCCCTTGGCTGAGAAAATCTGAGTATTTGTTCAGTGATTATATCCAAAAGGATATAATCCCTGAAATCCTAGGGAGAGAATTCTATCATCTCCTGTAAACTGTCACAGTTTCATTACATTTCTTGATACTACTTTGTGTAATGATCTGCTTTTGTGAATCTGTGAAATTCAGCCAAGTATCAAAAAAACAGGCCGTTCTTTTTAGAACATAACAAAACCATGGAAATGACTGGACATCAGAATTGTAAATGTTTTACAAAAGAAAGTGGTTTATTACAATTTATTTGAAGCAGTAGAGTGTTGTAGATTATCAGGACTTGCCTGGAAAAGAAAAACAGCTATTAAGATACTGCAAAGTTAAGCTCATACCTTGTGCGTCATATTCCAAGGCTTTATACTTAGAACAGAAATTTCTGTACAAATTCTGGTGGAATATTCAGAGTAACGGTTATATTGCATGGTACAAGTACCATGGTACCTGGTAACCAGGTTTCCTTTGCCACAGGCTAGACTAGAGTAGACTTGACTTTGCCACTAGACTTGTAACTTGGCATTGGAGATAAATATAATCCTTATGCAAATGGCCACTTATCAATCAAGACTGGTACAGTTTACCTCTGCCAATGCCGTTTACCCATTAAAATAATGTAAACAGTTATTGTAGGCTCCATTTCATTCAGTATTGGGCTTTGGAGCAGGCGCAAAACACCAAGTAAGTGTCTTAAATTGATTAAGTGTATTTCCAGCAGAGGAGAGATGACTTAAGGAGACTATAGTTTGTCTTTGATTGTTTTAGTCATCCCAGTCCCTATGAAGTAAGGGCAAACTGGATTTCACACGAAATACAGACAGAAAAAGTAGGGTTTATGCAGCATTTCGTAGGAGAGGGGAAAAATTTATTCCCTGTCCTCATTTCTCTCTCTTCTCTCCTTGACTGTCTGCCCTGACTCCCTATATGCTTTCCATTGCATTCCATACCCACTGAAGATAATAAAAATTAATTTCAGGAGGATCAGGTTACACTTTTACCTGTGCAGAAGAGAGACTGAGTTTTAATCATAATGGGTGGGAGGGAACAGTATATGTAATTGTGGCTAAAGTCCTGCTACCTAGAAAAGTCTCAGGGAGAAGATACTGTTATTTTTTTTGAAGATCCAGACTACCCCTTGGATTATTTTCCAAAGACCACGTCACTCTCAAAACCCAAAGTCCAGCTAAAGAATAACTTTTCTGTAGGTAAAACTTGTTAAACGTACCAGAGATGCGTCACTTGCTGTGCAAGTCCTCAGAATCTTGCCTGAACTACATGGTGGAGTTTTCCTTTCCCGTATATTTTTATTCAGTATCTCACAGATTTTAGACTGGACCTGAAGAAGATTGAGACTTGTTACGAAAAACTTACATGTAGAAATATTTCATTTTCCAAAAATATCCTATAACTCAAGTAGTTCTCTCTTAGGAAGGACGCGCCAGATGAAAGTGGCATGTAGGAATATGGAATTGTTTCTAACCCACAAAGCGTAAAGCTAAATGTCCTTCCAGCAGCAGCTATTTAGCTTTTCTATTAAAAAAACCCCAAACAGATAAAATGATGGCAGAAAAATGTTCCTGAAACGGTGGCTTAGCATTTTGTGAAACATGGTGCTTTACAACAATAGAACAGGTTCTGCTGACGGTGGCATCGTGTGGAATTAACTTCTTTGAAAACAACAGAGCTTCCTTGAGTTTAGAGAGATGTAAATGAGAGAAAGATCTAGTCTTTCCCTTTCTTTTTCCTAGCTCAGTTTTGTTTTTCCTCTCTTCTGCTGAGGTTTTAAAGTAGTTTTTAGAAGTCCCCAAAAACACTGTGACTAAAAATGAGCAAGAACATAGAAGTGAGATTATCTTATCAGCTATTTTAAGATGGACAGGTGATTAAAAGTATACTTAATGTATGCAACAGTCTAAGAATAGATCTTACTTAAAACACCTATGGCAGTATCTAAAACTGCAGCAGGACGCTTCTGTATTTTAAGAGCATTTGTGTTCTACTTTTACTGTGTTAATATTCTTCAGAGTTTGTTGCCAAAATGTCTGAAATGGTTCTGCCTGTTGCTGAATAATCTAAAATGTGTCGTATAGAAATCAGAAAATTGGTTGGTAGGGTTTTTTTTTTAATTAGTATTTTAAATATTGAGGTGTTAGGACATTTTCTCAGCTGAAATTATGTTACTATTCCAGTCCCAAGATTGTTTTCACCCAGCCTGTGTCAACAGAAGTTCATCAAATGCTTCTTTTGCCATTCAGTAGCCATTTGGAAACTTATTTGCAGTATTGGAAGAGGTTCAGCATAGTTCCTCACAGGCAGTTGCTCACGTTACAGAAAGCACCGTCACATCTCCCATTACTTCAGATCTTTGTCTCCGCAGTGAGACCAAATGTACTTCTGTTAGAATTCACACTCCAGCTCCCCAAATCATCTTTCTGGTTTAGACTGTGGTGTACTGGTTGGACAACATAAAGCAACTTGGACTGGCTCTGGGATTAGTAAAGGGAACCCCTAGTATTTTGCATGAACAGAAGTAATATTGGCTATGCTCTAATGACTTAGAAGTGCTTTAAAATAAATAGTGGAAATTCTTTATGTAGATCAAAGGATTTTTCGCTGAATGAATCATTCTTATGTCACAGCAATTCAGCAGCTCAGTGAAAATCTCAGCTAAAAGAATGAGCGTGTGCATAGAGCAAAATTTGTCTAGCTTTCCGTGCGTTCTGCTTTGGAAGAAAACTCCCCAAAACATACAAGAGGAAGAAAAGAGGCAGGCAGAGAAGTACAGTACATCATATCCCGGAGTCATACAACTCTACTGATATTAAAACCAACCCCCAAACATACTTTGCTAGTCATTCTTCAAGTGGAAGATGTAGTTTGCATGTAATGTTATTGATGTCAGAATACTTCAGCAAGTCTTATTTCTTACTGAAAAACGGCAATAAAAAGCAACAGCTTCTTTTGTATGGTCCTAGCCCTGCATACGGTTAGAAGTCTATTGAAACAATCATGGTATTTATATTCAGATTAACTGCTTTGCATTTGTTGAGCAGTGTAAAAGAGACCAGCTTAAATTAGAGAAGTATGTGAATATGGAGAATGAACACTTCCCCTGAGCAGCTCCTGAAACAAGGCAGCTGTAATCGGTAGCCGGCCTGGGCTGCTCTGGGGAAGTCTGGTGCAGGGCAGTTTGTCAGTGGTGTTTTGGCACTAGGCACAACCATATACTTAAATAAATGTGCCATATGGAAATTGTGCTAGCTAAGAGTCTTTATGCCCAGTCATCCTGCTCCCATCTGCAGTCAGATTCAAATCAGTTTACTTCCAATGTTGTTTGCGGGTCAATTGGATCTTCTGCTCCTCCTGTGTGATTATCTGCAAATGAAAATGATCCAGTTCCACCCCCCTGCCATGGGCAGGGACACCTCCCACCAGCCCAGGTTGCTCCAAGCCCCACCCAGCCTGGCCTTGGACACCTCCAGGGATGGGGCAGCCACAGCTGCTCTGGGCAACCTGGGCCAATGCCTCACCACCCTCACAGGAAAGAATTTCTTCCTAATACCTAACCTAAACCTACCCTCTTTCAGTTTAAAACTGTTACCCCTTGTCAAATCGCTGCACTCCCTGATCAAGAGTCCCTCCCCAGCTTTCCTGTAGCCCCTTTAGGGACTGGAAGGGGCTGTAAGGTCTCCCTGGAGCCTTCTCTTCTCCAGGCTCAACAACCCCAACTCTCTCAGCCTGTCCTCACAGCAGAGGTGCTCCAGCCCTCTGATCATCTTCGTGACCCTCCTCTTGACCCTCTTCAACAGGTCCATATCATTCTTACATTGGGGGCCCCAGAAGAAAAAAAGAGAGAAACATATCTGGAAAGAGTCCGTTCTCATAATTTGCAGTATCAGATGCGAATCTGTCTTGGGACTGCACGGCTCAGGTCTTTACAGCCCTATGGCTCTTCTTAGGGAAACGTGGGCTAAACGCGAACAGCTGATTAAATTTGTCTGAGTCTCTAAATATGATAGAAATGTTAGAATCAGCTACAGGGACAGCTGTCACCTCTTGATTATTGTGAGACGATGAGTGGACACGTTCCACGAACCTTTGAACAGGTGCGGCCGAGGCAGGTTTATTAAGACATGCTGGCAGTAAGTGTACAAGTATGTGAGGCATTGGGGTCTGACAGGGTGATCACAGAGACAGAATGCGTTAAATATTTGGAGATGTCGGTTTGGTTCTCTGGCTGGAGAGGCAATGTGTTGGTCGGAGCTACAGTCAGTCGACGTAACTTGACGTCTTTCAGGGAGGTCTGAAGTATCAAGGGCGGAGTTGTTGAAGATATAAATACAAAAGAGGATTCTATTAGCACTGTGGCAAACTTGCCCACTTTTATGTGTCGGAATGTGCATGAGTGTAACCATTATATTGTTCTACTCCACTAATCCATTTTACCACATATCCAGTATCCTCTGTTATTGGTGCTTAAGATACAAGGTTAGACACAACATTTCTGTCTGACCTCAGAGTTTGGAGAAAAAAAGAGATTGCCCTACTTTCAGATTGCTAGATTTTCTTTTGTATCATAGTGAGAACATGAGTTTGAGCCCTTTCAGCATTTAGGAGGAGGGGTTGTTCTCAGGAAATTTAGTTGCCGTGAAAAGCCTTTTGGCAAACAGCAATGAGATCCCATGCAGCACTGCAGCCTGAATGCCGCAAAGGTTTTGCTTTTCTCTGTACATGCCAGAGTAGAGCCATGCTTGATTTGACAGCTCGTTATTTGCCCAGGTGCTGCCACTGTAAAGCATATTTTACTCAATTTGTCCTTCTGCCTAGAGCAGGGCAATAGTTGATAAAGTTTTTTCTAGCAGACCCAAAAAACTACATCTCTGTTTAAGTGTGACTTTCAAAGAACAGCCTTCGTGTCACAGAGTCGTTAGAACTCCACGCTTAATGAAGGGACTCACCTCGTTAGCATTTTTGTGGACCTGTAAGGAAAGACAGCACTGTATCTCAGTGCATCGTTTCTGAAACGCTACTCTCACGCTCTGTCGAAGGTGAGAATAGCACTTGATTCAGGGAGGCGGGCTGTTAATAAGCAGTGAGTAGGAAGTATGCAGGAAGGGCAATTAACGGAGCTGTGTGGTGTGTGTCTTCATAGAGAAGAATCTCATAACAAGTCGTAGTGAGAACAGAAAAGGATAGATGAATTATGAGTCAGGGAAGAAAGAAGTGAACATTTTTAGAACGATAGTCCTGTATTAGGATCAAAGAATCTCCTGAAATCCCCAAGGTTGTGTAGTCATAAATTAATTTATACTTGAACAGAAGTGTAAAGAACTAGTCCTGTTAACACAGAGCAGCATCCCTACCCGGTCTCTCATTTTTCCATGTCATTTGAGCTTTGGGAAGAGAGAATTTGTTATGAGCCAGCCAGCAACTGGGGCAGCTGATAAAAGATCTTGGTGGTGTCTTGGTGTGTGACTAGTTTTTACATGTTTTACTCTGTGTGTTCTTTCTTTGTGCTGAAGGGTTATTTGTGCCTTTTTCTCTCACTTTGTAACTCTTACAGCTTCTTTATTTCAACCTCGATCCACCAACCTTACATGAAAAAAAAAGGAAAAGAACAAAATGTTTATAAATTCTCATGTCATTTATCTTTCATATTGTGTCTTTTCCCTTCCGCACTGCAATTGCCTTGTCTGCTTAGTCTGAATTGTAAACCATGGGCTCCCAATTATTTCTTATTCTCTATACAGTGGCTGATACAGTTGGGCCATCTCTGTTTCGGAGTGTTCTGGTAATATATGCTTTTCTTATAAATAATAAAATAAGGTAGAGAGTGGAAGAATCTCACTTTGAAACAATTCTACTTTTCACCTCGCACATCCTATGTGTGTATAGTTTTGAACTGGTTTGCTTAAAGAGGTGCAAGAGATGTAGAGCAGTGAACAGCAGCTCTATAAAAGTGGCTGTGGTTTGGAAGGCAGGGTTATTCTGGCAGTGAAAATAAAGTGCAATTGAGGGAATTTACAAGAGTAAAACAGCAGAAAGGGATGCAATTCTTGGAAAATATTAAAAAGCCAAAATAAATGTCTTAGTTGATTGTCTCATAATTGTCAGTGTTAACCCGCTCCCGACTTTCTTAAATGTGCAAGCTGTAGGAGTAAAAATGTTACAAGTCCAGTCTCCATTATTTGACACTGCCAATTAGAAAGATTTCAGTCAGTCAGAAATACGATTACTAAATAGATAGCATTCATTTATAATTAGTAGGTTGAATGAGTTCTATACACAAACTGAATAGTCCATATGTGAAAAGGGTATTTTACCTGTAAGTAGACCAAAAGACTGATTGTAATTTGTGCAATCATAAATTCTTTTAGAGATTTACTCTTTTCTGAGTAATAAATAATAAACTTTTAACTACTCCACAGTTTCTGTGTTTCTGGATTTGTCACTCCAACACAGCTGCAATTTTGTCAGCACATGAACTGAACGAAACAATGTTTCTTTAAAGTTTTATTTTGGGCATCTGTCCTAGCCTGTGCCAGAGAGACCATTTTTTCCAAGTAATATCATATACAATCTTTCAAGGCTTTCCTAAAAGCTTTACTGGTCTTTGGATCATGCCCTAGTGTGGGGAGAGGGAGGATTAGGTAGACTGAGTGTAACTAAAAACATTCACTCAGTATGCTAAAACAAAACTGTGTTTTACCATATATAGAAACAAAACCCTTTGTGAACTTGGACATCGTGTAGATGATATTACTTGTCACGCCTGTGCTGTGGAGACAAAGATTTCAGTTGGTGGTACTGAGCGTATGCTGAAGGCTTCTTGTATGCGTTTTATTTTAAGACTTCATTTATTACGGAAAAAGGAACAATGTGCCTGTGGAAGTTTCGTGTTAACAATTTCAAAAGAAGCTATCTGAATAACTCGCTTGGATGAGAAGAGAAAAAAGAAAGCAACACAAAAGGGCAAATCTACAGAGTAGGGTTGCCTTTAGAGAGGCTACTTGCTGGATCTATGCCAACAAACATGTTTTATTTACCACCATTTTATTTATAAATGTATGAACCCACTAGGTAAATAATAATCTTGTCCTTGTGAAAAAGCCCCCCTAAAACAGAGTTTAAATCAAGCGCATGTATTTTAAATGCAAGTGCGATCTATACCCAACTGCACAGTTGTTTCCTTTTATATGGTTTATGAAATTTGAACCAAAATTCTTGAGCTTTGGAACATCTGAAGCCCGGTCCACATTCTGAGACTGGATGTATCTCTGGTTTTAAGCGGTCAGCAATTTAATTGCTGTTAAGAAATCGTTTCTCTATGAAAGTGGCAAGGAACGCTGCAAGCTACGTCTGCGTTAGCAGGCAGCGTGGTGCAGTTGGAGCAGCTCAGTTGGTATGGAGGACCTGGCACCTACCCAATAGGTGTTTCGGGGGGGGCTGGGTGGCTCCAGTTTGATTCTATGGACTGAATTCCCATTAGTGGTTGGCACAGTGCTCCCAGCAGTCATCTTCTGGTTGAATTTCATCGCAAAGGAACCCACTTTGTGTGCCCTGAAGCTGTTGTGTGATGTAAGCCAAAATGTAGGGTTTACTTTCAATAGCAAACTTCTGATCTGAGCAAAAGTGTTAGTCTAATTCTTAAAGTGATGAAATGTGGTTGAAAAACTGAAAAAAGTTACTGAGTTGATGGAAACAACGTAGTTTCTTTTAACTACTTTAGAGAACTTTTTAGGTTTCAAGTTGTTGGCAACACTTCAGCATTACTTAAAAGACCAAAAGCTTTTGTCGTGGAACAATTGAGACAAAAGCACCATCTAAATTAATCTGTGTATTTTCAGATGCAATTCTTGGCTTGCTCATTTGGAGAATTACAGTTCCATATAAGTTTTTCACATGTCCCAGAACGGCCCTGCTGTTTGTGCAGCAGGAGCATAGCTGAGGAAAGCTTTTCACACCTGTTGATCAACATCTGAAGAGTCGAGATAACAAGCATGTGAAGTCACACTTACTATCTTTCTCTCCATCTAAAAATAAATGCCATAGCTCTCCGCGGTTTGTAATATGTATATGCATAGAAGTCTGGACACAGCTAAGAGGCATAGTGGCATTAAGCTATTATGATTTACTGGCTATGCCGTTCTTAAGCCAGAAGATAAATAAAGTGAATAGTTCTTTAGCTGGACGCTTTGTAAAGGATTTGTGCCAGGAGCCGCTGACACCTTACTGAGATAAAGAATTCAACCTTGAGGACGCGATAGAGAGAATTGCTGTATCTTTCGTTCACATTTAAATCTCTATATTCTATCCTCCCAGACTGAGGTGACTGTAGGAGATTTCCTATTTCTCTCCTCTATCAGGATCAAGGATTTTAGAATCTGCATTAACTGAAAATCTTTGTTTCCTTTATGTTACATTGGTGTAAAGGTTTTTACATAGGTCAGTACTTGCAATTAGATAGGCTTACTTTCTAATTCTATCAAAGTCATGTCCAACCTCAAACCTCTCAAAATAGCAGCACCGTGTGATGATGCAATACCGCTGAACTTTCCCCAAAGTTTTGGCATCAGATCATGTTCTATGACTTTCTTTTAACCTAACAGTTCTTGTATTTGTATTTCTGAGAGTTTCCCCACATTTACAATGGGTACGTTTGGCCTGTTAAGGAGACAGCGGCTTTGGGTCTTCAGTTTTGAAAGCACATGATCTCATTCAGTTTTAGAAAGCTATTTTTTTTTCCAGATTATATACTCAAATGCCTAATATAAAAATTGTTTCATTCCTGCCAGTAGTTGTATAAATCCGAAGCATACGCTTCTGTCAGGCTGAAAATGCCAAACTTCTATTATTGTCAAGTCACTTGACACTCACACTTTCCCATTTTTCATACCAGTTGAAAAGAAATACAGAATCTTTATCATATGTAGTGGATTTATTTTTACCTTCAGTTACTCCACATGAAAAGAACATGAAGCAAATATTTTAAAACACCGGTGACATTTTAGGTTTGTATAAATAAACATTATGTGCACTCTCAGTTTGAAAAGATTTTCAGATTTATTTAATGGGCTTTATCAGTGGAAAAATATAAATGCTGCACATAACCTCCATGATACATGAGGAGCAGAATTATGTTTTATGTCCCAAAGTAACTCAGGAACTAACCTTTGAAAGGGTGCAACACTTTCTTAATGTCTGCTTTTGGTATGCAGACATAAATTATAAATGCAGTGACACACACATTTTTAAAACATTTAAATGCTGAAATAATACTTTAAGACATTTTGAAAAGACTTTGAATATGTGGACATTGTATTTCAAGCTTTGGGACTCGTACGAATTTTAAAAATATATTTATAGTATGATAGCTTATTATTTTGATTCCACATTCTTCTTACATTTTAGGCATTTTATGTTGTAGAATGGGAAAAATATATACGATTGTTTGCTGCTGAGTTGTTAATTTCTGCTAGTCTTGTGGACTTGATATAAAATTTTGTCAATTTTTCTACTTTAAAGCAGGTTCAAAATACCCCAATAAATCATTTATGAATTGTGTTGATACTTGTTGAAAATGCTAAGGTTTGGTTTATCAGTCAGCTGTGTATATGTAGCTAGCACCTACCTGAAAGCAATGTAGCCCTTAAAACATTTCGGAAATTGATTTAAAAACTGTATCCTTTCAGCCTTTTTTTTTTCCTTAGGACTTCACAATGCTTTTTATAAAAGATCTTTCTTTGCATATTTGAATTAACATTTATTTTTAAAGTTGTCCGCGTTTTAATTTACCAGCACTAAAGATATCATGATGATATTTTTTCTCTTATGGAAATTGAAAGATGGAGATGCAAAAAAACAGTACCGTTTTCTGCAGAAAGGTTTTAAATTTACTTTCATTCTCAGTTTGCATGAGTTCCTATTAGAGTGGGTGGTGGTTTTTTTTTTTCCCAAAAAACAATGTATGTGTGTGCATGCCTCAGAACAATTTTCTGCTAAGTGATGTGAAAGCTGATTTCATCGCAAATCACTAAAACAATGTAGAACTTCTATTTTGCTCTTGCTGAACAGTCTTTATTATACTAGCCGTTTTATTGTATGAATTGATATTTATTCCTTATCACAGTTGCTGCATCAGAAAATTAAGTCAATGTAACCCCAAATTCGAAGCAAAGTAAGCAAAATCTATTTTACTACCATACAGTAATGGTAATTGAATAATAGATGGTGGAAGCAGACATGGACAACTGCTTGTTTTGTGCTGTCCATGTAAAATAGCTGCTTTTCTAATGATCTGTCAAGTTTCTACAGTTGTTAGGGCCCAGCCTGTAACACTTTGATGGCTTTGGTGTTTGCACAGATACTTAATTTATGTTAAAAATGTCTTGATTACAGCACTTATGTGTGTGCTGTACTAAGCATGTAATACCTCGGCTGTTTCACTTTTTTTTTTCCCCAGCACAGCTGTTTTAGTTTATACTTCATTGAGTTATATTGGCAACTTCAAAGATAATATTTTAGCAGAATTTTACTGGTGTAATAGGCTGCTGCTGGCAAACAGGGACTTCCACCTCCCGCAGAATCCCACAAGAAAAGGTTTAAAAGCTGCTACTTTGGAACCAGGCAGAAGTCCTGACACTTGTACTGCAGTTCTAAGCTGTTAATGGCTTTTTGTGTGCATGCATAGATTCGTGTGTTAACGTAAGACTAGCATTTTGGGTAAACAGTAACTGCTTCATATCCCTCTGGTGGCCTCATGCGAGCTCGGGCGTGAGCTTCACAGTATAGTTGGCCCTCCACAAAGAAGTAGCCTTTTTGTTTCAGGTTGAGGTTGCAGTCAGAGCACACAAAACATTCTGGGTGCCGGTATTTGTCACGTGCCTTCACCACTGTTCCTCTGTATGGAAATAAGGAAAAGAAAAAACCCATAATTAATTCATAGTAAAGTGAGAAGAAGCTGCAGTACGACACAAAGTAAGTTCTAGGTAGTTAGCTTAAGGCTTTTAGGTTGTTCGTCTGGTGGTTTTGCCAACTACTATAGAATTTAAGGTTGGAAGCTGAGTTTGAGTAAGTGACATAAAATGTCGTAGAGTTGATCACAATAGTTCATTGGAAAACTAGAGTTTGAGGAAACGTTAGTTTCGTTACGACACAGAAAGTACAGTCTATCAACCTATCAAAATGGTGATAAAATGATTTTCAAAAACCACATTTCTTTTCCTCAGTGACTGTGTTCTCTGAGCTGATCATTACCTTTGTTCTTTGCTGAAGTTAGTGATGTCATTCAGCTAGAAATCTGGTAGTTTTAAAATAGACCCATGGAGCTTTCTGGATACTCCGTCTGGGCTGCGAGAAGCGTGCTTTACACTACCAACAAACTTTTAAGAATTCACAGCCTGAGACGATGTAGCACAGGTAACTGCTGGTTTCATTATATATGTGTTAATCATTGACTTGTGAAAGGTCTGAGAAATCTTAATTAAAGCCTTGACGACACGTTGTCAAAACTGAAATCATCTGTATCGAAAGTGTCTAAGGTGCAGGTTAATAATTTGGGATTTAGAACAATATATAATCGTAGAACCATAGAATAGCAGGTTGGAAGGGACCTCAAGGATCACCTGGTCTAACTGTTCTTGGCAAAAGCACAGTCCAGACAAGGTGGCCCAGCACCCTGTCCACCTGAATCTGGAAAGTCTCCAATGGTGGGGAACATTGTCATTGTATCTCTGTTCTCTACAAGCATTTTTCTCCTAGTGCAGACGGAGACCAGGACCATCCCTTGGAAAGCATTTCTGTAGTCTGAGGTGGTGTTTGAGGACACGTGCTTGAACTAGAGATTTCTAAAACTAAAAAGAAGCAACGTACAGAATCCCATTCCCGCATTTGTCGCACAGAGGCACTTTCTGGACACCAGGCATGGCAGTCGGTATCTTTGTTACAGGCGCTTTCACACTTCTTGTACCCACAGGGCGTCCATCTGAGAACCAAAACAATCCTGTTATCTACAGGCTAATATGAAAGCATCTGATGCAATTAAATACTTTTCCTGTAGATACACTTCTGGATGTATTTACAGGCTTTCACTTATATCAACAAACAATGAGGTTTCTCTATACAAGTTTAGTGAGCCAGATTCCACCTCTTTGGAATCAGGAAAAATATTGTGTAGCTGTAGCAAGTACAAAAGTGATTTTATATATCGTCTCATAGGCATCACCTAATTAATACTCTGATAGTAGGTCTTGGGTACAGCAGGAGACGATTTGGCTTTAACATAGCAACATAATGCAGTCAAGACCTGTTGTTGGAAAGCTTCATATTTCTATAACTAACCATACAACAAATTTGGAAAGATTAGTAACATGATATGAATACAAAATTATAGCAAAATACGAGAAAATGCCAAGCAAAACCCCACAATGTCATATAGACAATTAGATGTAATTATCCCTTCTCTGGTAAATATTGAGATAGAAAAATTGACATTTTAATTATTTATCTTTTAGGTTAATTTTGGTTGTGTTTTATTCTTTACACTTACTTTAAATAAAACAAACTCACAGCCTTTAGTAATGTTATTTTCAAAACTTTGTCATTTGAAGGAAATATGACTGTAAATTATGTTGTCCTCTTCTATTTTTATTTAGAATGAAGAGGGTGAAACTTCTTTTAGGAGTTGGTTTACATTTCTCTTTTCCTGAATGTGGAAGAGAGTGTTTTCTTTCTTGGTGACATGAGTATATGCAGCTTCTCCCAAAAGTTCTCTCGCGTAAAACTTTTTATCATTCCGTTAAAGTCAACTTTATACATTAATGATCTCAGTATGTGAGAAGAGATTCTGAAAAATGTGCTTAACACCCCCATTTTATTCACACAGGAGATTGCTAACTATGAAAGCAAGGGGGAAAAATGTTAGGAGGCTGGTGTGCTATCATCTCTTAAGATTCAGAACGACTTGTACTTTCAGAAATTCTTATAGCTCTGATCTCTCACGTTTTCTTCTCAGATTCCCCCTTCCCCCAGACATTTCAAAACGCTTTGAACAGGTAGAATATGTCATTATTAACCACCTTCCTCGGAGACTAAATTCTGGAGCACCTTAAAGGAGCCAGACTGGCGAGGCTGACTGGGCTCCTCCTGGTTGGCATGCAGCATCTTGTAGACGTCGGACTGAGGCACCGAGTTGGGAGAGGGGTCACTGTATCACAGGGAGGAAGAGCAGATAAAGCAGTTTAACAATCATAACTTTAAAGCAATAACTTCACCAGGCATAGAATATAATTCAGGAAACCACTATAAAGACAATGTGCTTCTACAGCTACTGAAAGACTCTTTCTTCCAGGTAGCGTTGCTTTATATAGTGATTTAAAGTGCTTTATATAGTGATCTAAAGTGCTTTATATAGATCTAAAAAGTGCTGAAGAAAAATATCTGTCCCATTGTTACAAAAATAAGTCTACAAACTCATGAAAGTATTTCCATAATGACTGTTCTGGCTCTAATGGCGTTTGGAAATCGGCCAGTACCTGTGTGTAACCTCAAAGCAGTTGCAGTGCTCTAATCAACTGCTGTATCACCAGGTGCTCTTTCATACAGTATCCAGAAGTTCCATTTTCACAGCAGCTGGCCTCAAGAATGTTGTTAAAATTACAGCACATTATCTTTACATAAGGTCAGCCAAAAGCTAAGCAGACAAATCTTTTGGAAGATCATCACGACGTGAAGGTGTTCTTACTTTTCTAAGTTGGTTCGAGTGCTAGTTAATACCATGATTATTTGGTTAAGATAATTGTTACTTTTTTAACTTATAGAGATGACAAAAAAAGAATGAAATAGGTATTGCACAGTAGGAAGCAATGTAAGGTGAATGCTGATGAATGGAAATTCTATTTTTTAATTTCATTAAAATGGGACATGGCTTAATTTTTGTAATGCCAGTTCTATGATAAAAATATAAAGTAAATTATTGCCCAAACAGCAGTTGACGGTTGAATTTCCAATGGCCTGCGAGCCAAAGATTTTACCAAGAGTATTTCATGGTATTTTAAACTGTGCTGAGTGTTTTACGTTGATCACGATAACTAACATCCTAAGTAGTTGAGGGGAAGAGTAGATGACTATATGTATGCACTGGCAGGAATTCGGCTGAATGTGTGGCATCTGTAAATTTCAAACTGCTACAGGGACTAATTAGAAAGGTCCAAATTTACTTCGATGAAGTCTGTTATCTCATTGATATATACGTAAACGTCCAGTTTAAATTTCCTGTCGCAACTGGCCTTGTACTGTCCGATGAACCTTAGGTAAGTTTCCACTGGAAATAAGCAACTAATTCCACCTGGAATTCAGCTGGGTTTGCTTTATATGGTCGGTTTAGTTCCCTGGGTAGCATCTAAGCTGTCGAATGGGACAGTAAGAGCAGCCACAGTGGGGCAGTGAGCCCTGTAGCTTATCTTAATTGTTTGCATCGTCATCAAGCAACAGATTTCTCTGAGCTGTCTTTAAGCTGCTGAAGAAACTACCACTTTCTTCTCTTGTCACAAGCTTTTAATGAATGGAAGGGGTTTGGTTTTTTGCAGTTCTCACCAATGGCTAATTAAGCCCTTGATTCTCTCCTCTTTACTAAAATATTCCTAAACGTCAAACAGGTGATAATACAGTTGCATACAGAAGGCAAAAAAACAGACACAAAGGTGTGAGAGAACTTTTCTCAATGTGTACATAATGAATCCCACAACAAATGAGACATTTCAAAACTGTTGTTTTGAGGTTTTGAACAGACCTGAGAGTCTGTTCTCAAACTGGGAATGCCACAGGCATTTGTGAAATCTGGTTACTCTGGGCTTAAACCATCATTTCAGAGTAAAGAAAAAGCAAATTTTTCTTTTCTTGTTCTCTAATTGTTGTGACTGAGGATAAATATTCATGCAGTAGAGTAACACCGCTCTTCATGAACTAGAGTTCTCTTTTCATCAGATAGGGTGAACTTAAATACTTCTATATAAATATGATTTTTATAGTTAGTAACAGCCCAATTCTGCAAGGTGCTGAAGAAGGCTCATTGGTGCCAGTGATTATTGCTTATTTAAAATATTAGTAATTAGCTTTAGTTTACACCATACGTATTATGAATTATTAACTTAAGTACTGTTGCAAAACAGAGAAATAAGTTACTATTCTGCAAAAGTAAAGATAAAGCAACGTGAACGATGAATTGTCCCTTGAAAAAAATGAATTGTGCTTTAAAAATTTTTATTGTTTAATCACCTTTGTATAAGGTTCCTACCTGACTTCTGGTCATTGCAATGGATAAAATTCATAAGTCAGAGGTGGATTAGTGGGCCTGCAAAGTCAGTTCTGTCTCTTTTTAGGACAAGAGCTGGTTGCATTGAATGATTAGTCCTGAATGGGAGTTAAATATCTAGAACACTATAGATGTTCTGACATCTATACAAGATTTCCTGACCTTCATAACCTGAATTTCAACAGCTGAAATGAATTTGAGTTACTAATAATATTGAATTAATTATTAATAAGTTATTAAATCATTATTAAATAATAATAAATAGTTTTGAATTTTGGAGGGAATCGGAATCTTGATCTGGAGTGGTCAGTCGGCTAATAGTCCGAGTAGTATCATCAGTTTTTATTTATTAGCTACAAATATAAGATTATTTCCAATTAAATATTTACTTGTAAATTCGGAAATTCCTTGAATACTTTGGGATAAAAATCATAAATTACTAATATTTCAATGGAAATACTGAATAGCTTTAAATGACTTCAGTTCTCTCTAACCCTTTCACCCGTTTTTGTAGAAACAGCGTGATATTACTAAAGCTCATGACTTTTGGTTGTACTCTAAATGTGTATATTCATAAATATTCAAGACACTGCTCTAATTACCTTATTATGGGTGTTTCCCCCAGAGCTGTAGAAACTTGGCCTTGCAGTGTTTCCATGATATTGTCATCTGAGTACAACTGCATGGGGGTGTTAAACTGAGCGTGTACAATCTTGACACCGGGAAGCTCCATCTCCAGGGGAATGTTCGGGGCCATCTTAGACACTGCTTTCAGCTCGGTGGGGCAGATAGAGCTAACCGTGCTAATTGAAGAGGGGGTACTGCGTCCGCTGCCACAGTCAAACCCCGAAGGAGTGCTGCATCCGCTGTGTTAATAGCCGGGTTACAGAAGAGTGTGCAAGGCGTATCGGATTATAGAGAATAGAGACAAAAGTACAGGAATACGGTGGTGTTAACAGGACTGAAAAGCATAAAGAGAACAGATATAGAAAAGCAAAATATAGAAAGTGAAGAAAAGCAAAAGTATGTGTGTTCGTTGAAAAGTATTTTCCTATAAAAAGTAGCCAGTTATAAACAGAGTCATAGAATTGTCTAGGTTGGAAGAGACCTTTAAGATCATCAAGTCCAACCATCAGCCTAACACTGCCAAACCCACCACTAAACCACGTCAGCACCACATCTACCCGTCTTTTAAGTATCTCCAGGGATGGTGGCTCCACTACTTCCCTGGGCAGCCTGTTCCACTGTTTGATAACCCTTTTGGTGAGGAAATTTTTCCTAATATCCAATCTAAACCTCCCCTGGTGCAACTTGAGGCCATTTCCTCTTGTCCTATCAAAAAAAAAAAAGCGGTCCTTAAAACTCTGGCATGCATTTTCTTTGAAGATAATGAAAATTCTTTGATAGATTGAATAATTCAGAACATAGTATTACTTTACATTTTTAATGCTAGCTTCTATTGAGGATTAATTAAACCTCCCTAAAATTCTTTGTTCTAGCTGAGTAATTCTTAACATCTAGAGAAGCGTAGCATGCACAGGTTATGTGAGTTGTCCATGTCAGTGCCAGAATCAGCGCCCGCAGTGCTGGAATCCTGGACACATCACTCCAGTCCTGTACCTCACAACTGTCTTAGTCCACAGTGGAAGAGACTACTATAGTATAAAATAATGAATGTGACTTTTCCTAGATTTCTTTAAATTCTACAGTAAGATATTTACTAATCTTGTAAAATTAGTTTAACAATATATTTCTTTTTTTTTTTCTTTTTAATATCTGTTGAACATTTCAAAGAAGAAAAGATACTAAAAGAGCCAGGCATACTTTTGCATTTCTAAATTACAGTGTTTCCAGTAGAATGCAAAGTGGTCCTTCACAAGAACAATGGATATGTATTCAGAGAATTGATTTTACCTACAATTTATATATAATAAAAAAATATACAGTTTTTAAGAAATATTAATGTCGCTTGACATTACTGAAGCAAAGTTACTGCACACCAATTTGACATCTCTGGAAAAGGATAAGTAAAATAATGTGAATGTTAAGCCCAAAGTCTTTTTCAGCGTCGCTATTTTGAGCACTTCAGTCTTTTCTCTATAGCACCTCAGAGGCTTTTCTTTGTTGTGGGATATTTCTTTGCTGTTGCTGTGTAACAGCACATAACCCCAGCGTCCCGTGGTCACTGGTTACCGCCTATGTGATGTTCACAGCTCTGAGATGATAAATGCTTAATTTCTTTCCTCCAACCTGCATATCAGAGTTGTGGTTAGTTCCTTCCAAGCTGAATGATTCTCTGTAAACCTGGGAAAATACTCTATTTCCCAGTTTGATAGTACAGTACTCTGCCCAGTAGCTACTCTTGGGCGGAGAAGACCCAAAATTCTCTCTTTGATTTAGAGGGGAATTTGTGTAGGACCACTTTCTCGAAAATGTGAAGGGAAATATGTACTCTACCATCAAAGACATATCAAAAGAAAGCTAATTCCAGAAATGGTACGCAAGCCGTAAAGCAAAAGTACAGTTCTGCATCGTCGCCTAGCATGAGCCAGCCAAAATATTCACACAGGAGCAACTTATAAATTTACAGTCTTTTCTTGTAGAAGAATCAAGACCACTTTGAGATCCTGCAGTAGAATAAGTTTTGTCAGTGCTGAGAGTGTTAGTAAATGGAAAGTAGCAGGAAAAGACTAGAAAAAGCACAACTCTAGCGAGGAGCAGCCAAAGTAATGTTAAACCAGAACAAATTATAAGTATAAAGAAAAATATTGAATATCATTTCCAGTTAGTTTTGCCAGAGTAAAGTCCAAGACTGTGGCTAATGTCCAATCTGTTAGCTCAACCCCACAGTCCAGAATGAGCTCTTTTACTCAAGGTCCTATTTAGCCTCGGCTGTCTGTCTTAAAGGGGTATTTACAGTCAAGGTGGCGGTTTGGCGTTTGCTGTGTTTAGCAGAGGGTATCTATTGGGCCAAACGGATGAAAAAGTAGCAGAAAAACAGTGTGACAACCAAGGTTTTGTAGATGTAACACCCCACGACAGAGATTCTGCAGTTTGTAAACCCGGGCTTCTCCAGTGCTACACCATCTGACAGACCTTGCCCAACTAAAGTTCTGAAAGTTGTTGCATCGCTGACGGGTCAGTTTTTGCAGTTTTTTCCCCCACCTGACATGCTGGAAAATAGCCATTTACTTCAATATGTTCGTGGAAAATATTGTGTAATTGAGGTTTCTGTATTAGGAGATTAGGCTCTCGGTACACTCATTTGAAGTGGGCCCGTGTGAACCTCATGAGGTTCAAAGAGGCCAAGGGCAGGGTCCTGCACCTCGGTTGGAGCGACCCCCGGTATCAGTACAGGCTGGGGGATGGAGGGACTGAGAGCAGCCCTGCCGAGAAGGACTTGGGGGGTACTGGTGGGTGAAAAGCTCAACATGAGCCGGCAATGTGCGCTCACAGCCCAGAAAGCCACCCACATCCCGGGCTGCATCCCCAGCAGCGTGGCCAGCAGGGCGAGGGAGGGGGTTCTGCCCCTCTGCTCCGCTCTGGGGAGACCCCACCTGCAGCGCTGCCTCCAGCCCTGGGGCCCCCAACATAAGGACATGGACCTATTAGAGCGGGTCCAGAGGAGGCCACAAAGATGTTCAGAGGGCTGGAGCCCCTCTGCTGTGAGGACAGGCTGAGAGAGTTGGGGTTGTTCAGCCTTCCAGTACCTAAAGGGGACTTATAAGAATGATGAGGACAAACTTTTTAGTAGGGCCTGTAGCGAAAGCATAACGGGTAATGGTTTTAAACTAAAAGAGTGAAGATTTAGACTAGATATTAGGAAGAAATTTTTTATACTGAGGGTGGTGAGCCCCTGGCCCAGGTTGCCCAGAGCGGTGATAGATGTCCCATCCCTGGAAAGATTCAAGGTGAGGTTGGACGGGGCTCTGAGCAACCTGATTGAGTTGGAGATGTTCCTGCCCATGGCAGGGGGGTTGGACTGGATGGCCTTCAAAAGTCCCTTTCAACCCAAACCATTCTGTGATTCAGCTCTATGATTTGAATCTCCATAAATCCGATTCGGTACCTGTAAACGGTACCCAGTGGTCCAAAAGTCAGTTAAGGTCCAGTATGTAGGTGGTGCCTGCGGTTAGAGGCCATGCGTGCTTGCTAAGGGCTGTTTTGTCATTTATCCTGTACCGGCATCAGACTGCAAGGGGAGACGGGCACCTTTCCTCCACTGCCACGGTGTTCTACATTGCTAGTTCTTGCTCACAGAAGGATGGAAACCTTTCCATCTTCTACAGTCCCGTCTTTATCACTCAGGTGGCTGTAAAATTTAACACATCTCGAAAAACGGATAATCCGTATAAGATTGTCCTTTGTGCACAGGAATCAATTGTCATCCTGGTTTTCTGGTCTAGTTTGTCAGGCTTAAATTAATGTAATTGAAATGCAGGCATTTTAAACTTTTAGAGTGAAATGCAGAACAGTATGTCTACGGGTAAAAACTGTAACTGCTAGAAAGGATAAAGGGTAGCATCACTCAGGCACTTTTGGGCTGCCTGGCATTTTTAGCCACAGAGTTTGCAGTGGTTTTTCCCCTCTGTATTTAATAACATAAATAATAGTAAGTAAGGGATTTCATCCCCAGGTATGACAGAGGAATATTACACTAAAATGACGGATGTAAATATATAAGCTTTTCTGCATTTTAGAGCTTTACAAGTCTGTGGCATCAGATAGTTCTCCTATTGTAGCTCTGCATTAGGTTGCCTTCTGAATAGAGGTCTGCTGAGAAGCGAACGTTAAACCTCTGAATGGCCTAGATGACAACTTATATAACCGGCTATCTTTTATCTAGCAAGTTAACAAATCACATGTATTTGCATTTGGACAGAAGTATTTCCAAGGGCCGTAGATTTGTAAGTGTACAATGTCTGGTGCTACGCTGTAAACTGAATCAATCGGGTTCACAAATACAGTTACGTCAGACTCCTATCAGTATAACTGAGTTGGGAGCGTGGACCTGCTTTCTTTTGGAAACAGAAATTTGAATTTCAAGCCTGATCTCTGCAAGTCAACCATTTCACTTTTTTTTAAATTTCAGGGTTAGGCTGTATACTACTATAAGTAAATTTCAAATGCAGCATTATGCTTTATTAATGTCAACGGTGAGTATCCATTAAAAAATAACACCATGCATCCAAATCCAGCACAGCACTCAGAGTTTTTAACCTGCTTCGGCCTGAGACTATGAAAGGTTTGGGCCGAATATTATGCTTGTGTTCAAAGTAGTTCACATCCTGTAAAGAAAAGAGGGTTAAAATAACTTTCTTTGGCCTACAAATGCTTATTTCAAGTTAAAAAGTAGCTGACAAAGTTTTAAAATTGTCACCATGAAGTAACCGTGTTTAGTTTGTACATTCCTGGCACTCAAAATACAATCACGTTCGTGTTCGGAAACATTCCGTGGAAAGCGCAGTTGCAAGAGAGGAGGGTGGTAGGTAGTGTTGCAGCCCAACAGAGAGGGCATATTTGAGCTACCTGCAGCATTGCTACTACAGAGCCGAACGGATAGTTTTCTGTGGTGGAAAAAAATTCCTTCATTTATCACCATTTTTTTTTTTTTTTTTTTGGATAAACTCCTGATTATCAGAAAAAAGAAAAACAGCAAGAGCTGGACTTTTTAATTGAAAACAGAACAGAGAGTGATATACCACAACTGACGATGTATTAGAAGTAAATACGGGTACTCACTTTTGCGATGAGTTAGGAATGAGACCCCTCAGCTGTCCATGAAGCGCGTCT
Source organism: Pluvialis apricaria (assembly GCA_017639485.1). Taxonomy (NCBI): domain Eukaryota; kingdom Metazoa; phylum Chordata; class Aves; order Charadriiformes; family Charadriidae; genus Pluvialis; species Pluvialis apricaria. The sequence continues at coordinate 6,468,191 of CM030010.1, forward strand.
TGAATATTGCCAGATGAATACAGCCCAATTGGAGAATTATAGGAGGAGCTCACTACCTGTCTTTTGTCATCAATATTTGCTGCTGCAACAAAAGGCTGGGCCCTTCTGTTGTGGGCTGTACCAATAGGCTTGAATTCCTGTACGTGATAGGCAGACAAAATACACAAAGCTACAATGCACACCAAAGCTAGTAATGGGTAAAACTGACAACATCAGTATTGTTAATCTCTGCATTTTTTTACTTTTGCGACTTTGTTATGGTGCAAGCATGCTATATTTTTCCATGAATTTTCCATACGCTACTTAAGCCGTACACATTCAGACACTATTATTTCCCTGCCTCAGGGCAACGAGAAGGCATTCCACCTTTCTAAATAGTGTGCAAATTTAAGAAGAAATGGGAGGGATGAATATTATTGTAACCTGTTGTATCGTCCTCTAGAGTTTGCACTGTTTATTTTCTTCTTTTAGAAACATTCCATGTGTAGTTCACTTAATTGCTTTGCTTTAGTGCTGATCTCTGGCTCCTGCTTTTTTGTCCCTGATAGAGGGACTTGCAAAAGTATGAAGATTTTATCATAAATGTCTTGCCTAGAAAACACATCATTTTTCACACTTCTTTTAACTGAAATAGTCTTGAATGTACATCAGATTGAGGACATTCTTCTGAACTTATTCCGTACTTTGAAGCATATCTGTGCGTCGAAAACTGTGATGCTGTATAAATTAAAGATTATGTGACATCATCATAAAGAAGTCAAACCCAGAAATGGGTAAATTGGAAATCATTCTGCCTATGTTTGTTTATTTCTGGAATATGATTTTCTTTATTGTTGGCCCAGATAATTTCCTTCAGTTGTGGAATTCATAGGGATAAGATCTGGAAGCAAAATCTTCGATGAGCTTTCAGATAACTTACAATGCCCTTTTGTAGTGCTCGGCCAGGAATGATGAAGACTGTCGACTGTGTGAAAATTCAGTTATTTGTAGTGCACACATTTAGTACCGTTTCCTTTGAGTCCCTGCCAGCTCAGGTGCATCCCTAATCCACAGAAACATAGATTTTGGAAAAAATAGTGCTGTCAGCTGCTGAGGGTTTTTTTCCCTTCTGTGCTAGTGGGGAAAGAGTGTTTGCTGCTGTAGTCCATCACCTTGTCCTGATGTCCTGCAGTGCTCTTTGGAGACAGTGCTGCGAGAACACTTGAACTTCCATCCATAAGGAACAAAAAACTCTTGCTCCTAGCAAAAAGGTTTCTACAATCTGAATTGGTCTCTTCTTTAGAGACTGGAACTTGCAATGTTCAGATAGCACATCATTAATACTTCAATTTTCATGGAAATCTTTGCCAGTTCTCCAATTTGGCTTTGTATTCCTAGTACAGCATCACACTCAAAAACATCTACAACACTATAGACCATTTCTGTATTGACGTTGCTATCCCACTGTGTTACATGACCTAGAGACAGCCTAAGTTATGGTATTGCTGAACAAGATTTATCTCAAATTGCTGAGGCTTGTAGCTTAGGTACCAGAGCTTTTGGCTTAATCACTGTGTACAGTTTATACTGTCTGATATTTGCTATCATATATTTTTAATGGTGACACACCCAAGACCAATTGTGGTCTTTCACTTATGTCTTGCAAGCTATACGAACTGGTGTCCTTGTTCTGCTAAATAAAACTCTGAACAAAGTGGTTTTTTGATGTAGAAATGCCTTTTTAAGATTACCTTAGACTTTAGGAATGCTAGAAAAAATTCCAATTAGAATAAATACAACTTATTACCAAAAAAATATATATATTTGAATACTCAAATCCACAGAATAAATCAAGATCATAAGAGCAGATTAGATGAGCGTGGACACATTTTTGACACCTGTAGATTTTTATTCATTCCTCAGAGTGTTATTTCCTTTCGCAGACAGTATCAAGTCTCTGTTCAAGGTTTTGGTGAATAATTTCTACAAATTACGAAAACCTGAATGTGATTTGGCCTTTTTGTTTTCATTTGAAACAACAGTTTCAGAAACATATTTAGGAACAGAACTTAAGAAAACTCATGGATATATAGAATGTGCAACCAGAAAATGCAAAGAGTAAAAAGCAGTTTTATTAAATGAAAATGTTTAGCAGCATTGCACTGTAAGAGGCTACTGAAAGCAGCAATCAGATAAATGAGCACAAAGATTTTACTTGCAGTTCCTTGTTTCTGGCTGATAGAAGTGGGTTGCAATTAACAAAATGTATTAGTAAATGGAAATAATCCACTAGTGTTTAGGATCATGTCTACTTAATGAAAGATATTAATGTCAAAGTATTTAAAATTGATTTAAATCCAGGTATGATACAAACCAAACAGAAACAACCATGAACATTGTAATTTCATCCCCTTTTTTATTTCTTGTTGACAAATGAACAGCACAGAAGACGTGGCACCATCATAGCATGTTTACAATATGACAATTGTGAAACAAGTATTTGCAGTTAGTTAGACTTAAATTCCATTTTCTTTTAAACTCATCTATTCATATAAAATGTCAGTGACAGAACATACAGCAGCAAAAATAGTCCAGCTCTTGTGTTTATTGGCTCTCATTGAATATGTGAAAAGTCCTCCTTTAGTTCAAAAGCTAAATGAGAACTGGAGGTTGTTGAAATTCCTAATCAGGAATATTCAGGTATTTCATTTCTTAATTTTTTTCTAGTCAACTGATGTCCTTTTTGCAGGGCTAACTGCATTTTACATTGATATAGGTATCAGGAATAGAATGAATGTAGCCCCCAAAGTCTGTAGAAATGCATCCAACATGGACTATGTTCCTTGGGGATAATTGCTATGACGATACACAGATGTTTAAATTTTGGAGGTGTCATGTGACTGAAATCTTTATCTCTGAATGCTGTTATGGAAGACGGGATAGGTCCTCGAAAATAGACCAGCACATTAAATTGTTTCAAAACTTGATTATAAGTGGTAATATAAAGTGGACTATAAATTTAACTTTTTAGAATAGTGGGGGTTTTTGGTTTTGTTTTTTTTTTTTTTTTAAGATTTTTATACTTATCTGTGTGTATAGTATATTGATATCTCCCAGGAATGTATAATGACTTGCATGGCCAAAAGCCTAATCACACTTAACAAAATGTTCAAAGGCAAAAATAGATAGAAGCAAAAAAGAAAAGCCTAAATAAAAACAATTCAAGAAATTGTGGTAATGGAAACAAATTCATTTTAGGTGACGTTAAAGGGATTGTAACTAAGGAAAAATTTACAGGTCATAGTATTGTTTTACATTGACAATACAGCAGAAGGATTTTAAAAATAATTTTATGAGAGAGAATTTGCCATTTAGATTGTTTTATTTTCTCTTCCTAATTATATTCTTTGAGAACCTTATGTTCTAAATTGCTTTTATACAGACTACGATGTGATTGTATTAGTAATACTTCAAGTAGTCTATTATTTCCTATTATTTATCCATCACGCTATAGGTTGCTCCAGCCTAACAAAATTAGGTTGCTGTTTTTTATGTGGCAATGTGTAGCTTTCAAGAGTGGCTCTCAGTCAGCCACTTACTGCTGTAAATTATTTACTAGAATTTTTGCCTCTGTTTCCTCTTCCCGGGGGAAGAAATAGCGAGAGCTTTCATTATGCTATGACGATTGCCTCTATCAATCTCCAAATGACTCTTTGGGGATGCTCAGCCTAACGCAAAATTTTGCTACGGTGTGGAGGTTCCATGTCCCATAGCTGCAGGTAGGCACAGTATTTAGCTGTTTGGCAGCTGTCACGTAACCATCTCCAGGTATCCGTAGAATAGTTTTCATTCATTGAAGCTAAAGTAAGCATTCTTTGGCCAAATATTTGGCCAAATTGCTGAACAATTTACAATATGTTTTACTTTCATTTATAACTAGCTTTTATTAACTTGCAAATAGAAATTAGATACTTACTAAGATGATTATGTAAGTCTTCATCTATTATTGTTATTTAGTTGGCTTATAACATATTTTAAATTATTGACTTTGCTTTGTGAAACTTTCTTAGTGAACTTTAAAATGTCTGTCTGGCAAGAGTGAAAAAGATCAGACTACACTTATAACATCTGTGACCTTTTGAATAATTTTAATTATTATATAAAAGGAGGAAATGCTTTTTATAGCACTCAGAAGTTTTCCATTTCTGCACACCAGTCCCTGTGTTCAATACTTTTGGATGAAAGTGTTTTACATTTGAAGGAATACTATACTGCTTTTGGATTTTTCTCCATCCATCTGGGCTTCAGTGCCTTTATTTATTCTTGGCCTTCAGCAAACTATAATATGACCTAAACAGCACAGGTTATAGCTGTGTGATAATTTACCATCTGAGGTTAAAGAAACTTTGATGTTGTTCTACTGGTGTACACACTGCAGGGTCTCATCTCTTGTGACTAAACATGCAGTAAAATTTAATTTGAAATTTCAGCAATTGTAGAAAAAAGGGCTATATTTTTTTTTTCCACCGGGTGATCAGAGTGATGGAAGTTCTTGGGTGGAAGAAGTTAATCTAAAATGTAAATAATCCCTAGAATGGTTTAGCATAGTTGTTTACAAGCATTGCTACTTTTCTGGAGTTTATTATTGAATATACTCGGTACTCCTGATTTTCCTAGGAAGGAAAGAGGCAGATATACTAAAGTCAAGGACTTAGCTGTTTAATCTAAGAGAAACAGGTTTTTTGATTGCCCAGCGGAGAGTGCTTTTCAATAGTCTGCCAAATAGCACTTAGTGAAATCTTGTGATTTATTTTTAAGTAACTATCTTTTTTAGGAATGCAGCTTTCGTGCAAAGGGATTACTCTGCTGTCATACATGCCTACATGGTTTTCTCTATAGCTTTTTTAGTGAATATGTCCCATTGCTATTTATTTTATGTATATCCTAGCTACACCACAAAAACATGCGTTTAGAATAGTTTTGTTTCTTCACTATACTATCCCCTGCTGCTGAAGAGGCTATGTTATTTCTGATGAAGTTTGCTGTATCACTTAATGCAAGTTTTTAGATTGGAAAGGAAAGACATCCGGAAGACTGAGATGCCGTATTCATTTGGGAGTTTCTCCATGAAAACAGAATTGGTGGAAATATTTATTGCATAGGATTTACTGCAATGGAATCTGCACTTACATTTTTCTGGGATAGCGCAGAATGAATACTTTGACATACTTGCTTTGATCCTGGAAGGCCAGGATCAACAGAATGCTCTTCCCTCCTCTCTCTTGAGAGAACAGCAGATGTTTGTATAGGTTAAAGAGGAATAACAAGGGAATAAAGCACTAGTTGTAGACAGTAGCTAGCTAATTAGCAATTAACAATTGAGACTTCAGCTCTTAGCTTTGTGCAAGGGGCTGGGTGGGAGTTTGGAGAGAGAGGAGAATTTCAATTGATTGGATTTGCTTTGCTCAGGTACAAGGATCAAGACTTTGCTGGCCAGAAGCAGTGAATGGTTTGCTTATTGATCAGTACATGGGTTTTGTACAAATTTGTAACTTTCAGTTCTGAGGTGTAGTACAAAAATGTACAAAAAAATAGATCTCTTTATTTAACTGACTGTTACATCACAATGACTTTTGTGATGTGATGAGTGTATTGCTTTGGTATTTGACGTTTATTCCTGATTGAAGAACTTCCTCATGTGGTGAAGAATCTCTAAAAAAGTTAAAGCAACTTAAACTATATCAGAATAAAAGGAGATATTTCCTTTCCGCGCTAAAACTATGGAGATATGTACAGTTTTAAAGCAAAATGAGAATGTGTTGTAGCTTGTTAATGTTTTGTTTCAGTTATTGCTGAAAAATCAAAAACATCCAGTCAGATAAAATGATGTTCATACATATCATAATTGTGATGGTTCATATTAGCCTAAACCGGCAGATAATGGATGAAGTGCTATTCAAACAATTTTAATGACCACAAGGGAGATCACTTAGAGTGTAAAAAGGCAAATGGAAACAGTTAGGTAACTTTTAAGAATTCATACCTGTGGTTCAGCTTCCAAATTTATCTTGAAGGGATGTGCTTTGCCATCTTCTGAAACTTGTGGGGACCATAATTTAGTTCCTGTCCTGGAAAGAAAGAAAGGCAGAATTTAAATGACTTGAATTTCTATAGAGTTGTGTATGTCCCTGTAAAATACAATGCAGCTTGAAAATTTGCAGTTTGTTCTATGCTTTTTTAATATTTTGCCATAAAAATACTTCAATGATATATGTGTAATATCTGTAAACAATACGTAAAAAGTGTATTTACTTTTTTAAAACTTACGTATGCTATGAACAATGGGAAATATTTTGTTAGTCGTTACCAAATGCAAAGGCAAAGGGAAATTAGTGCTTTTCTGACATGAGCTGACCAAGCTTTTGACAGTTTTGTTTCTTTCTTAATGGTTGATAGAAGGAATGTCGGGTCCTCAGAATATTTTGCACAAATAAGTGAATATGTTAGTAATAATCCTAAACCAGAATGATATAAATTTCTTTTTTTATGACCACAATATCCATGCAAAGCCTGCTTTTCAATGTAGAAGGAGTGCAATCTAGGTATGCAAAGCATAAGCATGATTGTAAATAGAAGTTGCGCAAATGATTCTTTCAGTCACTGAAGCAGAGATAGCAAACATGCAAACACCTATTACAATTCTGCCTTCACTGACAATGCAAAATTCAGCAGCTAATTTTGAAATAGTGTAATATCAATGTTAAATATTAATCTAGTACTTTTTGTTACATTAATGCAAATATTTAGCATTTTTAAAATATGCATGTATTTCATTGGCACAGTTACACTTATCATATTTTGAAAATTACTTCCTAAGAGAGTTGTTAAATGGCATATCACAGAATGATTCTGTATCGATCTGTAACAGCACCTGCAATTAACTGGAGGAATTTTTTAGCTGTGGTATGTGCTCTAGTGATTAGACAACGCTCCTTCCAAAAAAACAAACAAAAAAAATCACCCTTCTGTATTTGGAAAGGAATATTGTGGTCAGCTGTAATAAAGTGCAATGCCTCCTTGAGGGCCTCCAGTCAATCAGAGGTGACTGATAATTGGAGACAGCTGGAAGAGCACACCAGGTGATTCTTATCAAAGGCTGAGTAAACTTAGTTAGGAGACAGGAAGATGCAGGTTGTTTCTCTTGGTGGCTTTAGTTGAGAGAAATGAATGCAAGAAGTTTCTGGACTCCTGCAGTTTAGGTAAGAGAGGGCTTTTTTAGCATGTTTTGTTTTTAACATTGCTTTGAGAATCCTGTATTTGGGTTAATGGTGACCAAAGAGTTTGGCTTTAAAGCCCCTCCTTTGTCACCCCTTGTGAAAGCCTGATGTGATGTTGCTTTCCTTAACTGGGAGGGTGCAGGATGTTGTTGCAGGAGGCAATGATCAGCACCTGGAGCTTAGGGGGTGTTAGAGCAGAGAGGGAACTGAGCAAGTGACAGCTAGCTGAGGGTTTATTATTTCCCCAAAATATGAAGACCTGTTTGTTTACTGTCAGCAAACGTAGGATTTGTGGAGTCAGCAGAGGCAGTAGGTGATATGGCTCACAGCTCAATGAATGTGGTGAGTAGCCTGGGGGAATTGTTCTCCTTGTGCCTGTGAGGAGACATCCTGGGGAGTCTCGCCTGATCTGGAGTTGATGAGGTAGGTGTGGATGCTTGTAATTTTAAAGGTTTTTGTGAAATTCTTAAAGCTGCTTGAAATAGTTATGCTATATAATAGTTGTACTGTATAATGAGTTGGTTGGGTAGTATCTTCTTTAAGAAGTAAGCAGACATGTACACATACCTCTCTATTTTCAAACAAAGCTGGTGTGCAGCTGCTTTAATTCTCTCCTGGGCATCGTTATGTGTCATGTTCTCTGTGCTTAGACCGTCGATGGCTACAATAACATCACCAGGGCACAGGTTGGCAGCTGAAGCCTTGCCTCCAGGTGTAATCTGAAAAAAACCCAAAATTTAGCTGTTTAAGCATCATGCATACCTGAAAATTGATAGAGAAAATGAACTTCACCCTGATTCTGTATTTCCTGTTGAGCTGGGGAGAGAAGGAGGGAGTGGGCCTGTAAACAACTACATGATTGCTTACAGAAAGAGTGAGTTGTTAATTCTGCCAGACCCTCTGTAGTTCTATTGCCAGATCACCATATAAATGCTTTATTCATCATAACTTTGAATTAGATGGAAATTATCTTTACACTTTTGCATTAATTAGTTTCCACTCTGATTTCTGTACTTGTTATAACTTGTCTTTGAATTTTCCGTCTCAACAGAATCTACTTGAAAATAACACTTAAGTTTTTCCCTTACAACTCCAGGCAATAGCAGAAGAATAGAACTGTTAAGAAATTGTGCTATTTAATCTTCATATGCGTGATGTGCAATTGATGGGATAATATAGAAATTCACTTGTGGTCTTGCCAAGTTCAAGGACAAATACAGCAGTTCAGCGTGTTTTGTGCTAGCCTGTCTTCTCATGTTGTATCGCTAAGTAATCATAAATATGCTAATAATACTGAAACGGCATTTTCTCTTTATTCATGTCTAATCCAGACCCTGAACTCCATCGAGTGCTTAAGCTTTAAGTCCCATTGTATTTGGATAATGGTGGCCCTCATCCTTCAAAGTGATCTGTGTGGTGCAATTCATATCTCGTGGAAAGGTACCAACGTCAGTGACATTCATAGAAATAGCCCTAAGCTTATGTTTGCTTTTTTGGGTCTTGTTGATAATCTTCTACACCATGGTTAAAGTGATTGAAACACAACATAATTCTGTTTCAGAATAACTATTGTAGAGAGATCATGGACCTTCGTTGCTACTAAAGCTTGTTCTAGGGTTGCAGGCCTTTGTTTGCAAACAGGGGACTTCTCATGCCACCACTCCATTTAAACAGGTCTTTGGTCACTGTATTGTCATTTTAGGTGACCTTTGATAACCAAGACAGCAACGTGAAATGAATGGATGTAGCACATAAGCTTCTGGAATTCAGCTCTTCTGGAACAGCAGAACAAAGGGGATGGGTTGATTTAACCTAAAATAACACTAGGTCTTACTTTTTAAGTAAATGAATCCCAGTGTGAAGGACAAAAACTATAGTCTTGCAAAAGCAGTTCTCTGATCTGTGCCATGTATGAAGTAAAAAAGCTATTGGAGACAATTTTTCTCACTATGGGTTCTGCTACAGCCAAAGCAAGTGCTATCTCAATTACTAAAAGTAATTAAGTGTTATGGAGGACTGGAAAACACGCTATGGAGACATTCTCCAATTCTGGTGTTTTCCAGCAGAGGAAGAGAGTAAGCTGCCCAGTATACCTCCAGTATGTTCTGAACTCCAGCTATGGTCAGCCTGGCAGACTTGTTGCCTCTGAAGGTGACAGTACGAACTGTCAGCATAAAAGGCAAATATTCTTTTTGATATGTGCTGTACTGAATTAGTATTGAAACAATGCCCAAAATCAGCCCAACAGAGTAATTCTCTCCTCTTTCCAGCTAGTTGTATCTGTTAGGTGGGTCTGAATGCTCAAAGAAATTTGTTTTGTAGGGTTTTTTCTGCATTCCAGCATGTAAACTGCAACACACTGCAATGGGTGGGCTATTATCAAGTCAGGCAAACTGCAAAGCTGTAGGCTTTTACCTGCTCACCCTCCAAAAGCATGGACTCATATATTGTGTGCTTAACAAGGGTTAAGGTGCCCCAGTAATCTGTCTGAGTATGAATTGATGAAGTTGCTCATAAATTGTAAGTCTGGAGTCTCCAAAATTGTCTGTTTCTCCAACTTCAGCAGCTGTAAGTGTAAATGAACTACACTGAGACCACTTACGCTATTGTAATAAGACAGGGTAGGTGTATGATCATGTTTCTCCATTTAACCTGGAATGGCTCCTGATTTTGTTTGACACATTGTGGACACACATGGAATTACGAACTGCAGCAGAAGTCCTAGTGTTCGAGTGTGGTGATTGATACTCTAATACCCAAAATGGGCAAACCCAGCCATTCGTGGTTCCCTCTCAAGAGTAAGCTTGCTTAAATAACCCTTATATAGATTACTTGGTAGATTGTGCTTTTTGCACGTCACAACAAATCATCCGCTGTGTCTGTGGCATACCTCAGCAATGTACTGAGATAATGATCCTGCCTTATAAAGCAGTGTATCTGCCTAACATGGTATGTTCCCCTGCAGCTGTGCTGCTAGTAGGGTCTAACCCACTCTGTGTCACTGGTAATAATGTGCAATCCCTTGGATTTTCTTATCATATTGTTACCAGCTGCGGTGATACCACTATATGGTTGGATGGGGTTACTATCATTTAGTGGGAGCAAGGAGGGAAAGGGGCAGGAGTCTGTATTTCCTATTCCTTAGCTGAATTGACTGTTGCCAGGCTTCTGGGACACGTCTGTTGGGCCTTAATGCCTCGATGGGGGTGCTGAGCTCTACTTGCCTTCTGGGGCGCAGAACTACCTGCCCTTGTATACTCCTTTGCCTCATCTGCTCTTCCCAGGCTTGGTGGTAAGAGCTGGAGATCTGCTGCTAGGATGGGCTAGGAGGAGTATGGTTGGGTGCCAGCTCTTCTCTCTCCCCGATATTTCACATGGAAATCTTGATTGGTGCTTGCTGGGAAGGGGGGTAGACAAAAGTACTGCAGCCTACCTTTTGTAGAAAGGGACCAGGCTGTGCATTGCAAGATCACACCATATCACGGATATAATATTGATATTGTGGGTACCTCAATAACGTAAGCAACACTGTTTCTTAAGGAACTTATTAGCGATGCATTAAATGTGTATTGTGAACCTGTAGAATCATATTATGACTGTAGTGTTTCTTGCTTGCTCGCCTCTGCTTTGTGAGGTAGATTCTACTGGTGCTTTGGGAAAATTTTTTTGCTCTTCAGGACACGTCTGTGTGGCCTGCCTGTTGCTCCTGCATCCTCGGTATCTCAGATTTGGATAAATACAAGGATATGTGTTGAGCGTTTGGATGTTGTCAGAAACTAGATAACTATTTAGCCATGTGAGGGGGAAAGACTCCTATGAAACTTTGAAGAAAACCTCTCTGCGTCTGTTAACAGACTTGTGAAGCTCATCATGGCACTATATTTCAGGCTCTGTGCTTTCTGAAAACAGTTATGAATGTCTGCAGAGTGGCTAAGTATAAAATTGAGTTAATATAAATACTTGCATTGTGATCTGCAAAGGTTTATATTAAAATAGAACTTAAACCTAGAGTTGATAATATTTCACCATTCCCTCCGACCTCTGCAAGTTTCAATTGTTTCTGTAATGCTTTATCTACTATGACTTAAATTCTAGGATTGTGTTCCTCTAAACACTTAACCCAACATGTTATCTTCTGGTCAGAATAAACTGAAATTATTCAGCTTCATTAAGGCTAGGGTTTTGATCAGTTTCCTTGATGTAATTTCTTTGCATCTATGTAAAGTTCCAAGGATTTTGAGAAATGTCTCATTATTTCTAGTTAATTTGTTGTTTCTGACCCTAATAGAATCTGAGTATGTCTATTTTTAGTCCCCTCCTGTTCTTCGTAGCCTCCCAGTGATCGTGATCTGTGGTTTTAGCATTTGCTTGAAACAGTCAAGAGACTTGCCTTGCCTGGGAAATCGCAGATGGGTTTTTGAGATGACATCTGTTCTTTAGACAGGTGGATGATGATCTCTTATGTTGTCTGTCTCTCTTGACAAGTCCTGGTAAAAGCTTTCTCTTGTTGAACAAAGACTATAGCCATCCAAACGTAACTCCTGTCCAATTATTTTATTCAAAATGTGTTTGAAACTAATTTTGATTTATTGTTTTAATGGCTAATAATTTTTTTTCTTGTCAGGATGGTTAAGCCAAATGTGAATGGGCTTCTGGTGGTATCTTTAATGAAAGGAACACCTAGGCCCCCAAAAGCAAGGCTTATGAATCGTTCGAAATATTCACTACTTCTTAAAAGGCACTGCATGAATGCTTATTTAGGGACTCTTCTAACTGTATGCTGTGGCAACAAAAATATTAATTTTAAACAAATCTACCATTAATATTCTTGAATTTGAGGTGACCAAACTTAAGCATGTCATTTTTCCCTATATATTTTATTTCATCGTTCTACTTGAAATGTGATTTTGAGCATTTCTGTACTATGCTAGAAGCCAATGGCTTATGTCTTGTGAGGCATTTGGTAGGTATGAGGCAATTGCAAAATCATCTATTCTTTAGAAAGTTACATTTATAGTAACATCCTTTGTTATTGCAGTTTTAAACTTCATTGCACTTAATCTAAACACAAAGAAAATACAAACCAGACACCGCTAAAATATTTTTCATTAGAGATAATGGAAACTATTTTTCTTCTGGAGGCCCATAAAAGGCAATGAAGGCCCCAAAACATCGAGACTTTTTTCTTTCTTATTCAATATTTTTGTCTCCCGTCCCTCCAAAAGTTTTGCTGTGTCCTATGAATATTTGTTATGAAGCTACACATAGTCAAATAACAATGTTCTCTTTTACTTCTGTTTGAAATCAGTAAAATCTTTTATGCTTTTATAAATCTGGAATAAGGGATTAAATGAAATTATTTTTTACTGGTACAATATGTGAAAGGTTGGTCCTGAAACTTTCTACAGATTCTTGCTTAGAAGCATATTGACTGCAAGGCATCACCAGTGGTATCCATCCTTCAAGGCTCTTGACGTTTATTTAATACCAGGCATAGTGTATGTATTGAGTCATAGTGCAGGGCTTTCAAAAAAGAAAAAAAAAAAAAGGCATTGGTCGCTTGGAGGCTGATGGAACACACACTCGGTGTGTCTGAGGTTCTGAAAAGCAGCAGCAAAAGTATAAGGAGGACTAATTCTAGCCTGATGGGCATTGTACGCAATTTTCAAAACATGCAAGGTATCAAGATACAGATCCTGTCTTTAGGGTAGATCTATGCCTGTAGATGCAGGGCAGCTGACTGTTTTATATGCTTCATTCATCGAGTAACTTGTTTCTTAAATAAATTGCAATTAATAGCTCAAAATGCATGAAAAAATGAAGGCTTGGATTCTTGCCCGTTATTAGCGGGGGTGAGGTAAATTGTCTGTTTCTAAATATGGCAGAAAACACCGAAAAACGATCTCCTTCATTTTCAGGACTGGATAACTTTCTAATAATTCACCGATTTAACGTTTGTGAAAATGAAAACCTTTACAGATGTAAAACCAGGTGCTGTTGCCTTTGCTGGCAATAACCCGAACCTGATTTAATTAAACGAGAGTCAGATTAATCTTGTAAAGTTGGCACGGAGTTTGCAAAGCACAAACTTCCAGACGTGAGGAGCTGCTGCCAAGCAGCCTTCTGCCCCAGCGATCCCAGAGGCTAATCAGGAAAAAGATAGAAACGGGGTCCGGCTTTTAGTAGGCTCAAAACTAATTTTCTCATCTGAACGCCCAGGGAAATCATGCCAGCGTTCTTTTTTTCCTGCCAAGGCACTTCAGTTCACTTTTTGAGGCATAAGTAGAAATGCTGTTAAAGTCGCTTGGACCAATAACGCAACCCCAGAAACGTGTCCCGCAAAAGTTGTAAGAGCTGTTAGCGTTCAGCTGGCTCTCCTCGGAACTAGCAGCTACTGGCTGAGCTACTCACAGCTTCGCCTGCATCTCTCAACTCCAGGAAAGGAAAGGGCAAAACTCTGCAATAACTAATAAATGCAATAAATAGAGAGGAAAAGGAAAGAGTACATACCCTGGTTATGATTAAGGGTTGGTTAAAATCTATTCCTCCCGAAAGCCTGAATCCCCAGGGCGCCGGTCCTTGGAGAATAACGTTTTGTGGCATCCTGGACAGGTTTTTCTTGGTGACTGCGCTTTTTATTTTCCTGAGGTCTGCGTGAGGAGCCGGGCTGCAGGAGGCAGAGGGCTGGCAGCAGAGCACCTGCCGGCCGGGGCAGCCGACCTCGCGTCCCTCTTGGGAAGTTGTACTCATTCCCCGGCTGCGGCACGGGGCTTTATCCCTGCGCTCCCGCTGACGTCAGCCCGTCCCTCGGCTTCTCCACCCACGGAGGGGAGTATCAGACTGGGACACATAAAGCCTGAATGCTGGAAGGTTTACAACAAATACAGCGGCTTTATCTGCTGCTTCAGTGTCCCCTCAGCCCGGCTATCAGGGGATGCAGTGTCCTGCTGGTTTGTTAAAGCAACCCTCTTGCTCATTTGATACCACCCTGATTACAGTGCTGGTGCTTTTCAACTCTGCAACGCACTGCTCTAACTCTGCGCACCAGCCTGTTTCGTGGAAACAGGAATATCGATAAGGGCATTTCCCTCTCAACCCCTTGTTTTCCATCTCCCCCTCTACTCCGCTCTGGGGAGACCCCACCTGCAGTGCTGCTGCACTGAGCTCTGGGGCCCCCAACATAGGAAGGACATGGACCTGTTGGAGCGGGTCCAGAGGAGGCCACAAAGGTGATCCGAGGGCTGGAGCACCTCTGCTGTGAGGAGAGGCTGAGAGAGTTGGGGTTGTTCAGCCTGGAGAAGAGAAGGCTCCGGGGAGACCTTATAGCCCCTTCCAGTCCCTAAAGGGGCTACAGGAGAGCTGGGGAGGGACTCTTGATCAGGGAGTGGAGCGATAGGATGATGGGTAACAGTTTTAAACTGGAAGAGGGGAGATTTAGATTAGATATCAGGAAGAAATTCTTTCCTGTGAGGGTGGTGAGCCCCTGGCCCAGGTTGCCCAGAGCAGCTGTGGCTGCCCCATCCCTGGAGGTGTCCAAGGCCAGGCTGGATGGGGCTTGGAGCACCCTGGGCTGGTGGGAGGTGTCCCTGCCCAGGGCAGGGGGGGTGGATCTCGATGGCCTTTAAGGTCCCTTCCAAAGCCATTCTATGATCTTGTCTTATTTGTAATGTAATAGTTTATTGCACTAAAAAGTCCTTCCAGCCAGTTTCCTTCCAGTTTTTCAGCTACAGTCACTTGATACCATGGCATGTACCAACTCTAATGGCTTGAATAATCTCGACTGATGTCGTGCATATTTCTCATACTGAGGAAGAGAAATGCAGTATTGGTGATGCTTCTTCTCTTTGTAGAAATGTTAGCTTTTTTTTAAGGTAGTTGCATATAACTTCTATTTTTTTTTTTGTGTTACTGAATAAATAATTTGCATTCCTTCTGGTTTTCTTGCATCAGCTTAATCAGCTTTCTTCTGACTTCAGCATCTCTTATATTTTGTTCAAAAAGAGATGGAGACTCTTTCAGTGATGGTGTCCATGTTAACTCACTTTTTTATCATGGCGTTACAGATTTCTCTTTAGATGTGATATTAGCAAAATGAATATGTGCATGAGTAATGTTCTTTAAGCATCTATTTGCCTGAAGTTTGGTCTGTTCTAGGATATTATCTGCAGGATATTATCACACAGGGCAGTGTGGCAGGTTCTGTTGGTGTGTGTGTGTGTTTTTTTGGTGTGTCTGTCGTGTCGTGTCCCGTCCCCCCCCAAAATGAGTTAACAGCAAATCAGAGAGAGTTTGGAAAGAATAAAACCTGATGAGGATATATATTTTGATATAATAACAGTACACCTATTTTTTTCTACCTTGGAGGAAAGTTTCTGGTTGGTGTTTTTGTGATTTTGCTGGTGGTATTTTGTGTGCTTTTTTTTTTTGTTTTCAGTTTTGGGTGTTTTGTGTTTGTGGTGTGTGTGGTGGTTTGGTTTTTTCGTGGTTTTATTTTTTTTTTGTGTCTTCCTGTGGCTGAGGATTTACCCACTTTTGTTCACTCTGTGTGCTTTCCTTTCTTACTAGCAGTAGCCTGCTTAGAAGACCCTCTGACTGACAAGAGAGAGCAGTAAGTGAGATGGAAGAATAAAATGCAAGTTGAAAACCATTCATATAGTTTTTGGTATGGGTAATTTGTTTATCTGTAGATTTCAGTATAAAATTGGTTTCCACCTCTTATTCTGACTTACTGAATCTCCTTATCTGTGTCTGCTGCTAATGTCTATATAGTTCAAGTCCCTCTCAGCAAGATAGCCCGAGTTTTGGTGATGTTTGGTTGTTTTTTGTGGGTTATTTTTGGTTTGTTTTCTTTTTTTCACACCGTGAAGTTTAGCCTCAGAATTTTTTTCTTGTGTTTGTCCTCTGCTTGTGGTTTGCTACTAGATAGTAGTGTTGATTATGGGGTTTTGTATTTGTGTCCGTGTCCAGAATATTTCAAAGACCTTCTCTGTCATTAGAGTATATTTCACACCCTGATTGGAATAAAATAAATAGTAGTAACTCTTTCAAATAAACTATGAGGAAACATATCTGTATCACAGAGAGCTCACAGTGTGACCATTGTCATGACCTTGTTGGGGCACAGTTTACATTAGGGATGTGAAAGAAGATAGGCACATTTAAAGAAATAAGGCTGGGCAGGTGTTTAGGTGAGGGGTATATCGATGTTGGTAGCTCAAATATTTTGTATGTTTTGAAATTGAGGAAAAAACTCTTTCACTCCTTGTGAGTAGTGTATATAGTCTGATGTGCTCTGACGTGTTTTGAGGTTGATTCAATATACTGAGGCTTTATGTGGTTCATCCTGCTGGATTACATGGTGCGTTCAAGGTCAGAACTTATCACTAAGTAGTACTTGGGTTTCTCACCTTTTCTCTTCTTCCCTGATGTCTGTTTTGACTGAAAACTCTCTTGTGTTTGGTACCCTTTTCCCCCCCTCTTTCCCTAGTGAATGCTGTAGTGTCTTTCGATTTGTAGCTGGGAATGCATAGCATATTAGATGTATCCATTTAAAGAGTTCCTTCATGTGCAATTTGCATTTTCTTTTTCATTGAGTACTGGCAATCTCAAATACTAAATCCTTCAGTCCGCTTCAGTAGAAAAGGATTCAGAAATCTAAGAAATTCTGTATCAGGCTCTGAGTTTCCAGTGCCAAAAATCATAATTTTATAATAACTTGCTCACTTAAGAGGTTTCTTCCAAATTCCTGTTAGTAAGTTATTGATTTATATCTTACTCTTTTTTTTTAATAAATCCTAGTTGCTGAAAATAATTTGGGATTGTTTAACTGTCTGTAAATATTGTTCATGTCTCTTTACTATACTGAGATCTGCTCATATGTCCCTTCCAATCTTGTTGGATACATGTAGGGGAAGTGCAGGCTTAACCTTTTTCTGGGCAGGTGATTGCTCTTAATTTCAGTGGAAGTTGTATGCTTATATGAAACTGAGCTCTGGATCAAAGATTTTTATTTTCTGCCTGGTTTATGGAAGGGCAACATGCTCTCCAAGCTGCTGCTGTTCCGGACAGCAATCGCTCTATCCTGTTTTATTGATGTCTCCTGGGTTAAGCTTTAAGTCTATGCCCTCTTTTATGTTTTATTTTTTATTTTTCTATAATTCTCAGGAAAAAAGAAAAAGTTTTGAAAGGCAATATTGAACTGATACTTGTGACATAAAGCTGTTTCCTAGTTTCTTTTCAGCGACTGCTTTTAAGAAAGTCCTTTACCCATTCACAGAGTATGTGTACACTTTCTTCTTATCTCCCTAAAGCCCTTTGTTTTTTCATGCTAGACCACAATGACCAGCTGAGCTGGATTGAAGCTAGAGCCTTTTATCCACTTAATAAAGGTATATTCCCATCACTGAACTAAAGCCTATTTTCTTTTCTTCTGTCTAGTTTTAAGGCAGCTTACATATAAGAATACTGTCCTGGGACAGGCTTTGCTAGACGCACTGAGCAGTTTCCAAATAAGCAAATCTTGAAACTAAAGCTTCATTGTAATGAAACAATATGAAACTGAATAAGATGACTCTTCCAAGATAATGATAGTACAGATTTCAAACTACATACCTAGCTACAGCTTTCTCTGCTCACCTCTTTGGCTTTCATAACAGTTCTAGCTATGACAATCTTTTTTTTGTAAATATGTATCAGTGTGAGATTTTAAGGTGTTTTTTTTTTCTTGTGCCATTGAAGCTTCCATATAAGAAAACAATTACTTTTCATAGATTTTCTTGTTTTGTTGTACCCTAGGATCATGGGTGTAACAACTTTTCTTACCTGCTAATACAAATCCTCTGGATTTAACGGCTGTGCTATGAATTTATGTATAAAGTAGCCTCCTCAGAATCGTAATACAGTCTTTTAGTTTGTAGTGTGGCTAAGCATGTTTGAAGCAGGCTCTTGCTCTCTAGATTGGTATTTCATTTGATTTTTGTGCCAAACGTTATCTTTCTACTCAATGCAATCTGAAAGAGTACAACCACTCTTTTTTTTTTTTTTTTTTTTTTACTGAACTGGGGGTGGGGAGGAAACTGTGTCAACTTTCTTTGTGTCGCTCAAGTTTTTGAGATTTGGGGGGTGGGGGCACAGATCAGGCACCAGAGTAGCAGCATGATGCGCAAATTTGTCATTGCATACCATGCCACCTCAATAGCTTTGGACAATCAAACTCCTCTGCCCACGGCATGGCACTATTTTCCCTGGCGTTAGTGAAAGCCACGCTTCCTAACTCGGGTCAGAATATTTTGGGATCATAGAATGGTTTAGGTTGGAAGGGACCTTAAAGATCACCCAGTTCCAACCCCCCTGCCCTGGGCAGGGACACCTCCCACCAGCCCAGGTTGCTCCAAGCCCCATCCAGCCTGGCCTTGGACACCTCCAGGGATGGGGCAGCCACAACTGCTCTGGGTAGCCTGGGCCAGGGGCTCACCACCTTCAGAGTGAAAAATTTCTTCCTGATAACTAATTTAAATCTCCCCTCTTCCAGTTTGAAGCCGTTACCCCTCATCCTATCACTATATGCGCTTGTAAAATGTCCCACACCAGCACTCTTGTAGGCCCCCTTTAGGTACTGGAAGGCTGCAATAAGGTCTCCCCGGAGCCTTCTCCTCTCCAGGCTGAACAACCCCAACTCTCTCAGCCTCTCCTCACAGCAGAGGTGCTCCAGCCCTCGGAGCATCTTCATGGTCCTCCTCTGGACCTGCTCCAGCAGATTCATGTCTTTCCTGTTTTCCTTCCCAGTATGTCCCTGCCTTGATGGAAGGAAATGTTTTCCTGACAATTTGGCAGACCAAGAGTTGAAAAATAAGTAGCGAATGTTTAAAACCAATTCGTCCTTCTTAAACTCATGGAGCGCTCTGCTGCAGGCTGCAGAACTAGAATCAAGCCTGGCAGAGGCAGAAACAAAAATCCCACCTCTTCAGAGTGTGCATTTTAAGCCATAAACCTCCTGTCCTATTTCGGAGCTTAGTCTCTGTCATGTTTAACTGTACTGGACTAGGCCACTGTCTGTGAAGTTTAGATGGCAACAGCCTAGGATACTAAATAGAGCTTGAAAATCACTTGCACATGTGGAACAGCCTGTACTTAAACTGGCTCTCCAGAGGTGAAAGGCCAGAGTATTCCCTACCGCCTAGCCTGGTTTCTATTTCAAAACACACGGGTATATGGGAAATCTTCTTACAATAAATGCTACTTATTTAAAAAAAAATAAATCCCAAAGCAATAAGATATGACTGTTTATGTACAGTTTGAAGTTTTTCTTCATTGTGCAGTCAGGGAGCAGGAATGGTTAATCACTTGGATCCGGGTGAACTTTTCCTATCAGCTTTTGGTTAGTGGATGTCTGATAAATTACAAGTCCCCTTAGCTTTTCCTAGCAAAGGAGAAATCATCTTTCCTTTTCCTAGCTGGCATGACAAGCAGCTCTGGTATTCTCCTCATACACCTGGAAAAGAGAGGAGGAGTGGGGCTCTGGTACTGTACCACTCTCCCAGGCGTTAGAAGTTTCCAGGCTGGAAATACATGTGAGGTTGAGAAGGACATTCCTACAACCCCTCCCCACCCACCCCAGCTTCATGGCTGCTCTGAAACAGCAATTTGGGTGAACTGTCCTCTCACTTTAAACTTTTCATATAGCTCTTGTACTTTTCCTTGCTGTTTAGGTCCTGAGTAGCAAACTGCAACTGATAATCATCTTAAACTTTGTCTGCAGGCTCAGGAAGCCAGGAATGTCCTGTCTTGTATTTATTTTTTTTTTCTTCTTCTCATTAATCTGTCAAGGGTGATAGATTTGTTCTGAGAACACTGCAGACTTCAACCGTCCCACCTTCTCCAAGAAGCTTCCTACTTAACAAGTGGGGAGTAGGTGTCTTAGAGCCTTTGAAAGCCTACGTTAAAGATCTGATCTAAATTAACAATCAAATAAATGGAAACTGATTTTTTTTTCACTCAAATGGTATATTTCAGAACTGTGTCATAAATTTCTAAGCAAGTTGAAAGTAGACGTTGAAATCTATTTAAAAAAACCTTGTTTAATTACAGCTGCGCTCATTTTCGTTTGAGTTTTCATCTTTTCTGAAATTTGTGCAATGATTTTTCTTGTCTTTTAATTTTCAAAAAATGGAGGAGTTGGGGTCATAAATAAAATAATGACTAGCGTGTCAAAAAAGATCTAAAGAGCGTATTGGATGGAATGAGATGCTCAAATCGCATTAAGGCATTGAGGCACTGTTCACCTTCATTTTGAAAACTCGCACCTAAACTCGTTTGCAAACTGACACATGGGTGCATTGACTTTCCATCTGTCTTGCTAAGATTCTGGTTAGTGCCTTGGTTACCTGAAGTGTTGCTTCTGTCATAGTATTTCTGCTGTGCCTATTTTACAGGGGTTAGATATTGTTGTGGCGAAGGAAGAAATCTTCTGTCCTTTATTGGTTTTCTTGTGAGCCTGATGTAATGTCAGCTCATATTTTAACTATGATTCCTAGCCAAAAAGTAAGTTGCAAAGCACTTCTCAAATTTCATGCTTAACTGCTTCACTTCTCAATTTTCAAGCTTAATTACTTTTATGAGAGTTGAATGTTTTCTGAGAGGATGTGTTTTCCTGTTGTGTATGGAAAAAGGCTTGCCCTTCTGTTCTGACAGTCTGTAGAAGTTCTGATGGAGAATTTTAAAGCTGACTGTGAGGAGAGAGTTGTTTTTCTTTTCGCCTCATTCACCCATCAGTGGTTCTGCTCCCTATAATAGCTACAGTCAAACATGACCTCCAAATTTGGCCAGCTGATGCCTTATTTGGTTTGAAGTTTAAGCCCATTTTGGCACTGGGAACGGAATAAGCTCATTCCAAAAGAGTAAAGTTGGAATGAAGTTAGCAAGGCTGTGTGCCAGCAGATAAGTCCAGTATGCTTCATAAATTAACATGCTGACGCTTACAGGATTTTTTTTTTTAAACAATTTAAGGTAGCTGTTAAACAACTCTCTGATGTGCTTGCCGTTCAACATGACCTGCACAAATAATGCATAGAAATTGTTAGATTTAGGAATTCTCTTTCATGATGCGTATTATAGAGCAGCATTCAGGAAACTGTTAAAGGACTTCATTAGGTGTGTAACCTAATGAACCATAATACAGCTCTTCAGACACCCAGCAGCGCCTCTAAAAAAAGCGAAGTCTCATTTTGCATTTCTGCAATAACTAGTCCTACTTCTTGATGTCGTCTGTGACTGCATGCATTTAGCTATCACTTTAATTTTTTTGCTACATGGAAGCTTTAACCTCCTTTTCTTTTCCGGAGAAGGAATGGTACGGAATGCTGTGGCATGTCCTTGCTATGTTAGTTTATAGGAATATATGCTGTAATTGTAAAAGTGTGATCGTTAAGGACTACAAGCTGTGCAGAATTGGCCACCTTCTACTCCTTAACTGAGCAAGATAAAAGGTAAGTTAAAGGAAGAGAAATGTTTGTGTGGGGATTACCTATGCTGCTACTGGAGAAGGAGCTGAGTTTATTCAGTAGCACTTGATGTGACAAAAATGTCAGAGAATTTTGCAGAGTTCAAGACTTTAAGATCAGATCCATAGTATAATTTGCGTGACTAGAGAAACCTGTCACACAAGAGGTAGTAGCAATGCTACTTTAGGAAAAACTGCTTTTTGAAGAGATTAACGTTTCTTCTAGTCATTACTGGATGATAAGAGAAAGCTTATTCTTTTTGGACTGGTAAAACTGTCAGCTCGAGATCCTGTGTATAGTGTAAATATGTCTCTCCCCATGGAAACACTTGTGTGTGTGTGTGTGTTTTCTCCTATCTTCTGGTTTATTTTTGTCAGTGAAACATTGTATCTGGAAAAAGATCTGAATTGAAGTGTCAAGAAAAGAACAGTGACTTTTTAGTAAAGAAGGAAAGGCTTATGCTTGTATGGTTGTGCTTTGTCCTTTATTCCTGGTCTGAGCTTTCGCCTTCCTCTAGATGATCTTTAACGCAGATTTTTTTTTTTTTCTTTTCCTGTCAATAACTTTAAAATGATTATCCTACTTTTGACTTATTGAGAATGCCTTCCATTGTAAATAAGAGATAATAAAAGTCTGGGGATGCTACTACTATCTACGAAGTACCTTTATGGAAGACAAAAGTAATGTAGGAAGCAAAGCTGCCCATCCTCTCTGGGGCTTCTTCTGAACTTTCTCCCACTTTTCATTCTAAGCAGTTCTTTTTAGTCCATGTCTTTATCCTCAGCTGTAAAATAGTGCTCTTTAGGGCTCTTCAGATTTAGCAGAGCAAAGCGCTTGTACACTACTGTACTCCAACAGCGTGAATGCCATTGAGAGTGTGTCCCTGGTGTTTCCCTTGGGCTTGCTGCAGGCTTTTGGAGGCATGTAGGCAACAGGAGACCAAAAGGACCTGGAGTATGGTCCGTGGTGCCTTATTCTGTACCACTGAAGCTGACGGGTCTTTCTATCAACCGCTTTCTGTGCGTTTGTGCACATTTGTGTGTATGAGACAAAGATACCTTTAGTAATAGGTATTTACAATTGTTTTGTATTAGTCTGCTCACCCCAAACCTCTCTCTGGGAAGCTTAGAAGGGAGGAGAAAGGTTTATTTTGCCTTAAGCCTGAAAGAATACATGGATCTTTCGAAGTGCAAAGCAGCCCAGGGTTTCTCTAAGGCATGTGTCAAACTTTTAGATCAATACCTTGATCTGTGTTGTGGTCTCCCAAGAGATGAGACTTCATACACAAACAAATGATGAGATCACATGTAAGGCCACAGCCGTTTGTAGCCCAAGTGCCAAACCTGAGTATTTTCCTCTAAGAATCGGGCATCGGAGTTTCTTTTAATATACAATCGTCGACTTATGTTCCATAAAGTGCTGTATTCAATATGTATTTTGCTTTCACCTTGTGGCTTGGGTTTAGCATTTTAACAGCAGTTGCTAAGGAAGAATTAGCCATGTTTATTGGGTCATGACAAACGGCAACAGCTGAAAGACGAATACGGTATTCTGTTTTAAGTATAAGGTGGGCCCTGAGCCAGAGATCAGCAGCTTCAGAATGCAGCCAGCCACAAAGCTGGATCCTAGCGGTCCTGACGCACAGGGTAGTTACTTAAGCGTAATGCTTAAATTTAGCTTATACTTTCAGTATTTTCCTCGTTACAATTTTGATTTCTTTCTGCTTTTTAAAAGGGCGCTGTCAGTTTCTCCACGCCTATGAATTAGTTTCTTAAGAGCAAAAGAAAATGCTAAATGGAAGTAAATAATTATGCATTGGATTTTTTGCTTGCCTTTGTTCAGTGAAGGTAGGAGTAAGTGCACAGGTTTGAGGAAAAACATTTACAAAAACCGGCAGTATAGTGAGAAAGGATACAACCGCAGTGAGGACGAAACCAGCAGAAATGTAACCAAAACAAACTTCTCAGTTTTGTTGACGTTTGTGTGAAATGGTTAATGTGAAAACTGTCAGATACGTATGTACACAACACTCTTAAAACTGGTATTCTTACATCCCCTATTGCTATACTCCAGCATGCGGGGAGTTAATGTGATTCATAGCATAGCTGGGAACTTCTGCTCTTGAAGTTTTCTAGTACTGCAGCAATCCAGGCCAGAATCTGTGTAATCCCTCCATGGATTCTCAAAGGATAATCCTCTCTCTACGATGTGAAGGCAGGTAAATCATGGTATATACAGTTAGTGCTTTGAAATGTAAGTAAACCTCTCCCAACAAAAATCTTTCTGGAAGCAAATATCTGGAAACTGTCTTGCTTACAATCCTTAACACCCCCTCCGACCCAGAAAAAAAAAAAAAAAAAACACACAAAAACCCCCTAAAACCTCTGGGGAAAAAAACCCCACAACCTATTCAGAAATGCAAAAAAAGGCGCCCTGAAGGTTGGGTTTTTCCTCTTGCCTGTCCATTGCATTTTTAGCAATTTCTGTTTTGCGTTTTTCCAGAGATTAAAAGTAACTTGCCAGAGTCACCGCTAGGTGAGGGAATGTCAGGATGTTTAAAGTCAAGACCTTCTAACCATACACCAGTTGTGCTGTGGGAGCTGTTAGCCAGCGTACATTTTATATCCTGATGCAGGAGACCTCTTCCACCTTTGGAAGTTCTGGATTTCCAGTAATGATGAACAAGATGCTGCAGGTAATGCTCTTGGTAGATCTGTGGATAATGTTAAGACTAGACCCAAAGCGCAAGAGCTTGAATAGGATATTGCAGTATTTTTCAGTTGTAAAATGTTTTGTACTTCCATGGCTGGCTGCCTTTCCTTCAATAGTCCTCTTGCCTCTGGGGCTGACGGGAAGAGTGGCAGACCAGGAGGGAAAAGAAGGACAGGTCGCCCTTCAGAGTGCGCAGTAAGAGGCCCATAGAGCCCGGAGAATTTCAGAAATGGCTTGATGTCTGCCGAGCTTGCCATAGTGGTTTCTATCTTCCCCCGTTGATCTTGCTTTTGTCTCTTCCTAGCCTGGTCTGACTTGAACAGTTGCCTTGCTAAGGCTTTCCTGAGGAGGTGTCATTCGTGGAAAGCACAGGGGGGGTGTGGTGAAGGAAGAAGGTCGACAAGGCTGGCTCTATGACATAGGCCAGGTATCCTGTGTCCAGGGCCTGAAACAGCTCTCCCCGGTCTCATCTGCCTCTGATGACCCAAATGGATGGCTCTTTCTCCACCAATAATCACCCTGCCTCTCTGGTTTTGGGGGTTGGTTCCTCTCTGGTTTTGGGGGTTGGTTGGTTTGTTTGGTTTGTTTTTTTTTTTTTGGGGTAAGGGTGGAGTTTGGAAGACTAACTTAACTTGTATTTCTGAAACATTTGCGGTTTCTGTATCTGAGGTAGAGGATGTGCCTGTGACTATATAAAGTTACACAATTAATTTTAATCTAGTGATTCCCCCCCCTGTATTAAAGCAATAGTTAAGACCTTGAAGGACCAAGGACCTCTTAGCACGAGTGCTGGACAAAGAAGCTGCAGAAGGCTGCTTCCTCTCTCAAAGCCTGCACTGTTTATGACCATGCAATGAAACAGATAAACAAAGGAAGAGTGTGTTGCAGAAAAAGAAAAGGGTTTGGAGAGTAAGCACTAGTTTTGGGACGCTACCACTTATCAGTAATGTATGCTGCTGAAAAGTCAGTTTTCTGTAACAGTTTGAAAGCCAGCAGTTCTATAATTAAAGCTGTGATGATCAGAAATTATTATCCGATGCTGACATAGGCTTGGGCCAGTTTCTTTCTCTGACCGCTCATGTTTAGATTTCCTTTCGACTTAAAAGGTAGGCGCAAAAATTTTGCATCCCTCTGTAGCTTGCTTCAGGACATAGTTATGGATTGGTGGCTAGCAGAGGGGATTTTCTGTGTGTCCTAGACCTGTCCCTGTGGTTTTGATGGCATATGGCTTTCATACTTTCTGCCTCAGATTGTGTGTAGTGCTGCTTTGTGCCTTGTACCTTGGAGTTGGCTACAGGAGCAGATGAAGCCAATCTATAAATAGTTTCTAGAGCTTTTCTGTGGCATGTAAGTTTTGCCCTCTACTACCTCAGGCGTACTGGACACATTCATTTGTCCTCTTTTATGGTTTAAGGAGGGAGGGGTTGGTTCTCACCTGTTCACATCGTTCCAGTTGCATGTGAAGAAACCCCCTATCTATAACAGATGAATCTATGGTAGTGTAAGAACAGCCTTTAGCGGGTCTTAAGCCAGCCAGTATTTGTACATGTTTCACGTTACAGTTTGGAGCATTAACCCGGGGAAGCATGAGTTGGGTCATGGCATGCTCGGGGTTTATCTACCAAATCACAGCGACAGAAGCAGTGCGATGACCCACTCGGAACGACATGTTCAGTCTCTTCGGCGCTCCCTGCCTGCAGTGCTGGTTTCAGCTGTATGCTTAACTCTGCAGTGAGGGAAGAAAAATCTTGATGTAAACAACTGAAGGTTTGGTTATTATTTTAATGTGACAGTCCATTTCCTTGGTTCTTAAGTGGCACTTGCAGAAAGTCTTGAAATAAAATGCTTCCATTTTATTTTTATGTAAGAGAGCCAAAAAGGTGTTAAAGGAGCAGATTCTTTAAGATATTTAAATAGCAAACTACTGTTCAAATCAGTTTGAGCTATAGCTAGGCACTTGAAGTGGACGCCTGTGAATACAGGACCCTCTCTTGTAAAGCAAAACAGTGGCTTGCGACGGAGAAGTGCGTCTCCTCCCTTCTTGGAGGGCAGTATCAAGAGTCACTGTGTGTAACTCTGGTAATTCTTCACTGGTAGAAATAAATAATTACATTATTCTTGGGGTGGTTTTTTTGTTAAAGTGGTTTACTGATTTCTCTGATGGATGGAAAATGTAGGAGGATTACGTTGCTATGCATGTATGTGGGTGATGAAATAATGGCTTCCAAGTCTGTTATTTGTGTTGGCAGCAAGAAACATAAATTGTTGAGATGTGAGGATCTGTACTGAGGATAAACCTAGCAACGCATTGCTCGTTGTCAGTCAACACTTCCCTCCCCCCCCCGCTACGGTGTCACTTGTGATGTAATGCCATTCTGCTGAAGCGGAACCCTCTCTGCACCCGATCTGTAATTAGATGTGACATCACTATACAAAGGCTGCCCAAAAAATTGCTTACGGGATAGTTATTATAGGCATTAGAGCTATTTTAGCAAGAATGCTTTCTACTTTCCGGTAATATAAAATAGTCTGTTAACACAGAACTTTGCTCCTTCTCTATGACTCTTGAAGAAACAGAATTTGGATACTAGAAGGCGTAATTCTGTAATGCTGCATATATGGGATTCACATTGATGCAAATGAAACAGGAGCTGGGAGTTTTGGGTGCAGGTGCACAGTGTAACCAACCATCAGGATTACCCTAAAAACTGTACCTGCAGGATTGTTCAGGCTCTTCCCAGGTTTCATCGCTGCGTATTAACCTGAAACTTCTGTTATTCTTTTTATGTTTCAGAGGTGAAACAAAATACATGAATGAGAGCCTATATGTCACTGGTGTCACTTTCTTTGGCCTAGATAGTATCTGACTCAGGGTGGTGAAAGCAGGAATTCATTCATTCTTTTCTTTCCCATTCAGTGGATTTGTGTCATGTTCTGCATTGATGTATGTAAAAATATTTTTAATTTTCAAAGGAATGTGACTTCACTATATTGATGTGAATAATAGATTCTATTTGGCAATTTTTAGCTAGGATTTAGGAACTTAGAACTGTCTGGCCATCAGGGGGAGGATAAAAGTAAAATGGCATTTTTTGCATCCAGTCAGATAAATAGCGTGTTGTGGATTGATTGCCTATAGAGTTGCAGAAGAAAGCCTTATTAAATTCATCTTCCCTGCTCACTGTATATTGACGAGGTACCAATTTCTACGTGTTGGTCTGGCAAGTTCCTTCTCTGTAAAATGGGTGGATTCAGGTCTCGGTCTGATTGATATTTGCTGGATGTAATAAGGGATTCTGCTGTATAAATGTATTTAAAAATTGAATTGTTGTCCCTTTCAATGTGCTTTTGCAACTTTGGAGCCACGTATGATTTGACTTTAAGTTAACTTGCCAGTTAGGCACCAGAGAAGGGCACTATCTGCTGTGCTCCGCAGTGGGAGCAGCTAAAGTGGTGGTTTCTGGTCTCCGTCTGCACTCATACTGTTCGATGTAATAAACCCAAAACATTCAGTTGCTTCAGCACTCCTCCCTTGTGCGATTTTTCTCTTTAAGCTAACGTAGACACTGTATTCCCAGCACTCTGGGGTCTGTTGACTTCAATGGCGTTTGCTGTTAACTGGAGCAAAGGCAGGGTCTCGCCACGTAACTATAAATGCTGTAAGGGAATATACTTAGCAATGACCTAAGGGCCTTCTGGAGTTACTGACTTCATGTTTCCAGCTTCCCATTGGCTCGTGCACCGCTTCTTCAAATGCACGGGAAGCACCTCGTGTTCCTATCCGGCTCTGTGCAATCAGTGTTTAAAAGGCAACTAGTAAATACCAGGCATCGCAGGATGACGCCGTGCTTTGCTTTGGCACGGGTGACAGAATGTCAAACCCGCTGGGGTGACCCTTCGCTGGGTTTGGGATATAGATCATCGCCCTGAGCCGCTCGTGCGTCGGCCTCCCTGGCTTGTTGGTGTCTTGTGGGTTTTCTTGTTTTAGGAGGCCATTGCCTCCACAGCAGAGGCACGGCTTGCTGCAGGGGAGGCGGGGGGGGTCTGTTGGTTTTTTAGGGACGCTCTGGTTACGTTACCTGTTTAGCTGTAACGTAGCACAACTGCCACGAACTTGGTTTCATGTGGACTGACAGAGACTTTTCTCAGTCTGCTAACACAGCTGCTGTGTCATAGCTCTAAGAGAAAACCTGAATAGAAATCGAGATGTATGCTACATATCTGGACATGATAAAGGAGATGTAGTTTGATACATTATTTTCTCGCAAAAAAACCCATGAATATCTGAGGCTTTTAATTGAGTTGTTCTGGTCTCTTCCTAGCTATTAAACTGGCTGGCCTCTCATTCCCCAGGTCTCTCTTTCTCTGGCCTCTAGGGCAAAGCACCGCGTAGTCCTGGGGGCTCTCCTGTGTGAATGTACAGGGGAGTATACAAGAACTACACAAGGAAGCTCAAAACCCCCTTCAGGCTGTTCCTTAAGTAGCGTAGGTGGGATTTCAGAGACTTAGCTGATTTGAATATATTTGGTTTACCTGGATATACCTCTAATCATAGACTCATAGAATGGTTTGGGTTGGAAGGGACCTTGAAGATCATTGAGTTCCAACTAGAGAATATTTCTCTACTTTTGGACTATAACATTACAGTCTCTCCTGAAGTGTCAATGCCTTGTTATTCTTATCACCATGACCTAACTTTTCCCTTTTTCTCATCCCCTTTGCAATTAGCAAAGAGGATTCTATTATTTCACTTTTTTTTGTATATTAGTGAGACTATGCCAACCAGTTGATGTTACTAGGATAGCACTTAGAGAAAAAGACTATTAAAGCACAGTACTGCCTACTTCTCACAGGTGTATGGCACAAAGTGCTTCGGTGATGTCCCAGATCCCACACTGGGTCACCCAGCACGCAGAAAGGACAAACCACACAATGTTTGATTGTAATATGGTTATAATAATACTGGACAAGGAGTAATGGTTTTAAACTGAAAGAGGGGAAATTTAGACTAGATATTGGGAAGAAATTCTTTCCTGTGAGGGTGGTGAGCCCCTGGCCCAGGTTGCCCAGAGCAGCTGTGGCTGCCCCATCCCTGGAGGTGTCCAAGGCCAGGCTGGATGGGGCTTGGAGCACCCTGGGCTGGTGGGAGGTGTCCCTGCCCAGGGCAGGGGGGGGTGGAACTGGATGAGCTTTAAGGTCCCTTCCAACCCAAACCATTCTATGGTTGTAGGGCTGTAAGAAGAGATGCATGCGGTGGGTTTAAGCTAACTTAGCACCGGAAAGGGCACACTTACCTCAGCCGTAACAGTGCTGACTAAATTAGGTCTTGTCCAAATAGAAAGCACTCCCAGCACTGCCAATATTTATACCAGCAAAGGAGTTTATCTGCCGGAATTTTAACAGCAGGCCCTGGTCTGAAAACGTTATCTTTGTCTCCAGGAAGGTTAAGCTACATAATCATGTGGTTTTTTAGATGTGTCGGTGGGTCTGCATTTTCCAAACATTAAAGACATCAGTATGGGATAATTCAGTTTTGCAGGCTGAGTCCAAAGTGTAAGACTCTCTCCAAAAATCTGTATTTTCCTTAAATCTTGCTTCTATGCTGTCACTTTACAGAGGAGTTCTTGTTTTTCTTTCATTGAAGGATCAGGGTGTGGGAACTTTTGCCAGGTATAAAGGGTTTACCATTGTGCATTTTCCCTTTGTGTGTCTGGAGCGAAGGGTGGCTCTGGCAACAGAAAGATCATCTCAGATGAGCACAGTCCACGCAGAAAGTCCATAAAGTTGCTTTTGCATTATTTTAGGGATGACACGGAAGAGGACCAACTGAGGGCTGTGTGGGCAGTGGTAGCTGCCCATATGTATGTAACTGGTATACGCTTGGTGGTGGAAAAACATCTCTGTACGAGGCAAAACTATGTGCATATAGGCTTGAAGAGTTAAGTGCTGTGCAACACTTAAGTAATAAGTAACATGTATTTTTAGAAATGATGGGGGAAACAGTTGTGTACTCCAAGCAAAATTTATTAGAAGTCTATTCAAGAAAAAAACCACAGAGACCTTTTGCTTGTAGGAATTCAAAGTCAGTTACCTGAAAGCCAGGTATGAAAAACCTGTATTTTTCTAAAATCAGATACAGAGTAGAAACAGTACTTTTTAAATATCACAGGCAACAGATATTTAAGTATTCAATCATAAATGGCATCAAAGATAGGTATTAATCTCACAGCAAAGCTGCATGCAGATCTAGTTTAAAATTGAAAGCCTTTGAATATAAAGCTTTTGCCATGAAATCTGCAATAATAAAGGTATGCTGCACAAAGATGTTTCTTTACCTTTGTCTTAATGACATTTCTCAGTAATAAAGACATATGTACATTTAGATTTGGCTGGTAAACCATATTTTAATTAATAAAATTTTGCATAAAATGCTATCTTACAGAATTGCACTATCCAGATGTGCTTCTGGTAAATAGAGCAAGAAAAGAAAAATGCATTGAAATGTTCTGTACGTGACGAGGGCAAAGATCAAATAAGGAACTTGATTTTTTTTAAAATCAACAACCAAATGGCTCTGTACAAAAAAGCAAACATATGTACAAAATGCTACAGAGACTACATACATTTTGATAATTTCAATCCTTTACCCATGAGAAATGCAGTAGAAGCTTTTGCCATCTATAAGGTGCTGAGGAAACCAAATCTGAATTTTTGCTTTTATAAAGCTATAGTCATTATCATCCTGTGCCTTAATTTCATTTGCTATTTATGCTTACCTTCGCTTATGGAAAATGTGTGTTTTCAAATACTTCAGGAAAAAAATTAAAACAACCCACCTCTAAAATGTACCAGTCTTTTTAATACTTGTGACTCTCTCTTTTTTTTTTTCTGTACTAAGTTCCTAAAAAGAATGTGTAACTCAGGTTTTGTTAACATACATATGTATATATATATAGTGAAGTAAATCAGTACATGATACTGTGAATATTTTTTTCAGGTGGCTATGTTAGGAGGAAAAAAAACCCAAACAACCAACAACCCTTTGCACTAACACTGTTTACTCCCTGCTTCTTAACATTCCGGATACGAAACCCACTAACCTCTCAAATGTCATGTTGCCTACTAGCACAACTCTTTGATTACAACCATTTAAGGTCAGACATCAGTAGCAGGTTGTTATTGTCTATGCTTATATCATTGTCTGGCTCTTCATTAAATCCTCTTTCCCGAGGTTTTACGCCTCTTGCGCTTCTTACCTTTTAACAGAAAACATTACAGCTTTATTAGGGAAAAAAGAAAAAAGGTTTAGCCAATACCATTGCACCCGGTCAGAACACTTGCAGTTCTTCCATTTTTTTCCCCACTACGCTTGCTTGAGATTTTACAATCACTGTGCATATGTTACAACATACAAGTGCAGGCAAAAAATCTACATTATAATTTGTCATACATTGTAAACCAGTACAATAGGCAAACCTGTGATACAGCAAAGTGAAAGCAACAAATGCTGCCAAGCTAATAAGAATGTGGAAAATCAAACAATTTTTTTTTTTTTAAATAGTAAACAGCAACTTCCCCCTGTCTTACAAGCATCCTGAACCAAAAATCCCATCAGACTTCATGATAGTACCACAAATGTCCAAACCAAAACCAGTTTCTCCCCCTTCCCGCCCACCCCCATGGCAATTCATCTGTGTACCTGTCATCAGGCTTCTCCTATATTGGGCTTTTTCCTATATCCTTCATATTTTCCTATGAAAAGACTTTAAAGCAGGGAATATTTAACTGTTGAAAGGACTCCTCTTGTTTCAGAAAAGCTGAGTTATTCACACCGTGGTCGCTGCTGTAATACTGCTGGGACGGTTGGGCGGATGGGATGGGATGAAGATGAACTAGGTGGCCTCTATTTGAGACTGCAAGCAAGAAAACAGAAGGCCAGCGTAGCATGTTTTCTAGCAGCTTTATGCAGATGTGTTGCAGAGATGCAGCATAAATAAGTAGAAAAAAAAAAATAATTCACAGCCTCTTGACATAGTTTCCAGGGAAAGTACCAAAGAATTTGGTTCTTCTCGAGGTTCCTGAAATTAGAAGCAATAGATGAAAGATGGGAATACCAACAGGAAATCACTATGTAAGCATGGCCTTTAAATTTTCGTGTTTAATATTGCACAAACAGAAATGTCTACAGTTCTTTGTAACTTCAAAAAGTTATTTTGAATTTCACTTGCGAGTCGTGAGTTTTAGCAAATTATAACTGCAAATTATAACTAAAATTTGGACTTCATACATAGAAATAATTTAATGGCATCAACATCAAGTCTATTTAAATAATTTGACTTTTTGCAAGGCTGAGGACTACTTAGATGATTAAGTTAGCCACTGTGTGCATGAGGGTTTCTGGAATGATCCAGCCACCTTATCTAGGCCTAGTTATGAAATCTCTGTTTGTTCAGCAGTGCTTGGTTCTCACAAGTAGTCAATTCTGTAAATGTATTCATGCGAGTAAGTTTTGCGTTACCTGGTCTTTATGAAGAGAGCAGTAATACGCAGTCCATTTTATGTCACATGAGAATGACAACAGTACTGTGCAACAACCGGGAGGCACATGTCAATTTGTGTCCATCAATTCCAAAAGACACAAGTGAAAAATCACCCACTAATTTCAGTGGGTTTTGGTTGGGATTTCTCCTGATAAAGCCAGGTTCAGGTTTGTTACACCGAATACCAAAAATCAATTTGTTTAAAAGACACCAAGCAAAGAGGGCAGCAAAGGTCGGGGGAAACAAAAAAAAGCAACCAAATGAAAACATACCCACAAACCATCCATCATCACATTTTTCCATCACATCAATGACATCTCCCTCTCTGAGCTCCAATTCATCTTCGTTCCTAGGAGTATAGTTATATAGAGCCTGAAACCTTAAATAGGACAAATGATGCATTTTAAAAAGAAGTAAGAGTTCTTTGCGCCTTTGCTGAAGTAAAGGAGCGGGTTTAAACATTAACTAATAAATAACACTTCTTGCAAATATAGGGGGAAAAGGGTTGGTTTCGCCTGGTGGACTTCAGGGCTAGGTACTTAGAGCAGATAAAGCTTTATCAGGAAGGTGACTTATCGGACACTAAAGACTAGGGACTCAAGGCGAGCTCTGTGGCTCCTCAACCAGTTGCTTTGAACACAGAATTCTAGTAGGTTTTTTTTTTCAGCATTATTTTATAGTTGAGTCACCAAACCAGAGGACTTCTAGAGCGCAGTCTGTAGATGCGCTAGCCCCTTAACCCCTTCCACGACCAGCACCTACAGCTGTGGCTCTGCCTTTAAGCTCTGGAGAGCTGACGCCAGCCTACGCCTTCTCTGCCCCAGCAGAGCAAAGTGCCACACGGCATAAGTGTAAGCCTTGGCGCTGCAGGAGCTCTGCACGTAAAAGAAGCGCCTGCCTCTGTGGGGATGGCGGAGAGTAATTCCTATTTGGAAACATACTGCCATAACCCCTTCCCTGGTTAAAACTGCCCCGATTTATTTATATATATTAATATTTATTTATTATATATATAAAATATCTCTGAGAGCAAGGGAGAGGCTTGAATCAAATCAGGGGGTGTAAGGATGGCAACTCAAGTGGTATTCAGCCATTGACGTGTACCTCCACCCCGGCCGGGGGCTGCAGATTGAAGGATGCGAGGTGGATAAATGGAAAGAGGTATTATGAGACCACTAAACTTTTCATCTTTTCATCCCTTCTCAGCTTTTAATTGAGTTTCTCAGTATTGAAAGAATGGCACTAAACTCTGAATAGGGGGAACCGAAGGTGCTTGGGCTGACAGCCCACGGGAAGATTGCCGCAAAAGCCCACGAGTCCTGCGGAGTCAGAATCCGCCTCTTATTCTCACCATCTGAGCCCCAGCTATGACTGACTGCGTGTAAAGGAGTGGGGTACAGCTGCAGAAATTGCACGAAAGAAATAATAGTTTTAATTTCAAGATATTGCAACAAAACATAATCATGTCCATTCTTGCCCTCTTAGCAACAGCTCACTGACTTTAAAAACCTTAATGCCATTATGCTTCCCCCCCCCAAAACCAAAATAACTCCCCCTTTGATGTGTGGGTGCTGAATACTTCAGTTAGCTCTGTATCATTCAGGCAAAGTTTCCATGGCTTAAATGAGATGTTTATTTCAGTGAAAAATTCCTGCTCCTGAAAGCCCCATTTGAAAATGCTATGTACAGACTGGGGCTACGCTTAGCGTAACGGTCACCTTGAGTAAACGACGCTTATTTTTCACATTGCTGATTTGGAGAAAACACAGACACTGTTTCAAGACAAAAATGATTTTAACTTAATTTCTCCTGACTGGCAGTTATGTCTCCAAATCTGAAAAGTCTAATTTCATATTTTAATCACAGTAACCAAATGGAACGGGACTGGTTATTTAAGCAATTATCTCTGGTAATTTGTGTAGCAGGAGTAAGAACAATCTGTGCAAAAAATTAAATGGCAATAGCATTTTCTGTCATGCTTATCATTATTCCAGGAAAGCAGAGCTATGATGATATTCCAAAACTGATTGAATGCAGCTTCCAAAGGTAGAGGAGTTGCAGATGTAATGTGTCGTGAATAGGATTCAAGCCAAATACTTACTCAAATACAGTAAGAACTTCCCAATTAGCACTCTTTGTACTTTAGAAATCTAATCTTAGTCATTTCTAGATAATCCGTTTTAGTAACTCCTTTATAGTCATTTCATTCTCTCTTTGATAATCTGAGAATTTCTTAAATACATAAATGTATATAAAAATACTCTACTACCATTTAAAACACTAACAGAATACATATTCAAGAAAAAGAATGGTTGGTTGGCAATTTAAATATGTTTCTTTTTATAATTCTAGAAATAAGTAACTTTAGTCATGAACTACTTAAACTATATTGCACAAAATTAATTAGATAATTATTGCTTACAAAACAGAGTTAGATGCTTCAGCAGGCTCAACAATACCCACAGGAGCTTGTGGCTTTAGTGAGACTGAAACCAAAATGTCTAATTTGCATTATATATTATCTGTGATATAGTTATTTGGTAATTTTTTTGCCCCTCTTCTCTTTTGCTATTTCTTAAAGTGACTACCAGGTAAATCTTTAAATATTTTTAGGTGCTAAGCCTTAGATACATTTAGGAGAATTCATCTCATGGGGCATACTCCAAAGTGCTCTGACACTAGAGGAACAATGGCTATTGGCTCCAGTGGTCACTGAAGCAGGCCCCGAGTGCAAGATTGGGGACCCCCCCAACCCGAAAAAAACCCACCCAAACAACCAAAAAACTAAAACAATCCTGCACTGAACTTGCATTTCAACAGTCAGCACTGCAATAGCCCTACGTGTTTTATCCCAAGGGCGTACGTTGTTTGTAAAAACAAGACTGGAGATCTGGGTTATTTTCCAGTTTTCAGAAAGGCTTTCTTGTCTTTAATTTTTAGATTGCACGTGTAAATTACACCTAAAAGTGTGAGCCTGTGTTCCTGTGATCAATGTTATCAAGTTATTTTTTCTCTCTATTCACACTCAGAACTGTTTCTGAATAATTTGTCAAGTCAGTAACGCAGATGAGTTGAATCAATATTAAATCTTTAATTGGCATTCTGCTGAGATGTAAACATGGAGAGAATAAAAAAAGTCATTATAAAATAATTATCCCTTTTAAGTATAAATGACAGAGAACTGTAAGTTGGCATGTCTGTCTGAGTTTGATGTAAATTAAACAACTAAGGCTTTGCCCTCTGGGACCTTCTTGGGTATCTTCCTTCATCATGCGGTTATCTGTAAATTTCTGAAATTTCTTCATAATTGTACTTGGCAGGCTAGCAAATTATTTGACGATGGGCTGGCTATTGCTTAAACGTTAGGGTTTGGTTTAGGAGACAAGAAGTATACTTACGGTTCCCCCCCACTGTGTATGTTTTCATGAGCAAGCACAGGGCGCTGTGGCTGAAATGAAATGATTTGAAATGTAATAAAGATTTATAGTCTAAGGTCCAAATAGTTGGGTAGGGGTATGATACAGAGCTGCTTAAGGGTTCATATTCTGCCTTGTGTAAAACAACACCCCCCTCCCCTCCCTCCCAACCCACAATAAATTCTTAAGAGAAGCAAAAGAATCTTGGCAGGTTTAAAGATCTGTTTTTTGGAGGACATAATAAAAACTAAAACGAAGTTGTGAACTTTATCGACAGTGCATTCTATTTATAGTGGAGTAGAAAGTTGGAATAGAACCCTGCTGCCTCTTCACTGTGAAACAGAAATAGCATTAGAAAAATCAGATGCAACTGATGAACACTATACATTCCTTGGGTGAAGTATATTTTTAGATAAGCAGAAATAAAATCTCCTGTATGTAATGGCAGAATTTAGAATATTCGCAGACAAACAACATACCCATTTACATTACACACACACGGAGTACTAACTTGGCAGGCATAACATGCTATGCTTTAATTCATTCTGTTTCATTTCCAGGGGGAGCACAAAGCCATGCAGGCTGTTGGGAGGCACAGAGCACAAAAAATTTTTGAAAGAATGCATGTAATTGTGTGAAAATAACAATTAACACTTTTACTTCAGAGGAAAAAGTAGTTTGTATTTCCAGTGCAAAGCTTTATGAAAGGAACTATTTTCCTTCTGAATGGAGTATTACCCACCACTAATATACAATAAACCTGGACGCAGTGGAAATGATAAATATTAACCTCCGACAGAAACCATATCCTGCTCGGAAAGACAGTGACTTCTGCCCGTTAGAACCTGGCTGGGGCCAGAAACAGCGCAGGAGCAGCTGCTTGGGAGAGCTCTTGATGCAAGCCGCGATCATATTCTCTGTTGGCTGAGGATGCCCTGTGGTCGTGCTGTAGAGACTGACAGGCTGATACAGGTCTGGGAACTGTATCTGGTTTGGGAGCGTGGGTATCAAACACAGCTCACAGCACTTTTCTTTCATGAGCTGAGTAAACTGCAACCTGATCTTGAAGCCATGGGATTTGTCTTATTGCTCCATGGCTCTCCCTGTCCCAGGTTTGGCTATTTCAGTTCATCTTGCTTCAGTTTACTCTTGAAGATGACGCAGTCTTCCATGAGAGAAGGCCGTGGTAAACAACCCACAGCCTGATGATACCAATTGAATGTTAAAATTCACTGTGTCTTTTTTTTTTTTCCTTTGTTTCTCCCCCCCGCCCCAACATCTCCAGATGGAATTGAAGTAGTTAAGTTTCTTTTCATCATGTTTGTATGTGCACATGCAAAAAACATTGTGAACATTCTCCGCTTCATTTTTGCAGTCTGTAGAGTATAATTTTAAAAAGGTGCCTCAAGATGCAGGCAGGCAGATTACACAACTTTTCTTCATATGAATGACAGCTAGGTGGCAAAGAGGTTTTCAAAGTGAAAAAAAAAAATATTTGTTTATACTCTTTGACTCTCTTCTCTCCCTCACTTAACTCTCCTCTGCCAGTGTACAAGACAGATAATTTTTATTGAAGAATCCAACAATCAAGATTGCAAATTAGACATTTCAGTTCTCAGTAAACCCCCTTCAACAGTCGGCTTGTCAAGCAAGAAGAGAATATGCCACTGGGCAGACTGCTTGCTAGTCGGATTGGAATCTGACCTTATTCTCTGCTAATCTTTCATCAGGTTCATAACTGAGCTGAATGCCAAAGATAGTCAGAGATGCAAGAGAACTCAACCGAGTTACAGATTTTTCTGGGAAAAAATAAAAGTTAATGTCCTAAACAATACTACAAATGATTTAATGCTTTGAACATATACCAAGCCAGGAAGAAATTAGATAGGTCAGTGTTACCTATTTTGTTGCGCTTCAACGCTTTAAAATGTTTTATTGCTAGTTAACTACTGTAGAAGCAGATGATAAAAAAAATCGAGGTGAGTGAAGATTTTCAACTCTGTTATTGCTACAGAGAGAGCAGATTCCCCTTTGATGGAATTAGAATCTGGGAAAACTGGCGTGAAGTAATCTGTGCTGTGTCTGACCAGGGGGGCCTTGGAGCTCACTCTCTATGCGAATGCACTCCTCAATAGTACCTCAGCTGACATCAAGCAGCTTTCTCCCCGTTTTCTTTCCCTAAGCTCTCATTCCCACGTACAGTGGCGTTGGCCAGCATGGGGACCGTTGCAAGGTCTGGCTAATCGTGCTCAAGAGATATCATGAAATGCATCACCCTGTGGGTAGCCTTTGGTGCTTCGGATTTCTGGTTTCCATCTGCAGCTCAGTGCACTACACTATCCTGTTTCCTGGGAGAAAATGTAGGGCCTAATCCCCAAAACATTAAAAAGTGTGCAGGCAAGTCAGTGGTCCCAGTTGTACACCTGATGTTCATGCATGATTGATACACACTTGCAGGTAATAGTTCTGTATAGTCCTGAACATGCAGATTAGGTGTGCAATTTGTGCTCTTGTGGTTTTGGAATTAAAGACATAAATGCACTAAACATTGACCAATACAGTCCTCTCAATATATTGATTACCTACTGTTCATTTGGAGTAACACACAAAATTAAAACGGGGCTTAATCCTATTTTTGATGGATCTTATTTGCAATTGGACTTTCTTTGGGATGGTGTTGACAAGAATCCTGGCCTTATGATTGAAATTCAGTCTCTCTTCAGTAATGAAGAAAGCACTGTCCCTCACACCTGGTAGTAAACAGAAGCCTGCTAAAAAGCCAAGACTTTGAAAGTTGCGGAAACCTGCATATCTTAAATTAAAATTCAAATTTTAAAAAGGGAGCCACCAGAAAGACGGTAACATAAAATCACCAGCACGGAATGCAGTTCGTCCCGTTATCACTTTTAAGAACCATATGTTAAGAAACCAATGCAAGGAATAATGTAGTCCAAAACTGAAAGTAGAACATAACCCATAAATTCTCATTCTCATACAGTTTAGGGTTTTTTTTGTTTGTTTGTAGTTTTTTTTCTTCATAATTTAGATCACCTTTTTGAATGCAAACTCTAAACAACCTAACTTTCTGGCTAGGTAAAATTGTTACAGCTGTGTTACTGTTATACTACAGATATGAAGGAAAAGGCTAAAAACTACAACAGTCTGGAATAAGTGCTTGGATAAAGAGCACAGTATTGAGCAAACATAATATAGCAGCAACAAAACAGTTTGAAAAAAAGGACATGGATTCAAAACCAAGAATTCAGCCTGTATACGTGCAATGAACTATACATTTTTGACTCTTAGAAGGTCTAATTCTAATAAACTAGAAACGCTCTGAAATAGAGGAGTAATTTAGGAAAAAAACAAGCTAAATATAAAGAACTGTGGTCTCTTACATCTTGTAGCACTGGAAATACGATGCAGTACTGCAGAGACACAAATGCTAACGGATTTATAAAATAAGTTTTGGCACACACAGACCTGTTGGCTTTACTCAGACATAGCACAGAAGCACAACAGGAAGAAAACACGGCATACTGAGAGCGTTGAGACACTTGGGCAAAAGCAAAATACTGAAAGACTGGACACTGGACTCCTTTATCTATGGAAACGCTGTTCTTGCGCACTGGGCGTCCAGTACCATACCCTGTGTGAATAGCTGGGCCCTCGGACAGGTGAGCTGCAGGATCTCTTAGTCATCACGGGGCTACGAGGAGGTTTACCCATAACAAATAGCTCTCTCTTTAAACTAGCCTAGAAAAACCACAAACACTGTGTCAACTGAGAGTTTAAGAACGAAGCATCGGGGGATTTTTGTTGCTTCATTCATACATGCAAACTGGACATGCTTTTCTTGACAACAAAAACCCAATTGTGTTACAGGTGCAAATAACAGTACTATTGGTATACGGCATTTTCATTGTCGCCACCGTACCTTTTTTTCCAAGGGTTTGGTGCTCTGGTACATGCCCTTAGATGTTGCAGTTAAAAGATTAATCACACGCAGTGTATGCAGGTGGAGTAAGAAGAGTTATTGCAAGTGTACTCACTGAAGTGACTCTGTTAATAATACAGAAAAGCTCAACAGCGCAGAGCAGAAATACTGTCTTGGAAATACCAATGACAAACGTTGTAATTCCTTGCTGTTAAACAGAATGCAGACCTTAATTTTGCATTTAGCTAGCAAGTAAATATTTGTTGGAAAGTACTCCAATGAAAAATCCTTGTTTTGTTAACATCACTATAAATCAGCCAAACAGTTGTCAGACTTCAGCGCTTAAGGGGTGTGTTTGCAGCAAATGTGAATTCTCAGGGGCAGGGGTGAGTCAGGGGGACCGCGAGAGGAGTGGAGCGCTGACACTGGAAACCTTTTCTTTGGTATTTGTGACTGTTTGCCAGTAGAACGTGGCAAGACAGAAGAACAGCCCCCTCTCAGGAGCTGAGAGGGTGAATAACCGAAAAAAAAAAAAGGATACCGAGGGAGGCAGGAAAAATCAGCGTTTCTCCTTGTAAAGAGTTCTTCCTTTGGAGGACACATCTCTCCCACCAACATGGAGCAAAGTGGCACTTCTGCCCATGGCTCCTTGTATTCTACTGCCCAAATCCCCAGTCGTGCTTTAGATTTGAGCCACATTCCAAATATATATATATACACATATACATATGTATGTATGTATGTATGTATTTTTACATCAACAAAAATGACCAAAGTATCAGTATACAGTTTAGCTGGGATTAACATGCCTTGCTCAAACAAGAGCAAGGAATATCGAGGTCACCTAAAAAGAATTTCAGTGTAGAGGGGGAATTTTCTGAATTTTTGTCGATTAGGCTAAGCAAAAAGGACCATCAAAAGCACTGCACAACTGATAAATTATTCAAAGTCGCAGAAACAAATGCAATACTGTGTTTTACTCCTCCTTCAAGCCGAAACATACCTAAGCCCGTGACAGATTCATGCCCTGGAAAGAACCCTTATGCCTCTTCTGTACTTCAGGAAAAACCCAACAGATCTGGTGGACCTTAACACCTTAACTCCATTATGTCTCGGTTTTCCATGAACACATATTGTAAGACGTGGTAGATTTAAAAAAAAAAATGTATTTTTTTTTGCCATAGATGTAATGATCCCCTTTTCTAGGATAGTTTCTCAAACTTTTCATGTTTGGGACATAAAAAGGACTTTTCCTCCTTTTTCATGAGTAAATGGACTCTGGAAGTCAGCACTGGAAATTGACTGTGGGTCTGAACTGCACTGGGATTTGACGTTGGCTATCTAAAGCAACTTTCCAGATTTCATTTTTCTGCCAGAAAACCGCAATGCTGACACAAAGTGTAGTCTGGAAGAGGGATAATCTTTCTCCAGTCCTTGACTAACAGAACTGGGATTTAGAACACGACTCTCTGCTGGTGGTGCTTTACTGTGAAGTTTATGACTGTTGTCCCAGGCTTTGGATTGAAACGGAAAACACTTTTAAACTACAAAGGTTACTTAGTTTCTGCCTACTTGAATATGATTCTGTTTCTTTCAATTAAATAAGAGTTATTGATGTCCTGGTATGGACTTGAAATTGAGTTGAAGGCTTTCTGCTTTCCTGTCACTGCCATCTCCTTAAGCTATTTCAATGTATCGTAACGGTTATAGCTTTACCTTTGCGTTTCATTTGAAAAAGGCCTATCTTAATACTCCACGTGCTACGTTATTTAATATTAGTAGAGCAAACAATACATCTGAAAAGGTCCAACTCGGTGTTAGCCTTGCGGTTATTTAACATACGTGAAGATTTGCAACAATCCATACTCGAGAGGTGCGGTTACCTTTAACTTCGGTGAGTCTTTCTCCCGCTGCTGTACGGGTTTAGGAAGGAGAGGAGGGGAGAGGGAAGCAGGAGACGGGGATGTTGTAGGAAGAGAGTGAGATGTTGGTGCCGCGGCAGAGTGAAATGGAAGGTTAGAAGAAAGGTGGGAAGGAGGATCAGAGTCTCCTGATGTTCCCGCAGAAAGTAGAGCTGGCTTAAGCGTTTAAGAAAAATGAGAAGTAATTGTGGTAGACAATCAGCTGTAAAGGACCTAAAATGCTCAATAAGGAGACATGTAACTAACCTGAAGAGTTAGAAATGTGATGCCAATTTTATTATTAATTAATTATTAAAAATGAATTGTATTATTTCTGGAAGAAAATTCTTCCCTCAGGAATCAAAACAAGTTGCCATTTATGGCTGTGGATTTTACCTCTATTCTGATGGTTCTCTCCTGTGTTTTTCAGGTTAAGTAGGGGTAGTGGCAGCTTGCAAAATCTTTCTAATTAACTTGTTTTACATTTGGCCTAAAACATATTGTCCTAAGTATCTGGTCTGCATGTGCCAGCAAAAGCAACTGCCTGAACAGTCTGTTGAAATAAGTGCTGGACAGAAAGAATCCGTTCTAAACCTTTGCTTAGAAACCCCACAAACGGCGCCGCCGTACTGTGGCATTTAACGGTCAGCAGACGTTTGGGATAGTCCGGTGTTGTGCTGTCCCAAAGAGGAACTGGGGAGGGCTTCAGGGGGAAGCATTTGTTTAAGTGCCAAACATAATCTGATCTGTTATTATTAGTCACATTCTCGTAACAGAGTCTACTATAAATACATCGGCCGGCGAAGTGACACCTGCGAAGCGCAAAGCGCTGAGCCTCTGCAGGAGGCATGTCGCTCCCTCTGAGGGCTGCCGACGGCGTTGCCTCGCTGGGGCCTCTGGCTCAAAAACGTGATGGGCCAGTGAGGAAAATGGTTCATTGGCTTTTTGCGTCAGAAGCTCGATGGCAGCTGACAAGGACAGAAGGGAAAGGACCGGCAGAGTTGATACACCACAGAACTTACCGTGGTGTACTGCTGAGGAGGGACTATCCCCTAACACCGACAATTTTTATCCAATGCAATAGTATAAAACCGTGTCTGTGCACAAATTAAAATACCTTATTGATATTCGGTGAGGTGTATCCTTCATAACATACCATGGAGTCTCCTCCACTTGTTATTGGGAATTCTAAATTGTCATGTCCCAGATCCTCCTCTATATAGAGTCTTGTCAGTTCTTCTGTTGTGTCTTGTGCTCCTCTGTAGAAATCTGATTCTGGAGCCTTTGACTGATCCCCTATATTAACTGACAGATCTGCAGTAGCGTTTTCCTCTTCGTTTTCAGCAGTTGCGGCTAACACTGTGGAGACGGAGCCACCTTCATGTGGTGAAGGGATGTTAATGATAGCGCCAACATGCTCATCTTCTCCTGTAGCATCTGACAAGTCTCTAGGTACTTCGATAATCAGAGAGTCAAGTATACCTCTCAAGTCTTTATCTTTTCCTGGTTTGGTATTGTTACCGGTATGCTTATATACTATGTCACGAGATGAGCTGGGTGAAGATGAGACAGAGGTAGGTACAAGAAAGGACAGGGGAAGAGCTGTAGAAGAGCTGAGGGAGACCTCTGTATTTGGAATAAAGTGCTCATCCTTAACTCGGTGAATGCTATTACCTGGGGAGATTGCTACAGATTGGGATGTTGTTAGTGCCAAAGAATCGAGTTCTTCTAAGTCACAAAGAAAACTGTCTGGAAATGGTGGAGGAGGTGAGATGCACGCGTTTGAAGGTGAAAAACGAACAGTCCTTGAAAAGCGGTCACTAGTGGCAGCCTGGAGAATCTTTTGATCAGTGTGAGACCAAGAGGAGGAAAGGTGTCTGGAAAGTGGGGACAGCGCTTGGGAAGGCAACTTCAAAAACAGAAAAACATGGGAATTTAAATAAATAAATAAGCACGACAGAGAACTAGGATATGAGTAGACTGGACAAGAAAAAGGTCTGTGCCATCATCTGGATTATAGGGTATCAGTTCAGTGAGCACCGGAGTCTGAAATCATTACTACATGAATCAGAACAGCAGGAAAGACATTTGAAACATGAGACTGTATCAGGTTCTGGCTTGGGGCTTAAATGTCAAACATTAAGACAGATCTGAATCATTACATGCATGAAGGCGACCTGCATTTGATCTGCTAAAGTTATGTTACTTATGGCGCTCTGTTAGTGAGCCTGTCACAGGTTATTAAATCATACAATTAATATTAATGTAATTTTCCCCGAACCATTACTGTTATTTTGAGAATAGCATTTTCAGAAGTAGACTTCGGGTGTTGTTAAGTATTTCTTTTAAACTATAACAACTGAGGCAATTTCTAATTATCCTAATGTTAATACCTCCACCTTTTCATAGTACTTCTGAGTA
Organism: Pluvialis apricaria; assembly: GCA_017639485.1. Classification (NCBI taxonomy): domain Eukaryota; kingdom Metazoa; phylum Chordata; class Aves; order Charadriiformes; family Charadriidae; genus Pluvialis; species Pluvialis apricaria. The sequence goes on from CM030010.1 coordinate 6,512,872, forward strand.
ACTGTTTAAGAAACATCTTTAATACATTGCATACTTTTATTAAGGCACGAGCAGCCACAGAATGCATTTTTCTTCAAAAATAACCCTATTAGTTCAAAATGACACCAACATTTGTGAAAGGCAGGCAGTCAACAATGCTTTTAAAATAGTGACAGCACAGTACACAGCAGGATATTTTGAGTACCGTTACACAATATTGATTGAAGTATCCTTCTGGTAAAAGAAACGTCCTTTTGTAAGAATGAGAGACTGGTGAGTCATACGTACACAGCATCAGTAGATATCCATTGCTTCAGTAAATACTGAAAATGTATTTTTGTTACTATGAATCCTCAAAATTAGAACCGAATGAAAAATATTTTGATCTCATTGCTAGAATTATCCAGAATAATTAGATGTACTTCTCTTTAAGTTATCCGGACTACTTCAGACTTTAAATATTACTCTAGAATAGGAAAATAGTTTCAAAAGGCTAAATTAATGTCGCAGAATAGGAGGGTTAATTTACTTACCTTCTGCGTGAGTTTTCTTGAGGCAAATAGCTGTATTTTATACTTAGACAAACCTTTGTTACTGAGTCTTCTGTACCAAAGTAAACCGTATAGACTGATACAATGCAGTCCGCTAAAACAGAGTGGGGCTGTTACAAGCAATACTCAATCTCTTTCCCTCATCTTTCCTCTTGAACAAGGGCTTATAACCTGTGGTTTTAAGGTTAATAAAACTGCCGAGGAGATACTGCCATTTTCAGTTTCCGGTGGCTACAGGCTACACGAGAGCTAAAGATATAGATGGTGTAGGACAAGTTAAGGAGAGTAAAGCTTGCTCCTGACTCGTATTGCTTATGTATTTCTATTGCCATTAGGCCAGAGAAGTTTAGCACAATTGTTCTAGCAACAGGAAGTGATACGGCCTAAAAAGCTCCAAAGGAACAGCAAAAGTGGTATCAGTAATCGTGGTAAACTCCAGAACACCTCCATGACTGCTAAAGTCCTTCTAGGTAGTCAGGAACAAGATGCCTTCCTACACGGAATTGCCATTTCTGAATGCAGTTGAATTCAAAACCAAGACATCTGTTTAAGAGTGTCAGTAGAGGCTTGCCTTTTTTTTTTTTTTTTTGACTCATGCTAGAACCAGGTGATTGCAAAAGTTTCCCGTGTTACAAAGAAGGCTTCTTCCACTCCCTGCCCTCCCCCGAACTAATTTAATAATAACTAACTTAATAGTGGCAGGACAGTTTTGTAATCTGAATGTAAATGCTCTGAAGCATCACCTATGCTCAGCAAGGGTTACACAAACACCAGCTTCAGCCGCAGGATGCCTTAGAGACAAACCTTCCCCATAGAAAATGGGGAGAGAGGCATCTCCAAATACGGAGAGACAGCTCCATAATATGGAGCATATACATTGCCTCATACTCTTGACTTGCCTTCAGGAACCTCTGGATTCCTGTAATAATAAGGGGTCTTATCCTATCAATACCTCAGTCCGCAGCTATAGAATTTGATGCGGATTCAACAGTTTTGTTGGAATGGAAGAGAGAGGAGGTAGTTCTCTGTTGTGACACCTTTTGGAAAACCAGACAAGAACTGTTCTAGCAACCATCCCAAGCCAGCTAATATTGTTTAGTCGTAAGCAGTATTTTCAGAGGCCACTGCTGCCTATACGTGACATCTTTTGGTAGCTGTCCTCAAAGCTGCAAATAAACGTGGAACTTATCTCAAAGTTGAAGCATCTAAATGAGCACGAGTATGCAAGTATATGAAAGTAGAAAAGGGGGCAAACCCAACAGAAACAAATAAAGATTAATAGCAGGATAAGAAGTTTATAATTACACACAAAACCCACCGCCCGTGCAGAAGAGAGAAACAACAAAGGTAAAGAGGAAGATTTAGAAAAGTTTCCATCTTGAGTGTTCAAAATCATTGATAATACGTTAATGCTGATCACAGTTCCCATGCAGAAACTGTCTCAGTTTCTATCATTGCCAAAGGGGTTACGTTCCCCACACAGGTGACTGAAATCTCACGCGTGAATGATAAACCGGAATACAGGAATCTTTCTCCAACGCCGTGTGGTATGATTTGTGGTGGTTATATGGACTAGGAAGGAAAAGATTTCAGACCCTACGACAGACATTTGTTGTGAAGAATTACAACTCTAAAGGTCTGGACCCAAGCTCCTTGACAGTGCGATGCCGTTTGCCTCACTACTAAATGAAACAATACCGTCGCTGTTGTCAGAGCCCTCCAAAGAACCTCTGTCGTACCAACAGCCTCCTTTCTACTGCGTGAATGGCAAAAGGAGGAGGGTTATAGTACAGAATCATTCCTTAGCTGTTCTCCTTTACTTTGAAAGTCACAGAACTGGTCTTGGCAAGCTGTGTCCCCAAGCAAACTGTCCCCTCTTGCCCTTTGCGTGCTTATAGGTCTGCAGGCTTTTAGGACAGCTGTTATGGGAACGTCTTCACACTGCACTATGAAAAGTTTGCTAGACACATCCTTAATGCTCAAATTCTAAGACTCTCAAATAAATTTTGTTCTGTCAGCTTGATTTTTCTGCCCAAATTTTGCCTGACCCTACTCTCCCTGGCCCTTATTAGCTAATGAAGAAAAGAGCAAAAATCCTGGCAGAATGTAAGACACGCACTCGGCTATTAAAATTCTCTAAAAACAAGTTAATAATGTAATTCTACCTATGCAGGAAAGAAAATGTCACGTACTTAATGCATAAATTATGTATTACGTTAACAAAAAGATTTACAAGTCCTTCTAAACCCACTCTAGGGGTTACAGCAAAGAAAAAAAAAAATCCTTACCTTAGTTGAACTTAAATGGTGTATTCTGTCACTAGAATAGCTTTGGGGTATGGGAGGATCAGGGTAGTCATCAAGACTTTTTGATGCGTTCTTTTTGATGACTTCTACATAGGAAACAGGGAAGATGCCTTGTCTGTTGGTTCCTGGTATTTTACCTTCATACCAGTTTTGATCAACTCGCTTAAGAAGAATTACTCTGTCTCCCTGAAATGAAAACGAGTTATCAGCAGATACATTGCAAGTTAATTTTTTGAATAGCAGATATTATTTCAACACACAGTATTATTTTCCCTGCAGTGCTGTTTCCCATCCGTCTTGAGAATCGTCTCCATTTTGACATTTCTCCTCCCATTTACAATAATCGTGTACACAACTACCCTTCCAGCGAAACGGGGGGCTAGCCAGGGACTGCAAATGCTAATCGTTTATCAGAGGGGAATCTCATGTAGTCTCCCGCTCTTGGTCAGGGGATTAACATTTAAACTTTTCTTTGGAACATAACCTGTTTTAATTGTTGGCCAAAGTACTGGCTAACAGCCTAACTGTGATATGCAATAGTGACTGCTATGCCCATTTTTCCTTAAAAGTGATAAAAGTTAAACAATGAAATCCATGCAAGTGCTTTGTTATCAGTAAAACTGGAGTAAGTGGAGGTCATTTTTTCGAATGAGTTCATGGGAAAGATGAGAGAAAGAAGTGCTTGTCCTGTGTAAAAAAGATGGGCAGTGGCTCACTTGCTGTTTTTAGAGAGCTTAGCAGCTGAAATTGAAAATATCAACTTTCTATTCAAACTTTTATCTGTAGTGGAACTTCATGAGCTACGTCCTCCCCTGTTTCACATGATGTGCTTTTTACCATGTGTCTTTTTGTAACAAATCCTTCCCTATTAGTTTTGCGTTCTCTTGGCTTTCTGTAATTTTGTTTCTGCAGTTGATTTGTGGAGTACCCTAAAATTATCTTTAGTGGGATGGAACAAAAGAAAACCAGTGCAAGTTAACTTTTAAAAACAAGCCAAGACTGGGCTGTCGAGATGATGACCACTGCAATAAGCACAGAAGAGAATTTTAAAAAGAAATAAATCATCAAACTACCCCCAACCCTTCGTTCTCTAAGTTCCTATTCCTGCTTTTCTTTTAGACCTCTTTGACGTTTACCAATCTCAAATGAGTGGAAAAACGCCCGTTATCTTCAGTGATGCTGGATGAGGCTTTAGGTCAGCGTCAAAAAACTGTATCCTTACTCTTATTCCAAAAAAACCCCAAACCACTGAATAACTTCTCTGAACTCCAATTCTCAAAAAAAAAGTAAGAGATAGAACTACTTTCCAGGGGATAAAAAGTATACACTACTTACAACCAACAATATAATACCTGCAATAATAATGTTTCTCTCCAGTGGTAATATTCCAGTGTCTCACAAACCTCAGAAATTAAACATTTCTTTTGCTCGTGTGCAATAAAGTATAACCACCAGGATGCGCACAGAAAACACAAGAGAACATTATAAAAAGCAGATTGTTATTAAATGAAATATTTGCAAGAACCGGTACATTCACAAAAATATCTCTGAGCCTTTTTTTCTCTGTTTTCTATTCTCTGTATTATTCTATTTCTTCTATATTAACCCCCTTACCATGATAATTGTGACATCAAGAAATAATTATTTAAAAAAGCGACGGATAATTGAAGTCAAAACTAGAAATTCAGGTGGGCCGTTGTTTGCATATGCTAATCTACCACAGTCCAGTTTACATGCGTGACATATTTAAACTATATGCAGGTAGCTGTGAAAGACTGCAAGCCAACGAGCTGCTACGTTAGCAGTTTCCTGCCATTGCATTGCTTTGTGCACAGCAAATAGTGAACGCAGAGGGCACCAAAGCACAGTATTTACCTATATACTAATTCTGTGCAGCAGTAGACTCTATAACGGTATTTTGATAAAGATAAATTGTACCTTTCTAAGCGACAACTCCACATTTGTGTCTGCACTGAAATTATATTTGGCAATAGCTTCTCCAATCTCTCCAATCTGTGCAGGGGGAGGTGGCCTGGCAGGCTGTGCTTTTTCGGGGGGAGAAAGTTTCTAAGGAAAAAGAGAAAAAAACCCTCAGATTTTCATCGTTCCCATGCAGTGTGTGGACCTATTACCCAAACTAATTCAAGAAATTAAAACAGAGAACAAACCTCGACATAGGAAATTGGGAATATTCCAACTCTTCCATGGTGCTCACCCTCATACCAGTTTTGATCAATTTTCCTGAGGATATAGACAGTATCTCCTTTCTTAAAGGACAGCTCTCTGGAACAAATTTATTTAGATCAGATGTTTACAGCTTTACATTTAACTCTTCTAACTGCATAGTTTCTGAGATCTTTACAGTTTGAAACTGAAACAGAATGCAGCAACCAAACATTTGAAGGAAAAGTATCACAGCTGTGGTACATTTACCATTTGATTATACCATATAAAATGAAATGATTCACATTTATGAATCCCAGGTCCTATCTGTAAGTGATACAGGCCTGCTTTACACTCTGATCCCAAGGCAGTATTGCTAGCTATTACCAGAGCACTTAGTATAGGGTCTACATGCAAGTGTGATGTCTTCTGGATCACCTGTTTAGATGATGCTTTTGTGACAGGCACCTCAGGGGTATTTGGTGTTCTTTCTGAAATCAGTAGGGAAAACTACAGAATACATCCCACTCCCACGTCTCTATGGCCTATTGCTACCTTTTTGCAGCAGCACAGCTTGGCGTGCTTCTCCTCTACGCGTTTTGTTTTTTTTTTTTTTCCAAGACAGCTGTTCAGAAGCATGAAGAACACAGGATTATATTCTCAACATTTCTGATACTCAGGGCCTGTGCTAAGCTTAATTATTGGATACCAAAAAAGGGAATTATCCAAATCATAGAATAGTTTGGGTTGGAAAGAACCTTTAAAGGCCGTCTAGTCCAACCCCCCTGCCATGAGCAGGGACATCTCCAACTCAGGTGCCCCGTCCAACCTGACCTTGAATGTTTCCAGGGATGGGGCATCAACCACCTCTCTGGGCAACCTGGGCCAGTGCTTCATCACCCGCACTGGAAAAAATGTCTTCCTTATATTTAGTGTAAATCTTCCCACTTTTAGTTTAAAACCATTATTCCTTGTCCTAACGCTACAGGCCCTGATAAAAAGTTTGTCTCCTGTAGGCCCTTTAGCTACTGGAAGGGGCCCTAAGGTCTCCCCAGAGCCTTCTCTTCTCCAGGCTGAACAACCCCAACTCTCTCAGCCTGTCCTCACAGATGAGGTGCTCCAGCCCTCTGAGCACCTTCATGGCCCTCCTCTGGACCCGCTCCAGCAGGTCCATGTCCTTATGTTGGGGCCCCAGAGCTGGAGGCAGCACTGCAGGTGGGGTCTCCCCAGAGCGGAGCAGAGGGGCAGAACCCCCTCCCTCGCCCTGCTGGCCACGCTGCTGGGGATGCAGCCCGGGATGCGGGTGGCTTTCTGGGCTGTGAGTGCACATTGCCGGCTCATGTTGAGCTTTTCACCCACCAGTACCCCCAAGTCCTTCTCGGCAGGGCTGCTCTCAGTCCCTCCATCCCCCAGCCTGTACTGATACCGGGGGTTGCCCCGACCCAGGTGCAGGACCCTGCCCTTGGCCTCTTTGAACCTCATGAGGTTCACATGGGCCCGCTTCTCCAGCCTGTCCAGGTCCCTCTGGATGGCATCCCGTCCCTCAGGTGTGTCAAATCATTAAGAACATTTTCAGATCCTAGCCTGGGAGTTCTTTTCTGTATCATCCACTTGTTTTTTCAAGAGCTGATCTGCTGTTCTGATAATTCAAGTTGTGAGTTTTCTACCAGACACAGCTAATGTAATTCTAGTGTCAATGTCTGGCCATATCTAAAGATCGTTTAAATGCTCTGGATCACCAGAACAGCAGCAGGAATGAAATACGGGCACTCTACTTTGACTCTCTCACATGCTATGTTTCCTGATTTTGTTTTTCTTATGGAGCACTGTGGTTTGTCTTGGTATGGGACATCCTGCAGAAAGCCTGCGTATGTTAAGATGGACAGGAAGATACTGAAGCACTATAAAGAATTTTGATAAGCACACCATCTATGACAGTATTTTAAGCACTGTACCTTGCGTAACCTAAACACAATTCACTACAAACAAAGAGCATTCAGAGGGCGACCCTCAGGACCTGTGCTCTAGAAGGCTGAAGATGCACAGCCATTCATGTGTTCAAACAAATGCAATGGAGAATATAATAACTTAAGACATTTTTATTACAAAATAACTTCTCACACAGTTTGCTAATGCAGAGACTGCTGTGACAGCAAGCAGAGTCCTCTGCTTCCATGGCATTTGCTTTTGAAACTGGCTACAACAGCAGTTAGCTGCCACAAGTGCTAGAGAGAGTTTTCTTGAATTATGAATTCTTAAATGAACCGAAGTCTGGTACTTACTTAGAAGTCTGAGCTTTAAAGTCATATACAGCTCTAGCTGGCAGTTTCTGAAAAACAGGCAAAGGCATTAATACATTCAAGTAGTATTACTATATATGGAAAACATGTTTCAGCTTATAAAAAGATGATCAAGGTCCAAAAAGAAAAGGACATGTGCATTACAGTGCTTCTTTAGTAATAGGCAATTACATACACAGCTTCCTTTTTTAAGGCAGTTAGGTGTTTGGGACTTAAGTGTTTTAAAAATAGAAATAGCAGCTAAAATTTTAATACAGACTGGTTTGCAATTTTATGCTTAAGAGAACTACAGAAGTAAAAAAGAAAGTTAACTAAATGCCTATTTGACTTGTAGGCAACTAGATCTCTAGGCACAATGGAAATTCACATGCTTAATATTCTCCAACACTTTAGATGCATGTGTTAAACTTGTTTTTTTAGGCTAATTTCAACTGCAAATACTGCATCACATTTTATATATGTATATATAAAGGAAAAACTACTCTGAGAGCTGGAAGAAGTTGGGAATATTTTAAATTTCTTTAATCACATTCATAGTTTTAAGAAAGACTGAGAAAGACAGGACCGGAAGTGATCCCCTGAATCATCTGTGTAGCTCTCTTGCTATCACAGGCAATCACATCATATTGTTCCTTTCATGTATTTATCAAGCTCTACCACCAAGTATTAATAAGCTTAAGACTGTTTCAAAAATAAAACTGTAAACCATCCCTCCCTCCGCTCACCTGTGTGGCTGACACCTATACTGTCACTGTTTTCAAAGCCGTGCTGAAAACACAACTGTGATGTGAGCCAAGAGCCTCAGTCATCTCGTGCCTGCCCCGGACGGATAACCAGCGCTAGGGGCTTCAGGGGAAGGTGCAAGAAGCGATTAGCAGTATCACGTGAGGATATTTGGCAAAGCAATTTAGACTTTCTCTGCAAGTACTTGCGCAGCTGAGATGATTGCTACATTTTAAAAAAGATGTCTCTCTAGGATATACTGGTGATGAGAACGAGCTGATTACGCTACTTCTGAGAGATACCGTTTGTGATGATGTAAGGGTGCACATCTTTTTATAAGAGGAATAAAGAGGGACACTTGTAACTTCTGCGTTTTACCTTTCTCCCAGGCCAGATGTTCTCAACTGGGTTCTCTCCCTTCTTGTCATCTAAAGGCTGGCAAATTTAGCATACCTACAGCACTGCCTTTGCTATAATAAAAAAAGTCCCCAAAGTTATTACAGGGATCCTGTCAACTTGTATTTTGCAATACTAATGGAATTTTCCATTACAGGTCTTGAAATAAGATAGCCTAAATATAAAAGCATTTGTCTGTTCTCTGCTGCTGTTAAAAACAGTCTTTTAGATGGGAGGGGATATCCACCTCATCAACTGTAGCTGAGACCTTTTCACTCTTTCCTGATTTTGGTACAGCTGGTGCTGTAACCACTAAAGCAAATAACTGAAGTAGGGGGATAACATTAAAAGAACAGTGGAGCTGATTAAATACAAAACACTTTGACATGTACAAAACATACTGGAAATAGAGAAGCCTTTCTTCTTTCATCTTTTTAAATTACAGCACTCACGAATGGTTTGTAGTGGAAGTATCTGACATATTTTCAAATTGAAAGATGACTTTCAATGTCACAGAATTCTGCAAAAGGAAGACACAATATGGCTCCTGGAAGTTTTTTTAACGTTTATTTTGTAATGAGCAGCCTTATTTTGAAATCAGACTCTCAATCAAACTGCGGCAATATAACCATGCCAGTGGGGTGTAAGTGGATCTGAATTCTGATCCTCTAACCGGTTCTAGCCCGTACCACCATTTAACGAGGGAAGATGGCCCAGAGCAAAAACTTAAATATTAGCAATTAAAATACGGTAGTCTTTCATGTTGCCATTATTTTGTGTAATATTTAAATAAAAATCAGTGGAAAATATTAACGATCTATGGCCTGTAGATGCTGGTTAATACAAATCTAGTTACTTTATGATTGAATAAAATTGCTGAAGCCTGTTTGGAGAGCATTTATAGTTCTAGATCTACAAAACTTAAGATACTGAACGAGATCCTCCCTTTTTTTGTGTATTCTTTTCAGTGATACTTTGTGTTACTTTAAAGGTTGTACGCCTGCTTCCATTTCCTCTTCCAAAGCATTAATATAAGCAATCAGCATATACTTACAGTCACCAACTGGTTCAGAAATTACGGAGCGCTTTTAGGATAAGAGGCTTTGTCTAACATACAGCAGTTTTTTTTGCTTTTTCCAGACAAAAATAATGGTGAAATGCAGATGTTCTTTGTATCAGTTTTGAAACCACTGGGGCAGTTTCTTTGTGTAATGCTCCGGTTCTCAGAAGAACCTTTCCCCACTCACATCTGCTATTCTTCTCTGTCCCAAACACCCACTCCGGTCAACTTTGACAGAGCCTATCAATCGCTAGTAAACTTACGTCCACATCAATTTAAACATAAATAGAAGATGTAGCTAATCTTAAAAAGCTTGATATGCTTTTAATTTCTTGAAGTACTAATCTCCTTAATGGTAAAGGAGGATGCTGTCCCATCTGATGATACGATGATAAATAACTGTTCCTTTGGTCTATATCATTACAGTGTCTTAAAGCCAACACAAATCTTGTCTCAGATTTGTCACCAGTTTTCCATACGGATATCACTGCATTATTTATTGTTGTTTCACTACCTCTTTGTCCGTAGTTCCTCTTCTCTCCCTTGGAGTACATCGTCCCAGATCAGTGAAAGCAGAAGAATAGCTTCCAGGAGACTCCTGGTCTACTGAAAACAGAAATTATGTGAAACTATGGTAAATCGAACAAATCCATTCAAATCTGTGATGCTGCTTGGTTTCATTTAGGGGGATGAAGAGGTATTGAAATCTATTCTTTTACTTTTAATAGAAAGAAAAAGCACATGATATGATGACTAAGGTGCACCTTTAAAGAAAAAGAAGATACTGACTCTCAAGCAAAGGCAAAGTCTGTCTGCTGAGCCACAGCAGAAGAATATATGATAAAGGATCGAGAGAGCAAAATTATGCCTCACTGTACGAAGGGGTGCAACCCTACTGGACCAAATGGAAGACATGACAGCAGTACTGGGGCTTCATCAGGTTGCAAGAAACTGTTTCGGAATGCCAACAATATAAACACATAATTACATGCACAAAACATGACTAAAGCATGCTTCGATGAGAAAATAACGAACAAAAATTGTTTCCTCCTAAGTGATCTAAGATGCATTTCTACTTTACCACGGGCACTTGTTAGGCAGCACAAGGGAATTTAAAAGGATGTTATTTCATAAAAACAGCTCTGTTTTCAAAGATGGAGTACAAATCGTTACTCACCAATCTATGTGGCAGATTTTCTCTAAAGCACAGTTCAGCAATGTTTATCACAAGATGGCACATTATAGGCTGGTCAATACATCTCTCCATGCTTTAATAAAAATACAATCAAAATTCTACACTCTTTATAGCTCTGCAAGTTGCCAATGTGAAATGAAAATATAAAGGAATTATTTCAGACCAGAGGATGAAATGAACTGCCTCTTGACTTCTGAGATTTACTGTTTTAGCCTCCTGCTGCCACCGTGATACCTGCTAGGGGAGGCATATGACTGATGTGTGTCTTCCTTTGACTTCTTGCACACAATCTGCTCTTACCAAGCCTTTCTAAGGAAGTACAAGTGGGGAAAAAAGATGTAAGCGATCTCCAGTAGGCTGTTGGCTAAGCTATTGATAAAGACAGTGGAGGCAAAAAATGACATAATTGTATTATTTATGTCATTGGTGGCAAGCATATCATCACCAACAAGGGCATCACAGTCCCAGTTCTGGACAGCTTTCTTGATACGGCGTGGGTCTGTGAATGAGGATGTATGCTCACTGCATAAACCTAAAGACATAATGCCTCCAAACACATCTATTGATTTTTCTTTATACTGTAGCAGAAAGAGAAGGACGTGGGAGGGAAGGAGTGAAAACACAGCAGCTTTAGGAAGCACTGGTTCCGTTATTTCGATACAGCTCCTTATCCAGTGAACATCGGTAGTTCTCAGTGTTTTTTGCTATGACCTTGGGGTCTCTGTGTGGATGGTGGCTGTAAGAGGCACACACAGATCCAACAAAACACGAAACTTCATTAGAAGTAGAGCTCAGCCACGACTGCTGCTGATGGAAGTCAGTGGAATATTCTGCCGTACTAATTCTCCACGCTACTTTAAGGATATTAATGTTGACAGAGTGTACCACTTTCCTCATGCCAGGCTCCTTCGTAGCTGCAGAAGCTATTAGGAATCCATGTTTACTCTGCACTGTGGATTTCCTTATTTTCAAGGACTGGAAAATTCTCATTTAGCAACTCTGATATGTGACCAGTGCAATTTCCAACAACTTGTCTCATCGTGTAGTGCTGCCTGCCAGAGTTAATCATGATCAGGCCTCGAGTATGACTAATTCAACTCTGAACTGCATTTTATAGCTGTTTTTTACCAAATTCTCGGTTCTCAATATGTCTTTTTAAACTAGTTACGAAGAGATGGTAAGAGCTTCAACTCTGATGTAGTGCCAAAGGACACAGTTTCGTGGTAACTTGGCAGTGCGAGGTTAACGGTTGGACTTGATGATCTTAAGGGTCTCTTCCAACCATAACGATTCTATGATTCTCGAAATACATATTTACTAGCGTGGTACTTGCAAAAGTTACAGAAAAAGTTGTGAGATTAAAGATAAGTAAGATGAGTCTGATCAAATATTGCATAATTGATATGTTAAGGACATTTTCTCTTACATCCATTTGTGATTTCAATAATAGTTTTGTAATGTCACTAAATTCTCGAGGATGCTCTGTCAGAGGACTGTATGTCTAGAAGCAGAATTCTTTAAAAAGATAAATAGAGGACAGACTTGCCAAAAACTTTAATCTAAATAATCTGGGATACACCTTTGCGCACTCCTGCTATGAATCTAGTTTGCTTCTTTTAATATCGAAAGGTCAAAATTTTTAAAAACATTTTAAGCTCAAGCAATTTTTTTTTTTTGAGAAAAAGAGAAGCAGAGCAATGAACAAACTCAAGTTAGTAACTTTAAAGCCAGATCACTGTCAAGACAGACGTTTAAAAAAGTTCTGCTTACCCTGACAGTTTCATTCAAGTTTTGATTATTGAGAATTTCCCTTCTAAAAGGACAGGATATTTGTCAAAACTTCATAGATATATGAACGTTCTATGAGAAGAACTAGTTTTGCTGCCACAGAAATTGGAAGTTGTATTGTTTGAACAGTGGAAATGGAAAATTCCTAAAATGACCATAGGGTCTATTCACAAAAAGTAATATAAAGCAGTGGAATTAGTGTATTTTCAGAAGAAAAGTCAACTTTCTATGCTACAGATAGAAATAACAGCATTTTTATCACTTCCACATAACAAAACTATACAGTACAGCGTGTTTTAGATGCAGATTGTTTTTTTCAAAATAAGAAAGGAAGGGTTGTCTGCACAAACTGTTTTCTGTTTGACCAGCATCTTACGATGCAGGCATTCACTTTCTGTGAGGTCTTTTTCTTGGAGAAAACCCCCACATTGCTTAATTTAATAACTGCATTGTAATTTATAGCAGTAATAATCTATTAGTTGAAATACACCGTTACTCCAGTTGTCCAGATTACTTTGTGAATAGACAGCAAATTTATCTATCCTCATCACCTATGTAAAAATGATGTCCTTCATTAAGGATTTGGTGGGATGAAAGCTTCTTATGGACAACACAAATAAAAATGGAATGAGAAAGGGTGGGAAATACAGGGAGTAAGGTTGGATAAGTGAATCACAAGGACAGAGGAAGAAAGTTAATCCACCTTGGAAACACAGTGCACTATCATTGTTGTTAGTTGCGTCCATGTCTGGAAAAGAGGCACTAAGAGGTAATCTTCCACAATCATTCTGGTACAGTGGGCAATGGATAGCACCATCTTGAGGCAGTGGATGAAAAGGCTGGTGCATGGGACTCTTTTTCAGAGCTTTGAGAGATGAATTCCTTTCTGGAATGTCTGGAAGCAGCTCAGTAATAAGTCTGTGTAATATACTGTTGTCGGGCAAGCTTCCCCTTCTTTTTTCAGCTTTAATTTGGTCACAGATATCTTTAAGTGCAGAATCTAGTGCTTCAAATACAGACGACTTGCATTTTTTCTTTTCAGTTTGTTTTTTAGGAGCTGCACTTTTTTTCCTCCGGAAAGGCACTGGGCTGACTAGGAATGCTATCTTAGAGAGGCCAGATTCTGCTTCCTGTCTCCTTGGATCTTCAGCGGTTTCTTGTTTAGCCCTTTCATGTTTTAGCATGGTGGTGAAGCGGGTGTAGGATGCTGGGCATCGCCCTTTGCAGGAGCTGATGAGATGCCGGTGGTGGTGGTGGTGGTGGTGGTGGTGATGGCCTGATCCATAAAAGCTTTCAGATGATGCGAAGGAAAAGTGGTCAAAGTCACTTTCACTACAAAAGGATGAACCCTCTATCTGAATAAAGTCACTGAGGTCAGAAACCACTCCATCTTGATCACTGTCTGAAAAATCCATATGCGATCGTTGTGGCTCATCACTGGTCACTTCAATATGAATTGGCACCAGGGTTTTAGACTTGTAGCTCCGTTGTACCTGAGAGGGATGTCTGCCTTGATTTTCTTCTTCCAGCAAGGATTCAATAGAAAATCGCCTCTTTGGACATAAGCCGTTTTTAGGAGGCTCTAGTGTAACGGTTGACAACATTTCATCGCCTAGGTTCGGCATTGATTTTGACTTCTGAATTAATTTTTCAAATTCAGAGATTCTGGTTGGTACCATGTCTCTGGGCACCTCTTCAGTAGAAGACTCTCTCCAGCCTTGAAGAATACCTTTGTGCTGTTCTTTTTCATACTGCAGTATTCTGGACTTCACAGAACAAATCACCTCAGAATTCATCAAGTCCTTGCGATTGATGCGGTGCATCTTTTTGTACATTTTTAGGAAACCTGGGGCATCATGCGCAGATCTGTGACGCACTCTTGACCTACTACTACCACGGCCCTCGGGAACATATGGGGAGGTCCAGTTCATTGAGCAAACTTCTTTGGAGTCCTCCTCACACAACAGAGAGCCCATGCTTTCCGACTTGGCCTGCGCATCGGGAAAGCTATCGCGGTCATCTGTTAACAGATCATCACAGCTACGAGATTTCCTCTTTGGAGAAGCAGTTTCTTCTGTGCTGCTCCAGACTTCTGCATTTTGACGAGTCATTTGCCAGCCATTCTTGTGGCTGGTGGCCCTTCTTGAATCGTTTGGAACAGCTAAATGTTGTCGGTAAGTGCTACAGTAATCTAATTCATTTGAGGTGTTGTGGTTGTGCACTGAATAACTTAAAAGGGACGGATATACTTTGCTAATATCCCCACCTTTATAATCCATAGAGCAGCATGGTAAAAAAGAGACATTGCCAGAAATTAAAAGATTCAGAAAGTTGGAATTAACATCAGCATTAGAAAGACTAGAAAAGAGACAGCAATTAACGCATCTATCAACTTAGGTCAGCACATAGGTTGCTACAGCCTGGGGAAGAAGAGCTAGTAATTAGGTTATTTTCCAGTTGTAAAAATGTACTCATCATAATTTGAACATCAAAAAGAATTCCTTATGAATTATGGAGATGTTACCCCCCCCACTGCAACCCCCCGCGCCAAAGTAATGTAAGAAAAAAACCATTAATATTGATTTTGAAGCAGGTCAACAGACAATAAAAGCTGCAAAGAATTCGAAGCCAAACAACGAATCTAGACCTCAAATGTTGACTTTTCCACCTGTGCATTCTGAAAGAAGCTGTTCAGAATTTTTGAGCTGAGTAATGTTCAGAGAGTTCACAACCGACTGTATAATTAAAGAGAAATCTTGATATAAGGTCAAATGGGAAATTTCTCCCAGTTGTTGACAGGTAGCATAGGTCGCCCACTCGTTCCCTGTGTGATAGCACTGAAGGGAGTGGTGTTTTCTACAGCTTCTGGAGGACAGAACAAGGCAGCTGAGGAACTGCTACACGGGTGTAAAGGAAGATGTATTGGTTTACTGAGCCTAACCAGCATGTAGAAGAAACATGCTGACTTCCATAGCTTGACTTCCATAACAAAGCCTGAGTTGTCAAGCAAGTTTTAAGACATATTTTTAGGTGCATGCTAGATCTAGAAGTCACTATGAGACACATTTGGAACTGCGGTCTCTCATACTTGCACTGAACTTTCAAAAATGGTCTCAAGCGGCAACATTCAGTTCAGGATACGTGCTTCAAACAGCTCAATCTGCTTTCTAGAAGAACAACTTGAATCTGGATCAGAAACTGAGACACTTGAGTTCAAAATCCATGCTGATCAAAGAGCTTATAATGTGCTGCTTCTTTCACAAAATCGTTAATTCCAAGAAAAATTAACATTCAAGTAGGTTTCATAATGCTGGTAGAGAACAGAGTGACACAGCTAGGTCACCTTCCAAAAGTTATTAATTAGCTGTGGTAGATGTCCTTAAGGGAAGGATTTTCCAACACAGGAGTTGTTTAAGTCATGGTAAGGGCTCATTAGCAGTGGTGTAGTCAAAGGTAAATGCAGATAAATGGAATTTACTGGGACTTTTAATGGAACTTTTAATGGAACTTTTCAGTGCCTGGCCTGGTACACCAAATGGGTGAGTTTACCCACTTTTTAAATTACTGCCATAACACCGGGTTTTAAATACATTTGCTTTTCCATCACTTCACTTTTAATATTCCTCATTGCCTTTCTTGGTATGATGTATTCTGTTGCAGACGGGATGTTCATTTCAGTGGGAACTGAATTTTACAAAGGTTTATGCAGTCCCTAATAGAGCTACAGGCTGATTAGAAAGTATAGCTACAAAATACAGCAATTAAATAGATAATAATAACTTAAACAGAAGTAGACATATTGTATATGATATTACTCTGTGTATTACTTCCATCCCATGTTTTACTGGAAACCTTTTGTCTTGCTAAAAAAAAAACCACCGAAAACCCCAAACCCAAACCAACAACTGATTCAATTCTCTCTTTTACGGAGAGACATGGAGAACAGTAATGTAATGGCAAGTTACTTGGAAAAATAAGCTAATTAGATTGTATATGCTGTACTAAATACCTCAAGGATTTACAAAAGAAAAAATCAGATTATGGATGTTTGCTTGAATAAATTAGGTCCTGATAACTGACAAGGTCTAACATATCAGCTATAGATTTGAAAGGTCTACTATTCTGGAAGCGTATCTTTAACCTTGAATGCTGGTTGTCTTGATTTACTTTCTGTATATTCTGTAAACGGTTTTAAAATCACAATAATCTAATAAGAGTAGTGGAGTTAATAAAAGTTTATGGGTTTATCTATTGTGGTACAAATCATAGCCTTCATTTAGTCGATTCCGTGTTGTTAGAATAAGCAGTTAAAACTGGAAAATCCTTGTTACAAATCCAGCTTTTCAGCTTAAAATTGCACATGTAATAATTACAGATGCAAGAATAAAGAAGTTAGTTGTCCAACAACAAGCTGTTGCTTCATATAGCAGATCTCCCAGTGAAGTGCACGGAGCAAGAGCGGACAGCTGCGTTTACTACCAAGGGATCGTACAACACACCGTCAGCAGTTCTCTGCTAGCAGATACGCTCTGCTCTTACCTTTTGCTCTTGACGGAGACGAAGGAGACGAGCTAGTTAAAGGCTTCCTAAGGGTGGAATACGGGCCTTGCATATCTGTACGGCCCAGGGTAGGCCTGTTTGCGTTCTGATCGCTGTGCGCCCTCTGATGACTTACAGCAGGTTCCGACTTCCTTCTTTTTCGGTAGTCACTCGCCGTACTTGCAGAACTACAGAAATAAGCAGTATTAGCAGCGGTCCAGTTCCAGGATCAGAATTCAGGAATTTAAAAAGTAAGCTCTTAATTATATTAGCGGTTTATAGATTAAACGATGCCAGAACAAATGCATCAAAAACCTGTAAAGGGGAGAAGCACTGGTCTCAGACATCTTACCGCATATTTCACAGAGAAAAGCTGAATTTCTTTTTCACCTGATTGCTTTAAAATTCTGGACAAAATTGCTCTGTCATTTTCCTGATGCATTGTTTGAAATAAATGCATCAAGTGTTTTTTTAGACTACTTTTTGGTACTAGAAGCTCAGTGCAAAGATAGGAAAGAGACCGAGACCAGAGGCAGTAGCACGCTCAGGGACACGGCAGGGAAAGCGCTGCAGGCAGTAAGGTTGAATGACGGATGGCTGCAGTTGGGGCCGCAGCGCAGGGATGTTAGTGGGAAGACCCAGAACACAGCACGGCTTATTTTGAATGTAAACAGTAAGTCCTGATAAGACAAAAGTAAGGTTTACACTTCAGTATCAAAATACGAACACCCTCTCCATGCATCTCTCTCATTTTCTCAGCAGCTCACAAGGTGAATGTTAGAATCTGAATCTTCGCAACAGCCGCTGGCTTCGGGTCACAAAGAAAACCCTGAGGCTGTGTAATCTGTATCTACTGAAATCATCTATTGTATTTCTTACCTAGAGGGCCTGTCCAGGCCTCTGTCTGTTGAATAGTGATGATATAAGGAAGCCTGTGAAAACAAATATATGAATCTGTTACGTGTCTGTATTTGAAAAAGGGGTGAAAATTTCTGCTTATCATGTTTGGTTATGCTCTGTTACTCTGTGACAAATCCTATACAAACAGACTATGATGATTAACATCCTGGGCACTCCAACATAGACATGAGACTAATTTACACAGTTTTTAAAAAGCATCACTAGGTTTTATTTCATATTCTACTTCAGTAATGTTTTTTTCTTTTAAAGCACTACTAAATAATGATCCAAAGTCATGCTCCTCTATTCCCTTTTCAAAAATAGATACCGAACAGCTGAAATGAACTTTTACTATAAAAACATAAAAATCTGAAAATAATTCCTTCATGCGCAAGTGAGGTCTGCAGAGCTTCTCCTCCCTCCCAATTACTCACCAAAATCCCACAATCAATTATAGCCAGAAACCTTTGTAACTCCCATGATGTTTGTGGGCAGTTGTCGACCACCTTATACACACCTGGTAAGAACAGTTCTTATCACTGAACATTGGTCGTTGCTTATGGAGTTGTGGAATTAGCTACGGCATGAACCCTGGAAGATGGAATAGAGTACTACTCCATAATTTTATTATTAATACAAAGTAAACCTTAAATGACCACTAATTATAAATCAATCACTTTTTATACACTTCAAGCCTGCAGTCAGAACTAGGTAATACCACAATTCTGGTGACTCGGTATGAATCTGCGTGGTCCCTGGGTACTTCTTCACAGGTACGAAGCAGTGTGGTTCAAAGGTTAAACCCGTTTAAGTTCCTGGCGTGTCATTTCAGAGCTAACCCGAAGGACTGGAAACAGAACTATCATATAGCTTTGTAAGCTGCAGGACCTGTTCTTCTCGCTACAGAAGCTTTTTAGACTTTTTCTGTATGGGAAAATCTTTACAGACTTTTCTCTGTACAGAAGGACTGCATAAGTAATAGCACTCATGGCCCTTGTAAGCACTTTTTTTTGGTGAAGTATTCTTTTTTTTCCGTGATTTGAATTGCAAATTAGTGAATAGGACTTCACCCAGGTTTATAAACTGACACTTACATATACTTCTAGAAGGCACTTATAGTCTAAGAATATTTGGGAACAGATTTCATGAGACTGTGTACTTTAAATGACATTCTACAGCAACTGTTGAAACGACTCTTACAGATGCGGCACTATAAAGACAATACAATTGTTCAGTTAGGGCTCATTTGTCAGCAGGCTTCGTTATTTAAGACCTGCAAGACCAGACACTAACTGAAGTTTTGACTTCTGGATTATACTGAAATTTATTATACTGGGAGGCGGGGAGAACTACACAACCATGCTACGATATGGATCAAATGTTATCTCAAACTTGAGCTAAGATTGTTTGCATTTTCTCAGCAATTTTTAACCGTAGTTTAATTTAAATCACATTAAAAATCAGGTGAAAAAAACTTTCAGGCTTTTGGTAAGAACGGCAGCTGAGATGTAAACAGTTAAATGATGTTAATAATTCAAAGACTTTAAAGTTAATTTCTGGAGAAAATAAGTCCTCTATAACTTATTTAAAGTGATCTCTGCATAGGGTTTCAAAACGTTTATTTTTTTCTAAACCGAATTTTCTTTGCTTTGTGGACAAGTATTCAAGTATTCCTCCTGTGTTGCTACTTATTACTACTATTATTCTCACTGTTAAATCCTGTTACATTCATGAGCTCCAGCTTGGATCAGAATAACCTGCTGTATAAATGCAGAGGCAGAATCCCTCCTCCAGTGAGATTACAAATCTGTAAAGAATATGCTCACTGCAAAACCCAGTAACACAAACCTGACCACTAGAAACGGCAGAATCAGGTTGCCAATACTTTTCTCAAGTCATGCTTAGCTTAACTTGTAAAACACTGTGGCAGAACTAGCTCTAACACGGATTCCTATTAGACTAAGCGTTATGAATACGAGCTGTATCCTACGAGTAGTGTTTGTACACGGCTCTTGCTCCTCTCGATTTCAACAGACGTTTTGAAGGCAACAGATTTTGAAAACGACATCGGGTTGTAACGTTGGCAAACACGGTTATGGCAAGTCTGATGTTTCACCAAGAGACAGCGTAGGAACTGGCCTGGAATTGAAGGAATTTAGTTCCTGGCCTATTTCAAGGCTTCTTGGTGATCTTGGACAGTTCAACATGGCATGTTTTCATCCCACCAACCCTTAGAGCGTTTCATTGCGGGGGAAATCTCAAAGTAAGCACGAGTTTAGGAAAAAAAGGAACCCAAAGTTTTGGTTATAATGACTTCTCTGTCTTCTTCCAATTTATTTTGACAAGCAATAGACTACTGGACTAAATCATGAAACCATGATGATTGTACCACTTCATTGTTTCAGTAGTTGGTGTACTTAAACTTGCTAGTCTTTGCACCTCTTCAGAAGGGAAGCAATGCGAGACTCAGATAATAACTCTAACTAAGAGTCCTGTGCTCTAGAAGTGATGCGTCTTTGCGAGATTTTGAAGTCTTTTTTAATATTCTGTCACCACATTAGAGGCAAAGCTGAGGCCATTTCTCTGCTGCTGCTGAAGTTCTCACCTGACGGATACCTAAATTGTTCCTGTCAAGAGCTCATTTAGCCCCAAACCTCTGAAACTGCTTCCAAAACCCAAATGTGATTCTATTGTTATGCGCTACATTGGTCTGTTTGACAAATATCTTGTTTTATAATAAAATGGGAAACCAAAAGAATAAATTTCCTCTTTTCTCATCCTTATCCTTCCACTGGTGCACTGCATCACAGATTTTCAGGTTGTGGAAACTGATGCTCAAGTTCAGGTAACATACAACTTTGCTCCAGTGACTTATGCTATGGATGGAAGAAGAGGAGAGCTAGAAATAAAAGCTCCAAAAATTACCGTAGCGCTACGCTAAAAAAACACGGGTTACTTGTCATGCAGTCATTTTCAGCTCATCCAATACAGCCTCCAGACCCATTAGAGGAGACGTGATCTCCTCTATTCATCTGCATCTCGTTTACAGTAGCGAATGACACACATGCAACCCGCAGTGTGTGCAGTACAGCAGGAAGGAGAAAGTGGCACAAAAATAGTTATCAATGGCAATATGTCCACCTGCTGGGAATTGCCATTGTGTTCATTCTTTCTAACTCAACGTGTCCTCAAGCAACACTCATCTGCAATTTGCAGCCTGCGGACGGGAGACCTTCCCACAATCTGGGAATTCAGCTGTTACCAGGAGGAGCAAGATGAGGTGGTGGGAGATAGCCCACGTTCTCAAGGAACAGGGAAGAGGGCATCGGTGATGTCAGGAGGATGGCGCTCTCAGTGGGGCAGGTCTGCTCTAGCAACGGCCCGGTGGAAGGAGACTACCAACATTACTGATCGTGCGCCCAGCTTCTCCCAGCGGTTCCATCAGTGAAGGTCTGCCTCACTCATACAATGATGTATCCCTTTCCCAGGTGGATTTCTGTGCAGTGGTGCTCCACATATGCTTTTTCCCCATGATGGGAGAGCACACAAGACTATGGAATACAATCAAATTTTATCACAGCATCTGCTTTTTATTTCTAAATTTACCAACGCAACCTATTTTTCTGCAAATGAATGGGAAGTTCTTACAAGTTTCATCTTCCTAGCAAAACACAGATTTCAAGGTTTGGGTATTTTTTTTTTTTTTAAAATCATCTGTCGCTGCATTGTTCTTAGGTGATAAACAAACTATTTATGATGTGGTAAAATAATAAAAACTGATTTGTGGATTCGAATGAGAAGAACAGAAACAGATAATTGTTGACTGAAATATTTTAAGTACTGTAACCGAGCTCATAAAGTCAATGGAGTTAAACGTTAGAAAGAAGGGGTACTGTGAAACAAAACCATACCATCTGCTCCAGGAAAGGAGTAAAGGACCAAATCTCCTTTCCAAGGGCAGATTAAATAGAAGCCTGTGTTTTGGAGCCAGTTCTGTTATGGAGGTGTGCTGACGATCATCAGATATTCTCAGACAGAGCACAAACCTGCTATCAGCACTTCGGATATTATTCCTATTTTATTTCTCAATATTTGGGATGTGCATGGGGCTCATGACAGGTGCATTAACCTATTCTGTCTAAACAAAATGTCATGGTATTTGTTTTTTAAAATACATTCTGAAGAAGGTAGTTATTCCTCAGTCTTTACTGTTCATACAGTTCATATTGTCAAGTTTTTCTTTTACATCCTCTGAAAGCTGTGAACTACTTTATGACAATTCTCCCATCACTATCCAAATTCAATGACTTTAAGACACATATATAATACCATGAGGTCTGTCTGCAACAAAACCATAGAAGCCAGCAGCAGAGTTGCTCACACCAGCAGCTGGTGTAACCACAGTTCTCCTTGCATTTCTACACAACGGAGCAAAGCAAAGGCCTCAGATCTGTGTGCTTCCCTACACTACCTACAAAACACACGCTGAGCTGCAAAACGTCAAAAGTCTTATTTCAAAACTGGCCAGAACTATCAACCTCATCTTTGTTGACCAGTCACCATCACAGTCTGGGACCAGCAGAGGAAGGAAACGCAGGCTCACAGGTGACCTCCATTAGAACTGCTGCATGAGGTGACACAAACACGGCAAATCAATTGTCACTGCGGGTTTTTTTGGGCAGGTCCCAACCCCTTCCATTAAAGACTGGACCGAGACCATCTGTCACATGATGGCCAAACAGCCATGAGGCAGTGATTGCATTCCACCGCTTGTGATGGCTCCAGGGCTATACAGACCATGACGTAAATCCCAAGGGCGGTATCGATCCCCATTGCCTCCTATGGATGGGAACTTGGAAATCACACAACTGAAAGCAAACCATAGAGAACGTCTTTATCCACAGCATTCCCCAGGCCATAAATAGTGTGTTTGTGATCAGCCTAAGACAGCAAGAAGTGCGTGTCATGCCAAATTTGGCTGCTGGGTTACCATGTGGCTTTTGGTTTCCGTCCTTTAAGATACTCTTATCACTTTGAATGCAACTTGCCCTTTTGCCCTTTCGCCCTTTCTTTGATGCCTTCTTTGAAGTTTTTTCCATATGAAAGATACTGAATGTTACACATCCTAAAATACTAATTTTTACCACAGGCATACATTATTATATATAGGCTGTGTGGAGGTCATACCTTCTACCCACAGGTAAAGCCGCACCGACACGGCACACAGGGAACGGTGAAAGCAAACACTGGATATGTTTTTTTTTTACTGCCAAGAGCGGGTAGCGCTGTTTGTAGCTGTCCTATCAGCTCTCGCACATTTATTGACCCCATGATCCCTCCAAGCCACTTCCCGGTGGCCCGATAGAACACATCTCCCTCGCTGCCCCAGCTCCAAAGCTAATTAGGCAGCTTCCAGAATATTCAACCCTGCCCTAGATGGATAAAGGCTGCCTGAAAAAAATATTTAAATATTGGTGACAACCACCTCAAACTACCAAATACTCGTTGAATACTTTGATTTGGTTCTACTCACAAAAACCCAGATATATATTTACAATTAAGCCAACGTTTTAGCTGTTTTCATGCATCAAGGCTTTAATGGTGACTGAAAATGAAGTTAGGAAAAGTAGGCAAAAGTTGTAAAAAACAAACAGGCTTGTTTGCATGCTGGTTCTAATACTTTAACAAGATATTTTGAAATATTTCCCCCTCTGGAAGAATATTTAGTTTGTTGTAGTTTTTGCACATGATTTATCATATTCAAAGATTTTAAAAGTTTCAAAATAAAAGAGAAATGTCTTTGTAAATTAAACAAAGAGAAAACCAGTATTAATAGCTGCTTTACCCAGACCTACTGAACACAAATAATCACGCTAGGGCTTTTAAACTGTCTTCTCTGATATACGGAGAACTCTCAATTATTAGTGAAGGCCTAGAAGCTTACTGTCTCGGAGCACTGGGCCCAAATTTCACAATCATCAGCTTTGTCCAGATTTATAGAGCTTAAAACCGAACCAGAGTAACTTGCAAACAATTAACAATTTGAGGCCATGGTTTGCGTTTAATTTTTGGAGAGAATGAGAGTGAAACACAAATATGAATGAGGTAAAGCCACCATATGAAGTAAAGTTGTCGTTACAGGATTCACTGACTTTTGCCCTAACGCTCTAAAAAAGGGGAGGGAGGGGAGAAGGAATGAAAGCCTGAATCTCTCCCACTCAGAGCAGGGCAATGACAGCCCACTACCTGATCTCGATGCATTTTATTTGCAGGAATGACACTGATTGTCAATCCTGCAGTTATAAATTTACAACAGGATTATTAATTGCTGCATTTCCCGATTAGCAACTGTAGTCATAAATAATTGGAGAAACGATAGCTTAGCCACAAAGGCTTTCGCTTGACATATAGAATTTGCAGTCAGGTATTTTAATTAAAAAATACTACTGTGTTGATGTATTCATGGCGTCTGAAAGCAACACGCTTGCCCAACTCTGAAGAAGTGGGAATTTGTCAAAGAGTTAGAGACGTATGGGCTGCTGTGTAATTCTGAGTGTTAATCTCTGAGAAGCTTTGGGGATAAGGACTCACAGTTCCTAGGATAATAAGATCAACATCCCAATGCACTAGTGATCTGGAAAGATACGAAGACAAAGATACAATGATTGCGAATTAGCAACGCCTCATAGCTATCAGAAGGAAACCACTACATTTTAACAAACTTAAGACATAAATGGTAAGCACTACAACCCTTCTTCCCAAGACAACCATCTGAACAAGAATCATTCATTTACCTCGTTGGAAACACCAGAAGAACTGTCTCGAACATAGTCCAAAAGCTTTTTAGGTGGCTGCATCATAAAAGCAGAAGTGTAGAGATGAAATGGAGTAGAATCAATGGCAGCAAGGAGTGAAACATGTGGAGAAGGTGATACAGTTAGAAACTAAGTGCTGACAACATCAGATACAAAGAGTGACACATATGGGTAGAATGGAAGGAAGAATGTGTTATAATATTTTTTAAATTATAAGCATCTTAAATGTTAGTAACTGTAGGCGGTAAAATTTGCAACTGACTGGTTGAATCAATACTAGCAGTTTTTAAAACTGATGAGACAGAAGAGCATAAAGCGTCACGGTTACGTTCTGCTGGGGACATCTCAACACACTTTATCTTACAGGAGACACTATTCTCAGGTTATCATTATCAGTTAAATATTGTTGACATATAATTCATCAGAAGAATGTATCTGGACTGTTTGTGCCCACCTAGAGGGAGGAACGACAAAACAGCTTGAGCGGCAAGATAAAAGGAGATAAAAGGTAATCAGTGAAAATGCGATACGTTATAGACCACTGGACAACAAATTAAACCCAGATATATTTAACTTTGTCTTTTTTTCAGGTATTCAAGGGGTACTTTTTTGAAATGTTATGATTAAAAAATTAAGGTTTTAAAAGAATGTATATGGTTTGCTTTCTCTTCTGCTCTCACCAAAGTAGCTGGGAGTTCAACTTTGGCTTATGGCTAGCTACTAAAAGGGACTAAGGTACCTGGGTGCCCAAGTGCCTTCCAGGGCGCTGTGGCCAGTGCTCAGGCTGCCCGCGGAGCCCGGCACGTCACTGATTAGCACACTGAGGGGGGCTCCAGCGAATTGCTAGCTAACAGGGAAAGATAAGAATGGGAATGTTTTAAATCCTGATACTCAAGCTCAAGTGCCGTGTCTATTTGGGATTTTCCTCAAGCTGCCCAGCATCCTGGAGAGCTACGAGGATACTTAACCAGACTGAGGGAATGCGTGGGTTGAAGATAGATATATAGATAGATATATATATGTATATTCCCTTCTTTTTCCAAGGGGGTTTGAACTCACATCTTCCACCTGTCTGGAAAGTACTCTAACCCCTGTGTTAGACATTCTTCTGGGATGAAGACATTTGTTATCCTTCTCCCTAAAGATGTTAAGAGTGTGCAGGAAAGAATTTGAGCTCTGTGAAGCCAAAGAGGGGGTGTGCAAAAGCAAGGGCAGGTGCATCTCCAGCCTAGTCGTTAAGGCAGGGAGGAAGTGAAACCAAGTTCTCAGTCTTGTTTCAAGGACAACGTTACTGTTTTATCCTTGTATAAAATACATAAACAGCCTTTGGTGCTTACATCCAATACAGCCTGTGGTATTTGCAGAAGAATTGGGAGCGCCTACGCAACCAAAGGTGAAAAACTGACGTTTAGGTGTTTCAGCCAAATGGAGTTTTTCAGTTTATAATTGTAAATGTAAACGCTCGCAGTAGGACTAAGGTAGCATCTGTTTGCCTGAATCCTTTTTTTTTGATCTGGCTATTTGTGAAAATCGGAGCAGAACTGAAGTGTGTTTGTTCAAGTAGGTGTCCAGCTTGAAAACAGAGCAAACCTCTATCTCTGCATTCTGGTGCAAAATATGTATTCTGCACGTATGCATACAAGAGAGGAAAAAAAGGAAAAAAAGCTCAGTATTTACTGCCATAATCAATTTGTATATGGCTGCGTGCATTTAAATTTAGACGCATTCCTTCAAGTAAAATACATGACTAGCAACTTAGCATCCCTAATGCAAACTGACATGTTTTTCTGTTCTGAAAGACTTAAAAAATAATCCAGCCAAATGCAAAAGATTTAGGTAGACTAGTAAACATCCCTGTTTAATGTGCAATTTGTCTCGTTCCTAAATATTTACACAGTGCTATTTGTCTAATGTGTAGTTGGCATTGAAGCTATTAAAGCCACTACTCTGGCAAGTTAAGGGTCCACTTGAAAAATAATAGTTATATGCATGAGATGACTTTATTGACCTTTCTCATAAAAAAAACATATTAACCTTACTGGCATATGTTTGCTGAATTGGTAATTTATAAATTCCGCATTATAAAAATATTTTTCCTAATGTTTAAATATTAATATTCTGTCCTCACTTACCGGACATCCAAACTGCAGTTCTGAAAAGAATTTATACCATGGTTCGTTTTCTAAATCTATGTCATCTGGGTTTATGCGATCAGTCTGGAGCGGTTGTGAAGGAAAAGGGAAGGAAAAGGCACACACTGAGCAAGGTGCTAGAAATGCCATGTCACTTTATCAACAAACACACACAAACACAAAACAAATATGGGGAAAGGAATGGAATAAAATCAAAGAATGAAGACAGTATTTAAGACAGAGAATATTCTCGTTCAAGAGCTGTCATTGACTGGTAGCTTTAACACTTTTCTTTTTGTTGCTATTCTTCCAATGACTGGAAGATTTTAAGCATTTTAAAATTACTCTTTAAAGCTAACAGAGCTCTTTGACCACTTCTGTAAACATCCCTTCTTACTTAAGTAAATTTAATGACACTAAAGATTCCTTGCTAAGAAGACTGCCATCTTCTTGCATAGGCAAGAAATTGCCCGTCAGCGATAAAGACAATTTTGTCAGTATGGCTTTTGGTCATTCCTTGTCTTCTCACAAAGCATGTTAATTCTGGATCTTGCTGTCTTGAAGCAAGCGCTGAGCAGAGATAAGGAATATGCATCATGCAGGCACGAGTATATTAAAAAGCCGCTTCAGTGTACAAAATAGAACTGGTATATTTTAAGTCCTACAGTCAAAAAAATAGGGAAGAAAAAATTATGCATTCCATAATATCTGTTTTAGCAGTATTTTGTAATGCATTATCTCCCCCAGTCTTGTTGACATAATGAAGCATTTTTTTCCACAGTGAAATACATTGTTGTCATCTGAAAATTCTCACAGCAAAGGGATAAAGTAGCAATTGAAGATAGCATTAAGAAAATTTTTCAATGAACAGAAGAATAATTGACAGATTTATTCAAGTAGCATGAAAACATGACAGTGCAAAACAGTAGCGCTCCCAATGGGATATCTAATCAACTGTAAACTCGGCTGCATTAATTATTTTCTAAATAGCTCCAGTTCCTTTGTAGGATCTGGTGCAAGCTGTCATGCAGCACAGAATTACAGTGAACTGTTGGCTTAAAGATCTCTGAAACAGAGAAAGCCTCTTGTGAGAGATATTTCTGAATTTAAAATTTGGTCCTCCACAACTGTAATTATCAGAACTTAGACACTAATTATGGTGTGATCTAGAAAGCACTCCTCAAAGAAGACGACAGGGTCCTGCATAAAGAATGATACTGGTGATTAAGCGTGTAACGCTTTTTCCTCCCAAGTGAAGCCGTCACCAATACCCCAGAGCAATCACATACAGCTATTTCTGTTTTCTGCAAGAGATAACACCCTACTCTTGACCATTTCAGGTAATTAAATATCTTACAGCACTTTTCTTGCTGCCTTTGATGTTACTGGAACAGACTGCCAGCTTTTTGCTCTATTGACAGGTCAACAACCCTTTTGAGCTACCTTGGTCCTCACATATCTACGAGCTGTTCATGCAATATCTGGACACCAACTGTTGTTTTACAGGTTTATCTTCACAACGTCCCTTTCAAGTAAGGGAAGTATTATTCCTGTGAAGAGAGTGGGAAGTGAATGCCAGTGATGAACAACTTGCACACAGGCATAATTCAGCCCTACTAATGACAACTTTTTCAACTCAACTGTACATACCCAAGTCTTTAGTAGAAAACCACCACTGAAATTAGTTTCACGAACTTACCAGTAAAGATTTGTGACCTTAATAGGAACTATAATTGATTTAAGAAAAAACAGGATTCTCTTCTACAGAGAGCAGAAGGCATGAGGGCAAAAATCGACAGATTCACAATGCAGAAGATAAATTCGTTATATACCAACTTGATTTCCATTACAGAGAATGCTCGGCCTATTCAGAGTTTTTTGTTTACCTTAAAAAAAATAATCCACAATTTAGATCCAGATAATCTGAGAAGGCAGTACTAAACAATTGTTTTCCATTATTTCTCCAAACTAAGTCACTGCGTGTTGAAAGATTTATAGCATGTTTCCATCTTTATGTTTTACCAATGAATTCATTTTCATGGACAATTGGGTGCATCTACATAAAATAAGTAAATAATGCATATGGGGTGGAAATTGTGAAGCTGTCAGCCCTACAAAGCCATTGATGGACCGATCGGTGTCCCTTCTTGCAGCAGGGAGCCAGAACACACCGTCAGACCAGATGGGTTTCCACCCAGCTAGCCAAGGAGAATGGTAGCTGGCTCCTCTTTTGTTCTTCAAATACTCTTGCAACTAGTTGAAAGCTTAAAACCCCCTGCATTTCTGCTTGTAAAAAAATGCTAGAAATAGTGAACTTTACATGGTTTCCAAGTGTTGGAGTTCTCGTCGTATAGTAGTGTGCAAATAAAACGAGAGCATATGAAAGTATGTAAACTCCATGCACCCAAGCCCTACTTTTATTTACAGCTTGAACCGCAGAGGGCAGCAAACAAAAAGAAACCAAGCACTGAAGTTTGCAAATTCGCTGCTGCCTGACAGTCCCAGCGAGGACTGCATTCCCTGCGCTCCTGAGATCAATACACAGGCAATTGATTTCGCTTGGCTTTCAGCTTCAATTTTCCTGATGGACCTTTTCCTATTATCTCCCCTTCTAAGAGACTTCAAATGAACAAATCATTTTGACTTCCAAAACTGATCTTGGCTTGGTCTCACCAAGTATCGCCCAAACTGCTTGAACCGAGGATAAAAGCTATAAGAAGGTAAATTCCCTTTTTATGACTTGTCAGTCAAACCAAGTCACATTCTTATACTTAATCTAGTCATTTAGCAACATTTTAACTACTTGTTGAAAATATACTACTACTAAAGACCAGTAAGTATCTTCACTCTTTTTGCCATTTGCATCAGATGGTCAACACAGCCCTGTATCAATATACTCAAGTATAAAAGAACACCCACGTCGTTTTATAAAAAATACATCTACAGTGTTGCATGTAGCTTTGCCTGTGCTTGACTGGATATACACAGGTAGGCATTCACAGGTAATAATCAAAAGTGTGCGTTTAAACCGGTGGGTTAAATGGTTCTTAGACGATATCCACGGTCAAATTAATATTTTGCATTTGCAAGTTCAGACACCGTACTGAAGCCTCTTTGGAACAATGGACTGAGATGCTCATCGTCTGTTTGGCTTTGGCATTCTATCAATCCGCTCTAAAAAAGTTTGCTTTTTCTTTTCCTTTTTTCTTTTTCCTACATTTAAATAGCTGTCGTAGCTCCAAGTCCACTACCAGATTGACTTAGTCTGTCCATATCTTTGTGAGGAGACATATTTTTTAATGTCATATCAAAACATACCTATATGCGGAATTCCTGATTTCATTTTAAAACACGCTGAGAATTTTTTTTCAGTTGACAGTGTTCCTCAAGTAACTCAACTAACACCGAACAGAATATTCTGATAACCAGCTTGAGATGTCCAAGGTCATCAAACGTGCATATTCTAAAGAAAACTTCAAATTTTCCACTACAGTAAAAATAACACAAAATGCCAACAAACAACAGATGTACATCATGGTGCAGGCCCAGTCTACTTCTGCTATTTGATGAAACAGTAATGTTTTTTAATTTATTTTCATCATGAAATCCTCTTGCATATAAACTCAGTAGAGAATTTGTTTACTGAACACATATAAAAAAATCTAGAACTGAAATTTAACCTGACAATTTTATCTGACTAGCACATATATACTCTCATGTTCAGACTAAAACATCTAATAAAAATAAAAGTATGTACTACCTGTCCCAATTTTTCAGTCTTTCTTAACAGTAACACCAAGATTGTTCCTTACTTGCTTTACTGCAGAAATCTAGAAATGTACATGTAGGGAGGAAGTATTTCACATATGCAAGGTTGAAGCTAGTAAAGAAAAAAATTTAACTTCGTGTCCATATGAATAGGATTAAATTACACTGCAATTTACTTAT
This sequence comes from Pluvialis apricaria, assembly GCA_017639485.1. NCBI lineage: Eukaryota > Metazoa > Chordata > Aves > Charadriiformes > Charadriidae > Pluvialis > Pluvialis apricaria. Next base: position 6,543,667 of record CM030010.1, read on the forward strand.
TTACTGAAAGTAAACACCCATTTTAGGAAACAAATCCACGGTTCAGATGATATTAGAGAAAAAGAAGAGTGTTTTATTGAATTGCAGGCATTGGAGATGGAAACATTCCTCAGACCAACTTACGTAGCACCTTAAAAAATGGGAACATTTTATGGGCTTATTGAAAGGGGAAAAATGCAGCTGCCACATCATTGCGTAGCAGACTGTTCAACAGCTTAATGTCACTTGCTTGTAGTTGTAATCTCAAAGCACCAACCCCCAAACCCCCCTTTCTTGTTGATGTTTTCTACCCTTACAAATCCAAATTAGAGAAGAAAAAACCCATTAATTTCCTGTTTCATGACAGAAGGCTGCTACATGATACTGCAGCTTGAAATTACACTCAGCTTTTTATATCCATAACAAAGATAATCTCTCCCTAGCCAATCTATCCATGTAATGTTTATTACTGGGTCATTTTTTAAAGTTTATTATTTCTTACATTCTTTTGATCTACTGAATGAGGACCTGCTGAATTTCCCATGAAATGTTAGTTTTACATTGAATCTCATTTTATTATACTCTTCCCACGTTTCTAATTTCCACATTCATCACAACTGATTCCAATGTAGTATCTGAGTCAATAATGGGAACGTTGGTCTTTTAAACCTCATCTGTCCTGTGTAGTATCATAAAAGGTAGTCTAAATATTTTTTTTCTTTTTTCTTCAGATCATTTTGCCATCAAAACTTCAATCCTGTAGACATGAAAACGATTTAATTTCAGAAAAAAAAAGATTTGGAGTGTTGGAGAACTCCCTTTGACTTTTTTGGTTTTAGCAAAACTAATAAAGTAAGAATCTCTAGTTCAGATGTTATAAATGTACATCTTTTACAATATTAATAAACTATTTATTTTTATATTCCATATTTTCATTAACATTTTCTTTCAGTATCATCAGAACAATTTTTTAGACATTAAAAATCAAATCTTTTGAGATTATCAAGATGAAAAACTTAACTGATGCGATACTGACACCATTGAGAATTTGGAGTTTTCATCTGCCTTTGGAACTAATACAATGTTTTCAGACATCAGCTTTTCCCAAACACACAGAAAAATCTTTTGACCTACTCTGCTGACCATCACTTAACAAGTCATGAGTTGTACTTCCCCTATGCCATTCAATGAACACAAGGATAGCAAATGCTTTAGTGAAACCAAGTCTTTTTCTTTTTGTAACACGGTCCAAATAAAGCTGAACATCATCTTTATCAACAGCAGAAATTCCACACTGATAATACTGGGCTAGCTTACTCCAACTATTTTTATATCAGTTAATAATGTTGCACTAGTGTCAGCACAAGTTTCAGCTCTCGTATTCTACATTCATTCCTGTTACCCAATCTTTTGCAGCTCTGAATTATAAATAAACAAAAGATCTCTCCATTCTGTTCCTGAATATTATTTCCTCAGCTTTTTCAATTTATTCTACAAAGAGACGTTTCCTTGTATTTACATCAGCTAAATCTAAACTTCTAGTCTAAGCTTTAGATGATAAAAGTGTGACCTTGCCCTGGACAGATGCTGCTCAGTAAAGTACAATGTGACTAAGGCTTTTCTGCATGAAAATATTTTAAGGATCAAACAAAGCTCAAAGTCCAACCTCTTGATTGAGAACAAAAATAAAATGCATAAGCAAGTTAAAAAAAAAGGTTCAGGAACAGTGAGCAAAGCTTACTCTTTTGTCATTTCATTAGTTTGCAAAAATTGAAAAATTGGATCTATGATCATATACATCAGCACTGCAGTTCCTATATGATTTTTTTTTTCACATTACATTAGTAGAAAATGTAATTTATTAGAAAAGTGAGTCCATTCTTGAAACATCACTGTAATTTTATTATTTTTAACTTGAATCTGCTGTTATTCTTTGGCATTGGGAAGGCTGGTAAATGACCTCAGCGTATATAATGCAGCCATGGCAATCAAAAAAGTGCTCAGAACAAACTCCATCACCTTTTAAATAAAATTATTTGCTAAGTTCAGCTTCACAATAAATACTAAATCCCATTTAATTATATTGATTTACTAGCAGTTCATCTAGAAATGCCAATTTCCTCTTTGGAAAATGCATCAGTTCTGCAAGAACTTAATTTCACAGAAATACATCTTAGTATTTTCTAGCTAACAAAAATTATATTCCTGCAAAGAGCACTAAAACACAAGGGAAAGGTGCTTAGTACAGGCATTTTGCACTGTTGACATACTACATATTCTGGAATTCAATTATTTGCTTAATTTATTTTAAATTAGTAAAATAAATTATGTGAACAAGCATGTAATCCAGTAATACAGAAGCAAATAATAATCCAGTATTGATTACATAAACCCCTTCTTTAAAACTGGACTCCCTCAACCATTTCAACCTCAAAGTAAAAGCCCAAGAAAACAAAATATTGCCATTGATACACAGCAGTTTTCCTGAAATTAGAAAGTACTGAGATAGCACAAAGGTAAATTAGAAAGGCTCGGTGAATGTGTCTGTCAGCAAATGAAAATTTCCGTTAATGGTGATTTTGCATGCATTAAGCATAGCTTTATCAGACATGCTTTTGAAAAAAATCCACAATTGCGATCGTTATTCAGAAAACGGGAATAAAGACTTCTAATTACACGTTAATGTATACTCCATAATCACAGAGTAATTGAGGCTGGAAAGGACCTCCAGAGGTCACCTAGTCCAACCTCCTGCTAAAAGCAGATCTAATCTGATCAGGTTGCTCAGGGCCGTGTCCAGGTGAGTCTTGAACACCTCCAGAAATGGAGATTCCACAGCCTCTCTGGGCAACCTGGACCAGTACTTGACCACAATCTCCTTAAGTGTACAATTAGGCACATCCTGAAAATGCAAGTAGTGTATTTTTTATGCATTACTTAATCAGCTATTATATGTGCTGTTAATACTACTGAAAATGAGTGCTGGGGATGCATGCCAATTAGAAAAAGCAGTTGCCATTAATTCACAATTCTGCTCATCATCCATTAGGTTTGCAGAGTGGTGGTTTGATTTCTTGGAAATACCACAAGATCTAAATTTAGCAAATAAGCCAAACTCACATTTTCAACACAACGATCAGGAAAGAGCAAAAACAAATTGCTGCAAAATCATCTTTTAAAAAGGACCTTCAGTCTTCATCTAAGTAGTTATAACCAGCAGTATATAATAAAAAGATGACCTCTCACCAAACCTCTTTACTGTATTACCCATGTCCCTCATGTGTCTTACCGGTCTTTCATGTTCAAGGATTGATGACTTTCCCGGCTCATATTCAAAAATACTTCTTGGTTCAGAACGGAACTTGCGGGTATCTACCTTTCTGTCAGGGGGATCCCAGTCATTTCTAAATAACAAACATGAGCAATTGAGTTAATTTACTGTCGGTGCCATCTGCTTTACAGGTCTGTGCAAGAGAAACACGCAGATACAAATGAACTTCAGCACGGCTTCTCTTTCCAGGTTTCAGTTGTGAAATGTCTGGCCTAGCGTACCAACGCTTTAACCACTGTATCACCTTAACCATCGAGTGCACCCTCAGCAAGTTTGCAGATGACACCAAGCTGAGTGGTGCCGTTGACATGCCTGAGGGACAGGATGCCATCCAGAGGGACCTGGACAGGCTGGAGAAGTGGGCCCATGTGAACTTCATGAGGTTCAACAAGGCCAAGGGCAGGGTCCTGCACCTGGGTTGGGGCAACCCCCGGTATCAGTACAGGCTGGGGGATGGAGGGACTGAGAGCAGCCCTGCCGAGAAGGACTTGGGGGTGCTGATTGATGAGAAGCTCAACATGAGCCGGCAATGTGCGCTCATAGCCCAGAAAGCCACCCACATCCCGGGCTGCATCCCCAGCAGCGTGGCCAGCAGGGCGAGGGAGGGGGTTCTGCCCCTCTGCTCCGCTCTGGGGAGACCCCACCTGCAGCGCTGCCTCCAGCCCTGGGGCCCCAACATAAGAAGGACATGGAGCTGTTGGAGGGGGTCCAGAGGAGGCCATGGAGATGCTCCGAGGGCTGGAGCACCTCTGCTGTGAGGCCAGGCTGAGAGAGTTGGGGTTGTTCAGCCTGGAGAAGAGAAGGCTCTGGGGAGACCTTATTGTGGCCTATCCAGCACTTAACAGAGGCTTATAAGAACAATGGGGAGGGACTCTTTATCAGGTCCTGTAGCGACAGGACAAGAGGTAATGGCTTTAAACTAAAAGAGTGAATATTCAGAGTAGGTATCAGGAAGAAATTTTTTCCAGTGAGGGTGGTGAGACACTGGCCCAGGTTGCTCAGAGAGGTGGTGGATGCCCCACCCCTGGAAACATTCAAGGCCAGGTTGGACGGGGCTCTGAGCAACCTGATCTAGTTGGAGATGTCCCTGCTCATGGCAGGGGGGTTGGACTAGATGGCTTTTAAAGGTCCCTTCCAACCCAAACTATTCTATGTTTCTATGATTAACCTGTTCACAGCAGGTATATTCAGTATGGCAGGAAAAATACTAGGGATGTCCAGTCTATGTGATTGCTCACTCTTTTGTGATAACTGGTAGACTTTCCTGATATAACATGTCAAAATACCACGACATGCCGTCTCAAATTGCAAATTTCCTACACTTGTTTTATGCACTATACTAATATAGGCAAGTGGTAGATAGTTTTGTCATCACACAATATAATAGTAAGTCCATATTGAAAAAGTTACAGAATTTTCTGAGACAAAAAATGAAGGATTTTTTAAAAGACAGTGTGAAAATCTAATAGATCTATTAGATCCTGAGTAATAGATCTTATCCTGATCTATAGTAGAACTGCTCCTGAATATCCTTGTAAGCAGTATACTGTTTCCTCATAAATTTAAACAGATAAACAAGAATTCGGCAGTTGACGTTGGGACAGAAATTTAGCCATTTTCTCTCCAATTATAAATTTGCTTTCAATAGTGCTATGCAAAGAATAAAAAGTAACCCCTACTACCCTATTTTTTCAGTAATTTACCATGTTGTATCAATAGCTTCCTACACATATCTGGGGGACAGTTAGCTAGTTACATCACACTGAGAGTTACCTTTGTCATCGCAGTTTTTGTAGTCACTACTCACATTGCATTTGGAAAACTAGCTCACGCATCTTTCTATTTATCTCTGTGTAAAATGACCCACTAGGAACTCAAAGAATGGGAGAAAGCAAAGGGGAAACCCTATTCAGCTATTGCCTGTATTTACAGCAAGAAAGAGCATACAGGGATTAAACTCTACCACTTCTATCTGCCTTTGTGATGTGACTTGGTTTGATGTGACCTGACATCGTAAGGCACGTCACATGCCTTAAAAGAAAAGTCTACGGAGTAGCTTTTGTTTACAGTATGTTTGTGAGTGCAATTTCTGGCACACAGGCACCTCTGTTCATAAAATGCCCTACATTTCAAGGGAAGTAGTTCTACGTGGCCCTATCGTTTATTTTCACTGAGGAAAAAAATTAATTTCAGAGCAGAAAAGGTTGTGTTTTTTGAGAACGAACAGGAAAATGGAAATGTTCTGATCAAGTTGCATTATCCTGCAAGTCACTGAAGAAAAAAAGATGCTGCTGAAATTCTGATTCACGCTCAGTTCACTTAATTTACAACGTTTAGCCTGTAATCCCTAATGGACTATGTTAATGCAAACCGTATCTTGCCTCCCAGCTATAAAACTGTGATACATGTGGACCTAAGCCTCTTATGTGAGATTTTAAATACTCAGGCTTTATAGGCAATTAAAAAAAAGAATCTCCCAATGGCAGGAAAAGATTGACAAGCTATAGCTGTCAGCAGCAGGCAAAGCATAACTAACGTGCTATCCCCTGGCCTGGAGAACATACATTTCCGCTGCCTGTCTTATCGTGCAGGAGATTAAAAGGAGAGGCTAAACATCCAAATTCAGTGCTGAAGCAGTTATTTCCAAGGTTGACAAAAGGGACTGTAACAGGCCTCAGCTTCTGTGACCAAGGCGTTTGGCCTAGCACAGGATGATGACTCACAGAACTTCAGAGATCAAAGCTAAGCGGATCCACATTTTGGTGCCTTTGCTAACAAAATCTACACTTCCGTATGACACGCTAAGAAAATTCAAACCTTTGGGAGGTAGCCCAGCTCTAACCCCTGGCATTTCCTCTTGACAGCCTGCCCTCAGCAAAAGGAGCAGCCAAAATCAGTCACCATCACGAAATCTCATTTTCCTCTGCAATACGTGTATCTGCTGGATTACATTCTGGATTGCCACTACCTACAATTTGTTCAAAAAGCCATAGTCATGGTCTTAATTTTAAACACTTAGTATGCTCTTCTCTCATAATATTTCATGCAAACTGCAAATTATTTGAAACTGCTCATTATAATTCAAATTCTACATATAAAAATGTTTACAATGTCCAAGCTGACAAAATGGGCAAATTCTGTTTTGTTGCTTGAACATAACTGAGAGACTTGGGCTTGTAGCCATAAATAGAACAAAAAACGACCCTTTTCATGTATAAAATATATACATAGATACACATACACATAAAAATGTGTATTAACATTATATTATATTTACATGTAATATTCACGTCTGTAAACACTAAAAGAAAAAGCTTGGTGCTTGAGATAGTAGCTACAGATATGCTTGAAGAGTCTTTGCACTTTTTTATCAGAATGATAAACATTTCTTTCCTGAGTTATTAAGTATTAACCTTTTCCAGACTGGACTCTAATCACTGGGATCTGGTTTTGTGCAGCAAGTTTGAAAGTGGAAAACCATGAGAAAACCGAAATGCCCTTTTAATCTGTAAATACCTTCTTGCTCAACCAAAACGGAGAGGGAGATTTAAAAAAATGGGGATGTAAAGCACTTCTGAGCTCTAAGGAAACGTGGGTTGACAGCTACACTTACCATTTTTACTCTTCCTTGAATTTCAATTTACAACATCATTTAGATCCTTCGTCTTTACTACTGGATACCATAAATGGCCTTTCCTACTCAGAGATTATTCAAGACAGCTGCTAGAGTATGGACTGTTCGGAAACACAACGAGCAGCACAATCCTGCTGATGAGAATGAAATTCTTAAATGCTCATGGTGGTATCACTTTTGTAAGAATAAGCTCTTCTTTAGCACATTGAAGAAGTGGCAGGACCATGCATGATGCCCATCCTGCTGATGAAAACTGCCCCTCATCACCTGAGTGTCCCTTGAACAAAGCCCTTAAAGTCATATCATTCTACAGCTGCTATTTTATCCTTCGTGAGATCCTGTAACTGGATTACTGCACATACCAAGAACACTTTTTGAAAACACGCTGACTTACTTTTCTGATGTAGACCTTTCCCTCAGACGATGTGGTGGGACTGGAGGTGGCACGTGTGGAGGTGGTAAAGGGGATGAGACCTTAAAGGCATCGGAGCTGCTGTCAGAAGCGCTTTTAGACAATGGTCTGTACGTCTGCGTCTTTGCAGCTGGGTGTGCCTGAGCAGAGAAGGACGGACTGTAGCTACCTAACATAAAATAAAACCAGAAATAGTCACAGCATGAGAATGAGTTTTAATAAAACACAACACAGAACGCTACAAGAACCCACAGTTACTCAATAAAGTGGCAAGGTTACAAAAATGTGCAAATGCATTTTTAAACGTACATTGCTGTATACTATGTAGTTCATCAGAATATTTTTTATATATTTCTATATAAAACTACAAACACAGAGATAAAGTGTAGTTAAGTTAGAATAAATTGATGATTAATTTGAGGGGGGGTGGGGAAGTTACTGGCTATATGTATCCATCAGAGCTGTTAATGATAGCCTGTCAGTAATCCCCAGGCTTGTCCTGCCTCTCATTGCTTCTATGTTCAGAAGGAAGAGAAGCAGCAGGAAATACACATTTATTTTCATTGTTTTAATAATTGCTGTTAGTCTAGGACAACTAGGCAATAGCGTATCTTGAAGAGGATCACAAGAGTCCAAACAGGTCTCAAACAACTGACCCACAACAAATGCTCTCAACAGCACACAAAAAGGCAGTATGAGAGCATGTCGAATGCAGCAAATGCTGAAATGGAAGAATTCTGAATGGCATTTTTGCACAAGGCACTATGGGTTTTTTTTGCCCATGTACTCTTTCACACTGTCACTTTTGTTCTTTTAAATAATTTTACCACATGGTATAATCTGAAAGACACAACACTTATATATTTATTACATGACTATGTCTTTCTTGCAGCTAAAGAACATCACCGCCAGTGCCTATAGCAAAAACGAACAAGATCATAAAAGTTACCTTTATTAGCCACTCTTACTGCTTATTTTTAAAAGGTGTTTTCAGTACAACCTTTTCGTCTCCCCATCTATGTAATTAGCATTTGTACTTTCACACTGTAGTTCCCTTTTCATTTTGATAAGGAAAGGCTGCGTTACTCACAATCACCAGTGAAACTAAATGCAATGTAATCAGCAACTACAGTACTACAATATATCCCATCTGCAGTAAGAGACCCACAGCTGCAATTCATTTCTGTGGTAAGAATGAAACCAAAATTAAACTTTGTTTCATTTGGGAAAAAAGGCATGAAAAAACACCAACTGAGATCAAACAAGACAATAAAAAGTGTTTATATAAGCATTGTAAAAGCAAGCGTGAATAGTTAACTACCCCTGTTACTTGCTGACATTAACAAAAGACTCATTTTGAAGTGAGGGAATAATTCCTACCAGTACCGTATGCATACGCAGTATTATACATGTCTGTGTCGTCATCTACAAAAAGAAATACACATGTTACAGCAGTGCAATTCGTGCCAGTTTATCACAGCAATGCAGCTTTGGTTTTGCAAATACAAACAGAAGACTGGCAGGCAATCAAGCGCTGTGTTTCCTTTCCTCATCTCATAGGTGTTTTCTGAAGACTCTCTTTTCCCATTATACTTACCATCAATTATTTTTACCACCTTATTGGTAAAAAGGTATCTTCTTGTCATGTCACCCGTGTTGTGTACTTACTGGTTACCACCGAATTGCAAATTACAGCTTTTTGTCTGGTCTTCTTCCTTCCCCAAGCTCAATTTCTTCCTTTTGTCAGCTCTCCTCTACTAGAGACTATGAAGTTGTTCCTAGCACAAAAAGCAACCTCAAATATCTACTATGTGACTAGTGTTCAAAATAGATCTTGTAAGCCAAAACTTTCCTGCTTACATTTTTTATTCTCCCACTAATTCTGTACGAGCACACTGAAGGCAAGCTCTAGCTCAGGCAAATAAAGCCTCCTCCCTTCTGGAGGTGTAACATAACTGCCGTTTATACAGTTTCTTGACATCCTTGGTGACAATCACGATAAAGGACGTTAACTCTAACGCTAGTAATGTCACCAAAGCTCCATTTCAGCAAAACTAAGTAAGACATTCCACCAAAAAAATGCAGTTCAGACAGAAAATGTATCCTCAAAACAGCCTGTTAGCTGGCCTGTGCTGTTCTAACACATGAGCTCTCCAGAAGAAAGCTGGTATGGTAGGAGATTTACAGTGGCCGATATCTCATCCTTTAAACTGGAGATGAGGATCACTTCACTGAGCTCCCCAGTGAGATGGAATCATACTGCTTGTGCACCTATTCTCATCACTTCAATTTTTATTTAGTTTTAGTACTAAAACAAACCCAGTAGAACTTTTCAGCCTTTAGCAGAGGAAAATAGGGCGCTCTGCAGTAAAATCGATCATCGAGTTTACCCATTTGATTTGATTCATTATCTGACACCTGGTGAACACTCGTATTTTCACATAGTAGATGATCAAAATGCAGAAAAGCGCATTTTTTAATACCCCTGAGAACCACCCAGCCAAGACAAAAGCATACTCACCAGGCTTATGAACCATGTGGATTTGCTTGAACATTGTCTTGTACCAATCCTTCGGCCTGTCAACTGTCTAAATAAAACACAGTTTTTAACAATTAACAAAAAAATAAGAATACCTGTGTGTACAGATCTGATCAGACATTTTACGTTATTCTGGACACAAAGTCTATTATGTTTCGGCCCCTATGTAGTATAATCATTTCCATACCATCTATTTCAAATGGCGTATTTATGTTTTTCATCTAGGAATTTCTGTAACAAGTTCTGGAAGACACTGAAGACTGAGTCAGATTTGGACTCTGATCTCGGAGGGTACAATGGTTCAAAACGGAGGAACTAGTGCCAGACCAAAAGTTTATCTTCTTAGCGTCTTATATTTGACAACAATGAATGCTAGATGCTTTACAGGAAAATACAAACACCTCAGCAATTACAAGTGCGTAAGAACAGCTTCTTTTGAACTCCTGGCAATTTCCAACTTAAATTATCTTCAAAACGTAATTGTCAAATAATGCAGAAAAACTTTGGAAAAGAAAATTAAGAAAAGAGACAAGAATTAAGGCAACGCTATATTTAAGAGTTAATGTTTGGACTGAAAACAAACAATATATCTTTTTATCAATTTTAAATTCCCTTTCCAGGCAACTGAATTTTAACTTCTTTTTCTATTTTGAGAAAAGCGAATACAATATACTTTTCAATAACCACTCATTAAATTATACTTATCCTTACTTTTGCATACTAAGCAATCCCAAAGTTCCCAACCTCTCTTCATACCAACATTTGCTTGTGCTTCTAATTATTTTTATCTCTTACCCTTTTGCATTTTCTCTTTTGTTGCAATTTTCCTTGAGATGTGATGATAATATTTCAGAAAAGGAGACAGCCCAAAGGCAAACATGTTTGCAGTAGTATTATTATTCTTAGGTCCTAAAATTTCACTTCCACAGTAGTCAGAAAAGTGAAAATTTAAATGCAGACATACAAAATTATCTTCAAACCTCATGGTGCACAAAAAAATTCCAAAGACCCCTCTTGATGTGCCTTATCTTGCATTAGCCAATATTAAATCTGCCATCACCCTGTCCTCTCTTCTTTACCACGAAAAGTGAAAATCCACAAGTTCTTCTCTACAAAATAACCAACAGCTCTGCGTGTGTTCACCCGGCTCCATGCCATCGTGAGCGAATCACACTTTTGCCCTAAGTACCTGTTACAGTTACTGTGCATAACCTGTTTTGTTAACGATGGTGAGCTCTCACTACACTGGACTAAGCAGAAAATGCTCCCACATTTTGAGGAATCAATATGAGTTCTCTAAAAATTGCTACTAAATGACATTTTTTTAAAAAGAATTGTTTAAAAGAAGAGCTGACAGCCAACAGAAGAACTTGGGAATCTGCTGGGGAAAAAAGAAATTTAAGCAGCAGGCTATGCTTTTTACCCAGACGTGCTTGCAAGAGACGAAGGAGAGAGAGTTTCGTATCAAGATCAAGTCCCTTCCCCCACCTACCAACACTCCCGACTTCTGCCAAAGAGAAGATACTCAGAAGCAGATTTGGACCATTTTAGCATTGTTTTTCTGAAGGTATTAAACATCTGTACTAGTGGAACTCTGGTAAGAATAATTTAGCTGCATATGAAACAAGTATGCCGTTTGGTGCTCCAAGATCCTGTATGTTCAAAAGTTCACAAGGAAGTCCAGAAGGTCTGAAGGGATTCATGCTGATGGGCACAACCTCCATGGTTGCTCCTCCTTTCCCAGAGCACTACAAACATGCAATGGTCCCATGATACTGCAACTGCCTTTCTGGTTATATTGAGCCAAGAAGAGTCTTCTAATAGAGCTCGAATCAGTGATACGTGAATAGTCCACAAATATTACTGCTATGACCTGATTGGTTGTCAAGGGACAAAGGTGCGCAGACATCTCTTTGCCGGATCCTCCTTATCAGTCAGGTCCTCCACAAATCAACAGAAGGCTTCCACATAGAGATCAGGTGTGGAGAAGCTCCCACATGACCAGAGAAGAAGGTCTCCCAATACCTTTCTGGACATTTGAATGTTTTTCTCTCATCATCACTCCCTCAACCCCCACCCTGGGGTTTAAAGCCTCAGCCAATAATTTGGCTTTACATTATAAGCCACATAGGATTAGTTAATGAATAGAATAAATTAATTTTAAAGTACATTTTCTCAATTTATATTCACTAATCCCACATGCCAACATTTGTTTGAGGAATTAGCAGTATTGACAATGCCCCAAGCCATTCAGATGCCATCCTGCTTTGCATACATTATAGTTGTTGCAATTAAATGTTGGAACATGGTATCATCATATGTGAATGAACAATCAGCCAAATAGCATGAAGAGAACATAAGTATCTGCAGTTGGTACTCAGGAAAGTCCATAATCATTGCAGTATTCTAATAATCCATCAGAAAGTATGCAATAAAAGGAGGCATTTATGACTTTCAGGGGACCTTCTGTGTTTTTCTTTTCGAGCTGAACTATTACACCACTAAGTATGGAAAAGAAATCTGGTGGGAATCGATTATTTTATTTTTTTCCATTCTTAGTAAATAGAGGCCTTTTCAAACTACAGATTAATTTTGCTAGTTGGACCTGAAGCAATCATTTTGGATAGCCTAAAACAGTGCAGTCATACTGTTTTCCACAAATCCGCTTTTTTCCTTTCCCAGGACCCTGTCGGTGGTAAACTCTGGTGGTGCCATTTGACTGAATACTTTTCTGAGTGAACAGCATTTTACCCTCTCTTTTCCAAAGACTTCATTTTTAATGCCTTGGAATTTCACCATCTTTGGGGCAGGGCTTGGCACGGTGGCAGAACTTAACAATGATCTGAATTTTCAGGCTTCAGACTTGCACTTCCCAGGGCTGGCAGGAGCTCAAGTGGTATGGAGGGAACACGCTAACATGGGATGGAGGTTCTCAGAGACGGGAAAGCTTTGTAGGAATCTTTCCCCTCCCGGCAGCTTTGGACAGAGAGAGTTTGCAGGAACAGAAAGAGAACATCACTCTGCTCTCTCTGGCTAAACTGCTGTCACAAACCACATTCTGAGAGTAAAGACAGGCTTGGAGGAGATAAGAACAGCTTGAAAAATCTCTCTGCTCCTAAAAGCACTCCAAATCTGGAATACAGATACTCCTAAGTTCTTATTTACAAGGTTAATTTTGAGTAGCACAGTGTTTTGGAACACAGAGCGTATGCTGCCTATCACCCGTGAATCTGCATTTACTGCTTTTTTGACAGACTGTTGCCATTTTCATAAAGATGGAAGAATACAAAACTTTTAAACTTTGCACGCAATGATAAAGTCAACTAATTTGAAAACTTCTTTCTCTCTCCAGATGGAGCGAGGGGGAACTTTCTGGGAGAAGATGCCTATTTGGATGGCTCACTGACCTTGGAGAAAGAGCGAGTGATATATCCTACCTTCTACCGTTCACGGGAAATGCAGTTATAGCACTTTTGCGTGTTTCTGCATAGTACTGCACTTCTGAGAGGTGCCAAGGTGCAGCATATTTGAGTCTTTCACTGACAACTACATCACCTTTGCTCTTACACGACTGGGGTACACAGGGCTCAAATATACTCGTGCACATTTCAGATGTAATATTAGATCAATAACTTGCAAACAATCTCACTTCCAGCTAAGTCCTAAGGAAGCAGAATAAAGACACAAAGTGGCAGACGACACACACTCACACACACGTTAACCTAATCTTTCAACTCATATCTCACTGTGAGAACCATTTCTACAATACTAAGTTTACAAGCTGTATTTTTGAAATTAAAACATAACAAAACCCAGAGCAAATCCAGCTGAAAAATGTCCTCGTTCAAATTACATTATGTTTTTAGGTGAAAATCTGAGAGACTCAGACCATACGATCCAAAAGTTAAATATAGGTTGGCAGACTGCCGGCTGTGTTAAGCACACTTGAGGGGGATTTCTGTTATAATCCTGTAAAACTGATATGTACCCTATTAGATCAATCTGCTATTAAAAAAAAAAAAGAACAAAAATAATTACTTTACCCTATATAAAGCATAGGGATATAATTACTTAAAAAGAAGGGATATAATTACTTAAAAAGAAGGGTAGGAAGCTAAAGCATTGTTGCATAGAAATTTCTTCATTTTTAAAAGACTCTGATCGTATTACTTTTTATGCCAAAAATAAAGCAAGAAATGTCAGTCTTCCCCCATTCTTATCAAAATTGTCCCGTCTTACCACTTATTCTGAATTTTTCCTATTGCTTTTCTCCATCAATTCCTGATTTCCCCCCCTAATTTTTTCAATCCATCGAAGCAGTTCTTGGCAATACAACCCAGCCCCATAGGTGAGCAGTGGCAGAGAGGACGCATCCAACAGCTGCTACATCCTTGCACCTCACAAAGACTTCACCTGCAAGGGCTCTGCCGCTTTCATCCTGGCTCCCACTCTTCTTACTCTTTCTCCGTCTGGCACAGCACTTCTTCTCCGGCAGGGAAGGCCAGTAAGAAATCCCTTTCCAGACCCAGTGCAGCTGCCACTGTGCTCTCTGGAGCAGCCAGAAGAGGCTGCCCTGACAGCAGAGTGGAAAGAATGCTTCAGCATAGTGAAAACAAAACTCTTCAGTTCGACATCCTGGGACCACTCAAGCAGGCACTAGTGGCAGACGATCAAAACCGGGCTAGCCACAATGAAAGGGCTGCCACGCTGTCCGTTTGCATGTCACTCAAGGGCACAATGATTATATATTGCACTTCCACGAAAATGATAGTCACTTACAATATTATCAGATCAAAACTACTCATTTCTGCGCTACCCTGATGACATGAGAACCACTGCCCCCAAAAATGCACAAGTGTGAGTTTTTTTACATATACACATGCATATGTATATATGTATACTTGCATGCACACGTATATATCGTATGTATAAACTTTATTTTAGAAATAACAAAAGAAATGCAATTGCTGCATATCTCCAAAAGGCAAGAGCTACAAGAGAAGCAAGAAAGAGACACAAAGTTTTGGCTACTTCTAATTAAAACTAGAAACATGAGGTTGCCCAATTATGCTCCCATCAGCATTCTCCTTTTCCGCCAACACACAATATTATATTCATGAGCTCGCTGATTACGCACACTGTATTGCACATTATATAAGACTAGAAGAATGTGAAAAACCCATTACCAACAATCAGTTCATTGTATGAGTTCATACACAGATTCCCCAGAATTTCCTACCGTTCTAATTGCTGTAGGGATTCCAGATTCATCCACCGGGCCAATCCCTGCATAATGTGGAGCTTTAATGACTGTAATTTTTTTTTCTTCTTCTGAGGATCTACAGATTGGTATTGTACTGGTGGTGCTGCCGCTGCCAACACTCTGAACATGCTGGGAGTACGTCTCTGTGGACTCTGTAAAGATAACATGACAGAATATTGTATAACGATACAATAATCATACTTGGCAGTTACAACATGCTTCCCCGTTTCAATATGCTGTACAAAGACTGACAACAATCTTAACCACATACGTATACAACACTTAAAAAAAAATCATCTTAGCTGGGGCTTTGCCCTACTTCATGTTACATTAACAGAATTATAAACTTATTTAAGGACCAGACAGGCTATTGAACTCAGATCATCTTAGATTAGAGGTATTTTTTCACAGCACCTTGCTCACAAAAAAAAGAAAAAACCTCCAAACCCAGCAAAATCTATTGAGAAATAGTGGCGGCGGTCTTTCTCCTGTAAATTAAACTCTTGCACCTTTCCTATCCACTCCTTGAAACTAGCGATATAATTTCCAAACTTCTCCCTCCCCCCCAAGTCTGGCAAACTACAGAAAAATGCTGTTCAGTAAGCACAGCAACAGATTGCAAACAGCCCTCCACAAAGACTTAGGTGATACGTGTTTAGAAACAGTAACTTTTGACGCATGAATATTTTTAAAAATCAGATTCTGACACACAAGTTTCGTCCCTTGAAGTTATCTTGGTATGTTTAAGTGCCTCTACATATAATCCACAAAAACGGACCTCAGTAACTTGGCGTCTGTAGAGCAATCTGATGATCCATCTACGATATTTAGGTGAACTGTGCAGGCTGCTACTGGTTTGTGCTGACTTGCAATATTTCTACCCCTCTCCCCCAATTCTTCCTTTATAATTCATGAAATTTAAATGGCGGCATTACCATTTCCCTCTAAAATACAGAGTCATTTATTTAAGAAAAACCACCTCATTGCTGGGACGTGTCATGTGAAGATTTGTACTGCCGCAGATGAAGTACTTCTCTCCTGAGCGCAGGAGAAAGAGCCCTACTCCTTCAGGCAACACGTTTCAGTGAATTAGTGGGCTGCTATGACAAAGCATCTTTTTTTCGCAAGAGCAGGTACAGTGCTTGTGAGACATTTCCACTGCAGGATAAATGCACGTAGGGAGCAAAAATAAATATTCTAACACTACTGGTGAAGATTACAATTGCCTTCCGTGTGATGTCTTCTGAAGCAAAATATTTGAATTGTAATATAAATCAGTGAAAGGAGCTCTGGTGACTGAAAGCTCCAATCTTAATTTGAATATTTCTGCTCACTCCTATTGCAGAGAGCTGGATTTGGCGTGGCTGTTTCATCTGTTTACTCAAGTCTGAAATCCTGTAAATAATCCAGCGCTACACATATATGGCGAGGGGCAACTCTGCGTGGCAAATGTCTGAATACTTGGGCCTTCTTCCCAAAGTGCATGCTGTTAAATTTAGAAAACGTTTTGGATTTGATCCTTCATTCTTCAAACTGAGGCCATCAGCGGGATTTTTACATGAGCAAGGAGAATTAAATCAGGTTGTTATTGTGGAACGCAGAACTTCAGCATCGTACAAGAGTAAAAGTCATGGGAAAGCACTTCACTTATTTCAGGTATATCCAAACCAGAACCGAGAGGCCTTTCGATCAGCCAACTGGAAGCAATCAAAGAAGCTAGAATTCTGGGATGTGGAGAAACCCATGTATACAGGTTTTGTACTTATCACTATGATAGGGATAGCAGCATTTATCTGAGCCGTAAGTCACAGAGCGAGAACCGTCACCTAATTTTCCTGCATGCACAACAAAAAAGTAAACTCCGGGGTCCCATTCAAATTATTTTGCACATATAGTCTTATCTGAATATGCAAAACACTGGTACAAAAAGCAGCAAGCAAATGACTGCCCTGGCAAAACTGGATTACACTGGCAAAGCACCTTTCTAAGGCTGACTGTGGATTTTTTAAAAAATATTAACAATGCTCTATAAAAAATACATAAACAAATTATAGATTGACACGGCTTTAGGTGTTTAAAAGCCCAGAGCTCCTCCCTTTGTTGGCAGTATTTCTACTGAAGATTATGGAAGCTGTGGGGACAACCAATGTACAACATTGGCCCTTGGTTTCTCAAGGAAGGCAACATCTGAAGGGACTGCGCAGGTTGAGCTATTTTGATATATGCTCTTCCCTCGGTAAAGCTAGTAGAAAGGTGGCAAGAGCTCACCCTCACACGCATAAGTAATAAAACTTAATGGTAACTCCAGTGCAGGATCACTACTGTATCTAACAATAAATGCCATTATTTTTTGGCATTTACTTCCCAAGGTAGATGAATAGACAATACCTTCATTATGGGCGTGAAGCACTCTGCAATTGTTTGCAGTCTTTGCCACATGAACTGGAATATGTTGCGTAATGTATAAAGCAAACATTCTGTGTGAGGCTTACCCATCATCCTGCCATGCTGCATGATAACAATGCTGGAATTGAGCGAAGCTGGTGGAGGGTAAGCTGAAGAAGGGGAAAAAGGCCTTTGGAAGTGACTCACTGGGCTGGCAGCAGTGCCAGAGTTCCCATTCACTGTGATCTGAGCCTGAGAGAAACAAAACAATATCCCATTAAACTACAGACAAAGCCCTCCGACTGCCATCCCAAACACAGTGATGCAAGACTGTCATCCACACAACAATCACCAGTTGTCAGGTACCCAGCCATAACGGCATCTGCGTTCACTGAAATACAAAACTCATCACAAGGGGAGCAGAATGTGTTCCTTATATACCTTCTACCTCCCCCCTTCTCTCCTTCTATGCGCTGAAGTCACGGGAAGGTGACAGAAAGACCACGGTCAAGGCAGTGAAGATGTTACAAATGAGGTCTGACAGCAATATAAAATGAAGGTGGCAGTAAAAGTTCCTCTTGCGTGACAAAGGCTGCCTGCCACAGATCGCTCACTCCAAGAGACATATTCCCTTAATGCACATGCTCACGCCCTGTTGATATTTAAGGGAACTTCTGTGCGGACCGAAGGGAAAAGCGTCATTAAGAATAGCTAAAGAGAGTGATCCAAAGCTTCCTTAAAAAAATGGAAGCCAGCTGGAGTGCCTATGGGATGCTGATATGTAATCTATCACAATAAAAATAAATAGCAGCGATAAAAAAACCCTCCACAACACAAAATCCAATAAATAAAACGGGAAAGCTAAGTAAACTGGCAGTATAGCAGCATCCCAAGCCATTCAGGCTTTAGTCACAAGAGGCACTTCTGAACCAATCTGCTTTCCTGCCCCCAGGTTTAGAATCCCCACATCTGGGCTGTAGCACTTTTATGGGGAGCATTGCAAGGATCAAAAACAGAGATATCAAGAAAGCATTGAATGAAATGAGAGGGTAGTGAGTATTTCAGCAGAAAAGGGAGGGAAGCTCTCTGTGACATCTTTTTTAATGCAGAACTCTGCTTTAAATCTGAACAAAATCAGAAGTGCTACAAACTTTGCTCAATTTGACATAACAGAAGAACTAAAACATGCTGTAAAACATGAAACTACCTGAAGCAGCAAAGCATAAGTAAAAAATGTACTAAAAGGCATACGTTTTTTACATTTAAAAATGAAATGGTTCATGACCTCTTGTATACATTTGTATTGTGAAGAATACTGCTTTGATTTGAAATTTTTAACGTCTCAGCCTCTAATAGCTAAGAGAGCAAAACAAATCCTGGCTCCTATGCAGACATCACGTGAACTCCTAGGTGCATTCAGGTTTCTCATTTGAAGGCTGTCTGTTTTCAGAACAGAGCTGAAAAGTCTGTGTTGTGCTGATGCCTCCATTAAAACGTTTGTGTTTAAAAGTTTCCTCTATTAATAAAGTCAAGAACCAAAATGTAAGCTAAGTTGGCGTTACTCACACCATCCTCCCCTCCAAAAGAACCTGGAGCTGTAAGGATACAAAAGCTATATGAGCTCCAAGATAGCATTTCGAGAGGTATGAAGCCATGTTCTCAGCTGAGGTTCCTAGATGAGGCCAGCCAGCTCTACCCCGCTTCAGGGGTTCATCCATTCTCTTTTCCTGCATACTGTCTTTTGGGGAAAGCTTGTTTCTAGGGCAGGCAGGGTGCAACTATGTCCAGAACCTTACATCTTCTTACTCATTTACCATGGCTTTTGTTTCCGTGAAGAGAGGAGCAGAACTAGGGTGAGTTCTTTGTAGACTGGAAAGCTACTCCTATGAATTTCTGTAATAAAAAAATCATGATATTGCTGTGATGGGCTTTACCAAACAGCTGGGTTAGACAGTGGCTCTTACACTAAGTAGGTACACAAGATTATGAAAATGGGAACCCCACAAGTAGCTGATGGACATCAGTCATAAATGTATATGTGGCATGTCCATATATATGTCCATATATGACACTTTTGGCTTTGCTTCTAAAGGTTTTAGAGAGGATATCAGCTCTGCCATAATTTCTTAGTTCCTAATGACTTTCTCTTTGAGGAAAGTTTCCATGAAGGTGGCTATTGCATTCATTTATCTGACGCATCTTGCACTGGTGAGAGGGTTAACTATAAAAAATAGTTTTGTAAAGTTTCAAGTTCCAAGGGCCTTTCCTGCCCTTGGAATCATTTGGGAGCTATTGACATTTCAATCTGACAATGCGATGCTTTAGTTGCAGGTGACAGAGTTTGTTCCCAGGTTTTACAAGGACGTAAAATCTTTAAGATGCCTCTTCACGAATTAAGACCTTTTACTCTCCCAGGTAATCTCCTTTGTGGGAAAATATGACGATACAGAAAACAACTATTTCACCAAATGCACCTACTTCCCAGGTAGCTGGGAAGATAATCCTCATCTCTCTCATGCTGTTCATTTCCCTAGGCTCCTCCATTTATTTCTTCCTCCAGTACACTCTACCCGTGCTCCACTGCTAGCAGAGCCACCTACTTCTGCTGCTAGGTAATCAAACTCTTGTTTTAATTTGCCTTCCTTTAATTTGCCTGAGCATCAGAAAGAGCAGCTCCTTGGACTTCTGAACCAGAGCAAAGCATCTATTTGGGACTGGAGCTGCTTTCTAACCTTCTGCTGAGGCAGGCAGCAAAGGGAAAGAGGTCCCGTCACGGATGTCTGAGCAGTTTTGTGCAACAATGCTGCCCAGCACACTCCTGGCCTCAAGACATTGGATTAGGTTAAAATACTCAGTATCAAGTCTTGAAGCTCGAGACAGTCCCAAAACTTGGGAAAAGGCAAAAATCTAATGTGTACTTCCATTTCCAAGTTTTCATTAGATTCCACAATTTTAAACTACGTAAACAAAAAGAACCCATGAAAATGACTTTTTAAGGCAAATGTTCATAATTGGAATAGAATCAGAAAAAAATAGCTTCCAAAACCAGCTGTTCTCTGATTTTAACTCCAATTCTAAGCATAAGCCCAAGTAAGAATTACAATTCTCATACTTCAGGTTTTCAAAGAAGCTGTAATCTGGGACTAAAAGTATGGTCAATTAACCACAGTTTTATGTTTAGCTCTGCTTTTTGCCTGGAATATTTTACAATTTTGTTGATTCAGCTCTGCCTGATGCTGGTTCTTCTTCTCAGAAGATCTGCTGTAAAACCTTTTTGCCTAAGCTCTCATTAAGGACCTCAAGAATAAACAAACATCCCCAACGTGCACATAACTGTCTTTGGAAGCGTGGTTCCATCTTATGCGGGCACAGTGCTGCATGGCACAACCCTATATTACTTTTACTGTTCTCTCAGCGGTTTTCATCTACAAAACCAAGAGGAGTCTCCTTTGAGAATGATAGGAGTAGAGCCACCAGCAGCACACGTGTGTGTGCCACCAGCTTCCCCGTCATTTTCTCATGTCAGGGACACATTTATAGTCATCTGGCCTCTCTACAGAGGATGGGAGTTGAAGACTTTTCTACACTGCAGAGGTGGGTCTTGGCAGCAGTTTAATTTCTGTGGGGCTCCTAGCACTGTCTGGGGATTTTTGTCCTTTGGCGGGAGGTTCATCCTTTCTCTTCGTCCATCAGTGGTGAACAACTGTTATGCTCATCCCTGCCACGTCTAAGAGAGAGCGCGGGGGTCAGACCTGACCGTAATATATCCCTCTACAGGGAGACCACCCAAAAAAGGAAACAAGGAAGGACCGTTCAGTTTAGCTGACAAAAATGGTGCTCTAACAAAGGAAATACAGTTAGCTGATTATTTTAGAAGTAGGTTAGAAGAAAATATAAACGTTCCATGCTTCCCATAGCTAGTAAATCATCATGTAGTGATTGTACCTTATTTGCACGTACCAGCCTACATTGGTTATGGTATCTTTGGTTACAATTTCTGGGCTGTATGCAGATTCACAGTACTGACTCTTTAAAAAAAAAAGCCAACAGGTTTCAGAGCTGTGTTACAAGAGTTAGGAATGACAGCTTTTACATGCCTGTTATTAATATTATTTTTTTTAACAGCATCCAGAGCACTGACAACAGATCATTGACTTTCCAGGTGACTATGTGCAAGTTTGGTCTCAAAATACTTTTTAGAAAACATACATAAAACTTTAAAAATATATGCACTGTTTGTTCTTTTCAGACTTGAAAACTATAGCATGCTGAAGTATTTGTATACAGTTTGAACACTGTTGTGACCCAGTAAAACTTCAGTCTCAGAACATCTCTCTGCTTTGTAATTCAGCAATGAATTGCTCAATTTAAATGAAGGCTTTGTTCGGACTCATTTTAATCATGCAGATAATCTCAAAAGAAACCAGAAGTGACTGGGATTTGACCCAAATTCCATACCTTCTTTCTACCCATATATGAGTGTACTAAGTTACAGAAAAGTGAACGTATGTATAAAATATGTGATTGCATGCTGTTTTTTTCCTTGACTTAACCAAGAGAAAAGCACCGGGACACTTGGGTACTACGAGATTATTTGAGAAGTTCACTCCTGTAAGAAACTGTGCTTAGGAGAGGAAAAGGTTAGTTAGAGGAGAGAAAAACAGTTTAGTGCAGTCAGCGGTCATGGCTAGGGAAAAAACTGCGTTAAATATTGCCAACATTTATTATGAATTTACAAGTTACATTATTGAAATCTGTACCTCAGTATAAACCAAAAATGGTGGTAGCTCAGAGGCTGCAAATTCCACAAACCTGTATGTTGCTAACAATATTTTAAACAAATCTCTTCAAAGACTACAGACCGCTTTCTTTTAATGCAGTTGGAACAGATATTCATTGAATTTATTTTCATTCATTTTAAGCAAAGTGTTTGATAGACCTTAGCTGACCGTACAACTGTGCAACAACGTAGAATCATTTCCCTATTACCAAATCTGCTACGCCAGTGATTTTTTTTTTTTAAACAACTGTTGCAAAACATACTGTCAGACTGCGAACACAGAAAACTACTAATGGAATACTTGTCTGTGCAAGGGGGTAACAGACAAGCCTGAATTCTTTTCCCCTTTGACAACCTGTTTGAACAAAACGGAGGAGGAAAAAAGGAAGCATAATTACATGAGAAGTGGCAGCAGTGTTGGTTAAGGTGGTGCCATCTGACACAGCAGACATCTGGCTCAAGGTTGGGGAAGGTGTTTCAGAGCAGTCAGTGGTATCATAGCTGCAAGTCTGCAGCTCATCTAGAATGGCCGTGGAGGACTCACTCACTGTGCGGGAGGAGCACTCGCTCATGGCAGAATCTGTGCTCACAGAGGCCGTTTCGTTCCTGTGGATAAGGCTTTCAGAAGCTAGGTATGGGCATTGGTAAGAAAATTGTGAAAGGGCTGGGGTTTTATAAAAGCGTGAAGGCAAAAAATCATCAAGCGTTGGCAAAGAATATGGTACTAGATGGGTGGCACTGTCTGGTGAGAAAGAGGTTCTGTTAACTGGTACCACAGGAGGAGGAAGAGGCAGTGGAGAAGCTTCTGTTGCTGTTTGTCTGTGTGTCTGTGAAGCATTTACCTCCATCACAGGGGCAGTTACTTTCTGGTTTCCAAGCTGAGATTTGAGGAAAAAAAAAAATAAGAAAAGAAACAGATTACCAAATGAATAAAAAACTTTTCCCTTTGCCTCTTGCTGTGTGTAGGAGAATTACAAAAGCGTAAGTTTTTCAGCAGCCCAAGGAAGTTCACATCATTCACATGGATTAGGAAATAAATCAACCACGCTCTATATTAAAGTAGGAAAACATGAAAGAAATGAATGCATCAAATACCAGTGGAAGCAATGCCAGAAACCATAGTGTGCTGGGGATGAATATTCATAATGTCCTGCATATATTACTGATCTCTGTTGTGCATTAAGAAGGTTCACACTATTTTATATTTTCTGTAAACGTGAGGCTAGAGAACATCATGCTCGTTTTGTTTGTAAAAGTAAAAAAGGATCTACAAGTCTGATCTCTGTAAAGGTTTTGTCAAAGGACAGGTATCATTCTGAAATTAACTGTAATGTATATTGTATATTTTGAAATCAACTGTAATGTATAATGTATATCCTGCCAGATGGGTAGGACAGCAAGCTAAATGGAAACACGAATATTGCCAGTCTGCAAGCAATGGGTTGTGGACTTTTTTTGCCTCTTGTGACGGAATACATCTTCTCCACTGCCTCTCTGACAAAAATATTCGGACAATCTTAGAATTTCCAAGCACCCTGGAGGCACCCTGTCAGCCTGCTGGGTAAGGTGTACGCATAGGAGCCTTTTCAACATTAGAGGACACAAGGATTGTTAGGGTAACTGGTATAAATCTGAGGAACAACAAAGATTGGGAGCACAAGAACAGGACAGGGATGACTTCTACTGAAACAAAACACACTAGTTGCTTGGCTTCAGCATAATTCCTTAAAACCATAAGGAAATGTCCTCATGAGAGTGCTGCTGAAAACTGCCACACAACGTATGAGCTTTACGTTCTGTTATTTCAAATCAGACACAGGACACCAGGTTTAAACTAGTCCTGACACTGGCTTTTTTGCATCTGCAGCTTCCTTTTGAATTAAAGGTACATGAAAACCATGTTGGCATCCAAACTTTGTTAAACAGCTGCACAAGTTCTTCTCTACTGCCTATTAGCCACAAGCTTTCAACCAATTCCTGAAGTACGACAAAATACTGCCTACTTCAGCACTAATGGTTTCACTTTTGATAGGCCTGAGGAACTCTGGGATAGCTGCAGGGAAAGAGATCTGGAAATAGAGGACAGTAAGATACCATATGCAGTAACTACTACTTAAAAAAGCAACATTTGCTCATAGATATCACATTGTTACCAGTAATATTATGGTTATTTCCTATGCTCAGAATAGGCAGATGTCTTTAACTGTAATCATTCAAAAAATGTTTCAAGCCATCACATTAAAATGCCATTTTGGCATTTTAATCCAAAATCTGAAAATATCTTCTAAAGCCCTTATGGAAGACTTGGAACACAACCCAGATTGTGCTACTTATGAGAGGTCACTGGGGGTCCAGTTCCATAATTCTTGCTGAGATCAACTAGAATTTACACAAATAACCTCACTGAGGTCAATGGGACTATCCCTATGAATAAGCATTTCAGAAAAGAATCTTAAGCACGTGAACAGATATCCGTCACTTGGTCCAAATGATTTGAAAGAGCTCTTTGGCATTACTGAACCTCTGGGGTACATAAAAATAGCCAGAAGATGCTGTTAAAATCTGCAGTTACAACAGTGAAGAGACTTAATCAAACACCTTAAAATCCAAATCTTATTCACAGCAATGTTTCAAATCTACAATTGGAAAAAAAGAATACCTTTCCATAGAGTAAATCTGAACAGATTACTTCTTAATCACAAAATCAATACTTGAGTGTATGACTGTAAAAGGAGACGTGATTTTTAGAGATTAATAGATTGCCAATGGAAACTTCAAAAGAGCAACAGAATACTATTAAAATAATTTCATGAAAAGCAATCATATGCAGATGTGAAACAGCCGGTTATACAGCATAGTGTATCAGAAGTTTGATATGTGCACTTACATACACATATAAGAAACAGTAATTTCACCTCACGGATACACAAAGGAAAGACAGCATCATCATTCATGATGAATTTCATCATCCACGTCATGATTCAAGATCTCCAGCAAAAGATGTGAACCAGGAGATCATAATGCAATTTTGAGGCAGAGCCAATATGAAGTTCTGAAGTTCTTGAGACCAGATAACCTCTCAGCATCCCCAGAAGAAGTTACATATGACTGAGCCAAAATATGCAAATTGATCTCTAAATTGTTAAAATAACAGGAAATGTTGAAGACTTGAGAAACCTAGTAAGACTTCTTTGAACTGAGAAGATTGCCTGCATGCTTGAGAAAAGAAGGGATGGACAACACAAGAACAGATATTCAGGGTGCATCCAGAGAGCTAGTGAAATTGAGTTCTTAAAGAATTAAATTCATTGTGTTTGGCAAATGATAGCTGATTTCATCAAGCCAAATTCTTAAAAAGGATATAAAGTTATCATCCTTACAACATGGGTAGAAGGAATGCAGCAATTCTAGGTACTGATTCCCAACATGAAGTTTCTCAGCTTTGTAGAGTAAAACTTGAATATTCTGCCTGGTTCTAGAATTCTGTCACAGGTACAACCATCACTCTGGGAAAGAGTGGCTGAAGTGGTGATTTAAAATAGCATTCTTTTTGAAAACTGATTACACCATTTAAAAAACATGGAGGGCGGGTAAACTCTGAATAGAATCATTTGGCTACGACCAATCCATATTTTTCATCACTATGAAAAACATAAGAAGGACAAGGCTGAATGCATTCAGTGTGCTTCAGATTAGGTTTGTTATGGTTATAGCACAACAAACACTAGCAGAAGTCAGGTGGATTAAATGCCAAACAAGTACTTAATCAATTAGAATGATGAAAAACTAGTTAGACCGCATAACTATCTTGGGTTGTGGAGCTACGCTTGAGAGAGAGATAAATGTCATCACAGTCTTGAAGTGAATTGAAGGTCTCAAGCGCAGCTTTCTGCTGGTCCTTAGAAATGCTCACCTTCCATGAAACAGTAAAATGTGAGGCCTGAAGAATACAGTTGCTGCACAATTCACATGAAGTAGACGTGCGACCCCAGTATGGGTTTCAAAACCCATCATCTATCATTTTAATGCAAGATCTGTGGGCAGTGGTGTGAGATTACTAATGACACCAAAGTGCTGGCCTTGCTTCAACAGTCAAGACGCAGATAAGGAGACTCAGAGATAAGTGAATCAACTCATTTTGTTAATACATAGCACAGTTTAGTAGTCAACAATCAAATTGCACCCATACGCTTGCACAAATGGGTAAAAATACCTCTAGTTTTCATTGTCAAAAGATGATGCCAAAAATCTCCAAACTGATGCTGCAAGTGATATTCCTATGCCCATTTTTACTACGTAGCCCTCTTTTTCTAAAGTCAGTATAAGGAGGTGGAGTTCAGCCCTCGTGCAAAACTACACTAGTGATACAGAACTTCAAATGAAAATTACACGCTCGATTTTCTTTGCTCGCCGTCTATCCCCGGCAGATTGAAACCTGTCTTCTCATCAGCCCTCTACATCACTCAACGTATTGTCAATACCTAACAAACAGTAATGTATTAGATAAACTGGTTCAGAAATAATTTTTTGAATTCCAGGCTTATTTTCTTCAATTCACTTGTCTACAGCTATAAGGATGGCAAAAGAAACAGTTTCATGAACATCTAGTGTAGTAGTTTTTACTCCTCCAGCACACCAGGACTACACCAAGTGTTCACTCATCATGGAATTCAAACAAACAGGACGAATGTTTTGTATCCTCCGTTTTAGAGAGCGGTACCTAGAACAAGAGGACACTTATCAACCCAGGAACAAAATGAACATAAAAATACCAGGTGCTTATTTCAGAAGATGCAGCTCAGAATTCTTTATCAGTTTAGAACTTTTTCTTATAAGAAATTTGGACAACAGAATTTACCTCCATTGGTCTCACGCTAAAAAACACTAATTTCTCTGTTGAAATAGTTCAGGTTATTTCTGCCGTATCTGCAAGATGGTACAGAGCAGCAGCAACTCTCCAGACTGTAATAATGTAAAAAAACCTAATATTGAGTAACTCAAATGCTTCTCTTTTCATATATACTTTTAAGGGGTTTAACCTTTCTCTGAGTAGGAGTGTTTACAAAATGTCACTTGGTGAGTCATACCACACTTCTGCTTGCACCTCAAGTTTCAGCAGATAAACTCTGAAATGAAGCGCAAATAGGAGCCCAAACATAACAAGATACATTAAAAAATACTGCAAAACTGTTGTGCATGAACTTGGACCATACACACTCTCTCTTGGCCGTATTCTTCCATATTTGTGATGTAATATAGTTGTACGTGTTCCCTACACACATAGATACCCACCCATACACAGTACTTCTCATTCATCACCTCTTAAGAAGTGATGATTAGCCAGTCTTACCTCATTCTCCTCCACATACATAAACCCAGATGCAGAGGGAGAGTTGTTTCTAAATATATTTGGGTTTTGAGTGTTTCTGTGGCAGCTTTGAACGTTGCTGGTGGACCTAATCTACAGCCTGAGAGCATCCCTAGAGGATATAGCTTAACATAACCACCTATGATCCGCATATACAAAAGTATTTTAACTGGTGTACAAAGTCCTGCAGAGTTTGCAAATCTAAAACAATTTTTAAAATGAAAATACTGTCATGAATAGTGTACTGAAAGTTAATTTGTCTATGTGAGAGAAATTGTAAACTTTGCAAATACCATGAGATATAGTGCTAGAGGGGATCATAATTTTTATCATTAGTTAAAACAGTTCCAAGATTTCAACCAGAGATCTGAGTCAGAAAAGAAATATTTTTAAGACATACTGCAGCGTTTATTTCTAACTGTAGCTCGTGGCATCTTGGCTTTGGGACCTCACCTGATGAAGAATTTTACATGCTGCTTTGTACTCTATTTTTAGGTACGTATTTTAACACAGAGCTAGCAAAACCCACCGGCTCCACAACTCGACTGTGATGCCAGATACACCTCTTCATACTAATGCTCACAATTTATTTTAAAGTTGAACACCAGGGAGGATGTCAGCTGAATTTTGCAGGCAAGAGATCGATAAATGGATGCAGTTTGAAAAGTTGGCTACATTCCTTAATGATCTCCATGATCAACTGAAATTTTTATCATTTTATTCAAAGAAACCCAGTTGCCAAATTTCTGATCATTCTTCCCACACACTGAAACCAAGGAGAAGGCAGAAAAATAAGTGTAGAATTGCCAAACAAGTCACAGCTACTCTTCTGACTTTTGCCAGCTCATAGTGAAAGGAAAACAGATTCTAAAATAAAAAGAAATTCCAAAATGTGTTTTGACTTCTAAAATTCTAAAAAAAAAAGGTAGATATAAGACAAATTATTTTTAGTCATTCTTATTAGAGTTTATTATTTTAGATCATAAGAAAGGTATTTCACCTAATTCTTGTTAGCCGTCATAAAACTGCTTTCTGTTTGAGAGACACTTTGATTTTTGTGAGCATATGTAATGCACCATACTGCTAACAGGCCGAATAACTATTTTTAAGTGAAAAGAAAACACAGGCACATAAGTGATATTGGCCACACCTACACCTGTTCTACTGTCTGACTGTATCCCTTGAGACTGGTTCTTCCCAAGGGTAAAGCAACTTGTTTTACTCAAAAAAATCTAAATTTTTTGTAGCCTAATAGAAGGGTTTAAGATGATAGTTTTATCTCTAATCTTGAGAAGGACAAATGTGATTAATTCTTCTGTGCTCTCATTTCTTAATGGACTGCATTCCCAAGGAGCGTTGCAAATTGTTGCCATATAATTTCGCTTTGTTCTGATCAAAATTTTTACTTGGGAGTTGAAGCGGGGGAATTGACACATGACAACTTGTAAAACTATCTTGCAGCTGATGCAGATACTTGTTGCTTCCAGAGTAAAGATGTGGTGGAACATGATGCTCTGAAAGAACCACAGTCTGAGCGAGCAGATGTGTTACTGCTGTTGACAACAGGGCTGTCAACGGACTTTAAGTTTGCAAGATTGTGCTGTATTTACTTCAGAATAGCCCCAGTGATTGCAGCAAAACTAGATGAACGCAAAGACACCACGATGGCATCCTCGCTCAGACAAAGCTTTGAGGCAGATACGCCCAGACCTATAGCAATCCTTACCTTCAACTGAAGGGCTTTCAAACTCAGACAAACTGGTATATTGGTACATATCCTAGAATAATTAACTTTTGAAATAAAAAAATCTTAATCTTTTTTTGCCTTGTCTTTATTCGCTGCTGCTTTATTGCTCCCAGGCTTATTTTATTTGACTCAGCAACTTTCTGAATGGCGATCAACTCTGCTCAGAGTCCTCTGGTCCTATACTCTGTGCTTGATACTTCCATTTCTCCTGAACTTAAAAGTTCAGTGCCTTGTGACGCTTCATGTAGAGGTGGTTGAGAAAAGATTTTATCAATCCATTTTCTTTAAAAAACACTATTGCACAGGACACATAGGCAACAGCAGTGACTATTTTTGCAGAAAGCACCGACTGAGAAAATATGTTTTTTGGTGGGCCTAGCAAACTGGTAGAGCTGCATTTGTAGAAACTCCCCCAACCCAGCCCTTTGGTATACACGATCCTTCCAGCACCTACAAGCATAATGCTTTAATCATAGAATCGTTATGGCTGGAAAAGACCTTTAAGATTGTCAAGTCCAATCTTTATCTAACTCTAGCAGGCCTAATGCAACCCCCTCTAGGAAAAGCCACTTAAGCAGATGCACTCCCTACAGTTCACTAATTTCCTATTGTGCATTTGCACCCCATAAAGTGAACACAGAGGAACAAAGAAGTCTACCTTCCTGCTCAGCTGGGTTAATTTTTTTTTATAATTTTTTTGGTTTTTTTTTTTTTTTTTGCAATACCCTTCCAAAAACTTTAGGTTTTGTTCAGTTCTGTTTCGATCCATGTGACAGGTAGTTTTACCCAGAAAACACAAGGTCTAACTTTGATAATGTAAGTATAACTAAACAGAGGGTTATTAAGTGATTCATGAATGATCTAAAGTAAAAGATGGAAAAATTAAATATACCACATGGCATTCTGCAGCCTGTGAAGAAGGAAGAACTGTAGACTTTTGTCCCAAATCCTTTGAAGCCATCTTTGAAGTGTCTGGAGAAATACTAGGTGGATGTTCTTGGATTTCAGGCTCTGCTTTACTGTCAGGGATGGGAGCTATCTGAATGGAAAGAGATGCTGTGTGTTTCTCAGGCACGGGGTTACAGGCAGGTGAGACAGGCCTTTGTGGAAATACTGGCACTTCAACAGGCTTGAGCTGTTGCTGGGTATTATAACGAACGCTACTCGCTGGGTCGCGTGTCCGGGTTAATTTCAGGGTAGATACCCTACGTTTTTGAGACTGTTGCCTTTGGCCTTGATGGAGAGTAGTACTAATACCAGCTACTGTGCTTGTGCCTGCGCTGGAGACGGAGGTCAGTGGTTTAGTGATTTTTTGTGCATAGGACACACTCGTGTTAGATATTTGAGAAGACATTGTCTTCTGGACAGACTCCTCGTTAGTGTAACAGGCAGTATCTGCGGGAAGGTGTTTAGCTGGACCAGTTGTTACTGCCTGGCGATTAATTTCGTTCTTGTGATTAGTAACTCTTGCTTTCCGAAAACTTTCTTTTCTAGGGGGTGGCAGAGGTGCCTTATTTGCCAAAAGCATCCACACACAGCAAAATAACATTGAAGAAGAAACAGAAAGAAAGTAAATGTTAGCAGGAGATATAACTCAGTTTGACTTTTATCTTTAAATAAAGGAACTAGCAACTTAAGGGGCTTCATCCCAACATTGCTCAATCCAACGGACAATAGAATTGGTCAGGTTCCCACCACCTTTTACTGCGCGGGGCTGTACAGCTTGTGTTTAGAGAGCTAGATGTTCCATTTGCTCAGAGTAAACTGGGATCAGAAGGGAGCCCACAATAGCCCATTTTCTTTAAAAAAACCACAATTATTACACTGAATAAGAATTATTCCTGTGAAATTGTTCACATCTGTAAGTAATTTCCAAAATGTACTCCATGATCTTAGATAACAAGCCATTATTCACAGGTAACACGCATATATGAGACACATAGAGCCTCTTAAACCTTTGAATTAAAATAGTAACAGAGACCATATTGATGTCTGTATGTTGATCTTTTTTTGGACAGATAAATATGTTTCCAAGTTAAGTGTTGGGTTTTTTTTTAGTGTGCTCTAATTATACTGCCCTGCAAAACAGGCAGAAACCTTGTCTACCTTATAATTAATAAACCTTTATCCTCAGATATTATTTTGATGACCGATGCATTTCCCCCAAGTGTAAAATATTAATAAATACTCTTTGAAGTCTGGGAACATGCCTAGAAAGCTTTTATTTGTGTATGACCTACTTTCATTTAAGCTGGCTGTCTTGCTCATTGAAAGCAATTTCTGGTAATTAACCTGGAGGCATGCATCCTGTGTGGAGAATACTTTATCTATACAGTAAACCAGTTTGTAACGACCCATACGAACAGGTGATTCAACTATCTGGAAGACATGAGGACAATGTTCCATAGAGGTATCCCATCTATGTATGCTATCCCCCAAGAATAACCCCCACACAAATGCCACAGCATGAAATTTGGTGTGTTCAGTTTTACCTGAGTTGGTGATTTTTTATCCTGTAGATTTGGCCGCACGCTCCTAAAACCTTTTGCTGTAAGAGATGAACTGCTAGCATCTCCATTCAGTGCCTCTCTACTTCCATCATTGTAAGATCTCCAAGCTTTTGTAAGGAAAAAAGAATGAAAGCAGTTTTTTTGTGATTAGTAGATCTTTATATTGCCATCATCACAGCAACACAGCCATTAAACAAACCATGGAAAAGTTTAGCTACTACACAATTGACATTGCTGCTGTTATCACCATGGAAGTTACAAGAACAGGGCTAAAGCTGCCACTTTACACACTATTTATCTTTAAAATTTAGAAAACTCAAGCATTGACCATACTGCTGGTAGCAGTTTGATATCTCCCCACGGCTTTCATGCAGACCACGGGTTTTAACCTCGGGAGTCCTTTTGAGACATTGGTGCTTCAGCCCCTGTATAGAACAGGCTGAAGTACTTTCACAGATTCGGTTCTTGAACTTCACAGCTGCGTCGGATTTTGAAAAACATCCCAGGTCATGTAAAGTTAGCTGGTCATGGCAGTTTCACCAAATTTCACCACAATACCCGATTAGTTGTTCCGATAACGTATCTTATTTCCAAATCTGAATGACACCTTGATTTTCTGACCAACTGTCTCTGTCCTCAGAGCTGGAAAGCCCTCAAGGGATTGTCCAAACACAGAAGGGGATACTATCTCGCCTCAACAAGTTACAGATTTGAAGACAAAATAATGTAAGAGGCTGGGAAAAGTAACACATTATGTGAGCAGGCTGCTAAGTGAGGTGGGCAGAACTTGCAATCCTGAAATTGCAAGTGAAAAATGAAAATTGCAAGTGCCACTGAAGCTAAAGGTGGCAAATTAGCAGTCTGTATTCTCCCACACAATTCATTTTCTGACAACATATACTGTGTTACAGGAAATACTGCTTTCAAATGAGACCTGAATTTGAGGTCTTAACCACTTGCAATTATTATTACAATTTCAGTGGTGCTTTCCTTAAAGAACATGGATGCATGGAGTAATGAAATCAGATAAATGGAAGATCTTTATAATTCATCCACTTACATGGCATTACGCCGATGCATAAATAACACAGTGTTTTATTTACCTGAATCCGGAGACTGAGAATCAGACCCTGAAAAAGAAACATCCAATATTAATCCGCGTTAGAAAAAAAACCCGTGATGACACAACTTGAAAAATATGTAGGGAGTCTTTTTGTTCAGTTACCTAATTCCTTCCTGTTACCTAAGCACACCTCAGAATATTAGACCATAAATAACTGTGCAATGCTTATTGCACAAGTTCTACAGAAGGTTATAGTGTGCTGAGTTACTGTTAATTAATCACTGCTATTTCGGACAGCCAATAATAAACAAACATTTGCTGTGATTTATTTTTTTTTCAGTGAATACTGTGACATTTTACCATTCCTTTAAGATGAGCTAGAAAGGTTTAATTCAACCTCAAGAAAGATGCCTAGAGATTCTGTCAGGAATTTCTCTCCCCCTTCACACCAGAATGTGTGATGCTTTCTTCATCACTTCAAAGCAAAACACAGAAACTGATACATACAGACTGCCAGCACCGAACACATTTGAAATTCTGGTGATGTTTTGGCTTACTGGTAGATATATTAGTGATTTTTCTCCTAAAGACACTAAAATTACATCTCTAAAGAAATTTAAAATATTTTTAATGTATAATAATTATAGTACTAAGAGCGCTTCTTATCACCAACTTTAAGTGCAACAAAGCAAGACATTAAGAGGCTTGTATTGCACGCTTAAATGATAAAAATTTGTTAGAAGCGTTGCTAAGAAATAAGAACCCAGTATCTTCTTAAATTTACATACACGCAATAATGCCAATAGCCCTGCCACTATCCTTACAAAGAGCAGCAACCAAATTTTTAATTTGCTTCATAAATTCTAGCAGTTCTTATTCCTGGGGATTAGTCTTATATTTGAAAAGATCTACAAAACAAAGGCTTCACCTCGCAATTATTTTCTGGCTCATTCTTTATTCAGCTTCCTGTATTATGCTTGTTTGGTGTGAACACTGCACGTTCAGATTGGTGTAAATTAGTCTACGCCACTCAAGATTCTTTACTGATTTATACTTACAGCTAATTAATTCATCGGTGAACCTGGGCAGCTGATACCCATTACGATTTAATTTTGCAAAACCAGATATGAGTATTGCTAAGAAGCAGTTCTGCCTGTCTGCTGAACATTCTGCATGTCTTTATTGTTTTAAACAGGAAAACATGCTTGATAAGCGATTTTTTTAAAGCTAACCTGGCTTCTGACGATCATTTTGCAACAACATTCAGATTCTTTGCCTTTGAGACGAGTCTTAAAAGCAAGTTGCAAAAAACAGTTTTTAATAAACAAAAGCTACTTTTCATGCTATGTCATCTTGAAACAAAACAGGGGACATAGACCTAAAATACGCATCAAAGGCAAAATGAATTTATAAATAACTGATTTTTTCCTAAGTCTTCCTGGGTTTGGTTTTTTTTTTTTTTTTCATTTATGGCTACTAAGCATAGGCAGAGAGAAATTAAGGCTACTTTTTAAAGAGCATTGCAGAAGTAACAGACCCGTCAGTGGAATAGAAAATACGGTTACCCTTGTCCTCCTCGCAGAGTAATATTGCAGGAATGCATAACGCTACAGAGAAGCCGTTCAGGAGGAGCAGCTCCCTGGTTAGCGGATATACCTGAGGCCAATAGGTTTGGAGAACTCTGAACTCTCTTCACAGCTGTTAATGTGACAGACATGGCAGCACGTTTGCGAGCACACCCACCGCTATCTGGAAGCACAAAACAATACAGACAGCAGCCCCAGACAAAGGGAGCAAGCACATGCAACGTATCCCCGGGTGAGATACGCCAAACGTACACGAAAATAAGCGTGCAGTTAGGGCACCGCTGCAGGAACGTGTCAATTTGCAAGTCTCGCAGATTAGCAGAATACATAAAATTTCACAAGCTTGAAACAACAATAAACCTCACAGAAAATAAGTAAAGAAAGCAATATTTAATACTTAAGCTATTAGGGAAATATATACATTCTGTTACCTGAAAGACTGCTTAATTATAATTAGTAAAAACAAACAAGTAATCAAGATGAAGGATTAAGCATTCCAGAGTGATATTAATCAATAATCCGCACTGTAAAATCATTTCATTGTATGCATTAGAAAGACACCATTCATAAACTAAGCTTATGTTTGATCAGCTGACAGAGTGCTTTTGTTCAGTCTTTTGGATCCTTTAAGCTCAAGAAACAAAACTACTAAGGATGGTACATTTTATTGTTGTTGTTTAGGTGGAACATCCTTGTTCTCCCTCCCCCCTCTTCTTTTTTATCTAATGGAACCCAATAACATCCCGAGGGAATGACTAGAAATCTAAAATCACTCCGGACAACCAGGAATGGAAAAAACACTTTCTTCTGCATCTTGCGTGACTCCTTTCTTTCCTTACTCTCTGCTCCTCTCTCACTT
Source organism: Pluvialis apricaria (assembly GCA_017639485.1). Classification (NCBI taxonomy): domain Eukaryota; kingdom Metazoa; phylum Chordata; class Aves; order Charadriiformes; family Charadriidae; genus Pluvialis; species Pluvialis apricaria. The sequence goes on from CM030010.1 coordinate 6,579,123, forward strand.
GGAGCTGTCATTCTGCTTTATAAATACTTTGTTATTATTAGAAGGTAGCTTCCCCACAATTAGCTTTTTAGCAACTCTATCACAGTGGCAAAAGCAAGTTAAATATAATCAGGAAGAATATTTATTAAAGAGAATATTTTTCTGCTCTTCAATATAATAATTATTCCAATTTTCATATTTGATATTATTGAAATTTCATACAGAGCCCCACTGAAGTCAAGAAGAACCACAACTACGATAGAGGCCCTAAGGGTTTTTATATCTGTCCCATGACAGGGAGGTTTACAAACTTGTACTTATGGAAGACCTGGAACCTATTAGTAGAAAGTATTTCCTATGATGGCAGTAATTTGAGCCACAGGGACATCTTTAACCCAGGTCTGCAAGAGAAGTGAGCTCCTGATATTCCTTTGCTCATTCCGATATTCCCCCGAAATAGCAGAGCCCTCTGGCCACAGGTCTGGCAGGATACGCATTAAAGAGTTGTTAACGTTGGCAAACATCAGAGCCACTGCCCCAGGTGTAAGCGGTTCCGAAGACTCATTGCCAATTCTCGAGGCAAAAGGCCAAATGACTGCAGTCAGCAATAGTCGAAAGCAATACATTACCCGCAATTAATTATTGGTGGCGTACATGTGAAACAAAGACAACGGCTATCAAATCTGCACACTTGTTTCAGTTTGCTTACATAAATATAGAATGGCAATAGTAATTAAAATCACATTTTCCATTCTTGTATTCCCTCCCCTCCCCGACGTACAGCAGAAGTAATTCCAAGGAGATTTGATGATGTGTTGATAGCGAGGTTCTGTTCTTATCCGAATATTGGCAGACTTTGGCAGCATGCTTTATTTGATTAATACAAGCTAACAGGCAAACAATGTTGTTATACTGTCACATCTTTTATTCAAACAAAGCAATGCTTTATTTGTATTTTTTCAAGAGCTACCTTCCTGAGTTTCAGGAGACAGAAACTGAAATGGGAGGAAAGGAAGAGAACGAGAAAACTGACTACAAATAGTCCATCATTGTAACTTCAAGAAATTCTGCTTCAAATTCGTTTTCAGTTTAACTGAACTGATTCAGATTTTTATACTTAGTGAACTCATTATCTCGCAAAGTACCTGACATGGCTTCATACAAGATAGCTACAACAGATGTTGTAACTGGCTAAAGAGATATATGCATACAACAATTACCCCTATATATAGAAGCCCATACAGAACTCTGTATCTGCAATAATATTCTCAGTATCTGTACAAAATAATGACAGTCAATTAGCACTCAGTTAAGACGTAACCTCACAAATATACCATATTGGATTGTGCAAAATTTCTAATAAAATATGAATGTGTGTGGGCAAGCACATATTTATGCACGATGGACTCCATCTCCCCATCTTTGTTCAGGCCAGGCTCCCATTAAGTCAAGGGCATCGTGTCTGACTGAAGGTCAGAAGAATCTGCACGTTGCCTCAAAAAGAGGCAGTTTTCAAACTGCTTCCCTTATCTGCACGGCCTTACACAGTGGAACTTCAAGAGGCTTATTTATTCCAGCCTGGATTCCTTTTCCATAGCTCCATCAAATTTCCAGCAAATACTGACTATATTCACCCAGACTTTTGAAGTCCAAATAATACCAAAAAGCTCTACGCCTAGTGAACAGAGAATTCGAAAACAGTAAGGGAGGCTGAATTAATGATCATCTGCTCATTTCACTTGCAAGCTATAAGCAATTAATATTGCATGGCTGTTACTCAAGGAACAAATGCAGATATGTGAAACAATCTATACAAAATGTATGCATATATAAAAAAATGAAATGTGTGCAAATATATATACACATACACACAGTTGTCTACACTTTTGACATGACAAATTCTTCAGAAGTGAGTCTCCTGTCTTCCTAGGTATTGCTTTAACATTGCAGCAAAGGATCTGAATCAGCTAAGGTCTGCAGGCAATAATAGAAGATGAAGTTGGGCCATAATTCACAATCAAAGCAGCTGCCTCAAATGCAAGTCCAGCTTAAATCAGCACTTAGCACGGTTCGTGCCTAGATATTCTTTTGCAAGCCCTGCACACTCCCATCACATCAGGGAAAGACAACTAAGCATCCTTAGCAGGTACTGCAGAAAACAAAGGAGAAAGGGGAGGAAAGGATTATCTGGTGAGACTTATTTCTGACAGTATCTTGCAGAGCAAGGGCCGTACAGGGACGAACTCCTGAATGCTAGGATCAATGCGGCAGACTTACCTTTGAAGAGAGAAAAAGAAAGAGACACCCACTGACTGGAAAAGACAGGCAAGGTGGTGGCTTGCCCTCCAGCTAGGAGGATGTGCGTATGTCTGTAAGTATCCTAACGCTCTCCATGGCGATGCTCCGGATGCTCTCTTCCTCTTGTTAGCTCACCATTCAGCTCCTCTCCCTTTGCCATCTCCCCTCCTACAATTTTTCAGTTCAGCCTTTTTTCCATTCCTTACCTTTCCTCACTTCTTTCTCTCTCCCTCCCTTAATTCTGTTTCTCTACACAAATACGTACTTTAACCCTTTCCCCCTACATCCGCCATCCCAACAACTGCTCCCACTGCAACAGGCAGCATCACCCTGCGTGAGCTGCATCTCGATTTGACAAATAGTCTGTTGGTCAGATCCTGCTCCAAAGCAGAATGGAGCCAGTCCAAAACACCACCACTTTCATTTAGGAACATGGGGTGTGTGTTTTGTTTGTTTTTTTTTTTTTAAAGACTTTCAGAGAGTCAGTAAAAGCAGTGGCATAAACCAAGCTGGCAAAGACGAAAGGATGGTGACCTCTTTTGAAGAGGTGAGAAAGAGCAGCTGGGGATGGGAAATTGTTAATAAGTTCTTACAGCTCAAGGAAAAAAATATGGCACCCAAACATAATGGTTGCTGATCATTATTCTATCCACTGCACTTGTGAACGGTATCATTCTCCCCTTGGTCTGCTCAGTGAATTCAAGTTTAGAAGTCTTTAGACCAGGGATTCTTACTCCCTATTTGCCTTCTGAGGCAATTACATGGTGTCGGACCCACGAGTCCAAGCCAGAAGAAGCTGCTGCCTTTCCATGTCCCCAGGTCCAACCAGCAGTGAGTCTGGAGATGTCCCCTCAGCAGACACGTGCACAAAAGCACATGTATACACCCCATACATACACAGTTGGCCACGCAGATGACAGATGCTCAGAGCAGTCAAACTAACATAGATGGCACAACGGCCCTATCAGCCTCTGGCTGAGCAGGATGGTGGTCCACTAGTGAGAATATATAGGCACACGTGTACAAGGCGGATCCTTCCAGCAACTGGGCTCAGATACTGAGCCTGCTATTCATCCCATACCAGGACCCCAGGGCTGAGGCTCTCCTGGGATGGTCCTGGGAGGGACCTGGACAAGGGAGGCTCTTGTGCCTCCCTTCGTTCCTTGGGAATCCTTAATTGGGGTTCTTGCCTGCCTTGCGCTCCTCAAGGCTTGTGGAGATGGGCCTTTGACGGCTCCTGTGACGGGCCTGGCAGTAGCCTGGCAGGGCAGGCTGTTACTTGGCCTTCCCCTCCTGCCACTGCTTCTCCCAGGTCCTTGGTGGGCGTGCAGAGGAGCTTCTATCATGTAACCCAACGCTGACTACACAGGCAAACCTACTATTATTTGGCTCTTTGATGTTGCTAAATTACAACAAATAATGATTAAAGAAGTAAATTTTTTTCAGAATACCCGAAGCACTCAAGCCCACCTAATTTGCTTCAGTGATCTAAAAGTGGCTTCACAGTCTATTCAGGAACTCTGCAGGGACCCAAGAATTTCTATTCTTGTCTCCCAGATAAAAATGTAAGAGATTAGTGCATGTGATGACTTCCATTAATAATTTTAACAAACACAAAATATTTTCAGTCTTCCAGAACTGCATACTTTTTCACTCTTGGCTGCTCTTTACGTGCTTCATCTCCTGCAAACAGCTAACTTGTTTAATACTTTTAAAATTAGATGCATTTACCCAGAATTATCTGTGTGAAACTCAGCCAAAATATTTGTGGATGGACATTAAGAATCTGCTTTAGACTATTAACTTGTATCCATTCATTATTCCTCAATGCAATTACCTCTCCCCCAAGATCAGCTATGCGTGCACATACATAGTATGAACAATAAGCACATTTATCCCGTGTTTTAATCTGATGTGAGCTTCATGGGTAGCTCAGGTTTTCTGTGACTTAGTTTCTCAAAATGTTTCACCAAGTTAATGATGGTCTTCAAATCTGTGAAGTACCTGAAGACTTGTTGATGAAAACCCCTATACATAGTTTAAAATATTACTCTACTGATGATTGCTTAGCCTGAGTTTAAAAAGGCACACATTCTGTTAGAATACTATTTTTAAATTATGACAGCATTTGAACACCAAAAGGAACTATGAACCAAAGTACCTTTGGTCCTTCTGAAAACCTCCCCTAGATCTTACATCTATTTCTTTGCTTTTGCAAACATGTTTCATTGCCTTATGCTGTTGAACATTCCTTCCTAACATGTGGTACAGAATTAACATCAAATGCTAAAAAATCCCTCCCATATATGGTAGAGTATTGAAAACCAAAGCTCTTCAAAACATTTTCTCTGTAGACAAAAATATCTTGCGCAGGGTTTGCTGAGACAGGCTGCCAAGTCTGCAGCCACAGGGAACGCTGGATTAGAGGAGCCCACTCTAAGCAGTAGATTTACTTTTTCTTTTTAAAGCTGCATACAGGCAAGCTTTGCCACTTCAGCAGTTACTGGCATCAAACCAGAGTGCTCATTTATCTGCAGAAGTAATTAATGAAATGCATATTTTTAAGACAAACTAGTGGTAAGTCACTAGTATCTGATAACTTCCAATTGTGTCATGCACAAATTCCTGTTATAAAGCAGTGAAATATAAAAAAATAAATAAATAAAAGAACTGCAGCACTCATGTTCAAAGACAACATCGTGTAAAAAAAAAAAAAGAAAGAAAAAAAGAAACAACTAACTAGACCAGAACACCATGCAGAAGAGCTTCCACCTCAGTCACTCTACTCTTTAGTGAAAGTGATGCTTTATCAACAGATAGGTGCAATATATTCACTTTTACACCCTACTCACTGGATTTTATTCTTTTTTTTACAGTCAGGAAACAATCTACATCAATAGAACTGATAGGAAATACCACATTTTTTATCAATACCTCCTTTTAGTGTGGCTGGTAACATGCACATTAATATCAAGTGTATGCAAGATGAAAAATATTTTCACTGTGTAAATGCAGAGTAGATTAAAGCTCAGCTGAAAATCATGATATCCTTAGGTAACTGGAAAGGATTTCAGGTGTGTTCAGGTTTTTTAAGTTTTCAAGGCTCCTGTGTGACCAGAAGACTCCCAATCCAATCATTCAGCCATATGGATGACTTAAATCTTACGTCTATTTCTCTTGAGAATTTCTAGCTTACATGAAAAATCTTAGTACAACATAGAACAGTCATACTTCAGAGCTGCAGTAGCACAAGCTGGCAATTTACTGCTCTGAAACTATCCAAAGTTTTAAAAGTAGAAGCTATAAAATGACATCTATCATATGATTTTAACTCATATGATTGCAATGCACAATGTAATCACAGTCAAACATTTGATGATTAGCTGAGTTACTTCTGAAATTACAGTTCTATTAAGCAACCAGTATTTCAGTACTACCTTAATTATACAGACTGACATGGTTAGGAAAGATGTGTTCACTAAAACTGCAAGAGGATAGGGCAAATTTCAAACAGTATTTCCATAAACGAAAAACACACCACCCTGGTTAGCGTCTGTAAAAATGAAGAACAACCAAAACTTTGGGGAAAAAAAAAACACAAATGCAACTGAGAATTTTAATTTCTCCTGCTAATTATATTTACAAATGCAGTGGTTTCAAGTGAGTCAATATATTTCAACTTTGTATTAAGAAATCTGTCCAAGAACCTGGTCCTACTGAGTTCCAGTCATTGAGATAACAGGAAGCCAGGAAGGGTGATTAATCCAGTGCTCTAGGTCATGGCAGCCTATACCATGGAAAAGCTAATCCCTTCGATTTAGAGCGTGCTGCTGAGACACCCGAACTGGCTTCAAAGGTAGTTCAGGTCCTCAGGTCCCACTTAACCCATTTTCCTTATTTCAAGTTGTCATGGTGAAGCCCTACGGCCAATGATAAAACCAACCGGTTTGGAAAGGATGGGGATGTCTATCCGTGCACCACAGTTAATCTGCAAACCAGGCAGTTCACCTACGGAGCATAAAGAGTTGACTGCAACTGAAAATTTACACCTGACACGAGTGAGGCCAGGATTTCACCAGTCTCCTTTCGAGAGGTTTACTCCCACTTCCAGCAGGACCAGCAGCACTATCTATTGACTTCGATGATTCAGGAGCAAACATCAGCACGTTGTCACAGATCATGAGGATGAGTTCCTACAGAGTACTTCATTTGGTCAATACATCTATCACAGCAACTTGAGAGAAAATCCAAATCCCTCCAAATACGAAATAGTTATCCTCATCTGATTATGCAAGTGTAGCTAATAATACAGGGTAGTATTTTTATGGCCCTTAATTTAATGAAAGTAGGGAATGAAAACAAAGCATTTTCAAAGCATGTGCATTTTCATAGGAAAATGTGATGCTTTAATACCACTTTTTTTAGCTGTTATGTCCTCATATTACATATTTTTACATAAAACATACACATACAAAACCGATACTTACAACTTAAGCACAGGAAGCTAAACATGCATGTATACTTCACATATCCATATATATCCATACATAGAAAAACATGTATGTAAACTTTATATATGGACTACAAATGCACATAAGCAGACACACTTGTAAAATATCTTGCTTAATTTGAGTTCAGCACCAACTAACGTACAATTTGTTCACGAAAATTTAAGTAAATTTGGGACTTCTCTGCTTACTAAACAACACGTAAGAGTAAAGAAAAATCTCACAGAAGCAGCATACCTGTGTTCATTTTGACACTGGAGGATTTGCTATAAAAGTCTTCAGATTTCCTGCGGAAAATAAAACGATCTATTAATTTGCACAAGACAAGAATGCGTGGTACAAAATGGCAGCAGGACTTCTCGGAGGGGTGGAGAATCACTGCGATACAAATGACAGTCCTATTTTAACACAGCTTTAATTAAATTGGTACTGCTTGTCCTTCCAAAGTTAAAGATGAGATGTCGCTTCCATTATAAGCTACTCTGTTTTCAAGGGTTTAGTATCTCTGTTGTAAACATTTGCTCTGGGATAAAACACTACTGATTGACTTTTGGTCTTGAAACTATAAACTACAAATTACTGCCGTACAGGAATGGGGAAGTATTTTTAAAGGCTGCTTATAAGCTTTATTCACTCCTTTGAGCAAACAGAAAGATATAAAGAGTAGGTCTCTCTTTTTTAAGCAGCCAAAGTTACCAGCTCTTTTTCAACGGTTTGTAAGCAGTTTGTGGCTGTTTTCATCCAGTTATTTAATGTGTCTCTATAAACATCACTGACACTCTTAATGTGACTGTCTGTATTGCCATGCACAGAATCAGGACATGTGTCCTGGCATCCACGGGAATCCATTTCAAAACTCCCAATGGAGTCAATAGATATGGAATCACGTCACTATACATCAATGTGCTTTTTAAATGTAATGATTTGCACCAAAATCATGTCAAACACACGCAAAGGTTAAACTCTTTAGTTAGATACTCTAGCTCTATACAGTACTTACAAACAAATAGTAAAACTCCACAAAACCAAACTACAGCTGTAGAAAAAGCACAACATCCTACATTAACAGGCGACTTTAACCTACTGATGGTATGTCACAGGACAAACTAGACAGTATTTCCCATCTACTGCCAGTTTATGTCACAGCTTTATCTCAGGATCAGAAGCTCTAATACCTCTTCTATTCGCGCTCTTTTAGAGATACGAAGATAAATGCAGAAAAGGTCGGCATGCTGCATACCGGCCAATCTCAGCTGTATTGTTACATATACGCTGCCCGCTATAATTTACTTTACTGAGCGGGCAGACACACTGGAGGCCAAAATACTGCGGGCTAAAAAAAGTCATTCTTCCTCTGAACTGTTCCCACATCAAGTTCAGGATAAAACAACAGGAAAAATCAGCATTTTTAACGTAATACAGCTTCAAAAAATAGATTAATAATATAAACTGCCCAACTATGCTGGAGTAAGTTGGAAGGTATGCATGAGGGACCCTTTTTACAATGGGAGACTCAAGATACTGGTTAATACAAGTAAACAGAACATTGAAACAGAATTCCAGCTCAACGCAACAGGAACCCTGAATTAACTGTACCTCTGAGGGAACACGTATATTGCTGTGTTCTCTTGTATTCATAATGAGGCCAGATTCTCCGCTGCTTGAAAAACTTACTGTTTTTCAGAAATTATCTGAACTCTGTTGCCATTATTCAGGCAGTTTTGTGACAAAAAAGATGCACGTTGAACTTTTTGAGAATTATGGAAACAGATATGTGGCAGTGAATAAAGTTTTATTGCATTCTTTTTATGCTGCAGCTACCGGCAAACTACCTCTGAGAACTTCTAAAAGATCTTTTAAAAATTAAGGAAAATTCTATTTTATTCATTTTCTGATAAAATTGTCTTGGACTGAAATTTTGGATTTCTATAACAGCTACAGAATATTCTTAAAACCTCAAATTCCTGCAGTGTTTTCAGGCTGCTAGAGGAGACACCATTTTCAAGTCTTCTTTTAGCTTGGAACTGAATCACTGATGGTACCACACGCAAGCTACGAAATGCAACATGATATTTATTTTCAGACCCAACAAGTACAGAACTCTTGGAACATTGCAGAGCCAAAATGACTTCTAGCAGGTGGCTTCGATATATTTACATAAAGCGTGCTTAACTCTTACTCAAGTTTTAACAGACAACGCTCAATTTTAGCTCTACAGCTTTGTCCTCCTAAGAGTTTTCTATCTGAACAGCTTCGGCTGCATCGCCGACGCTCAGCGAGGGACTGCATACAAATCACCAACATTTCCACATTAATCTCATTTTGCTGGAGAACAAATTAGTCTTGCGTGCCTGACAAATAGGCATGTAAATAAGGCAATATAAATCGCACTCATGCAAACAGTAAGCCTTGCATTTAATACTAAAATTACTTGGAATTCTCTGCTTCGACGGAGATGAAGTAGCATTCAAATACTTAATGATACTGGCAGTAGGATCCAAACGAATGCAATGAATTTAACAGCCATATGCCTGAAAGCATTTTATTCAGCGTTGTTTCAAGAAGTCTTTAAGATCCTTACTTCAAGAAGGGGGGTGAGGGGGAAAGGGGGGAGCAAAGGGCTCTGTTTGCTTTGTCCTTCTGTTCCTACTTCAGTGCCTCCTGAAAACTGTTCTTTGTGGATGGGTTTGTAAGTAGCTCTAATACAGACCCCTGGCAGAGGTGAGACGAACGTTCCACTGGAAGCATCAGACACTCTTCACTGCCAAAAAGGTGCCCAATGATCAGCTAAGATACTCAGCTCCTCCATAGCTAACACTGCGACGGAAGGAATGCCCGTAATTATTGTGCAGACACAAAGCGCTACTGGAAGGCATGAGTTTGCAAAATCAGAGACCGCCCTTGAGTCACCTAGATCGGGCAGGTTTTCTACTAAGCTCACACCTGATCTGAGATGCTGAGGTAAAAGAACACCAAGTTTAACCACAGCAGCATGCCTAACTTTCGCAGAGGGAGATCCAGGATTAATCTTCAGGGTGTTCTTCTACAGTTGGCTTCATCTGGCAGAGGTAACGCAGTAGGAATGGAATGACCGCGCTAATGCAGACAAATGGGCCTGTCAGGTTGAATACAGCTGCAGTTACCATCGCTAGAGTTTCACTAAATACGGAATATATATTGCTGAGTTACTTCTTGAGAACTCCCGATATTTCTTGATAACGCCACAAAGATTACCTCAGCTCAGCAGTACTTTGCATGGAGAGAGGCTACTGAAAAGCCTTGTGGGAATCTCATCGACACCCGCTCTACTTTCTCCAAGAGACCCTGATAGCTAGTTGTGATCGCTTCTTCTGTTCCTGGTAAGTTCTGAAGTGTGGGGTGCTGCAGGGAGCCATGCTGTCACCCCGTCTGTTCCACATTGATACGGAGCTATAAAAAGGGTTAGTGAGAAGTCAAGAAAGGTTTCCCCGCCCTCAGTTTATTCATGAATACAAGATGCGTGTCTTTACTGTTATAGTTCCATTATTGATCAGATGTTAGAGCACACACAGCCATAAGGTAAGAGCTCTACCATCCAACCACACATCAACCAAAGAAATGTAAATGCTCTGTGAATCAAAGCCTAAATGAATAGTAACATGCTATTACCTGCTTGCACCTCATTCAAAGAATTAAGTTAATCATTGTTAATAACCATAATCCGTAACTACCTAAGGATAGAGACCATCAGAAGTTAGAATATCCTTTCCATGTAAAATGCTGGAAAGAACTGAGAGGTAAAGGAAAGGAGATTTGGTTTTTCTTTTCTTTTGGAAGTACATAGAGAAACTCCAAAAATTATCATTACAGCTTTATTAATAACTTAATATATTGCAAATTCCTAAATGCCACATAGGAGTATCAGATCAAAGGCATCCAAGCTCAAGGATAACTCTGGGGGTCTTTCTGCCTCCTGCTCTGTAGCCATGGAGTTTAGACCCCTTTGAAATCTCACGGCTTGCGAGCCGCGTAGCTGACCAGGGGGCAAACTCCAGAATGCCAGTTGTCTGCTTGCTTACACAGGTTTTGAACAGCTCTTGAAGAACAAGGTGGTAAGTTACCTTGTCTGGTGTGTTTTGAACCAGAACATACAGACTCTATTGCAGTTGGAAAGCAAGCTGGCAGTTTCCACATAGACTGTGTCTGAAAATATTTTTGACCTATTCTACTTAATATAGAGTATGAAAGAGGCTTAAAGAGAAAATATTTATTATTACAACCCACCTTCCCACCAACAGCAGCCCCTACAGTTATGTTACAGGCATTCATGGTGCTGAGTATTGTAGGGTAAATTGTGAGTTTGATTGAATTGAATTGATTGAATGATTTCCCCAGGTTATTCAAGCCAACTTTTATAATGAGACAGAGATCAACCAGACAGTGTTAATGGACCAGTGATCTTTCTCAACAGATTCTAAGTTACCTGTTATATGCTCCTTGCCATTTCACAAAATACATTCTAAAAAGTAGGTTTAAAATATAGTTTTCTGATACAGTATTTATATTCATTTTAAAGCTAATTCTAGTATGTGCTCTTTATAGTTACCATCCTTTGAAACGAACTCTACCCCAAGGACCTTCGTTGAGAGGAGCAGTTGGCTTGCACTACAGAGTGCAGATGGATCAACAGCAGGATAGATGTGTGTGAGATCTGGAAAATGATAGATTTTCATTTTCTTAGGTAGGCAGCAGTGCCCAGATATTTGGAGAGGACAGGAGCTTTCCAGATTTGCATGAGGAGCGTCAGACTTGCATTAATGTTTGCCAGTTTCACAGTTTGAGCTAGAGACAGTATTCTACTTGAAAAAATATCTACAAAATTAAGGAGCCAAATCAGCCAGTGATTTTACTCCAAGGATTGTTTATTCAGTTAGTTTAACCATGGCAGGTGATCTACAAACACATATTTATTACCAGGCAGGATTCTATACTCTAATTTGCATGTGGTAGTAAATTCTTTTAACCCAAATCATTAAGAGTCTGGACAGCATTCCTGATCTTTGCAACATACTTTATATGCCAACTCATACATTCAGTGAAGGAGGGGAAAAACGTATGACACATTAGTTCTGGGAAATAGCAGAGCTGACTATTTTATTTCTCTTAGTTTTTCAAAGAAAAATGATGTTTAGCTGTAGCAGGACGCCTATGGCAATGAGAAAGCAATGAGAGCTTGACAGACCGCAAAATGTTTAGATTGTGGCAACAGCGACTCACATGAAGAAACAACTGCCAAAGCTTCCGTGGGAGCAGAGGTCTCTCCTGCTGAGCCCCTAAGCAGAAGGAAGGGGTATATGCAAATGTATTGTTCGTATGAGCAAAACATTTGATGGAGCATAGGTAGATGGTGCTTATAGTAAAAAATTGAGAAGGTTTCATATTTCAATTTCATTAATATGCAACAACAAGACAACAAAATGGCAGGGAAACTGCACTAAGATCCAATCCAGCAAGGCATACACTGAGCATATGCTTAAGCCTACTTCCCTTAGCAAATAACAATACTAACATTGTTATTCAAGATCTTGTCTTGAAAAAATCACAAGCAGTTCTCGTTCCCATGAGCGAGAGTTCAAAGAACATCAGGTACAGGAGAATCCATCACAGGAGTCCATGGCTGATCATTCTCTATAAACACATCAAGGGATTGGACATAACTGGAGGAAGTAAAGGAACAATGCTGGCACGAGAACTACTATTAACAATTTATCTTAGATGCGAGTTGAAAATCACAAGGTAGTTTCTATTCATGACAGTCATTAAGGTCTGGAGCACTTTTACCAGGAGTGCCGTGGTCAAACGTAAGAGCCTGAACTTGACAAGTGTATGTGAAAAACGTGGGGGTCTGAAGGCAGAGGAATAAATTTGATGACACAGGAACTTCTTTCCAGACCTTGGACTCTTTTCCTCATGTCATTTTCCTGAGAATGCTATAAATCCATGATAAAGAGAAACTGGTATTACCTCCTCCTTTCCCTCTGTTTCTTCATGAAACAGAAAATTAACTAAAAATCTGAGGAGAGAGAAAAGCAAAGACTACGTGTTTCTAAGCTGAAGGTTCCTTACAGCCGTCTTTGTTATTGCATACAGCGTCAGTAGAAAAAGTTGAAAGACTTGTATTTAAATTGGTACCAACTTAAAAGTAAGTCTCTCCAGAGAAAAAACGTGAAGCTTACAAATTCTCCTGTTGTAGCATGATTTTTACTAGATATGTATTCTTTTGACAAGCTATGTACTGAAAAAACAAACTTAAGCCAAACTTCTGCATAGTTCTAAATAGGTACTTGCTGTCATCTCAAAATACCTCTCAGACGCATCAATATCAGAACATTTTCCAAAAATGTAACTGCAAGTATAAGAGGATACCAAGAAAGCCGTTCAAGCTGACAACATTCTGTACATTTTACTGGTTATTTTTACAGCTGCAAAAGGAAGGAGGAGGACAAACTGCTGCTTTTATATTCTGCAACTCCTTAAAGCTCTACCACTAGAGAAAAATTTATTAATAATTCCAGTCGTGCTTGTGGTGTTTGGGATTTTTTTTTTTTAATTATTTTTATTGTTTAAATATCAAGTAAAAAAAAAAAAGACAAGTCCTATTAACTGCTGACTGCAATGCACATTTCTTACCCTTTTCTCCAGGCATCTACTACTGTTTTTAATAATATAAGATCGCAAATTTCTAGCCTTTAGTGGCGATTATTTTTGTTCCCTGCTTTTGGCTTTCGCCTTTGCTGTTGTTTTAGAGGAACTGTGTTTGTTCAAATCAACTCATTCTGTAGGCTGGAAATGATTTAAGATTACTGTATGAGAGCATGTCACTGAAGTAGATTAGTGTCCACAGACATAATTACAAAAACCTCCACCTTCAAGACAGAGCGCGTAAAATGCATTACACATCTCAGTCCTTCAGAAAGTTCCCTTGTTGGGCAAACTTAGATGTTCCAGGTGCAGAAACGAGCCCCTGGCAGGTAGCCAGAGCCCACCCAGGAGATGGGTGCCTGTGGCATGCATTTCCATATTACTTCACTTTGGGATGGGTAGCAAGGCGGTTCTGCTCAGGCACGGATGCTCGGGAAGAGATTTCAGCATCTGGAACCCCAGAAGATGATGGTGTTCATTGTGTCCCCTAGCTTAGTGCTCTGGTATACACAACCTGCCCAGTTTTCTCCCCAGTGGAACAGGGAACCAGGCAGCACTAGCAATAACACCAGCTTTGTACATGACTCTCTGGAAATGTGGAAACTGGTGACAGAAAAGAAGCCTGATTAGGAAGTGCCAATCATTTCACCATGATGAAGCATCTTTTAGTAAATACAATATTTAGTGTTGGTACCCAGAATTCACTTTCCTGTCAATCTTCTAGACATTCTTTAAAATTTCACCTCACATTTTTATTTCCCACAAGAACCAAATGGAATAGGCATTATCCAACTATCTCTCCATCTTTCCCAAGACATGAACTACAAGTATCATTACAGCTATGTTGCTGAGAAATACATCATTTGAGGGTTAAATTTGGGTTCGTTAGCCTTCAGTAACTACCAAAGACATTAGGAACATAAGCCAGATTTAGTTTCATCACTCATTTCCAGGACTTTGCAAATTATTGGTCACTTAAATACTTCAAGTATTATCAAATTTTCCCTGTTTATACAGTATGACAACAATGCATTCCTGCTCCTTTCTACTAGATATGTAAATGTACCAATTTGAGACTAAACATGCATAAATCTCCACCTAAATAAAATTCCTTCCAGTAGTTTTTTTTCCTCATGCGTCAGTACCACTCCCAATAGAATCAGTGGGAACAGTGTTCATTCACGAACGAAAAATCCTTTTCTGTTTCCTTCCATTGGTTTCCTCTTAAATGCAAAAATATGCTTCCCTGAACTACAGTTAGGTAACGTTACATCTAGCTAACAGAGTCAAACCAATGTGTGGGGTGACATAAGGCTCCTTGATATATATTCTTAGTAAGTATGCTGCAGCAGCAGGATTTGCTTTTGAACTTTTCGTAACGTGCTCATAAAGACAAAAAGAATACCTATGATTTAAAATATTAACTAAGAAGATATTCACCGCAACGTTTTAATCTTTATTATTTTCTAAGGTAAAAGTTTGATGGAATCACACGGGGAACATTTCAGTACTTAAACATTCAACTTTGCAAGCTTGCACCTGCATATTTTGCTGATACTGTATTTTGCCCTTTCCCAAGGGGGACAATCACCAATTTTAATTTCAAATAGCTTCACTCCCCTTCTCCATAAAATACACATCAGAATAATGCAGCTTCTAATGTTTACAACACTAGTACGTGCACTGTACTGTCAGCTGGTTTCATACCTAATGAAGTCCAACATTCCTCAAATGCTATATACAACAAAAAAGCTACAATTATTCCTAATATAAATAGCCAAAGAACTACTAACTATTATAATTGGGAGCACCGTTAAGTTCACATAATTAAGCACTGTTAATACTACCTACCTGTACCTGCTAACTGAATTTCAAAAGTTCTAGAGGTTTGGTTAATTTTTAAAAATTGGATGCTTATCTTTCTTTCTTCCTCTCAATTTTTAATTGTGCACCAGCACATTTAAGATTTCTGCTACTGAGCTCGTCCTTTACTGATCCTACAGCAAGTCAGAAACAGCATAACATTAAAACTCACAAAGGTTACGCAGAGCAGTATAGGAAAAATTAGGAGAGAAGGCATACAAAAAGGCTCAGTCTTCAGAGACGTGTAGGAAGAAAACAAATAATTTTTAAATTGGGGGAAAAAACAACAGTATTTGACAGAAACAGCTGGAAAGAGAACAAGCAAGCACACAAGAAACCTGAATGACACTGCCTGATATCTGAGGGGCCGACAAATGACTCAAAGGCAAATGCAAATCTACAAAACAACTGGGAACACACTTAAGAACATGAAGGAAAAAATGTAACAGTTCTTTTCCATAAGCCTTTCATGCAATTGCACCTTGAAATTATATTAAATTGCCAATGCATTTTATTAAAATATATTGCAGATTTCCATTACTGATAGCCAGTTATCTGGCAATTTTAATTCCAAAGTAGACTGCTCTAGCATTCTTGGTTCTGATCACGAAACAGGAGTCACTGAAATAACCTGGAAAGCTTGAGGATCTCGGGGAAAAAAAAATAATCAGGCTTTGAAAGGGAAATGGAATCTGCCTATACAGTGGGAGAGAGACTATCAGGCCCTTGACTGATGGTTATCAAATCCTGTTGCTGAAAACCACTCATGGGAAAAGGTCCCATCTTCTCAGAACTGTCCAATGATCCACTAAGCCAAAAGATCAGGAAAACAAAGGATATTTATGTTCCCATTTGCTGCAAGTTAATACCTGTTTGTGGAGGGGGTTTCACAAAACGGGTGCACTATTAAACCTATTAAACTTACAGCCATTCTCATGGCTTCACATGCCAATCAAATCTACTCATATACCTAAAAGAATCAGCATTGGACTCGCTTATTGTTATGAATTTTAACCATTTCCCTGTCATTTTGACTTGTCAGTGACCTTTCAAGGACAAAACTGAACTACATTTTCATGCTGTCTTACGCGCTCCGAGGCTTCTTTAAGCCAGGTGCCATATGGTGTAGCAGCTTATCCCTTCTAATACGGTATTAACATGTGTTTTCTACACCTGGATCTGCCATTGATTTTCGACTGATCATTTCACCTTTGTAGGTTCAGCTTTCTCTTACCTTCCTTTGTCACTTTTGGAGAGGGACAGTCTCCACTCAGCTCCGCCCACAGACATACCAGGACAGCATCCCAGTCTCTGCTAAGATGTAGCCCTTCCTCAATGCCTGAAGGCTGCTTTGTACTAATACCAACGAATATCAATTCCTTGTATTTCAGTTCTTGCCTTCATCTGTTACTTTTTCATTTTAGATTACAAACTTGTGGGAAAGGAGACTAATTTAGATCTGTCTCTGTATGCCTCATAGAGTAATGGGATGGTGGTCCTCGATTAGAGGTCCTTATATACTGTAGTAGCATATATATGAGGCAGAGTAAAAAATACTATGTCAAACAATGTTCAAAAAATACTACAGCAAACAAAGATCAGCCACACCAAGAGAGATTGTTTAACCAGAGAACCTAAGATCCAGATATTTGCAATGGTGGTCAAGAAAATAACAAAGAAAACCAGTAAATTACAGACAGATTTTTTTCAAAAATGTTGATCAAATCCAAAGGAAATGTTGTAATTTTCATTAACTATACCTGCCCACTGTTTGGATCACTGGGTAAATAGAAGCTGCTAAGAACCACCAGGTGCTAAGAGAAGACATTAAAGAGTTGATAATAAAATCACTGCAAAATTCTACAACCACAAAACTGTGCCAACATTACTGAAACAAAACTTTGTTATAAACAATTTTTTAAACTAATATTTCCCAAGATTATTACTATTACAATTATTTAGATAAGAATTCATCTAACCATTATTATACACTACATGGTTTCTGCTACAGAAATTGATATCCATATAACCATACAACTGTTATCTATCAGAATTTATAAAGATCGTATTTCCTGCCTGCAAGTAGCATTCATTTCTGTAAGAGCCAAATTTACAATTACCAGATTTTACTTTACTAATCAGAGGACTGATTTCCCCTCTCAGTTTTCTTCAGGAATTACAAATAATATATTCTTACTGATGGGGTAAAATACTACATCATTTGGTTAGATATGCTAATCACTAATCACGCTATTGCATTACCCCTTGCTCAGTTCACGCTTTCATATGCACTTATCGGAACATATTACTCCAATATCTGATTTTCCAGTTTGGGGATAAAGCATTACCATGTGACTCTCACTCTTGTTATTCTTCCTGCTCCTAAATGAGAAAGAAATCACTCAACGCAGCGGTTCAGGATTCCAGACAGCGAAGGTCAGAGACAAGATCATCCTTTATCAACACAACACTGCTTCTTCTCAGTTCTGATTGTATAATAACAGTAAGTGGAATAATAGATAACTCTATGAGCCATATCATATATCCATAATAACATCAAGAACATTTAAATGGAATTCTCATTCAACTCAAAGAGGACATATCTGCACTGACCACACACATTCTGCAAAATCAAAAGACCTGTCTCTAAGGAATACTTCTAAGTATTTTTTTTTAGAACCTAGCATAACCCTCAGTATTTCTTAGTGAGAAAATATGCTCAGGGAAAACACAAAGTGCCTCTGCATCTACATACATACCCACATGTCTGTATCTTCCACCTGCAATCTCCACATACATGTAACTTTTAATAAACTACAATTAAAGAATTGTAATGGTGTCACATAAAACTTTTGATTGCTGTAAAAAAAAAAAACAACCCACAATTAATTTGCCTGTGTACAAAAAGAATGATGTTCTTCCAGTAAGGAGCTATGCCGTGTTTGTCCATTATCCATCATGTGGCCTTGAACCTTATTTGTAACTGTTAGCTTTCCGTGCTCTTCTCCAATAAAGCACAGCGCCCGCTGCCACAGGAGCCAGGCGGCAGGGGCACACACCAGGACGAGTATTCAGTTTCCTGCTTCATTCCCTAGTACCAGCGCAAACTGGGTCAGCAAACGGAAGAAGGATCCTAAAAGGTCTACAGCTGACTCCAGTCCTTACCCAAACCTACTCCCGCATCCCATGAGGAGATGTAGCTTGTGCTCTAGACGAGGCAATGGATTTGCAGAAACAAGCGGATATACAGCTATAGAAATAACTGCATCCGCACAGAGGGAACAAACTGAAGCAGCAAAGGGAGCTTTCAGTGGCATGTCATAGAATCATGGAATGGTTAGAGTTGGAAGGGACCTTAAAGATCACCTAGTTCTGACCCCCCTGCCATGGGCAGGGACACCTCCCACCAGCCCAGGTTGCTCCAAGCCCCATCCAGCCTGGCCTTGAACACCTCCAGGGATGGGGCAGCCACAGCTGCTCTGGGCAACCTGGGCCAGGGGCTCACCGCCCTCACAGTGAAAAATTTCTTCCTGATATCTAATCTAAATCTCCCCTCTTCCAGTTTAAAACAGTTACCCCTTGTCCTATTGCTCTACTACCTGATAAAGTGTCCCTCCCCAGCTCTCCTGTAGGCCCTTTAGGTACTGGAAGGGACTATGAGGTCTCCCTGGAGCCTTCCCTTCTCCAGGCTGAACACCCCCAACTCTCTCAGCCTCTCCTCACAGCAGAGGTGCTCCAGCCCTCGGAGCATCTTTGTGGCCTCCTCTGGACTTGCTCCTACCCGCAGCCTTCACAATGCTAATGTATCTCCTCTTCATGTCACCTTCTAGATTTTCTTTCCTTCTGAAAGGAAGGAGAAATACTGGAGTCTCATTCTCTGGCACCACAGGGACACCCGCATCGCTTTTCTAGAGCCACCAGACAAACCTCCGCCTGCTCAGCTAAGGGAGTTAGGCAGCCACAGTAAGCTTTCCACGCTCAGCCCCAGGCTCCTTTCCAGCCAGCCTTACCTTTGTCTGTTTAACTCACTTAAATCCCACTTTCCCTCCCACCACCCTCCAAACCAAACTCCTCCTTCCCCTGCCAGAGGCAATTTGTCACAGTCTACTGCTCTTATTCCCGCAGTCCTCAAGCGAGGCAGCCTTTTCCTCTGCAAAGATTGGTCTATAGTGGGTCTGAAAGAATAGCAAACACTGTCACCTTATTTTCAGCTTGCCCTAGCGTTCATTGCAGTAGCAACTACATGAATAGTCCCACTCATTCCCTATACTATACCCGGCACTCAGAAGCTTTCAAGTACCCAATCCTAGTTTTCCGTTCACGTGCAATGGGAATGGATCTTCAGATAACCTGCTTTTGCCAAATTGCTACTGAGCACCTATAAACAGATTTTGCAGTGGCGTGCAATTTTTATAACAGGAGATAAAAGTCACATTCCTAACAAAGCTGCTTTAAAGTTTACACCTATATTCCACCCACCGCATCGTTAACATTGCTAAACTATAGACGACCAGAATGTTTAATGTGAACAAAATGATGACATTGCAGAATCATGACCTCTAGCTTTTGACAAGAAACTTGAAACAGGATCTTAAAACAAGGAATGCTGAATGAGTTCATTAATAATAGGTACTATGAGTCCACTCCAGCTAGTTTACAGAGCTCAATAATGCAGTTCTAAACAAAACCCTGGAATATTTTGAAGTTTTAAGACAAGGTTTGTTTCATTCGTATCACGATATGTTGCCTGTTTTGCTTTCTAAACCGCCTAGTGAAATTTTGCCAAGGATACGTCCCTAGGTGTGCGGACACCAACAGGAATGTCTAATTGTCCGAGTGGGTTCAGTACCGGTCCCAAACGAAATGTTACTTGGAGGTTATCAGATTAGTTTAACCGTACCTGCAGCAGTTCTAACGCTGCCACAAGTGCTATTCAGGGCTCATTGTTCTGCGTTGTAAGCGTCACTCAACTAATTCACGGAGTGCTAGCACATGAGATGGTATCTGTTTCATGAAAATGGGTAGATCAGTTACATGCCTTGCTGTAATACCCGCTATTCAACCTCATCGAGTGCAGTGTGAGTAACAAAAAGAGGATAGATAACATAATGGAGCATCACAGGGTATTTTCCTTCGTGAACTACCCCTCAGTTTACTTAATATAATTCTGAAAATTATGTCCTCAGCTTAATCTGGTGTATGTAATATTTTAATACTATTTTTAAAGCATTAGGCTTTTTTTTTTTTTAAACTGGCAACAGTAAGTGCCATTCCCTTAGCAGATGTTCTTAATTCCCACACACTTAATTATAGTTTTATAACTACAGTCACCTAGCATACCGTGCACTGCAGTGTGTCATTTTAAAAGCCACTGTTACTTGCTCATTAAATTCCTCCACTACTTAGAGCAAAAGCGATTTCAACTGTATGCCAACCCACACTCACGTGACAAGGAGACAGGCTTCCACTTTAACACGTATTTCACATGAGTGTGTACAAGCTAACATGGTGGCACGCTGATTTTCTTTAGGAATGTTCCGAAAAAGAAAATACCATTAAGGTAAATGACACTCCGTGATTTTAATTAATACACCGGTTGTTAAGTGGCATAACAAGTTACAGTAATTTTTCCTCTGAAGAGCTATTTCAATTAGCTTGAAAAATGGAAATTTAACTGC
The DNA here is from genome assembly GCA_017639485.1 of Pluvialis apricaria. NCBI lineage: Eukaryota > Metazoa > Chordata > Aves > Charadriiformes > Charadriidae > Pluvialis > Pluvialis apricaria. The sequence goes on from CM030010.1 coordinate 6,600,130, forward strand.
AAACAAACCTCATTATCAACAAACTAGAGAGACTGAAAAAGATGGGTAAGTTTGTTATCTTTTTGTTGCTTTCACCCCCAACTGTATGAAAACCAGAAATTTTAACCAGGATTCAGACCTCCCTTGCGCTGATCAGTGATGGGAACAGTGTCTGCTTCAATACTGTCACGGCAGCCTGTCACCTTCTTTCAGCTCAGCCATAAAGAAAATCCTGAGATTTTTGTCAGAAATAATTGTCAGGGTGCTCTGGCAGTTCTCAGTTTGCACAGCAGCTTTCTAGGGTGCTTCTCAGCACTCCAAAATTAAAGAGGCTCTCAAGCTGAAGCAGCAGCCCAGCCACCCTCACAATGGCATACAGCATCTTTAGAGTTACTGTTTCCAGATTTTTCTGCAGACAGAAGAGTAATGCCAAGATCTGCAGAGATAATTCGTAAATTTTTGATTAGCTTGCAAATGGTGGTCCTAAATAGGAGACTGGTAAATTTTTAAACATTTTTTTAAAATTACAGGGTTTTAGGCATGAAAATATGGTAACTGTGGACCTCATCAGTAAGTTCTACTTCTGCTTTTTTATGATTTTTATATTTAATAGTCTGGCTTACAGCAACATTATTTAGGACTTTGTTATTTCCACAATCATTTAATGCCAAAAATACATTTTTTAACTTTATTTGCATTTAAAAATGCACATGAAACAGCAAGACAGATCCGTATGACAGATGGATAGAGAAGCTTCTCCTTTATTAAAGGACCAAATCAATCACTCAACATTTAAAGGACCAACATTAAATCAGATCTGAGGAATTTAGAGTGACTCAAATTATTGATACCTAAACTTTCTGAAGGAAAGGAAAGAGGGTTTAAAACCCCACCGTACTCCTAAAAATACATCTTTTTCCTCCGGTAAAGAAATTATACTAACTAGTCTTGAAGTTTCCTGAAGTCATGAAATGGCTATCTGTGAAAAGCTGTCAAATTAATAAAATTAATGAACTGAAAACACAATTGCTTTTTCATTCCTTACACCAGTCGCTGGTGCTGCTTACTAAACACAGCATACAAGAATCCAGAAGCCTAAAAAAAGGAGTTTTTTAAATGTAAAAATCTATTTGAATATCTCCACAAAGCTGTCACCTTACAGTTGGTCCCAGGTGATGTAAATACTTCATCTGAATATGGGTAACATTTGAGGTACTAAGATGTTCTTTCCCACATTTAAATAAAACTGAATCAGAGCACTTTGAACCCCAAACCAAGCTAATTCTGAAAGTCCACGCAAAAGCAAAGCACAGTATGTCGGAATCAATTTGCTTTTGAAAGGAAATTTTTTACCAAGACAGATTAATGTTCTGATTTCTTTTTCAAATAATTAAAAATGAACTGATCTACTTCTTGCAAAACTCGCAGTTTTAGAGAATAAATGATCTATATTATCGCTGATGCGTGTCTAGTTGTTTCTTCCTATTCTACACTCTTACTGAAATTCTCTACTTTTCAGTGCTATAACTCTGTTTGTGCTCAGTTTTCACCAATGCCTTTAACCCCACTCTGTCTCGCTTTCCTGACACCTTATCCTCGTTTCCGAAGACTGACCTCCGATAATTTTTCTCCTCTCCACTTGCTCTAAGTACCATCAGTGGCAGGAGTTCAGCGGTTCCTAAATAAGGTCCTTTCATCTCGAAGCTGTGGCTATAAACATCTCGCTGCTTTCTGGTATTTTGGCTATAATTTCATCCCATTCTGCCCCACCCCTTGGAAGCCTCCCTCTCTTACTCAAAATCCCTTTCTTAAGCACCACCTCTGTTGCTAAAGAACAGACGCTTCTTGTTTGTGAGATTATTGCTAATGAAAACTATGTGTATCTCTCCTGTAAACTTGATGAGGTCAGAATTACCATCCAAAAACAATGTTTTGTAGAAAAATGCCGTTTCATAGGAAAATTATTGTAAAAAGGAGTAGCAATTCTGGAAAATGCTTTTGTGCATAAGTTGCAAAATTGTTGAGAGGTCCTGTTTTGACTTTTTTTGTTGTTTAATTTTTAAGCTAGTCTAAGCTTTTAGTTAGAAATAAGTTTACAGCAAATTGTCTCAGAAGCGCAACACCAACTAAGTGTTTGAAAAAATGATCTTAATCTGCTCTTTCCATTCACAGAAATTTGACATCGACATTCAGATTTTGATTTGCTGAGGAAGTCAGCAAGACTTCCTGAAATTTCCAAACAACGCCTGTAAAGCAAGGTAACGATTTCCCATGGAACTTCACCGGGCTCCGCAGCTTTGCCCTGTGATTCACCTCAATTTAAATACTGACACAGTAACAGTACCTCACCTTCAAGCATGTTTTAATGTGCAGCATTAGTTACCTTGAAGAAACCACAAGGCAAACACCACATTTATGTGAAGATAAGCTTTGTACTTTTCTCCTACCCACTTTTGCTCTACACCTTTTATTTACAATAATTTCTACCTCCTTGAAAAAGCTGCTTCAAATTGGGTTTATGTTCATAATTCATTTTTAAGGACCATGCACACTGCTTCCACCTATGGTATGTAGTTTTCAATTTGGTATTTTCTCATATAGTACAGTAATCTAATTTAACTCATTAGTCGCTTGGGGAGGGGATGTTTCCTTTCTATGTACTTTCTAACTAATTTATAAGTTTCTGTCACACTGTTTTTCAGTGTAATTATTTTATTATTTCTTACTAAAGAGACAGGTGTGCCCACTACTTCACAGAATAATGCAAAACTGGCTGTCTCAACACAACCACTACAATGACAGACAGTTCAACAGTAAATCATTCTTGCTAGAAATTTTTATATGATATGGTAAGCCACAAAATGGTGAGCATTCTGAAAATCAACACTGTCACTCTGAATTAAAGAGGAAAAAAATAAGGGGAATACACGCATTCTTAGTTTGCTTTGACAACTGCCATCATGTTTGATCCATTAGTCATATCGTAAAAGCAAACAACACCGCTTCATAAAATTCTTACTGCGGTGTGAAGCCTTAATATTTCAAAACATTTATTCCATCTTATTAAAGACAATAGAATATGTATCAGATAAAGAGAATAATAATTCCATCTTTTGCAATTGTTCAAAAACTTATTATGGTGGTAAAGAAATATACTTTACAACAATATATATATATATAGTCAAACTTTTGTGTTATACACAAACATTTTGTGTGCTAAATTGGACCACAGATCTGTAAAAATATGAAAAGTGGGTAAAAACTGATCAGAGGATAATAATTTGTTCCAAATTTACGTAAACTATAAGTACACATTTGAAAACGAAACTATCAGCAGCTATTAAAAACGACTGTCCAGATGCAAAACCTGCTATAAGAAGCTCCTAAGTTACTGGTAATTGGAAGTTCAGGGGAAATAACGGGGAAAGGATCGCTTCAACCTTGTCTTACACCTATCTAAAATGCTCGCTCCTAGACAAAGTCACAGACACGGTGTGTGATTAGATGGAATTGAGCCAAAGCACCAGCATTCTCATTCTGCATACATTGATGCATTGTGGCTGCCCCATCCCTGGAGGTGTCCAAGGCCAGGCCGGTTGGGGCTTGGAGCAACCTGGGCTGGTGGGAGGTGTCCCTGCCCAGGGCAGGGGGGTGGAATGAGATGATCTTGAAGGTCCCTTCCAACGCTAACCGTTCTATGATTCTGTGATGCTTGTTTGGAGTTACACCCTACATCTTCCTCACGATGAAAAGGCTGGAAAAGTTTGCATTTCCATTTCACCCTTCAGCATTGAGGGATGGAAGCAACCTGTTGCACTGCAGAGACAGCAGATGATGAATTTGTTTTTATGCTTTTATTGGGGTGGGGGAAAGGGTGCCTGTGGAAGTCATACTAAGTTTTCAAGTCTTTCTCAGTGGTCTCCCCCTTTGTCTTTCCATTTTAAATTTCTCTTGATCCTAGGTGAAATACAGCTGCAGGACAGATCCCCTTGACAGACTAAAGAATTGACTCACATAGCTTCAGCAAAAGGATCACGCATATTGAATACATGCATATTGCGCTTGAAAAGATGCAGTAGAGAATCTGAGAAACTCAGGGTTCTCTCCTTCGTAGTAAGTAAATGAAGGCAACAACAGCCAAGACTACCTAGAACCTATGATAACGGAGAAGCAGGGACTCTCAAGAATGGCTGCTCCATAAAACGCTCTCCAGTGATCAGGTCAGTGAATTTACTGTACATCCTCAGCTTTCAGAAAGTGAACCAGTCAGTCAATCAATTAAAAAAAAAAAAAAGGCATAAAATCAAGTTTTACATAAATTGTTTTAGTGAAAACAGTCTTTATGTAAACAACCCCTCCCGCCCTCCTAACGCTAACATTTATTTAGCACCAGTTCGAGATGTTTGGATTTATTATTCATTCTCCCAGAAAGAAAGCCCACAATTCTCAAACAAAGGTCCCATTCAGGAACACTCCATCGCTAGACACGGTAGTAGATGTGGTTCCACTCTTTGTGGATGTCTAAGGAAAGCCATAAGCTGGATCCGTGCTCTAGTGCGGGACTTCTCTGTACTGAGCGACATCAGCATAAACACCAAGCCGAGTGGAAGATAAGGCCTTACGAATATATCAGCAGTGAATTATTAATTAAGGCCATGCCATCCAAAAAACACTGAATTTTTTATGAAGTGCACAAACTTTAAAACAGCAAATGCTTCTGGATATTAAGTGAAGCACAACTGTAGGTTTCACAAATGACTATCTGCTCCCTTGTGCCCCTGGCACTCCTGTTTATATATTGAATATCCTATTGTCTTTCATGACCTCAGTACTGGTTGGCAAATACAATTCCTCCTTCTGCTCCATCCAGCACCTTTAGAGACTGGATGACTTGCTTCAGTTCAGTAGATTTTAGAAGTACTGATACCAGATGAAACTATGAGCAAGTTAACGAGCAAGACAGACACACATATCTCAGTTGTACCCTTCATCACAATTAAGTGGCTGTAGAAGGCAGCTGTTACGTGCCCCGTTTCTAGTGAATATCAGGCAAACCTCTTATAAATGCCTGCACTTGGACAAAAGCTGCCCACGCAGGCTTAAAAACCTCTTGATTCCCATAAGAATATAGAACTAAATGCTGCATGTTAGATTCCTCCAAGGAGAAGCCTTGCACTTAGCTAAGCGTGCAGCACAAAGCCCTCTACTTTTCTGCTAAAAAAAGTAAGGAAACTCTGCTTTAACTTGATGGCCTCAGAGGTTTTGCACAAGCATAGTGTACCAGCCTCGTTTAAATGACTTAAATGCTTAAATGAATTGAGAGTAAAAAGTGAGTCATCAGAGTTACTAAATTCCTGTTTGGATAACATTAACAATAAGAAAGAGTCCTACCCCAAACTGAAATGAACCGTGTTCTTTCATACTCCTATAAATTTTTCTGTTTGTCCTCTTGTCTCTGTCTTCTAGTCTCAGAAATACTGAAGAATGCAAATACTTCCTGCTATTTCCTCAGCTGTTATGAACCAGTGCAGTCCAGCTGAGGTCAATGGTCCCCCCTTTACTCTAGTTTCAGATCCAACCCCTTAATCATCGCACATGTATTAAAAAAAAAAAAATGTTTCGGACAAAAAAGCCCTGTGTAAATAGACATTACACACCACAGAATTTCTTTCACCACTTATGACACCGAACATAATCCAGGCTTTCTTGTTTTGTTTTGTTTTTTAATTTAAACGTTAGGAGACTACGGAAATACAAACTACTCCTACGCATTAATAAGTCACCGACGAGTACCCACTGAACTACATGGCTACACTTAATGTTCTTGGGTAAATCACTATTTGTAGTGGCCCGTCAACATTAATGGAGAACAATATATATTGTTGTATTACTATACAGCAAATGGAAGCTGATAGAATAACTATTATGATACAAAGTTCTACATTTCTGCCTATAGAAAGCAGATACAGGATGTACATGCGATATTTTGAATGCTGCCGTACGAGGACTTGCTTGCAGAAGCACCGCAAAGCAGATGCAAGCTGTTCAGTGGCTCTAAAATAATTCGTGGATTTTGTAATTTCAGCTAATTCACAATTTTGGTTTGTGATAAATACCCTTATAACAAGGGACCAGCATTTATCTTGAATTCTCATACGCAGAGCACGCTCGGTGATTCAATACAAGTTCTATATTCATTTTTATGCAAAAGTCTCCAAAGTATCACTTTATGAAATTCAAGTGACCTCTGTCAACAATGCTGCAACTAACAGAAAGCAATTTTGTAACTTTTTTTCCTCTATGCATCAATTAAATTTTTAGTATAGTTTACAAGAGCAAAATACATTGTACACACCAATGATTATCAAATCCATGCAAATTGCTTATGCTGGTTTAATCTTTTCCCATTACAGAAGTACTATTGCCATACCGCCGAGTACATCTAACGGATTCCCAACCACAAAACACGAACACAGCCTGATTCAGAGGCAAAGCATTTTTGTTTGCGCTACCTCAAAGCAACAAAACCTTCACTCCTTTTTCCCCACTAAATATGTAATGCCACAATTAAGGATTTATATTGTAAAAGAGCAAAAAATGTCATTTTCAACTGAAAGCAGTGAGCACGAGCAAGGGTCCCACATTGCTGCTCTCCGTCAACTCCCATGCTCTGAAAACCTAATCAGAGCAGCTTATTTTAAGAACCTCACCTGTACTTTTAATACACAAATTCACTATTTTTAAGAGCTAACCATTACCAGCATATCTATAAATTTGAACCAGGTCTTGAGGACTTCACTGGTATAAACATCATGTTACTGAAGCGACCAAGATTGATCTTCTCACCTGTCACACAAACATCACCGCACACGTAAGTAAACAGCACTTTTTTTTTTCCCCCCAAGCCTTGTTTCAAGACATGGGCGGATGAAGAACCCCCCCTCCACTGATCTCAATCTCTTATCTGTGAGAATTTTTGTACTATATAGGAGCCGAGAAGCTACTTAAGAAAGTTGCTATGTCAAAAAGCCTTACAACATCTACCAAGCTAGAGGACTCTAAGAAACTTGAGATGTAGAGGGTCACAGACAAGCAGTCCTACCTTTGCCCAAACGATGCTTTTGAAAATTTTCTTACAAAAACTTACGCACCACAGGCCTTTGCATTTGTAATTCATCCCCACAGTGGCGAGGAGGTTATCAAACCACTTGCTTCTCTCTCCAAGAATGCTAGGCGAATATAAACCTAAATTATTGTGAACTGCCACACTCCAACGCCTCTCAGCTAACTATGTTTAGCAACTATTTCATTTCACACAGCTTTGCATGCATGACTCATACACGAAGAGGATGGGCATTAACGCCGATAAGTCGCCCTGTTTCCAGCCACGACTATTTGGCTGCTGTGGAACGTTTTGCAAGCCGCCGTCCCCACACGGAGCAGATTTCCTTGAAGTACGACAGCAGGAAACAAATCTGGGTGTAGCTGGACAGGCGCTCATTGTTTCGAGCTTCCACTAGATGCAGAGTTAGCGAGTCGTTCGGAGGTCAGAGCCGTCCCAGAGTCCCGCCAGCCGAGCGGTGCTACTCCGTTGCGTGTTTGATTCATCTCTGCAGCTCTCGTAGCTGTTTCCAGGCAGAGAGACATGGGAAGTGTTTAATACCAGAGCAGGCAGGCAGTGGTTTTATAAAAGTCATTTTCTCTGCGTTGCTTTTGATGAGACTTTTTAAAAGGCGTTTGAGAGGAGCCTGGAAAATTCTTCCCAGGGGAAAAAAGTGGTAATTTTGAGACATGAACTAACTCACAGTAGCCGCAAGGGACAATGTGGAGCACACGGTAATGAACTTTTCACTGTATTAATTTAGATTGCTAAGGCTTCCTTTAAACAAATCATCTATAAAGGACCTCAAAGTGAACTAACCATATGGTTTTAGGTACTGGACTGCACCTTAGGGTACCTGGACCCATTTCTCAACGTGAGAACAAAGAATCAATATGAACTCTGGTAAACTGTAATTTTGTTAAATTTATATAACAAAATACTCTGCAAGGGAGCAAGAAAAAACGCTTGCCAGAAATTTTGTATTGAACTTTCTGGAATTTTATGTACTTTTGGCACAAAAAGGCAGGTTACCAGTCTTAAAAGTTTGGCTCTTTATTCAAAAATAAACATTCCTTGAAACTAAGTGCAGCTGGGTTTTATGGGTCATTAGGCATCTTGGCAATAATACCAAACAAATTCAAGTTCATGGAGGTCACCAGACTTGGGAAGCTGCTGTTACAGTGGAGGGATCCCTCAAATGCTGGAGGAATAGGCTGATATGAACCTCGTGAAATTCAACAAACACAGAGTCCTACACCAGGGATGGAATAACTCCATGCACCCTGTACAGCCTGGGGAGCAGCTCTGCAAAATAGCATCTGGGAACCATGGTGGACATCAAGCTGAACATAAGTTGGCTGCATACCTTCAGAGCTACGAGGGATACCTGCATGTGAGCAACACAAGCAAGAGCATCACAACCAGGTCAAGGGAAGCGGTCATTTCCCTCATATCATGTCCTGGTGAGGCCACACCACCTGCAGTACTCCATCTAGTTTTGACCACTCCAGTAGTCGATGGATACTGAAAAAAGGGAGTAAGTCCAGGGTAGCCTGGAAAAGAGAAAGCCCAGGGGATCTAACTTCTGTCTTCAACCACTTAAAGAAGACCTAGAGGGAACACAAGAGCCAGATTTCTTCTTGGAAAGGCCAGTGAAAGGACAAGGTGCAGCAGACGTATTGCAACACAGGGGATTATGAATCTTGTGCTTGGAAAAGCGAGCTTCACAAGAGTAGTCAAGCACTGGAACAGGCCCAGCCATGCAGTCCCCATCCTTAGGGATAGTAAAAGCTCAGCCACACAAAGTCTTGTGAAATCAGATCTAACTTCCAGATTAGCCATGCTTTATGCAGGAGATTAGACTACATGATATCTAGAGGTACCACATAACCTAATTTATTCTGTGACTGATGAGATTCTCTTCATGGTTCTAGTAATATATGCTACTATTGTTGGGTGTTTCACCTTTTATTTATTTTTAGACGAGTCCAAACAGAATTTAACCTTATTAAATACACAGAAGGAAACCCATTAAAGTACAATGGTGAAATATTTTTGCTGTTTTTCTTACCTCGATTTTATATGCGTGATTACAAGAACACCAGCAAGTACCCCTGCTCTAAGTGTACAGGTCAGTTTAATTACACTTCTCTTCACAGAGAAAAAACTTCTGAAAAAAACTTTGATTCCACTAGCCATTAAGTGAACTTAACTGACATCTTCTGAGTAGTCTTTTGAAATCATGGGAATTGGGGAGATCTGGGAAGTTTCAGAGCTTCAGGTTCCAATAGCATTATTCCACATATCGAGAGAAAATATGCAGCGCTAAAAACAAGGGCGGCTCTTTTGCTTTGTATTAAAAAATAAACCAAACCCAAAAACCAAAAGAAAGAAAAAAGGCAGCAGGAGAGGAGGGAGCAGCACAAAATAACCTTGAGGGTCTCACCAAGAAAATGGCAGTCAGAAATACACAGGCTTGGGAAGAAGAATGGGTTCAGCCATTCCCTCGAGTGCATCCTGAACAACTGCATTGTGCATCACCAGTAGAGTGAGAGCGAACATTGCAGAGATAAGGGAGAACTGCATTTTCTGTAGCTTAGCTTTAGAATATAACTTCCAAGTTTCACCTACAATAAACTGTACTGGGATCTGTTTATAGTATGTTGACACAAAATTTTAATATGCATAAGCTCATTTTTGGCATGAGTTTGAGTCGGTAAAATGAGATTGAGATTGAGTAGGTAAGATGGTGATTTTTATTTTTTTTTGAGTTGTTTTCGTATTAGCCAACAAAAGTTCCTACCGATATGTCCACAAAAAATCATGACGCAAAAGCACCAAAATCTGTGATTACAGACTATCTTTCTGATAAATGATTACTGGCCTCTGGCACCATATAGAATCCTACCTAGACTATTCAGAGCATTATAGGAATTTTAGTATTCCAGCCTTTCTGACAGAAGCCCATACAGATGTATCCTGTCAAAGTAAATTCAGAAAGATTCCCATTCTCCCTTGTAAAGTACATAAATACATTGGCCGTGCTTACACAACGTCAAAAAGCTTTTGAGACTCATGATCAACAGCTATAGCTAATTTATTACCTGCCAAAGCTCCCACATCGTGTAAACAGCTCACAGTGCAGGCAGTAACACTGGCAAATGGCCAGGGATACAGCAACTGTCCCAGCTAGCTTTTCACTATACACTTTCACTGGGCATTTGGGGCGAAAGGAGCTCCGTTGATTTTTTGACAGTGACTATTTTCTCAAGGTATTCATATAAGCAGCAAAAAAACCCAAAAAAAACCACCAACCCAAACCACCCACAAATGGTAGCTGAAAACAGACGCAAGGCTTGAGTCAAGGCAAAACACGACTAAAACACAGGCCTGAAGTTCTCTTCATTTCAGTAAACACATCTAAAGCACTTACTAATTATGAAGCTAATTTTGTCTAGCTTTTAAAAGCTAGACATTAAGCCTGTTTTTAATGGGGGGGGGGAAATCACATTTTTTCAACCTGCTAAAACAGTGCTTCAATTAAGATTAAGGGAAGACTAAACACAAGTTATCACACACATTTGAAAGCAGCAAAGACAGAAATAGGTAGTTTAACTATTTTTCCTTTTTCTCAGTAGAACTATCAAATACTTTAACTCATGGTTCCTCTACCCACCAGCTGGGATCAGTTTGTTCATTGACGTCTGACCTAATTTGTTTTTTTTCATGGGACCTATTTGCTGCCATATGTTCAGCCTTTACATTTGCATCCTTCTGTTGTGACTAAGGTTATCTCTTTCCTAAGAGAGAAAAATTAACATCCGAAGGCCATCCCAAATCTTTCTGACATCTCTACCTAGCTATCTAAAAATTGGTGGGAAAGACAATTACTGCAAGGAACTGCATTCCAAGATGTAAAAACGATAGATACATATATTAATTTGCGTCTTGTGACTTAAGGGTTACACAAGTACCTGCCTAGGATTTTCAAAAGCTCATAAACAGTGACATGAATGGCAGCTAGAAGGACAGACACCTTTTGAACATCACATTGTGTGGCTATCTGCATCTTTAGCTAATTACATTATCTTGAAATAGTAGTCCCTGTGCATTTATTACATTTCAGAAGAAACCTTTGCGAAACCTGAAATATACCACCAGATACCATCAGCAATTCTCCAAAGTTTTATTCTGTTCTTGGGCTGTCTTCTGAATTGGTCTCCCTAACAAGCAGGAACTCGTACTTGACAAATATGTGCCGATACCTGTGTGTGGCTGGAAGCATCCCTCTGCATTCCTTGCATTGGACATCCCCCCTGCAAGGACCAGGGCCTCCAAAGTCCAGAAACCGTCTTTCTGATTCCCCAGCTTTAAAAGGCAGCCCAAGGGGAACAGTACTATGACTGTACCTTGCCATTCTTGTACTGGCCAGAGACAGGAGAACCACGTGTCTTTGCTAGGTCCAACTTGCAACACGTATTTGGCTGCAAACCCATACAACACCACATCACATGTATTTCGTTTTTCTCTTCCAGTCCTTACTAAGCCTTGAGAAGCAAGTTTAGTTTCCATCCTACAATTCCGCTGAACGTACTTGGAGATCCATTTTTGTTCCTCAATCTGGAGGTGCTTTCCCCAGCAAAAAATAAAAGCTATTATTTCAGTAATCACGCTACACACTCAGCAGAAAGGCAATATATAAAGAACCAAAGCATATTTCACACCACTCTCTCCAACTTCTCTCTTCCTGGTATTATCATGTGTTGCCATTACCATCTCACAACCATGTAAGGCTTACAGCAGAACATTTTCACCTGTGCATACTATCTTTTCTCTCACTCCCTTCACAACTAGGCTACTACAGCAAAGTCTTCACATCTCTTTCTTCATTATGCTGACCAAGAATAATAGATTATTTCAATATATTCAAAATTCTCATAAGCAGCCTGTACCCCCTACACTGAGCCCCTCTGACTTTCCTGAGGTTCACTAGTCTTCTTTAGGTCCTATCTAAACTTCATGGTAAAAGTACCCCACTAATCACTCCTTTGATTGCATTCCAATTCTGATGGAAAATGTGCAAACTCCTCTTTAACTATTTATCCAGTTTCAGTAACTCACACTGATGTTACCAGTCATAGTGATGACAACATTTGAGTCCATTTAACAGCCTCTTTCACAGTAACTGATGTTTTGCCTGTGCTGTTTTATATTTTCCCCACCTAACACACAACCCAGCTGTGTTTTCCGAGCAGCTCCTGTTGAGGGGCACACCAGAGCAGACAACGTTCTCACACAACTGAGCCCAGTAAGGTTCTGGGGGAGAATTGAGATGCCCAGAAATCTCATCTTAAGAAAAAACAATGTTTGGAACCTCCTGGTACTGGTGACACACCCCTAGGTACTGTAGTTATTAATTAACTAGATTTTAGTCTATCATACCACAATTCGAAATATGAAATAATTTGTCAGTATATACCAAACATTCATGTCTACCAGGATCACAGATCATAAAGCATGTCATAAAACTATAAGCAAAGTGCCTCTGTTTTGAATTTTTTACAATTCCACTGTCACTGTCAGCATGATTAGTTCTACTAACCAGAAAAGAAAACTTTTTTTCTATTTTCAGTCTTTTTAGATCTAGATCTCAGCCCCTAATTAAAAACAAGAAAAATTTTAGGAAGGCTTTTCAGAAGGGCCTTGTGCTATGCAATTATCTTTTTAATGGAAAATTTTCAGCAGGGATCCCTTGTCCTTGGACTAGTCCTGCGAGTACCACACATGCCTACTAATACCATGCATGTCTAATTAGATGACTGTGGGTCCCATTCAGAAACATCCCCAGCCTGCATATGTGCAAATCGCTTTTTGTATATAAACAATTGTTTCATGAGATTCATTAAACCCTTTCATTAAAATCTTTTCATCCTGCATGTACTAAGAGGAAACGTTCAGATCATACTCGAGAAAGGTGTATCAGAAAGCTGCAGTCCCACGCAATTCTAAAAGCATGCAAAAGAAAAAGCAGGGGAGCACGTTTTGAATTTTTACTTTCTCATGAAAGAAGAAGTTAAGTCAACGCAGAGGAAGGCCACAAGGCACCAGAAGCAAGATTAGTAGCCATGCTAAGATATGCATGCTTATTATTTTATAATTCGTTTTCCTTCCCAGAGTAAATACTGAATCACAGAAAAGGTATTAAATTCCAAGTCCTACAGAATGTTACGCGACTGTCTCAGATAATGGAATAATTCAGAACTACTGTAGCAATTTCCAGACTTTTTTGTTTCATGGCATACAATCACTTCACCAGACATTTTCCATAAGCAAGCATCAGCCAAGCAATGCAATGCTTTCTGACATGCTGGTCAAAGAGAGAGAAGCTGAAGGGAAAGGCAGCAAGACAGGGCTGCATCCCCAGCAGCGTGGCCAGCAGGGCGAGGGAGGGGGTTCTGCCCCTCTGCTCCGCTCTGGGGAGACCCCACCTGCAGTGCTGCCTCCAGCCCTGGGCCCCAACATAGGAAGGACAGGGACCTGTTGGAGCGGGTCCAGAGGAGGCCATGGAGATGCTCCGAGGGCTGGAGCCCCTCTGCTGTGAGGAGAGGCTGAGAGAGTTGGGGCTGTTCAGCCTGGAGAAGAGAAGGCTCTGGGGAGACCTTATTGCGGCCTTCCAGTACTTAAAGGGGGCCCACAGGAAAGATGGGGAGGGACTCTTTATCAGGGCCTGCTGTGATAGGACAAGGGGTAACGGCATTAAACTAAAAGAAGGTAGATTCAGACTAGATATAAGGAAGAAATTTTTTACGCGGAGGGTGGTGAGGCACTGGCCCAGGCTGCCCAGAGAGGTGGTCAATGCGCCATCCTTGGAAACATTCCAGGCCAGGTTGGACGGGGCTCTGAGCAACCTGATCTAGTTGGAGATGTCCCTGCTTATTGCAGGGGAACCTTTAAAGGTCCCTTCCAACCCAAACCATTCTATGAGTCTGTAAGACACTGCCCCTGCCTTGTTCCAGCCCGCATGGCTGAGGCGGCACAGTCCCAGGCAGATTATCTCCTCCCAAAGGCACGGCAGCCTCAGCTGATCTTAGCGCTCTGACTACAGTCATCTTCGCTGAAAACCCACCCTCCCCTAACAAGATAGGTAGGCAAAGAGGGTACTTGAGAGCTGGATAATAGAAAAGCCTGAAGGAAGTTTCCTTTGCTGTCTTACGACAGATGAGGCTGTTACACATCTTATAAACTGTGTCTGAAATAAACTTTGATTTCCACAATAAGCTTTGATTTCCACAGGTTCTCAAAAGACAACACCGTAGCTTCAAGGTTTTTTTACCAATACTATGTCATGTCGCTCCACTACATTATAATGCCACAACATTACAGTAACCCCACAGCACCGAGGCTGCATCTGTTCCGAAGCAACAGCAACAGAGTTCTGTCTCGGGCTTTGCTCTCCTAACTCCGTAAGGCATCTTGTGGTCCCACTGCCAATTGTTCGGGCACAATATGTGGAATTTGCACACAGAATAAGGCGGCCAAGGGCGAGCTTTGCTCCCAAAGTGGTAAATAGAATCAGCAGCCTAAGAACTGCCTACTTAGCGATTGTAGCCCGATTAAAAAAGCTTAGCATGAAATCAGAACAATTGATCCATGTGACAAGAGTTTGCTAACAGACAATCTGCAAGAAGCTGAGAAATTAAGAAAATCACAGTGAAGAAAAACTACTGCCTTCAGATATTTTTTTTTCTATTGATTAATTTCTGTTGATGTATTCCCTGTTACAAACATCGCTATGGTGTATGTAGCAGACACGGATGCTGTGCATCCTGTGGAGGAATTCAGTTTTCTGATTCAAATATCTGAAGTTGTACTACTGGCTAATACCAGACCTGTAGCAGGTTTTCACTCAGCTTTCTCATTAAAAATATTAGGGCTCTGATTCAAAGTCCTTAACACATGCTCATAAATCCCATGGTCTTCTGTGAGATATAAGCACATGCTTTTCTGTATAAGGATCAATTATTCCCAAGCTAAAAGTCAGCATGCACTGTAGAAAACTGCTAGATATAGGCCTAAGGAAAAAACCCTCCTGTTAAACAGATTTCCAGCACTGATTTTGCATATTAGAAAGCAGACATTTTCTTCTTGTACACAGTTAACTGAGCACAGTAAACTTATCTTAAAAGCAGCCTAAACAATTTTTTGGCTACTGTAGGAATTGGAAAAGCAGCTTTAACTCTGCAGTTTTGCAATGGAGCAAGTTCAGGGGTATTTTTATACTTTCTGCTTTGTCAAGCATTTTATACACACTATTTCTTTTCTTTAATTCATTCCAAAAATGTTCACTCCAAATATTTTTTCCATATCTAGCCACAAGATGTTGTTTCTTTTCTAAGAAATAGAAATAGTTTCTTTTCTGGCAAAATAGAAACAATTAAAAAAAACTATAACAAGCCTAATGCACCTCTGAATTCAGAATGGTGCAAGTCTTCCTCTCAGAGTAATAAAAGTGTTATGCATGAAGAAGTTAGTAATTTATTTTAATGCTATTAAATATTTGGCACATGGCACAGCCTAATAAATAGTTTCTAAAGCCAGCCATCATGCATATTGCGGGCTATTTATGTATTTATAGCTATTCTCTGCTGACAAACAAACTCCTACTAGTAGTTTTAGAAATGAAGCATTTGACATACACAAGAAAATAAAGGAAAATTATTCAAATACTATGTAGACTCTTTTATTAGTCTATTTTTGCCCAAAGGCTCTCAAACACAAAACCCTTTGCTACTGGTTTGCATGATTCTGCCTCACTTCTGTCTTTATAAAGTACATTAAAGGTTGTATTTATGATAATAGGAAAAGAAGACAGCAGATGTAGATGAGGGTGCCTGGCTCATTTGAAGAGGTGACAAAAAAATCATTTTCTTCAGACCCTCCACCCCCCTTATTTCACACACGAAGTATCTGCAATACCAAGAAACCTGCAACATCAACGACAAGATGACAAAACCTCAGGGCTGAACAGGGATGGCTTGCTAAGATTTATTATTCTCTGCCTTTGATAAATTCCAAATGCCAGATTTTGTTGATACATTCACTTTTATCCAGCCTCTTAATTTGTCATTCCTATCTTACATTCAGGAATTGCTCATCATACATTTAAATGCCATGCTCCATAGACACTTAACTGTATGCTGACTGCTATTTCAAATTAAAAAAAATGTTAGCAGTATACATTTCATGAGACGAGCGAGCATCCTGATGGCTGCAAGAACAGACTCCCCACCCCTTTACCCTCCACAATGGGTAAAGTAACAACACTTATAAAATATAGATGATGGAAAACTCAAGCCCTTGAGAGAACAAGATGGTGGCATCATGTGCAGCATATAGTATTTGTGGGCACAACGCACATAACACAGCTCGTTCTGTATATTTAGTATTTTTGTACGGCATACAAGTATTTCACTAGCTACTCAGAGAAGAGAAATAAAAACAGAAAGGACTGTTCATTTAAAAAAAGGAAAACAAATACTTATCTACAAAGCTAAGAATTGGAAAATTTCTTGTGCATCAGCTTTTAAAACTATGTGGGGGGGGTGGCTTGAGCTTTTATATATCTTCTTTTGGTACCGCTTTCTATAACTGATCAATGTCATGAATATCAGATATGCTTGCGAGAGGAACCAAGGAGAATGAATACACAGACCACCGAAAAACTCTTGCTGAATAAAATGAAATTCAGAACACAACAGCCAACGAGGGTAAGCAGACAAATATTTGACCAAACTTTTACTAACAGTAACAGAGCTACAGTGCTGTCTGTTAATGAGACAGAGCATGCACACATAAATTCTCTTTAACAAGAGACGTATGTGTGAGTGCCAACACCTGCTATCCAATTCCTTGCAGAATTCCCAGGGAGGCCAAGCACACAAGTACAGAAACAACAGAACTAGGATACAACCTTTAGGCTGGGATTCCAAGCCACTTGAAGAACCCACACATATAATAAATGTCCTGCTGAGTTTAGCATATCCAGCTTTCTAAGTGTATGCTTGCACCATGCAATTGCCATGGCACAGAAACCTCATGCTGGTGTCACTCCAAACTCCCAGGTTTCTAAAGCGTACTACAGCACAAAAGATAGTTTAATCCTAAGAGTAGCATAGCTCCAACATTTTACCCAAGCACATCTAACTGGCTCAGGTACGGTGCTACGTTTACACGTCGTCTGTTCTAGAACTAGCACAATTTCACACTGCTTGTTCAGGTATGTGAATCCTCACTGCACGTACACTCTTCTTCCATAGGCCCTTCAGGATTTTCAGAAATTTCAAGCTCACTGTCCCCTCTAGGTTCCCTATAGAATACAACAGAGGCTGGATTTCTATACTGAAGTAAGTTAAGACAGCAGCGACTTGGACCCTGGCTCTGTAACATTTTGGAAGTGGTTTGGCCTATTGTCATACAGGGAAGAGTGTCCCCGCACCCAAAACACTCAGAGCAGCCTAAGAGGAAAAGCATGCAAATGCGTCCCTGATCAATCATAGTCCTCCTTTTTCTTTTTATTTACATTTTTCGTTAAGGCTAAAGATGCAGATGTTCAATGTCTGGCCAAATTGTTTACTAAGATTGTAGAATCAAAGGCAAAGCTATGAGTTTGGACAAGTGTTTTTAAAACAAACAGAATCCGCAGCTCACCCATCTTCTTGCAGTGCATGACTTTTTGAAGCCAGGGAAAATTATGCATCTCCCTGAATACAGCAGAAACACCAAAACGTGTGGGAATGTAAACAAACATGGATGATTCCATGGATTCATAACAGCGAGATTTCATCTTAGGGTTTTGAATTTGGACTCCTTAGAAAGTATAAATGAAACTAGTTTAACAACTATATGCAATATTCAGTTTAGTTAACTATACTGAGGTTCAACACGGTCAAGTGCCGGGTCCTGCACTTGGGTCACAACAACCCCATGCAGCACTACAGCCCTGGGGCAGAGTGGCGGGAAAGCTGCCCAGCAGGAAAGGACCTGGGGGTGTTGGTGGACAGATGGCTGAATGTGAGCCACAGTGTGCCCAGGTGGCCAAGAAGGCCAACAGCAGCCTGGACTGCATCAGGAATAGTGTGGCCGGCAGGACCAGGGCAGTGATCGTCCCCCTGTACTCGGCACTGGTGAGGCCCCACCTCAAGTACTGTGTTCAGTTTGGGGCCCCTCACCACAAGAAAGACATTGAGGTCCTGGAGTGTGTCCAGAGAAGGGCAACAAAGCTGGTGAGGGGTCTGGAGCACAGTCTGATGAGGAGCGGCTGAGGGAACTGGGGGTGTTCAGCCTGGAGAAAAGGAGGCTGAGGGGAGACCTTATCACTCTCTACAACCACCTGAAAGGAGGGTGTAGCCAGGTGGGGGTCGGTCTCTGCTCCCAAGTAACAGGCAATAGGACAAGAGGAAACAGCCTCAAGTTGCACCAGGGGAGGCTGAGACTGGATATTAGGAAACATTTCTTCACTGAAAGAGTTATCAAACAGCAGAACAGGCTGCCCAGGGAAGTGGTTGAATCACCATCCCTGGAGGTATTTAAAAGACAGGTAGATGTGGTGCTGAGGGACATGGTTTAGTGGTGGTTTTGAGAGTGTTAGGTTAATAGTCGGACTCTATGATCTTAAAGGTCTTTTCCAACCAAAACAATTCTATGATTCTGTATGACTACAGCATCTACTTGCACCCTGCAACTCTAAGTACATAAAACATTTATAAACATTTTCCAAGGGAAACGTGCATACAAGCATTATAATAAATCTATACGCAGCATACCAACGTCAGACTTGCCTGAAAGATCAGGACCATGGTCATGATTTACCTATTACAATGTATGTGGTATTTTTATTCAGAAGACAAAGCCACATGTAGCATAGTATTGGAGAAAAGAAAATAAACCTCTCCAATCACCTTAGGGAAATATCTGAATACAATTATGAGGTTTCAACACCTTTACAGCACAGAATGAGTTAACATGTCACATATCTTCCAGACCAGGGAGAACACACAATCACTAACACTTGATGGCTCCCACTGAGGTGAGAGCAATCAAATCTCATGTGATGGTTAAGCTCAGGATTAACCTCTCTTCTGCCTCTAAACTGCTGAGAGAAAAAAGCGGTGAAAAATGTCAAAGCAACAGGTCACCTAGTGAAGTGGCGAAAAGAATAACTGAGAATCGCTTTCAGTTGCTTTTTTAGGAAAAAAGATCTCAGAAAGAGGAGGAGGAGTAAAAAGTTTGCTAAAGAGTGAAAGAAAACACAAATTGGAAAAGCCAGATTGTTACAAAAGGGAGAAACCAGACAACAAACCTTATCTAAGGTAAAAAGAAGACTGAGGAAAGAGCTGATGAAGAGGCCTGTAGACATTTGGCCAGATTTCTTGGGCTAGCTCTGCACTCTATTGAGACCAGGCAACATCTAAGAGCATATTTAACTTCACATAATGGGATGTTAGTAGTATAATAAGAGCCTTGGTAGAGCTCTGCTGCTGTATCAGTGTCTGGGAAAGAAACAGAAGTCTACATGTGCTCAACAGTTGTCCCTGAGAGCCCCTCAAATGCATCCAGTTGGGCAAAAGAGTTAAAGCCAATGTCTACCAAGTAAAAAACACAGACCTAAAGCCTCCAGCCAGAAGGCAGTGAGGAGTAACACACTTAAAACAGCAGCAAAAACCACAGATGTGACCTATTATTGTAACAAACTCCAAGATCTCAACTAACAGCACAGCTAAAGTCAAAATACACATTCAATTCTGAAATTGAGACAAGAAACACATGGAGAAAGATTTCACTTTTGGATTAATTTTTTCTTTCACTGATCTACTAGTTTGAAAAGGAGATTAAGAATCAAAAGCATTGACACAAACTGAAGGGAAACATGTAAATGGAGGCAAGTTTTTAAAAAAGTCTATTGTCTTTAACTTCTTGACCTACATAAGTTTTGACTGCTAAGAATTTAAAGTTAATCAGCTATAAACAGTACTCTGGTGTCAAGAATTTTGTTTAAAAGGACACATTTCCATCACAATTAATGTATTATCCTGTTATTCCAGGAATAGAGGCATACTTGAAAAGATTGATATATTCTATTTCAAAACTATCCATATGATTTGCAAAGGTATCTCAGAACTGAACTTGTAAAAAGACTGTTTGAAAAAGTTTTAAAGTTTTACAATGAGTCTGCAATTTCACATGAAAAACAGAAACGAAAAGTTAATGCACTACTCCAGAGTTGTTCCCACTGTTTACTGTAAGTTATGAACAAAACTACAACAGATATAGGCCTCAATTTTTAACATCAAAGTTGCTCTTTTCCCCCAAATTTGAAGCAACCTCCTTTGAGATGACCAGGAAGTTATCCCACAAAGGTAAAAGGCATTTCAATTGAAGTGTATCTTGCCAGAATCAAGTCTTACTAGAATATCTAGCACATGATTGCGTCTATTCACTTGAAAGGATTGTCCGATCATCTCAATTTATACATAACTTGCCAACAAAGGGTATTTTGTACAGTAGCAAATGGAAATGTACAGTTTACTTGGACATTTTCAGAGTGGTAAGTCACTTTACTCTTCAGCTTTTATTTCTCTTTGTGTTTGGGAACATAATGTCTCTGTAACTATATAGGATTACAAACTGTAGTCATTTCCTATCGACTAGCTCATTGTGTAGCTCAAAGCATGTCAAGGTCATATTTTTATGCCAAGCCCTAACTACAGCCCCGAAGGTAGCACGCAGTGCTTCATTAGCCACATTGAGTTGTACAGGATATTACTAATACCTAATTGAAGAATCTGCTTTAAACCAATGCAGTATCTGAGATACTTTTTCTGGAATACACAAGAACTGGGGAAAAAAAAAAATATTAAAATGTTATGGTTTGACCGCACTAAGTATTTTGTCCAACAATTTCTTTCATAACCAAAACACCTACTCTTCCCAGGTTGTAACAGTTGGGTATGATTTTGGGACAGCCTTGACCCAGCCCACAGACGAGTACACCCTGGTACATACAACAATGTGTTCTCACTGTTTTTCAGATGATTGTGTGTGAAAGTGAGCGATTCAGTTTGCATATGCACGAAGAAAAGTCACATGTAAATTCAGTACTTGGGTAAACATGACGATCAGCATGCCAGAAATTATGTATGCAATTAGTATCACATACGTGAAATGGTGCGTATAATTATAGGCCTCGTTTGGAAATGTATCCTGTGTCTTGACAAACATTCTGTACGCTTCCATGCTCCCTGTCTGCTCACCAGGACCTCCAGTGCTGGTCTTTGCAGAACACTAAGCATGAGCGTCTTTATATTCAGTGGTCCAGCTGTCACCAGTTTTGCCTTCCAGCTATCATTCTCAGATGCTCATCAGACACGCTTATTCCAATTTAGTCTACAGAGTGTGAGTGGTTCAGCTGCTGTCCTCAGTGTGGAGGTTTTAAGCAGCAGCTGTTGGACAGTGATGATATTAAGTCTGTACTTCTAAAGGAAAAGACATTTCTGCGGAAAAAATTGTCAGCTTTCAGTTTTACAGAGGTCTTCGTTCTCACATTTTCTGGTACCAAGGCTGCAATGTCAGAAACTTTAACACAGACTCTTCCCACATCGAAGAGAGAAAAGTACACTCACAAATGTGAAGCAATTTCCTCTTAATTTTACACAGGCATATAGTATTTGTTTGACAGACTGTCCAGTTCCCAGTATGCAATTTTTTTTTTTTTTTAATGATGAAAGAAAACTTATCAGTATTATCTACTAAAGGCCACTTCCACCAAAACAACAATCCCAGTGTTATTTACCTGTTGTCCTGGTTTGAGGTACATAATTCTACTTCAAAGTTCTTTTTGGACAGTATTTTGTATTTTTTTTCTCTCATTAGTAAAAATTGTAGATTTTTAATGTAAATTCTCTTTAAAGGTCAATACTGTATGGCATTACTTTTAAAATCAGCTTTAAAAGTAAGTGTATAAGGTATATAAACTAAGATTCCCTCAGAACTACTTGTCCTGAACTGTGATCTTCTTGCTGGTCACAGCAATCTGAAGTTTGCTATTGAGAGAAAAAGTTTCAATTGAAAGGTTAACTAGAAATGAACTGTTTCCAAAACCCCTGAGAGAACTGGAGGCCTCATAACCGAAGGAATTATGAAATCGATAACAAACATACTCGACACAAAGTCTTTTATGAGATTCACTTTAGGAAGCGTGAAAGGGAAGGGAATCTGGATGTATGTAGCATTAGGCAACTAACAACTCTGAAAGGCATAGCTTCCAGATGCACACCAGCAATTCTCAGATTTGAGGTGTCTCCTAATAGGCCCTTCACACCAGAACTGAAGATAGTAGGCAACCCATTCCTATGCCTCGCTTGCCAGGTCCAGAGTAGCCCAGTAAATAAAACGCTTGCCATTATTACTTAAAAGCAACAGGCTTTGCACTGACCTGCTTTGACTGAACTTAAAACATTGACAGACTAACAATATGGGCTGCGTGAAAACAGCATGGCCAGCAGGGTGAGGGAGGGGGTTCTGCCCCTCTGCTCCGCTCTGGGGAGACCCCACCTGCAGCGCTGCCTCCAGCCCTGGGGCCCAACATAAGAAGGACATGGACCTGTTGGAGCGGGTCCAGAGGAGGCCACAAAGATGCTCCGAGGGCTGGAGCACCTCTGCTGTGAGGACAGGCTGAGAGAGTTGGGGTTGTTCAGCCTGGAGAAGAGAAGGCTCTGGGGAGACCCATCGTGGCCTTTCAGTACTTAAAGGGGCCCTACAGGAAAGATGGGGACAGAGTTTTTAGCAGAGCTTGTGATAGGACAAAGGGTAATGGTTTTAAACTAAAAGAGGGTAAATTTAGACTAGATATAAGGAAGAAATGTTTTACATTGAGTGTGGTCAAACATTGGTCCAGGTTGCCCAGAGAGGTGGTAGATGCTCCATCCCTGGAAACATTCAATGTCAGGTTGGATGGGGCTCTGAGCAACCTGGTCTAGTTGAAGATGTCCCTGCTCATCGCAGGGGGGTTGGACCATATGACCTGCCAAGCCAAACCATTCTATGATTCTATGAATAAATTCCTGTTTCTGCACCTTTTGGCTGTAAATCTTGACTACGACACCAGGAACCATGAAATATTTGCCTAGACTTGGAAAAGCTGGCAAGCTTCTGAGCAACTCCTGTTTTGTTACCTAAATACTATCCAAACACAAATCTCTACCCTTACTACACTAGTACTCATGCAGCTTCTGCATTTTCTTAGTTTGTCTCCTAGACAAACTCCCAAGCCCTGTTTTGAGCGGCATCACTACAAAGTTACAAAGCAGGTATCTGCTGTCTCTCAGGTAGAGTTTGCCAAGTAGAATAATATTTGTATAAAACTTAATAAAAACATTCCCATTCTGTGACAAAACACTTTTTGGAACTATCTTTCCTTCAACAGCCACAAAAATATTCCCATGCTCATTTTTCCTTTAGCAATTACCTTATTTGACCTGGTTTTGTACTGTGGAGGTCTGTCTGTATGTCACTAGCCTTGTGCACTGGGAGGAAGCTAATACAATTAACTGGGAAGTGCTCAGGAATCACACTCAACAGGATGAAAAGCACTACACAAAATCTTGGGTTGGTGTTTCTCGAGCATCTGGGAACACCTCGTTAACATAAAGAATCCTCAGTGACTTAACACTGCTGAGCACTTTTATTCTGGCTTGCTTACAATCACCTTGTGCTAATATTATGCCTGTCCTTGTGCTAAATTAGTTACCGGATTGCATGCGTTTGGGGCATCTGAATGCAAACAGCTAGGCTGCTGTCACAAACAGACCACACAAAGCTTTTACCCAGTGAGAAAACTTCTAAGGGTTTGCATGCATTGGTCCATCCAAACATAGCACATTACAGTGCAGTTATTAAACTTGAAAAACTGCAGTCTCTTCTCACTTGTTACTTAAACGCTGAACAGGGCTGCTGTTGGGATCATAAGCACTAATCAGTGTGGGTTGTTGACAAACATAGATGTTACTGAGAGAAGATCTTAACAGCTAGCACTTCAGTGTCTTTTATGTGTGGACCCTCTAGTTTTCGAAATCATCACTTTACTAGCAAGGATGAAACTACCCCATTACCTTTTTAATGATGACTAAGAGACTGAAACTGAAATGCCATCAACATGCTACGCTCGCAGCCATCACGCCACTCTCAAACAGCTTTCTTCTTCCACTGTTCCTCAACAACTTTAGAGGGCCAGAAGCAACTGCTTTCTATAGCTTCAGTAGTATACTAAGCACCATTATAAAAATACAGCCAGGAAATAGTTGACCTAATTCCAACCTTTCCGTTTACATTTAAAGCTTTGAAGGGGGTGCCACAGGCTACAATGCTTAATTTTATCTTCATCAGTTTGCAAAGGTAATTTCTTTGGGCTTTGGAGACTAAGCACAGAAACCAAGTCCCTTTGAGCAGCGCCGCTTAGTTTTTGGAAAAGGTCAGCCCTAATTTTGAAATTTCTTTTTAAAAAGAAGTCCGTTTGCCCTATGATCACTGCTCACTGTTACGAATCTAGAGATGCTATTCTAGAACTAAGACGACAGGAAAAATTGATTGCAATCCTTCCTTTAGAAATCTTTGGCATCCATGTAGAGAATGTTATACAGCTAATGAGTACATCCAGACCACAGCTGGCTGAAGCATTTCTTCCATTCAGCTTATCCATACCATCTTGTTCCTTTACGCTTGATTTTATCAATTTGTCTCTACTAAAGATGCAATAAAGCACTGCAGGTTGAAAATGAGACAATTCCGAACAAGAGTAACAGTTCCAGCCCTCAGCAAGAAGAGAGCAACAGTGTTTGTTGTAAACATTCAAGGTCACGTCTTAAGCTATAGAACAAAGTTTAATTCTCAATAGTGACTGATTTCTAGTAAATCAACAAGAAACATGTCTTACCAATAAGGGAGAGAACTTAGCCAATAGGCTATAATACAAAACGCCCAGGCTATAATTCATATTTAGTTTTCTCACCTGGGTTCTTAGATGCTTCATGTTTGGTTCATTATCACAGAGTACGATACTCGGACACTAAAGACGCAGCACACAAGCTCTTCATGGGCAAACCCATTTCTCATCATCTCACTTACCAGTTTTCCCATACTTACATTTACTACAGGTGAAGAACGATACCTAAGAACGTATGAGGAGATACAGTACGCTTAGGCACCTTAATCTATCAATTTAACAGGATGGTCTTCCAAATAAATTTTGAGTCAGGTATCTAAGAACGATGGAAAAATTATATACTATGCAAATAAAACTTCTACTCCAGATGAAAAACAACCCACAAGGAAAAAATCTCTGTGCAGATTTATTCAGTCATGCATGCCTCATATGTTACTACTACAGCACATTACCCCCAAACAATTTCTCCATTACTAAATACACTCAATTCATCTCCAGTGCTTAATAAATATTTGATCCTAATTAAACCTAATGATTTTCTCTTCTTCTAAGATCCTGTGGCAGATCTACAGGAGACTTTTTTTTTTTTTTGTACAACACATGATTTAAAAGCAAAACCCTGAGAATCTGGTGTGAATTCTGTTTAAAGATAAGCGAACACGGAAAAAATGTGTTTTCTCTATCAAGAGATTCTAAACGAGGAAAATCAGTTCTGCAAACCGTGTTGCTTTCCAGGAGACTGCACTAGATACATCCCTGTCACCAAAAAACTGTAACTGATAACCAAAAGCCACTCAGCGCCCTTGGGCCACTTGAAATGAAATCTAAGTTTTCGTACGTAAAATATTTTCTCAACATACTCTATACTTGATTACACATTACAACCGAAGAGATAGCTTGTTACTTTAAGCTGTTTTGCCAGGTTATTTTTTTAATTAAGGAAGAAATTTGGGAGTTTGCATGCTTATTTTAGCCTTACTTGCAATTTCCAGTGTTCTGTTTAATCGGGAAATTAGGTGGGTTTCTTTTTAAAGACTTCTACCATTGCATAAAGAAGATTTTCGAATTGTCTTTATGAACATTCCATAACATTTTTTTTTTTTTAAATTAAAAGCTGTATTCCAGCTTTGTGAAACCTCATTTGTTTCCCTTAGGAGTAGAAAAGTTACCATTAGGAACTAGAAAGGTCATTCAACCAAGCCAGGCACACAGGATTTAGTGTGGCCAGCACTGCTGGTGGAGTGGCAGTAGGGAAAGACCTGAAGCTCTCTCTTCTACCAAAAGCCATATTAACATATTGCTTTGAACACTTCCCAGGGATAGCTCTGCCATCCTGAAGTCAAATATATCACAAGTAAAGTGTTGTCATGAATCCAGCTAATTTCACAGCTGTTCCTTTGCTGTTATTTTATCTTTCATTCTGAACAATTACTGATACCATCCCTACTTTACAAAAAATATTCACAGTTTTTCAAATTGTGGAATGGATTTGTCTGTATACAGCTTATTTCCTAGATATTGAGAAAAGAATCCCCATTTTAATTGGCACTAATTGGTGGCCCTAGCAAGGAAGGGATTTGCACGCTTGCCTAGATAGAAAGTTTCCCCTGAGACACACTCCATAGGGGTATCACACCAAGGGAGAAGCATCAATTGCCTCTGTGACTTCTGGGGCTGCTCTGGTGCTGCCTGAGAGAACTTTTATTTTGGGGATTCGATCCTGTACCCTTCCAAGAGGAACATTTTCCTCGAGCCAGTTAAGGAAGAAAGTCAGCTGTAAACATTCCTCCCTCACACTGAGCCCACAAATGAAAATTAGAACCTCAATCACTTATGTAAAGTAATACTGGCACGAATGGGTGCTTAAAACTAGTTTAAACTAAACGTTCTAAATTTGTTTCATCAGACACCTGCAGGAGTTCTAATTTATTTTAATTCATGCATCTAGCAATTCCAGAAACAGCACATTTCAGGAGTATTGCCAATATCAGCTATTTAGGCAAAGGCAGTTAAAAACACCAAAATAAAAATTTAAAAAGAAATTAAAATGAAATACTATATCTTCTGTATCTGGAGCTAACCTAACTTCTCATTAGGGAACAATCAGAACGTCTTTTCAAGCTTTGGCTAGATATTTCAAATATAAACAAAGCTGAAAATCTCAGGTATATACTGGGAGATATAGAAGTGAGACTTCATGGGACACTAATAGACACTTGTGCAAGAAATGACAAGAGATGGCAACACAGGATCTAACAAAAACCCTTTAATTTCATGAAACTTTTAAAAACAGAATGGCTGAGACTCTCTTGGACAATAGTATAACGTATGTGTTTATATGCTGGAACATGTAAGAAAACACACCTCCAGTAGGATATTCACAAGGTAGGTGTCCACACTACAGAGTTGCAACTTTTTTTCCTCTTTGTTCCCCAAAATTGAAAATTAAAGCTAGCTTTCACTGAAAAAAACACCCCTCTACAACTACTAACAGCCTGATTCCACAATGAACTCTTAGCCTCTTCCCTCTTGCTAGATGCACCTGAGATTCACGAAAGCTGGTGGGATAAAAATCAGCATGGATCCTGCCCTGGGCAGAACTAAAAGAAACAAGCAAGAACACCAGAGGAATTCTCTTCTCTATCTTTAGTACCATACTGCAGTTTAACAAAATCGACACTGCCAAACTGCTTCTACTTTGTTGGTTTTCAGATGTTGTACAATATTAATTCATTTTCAGTATAGATTTTCTCCTCTCATTGACCATGTTATCTGTCACCTACTGCAGAACACGCCAGATTTCCATCTTATTGCACGCAAAGTTTCCAAACTCACCAGGACTGACGTCTGCAGCAGAAAACACTACTATGATTGATATCAATAACCAAATTCAGCATGCATAGTACAAGCCTAAAAAGTTTGGATTTTTGATACCTGACACTGCTTTAAAGATGATTTGCGAAGTCAATATATGAAGTCACTTTAACGTTTAATGAACATGCTGGAGTATAGTAAAATTTGACATGTACCCGATTTGTGTAAGGGATTCCAAAAAGTCCACATAAGCTATGGATATTTTACATTCTAGGAACACTTTTGATTTTTAAAACTCCAGTGCAAAATTATCAAAATAGTAATTTGCGTCTGTTTGTTCTCCAGTTTTTGCTGCACAGCAAAATTTAATTTAGGGTCTGAAATGTACTGCTTCTCTCTTTTTTTTTTTTTAATTTCATATTTAACCCATTCTGCTTTTTAGGGTGGTAGAAGGCATGGTGGTGATATTTATTTTTTTTTTAAGAAAACAATGGCTAACCTACTGTTGCACTAGTGAGCTATGTATCAAGAAACTATACAGCTAAAGACTGTTGTTGCATAAATATTTTATGATTTGCTACAAACGCCATCTAAAACTTTGCTGTTAAGGAAGCAGCATAAGAATGACCACATTTATGACTAAATAGCAGCCTTGTAACTAACCTGGTATATGGGGTAGTATACAGTTGCCTTGACAGAAGAATAAATGGATAATTATCTCTGCCCAGGGGACTGGGAAAGCTGACAATCATCTGTTACGTACTGTGATAAATATCCTGTTGCTTACCACATGTCTACTAATTTTTAAGGTGCAGTGATGCAAAATGACTGTCTAGACCAGGTTTTCTTCCATCTTATTAGCTCACTCAAGAGTTCACCTGAGCAGGTTAAAGAAGGCAATCCATATTAAACACAACCACTTCGATCACTCTTAATTTACAATTACAGCAGAAAAAGCAGGGCACTTTAACAATGTGGGAAGATGTGGTTTATTTCAGGGACTTCTCTACTTCGACTTCTCTACAATGTGCTATTACTGACTTTCTGTAACCCTGTACCTCGTGACTGCTTTTATCTGTGCACTGCTCTTGTGCTGCCTGTGCTGAAACAAGGGAGTAGCGCTGGCAATTTTACTTATGTGTAGGTGAAGCAGTAGAGGTCATCAGCATCCAACTAGATCCCACCTGAAGAGAACAAAGGAATAAACGCACCCTATATAAAACCAACTTACTCTATATTTCTTTAAATACAAGTCCTTTGGGGAAAAAATTCTCTCAGAAGAAGAAAAAAAAAGATATAGTTAAATAATGAACTCGTTTTGCCAAAAGAACTATTGCAAAGGTATCTGCCTTCACAGTCAGTCCAATCCCGGTGCTAGAGATCACCACCTTCTTAATTGGTGTAACATAACTTTTTATGAAATCAGGTTATAAACTTATCAGTGAAATGAGATGTATTCAAAGTACTGCACAAGCAGCTACACTGTGCAAAACCAGCTTTTACTGGTAAAACTTTAACAACATTAAGAATGATTACTTTTGAAGCATGAGTGAAACATTTGAAGGAAAGGGGAAGATTCAGATACAGGTTTGGCAAGGGAGAAAAATAAAATAGAACCTTGTAACAGGCTTTAAAAAAAAAACCCCAAAACAAACAAAAAACCCCAAACAACACTCTCGGACTAACTGAAAGTCATTAATGACTGCAGGTGAGAGGGATTCCATAGCTCAAGAACAGTGAAAAGCCTGGCCGCCGAGTTACTGTGTCTCTACAGCACATGACACATTCTCCATGAAATGCCCTGGTCCCCGTGTCATCCAGACATGTGCAAATGGAGGGACAAGGCAAGTCCCACCGCTACGGCTGCACATCCACGTGCCAGGGATGAAGCACCTCATGCAGTACCCTGCCCCACAGTGTAGAAAAATCCTCTCAGATTAAGATGTCCAAGTAGTAAAGATGTCCAGATAGTAAAACATACAACAGAACTATTTTGCATAGGTGCAAGGAGGTTTCATATTGCGTATTTTAACTTCACATGGTTGCTTGGGCCCAGGCAAACACGGTATTTTCTGCATGACAGTCATGGTAGCGTACACCCCATAACAGTGATTTCTTTGACTCTTCAAGTCATCTGTTCTTTCTGAGGTAAGGGGAAAAAAAAGGTTTGTGCGGGCCACACAGTGGCACGAAGGGAAGTAACTCAGGGTAACTTTTGGTGAGGATGGCTAGTTTCCCCAGCTTTCTTCAACGTCTATGGAAAGAGACCCAAGAAAGCCTCTTCAGAGGGCAACAATGGGCAAACATCAGAGCCTGCCTGGCCCTTTGCCAGCACCGTTCTTTCACACGTTAAAGCAGCCACCTAAGGAGAATGGCCCAAGTAGACTAGAGTTATCATTTGTTAATATCACCCTTCTCTTCTGTTATGAAAGTTAACAGTGTGAAGTATTTAAAAGAGACTACTGGAATCTAATTCTTATTGCTCAGGATGCAGATTCTGTTAAACTGTACATCTCAGGATTCTTACAACGAACACTCCATGCTGTATACACATGGTTAAGACTACTGATCTGAAACTACCAGGGTATATTAAGTCTGAAGGCTGTGAACAAAAACCATTTTTCTATTTCCTACAAATGCTACTGAGGACAAGTTAGCAGTTCTAAAGTTGGTTCAACTCAATCTAGGATCCTGCCTTCACCACAGGAAAGGTGCAACTCCTTTCCCTGTCACTTCTGCTTCTCCTGTGTCAGGTCTACCCACCACTTGATGTGGGGTGAGTTGGACATCCACTGGTCCAAATGTGAACTAATCCTGTGACTAAGATGAAAAATTAAGAACATTTTCAGTTAGGTAAGTGTTGTACTGACTTAAAACTCACTGTGAAAATGCAGGAACAGTTGGTCTGCAGTTCATATTCATTTCATATTCAAGCTGGTTGTTTACAAAGACTAAGAGTGCACTACATCTCTAGCCTAATGTGCTTAATTACACCACTGAACACAAGCAACCACTCAGACAGCAGACCTTGTCCGAGACTTTGGTGCAAGCCATCAACCTAGTATTTCTGTCTAGGTCAGAAGGACTTCATCATTCCAAAGAGCTGGCAAGCTAAGGAATCCTAGGAAGGACAACTGATTAGCCACATAAGTTTCTTCATACAGTGATACAGCACTGAAAATTTTTCAAAGGCAGTTTTCCTTAATATGCCAAATGATACAAATATTTTTTTTTTTCTAATACAATGCTCTGTAGCTTGCAGCTTCAAACAAACAGTAATAAAAAAGGTGACAAATGCCTCCCATCATCTGGTATTTACAGAGTACCAGAAAGCAATAAGCTGGTTCTGCAGCTGAAGATCATCTGAAGCAGAGCTGAGTCATCTGGATAGTTCATTTTCTACACACCTGCTGTAATGGTGCAGTGAAACACTACCACATAAAATATTACAATTCACAAAATACTGTTCCAGAAATAAACCTGTAATATTTTTACAAGTTATACCAATTTCAAATTAAGGATTCCAGCAAGCTAAAGCCTACCTTCAAGTCAATGCTAAACCTAAACGCCTACTTTGGTATAAAAACATACCATTGAGACTACCAAGATCAGCCCAGCATAATTTCTATAGTTTTTCCCTTAGATTTACACATTTGCCATTAAATCAGTGGGATCCTTTTGAAAGAAAAGTATTCTTAGTATGAAAATGGCAGAACTGGACGGTAATTTGTTTCAAAAGGTGTAAAGCAAATCAAGTTCATTAACATGCATGGGTGACCACATTCTACCAGTGTCAGGAAACTCAGTTTTTGCTCATGTTTCTACAGCTTTGTTACCTTCAACCACAATCACAGATGTGTAATGAACAAGTAATTTGGAAAAGGAACAGAAATGTAACTAGGAAGACATCTGCCCTGTTTGCTACAAGGGCTATTGAATTTAATCATGATTCATGGCCAAGAAATGTCACAAAACTGCAATTATCATGGGCAAATTATGTACCCATTTAGACAAATTGATAACATTCCCATAGCAAAGCCAGGATACTAGTCTCAGAATCTAAGAATTTTCCTTCTCTGGATTATGTTGAATTTTTAAAGCCAGATCAAGAAACTGCATAAAAAAAATCATGCAGGAATAGGAGGAATAGTTTCTTAGCAGCATCTTTAGCAATTTATCATAATAATATTAAACTCATCCCTGGTCTTACTCTGCTCTTAGTTATACAGCCTTTATGCTGCTCTAGACCCTGACTTCAATAATATTCCTACTGCTCTTTAACAGCAAAAGGAGGAGATTGGGAACCAGGCACAAAGGTGAATGAAGGTATTTAAAGAAATTCTGACATTAGGAACAGGGACAAACTACATTACTCAGCCATACTCAGCAGAAAAATCCACCTGGCACTTCCAAAGAAGGATGGTCTGTCCATTTATTACAAACACCGTGCTCTGTATGAAAAGGGCACTACGAAGCCCAAAACAGTACCAGTTTTAAAAAATGTTTTCATCATTTGTATTGACTGAAGATGCGACATTGCTGCAATAAAGCTACTGCCAATCTCTAAAGTACCATAACAAGAAACCTAACAAGTTACCAAATTAGGTCCAGTTTAAAATGTAACTTGAAATTAACTTGCAGAGCCAGCAACTGGTGAAAACAGAGCAAATTCCCCACAAAGACTGTTTTAATTCCCAGTATTGAGTATCTGTCAATGTGAAAGGGAATGCTGTTGAAAAAGAATTGTTGACTAATATCAGGTCAGTTTTTCTAGACTGAGTATCAGGGTACCCACAGTGCAATACAGAAATATGGCAGAAAATTGGAATACTGCACCTGCAAGAATCAAGCAATTGAAAGCTTTAACTGATAAAGCCGACTCTGCAACTGTGTCTCTATTCATCCAAGTGCCCCTGAAGCATCTGACAAATTCCTTCAGAGGTGAGATACCATGTCCACCATAAGGTTAAAACCCCCTTATTTTCAGAAAAGTAATTTCAGTGAAGATTAAAGCTGGCCCTCTATGCTGCAGACATGGAGGGGGGGGGGGGGGGGGCCGGAATAAAAAAATATAAATCACACTGCATCAATACTATGAGAATCTCTTTGGCATGTGCAAAGGCTTGTGTTCACATATACATGTTCCCATACATAGTTAAATGCCCATTTGACAAAGGCTGAAATATTTGCACCATTAAAAAGTTTGAGACAACTTCCTGCTTCCTTCCTTCCTTCCGTTCAATCAGGCTTTCCCCACACATAACAAACCTCACCCTTTACACCTACGGATGATGGCTTTTGTAGGACTTGCTATCGGTATTGCTGCCAGGTTACCTTTGAGGACACGCCGGTTCCCTGAGGCACACCAGTGGCTGCCACGGCGCAGCGGCTGAGGGAGCTGCCCTCTCCTCACTCTGCCGAGCAGCGTGTAGCGGCCCAGTATTCTCCAAGGCACAGTTCTGGAAGGGCACTCTGGAGCTTTCCAGCCGACAGGCAGAACACCAGCACAGAAAAACAGATGACTGTACCAAAGGTCTTAAGGAAGCTAATGAAGTTCTCCACCCTTTCAGGCAAGGAAATTGCATCCTGGCAATTACTGAGCAGAATATTTGACGGTACCATGACAATATAGTTTAGTATTTTCTAGGGCAGGTTTCCATTACAGAAACAATGGATAATGCCAAAATGAATGAAGATTTAGCCCAAAACCTCAAATTGTCTAAGATACAGAAACATCCTCTGCCACAAGAGCAGCTAAAGTTTCTTACAGTCCTGATCAATGTTTGTCCTACTTCCTAACCTCATCAGGATCAATCAAGTCTGTCAAATCGCACTGAAGTACAGGACACACTTTTGCTCAAGATTGACTCAATTTTTAATAAAGATTTACCAGTTCCTATAGGACCCCCTTGTTACAAATATGTGTATTTCAAGAGAGTCTGGATCCACCTTTATTTTGACAACAAGTACATGTAATTTTTAGCATGTTTAAGCAAAAGCAGATTTTGCACTTGTGCATTTTCCTTCACAACTAGAAGGAAATTCATGTATCAGATGACCCAAAAGAGCAAAGACACGGCTTCTAAAAAACGAGCGGCTAGTAAGCAGCACCATTGTCAGCTCTCTTCATTACCCAGTTCAAACATTAGCGATAAGGCATATTTAGACAACTTGACCTACAACAGCTAAAGTTTATAGTCCTTCCTACCACCTCTCCAGTGATAATCCAACACTGGTAGAAATGAACTACTAGCGAAGCATACCACTGCCAACGAAAGATTTGGGATGCGGCTCCCTACTCACCTGGTTCTGCAGCACTCTACCACATTTAAACAAAGCAGCTAGCAGTAACATCTCTGGTAAAATTCCGTATTAGAACAGTATATTTTTCTTGGTTACAAGAAAACTGTTTTTCACTAGAATCTTATTAGGCAGGCACAGCAAATATGAAAGTAAAGGAAGCCCTTTAAATGATCAGAAGAATGCTAAATATGTTCTCACTGGCAGTCGAATTGCAAAAAGCCAATTATTAACAAGCAAAAATCTATCTCAGCAGGTAACGTACTCGTAACCCATGGACTGAAACTGTCACTGAACATTGACCAATAACGGTAATGTTGAGAGAAAATGATGAAGTCAGCACTAAAGTTCGGACACTGACTTGCCTCCAGACTGAACAATCTAGAGACCTAGTTTGACCTCTCCCAGCTCTCAGCATGAACACAAAGAACCAAGTATCAACATTGCAATATGCCCCTGCAATATAGATGAGAAAATGCAACGTGTATTTGAGTAACAATATTTTAATAGTGGAAATATTCCTCAAGTTCATCAATAGTTAGAAAAAATAACGATTTAGGGAAGATTTTTTTTTTTAGTTTTATATTTCACCTTCATGACTGCTTTTCTATTTCCACTATTTGTCTAGCTATCATATCCATGGAATGATAAACACCGTCCAAACAGCTGAGCCTTCACCACATGCCCCTCAAATACTTCTGTCTTGTTATGGCTCCAGCTAGTCAAGTTATTTTCAGTAAAGGTCATCAAGTTCTGGAGTCCATTAGAAAGCAAGAAAAACAAGAAAAAAAACCCCAGCCAGTATTTGTCAGTTTTATATCTATTGCAGCTGTCAAGGCACACTTATTCTAAAAAGATATTTGATGAGCAGCCTGAATTGAAGTGTCAAGATAAGCTCATTCTTCCAGAGAAACATATTTTTGTTGTTGTTGTTGTTATAGCTTGTTGTGCTTTTCTCTTCCCATAAATCCATATCCATAGCTAAATCTATGCCCTAATTCGGAAATCAGACAATTCTCATGCAGGTCATTATGGTCAGAAATAAGCCTATTTACAAAAATCCAAAGATTTGAAATCTGGTTCAAAAGGAGGCCTTTATATTGCAGATTTTGAGGTATGACACGCCAGCTTCATTCTCCATACTCTGACTACCTACACCTCTTCCAATTGTCTGCAAATTCAGCGTGAAGCTTTCCTCAATCACAATTAGTCCAACACGTGTCTTGTAAATATGCACTTGGACTTTGAAATGGAATTATGCCTCATCCATTGCCTAGAAAAAAATTAAGCGCTGTATTTATTCCACATAAAATGTTTGGAATGAATAGTAAAAACAAAACCATCCTAGCTTCACTTGACAAATATACCTTGGGCTGACCCCGTAGGGACAGAGAGAGCGAGTAGTTTAAATTCCTCATTTATTCCAGACACAGGAGAGGCCACGGCCAGACTGGAACACCATGAGGTCTCATCTCAGGAGATACCGCTTTGCCAGCGGATAAGCGCCCGTCTCAAATCAACTAAAGCGTTTAACTGACTTCACACAGACCAAATGGCTATGCTACCGTAAACCCCGTGTCATCATTACTTGCCTGGATTAGACTGAAACGAGCAACCTAGGCCTATATATGCTATTAGCTGGTTTTTGGCCTGATCGCTTCCCCACACATTATTTACAGTCAAAACATTTATTAATTAAAATGCAGCAATCTATGGTTAGTAATTCCCTTAGTCTCTAATTCAAAGTAACGACTTCTCATTCCATTCTATGTACAATAGAACAATTCTACTATGCAGGACATGCAAACGTTATACAGAAAATAATCACATAGTGGCTTTTATCAGCATCAATGTGAAAGGCAATGACACTTAACCAATAAACAGCATAAAATGAAAAAAGCTGTCAAAGAACTGACTGAAAAACTAAGGTCTGACATGTCACAGCTCATGTTAGTAGCACAGCTATACCTGAAGGGCCAAGCCAGCTACCATGATCTAAACTGAATGGTCCTACACTGGACTTCGAGCTTGTTTTCTTTATTTTTCCACTTGCCCAAAGCAGGACAGTGATTTGCACGGTTATGCTAGCAATCTTGGTATTGATTATGAGCACCAGTAGCTCTCAGTGCCAGGGCTACCTACCATCGCTGCTTCATTACACTCGGTTCCATCCAAAGAAGAGCATACCAGTTTCCTTTGTTCACCACCTTCATAGCAGTGACAGACAGGATGGACTTTTCCATAATTGTGTATTACTACAAATTGCCAGGAATAATTTCTATCAGGTTCATATAAGGGATATGAAAATTTCAATGCCATTTGAATAACTATGCCAGAATCAGTGCATTTCCATTGACTTAGAATGCATTTAGGAGATATTATCATGATTGCTCATTACACAATTTAATGAAAAGTTAATCCATGCAACCTTTTTTTTTTTTCCTCACTTGAGGAAGAGAGTTATTGCTGTGAGTTTTCAGAAAAGAATTTACAAGTGTTAAGCGTTACAGTGTGTAACTCATGCAATGGAACATGAAAGTTATTTGCAACAACTGTGAAATTACACAGTGATAACAACAGAGAAAGAACTATACATCAAACGCTCCTGCTTAAGATGCTGTAATTACAAAGGGAAAACGGGAAGGTTTACACACAGGAAGTTTATTGCCCAAAAAGTCAATGAATAGATGAGGTGCACATATTTAATGCGGGATGTTGCGGTTTTTAATTGTTGAGATTTCCTCTTCTGTTAGCTGTAGAACACAGCCCACCACTACTGTGGCTGATAACGCACTTGGATATACCAACTTTCATGTAATTCAAATGGATGCACAAGAGCACCAAGAGCAAAACTGAAAGGGGGAGGAAATGAACAAAAATGGGTGTAAGAACTGCATCAGTTCAACAAAACACCAAGTATCATTCAGTGCCTACTGTGCCAGAACCCAAGGTGTTACTTATGAAGGATCCAGGGTTTTAAGTTTATTAAGTGGTTCATTCCAATATCATTGCTGTTGCATAACAGATGAGAAAGACGTTCCCTTTGCAGAAAGAGATACTCCTTTTCAAACCCACCTCACTTCTATTTGGTGAGGAGCACATGACCAAGGAAAGTGCATCTTTGACTGCAGAAACAAAAATAATCCTGAAACCTCAAAAGAAAAATTTCTTGATCAGTCTAAACTTTTTTCTCAATCTAAATGTGGCAATTTATGCAAAAGCCTAAAGACAGTATTTTAAGTTGGTACAAAACAAGGGAATAACATTTAAAATAACTTAAAACACTTACACTACCTATCTCCTAGTGTGATTCTCTCACAACAAATGTTTTGTCCTATTATTTCGTCAGTGCTTATTCATCTTCAAAGATCAGACTAAACGCTGGGTCATGTAATTTGTGACCAGAGAGGTAGACAGAGCTTGTAACACTGAATACAGGAGTATAGTAGCATCTGTTTGTGACGGTTCAACGAGCCCAGACACGTACAGGAATCTTTTAAAGCTTTAAGAATAAGAACAACCTTTGTCCAGGTCACTTTGATTTGCCAGATAATTGACAGACAAGTTATAAAATTCAATGAACAAACATTTTGTAATAAGTAGTTCAACCAGCTGACTCAAAGGTCTTTCAAACTTGCCCTGTTGTGTTTGCTGGCCTGTAGAGGACTTACTGAAAGAGCCCAGATTTCCACTGGAAACAGTTCTCCAGCTCTAAATAAATGTTTTGGTCAAGCACGTACTATTGGTCAGAGTGGAATGGACTGAAAAATTTAGAGCTTTATTTTGACACTCCTGCTTTTCATTCTACCTGGACCCAAGGAATACAAAGATCTGACAATTTAACAAAAGTATGCTCCTTACCAATGTCATAATAACAGTACTTTCAATCTGAAATAAGTTGACAGGTTTTGTTCAAATTCTGATTAGCAGTCAGTTCTTGGTTCATTTCAGCTGTTCTATCCATTCCTTACTGGTACTATATATATTTTAATACGTATCTAGACAGACGCAAATGTTTCTTGACCAACC
Organism: Pluvialis apricaria; assembly: GCA_017639485.1. Lineage (NCBI taxonomy): Eukaryota > Metazoa > Chordata > Aves > Charadriiformes > Charadriidae > Pluvialis > Pluvialis apricaria. Next base: position 6,638,349 of record CM030010.1, read on the forward strand.
ATTTGGTTTTACAAGCAAATGTTTGGCACATCTCACGACAGAAATCTAGGCATTGCAAGTCATTTGGACGAGACTTCCAAATCACAGGAAGACAGATCAACACCATGCTGACCTGCCGCCTGTCACTTAAGTGTTTTGCTAGAAAACCACCACGCAGTCAGCTGCTACAAAGCAAGAAACCTCACAATTATTTCCACGTCAGTTTATCCTATTTACATAATGGAGGGAAATCCAGGTAGGGGTGGGGAGGCCAGCATATAGCAACCTTTGCCTCTCGCATAGACAAACTTCACAAGACATCAAGTTGTGGAGTTCAAAGTAATTCAGTACTGCCCGTTTGCAGTACATCTATACTCTTTAGGAATTCAGACATTGTTTGAGCCTTTAAACTCCAAGCTTTATTTTTTTTTTCTAAATGGGTAGCTGACGATGGTGCTTTTCAGAAGCATTACTCTTAAAACAAAACTGAATTCCAGTTCAAACAGTAAATTAAACTGTACATCTGCTCAATTTTAATAAAGCACCTTTCATTTCATGCAAAGCCATTACTGTAAAATGCTTTGTGTGAATGTATGACTGTTAGCTACTCCAAGAGGTATCAGTACGAAGCAGTGATCTAGCTTTAAACATTCAGTTCTTACATTGCAGGTAGGCTTCTAGGAACCTGCCTACAGATACAGTCGGGACATACTTTAAGGAAGATTTTTCAAAAGCTTTCAATATTCGCTTAATTCTGCTTCCAGAAGTCTAAGGTCATTTTTAATCCCTGTTTCTGTCACAGGCAAAAGCAGAGTCTTTCAGTACATCAGAATGTGCCCAGGCTTTAAGCCATAGCATCTAAGTTTTTTGTTTCACACACACACATTTCATATCCTAATTTTTAACAAAGTCTTATATAAGTTTTATTCTGACTTTTAAAGTGTTACTTTTGGCCTGAGCTGTAACATTACAAAAATCAGCCGTTAGCTTCCCTTTTCAGCACTGGAAAGCTTTGCGCAGGACCCGCAGGGGAACTAGAAACAAAAAGGTGATTTTACACCATTTGGAGATCCAATGGACCTCTGACAGCAAGTTCCAACTGCCTTTATTTGGCAAACAATCACTGTGGAAAGATCAAGTAGCTAATTCTATATATTGAAGGCTATGAAAACTATTGAAAAATTCCTTCTACTGATAAAAACTCAACCGTACTGAAAGACCAAGCATTATCAAGACTGAGGAACTGGCTCTCCAAATCAACTGTCCTTTCACATGAGCAACATAGCTTATCTTCCCATTCTCACCTCCTCTGCTTCCTTCCCTCCTAGGAAGTAAATAAGATAATAGTATCTTATTAGATATATAGGATTTATCTCTGCTGTTCTCACTTCTACTTCCTTAAACTCTGGAGAAGAAATCTGCTGCTTTCCAGAAGATCTAGAGACCAGATAGAGATTCAGGGTCACACATACAGTTCTCCTCCATCCAGTTGCATCTCACCTCTTAGTTCGCTTAGATCTATTGAGATGAATCACACAAGTGAGCGAATCCTATAGAGGTGCCTCATGGAGCACTTCCAAAGTTGAGAGGCTTCTTGCACACATTTCAAAAGGATGGAGCTGCTACTACATTGGTCACCTGTTGGTTTTGCCCAGACTAGGGAAGATATGCGTGTTAAGAGTCTCCTTTGCACCAAGTTTGTTCCTTTTTAAATGCATTTATACTAAATGATTTTTTTTTTTTATAGGGAACAAAAAAAACTTTGCTGTGGAACAAGTCATTAGCACTCTCAGGTGTGGAAGCAGCCTAAGTGTTCAAGTTGCCTCCAGCAGTAAAGGCGACATAGCCGTCTAAACAGCATTAAACATTTAGGGACATAAGCCACTAATGAAACATACTAATTCTTAAGCCACTAATATACGGACATAAATGCAGTCTTACATACAAACATAAGCAGGTAATGCCTTATGCGAGCCGCCTTGAAAACAGATTAAAGCATACTTACTAGATGTATGGTAAAGTGCTTTACTTAGGAAGAGACGGTGCATAAGCACGCTTTTCTCTTTACAGTACGAGCACACAAGTGGCTAAACAGGAAAATTCTCTACTATGTATCATGCAACTTTATTACCAAATCAGTATTTTTCAAACTCAAACACAAGTTAGAGTCAAATGAAACTCAAAGCTCAAGGCGGCATAAGTGAAAATTAAACTACTCCTGTATGTTTCAGATGCAAAAAATACCTGCTTTTGACTGTCAACTTTTAAATTTTTGGGTTTTTTTGAAGATGGAAAATGAATACTTTTGAGGTTGCAGAATCTGAAAAACGTTGATCTCAAAAGGCAGGGATTATTTTTAGAAAGGTTAAGCAACTAAAAGCTTGGACGTTACAGTTAAAAATAGTATTCCTGACAGAAGATGCTCATTGCCATACTTGATTATTAATGAAGTGATTAATTTTACCCTCTTCCCCCAAACCGCAGGTCAATGATGATGAGCAAAGGCTACTGTGAGAATCTGGGAATCCTGCCAGTTCCTAGTTCCTTTGGATCTATCAGAAGGGCAGAGCACAGCCTAAGCCCCGGAGCCAACAAAGAGGCATTACCATCCCTCGTTACTGCAGACAGGAGCTAACCGCAAAAACTGCACCCCTCTAAAGCAGCTAATTACATACAGAAGCATATCACAAACTTTTTCCAGAGCTATCTACTGCCATCTGAGAACAGCCAGGTAAGTCCAGTGCAGACACAACTCATAGGTCTCGCATAAGAATACACATGCTCTCAGATACCGCCGATCTGGTATATCCCCAGCCTGAAGCTAATGCAAGGAAGAGGCATCTACAGTGGTTGGACTTGATGATCTTAAAGGTGTCTTCCAATCATAACGATTCTACGATTCTATACTCAGATTAATTTCCTCTATACTCTCCAGTTTTCAAAACACCTTTTTCTTCTCCGTCATTGTCACATATCAAACCCATACAATTTCAACATATTACTATGATCTGCTGATATAACCTTGTCACTTTGAAATTCTGCTCGTGGATCAGAATCCCATACAGAACAGATACCATAAAACCCTGCTGCCATCACTAAGTGAATTGACCTTAGACCATGCAATGTAAGCAACATTGATATATTGTGACTAAATAGCATATTAATTTAAGAACTTTATCAGCATGAAGCTCTTACTTCACAAGAAATCCAAGCTATCACAATCTATTGTTCCTCAAGTAACAGTTCAGTAATATTACACGTTGTTTGGAAAACACTTACATTGGCAAGAAGGAAATAGTTTCTGAGATGCTCTGATCAAGTAAGTCCATTATAAAATGCTTATAGATATATTTGCCTCCTACCCTCTATTTGAGCTCGCAAACACAATAAGGAGGGAGCACGTTTATTTATATAACTTAAATTGTTCTGAGTGAGCCTTTATCCTTCACATACAAAGAATTACAAACAACGGTGTTAGGCCATTCCAGACTTAATGGGCTCCCTAGGACCATATCAATACGTAAAATGAAAAATCCAAATAAGAAAGTTGGGTTTTTTTTTTTTTTCCAATTTATTTGACACCACCTTTGGGAAGTGAACAAAGACACACTGTCAAAAGCAGAAACCTGCACAAAATGTTACTGTTTGTTCCCCGTGAATGCAGAGGTACACTTACTCAAAGAAAGAAATTCCACTGCTCTCCTGAGATTTCCTCCCTTTAGCTGAATTTAGTGCCAAGTTCACTCAGCTAAAGTTTGGTTTGTGTTAGCATGCCAGATACAAGTTCCTGTAAGTCAGGTCTGTTACTCAGTCACAAATTAAGTGCCAAGCAAAAACTTGGTCTTACATAGTAACTTCAAAGTTACATGAATTAAAAAATGACCATTAATAGATCATTCTTGGCCCTTACTTTACACAATTCAAGCACCGCTTTTAATTGAAAATACTTGATAAATAATTTGACAATTATGAGGCCTAATTTTGTGTAATTTCTCCTCCAGTTATGTCTTTTGGACATGTTAAGGGATCACAAATTTCTACATTGCTCAATCAGTAACTACAGTATGGCCTCTGAAGTATCCTAAGTTCTTTCAGAAGCCTCATCTTCTGAAGTAAGTCTCAGGTACCAAATTCTTTTTATCTGAAAACCACCAATGTAAGACAAGTATTCATCAGAGCGTTGTCAAAAGAACTTAGGAAGTACAAGGACAGGGTGACTGATCTGCAGGACCAGGGAAGCAGCTTTATATGTGACAGCAAGACAGGGACAGGGAAGATCTCAAACCAAAAGGGATATAATTTAATTAAAAATGAGAGGGGGAAAGTACAGAAACTGTCTTACTTGAAACAAAGTATGCCTGGTACCGAAATTCCCAAGTTTCAAGTGGATACCTACGTTACACTATATCTGCTTTTCTAAGGACGAACAAGCAGAGTTACATACATGATTCTCAAGTATCGGAATAAAATTTTACTGCAAACATTACAACTGAACCAGACTTGGGCTTACTTTTTCTGAAAAACTGTTACAGAAAACTCCTGTTTTTTACACAAAACTCTGTAGTTTGAACAAAAAGATATGATACATGAAATGTATACATAGACTTCAGATTTTCTCTTTTTATCCAAAAATAAGCTTGAAAGCTTCTTACTAAAATTTAAATTAATTGGACAGCCACCAAACAGCTTTTATGTAAAAGCACTGTTCTGTTTTTTTTTTCCTATGAAGATATAACTCATAACTACTGCTTTACATTAAATGTACAACTACTTTTAAATATAACATGGATTTTCAATATATTTTTAAAATAAACTAATGTTAAGTCTATAGCGAAGCCTGCACAATGAGCTAGGCAGAACCAGGGCATGCAGTACGTAAGTACACAGTAATTGTGGCAAGGCAAAGCGCCACAGCATATGCGATCACATGGACTAGGTATATATAGGCTGCCACTTAATGCCAGCCAATTGCTTAGAAAAACCCCAGCACTGAGTAAAAATCTTTCGCTCTTCAAAGATTTTCTTCATTTTAATCACAATGAAGAATACAAATAGAATGTAGAGGACAAAACTTTCTTTTGTTTGGGTTGTGCTCAGTTAACACATCATAATCAAAGAAAAAAAGATCTGTTTCAAGCAGTACAATCAAAACCTAAAGAAACTCCGTAAGCCACAAATATCTTGAATAGAACTGCTGCAGAATTATATTATCAAATGAAAGACTACTGACAAACAGCTTACTGTCCTATGAAATAGGCACATCAGCAAGAAAAAGACACCGTTGCATCAATAACATGAATCTGTTTTACCTACACAAGATGAACCCAGCAAGCAATGAGACATCAATGAATGGCTGACAAAGTTTATTTTTCAACTCAGACTTGACACAGAATATACTTTGTAATACAAATTCTGAAGTTAATTCATTAAATTCAGAACATTCAAACAGGTAAATAATTTCAAGACAGAGCAATCACCAGTTTTGCTTTAAAACATTTAATGATTTCATTACGGCAAACTGAGAACAAACTACTAGATAAGCAATTACAACCCCGCCTATACCAAAGTATCACACAGAATCTTTGGTACTATTTTGAAGTTTGCAAAAGCAGCACAGTTAATGCCTTTGCAGATTAGTCTTCATCCTTCATACAGAGCATGAAGCAGAACTACTAGCAAAAAGAAGCTGGTTTTCTCTGAACACTAATTAGAAACTCAAGAATGCAAGTCATAAGGGCAGGAAGAAAGACAAATCCTTAAGAAAAATATGACTTACCAGACAGACGAGTTTAGCTGTGTCTCAAGTGCAGAAGAAGAACTTTCTGTATATGTAGATCTTGTTTATTTAGCCCTTTATGAAGGTTTCTCTCAAGATATTAATTTAACTCACATGCAAGAGTCTGCGAAAGAAAAGGAGAAAGAATCTGAGCTGCTGGCTGATGTTTTTGTTCTAAGCACATTTAAGCTATTTTCAGCGGCAACGGGCTTGCCTACAATCAAAATGAAAATGCAATACAGAATAACCAGCCTCCCAACCCAAGCTAAAAAAAAAAAAAAAAACCAACATCAGGAAATCCATAGCAAAGAAACTTTGTTCATTGTCCAAATTTTTATTTAAAGAAACAGAAAGAACAGGGAGCAAGCAGTGTGGATGATGAATGAAAATACTGTAAAGAGGAAATCTGGGGCCTTGAAGACTATTACCTGTATCTCAGGAAATGAACCACCACAGATATTTTTTATGTGAAAAACACATTTTGAGTTTAGTCATCTTGCCTTCTTTACACAAGGGCTCATCTGAGATGGAAATACTTGTCTTTGCATTTAATTGCATCCTATGTGGCTGGTATACACATCTGAGAACAGGACTAATCAGTTTACCGAGACTGAAGCCAGTAGTTTGTTTCTAGTTTGCATCTGAAGTTTCCAGTTCCAGCACCAGTGCTATTTGGGAAGCTTAGTGACCTGAAGCTGCTGGCACTCCATTCTTTCCACCGGGGCCATTCAGTGACATGATAAAGATCTCCCTGCCCTCTTTGGCCACATCCCCAACCAGCTGGCTTACCCTCCCATAATGTAAAAATACTGGGAAATGTAAAGTATCAATACAAATTAATGATTATAGGAAAAGACCCAAAACCATCTTGATGGCTACATAAAAGCTAATTACTTTGACTTTTCAGACAACACAGGTAAGTTAAGTCAGTGGAAAACCACCATTGTTATTTAACTTTTTGCAGCTTCTTCTGGGCCAGGAAGAAGCTTCCAAGATGTCCCTCTGTGTACCTCAGCAATTCTGACAGACACAACTTTCTTCACCAGAACAACTTTTCACACGTGTCTACGCTATTAGGCACTGCCACTGAAAAACTTGTTACTTTTGTTCAAGGAAAAGGTATGAGATTTGAAGTTATTCTCTACTCAAAACCTAAAAGAGGCTGGTGTGGTGGAATTACTAAATGTTTCAATATCTATTAAACTTCCGATCAAGTCTACTTAAGCACACTCATTTGAAAAATTTTTAACACACCACGGATCACCTTAATTTCTGATTTATCTGTGAACTATTCGAAAGTTACATTGACACATGAAACAGGATGCCAGACACACAAGCTATTTAGTAAACTATTAAAATAATAAAGCAATGCTCATTGTTAAAAACAAACACAAAAAGCATATTTGTTCCTGAAGACTCATATAAAAATGATTAGCTATAATGCACTTATAACAATAATGAAGAAGCTGCCAAGCGCGAAAATATAGCACAAATTCTTTCTGGTTAAATCAAAAGCATCCCTTCCATTTGATCCCAACTATTTTTAGTGTTACTGTAGTTAAAAGCAGCTACAACAAAAAACACAACCCCACAAACTCTAAATACCAACCCATTAAATTAATCATTACTGCTGCTTCATTCCAAATGGCTAGTTTAAGGCTATTATTTTACCACAAAACTAGTTCATGAAGTTAAAAAGCTCTGTTTATATTTAACTTGAGATCCATGAACAGAGATTTAAGGACTCCAGATCTTAAATTTCAGACAATATATGACTGTGTGAATTATAGCCAGCCTGAGAGCTGCAATGGTCAGGTGGAACATGGAGTATAGCTTGTAAATAAACACAAGACCTGTATGTACCAGACCACTAGTATCAGCTGCTACATTACCCGGCTATCCATAATGCTTTCATCTGGCGGTTACAAGCTAAATCAACAAATATCTGTATGTCAAATACTAATACTATGCAAATATGAAAAGAAACAAATGCGTTAAAATCATTACTAGCAGTATCAATTTACTACTGAAGGAATACAACACACGATGCTTTGCAGCACAGCATTTCTTTTCTGAAGGATTTTCTCAGAAGGCCGATTTACTGTTAGCTGATTGATCGACCATCAGCGCTGAGCCCATTCTGGTACCTTATTTCTTCCTACACTCTCTGCAACTGTTTTTGTGTAAATAACAATTTACCTATTAGTATTTATAGCATTTACTAAATGTGACAAAAGCACTGTTTTGGTACATACTGAGATGTGCTTTAACTACTGGATATAAATTGGATGATCTTTATTTACATGAAACATCAGATGCCATAAATACCATGTATACCATCTAGGTCTCAAAAAGAAATATATCTGTATGCTTATTAGTAGAACAGACAAATATGTCACTACCACCAAGATTATCACCTTATGCTTTTCTTCAGAGACTGATTATAATCGTATCTGCCATTTTGTGGCTATCAGCAACACTAAAATCAAGCATATAATCTCTTCAGTGGCACACTGCAGTGCGATTTAATCAATGGTTGGTATTAAGCAATTCAACCATGACCAAGAAGTGTACAGTTCACACTGCTAATGTAGGTACTCGGTGCAAGTCTCTAAGAGCTCCATGACCAGATGCTACAGGCCAGAGATCTGATAAACCAGAAGAAAGAATCTTGATAGATGAGAGATATGGAAAAGTGTTCCACATGCTAACAGACCAAAGAGCTGCGTACCTGCTCCACCGCACACATTCATATAAAGGAAATCTCAACTTTTCTAGACCTACCCTTTCAAACACTGTTGAGTCACTGAAGCTTCACATAGAATGGCTAAAGAAGAATCCTCCTTTTGAGAAGTCTCCCTGTGTAGATTTCAAGCTATGCAGATGAACACCATACAACTAGGTGCAATGACTATTTTCTTCATATTATTCTATACATATTTCTATTCAGATCTTTTAATAGTAGTGGAATACCTTCTAGTAACATGATAACGTGTTTAAATGAATTGCCTGCCCCAGGAAGAAACAAGGAGTATGGATCAGATTTTTTCCAAATAACCACATCTCTTGAATTTCAACTGAACGCTGACAGATATCATTAAATGCATTTAACATCAGAGAATGCAAGCACAATGCATGCACTGTGCACTTGCAGAAGTCTCTTAAGAGAGTTCATTCCTAGAACTGACCATTTCAATCTCTGAAATGAGTATTTCCTGATTACAGGAAAAAAAAAAAAAAATCTATAGAAGGACAGGAGGGACGCTATCAACAACATGCTTAGTCCTGGACTTCAGCTAGTCTTGCAAATGTCTTAAGACACATATGATCCTAAAGGATCTTAAAAATAAGCATGAACCTTTTTTTCAATGTCTCAGGTGTGCTTTCAGCAGCTTCCACTGGTGAAAAGCAATGGAGCTACAAGGAAGCATGGCCATTCTCCTGGACAGGATGGAATACCTAGTTATACATAGATCATACAACCTATTACTTGTGGTTGTTTCCACATAATGAAAAATAAACGAAAACCGCATGGACACAGATTAACTGAACCTACTGCCAGGCATGCCTGTCTTCAGACAAATGCATCATATGCCTATAAAGCCAAAGGATGAAACTAGATGGGAAAAGATTAATCTCCAGTGACATCAGTTTAATTTCTAAAGTTCAGTTAGACATTAGTACTTTGAGGTCTGGCATCATCAGATGAGTTGTAATCGGTATTCACCTATGCTCAGTATGACCGTGCTCGTGAATGAAAGAGTGACAATGGTCAAAAGTTGCTCAGAACACGTACCTGAAAAGTTCTTGAGAACTGGTTTGAGGTTCATTTCCTTGATAGAAAGAGTCAACCTCTCACTCAGAACATTTCTGCACTATTTCATTCATATCTGACACAAGATATTTACAACTATCACAAAACTACTAAAAAGTAATTTACTGATGGTCAGTTTATACTTTTTCTCCTCTTTAATGTATTAAGATCAATCATTATGTGTTAGCATAGGAAACCTGGTACAAATTTCCCACCAATGAGAGCTTCATTTTTATACATAAACTTCTTCAGAAAAGAATAAAAAAACCCCAAACTTCAGCTCCTTTCTCCTACTCCAGAACTTCTAGGGCCTTGTTAACTATAAAAGCTTCTTAAATTCTCACTAGGGGAAATCTATGCACTGATCAAAAGTCATAATAAACTTCCATCAGGTACAATAATCAAGGTCTGACTGAGGATTAACAGGTAGGAAATTTTTAGGTAGGAAAGCACTGCAGACAGCTTTCTTCTATATTAACACTTCTTGCCCTTCCGCCTATCATTAAATGCAGCTGGTATTCTACCCAGGTTATTCTTAATACATCTGAATGCCTTATGTCATCCTCCATGCCTCAGTCTCATGTAGTGGCAGTAGTTTAAGAATTGTCATATTAGAATGACAGCACATATAACAATGACTACACATACACATGCAGTTTTCTTCAGTTGGATATGTGTAAAAAGGTGTTCTGGAAACTTTCTGGATCATCATATGAAAAAGAAGAACTTCTGAAAAACCTTCAACATTAAAAACCCCACATAAGCAACAAATCCTGACTTTCAGTCTCTGCCACAGTCTCGTTTGAGCTACACATTGAAAAAGGTGGATCATCTATTGAAAAAGAAACTGACTCAAGCTTTCAGAACACAGGATTCAACACTGCAAGAAAGAACATGTAGGCAGCCAAGTTACTGTGATAGTTACCTCTGACACTTTTTCCTAAACCTAAAGAAAATAAGTGACCTCAATGAGCTACCCATGGTGACAACGTAAAATACTTCAAAATTTCTCCCAGCACAGCTACAAAGCAGTCTTGCTCTTATGTACCTATCTGTCCCAGCACACATAGCAATAAAACCTTTGGTCAAGACATTTCAAGAAGTGGGATATTACCTACATCCCTCAGGGACAATGAAATGCAGCCTCTGTGGACAGTACAGAAGTGACACGTGTAGCATTTATCACTGCTCCATGGCTTCATAGTCTCCATACTGAAGCTCTGGTTAGAGAACTCTCATTTTTAGCAAAGCTTTCAAAGGAGAGTGAAGTTTGGTGAAGTCCAAACAATGGAATTCCTCATTTTTTTATTGCTCTGTTACCACACTGGTTACCCACAGAAGCAATTCTGTTCTGCAGTATCTCAGTATATCCCAAAACAGCTCTCCACATTAAAAAAAGCAGAGCACTCCACACAGCCTAAAGAGTGTTTTCCATCATTTCCTTCAAACAATTAATGGTGGATGGCCCACCTCACTAATAAAGTTACTAAACTTTTCTCTCCAGGTTTGGTGTAAGAGTGTTTCACCCCTATATAACACATTAGAAAAACTTGGACACTGGGAAGGAAGACCAAAAAGAAGAAACTTGGAATTGTGGCTTTTTTTGGCTTGTGTTCCTCAGAAAGCACTCAAGAGCCAGCCAAGAGTTATCAGGCAATCTCTAATCCAGCAGAGCATCCAAGAAGCCTTCTGAATTTGTAACAGAAGTGTTTTACTGATAACTCACACGTTTGAAAGACATGGATCAAGACATCAAGTACGAAGAATCATGCTCTCACTTCATTAACACCAACTGATGTTTGCGCAAAACGGCAGATGCTTGATGAAGAGTTGCCTCTGCTGCTGTTCTCCAGAACAGCAGATCTGTGTTGTCTTTAGAAGACACCATCTGTTTTTAGCTATATTCAGTTCTCATTTTTGACTTTGGAATTTAAGTCTGTTCCTCCCCCCCCTCAATTATAATAAAATTTTGTCTAGTGATAGAAAAAATTACGTAAGACTGAAACCCCTAGCCAGATTGTTGTGAAAGAAGTTTTGTAAATAAGCAGCTCTGCTATCACAGCAAGTTGAGTTTAGTATACAAAATTAAAATTTGCTTTTCAGGAATCTTGATATACCTGAGAACTTTTAGAAAAGCTACAAAGTATCACTGACTGTCTTTATGGTTAGATGTTTCTGAAGATGCAAAAGGCTCTGGTATAAAGTCAGCATCTACGAATTTGTGACCTTCTTTATGTTTCTTTGAGATCTAATATACCAAACCCAAAACAACCTAAGATGCTTATCAAGACAATACATCTGTGGAAAATTAATCTGTTCTCTAAATAGAAGCTGGGAAGATGGCTAGTACCAGATCTTCTGCCAGTCACCTTTGGCAAAACCAGACTGAATTTCACTGCTGCAGATTAGTTTGATATCTAAGGTCTCAAAACCAATGTTTTGTCAGTCACTGAAATGGTCACAGTTTTTAATATGTTTAATAACAGCATTATATAACATAGAATCCTTTAAAAATTACAAGACTTTTAACTGAGCACCAAATAAACACATTGGAATATAAGGAGACTCTCAAGCCTGAAGTGAAATAACATGCATTAAAAAAACCCCAACAATTAAAAGCATACTACCTAAAGATTTGGAGCACCTTGGTCATCTGTTGTAACCAATTCCAATACTGACGCCAATTTCGCATAACTGGCAGCAAACCATATAACCGTGCTCCTAATGACGTGAAAAGCGACTACAGTCACTGCAGCTATCGCCATGAAACTGGACCAAGAGAATGATATGCCTGCTAAGAGCACTATTTTCCTAGTAAAACTAACTTCCTCTGTTCCAAGAGTAAACAGTTAAAAACGTATGGGGAAATAAATATGAAAAGGCCTTTTCAGGAAATGGAGAACAGGAGCTCATTGTTTATCTCGCTATTGATTCACACCGCTAGTCCATTGTTTCAAGAACTTTGTACAAGGTTATTTGTCTTTCAAACTCATTTTCTGCTAGAATGTGTTCAACTACTGTGTAGGATGAAGGGTTTTTTTTTGGGAGGGTGCTGGGGGCATTAGGGAACTGGGTTTCCCCAAAAGCCTAAACCTCAGACATGCGAACAAGCTGGGACTCTAAACCTGCGATGCTCATTGTGACTCACCAACTTAAATGACTGGGTTTGTTGAACTACCTGCTCAAAAGGAATTTTGAGCCCAAATCCAAAGTGACAATCTTTAAAATACCCATTTTGCATATACCCAAATTCCTAAGCATCTACAGATCTTTTAACAGTAAACTTCCCCGTTACCTAAAATTCTCCTGGTGGACCAAGCAAGTGGTGTCTCACTATGATGAAACCACTTTGGTGACAGCTGTCATGTACAGACCTGTGTTTTATCAACCTCGAGTCTGAGGCACAAACATCCTCAAGATGTTCTCAGGTTATTTGCACTCTTTATAAAAACCGCGGAAGATGGTGTTACCCCATTACTTTTTTTTTTTTTAAAAAAACCCACTGTACTGATGGTCATTAGAACATCTGCTACAGATACTGAAAAGCTGGATTAAATTTCCAGACGGATTTACAGTTACCTCTCCCACTTTGCTGACACAGAATACTAAGCATCGAGCTACTGTCTGGTCTTTTGAGGACACTGGCCCATCTTTTATAGACTAATTACAGACTTCATGTGGCTCACAGAGCAAGAGCCTGACTCTCTCTCTTCAGCTTAATAAAGCAAATTTACCTTGGAGAAAAGAAAATTTGAGTCACTACTGCAGTTACTCAGAAATATTACCACCCGAACAATATACTCTGAAATATTAACATCTTCAGACAGTTGGCCATGGATAAGACTGTGCATCCTTCTCAAGGGAGAATTACCATCACTAGGCTCTGAGCCGTGCATGCTCCTGGGCACGGCTGCCCCTCTCAGTCTCGAGCTCGCCAGTCCATGCAAAACAAAAGAAATTCACAGAAGAAACACAAGTCGCAGTTCCCTTCTTTCACTTCACAAAGATTTATGTTACAGAGCACACAAGCCCTAATGCCATTCTGTTCTTTCTTAAACCACCAGATTATGGCCAGGCCGGCTTTACACCTCCACACTCTGTATTGAGTTTCTATTCCAATTACCATGACTAAATCCACAAAGGAATTTGGGCTTCTCAATAATTAACACAATGGTGTTCTGCCAAATTGCTAAGCTGTCAATTTAGTAAAGAAAAAATAAGGGACTTATATGAACAACAGTTCTTAGCTCTACTAATCAAGTAATTTTAACAATTTCTGCTACTCGTAGCACAGAGGGTAGGGGACAGCAGACCTACCGCAGCTGAAGCTGTCAGGCACTGAACTCCAGGGTGAAGGGAATGACACTTGTCACCTCAACTGAGTACAAAACCTCTTACTAGAAGTCAAACAACAGGTAAAAGCAGTGTAGAGAACCATCTCTCTTAAACGTTCCTTTAGTCAGTTTATCCATTTTGCTACTATAGTCCATTTAACTGAAAACACAACCTTAAGACATAAACAACTGTGTAAAGCTTTGAAGGCTTCCAGCTATGGGAAGATAACACTTCAGCATTTTAGTATACAAGCTAATACTGGCAGAGCGTAATATTTTTCTGATTTTTTGTTTTTCCCCCAAGACTGAGCTCAAAGGCAATATCTGGTTTTCAGCAAGACCCAATTTGGGTTTCCTACCTCTAACTGCAATATAGGATATTAACATCATAAAAACAGCTAAAGCTAGCCAAAGCTCATCGAGATACAATTGCCTCAGCAAACTCTGTTTGCTGCGCAGTTTCACACAATCATGACAGTTACCAGTAGGTAAGTTAGCAGGTAGCTATTTCAGGAGCTCAGGTACATGCCACCACTGGACTCAAACCATTTGCAGCTACACTACCTCCACCTTTGCTCACCTTCATGTTGCTCATTGGTAAGAAAAGGTGCTGCCAAAATCTCTGAGCCTACTAAGCCAGCTCCTGCTCCCAACAAGGAATCCAATCATCTTGTCTCCAAAATCTGAAAGAAGGGCTACAAGCAGCATAAGAATAGCAGAAAGGAGAGTTACTGCATCCATCAGAACAAGGTGCTGAAGCAGATGCGTCCTGATAACAGTATCCTAACCAAGGCCGTGGGCATCGTGAACTCCTTTGTCAATGACATTACTGAATGCATCACTGGAAAAGCATGTCACCTGGCACATCACAAGAAATGTTTGACCATCAGTTCCTCTGAGGTGGTGTCTGCCATCCACCAAGAGCTGCCCAGAGAGCTGGCCAAGTGTGCCATGCCTGAGGGCACCAAGGCTATCAGACAGATACTACAGCTCCAAGACCTAAAGTGTGCTTTTGCCCAAGGACTTGGAGGTACTGGTGGATGAAAAGCCGGACATGAGCCGACAGTGTGCACTCGCAGCCCAGAAAGCCAACTGTATCCTGGGCTGCATCCCCAGCAGCGTGGCCAGCAGGGCGAGGGAGGGGGTTCTGCCCTTCTACTCCACTCTCATGAGATCTCACCTGCAGTGCTCCCTCCAGTACTCTGGAGCCCTCAGCACAGGAAAGACATAGACCTGTTGGAGTGCGTCCACAAGGAGGGCCACAAAAATGATCAGAGGGATGGAATACCTCTCCTATGAGGACAGGTTGAAAGAGTTGGGGTTGTTCAGCCTGAAGAAGAGAAGGCTCTGGGAGACCTTATTGCGGCCTTCCAGTACTTACAGGGGGCCTACAGGAAAGATGGGGAGGGACTCTTTACCAGGGATTGTTGTGATAGGACGAGGGGTAATGGCTTTAAACTAAAAGAGCTTAGATTCAGACTAGATATAGGGAAGAAATTTTTTACACTGAGGGTCGTGAAGAGAGGTGGTAGATGGCCTATCCCTGGAAACACTCAATGTCAAGTTGGACGTGGCTCTGAGCAACCTGATCTAGTTGAAGGTGTTCCTGCTCATTGCAGGTGGGTTGGACTAGATGGTCTTTAAAGGTGCCTTCCAAGCCAAACCATTCTATGATTCTGTCTGTACCACGTTCTGGCACAACTGGAAGTCAGCTTGAACTCTCCTTCTGACCACATGCTTTTACCCAAAACCACACATTCTTTATGCCTTCACTTGAATTGTTTCTATAGAGTGATTCTGAAGGGATTTTTGACGGGATAGCAGTGACAAGCTGGTTATTCATGAAGGGTGTGAAAACAGATCTGGCTACAAACCAAGCCATGTCAGCTTGTAGGAAGTCACAAAGCATTCTGACTTTGGGCAGTATCAGAAGCAGCAGACTGAATTTGAGTCAGTTCTCCTACAGCCCCTCATATCTCCAAAGAGAAGGGATCTCCAGTCATCTTGTCCATCTGCTTCAGAACAGCAAAATTGACAGTAGGTGTATCATTCCTGACAGATATTTGATCAGCCTGTTTCAGAAGGCATCCAACCAAGAAAGATACCCCAACTTCTTTAGATGCTCCAGCATCTAGTTATCCTTAGCATTACTTTTTTTTTTTCCTAGCTCTAACCAGTGTCCTCTCCTCTAATTTAAGCCTGAAATGTAGTAGTTCAGGTGATTTACATATACAGAATCAAGCTCAAATTCCAAACATACACAACAAGTCAAAGCAGGACGAGAGCTGCCCACCTGCCAGCCTACCCCTTCTTTATATTGCATTGCACACAGCACAGCAAGTTTGAGGACCTGCAGGGTAGCCATAGATATTGAGGCTTGGCCAACAGATAACACTAAGGGAAGTAACATGACTTAAAGAAAATACTATGTTAGATCAGGACTCAGCTCAAAATCTCTTACAGATTTAGAAGTCACCTTATTCAACAGTAGAGCTGAATCACTGCTTTCTTTAAAGGTACCATGGATCCCTCATGTATAATCAGCTCAGTGGGCAGAGTAAAGCTGTTTCTCACCCTTCCACTTCTAATAAGCTAGAACTGGCCTATGAAGCTTGTGGCCTCATGCTATCTGCAGGCACAGACTTAATTTACAAAGTTAGGCCCACACAATAAAGACAATAGATAAATTATACACAGCATGAACTATGATTCCTGCATAGATGTTCAAAAGCTCTAGGGCTGCGAGAGCCAGAATGGAAAACCCAGGGCATCAGAGTGTGATCAGTATCAACGTACATCTTGGCTAGAAACATCAAGGCTCTCAAGGCTTTATGTCTCATAAAGTGAGCATGACCCCCAAAACAGGCTTTAACATGTACCAAATTGTTGGTGATTCCCAGAGAGACACAGACAGTACCTGCCTCATATCTTTTTTTCCCACTCACACATCAGTAGATAAATGTAAGGACTCAACGTGTAAGTTCACCTGCAATTGGTTGGAGCAATAGCATCACTGGAGGTATACAGCTGGATGTTATTACATAGCAGCATGCTCATACTGTCCTGAAAGGCCAAAGCTACGGTATCTTGTTAATTGCAAACATTTGGCTCAGAACTGTACAAGAAAATTTCATGCCCTGGAGAACTTGCAACTGATATTTTTGGATTTGAAACCCTTGACGCCTCAATTACAGTATTATCGAAAGTGATGCTTTCCAGACAATCCAAATAGCGACTGTTGTAACTTTGAGGACGGATAAATTCCAGAAGTATGTCAGAGAAGGGGAATGATATAGCAGCAGGAAGCTGCTAAACGATGTTTCTTTTTTAGGTGATGGCAAATCACCTGGGCAATCTCCTCTTCTGCAATATGATGTATCGTGATTAACCAGAAGTCCCTAAAGCAGAAAACTGATCCCTTCCTGTTCAAATCTCTTCATTCCTGAAGATCATCATTTCCCCAGAGATGTGACAGTTCCTCACAGTAGTAGCTTGGAGGGGAAGGAGGACTTGGCTTCTAGAAAGTTCTTCGGCTTCTGAGAGTGAAGTTTTAGCACAATGCTGACATCCCCCAGTGGATGCTCTATACCCAAATTAGTCCTAGGAGAATGGCTCAGGAAATCAGTGCTGGGCTTTCGTTTGTTGTGCCTTCTTGTTAACAGAAGCACATTACTGTGTTGTCATTTATCATGCATTGCTTCAGCTAAGTGAAAATGAGAGCTCTTTTGCAGTTTTTGTTTGCTATTTGTGTTCTCTATAGTACCATTAATTGCAGAACGGGCTATTAGTTTGAAACACTTGTTTGAGTTATTGTCATGCTTTTCCTAGCTGGGGAAAGACAAGCTGATGTTTGCTGTGTTTAAGGCAACACAGGATGTTACAGCTGTATTGCCAGTTAATTGCTCTATGTTGATGTATTTGCAGGCCAGAATTAATTTTTCAGCTAACACAACTGGACCCTCCTTTAAGTGGCAAGTACAGTGACAACAAACAGAAGTTGTTGTGGGTGACGCTACTTAAAGGATTTTTAGCAATTTCCTAATTCTCCTCCCTCAGTACATTTTCATTGCTGATCAGTGAACATCATTAATTAATAAAGAATCCAAAACTGCAGCCATGTTTTCCACCAAAGGTTTTCTCCCTGCATAGAAAAATTCTTCCACGAGTAAGACAGTCTACAGACACAATTCTAAAATAACACTTCCTTGCTATCTCCATTTTTGGTAGTCAGTATGACACATGATGAAGGGCTACACACACTTTTCAAGAGATGCAGCATGAAACATTTTCTCATGAAAAATCAGGCCTTTTAAGAGATCCCAATTTGTATAACAAAAGCCAATGCCAACTAGGAAGGTGGAGAGAAAAGTCCTCGAAAATATTCTCGACAGCAACAAACTGACAGTTGGAACAATATGACTATACATATTTTGGACATTGGGTAAAGGAAACAGCACCTGCGTCCATACCATAAACCTAAATCCACAGCAGTTGAAATTATACAGAAGAAGGTTTGAAGAGCAGAAATGAAAACATCGCAGTCACATTCAGGCAGATCTTAAGCTACGTGAGAACTGGAAGTCAAAGGTAATAAAGCTTGAAGTAGATACTCTATTTATCCCTGAGGTTTAACACTTATTAAGTAATTTCCTGTCTTTGAAAAAAAAAACAAAACATATGGAAAGGCGGATTTCCCTTCCTAGAAGTTGTTTACTTCCTCAGAGCTTTAACATCCTCTGTTTTTCAAAGTCATCCATCTAGTAATAATAAAAGCTCAAAAGACCCCTTTTTGCCCCAAGGCTTTCAATTTTTCATCAGCTTTGTCCTGTTCAAAACAGAAATTCTCAATTCTAACCCTTAGACAAAGATCACTACAAGCAACAATGGACTAATAAATGTTTGCACTTAAAAAAACTAAAGGATTAAGTCAGTGACTTCTGTCATCCTCTGCTTCTAAAATGGCTTAAAAGCTTTACATATATGAAAAAAATAAATTGAGAGCTTGAAAGGCAAATTTTCTCTACTAAATTTATACAGGATAGTTAATCATCTCAGTTTTCTATCTTACCTCCTGAAAGAGAATGTAGAGATAAAAATGTTATCAAATTACAATGTATATGAAACCATTAAAAGTAGATGTATTAGACATATCTTAGCAGAAGTTTAATTATTACAAACTTAGTGTCCAAAACACATTAAGCCCCTTGCATTACCTTGCCTTCTGCTACGAACCCCTTGACTTGCAATTTAAGCTCAAGCACATTTGATTCCTAAAGCAATTAAACAAATTGCTCATAAGGAAAACATCAGAAAAGCATTTAATGTTAATTTTTTAACCTTTGCATTCTGACCAGCAGGGTGAAAAGGAATGATGTATGATCGACAGTTATCTGAAGACTAGAGTTTGAAACTGGAGTACAACAACAGAGTGGAGGAAATCACTAATAGTTTTATGTAGTATCTGTAGAGCTTTTGGTTATTTATAACAAAATCAGCTTATGATAGACTGGTGGCATGAACTAGAAACATGTGAGTCGAGATCAAAGTCTAAACTGTCCTTAAGTTGAGTAATTCAAGCCATTTTTATAGTACTTTTAGAAACAGAAATAGCATTGAAATATAAACAAAACAAAACTCTATTATAACCACTGTTAGGCGATCGATACCTAAAAAAGTCAACATACAAAATCTTTTTAGGATACAATATTGAAACATTGCTGCCTCTGTAATGACAACACAATATCTCTATTTCCCGATTCATCCTCTTCATGAAACTAAGGTTACCTTGATTGAGATGGTGACATTTCAAACTGTGTCTCTGATACAGAGAGCACAGAAAGTTAAGCATGATAAAACACCAAAACCTCACTGACCTCACTTTTCGAGTCTGGTTAGCATTTGTAGGATCCCAGCTTGAAATGCACAGCATAATTTGGAAGTAACTTCTGATGTCCATCAAGTTTTAGGAAGCAGAACTAATTCTTTTTCTACCAGGAGGACACCCAAAAAAATAGGATAAAATGTGTGTATATACACATCTAAAGCCATTTCCAGTAATAAATATACTGCAAATAAGGTTAGCAGATTCATTCAGATGGTGCCAACCTTTCCAGATCTTACTAATAAGACTTAAATGCCTATGTGAATTAAAAAAAAATATAAAATGTTATTTCAAGCTACAGAAATAGACAAAGGTGCAACATGTCTTTTCATCTTTTATTTAAATATTGCCAGTATTCTCCAAAAGGCATTTACTAGGCATTTCAGGCTGAGCCTAAAACTAGAATAGTAAGAAGATGGATGCTAAGGCCTTTTCGGTGGGATTTTAAAAGCACACAAATTTCCTGTAACTATTTTTAATGAATTCCGGGAGGACTTCTATCATTGCCTTCAAAGGCAGAATACGAACCAAGAGCTTCTGAAAATACCATAGTCTATAATAATTTCATTTGTAAGCTTCACTTTGCTAAACTTATCTCTGCCCTCCTCAAACAAAAAATATTTAAGCAAATTCTAAGTTCCTTGTTTAGAATGTGTCTTTGGAAAGAATAGTGTATACACCCAGGTTTGAGGGAAGTCACAGAAGAACAACTACCTTGAAGTCATGACCTTGCTTTTAAGAGACTTATTCAGACTAGATTCTTACAAGCCTAAACTTGAACCTGAATTTCAGCACTTACAGCAGGAAATACTAATTTAGCATTATGAGAAACAGGAAATTAGATTTCACAGTTTTGCAAATCCAAGGGTACAAATTTTACAATCATATACCGTACCCACCAAATGCGGGTAGGGGCCTCAGAGTACAGTTCTAAACTTCTCCCTAAAAAAAAGTTCATTAACAAAACTATTTGCTTTTGGGCACTGAAGAGCTAAAAATCCTTTTAGCTCTTTAAAAAGGTCCTCAGTAAAAACTACCCACATGTCAACACTAGAGAAAATAAGTCCTGTAACAAAAGGAGTGGCTTCCTTTGAGGAGATTGAATTTACATATATGATTAGAATGTTTTTACCGTTTTAGGTATTGAATGTGAAACTTTCACATCATTACCTGCAATTAGTTCAGAAAAACACACTTTTAATAAACATAAAGAGAAGCTGTTCCTAAACGTACCAGAAGATACAGTCCATAGAAGTCTAAAATTTATACAATACTGAAGATGACAGTACTTACACAGATTTCTGAGAGGACTACACACAAGAAAGCTTGCAATACAATTACTCTTTTAAGCCATGTTTGAACTCAAGCCACCTTCAAACTTCCAGCTCAGCTGATAATTTGAAAACCAAGTACGTGCACTGAGAAGCAGACAATCCGCAGTCCTACTACACAGGCGTATATAAAGCAAAACACATGCGATATCCCACTAACATTCTAACATAATTTTGCCCCAGTTAAAATAATTTGGTACAAAACCAATGGACAGGAATCAGAATGGGGAATTGCCAGCAAATATGGAGACATAGCAGAAGGAGCAGATAGCTCAGAGTGTAAATAGCTGTTTTGTAGATTGTTTGGGGTATGGACTTCAGAATCAGAGAATAAAGTTCCCTCTTTTACCATGGCCAGCTAAACTGAGCACCACAGCAACTTCTTTTACGAAGTGTTACACTTGCCTTCAAACTACTTACTGCCTGACCCCTATCCCCAGAATCGCGTTATTCCATCGCTGGTGAAGGACACCTAGAGAGAATCCCGTTTCCATAATGAATATTCACATAACTATCTATTTGAAAACATGGGCCAAACTTCTAATACTTCATCTAAAGTACTTATGAACAGCCAAGAATCGACCATTTGGGCATCCTAAGAATAAAATGCAACATAAAGAATAAAACCACAGAAGGGGATCAATTTGTTTTCAAATCTGCAAAGTGGCCTTGGAATTCGTAAGTGTACATACGTGGACTAAAAAACAATTAAAAAAAATAAATCTGTGGGATGCCCTGGCACACTGTGTATAAGTTGGAAATTTGACTAGAATGCAAATATAATGACTTTTTTAAAAAAAAAAAAATGACTTTTTTTAAAAAAAAAAAACAACAAACAAAACACAAAAGACCTTGGATACTCAAGCATGCGAATTCCTCAAGGACCTGGCTCATTTTCCCTCACACCTGCTTCCCCTTCGCTCTCCTAAGCACTGTGCTGTAGCTCTTCCTGAGAGGACTGATTTCTCCCGCAGCATTTTTGAAGTCTGATCTTTTTTTTTTTCTATTTTTTTTTTTTGTCCCCCATCAGGAATGCTATTGTTTAGGCCTCTGCTATCCCACAATTCAGCTACAGTATCTGGGCCCGTAGTTTTAGGTAAGGCTTTCTCATCTATGAAAAACGCACCGCAGGAGACCAGTCTGGTTTTTTGCTTTGAAGCCATCGTACCTGTCCCTGTCCCAGAACAGTGGGCACATCCAGCTGGCTCCTTGTCTTCTCACTGCAGCAATTATATCTTTCTCCTCTTCCCTTTCAAGCACTTCCATAATTCTCTTCCTATCTCCTCTTACAACTCCCAAAACTCTCATCACAGCTTTGGACGATATCTGCTCAGATTTTTCCACATATGTTTCATCCATTCATAAGAAGCGGTAGCCTTTTATCATAAGAACACTTCCCGAGTTTATCTACAAAGCTACTATTCGCTTGTTATTCAAATTCAGCTTTTAAATTTTGATTTCTGCTATAGGAAATCAGGAAACCAGGAAAGCACTGGTATCACGGTCAAGTTGTGGTCAATGCCTCCTGTTAATAAACCTGCTCTTCAGTTTACCTTTGCAATCAAGCGTGTTCCACCTGTTAATGTTCAGCACCTGGTGCAGACAGAACTCGACCCCAATCCTTTCTGTGCATGGTGATGATCTAATATCGACAGAAACAATTACTTAAACACACGAGTTTCCTTTCAAATAGCAACTGAGATGACAGTCTTTTTATCCGTTCATTAGGAAATAATTCATCTGCCCTTTCTCTTCTGATGGCTAATGATACCGAGAGGGAATGCCGGAACTGCAAGTGGAATGCATCTACATAGGAATACTGTAACACCTATTTGCTGTTGGTTGTACCTTTTGCAGTTCTTAGTCACACTGATGTTTTTATTTTCATTTGTGGTTTTTAGCTAAGTAGTGACTTATTTACACTTTAGAAAATTATATTTAAGATAATTGCACCACTGAATATTACAAAAAGTAAACAAATTCACACCTGGATTAATTTAGCATAACATCTCTGGAATTATTTTTGCCTTGCTCATAAGAAAACCACTGCCTCAAGTTGGAAAGCATCCTCCTAATGTTTCGCTATAGTATGTGTTAACTAGAACTGTTGCAGCCTTCCAAATCATTTTTGTAGAGTTTGCAGCCCGGATGATAAAGTGTGTCCTGAATCTGGCCTTTGCTCAAGACCATCTATCAGTCATCTGTGAATCAAAGGCCACTGGCAAAAGCATGTCAATGTGTAAATCTACAGCTATGCAAATAAGGAATTAAAAACCTCTCTCTTGTACTTGTTTAAAAGTAGAATGATAATCTGCAAGGCTCAGATTACATGATCCGTATCAGTAGAGTGACCCTTATAGAAGAAGTCTGTTAAAAGACTTGAATTTGCCTGATTATCTGCATGTATGTCAAAACAAAGTCCTTGGTTTGGTCTTTATTCTACTGTCAAACCTGTCAGCGTCTCACTTAGCTCTCATACAGTAGCACTTCACTTGATTAGCCTCTTTTGTATTTTACTTATTCGAAGTAAACCATTTGATTGCATCAGTCACACTGAAATTATTATTTCCTCAAGATTCCTAACAAATACAGATTTCTCCAAAAGAAAAACAGGGCAATTACCATGAATTTGATTATCTGGGAGAATGTCACTGCTTGGAGTTTCCTGTTCATTAGAAATTCACTAGGAATTAAATTAAATAAAAACTGTGCTGGCAACTGCTGGCTTCTGTCAGAATTTGCTTATTAAAACGTGCAAAATGTGTAACTGGCTAGAAGGAGCAGTGTGATGTACCTGATCAATACATGACTTAAATGATACATACTGAGTGTTTTCCACTGACATCCCTTTGGGTTGCTACTGCTCACTTATCTCTAAAATCCTTACTATTAGTAGGAAAAAAAATACAGGGTTGATGCCCAACTCAGACAACAGCTGCTTAAGATTTTAAGAAGTGTAAAGCACAAAACACACAGAAGTCAGTAGTGGGACTTCTGTGTTCAAAAGGAAATTATTTATTATATACTTCATCTAGACCAATCACTACAGTTTAGGATTGCCTTAAAAGCTGGAGTCTTTTGGAAATTCAAAACTTCCATAGATGTCTTATGATGTTTAAAAACTGCAGCTGAAATACCAAGCCAAAGCTGGGGCCGTCTAATCCATTAACCCTCCCCTCTTATGATGGCCCATACTGGCTGCTTCAGCGAAGAGAGCAAAACATTCTGTGCTAGAGATTTAGTGAATAGCCTTCCTAAAATACAATTCTTTGTAATTCTCACCAATCAATAATCACCTCATACCAATTATTTATTCACCCTTAATTACCATCGTTCAAGGAACTACAAAAGCTCTCATTATCTGCGTAATAGAATGGAGAACCTGAGGTTCTCAAATGAACATGAAATTCTGTGAGAAACAGGCATTTAGTACCTTACAAATGTCATTTTGCACCTGCTTGAAAACCACCAGCAATATCTTGATTTCGGATTATGTTTACACTTACAAAAAAGGAAATATTTTTGGTTTTATAATCCTGTCTAATTTTTTAATATTAAGAGAAGATGAACATTCAAAGACACACAACATTCAAGCATCCAATTTAACTGTGTTGTGTCCCCCCCCTTCCTCCTATTGCCCTGAATCACTACTTTTCCCTTGTGTTTGCTTCAAATAGTGAAAATACTGTTCATATGCACAGAGACCTCTGTAGTAACGTGTAATTTCTAGTTCATCCATTTTTCAGACATCAGAATTGATCCAGATAGCTGAATCATGGATAGCCTCCCCCCTCTCATCTGCTAAAACTAAACTTTGGCAATGGATTAGCTTTTAGGAAGTCAGTCCTACTAGATATCTTTGTTCTAGTCAGATTCAAAATGGTTTATGAGATTAGCTGTAAACAGCCATGAGATGCTTTGTTTATATTTGCATTTTATTCCAATCAGAAGACCAAAAGCAGTCTTAATCCTAACCCAATCGAAATTTGTACTTTCACAGTTTTTTGCGGTATAGCCTACTCTGCTTTCACACTTAATTTCATTAATCATAGTAAAAATATAAATCTGACTGCTCAGCTTTCATAACTCATTCTGTCTTTCCTACA
Organism: Pluvialis apricaria; assembly: GCA_017639485.1. NCBI lineage: Eukaryota > Metazoa > Chordata > Aves > Charadriiformes > Charadriidae > Pluvialis > Pluvialis apricaria. Next base: position 6,663,570 of record CM030010.1, read on the forward strand.
TATGATTAACACAAGTACTAATATCTCTTCTACAATTTACATCTCATAAATCCCCATTTCTATTCTTTTATTGGTTTTCCTTATCGCTAAATCTAGAGACGGGTCACTATTTCATCAACACCACCTATCAGATCTCCGTAATTAGCTAATTTGTCTTTCAAATTCTTACCTCAGGTACAAATATTTATAACGTTTCCTTGTTGACACAGGAAAACTTGTTGCATCTTCTGCGTCTTCATCACTTACGACTGACACATGTTTAAGTAATACAAATGCCTTGTTGCAAGGTGGCACGCTGTGTTTTCTGTGGCTTCCCACACTTGTGCCTATCCCACTGAGAAATATGTGGCTTTATTAAACACGATAACGCTCAAGGTACACTATGGTGATGAAGCTTGACGTTCAGGCTACAGTTAATGAGCCCTCAGACAACATGGCAACGTGCTGAAAAGAACACTCCATGGCTGTCTTGCTCTTGACACAGTCCCTACCCCTTCTCGTCGTGGGCTACACCGTCCAGCCCCAAGCCTCCTAAGAAGCATTACAACTACTTTTCAGCCTTGCTGCAGTTGAACTGGGACCCCACCTATTGACACTGCTCAAAAAAGAAAAACAACAAACAAACCTGTAAGGAACTGGACCCATTGTTTATAAACTGTTTGAAAAACCACAAAGACCTTTCCCACCTATTTTGACCTTCAGTCGCAACTACTGATTTCCTAGTAGCGTAACTGTTGATCTGATAAACAAAGGGAACCTTTAGAAATTAACGCATTTTACTTTATTTATAAGCCTCGACGAATTTGATTTCCAGCTATGAGAATTGCAGTTACTGATTCAATTTCCCTTGGGTTTCCTCACGCATCACTGCCTTTTCTTTTTGGTCCTGAAGTAGCAAAAGACTAAAGCCACTATGCTTGTGGACAAATATCTAATCAGCAACTGCTGCTAAAGTAGGGATAGCTTTAGTTACCCATCAAACAGTTCAGTTGTACACTGCTTTAATACTTGCACAAAAAATTGCAAGACTAAAAATAAGTAAAGCTTTCATTATTCAATAACTTGGCATTATTTTCTGAGAAGGCTAACGAAAAAGTTTACTGTATAGTTTGATCATAGTAAAGATTGAGAGGAAGAAGGGTTGCTTTTCCTGCCATCGTATTTTTCCCCCCATCCTTTGAGAGTTGGGATCTTCAGCATCAACTCTTAAAAAAGTGTACTATGTTACTCAGGTTACTTAAGAACACAGAACCACATCTGTGCTATTCAACCCCCTGATGGTGGTTGGTGAGGTTTTTAAGGGTGGATGAATCAGAACACTATCTTTATTCAGTACAGAAAGATGAAAAAAAATCAATCTATTTAGGGAGAGAAGTTAGAAATAACAGAAGAAAAGGCTCTGTCTTTGGAATTTCCTGCTCTACAGCAGCAATAGCTATGATGTATCACTGTTATGGAACAACACATCTGAACAGAAAAATACATTTCATGCTTCAAAAAAACTGAAAGCAGGAGTAGATCTAGAATGTGGTCATCCAGCATGCCTTTACTCAAAGATACATGCTGCCCTTTTAAGTATTTACTTCTCTCCCTTCTCCCTCCCGTACATGAGGTTTTCCATTACATCAGTGCCTTTGAAAGTCTTTTTAGCTTTTGTTTTAGCCCTAAAATGTTAAGAAGCTTCATAATTTCAGAAAGGTCAACTTTTGTTAAAACACTTCCATAAAAGATGCTGCACTATTTGATGAAAAATGAACACAGAGTACCCATGGTACAGTCATCTCTCAAACAGGAATATCAAACACTACATCCAACAGTAAAGTAAAAATACAAACTGGCAATGACTTACATACTTAATGCAATACTGAAATAGTGACATGGGAAAGGATCAATATCAGAATAGTAGGACACAATACTGAAGTATACGTTTGCAAAATTCTCGTTTACAAACAAGCAGGAATTGTCAACTTTTATTTCTATGTTTGTGCAGACAGCCTCACTGGAGCAGAAATATTGTTCCAAGGTCACATCTGACGCAATTTGCCCGCTCCAGATGCAACCTCATCATTGGTGTATTATATTCAATACCTGATCCTTCTGACAGAGAAGTGACATTCGGCTGCTCCACAGTGTAGCATTATACAATGTACCCTAATTCGATAGCGGAGCGTGTTCCCTGGGCACATGCCATCTGCATTGTTACTCACAGGCTGGTCATGTATGTAGGTACCCAGAGAACGGTCCACAGGCTGAGGGCAGATAACACATTCCCACACTACCTCTCGTAAGGTTATTGTGCTCCACAGACTGCATGGTTGTTTGATGCTTATCACTGTTTGTTCAAAGCTGACTATTTTAAACAAACATACCAAAAAAACTGCTACACCACTTTCTTCTACCTTCTTTGGTCATCCTGTTCTCTCATGTCTATTATGATTTGCACCTGCCACCATGATGCTGCATTTTCAGATTCATCTGCCCGCTTTTGCTGTGTTGGTATCCTGTTCATGAGCACAACACATGGGCCCAGAGTCACCTTCAAAGGTCATCAGTGTAGAAAAATGTCTGAAGTGACTGTAACGTTAAAGCATGACAGCTGATGTTATTTGCATCGCTGCTGACCAAGGGAGAGCCTGCCCTAGCATAACCTACAAACTTTCCAATCACATATAATCATCTTTTGGATAGAAACCGTGACTCCACTGAAACCTGAAAAAATTCTAGGCTTCAACTGGAACTTGATGTCACCCTGTCCAGTGCAAAAATACCCAATTTGTCCTGTGTCATAGTATTGTCAAGGTCTTCTTGTAAACCTTCTAAGTACACTTCAGTTCACCACGAGCTGAAAAATGCCCCTCTGCCTTCATGCCCATTTGATTTCTACAACAGTGACCCAATTCTACGTCTTTATACCTTACATCATGTGGAATTAGTTCACACTGGATACACTCTTTACTTAGTTGCTGTTTCTTACCTCTAACTCATTTAAATTCTTCCTCCACACCAGATTCTATTGCAGCACCTCCATGGCCATTACTGACAGTCACCGACTTGATTTACAAATAGCTCTGAGGGGATCAGATGTTGCCAAAGAGACAGTGAGAAAACAGAGGGAAGCTGGGAATTGATATGAGAAAAAAGACAAAGGGAGAAAAGCCGAATGGAAAGAGCCCAGAATATTGTTTTCAATAACAGAGACTAATAAGATGCATCTATCAGCACCTAATGGGTGCACCTGCTTAGTGATTAGTCATAGCCAGTCTTCACATGTTTTCTTACACCACAAATTCTTCATAGTGAGATTATGTCCACCCTGAACTGCAAAACCCTTCACATTCTGCACACTGCTATATCCGTATTTCTTAGTGTTGTAACAAAAGCTCTCGATCTCTTTCTTAAAGGCTTACAAACGCCTTAAAGGAAACACCAGCTCTGCTTGTTTATCGTTTTCATCATAATTACAGACTCAATCATAAATATTAATGTACTACCACACTGTAAATGCGCATTCCACTTTATAGAACACAGATGAAAGCAGTTCTCTAAACAACTTACTGTATGACCCCTACACAGAGGTATAGAAAAATAAGTTGGGGTGTGCATTCACCAAATAACAAAATCCTGGAATGATTCAAGTAAGATGGAGCTTTTCTAATGGAGAAAATGCATAGTAGCAATCCATTTATGTATTGCTGTTTCCAAATGCAACGTCTCATTTGGGGAGAACATGCTTGTCCAAATACTTTTGCAAGATACATATACACAGAAATAACACATTGGAATTTGGCTCCTAATTACAGAGCACTGGTTACTAATTTAACTATAAAGATACCAGACCTCAAATTCTTGATTTGATGCCCACTCAACTGCCCAAACAAATGGCTCATCTCAGTGCGATTTAAATCCGTACAATTATTAAAGAAGAGTTAAGACCAAAATATCATTTCATTTTCTATAAATGCAAGGTGAATCAGAATGTTTGGTTCGGTTGTCAGAATGATTTCATGCGTTTTAGTATTAGCTAATTCAGAAATTGTATTACTCGGTGAGAATACAGTTGGTAGTTCACAAAATGCTACTTTTAATACAAACGTTATCTGTACCGAGGGACTGCGGTTTTATTGACCTAGGTTTAACTACCGTTTTCATCTCTAAAGCAGATATGTTGCGATGAATAACTATTCAGACCAATTCACTTTGCACTGAAAAACCTACAGCATTCACACATAGACCCAATCAGAAGACCTCTCCCATTTCAGTTATTCCCTTCCGTTTGCCTTCACGTTTTTATTTCCTCTGCCTTCTCCGGCCCATCTCAGAATCGCCGAGACCGCTCAATAAAAGTTTAACCGCCTTGTGCTATTAATGTGCTCGTTCTCCATGTGGAGTGCTGGTTTCCTTCCTTTTATTGAAGGCCAAACGGAGGGGCACAATGGGTGTGTTGTGCTCTGCCTAGCACCGTATGGGTGATACCTTTAAAAACAGGAGGTGTCAGCGGGCTTGTAATACCACCACTCTTACCAGTCCGAGGACCACGACCCCATCAACCCCACAGCACTGGGGCATGCTGCCCAGGGAAAGCTGGTGAAAAAGCTGCTTTTTTATTATGACCTACATACTGCACAGCAGCAGTTGGACAATTTAAATCTAGTTAGGTTGAGGCTGGACACAATGCATGAATTCCCCGTAACGACGGTCTCGACGATTTAAGGCTGCTCAAATACGCCCGCAAGTTCTTATATCCCCTTGCTAACCTGACGGCAAACAGCACAATGAAAAACAGAAAAAAAAAAAAAATCCTTTCTTTTTATTTTTAGGAGAGGATGAAGGCGTAGAACGTTATCAACTCTTGGAAACACCCTTCTGAACCAGCAACGGGTACGGAGCATATTGAAAGACGGCAAAGGACAGTGCAATCAGATCAATTAAACCAGCAACCGCTCCCCACACGCCGACCTTTTCAAGGCAGAGGTACCTGGCCGAGACGCGCCCGAACGCGGAGCCGATTCCTCCCCGGGAGTTTCGCCCCGTTTTCTTTCAGGGAACCGCAATAGTTGGGCGCAAAGGCGTAACCCCTCTCTCTCTCTCCCACAAACACGCCGAGCTTCCCTCCGGGGCAGCACCGTCCCCAACAGCCCGCCGTGTCCCCACAGCCCGCGGCTCCCGCCCGCCCACAGCCCCGCACCTGCCCGGGCAGCGCCGCCGCCGCCCCCCGCCTCGCCCCGGCCCGCAAGGGAGGGAAGGCGGGCAGGGGGGCAGCCCCCTTCTCCCGCTCACCGGCTGTCCCCGCCGAGGTAACACTGCAGAGCGACCTCGCCTTTACCAGACAAAACCCCGCTCCGCTGCCTGACAGCCCGTACGCAGCGCGACCAACCTGCGTCCCTCCTCCTCCTCCCTCCTCCGCCGAGCAGCTCGCCAAAATGGCAGCCCGCGAGCGCGGCGAGCCACCGCGGCTACTCACCAGCCTGCCCCTTTCTTCTCTTTCCTCCGACGAGATACGCGTGTGTTTAATTCCCCCCCCACCACCACCTCCTCCGGCGAAGCCCGGCGCTATGTGTCACATTGTCGTCCCCTCAGCAAAATGGCTGGTGCTCTCGGCGCTGCCGCAGACGCCTCATTGGGCTCCCCCGGCTTGCCGGAGCCATGGCAACAGCCAACGGCCCAACGGCCGCCCCGCCGCCGCCGCCGCCAGGGGCGGCTCCGCGCCCCCAAGGGGGCGACCCAGCCGGGCTCCGCTGGGCCACCGCCGGGCTCCGCTGGGCCACCGCCGGGCTCCGCGCCCCGCTGAGGGACGGCCGGGCTCTGCGGGGCGACGGCGGGGCGAGCGCCGGGCTCCGCGGCCCGCTCGCCCCTTTCCTGTCAGTGGAGGGAGCATCCACCCCCCCCTCCACACACACACACACACACACTGTGGGGGTCTTTGTTCCCGCGGGGTTTGAGCCCAGCTAAAAATAAAAATAAAGGCTGCAAACAAGGCAAGGCCAAGAGGCTGCAAATGGCCCTAGGGAGACGTACAGCCCGCGCTCAATTTAAGCATGAAAATTAGTTGACAGGGCACGGTATAAGCACGCAGGGTAAACCGTCTTTATTTCGGAAACAGGGGTGACCGTTGTACAAGTCAGCTGGTTTTGCAACAGTAAAGCCCAAACCCCCTCCCGTTCACAAAAATCTAACCCCCGAGTCTACCACAGTCACCCCAAGTGTTTATAAACACATTTCTTGAGCTTAATGGGTTAAAGGTTGCCATTTATTAGGCGAGTTTCAAGGATTGCACATTGCAACCGCCACGTAAACCAATTTTATCCTACTTAGCATACCACAATTCTTCGCTTCAATTAGGAGTAGGAAGAAGAGGAGACATTTGCAAGCGATTTAAAACGGCTCATAAAAAATTCCTCACTCTTCAAGAGCTGTCATTATCCCACACCTCAGCCACCTAAAGAGTCAGGGAGAAAAGCTGGAAAGCACACGCAGCGCTCTGCAACCTAAAGTTCTTTGAAAATCATTTAGAAACATTACACATACCTAAGTGAGCGTGCTGCGTTTCATACACAAAAATGCTGAGTGTTGGTTTGGGGGAAGATTTTTCCTGTCCCTTCCTAGTCATTAACAGGGATCAGCTTAGTACTGATAACAAATCATGGCGTTTCCTTGGTCAGTGTTGTACTTTTCGAGGGCTACAGCAGGTTTTTCACCTCAGAGTACAGCTTGCAGGCGAAGCTCTGCTGCTCCACCACTCCAAGCAGAGCTTCTGCTCTTGGGGCCCAAGGGCAGTGGTGGCTCAGTGGAGTCCCAAACTGAGAACTGAGGTTCACCGTGGTGGATTTTACACACGTCTTCCCTCAGCATCTTCCAGCCTCCTTCCCCTGGGTCAGGGCTCTTTCCTCCAAAAGTCAGTATTTCAAGAGGAAAGTGGCCTGGGTGGGGCTCACCAGGAAACAAGCAGGTAAATTCTGTTTAGATTGCTGATGTGTCAGAGCTGAAACATTTCGGTACATTTAACTAGACATTTCAACAGTAACACTAACATAGTCTTGTTTCTTCTGCTCTTAGCCTTCTTTAAGAGGAGGGACGGATGTCCACATCTCTCAAACTGCCGTTGGGGCTCAGAGCCTGTGCAAGAGTACCCCCAGCTCCCATGACTCAAACATACACCTTCTGTGCCATGATTACTGTCCAACAGAACGTTTTTTGGTCAAAAAGGGATGTCTGTTGATTTGGCGACCTGATTCTGAAGCTTTTGGCTGGAAAACATTAAACTACTGAAGTAATTATTTACGCACAAAGTAAGTATTAAAACAAAACCTGTCAGCATTACAAGAATACCATTTCACCATGATTAGTTCACTAACTTTTTTGTTAATAAGCAACACGAGACAGACTGCACATCCAGTCCCTTGCTTCTTAATGCATTGATACAGTCACTGACTTTATCCCCAAAAAATCTTCTTCAGTAAGCAAAGGTACAAGCAGGTTTCCTATCACTTTATCGCGCTAACCTACTATGGTTACTGTCGTAATAACTCTCTACAGGCAGGCTTTGGAAAAAGTAGAGGTCATGAGTTTTTAAACCATAGGTTAGAACTTGGAAAGGTTTCAAGGTGTTTGTCCGTATCTATACATCTGTAGATATACAGGTATCCTAACACACAGTATTTTCATTAAAATGTTCTTGAAGTTAATTTTTTTTTTTTTTTAAATAAGAAACCTGTTTGAAGACTACAACTTAATCTTTAGGGATGTAGGACTATGTTTGTAATGCACTTCCATCCAGTTAAGAGTGATGGAGCTTTTGCCTGCAGTATGCACATAGGACTTAATGATATACACGTACGCGCAACCTTCTCTTCAGTGACATAAGTGATTAGGTAGAAGTTAGAAGAGGCTTAATCCAAGTGCAGATTACAGTTCCAAATTCAGCAAACAATTAAAGCACAAAGTGTGAGAACCTAACCTGTCCCAGATTACCTAAAAGCTCCGCAAAAGTCCTAGAGGCAGCTTCTGCTGCATGCTCTGCACAGCCGTAAAATTTCTCCTGGCAAAACCCACTGAAATCACGACATCAAGGGTGGGAACGGGACCCACCGTGCAGCTGCCAGAGACTGAGTAACCTCTGATAGGCCCCCAAGGCTCAGTTACTGGTACATCTGCGTGTCTAGGAAAGGTCCAGGATCAGGCAGCCGACATGGTGGCTGCTAGCCTACTCCCCTTATATAAAAAAATAAGTGCAAGGCATAGAGTCATACTGACCCTACAATGAGTATTAAAGTGCTTAAAGATAACTGCTTGCCTGCTGTGTTAGAACAGAGCTGAAAATAGAACACATCATTTGGTATCTTTGCTCAAATCCTACTCTCACGTTAATTCAAATGAGCTCCCTCACCCCACTGTAGTACCCGGAGGACAGTTGCTCACATCAAAAACCATCAGAGCTGAAAGAAACAGAGTGCTCACCGATCCTTCACCAGAACGTTGCTAACAATCTTCAGGTTTGAGACAGAAATAGCAAGCATTATTCTCAGCCTTATCTATAGATAGATACTCTATCAACCTCTCATTCACCATTGTAACTCAGCCCTTCCTGTGGTGCTCCTTAACAAACCAGTTTCCAGCTCTCTCAAACCAGCTCCACAGAATATAAAATGTATGCCCCCGTTAGAGCAACATTTCATTCTTATGACTTCTTCAATCAGCTCAAGAACTGTTATTTGCATACATTTCATTAAAATTCATTGTTTTATGAAAAATAAGATCGCATTCTAAAACCGTTTTAAAAGCATGAACTATAACAAATATTAAAATATGTTGGCATCCATGGACAGGAAATGTCAAAAGACCAGATCCTAGTTAAGAAGCAATTACTATATTTAAATCAGCATTTTATTTCCTGCGTTGCATTGTAATTGTTCCTAGATATATTTGACTATCCAAATAGGAAAAGACCTACTGTTCAGCCTTTCCGAATATCACTAATAATTACAGATCCTTCTGATTCTTGTTCGATTTCTGCAATCACTTGGTGGTATATTTAAATGAATAAGACTCTATTACAAAGGCAAATTGGACTGCTCTAATCATAAAGAAAGCATTATCTATCAATAAAAAAACTCTATAAGGTCTCCAATGTAAAAAGACTATAATTTTTTTCATATTGGTTGGTCAACTTGCTTAAATGCAAAGCAGTTGGTAAACAGAATGAATATTTGTAGGTGAGCATGCTGAAGTATAGACAAGTTGACATCATTTTTCCAACATTCCAGGTGACCACAAGCCTGGAAAAAAACACCGATGTACGACTCCCAAGACATCACTATCACTAACTACCTGAGACACAACCTGCAGAAGAGTGAATTGGAATTCAAACATAAAGAGTTAATTTTATCCAGGGTCAAACTTGTCTGTAGCTCCTCCAGCCACTGAACACTGAGTACAACTCCAGTTATTGGCTTTGGATTTTCAAGTTCTCACCAATAACTCTGATCAGTTTTCTGTACTGTGGACTCAATCAGATACTTGGCAAATGCTGACAGAGAATTCTATGTAGATTGCATAGAGTAATGAGTTAAGTATTTGGGATGCAGCATACATTTAAATAAAACAATCACAAAATCATTTTAGAAATATTTTCTAAGGTGTCTTTGGGAAAGTTTTATCACAGGCAGTGTATATGTCACAGTTACCTTTTTTCACAGTTGCCCTTTGAGACATGTTACTCATCACAAGTAGTACAGCCATAAAATGGGACAGAAAAGATGAGAAAAGTAACTCTGATTTTCTTAAAAGCAAATATTTAAAAATTTTAAAAGGAAACCCTGAAGCTCTTTTGTAATTAGAGATGAAAGCGTCTTAACCTAATAAGAGTAGTTCCCTCATGTTTTACAGCAGTGTTAAAGATGCTACTGAATTCCTGGAGCAATTTCTGCGCTATCCCCATCCCATATTTAGTATTTTACTTTTATATAGTTTAGTAAAAAAGCAATAGTGAAGGTATCAGTGCCTTCTTACTAAAATTATATTAACCTTTTTTTTAGCTGCTTGTACATACAGTTTTAAATTAATTTTAGCTGCATTTTAAATAAAGATGAAAAAGAGCCTGAAATAGAGAGAGACTCATTCTTTTCCTTTTATATTTGCTGGGTTACCAATTGGATTCATTAACATATCATGTATTACAACACCTATATATTTTGTCACTTATCCCAAGTAAACATTTCAAGTTTTATCATATATTGAGCAGACATTAAATCATGTGAACAATGGTATGGATGAGTGTTCTGTTTTCAGATCTTTAGGACAGGATTTCAGAGAAAAAGGTGAACTTGAGCTCATAAAGACGTAGTATACAAGGCCGTCTGCCCTGCTTTGAGTGAGAACGAGTGTTTAAATGCCCAGTTTTAACAGAAAATATCAAACCTTCTAAACAGAACTAACACACAGATTAAAAAGTGTCTTAAAGGTTATCCTCTCAATTCTTGAAATATCACCAAGACATCAACTGTAACCTAAAGTGAAACAAAAAATGAGAAATTGCTACTGAAATGCACTATGCTTTCAGAGTATGCCAAGAATATCGCCAAGACAATTAATAGTTTATCTGGTCAATTTGCACTTGAAAGTTTTCCAGTCCTGATTGTGTCATGCACTGACAGCTCCATTAAATAACTACATTAATTCATAGACATGAGCAGACATTCAGATTAAACTGATTTAACTTCTGAAGAACATCCCAGGCCACCTAGTTTCTAGCATCCCCCAAAATTCAAGTTTTTTCTCCATTCTGAACTGCAGATCCTTACAAGCCTGGCTTCTTATGAATGTCAAATGTCAGTCTGAGCAGTAATTCTCTGTCAAAATGCACAGAGGCCTGAAGACATGCTAACAGTGCCAGAATTTGAAGAACTTACAGCAAGAAATTAGGAACTTTAAAAGAAATTTTCTGCTCCCCAATTTATTGGAAAAACACACTTGGCAGCATACATTATGAAGTCTTATTGTATAATCTACACATGCATATAAAAGTATAAATATGCGACTGATAGCTACATAATGAAAAGGAAATGTTTTCCCATATTTTTTTACAAGAGTAGGGCAATTCGAATTCTAAAGTGAAAATCTTATTAACTTCTCAGGAACAGGTTCTTCACATATTGCATTTTATAGAGGAAGCAAATAGACAAACACCCAGGATAAAAAATTCTTCCCCCTGCTTAGCCACCAACAGTCAACTCCTCTAGGCTGAAAGATGTATTTCTCAAACATTGCTGTTAGACATTTAAGAAGCTGAGCTGTCACTCAGTCTCCAAGCCTCCTCTTTCCTTCATTTATAATATGTAAATCCAAAATTTTCACCTTCTTCATTTTTATCCTTCATCGCCTTCTCCTTACCTATAACCTAAAGCCATATCCCTGAATTATTTGCCAATGTTCTGCCAAATTGCAGTTTCTCACTGGCAGCCCTCCCTCTTCCTTAAATCACTGCTTCAGATTTGCAGCTACTTGAGAGCAGCTGCCAGAAAGGCTCAGGCCCATTGTCATGGTTTCAGCCTGGATGGAGGTGACTTTCGTGCTAGCAGCTGGCGTGGTGCTGTGTTTTGGATTTGGGATGGGAATAGTGTGATAGTGCACTGGTGGGTTTGGTTGTTGCTGAGCTCTCAAGGCCTTTTCTGCTCCTCACCCCTCCCCACCAGCAATGGGCTGTGGGGCACAAGGGGTTGGGAGGGGACACAGCCGGGACAGCGGACCCCAACTGACCAAAGGGATATTCCATGTCGCATGACATCATTCTCAACATATAAAGTTGGAGAAGAAGGAAGGGGGTGACATTTGGAGTGATGGTGTTTGTCTTCCCAAGTCACCATTACGCGTGACGGAGCCCGACTTTCCTGGGGATGGCTGAACACCCGCCTGCCCATGGGAAGCAGGGCATGAATTCCTTGTTTTGCTTTGCTTGTGTGTGTGGCTTTTGCTTTACCTATTAAACTGTCTTTGTCTCAACTCTCAAGTTTTTCCTCACTTTTACTCTTCTGTTTCTCTCTCCCATCCAAACTTGAGTGGTGAGCAAGCGGTTGCATAGTCCTAGTTGCAGGCCGGGGTTTAACCACAATATCCTTGTACCCCCATTTGGCCATCTACTCCTGTCCCTTCATTTCTAAAGCCTGCTTCATATCATTTCTTTGCGCGCACCTTATTACCACTACATTTACAGACTACTCTTTCGCACTTTAGTAATTGGGACATGCATTCCTTTGCTCCTATTTGAGAAACAATTCTTAACTTCTAATCACTACATTTATAGAATATAAATTGTGAGAAATTGAAAAGTATTTGGTAGGAAGAAGAGTTTGCTGGTGGGAAAGTGGAGCAGGAGCATGAATTTTCAAGTGTTGCCCACAGTTCTTGGCACAAATGCTTTTACAAGGCACCTGGAGCTCCTCATCAATCCTCCTTCAGGCCTGCTTGGAACAAAGGCCCAAACCAACAAGAATCAATTCAAACCGCTCTATTTCTGTGCAACTTGAAATATATAGAGATAGCGGAGTCATTGCTAATAATTAAGGTGTGGGCGGTTGTTTTTTTTTTAAGATCCATTTGTCCATATTCCCTTTTCTCCTGTAACCTCAGTCTCTTTCAACCAACTGCACGTTTTTGTATTTTTCTACCCCATGCACTACCACCCAAAAAACCATGTCTTGTTTCTTAATATGCCTCGTTGACCAATCTAATTTTGTTCAATCTAGAGTAGGAAAAAAAAGAAGAAATTAAGTAACAAAATCAGCCCCAACTGATCCCTCCCCAGCTCCCCCATCCCATACTTTCAACATTGCACGATGCTGAGAGCCTAATGATAACCAGCTGACTAAAAATAGAGAACACTTCCCTAGACACACAACCATACTTGTGGCTCTCGACTCAAAGTTGTTCTTGCCTGATTAGATTGGCTTATTAAGTGATAGAAAGCTTGTTGGGCTAGTCCTGTCTGCCTCTGACACTCCTCAGAGCTAACCAGAGGACATTTAAAAGTTTGCCCTTCCTTACAGACTAGAATTCACACACCTTGCATGCAGGGTTTTGCTCTCCTTCACAGTCCTCCTGGAAAAATAACTATTCGAGACCTCAGCTCAAAGGCATCTGAAAGAAATACCATCAGCTATGATCCTTCAGACCATCATTTGTTAAAAGCAGCAAGATTTGGGAGGAGTAGATAAGTAAGAGCATCAGTAGCAAATAGGAATGATAAAGCTAGTAAACCATCATATTTTCCATTTTTCAAGTTCTTTGAAGCCAGGAAGTTTTAAATAAACTCCTTGTAAAGTGGGCTTACATTTTATCAATTCTGAGAACTTGGCAGCGCCTCTTTATGCCAGATGAGGTCACGAATCAATCTCAGAACACCTCTGACAAAGTATAAATACCAGAGCAGAGTATGTCTAAGTCACACTGACATGTCTGGCTGGCATAACTACAATAGCAAAGTTGATAAGGTACCAACCAGCTTATCCACAGCATTCTTTTCATGAAGAGGTCATTTCTTCTTTTGTGCTAGGAAATGAAACAATGCCAAAGCATTCCAGAACTGCTTAAACAAATAACAGCAGCATCTACCTCCGCTTAGAGGTTAACAGTTAACACTTTTTGGTAGCTTATTTATTTTCTTTAGACTGTAACATAACACATTAGGAACTTTAGCAGATCAGGTGCCAAATACATCCTTTATCCTAGGAAGTGAATCAAATTTTAGTGACAAGACTCCTACATTCCAGTTGCCTTCTAGCTTGAACCAGGGTTGGTCTTCTTAAACTTAACATTCACTTCCCTTTTTCCTTAAGTGATTTTCTACTCTGTCTCAATTTTTGGTCTTGAACAATGTTAAAGCAGTAGGTATAAAATTATGAAACGGGATTATTTTAAAAAGTCTGCTGCCAGTTTTCCATCAAGTACCCCACTTACATCTAAGGAGATTATCATAGAAACTGAAACTGGACTTAGCATTAAGGAAGGGAAAGCTGAAACATTCAGAGAGGAATGTGATCCTTCCCCTGTGTCCAGTTCTGGGCTTCCCTGTACATGAGAGGCATTGACATCACTGTCACAGGAGATACTCAAAAGCCTTCTGGACATCATCCTGGACAATTGGCTCTAGGTCGCCCTGCTGGAGCAGGGGAGTTGGACTAGAAAAATGTCCAGAGGTCCCTGCCAACCTCGACCATTCTGTGATACAATAAATAAAAATTGCCCAAGATTTTGCTTTTCAATTAATATTGGTGCTTATTCCTCTCTGGCACAAAAACTTAGATCTTTGATTTCTCCAAACAGGATCAGACTCAGCTCAGCAGAAACATGAAAGGCGGTATCAGAATCTCCAATCTGAGAACATTTGGATACTACAGTCCCCTAGCATTTAGCTTTAGGGAGGCAGCAGTGAAGACTTTGTGCAGCATCACTTTCTGAAACAAGCTGCAGATGTAGTGTGGGAGGAAAAGAACAACTGTATTCACACACAAGAGGAAAGAAAACACAACGACTCAAATGTATTCAAGATTTTGAAGCTCATAACACTGATGTTGTTTCCATAGCAACTAATATACTTCAAAGCAGGGAAAAACCAGGGTGAGGATTTTAAAGGACAGCACCACATACAGATTAAAAGCAGATGACGATCCGAGGTTCGGACTGATGAACTTACACAGTTTGATCACAAGAAGTATCACTTGTTAAGGAGTCAAGATCCAATGAAACTACCCTACTAATAAAATAAGAGTGAAAGAGTAAAAACAGCACAGTAAAACACCGCTGGTATTTGACAGCCTGTCTCCCAACCCTTTAGCAGCCTAAACGCAAGATGAACAGTACGCTACAACATAGTTGTGCCTCACGCACTCACCACTCACTGTCAAAGGGGGTTTTGAATGTTATCTCCCTCCTTGGTCAGAATAACTGCCCTACGTGACCCCAAGGAAAGACAGGATACAGTAGATAAGCAGCAACACGCGTTGCACTAAGCCGAGTGAGGTGATCCAATTGGTTTGCAAAAAGGTTTACCTTTTTATATCTTCCTTGTCCATGCAGCTGAGAGAGTTGATGTAATTGGCCTTTCCATAAAAAATACAGGCAAAAGAGAGACTTTATACTTATTGAGCTTAGGGAAGATAAGGGAAGACAGTATCAGTTTGAGAAATAATATTTAGCATTGGAAAAATGATTGGTACAGAGAAGATGGAACTATAATTCTGCTAGATCGAGGCCTTAATCAGTCTCTTTCACAGTAAATAGTAAGTGACAGGCATACGACCCCAACTGATTTAATATCCAGTCGAAGCCCTAGCCCCAAAAGACTAAACCCCTGTATACAATTCCCCTATTTTCACAATTTCTGAGAAATGAAACAACATCAGCTTGTAATTTAAGTGCTGCCCAGAGTCAATAAATGGCTTTTGCATCAAAGGTAGAAAAACGTTGTGAACTGTAGACTTCTGTACTACATCAGGCTACGTGTGATGCGTAGAATTTTCAACCGCATAAAAGTTACATGGGAGACAAAATCCAATTTCAGGTTATTTAGCCACTTAGTACAGCTGTGTGCATCCAGTTTCATCCTCACACATGGCAAGGGACACAGCCAAAGGAATTTAGAATGACACGTACCAGACTTCTACCCTTTGCAGCTGACTTTTTCAAGAATAGGCTTGCAAAGACTTTCTTGCTTATCATGAAAAGGAAACATCATGGAAAGATCAGTCTGGAGCTAAGTTTCAGAAGGGTGTTAACAAGCACTCTTAGGGTCTTCAGAGCTACCCAGTTAGTGTCTATGAAGTGAAATAAGTTCAGTATACTGTTTTCAAATACTTGGTTTGGGGTAGCAGTAATTTTCAAGTGTTGTGCCAATAATCAACAGGGAAAGTCCTCATCTGGAATTTCCTTCAAGTACCTTTTCCTTTTAGAAATTTGTACCGTGACATTCATGCAAGAGGTAGAATACCTAAAAACCAAAATCTCCAGTAGTTTCCCAGCTGAAAAAATTCAGTACTGTGGAGTTATGCAGAAAATTCTGGCACTAGGCTGCTAATTTTACTTATGTCACCAGAACAAAATAAAGAAAAGCATGATGTTGGTTTTTTTTTTTCCGCTCACAGTGGAGAAAAGGATGTAGGTGGGGAGTATAATTGACACTAATTATTTGTAGGAAAGGTCAGGGTTACCTTTTACCAACTGCATGAGGCAGCTGATTATCTGTCACATCTCTGGAGCGCAGTCACGAAACCGTCAGTGACTAAAGGACGCACAGGCCTTGGCTAGCAATCAAACTTGGCAGCATTCAACAACACAGCACAGCAGATGTCTTTTTAAAAGAGGTAAATTGTAAGACATTAGATAGCGTAACACTAGATCTCTGCAACGCTGAAAAAAACTTTAATAAAAGACTCCTGTTTAAGCACCTAAGAGGTGACTTGGTAGTATGATCTTCTCTGCATTTGAAGAGCTAGAAAAGAGCACCTACATCACAAAATTCCAGCTCAGTTTCGAACTCTCTGAGAAATTCTTCAGTTTCTAGGGGACACGGGTTTTAAATTTTTTGATACAATAAATCTCAGTTTGAACAAAATCTGCATATAGAATGCATAAGACAGACAGCTGTGTCAAAATGTCTGGAAAACAGAGAACAGACTGCCTAGTTTTAAAAATTAAAGTACCTCAAAGATTTGGGAATTTGCTTGCCAGAGTCTCAGGAAACACCCCCTTAAAAGATGAAAACCGTCATACCATATTATAACTATTATTGTTGCTGAAAAACCCAGACTGAGATCTGATACACCTTGTTTGGGAACTGATTTGTAACCAGGATGCTCAGTGTTCCAAGAAAAAAAATAATTGTTTGTTATTTAGTATGTCCCTTGAGAAGTTTGCTGTGCATTAAGTGAAATGAAAATTCCACTCCCTGAGATCCACTTACTGGTTTTCCAGAAAGCGGAATTTACGAGGACGAGGCAACTCAATTCCAAATAGCATTGGCTTCAATTTTAACCTCAGAACTAGGAGAATAGAAGAAATCTCTATGCCCATATACCCCCTACTTAACAGGTTAGCTTTTTCTAACAAAACCCTTAAATGAAGCAGCATAAGAAATTAAGTGGTATTTCCCTTTATGTAATTTTGGACATATACATTATAATTGTTGCAAAACGAGGTGGTTTTTTTTGTTTGCTTGTTTCTTTGGGGTTTTCTTTTCAGTTTTCTACTCAGTTATTAAGGTACTGCAGAAAGATTGTGTACCGGCTGAATTTTGATTTGGACCATAAACAGTTAATTCGCAGTTAAGCTGGGCAGTTCTGCAGCAGTCAGTTTGAATGCTATCGAGTTTAAATGCTGTCCGTTCCAGCTTTTGCCTGCCCATACATTCAGTGCAATCCTGAGAGCCGACAGTGCAGAATCCTCACACCACCACCCTTCTTCACGCTGAGGAGCAGTGTGTCCGGGGAATTGTAACAGCCGTCTGGACATTTCCATTCTCTGAAATTCTTTAATACTACAGAAGTTTCATGCTAGAGCAGCAGCTCTGGGGAGAATTTCTGCTTTCCTCAAATGTTTTAGAGCCATATTTCTAAAAATACATTTTGCTAGGGAAAAATCAAAGACTTGGGCCCTCCAGATAATGAAGATAGTTTTGATTAGTAAGACTTTAGGCTGGTGAAACAGGGAGAAAAATAATTTTGCAGACTCGTAGTCATGGTGCATAACGGTTGTCCACTTTCCTTTCTTTCTGGCCCAAGTACCCTACGGAATTGCGCTGCTCAGGCCTCACAAAGCACACTGAACCCTGGCTCCCGTTTTTGCAGAAGTTAGTAAGCAGCGGTTTGTGAAATGATACTTCCAAAAAGAAACATGACATCTTCTCTTAGTTCTCCCCAGCAGAGACTCAAAGATATTTGTGAATCAACCCACAAGCATTTTTAAGCGCAGATCTCAATAACTGCAACAAGCAAACTGAAAAAAACCTATGCGCCTTTGAATTTATAACTGACCACCTTTGGCCAGAGCATTGTCATTGCTTATTGGAAGCTACAGCACTCT
The DNA here is from genome assembly GCA_017639485.1 of Pluvialis apricaria. Classification (NCBI taxonomy): domain Eukaryota; kingdom Metazoa; phylum Chordata; class Aves; order Charadriiformes; family Charadriidae; genus Pluvialis; species Pluvialis apricaria. The sequence goes on from CM030010.1 coordinate 6,681,636, forward strand.
CATGCTTATTGAGTAACCCCTTTTAATTCCAGCGTAGCAATGTTAAAGGTTAAAAGGCAGAAAGATTAACAATTATTTCTGGCTTTGACTATAGGACAGCGGTGCAGCGTGCACTACCGGTTTTGTCACAGGCCTGTAACTTTACTCATAAAAATATGTAATTGGCAATGAGTTATCTGGTTTCTATTGAATGTGTCTGAACAAGGAGGAAGTTATTACACCGCCTCTTCGCAGGGGGTCACAAAACAGGAAAAGCAAGAAGAAAATCGTGGTATCCTTTCTGAATAGCTTATCTTTCATTCCGGCACAGAAAGAAAGAGATGTTTCAGTGCCAAAGACGAACAGAAAAGCTTGACTTTAAATTTTATGGCAGGAGATGACAATCAGGATGAAGGTATAAGGTTTCTATAACATTTCTTAAATTGCGAATCCTGCTGAAAGTATGCAATTCACCAGGGTCAGGCTAAATTTAACTAGCTATCAGTGTCTGGGAATCAATTTTAACAAGCATTCAGCCTGGTTTTGTAGCTAGCTAACATTAATACAGCTCAAGGTTGCTAGAGATAGAGATTTTCAGTAACTCCAGAATACCTGAAGCTGGAAAAAAAATTAACAATGTTTTCCTCTTAGGTGCTTTGCATCTTTAGCACAGTGGAGAGGCCGTTCAAAGACAACAAATACTGACACTTTTGAGGCAGGTAAGCAAATGTAGACAAACAACGTGCCCAAAATCTTCTTACGGGTCAATGACAGCCACACTGAGAAATCTCAGCTTCCTGCATTTTTCACTATTTTTCTGTCCAACTTCCCAGGTTGTCCCTGTGACCTGACATTGCACCAGTGTCAACCTGAGATCCTCCCATCAGTCTACATGGTGAGATACCCGCCTTGCACTATTAGCTCTTTTAGTCAGCAGACCTCTCCATCCTGGCCAAGGCCTTAATCAATAGCCCCAGTTGCTTGCCTCTGAAGCCATCACTGCTTCCAGGGGCAGCTCTTGGCACTTTAACTTCCCACCTGAAAACTCTGATGTACAGTTGATCAACCTGACTTTATATTCAACATGACTAAAGTAAGGATGCAACAGACAGGAGAAATCTTATTACATTTTAGTCTGGAGGAGAATTCCAAATATTTTCCTCCCTTTTAATTATTTATTGAGTCATCAGAAAGCTTGATGACTTATCTCCTGCTCCTCCACGAAGTGGGGTATTTTTTTAAATAGAGAAACTTGGAATACCCTATTGCTTTTACAAGCACCAAGTTTTTTTTTCCATTGGCCAAGGTCAAAACTGAAGAAATGTTCAAGCTTCAAAATGAAAAAAGAGCTTAGAGTTTTGAAGATGTGTGAGCAGACAGAACTAGAGTATTTTCAGTATACCAGTCCAGACTGAAACTGAATTCAATTCCCCAGTAGGAGCACATAGCCAGTTTGAATTTATACAGTTAACTGTAGGCTGCGCTCCCAGTTCCCATTCTGATGTGCAAATCCTCAAACTGCCAGAGTTGGACTCTAAATTCAAGGATCCAGAAGGAAGACATAGTGCATATTATCTCTCTCTCCACCTCTACCTTCACGTGCCAGAAGGGGAAGGAGAAAGGCGTTGTACAGTCACTGCTCACCTTGAACTTGGCAGCAGGATGCAGACCCAAATACTGCCTCTTAATGGCAGCAACAAAGCACATGACAGTACTCCATCACACTGCCACCTTTTCACTACAAAGGCACAAGTAATTACCAAGTTAAGAGGAGATCAGCCATATTACAGCTTTAGGACTTAAACCCCAGCTGTATGGTTCCAGAGCCTTTACTCTTATGCCAGTAAAGCCCGAAAGGTTGGAGACCACAGCCAGAGCCACTCTTGAAGAAAGCAGTCTAGCATTCAGGATGCACGTTCTACCCAGATTTATTTATCTCTTTCCACTTGTTAAACGCTGCTCTATCAAATTGGTCCAAGCCAGGCTAGACCATCTGATCAATGTGCATTTACAGAACAGTAACGCTGACGCGTAAGGCCTGTAAAGCTTATCTTATTTCTCTCTCAGTTCATCCAGAACTTATTTGCAAAGTGAAAGATCTAGTTACAACCACATGAAACAAGCTATAATAGTTCAGAAAAACTAAAATACTGTTCTGCTTTTAAAAAACATTTTGTAGCCTTGTTGGTGCAGAGTGGCCACAGCTCTGTCAGAATAAAAAGGTAGTGGTGGAAGTTGAACTCTCCCCCAACATAGAAACGTAGAATGGTTTAGGTTGGAAAGGACCTTGAAGATCATCGAGTTCCAACCCCCTGTCCATGGGCAGGGACACCTCCCACTAGACCAGGTTGCCCAAGGCCCCATTCAACCTGGCCTGGAACACCTCCAGGGATGGGGCCTCAACAACCTCTCTGGGCAACCTGGGCCAGTGCCTTACCACCCTTAAAGTGAAAATTTTCTTCCTAATGTTTAATCTAAGCCTGCCCTCTTCCAGTTTGAAGCTGTTCCCTCTTGTCCTATCACTACATGCCCTAGTAAAAAGTTCTTCCCCAGCTCTCCTGTAGGCTCCCTTTAGGTACCAGAAGGCCACAATAAAGTCTCCCCGGAGCCTTCTCTTCTCCAGGCTGAACAGCCCCAACACTCTCAGCCTCTCCTCATAGGAGAGGTGCTCCAGCCCTTGGATCATCTTCATGGCCCTCCTCTGGACCTGCTCCAACAGGTCTATATCCTTATGTTAGGGGCTCCAGAGCTGGATGCAGTACTCCAGGTGAGATATCACGAGGGTGGAGTAGAGGGGCAGAATCAACCCCCGTGACCTGCTGGCCACACTTCTTCTGATGCAGCCCAGGATACAGTTGGCCTTCTGGGCTGCAATCGCACATTGCTGGCTCGTGTTGAGCTTCTCATCAATCAGCACCCTCAGGTCCTTCTCCTCAGGGCTGCTCTCCAGCCATTCCCCACTGAGCCTATATTTGTGCTCGGGATTGCCCCAACCCAGATGTAGGACCTTGCACCTGGCCTTGTTGAACTTCACAAGGTTGGAATGGGCCCACCTCTCCAGCCTGTCCAGGTCTCTCTGGACATCTAGTATTCTCAACTAGAATAATCTCATACATGACTGGAAAAGCAAGACCTCATACTTAGTGGTATGAAGAACAAGGGATGCCAATAGATATGAAAATAAAATTCATGGAGAATGAAAATTTGATTGCCTATGGAATGACTCATGGGCTTTGAAAAAAGACAAATCTCAGGTGCCTGTTTACACATTGTTTCATGTCAGACAATTTACTTCTAAGAACTGTGGTATCAAGAAAATAAGTGGCAGTGAGTCAGTCTTAAGAAAACACAAAAAAAGAATATCATTTTCATCCATTGTTCAGTATATTTTTGTAGACTGCAATGAAAAGCAGAGTCCACAGCCAATGATTTTCAGTGCTTCTGCACTAGAAGTTCACTTACAGCTAGTTACTAATAGAGTTTATTTTTAACAAGTATTTGAGGTATACCTTGAGGTACACTTAAGATTTTTGTTCTGACTGTAATCATGGAGTCCCCAAAGTAAATGTAGGTAAATAATATTTTTTTTAATTGAAAGGAAAAGAATTAATTTTTATTAAAAGGAAAAGAATACGAAAAACATGATTCACAGCATAGAGAAGAATCTTAAATGTGATAGTATGGTGCTGATTTTTTCCCTATGAGAAAAGCATTTCCAAGAGCCTGTGGGAAGTTCGCTGTATAAAGCTGAAAATTTCCCTCTTTCACATTTAGAATTTAGGCAGAAGTTAGAAATTTGAGGAAAAAATCATTCCAAATCTGTGCACTGTCATCACGTCCTGAATTTAAGGTAAGTCCTCCCACTGAAATAAAAATTTAAAGCAGCAAAGGTTTAAAGACTACCTTGTTAAATAATCAGACAGGCTTGGTTTGGGCTTTTTTGGGTGTTTGTTTTCCAAAACTTTTCACTAAATCCCTTAAGTTCGATTTGTTTGATGTCCTGAATAATAATAAAATTAATTTTCAAAGTGTCAAGACATCTCAGGACAATGTTCAGTAATCGCATAGCTAAATATTAAACAGCAAACTCTTTTACTACTTCATAGACATTTATTTTCCAAAGAAGTGGCTACAGTTAGTAAGTGAACAGGTGAACACATATCTCTGACTACAAAGAGATACGTGAAGTTTAAGTGATTTAGAAGAGGCCATGATTTTCAGGATTCTTCTCCAGTTTTTTATATTTTGCTTTACATTTTCTATACCTTTATTAATGAGAGCTGGTAGCGGAAACAGATGAAGTGATAGAGACAGAAGTTACACTAATAGTCTTTTCTGAAAAGTCAAGACCTTATTCGTTACAGATGTTTTTGTAAGGCATGAGGATTTGTGTTCCAAGAGTAGCATAAGCATGACCACTGTTCAACTGGAGTAGTGGTGTGAACTTTCATAGCTCATGAGAAAAACCTTTAATCGTAATTAGCAGCTACAATTGAATTACTGATAACAACTCTGAACAGAGCAGTTACTCTGATTCTGGACAGTTAACACCTTTCAAGGGAATACTAGGTGGATCATATGTGTATTCCCAGGCTCCAAATAAAACTTGGTCTAGTGTTCCATACTGATGCAAGATAATTTTCCAAATGCTGAGAATTTGCACTTATCTCTTGTGCAGTAATTGAAAACCTAAGTTTATAGGAGAGTTGACTATCTTTGAGGCAGTTGCAAGCATTTTGCCAGAGGATCCTCTAGACAATTGTCCTACAGTCATCAGGACTCTTTCACTGCTATCCTGAAGCATGGTGGACTCGATGAACTTGAAGGTCTTTTCCAACCTAAACGATACTATGAGTCTATGTAAATTGCCAAGGATAAAGCCATATCAAAAAGGTTTGTTGTCTATGGATTAGCCATATCCTATCCCACAGGACAGGTGAATGACAGGAGAAAGATCACATACCAAACAACTAGATTAAGTTGAAGATAAATTCTGTTGGAAAGAGAGAAAGGTTTTTGTCTCAGATGCACTCATAGGAAGGCCAAGGAAATCACACCACATTTCTTAACATGAGCTCTTTGCTCCTTATTCCCCGAATAGGAACAGCTAGCAGTCCCTGCACAAAATGTACGGAGCGTGAATACAGCCATTGCATCTCTACTCTTTCGTAACACCATTGTGCCCCAGGTTGCACCAGCAGGACCCCAGTGAGCAAGCCTGCCTATAAGCATCTGCTTTGAGAGCTTGAAGATTTACACAGCAGTAATGTAGACACTTTGAGAACACTGCTGAGAGTCAGAAACTTGCAGGAACACAGCACCCAGCTGCCCTTCTAACCCTCCCAGTGAGAGCTGGCAAATATTCAGAGCTGGTTTCTTGGCCTAAGGACTCCAACAGGCACTCTACAATGAGGGAATAAAGTCTGAGTGATAATGTATGCCCTCCTTGTACGGATCTGTTGCCGTGGTCCTTGAACAAATGGAAAGCTCTAGTGTTTCGAAGGTTAAACGACAGCAGCATGACATTTAGAGATAAACATAAAGAATTTTCAAGGAAGCCAAAATCTGTCAAATAAAATTCCATGCTTTTGAAGATCTAGCCTTACTGAATAACTTATTTTCTTATCACTTACTGTAGCTTGCCCCACACCGATGCCCTTTTAGAATACTCACTGTTTAAGAAAAGCATCCATTCATTACTAGCCACATCTTGAGGAACACGTGTCCGTTACATCAGCTGAGCTAAAAGATGACACTGCTCTCAAGCACTCAGACTCTAGGGAATAGCTGCTCCTTGAAAGGTTTTCCTACCTTTTCCTCTTGAAATTCTTCCAGAGTCAGAACTTAGTGTCAGAACTTTATAGCACTTTTGCTGCCAGAATCAGAAGTATTCAGAACCACTAAGGCACCTGACGTTGATAATACTACCATAAAAACACTAAGCCAAATGTATAGTCTCATCTTCAATATTTGGAATACTACGAATAGAAATCATAGTCAGAAGCGTAGTTTTTTTGATTGGTCACCAGTGATGTCACCTGTTCAGCGAGTTATATAATCGCATACTGTACATTCCAAACGCATGAGCAGACTCCCAGTTTTTTAGATGAAAAGTTACCGTTTTGCACTTTGTCAATGATTTAGTGTTCATTATAGAGTTCTATAGGCAAAACGATATGTACATTTCTGAAACTCATCAGCTTAATTTATATATAGTCTGTTGAAAGACTGGCTTGCTAAGAGCACACTTTGGAAGAGAACAGAAAAACAACTCAGCCGCTTCTACTGCTAGGGCTCCCACCTACAGGAGATGCCAGAATTAGCACTAACAGTTGGTTAAGTGGTAGGTAGGAGCCCTAACTGGGTAAGTAGCTTGATCAGTGTATAGAAAACTGTACGGCGAGAAGTCAGTGTTTGATGTGCTGAACTCAAAAAGACCTATTCTGAATTTCTGCAAAAGCCTTGCGCTAGTTTTAGTACCTTCAAGTTTCACACACTTCAGAATTGTGTTAATTGATGTTTATCATTAACCTCTCACAAAATTCCTCTCAGCACCATTTCAGGAAGAGAAATGTAAGAGACCCGTAAGTCTTCCAGTTACTGTAAAAGGGTACCATCATATCTGCTTTTCATAATTTCATGCTGATTCATATATCACTATAAGGATGCTCAGACTACAGGTGAACAGCTGATGATGCATTTAAGATCCCTTCTGCCAGCTATCGAAGAGTCTCTGCTCTCCTTAATAGCATCTTCCCATAGTGAATGGATGGGCAAAAGTAAATCCAAATGCAGAAAAAAGCACTTTAAAAAGAAGCTTAGCCGTAAAAAAGTCTTCTCATTGCGCCTTCTGTTTTAACAAGAATTTGTTTCCATCCTAGTAAACTGTCTATAAAGTTATATTCTCACGCTTAACATTTTTAGCATTTCAAAGCTTGCAGAAAATACAGAAATACAAGCTGATACCTTACCAAATTGACAAGTCTTGCCTGCTGGTTTCTCTTGGCTGAGGTGAGGCATGAATGAAACAGAACAGAACAGACTTCAGAGTAGCAGTCAACCTGAAGAACTGGTAACAGCACGCTAACCCTTCCCCATCGATGTCAGCTTAAACTAAGCTAACAGCAGTCAGCCAGAGAGACAGTACTTCTAAGTAGATCTCTAATTTACCTGCTTTAAAGGAGTTATCCAGATCTCCGTGTACCAATTCTAAAATTTCCCTTTACAAATACATTAGTCCAGTCTTTTGCCTCTCCAGGGGAGCTCTGCTATCCTTGAAAGCAGTAGTGCTTCCCTTGCCTGCACTATATATGGTCTGCAGAGAGAAGTCAAAATACTGGTGGTGCTTTGGGTCACGTCGTCTGTATTGGATCTGTCTCACTTATTTTTAAGTGCTATGAAAAATAGAGGGCAGATTTTCTTCTAAAGAAGTTGCACACAGCCTTATTATGACACTCACCAATGATTTTTTTTTTAAAAATCAGATTATCATCCTATTCTAGTTATTTGGTTGTATAAGGTAAGACAAAGCACAGGGTGGCAACTTCTTGTGCTGCTGTTAATTTTAACCACCATATCAATTATGAGCTGCCATTCAAGTTAATCAAGGGATTCCATTATTATTATCATCAGGTTAAGAGAATGAGATCATTAGCACTAGTCAAGCTATAAAAAGCTGTGGCATAACTGAAAGCTGACGCAATCCTAAAACATACTTAGAAATAAGTTTGCCTTTTTCCAAACAGGTAATTTAATTCTCTTAACTATCATTACATACACACCTGAAACAATTACAGTTTCATTTAAAAAAATCTGGATTATTTAAACAATTAAAGGCATTCACTGCGTACCCAGCATTCATAATGGTAATGTTCTACATGCAGGAGTTATTGAAAATACTTGTAAAAGTAATACTGTAAGGTTCCGTTTTTATTCTGGATGACTTGCACCACATTTTACCATTACGTTTGTTTTCTAAAATGCTAGGTCCTATGTCATAATGAGATTGAAAGCTACAGTTATGGTCAAACAGATCTGCATGATCACAGAAAACATCCCACAGGTCAAATGTCATCCCAGCTCCATTCTGTGCAAAATCACTGTCCCTAGCCAGGGCAAGCATTTACCCTTTTTCTCAACAGTACATAATGAGAGATACAATTTATAGTAGTGGGGTTGGCTTAGGTATTAATGCAGTTAAATACATCAATAGATTAAAGATGCAAAAAAAAAAATAACTAACAACACTCGTAGCTGAAGAATAACTGTAAATGGGGAGAGTATTTAATCTGTATAACAATTGCCTGTTCTTTGTTGTAAAAAAAGGATGCCATTGCACTCTGTATTGTATGAATATGTTAGACTATCTGAAATAACTCAATCTAAATGTATTAATAAAGCAATGATAACATGGACTGAAACATCACAAAACCAGATTAATTTAACCCCTTGAAATCAGTGAGTGAATGTGGATTTGTGTTTTTCATCGCTTACCTGCTGTATAAGGAACTACCACCTCATTTTTAGGAGAGCTTGTACACTCAGAATGAGCTAAAAATGAACTTAGACTTCAGCTCTGAATTTAATTCTCTTCTTTAAAGCAATTATCTCCCTTTCTTGCTCTCCTGCTCCTCTCAAGAGGTAGGACCAAAGCCTTAACAGAAGAAAAATAAGTTTAGCTGTAAGAAGTTACAGAGAATTAGGAATATAATTCCTTTTTTTCTGGTAGTACAGCAACCGTTAAGGGTCAAAAAACTAAGATGCCACAGAGCTTTACTATTACAATGTCTAGCACAACAAATGGCTTTGCCGAGCATCGTTAATATATAGCATTTCTCTTATATGCACGGTACATTTCTGTGCTTCAGGGAACAGAATATGTTTGGGTAAGACTAGCAAAAAACCTTTGGTCTTTGAACAACTTTCAGCAGAAAGGTAAGTCACCCCCCTCAGCATCTATTTCAACCTAGGCAGTCTTGAATCTGAGTTAAAATATCTTAATCTGAAAGTTAAAAAAAAAAATAAAACATCACTAGAAAAACCCTGAAGTGTGTAACTAAATTTAGTCCTGCTTAATCGGAGCTCCCCTCTGGAGTTCTGTATTGCCAGCGTAGAATAATAAAGCAACAGCACGTCCCCTCCCATGAGAAGAAGGTTCCATCTTCTACAGACTCGAGGCAACAGAATTCCCAGTGTTATGATTACCGGTATGGCCACCCTGGTACAATCCATCACAAAGATGTCTACTTATGATTTCTCATTAATAAATTTTATTGGCAAGAGCCATAAAAACTGGAAGAGCCTTTGCTCAGAGGGAAACTGCCCTGACCATGGATTCTTATCTCCACTCATGTAACTAGATTACTGAAGTCATAGTTTATGGCAGGTAGCTCTAACCAGTGACCGTCGTCAATCATGGCCAAGACTCCTTTATCTATGGCTTAGCATCATAAACCAGAATACTGACGTAACAGATGTTTAGCAGTTTCCTCAGTCAAGATGGATCATTGTGGCTCCCCGCCAAGCACACTAAGGTTTTAAGAACTTTAATAGGAAGCATTTTCTAGTCAGCCATAGTTACCATTTCTAAGTTAATCTCATCTCTGAAGTACGTTTACAAACAATCTTCAGCCCTCAGCGAGCTTCCAGGTGTGAGAGATGCATGTGGAAATAAGGTAATCCTGAAGGCTTTCAAATAATCACTACCACACAATGACATTATCCCATTCAAGCCATATTGTTTAAAGACTATATAAAGAATAAAGAATATATTTCAGAACACTGAAATAGAAACATTAAGTGCACTAAAATCTGTGTTTGTTTATGTTCAAGTGATGACTCACGTGAAGACAGTGCCTATTTTGCCTTACGAAGCATCAGGCTGCATGGATGTTTGCGTTAAGGCAAATATCCTTTATAGCTAGTGAAGTTAACATGAATTGAGGAAGTCAGCATGTAGAGAGAACTATCCAGCAACTTGGTAGGACTGAAATTTAACTGTGTAGGTCCAAAAGGTAAATAATCATATTAGACCTTTTGACACACCAGCTTCTTTTCACTTTTCTGTTTTATTTTGACTACGCAAACACGTTTTTGTTTTATTTTGACTACACAAAACACTTTACATTTTCATATGATAAATATTTAAGTGAGTGACTGTTATTAGATGGCTTCCTAAGAATTCTTACCTGTGTTAATCTGCATCCCTTACCCACAAAGGCAGCTTTTCTAGGGAGTATATCACTATGCTGGCCAAATCAGCATTCCTGGCTGGGCAGCTCATTCCTGTCATTCTCAGAAGCACAGCTTTTACAGAAGCAGTTCCAAGAACGAAGGCAAACGCATGCCAGGTTTCACAGCAGGTAGTCACTGGCATGGCAGCAACTCCACTTCTCTACTCCTGATTCTGAAAACACCACCCACGTCTGAAAACCTGGGTGTATGTGTGATTGCTTCAGCGATAACGTGAGAAATCCAACCAACTTAGTTTGAATAACGGAAGATGAAGTGGACTGCACTTTTCAGAAGGCCAAATTGCATTCTTGTTTCAGCTTTCATGCATAGTAAGTCTTAATTCTCTACTTAAGTATTGGATATGGTATACAATATTCACTTGCACCAAAACAGCAAGTTAGATTTCAGGGACAAAATATGTCAATACACCAGCACATCCATTGCACTGTCTGCTAGGTCCATCTCTAAGGTTTCCTGTGGTGATGCAAGGTTTCTGTTTGCTTTTAGGTTTTGGCTGTTATTTTTGTACAGTGTGTAATCTTAAAAGTACATTAAATTTACAGTTTTGTTGTATCTTGCAAGTCAGTAGAAAAGAATGCATTGTAACTGCCTACCAGCTCTACCATAACCAAGTATATACAATATTCTTGCTAACACAATTTGAGATCAGTTTGCTAAATGCAGTTTTTCAATTTTAAAAGGAACTTTCTTAATAGCATTTTGTATTCCACTTAGAATTTTATTCAACTGTTGGTTCTTAATATGTTGAACCCACTTAGATGTTAGCCACATGCTAAAAGGAACATACTGCACACAGATGTAAATTAGTCACCTACAGTATTTGTTGGTTTCAGCGTACTCATTACTGTAGAAAATTTTAAGGTTGGAAATACATGCTAGTTTTCACCATTTACTTTGTTTATTTGGGTGAAGTGTTCTCTTCTAGAATGAAAGTCGCAGGCTACAGGATTCAGCCAAAGCTTGCATAAAAGCCTATTTTACATATTGTGCCCATAAGTAGCTAGACATGAGCATTGCAATCTTGCTAGCTGTAAAGAACTCTACAGTTCAGGACCCTACCATGAGAACAGAGATTCATGACATGCAAAAGTGTCTGCATCCTACACTCCGCACCAGAAAATGTAGTAATGGTCTTCCCTATGACAGTGGATGAAAGAATTCATCCGCGTTACAGCACAGGCATTGCTCATCATAAAAAACTGAAGGCAGTTACCAGATTTAAGCAGGTGTTTAAATCATAAAGATGAAGCCTGCATCACTAGGATAAAATGGTCAGTTGAGCCTACAAGACAGAAAGCCCCGCACTGGAAGTATTTAAGACATTAACATAGCCTGGACAGACTAGACAGTTGGGCCGAGAGGAACCTAATGAAGTTCAACAGTGGCAGGTGTAGAGTCCTGCACCTGGCGAGGAATAACCCCATGTGCCCGTACGGGTTAGGGGTAGACCTGCTGGAAAGCAGCTCTGCAGAGAGGGACCTGGGAGTCCCGGTGGACAAGTTGACCATGAGCCAGCAATGTGCCCTTGTGGCCAAGAAGACCAATGGTCTCCTGGGGTGCATTAAAAAAAGCGTGGCCAGCAGGTCCAGGGAGGTCATTCTCCCCCTCTACTCTGCCCTGGTGAGGCCACATCTGGAGTACTGTGTCCAGCTCTGGGCTTCCTGGTTCAAGAAAGACAAGGAACTACTGGAGAGAGTCCAGCGGAGGGCTACGAAGATGATCAAGGGACTGGAGCATCTCTCTGATGAGGAAAGGCTGAGAGAGCTGGGTCTGTATAGCCTGGAGAAGAGAAGACTGAGAGGGGATCTCATCAATGCTTATCAATACCTAAAGGGTGGGTGTCAGGGGGATGGGGCCAGACTCTTTCCAGTGGTGCCCAGCAACAGGACAAGAGGCAACAGGCACAAACTGGAACACAGGAAATTCCGAATTAACATAAGGAAAAACTTCTTTCCTTTGAGGGTGGCAGAGCACTGGAAGAGGCTGCCCAGATACGTTGTGGACTCTCCTTCTCTGGAGACATTCAAAACCTGCCCGAATGCGTTCCTGTGCAACCTGCTCTAGGAGAACCTGCTTTGGCAGGGGGGTTGGACTAGATGATCTCTGAAGGTCCCTTTCAACCCCTACCATTGTGTGATTAGATAGCTTTTTTAAGCAACCATTAAAATACATACATGTAACAAGCATGATTTTGAAATATAATGAGGGTAAGCTGGCTAAGCATATGGTTGCAGAGAATACGGTTAGTTAAAGCATAGAGGTCGAAAGACATCTCAGTCTTCCTTCCCCTTGCCTTCTCAGTGGTATCCAGCAAAAGAACAATAAAGCAATAGGTACACATGGAAACACAGGAAATTCCATTTAAACATAACAAAAAACTTTACTGTGACTGAACACTGGGGGTTGCCCAGAGAGGTTGTGGAATCTCCAACCTTGGAGATGCTCAAAATCTGTCTGGATGTTGTTCTGAGCAATCTGCTTTAGGTCAGCCTGCTTTGAGCATGGTGGATTGGACTAGATAGTCTCCAGAGGTCCTTTCAAGACTCAGTTATGTTGTAATCCTGTGATTCCTCAGCTTGGGTTACTGGGGACAATAACACTGACAGAAAACAAACGGAAGTTACTTTGGCATTTGCTGTACTAACCAAGTTGTATGGAGTGTCCAATGTCCTGTAAAGACAGCCCTGGATGACTGGTATCCCAACAACAGTGATAGCCTTAATGGACTGCTTAATGACCTGACAAAGAGCAGGGTGACTATACCTTGTTGACAGTAAAACAATTCCCCATTTCCTTAAAGAAGCAATCATAGAATGGTTTAGGTTGAAAGGGACTTTAAAGATCACCCAGTTCCAACCCCCCTGCCGTGGGCAGGGACACCTCCCACTAGACCAGGTTGCTCAAAGCCCCATCCAACCTGGCCAATGAACCAAGCAAATCCAGCTAGTCAATAATAAAGTTCATGACTTATGCTTTATGCAGAAAAAGAAATAAACAAACAGGTCTTAATAAACACTCAAGAAGCACTCCTGATTTTCCAAAACATGAATACCCTGTCCCATTATTTAGTGTCAAGCATTCTAAGACAACTATTTTGAGATGCAGCTGGAGAATAAATGCCCTTATATTCAAAGAAACAGAGAGCAATTTAACCAAACTGACAATAAACAAATATAAAAACCAAGTTTACTACATCTGTTGCAAGTGCTTATGATCTGCAGGTGGTTATCTTCATTGGCAAAGCAAGTCTATATTCCACAGAACTAATCTAGGAAAAGTAAGATTGCATTTCATATTCCAAAGCAGTCCTAGTCACATCTTCCTTTCGTGGAGTCAGTTAATACAATATTAAGTAGTAAAAACTGCTCCTGTGAAGCTAACACTTTTCACACTTATTTTATGCACACGTATTTTTATTTACGTTAGACAGAAAACCAAAGATAGGCCTCTTTCAGACAATGAAACATTTGTCAGATTGACTATAGGTCAAATTTAGGGGATGTTTCAGACAGTTATTCTCTCAACTTTCTACTAAACCAGAAATCCCTGTATTAACCAGTCGTGCTGCTAACTTTTTTGTATCAAAGTCAAGTTTTAAACGCTTCTTGAGTAATCTGCACAAGTATGTTAAAAGCCTTTTTTTAAAAAAAAAAACCAATTATTGCAGTTCCTAGCATAGCAAATAGGATGTGCCTAAGGAAAAAAAAAAAAACCAAACCTTAAGGGGTCATCTGATGTTGAAGCACTGCTTTTACCTTTTCCTTTTATTTTAGTAATTCTGAACCTGAAGTACTAAAGAAAATATTTTAAAATTTGTGATCACATACATAGGGTGAAGCTTGATATTCAAACAAGCATTTTTGCCCTTCATAGTTTTAAAAAGATAAATTAACTAAATTCACATGAAACAGTAGGATACTTCAAGACATGATACAAGCAAGGGGGTCCCATCCCACGCCCTTGCTCAGGAGGAAGGCATTCCAAGTAGTTTAGAATAAGAAAGCGGGATTTGTGCCGTATGTTCAGAGAACAATTTCTAGCTCAACCTTTACTGGAATCTTCACCTGGACTAATGAAAATTGTTTTCTGAGTTGCGATAATGCACAGGACACAAATTAGACAACTATACCAGAAAGTTGTTGCTAAATGTCACCAGGGAAGACAGATGAAGTTGTACTGACAGAGTTTTAGGTGCAGGCACAGGAAGAGACGTTCAATGCATTTGAACAACCACAGGCTAACGGACACCCAGTATAATTACCGAGGTATTTCCTCGGTAGAGGGATTCTTCATTGTAGGAATATAATTCCAGTTCAGAGATAAACAGTTCGTATGTCTTGTAACTCCTATGACTCAGAAATAAAGAGCACAGCCTTTAAAAACTGTAGCATTTCCTGAAAATATTCTTTTATTCATGCTCAGACATTATGCTCAAACGCTACCGGAAGCTGGTAAAATGTCAATTACTGCTCCCCAGGACCCCGCATTAATATTAAAGTCCCCCTGATAAATGACTCCAGAGAGTGGGGAAAAAGGCACTGAGAACATCTTCATCATTTACACCCTTCCTGCATTGTCACAATAGAGATAAACTACTCAGCTCAACAGAAGATTTGGTCTGGTTACCTTCGCCCAATTTAGGGACGAAAAAGCAGAGAGAAAAACAAGAGAACGCCTGAAACCAGAGACAAGAAAATCGGTCCAGAAACCAGAAACAGAAACCAGAGACAGAAGCTTTTTTTCCTGAGGGAGCTTGAATGGTTTGTTTTCACTATGTTGAGGCTCTACAGAGCTTTGGAATATGACTAAAAGGCAAAAGATTTTTTTTTTTTTTTAACATCAGGATTTTTTTTTTTTTTGCTTGCTTTTTTCTGCCAGCTCCTACACCCAAGCAAATATTTGGAAATTTCAAAAGGGTGCTAGTGTTCTTGAATCAGTTGGCTGTCCACACAGCTGATAAAGTACGTAGACCAGATAAGGCACCTAAAAACAGAGTTCACAAAAACGGGGTACTTGGGTACCAGAGATATCCCTTTCCCTTGCGAAAATTCCCGATATTCTTTGTTGCTAGCAATTGCCACTGACCCTTAGTTAGGAGAGAAAATATGCTTAGATTACATACTCCAAACCAGCAAAAATTTACCCATCTGCTGATTCAAGCTGTGAAAAAGAGCTCTGTGCTCTTGCTGGTGTAGTCTGAACCAAAGCTAATCAGATTCAGTCTCAGTGAGTTTTGTTTGCTTTGGTCAGTGCTAAACTCACCCGCTTATCTCCCCGTCGCGATAAGACATTCCTCAGCTTGTACCGCGTGTCTGTCATTCCTTAAGAGCGCAACTTGGGATTCATCACAAGTTCATGACAAACGCTATATTGAGCTGAAAGACGTGACACTGGATAACTAGATGCTTTCACTCAACAGCTTAATGATCTAAAATTACACATAAACTCAGTTCCTATGGCAAGTACGCCGCAGAGTGACAGCCAACCTGGAAATAGGTGTTCTCCAGGGATTCCCTCCCAGAAGTAGCACGGAGATCACTCCAACCTGTGATCTGTGTATCAAAGAGACCCAGTGGATTCACTTAAGACCAAACGACTGTTGTCAGTTCTCCACATAGAATTAGCAAGCCGCAAAGCGAATCAAAGGCTTCAGTAGGTATCTGGTATCTTGTGCTATCCAGTTCCTTTTAATTCAAACAAAATACAATAAAAAGAA
Organism: Pluvialis apricaria; assembly: GCA_017639485.1. NCBI lineage: Eukaryota > Metazoa > Chordata > Aves > Charadriiformes > Charadriidae > Pluvialis > Pluvialis apricaria. Next base: position 6,697,585 of record CM030010.1, read on the forward strand.
AGTATAACCTCGGAACTAATTGTACTACCAATAATTCTTGCTGCAGTGCTCAAAACTCAGTTTTACAAAGTAACTTTGTTTCTCAAGCTTTTGTATTTTCTAGGTCTCATTTTAAGCTTCGCCACAAATGACAGAAAGGAAAACATTACATTTCTTTTCCAAATGAACACTGGTATTCTTACAATCACCACACATAAGAATTCAGAAACCTATAAAAAAAAAAGTGAAAAGGAGAAGAAAAATCTAAACACTAAATTTCACAAGAAAATCAGAGTTAGCACTAAACTAGGGAACTTAGAAAGGAGAGAACTTAAAAAAATAATCAAAGAACTCTTCATAGAACATAATGAACAAAATGAATAAAACTGCATCATACAATGGAGTTCTCTTCAGATGCGGATCATTTGTAGAATCCAGGCACATTATACTTAAAAATATCAAAGCTTCAGAAGCCCTTATAGTTATTTACATAATATGTAAATGACAGCTCTATTGTAAAAGTCTCTGGTACTTGAAATTCCCTCCACAAAAGCAGCAACGTTTGCTAATACAGTTTGTCATAAACAGGCCACTTGCTTTTTTGCATCTAAATGCTGAATGTTACCCTTCTCAAAAATATGATTTGTAATATCTAGGTTTTAGAAATGAATTAGTGTCTATTGACTTCCAAATTAATTGGTTTTAAAATAAACTCATATTTACAGTTAAAAACCAAACAGTTGCTGTATTACAAGGAAATCGTAATGATAACTGTTGAAAAGATTTCTCCCCTTCTCCTGTTTCTGCTGTTACTCCTTAGCTCTTATGACTTAATGCCGTTGAGCCCTGTGTCAAATACTAAAGGACCATTAACTCAGATGGCAATATTCTAATTTAGACCTTGATCAGGTATATGGGGATGGACTACTTGCATGCATTCCATTTATTTTGAAATATATCCATAAACAGAAACAACATTTTAAGCTGAAGAAAGCTATCAGTGTACTGTGATTGGTGCATGTACACACGATTTATCACATTTCCACCTGCCTCTACTTTGTACATAGACCATGGGCTAAACTATCACTGTATGAAACTGCTCAATTTTCAATACTTACTAAACTTCTAGTGGTGATTATTATAAACTACACATTTGATCCAGAGAGCTGACAAATACCCTTTCCCGGGTTTAATGATTAAAGCCTCTGTTACCCATGACAGCTTATTAAATATTGTATCTCCTTATTTTTTTTTAAGAAATTGTGTTCTTGAGCATACTGATGAGGTAGATGCATTTTCAAAAAGTATTGCTTTAGGGCTCTTGAGTTCAAAAGTGAAAACACTAAGTTGACACAACTGGTTAATGAACTGAGGAAAGGAAAATCAATTTTTTCTTGTGAAAACTAAGCTCAAGTCACTAACAGGAATTCCAATTAGCTGCACTAATCAGCACGAGTGGTAGAAATGAAAGATTCTCTGATCTATGGAAATAAAGCTACTACTTCAGACAAATAGCCATAAAGATGCTCTTCAGGGGAAGTACCATCCACATCTGAGCAAGCACTTGCCTACTACTCACAGGCAATCAAGAGTAGGGCCTGTACAGGCAGTATTTTCTTGTGCCCCTGTGCAAGTGTATGCAACAGCCTATATAGGGGCTGTACCGGCATATGGGTAAACAAAATGGCACTAGATGCCTCACTTGGGACTATTTCAGCCATACTCAAACAGATTCCCCTCCCAGGGGTCAATACTGGGACCGGCACTGTTTAACATCTTTGTTGGTGACATGGATGTTCAGACGGAGTGCACCCTCAGCAAATTCGCAGATGACACCAAGCTGTGTGGAGCGGTTGACACACTGGAGGGGAGGGATGCCATCCAGAGCAACCTGGGCAAGCTGGAGACGTGGACCCTTGCAAACCTCATGAACTCTAACAAGGCCAAGTGCAAGGTCTTGCACACGGGCTGGGGCAATCCCATGCACAAATCCAGGCTGGCCAGAGAATGGATTGGGAGCAGCCCTGCCCAGAAGGACTTGGCGGTGTTGGTTGATGAGAAGCTCAACATGGGCTGGCAACGTGCGCCTGCAGCCCAGAAAGCCAAGCGTATCCTGGGCTGCACCCCCAGCAGCATGGCCAGCAGGGCGAGGGAGGGGGTTCTGCCCCTCTGCTCCGCTCTGGGGAGACCCCACCTGCAGTGCTGCATCCAGCTCTGGGGCCCTCAGCACAAGGACATGAACCTGTTGGAGTGGGTCCAGAGGAGGCCATGATGATGATCAGAGAGCAGGAGCACCTCTCCTACGAGGGCAGGCTGAGAGAGTTGGGGTTGTTCAGCCCAGAGAAGAGAACGCTCCAGGGAGACCTTACAGCTACTGCAGCCTTTCAATACCTAAAGGGGGCATACAGGAAAGCTGGGGAGGGACTCCTAGAGGGGGGATTTAGATTAGATATCAGGAAGAAATTCTTTACTGTGCAGGTGGTGAGGCACTGGCCCAGGTTGCCCAGAGAAGCTGTGGCTGCCCCATCCCTGGACGAGTTCAAGGCCAGGCTGGATGGGGCTTTGAGCAACCTGGGCTGGTAGAACACATCTCTCCCTATGGAAGGGGGGTTGGAACTACATGATCTTTAAGGTCCCTTCCAACCTAAACTATTCTATGAAATAACATTTGATAATTACATTTTTAAAACATGATACATGCTCACTAAAGAACTTGGGCTTTATGACCTAGAGGCAGAGCTTTCCTGGAAGGTACTGCTGAACTCTTCAGTCTATAACTATATTCCATCAGATGATCAGTGTAGAAAAATCCCACTTTTGGTAATTCCTGAAAAACTGATTTTATTTCATTAGGAGCAGGAATATAACTGACGTGGTATATTTCCATTTTCTTAAGAAGTCTTGCAAGAATTAGCACAGTTACACCAGATTTAGTTTTTCTATTTTTAAAGTTGTCAGAATCAAGCAACATAATCAGACCTCATACATCAGGAGATGCCAGCCCAAGAGAAGAAAGCGATGACAGAAAAAACCTGCAAGGCATGAGAGTCCTTATGGCCCTCCCTATTTCATGCACCAGTATTTCCTTCCTAGCTCTTACGGAAGCCTCAGAATCCACAGAGGAATTACTGCTTATGTGTAGGCTGTTACACTTCAGCTTTTGGGAATTGAGAAATGCTTATCCTTTTAAGCACAGCCCAGGCGAAAACAACTGTCGGGAGTTAAAATAAATTTGCATAGTTATTCAGTGGCAAAAATGAGAAATTTAGAGTATTTTTCAGGGAAAATGAGTGGGAAGTAGTGTCCCTAAGAGCTCAACTTCAGTTGAGAAACAATAATTGAATAAAGATACACTGTAATCAATAAACAAAAAAATAATTAGTAAGTTAAGTCAAACTACAGACTGGCCACATCAGAAACACTACATCTCCAGAATATTGCCCACACAAGTATGTCATGAAGAAATGAGTGAAAAAACCCACAGCGGCATTTGTTTTTTTCTGAATGATGGTATAAATGGTGATTACAACTTACTATAAAAGAGTAGTGCCAGAGAGCTAATCAGTAAGTCAGCATCCAGTGGCTAGGAATGTTTTAGATTTAAAGCAGAGTTCATAAAAATATATTACACTTGACCAGAGCAGGAAGGAGTGACATGACACATCTTTGGTAATTAGTCTGATTCATGTTACTATCAGAAGGAAAAAAAAAATTTTGAAGTCTTGAAAGACCTAAGTATAAACTTTGCACAAAACTTTGCTAAATGTCCCAAACAATAAAATAATGTCCCACCTCTGTATGGATGTAAACTGTTCCAAAACAGCTAATACCATTTGTGTCATTTTCTCATGTGCAACGTGAATGCACATCTCATTTTTATTCAAAAAAGCATATGGAAAAATCTCCAAACAAGAAAGGAAATAAAGAAAAGCAGTGAGGTAAGATGTATATGCAATGCAAAGATGTTGTAAAACTCCAGGCAGAAGTCCACCCCTCTTTTGGAAACTGGAATTCATTCTCTTGTCCCTACTAGTTTTTTTCCTTTAATTAAATGGCTGCTTTGGGTTGGGATTCTGATGATTTAGTGTATTTGAGAAATACTAATACCTTTGAAAGCTATTCCAAGTGCTAAGTTTACAAAATGTTTTACAACAAAAATTGGCTAGTACCACTTGAAGGACAACCAATTGTCAGGGAAGATTTTAGGCTTATGAACACAAATTAAATACGCACCAAACCTAAATCATGAAGTGGGAACAGAGCCATGGCAAGGTAGAGTCTTTTCTATTGAGTTCTATGAAAACATACAATGACATTTGACCTACCTAAATGGATGCCCAAATAAATCCCAGAAACGCAGAAATGAGAGCTACATAAAAAAAAGTGCCAAGTCCTGCACTTGGGTCACAACAACCCCATGCAGCGCTACAGCCCTGGGGCAGAGTGGCGGGAAAGCTGCCCGGCAGAAAGGACCTGGGGGTGTTGGTGGACAGCTGGCTGAATATGAGCCGGCAGAGTGCCCAGGTGGCCAGGAAGGCCAAGAGCATCCTGGCCTGCATCAGGAATAGTGTGGCCAGCAGGACTAGGGCAGTGATTGTCCCCCTGTACTCGGTACACTGGTGAAGCCTCACCTTGACTACTGTCTTCAGTTTTGGGTGCTGCAGTATAAGGACACTGAGGTGCTGGAGATGGCCCAGAAAAGGGCATCAAAGCTGGTGAAGGGTCTGGAGAATAAGTCTTATGACGAACAGCTGAGGGACTTGGGGTTGTTCGATCTGAAGAAAAGGAGCCTGAGGAGAGACCTTATTGCTCTCTACAACTACATGAAAGGAGGGTGTAGAGAGGTGGGTGTTGATCTCTTCTCACAGGTTACAACCAACAGGACAAGAGGAAATGGCCCCAAGTTGTGCCAGGGGAGGTTTAGGTTTGACATTAGGAAAAACTTCTACACTGAAAGGGTTATCAAAGACTGGAACAGGCTGCCAGGGGAAGTGGTTGAATCACTGTGCTTGGATGTATTTAAAAGCCATCTAGATATTGTGCTCAGGGACGTGGGTTAGAAGTGGGCCTGATAGAGTTAGATAATGGTTGGACTTGAAGACCTTAAAGATCTTTTCCAGCTATAATGATTCTATGATTCTATGAAAAGTGCCCAGTAGTTGGCAGGGTACGATGAGTACTATTGTTCCATGTTGCGCAAGTTCTTGAAGTATTTTTACCGACTCAAATATTTACACTCAAGATTCTTTTGGACTAATAAATTGCATTTTCAGGAGAGATTACTTTAACATGGGATGCAACCACTGAGGCTGTGGCTTCTAAGTAAAGACATTTTTTCATTTTACTTAAGAATGCAGTCCTAACTATTCTTTTTTACCTGCAAATACACAGTTATAGCACTAGGACTGAAAGAAGTTTAATACTTAAAAAGGGAGACATATGTTAGAATTAGTAAGTCAGAACCTTAATCAACGCATGCACTTCCGAAAGCTGTAGAGAAACAAGTTTCTCAAGAATCCCTGCTTAAACTGACTAAAGTTTGGTACAGTCATTTTAGATACTAAAAGTTAAATTTTTTTAAATAAAAATAATTTTGGTTCTGTTTTAATCGGTTTTGCTTAAAATTAAGACAAGTTTTGTAATTAATTATTTAATTTAGCATATATAAGAGACTGACTTTAAGACATGTAGAAATTCAAATACAACTTGAATTAGCAAGTTAATGCTCCCCCATAAATATGCTTTCACACACACTCCAAAGAAATAGCTATGATCACAGTATTTCACTAGTCCAAACCTTTTTGTGGGTAGGGTGGTGGTATTTCACTAAGACAACTGTTCTTTTTGCTGTTAGAGACCAAAGAAAAGAATTTCTCAAGTTGACCATCAGGGTCACGTTACAGAAATCTATACCCAACTACATTTGTAAACACATAAATACCTTTAAAATTATACTTTGTAAAATTAGAACCTACTTAAAGAAGGCAGTTGTCATTGTCCCCGAGCACATTTGCTATACAGAAGTTAAATTCAAATTATTCATTTTTTTTTCACAGAACTCTAGAGTGACTCCAGGAAGGAACGACTCCAGTAGGAACCAGCGTAACTGGATCTGAATTTTGTTTCAAGACACACCAAAATGAATAATTTAAAAATGGTTGAACATCACTGCATACAAATGCTTCAACTTAGTGCGTTCCTCACAAGGTTTCTAAAAAAATTTAAGCTTGAACATACTCTTACCAGCACGTCTATACTACAAGTCCTTAAAGATTATTTAATTTTGAGTTTATACAGATTACCAAGTAGCAAGAACATGCTCGCTGTTGTACAAAACAAATGATCTGTACCTTCGCCAAGAGGCACGTAATGTAATTTAGGTGAAGTACTAACATAATGCATTAAACACATCGTCAAAAATACATAGTAGTATCACATTTTAAATTTTGGTGCATAAAGAAATAAATTCTATAATTGTCTTTAGAAACTGGAGGCAACACAGACAGTAACTGCCTGAAATTTGTATGCAACAAAGTAGCTAGAAAAAGCAAGACAACATGATTTGAAAATATGAGCTCAAAGAAGTAGAAAACTGAAGAGTGGTTTAATTAATATAATTTCCTGTGCAACAGTTTTACTATTGAATATTCCCTCCAGTAAGCCCACAGCTTGTTTGAGCTGGAAAAAATTATCCTGGAGCATACTTTCCTATTACAATTCAAAAAGTACACTGCCTCCCCTAAGGTTTTAAGGATTATGTTTGATATCTAAGTTTTAAAATTCCAACACAATATGCAATGTTGGTGTAGAAATTTTCCTGCAAGGCCTTAGATTGTAACCTCAAAACATCATTGTATTAAAACAATTTTTAAAGCTGTTATTCCTAATGTTTAATTATGTTGTCTGCTCAAAAAAAAAAAAAAAGAATGAAATCAGTATCTGGAAGATCATATGCTGTATTTATGTGGCAAACATTACCATGCAGTTCATCCCCAAATGAAGATACTGCAGTATTTGCTTTATGTCTACATCAGTTGTACTCATATTATTTTTAGAACTACTAAGGTTTTGAGCAAAAGCAACTAGAGGAGCAACTAGATGAAAGAACCAGGTTTCTTTGATGCAGTACATCCTTTTTTAGTTCTCTTCAGCTCCTTCTTCAGTCCTGAAGATCCCTATAATGTATTCATGGAATCACAGCAACAATGAGGTTGGAAGAAACTTCTGGAGCTCATCTAGAACAACATCTTGCACAAGCGGGGTCAGCTAGAGCAGGTTGCCCAAGACTGTGTCCAGCTGGGTCTAGCAGCTACAAGGATGGAGATTTTACAGCCTCTCTGGGCAGCCCTTTCCAGTGTTTAATCACTCTCATTAAATAAGTTGTATTGTGTCCAGACAGAATTTCACATATATCAGCTTGTGCTCACCTGCCTCGTGTCCTGTCAGTGAGCATTACCAGGAAGAACCTGTACTTACTCCGTTAGTTATTTACAGACACTGGTAAGATCCCCCAACATGAGCACTATCTTCTCCTGGCTAAACAGTCCCAGCTCTCTCAGCCTCTCCTTACATGAAAAATGTTCCAGTTCCTTAATCTTCATGGACTAGCTCTACCAAGTCCATACCTTTCATGTGACTGAGAAGTCCAGAACTGGACCCAGTACTCCAGGTGTGGCCTCACCAGTGCTGAGTGGAAGGATCACCTCCCTCAATCCGCTGACAAAACTTCTCTTAATGCAGCCAAGCATGCTGTTGGCTTTCTGTGCTGTGAATGCATACTTGCTGGCTCATGGTCACCTTGCTGACCACCAGGATCCCAAGGTCCTTCTCCGCAGAGCTGCTCTCCAGCTGTTTGGCCCCCAGTATATACTGGTGCATGAGGTCATTCCTCTGCAGGTGCAGGACTTTGCATTTCCCTTTGTTGAACTTCATCAGGTTCTTCCTCTGCCCAATCCTCCAGCCTGTCCAGGTCCCTTATAGCTCTTGCCACGTCCAGCTCTTGTTCTAGACTGAGTTTCTAAAACTGTTGTAACAGTTAGTGTAGGTCTGATGTGACATGTAACACTAAAGTAAACTCGCTTGTTAGCTATACCAGTGCCGGGGGTTCAGTTTAATGCCTTGACTCAAAACCAAGTGTGGGAAAAACTGACTTGTGACCAGAACTGTCACCTGTTCCTGTCTTCTAAACCTAAAGGAACATAAATTATCTTAGGTTTTGCCAATTAAAACCTCACAGGCACCTAATGCACCTCTGGAACTGATCAGAAATCTTAGCAGCTGAAGAACATAGCACTTATTTCACAACAGAGTTCAGTCAGGATGTTCTAACTACATATTTCTGTTTGTTACCTGTGGGGCTAGAGCCAATCAGCATACTCTGAAACGTTCCCAACACAGCCTAGCCCAGGCCCAGAGCGCAGCATGATGGCACTACCTTCTGAGGTGTCGGCCTTTTATCAAACAGCTCAATGGTTAGGCACAGGCCAGGGGAGATTCCTGCTCATATGTTTATTTACTGAAGGAGTAAAGGCTACAATATTTACATAAGCCTTCAGGCAGACCGAAACCTGGGATTGGCCCTCCCAGGTAAGTGCCGTTGCTCTTGTTCCTTCGATGGCCCGTGGAAATGTGAAAAGCCACCTTAAGGAAAAGAGAAAGGCGCGCTTATCTCGCAGCAGTCAAAACTTAATCATTATTCTGTAAGACAACGCGCTGGACTGCAACCCATGGCAAGGGGAGGTTGAATGCAGTTCTTTCATTTCCTGATATTTTATCATGCTGCTACACAAAAAGGAAAAGTTCTATTGTTTGACTGTGTTTAGTTAAATTTCCACTACCAGAAAAACCTCAGAGTTACAAGCCTTGAACTGCAGGGAAGCAGGCATGGCCCTGCCCTCAGCATTCGAGGCCAGGCTGAATGGGATTTTGAGCAACCTGGTCTAGTGGAAGGTGTCTGTACTCATGGCAGGGGGGTTGGAACTAGGCGATCTCTAAGGTCCCTTCCAACCCAAACCATCCTATGATTCTCCATTGGGTAGCTCTCCCTCACTGAAGAAAACTATACCGAAGTCTTTGGCTGATAAATACCTGTTCTAGCCCATACTGTAGCATTGACTTCTGTATATGCTTCAGAATTGAATTATTTGAAGTCTTACTCTTTGTTTGGCCTTAAACTGACCTGTTTAAGTCAGCCTGCTGATTCCCCTCATTCCCACTACAGCTAAGGCAAGGCTGCCTTCCAAAGGCCCAGCTAGAACAAGGACACAGCAAACGCTTCTATTATTGGCTCTGCTGAGTAAACAGCTGAACTAGAAAGGCTGTTTTGCATTGTGTAGATAATCATGTTGATCTGTATAAAGCAGAAAGAACTTGCAGTAATAAAAATGTAGTTTATCCCAAAGATTAAAAGTTGATGTGTTTAAATGCTGGAAAAAGTTGATGATTAAGAGGTTTGGTATTGTGGTTTGGGCTGGGCTGGCCACTGAATATTTGGCAAGTGATTCTTTGTAGCAATGTAGAAAAAAAAAAACCACCAGCGCTTGATTAGACAAATCATGTTTTCAAGAAAACAGCTGATTTATATCCTTCTTCAGCATGTAGTCTTATATATTCAGTATTCTTGGACTAACAGACACTGAACTAGAAAAGTTGTAATAAAATTTGAAAAATGGCTATAACAGTGGTGACACTTCTGAAGTAACAGGGTAAGTCAAAGAAATCTTTGAGTGCACATCAATTAGTGCATTCCAAAATAGCGTGAAGAACAAATAAAACTCTCAAGATCAAGTTTGATGTAAAAACATATAGCAGAAAAAGTCAATTAAAAAAAAAGTAAAAAAAAAATCAAGGGGTCTATCTTCAATATCCTAAAAAATTACAGTAGACAAAATTTAGCTGATTTGTCTATCAGAAGCAGTCAAAATAGTTGTAAGGTCATGGATTTCAATGGCACAGGACCACAATTCTGAACTGCTACATGCTAGGAGAAGCAGCATGAGGATATCAAGCTATTTCTGAAAGTCTCATTGAACAGTTAGCACTACATATAGTTTTTAATTTAACATTTGCAATCCAAAGCACAATAATAAAAAAAATTATCTTCCGACCTGCCGGCATGGAAGATACCTTAGGGATTGTTGTACCTTTATATAAACTCTCCCAATATAACACATTGTATCCAATAGATGGCACATACAGAAAAGGACAGAAAAAGCAGCACAATATATGCATTTTTGTGCCTGTTAAGTATATATCTGATAAAATTCATTAGATAACTAAACTCATAGCTGCTTATACAAGCATTGTTTCCTCCAGTTATGGAATTTATGCAAAAGTAATAGAAGCATACTTTTGCAAATTATAGCCTGCAAGTTTCATTATATTTGACGCTTCATTATATTTGACACATAAGGTTACTGTTCTAGTAACTGCACAGGAAGGATCCCGATGAAGACACCCTACAGCTTTGCTGACTGTTTCACTTACAATTCTACCTCAGAAGAAAGGAAGCAGAGGTGCTTGATGCTGAAATACTTAAAAAGAGGAATTTAACCTTCAACTCACTGAATTTGGGCATTATACCATTATACGTCTGTTATTTTCATAGCAACAGTTACTGTTTTATAATTTGAGTATATTTAAATAAAGCCATCATTGTTTAGTCTATTATTTAGTTTAAGTTTTCACATACCAGCAGCTTTTGCTGGTCCACAACTGCTGATAAAGACATTTAAACATGACTTAACACTTTCCTCGTGATAGAGAATTTGCTATTAGCCTTTTTGATGAGACCACTATCAGGTATTCTCTTATTATTTTGGTACGTATACAGGTTCAGAGCCTATATATATATACACACACACACTCTGAGCCTACACAGGCTCTGAAAAAGACACAGCTTTATCTTGTCTCCCTGTATTGCAGTGTACTTAATCTTCTTGGAGGGGAAGCTTTGTTTTTAAACCATATTTAATTTCATCTTCACATTTCAATTCCTTTGGAAAATTTAGGCGCAACTGGGCACAGAATTCCATGGTCTTTGCAATACACAGAAGTAATCCCATCTACTGTTATCAGAACTAAAAGGAGATAAAGCTTTTAACCACAACATTACCCAGGGACTTCAAGTTCAAGTCATTATTTATCAAAAGCCAAGGTTCACTTTCTAGTCAATCTGTCAAGAGAATATTTTTTACTTTTTCCTATTTGTACAATTTTCTCTCTTCGTCTGAGCTTTTGATTTAACTACATTAAAACATCATTGAATTCACCTTCACTTTATGAAGGTATGTGGATTATCTTGCAGAAGTGATGATGATCTCATCTTAAGAGCCCACCTTGAGTACTGTCAAGATTAGATTCAAATTAACTGAACTTTTAGATTTGATATACAGAAGTTTTTCTGTTCTTCCCTGGATAGCTAAAAGCAGAGGGCTGTGATGTCCATAAAATACACGTGCAGTAATCAGGATACATTTACTATTTGGTTTTCAGGCAAGTTATTGTTAAGTGTACAGAAAGTACAGCAAACAGCACACAAGTATCCTGTAACACTGATGGTATACCCAAATAAAAATTATGAGCAACATGACCATCAAAACTGTAAAGGAAGTTATGTAGTTGCATTTTGGAGGCATTAGAGCGATAAATTCAAGACAGAGAACACGATAAACATGAAGGACTGTAGAGAAGCAGGGCATCCTGCCAAATAGCTAAGAAAGATGACTGGCAAAGCCATAAAAAAAGACAAACAGTATTGAAGTAGTTGAGATCCTCCCTTTTGGAACAGTGGCAAGAAGTATAAAACTAGAAATGAATAGGAGAAAAAGAAAGTCACTTTAGTTCTGAATTCTTGCAGACTTAAAACCTGATCATCTCAACCTCCCTGATTAAGAGCATCAAGGACCACAGCCACCAGTTCTAACTACAGAGCTCATCAATTCTCAGATATTGCGTACTCGCAGCTAGCACAAGATACGATTAAAGACCGATTTGGTGCATGTGGTGATTACATTACAGGCAAGAACTAACCCTATGCCTTTTTATTGATGGGTTAATTTAGTAAAATCCCATTCTAGAGTTTGAAGCTGGTCTCACTAAACAGTTTCTAACTGTCCTACCACAGCAATCTCCAGTTCATACAACTATGTACATATTTCAGTTCCAATACCAAATTTCACACTTTCCTAAATAAAAACAGGCTCTCTCCAGTGTCCAACTGTATCCATAAAAAGAATAGTCTGAAAATAGGGACGTTAGTTTATTCTTGAGAACCTGATCTGCTTCTCCTCCAGAGACCCTGTTGATTTCTTCTCACTGCTTTGTACTTTTCTGCTGGTATCGTTTGCACAGGAATCTCAACTACTCAAACACTGCATATATGCAGACTTCTCTGTCAAGGCCAGGGTCTTTGCTTGTCTTTCCATCACAAAACTTAAGTCTGCTTTAAAGTAGAGGACAAGACCATTGAGAATCATTCTAATAAACTGTATTGGCTTAATTAAGTCTCTGCCAAAAGGAAGAAGTTCAATGCTATGTTACAAAACCTGTGCCCTTCTTGGTGCTCGTGGAGAAGCTACAAAAGCTGCTATTTTATAGTTGTAAATGGGATAAAGAGATCAGCATTTTCCATATTTTTACCTTTGTGGGTTTTGGTGGGGTGGTTTTTTTTTTTTTTGCTTTTGTTTTTTAAAGGTCTTTTTAACAGTGAGAACTGGATTTATGTGTGTGACCTTCTGCTGTGACTTTTGGTTACCTTTGCTAGTATATTTGCTATACTTGGCACAGTACATCCAAATCAATTTTGCAACAGTGCTCAGGTCCCCATTGTTTTCCAGGATTCCATAAAAGCTGAAGCACTAACAAATATCAGACCTCATCAAGAAAGAGTAAATCTCAGTTCAGCAGGTGACCTCTGGTCTTGGGCACTGACAGCCACACATAAGGCTGTGCCACACGTCTGAGGCAAAGACTTTTTCCACTACACTTTATACTGTATCTTTTCTAGAATCTGTCTATTCTAGTTTAAGAGCTAGATGAAATAGTTTGTGACTGCCCTTGGAAAATTACCTGAAGTATGATTAGATAACAGTATCTCAGCCTATGTGTTCACAGACTTAAAATAGTTACAGATCAAAGTTCATCTCCTTAGTTTTTCAGAAACTCATCTGTATTTTTGACGTTGTGAATCATTCTACTATTCTGCTATTTGGACTATCATCATTCTGTTCAACTATGGACCCACATATGATGCAAGGCTAGTTGGAGACTATTCTAACTGTATACACACCAGAAGTGTTACTGGCTTTTCTTGGACAGTAACTCAGGTTCTTAAAACATGTTTTTCAGAAGCTACGGATAAATTTTTACATGAAACAAAGTTTAGAAAGCCTTCACCACCGTAGAAGTCATCAGCAACACAAGTTCCCATGTAGACCGCTGATACTCTCTTTAAAAAGCTGTTGGCGTGAACTGTACAATTTATGAAACTCAAATCAGCACCAGGAAAAAGAACAGTGAGCAAAAGTTTTACTCAAATACCAATAGTACAGATTTCCTATTACTTTCCCAAAGATTTTAGGACAAATAAGAAAAAATTAAAAGGATAGCCACATAACCGATGGGTAAAAATTTAGCCTTCTGAAGTTAATTAAAAAAGCCAAAGGGAATATTATAGTAGTGTAGAAACGACAGATGAAAAGAAAGTTCTCCCATTTATTTAAATAAATGGGAGGAGAGAGGCACAGAGTAGAATACACACTGTTCAGCCTGGAATAAAAGATCTACACAGTGCCAGAAGCAGAGATGTTTGACTTATGATAAAGAACAAAGTGTAACTTTGCAAAGTTTAGTAAATACAAAGAATTAGTTCTTTAGAAAGAAAATTGGGTTGAACTATGAAGTCAGAGCTTTTAATGCAACTATCTTGAAAGCAATTAATTGAAATTCAGGGTAGTCAAACATAAGACATGATAAAAAGAATAAGAGTCATGCTTAACGTAATAATTTCTGAAGAATTCATATATGTATACTTGTTCTACATTCCAGTACATTTTCCAGTTGGTGATGTACTTAATATTCTCCTCCTGTCTTTGTTGTACTAACCAATTATACTTCATCATAAACACTAACCCGACCAGTACTGTCCTGTCCCTCGAAGCATCATTCCCCATTAATCACAACACTCAGTGAAGATATTTTGTAGTGTGCCCTGAATATCAGGATGCATGAGCTATTTTGGATCAAGACAGCAACAATATCCAAAATAGCTTTTTGCAAAATATCCTTTAAAAAGAATTTTTACCAGGTTAGAATCAGCTCAGTGTTTATTAATCAGCCAGACATCCACAGCTTGAAGAATGAAATAAAATACAAAGGTATTTCACTATTTCATCTTCCAGCCACTTTCCTCAATCCACTTCACTTTTCGTTAAATCTTCAGCCAGTAAACCCTCCTATATGGTCAATAAACCAGGTACAGAATTGGAGTAGTTAATCATTAAGCAAACAGTGCAATACTGCAATACAGTAGAGTTTGAGTGCGCAGAGGAAAGAGCACTTTTACTCACTCCATGTATTTTTTTAAGCATTTACAACTGCACATGAGTCTGATTTCTGTAATAAGCAGAATATAAGCAGAATAAGCTCTGCTCAGGCTTGCATCTGTCAGATTTAAGGGGGTAGGACTATAAAAGCGGACTTAAAAATTAGAGGAAAGGGAGTGCACATTGCAGTCGGGTGTAGAGGGTTAGAGGCTTGAAGGTAGAAGGGGAGCCCAATGCCTCCATGTCCTGGCTTGAGGTAAACCAGGACCAATTTTATTCAGTAACTTTGCTTCTTAGCTAGGCCTCTTTTAACTACTGAAATTAACAGCATATTGTGCAGACACTGTTCGCTCAAGAGTGATAAGACCAATGTTTATAGCTGATGCCCAGGCATGGTATGCAGAGAGGCTCTTGCTTATACTTACAGCTATAACACCCAAGGCCAATCAGCTTTGTTACTTGCCCTGTTAGAGGGTCGGAAGCGGAAAAGCGTAGAGGGGTCCCACCTGCGGGGAGGAGTGGACAGGGCAGGTGACCCAAAACTGACCAACGGGGTATTCCATCCTATCAGCCTCGTGGTCAGTATAAAGCTGAGGGACCAAAAGGTCAGCCCTCATTCTTCAATGGCTGATGTCTGAGGAGGACTCTGTTCATCTGCCTTTGATCCTGATCCTGAATGCAGATCCGGAATCCAGTTCCCGTCCTTCACCAAGTCCAGTCTGGGACTTCCCCAGTGCCAGTCAGTGACATGATTGTCATCCTGGGAGCTTGATACAGTTTTGTATATAATTCATTATTCCCTTTTTATTATTAATATCTCATTAAAGTAGTTTAGTTCCTTCTAAACTCAAGTCTCTTTTTCCCTCCTCTGCCTCTCTGTTTGAAGAGGGGTAGAGGAGAGCACCTGCTGGTCCCATCTGGGGTGCCCACGTCCCCAGTAGCCGATTGAGCCTAAACCATGACACTCCAGAAAACATCCAAGTTACCAAGCATTGCTGCACCCAGAGACATGACAATGAGGGATGAAAATAGGTCCTGTACTCCTCACGGAGCTTGTGCCTGTCCATGGTGTGAACGCAGGTTGGGGAGGACATCTTGTAACTGTGGATGGACCTCAGATGGAAAGGCAGTTGGAGAGTGCAGCCAGGATGGCCTGCCACACTAAGAAGCTGCATACTAGATTAGGTATGTTTTTGTTTTGATCAAGTATGATACATAAAACCCTTTAACTCATCCACACATTAAAGCACAGGAATATAAAAGCACATAGGAGAAGCATATGGAATAAAAATACAAGCATACGTAACCACCTGCTTGCAGGTGTGCCTTCCAGGACATGAAGCGTTTGCCTAAAGCAACTCCACCTTTAACTTTCTTGCTTTAGCTAACCACAAATAGCTGAAAAGCCTCTATGAAGGGCAGTAAGAAGCTTTGTGTTGCAATCATTTTCTTGTGCGTTTGTACTCAGTTTAGCAAAGAACACTTAGGAACTGTTTGCCATCCCCCAAAATCCCTTTCTACCAGTTGCCAAAGCAGGTAGAATGGTACACGTGTTTGTGCATGCTATGTAGAGAACCTCCTCAACTGCTGCCTGCTCCGTGAAAGCAGCAGCCCTTCCAGGACAGGATCTACAGCTTCCCATTTCCTACATTGGTACTTTTCATCAGCCAAGGAAGGATATTTAAGTCTTCAGTAGTAATTGCTAGTTGGGCAAAGGGAGCATGTTAGTCTGACCTGGATAATTATGACATTACAGCACAAAGGTAGCTGAAATGTTCTGAGTCTAGAGTAGATAAATTTTTTTCCCGCAGCAGGTGAGAAATGTCACAGAAAAACAGCGAAGTCCCACATCAGATTTTGCAGCTGTCCAGTAGCTATTTCAGACAATTTTATGAAGCCATTCTATCTGTAAAAATACATTTCTTTATAATGCTGCTCATATTATACTTATATACAATTACTTACTGCGTGTTCAGAGCCCTGAATTGGCATGAGTTTGACTTCTAGACTTTTATACTGCAGCTTAAGTGACCATAGCTGTACGGTGCAAGAGGAAACACATTTGTACTGTTAAATATCCATTGTCAGAATTTGCTAATATTACTAGTTTTTTAGTATATCATCAAGACAAAATCTGCTTACAAATATGAGTGTATTTTTGCATAAAGTAAAGTTAATTATCTAAGGCCACACATTTATTTGACTAATAAGCCTTGAGAGCACATTTCAGGGAAACTCAACTGCTACACGTTTTATAGGAGTCATTTTCATTTCCTTCCTATTGCACCTCATGAACATCCAAACACAAGTACTGTTTTTACAGGGTGACTTTTGGAATACTCCCCAAACACATATCCTTTATCATTATTTCAGGGACACTCAGCGACAGGACAAGGGGCAACGGGCACAAACTGGAACACAGGAAATTCCATCTGAACACGAGGAAAAACTTCTTTCCTTTCAGGGTTCCAGAGCACTGGCACAGGCTGCCCAGAGAGGTGGTAGAGTCTCCTTCTCTGGACATATTCAAAACCCGCCTGGACACATTCCTGTCCTACCTGCTGTAGGTGACCCTGCCCTGGCAGGAGGGTTGGACTAGATGATCTCCAGAGGTTCTTTCCAGCCCTGACCATTCTGTGATTATAATATTGTTCTCAAAAAGACTACATCTATGTGTCTCCATCTGGGGATGGGAGAATGGAGCACACACTTAAACTGAGAGCTTCTACAATGCACAATGTTATCCTACACACAATGGTGGCAGCTTCTTTGTGAACTCATCTTGCCCTGTCGTCACACAAAACATTCTGGGGACAAGAGTCATTTCATTGCATCTTGTTCATCCATATCTGTCACAAGTACTTGGGCTCAGTAAAACTGCCTTTACCAATTAAAAAAAGAAAGAACAGCAACCTTAAACAAAACTAGAACCACGCAGTGGGTGTCTAGTACAATAGTAACTGTGCAAAGCTGTTCAGCCCACATCTGTATTATCACACACTTTACTAAATATTTACATCTAAAAAAATTTGAATACCCGCTTGAATAAAGTCTCCGTGAGAGCTCTATAATGAGATGAGAACAATTTTTGTTTCTTCAATTGTTTCATTTGCATGAATAGTCACTTCCCTTTAATAATGTCCTGTATGTAAAGTAGAATGCTTGGTAGTTTGCTATATTTTCTTGTTTTCGTTTGTTTTATTAAAAAAAAAAAAAAGCTGACTGACAAATACAAACATGATTTGTGCCTAGATATATACCATTAGACCTTTCCTTATATGTAACAGCTGGAAGATTCATTTATTAGCATTTAAAAAGTCAATGCTCAACAGGCAAAAATGGAAAGGACTAAAATTAAGAGTACTTAAAATTTAATAGCTTAAATCAAATTACTGGTGGGGGTTTTCCATCTTGATTAAGCATAGATAGATTTCCCAGTCTGCAAAAGGCATATCTTTGATACAAACGCTACATGCCTTCCAGCTTTCAAGTACTAGGCTCCAACATATATGCAACTAGACAAAACTCAGCATGAACAGAGAGCAGAACTTCTTAAGCCCTTAGAAAACACTAGGGGTTTTTTGTGCCTGAAATATTGCACAGCCTTCCACCTTGCACATAAAAGCTTCAGGACAATCAACTAAGTGAAATACAGCAGAAGTCTTTAGTATGCAAAAACCCAGGCTCAAATATGATGAATTTTTGTCTGCAGGAGCACAGCAAGCTCAGCGTACAGGTTTTGCTTGAAGTGTTACAGCGTTTAAGCTCTGTATGCTAAGAGAATCTTATATAATACCCCACAGAACTATGCCATAGGATACATTCCTGAACTTTTTGCACGCTGGATGTAGGTCCTTATTTGCCAGTTTAACTCAACATTTTCTTCATTATCTATTTTAAACCCCTGCTGGCTCTTACAGTGTTCCTAAATTTCTCACTTAGCAGGCCATGCAAATAACCACACAGCCTGAACAATACTTTTGTTGGTTATTGCTATGTTTTCCACGCAACAGAAGTATTAGTGGACTTTTTCAGCAGTATTTTATGCATCCCTCAGTGCAGCAATGAAAGAATTACAAGAAAAAAAATCCATAAAATTCTGATTGGAAGGTACCTCTGGAGGTTGTCTGGTCACACCTACAGATAAGGGTAGGGCAATTTTCAAGTTTTGGAAAGGGAAGAAGTATATGGATGACCAAAGGGCTGTGAAATACCAGTGGTAAGAATATTTGGCAAGCTTCTCACAACAGAACTTCAACTGGTTCTTTGAGGGTCTCAAGGTACACTGGCAGGTGAGTAGGTGGTAAAACAAGTAGGTTATATAAAGAAATTCCCACTGTTTGTGGAGCACTGTACCCATATTAACCACAGTTGAGTGAAGCCTAATTGTGGGCAGGATTATATTTAAGCTTTCTTACAGAAGGCGGAATACAGACCTATAGAACACATGTACACACTGAAGTTTCTTGATACTTTAGACAGACATCAGCAAAAGCTCTGATAATCCAGGACAGTCACGCAATTAGCAAATTTAAGAGCTCTATAGATTACAAATGTTGAAACACAATGAAAAGTGGGAAAGCAGGAGAAGGAACCAAGAGATAGCTGAAATGTACATCCATGAAAGAGGTTGAGATTTTTCACCAAATGTAACTTAATATGCAGTATCAAAAAAACAAACCCCAATCAGAAGTCCGATTGTGGAGCAAAAGCAAAGTGTTTATTCAGTGAATTTCTCTTTGCGGATACTCCAATGTCACTTAAATGTTTTAAGGTAAATATATTTTGCAAATTCTTGACTTGTTATTTTGCTTTTTATCTCCCATGTAATTTGCCAGCCATTTCTCATGTCCTCTCCTACCCATACTGATAAGCATAAATATATCTGTTTAAATAAAAGCTTACTTAACATTGCTTCCTATCTCCTCTTGAAGGATAACACAGCCAACACAGTACAATGTATGTCATTACAAATCATACTGAAAGATATCACATTGAAAGGAAAAAGTTAAGCAGTTTCTGCCTGCCTTTATTTTCTACAGCAAAAGTGAAAAGCCCCTACAGCAAATAATCCCTTCACAGGATTATTGCGTCTGTGACAAACCTGAGTCTGTTAGAGGGAAGTTATGTTTCAAGGCATGTAGTGAAAGTAACTGGCTGGTTTTGTTACTGGATTAAAGCCAACCTAAAGAAATCTCCACTTTGCGGAAAGGGAAACATAGGAGGCTTGAATTTTGACTGCTAGGCACCAGCATACAGTTCTTTCATGAGATTAATGTTGCTTACATTACAAATGTGTCCACTGCAAACAGAACTCCAGCTACCCTTGACAGGAATTGAAATTTTGCTCATCATTCTACAGAAAAGGTAGATTCCTCCCCATATACCCATAAAATCCAGCAAACTTCAATCAGATATGAACAAAAGCATCAATATCTATTTCTCCCTGGATTTTCTGCAGTCAAAATATGTTCACACAGGATCACTTCACGCTACATACACAACCCAGACTAGTAGAGTTCAGACACCAATAAGGTGGACAATATCTTTTTAAAGATCATAGGGATCAGATTCCTTGCAGGGTTCCCATCTTCAAACTTTATTCAAAGTATCTTAGCTTCCTTAGTTTCCAAACATATTAAGGATAATGTGATTGGGAATAGCCAGCGTTCATTTATGAAGGGGAAATCATATTTAACAACCCGATGGCCATCTACAATGAAAAGCCTGGCTCAGTGGGTGAGGGAAGAACAGTAGTTGCTCTCTTGGCTTTATCAAGTCTTTCAGTCTCCTATAAAATCCTCACACTGATGAAATGCAGACTAGGTAAGTGGTCAGTGAGATGGACTAAAGCATTGGCTGAACTGTCAGGCTCAAAGGGTTATGAACAGCAGTATGATCATGGAATCATTATGGCTGGAAGAGATCTTTAAGGTCATCAAGTCCAACTGTTATCTAACTCTATCAGGCCCACTTCCAAACCGTGTCCCTGAGCACCATATCTAGATGGCTTTTAAATACATCCAAGCATGGCGATTCAACCACTTCTCCAAGCAGCCTATTCCAGTCTTTGATAACCCTTTCAGTGTAGAAGTTTTTCCTAATGTCTAACCTAAACCTCCCCTGGCACAACTTGACACCATTTCCCCTTGTCCTGTTGTCACCGGTGGTGTACCTTGTGGTTAGTCTTCACGAACAGTCTGGACAATGCAACAGAGTGCACCTTCAGCTACTTTGCAGGCAGTCCAAATCTGGAACAGTGGTTGATACTAATGATTGGTTGAGCTGCTATTCAGAGGAACCTCAACAGACTAGAGAAACGGGTCGAGAAGCAGCTAATGGAGTTGAAAGGAAAGTGTAAGGTCCTGCACCTGGGGAGGACTAGCTTCTTGCACTAGTACACACTGGGGACCAACCAGCTGGGAAGCAGGTCTGCAGAGAACCACCTTGGGATCCTAGTGGAAAACACGCGGAGGAAAAACCAGCAAGTCATCCTTGCAAACAAGACCAGCAGCATTCTTGACTGCTAAGGGAGATGATCCTTCCCCCCAGCACTGGTCAGGCCACAACTGCAGTGCTGGGTCCAGTGCTGGGATCCCCAATTACATAAAAGTTAGAGACTTACTAGAGCAAATCCAGCAAAGGGCCATGAAAACAATTAAGGGACTGAAGCATCTCTCGTATGAGAGTGAGCTGGGACTGTTCAGTCTGGAGACAAAGTTCGAGTTGGGGGATCTTATGTGTACAAATACCTAAAGGGGTAAGTAAAGACTGAGGTAGACTCTTCTCAGTGGTATCCAGTGATAGGGCAAGAAGCAAAGGGCACAAACTGAAACACAGCAAGC
The DNA here is from genome assembly GCA_017639485.1 of Pluvialis apricaria. Lineage (NCBI taxonomy): Eukaryota > Metazoa > Chordata > Aves > Charadriiformes > Charadriidae > Pluvialis > Pluvialis apricaria. Next base: position 6,718,952 of record CM030010.1, read on the forward strand.
TCAATTTAAGTGTAAGAAGAACCCCCTCCCCCACACTTTATTCTAGAATAATCAGAAACGGACACCATCTGCCCAGAAAGATCATGGAGTCTCGAGTCTTGGAGATATCTGAAACCTATCTGAACACAGTTCTGGACAACTCACACTAGTTGTATATGCTTTGAGAGCAGGAAAGTTGGACTGGAAGATCTCCAGATATCCCTTCCAACATCAGCCATTCTGTAATTCTATCCTACATTCATCTTCTGGATTAAAAAAAAAAAAAAAACCCACCCAAAAAGCAACAAACCAAACACACACACCACCCCATCATTTTGGAAATAAAAATGCCATTCACTGAAGATTCCATAGTCCTTTTCTTATTAAAGTTGTGGATCTCATTCTGCAACAGCCTAACCTGCACGATAGTGATTTGGGTATTTATTGCATCCAATAAGGTGAATGAGAGGTAAGGGGTAAGGAAGAACAGCAGTATTCATGGACACCTTGTGCTACTGCGTAAAGACAATATTGCCTATAACTCTGTGACATTCTGTAGTTCTGTTTTGCTGTAAAGTATCTTTGGGGACCAGCTACTAATGCAGTCCATTGTTTTCTTATAACTGTAGAAAATACAAACCAGTGAAGTCATGATACATTAGGTCCACTCTTACAACAAAGTTATGATTTAGATTCTTTCAAGGACTCAGTTTCACAAGTTTGTAATTCAGATCTATGAATTTCAGACTTCACAGCATGAGAATAAAAAGTAACACATGGAAACACTGTAAAGTTATGTAGAAGTACTACAGAAAGGCTTTCTCACTATTGAGCTAGACTATGAAGTAACCTTACTAGCTGTCACAGGGCTGTTTTATGTAAGCATCTGTCCTCACTTGATTCGCTATTCAAATGCAGGAAGGGCAAATGCATCAAGTGGTCAGTCTGGTTAACCAGCCACTCTTCCACACGAAAGTCCTCACCTACATTGCAATTTTTTTATTTTTTATTTTTTATTTTTTTTTTTATTAGCCTTAGTGATTCTTTCTTCCTCCCAGACTCCAAAAGGTTTTTTGTACCAAATCCCTGCAGCAACCCTCAGTGAACAGGCCTAGACGGGAGTAACTGCTTCCTCGACGCGTTTTTACTTAGGGGTTACTTTCATTAACCAAATCACTGCTCTTAAGTGAGCAAAACCACATTTTTCATTCATTAAGCAAAACAAATCCTCAAGTACAGTGAAAATAAAACCACTTACCATATGCTTCACAACCAGCTAACTGCTCAGAAGAAAAATCCAGGCAATCAGCAATGGTAGTCATAGCGGACACTGATGCCCCTCAGCAGCAGTTTTCCTTTTGTAAGGACTGTTCCTTCTACCTGCACCAATAGTTGGGATCGACCCTGTAAAGAAGCCCGCGTTGGCAATTTAGCCGTCTTGCTCGAAGTGAACTGCTTCTGTAAGTTGTGGGTAACAGGATTATTTTCTTCCTTCAGATTTGCACACAAGCTGTAACAGTACACAGCTGGGTCAACATAGCCAAGAACACACTTTGACCCACTGATTATAAGAACAGCTGCCAAGTTCAGTGCAGACATATATAAAACAGTTTAACTGAAGCTGGCAAACTGCTCTTTCAGCTACATACTTTAGGTTAAAGTAATTGTGCCCTAAAACCCCAATTACTGAAAGCTTCTATTTCCATGCTGGATTACAATTCTGCAGTAACAGATCAACAAATCTGTGTCAACAGTTTCTAACTGCAAATATTAAGTTCTCAATAATGCAAAAAAAAAAAAAAAAATCCATGGTTTAATAAAAGCATTTTCAAAGGTTCTACAAAAAGCCCTGAACTTTTCCATCAGTGCAAGAGTTTTAGTTAAGTGTCGTAGAAGTTTACCTACACCTATAAATACAACGACCACTTGGGGGCTGGAGATTAAAAAATAGACAAACAAACAAAAAAAATCAAGTAGACAGACTGCTCTAGCAATTGCTATGTTTTAGAGTGTTTCAACTGCCAAACCTGCCTTTTACATGCTCTGAACTCGGAACTGTTCAGTAGCTTTCATGATTTAGGATGAAACCATACGTTACATTTCCCTTAATGGATAGTACTTGATCACGTGAACTCATGGAATAATGCAGGCAGGAATACCTTCTTATTGTGAGACTTCATTTTACATATAAAACCATCAAGCCCTTATGATTAACACACCTCATTTCTTAGAGCAACACAGGGAAAATATTAAGGTTTTTCTGAAAATGCAAGTAAGTTTTAGTATCAGAGGCATCCTGCTGTGCTGTAGCTAAGCTCATTTGAATAAGTAGGCAAAACTATAGCAGCAAGTCAGAATCTGACTTTTTTCAAAGCAGCAAGTTGAATTACAGTAAAAAGTTGATATGATTGTCAACACGAAACTAAATTCCGGGCAATTTCTAAAAAGTTAAGAGTCATTGCAGCTCTACAATAAACAGAACACGAGAGAAATACTTATTTTGAATCCACTGTTATGCTAACTAATTAATGAAGGTGAGCGACTACCAGTTATCCAACAGTTATCCCACTCAGAATTAAGTGGGTTAGCTTTTCAGAATGAGAAGGTCTAAACTGAGCAACGTGCAAACTCACAGAAATACAAGTATCAGTCAATAAATACAACACACCGGCACCCAAGAGCCTCCTCAAATACCTGTTTATAAACAGGTTGTATGAAGCTAGAGTGGCTGAAAGTTTTCCAACATAATTAGCTTCTTACTCAAATAAGTATATGCCTTATTGTTAATCATTTGATTTTGATGAGCTTCCCCAAAGCAGAGGCGGGGGATCCCAGTAGAAGTCTGCCTGGTTCCCTGCCAGCAGCTGTGGAACACAGGTTTCCAGCCACTCCAGCCAGCATGAAAACTTGCATTCCTCCCATCTGCTGGTTAAAACGCTCCAGATGAAGATTTAGACGCCTAACCATACATAGCTGAGAACCTGGTAACCTGGGAGGTGGCTTTTTAGGGCTTCCAGGTTGTCATTATTTAGGGCTTCTTGTCATCATTCTGCTTTGCGAGTCCCAACACAGTTCACTGCTCTGTCCATGGGAGGGGGAAAGAAGAGTTTTGATTCCTCTTTCTCTCCCGGCTTTACCTTCATATAGTATTAAGAGAATATCGTTTTTGAGGACAACATTAATTTAGCCCTTTGTTTTTAACTGGAAATACTTAAAATACTTCAGTCAAATGGAAACGGGGTCTCAATCAAGCTTAGGACAATCAGGCAGAGAAGCTACATTTCAGGAAAGGTGAGTCACATTAAAGGCAGAACAGACTCTTCACCTAAACATACACTGATGTTGGCAGGAAAAGTTGCAGGTGAATTAGCAATAACAAAACCAATTGAGGTTGCTTTATAAGAGTTCTGCAAAAATATAGCAGAAAAATCTTTCAGACAAGACTAAGATGAGGTCAAAGAAAGCTGATAGGCAGAAGAGACATGCTCACTGTTCTGTAAGACCGGGTCATGAACGTTAAGCTCATCCAAGGATAACCAAAGTCACAGAGGACAGACAGCAAAGATGGAACAGAGTAATGAAAGCACTAAAACCAACAGAAAACACTGCGATTGAGGTTGATGATAAATTTGAAGATTCAAGAGGAGGATACCTGCCTAACACTACCCATCAGCAAGTTAACACCTGAAGCGATGTACTATTGATGATCTGTATGATATTTTCTTTTATGACTATTTATGGATTTCAGTTTGCTCACTGCTATGTAAGATAGACAGGAAATCACAAATTTGTTGAAAAAGTGCAAGTTATACAAGAAAATAAATCCCTTACCCTCTCTTTCCCTGTTAATCTACTATGATTACAACTCTCCCAGCCTTTTATCTTCTGGGACTTTTTCACACGAGGAAAAAGGGGTAGGTTCCAAATAATTAGGAAACATGTGAACTGGGGAACTGACTTTCAACCATCTGCCTGCCAACTTGTGTTAAAATGACGAGTTGCCCAATTTCCACTAGGAATTTTTTCAATATGAGGAATTACCTTATATTGAAATCACTGCATGAAAATTAACGGAGAGGGGGAAAGGCCTCTACAGGTGGCTGCCACTGTCTCTATTCATTTTCACGGATTCTGCTGTATTTTCATTACCATCAGTAGCAGAAGCCAAGATAATACTGACCCTGAATTAAGTTACTAATGACACTAAAAGTCACTCGATCTTTAACAGGTGCATTTTGCAATTAGTATATTTAAGGGTCATCACAAAGTAGCCCTTCCGGAGAGAACACCCAGGGGAAATAAGTCGCATGACACCATTGATCCCAGCTTCCTTTAAAGCCCTTTCCCCCTAATGAGTGCTGCAGAATTCTGAATTTGATTCAGCTACGTTCGTCTTTCGCGTGTCATTATGAAGGTACACACACCTCTGAAGAAGAAATGAAAAGTAGAAGAAGTTGAAAAGTAGAAAGTGTGTTTGTATGTAGATTTTATGCCCTTTGCAGGAAAAAAAGCCCTCAGCATGAATAATACATACTTTGAGGTTTGATTTTTTTTTTCCCCAAATCAACTCCATTAAGAATGTTAGGATTTATGAAGAAAATCCAAATCACATGTTAGATTTCAGCACAAATTATTTTGAAAAACAGATCTAACTTGTAATTGCAGCTTTCTTGGTCACAGCTCTGATGTTGAAATCCTGTAAAGATTTACAGTATTGTAACTTCCATTAACACACGCTCTGTTTCTTTGTGCTCTGAAGATAAACAACTTTACAGATACCGCTTCCTTTTTGAACACTGAAGCCCGTGTAAGACTTTATTATAGAAGAAATTGAGGTGTACTGTGTCTTGAGACTGAGGTGTGGTACTGCACTCAACTCAGTACAGTGATGTTATTCAGAAACTAGGAAGCGCGTGGCTGCTACAATGTGCAGCTAATTAATATTGCTGCAATTAAGCTAAGGAAAAGCTACAGAACAGCCACGCCAGATGTATTGCATATCAGATCACAAAATAAATTGATGCTCGTAGCACCTGACTCACACCAATAAATCTCATGGTAAATACACATTTCCCACAATAATATTCCAATTCTAATAAAAATTTCCTTACATAAACACCGTTACTGCTAGAGTCAAAACTCTAAATAGTCATGTTGATACAGTGAGAGCAAAAAGCAATGCCTTAATGTCTCTAGCTAAAAACAATGCTGAAGATTTCCTCCTTGCAGAGGAATCTGACTCCTTAAAACAAATTCATCTCATGTAAATACAGTAGTCTGCTTAAGACAGCAGACTTCGGTTAGCATAATATCTACCTCTTGGATTTTACATACATGTGAAGGTACCTGTTGGCTTAAACCATTTTAATGAATTCGCACAAGTATTTTGTGAAACATCATTTATATTGCTTTCTTTGCATGACAAAATGGCTCATTTGCTAAAGTATTTGAAAGTTGTTCACGCTCCAAACTGAAAGACTATTAGTCAGCTACAATGACTACTTTTAGGGGTTGTCAGCAAGTAAAACCTCAAATTATTTCCCACTCTAAGTAGGAGGAAAATAGTTGGGTTTAATCTGTTTAATGTTGGATCTTAAAGACAAGCAGCAAATAATTGAAAATTAATATCTCCACATTACTCCTTTCAAATATTCACCTATGTCCTAACAGATACTTATATCTAAGAAGGGAATACTTGATATCCTTAACGCCCTGATACACATCCTAAGCAGCATATTAAGCTAAAACGGTCTTGAAGCCTGCCATGCTTCTGGAACAGATGGGCATACCTACCATCTTCTGCAGTTTCCCTGTACTCTGTTGAAGAAACAAATGCCAAACTTGAGCAGACTGATTCACTTTGAAGACTACCAAGTTCTTTCAAACAATAGCAAAGGCAGGAACCATAGTTGGGCAGGCTATCTACAGGTCTCCGGAGGTCCCCCACCTTTTAAGTAGTATATTGTGCAGGCAGGTCTCAAGAGTGTAGGCATTTAAGTTCCAGGAATGCAGCTAAGTTCAGCAGACTTGAATAGTGGCAAGAGCAGAAGGTGCAGAGACTCCTTCATACGCTCACAGTCACACGTGGAGTGCCTTCTCATCCACTCCAGTTCACACTACTCGTGTATAATAATGGTGGAATCATCAGTTCCTGTCAGTCCACACATTACAGAGCGAGTTTAGTTGCTCAGATGGCACGTGCTGTGCTCTGAATAAACTACTTTTCAGCATACTGTCTGAACCAAATCTTTAAATCCTTCCTGCTTTTCAGGCAGGCCTCTATCTAGAGCAACTCCTCATTTGGGTTCCTGACACCAGATGCAGAATTTCACATTAAAAAGGCTGATTAAAAAATATGCAGACACATCTATTTTCTACATCTTACGAATGCGATACTCAAACTGAAGTGATATTGATATGAATTTCTGCAGTGCTTCTGATTTAATTTAATCGTGGAGTGACACACAGAACTCCTGCCTCACCTGTCTGGATGCCTGTACTAAATACTTAAGTTATTGTATATAACTAAGCTCTGTACGTACAACTTCCACAGGCCAGGATTAGACACTAGGCATTTATACATCTTTCAAACCACAGAGCTATTACATACCATCTAATATTATAATCTGAAGCCTGAAAAGCAGTTATTTCCATGGGCTAAAAATATCTTGCTCATTCAGCTCCATGAATAGTGTAGCTGTTAGGTCAAGCTATTTAATTGTTTGAATTAGCGTCTAAGACTTACACATGTGACTGATATCCTGTTCCCATCAAACCCTCCCCACAGAGACTGTGCTTAAAGAGATATTACTGCACTACAACTCTACCTATGGAACACCTTTTTGAAAAATTCTGTGGGCTCCAATAGCAACTGTATTTCTACACAGCTACGTGTGAAAAAAAAGCCAGCACAATCAGAATCCAGTATCATTAAAGATCCCTTTCAGAAAATGTATTGTGAGAAAGCTCTTTGCCAACCTTTAAATTATGTTATTTGTGGAGCAATGTATTACTGTTCTGGTTTCAGCTGGGAGAGAGTTAATTTTCTTTTAGTAGCTGATGTGTTTTGGATTTAGTGTGAGAATAATGTTGATAACACATATTGTTTTAGTTGTTGCTAGGTAATGTTTATGTTAAGTCAAGGACTTTTTCAGCTTCCCATAGAAGCTGAGAGGGAACACAGACAGGACAAGCTGGCCAAAGGAATGTTCCATACCATAGACACCATGCTCAGTATATAAATGGGAGTTGGCCGAGGCAGGGGCAGGGATACATGATTGCTGCTCAGGACAGGCTGGGCAACTAATCATCAGGTGCTGAGAGCAACTTGTGTTGTATCACTTTATTTCGTATACTCTTTTACCATTATTATTATTATTTTTCCTCTTCCATTACTGTTCTTTTAAACTGTCTTTATCTCAACCCATGAGGTTTTTTTGACCCCTCCTTTTCTCCCTCTTCTGCCTACCCCACTGAATGGGGGGAGTGAGCGAGCAGCTGTGTAGTCCTAGTTGCTGGCTGGGGTTAAACCACAACAATTACATAAGAAACAAAAGGTAAAAATGCAAATGTATCGGGTTCATGTAGCAAGGTTTTGTAGCCAGGGGGCTGCATGGGTGGTTTCTGTGAGCAGACGCCAGAGGCTGCCTCCCTGTCAGACAGGGCCAGCTCCAAAATGACGTACCACTGGCCAAAGAGGAGCCCATCAGCAACACTGGTGGCATCTTTATGATAACATATTTAAGAAAAAGGTAAAAATTGCTGCGCAGCAGTTGTGAGAGAAGAACTAGGATGTGCGAGAGAAACAATCCTGCAGACACCAAGGTCTGTGAACAAGGATGGGGAGGAGTTGCTCCAGGCACTGTGCATGAGCAGGTTGTCCCCCTGGAGCACCATGTCTAAAAGTAGATCCACACTACAGCCCATGGAGGTGGACGTGCCCTGAAGGAAGGTGTAGCCCACAGAGAGCCCACATTCTACCTCAGGAGGCAAAAGACTCAGGACTTCAGGAGTGAAGTTGAGCCTGGGAAGACAGAGGGTCAGAGGAAAGATGTTTTGATGTTTTTAGTTTTGTATTAATCTCTTACAATATTACTCCATTATTAATTGGCAATAAGTTCGTTTTCTCCAGGTCAAGTCTGTTTTGCCCATGACACCAACTGGTGAGTGATCTCCCTGTCCTTATCTCAGCCCATGAGCTTTTCACCTTATTGTCTCCTCTGTCTTGCTGAGAAGGAGGAGTGAGAGAGCAGCTTGGTGGGCATCTGGCAGCCAGACAAGGTTAAGCCACTACAGCAAAGCACAAAGTCAGTCCTTTAAAAAGTAATCTCAGAAAGATCTCATGCTAGAACTAGGGTTTTCCTGCTCCTATTTTATCAGGGACACATCCATTAATGTGTCTGGATGACCACAGAGGGATACACACTGCATGGATGTCAGCTCTACAGAAGGACTGTTTGATTACACTTGCACACTAAATGGGGTCGCAGCTATGTTCTACCAAAGAGATATCAAACCATAGCAGCCTTCCTGGCCTTATTCTAAAGAAAGTTGTTTCAAATGAGAAAATTGCTTTCAGCCTCGTTTCAGTCAAGTTGGGCAACACATTTTTCCCCTTTGGAGGCATATTTAATGTCCCAGGGTGACAAAAAATATTTATAAAGATAACTTGGAAAAAATTGGTTTACATAAAGCAAAATATAAAAATGTTTCATACAGCTTTTAATTTCATGTTCAACATGATCACACAATACTGTGAGTTTTAGACGTCAGATAAGCTTAATAGTCAATTTAAGGTGATTTTTCTCTTTAGAAAGTCTTAGGTTTCTAATGTTTCCTTTTCCTTCTTCACCCCCAGCATTGGGGGAACTCAAAAACTATACCATCCCCCAAATAGTTTTGACTTTGACAAGTCTATGGACAGTTCACATATGAAAGAAAACTGCTAATTAACATAAGGAACTGGTGTAACAGCATTTAAATGGTTTTAGCTTTTACCTGAAAGACAAGCTAAGTACTCATTTGAGATGAATTCAGAGACACAGTGTGGTTAAGGGACAGAGGTCTAATGTGCTACAGGTTTCATTAGCACCCAGTCTAGCTGATCACAAGAGTCTCAGCACCAAATGGAAACTCATATGACTGTCTGTACATCCAGGTTTTGACTATAAAATGCCAATTGTTAATTCTGTTTGAAAGAATCATAACAATAGTTCTATTACTGTAAGTGAATTCTTCTCACTATTAAAATGATTGCATGGCTTGTCTTCAGAATGCTGCGCTGAAAAGGCCTGTGCAGAAAAACATCATTAGAGATACCCAAAGCAAGATAAACTCGTTCTCAGAGGTCACGCATTCAGGGACTGGATGCAATCTGATGGTGTCACTAAAACTAATAAGTCTAGCAAAAGTAGAACATAAATTCTGTTTAAGTGCTTCTAGCCCTGTGTTAGTTTGTATGAAGTTGGGTCAGTTCTCTGAGTGTATGTGAACGCTAACATGAGGCTAAGAAGATGCTTATTACCACCAGCCTCAAAAGCATGTGCATTTTCATTCAATCATCTCAATTCAATAAATCTTTATTCATGTTTTCATACCTTCTGGGTAAACAATTACACTGCATATAAGAGTTTCTCTCAATCCATCCCTTTTCACAAAATATGAATAGGCCAAAACAAAACGCTGAATGCGAGCCAGTTCCCACCATTTCTGATGTCCGCTCAGGTCCTTTCAGGGGAACAGTTTAATAGAAGCTGGAGAATATCAGTTTACTTCAACACACAGTATCTTCTGTCTTGTAATCTGTGTATTCATTAGCACTCCACCTTTGCAACATATTACATAGCTACTTAAAGTAATCCGAATCCAACAATTCACAGTGCATTGAAAACAGCAAATTCTTTTCAGCCTCAGCTTTCCCTCTCTTATTCAATAGGAACCTGCAAAAAATTATTTCTGTCCAGTCTTTTAAAGTGAAATAACCATAGGAAAATACAGCAGTTACAACTACCCTCATTTGAAACAGCAAGTCTGAAATTTTAGGGGAGATCAAAAATCTAAGAGCAACAGCTATGTTAAAGCCTAAGTTCTAATAAGAATACTTTAAAAAACAAACAAATAACAACAAAAAAATCTGAACTACTGAGAACTGTTTAAAATACTAAGCATTACAATCCAGTATGTACACAGTAATGGACATTACTGGTGCTCCTAGTCACTGACACCCTTAAGCTTCAGCCATTTGTATATTTCTACATTTCTGGTCAAAAAAATCGTAGTCAGTTTTACATGACTTTTAGGCTGTGTTTACATCATTTTAACACATTGGCAGGATGCCAAGGTTATTTATTTCAGATAAAACCATGTCTATTAGGCCTTCAGAAGAAGTCCCATGTCCCCACCCCATGCCCCCGCCCTTAGCTCTCACAATTGTAAACAAGCTTTTTTTTGGGCATGCCTTAGTTCATGGGTCAGGATACCCTCCTATCACCCTAGGAAATGCTTAACTAATAGTTCCAGGCAGCAGCTCAATGTATTGTCTAATTTTAGATCAACTTGTAAGGCCCCAAAGTCTCCCTTATACACTGTGAAGCAAGACTAAGCACAGAGCACTACTTGTAATGGCATTAGAATAAATACTAGGGTGCTTAGCATTAAATAACAAAGTCCTTTGTGGGATTTGAATCCTAAATGGCTTTAGATCCAAAATTCTGTGGTAGAACTGAGCTCTATATTCTTCTACAGCGTTATTCTAATCAAAACTGTCATCTAACTTGATCTCATCACAGGATCCTTGAACAGGCCGGGTAGGGTAGTTGGTTAACATGCATTCCTTACTCCCTCAGAAAAACTGAGCATTTCGTTCATATGCATTTGTTCGTAATTATCTATGAAGTTTTTATAAACAAAACTACCAAATTCTGGATAAATCAGGGTATGTGTACTTCACATATTCTATTTCCCTCATGTTCTGAAATAGCATCTTGGCCAAATTGTTCACTGAAGACATACAAACATTACCCTGAAATACACAAAACACTATCTACAGTGCAAAAAAAAAGCCCCTATACTAAAAGGCATGGTGACATTAGGGAAGAGCAAGAGCTTAAAACTCTGCCTGCGTACAGTCCGCGCACGACCAATGTCCGCTACGTAAAATGTATATGCACATATATCACAGAACTCAGCATATGTATGAACACCATACTGACTCACTTTGATGTTGCTATCTCTAACAACGTGGCTGAGAAGACGTTACTGCTTAGCTTGCCTGCCTATACTTCACAGCAACTGGTAACAGGCCCCCGCCAGAGCAAGGTTGGTACATTTTTGAACATAGCATAAAGAAAAAAATATCTTCTGGGGAAATGCAAACTAAACAATAAAGAACCTGATTATTAGGATACTGCAGGAAAGCATTTACCATTAGTTCGACAAGATGTGATTGTATTCAGTGTACAGCAAATGGACTATAAAATGTGTTATAACCATATGGTATGGGTTCAGTCTCTTCACTTTTCTCAGCAATACTGGAAGGATTGTGACTATTGCAGTAAAACACTCATTTCTGTTATTTCAAAAGTCTGAGCTAACAAAGTGAGCCAAGTCAAATGATAACTCCTCATTTTAGTGGAGATTAGTTAGAATTTTCCTGTTCCAGAAAAATTAGGTATATATTGAAGGAACACACACCCCTTCCCGCGCCCCCAAGTCCTTGAAATCTAGTATGAGCAGCAGCTTTTCTTTTTCACCAAGTTATGGCAACACCTTATGTCACATTTGAATCATTCTCCACATCACTTATGGCTCAGGATAAAATCATCAACTTGCACATGGGGAAACTGAAGGAACTGCTACACCATTCATCAAGAACACCATTCAGTCCCTGCTCCTTCCAAATATACTTTTACCTAACCACTCCAATACAGCAAAGTGATCCAACAGTTGAGAAATATTTTGAGAATCCCTGGACGCAGACCGTTTTCTGACCAATGCTGCCAAGCTTCCTCATGGTTTTGTCTCAAGCAGGACACAGCACTTGCACGGACTACTAAAGCAGACTTGTTCTTCTAGATTCCAGATGATTTAATGTGTGAATCTTCATGATGAATCTAAGTTTTCATCTGTACAGGGGATAGTGATATTAGTATTTTGTACATTATTCCTAACAGTTATTCCATAAGCTCATCTTGAGGATTAATTCCTTGATGTCTAAATGCTGGCTTGACACTTACAGTACTACAGAGTCACTAGTGCTCAACGCAAACAGGATTTTATGAAAGGACTCCCTACAGCCCCAGAACTCTAGGTCTATATAAATATTATTCACATACTTTTGTGAAGTATTTGGTGGGTTTCACAGACTTTCTGGCGAGAGCTACAAACCTCTGCTTCCCCATGTCTGGTGCCATGAAACACAGGGCCCAGTTTTCAAGCTTTTATAGCAGAGCTGTAAGCAATACTTTAATACAAAACCAGCTTGGCATATTTTGTATGCCGTACCAGTCAGACCTGCGAGCAACCCCATTTCTACAGAAAGAGAACATGTGTTCAATATCCAAATGAGTATACACAAGATGTGTACATGTCTATAAAAACCACATTCTGATTTTAAGTCTAGCAAGCGCAAGAAATTGAAATGAAAGTTTTATACAGATTTGGCTTCATCTTGACCGAGGTAGTGTATTGATTTGATAGGCTTGAGGCATTTGTGATTATGTCAACTGATCCTTCACTGCTCTGTCTAAAGATTAATCTTCCTCTCCTGACATTATCCTTTCTCCTAAATAGTAGTAGTATGCGTTACTTAAAGACTGTATATTTTTCAAGCAAGGCATTCAATAGAAACACTGTATCTGATTACTGGATTTTAGCTGTTTGAGCAGCCAGCTAATATTAAGAACTACCAGATAAAGTAGTTATTTTGCTCACTTGTACATCATATATTAGTATCTCCTCTCAATCAATATAGCTACCACAACTAAACTGAGATCACCAGTTAGCTATTTTTCATTTGGTTACACAAAGACTTGCCAGTATTTCTTTTTAGCTAGTATTCTTGATTATTAATTTTAAGTAATTGACATTATAAACGGATTTTAATCTCCAATACATCAGTTTGTATGTGTAAATATGGAGATACAAGTAAAAATAAATTTGAGGATCTACACAAGCAAGAAAACATACGGGAATTTAAAAAGCCAGACTTCTTACCAGAACTACGATTATGTGGTGTGTGATATGCTCTGAAGTCTGTATTTATTTACGTATTAGCTAACACTGATTATTATCTCTCAAAAAGATCAACGACACAATTTGCTGGGTAGATATGCCATCTTGGTTTATTTTTTCCTGAAAAGACAGTTTCTTCAGATTATTATGTAAAGATGTAAGTTGCTAGCTTAGCACAACACAAGGAATACTTTTGGGGAGAAAGATGCAAGCGTACTATTGAATGCAAATCTAAGGTCTAAGAGTAATCCAAGTTTCATAAACATTAAGTAGGGAAATACAGAGGGTAACAATTGCTAAGGAAACAGATTTTTAAAACATATCCATGGGGCATTGATCCCAGTGATCCTATGGCCCACCACATTGGACTAGGCGCAGGGTCACTAAAGCACTGCACACCCCTCATCAACACTCAGTCCAGGGTAGTTCTAGCACGATCCTGTGAACTATTTCCACCCTAAGTGCAGTGTGGATAACAGGTCCATGGCATCATGTATTTTGTCCTACAGATCCATCTCATCTAGCTGCATTACTTGTTAATGGAAACATAGCCAAAACCACTCTCTAAATTATTCTTTTATGCACTATTAATAGAGGGATCTTAAATTTGTGTTGATACTCACTAGAACTGTAAAGAAACATTGTTGGTCTTACTATTTACCTTACACATGAAATAGAAAAGTAGGTTGAGGCAGTTGTTCCTAATGAAGTCTCTTAATAAGGTTTTAATAAAGATGTTCCCACCCTTCCTGCCTCTCACTACCTGACTGGATTACTATGGTTTTCTACCTTCTTGTAGAGCTATGGAAAAAGCAGACCCTTTTTCTGCTCAGTTATCCCATTTAACTAAATAGCCATTAATGGCAGAATATTTGTGCCTTTTAAATGCAGTCATATGCTACTACTGGTACAATTCATTGTGATCACAATTAAGTATTAAAGATGGAAAGGCAAGACCATACTAAAGGGGAAGGGCAGGGACAAGACAAATGAGAAATTGACACAATTGATCAAAAATTGATATAGATACAATCACCTAGTTCCATTTAAAATATGTATTAAAAGTTATTAGCAAGAAAATTAGTAGCTTACACATGAATCCTTAAAAATATAAAGTTCAGTTTAAGACAGAAGCAAAACCGGAAAATAGTTAGATATTCTGATTTGCACAAACTTCAGCAACCAGTTGGTTTTTTTAAACTATAATATTCCGTTTCTTTTGATGTGAAAACCCAGAAGAAAGTTGTCTCTCACTGAAATACAATCCTGCATGACTAGGTTCAGAGGGTTGTGGCTAATGTGTCATATTCTCACTGGAGGCTGGCAACAAGGGGTGTCTTATTTCTGAAATTTAAAGGTGGAAAAGAAGTTGTGTCTTTTTTTTTTTTTTACCTGTTTTAGTTGTTAACTCGTCTAGATCACAACATCCTACCTTGGATATGAGCACACATAATGTGTGAGACAGTGTAAAAAGCCCTGGTAAAGTAAGGGTAAATTACTTTCACCCTCACCACCTGTAAAACGGTCACTTCATCCTAGGAGACAATCAGGATAGTCAGGCAAGACTTACCCTTGGTAACCCACTAGCCATGCTGACTCTTCCCAGTTACTGCCTTCACGTGCTCAGAAATGTGTTCTGAGAAGTCATGTTCCATCATATTTCCAAGGATCAAAGTTAAGTTGACCAGGCTGTACTTCACAGGATTGAACCCTCATACCTTTTTTAGAGAGGGGTACTAATTTAAGGACATATAGTAAGGACCTGTATTTACAATTTTAGTCATGGAACTAAGCTCCTGAATCATCAGTCTCACTTTCAAGGTGCTGAGCTGGATGACCACCTGAAGCATCTCACCTGATTTCTCAGGGAAGAAAAAAAGTCTTCACCAAACCCCAAGCTATTCTAAGCTGAGAGCCTCTTCTATATCCAGATTTAAGCACACCCAGCAAGTGAGCATTTGAACTGCATTGTATGTTAACTCATACTTCTGTGGATAGAAGCTTTGAACAAATTCTCTCATAGGATATAGCACCTCAACATAGAACTTGCACATCCACAGTGTCTTGGGGTTCAGCTTCAACAGTGAAGTCTGGGAACCCATTTAAGACATTTATAATTCTACAAAGGACACAAACTTAAAAAAAGTAAAAATAAAATCCATTTAAAGCAACCAGCATGCCGAGATGAAAGCTGCCCTGAAGCAGTCAACTGTGAGAAGCCTTGCACTTTATGCCCAGAAAAGGATGAATTTTAGCCATCTTTGAACAGAACCAGAATTTTAGGAAATTTACTTCCCCCCTCCGAAATCAGAAGGTATTCCTCAGTATAAGTATTTCTGCAGAGTCTTTTATAATATACATGCACAGTCAGCATAAATACATAGCAAAATGAGAATGCCTGTGGCATTACATTTAAAGGAAAGTTAGCATTTTAAATCCAGAGAAAGATAAAGCTTTGCTATGCCAGACATCTAAAGAAAACCCTTTGTAGTACAATTAAGATCTGACCAGCAGCTTGTGTATATGGGGGAGGCTCGTTTCAGAAAATAGATATTTTACAAGGCTACAGTCACTTTGCAGCATGTGCCATAGGAAATGAATGAAGGCTAAATATATGAAGATATTGCAAGGAAATGATCCTTATGAACTGGCAAAGACAGGAAGAAGAAAGTAAAAATTAAGAAAATCCACCCTGTTATTTCTTTACAGGCCCAGGAACAAGTGCCTGAAAGAAAAGTAGCTTAACAAAGCTCAGTAGAATGAAAGGAGATGGTTGACAGAGGAAGATGTTTCATTCTCACTCTGAGGGGCAGGTTCAAAACAATTTAGTCAAGACAATCACCCAAGAAAGTACTTTGTGGAACCTGAACCATACAGGAACAGTCTATGAACCAAAGAAGCTGTCCCCAGAAAGACACATCCGTAAGAGGGCTATGAAGCAATCGCTTAATAGTTTCCTGGAGTCTTCATTGACAAGGAGAGAGGTGTGTCAAGCTCTTTGCCTAAGCTCACCTACAATCTATCAGTCTTCTGAACTTTCCCAGAATTAACTTCCCATGAACCTTATCTCCTTGCCAAGAAACACATTTGAAGAGAAATACAATTACAAAATTAAGTGCATTAACTTTTCTAATTAGTATTGGTACTTTTGTTTATTTTCTCCCTTTTGTCCTTCTAAAGAGCTCATCTTCACCCTTACCGCATCCACACAATTGTTATTGCTTTCCAGTATTGCAACAACAAAGCTATCAGAACAAGAAACACCAGCCTCAGTTTAAGAGTACCATATTTATTTAAATGCATTACACTTATCTGTGCTGATAGATGGATGATGCTACAGGCAGAAGACAAAGATGACATTCACTGAGAGAAAAACCACCCTGTAGAGCTCCTGGTCAAGTAAATTGCTGCAGTAAATAGCTTCAGCTTATTGAGTTGTCCCAGAATGAACAAAAGCATTCAAGATGTTAATACCTGCTTGCTTATTATAACCCTTAACAACAATGCTATGACAGTCCTCGTGTCACCACTGTGCATATTTAAAACAGTCCACTTCCACAGAACTTCTGTTTGCATTACTATAATCCACCACATAATCACAATGGTTCAACTCAGCCATTAACCTGCAGTATACAGTCCCCCTTTTGCCATTCCTTAAACACACTCACGTAGATCAGCAATAAGATACGCCTTTTCGCACCAGTTTCTTTTCAATTCTGCTTACACGTTTAAGAAAGTGGCACTTGTCTCACAGCAGTACGCAAAACAAAGTCATGGAAGCAGCAGAAACAAGACTCCTGTGATTAGCCAGCTCTTCCAGCCTTATTTTATATCTCAAGAGATAAAATAGTCAATGCAGAACAGTTAGCAATACATGTAATTTAGCCGTTTAAAAACCTGATAGTTTACATAACAGAAAGGCTTCTTTGAAATACATCATTTAACTTTATGCATCAATACTATGGCAATCCCAGTAATTCTTCTATTTTGAACAATGCATTCAATTGCAATGAAAACATCAATACCTTGAAATGAGAACACTCTAGCACCAAAATGTTGCAGTCTGCTTGCCAGGTACTGTATAGGCTTATAACACAGCATGTGCTCGTACCCTTCCACTACTGCCCTCCTCCGATCTGCATGGCAGCCTTTACTACCACGAGGCATTTACAGCATGTGCGTTGCGTTCCTGCACGATGAAGCAGCATAAGCAAATCTGTTACTCGTTGGGAAGCGTCAAGCCTTTACCTCCTTGCAAGTCTGACGGGATGGCTGCTGGGCTCACTGCTCCCACCTCACCCTTCAGCTGGGCTCAGTTATTTCCCAGGGGACGACACATCCAGAGAACCGGCAGTTACCAGAACAGTAGCAGGTTAACAAGAGCTGATTTGGGGGAGGGGAAATTCCAAACCAAGAAAAGCTTCTCAAAAAAAAAAAAGTGAATAGCTTTCCAAGCTTACATGTAGCCTAAACAAGGACAAGCCTAATAAAATGAATGGCTTCACAATAGCAAGCTTTGTGTTTGTATTCTGAAAAATACTATAAGCTGTATCTGCTTAAAACAATACTGAAAGGTCAGGTGGTTTCCAGTTTTAAGGCATGTTAGCATAATCAGCCTTAAATTAAAACAGATGGGAATGACAGATATATTAAGGTTATTAAAGACCTCTAGAGGATAGAGTTAAATAAGGTTGCTTAATCCATCTTAGAAGGGTATTATGAATTGCATCACTTAAACAAGAATAGCATTCTTGCATCTATTTTAGATTTTACAAGACTAAATAAAATTGCCAACACAATGTAACTAATGGCATGCACATAACGTGCATTTACTAGTATCAGTTTTTGAGAGAAATAACCAGGCATTCCTACAGGTCTTTTAACAATACAGAGGATCATTCTTCTGATTTTCCAGTACCTAGTGAATGCTCAGCAATAAACACTATATACCAGCATATTGTATCTGTTCAGAAAGAATGAGAATTCTGCCCCTAAAAACCTGAAGTATTGTGGTATAGGCTTCTCAGAGGTTCCTCTAAACCAAACCCAAAAAACCCCAAGCCCTTCAAAGCTTGCAACACATCGCTATTGAGCGCCTGTGCAAAGTGTAATCCAAATTGAAGATAAAAGTCTCATCTTCATGCACACAATGGTTATTAGCACACCTTTTAAGGGCTCGTTCTTGCCACAGTAGCTACGATAAAAACCTCTATGATAGCCATTGGTTGAGCTACACAACATGCGGAGTAGGAACCAGGACCCAAACCTCCGCTCCTGTACTGATACCCAGTTTCCTGCCTGTGAAACACTTTTCAGCTCAGTAAAGAGTTTTCAACAAGCAGCCAAAACAGCTGATAGCCTGCCAGAGCACAGAATCACAAATGATGTGAGAAAGGTGGTGAAAAGCCTCCTCACATCAGGGGAAGAAAAACCCCAACCCACAAGCATTAGGTAAATTCTTCGTGCTGGACTACCTTGCAAAGGCATCTTTATGCACCTTTCCCTACGGAAGGCAACGGGATGTTTAGAAACTCAACCAGGTAGTAGCAGTAGTGTTAAACATGCTTTCAGAGCAGAGGTGCCAGGACCAGCTTCCAAGCAGAGAAACAATTTATGAATCCTCTTTGGGTTTTGGTGTGAATTGGTGCTAATGAGCTGAGCCTTGCCAAAGCTACAACGCTTTCTTGGTACGTACAAAAGCCATATGATAGCGTTTTTTTAACCCTTCCCCCCTCCACATTATAATCCCCAGACTAACAAATCCCACTTCCCAAGGTTAACTGAAGATCAGGTAAGAGCTGAACTCCGGCTCCCAGAATCACTTTTCTGAATTTAGATGCCTATAGTCAAACAAATCCTGGTTTGCAATCAGCTTGGAAATTACTTTCAAGGATTCCAAACATTAAGGTGAAAGGTGTATGGACAATTTAATCCAGTGGGAGCACCTAATATCTAAAGTTCTGTGCTTGTAAACATCAGTCTTTGAAGAATTTCAAAAAGCCTCGGTCTCACTTTAACGTCTCCATTTTTGAAAGTAAATGACTGAACACCTATTTTTAATGTACAATTTACAAATAAATTTGACATTTTTAGTACATTTACTGTACAGGAAAATGCAAAGTGACCAGGGATCCATTTGTTTAATCTTAAAAAATAAAGGAAGTAAACAAAGCATTTTATTTAACTACAAGTTACATTCAGCTGTTTAAAGAAATCTACATAATTGAAGTTTTCCTTGTGTATTTATGTATAACAAAGCTGTGTTAGGTCAACCATCACCTATCTAAAACTTTGGCTACGTTTGCCCAACTGCAGGGCACTGGCAATAGCTGGGCACATCCTAACCATCCAGCAGCGCAGTTAAAAGTAACTGAACTGAAATCTAACAGCAGCGTGATTCACTAAGACTAAATTCAATCAGCACTCAGAGGGAAGGCGGATTAGAATTAGCATTCTAAATCTGTGGTTGGTAGATTACATAGACACTTTCTTTTCTATTCAGTAGAGAAAGTTGCAGTGCAGAATACGAAGTGGAATCTTCCCCAGTGATAAAAGACATAATGCCAAAGTGAGTATATTAAGTGAAATTAAAATGCATAGCTCAGATAACATCAACATCTATAGAACTAGCAGAAGAAGTTAGACTCACGTGTTCATTAGAGAAATCAAACATCAAGGCAAAAGAAGACCTTTACTTATAAAA
This sequence comes from Pluvialis apricaria, assembly GCA_017639485.1. NCBI lineage: Eukaryota > Metazoa > Chordata > Aves > Charadriiformes > Charadriidae > Pluvialis > Pluvialis apricaria. Next base: position 6,738,864 of record CM030010.1, read on the forward strand.
GCCTTACCATAAGCTTTAATGTAGACAGAGCTAGTATATTCGTCTCAGTACACTGCCACTTCCCATTATTCACGTTCAGGATGTTTACCAAGCAGTTTCACATATGCTGGAAGTATTTGCACAGGTATTCTCTAGGCATGACCGATATAAACCAGTTATATACCAGGTATATACCAGTTATGCAAATAGCCGAAGCTGACTGATAAGTGACTTCCGACAACCTATGCCAGTCTTCCTCCTGAAGTTCCCTTGAACAAGAACAGTATCTTAAACCTGCCTTGTAAAAAAAGGAATCTAAAAAGTTCCACAGAAAGCTTTATTTTTATTTTTTTTTTAGCAATAGCTTGGATGACAGCATGAAGAAGTGAAGAGGAACCTGTAATCATAGCAGGTTCTGGAAGCTCATGGGAAACATCTCTCAAGTCACAACAAGTGCATAGCCAAAACAAGGAAGACCATGTGCCACAATTGCATTTTCTTTCATTATTAAATCAAAATCTCAACATTAAAAGCAAAGATCAGCTATTTCCCTTTGCCAAATAGGTCAAGTTCATAAGTGGGCTACAATAACCCAGAAAGTCGTTGCACCACCTGTACAGTGCGCTTTGGTTCATGTTTTCAGTGCAGCCGTAAATCTAGAAACATCTTTTTCAGATAGAAACCAAGAGTGTCAAGTGTCATATGATCCTAGCAGCTTTGGCTGTTAAAAAAATAATTGCTTCCAGTTAAAGCAAGATTTAGCATAAGTTAGCAGGATGCTGAGTTGAAACAAGCATTGTTCAAGTAAATGTTACAAATATTTAACAGAGTAAAAATCAGGTCATTTTCCCCATTCCACTATTTTTGTAGGCTCAACTCTTTTTTCCTTTAGAAACATTACATGCTACTTGAAGTGCACTTGAAAAATACCTGCTAGCGCATTAAGAGGCTACGAGCTAGTGGCACCAACACGCTGCTGCCGTCTGAAGCATCAGTCCCACAGCAGACGCAGGTCTGCGTAGGAACCAGCCCTGCTTGCAGACCTGCAGCACTACCAGAGCCAGGAGGGAAGGAGGCAGATGGGCTTCAAGAACGCACAGACAGATTTACCTGCACCACATTTGTGGTGGAGAATTAGTTGCCTCCTTTCTCTGCTGTAGCCTTCTCTTGCCAGCTCAATCCCACAAGCAAGTTTGCTCTCCCATACCTTTGGGCTACCAAATACTGAGTTGTGTAGCTCTTAGATGGCAAGCTCTTCTAAACAATTCTCACCTATTTTCATAGCACCCACCATTCAAAAAGTTAAATAGCTGTTGTAACTAGCACTCTACTACTAAATACAGTGCTTCTGTACATTATCCATAAGACCCAGCCTCAAACTACACAATATACATAGCAGTCAGACTTCAACGCTGCTGGAACGCAAAGCCTTGAGCAGAGGTCTGTGTTAGTACCCCATGTGTCAAAATGAAAAGTTTCAGAAAAAAACAGCAGCTACTTCAATGAATGAATAAAAAATGCAAGTTTGAGATTAAAGAAAAAAACCCAGAGGTGCTCCCTTCCTCAGGGGACTGCCATTTTCTCCACTCCAAGCAATTCTCATTAGCACATTCCAGTACAACATGGGGACCTATGCAAGGCTACACTATAAAGTTGACAAAGATTTTAATCTCCATTAAAAAAGCTCAAGAGCACAACATCCACTTATTTAATCTGATATGCCAGGGTTTTACAAAGTCACAAGAAAGACGGCTTTCAGAGTCTACCAGCCAATTTGGAAGGCTGCTAGGGAATTACAATAACATTAAATATATTTGAATTTATATTGGCAATAGCACACTGGTTTGAATAACATTATTGTGCAAGCTTCCAGTTGTTCGTGTTATCCCACCACTTACTGCTAGTCACAGCTGAGTACTGTAAGGCACGAGGGAAGCAGCTGTCTAGGACAGAAAAAGCACTGATATCTCCAGTACTTACTTCAGATTAGACAGAGCCTTGGAAGGACTCTCAGGCTGGTGCTGGCTCTGAGAGGAAAAGGGGAAAAAAGCCTGGAACAGAAAGTTACACAAGACAAAACCCGTGTCTTGCCTCAGAAGCGTCTTTACCTCTCAATTCACCTGGCAGAAGCACCAGACCTGGCAGTCGCTCTCCTCCCAGCTTTGTTTCCGCTCCATCAGTTTATCACTTATTACTGAGAAGATTTGGGGTCACTCTAAATAAAAACATCCTGAAGTTAGCAAGGAGTGTAACTGCAGAGTGGGTAACTGCAGGAACAGCAGATAGACTACTTGTAGCACTTCTCCTGATTAAGAACACCTTGGCAGTAAGTCAGCTGAAGCTTGTGGGCAGTTGTGTTGAAATGCCATTTATGCTGCACTTGGCATTTCTTTTGCCCAGAACTGTATTTCCTAACTTAAGAGCAGGAACATTTTTCCATCTCTTCTCTCCCCAGCAGTATCTTAAATGGAAAGTTCCTAGGAGACAGGTGATGTTCAAAAGAAGGGATTAACGAAGGCGGTATATGAAGAAGAATTATTTGTAATATTTAGTTATATTATTCAACAGAAGTGGACTACTTGAGGCTATCAGGACTGTAAAGTCTGCTTTTGTCTCTGTCGTTACCTGATGCAGATACCATGGCAGATTCCAAGACTTAACAGTAACTTCTTACACTACCACATCTAATTTAGAATTATTTTACCATCGTAGTTTTAATCCTTGCTGTCTCCAATCCTCACTGTGTATTGTACCAAGACAATTGTAACTCCAAGACTGTACTTCCAAGCAGTGCAAAGCAGGCAGCTAACAAACTTCGCTACAGCACTGTGACTGAATCAGTATTCCCAGTGAAGAGTCAGAGAATCTTCAGTTAAGCCACATGCACCCAGAACTATCTAAAAATACCTACTCTAAGTGCTACTACAGAGGCTTTTCACTTATCAGTTGGTTTTTGAAAGGCCACTTTTATATTTCTTGCAGTGGATGTGGTTGTAACTACAGTTTAGCTTGGCCCCTGGTCGATATTTGATTGGCTTGATATTTTTACACATACACTGCACTTCAAAATCTGCACTGAAACAGTTCACTGTTTCCTCAAAGATGAAAATATTAAAGATGTAAGACTTTCCCCAGAAATTCAAGTGCTGTACCTCTGCCAGAGCCGGTACAGTTTCCATGAAAAGCAACCTCCCCTCCAGCCTTGTGCCAGTAAGTCTGTGCCAATAACTCCAGCTCATTCTCCACTCCACCAGGATTCAGCTACTTCATCCTGAACTGGTTACGCTCCAACTCCTGTGCCTCACCCAGCGGCACCAGGCAGAGGAGTTACGCTGAGATCAACCCGGATGGCTAACTTCTACCTTTGTTTATGTGCCAAGCATAGCTCGCGTTTTCACTCACTTGGTACAGTGAAAGAGTTAGTGCTCTGCTAGTTTTCCCTCACCTTTGTTATAAGCACCACAAATGCATAAAACGTTCTCTCAGCTACCCAGTAATCAGCTAGTTTTGAAAACACATTTGCCACAGAGTATACAGCTTGTTCATAGTGGCAAAACTAAACCCCGTCCACAGATGCTTTATCCAGGGTCAAGTCGACTGTAGTTCTTACCACAACTTTGACTATTTCTTTACAGGTTACAGTGGTTTTATCTGTATTATGTTCTTATTAGTGTGAAGCCTAGTCTTGTTCTGTTCAACTTTTTTATTCTTTTCTTCAGTATATGGAGTACTGGATTTTGGCAAGCATCCAGTTAGTGGTATTTTATTTGACTCTGCTGTCTTTAATCCAATATTATGACAGCAATAAATGGCTTGGAAAAACTCTAGAAGAGATACTGAAGCAGTTCTTGTCCTCAGTAGTAAGCATACAAGCCACACTTGTTTAAAAAAAAAAAAAAGACCAAAAAAGACATCTTGACTATGTTCTTATTCTTAACCCAGGTCAGAGCGTCTATCACTAATTCAATTCAGCACTGAAATGAAAACTCACAGAAAGATTGACTTCAATAACACATTTGAAATTTAAGTAGGTGACAAATTACCGGGGCAAGCAAATTAAAAATTTAATGTGGTATACATTTAACTTTTCATTCATAAAAGCTTTTCTCCTTCTGAGGGAAAATAAGACTCTATTCAAGCTCATCAGCAACATAATTAGCAACGTCTGGTAAAAAAACAAGGTAAAAACACACAGCTGCATAACTTGAAAAATCAGGAAATAGGAAGAAGCTGGGCAGAAACAAGCTTGCTTCATTCACACCACAGAATTCACTTTTAGCAACAGCAAAAGTTACATTTTTAATCACACCTTCCATTCAGTCACAAGGTCCAGAGCTTTTATGGTTTAAAAACAAGCTTTCGTAGCTATTAGTGCTCTGGAACTTGGGGATTATTGAGCAGATATTGCAGCGAACAGTTGGACTCATTTCCACAAGGAACAAATATTGCCAAGTTAAATGCTCAGTTTTATGGCAGACCAGAACAGCTGCTCTGTTTTAACATGGCAGCAACACCCACTAAGTTCTCACTGAGAAATTCCATTGCTCTAGGGGTTAAGATGTTTCACCTTTTCTTAAAGATACCAAAACCCTCACTTCCCTCATTTCCCAGAAAGTAAAGGATACAGTTAGATTATAGAAATTGGTTTGTCCCTTTATTTCAACCAATAGCTGTATGCTGTCTTTCTCCATATTTAAGTTTCTCATAATCTTAGCCCCTCACATCACTCCTGGATTCAAACTTTTAAGTGAAGGATAAAAGCTTAGAAAATTAATGCTTTCTAACAGAAGCCAATGCTTTGGTCTTGGCACATGACAGCTAAAGAAACGGTCAAAAAGTTGACAAGAGGAAACAAGCTATAAAGTAAAGCAGTATTGGAACCTTTCTATGATGACAAAATGCTCTCCAAAACAAACCTTTACTGTCTGTCCTGGTTGCTTCCTTAGAGCTGTTATCATACCAGCTAAAACAACAGCTTAGTAACAGTCATCAAGGAGCTACTCATTCCACCCTGAAGTTCTCAGGCCTATATTAGAAGTTTTTAAGGGGGAGGTGTGAAACGTTAAGAATTAATCATTAGCACCCCAAGAAGAGCTGATGCAAGAGTTGCATCACTTCTTGGGCTTTTTGTAACTACAATTATTTTGCAACTGTGCTCATAGAAAGAAGTGACTGCGGGCGGGGGGTGAGGGTGTGACACGGAGCTGACACCATGGAATCATGGAATCATAGGATCATAGAATGGTTTGGGTTGGAAGGGACCTTGAAGACCATTGAGTTCCGCCCCCCAGCCATGGACAGGGACACTTTCCACAAGACCGGGTTGCTCAAAACCCCACCCAGCCTGGCCTTGGACACCTCCAGGGATGGGGCAGCCACAGCTTCTCTGGGCAACCTGGGCCAGGGGCTCACCACCCTCACAATTAAGAATGTCTTTATAATATCTAATCTAAAACTACCCTCTTGCAGTCTAAAGCTGTTACCCCTCATGTCATCACTTGTAAAAAAGTTCCTCTCCAACTTTCTTATAGGCCCCCTTCAGATACTGCAATGCTGCTATCAGGTCTACCCAGAGTCTTCTCCAGGCTGAACAACCCCAGCTCTCTCAGCCTGTCCTCATAGCAGAGGTGCTCCAGCCCACTGATCATCTTCACGGCCCTCCTCTGCACTCACTCCAACAGGTCCATGTCCTCCTTATGTTGAAGCCCCAGAGCTGGACACAATACTGCAGGAGGGGTCTCACAAGAGCCTTGACGCCTGTGATGCTGTTTGCAACTTGAATCCCTTGTGTATGGCAACTGTGTGGGTGGTTCAGGGCCTTCTGAAAAGTGCCTCAAGGCACGAGGAGCCTTCATAGAAGTGGCAGGTGATTTTAAGAGTGGTGCTGGCAGAAAGAGCATGCAATAGGGGTGGTGTGCATGAGAAAAAGCCCTTGTCTTGGGAGATGTTGGTGTGGGCTTGTGGCTCTTTGAGAAGCTATCCTTGGTAGTGGTGGGTGGAGTGGGCACCTGTGCCTGATCTTGCTTGTTGGGGGTGGTGGGAGAGTGTGAAGGTCTTGCTTGGCTAAATAAAGTACCTTCAGAAGGTCTTGTAACAATGCAAAAAGGCAACTTCTTATGGAGGAAAGCTATGCCCAGCCTTGGTGGGTACCTTAGAGTTCTGTCTCTGTCTGCTGGGGAAGTGGCTTGGGGGAAGCATTGTATTTGGGTGAGCTTATAGTCATAGCAGGAGGGTGCAGGGTTGCTTGTGAGCCTGTGGTTTGGCTTATGGAAGGGATGGGGGGGTGGTGGGGCTGGTGGTATGAGGGGAGGTCTCCTTATGGAGGGGCAGATGCATGTGGGCATCTGCTGTATGTCCTGTATGCTGTGAAGGTGGTGGTGTAGAGGGAGTGTGCAGTGGGAGTGTTCACAAACAGCATGCCTCGTGTTTGGGAGGTGTTTTGGCAGCTAAGATCTCTGCAGAAAGGGCCCTGTGGTGGTGGGAGCCTTTCCCAGGAGCGGTAATCAACTCTGCGAACAGTGCCGGCAGGAACAGCGTGTGGCAGGGCCTGTGTTCTTGAACTAAGGTCCTCCTGTTGGGAGGCATTGGTGTGGGCATGCGTCAAGGGAGAAGGGAACCCTGAGGGTGGAAGGTGTTACCTGGAGTGGAGACCTGAGTTTGCTGTGGGGGTGGGCAGGAAGGTGTGATGGTGTTCACAACTGAAGTAAACTGTGGAGGTATAGTAATAAGGGAATGGAGAAAGGGAGCCTTGTCCAGGAGTGGTGGGTGTGCGAGGGTGATACAAGAGGCAGGAGTGTGCAGTGGTGACAGCAGCTTGCAAAGTGTTGGGGCTGTAGGAGGGAAGGTGGGTGAAATCTCTGCGAGCAGCGGTGCCCGCCTGAGCACAGCTTCCATGTGCTGTGGAAACTGCAGGGTTAAACAATGACATTGTAAGTTAGGTGCATCAAGCCTGGTGGGGCACTGTAGTCTGGTGGAAAGTAACTTGTTGGGGAGCAGTGTCTTGCTGGACAGAAGCAGATGCCTGATATGCAGTTTGTTTGCTGTGGAGGAGGTGGCAGGAGTGTCTAAATCCCTTTTGTCCTAAAGGGCTCATGGCCTTTTTAAAAGCAACCCTCCTGGGTAGCCTCCCCAGCGAGGGACAGTGCCGGTGTGCAGCTTTTGTATGCTGTGAAGGTGACAAGAACAGGAGGAGTATGCGGTGGCAATGAGCTTTATGAGCTTAAATGCCTCGTCTTTGAAGGGAGTTTACAGTCTAAGGAAAAGTGATGCACAGTGGGGGTGCAGGACAACCCTTCTTAAGGACTGGCAGATGCTTGTGTGGGTGTCAGAAGAGGAAAGAGTGTGTGGTGGTATCCACCAGGTAAGGGGCTTTTTGGGCAGGCTTGCACTCTTGTGAGAAGTGAATTGCTAGTGAGGAGGGCAGCCTTGCCCAAGAATGGCACATGCTTGTGAGCAGTTTCCAGTTGCTGTGGGACCAGGAGGAGAGTGGCTGCCATGCTGCTCAGAGGCTGAGTGTCTTCTGTTTGAAGCGGACTTGTGGGATCGTGGAGAATCTACCCAATGGAGGATGATGGGGAAGATTTGCAGAGGAAGGATGCACATTGGCATATGCCTTCCATTGGGAGGGGATGGTGGAGTGTGGAGCAGAGGGTATCATGGTGTTTCCAAGTGAAGTTCCTCAAGTTTGAGAGGTGTTTGGATGGGCTTAGTCTCCCAAGATAGGAACTGCTTGGAGGATGGGGAAAGCCTTCCCCAGGAATGGCAGATGCCTGTGTGGTTTCCGTGTGCTGTGAGAGTGATGGGGTCAGCAGCAGCATGCAAGGGTATTTGCAGGCTGAATGTCTCGTGTTTGGGTGGCCTCATGTCAGCAGAAGGGACCTGTTGCAGGGGTTGGAGCCCTAGCTGGGGTGGGGGACACAAGCCTGTGTGCTGCTGCCATTTGTGGAAGTGGCAGGAGCTTGGCTGCAGTGATGTTTGTGAACTAACTAGTGTTTGTATGGGCTTGTAGTGTGAAAGTGGCCACTGCAGAAGAGATTAGCCTCCCCAAGGAGGGGCAGATGCTTGTGTGAAGTTTACATGATCTGTGAGGGCTGCAGAGCTGGCAGGAACGTGCAGTGGTGATGGTGTTTACTAGCAGGGTGCCTTGAATGAGAAGCATCTGGGGGGGCTTGCAGTCTCTGGCAAAGGGATGGGGGTGGTGGCGGTGGAGATTTGCCCAGAAGGAGCAGATGCCTTTGAGGGTGGCACGGTGAAGTATGCTGCGGCAGCACGGGCTCATGGGCTGAGGTATTCAGGCAGGCTTGCGGTCTGGTGAGAAGGCAGTTGTTGGGGGGAGGGCAGCCTTCTGTAAGACTCACACATGCACGTGTGCAGCTTCCATATGGTGTGAGGGTGGTGGGGGTGGCAGGAGAATGCGGTGATGATATTCATTAGCCGAGTGCCTCATGTTTGGGTGGGCTTGTCTTCCAAGTCCTTACCCGTGAGCTAAGTGCCTCATGTTTGAGCAGGCTTGTAATCTTGTGAAAAGTGGTCCTTTGGTGGGGGGTAGCCACCGCTAGGTGGGACAGAAGCCTGTATGTAGCTTCCATGTTCTGTGAAGGTGACATAGGTGGCAGAAATGTGTGGCAGCACTGGCACTGAGGAGCAAAGGGAGTGGTGTTTGTGGCAGCTCATACTCTCAACAGGGGACCCCCTGTCAAGGGCCAAATCTTTCCCCAGGAACGGTAGGTCTCTGAGGGAGAGGAGGCAATCCAGAGCATGCACTGGCAGTGGTGCACACAAGCAAAGTGCCTCATGTTGAGCAATCTGCCCCAGTGGAAGGTGTCCCAGCCCATGGCAGGTGGGGTGGAACTAAATGATCTTGAAGATCCCTTCCAACTCAAAACATTCTATTATTCTATATCCAATTGTGTTTGAAGTTTTTTGAGAAGGGGACCATTGGGGTAGAGCCTTGTCTGGGTGTGATACCGATGCACAGCTTTCACTTGCTGTGGCCATGGTGTGGTGGCAACAGTGTTCATAAGCTTGAATGTTTTCTGTTTGAGCAGGCTTGTAGTCCAATGAAAAGGGGCCCTCAGGTGGGGGTAGCCTCCTCAGGGAAGGGATGGGGATGTGTTGGGAGGAGCCTTGTCTAGGGGTGGCAGGGGATTGTGAGGTGAGATATTGGGGGTAAGAGCTTGCTGTGGTGGTGGCATCATGAGCAACGTGAAGCCTATTTGGGCAGGTTTGTAGCTATGCAAAAGGCATGTTCTGCGGGGTAAGGAGAAAGCCTTGTCCTGGAGTGACCACTGCCTTTCAGCAACTTCCATTTGCTGTAGGCAGCAGGAGTGTGTGTTGAATGCAGTGACTAATGTTTGGGGGGGGGCGGGGGGGGGTGTCATCTTGAAAAAAGTCTGTTCCAGCAAGTGGGGATGGCTGTAGATGAACCCTTGCCTGTGAGTGGTGGATGCCTACAGTGATGGCATAAGCTGCAGGAGGGATGACTTGAACTTCTGTGCTTGACCTTCTTACTAAAGGATAGTTAACTTCCCACCTGCCTTTCCCACATTTTAGGTTTATTTACAGGGAGAAGTAAAATAAGCAACAACCTTAGCAACAGTTAACATCCCACGTTATCCTACCCTCTATGGGCTTTTTCAGTGCTGCTTTTCTTAGTTGCCTGAGAGACTGAGGCAGGTTTCTCTGGAGCCTTCCGCCCACTTGAGCCTCTCTTTAAAAAAAGTTCACAGCAAACCGCTGCAGCCCACCTCAGGCTTTAGCTTCTACTCTGACCATTCTCTTATGACTCTCAGCTTTAGAACACCTGGTTTTAGGATTACTTCACGTTGATTTGTCATTTCTCCCCCTCCACTCCGCACCGGTGAGGCCACAACTGGAATACTGTGTCCAGTTCTGGGCTCCCCAGTTCAAGAGAGACAGGGAACTACTGGAGAGAGTCCAGCGTAGGGCAACAAAGATGACTGAGGGATTGGAGCATCTCCCTTATGAAGAAAGGCTGAGAGAGCTGGGACTGCTTAGCCTGGAGAAGAGAAGGCTGAGGGGAGACCTTATTATTGCTTATAAGTATCTAAAGGGTGGGTTGAAGGAGGATGGAGCCAACCTCTTTTCAGCAGTTCCCAGTGACAGGACAAGGGGCAATGGGCACAAGTTGGAACATAGGAAGTTCCGTTCAAATACACGGAAAAACTCCTTTACGGTTCGGGTGCCGGAGCCCTGGCCCAGGCTGCCCAGGGAGGCTGTGGAGTCCCCTTCGCTGGAGATTTTCAAGACCCGCCTGGGGGCAGTCCTGAGTAATGTGCTCTGGGCAATCCTGCTGTGGCAGGGGGGTTGGACCAGATGATCTCTAGAGGTCCCTTCCAGCTCTGAAAATTCCATGATTCCGTGATTCTGTGATTCTCTTTCCCATCCTTCTCTACTTTATTACTGCCTAGAAGAGGCACAAGCTCCACATTGCCCAGCCATCTCGCATCCCCTCTCAGCACCTACCTGTTTCCAGTCTCTTCAACTCAGCAGGGATTTCTGTTCGCTGTTGCCTTTATGCCACATCCAGATGGAACCAGGAGGATGAACTTGAGCAGTTGGGCTTTTCCAAGCTGAATCTCTGACGCTGCAAGTCTTTGTGGTGTTTTGAAGGCTCTACTGGTGTGCCATGGCTGGCTGTAATACCCCGTTTAGGAATCCCTGACGTTGTTCTCTCTAATGCTGGTGGTCTTTTTAGAATTTAGACCGAGGTCAGTCTGGGTTACAATTTAACTTGATTGGTATGAAACTATTTTCATTCCAAATACCGCTCACTGTGCCAAGCACACTGTTATACTTGGGATATTCACAGTCAGGGCAAAGGTGACTGATTAATGTCCAAATTTTTCTTTGCTGTAGAGGAAAGAGGTGGTGGGCAAAAGTTGAAATGAAGAGAAGGGGAAAAATCTGACACGTAAGTGTGGTACTTTAACACCTAAATCCTCTTTACTTGAGACGTAGGTTATAGGTTCATCCTTCTGAAAACCTACTAAAAATAATACCGCTGGAGGAATTGTTACAGAGTATCTTTACACTGAAAGCTGCAATTCATAATTGTATGGATTTATTGGTTTTGAAAGACACTGTGTATGCTGTTATAACCTTAAAAGAGAATATCCTTTTACATTAAGTTATTTTTCATGGCTGTTTAGAATTCTCTTAGACATAATTACTAAAGTATGCTGCAGCAACAGGTAAGGAAGTGATCTGTCTACTGATTTTTAAGAAATGAGTTCCAGTGTTCTTGCCTTTACTATTTTGAAGACTTCTCTCAGCTATGCTGTTACTCAGCTACGCTGGGTTTGCAGACCTGGATCCTGAATTGCAGGTACTGACCCAGTTTGTTGCAGAAGAGAACTGTCCTGTGAGGTGCTCAGCTTGACTCTGCCTGGTGATGTGCACTCTGGACTGCTGTCACGTTGGCACGCACCGCGAAATTTCCCTTCCACCGAACCCAGGTTTATCTTTCAGTGCCTTAAGGTAGTACTTCTGGGAGCTGGAATTGCTATGGTAATTTTGCTCACACTGTAGGCCTGTGAGTACACCTACACCCGCATCGACTCAGACAACTCGAGTGGCTGCAGATACAGTTCATGATACAGCAATCAGTAGGAAGATATGCAATGCTTTTGTTTAACTGAAGAATTTTCTTATGGGAACAGATTGCTTTGCTCATCCAGAGTTTTATATCTGATAAGGAGCAGAGTGAACAATCTGTTGCCCTCATTATACTCTTAAGGGTTTCTCTGAGTCAGGTAGAAAGCAGTGAGGTAGCTGTTGAGGGTCTACCCTTGCCTGTTAGGAAGACGGCAGTCTGTGAATGACTCCATTGGAACCACAGCCAAGGGGAGCTTATGAAAAGGAGATATTGCTGCCATCAAACATCCTGTCTCAGTGAGGAGCTCAGCAGTGAGGTAAATGTGTAGTGCTGGAGATGCCCAAATGCCTTCTAGATCTGTTCCTAAATAGCAATCAACGACTCACAACAAATACCCATTCTCCCTGCCTCAGCACAAAAATGTAGGAGCTTTTACCTTTTTACTGTGGCTAGGATGAAGCGTAAGGTGCAGAGGGCACCTTTTAAACTTTTTTGAGGCAATTTAGAAATCTACGCCATCTTTGAACGGTGTCTCTCCTTCTCAAAGCGGCATATTTTCTTATTTTTCTTGTGCTACCATTTGCTTTGTATGAACGTAGGCTCTGTTTTGTCTTTCTCTGAAGAAATTTTGGTTTGATACCAAATAAGATTAAAAGAATCCTTTCTGAGTTGGGTAACGTAGACTTTAAGATTCTTTACATATGCAGGAGTAGAGCTTCCACAGAAAACTGCATTTAGGCATCTTCTATTTTAGCTGAAAAGTCTCCTGTGTTCTGCCCTGCTTAATCTTTTAGCAGCATCTGGATGAAAAGGATGATTGCCCTCGAATGCATCATGTATTACTTTCAGCTTGACCTTTTCTTACCACAATTAGTGACTCACCTAAAGAGCTATGACTGGTTATATTGCACTGTGACAAAGTTTTTGCTCACCTGGCCTTTCAGTGGGTACGGTGCCTTATACACACTGGATTTCAGGAGCCAATAAAATCGAGTGAGAGACTAAATTTGGTGTTCATACTTACAAGTGTTTGTGCTTGATTAAAGATCTTTACATTGAAATTAAATAATAGTTTTGTATAAGTTTCTAACAGAAAGGGAGGACGCAGTGATGTGTTATAATTACAAATAAAATCTGTGGACTGTATTTAATTACACATTTAGAAAGCAGTGGACCCTTTGCCTAGAATTCCGGGTTACTTTTCTTGCCTTTGCTAGCAACTGCCACCTAGTGTGAGCAGTAATAGGAGAGATATCACAAGTACACAAAGGGGGGAAAGGTGAGTAAAGCACTCCCTGACTTAACTTTTATGTTGCTGTCCCTTTTCTTTACCAGGACTCCTTTGGTTGTGCATTGCCTTTGAAAGACAAGGTAAACTCTAAAACAGATATAATGTTTGCTTAACAGTTGGAGTGCTGTGTTTTGCTGAGGTGTATCTAAAAATGCGCTACTGGGCAAAAAGGTTCAGGGATTTTTGGACTGATACCACAAGTGGCTGTTGGTGATGTATTTGAAGACAATCGTCCTTCTCACCATGAAAGATAAAGGTGCCTTTACTATAAGTGCTTGTCTCAATAAAACCTTTCTATTGATGATGGATTAATCTGGAATGGTGGCTCACAAATGTCGCACTAAAGAATAACAGGACACTCAGTTCCTTGTTGTGATGAGTTACATTATAATTTCACCTTTTGTCCACCTTGAATCAATTTAGCAGCTTCATTTGCTTTCTTCAGAAAACCTAGTGGGGCTTCCGTATTTGACTCTTTCAGTTCTGTGAAGTATGCCCTTAGGCATGACTCACAATATCATTTGAGAACAATATCTTAAATTATTATCTAATACACAGCTGGGCATACTATCTTCAAATTATATTTCAGAATGATTGTTGGCACAGAAAAAAACCAAACTAAGTGTTTTTCACAATGTGGTGCTTCAAAGCTGTTTTGACTTTTTCAAAGTTTTTTGTCTTATTTTTAAAGTCAAAAGTCAAGTCATCTACCCAATGAGAACTGAGATAAATTTCACTAAATAAAACAGTTCTTAAGACTTGCTTCCGGATGTAGTTGAATATCCTGAGACTTAGAGCAAGTATGTAAAGTTCTGGTAGAGTGAGATGCCCTGTAATATATATCTTTATGCATGAGCAATCTGTTTCCATGAAACTCTTCTTGGGCAAGATTTGATCTGACATCACAGAGTCCGAATGAAATTCTGAATGAAATGTAATCATCTTCAGAGATAGAAGTAGCAGGTGAAATATGACAATTCAGTAACTTTACGTTCATATGTTTTGGATAGGAGAGTATTTTTTTGATTTTTTTTGCACAACACTTTTAGTTTGGTAGATGCTATTTTAGAAGGAAAAATTAAAATGCCTTAAGAGTAATGGAAAGCAAAAGCTTTTTTTTTAAAAATCTGGAGTATTGTAAATAGTTTGGGTAATGGAAAAATATGAAAGCTCTGGGTACAGAAAAAAGTGACAGATCTTGTTAGCTTTTACCAGGCTTTATCTATACACAGATGTTTGCTTGCGCTCCCTACATAACATTACACTTAAATAAATATAGTGGTGTAATAGTCTGTGGGCCACATCTCAGGCTACTAAAGCGATTCACCCGGCCTGCACCCTGCCTCTAACCATCCGAGAACTTTTTGGCCCGGCAAAGAAATGAGCCGCAGGCCAGATCAATATTCTGATGGTAGCTGCTTATTTTCAACTGCCATTTTGAGACAGTGTTGGTCTTCTCTCCCTGCCAAATACCAAAAGGAGATTGGGAAGAGTTTTCTGGTCTGTGCAGTAAGTACGTTGCTTCTGAAAAGTATTGCGCCTACTGTACCTACCTAGTAGTTTGTGTCATGATGGAAGACAAACTGAGGTGTATTACTCTGATCTCCATAAATGGCAAATTTAGCAGCAAGGTGGGAGCTCAGATAGAATTCTTTTATCCCATTAATCATAGAATCATAGAATTTTCTAGGTTGGAAGGGACCTTTAAGATCATCAAGACCAACCACCAACCTAACACTGCCAAAACCACCACTAAACCATGTCCCTCAGCACCACGTCTACACATCTGTTAAATACCTCCAGGGGTGGTGACTCCACCACTTCCCTGGGCAGCCTGTTCCAATGCTTGACAACCCTTTCTGTGAAGAATTTTTTCCTAATATCCATCTTAAACCTCCCCTGGCACAACTTGAGGCCATTTCCTCTTGTCCTATCGCTTGTTACTAGCGAGAAGAGGTCAACCCCCACCTCTTTACAACCTCCTTTCAGGTAGTTGTAGAGAGTGATAAGGTCTCCCCTCAGCCTCCTTTTCTCCAGGCTGAACACCCCCAGTTCTCTCAGTCGCTTCTCATCAGACTTGTGCTCCAGACCCCTCACCAGCTTCGTTGCCCTTCTCTGGACACGTTCCAGTACCTCAATGTCTTTTTTGTCATAAGGTGCCCAAAACTGAACACAATATTCGAGGTGGGGCCTCACCAGTGCTGAGTACAGGGGAATGATTGCTGCCCTGGTCCTGCTAGCCACACTATTCCTGATACAGGCCAAGCTGCTGTTGGCCTTCTTGGCCACCTGGGCACACTGCTGGTTCATATTCAGCCGGCTGTCCACCAACACCCCCAGGTCTTTCTCTGCCAGGCAGCTTTCCCGCCACTCTTCCCCAGGGCTGTAGTGCTGCATGGGGTTATTGTGACCCAAATGCAGGACCCGGCACTTGGCCTTGTTGAATCTCATACCGTTGGCCTTGGCCTATGGATCCAGCCTGTCCAGATCTCTCTGTAGAGCCTTCCTACCCTCAAGCAGATCAATACTCCCACCCAACTTGGTGTCATCTGCAAACTTACTGAGGGTGCACTCGATCCCCTCGTCCAGGTCGTTGAAAAAGATATTAAAGAGAATCGGCCCCAGTACTGAGCCCTGGGGAACACCACTTGTGACCAACTGGATTTAACTCCATTCACCACCACTCTTTGGGCCCAGCCATCAAGCCAGTTTTTTTACCCAGTGAAGAGTACACCCGTGTAAGCCGTGAGCAGATATTTAGTTCCAGGAGAAGACATGGGGAGCAACCCTTGCCAAGTGTGGTGCACACGATCATCCTCCTTTGTGGAAGGCACAGGTTAGTGTCCTAGATGATGCAAAAATTGAAGGAAGGCTGCTTCTCTCTCCGTTTCTTCTGGCTTAAACCCACTTTCCCCAAAAGACTGAAAGTCTGATTTATGCTTGTGCTTAATGAGAAGCATTTTGGAATATGAAATACATAGACATGACCTTGAGAGTTAGTGTTTGACAGCATCCCTGGTTACCGTGAGGATTACATGAAAAATTACTTCTGCTGAAATCCTCTGCAGTATTGTTTTTAGGCAGAAATTTGTCGATTTTCCAGACATACTTTTCATATACACCTAGCTTCTAATATTGTACTTGATAACACATACTGAAATATTTGTCAGGCTTATTAGGATCTTGGTTGGTTTTAAACCAATGCAACAAAACCTTTATAAACCTTCTTGCAAGTAAAAAGTAAATGGTGCAATATGCGTACCCTGATACCATGGCTGCATTGTTGATCATCAGTTCTTTCTGTGCTTGGAAGTGTGTGCATTTCTTGAACATGCTGTAACTCATCGCTATTCTATATTGGTGCAAATTCCTGAAAGTCAAGCAAGCATGCTTTTTAAACAGAAACCTTGGCAACAAGAAGAAAGAAAAAAAAAAATCCAAAGGGCTTATTTTTCTAAAGATCGACAGAGGCTACAAGTTGAGAGGTGAATCAAGTAAGCTGGACAATGTCCAGAAAGTGAGATTAAGAAGAAAGGAAAGAATCTTAGGCTCAGGCAGCAGAATGATAGAGTAATTTTCTAAGACTTAATAGTGTGACACCAGTGAGCCTTTTAGGCCTGTATGCCAGTGTATTTGTCATTTCCTTTCTAACTTAAGTTCAGTTTGCTTTACTTTTAATGCTGTCCCCAGCAAAAGAATGAGTCACCTCTTGCAAGTAGATCCATGTTCCTGAACAATGCAAGTTTTTATACATGAACCAAATGGTTTTCAAAGTCAGAAGAATGCAAAACAAACAGGTTCTTTAGAATATACTTGAATTGCTGTTGATAACTAAATAGTTGCAGCCAGATCGTTTTCTGATGCAAATAGGCATAACCTCCATTCATTCCAACAGGGCTGTGTTGAGCCATGACAACACAATAAGATATTAGATAGAGAGCTGTTACCATCCTATCTTCAGATTTTGTTGTAAAGGAGTCTTGCGATTTTTTCTCTTAAGTGGCTGTCACATCATTTCTTGCAACAGGCTTTAGATGCTGAATAAATGAAATTGTTTTAATTTTCCTCTGCTCGGGAAGTATTGTCAGCCTAGTCAATACTGCCAGTCATTTGAAATGAGATTCTTCACTTCCTGGAGCATCCCTGAAGTTCCAGATCACTACAGCCCCAAGGAAAGCTCTATTTCCTGTGGTTTTATTCCCAGGTCCGGTGTACAGAGTCAATAGCTAACACCAGCTCAGAAAAGATGGAACAGGAGATGTCCCAGCTCTAGGGCTGAAGAGAAAACAGATGTTATATTTCTTATGCTCATGTTGGCTGCTTAGTCCTATGTGGTGGACTGGTCAGAGTTACAAAAATGCTGTTGACAAAGAAGGCACCATTTTATGGTTGCCTGTGAAGGAGTTACTTTATCACCTTCTTCAGAAGGAATAAAAGCATTTGAAAGCAAGGAAAATTTTATAGCAAATATGGTTACTTCTATTGAAAAATCAGGTGTTTTAAAGTTCTTTAATTTTTTTTTGGCTTTGTCAATATAGAGAATTTTATGCAGTCAATGATCATATCCTACTTTTTGATACGTTCATCATTCAGGATATATAATGAGTACAAGGAGAAGAGTGTCCAAATTAAAGGTATCATTACACTGATACATTTGTAACCTAAGGATTTTCTAAGTTTTTATTTTCACCTACATAAAACTAATAAAAATCCATGAGTCTTCTAATTCTATGATGTTGATACACGTATCAACATATAATAATATACTAATTAGTACATATCACAGTATCACAGTATGGTCAGGGTTGGAAGGGACCTCTGGAGATCATCTAAGTCCAACCCCCCTGCCACAGCAGGGACACCTACAGCAGTTGCACAGGACGGCGTCCAGGCGGGTTTTGAATGTCTCCAGTGTGGGAGACTCCACCACCTCTCTGGGCAGCCTGTGCCAGGGCTCTGCCACCCTCAGAGTAAAGAAGTTCCTCTTCATGTTAAGATGGAACTTCCTGTGCTCCAGTTTGTGCCCATTACCTCTAGTCCTATCACTGGGCACAACTGAAAAAAGGCTATTCTTATCTACTTTTATGGGTTTACCATATATAGTATCATTTTCCCTGTATTTTAGTTGAAAGCTAAAATAATGAGAAATACAGCAGTGGAGGAAATCCTCTTGCCCCCTCACCTTTTTCTAGTTCAAAAGCATTTAAAGCAAGAAAATGACAGCGGTTATTTTCTTTTAGTGATGTTAACTTATGCGTTCTTAAACATTCAATTGAATTTCTTTATTGATGAGTTTGAAGACCTCTAAGTCATGGACAGTATAAGGCAAAGAATGTTAATGAGTTCAGGCATTTGTACTCACGGCAGCATCCACTGAACAGAAGTTGTTCTAGGCAAAGTAATCTCGGCCCCAGCACTTCTGACAGAGAGAATAGTCAGCAGAAACCCTCATTTCAGCACCTCTTAACATCTTTGCTTTATGAAACTCCAGCACTATATAACTTATTCCCTCTTCTAGTCCATATAGAGCTCTGTGAAGCAGAGAACACCATACTCTAGGTCATATTTCCGATTCTTGCCTACTGACGGGCACTGGAAGGAGCATTTATTTTTCTACTCTAGACCACCAGAACAGTACTATACAAATGGGTTGCAGCAAAATGTCAGGCTCCTTTGGAGCAGAGGTTCACTCTTGATTTGAAAGGAACCATTATACCTTGTTCCTGCTGGAATATGACCAACCACATTTAAAGCCTGAAGGTTGAATATACAGAAAAAACCTGCCTCTCTGCAACAATTCCTTTTAGTCTGCTGCAGCGTTGCATAGTCTATGCTAACTCTGCTTAAATGCATGCTTGTTGACATAGGGTGTTTCGGTTTCCCATTAGCACTGTGTAAAGATCACATGTAAGGCTCATGGATTTCTGCCAATATTACCAGTGAATGTTTTCCAGTACCATTTAGAATGTAAAGGGAAGCCTGAAACTGGCTTTCATTGCAAGTGGTACATTTGGTGCTTTCCTTTAGTTGGACTCAGAGATGTGACCAAGTGAAAACCAGATGTGACCAAGGAAGTTAGTTTGGCCTGAGGTCTTTGAAATGGATGATGTGAAGTCTCATTGGTTCTTTGTAGAATCATGAAATAGTTGAGGATGGAGGAAGGGACCTCTGGAGACTTTTTAGTCAACTCCCTGCACAAACGAGGGTCACCTAGAGCAGGCTGATATGGGCCATGTCCAGTCTGGCTTTGAATGTCTCCAAGGATGGAGACTTTACAACCTCTGAGCAACCTGTTCCAGCGTTTCATCAACCTAAGAGTAAAAACTCCTTTCTTTAAAAAATTTCCAGTATTTCAGTTTGTGCCCTTTGCCTCATCCTTTCACTGGGTACCACTGAGAAGAGTCTGGCTTGGTCTCTTTATACCCTCCCACCAGATACTGATACATGCAGAGATCCTGCCTGGTTGTTCTCCAGGCTAAATAACTGTAGTCCTTTCAGCCTCTCATATGAAAAACACTCCAATCCCTTAATTGCTTTTACTGGTCTTGCTCTGCTAAGTCTATATCTGTCTTCTACCCCAGGAGCCCAGTACTCCAGATGTGGTCTCAGCAGTGCTGAGTGAAGGGAAAGAACTGCCTCCACCAGCCTGCTGGCTAAAGCGACCCAAGATATTGGCTTTTTCCTTGCCATGCCACTTTCCATCCAAATGGACGTCTGTGTGTTTGGGTACATGGGGTTATTCCTTCTCAGGCGCAGGATTTTTGCACTTCCCTCAGAACATATTGGTTTGTCAGGGTTAGCCTTAAAAAGTACTTCTAATGGCAACCTCAGTTCTTCTTTGCATTTACATTAGACTTCATTGGCAAAATGGCTTGGATTTGGGCAAGACTGTGAGAATCAGAAAAATAGATCATGGCCTTGCCAACTCTAAAAGCCACAACCTTAAATCAAAGCTTGTGGGTAAGCATAGACGTAAAATGAGTTTATACAGACTTTTAAGCAGTCACTTTGTCCTAATTTTGCCATATGTTTGCCTATTACTGCCTAGAAAATGTGGTTTCCCTGTGAAAGCTGGTAGTTTTGTACTAAGTGCCTCTTCCAGAATTTATTTTCTGAAATCTTATTTGTGCAGTGCTGTAAGTGGATGGCATTGGTGGTATGTACTGTTGGATTCTTGCCTTGACCCTGACAAACTCAATTCAAGCAATGATCTTTGACTACTTCTTTCCAACCCATATGATGGGCCTTTGGCTTCTGCAAAGGTTATATTTATCCAAACACCATACTTAAAATTCCCTCCTAAAAAACCCAAATATCCTCCTTAGGCCATCTAAAAGCAGGTTGTCATGTAGAGTGTCTTCTTCCAAACAGACAAAGCTTCAAACAACTAGAAAGGCACTGTTTGGGTATGCCCTAAGAACTTTTTCCTGTCGTGATTAACTGCAGACGTTAGTTTCCTGTGTTATATTATATAGCACATAAAATTATGTAACTTTTAAAAAAGTTACTCAGACTTTTGCATAATCATGTTTTCTTTCCAAGCTGCTGGTGGAATGATGTATGTTGTACTGCGACTTTTTCCTGTGGAACAGCCTGTTTTTTTCAGGCAGCTGTTGGTCATGAGGTTAGGCTATGCTTCCGCTCTGAATTACTAGTTGGAATGTCCCTGTTCTCCTGTCTTCACTTGCCATATTTGTACTCAGGCCTGCTGAAAATCCGTCTTGTGTACGTCTTTTGCTAATGCTTAGTACAGGGTAGTATTTCGTTTGCCTAGTACAAAAAAAAAATCAGAAGTTACTTTATAGTCATAAGTGAAGGCATTCTTTGCTGTATGTCATTGCAAGAGCATCTCTAGCATCAAAATGAAAGTTAAGAGTTTAAAAGCCAGCTAGTTAAGCATTTGCATTTGACACAACATATGTATTTGTTGCAATGACAGATTTGCACTGGAATTTTGGGTAGATGGAGAAGACTTAATCTGAGCAACCTATTCTAGTTGAAGATGTCCCTGCTCATTTGCAGGGGGGTTGGACCAGATGGCCTTTAAAGGTCCATTCCGACCCAAACTATTCTATGATTCTATGAATATGGCTGCACTGCTATTAAGAAATGAGATGGCTGTTCTCATCTAGGGCCCAAAATTCTTTTCAATGGGTTACCCATTGACAAAAGTATGAAAAGTTTGGTTAAGTATCTATTCCTGTGGAAAAACTTGCTGATCAATAAAAAAAAATGGAGCCCCACTTACTGCAGTCCAACAAATATCTGTAACACACTGTACAAGTTGCAAAGAAGTTGATTCTGTCATGCGACTCTGTCATCTGCAGGCAAGCATGGTCTCATAACCTCTGTGAAAGCACCTTTCTAGACATTCTGAAGTCGAAAATACCAATGGTACCAAGAAATTGAAATGTTTAAGTGGTATTTTAGATGTTGAGGAAAAAACTTTCACATTTTTAACAAGTTAGTGAGCTAAATTTACTTTCTTATAAGCTCGTTTACAGCATAAGGCTTACTATGATGATGTATGAAGTGGACTAACTTAAAGGTGCTATGCTTTGAAGATAAGAGTTCCATCCCTCTTGATGCTCTGTGGCTGTAGAAGATTTGTTACAGCACAACAGGGCTGATAGCGGATAGAGGTGATGGTCTCATTCCAGCATGTCTCAGAGGCTTGCCAAAGATGACTGCATGCATTCCCTGCCATACTCGTGGGTACTGGGACGGTTCAGTGCTCCTGGTGAGGTGAGACAGGGCTGAACGCCTGCAGGGCCTCTTTGATACAGCCCTACACACTGCCCTGTCCCAAAACTTTTTTCCCTTAGACATGCTCAGTTGCCCCTTAGCAAAGAAGCATGTCTTCCACTCCCCTTCCAAAGGATTCTGCTATGGTCTGTGTAATGGATACAAACATGATTGCTCACATAAGAAGTGAAAAAGTACGTCAAAAGCAAAAAAATCCCCATAAAATGTCAGACCCTGGAAGAAGATAAGTCTGGATGCGTACATTGTGGTAAAATGTGAATTATGTCCAACAGTGTCTTTAGAATCACAGAATGGATTAGGTTGGAAGGGACCTTGATGACCATCTAGTTCCACCCCCCCCTGCCCTGGGCAGGGACACCTCCCACCAGCCCAGGTTGCTCAGAGCCCCATCCAGCCTGGCCTTGGACACCTCCAGGGATGGGGCAGCCACAACTTCCCTGGGCAACCTGGGCCAGGGGCTCACCACCCTCACGGTGAAAAATTTCTTCCTAATACCTAATCTAAATCTCCCCTCTTCCAGTTTAACACCGTTACCCCTCAGCCTATCACTACATGCCCTTGTAAATAGTCCCTCCCCAGCTTTCTTGTAGGCCCCCTTCAGATATTGGAAAGCTGCTCTAAGGTCTGTCTGGAGTCTTCTCTTCTCCAGGCTGAACAGCCCCAACTCTCTCAGCCTGTCCTCACAGCAGAGGTGCTCCAGCCCTTGGAGCATCTTCATGGCCTCCTCTGGTCCCGCTCCAACAGGTCCATGGCCTTCTTATGTTGAGGGCTCCAGTGCTGGAGGCAGCACTGCAGGTGGGGTCTCATGAGAGTGGAACAGAGGGGCAGAATCTTTAGTGCCTGCCTTTTTTGCTCATTCTTCTACTGAGCCTGAATAGCCACTGCATTGCATTAGCTTTTCCATTCTGTGTCACTTGACTTGATCCATGTGAACTCTTCTGCCATAATTTATGTGCATTCCTCAAACTAGCATTTAAAAGTAATTTCATATGGATGGGTGATTTAAGTTGATAGCTTAACGACTTCCCATGATTAAATTAATGACTTTATTATGCAATGAAATTAGGAATACAATGTGAATACTGAAATGTCTCAGTCAAATTCTGTTTTTGTTCAGTTCCAGCTACTAGAGCAGGATTTGCACTAGAGTACTGAATAACAAGTGTGTGCAGGGGAATGCCCTGGGCTGCCTTGCATTCTGTGCAGTGTCATCACTATTTCCTATTTCACAGCTATAAGGTTTGCTTTTTATCTTGGCAAATAAACAGTTGGCTGGCTTTCATTACTCGTGTTTATCACAGCCCTTATGCTTTTGCATAAATCATTAGGATTAATTTTTAATGTAACCTAGATAAACAGAATCTCATTGTACATTGTAAGAAATTTCAGGTTAACTTCCTGTTCCATGAATACCTGCATTCACGAGCTACACCAATATAACGCTGAAGCCTGTCACACTCCTCGCTTTCATGCTTTCAAAGACAAGTTTGGAAAGGTATGCATGAGAAACCTACTGCGGGGACCTGGGGTAGCAAGTTTCCCATAGCATTCCTAGAATACCAGAGGAAAAATATGCAAATCACTTCAAACCCAGACACTTTGGGCACAGCTTACAAATTAGTCTTTTCGGCATAAATCCTAGTTCAATAGCTTAATTATTCAACTGTAGTTTTGCACTCCTGCTACAAAAGGAAGGAATTTCAAGCGCATTGTTTGTGAGCTGCTTACAAGCCCTCCCCTATGAACCTTGGACCTCTTTCTTCACGGCAGCAAAGCAGGCTGAGAACATACCACAGGGCAGTATGCTGGAATAGTTTTTAAATGTTAATGAATAATATGATCACTTTATTAGAGAACCCTCCTGTGATGTGTTTCCAGGCACTGTACAGGAATGTATTTGTGCACGCAATGTTTTATTTGCTTAAGAGAACAAATCACTTTTTTGATATCCTTTGACCTTCTTTTTTCCCCTTTTCAACATTTGAAGTTGTTGATGGAAAACTTCTGTGAAACTGCTTTCAGAGCTCTGATATCTCTTATTTCTTCGTCTTCTATTACGTGTGACAGGAATGAAAAGTGGCTGTAATTATATAAAGTGGGCACTACTTCCCATTTTAGTTCACGGGATATATAAAAGCACAATCCTCTGTATCTAGCACTAGAAATCTGGGCAACGTTCTCACTTATGGAGATGATACAACAAAATTGATGGGAATAATTCAGGTGTTTTTCCTTAGAACAGGTTGGCCACTTGAAAAAAACTGCACTGTAAATTAAAACCGCTCATCCAAGCAGCTGTAAATTGCACGACTAGCACTTACTCAGCAAATGACTTCCTCTGGACCTCACTGACCTTGTCAATATTGTGAGGAGCACAGCTTCAGAGGGAGAGAAATTGCTTTTGAATAGTTGCTCTGAGAATGTACAAACAGGCATCTCTGTAACAGGAGGCATGAGAAAATTAAAAAAACATATGACAAGTTTTAAAACATAGGAAAAACATACAAAAAACTTTGTGTATATTTGATGTCCCTGGTTCACAGCTTTCTTGCTTGTCTCACTATTTTGTGTTTAAGGCTATATGTTCAAGAATCATTCCCTTAAGACAATCTCAGCTTGTTTGCAGGGAACGTCATTAGCTGTGATATTTATCTAAGAGCTTCCAGTTGTCAGCTTAATTGGACTAACATGCAAAAGGAACAAGGCTTTTTTACCCCAAAGTTTTACTCTTGATGTAAGGTCAATTTAAAGCCAAGTTTGGGTTGTCTGAGAATCCAACACGTGTGTGTAATGGTTGCAATCGGCAATACTGGTGAAACGTGCTGTTCTGCAGCAACTTCTTTCTTGTACTTGTTTAACTTATAGTAAAAATTGCCTATTGAACAGACATTTCAAGGTATAACACTCATTTTAGTTTTAAATCCCTAGATTCTGTGAAACTTGCCCTTTTTTTGCTGATAGCTATTTGTAGCAAAAGTCATCCAGGTGACTTAACAGCCAGTTAGAAGAAGATCTGAACCCCTTCATTTTTAAATTTGGAAATAGTTTGTCTCCCTCATTTTTTACTTCTTGCAGTTCACCTCCGGCTTGATCTACAAGGTAGAGTAGTTACAGAACTGTGCTGGGAATTGTCTTGCTTCTTGACAGAAGTGATTTTATTTGCAATTTGCAGGATTTGTTGTCTCTTCCCTATTGTTTCCTGAGTATCTACAGTAATGGCCTTGGTGGCAGAAACATTTTAGAGGTTAAACAGTTTAGCTCAAAGGAGCACCATTTGCTTCAGACAGTTTTGCTATGCGCTTAGATACATCCAACTATTCTAACTTCGGTAAACCAGTGCAGTGCTCTTGCACACCTTGAAGTGTTTCTGGACTCAAGAACTATAGAACTTGCCCCCTGGATCTTTTGTAGATTTTTTTACAATTTCAAATTTGAATTTTTCAACGAGTACTAACTTGTTGTAATGGCTGGAGTTTAAGGTTGTCAGGTGCTACATAAATTCAGATACCGTCTGTGCTAAAGGACTCAATTCACACAATACCCAACTGCCTGTAACAGCCATTTCAATGGAACAAGAGAGAATGGGGGGAAAAAAAGCAATATAATAATCTGCTCAGGAAAGCTGTTAAGGCTACAAATTTCACGGTCAGTTCATTTTCAATACAGGTGGCAAAAATCTCATAGGAAGCGCCAGTCTGAAAAACCAGTGAGATTCTACGCTGTTGATTCCTGATTGCACGCGCAAATGCAGCTGACGATAGGCAGCATATTTCATCCACAGATGCCCAAGTTTTCTCTAAAAATGAAAAACAAGTTTCACCTCCACCTCTAGGATAGGGAAATGATAAAAGGGAAGTACAATAGCCTGCCCACGCTTACACTGTAGGGGAACATCAAAGGATAGAATTCCTTCTGATTTGCATACTGACTATTTGCAACACACTTTGCTCTTACCCTCGGCTGCAATCAAACTGACACGATGAATCACCTGCAGGCATTGTTTGGGACATAAGTATTAATGCAGAATTATTCACCACTGCTCCCTTCGTTCCATTTCCTCTTAAATACAGAAATCTGCCTGAAATCGAAGTCCAAAAATGTTCTGCTATTTATACCGCAAATTCAAAACAACTTATTGCCATGTGTCAATCAACTTCAGAAATCAGTTTGAGGAGCAGTGTAAAAGTCTAGATTCCAATACCAGTGTTCCTACATTGGGGGCTTTCATATTTGGCATTCGGAGCTGCCTGTTTCTACAAATAAGCACAATAATTCAGAAAAAAACACAAGTTAAAAGCATTTTAGTAAGGCATTTATCCCCGTGGCAGTAAGCAAAGTAAGCAGATAGAAGAGACACTTAATTGAATCAGGAGAGAAATTCTCAGACACTTTGTCAGCTGCCAAAAAAAAAAATCTGAAGTGCTTGCAGCTTTCTGTTTTTGCATAATTTTAATGAATCAGCCACCAGTAAATCATATGATAAATAGCTTGTGGGCAGTCTTGCAGAAGGTTGAGGCACGTATCTGAGGAGTAATAAGCCATGTTTGTCAGGTATCTCACCACTGTCATAATGATGCAACTCTAAATTTTGCAGGAATTACTCTGTTATAAAGCTGTTAAAATGCAGTTAGGTCCAGATGTTACTCCTTACATTATTTAGATAAAATTCTGGTAAATTCAGCAGCAGCAGCAGCAGGCTTATGAGTAGTGATCGCAGTACACATACCAGGTTCTTTAAGGCTGTGGGCTTGGCTTTCTTAGCTGCAGCTGAATAAAATGATTCAACTTAGGTCTATTAAATGTTCAGATATTAAGAATACGAATGGGGAATTTCTTTGCAATTCTAAATTTTGTTCAAAAAATTGAGCTGTGCCAGCCATATAGCCCCGATGCTGTACCAGTTGCAGGATCAGTCTTTAGGTTAAACGTTTCCCTTAAGGAACTTGGGACTTTATGAGCTACTCTGTGGGTTTGCGTCTATCCCGAAAAAGAAACTGACCGGTTCGTTTGCATTTTGCAAAAAGTTAATGCTGACATCTAGTGGTGGCTTTTTGCATGTACAAAAAACCTGACAAATTTGGTGGCGATGAGTAAGTGACTGCTAACCTGATACTTCGATGTTGCCTTTTCAAAATCGGATACAATGTGATATTATTGTAGAAAAAAAAATTAGCACCAATAACAATTCTATGCTTTTCAAATGCTTTTACATTCTCACGTAGAGAAGATAAAATTGGTGATTTAATACATTTCCCCTAACATTATTATAATTAAAGCACCTAAAACATAATGTTTCTCATGGCTCTTTTATTAGTTCAATTGCTAAGTAATGTAGTGCAAAAACATTTAAAAATATTCTGGATACATTATTTTTGTATCAAGCTATTTGTATTTCATCTATTAGCCATAAAAAAGCAGCGATTAATAGTAACGGGTCTCAAAATTAAAGGAATTTCAATGTACCTATTCACTATTTACTTCTGTATTTGACCATGTGGTACCATATATAATCAAATCTGCTGTCTTTGTTGCCTCCTATAGTTTCTCCAAATGAAAACTTCATTTTTCTTTCAGTGCTTTTAACTGAAGAGTTTTTTCAGCACTGTTAACACAAGGAATTCAAATCAGAGGAGATGCATAGTATCTACTGTCTGTTTACAAACTGTAGTAAGGGAGATCACTTCCAAAGTAGATACTTCAGTTGTATAATTTGTATAAAAATTGTTGTACAATTGGATAGTTTGTATAATAAGTTGTATAATTTGTATAAAAAAGAACTGTTTTGGGACACTTCAGCTGATTCTGTATACACATGCATCTGTCTTCATTATAGGTACAGATATTAGGCAGACAAATTAAAGGCACTGAACTTCACTTGAAGAGAAATTAATTTGACTTACGGTCATGTTTACGTAGATAGGTGAACCTCATTTTACAAAGAGTTTCCCAGTGCGGTTAGGAATAACCTGGCACAAAGAACATCTTACAACATCTAACCTGCGTGGTGTAATTAAAGGGGAAAGTCAATGTGAGATCACTTCTTTAGGCAACACAACACACGTGCTTTACTTTCCCAATATGCATTATACCTTCTGCTTGACATAAGCCATCCATGCTGAACTTAAGTAGGTTAGTCAGATGTACTGAAGTTTCATTTTTCACCAAAATTCCTGGATGTCCAAATAGGTGGAGCTATTAGCTAAACAGAAGCATACAATGGCAGATTTATAATTGTGGACTCAATCTTTGGACAATGAATAAGAAATTCCTGACTCGTTTTGCTTATAGGATTGGCCACTGTTAGAGCAAAGACCTAAGATACTCCTACTGCCTAAGATAAAAACTTCAGAAACTTTGCATATGTTGTTAATCTAAACTGCCAATAATCTTGCAGGCAGTCAGTCTCAGAATCCCATTTTCACATATGTACATGATCAGAACCAGTATAAACATGGGAGGCCAGCATTGCAGAGAAATGGCATAGAAGCCGAGGGGCAGGAAAAGGCAGTATTCCAAAGGGAGAGGGCCCAAGGAAGCATGAACACAGGTCTGGTGTTATGGATAAATACCTGTTCTGGGGTTACTTTCCTCATCCTCAGTACTGACATCGTCTTAGAATTACAGAATCATAGAATGGTTTAGGTTGGAAGGGACCTTAAAGATCATCCAGTTCCAACCCCCCTGCCCTGGGCAGGGACACCTCCCACCAGCCCAGGTTGCTCAAAGCCCCATCCAACCTGGCCTTGAAAACCTCCAGGGATGGGGCAGCCACAGCTGCTCTGGGCCACCTGTGCCAGTGCCTCACCACCCTCACAGTCAAGAATTTCTTCCTGATATCTAATCTAAATCTCCCCTCTTCCAGTCTGAAGCCATTACCCCTCATCATCTTTCATAGCCTGTCTTCTGTAAGAGCAAGGAGCTGCAGGCTGGTGAAACCCACCACGTTCTCAAATCTTTCAGCACGCAAGATGTGCAGAAGCTGCTACTTCAGAGGCTTCTAGACAGTCCAGGAAGCTTTGCTTGTGAACGTGCACTCTCTTCACTGTGCTATGGCTTCTACAGGCTGCAATGCTATAACACTAATATGACCCTTTTTCCCAGAACTTTTTCACGCTCTTCTTATAATTTCCTATTGCTGTCTGTCGTCTTATCTTTGTTTTCTCCTTAAGCGACTTCCAAATGAGTGGCCCTGCTTTCAGCATCAAATAGCCAGAAGACAGAATTGAAACCTTAACAAAAAATAATAAACTAAATCTGTGGATTGAGAGCTTTTTTTCAGGCTATCTTCACACCCAGGAAAATATCAGACTTCTCGTTTTTACTTGTTTTATATTGATCAAATAACAAGAAGCCTATAAGTTTGGCTTTAAAAGACAAGCTTAGTCTGAGCATAATGTGAATAACATGAATACATCCAATAGGCTAACATGTTTACATTTTTGTTTCTGGAGAAACAGCAATACAGGGATGGTTATGCAAATGTCCGGAATAATAACATTTCCATCCTCAGTCATGTTAAAAGATGTTGAGATGGAAATGAGAACCCACGAAAGATTTCTGCATTTGAAGGGGATGGAAAACTAGCTAAGGCTACTGGTAAAGATTTGATACAGAAATGGTTACTTTGCCTTGTGGTATGCAGCGTGACCTTTTAGTCCTAAATAATATATTTCTTTTTTGAGAGAGGTTTCTGGTGTAGACCGAAGATTGTGTGATTGTATATATTGGATTGTTTTCATATAAACTTGGAGAGATATTGACGTGGTTTTTAAAAATCCAACTCTAAAATTGGTTCCTCCTGGTTCATACTACAGTCATATCTTAGCTCTGCCTGAGGTCTGTGATCTCAAGAACAAACAGTAACACAAGTATCAACTTGTAATAAAATGAAATTCCTAATGAGTTGATGGGAATTATGTCCTTCAAGGCCAAATTTTGACCCACTCATTTCTTATTCAAACTCAGAACTCTTTTGGGGTTTTTCTTTTATGTAGCACAGTGGCAGTACTTCACATCTAGCTGACAGGAGAACAGTTTTCAAATTGGATTGTCCCCTTGCTATACCCAGACACCACCAGTATAAAGTTAGAAACTATGAATAGACGCACAGGCATATTTGGCTAGATATTTACATATGTTTCTAAAATCTGACATTCTTCCATAAAAAACAGCTTTAGTTTTAGCTCAGAATTTATATTTTTTTAAAAAAGCAATGCCTTAAAATCTTTGTTCTGTTGAGCAACCCAGCAATTCAGATTTCATCCAGTTTTGAGAGCTGATGTGTATAAGCATGTGGTGTACTATCTGTAAACTGTAAGAAGGCTGTCCTACGCGGGAGTCAATGTCTTGTTCCATGTGACATTTTCTAATATATTTTCATGCAGGTCAAAATAACTTTCAACATAAGATAAACCTGTCTGATCAGTACTACAGCTGAGCGGAGGCTTTTTACAAATGGAATGATTTTCAAACATATCTTTAAACGCTTGCAAAAACACTGGCTTTGTAGTAAATCAGGGGGTCATTTAATGATTCTTACTGTATCACACATTTGTGAACAGTTGAAAATGTTTATTATGCAAGAGTTTAGCCACTGAGAGCTAAGGAATCTGAGATTTCCTTTCTTCAGCTTCTGGGTCTTAACATCTGTATACAGAATTGATTTTGGGCTATGGGATCTTCTCATTTCACTTTGGAGAGGAATGTTTTAGTTTTAACTGAACATTAGGGTTTTTTCCTTTCTCTTGAAGGACTATAGATTTGTTATTCCTGGTGTTCACACAGGATGCTCTGCTTGTGTTACGTCAAGCCTGCTCAGGTATAAGGCTGGTGTATACTATTCCTGTGCTCCAAGCTAAGCCATGTGGTAAGATGATTGGATTGGACTGGTGCTGTTTAACATCTTTGTCGATGACATGGACAGTGGGATTGAGTGCATCCTCAGCAAGTTTGCTGTCCACACCAAGCTGTGTGGAGCAGTGGACACGCTGGAAGGAAGGGATGCCATCTAGAGGGACCTGGACAGGATTCAGAGGTGGACCCGTACAAACCTCATAAAGTTCAACAAGGCCAAGTGCAGGGTCCTGCACATGGACTAGGGCAATCCCATGCACAAACACAGGCTGGGAGAACAATGGATTGAGAGCAGCCCTGAGGAGAAGGACTTGGGGGTGTTAGTTGATGAGAAGCTCAACATCAGCCGGCAATGTGCACTTGCAGCCCAGAAAGCCACCCGCATCCCGGGCTGCATCCCCAGCAGCGTGGCCAGCAGGGCGAGGGAGGGGGTTCTGCCCCTCTGCTCTGCTCCAGGGGGACCCCACCTGCAGTACTGCCTCCAGCTCTGGGGCCCTCAGCACAGGAAAGACATGGACCTGTTGGAGCGGGACCAGAGGAGCTCCATGAAGATGATCAGAGGGCTGGAGTGCCTCTGCTATGAGGACAGGCTGAGAGAGTTGGGGTTGTTCAGCCTGGAGAAGAGAAGGCTCCAGGGAGACCTTATAGCCCCTTCCAGTACCTAAAGGGGTCCAGGAAAGCTGGGGAGGGACTCTTGATCAGGGAGTGGAGCGATAGGACAAGGGGTAATGACTTCAAACTGGAAAAGGGGAGATTTAGATTAGATATCAGGAAGAAATTCTTTACTGTGCAGGTGGTGAGACACTGGCATGGGTTGCCCAGGGAAGTTGTGGGTGCCCCATCCCTGGAGGTGTTCAAGGCCAGACTGGACGGGGCTTTGAGGAACCTGGGCTGGTGGGAGGTGTCCCAGCCTATGGCAGGGGGGTTGGAACTCGATGATCTTCAACATCCCTTTAAAACCAAAACCATTCTATGATTCTATGGTTCTGTGATTTTTTGCCCTTCTTTGCCTTGTACATGTTATAGACAGTCATTCCCATAATAATTTTGCTTATTGCAGGAAACTATCACTGTTGATGTTCTCACCTCTGCTCATTTCCTGCGTAATATTCTGTTTGTTTTTCAATTTGTACTCCAGTTTTTAAGTTCATTGCATACTGCTTCGTGGTCTGTGACAGTGGCTTGTGCAGATGTTCTGCAGGTCCTCCTGATCAGGACTGGTTTTGAACAGTCTGTAAAGCAGGAAGCAGGTCTCAGTGACATGGGCTGCCACTTTCACTTTTATTTGGCTGGGTTGCTTGGCAAGGTTCTCTGCAGAATGGATAATCATCTCTTGCAGAATCTTTCTAGCTCTCAGTATCTTTTTAAATTAACAATGATCATCAGTCATTTGCATAATACAAAGTTTTGAATAGATATTAACAACTCCTTGGACACATTTAAATAGTCCCTGTCGTGTCCTTCATTGTCAAGTCATCTTGCATCTTCCCTGCGTTAACTAGCGATGAGTGATAAATCTTTACTTCTGGCAAACCAGGCTGGAATTCAGCCAGTGTAACCTGCTGTGGGGCAAGATGGCTGCCACGGGTGGGATTTTTCTGTATGCTCCTTTCTGACTCCTAGTCCTTATGCTTCCTAGGTTGCCGTCTGCTTGGGGTGAAGGCTTGTTACCCCAGCAAGGACCCATATTTTAAGTGTATAATTTCTATATCTCATTTTCCATTGTTTGCAACACAATGGAAGATTTATTTTTGGCTTCTCTGCCCGTTTATATTATCCTCAATATTATCCTCAAGCACCGCCTGACACTTGAGATCATGGAAACCCAAGTGATAACCAGTTTCCAATGTTCCAGGAACACTGGTTTAGTTGTGCTGAACAGACTGGTGACCCATACGTCCTTAACGTTGTTCTGCAATTTTAACTTTCCATAATGCAAATCAGTCTGAATGTCATACTATTTTTCTGTTAAATTCCCCACTGCGCCAAAATTATAGCCAAGTGACTGGGACATAAAGTAATTAAATGCCCTTATCAGTATGGCTAATGGAGAACAGCACAGTTATTACCATGCATGGGATCATATCATTTGTGTGCAAATGTCTATTTCTATTTGCAAACAAATGTTTCAAAATGTATTTTGTAGGCTCAAAGCATTAAGCAGTAGGCAAAAAGAAACTGGCCCCAGGGAACGTATTTTGTGCAATATAGAAAAAATTCTAATAGTCTCTAATTTCAAGACCCTGAATCAGGCCCAGTTCTTTACATTTTGTTTATAAAATGTTTTCTTGGATTTCAGCTTTTCATAGATATAATTGCTGTCTGGAATGGTCTTATTTCCAACACCTACATAAAACTTGCCTTAGAAAATAAATGAAACTGGAAATGTGTATCAGCCGTTAAACCTAGTATTTTTTTATCTAGTTACAATAGGGCATACTTCTCTATTTCTTTTCTTTTGCCTTTGCTCTGGATAGGACAAGGAATTGAAAGATACTGTTCCACACTTTATTTATAGATAAAAGCTTTCACAATCTTAATCTTTGAATAGCAACAGATGTTTAAGCTCTGCAGATGAATTTAGTAATGATCTAATGCACTGGTGTTGGGATTCAGTTCTCAGATTTTAATCTAACAAGATTATAGTTAAAGTCTGATAGTTTTCATAGCAGTTATGACTGACCTTTCTTGTTTTTCTTCTCTGTAAATGTTTTCCAAACTTTCACTGTTCCTCCTGTAAAGAATGTGGGCTACATAATGGCACTGTTGACGATGGGCATAAAAGAGCCGTGGATTGTATTCAAATGGCTGCTGTGTTCACTCCAATTCTGAGTGAAAAACTGAAATTCAAAACACCTGCAGAGCAGAGGTTTTGTTTCAACAATGTTGAATCATGTTATTTCATCCAGAGGGACCTGGACAGGCTTGGGAGGTGCGCCTCTGTGAACATCATGAAGTTCAACAAGGCCAAGTGCAGGGTCCTGCATGTGGGTTGGGGCAATCCCAAGCACAAATCCAGGCTGAGCAGAGAATGGATTGAGAGCAGCCCTAAGCAGAAGGACTTGGTGTTGGCAGATGAGAAGCTCAGCATGAGCCAACAATGCGTGCTCGCAGCCCAGAAAGCCATCCGCATCCCGGGCTGCATCCCCAGCAGCGTGGCCAGCAGGGCGAGGGAGGGGGTTCTGCCCCTCTGCTCCGCTCTGGGGAGACCCCACCTGCAGTGCTGCCTCCAGCTCGGGGGCCCCAACATAAGAAGGACATGGACCTGTTGGAGCGGGTCCAGAGGAGGGCCACGAAGATGCTCGGAGGGCTGGAGCCCCTCTGCTGTGAGGACAGGCTGAGAGAGTTGGGGTTGTTCAGCCTGGAGAAGAGAAAGCTCTGGGGAGACCTTATTGCGGCCCAGGTTGCCCAGAGCAGCTGTGGCTGTCCCATCCCTGGAGATGTTCCAGGCCAGGCTGGATGGGGCTTTGAGCACCCTGGGCTGGTGGGAGGTGTCCCTGCCCATGGCAGGGCAGTTGGAACGAAGTGATCTTTAAGGTCCCTTCCAACCCAAACTATTCTATGGTTCTATGATCCTGCACTTTTATTCAGCTTCATCATTTTTGTGTTATGTTTGCTACACTTCAAATGAGTCATGCTTACCATTACTGAAATAAATTACCTTCTGGCATGTCAAAATTACATAACAAAGTTGAAATGATTTGGTATTTCTTCCTCCAAAGCTTTCTCCAAGTACTTGTTCCCCTAAAACATCTGGTTTTCTAAAGAGTTACAATTTCTTTGCCTAGCCTGCTAATCAAACTGAAAGCTCTAGATACTGAAAGCAACATATTACAGTTTTAGCTTATCTAAGACAAGTTAAAAAAATCCTGCATAACTACCCTTAGATCCTTCACAATAAAACAAAGCGTTGCCAAAAATCCCACATGATTAGGAAGAATATACAGAAGCGGGATTTTGGTGAGAAAAAATAATCTGGAGAATAACTTATTACCACTGCTTCCATGGTTTTATAAGAGACAGCAGAGAATGGGTGTGGACAAGAGATGCACCAGGGGCCATTGCGAAGAAGCAATTTTGGATTTGAAGTCGGTTGTCAGCACAGCCAAGTATTTCTTGGGGGCGAGGAAGAAAAAACGGTGGACTCTGTGGATGTGTTTGCATGTTTATTTGCTTCTCTGCATCTTATCTTCTCCGAGCTCCGAGTGAATATGAGCATTCCAGGCCATGGTGACTACCGAGGAAAAGATGCGATGCAAAAAGATACTGGATATAACTAAATAAAAATTTTAGTAAATGGAAAAATCAAATGCAGCTGTGATTCTTTTAAGTACAGTTTACCTTTAGAAGCTTGAGATTACATTGCCTTCAAAGGCATGGTCTTTAGTGGGAAAAGATTTCTAAGAGTGGTAGGCTTGTACTATTGTTCGCTATCTGTGTTGCAAGCGTGAGTGCAAATCAAATGCTGGCATTTCTACTTCATCATTAAAGTTTGCTGGGTTCACAGTGAAAGGGTGAACTCTCCCCCTCCCCCTTATTGTGGGGGCAATTGAATATGATCTGCGTTGGGATGTGGATTTTCTGTTGGAAATACACTGTGAAAACAAACATGAAAATGTGCCAGAAAAAGGGGAAATAACAAAAAAGGAAGGGATTCTGAAACCAGACAATTAAATACTGTGGGTAGATGCTGGCATATAGAAAATCCTGCAAATCAAAAAAGTTTAATATGCATGCCTATCTGAGAAAGCTGGATAAGGACAAAATTTTAAGAAGGCTGTCACCTTTTGGGGAGAGTTCTTACAGAGTTCTTAGAAATTGCCAAAATAATACTTCCACAACACAAGAATACCCAAGTCCTAAATTCCAGCCTCTTTACTACTTCAGTATGAAAAAACCTAAAACATTTAATAGCAAAGTGTATATATATATGTGAATCCAGTGGTGCAAACATCATGATACCTCTTTTAAAAAATGTTGTAATAATGAAGTGAAGCATTTTGACCTTCTCTAACCCTGACTAAAAGGTTAACTCTTTGGGATTAGAATTCCCTGGATGGAAGGCAAAGGCATTACCACAGCACACGTGCTGATAGCGATGCGTCCTTGTTCTTGCTGGAGCAGTGGAAGATGCAGAGAAAAGGGTTGCAAAGGCTGCCCTTATAACTGCCCCAATCGAGAGAGGAGAGGTGATTCTGAACAGGGAACCACCCTAGAGTTGAATTCTTAGTTCTCTAAATTGCCCCCTGGCTAGGCTAAGTAGAGCAACCTAATTGTACTGAAATGAGCTTTTGTGAATGCTCTTACTGTGCCAGAATTTTTCAGATAATGCGACTCGTTCTGCAGTTGATCTTGACCGTCAGTGCAACACATCAGGAAAGCGTTCACCGCAGAGTCGAAGCTGGTGAGCAAATGCTGTAGCGTTTATCTGTGCATGTCCACTGGCATTTTGCATGTGATTCCCAAGTGACAAACAGTTTAGCCAGAACCACTGCTCACGGCTGGCGATGAGATAGCTTAAATCCCAAACACAGCTGGAGTTCTCAGCTACCAGCCCAGGCCATGTTTTCAGCTAGGAATGAAAATAGAAAAGCCTGGAAGGAAATTCTCCTCTCTTTGAGCACCCAGAGGCTTGGGAGAACACTAACAAACATAGTCTGCCTTACCATTGATCTGCGTGTCAATCCTCAGGTACTCCTTACCACTTTTGCACCCACAAAAAGCTAACGTAACTCAGTTTTTACAACCTATAAATTAGCAGTGCTGAGTGAGCAGCCGTAAAGAAACTGCTGCACCCAAAAGGCACCTGACCTGTCAGATTCTTCAACAGCGCAATTAAACTTAGCTGAATTCATGTAACCACAACACAGAAGTAGCACCTATTGTCCTGTCTCAGGAGGCAGATACAAGCTAACTCTGCCACACTGTCCTCCCTTCTAGTCTCCTGGATGTTGCAGGATGTCCCTTGTCAAGAGTTGCCTCAGATCTTATCTGTCCAGCTCTCTGCTCTTCCCTGCTTGCGTTCTCCTGCTAGCCAGGCTCACTTCCAGACACAGAAACATAGGATGGTTTAGGTTGGAAGGGACCTAGAAGATCATCGAGTTCCAACCCCCCCGCCATAGGCAGGGACACCTCCCACCAGCCCAGGTTGCTCCAAGCCCCATCCAGCCTGGCCTTGGACATCTCCAGGGATGGGGCAGCCACAGCTTCCCTGGGCAACCTGGGCCAGGGGCTCACCACCCTCAGAGTGAAAAATTTCTTCCTGATATCTAACCTAAATCTACCTTCTTTCAGTTTGAAGCCATTCCCTCTCACCGTATCACTACATGCCCTTGTAAAAAATCCTTCCCCAGCTCTCCTGTAGCCCCTTTAGGGACTGAAAGGCCACAATAAGGTCTCCCCGGAGCCTTCTCTTCTCCAGGCTGAACAACCCCAACTCTCTCAGCCTCTCCTCACAGCAGAGGTGCTCCAGCTCTCGGAGCATCTTTGTGGCCCTCCTCTGGACCCGCTCCAAGAGGTCCATGACCTTCTTATGTTGGGGGCCCCAGAGCTGGAGGCAGCACTGCAGGTGGGGTCTCCCCAGAGCGGAGCAGAGGGGCAGAACCCCCTCCCTCGCCCTGCTGGCCACGCTGCTGGGGATGCAGCCCAGGATGGGGTTGGCCTTCTGGGCTGTGAGCGCACATTGCCGGCTCATGTTGAGCTTCTCATCAATCAGCACCGCCAGGTCCTTCTCCTCAGGGCTGCTCTCAGTCCATCCTCTGCTGATGTTTACATTCTGTTTGTGTGAACCCATTCATTGTTGCCTGGGATGTCTGAATCCAACCACAACATACGGCACTTTCACCACTCAAGCAGCTGATAGTCACAGGAAGTGTCTGCATGTGTTCTGTCACTTTGGGTCTTCCCCCTGATGCTTGCAGTGTGGCTTGCAGTTTGCAAAAACACCGAAGTCCAATTAGCCACGTGCTAAGTTAATATACTTGTATGTATTTGAGGATCAGGTTAAGATCATTAGATTTTCTTTTTGCTTATTTTTTTTTCTCGGCTAAGTTTTGGTGGCATGTTTGCTCTGGGAGTGTTCCATGACACATTGCACGTATGTCCCCATCCTACTGTTCTTATAGCCTGGGTAAGCTTAAACTAGGTCTACGCAGCAACTGGTTACTCCGCATATTTTGCCTGACTGCCTTTTGTCACCATTCACAACCACCTCACTCAAGCTGATTTCCTTAACCACCATGTGGGAGCATTGCTTAGGTTTTGCTCTTTATTTTTCCTGAATTATTCTCTGGACATGTGGATTGCTTGATTTTCCCCTCTATTATGAGTTTACCGTGTTCTTTCCAGTGCTTGAAAACATAAGTATAGCTTAAAGTAAGCTACAGTGGAGTTAGGGCAACGTGAGAGCTTGATATGATTTCACAACACTGAAATAAGCGCAGACGTGTCCACTTTGTCATATGCCTCAGAAATACCATATTTGCTGAACCTGGACTCGTTGTGTGCGCCCTAGAGTCTACCTTGCGCAGTATTTTCTGCTGGGTCTTGTCAATCATGCTGCAAAATGTCTACAAGAGCTTTGTCGCTTTGAAATTTCCTGCAATAAAATGAACGTTCTTACCCGCAGTGCAAGTGCTCCAGAAAAGAGTGGTGTTTTTGAGCACCCTTGTGCCGTTGCCTCCCTGAACCACTGACTTTATTCTAAGGCTCGAGTGTTGGAAAGGCATTACCGATAAAATTAGCAGCTTCAGCAGCATCAGAGCGTTTTTCTCCACTGTGCCTGAAACAACTCCGGCTTCCTAATAGTCCCCTACGTGTATAAGGAAGAGAGGATTGAGAGGGAGTAAATTGTGAGGTGAGATCAAAGAGCACGCTTTGTCTGTGGCATGAGTACGGCACAGAGGGAGATAAGAGGCAAAATACCTGAGAGTGTTTGCTATGCTGGAATAATGATCTGCAAAGGTTGTTAATTACTATGTTTCTTCAACATCACTGTGATCTCTTCTGTTCCAAAGCAGCAGAGTTTCAAAACACAAAGGGAAAATCCTCTTCAGAGTAACTGAAAGTGACTTCAGGTGTCCGTGCTTATGACCAAATGATCGTACCCAGTGCAGAAGCACACAGGGCAGCATGGAACAGAAATGCGCTCTTCCCATAGCAAGATGAAAGGGAGGATCAGGGTTTAACCGTGAAGTGGGAATGAAGCAGGGTTTAGAGCCTTTCAGCTCCAAAGGAGCTTGGTTCTGGCCTCAGCTGCAGTGTCCTAACCCCAAGAATAAATATTAATTGATATTAGGAAGTTGCTGAAAGAGTTCAGAGAGCAGGAGTAGGAAGTAAGGGCCCTAACCTCCTTGGCAGCCAGCCTGCCGCCCTGGGCTCCGCCAGTGGTCCCAGATTTAATGGGATACAGGGTAGAAACCAGTACAGTCTCCCCTCCCTCCCCAGAGCTCCTGGTGGGCAGGTGGTTAACACATTGCTGCAGGCCGTCCTTTCAAACACTTTGAAGGAACAATTAGAGCTTTGAATGAAGAATTCTGGGTGAGTCTGCAGCTGCCCACTCTCTACTCAAGAGGGACAGCACTACTACCTAAAAATTTAAGCTAAACTCAGTGTTGTGGTTGTGTCTTAAGTATGGCTGGATGAGTCCTGCAGAGGCTTCACCGATGCCAATGTAGTCGAAGCAGTAGCACCTTTTGTCACATCCAGAAGCTCATATTGAGGAAGTCCCCTCCAGGAAACTGATGGTCAGGTCCCTGGGAAAGCAGGGCCGTGTGAATTCACAAACAGTGTGAAGAGGACACCCATCTAAAAGCTGTACCTAAAACTTTTACTTGGCCATTTGAAAACAATTTCTTATTTTGAAGACAATAGAAAATATTTTATTATCTCTTAAAAATGTAATATACTACTTTCTCACATAAACCCCCTCCCTTTTGAAAAGGGATGCTTTA
The DNA here is from genome assembly GCA_017639485.1 of Pluvialis apricaria. Classification (NCBI taxonomy): domain Eukaryota; kingdom Metazoa; phylum Chordata; class Aves; order Charadriiformes; family Charadriidae; genus Pluvialis; species Pluvialis apricaria. The sequence goes on from CM030010.1 coordinate 6,778,321, forward strand.
GGTGGCTCTGTAGGAACCTATTGGTGCTTTGTTTCTACATTAAAAGAATAATATTCCTATGTCAGTAACCTGTTGCTCGGCATCTCATCTTTTGGGATATGTCCAGAAGGATTTTCAGAGACACTGGAATTCGCTAGGAATAAATTGTTACTGAGTTACAAGGAGGATTGTGTGATGCTGAACCCCGACTCTGGGCTTAGGGGCAGGCTCCACCTGAGGCACTTCTGAAAGGTTTCAGGGCAGGGAAATTCGGCGGGGAAGGGAGAGCAGCGTCTGTCGCGGCTCGGGGGCTGCTGGACCCGTGGCTTGGGGGATGCTCGCCCAGCGGCTCGGGGGATGCTCTCCCCGTGGCTCGGAGGGTGGCAGGGCAGCTCGGGTGGGCTGCTGGTCCTGAGGCTCAGGGGGATGCTGGCCCAGCGGCTCGGGGGGATGCTGGCCCCGCGGCTGGGGGGATGCTGGCCCTGTGGCTCGGGGGATGCTCTCCCCGCGGCTCGGGGGATGCTGGCCCCGCGGCTTGGGGGATGCTCTCCCCGCGGCTGGGGGGATGCCTGGCCCTGTGGCTCGGGGGATGCTGGCCCCGCAGCTCGGGGGGATGCTGGCCCCGCAGCTCGGGGGGGATGCTGGCCCCGCAGCTCGGGGGACGCTGGCCCCGCGGCTGGGGGGATGCTGGCCCCACGGCTCGGGGGAGGCTAGCCCTGTGGCTTGGGGGATGCTGGCCCCGCAGCTGGGGGGATGCTGGCCCCGCGGCTCGGGGGATGCTGGCCCCGCGGCTGGGGGGATGCTGGCCCCGCGGCTCAGGGGATGCTGGCCCCGCGGCTCGGGGGATGCTGGCCCTGTGGCTCGGGGGATTCTGGCTCCGCCGCTCGCCACGGCTTCCCACAGCCCGGCGAGCCCATCCCCGCTTTCGGTTTCACTTCTTCCTGCGCTGGGCAGTGTGTTTCCTCACGGTTTTTGTGTGCTGAGATAATTGCGCAGTCCCCGGACTCCCCGAAAGTGACGGTGATTAAGCGGTAAGTGGATGCCATTCTTCACTTCTTAGTAATAAATGCAAATATCAGAGGTACAAAGCCAAAGTACTGCTCGGGAGTTTGGGCGATTTCCTTAATCTTGGATTTGTCTTAACGTGCAAGTTAGCAAGGTCGGTGCCAGTGCTGTTTGCTTAATGAGTGTGCTTTGGTGCTTGTGCCCGGATGGGGTGTCCCCCGCTGGCAGGAGGTTATTTTTGTGTTTTGAAAAAAAAAAAACCCCAACAGAAAAGGCAATATAGGTGAAGTGGGAATGTCCGTCCCTGGGACACGCTGGAGCCTCCCCTGCTGAATTCTCCGGTTTTACAAAGTTCTTGCTCACAACATTCAAACTGTCAGTCGTTCTTTTGTCCATTAAATATTATTCTGTAACCCGTCCCTTAAGTCCTGGGTGCGTGCTTTCTTCACTGGATCCCCAACTGAAGCATAAAACACCTAAAATTGACTCCAGACTTTGTGCAATGAAAAAAAGCCAAAAAAGGCAGCCCTTCAGGCCTCGCTGGAAATCAGCCAAAGAACTCGGTTTGTGTTTGTGCGGTACATTTCTTGCACCTTTCAAACTCAAAGATGAGCTGGCAACAACTGCTGAGGAGCCTGGCAGCTACCTGATCTCCCTAAAACAAACCCTCAGAAGGGGTGAAACTTTTGTTATAGGCAAGAATTTAGGTCTTCCACATACGAACTCGAAACTGATTAAAATATGAAAAAGTCTGAGATTCTTCAGAAATGCAATGCCCAAACAGACAGAGTCATTGAAGATTAGAGCACCAGTGGACAGAGGTTGGTATCCTAATGGAAATGCTGGCATGGTTTCAGCTGGGATGGAGGTGACACTCTTGCTAGCAGCTGGTGTGGTGCTGCGGTTTGGCTTTGGGATGGGAGCAGTGTGATAGCGCACTGGTGGGTTTGGTTGTTGCTGAGCTCTCAAGGCCTTTTCTGCTCCTCACCCCTCCCCACCAGCGATGGGCTGGGGGGCACAAGGGGTTGGGAGGGGACCCAGCCGGGACAGCGGACCCCAACTGACCACAGGGATGTTCCACACCACGGGATGTCAGTATATAAAGCTGGAGGGGAAGAAGAAGGAAGGGGCGGACATTCGGAGTGATGGCATCTGTCCTCCCAAGTCACCGTTACGTGTGATGGAGCCCGGCTTTCCTGGGGATGGCTGAACATCTCCCTGCCCATGGGAAGCAGGGAATGAATTCCTTGTTTTGCTTTGCTTGTGTGCGTGGCTTTTGCTTTACCTATTAAACTGTCTTTGTCTCAACCCACGAGTTTTTTCTCACTTTTACTCTTCCGATTCTGTCCCCCATCCAAACTCGGAGGGGTGAGTGAGCAGCTGCGTGGTCCTGTCTGCCGGGTGGGGTTAAACCACGACAATGCTCAAAAGATATGGGGTGAGGTATATAAATTCTTAAATGAGTAAGTTTTCCTGTAAATATTTGGATAAATGTATTGAAACTATGGTCAGTGTTTTCTCTACACTCCACGGCCCTTCTCTGTTACTTTCTCTGATTAGTTTGGTACTGATTTATTTTGTCTGCTTTTACTTTCTCATACACCTTTCTATAGCCTGGTATTCCTTTCTCTCTGAGATGGAAAGATGGTTAGAATTTTACGTGGCTGGCTCGTAAAACAAAAACTGGCAAGAACTGTAAAATAAAGAAGTGGTATATTAGGCATTCTTACTGCATATAACTATAAATATTTTAAGTGCAGTTAAGCTCAGAGCATAATGATTACCATTGAGGGGCCTGTGTATAAATGTCTATGAGTGTGGTTGAGCTCAGAGCTCAGTGATTAACATTGTGTATAATATGTCATATTTACTGTATTTTATGCATATTAAAGCAATGCAAAATTAATCAGAAAAGGGAAAATGACTGGAAATTGGCATTGAGAATAGATGAAGTGTTGGTAGCTTTTTGAACATTATTATTTTTACATAAGGCAATGCTATTGTTTTTAAAGAAAAATCTGAATTTAGAGAGGTTATCAGACATACCTTTTCTGCAGAAATGAATGCTACTTTATGGGTGAAAAATACTGACTCTTTGCTCAGTATAAAACCACATGTTTTTTGAGCCTGGCTTGTTTAGCCTTCAGTTTAAGATACCAGTTGTGTCAAAATGATTGTAATTTGTCCTGTGTTCATTTTGCCTTTGCAGATAAAACAATGGGAAGTGCTGTGCTTTGGTGGAGCAGCTTGTCTGCCACACTGGTGTCTGTCTGCTTGCTGTGCGCATCAGTTGGAGAGCAGTGTCAGATCCGAAATGAGATGGCCGACTGCAGTCACCTAAAGCTGACTCAAATTCCTTCTGATCTCCCAACCAATATAACGGGTTTGGACATTTCTCATAACCAGCTACGGCAGCTAGGTCCTGCAAATCTGACCAAGTACAGCCAGCTGGTTTACTTGAACGCAGGCTACAACAGCATCTCTAAACTGCAGCCAGAATTGTGCCAGAGTGTGCCCCTGTTGCAGATTCTGAAGTTAGAACATAATGAATTGTATAAGCTCCCTGACAGAGTCTTCGCTTCCTGCACCAACCTGACTGAGCTCAATCTGGGATACAACAGAATAGATATAAAAAATGATCCTTTCAAAAGCCTAGAGGTAAGCTTTAGAAACACACCTTTTCATGTAAGTAAAGTATAAATGGGGAATTTACTGTATTTTCCAGTGTGTGTACAGAACAGCTGCCTTTTTGCATCTGAAAATACCCAGCATATAATCTTCCTTTATAGTTTTTCTAAAGAAAAGGCCTTGCATACTGGAGTTGCAGCCATCCTTACGGGTCAATGTTCTCCATCCCCTTTTCCCTGTTGCATCCCGTTGAGGCACCTCTCCATACAGGATTTGTGCTAGGAGAATAGCAGCAGCAGGTGACATATAGGGTGAAGTGGATGGTCTAGAATCTGAGTTGCCTGGGGTCTAAAAATAGTAGCTAGCCCCAATTCTCAAGGTCAGGGTGTAATCACTCAGACCATGAAGGCCAGTGCTTAGGCTGAATGTAGCATCTCCCAGGACTTTGGGGACTAAGAAAGAGTAAGAAGGTTTTTACTCTGTCTTTGTTTTTCCTGGTAGCTTACATGTGGTTAAATAGTCTCCTCTGTAGCATCTATGAGGTTGGGGGACCAGCACAGGAGGCAGGAAAAGACTATTCCGTTGTCTTCATACCAAGCGGGGACTCATGCAAAAAGAAGGGCCTAAGGACAAAAGAAAATAGAGACAGTCCGTGGGTACTAATTGTTCTACAATGTTCTAATGCGTGTGCGTGTTGTTTTGAACAAGTCTGAACTTTTCTGCTAAACTCAGTATTCCAGTTCAGGCACACAAAATGCATTTGTTTGCGTTGTAGGGCTGCTGACTCTCAGCTCAGTACAAACGGGTACAGCCAGCTCCGGTGCTGGGAGCAGAACTGAAGTTCTGACCTTCCTCGCTTTGCTGCTGCCCTCTTCCTGATGGAGGCCAGGCTTGGGGCACCTCAAGGCACGTTCTGTGGAGCCACCTTTAGGGTAGCATCTCCTCCTTTGCAGATGTAGGAAGAGTCTGAGCACCTGGGCATGAGCTGGAGTACTACAAGGCGTACAGCGCTGGTCTTTGCACTCCTCTTCCTTTCCTCACTTCCATTCACGGGGGTGGACCACAGAGAAGAGGGCGGAACGCAAGGTTTAATACTGCACTAGTTGTAACTGTAGACACCTATAGGCTTTTGCTTTTATCACTTTATCTGGAGCAGGAGGGCTTTCAGTGAGTTAAGGAATTTTAGATAAAGGAACTCTTTGGTTTGCAGTAGATTTTTTAGCAGGTTAAGACCACGAGCACAATGAAAAGTTACAGGTGAGGAAGATACAGAAGGCTTCTTCCTGCGGGAGCTTGAAAGCTGCCATTTCTCTATTACAAATTTATTTTAATTGTAGTATTGCAACTAATTTCTAATCAATTAGACTCTAATGCAATATTTCAAAATGGTTTCGTGTTACATAAAATAAAAACGATTTTATACTTTTCTGTTTGCATCTTCTCCCCAGAACTTGAATATTTTGGACCTATCCCATAATTTTTTGAAATCAGCAAATTTAGGATTGCAGCAACAGTTGAAGAACCTTCGTGAGCTCATGTTGGATAACAATCAAATCACCGAGTTAAAAAAGGATGACTTCAGTTTTCTTAGCAACACCTCATTGAACAGTCTTGATTTGTCATCAAATCCACTGAAAGAGGTAGGAAGCATTTCACCAGAAATTCAACAGGTGTAAGTATAAAATGGAACTATCCTGATTTATCTTTTATGATTGTATGGGATTCACATTACATTTTTGATCCACTGAGGTCAAAGGTAAAACCATTCCATTGCATACAGCATTACTCCTGACCTCCAGTAGTGATATACATTATTTTTCTCCCACTGAAATCAGCAAGAGCTGGTTCCACGTGGATCGGAGGTCTCAAGCAAGAGCTACATCATGTAACTCTGTGAACCCTTACCAGGTATTTTCTACGCAGGATTTTTTTTTTTTTGTACGTGCTGAAGATGAACAGCTGACATACTTTCTAAGTGGGGAAGAAGTGTGGTATTATGCAAGGCTGGTTATACAACCTAGGTCTCACTTCCTAGTTAATCAACGAGAACATTCATTTGTGCCTACGGGGTACCCCAGAGAAATAATAATTGCTGAAAAGTGTACTTACTCTTTTAAAATACCAAGTGGGTGTTTTCTCTGCCACCTACCTCACTGTTCTCCCTGACGCACTTCTCAGTGTTACAATATGATTCTTTGAAGAGCGATGGTAAGTGCTGTAGGTCTAAACTGGTTGACCCTCAGCACAGAATCATAGAATGGTTTAGGCTGGAAGGGACCTTAAAGATTATCTACTGTGAATACTGAATACCGCATAAAGGTCATCAGCATATGAATACTGAATTTGCATTGTATTTGCTTGGGTTATTTTCCCAGTTGATTGGTCTGTAGAGAGCATGTCTATTACAAGAATGTTTTAAAGTGGCATAAGCTTGTACCACTGCTGAGAGGCAATCCCGCCGTCCTCTTTCCCTTGGCCGCTTCATCCCTCCCTCTTTCTGGTACAAGCTTTGGTGAGGCCATGCACTGGGTCACCGGGGAAACTCTACAGATGTTTTGGCTCGGTTAACTTGTCGTGGGGCTGGTTCCCTATCTGATTCACCACGTCACTGCCTGTGTGGCCATACTGGCGTGTGGATAAGTAGACGGGACTGCTCCTTTCTTGGGCAGTGCTACTTTATGCTGGTTTAACCTGCTCTGATTTTACAGTACTGCTGTCTGAAAAGCAGCCTTATGCATTTGAATCATTCTGACAAATGGAGTATTTAATAATTCACCTAATATCTGAATTAAGATCAGGGGCCAGCACTACGATGGAGGCTTGTGATTTATGTTGTGGATGCAAGTGTGTAGTGTCACGTTTCCCGAGTGTAGCTTCTGCTCACACAGAGAAACTGGGTTTCTTGGCTGTCTGAAGTCCCAAGTAACTTTTTTACAGTATATCTGGTTTTGCACCGGCATGTTGGTATCCTTAGCAGATACCAATAAAAGAAAGCTGAAAAAAGAGATTATCTCAATTTCTACCATACTTTTAGTGCAACAGTTTTACTAGTTGGATACAAAATTGTAATTAACTTGCATCTCGCTAAGCAACTTTCTATCTTCCTTTAAAAGAATACTTCTCAGAATTCTGATAATCCTGTTACAAATTTTAGAACTATTATCACAAGAAGTATAAACTCAAAGAAGTGTTTGTCTGAACTTGTCTGTGGAAAAATCTCAGTGTAGGAGTTATATTCTGCTTGAAAATCTCATTTGAAAACCTTTGCAAATTTTGGCTTTATAGGTCAACTTTCTTACATAATCCCCTTGTTTAGATCAAAACTCTTTTTTTTTTTTTTTTTTCCTTTCAGTTTCACACAGGATGCTTACATGCAATTGGAAATCTCTTTGGCCTCATACTCAACAATGTTGAACTTGGTGAAAATCGCACAGAGAAACTTTGTACAGAATTATCAAACACAGCGATTCAGAACCTCTCCCTGAGCCATGTGAAGCTTTCACACATTGGCAACTCAACTTTCCAGGGACTGCAAGGAACAAACCTTACCATTTTGAACCTTTCCCAAAATTCTCTGTCTGTGATAGAAGATGACTCATTTCAGTGGCTTTCAAGTTTACAGCACTTAAACCTGAAGCGGAATAACATCCATGTATCTTCACGTTTATTTTATGGATTATCCAACCTCAAACATCTCAATCTGATAAATTGCCTTACTGGGAAAATTGAAGATTTTTCCTTTCATTGGTTATATCACCTGGAGTACCTTATAATGGATAATAACAACTTTCCAGGAATTACTGCTAATACGTTCACAGGTCTGAACAACCTTAAATACCTGAGTCTCAGTAACTGCAACATAAACTTACAAAGAATAACTAGTAAAACATTTTCATCGCTTGCTAATTCCAGTTTGCAGGTTCTCAACCTCACAAAAACAAGAATCTCTACAATAGAAAGTGGGGCATTTTCCTCCTTGGGACACCTGAAAATTCTCGATCTTGGTCTCAATGAAATTAGTCAAGAGCTCACAGGTCATGAGTTTCAAGGTCTCAATAATGTACAAGATATTTATCTTTCCTACAATAAAAACTTGACTTTGAGACGCGAATCGTTCATTTTTGTCCCTAGCCTCAGAAAACTGATGCTGAGGAAGGTAGGCTGCAGCAATCTGGCACTTTCTCCTTCACCATTTCATCCGCTACAAAATCTGACTGTCCTGGACATCAGCAATAACAACATAGCAAACATAAAAGATGACTTGTTTGATGGACTTCACAAACTTGACATTCTGGATTTGCAGCACAATAATTTAGCCCGACTTTGGAAACACGCAAATCCAGGTGGACCTGTTCTTTTTTTAAAAGATCTTCCCAACTTGCGTATTCTTAATTTAAAATCAAATGGGCTTGATGAGATTCCAGTTCAGGTTTTCAAGGGTCTTTTTCAGTTAAAAAACTTGGATTTAGGGTCGAATAATTTGAATTTGCTTCCAGCAACTCTCTTTGATGACCAAGCCTCTCTGAATTCATTGAACCTCCAGAAAAATCTGATAACCTCAGTGGAAGAAAAAGTGTTTGGCCCAGCTTTCAAGAGCTTGAGAATACTAACGATGGATTCCAATCCTTTTGATTGCACCTGTGAAAGCATTGCTTGGTTTGCTGATTGGCTTAATGTGACTCAAGCATATATACCTGGATTGAGGTCCCAGTACATTTGCAACACCCCACCTAAATATCACGGAAGCCTGGTGTTGCACTTTGATAGCTCAACCTGCAAAGACAGTGCTCCGTTTAAACTTCTGTTTATGATCACTACCACTATTGTGATGCTCGTAATTTTTATTGTTCTTCTCATCCATTTTGAAGGGTGGAGGGTAGCTTTCTACTGGAATATTTCAGTAAATCGAATACTTGGTTTTAAAGAACTTGACAGACAACAGGAAGAGTTTTATTATGATGCCTATGTTATTCATGCAAGACAGGACAAGGATTGGGTGTGTAAGAATTTCATGTCTCTGGAAAAAAATGACAAAATTACGTTTTGTTTAGAAGAGCGGGACTTTGAAGCGGGCATATCTGAATTTGAAGCCACAGTTAACAGTATAAAAATGAGCAGGAAGATTATTTTTGTTGTGACTGAACACCTTTTACAGGATCCCTGGTGCAAAAAGTGAGTAGGGTATAAAATTTTATATGTAAGGGGGAAAATTCTTAACAGATTTTTTTAACAAGTTAATTTTTTTTGGTGTGTAATTTAATAAAAAATACAATTTAATTAAAAATACCATGCAAATTCTCCTTTAATATATTTACTTAATGTAGTGTAACTTCAGAATAATTCCTAAGTTAATAAAGTTAATTGCTCCACATGTCCCCTAATGGAAATTTGAATCTTGCAGTTGATATTTTTTTTTTTTTCCAAAAAGTCAAGCTGTCACCCGTGTAGATTGCTTTCCTTAAAATTACATGTTTGAAAAAGAGCAATAATGGGAGAGAACACTAGCATCTGAAGATGATTTTTATTTGTCTTTAAATGAATCTTTTCACCTTTCTTATGTAGTGCTTTTGAAAAAAAAGGACCTTTGCTAAACAAGGCTATATCGAGACAGTAAACTTAGGTTATATTTTTAGAGGATGATTTTTTTCTTTGGTTAGAAGGTAACTAATTTAACATAAGTAATAACAATTCTATATCATAGAATAGACATTAATAGCCAATCGCAAACTCAAGGGGTCTTATGTGAGCTATTAAAAGAAGTTTATCATTTTTTTTGCCTCCACATGAAAGAAAACATATATTTTTGTCTTATTTTTGTTTCAGATTTAAGGTGTATCATGCTCTTCAGCAAGCTATTGAACAAAGTCGGGACTCCATCATATTGATCTTTCTTCAAGATATCCAAGATTACAAGTTGTATCACGCACTTCACCTGAGAAGAGGAATGTTCAGATCTCGCTGCATCTTGAACTGGCCAGTGCAGAAAGAAAGAATCAACGCATTTCGTCAGCAATTAGTGATGGCACTCAAATCTAATAGTAAAGCGCACTGAAATTTTAAAGTACAGATTTGAATTACGGGGTCAATTTATAGCATATTTTCTATCACTGAAAAACTAACAAGCCTTCAGAAAGACCTGAAAAAAGTTTGTCATGCTGGCAGGATATGTAAGAGTCACTATAATTTACATTTACTTGTCTATATTCGTGTTTTTGCTGATATTTTAATTCACCTGCACTGAAGTGCCGTGTTAAAACAGATCACGATTGATAGTCATTTCAGTCTATGTATCAAAAATGTAAAAATTCTGAAAAGCAGTGAGAATGACTGCTGTTCTGAGAAAACAGTCCATCTGATGTAGTGCAGAAGAGACACAGACTCTCTACTTTAAGGGGATATGCAAAAGAGAAGGCAATAATGATAAAATAGCAAATTCTGGGGATATTCAGTGAAATTACAATTGGAAAGCTTTCCACGTGAAGCGCAGCAGGTAACATGGCGAATTATTTCTGTAGTCAAAGCCAAGAAACATAGCGGAGTTTCAAAGTGAGATTTAAAACCTTTGTTTTAAGAGAAAGCCACAGCAAGAAACTTGACCCTGTGGGCAGCCTGTTCAGAACATGCAGTGAAGGATTGCTTATGCCTTCTGGCTGGGGCTAATACTGGCGACTGTCAAAAACAGATTTTCAGACTAATGATTTAATCAATGTGGTATGAGTAAAAAAAAGTTGTTTTGCTCTTCCCTACCAAAATTCAGAGAGCTGGCAGAAGAACATTTTGAAAGTACAGATTTGAATCATGGGGTCATTTTATTGCATATTATTTGTTCCATCAAGGCCAGGCTGGATGGGGCTTGGAGCAACCTGGGCTGGTGGGAGGTGTCCCTACCCAGGGCAGGAGGGTTGGAACTGGGTGATCTTTAAGGTCCCTTCCATCCTAAACCGTTCTATGCTTCTATAACACTTACACGAAAAGATATCACCTTAATTCTTTGCATGCACATAAAACTATATATGGTCCTTCAAATAGAACATTAAATCAATGTGAAACATGGCCAAGGCACACCTGGTGCACCGGTATAAAATGAGTAAAGGCATAGATATTTCTATAGTGTAACTGGAAGACAACTTGGTGGGGGAGGTGGTGCTACTGTGGTTTCATTACCAAAAACTTTGTTACTGGTGAAACAACAAGAAAAAATAACACCACCCCTCCACCCCCCCCCCAAATACTTTTAAACCGCATCAGAAATATTACTGTGACTACAGGTACAGGTAGAGTGGGAGAAAAACCTTCAAAAGTAGATTCATTTCAAATTAATTGTTTCCTTTTTCTTTATGACTGTATGTAGTTTTGCCTTTGATAGCTAAAAAAAAAAAAAATTGTTAAGAAATCAGGTAGAATTCTGTAGTTTAATTTCTTATATATTAATCTAGTTTGTTTTTTCCTTAGCATAGTTTACAGAAACGTGGGGTAGCTGGCAATTGCCAGAGCGTTAAGTTTCAAACATGGGGGTTAGTAGCTTGACCTGGAGAGGGCTGAGAACCAGCAAAGTGTGCTCTGAAAGGATGTTTCTGTTTGAGACTGGTTGCAATTTTATGGAGTGTTTGAGCACAATTTATTGTAAATTAGACACTAGACATCTGTATGTTTTTGTTAAGATTTAATTGCTGCTCCAAGGACCTTATAAAACTTTGTCAATTTTTAGTAGGTGTGTGATCCTTCAGGAATATTTTTTAATTGCTTTTTTCCCCTAGCATTCGCCTCATCAGTTTCAATACGACCATTATTTCAAGAATGTTGTTTTACTGCTTTAGAAAACAGCTTTCAGATAGTTTAACATTTGACATTTTAAGCAGCTTTTCTCATGGTTTGTTATATGCATAGATGACAAACGTTGGTTTTTAATAGGTTTGTATGTCCCATGACGATAAAAAAACATAAATGAGAAAAATAATTAATGGAATAGATTTTGCACACACCGAAGAGCGAAGGGGGTGCAGACCGTCTTCACTTGCTCAGGAAGTCCTGAGTGAAAACAAAAAAGGCTTTGTTTACAGTTGAAGTGATAGATGATGATTCCCTAATTACAGTAATAGGATTATCCCCATTGTGATGCTTTCATCTCATCTTTCTGACCTTTTCAGGCCAAGTGACAAATTCTCTCTTCATGCTTAGGCCATGAAAGTTGAGGAGGCAAGTCAGTAAGGATGGGCTGCCAGGTACGCACCATGTCAATCGTTCTTTCTCTTATTTAAAGACTAACATGTGAAAGGGTTCCTACATTTCCTAAATCTGTAATGACACATAGTAGCAGAATTTCTCATTCCACAGCAATATAGATTGTTTAGAAAACATTAGCAGTTCACACGGATATTAAAAATGACATGAAAATGCAGAGAACGCATGGAGAAATGCCGCGGTGAAATGTGATACAAGAGGTCAGACTAGATGATCAAACGGTCTTTTCTGGCCCTTAAACCCTGACAAATGGCAGCGTGTCTAAATTCTTTAAAGATTTTTCTTGTTACTACAAATGGCCCCAAAATTGGTCTCAGAACCTTGAGAAAGTGTGTTATGGATGCTTAGTTTTGTAAAACAGCTAAGAATACCAACTAAGAGTACTTGCTGATGAGTGAAAATCATTTTAAATGATAAAAAACATGATTATGCATTCTAAATGAATTCAGATTAAAATAGTTTACAACAGAAAAAGACATTATAAAGGCTCACAATGGGAATTAGACTAAAGTTAAGGAAAAAAAAGCACAAAAGCAATAAGCACTGGGCCAACGGTAATCATCAATTTTACTTGACATAAAATTTTCATGTAAATTTTCCCTGCTTGTCTGGAAGTTACCTACTTCTGCTCTGCTCCTGTACAGTTGTTTGACAATATTCTTGAGAGTGAATAAATGGGTTTACTGTGGCAAAGAGTTGTGTTTCAGGATTAACAGTCTATATCTAAGCTGGGTAGTTTCTTTGCAGTGGGCAGCATCAGACTACATTATGCTGATTTACTGAGGAGCTGGATACCAAATACATGAAAAATAGTTCCAAACTTGTAGTGTCAAAGATGTTACCTAGGACTGAAGAAGAATCATCTGTATTGAAAGCAGAATATCTAAAGGACTTGAGCGAGGCAGAATGCTCAAGTCTGTAGATTTGGGGTGGAACCTGACTGTTTCTGTGGTCCTTGAATGACAGGGAGTAATGAACAAGTTACAGACAGTGATGTTCATCATATGTTGTATTGTGGGTCTTCATGCAGGGTTGCTTCAGGGCTGCAGCTGAGGTAAGTACACTAGACACCAACATGCTCAACTACGCTTTCACTGTGGCTCAGTCAAGGCTTTTTGGGCATCGTGGGGGATAAACACAGATCGTGCTGCTGTTGGGTTTATGTGGACCTATTTCATAAGTTTCAGTCAGAACATACTTATTTCAGTTTGTAAGAAAAAAGGGCAAGAATATCCCAATGTCAAACCTCAGTCCAATACTAGACCCCTCTACCAGGGTTCGGTACTGGCACCAGCACGGTTTAACATCTTTGTTGGCAACACGGACAGTGGGATGGAGTGCTCCCTCAGCAAGTTCGCAGATGGCACCAAGCTGTGTGGAGCGGTCAACACGCTGGAGGGACAGGATGTCATCCAGAGGGACCTGGACAGGCTTGAGAGGTGGGCCTGTGCAAACTTCAAGAAGTTCAACAAGGCCAAGTGCAAGGTCCTGCATGTCGTTTGGGGCAATCCCATGCACAAATCCAGGCTGGGCAGAGAATGGATTGAGAGCAGCGCTGAGGAGAAAGACTTGGGGGTGTTGGTGGATGAGAAGCTCAACATGAGCCAGCAATGTGCACTCGCAGCCAGGAAATCCAACTGCATCCCGGGCTGCATCCCCAGCAGCGTGGCCAGCAGGGCGAGGGAGGGCGTTCTGCCCTTCTACTCCCCTCTGGTGAGACCCCACCTGCAGCGCTGCCTCCAGCTCTGGGGCCCCCAACATAAGAAGGACATGGACCTGTTGGAGCGGGTCCAGAGGAGGGCCACAAAGATGATCAGAGGGCTGGAGCACCTCTGACAGGCTGAGAGAGTTGGGGCTGTTCAGCCTGGAGAAGAGAAGGCTCCAGGGAGACCTTGTTGCGGCCTTCCAGTCCCTAAAGGGGGCCTACAGGAGAGCTGGGGGAGGACTTCTTACAAGTGCATGTAGTAATAGGGTGAGAGGGAATGGCTTCAAACTGGAAGAAGGTAGATTTAGATTAGATAACAGGAAGAAATTTTTCACTCTGAGGGTGGTGAGACACTGGCCCAGGTTGCCCAGAGAAGTTGTGGCTGCCCCATCCCTGGAGGTGTTCAAGGCCAGGCTGGATGGGGCTTTGAGCAACCCGGTCTGGTGGGAGGTGTCCCTGTCTATGGTAGGGGGGTTGGAACTAGGTGGTTTTTAAGGTCCCTTCCAACCCAAACCATTCTATGACCACTCGTCTCTCCATCCATCCATCCATCCTTACGTTGCAAAGCCAGTGCAGTATTTGCCCCAGCCCCCAATTGTGTGCCTCCAGCTGCCTGGTATTTGTAGCAAAAGACAGAAATGTTGATTCCCACACCCTCTACTGCTCTCCAAGCTGCGAGCGATTGTTTGTATAATCTTTGCATGTGGGCTGTTGCTCCTTGCAGCTTCCTTATGCAGTTGCCTGACATGATGTAAAAAGGTGTACTGGACTGGGTGGATCTTGCTCCTCATTTCTGTTAAACCTTTTCCGCCCACAAATGGTGCCTGGCCTGGTGGACAACAAGCTCAATATGAGTGAACAGTGTGCTGCTTTGGCAAAGAAAGCCAACAGGATGCGGGGTTGCATCTACAGGGGCACCACCAGTAGAGATAAATAAGTCATTACCCCACTCTGCTCAGAGCTGGTCAGGCCACACCTGGAATCCTGTGCTCAGTTTTGGTCCCCGCTATACAAAGAGATGTGGACAGGCTGGAGAGGGTCCAAAGAAGGGCCACCAAGGTGATCCAAGGACTGGGAAGCCTGCCACAGGAGGAAAGGCTGAGAGAACTGGGTTTGTTCAGCCTTGAGAAAAGGCGGCTCACAGAAGACCTTATCACCATGTTCCCATATTTCAGAGGTGGCTACAAAGATGGAGACTCCCTTTTTACAAGGAGTCCCATGGAAAGGAGGAGGGGTGATGGGTACAAGTTACTCCAGGAGAGATTCTGATTAGACACAAAGGAAAATTTTTCACAGTGAGAACAATCAGCCCTTGGAATAATCTCCCCAGGGGAGTGATGGGTTCCCCAACATTGGACACTTTTAAGATTCAGCTGGACAGGGTGATGGGCCACCTTGTCTAGACCGTGCGTTTGCTAAGAAAGGTTGGAGCAGGTGATGCTTGAGGTCCCTTCCAACCTGGGATTCTATGATTCTATGACAAGATTTTTTTTTACACTGAGGGCGGTGAGGCACTGGCCCAGGTTTCCCAGAGCTGCCAGGGTGGCTGCCCCATCCCTGGAAACATTCCAGGTCAGGTTGGACGGGGCTCTGAGCAGCCTGATCTAGTGGAAGACGTCCCTGTTCATGGCAGTGGGGTTGGACTAGGTGGCCTTTGAAGGTCCCTTCCGACCCAAACCACTGCACGATTCCATGGTGTAAAAAGTTGTACTGGATTGGGTTGATCTCGCTTCCCGTTCCTCTCAAACCCTTTCCGTGCAGACATGGGCGCATGGCCCACAGGGGAAGGGTGTGAAGCGAGGCCCTGCGCCCCTGCCAGGTGGAGTTGGTTTCTGCCCCTTAGTATTAGGTGGGGTTTTAATTAAAGGCAAAACGCGTCAGGCCCTGCCCTTCCACAGGCCTCCCGGGCGCGCAGGCTGATGGCGGCTCGCCGGCCCTTCGCTCCCCGCCCAGGGCGGCGCGGCCCTCGGCGGGTTTGTTTCGCCTGGCAACCGGGCGGGAGGCGGCGGCGGGAAGGGGGCTCCCGCCATGAAGCTGGCGGGGCTGGAGCCCGCCGCCCTCCTGCCCAAGCTCCGCCGCGGGCCCTCCGGCCCTCCCGGCCCGCGCCCGGCAGCGGCCGACAGGGAGCCCGGGGGGCGGGCGGGGGCCAGGGCCCGGCTCGTCGCCCTGCCCGGCATCGGCGAGGAGGCGGCGGCGGCAAGCGGCGGCGGCGAGGAGGAGGCGGAGGCGGCCGGCAGCCCCCGGTGCCCCGCGTGAGTGCTCGTCCCCAAACCGGGGGTGTGTGTGTCCCCCTGCCCTGTGGGGTTCCCCCCTCCCTTTTGGGGCCCCCCCTGCTCTCCTTCGGGGTCCCCCCCCTCCTATGGGCTCCCACTCCCCTCCATCGGGGTACCCCCTCTCTCTTTCGGGCTCCCTCCGCTCGCCTTCGAGGCTTCCCCCTCCTCCCCTTTGGGGTCGCCCCCTTTCCTGTGGGATGTCCCCCCCCGCCAGCCTTTACTAAGGCGTCGGTAACGGGTGTGACACTATGGCACCTCGTTTGGGTGCTTCTGTGTTTCATCTTCAAGCGACACCTTGAAAACATTGAGGTTTTGCTGAAGGCTGTGAAGCGCAGGTGTGCACTGTAGGGTGCAGTTGATGCTATTTTGCTAAAGCAAAGGTATAGTAAAGCAGAAAGTGGGGTTTTTTCACATGTTTAAAGCAGGAGAGCTTTCTCAAGTCAGTAATAGTTGTATTACTGCGTTGGCAGAGTATTTTGTGCTCTTAGGGGAAAAAAAAGGCTACTGCGTCTGTTACATGAACATCTATAATTGCTGCCTCTGTAATACTAAACTATACTAGTCTTTGATATTACTGATAATCAGAAAAACGTTAATATTTTCTCGGGTGTCAATAGGAATGAGCCTATTTTGGAAAGTTAAGTTATTAACTCTTTAGGATGGAAATCTCTTTAATACTCAGTGAAAGTTTCAGATGGATTTTAGAACCTCTACTTTGCTTTCCACGTAGCGTAATAGATAAATAATAGTCCTCTGGCTTTCTGAATCAGTCTCTAGCTCTTCCCTGGCAGAGAAATTGTGCTTATTCCCCAGGGTCCACGGTCATTAGAGTTGTTATATTAGAAGGTAGGTACCTATTTAGTCCTTTTGGAATCAGTTTACGGGCCTGATGTCTGTGAATGTGGCTGATCTGTTTTTGAATGTCCTGGTAGTGTTTGCTTCTGTAAGCTTCAGTGGCAGCAATATCTTGAAAGTCACTGCCTGCTCTGTTTTGGGAAAAAAAAAAAAAGGGAAAAAACTATTTTATGCCTGTTTAAACTGATCTGCTGTTTTCAAGGAGTGCTTCTAGCTCTTGTGTTGCGACGTATAGTAATCATTCATCTTCTAATTCGTCTACCTCTTCTATGATTTTGTAAACTTTGAGCACATCGTCTCTTAGCCTTCTCCAAGAGTCCCGGCCTTTTTAGCCGTCCTTCTGAAGGTGACTCTGTCACCTTAATCGTGTTTGTAGCCCTTCTCTTATTCCACTATGTCTTTCTTGAGATTCAGGGACAAGAACTGTGTGCAGTATTCTGTTTGTGGACACCATAAGGTTTTCCACAGCAGACAGGTGATGCTTTCCATTTCTGTCTCTGTATCCTTCCTGATGCGGACCAGCGTTTTGTTGGTGGCTTTCATTCTCACTATATATTGAGTGTGTGATGACTCCAGGATTGCTTTGTGAACTGTTACTGCTGGTCTCAATGTCAGCATCATGTAAAGTTGCTTTAGATTGTTTTTTCCTGGATAACCATTGACAATACACATTTGTAAAGAAATACTTTTATCTAGATATCTATAAATTTAGTTTAGCAAGCAGTAAATTAATTGAAATATTATAATTGTCAGAAAACTAGGCTATGTAACACTTTGAAAATAATACAACTATGAACACAAACCCTCCCTCATGTGCTTCTTTTATTTCCCCCTACTCCCATGTAATGCATTTGGTTTTGTTTCAGAATAAACTGTGAGCTCTTTCAAGCTTAAACTTCTGCATTTGTATGAAATAGCAGCCTTTCTGGATTAGGAAGGTTAATCTGATTTGAAGTGTATTGACAGATTTCTGTTTAGAAGGTATTTGATGCTTTATATAAACAATACCAGAACCAAATCAGTGTTGCTTGCCTATAGTTTTCCATGAGTTGTTTCTTTTTTTTAGTAGCAAAAATAAAGCCAAGTATAATGCTGTATGAGCCAGTATTCCTGTTAAAGGGCCAATGAGTTTTATAATTTAAAAAAAATAATTGAAGGATGAAATTCACACTTAAGACAAACTAATTGATTGTATTGGGATGAAGAATAAACCCTATTATGTTAAAACTGTTTGAGTACAGCAAAATGCTTATTTCAGCTTGCTATTGAAAAACTTCTAACTGATATCCTCTAATTATCCCCTAACTGTTATACTTGTGTATGCATGGTGGCATTTCAAATATTTTATTCATAGCAGTCAAGCTTATTCTGATAAGGTATTGTCTGTCTTGGAAAAAAAAAAAAAAACAAAACCAAACCAGAAAGATGTAGAAGAAGGAATAAGATACATCACTTTGACAAGGAAAGTCTATACCTCCACATTAGCATTTTTTAATTAGATGGTTCCACTTAAGCTTTTAGAAGAAGCATCTCAATTAAATATTGAAAACTTTAGTATTCCTTGCCTAGAGTTCAGATTTGAATTTATGAATTACGGAATATGTTATTATATCATTGATGGTTACACGTTGGAAGCTTTTGCTTACCCTTAAATTCCTCTGTGACAAGTTTTATTGCTGTTTAAGATGTTTTAGCAGACATTGTCAATGGCCAGTGTACTTTCATTAACAGCAATTTAACTAGGAGTAATTGGTTAACAAATGAAAGGATCCATTTTATGTCTTACAATTTTTTTTTTCTTCGGTGTTGCCAAGTTGATAGCAATCAAAATACACTGAGAGCACAAAATAGTGAAAATCTGGTACTGATTTCTTCCTGTCTTTGCCATGTACTCTGAATTTTCTGAGCTCCACAACTACGAACAACTGGTCCTAACACTGTGTAGGGTTAAACTCTTGCGGTACTTTGTAACATTTTACATTTACTGTTTATTTACATAGTGATTTCATACCCTTCTCATCAAATTGAAGGAGCGGTAATGAATAAATCTCTTTCTTTTCAAATGGAGAAAAAATTCCACTCATTACTGCTGTTTGAAAAAAATATATTCTGCTATATAGAATCATGAAATTCCTTGGGAGGATAATGAGATGCCTTATGCTACACTCAGCACAATGTGCTGGTGAAACCAAGATATATAGATTCCATTTTTAAGAAACATTATTATTACTATCCTAACATGTTGCAACAACTAGAGGAGATAACAGCCCTTAGTTGATCACAACAACTAGAGGAGATAACAGCCCTTAGCTGATCTAAAGGTAAATTGGACAAGGCTTAAGTTATGTTGTTTAGGAGTAGGTTATATTGTGTCGGAATTAATTGCAGTGCTCCCCATTTTCAGGATAGTTCTAACACGGAAAACGTGTTTGTGAATTTGGTATGAGAAGGGGAGCTTTATCTGCAATGTAAAAATGTCACTGTCATCTTCTTTTTCTCAGTAGCTCAAGCTTTTGCCTTCAAAATGATTAACTTTGAAAATGTGGATATAAGTAACCTGATGAGCTCTGCAGAAGAAGATGGAAACTCGGATTCCCTGTCTCCTGTCTTAACCACTAAAAGCAATAGATCTCTTTCAGGCTGTAATGCATACTAACCTAGATAGAGCATTGCAGTGCTATTTAGCTGCTCATTTGCATTGTTGTACTGCTCTAAAAGAGTGAATGTAGTAATGTGGTGGTTTGCCGTGGTCTATTTTTTTCGTTACAGATAAGTGTAAAAGAGCTTAGACGTAAATTTTAATTTTACATAGTGCTGCGGAAGTCTATATTCCTTTAGATGGATGGAACTAAAAATTATTCCTAACATTTTATAGTGTTATATGTAGACAGATAGAATGATTTAGGTTGGAAGGGACCTTAAAGATCATCGAGTTCCAACCCCCTGTCCATGGGCAGGGACACCTCCCACCAGCCCAGGTTGCTCCAAGCCCCATCCAGCCTGGCCTTGGACACCTCCAGGGATGGGGCAGCCATAATTTCTCTGGGCAACCTGGGCCAGGGGCTCACCACCCTCACAGTAAAGAATTTCTTCCTGATATCTAATCTAAATCTCCCCTCTTTCAGTTAAAACCATTCCCCATTGTCCTGTCATGACATGCCCTTGCAAAAAGTTCCCCCCTCCTCTTTCCTGTTGGCCCCCTTTAGGTGCTGGAAGGGGCTATAAGGTCTCCCCGGAGCCTTCTCTTCTCCAGGCTGAAGACCCCCAACTCTCTCAGCCTAATGTAACACTAGGTTATTGATGAAGTCTTATGACATTTCTATCAAGTAACTAATCGCCTAGAGAATAAATGTCAAAAAAACCCAACAACTAAACCCAAAGAATCCCAAGTTTCCTCAAAGTGCTTTTAATGCTTTCAGATGCTAGCAACTTGTGTACCTTTACTATTAGTCTGTGTTGTTGATAGGAAGCCAAGGTGGTATGTTTACAACCAGGCATTTAATTTCTGATCCAGCACTTGGTGAGCGGGAGGGATCACTGGCGTTAGCCATTAGCCACGGAAAGGAGCAGAGGAAGCGCCCTGGGTCCGTTTTCCTTCACTTAGCTGTGATTGTGAATTCCTGTAAAATTTTGTGAGTTGGGGAGCTAGAAATGCATTCTACTTTATACAGTCTATAGTGTTTTTTTTTTATTCCCTGTCAGTGTAGAGTTTGGTGTGGTATTTGTGGGATTATACATTTTATTTTAGCTTTGCCCCATAGTGATGCCAGATCAATATTATCTTTTTTTTTTAATATTTCTGATAAGGTAGAAAAGTCTTGGCTCCTGCAGTAGTTTGTTGGAAGCTTATGGTCTTTGCAGTGGTGAGATCACTCCTGTCAGCTTTATCAAGTTCTAAAGAAGTTGGAGATTTCCTATCTTCACAAAATACTGAACTTGGGACTGAATGAGTCAGACTTTTCTAGCTGTTGCCAGAAATTCTGTGGTGTTTTGACTCCTTCACTTGAAAAAACATCTGTGTAATGTACACAAGTTGGCACACAGATTGTTTTCACCAGATAACCTCTTCTGAAGGGGAAGTCTTAAGCAACCAATGCAGGAAGAAATTGCTAAAAACCAATTTTTTTTTTTTCCTCTTGCTTCTGTATTTTTTTACAAAAGCATGTTCTAAATAGTTCTTAGAAAGCTCTGGAACTATGTGGGGATGAACATGTAAAGCTCTTTAGCATATATGCATAAAATATATATATGCACATTTCATACTCCAGAGAGTTTGGAATGTTTTTGGTAAATTTTTTATTCTATAAACTGTAAGGGATAAATCCTAAACAATGTGTTTTGAACAATGTCATGAGTTACGTTGCAATGAGACAGTTTAACAGTCTCTGAGTATATCACTACAGTGTTTTTATCCAGACAGAAATCTTCAGTGAGGCAAAATGAAACCCAGCATTCAGCTGTATGGTCAGCAAATGACTGTCCGTTGGTAAATAAAACAGAAGCGCATATAAAAGTGTTTCACAATTTTAGTCAAGTAAAATACGGGATTGTGTATGTCAGAGTTGAACAAGTTCTGTCTCAAATCATCAGCGTGACTACAATAACCTGTACTTGTAACTGGCCAAAATGTGTGCCTGCTACCTAGGCAGTGCAGAAGTAAAACATTATTTAATGCATAGGTGCTGAGATGGGGTACAAGGAAGCCATGTGTATAGTTTTAGAGAATACAGGTTTGGAGTTCAACGTATATTTACAAAGTGTGTCAGGTTTGTAACCAAGGAAGACGTGTTCCGATAAAAATATTTAATGTGACTAGTTGCCTGAAAGTCTATTCTAATATTTTTAATGACATGACTGTGTTCCAGCTTTTTACAATGAGCTTATTGGGAACTTTTCTACACCAAAATGTAAATCCCTATGCATTGGTTATCATGGGTTGTTACGCTACCTGACTTAATATAGAAGAACTAAAACATGACACAAAGAACCCAAACCATCTGTCTTGCTTTTTGTTTTACAGCGTGTTTTACAGCGTATTTCTAGTGGCTTTCATATTCTCTCCATTGTTTTCCTCTCCTTTTCATGTTATTCCCCCTCTTCCTCCTCGTTGTCTTTCACAATCCTTTCTGAAGGAGTGATTCTTTTATATCCTTAGTCTTCCCGCTCCTGACTAGGTGTGCTGAACTCCTAAAATAGTCTTCAAAATACATCCTCTCTTGGCCATGTAGATTCCCCTGGATAGACTGATGACTGTCTTTGTCTCTAATATCTAAAAAATATCTTATATGAACAGTTACCAGAGGTTTTAATGCATTGTTTAACCCTTGAATTTAATTTTGGTTTCTTTATTATCTTTCTGTAACCTGAAATGAAAGCATATGTCATAGGGTACATAATTTTTTTTTCTTCCTATGTTAAAAAGGAATGCCTTTTTCTGTTGACGTGTATGGACACTCATCTGGAGTGCTGCTGTGCATGTTTGTTCGGTTCATAGGTGCTAACAGGCGGTGAAAGCTGGTTACCCACTGGGTGATGTAGTGGCCTCCTGTCCCACAGGCTGCAGCCAGCGAGGAACAGACGATTAGCACGGTGACTCGATGGCTCTTCATAATCAGAAAAGGGCAGTGTGAGAGGGATTTCTCATGGACGTGCAGCAGGAGATGACCTAACTGAACACTGTCCCTCAGCAGTGTGTCATCTCTCTGCTCTAGCTGGCACACCTCTATTGCACCGTATTTACATGCTGCTCTGGCAACGTATTGCGGGATTGATTAGTACTTGAGATTAGCACAGTAAGTGATGTGTTCACGGTACTGGCAGCATTTCAGTTGTATCCGTATTTTTGTTGCTTATGGCTACAGGATCGGAGGGAGAGGCTTCTGCTGTGTAATCTTTTCTTGGAGTAATGGAGCACTTGCTCATATTTGACACTGAATGTTAACGGCAATCTCTGGTGAGACCTCACCTGCAGTGCTGCCTCCAGCTCTGGAGCCTCTGACATAAGAAGGGCATGGACCTATTGGAGCGTGTTGAGAGGAGGCCACAAAGATGATCAGAGGGCTGGAGCCCCTCTGCTGTGAGGACAGGCTGAGAGAGTTGGGGTTGTTCAGCCTGGAGAAGACTGCGGGGAGACCTTATAGCACCTTCCAGTACCTAAAGGAGCTACAGGAAAGCTGGGGAGGGACTCTTGATCAGGGAGTAGAGAGACAGAATGAGGGCTAATGGTTTTAAACTGGAAGAGGGGAGATTTAGATTAGATATTAGGAAGAAATTCTTGACTGTGAGGGTGGTGAGACACTGGCACAGTTTGCCCAGAGCAGCTGTGGCTGCCCCATCCCTGGAGGTGTCCAAGGCCAGGCTGGATAGGGCTTGGAGCAACCTGGGCTGGTGGGAGGTGTCCCTGCCCATGGCAGGGGAGCTGGAACTAGATGGCCTTTAAGATCCCTTCTAAAGTATGATTCTATCTAGCATATGAAATAGAGTATTAAACTACCTGACAATGTTCAAGTGAACAAAAGTGAAAGTACAGTTTCAGAGCCGACTAGACACGATGGTTATCTTTCTTAACATTATAAACTCAATGTCTTGACCTCACTGCAAAATTCTGTAAGGTATTTAAAACAGAGACTATTAAACAACTTCATTGACTGATCATGTTACTTTATGTGGCCAGTAAAGTGATCTTTAAACTTCATGAAATCTGGAAACATAAAAGCAATTTTTTTTATGGAAGGCAAAGCAAGCCTTAAATAGGTTATAATCTTGGTCCTTTGGAGGAAAGGGGTTGAGGTTGTGGGATAGATGAAGGGATGTTTCTTTGTTTTTCAGTCATGCCTTTTTTCCAAACCAACACCATAGAAGCCACACTATAGCAAGGGTAGAGGAGAAGTTTCAGGTCCTCAAGTCTGTTGGGCTACAGAAGCTTTTAGAGACATGATGTGACATCTTGACATCTTTAGCCAGGGGTGTCTATGGTCCCAGAGGAAGGAGAAAGGTACTTCGTAGACCTGAGCGTATACAGACTTGCACTGTTTCAGTCTGTACTGTAGAGCTGTTGCCATACAACATTTCAAGGACTTTTTTTTTTAAATTCAGTGTTCAGAGAGGAAGAAGTTCTGCACCTGTTCTGAGTGGCTTATTACATGTCCATTTTTCTTCAGAGATTAGTGAACAGAATGGGAAAAAAAAAGTTCTGATCTCTTTGTTATGCTGATGAAAGAAGTCTGTTACAAAAAGTTATTAACTGAATTTCCAAATGTATGTCAGTAACAAGAATATACAGGGGAAGTCTTGTGGACCACTTCCAAGTGTTTTGTTAGAGCGCTACTCCCTCCAGTCTATTCACAGACACTTGATCCTGCAGCAGTAAATGCCTCCTATCGGATCCAAAGAAATAAAACACCTTCTCTAAGACACTAATTAGCATTCTTTATTATTGCAGTTAATTAAGATGATAGTATTTTTTGTAATGTTAATTCATAATTTATATTAAAAAGTCAGATTTGCTTCTATAAATAGAAGAGGTACTTAACATGTGTATCTTGCTCTCAGAAATTGTTTATATTTCCTAGAACCAAGTATTATACTTGTGTTTACATTTTCACAGTGAACCAAGATTAGAAATAGATTTAAAAATCTGGCCAAGAAGGCCAATGGCATCCTGGGGTGCATCAAGAAGAGAGTGGCCAGCAGGTCGAGGGAGGTCATTCTCCCCCTCTGCTCTGCCCTGGTGAGGCTGCATCTGGAGTGCTGTGTCCAGTTCTGGGCTCCCCGGGTCAAGAAGGACAGGGAACCGCTGGAGAGGGACCAGCAGAAGGCTACTAAGATGATTAGGGGATTGGAACATCTTTCTTACGAGGAAAGGCTGAGGGACTTGGGGCTTTTTAGTCTAGGAAAAAGACGACTGAGGGGGGAATCTTATCAATACTTAAAGGGAGGGTGCCAGGTAGATGGGAACAGTCTTTTTTCAGTGGTGCCCAGTGACAGGACAAGAGGTAACGGGCACAAACTTGAACATAGGAAGTTCCATCTTAACATGAGGAGGGACTTCTTTACTCTGAGGGTGGCAGAGCAGTGGCACGGGCTGCCCAGAGAGGTTGTGGAGTCTCCCACACTGGAGACATTCAAAACCCGCCTGGACGCCGTCCTGTGCAACTGCTGTAGGTGTCCCTGCTGTGGCAGGGGGGTTGGACTTAGATGATCTCCAGAGGTCCCTTCCAACCCTGACGATACTGTGATACTGTGGGGGAGGGGGGGGGGGGGGAATAGCAAACTCATGCCATCTTAAAGGCGTTATAATTTTGAAATTAATAAAATTTGCAGAAGAATAAAATAACTGCATACGAATAAGCCTATTCTTAAAATTGGAACAGTTTATTGTCTTGGAAAGATAGGAGCAGAATTCAACACAGATCATGGTTGCAAAAGCCTTAAATCTATTTCAGGATTCAATATGTAACTGCCTAATAGTAGGCATTCCACTTAAGTGTATGTGTTACAAATATCCACCAAAGATGCTGTGTTGTACGTACACATATTAGTATTGTATTAAAAATTATGGCCTGTTTTTCCCTCACTCCATCTCTTTAGAAGTAACCTGAAGACGCAGGAGGATATTACATGTGTGCTGTTCTGTGTTGTCAGTGGTTTAAAAAAAAAAAAATTACGTTCACTTATTTTGTTTTTTCCCTTCACTCCAGACCTTAGCCCTAAGGAGAAGCAGGTCTTGGGTAGAAGAGGTGATTTCAAGTGCAGCTAGTGGTGAATGCTGTGTGCAGAAGGCTGCTGCAGAGGACTAACAAGGCACGGGTAGAGATGCGGGGAAGCACCAAGGAATGGCTGTGCTCTGGGATTTAGGTTCTGAGAGAACCTGCTGCTACCTGGAAGTGAAGAAGAGTGGCAGTTCTGAGCTGCAGTGGGCCCTTCTCTGAACATACCGCTGGCCAAGATGTTTTTATTGTTTTTGTTTTTTAACTAGCCATTGTGCAATTGTTCCCCAAAACTGAGATAGAAGATCAAATCCTAGCCACCTTGGAGGCCATTTGCGTACCTAGACCATAGTACTTGCAGTGTGATCATGAGATAATAAGGATGTATATTGATCAGCTGCATTGCACTGAGGAGTGATGATATTCCTTTGAAGAATCTTTCATGATTACCTCCTCTCTGGAGCTGAAGGCAGTGTATTCCAAAGCTATCTTCTTTTAGAACCAAGTATGGATTTTATTATTATGTAAGAAAAGATTTTTAGCTACACGTGAAGAAAATTTACATTGTGGCAAATGATGTTAATCTGGTCAGATCAAAAAGATTGTCACCTGAAAAACTCACTGACAGTTCAACTGTATGAATGGTCCCAGGGTAGTCTAGTCATCAAAGCATCAGTAACCCATATATAGGTTCAGAGATAGCAAGTGCCATTTCTGAAAAAAGGAAGGGCTCAATCAGATGGTATGATTAACTGCTAACAGTAGAAAAATTCTGATAAAGGTTCGTATTTTCAAACTTCAGATAAAGGCAATACTTCATTGTTCAATGAGCAAGGTGACTGAAGGCACAGAAATGCTTTTGACAATGCTCGTCAATAGGTAAGAGAACAAAATGAAAATAATCTCTGGGTCTGGAGTGACACTCATCCACAAAGACACATGCTCTCATTTTTTGGAGTGTACCTTTGCTAGCTGTCAAGCCTCTGGCATGTTCAGTAATGATAAAGATGTTGTGTTGCTGGAAGCTTAGAAGGTAGATGTTTGCTATACCACCTTCCAAGGCAGATTGGTTTTCCCCCTCATTGAGCCGTGTCATTTCTAAGCAAACAGGTCAAATGGATATTGTAGCTGTCTTAAAATATTTTTCTGCGGAAGGCTAGATGAAAGATGTATTAAATTTCTCATTCTTCTGCTTCATTTACTGTGCACCTACTCAGATTACCTTAGCTAAACTATTTCAGAGATGACTTTTCATGCTATGCCAAAATTGTCTTAACATAGAGAAAGCTGAAGAATAGGGATTGTAGGCAGGAACAGACATTGTTGTCATCTACCTTGGTTTCCTTCATATTGCCGCAGTAAGTAATTAAAGGCTGAGCCAAATGGAGTGCTTTCAACAGTTGTAAAAGTTACTGGATCTGCCTCATAAAAGTTCCAGACTGCTGAAGAAAGAATTCAGTGCTGCTGTATTAACCACATGTAAGTATGCTCGGCTCTGAGCAGTGTTGCTACAGCAGAGTCTTGCCATACACCACCTCTAGGATCTGCCAACGATGTTCAGTACTGACTTTCATATGTGGCAGTTTGTGGTTATTGAAGTTGCTACAAAAGGGTGAAAGTGCCGTTATCTTCTTCAAGGTCCTCTGAGTCTGAGGGGGGAAAAAAAGAAGGTAAATAAACATCTGTCTTGTCAAGCAATACAGGGAGAGTGTACCACGGTCAACCGCAACCAAGTTGGACAGATGACTACCTCACCTAGAATCATAGAATGGTTTGGGTTGGAAGGGACCTTGCAGGGGGGTTGGACTGGATGGCCTTGAAATGAGCAGGGATATCTTCCACTAGATCAGGTTGCTCAGAGCCTCATCCAGCCTGGCCTTGAATGTTTCCAGGGATGGGGCATCGACCACCTCTCTGGGCAGCCTGGGCCAGTGTCTCACCACCCTCACAGTAATAAATTTCTTGCTTATATCTAGTCTGAATCTCCCCTCTTACTGTTTAAAACCATGACACCTTGTCCTATGACAACAAGGCCTGCTAAGAAGTCTGTCCCTGTCTTTCCTGTAGGCCCCGTTTAAGTACTGAAAGGCTGCAATAAGGTCTCCTTGGAGCCTCCCCCAGGCTGAACAGCCCCAACTGTCTCAACCTGTCCTCATTGGAGAGGTGCTCCAGCCCTCAGAGCGTCTTTGTGGCCTTCCTCTGGTTCTGCTCCAACAGGTCCATGTCCTTCTTATGTTGGGGCCCCAGAGCTGGAGGCAGCACTGCAGGTGGGGTCTCCCCAGAGCGGAGCAGAGGGGCAGAACCCCCTCCCTCGCCCTGCTGGCCACGCTGCTGGGGATGCAGCCCGGGATGTGGGTGGCTTTCTGGGCTGTGAGCGCACATTGCTGGCTCCTGTTGAGCTTTTCACCCACCAGTACCCCCAAGTCCTTCTCGGCAGGGCTGCTCTCAGTCCCTCCATCCCCCAGCCTGTACTGATACCGGGGGTTGCCCCGACCCAGGTGCAGGACGCTGCCCTTGGCCTTGTTGAACCTCATGAGGTTCACACGGGCCCACTTCTCCAGCCTGTCCAGGTTTGCCTGGATGGCATCCCATCCTTCAGGCGTGTCAACTGCATTGCTCAGCTTGGTGTTATCTACAAATTTGCTGAGGGTGCGCTCGATTGCCACTGTCTGTGTCATTGATGAAGATATTAAGAGTGCAGTTACCGAGGGAAGAGGGTGTGTGTACTTCTTATGAGCTTTGTACTTTCTGTGGTAGAAATGTTCAACTCCAACGCTGCATTTCATGCCTGGAGTATTGTTCGTCATTGCTGCAGAAGGCACTGGGGGACCTGTGGAAGGGCCCTTTTTTGCAGTGACAATAACCCAGGGTCCTTTATAATGAAGTTTGTATGGTCTGCTCTGTGAACAAGGTAGTGACCAGGAGTGATCTATTCACTGCCGTGAAACTGCTCCTAAAAGGTGGGCACTGTGTTGACAGTAACCCTTTACAGAGGAATATGTAAGCAGGATGGATTTGTGGAGTAACAACTTCTGTTTATTATATCACTTCAAGAAGAGTAAGAAATAGGTTTCCCTGGTAATTGTCTCAAACCAGTGTAAGAAAGGATGGTGTGATTTCAAAATCAATTTCTTCCCACAGATGTTAAAGAGAGCTTATATTTTGAGTTTTATGGCCTCGATAATATCAAAGTTTTCTATGAATCTGTCATACAAATAATAGTTATCTCATGGTTTTTCAAACTAAGCGTGGGGTGGAACAACAAGCAGAAAGTGAGAATATGAATGAAATGAATAATGTCAGGTTATAGGATAAAGCATAGCATGCTATGAGAATATGATGTATTTAGTATATTTACATTTGTTACAAATTGTGCTTCCAAAATAGAAAAGAATATGTCAAGAAGATGGGAGATCTGAGAAAATGAATTCTCCTAGACAACAAGGCAGTGGCTTTATTAGAGATTAGGATATTATGCATTGTTGGCAGTGGAGCAATGTGTAATAAATATTTTTATCAGAGGCTGTGGCTACAAAACAGACTTTGACTCATCTGTTGGAGAGATCTCGTGTATGTATGAATAATGTAAATGATAGTAAAGTTAGTATTTTTCCTCTGTTCATTGACTTTTCTAAACTCCTCTGGGTGAATGCCTTTTGGCATCTCTCTTCTAACACTCTCCACTTCCAAATTAAGGTGGTGGAAGTAATAGTAATCATATATTCCTTCTCAATTAATTATCCATAAAATTATCATTGCCTTGGTGGGAAGGGAGGAAAAAAGGGCTTGGTTTAGAGTAATGCAGTTGGTATTGTGTTTTTTTTCCTATTAATGTTTTTTGTGTAACTCGGTGGTAGGGTGTGAGGGGTGACTGGTGACTATGCCTTGGAGTTGCAATGACAAACAAGCCTTCCAGGAGGCAAAAAGGTTACACAAAATCTAACTCTTGGGCTCAGTCTTTGCACTGAGCGAATGTAGGAAAAGGTGGGAGATGAGCTTTAGAGTGGATAAATGACCATAATGTATTTAGGGGAATAATAATCAAAGCCTACCTTTCATAATGCTGACCTTAAAACTGGCAGTTTTGACTCAGGCATGAGATCTTGGCAGTGTCTTTGACAGTTCTGTGAATGATTGCCTCTGTGTACGGTCGTATCCAGAAAAAGCCATAAAATCTTGTTCCTCATCAGGCCCAGAGTGGAAAGCACTGTTTCACCACGGCGTGCCGTTTCTTGTGTGCTGCATGCAGCTCTGGTTTCGCGTCTCAGGAAAGGCAGCTGGGATGTGTTGGGGGGGGAATAACTACCTGCCTTCGGAGAGAGATTATGAAGTCAAACTCGCCAGGTTTGAGAGGAGGAAGCTCAGGATGGGGTTGCCACAGACGTGATGCTTACAGAAATGTGGGTGTAGTGTGATGGACAACCAGGACGAGAACCTGGTACTCATGAGATGCTGCAATATTAGAATTAGAGGGCTTGAATGGAAAACTAGTAGATTATTCAGAACGATATGGGGTAAAAAGTACACTTTTTTTTGGGGGGGGGGGGGGGGTTGCAGTTTTGGTTTGTTTTTTTTTTTCTAACAGTATGGGCAGTAACTTCTGGAATTTGTTGTAACAGGATGTTGTAGAGGCAAATAGTACCAGCAGGGTCAGAAAGGTTTTCAGGAGAATGATGGACAAGAAGTCCTAAAAGGATGTGAAAGGATTGGCCAGGGATGTACTTTCTTAACGTTTGTTAACCCATGAGTGTGGACACTGCTGGAGAAGGATGAAATACACTATAGATGATGGCCAGATTTATGTGCTGTTTCTAAATAGTATGTCCTGTTGCTGCTGTCACGCAAAATATTGGAGTAAATGGAGCACCATTTTGATCCAGTAGGATATTTCTTATGCTCTTGCATTACTTAGGTAACTATAACAGCTAGCAGTGACCAAAATAGAGGACTTTGTATGTGCATTTGAATACACAGAAGCGGTGGAAGGAGCTCCTAAGGCTAAAGCCTATGTTCCAAAGGATACATGTAAAACATGAGGTAAACCTTTGTGGAACCTGAGGTGTTTTATGTCCTCTTCTTTTCAGAGAGGAGAGATGAGGTGGGTTGCACACAGCACTTGAAGGATGCCCCATTGCAGGGCTTCTGGAGCTGCTTCTGGAGAGGAAAAGTGAGGGCTTTCAAAGTGTTG
This sequence comes from Pluvialis apricaria, assembly GCA_017639485.1. Lineage (NCBI taxonomy): Eukaryota > Metazoa > Chordata > Aves > Charadriiformes > Charadriidae > Pluvialis > Pluvialis apricaria. The sequence goes on from CM030010.1 coordinate 6,808,903, forward strand.
TTTATTTCCATTTCAACTTTTCTTCCTGACTTTGGAGGACACCTTTCTATCTAGCATTTCTGATTCTCATCCTCTTTAATTACATTTCAAATTTGCTGTGAAAATAATCTGCTGCTCATGAAATCATACATCTTATCCCCTTTCAGAACGCTGACCTCCTGTACCACCTTCCAGCTCTTTGTCTTTAAAAATCCATGCAAGGTAATGGCGTGTGCATCTTATGTTAGGTCTCCTCCTTCATATCCTCATCTTCCTTTTTTTCAGTTAATCTCAAAACATTTCTCTTTCCATATTCATAATTTCTCTTGCCTTTGTCTTCTATTTTGGAACTTCTCTTTTAAATTTCTGTTACGCCTTCATATCAAGCCCTTCATGTGTGATGGGAAACATTTTTCCGGACTTGTAATGGGAAAGGAAACCTGAAGCTCTAAATTTTATTTCATTTTATTTTTTTAATTTAAGCTTTTTGTCCATACAAGCTCACTTTTTCTTCTTTTTTTAGTCTACTTTTCCTTGTATTTGATGCCCCCTTCTTCTTTTCTTTTTAATGCAGACCAAAGAGCTCCCTTGCCTCTGTACACCATTCTGAGGTTGATGGTATAAAGAATTCTGTAGCACAGTTTGACCTTTAAATGCAACTGTGGAACTTCTGTGCTTAGTGGGCTTATATTTATTCCTTTTTGATCTAAGGTCAAATTTTTCTTTATCTAAAAATGTGACAAATTTTTTGCGTTGTTTTAGGAAAGAGGGGGAAAAAAATCAAATGTTTCTTGCAATGAATATATAAATGTAAGATGGGCCAAATTTGAGACTGTTGCTGCCCACAAGGCTCTACTCCCCCTGTGCCCCTTTACAATAAAAAAAAATCGTTAAAATTCAGCTGAAGACACATGCTGCTTCATTTGCTCAGGCTTTCTCTCTTTCTGTTTTGTGTTCTTATTTTGCTCTATTTCAGTCAAGATCCTTTTTTCACATCATTCAAACTCACCAGCAGCCTTATATTTTCCTTTGTTTTGACGCAGTTTTGTTTAAGATGATTATTTTCACTCCCATAAGGAAATGTAGTGACTTAGAGCAGTCTGAAATAAACCGCATGCCCAACAGTTTGAGGTTAATTCAGCCCGTGTAGGATTATTTTTGTGCATTGGCTCTGTGCTGTGTGTGTTGTTTTTAAAGGAAACAAATTACATGCAGTAGAACCAGTTTAAAGACACTTCATTGCTGTTATGTGCCTATTTATTAGTAAAGTGTTACTGGAGATGGCTGTTGCACAAGCTTAGGGGATTTAGGGGAAAAATCACAGGGTGGTTTGTGGTGTGGAGTGTTTTTTTTTTTTTTTTTTTTTTGCTTTCAGTTGTTTGTGCTGTGGATCATAGAATGGTTTAGGTTGGAAGGAACCTTAAAGATCACCCAGTTCCAACCCCCCTGCCATGGGCAGGGACACCTCCCACCAGCCCAGGTTGCTCCAAGCCCCATCCAGCCTGGCCTTGAACACCTCCAGGGATGGGGCAGCCACAACTGCTCTGGGCAACCTGGGCCAGGGGCTCACCACCCTCACAGTAAAGAATTTCTTCCTGATATCTAATCTAAATCTCCCCTCTTTTGGTTTAAAACCATTACCCCTTGTCCTATCGTGGCACTCCCTGATAGAGTCCCTCCCCAGCTCTCCTGTAGACCCCTTTAGGTACTGGAAGGGGCTATAAGGTCTCCCTGGAGCCTTCTCTTCTCCAGGCTGAACACCCCCAACTCTCTCAGCCTGTCCTCACAGCAGAGGTGTTCCAGCTCTGATCATCTTCGTGGCCCTCCTGGACCTGCTCCAACAGATCCATGTCCTTCTTATGTTGGGGCCCCAGAGCTGGAGGCAGCGCTGCAGGTGGGGTCTCCCCAGAGCAGAGGGGCAGAACCCCCTCCCTCGCTCTGTGGGCCACGCTGCTGGGGATGCAGCTCAGGATGCGGTTGGCCTTCTGGGCTGCGAGTGCACATTTTTGCTTCATGTTGAGCTTCTCATCTGCCAACACCCCCAAGTCCTGCTCCTCAGGGCTGTTTTCAATCCATTCTCCACCCAGCCTGTGTTTGTGCATGGGATTGCCCTAGTCCATGTGCAGGACCTTGCACTTGGCCTTGTTGAACTTCATGAGGTTTGTACGGGTCCACCTCTCAATCCTGTCCAGGTCTCTCTAGATGGCATCCCTTCCCTCCAGTGTATCAACTGCTCCACACAGCTTGGTGTCGTTGGCAAACTTCCTGAGGGTGCACTCAATCCCAACATCCATGTTGCTAAGAAAGATGTTAAATAGTACTGGTCCCAGTACTGACCTCTGAGGAACACCACTCGTCACTGCTTGCCACTTGGACATCGAGCCATCGACTTTTTGAGTGTGATTGTCCAGCCAGTTCCTTATCCACTGTGTGGTCCATTGGTCAAATCCTTGTCTCTCTAATTTAGAGACAAGGGTGTCGTGCAGATGTTCTTTTAACTTTTTTGGCTAGAAAAGGCAATCCTGCTGCCCGGTGTGTGCTAACGTTCCCCTTCTCACACTTTTTGCTGAGCTAAACTAACAGCCAGTGCTGCCTTCAACGTTTTGTACTTCTGGAGGTAACACAGAACTGGAGTTCTGCCACTGTGGAAGTGCATGGTTTTAATGTTTTGAAGTGTAAGTTGTAAGGTGTGTTAAAAGGGGAGGAAGCTGGGGTCACCACAGCAGTCAGCTGGGACACAGACAATTACTGTGGATGTCAGTCTTCCTCATGGTAGTGATTCTGTAGGCTAATTAGTTACTTAACATCCATAATTGTTACCCTCGACACAAGGATTAAAAAAAGTAAGTGGTTGATAACTTTGTATCTGCGTTTTTGCTTGCCATCCTCTTCTGCTTCCATATGTGGAGAAGTCTGCAAATAGGCATCATCCTTGGACTGATGGTGTAAATCTCTGCTGCAAAGCTCGCCTGCTTGGGCTTGGTATAGGGATGCATGGTCTTGGCCCAGTGTGTTGCCTTCCTTCTAATTTTTTCTAGCAGGTTAGAAAATAGGGGGGAAAAAAAAGGCAAAACATTAAAGATTATTTTTGTACATGCCTTTGGGGTAGGAGTGACCAAAAGCTAGATGATAGCAAAACCCCTTTAGAGCCTGCATAGCAGTACGGCATTCGGTTCCCTTAGCTCTAAACAGGGTTGCAGGATATGTGGTTTGAAATAAGGTACAGAAAATCTTCAGAAGGTTTCAGAGAAATAATTTGCTTTGCGTTCTGAATATTCTTGGAAGGGCGGTTGTAGTTCTCAGAAATTTGCAGTGTTCTGTGTGTAAAAGTTGCGTTCCATCAACATAGGTATGTGTGGCGGTTTAGAGTTAAAATTGCATTTTCTTAACCTGGACATAAGTTGCTCTTCTAGATCTTCAGCTGCTCGTTGGATATGTGTAGCTTGGCAAAGAACTCTGCTGTATTTTGTACGTGTTTGAGATTTCGGACAAACCTACTCTTGTAGAAGAATGATTGCTGAGGACAAGGAGAGCTGTTACAACACATAGAAGCAAATTCTTTCTTAATGTTTTACTGGATCAAAAGAATGTGGAACTTTTTTTTTAAAGCTATTTGGTGAGAATTCTTTAAATATCAGGGGAAAAAATACATAGTCATTTTCCATATGCTTTTCTTAGTGTGTAGTGTTTTGTTTGGTTATGAAACTAAATATCATATGAATGCTGTCATTTGCTTTCCTGTAACAAGAGGTTTCATATGCCATAATTTTTCAGTCTTGATTTTCAGCATTTTTAATGTTGCCTTTCTTCTTTCCTGGTAAAAATACTTATATTCTTCTTGCTTATGAGCAGATGTACTTCCTCCGAGAGACGCTTTCAGGAAAACACGTAGACACCAGAATTTATATACTGGGGCTAGAGCTGAATGCCCTGGTGTAAATCTGCAGCTGACAGCCGATACTCTGCCCTGTCACCCGTGCTCCGGGAGATCAGTGATTTGTGCAGGGATAGTTCAGAAGGAAACTCAATTAATTAACAAGGAAAATTCTTTATTCAGTTGTCCAGCACCGCGTAACTTTTTTTTAACACACACACACGCGTGGGGGGGGACCCGCTGCACACCCACCCGGGCGCTGCGGGGCGGGCACCGCCGGCCCTCCTCCTTCTCCTCCTCCTCCTCCTCCTCCTTCTCCTCTTCCTCCTCCTCCTCCTCGCCGCCCTGCCGCGGCCGGGGGCGGTGCGAGGGGCCGCCGGGGGTCCCCCCCTCCATGCGCAGGGCGCGGGGTGCCGGTCCGGGGCCGCCGGGCGGCTGCGGCGGCGGCGCGGGGCTCCTGGTGGTGGGGTGAGTGTGGGCGGCCGGGCCGGGGGGGGGGGGGGGGCTGCGGGCCGCTTCTTCCCTGCTTGGAGGGGTTGATGGTGCAGCGGGGAGGGGGCCGGGGCCGGCTTGCTAACCCTCCCGGGGCTGCTGAGGCGCTGGCGGGTGTAGGAGGGCGTTATGGTTTTGTGCTGTCATCTTTTAATGCCCGCAATTGCGGAGCCTTGGGTCGGGGCTGGGAGCAGCCGGGAGGGGGCTGATGCAGTCCCTGGCGTTTGCTTGCCAGCGCTGGGCGAGCGTGCTATGGATGTGCTGGGAGGGGTTTTTCCTTTCGTTTTGTTTTAATCGTCATTAATGACAGACAGTGGGATTGAGCGCACCCTCAGTGCGGATGACACCAAGCTGAGCGGTGTGGCTGACATGCCTGAGGATCCCATGCGGAGGGACCTGGACAGGCTGGAGAAGTGGGCCTGTGTGAACCTCATGAGGTTCAAAGAGGCCAAGGGCAGGGTCCTGCACCTGGGTCGGGGCAACCCCCGGTGTCAGTACAGGCTGGGGGATGGAGGGACTGAGAGCAGCCCTGCCGAGAAGGACTTGGGGGGGTACTGGTGGGTGAAAAGCTCAACATGAGCCGGCAATGTGCGCTCACAGCCCAGAAAGCCACCCACATCCCGGGCTGCATCCCCAGCAGCGTGGCCAGCAGGGCGAGGGAGGGGGTTCTGCCCCTCTGCTCCGCTCTGGGGAGACCCCACCTGCAGTGCTGCCTCCAGCCCTGGGGCCCCAACATAAGAAGGTCATGGACCTCTTGGAGCGGGTCCAGAGGAGGGCCACAAAGATGCTCCAAGGGCTGGAGCACCTCTGCTGTGAGGACAGGCTGAGAGAGTTGGGGTGGTTCAGCCTGGAGAAGAGAAGGCCCCAGGGAGACCTGATTGTGATCTTTTAGTAGTACATAAAGGGGGCCTTACAGGAGTGATGGGGACAGACTTTTTAGCAGGCCATGTTGCAACAGGACAAAGGGTAGTGATTTTAAACTAAAATAGGGGAGATTCAGACTAGATATAAGCAAGATTTTTTTTACTGTGAGGGCTGTGAGGCACTGGCCCAGGTTGCCCAGAGAGGTGGTGGATGCCCCACCCCTGGGAACATTCAAGGTCAGGTTGGATGGGGCTGCGAGCAGCCTGGTCCAGTGGAAGATGTCCCTACTCATGGCAGGGAGGTTGTACTAGATGGCTTTTAAAGGTCCCTTTCAACCCAAACAATTCTATGATTCTATGGTTTTATTGAAATTGTTTCCTGGTTCATCTTCTAATGGCATTTGGTTCAAGGAATCAGGAGAAATACCACTGCGTACAGTGAAATGATGTGGCAGAAAGACTTTTTTGCTACATCTCACACTGTGTATTATGCCATTAAGTATAACTCATATGCTTTGTTTCACAGACAAAATTTTCAAAGAATCATAGAATCCCAGGTTGGAAGGGACTTCAAGGATCATCTGCTCCAACCTTTCTTGGCAAAAGCCTGGTCTAGATAAGATGGCCCAGCACCCTGTCCAGCTGAATCTTAAGTGTGTCCAATTTTGGGGGATCCACCACTCCCCTGGGGAGATTATTCCAAGGGCTGATTATTCTCGCTGTGAAAAATTTTCCTCTTGTGTCCAGTCTTGGAATCTACCCAGGAGTTACTTGTACCCATCACCCCTCCTCTTTAGCGTGGAACTCCTTGTAAAAACAGGGAGTCTCCATCTTCCCTGTAGCCACCCCTGAAATATGGGAACATGGTGATAAGGTCTCCCGTGAGCCTTCTTTTCTCAGGGCTGAAGAAACCCAGTGCTCTCAGCCTTTCCTCCTGTGGCAGGCTTCCCAGTCCTTGGATCACCTTGGTGGCCCTTCTTTGGACCCTCTCCAGCCTGTCCACATCTCTTTGTATAGCGGGGACCAAAACTGAGCACAGGATTCCAGGTGTGGCCTGACCAGCTCTGAGAGAGTGGGGTAATGACTTCTTTGTCTCTGCTGGTGGTGCCCTTGTTGGTGCAGCCCAGCATCCTGTTGGCTTTCTTTGCCGCAGCAGCACACTGTTCACTCATATTGAGCTTGTTGTCCACCAGGACCCCCAGCTCCTTTTCCACAGAGCTGCTCCCCAGCCAGGCAGATCCCAGCCTGTGCTGCACTCCTGGATGATGCTTTCCCAGGTGCAAGACCTTACACTTGTCCTTGTTGAACTTCATGAAGTTCTTGTTAGCCCACTCTTCCAGCCTCTCCAGGTCTTCTTGCAGGGTGTGTGTCTCTTCCCAGGTGTCCACTTCCCCTCTCAGTTTGTCATCAGAAAACATCATTTTATTGGTGGTATTTCTGGTTTTTCATGTTTGTAGGTTCAAGTTTCCCTCAAAGCTACAACAAAAACCCTACCTGGAGTTTTTTTGAGAAGTCAGAAAGCCTTATAGATACAGATGATCCAATCAGTGTAGTCATCTTGGGTTGCCAGAAGTCTGTCAAGTAAATGAAGCAGCTGAAATACAGAAGAAAAGGGTTCTTGCACAGGCAAATCACTGCAATAAGAAACAGAGGGTAGCAGTAAATGGTTTCCTTCTCCAGTGGTGTTTCATAGGGATCTGTCCCGGGCAGTTCAAGTTAGTTGACCAGGTAATGGGGTGAGCTGTAAAGTGAGATGGCAATAACGTGGCAAATGAAACAGCAGAGAAAGGTGTAGGTGAACAGAGGGAACCAGCTTTCCATGTGCAAGATGGGCTTTGAGCTCACCATTATTGCCTGGGAGACAGATCTTCGTGTTACGACAAAATGAGGTTTTCTTGGGTCTGGACTGTACCACTTTTCATAGGGCCTCTTGGTTCTGACAGCAGCCAAAAGCAGGTGCTGGGAAAAGGAAGAAGGATTAGAGCAAATGCACAGAGATGCTTTCCACAGGTGTTGTACCAGCCTCCAAGAATTTGCCATTCAAGGCCTTCCCTGATGAGAAGTTTGAAATTGTGGTGGGGTTTTGGTGGCTTTGTAGCCAAGGCGTAGGAGTAGCATGTGTAATGTGGGGAGTTAGATTTCTGATATATGTATTTTTGTAATCTGTGTAAAGGTAAGACACATCAGAAAGGACAGGAGGAAGAACGTAGATTGGCCCTGCAACAGTTGGAATTGCTCTACAGGTCTTGGCTAAAGAAATCAAGGAAACTCTTAAATTGTCAGCTGTTTCCTTGGAGTTACTCATTCACAAATGTACTTTGTTGCAATCACGTTGCTATTCATGGTTATGACCTGAGGATTTTAGGGGATGAAAATAGGAACTTCCCCAGATGAAGTAATCTGTCACTCTAAAAGTGTTTCTGAGGAATGCTTTGACACATTGGTATATATTCTGAGGAGGTGGGTGTCACATACTAATAACAGAATTTAGTGGGGTTATAGAAATGTATAATTACAAGCAGTTTCTGTTTTAAAAAAGAAGAAAGTATCTTCCTCCATTAAAAGGTATTCTTTTAAGACTAGCAATAAAAGCGGAGGCGCTCCTGTGCCTTACTGGATCTTGCTATTCATGGGTGCGGTTTGTAAGAGACGGTTTTAAAGTTTGAGCATGTGTTCAGGTATTTGGAGAACCAAAAAAAAAAAAGATAAGTTCTAACATTTTTTTTGTATGCTGGAAAGGCATAATAGAAAGTTTGAGGCTTAGTTTTTAAAACAGTCTTTGGTAGTGGAGGAACTGATGCTTTGTGGCACCTGTAAATGTATTGAGAATATGTCCATGTTTGCTGATGTACTAATATCTCGGTTCACTTAAACCAGCCAAGTTGAGAGTTCGTAGTTTCGGTAACGACCACTATTTGCTTGGCACCGTATCTGTAATTTCTTCTTATGCAGAGAGACATCTGAGAAAATGGGCTCTGGGTTAATGATTGAACAAAAACACGTAGTTAAATAACTACTGTATGGACAATTACTGGCTTGTGCCTTTGCTCTGTTCCTGCAATAGTGAGGTGCTGCTGCATTTGTGTGCGCGACATGCCAATTTTAAGGTGCAAATTGCAGGAGAATGCCTGTGGAGTAAAATAAGGCTCAAATTAAATGTACATTTTTTCTGAAAAATATTCACGTAAATAAGGTAAATAAAAATATTTTAAAACAAGGTTTGTTTGAAGTAAATCTTTGTGTTGAGGGATAGGATTGAGAAGTTCAACAAAGTTGCTGTCATCTTTCTCTTTCTATTTTTTTTTCTTTTTACCTCTAGTGGAGGTGTAAATTAACCTTATTTAATATTATGGAATGATGTGTTTCTGTGTTTATAGGAGAGGACTGTCTAGAGTTTCCAAAAATCAGTGTCTTTCTGGAAAAAGTGGAGAACCTCTTCCAGCAGTTTTTGAGAGAAATGTGCAGGAAGCCATTGACAATTACACTTGGTATGCATTCACTTCTGGAATAGTACTTTATTAACAGACTCATGGCTTAAATAGTTATTTCAAGATTGGTGTTCATTTTCACTAGTCATGCTTCTTTCTAGTCATTCTCGTGGATGACAACTAGTAAGTATGGAATTTAACTTTAGAAATTATTTGAATTTGCAGGCAAACAAGCACTTTAATTAGCTAAGATAGCTGTGTTCAGACTTCTATGTATGTCAGCTTAATTTGTCATTACAGGACTAAGAAAATATTTGTTATCTTTGCTTTCTTTAATTTACTTACTACTTTTGTGTGAAATTTGTTGCTTAGAATATATTGCTGTGTTTTCTGCTTCTCCTAGCTGTGTAATTCCTCTCTATGTATAGAAATGTGCAGATTACACATAATGCAGGATATAAATTGATCTAAACCATTGTTGAGAAGGCTTGAACTTTCCTTCTTGTTTGTGTTATGGGTTTGCATGCTTTTAAAGCATAGTGAAGGACACCGATTAAGCCTGGAAGGGAAGTCAGACTTCATGGTTAAATGCAAATAATGCTCACCGGCGTTGCAGGTCAGTTATCTCCCAAGAAGTTTCATTCCAGTTGGCACTGATTAGGACTTGCCTGGCTGGTATGTCTGACTGCCCTTGCTAGGTATGTGGGTATGTGTATATATGTGTGGGTATGTATTTGAATATATATGCATGTTCTAGAGTGCCCTTAACAGTTGCAATGGCGTAAATATGTATAAATGTGTAATACTGTAGAAGGAATTGCCTTTAAGGCAGTAAATGGTACAAATAGGAGCATGCACTCATTGCACTCTTCTTAAAAACGTACACTAGCAACTCTTCACATCGACTCTAACAGCATGTGCTGAAAATCATGCATCTGACACGAATATGTATCACTGTCCATTTATATGACCAGTTGCATTATTCTTAATGTTTATACAGAAAGCCATTGTGTTCTTCATTTTAATTTGTCATCTTTTCACAGTGGAACTCTTTCATCGCTTTCATCTAGTGGTCGTACAACACCCACGGAGTCGAATAATTCTTGGTCTGGAATAAACAGCTATACTACTGGCTTATCTACCGAAAGAAGCTCAGTTTACTCCTGGAGGGATGATGTATGTCACAGTAACCTTTGCAGTACACTTTATGTAAATATAGTAGAAAAGATTAATTTTCACAGAAAACGGACACGCAGCACCTCTCCTGTAGAAGTTAATCACTTTCATCCCTAATAGCCTACTGATTGTATTAATTGAATATTTAAAAAAGTTTTGCTTGCAAGTTGATGTCAGTGCAGCTGATGTGTAACAAAGAAAAATGGAATAAAAATATGAAATGATTACATTTGGGGAAAACAAACCTGTTTTACCGAAGATGGTAGGCTTAGGTTTCTGAGTACAAGACAGTGATAAAATACGTCTTTTCAATTACTGTGTAGTGGAGGCAAGGTCTAAATTGAACTATTCTGAATATTTTGATTCATAAAGTACATTCATGAGCATGCATGTAAACGTCCCAGTCTGAGTAAACATTTCATTCAGTTCTGTTTTGTAGGTGATGCGGAGAGAGATTAAGCCCATTAGGGAGGCTGACCTCTGAGGCATACCTGGTGCAGGCTGGCAGCGTTGAATAAATCCAAAAGTCACTGCCACTTTAATTCTGAAAAAGCCATCCATGGCTGGTAGTGGTAGTTCATGGAGACACAGAACCATAGAATGGTTTGGATCAGAAGGGACCTTAAAGATCATCGAGTTCCGACCCCCCTGCCCTGGGCAGGGACACCTCCCACCAGCCCAGGTTGCTCAGAGCCCCATCCAGCCTGGCCTTGGACACCTCCAGGGATGGGGCAGCCACAGCTGCTCTGGGCAACCTGGGCCAGGGGCTCACCACCCTCAGTGGTTTCCTAAACCCTGGTGGTTTCCCAACCACCAGACTGTCATACAGCAGGAAGGTGCCCCCTCTTTGCCCTCTTAGCTGTTTTACTCAGAAAGGAAAAGCGCTGCTGGGAGCTTTGGTGCTGTGTGTGCATGCTTCACTCCATGTTGGAGCAGGGAGCGAGCTGAGACTTGAGACACCTTGTAACTGGTGTTTTCTATCAGGTAATCCTAGGTAGCTGTCTGTTATCCATTAACTTCATAGAAATATACACCTCTAGTTCCTTTTTGCTAAATCACCTTGCTCAGGCCAGCTACGTGGATTGTTTTGTTTTGGTTTTTTTTTCAGTGTGGCATATAAATTGTGTGTCCAAAGAGTAGGTAGTCTGAAGATCCATTCTGAGATGCTCAGCCAAATCAGGCCAAGTTGTCCTGTTCTTTAAATATTGTGGGGGTTTTAATATAAATGTATATGCATACTTGCTAACAACCATTAATCTTCTAATATGTAGGAATTTGATAAAGCCAATACACAGAGAGTGCATCAGTTATTTTGGGAGATAGACGAAATGCTATTTGAAGGAAAAGTGACCTCCCAAACTCAGAGCCTGCAGGCAGAATGTGCAGACTGGGTTGAACAATTTCCTCATCTAAGGTAAGAGAATTTCTTGTTGGTATTAGTTTTAACCGATTATCACTCTAATTTGAGTTTTTGGGCTACCCTTGTATGAGTTGCTCTTGATGCATGCCACTAGTAACACCTTTGCATTCAAATCTGGACCTCTGGGACTGAGCTGTGCCATAGTTGTGCAGTAAGTCGGGTTGGTGGTGCACGAGCAGCTAATGCTCTTTATTTGCTTAATACAATGATTGCAGACAAAGATATTTTAGCAGGATGTAATGAGAAAATAATAATGCACCATTTTCATAATGACTTTTTCTAAATAAAGAATACATCCTGTAGAGAAATAATTGTTTTTACTGTAAGTGAAGATATACTGTGAAATTCCAAGAAATTCAGTGTTAATTCTGATTTTTCTAAAAAGAAATGAAAAATGAAGATGACCACATGCTTCACATATACTGCCCAGCCATAATGTCTTCGTAGGCTGTGTATATCAATGTAAAACGTTGTAAAACAATAGTTGGACAGATATGAGGATGCATATGTGATTAATGAGCATTGTTTTGCACAGATGTGCAAAATGTCTAGGCAGCCTGATGACTGCTTCTTGCAACACAGGGGACAGAAGTCAGCGTGGCACTGTGTTGTACTGTCCTGCCTTCGTAAATAATGGCTTGTCTGTCTTAGTGAGATGTGCTGACTCTGAGCTATTCTAAACATAGACCTGCATGTGTCTATCTTCTAGTCAATAGTTTACCACCATTAAAAAGAATGCTGTCAATAACCACGGTATGCTTTCACAGAATGGAGATCATCCAGTCTAACCCCCCTGCCACAGCACGGTCACCTATAGCAGTTGCACAGGACAGCGTCCAGGCGGGTTTTGAATGTCTCCAGTGAGGGAGACTCCACCACCTCTCTGGGCAGCCCGTGCCACTGCTCTGCCACCCTCACAGGAAAGAAGTTTCTTCTCATGTTAAGATGGAACTTCCTGTGCTCAAGTTTGTGCCCGTTACCTCTTGTCCTATCACTGGGCACCACTGAAAAGAGACTCTTCTCATCTACCTGGCACCCTCCCCTTAAGTATTTATAAATATTGATAAGATCCCCCCTCAATCTTCTTTCTACACTAAAAAGACCCAAGTGCCTAAGCCTTTCCTCATAAGAAAGATGTTCCAGTCCCCTCATCTTAGTAGCCCTTTGCTGGACCCTCTCCAGCAGTTCCCTGTCCTTCTTGACCCGGGGAGCCCAGAACTGGACACAGTACTCCAGATGCGGCCTCACCAGGGCAGAGTAGAGGGGGAGGATGACCTCCCTCGACCTGCTGGCCACGCTCTTCTTGATGCACCCCAGGATGCCATTGGCCTTCTTGGCCACCAGGGCACATTGCTGGCTCATGGTCATCCTGTTGTCCACCAGGACTCCCAGGTCCCTTTCCACAGAGCTGCTCTCCAGGAGGTCAACCCCCACCCTGTACTGATGCACGGGGTTATTCCTCCCCAGATGCAGTACCCTACACGTGCCCTTCTTGAACTTCATCAGGTTTTTCTCTGCCCAGCTCTCCAGCCTGTCCAGGTCACGCTGTATGGCAGCACAGCCTTCCAGCATGTCAGCCACCCCTCCCAGTTTTGTGTCATCAGCAAACTTGCTGATGGTACACTCCATCCCTTCATCCAGGTCATTGATGAATACATTGAACAGGACTGGACCCAGTACTGACCCCTGAGGGACAGCTTTCAATGCTTTTAGGTAATTTGTAGAGGCTTGTTACTAGTAAATATAAACTAAAACCAACTAACAAAGCTTGTCACACTTTGTCAGGAACAAGAGAGAGTTATTAAATAAATCTGAGGCAATTTTCACAAGCATTAAGCCATGCTTTGCCTTTTTTTACATCGTGTAAAAATTAATGTAATGTGCATAAAATGGAGACAGGTTTTTGTGCTGTGTAAGTCATTCAAAACATTAAATTATTTCGCTATATTTTCAGAGTATTTTCACTGGATGGAGTTTTTTTTTAAGTAAGTGATTCCCTGTATTTACGATTTTCTTTCATTCAAATCTAATGCTGGCAATACCCACCAAGTCCAAGAGGCTGAAAGCGAACTGAAGAAATCTGGGAGCTCTGTGTTACTTGGTACTAAAGGATGTGGTACATCCTGTGGCTTAAAAAGACAAAAAAAAAGTTATTTTCATTATTAAGCTTAAACCTTAAAACTTATTTTGTGTCAACTAGTTACTCAGAAGAATAGCTTTTCTGATGCCAGATTTATTTGAGTTGTGCTTCAAAGAGCTTGCTGGCTGTCCTTTTTTTTTTAATTTGTAAACCAGATGTGTTGATATATGAATATTTAGCTTAGCATGTGGGAATAAATATACTTGACAACTATCATCAATAAGAGAATGATCAGTTCTATTTAAACAGAGACCTTTTTGTTCTTGGCTTACAAACTAAAAAGTAAAAAAGGCTCTTGTGTAGAGCTTCATGTGGCATAAAGTGCTGTTCTGTAAAACGTTATCTCAAGAAAATGTATTCAAGTGAGTCTGAACATTGCTGCTTGCACTACAGATGTGACTGGCAAATTCTGTCGACATCCCGTGTGAATTCTAGTGAAAAACAGTTCAGTAAGCAGTGATTATTATTTATGTGTACTATGTTAAAGAATTATAGAGTAATTTTGTGTACTTTTAAATAGAGTTGCTCTGCCCTTGTGCATTGTGCATGTTGGAGTTTGTGCATTTTCTGAATGTTAATTCTACCCTTAACTATCCATGTAAACATTTTTGGATTAGGACTTCTGCTCACATTGATGGTTACCAGAGTTGGATAAGTGAAGTCATAGCAGACGTTACTTGTCTTCTGCATCCATTTTTAAACATTTCTTACGGAGTTTTAATCAGAAAGGAAGTGTGTTTACTTTATCTGCCTTTAGAACAATCTAACAAGTTTGACTATTTGCTCTTAAAAATTATAAGCTAGAATGGCATCTTGCATAAATCAGCTAAACTTTAATGACTTAAATACTATGCAATGTTAATGTATTGCACAAGGCCCTCGCCCCTCCATAAATTGCTTTTTCAAAGCAAAGGTAAGGTGTGCTTTCACATTGCCTGCTGTTTGCAGGTATTTGTGTTCTTGATATTTGTATATAGAGTGGATTGCCATCTAAGTTATCATGCTCGCTCTCCTTGTTATTCAGGGTTCTAGGAAAGCAGCTCCTGTTGCCGAAGGATGAAGGCTTTCAGCATATTCAGAGCAGAAGTGATACCTGTGTGGATACTAAGTGTTTACCTGGCCTCCGTGAATGTACTAGCAATATAAAAGAGTATGTTAAGTTTTTAAAGTTGTCTTTTTCATCTTCCCACTTCAGAAATATGTAAAAATATTACTTTTGTATTACTGAAACATTTCAGTATAAGTAAATATGCACTTTCTTCTTTTTTGAATATTTAATTACTCATTCTGTTGATATTCTTTCAGGCTCTGCATTTCAGGCTCTAAACTGATCCCAACAGCATCTCCAATACATAAATCACTAGATTCAAGTTCCACTAGGATTTCTGCCACTGACTCATCCCTGTATTCATTCCTGGAAGAAGAAATCTATGATGTGGATGGAAAAATAGAAGAATATCTTGCCTTTGACAACAAGGAGCTGTAAATAACATATATGTATTTTTGAAGAATAGAATGAAAAATGATCAGTGAACCCAGTTCAGGGTTCATACACTGTGTTTCTCTTCTGTAAAACACAGTTCCTTCTGTCCCTGTGTTCGGTAGCACAGTGGTCAGAGCACTCACTGGGCATGTGGAAGATTAGGTATGTTGTCTTTCTAGTGGTTCAAAACTCACAGCTCCCATGTCAGAGGAATGTGTCTTAACCACTAGTTGTTTTGAGGTGTTTTGCGCATAGAGATTCAATAAAATGAATATTTAATTTTAAGACAGGGAGTAGAATGAAGGAATCCTCCCCAAGTGAGTGCCTTGACCACCAGGTAGTTGAGGGTCATCACGCTGTACGTGCTCTCATTATCTGCCCTAATGAATCTGAAATTCTTTCTTTCTGGTAACAGCTTTGTGAGGAGAGGTGCAGGATGCAACCTGCATTTAGAGCCCTCTTGTGAGTGACAGGAGTCATGCAGCTGTCTTCTTGGCAGTGCAACCTAGGTTTCCCATGGCCCAGTTGAACGTTCCAGCAGCTAGGCTACTGGGTGGATGAAAGACCATAATGTGCTGTTTTCTAAATGGGCTCTACGAGGGGGAAATTTTGGTTGGACTAGGGGGGCATAATGGGTAGGTTTTTGTGCTAAAGCTTGGTGCGCTTGCAGGAAAAAGCTGTGGTGGTTCTGAAAAGCTGAGGAACCAGGCTGAGACCCTTTCAGTCCTGTTTTTGAAAGTGAGGGTCTGAGTGGCTGCCTTTTGGCAAAGAGTTTGAGTTTTAGAATCCTCTTAGGATTCTTCTCTCTTTGTTTTGCAAAGTAAGCAAACAATGTGGGAGAGACTTGACTGAAGGTGTGTTTTTTCTCCTTTGTGCCTCCTTGATATGATGTTTGTTTCCTTCAATTCTGAAATATCTTGTTCTCCAAAACTAAAACATCAGGTGCTACAATGCCTGATGTGAGAATAGCTTGGTCATTTTGTGACTTGGACCATTCAGTTAAGTCTCAGTTATAGTTAAGTTTGCAGTCCAGTTTGAGGAGGAAGTGAAGTGACTGAGAAGAGAAAGGGAGTTAGTGGAAACTGGTGTGACTTCAGCGTCATCCTTGTAATCTCAAAAAAAAAAAAAATACTGCATTGCCTTAGAAAGAAATATGATGGCATTAAAAAAAGAAAGAATATAGAATGGTTTGGGTCGGAAGGGACCTTTCAAGGCCATCTAGTCCAACCTCCCTGCCATGAGCAGGGACATCTCCAACTAGATCACGTTGCTCAGAGCCCTGTCTAATCTGACCTGGAATGCTTCCAGGGATGGGGCATCGACCACCGCTCTGGGCAACCTGGGCCAGGGACTCACCATCCTAAGTGTTAAAAAAAAGAAAAAGGTTAAAACTTTCTTCATGAGAGGTGTATTAGAAGACCAAGTTAGGAAATGTTGCTACACTGTGCTTCCCTAGGTAGGAATGGAGGGGAAAAAAATAAAATAAAAAATATGTAACTGTTCACACGGGGCAGGGAGAAGGCGAGCGTAAGGCTGTGGGCTCTACTATTCTTGTCAGGCTGCAGAAATCCTTTAGAGTTGTTTGTCTTTGGTCACTGGTGGAGCATTGCAGATGTGTGGAGGTACACAGAGTGTGATAAAAAAGAATTGTTCTATGTGATAGTCCTCCTGCAAAATGCGACAGACAGTAGTTCCCTTATGTTATGGTAAAAAGCACAGGATTTAGTCTCAGTGTAGAGCTGCTCCATCTAGAGCTGCAGATCTTTCTGTTGTAATGCCCTGACTGGATTTTTTAATTTTTCACCTGCAAGCAAAAGAAAAAGAAATCATTATATGTATTCAATAGGTTCTGTTCCCATAGGTACTCTGTATGCTTGGATTTGATTTTATTTTTTTTGTGATCTACATCTGACTGGCTTTTCTTCCATATGTGTGTTTCTATTCATTTGGTGTATTAGAAGGGAAGAGAAGTCAAAACCCATGGAAATTCATTTGAATTTGCTTCCTTTATTAGTGATGATGAGAGTTGGGAACAAAAGAAAACGCGTCTTGCTGAGAAGAGGAGTAAGCGTGGCATTCCCCCTGTTTCTCCCAATGCCTGTATCAAAGATGCTGTGGCTTCTGAAGTATTTGATCGTATCTGGAGCAACGTAATTGGAATATTGGAGGAACTGATTAAAAAAAATTGGGAAACAAATATCACAGGTATTTGGTATTTTTAGATATGGTATATATCTAATCTAACTCAGGAAAGTGATGTTTGTTTTTTTGTTTTTTTTTTTCCTTAAAGCTTGGGAAATCTGGTTATTTTAAGATAGCCACAATGGTGGTACAGCATTATAAGACACGTAACGCCTTGCCGCATGCACACACCCTCCCTACCTGTACCTAAAATATAAACATTCCTACTAATTTTCTGGTAGTTTTGTTTGAGAGGTGTTAAAAAAAAAAAAACAAAAAACAAAAAAAACAAAAAAAAACAACAAAAAAACCCCAATACTGACTGAAAGAGCTTCATTGCAGGAGAGCTTGTTAAAAAAAAAAAAAATTTCTTAATCACTGGCTTGGGATGCAAATTGAGTCTATTAGCAGGGGCTCACTGATGATGTGATCTGAATTTGGAACCCAGGAATCAAAGTCTCCTAGTCCTTATTGTTTGAGCTTTGTTAATCAAAAGAACCCTTAGGTAGTCAGATTGTTAAACTGAGATAGACAGCCTTGCTGACAGTGCAGGAGTTCGTGAGTTTAATAGAGGATGAAGAAATGGCAATGTGTGTAACTTTATTTTATGTTTTTATATTCTAACAGGCTGTAGCGAGGTAAAGTAAAAGCTAGAAAAACTAACTAGAAGTGAAATCCTATTTAGTGTGCATGTGTTGTCTTTGGAGGCTGAGGGAAATCTCAGTTCTCTTTTCCAATGTATTTTAAAAGGAGAGTAACAGAAGAATACCTGGGGGTGGGTTTTGGAGATTACCCTAGATTTAAGGTACGATCAGTGTAAGTCTACAACAAAGTAAGCAATGGCAAAATTTCGCAGAATACTTGCAGCATCAGAACTTAGCATTTCAGGTGTTACTGAAATACAAAAGGACTCTTCACACCACATGTGGATTGCTGAGCTCAGTATTATAGTTTAGGAAGGGTAGCTTAGAAGTTTCATGATAGGTGTGCTCTTTATGAAGGGCATAAACTTAAATAGCTAACTGAAGTATTTCAACTAGGGATATAAAAGAATTTGGGTTTATACTAGAAATAAGATGGTGGTGTATACACAAAATGAAACAGTGTGTAGCTGCTGTCAGACAAAGGGAGAATCAGTAGACTTTTTTGTATGTATATTTTTTTCTGCTTTAAAACAAAATCTTTAGGAAATTTTAAATAACATTCCAAGAGTCTTAATAGTATTTTCTTAAACAAACAACCCCCTCCAACTCTACCTGCATGGACCAACTTGTTTGTCAATGTCAGAGAAAGCATGAACAAATGGGAATGCTTTCAGAAAAACATCATTTATGGTAGATTTTTAAATATCGTGGAAACTTTATTTGCTGTGAAGTGTAATATTGTTTAAATCCAAACAAATGATGGCTGGTAAACACAAAAAATACCTCATTCTCTCTACTCTTTTTTTTGCTGTTGTGCAGAGAGTGACAAACAGGTGGAAAAACTGAAAGCTGTTACAACAAAACTGCCACATTTGCCAGTTGTTCGTATTACAGCAGATGCTGGGAGTGTTCCTCTTTCCAGAGGCTCTGAAGCACGAAGTGTATCTTTTGTTTCCTCGCAGGTAAAAATAACTTTCTGTCAAACAGTGTTCTTTTTTCTGCTAACTTTGGACAGAGTGCTGGTTGAAGCTAGGAAAGGCTCCTCCCCCGCTCCCTCTCTCTCCTCTTTCACTCCCCTCTTTTTTTAAATTTTTTTTTAAACCAATTAGGTATTCTTAAAATTTTTCACCTTACTTAAAAGGAAGGTTCATCAAACTTCTTTTTTACTATCACTTGTTCTTTGGTGGTTCTTAAAGGCACCGTTTACCGCTAATATAATGCTGCAGTTGGTTTACAAAAAAACACTTGTTAGACTGTATTCCATCATTAGATAATAGTTCTGCTTTTATTGTGGTCCAGTCATTTCCTCTTGGTAGGATTAAGAAAACAAATTGGGCTCTTCCCTGGACTGCAGGGATGTGAAGTTGCAACTTGAAGTGTTTAACTCGCAACCCTGGGAGTTTCAGACTCTCTCATTCCCTTTCATTTCCTTTGCCTCCTATAAAAGGGGACTCTGCTGTATGTCCACCGGTGCGCTGGCACTCGGCCTTGCCTGTCTTTCTGGAAGCCCATGCTTGTATTGATAAAATGCCCTTTTTTTTCCACTTGCTGCCTCTTCCCTCTGTCCCCTGCCTCCTATTCGGCACACTTTTATTTTCCAGCCACTGCTTCTGTTTGCTTTTCTTCCCCTGTCCCTGTCTGTTCAGTTCAAGCAACTTTATTCTCTTCTGTCTGCTCTTTTTCCATGCTTGTTTGGTAGCGAGATAAGCATGGAAGAGAAAGCTCAGCAGTCTCGGTGCTCTTGGTTCTGCAGTAGTCCCAGCAGTCAGAAGTAAAATGGGTAGATAAGAAATGCCCAGGCTCTGTGCCCCTGTGCTGGTCTGTGCTCAGGGAAAATGCAAACTTCAGAGAATCAAACTCTGGCTTCAACTGACAGTTTTATTGCAAACTGAGTTGCAATTCGGTAAATAAATTATCCAAGTTCTGGTTGTAAGAATCTGTTTAAAATAAGCAAAACACTGTGTTTTGCCCATCTACTACTGGGAATTCTACTGAACCATCTTAGCAGAAACTTTTCTAAAAAACAAGTAAAATGTCTCCTAACTGCATGCTTTTCGAGGTCTTCCTTCAAAAAAAGTAAAGGTTAATGCATATTTGTTGCTTTTACTAGGTTCACCGTTTCTCCAGCAACTTCTGTAGTGATTTGGATGGTGTGATGATGATTCAAGCTAAACCGCTCCAACAGAGGCGTGTTGCCACAGTAGAAAAAATACAGTAGGTGTTGGTATTGACGTTTTCAAAGTAAAAGATATTTTGCAGTTTTAAGAAGGCAATAAGAAGAGGCAGTCATCTCCTTTGTGTATATCATTGATGTGCTAATCATTTGTAGAGGTGGCAATGATACTCTGTTAAGAAATCCTTTATTTTTTTTTCCTTTGTCCTCATTCCCTATTCCTTTTTTCCCTAGGAATGAGCAAGAAGACAAACAGCAGAGCATTGGCTCCAGTGCTCCAAATTCAGTGCACGCTAGGTTGGGGAGAACTGCTGGTAACAGTGTTCTCTCATCATCTCGGGTACTGCTGGCATCTTCTAGGAAGCTACCAAGCCATCGTAGGTTGCCTTCTCTCACTTCTGACCAACTCTCCTCAAAAGCTCCTAATATGTACAATGATGAAATCCTTAGGGGGACTAAATTGTGAGTTTTTTAATTTTATTCTTTGCTTTCTTCAGAAATTTACTGAAATTTCACCAGTGAAGAATTTTGCAAAATACTTGAGAACTAACCCGAGATTTATCATAGAGTCATGGAATGGTTTAGGTTGGAAAGGACCTTAAAGATCATCTAGTCCCAACGCCCCTGCCCTGGGCAGGGACACCTCCCACCAGCCCAGGTTGCTCCAAGCCCCATCCAGCCTGGCCTTGGACACCTCCAGGGATGGGGCCTCACAACATTGTTATTGATTCTAGAATTCAGAGAGAAAAAGAAAGCAAGCAGAAACGTGCTTTTTGAGGAGATGCATTCATTTTGTTGGGGATTTTTGTTTTGGGGTGGTTTTTTTTCTATATTAGGTGCTGTTACTTTCTGTAGCTGTGCTCTATAAAGAAATGTACTGCTTAATAATTTCATTGTACTTCAGTGAAGAAGTCTTTAATATGAATTTTCCTAAAAGAGGAACCCTTAAAATTCTGCAGGGGTGCCAGCTCAGATCGTTTATCTTCTGCTCGTGCACCTACAACCCGGAACAAGTTACCACCAATAAACTCAGAGGCTGTTGAACAGTATCTTTCAGTACCTCGATTGCAACAGAGCTCTGTAAGTTGTGTTCATTTTTTTTACTGGTGAAGAACTTCAAGCTATTTGGAAATAAATTGCTCTGTGTCAGTAATTGAAATGAGCAATTTTACAGTTTGTTTTGGTTCATATTTAATATGTGGTCTTAACATGCTAATGTGTGTTAGTTACATCGGGGTACCACTAGAACGCAAGAGAAGCCAGTTTGAAACCCTCGGTCACAAACAGATCATGGTGGTAAGACTTTCCTCTGAAAACAGAAAAATCTGTTTTAAAAAAAAAAGAAAAACAACCAGCCATCCAGACAGTAACCTTGCTTGTATTGCATCTGGATTTAAATAGCTCTTTTCAGTGTTTTATTCACTAATATTAGGTTATAAGTAGTAGAATATTATGCTGACTGAAGTAGAAGAGGATACTGACTAGAAAAAAAGATAAGTGTTATTGATACTGGCCTGTTTTTGAAGATTAGGGAAGTAAATAATCACTACAATGAAAGTAAATTGGTATTTTGATATTATTTTGCTTCTGAATAATATTTTTGATATGTGTAAAGTCTATTATTGGTATTATTATTATTTCATTATAATTAATATAAGAATTTGGGAATTGTAGACTAATACTAGGGAACAGCTTCAAATCTCTTTGAAAAACATGAGTAGCCTTAAGTTACCTTAAATCGGTGCTTTTGATTAGTGAAAACATTTTTCTTTTCTTCTTCTCTTCCGTTGGCATACAAAAAAACCCACAAAAGTCATTATATTAACCGATTCAATTGCTTCATTCTCTCAGCATCGAGGACGATACGCTCACAGCAGAGTGTCAAGTGCAGTGCCTGGCAGTACAGAGCAACGGCCACTCAGAGAAAGAACTGTTATTATTGATCAATTTTCAAGGCCCAACACAACTCACACATTCAGGATATGTTACAATGTAAGTAGAGACATGGAAAAGTGAAGAAGCTGCCATTCATGCCCACTGTTGGTCTACAGAAGGTCTCATTTACTGGGTCTCTCCTGATTTCTGGTGTACAGGGATTCCTGCCCCCTGTGGACAGGAGGATGTTCAAAGGCTTTGGGAGGGTGCGTGGGACCTTGAAAAGCAGGGCTAGTGTATGAGGAAGAGTTTTTTTTCTGAGTTTAATGCATCAAACAATTTCTTTGAGGTGGTCTGTGTGCTAGAAGGGTGCAGTTTTAGTACTGTTTGGGGCTTTGCAGCTCGGTAGGACTCACTCTGCTGGACTAGATTGTAAAAACTAATCAAAGCATTTGAGTAGGTGAGCATACCATACCAGCTAATAGTATGTCATTCCTTTTACAGACAGACACACCTCAGAAGAGGTCACTGACTCCCATGGATTTTGCTAACCACAGAGGGACAGGTCAAGGATTTTTAATAGGTGGGCAAAGTAAGAATCCCTTGGAAGGCAAAAGACTGATAAAACCTATTAACTTATAGTACAGTTGAGAAGTAAAGTGCTCAGGGAGAGCCATCTCCGTCTAAAAGAACAGGTGTGCTTGGCAGGACCTTTTGAGTTTGGTTTTGAAATTTCTTCTCACTCGGTCTGTGATAGCCCTAATCCTGACTGTTAGGAACCCTGCAAAGCTTCTTGTTGTTGTTATGATGTGGAAGGAAAAGGATTCCCCCTAGCCTTAATTTTTTTTTTTTCTTTTAAGATTTCAGCATGTTTACAGTTATGGCAGGAGTATGTGGTGTACAGGCTAGATGTTTTGCAGCTGCTAGAGTAGCAACACAAATAGATGTTTGTGAACTGTTTCATGACATAAATTTTATTTTAGCCCCCATATAAATTTACTGAATTAGTGAACATTTTATGCGGGGAAAAATAAACTTGAAAATGTGCATTTTTACCATAAGTATAAAGCGCTCTGAAATAAACAAAAAACCCAATATTGATTGCATTTATAACACCCAAAAAGAGAGCAACCCTGTGTGGCTTATTTAGTTCCATTGTTACAGTAAAGCTGACTAGCTTGTTCCTGAGGTATTTGAGTGCTTGTATGTAACCTTTATTTGTTTGGAAGTTCCTTGAGTTTAAATAATTATATGATTGGCATAATTATATAAAAGGTGATGTAAGAATAAGAGCAGGTTAGCAAACATTGATCTGAGCAGGCTGATAGAAGTAACATAGGTAGTCTTGGAGTGTCTTTCGGATTCTACCACAACTAACAACAATACTTTATCTTTTCTAGGCTCACAGCATTACAATAGATCCTTTCAGAGAAATCCTCCAGCCTCAAGGAAGAGATTTCAGATTGCTTCCTAGCCCATCTTAGGAAGAAACAGAAATCCCCTTCACTGCATGGAAGACTGGAGTGCTAAATTTGCCAGCTGGTATCTCGTGTAAAAAAAAGAACATGTGCAGTATGCTGGTTTCTCCTGAGCCTTGCAATCCTCAGGATGCCTGCATTGCCTTCTTTTAAAGTTGTCTGACCAGGGGTTAGATTAAAAATTACAGCAAAATGAAATAAATGGTTGAGGTGTCTGCTCTGTTTGCAGAGTCAAGATGCTGTTGCTGCTGCACTTTCTTCTCAGGCATTCCTCCTTTTTATGTCTTTCCTTAAGGAATTGTTATTCTGCGTATAGAAGAAAATAAGTTATGTTTAGGCCATGAAGTCCTGTTCCCACTTTTTTGTGTTTCCTCACTGTTAAAGATGTTCTAGTCTGTCCAAACATCAGTCATATATAAAATTTATACTTTTAAACGGGAATTTGTGGTATGTCCTCTTTAACTGCTATTTAACATTTCTCCATTTTTCAGTCTGTCTGCTTATTGCAGTTGCTCTCTTGTAAATATTGTCTGTCCCTACTTTTTCTTCTTCCTTTAATTCTTTTAAGGTGGAATTCATTCATTGCTTCTACTTATGCTGTTCTAATTGGCAGTAGCTGTGGGAACTGCTGGGACAAACTTTGTTTACAGGAAGCAATGTTTTCCCTGCCAGGCCAAACATGTTTATAGATACTGAGCAATTGCTGACAAGTGGGTAAAACTGTTCCCACTTCTTGAGATTTCTTATAAAATATTGCTTGTTATTGTACAAATTGATCATATCTTGGAATATCCAAGCCTTCAAAGTTTCAACATGAAAATATGTACTTAACTGGTGAAGACATTCTTTCATACCTCTTTGTGTAGACTCAAATGGGAAGATCCAGGAGGAGATTGGGAATGCCTTCAGCCCAGAGATCACAGCCCAGGTCAGGTCCCTGGCTGTTAGTACTGTGCATTCACAGTCGGGGACTCCTCCTTCCATCAGAGAGCCGGCATTTTAAGTAGATGTGGCTGAAGAGCTGTTAAAGTGGAAAGGGAGGAGGAGAAAAACTTCATTACTTGCCCAAATTGTGCAGTTAAGAATAGAATCAGTTTCCTCTACTTGGGAACTAATACCAGTTCTCCTCACTTCTTTTTATGAATGTTTGAGGGTTGGTAATCCAAGGCAAAGCGTTTGTAATGTATATTTTATATCTGTACTCTTAATCAGATTTCTGGTTTTTGTAAATGATCATCAAGCACTGCATTCCTTTGAGTAAATGAAAGCATTTTTAAATTACTTTCCTGGCTTAGTATTTTTCTTCTTTGGCTACACCAAGTTTACTCACTGGTGATATTACAGTATCTGAGAAAGCAGAATGCTTTTGCTTTGGAGTTGCAGGGCAATTTCATACAGTTTCAGCTCAATTTGATGCAGTTTCTTCAGAAATCTCAAATCAAAGATGACATAACATTCAAAATTCACATCTAAGTTCTCTTCAGTGGTGTGTCCAAAATATACTTTTGCTCTGGTGAGTGCTCCCTCCTGTACTATGTAGACATTGACAAGAATGCAGAGAAATGATGGCAAAATGTGTCCCTTACCATCTTGTGGCACTTCATGGCAACCCAGATCTTATGTTGTGGACTAAATGAAAAGATGAGTATCCACCAGTTTGGTTTTGTAACGGCAGAAGTGGGAACCACATGGTGAAGAGTGGTTCATCATCTGTCACTTTGTGAAAGTGAGAAGATTGCTGACCTCTGCAAAGCGATGGAGCTCGGTCACTGGATTTCTGAATGGAGAGGAGAGCAGAGCAACAAGTATCTGTTTCTGCAGCTTTAAAGAAAGGAAAGATCTGCTAATTACTAGAGCAGTAATGGAATGCTCTCAGGTGGCAGAGGAGAGGGAAAAGGGATGTTTGCTGGTTGCCAGAAGTATTTTAACACTTTTCCCTTTTGGTCAGTTTTCATGCACCTGACAAAATCGTGGGTCATCTTTCAACCTGATAATCGATGTGTTGGATAGAGTTCTTCACTCTTGATTTTTGTTTTTCTCGTGGTCATGGGACTACTGTGTCTCACTTTCCATACTACCTGCGCACCCAAGTATTTACAAAGCCTACTTGTGCACAGGAATGGTGTTAAAGTGAATGTCTTTGTAAATCTGGATCTCTAGGGCCACGATACAACAGCAGCTGCTATGAACTGGGTCCTGTACTTACTTGGACATAATCCTGAAGCCCAGAAGAAGGCTCACAGAGAACTGGACGAGGTGTTTGGTACGTTTTCCAGTCCTTCTTTATCAAGGTTGAAGAATTGGAGGTAGGAATGTGTCTTGTGGCCCTTCTGGAGCTTTCAATAGCTGGAGGTGGTTGGGATGGGTGCTGGAAGGTCCGCAGGAGAGAGTACTGAGAAGGCTTCCCAAGTAAAGAGCAGGGTTTTTCTCATTTTTACTGTGAAGCAGTTTATAGAAAGTCACTTATTTGCTGTTGTTTTGACCCTTCTTCCTCTCTCTTTTCTCTTCAGGAGGATATCAAGTACCCAAAGGCAAAAATATTCTTCTTGTAACTTATGCCCTGTACAGTGACCCCGAGATCTTTCCTGACCAGGAGGAGTTCAGGCCTGAGCGATTCTTCCCTGAAAATTTTAAGGGAAGGCACCTGCATGCTCTCCAGATACTTAATGTTGATAGCTTATGCGTGTCCATCACCTTGTAGCTGATGTCTCTGGTCTCACTAGGGAATGATGTGGAGGAAATTTCACCCTCATTTTCCCCTTCTATCTCAAGGGGTTTCACAGTAGGCTTTTCAGCTGGGTGTAGGTGTCAGGGTGTTGGCAAAGGGGGTGCTGCTGGGGTGGCCTCTGTGAGAAAAGGCCAGAGAAAAGAACGCAGCCAGATCCTGCCAGCTCCGTAATGGACCCACTGCAGGACATGGCTGAGTCCAGCAGCCAAGCTGGTGGTACCTCTGTGGAAATGTATTTAAGAAAGGGTACAAAAAGTGCTGGACACGGAGGAGAAGGGGGGGGAAAAAAGAGAGAGCAAGACAGCAGTGCAAACACGAAGGTCAGTGAAGGAGAAGGACGAGGTGCTCCAGGCAGCAGAGCAGAGGTTCCTCAGCAGCCTGTGGAAGGGACCCATGCTGGAGCAGGAGAAAACTGTGAGGAGGAGAAGGGAGTGGCAGAGAGGAACATCTTTGTCTTTGTTTCTCACTTACCAACTCTTTAATTTGCAATAGTTTAAATTTCCCCAAGTTGAGTCCGTTTTGCCCATGATGGTAACTAGTAAGCAATCTTTCAGTCTTTGTCTTGACCCCATGAGCTTTTCCATCCTGTTTTCTCTCCCTGTCCTGTTGAGGAAGGGGAGGGAATGGGTGAACGGGTGGGTGTCTGGCTGCCGGCCAAGGCTAACCCACCACAGCTTTTGACAGACTCTACAGCTATGACTGTGTTATATGCAGGCACATCAAATGTGGGCAGTGTAAATTTCCTAGAGCAAATGTCGGACACCAAAATCTTCCGCGTTGCAAGAGTGCAGATTTGCAGTATGGTGTGTTTGTGGCCCACCATCACGAGTTCTTCCAGATCTTAAACTGCTCCTTTTATTTGTGCTCCATGATCTCTGGCTTACTTCGTATAATGAGTAGTGTGTTGCGAAATTCTTTCTTTGAACTTGCTAGAGTTAGCAAGGAGGAGACCCTGTAGGATCTACCCAAACCACGGTGGGCAGAATCTCCACCTGTGACCATGGGGTGCGTTGTGGCCATCCAGCTTGGGAGTATGTTTATTCCTTGACACAGAGATGAATAAACATAGGTGTGATGCTTTGGTAGCTACTTAGTATTAATGTCTGTTTATTATAACAACATCACTGGTACGTTATCAGAATTGCTTTACACCAGCAGGCTGTGCCCTGGGAGATGGGTGGTGGCCTGCTGTGTTGCAACACATGTTGTTATTATCCTGGCATGGAAGACTTTGGTTTCTTAGAGAGGAGGCACACTTTTGTATTTTGCTGGGGATAAT
This sequence comes from Pluvialis apricaria, assembly GCA_017639485.1. NCBI lineage: Eukaryota > Metazoa > Chordata > Aves > Charadriiformes > Charadriidae > Pluvialis > Pluvialis apricaria. Next base: position 6,836,116 of record CM030010.1, read on the forward strand.
TCATTCATGCAAAACTTAATGTAGTGAAGGAGCCCAAATGATGGCTACAGAACAGAGCAGTTGTGGCTGTACAGTGAACACCAGGTCGCAGAAACCATAGCAAGGTTATGGTTGATTGAGGTGAACATCACAGCAATCAGCCTGTCTCTGGAAAACATAGCTGTGGCGTCTGTCTCTCAAATGCTGTTAATTTCCTTTACCTGTGTGAGGAGAGAGAATCCACAGAAGGATTTCAAGATGGAATCTTCCTCAAGCTCTGGTCTCTGAAGCCTAGGGTTTTGGCTGCAGCGGCATGAAGTTCAGCATCAGGCCCTAAAATTCCTCTCTGAGGACTGGGGGAGATCTCTGAGCTGCTCAGCACTGACGGTGTCTTTTCGAATGGACACATATTATGTTCTTTTCTTTGTGCAGGTGAGGGCTGTTGTGGACTACAAATTGACTTTTTTTTTTCCACTGTGAATAACTTTCTACGTAAAGTTTAATCATGTTGTAATCGTGTATGTTGAGAAAGAGGGAAGCTCTTCATAAGAAAAACCTAACTGCAAATTAGTTGTAGCGATTGCTAAGTTAGCAACCGGTTAGTCTTGCTTCCTGTGGATGCTGTGTGTTTTGCGAGGGGTGGCAGAAATGTCAGGTATGTCTTGGCTGGGGCAAAGGACTAATGTAAAGAGCACACCACGTTTTTTTTCAGAATGTGTCATGTACTTCTCTTTTGTCCTTCTGTCATATCAGATCCGGTTTAGCCTTGCGTTGCTTTGGGTTTTTGTTTTTCTTGCCGGTAACAATGATTTTCTCGATTTCCTTATCGAAGAATCCAGACCTGCATTCTAGGGACATTGTGTCTGTGGGCTGATCTAGCTGCCTGTTGCATTAAAGGGCAGAGTAATTTGGCAGAAAATAACCCCCCTTGCATTCCAGCCTGTATAACAGAGGGGCTGGGGGCGGCTAGGCTTAGATTGAGTGATCCCCAATTCGGCATTAGAGGTCCAGTCGTGTTCAATATGTATATTGAACTATCACAATTACGGATGCACTAATAACACCGTACACAATTCGATCTAGCGGCATTCCGTGAACGGCCACATTTAAGGAGTTTGGTTGCGTTCACTGTGAACTCTCACGGCTAGATTAATGAAAAGTGTAGTTTATTGAAGCAACAGATGCACAAGTTCTTTTGGATTGCTGGTGATAAAGTTACTGCCTGCAGAGCACGTACAAATACTAAGGATGTTAGTGATACAGCCTGGCTACAAACGCACTAAGTTATAAAGCAACTCTATAGAGGTTTCTAAGTTTCCTGGGGAAGCGCTTGGTATAGCCAAGTGTTCGAATCTTACCCACAAGTGTCCTTATGGGGGGGAGGAGAGGCCCAACCACGTCAACTGATCCCAGCAGTCAGGGGTGGTCAGCAATGGTATTTCCCTGACTGTGTTGGTATCTTCCCTGACGCCCCTCCTCTCTTAAGCTATTTTTATACTATTTTTTACCTTCCAGGTGGAGCTTGAGGGACTCTAGTCATACATACTTTTGTTATGATCGGTGTAAAATTTTCTTGCTTAGCTTTTAAAGGTATAGACTACAAAAAATTCAGAGTGCAGGCTCTGTGAGGAGTGGTCGCATCTTGGAGGTGGGTGGCTTTTGGGATGGAGGTGTGTTTTGGTATTATAATGAGTAAAGCTCACCCAAAGGATAGCATTTTGTCAAAAAATGACATATCGTTGGTTCAGGGTAGCAATTAGGCAGTTTATCAGTTCCGTAAGACCTTCAAATTCCCATTTTATCGCAGTTTGGCCACGGTGTGTCCATACCGCTCCATCCCCTCTGCCGTTTTTCTTAGAGTTGGCACACCAGCCTCCCCTGATGCCACCAAATCTCAGGTTGCCCAGGGAACCTCTGTGAAATGTATCCCTTGTACACCAGCTGCACTCTGCCCTGAAAGTTTTGTCGATGCTGTACCTTTCTTTAAAATGTGAATATAAGTTTAATTTCTAAGAAGTCACCTCCAGCAATTATTCCACACTGCCCTACGGGGTGTGTGCCTTCTGTCAGCATGGGCAGATAGGCTGCCACTTCAGTGAGAGGCTGATTAAAAGCAAATTTGCACTGTTACATGCATTTATAAAAGCAAAGATTCACTAACCAGCGGAGTGCCCTCTGAAATCCAACGCTGAGCAAACCAGCTCTCTGGGTGAAAAAGGGATGCTAATCGCATTCTGGTAGAAAACTCTCCTACAGAACATCCTCCAAGATTCAAAAATGATTACGAGTCTCAGTGAAATAATTAAGCCTCAGAGATGCCAGACCTCTCATTTCTTCTTCCTTGGATGTATCTTTTACATCTTATTCCAGTGTGGCTGCTGCCTTTTGTTAGCAGCATCACCATTGCCAGCTGCTGGCAGGATTTTGCAATGTTTGTTCTGCTGTGTTCCCTGATGCTTTCTTTCCCTGTGGCTTTTCACCCTGCCTCTGCTGTTTCACTGGTTTTCAGTTGTTTTTTTTTCCTGCAGCAGCAGTTACCAGCAATTAGAAACACAGATTTTGACTCAAAATCACAATTAACCGCTTCATCTAACTATTGGCTCCATGAAGGCAACAAGCTGCAATTTTTTTTTTAATAAAGCAGAGAGTATAATTACCCAGCTGATCTCTGTTACAAAGACAGAAGGTGAGCCTCTTAGTCCTGCACACTTGCTTCCTGCCTGAGATGTCACCTGAGCAAAAGAGGGGACTGATGGCTACGTAGTTCGCCTTACGTGTTGGCAGGACAGGGGACGTATCTGCTACTTTCTGTTACCGTTACAAATAACAGCAAGAGTAGCAAAGTTCATTTCCAGCTGTTTACTGTGCAGAAAAATGCAACAGTCAGCACTTATGATAAAGTGTTTGCTGGGAGATTGCAGGAGCAAAGTGCCAAAATTTTCCTTCCCTCTGCTGTCAAGGGTCATCAGCCCTTCCTTAGCTTCTGATGTTCTGAGCTTTCTCTGTTTGTGCTTCTTATCTTAGTTGCTTTGTTTATGCTATTTGTTGGTTTACTAAAAACGCCAGTGCAGTCCATTTTGGTACAAAACAGATGGGAGAAAGGTGACCATGGCTACAAAAGCTCTTGTGCTATAGTCATGGGGTGAAGCTTTGCAAAGGAGGGGCGAGCCATGCTGTCTTTTCACTGAACTTCTGTTTGACCACAGGGTTTCTGAGCATTGGAGGCTTTGAGGAACAGGTACTCCACAGCCCTGCAGCAGTGGGAAGAGACGCTGGATCCTCCTGAGACAGGAGGGGCAGCAGGGTATGTGGTAGGTATGGCATCACTTCTAACCAAGCACTTCAAGTTCTGACAGGCGTCGGTGCTGCCAGTCATGTTACTGGTGCCCGTTAGCCTGTGACTGAGCGTTCAACAGTGAGATCAGCAAAGGCCATTTGAGCTGAGAATCATCAAGTGTGCTTTGCAGTGCTGCTCTTAATCATGGGTCTGTATGGGCTCTGGTTTGTGTAACCCCTTGAAGCCATCAACCCAACTGATGAGAGGCACTTGCATCTGAAGCGCTTGAATCACAGAATCATGGAATGGTTTAGGTTGGAAAGGACCTTAAAGATCACCTCGTTCCAACCCCCCTGCCATGGGCAGGGACACCTCCCACCAGCCCAGGTTGCTCAAAGCCCCATCCAACCCGGCCTTGAACGCCGCCAGGGATGGGGCAGCCACAGCTGCTCTGGGCAGCCTGGGCCAGGGGCTCACCGCCCTCACAGTAAAGAATTTCTTCCTAATGCCTACTATAAATCTCCCCTTTTTCAGTTTAAACCCGTTACACCTGATCCTATTGCTACACTTCCTGATCAAGAGTCCCTCCCCAGCCTTCCTGTAGCCCATTTAGGGTCCCCAGAGCCTTCTTTTCTCCAAGCAGAGAGCAACCCCAACTCTCAGCCTGTCCTCACAGCAGAGGTGCTCCAGCTCTCGGATCATCATGGCCTTCCTCTGGATGCGCTCCAACAAGCCCATGTTCTTATGTTGGGGGCCCCAGAGCTGGAGGCAGTACTGCAGGTGAGGTCTCGGGCATCTAGTTGGAGGGCACTGAAGCAGTTGTGTGTGGCAAAGTCATGTTCCCTGAGCATCTGAAAACAGACACTGAGAAAACCCATCCTTCCCAAATCAGCAAAAAGGTGTTTTTTTCTCTTGACAGCGGTTTGTGTCTTTTCCTTTTGAGGTGTTGCACGGGCCTGCAAAGAACTTCCTTGCTCTTCGCTTGAGTCAGAGGAGCCAAGTGAGGGCAGGGAAATGGCACCGTTCCCTGTGGCTGCTCTGCCGTCGCAAAGCGCTTGCAGGCAGCCTCTCCGCGTGTGTGGTTTTTAGATCTTTGTTTATTTTCCTGGCAGGAAGCCATGCCTTGGGACCGTGTGACAGCTCCGCCTCTCGCTACCGTGGCCCTCGGCACACTCGGCTCGCTGCAGCGTGGCAGAGCCAGCCAGGTACGGGCAGTGGTGGTTCCCCGGCAGGGATCAAGGCTCCGGAGCAGGAGGCTGGGAGGTGGCGATGGAGGTCCTGCAGGGAGTCTTGGAGGGACCCCAGCTGCTGCACTTGGGGACTGGGGTCATCGCTCTGCTGTTGACGGTTTTGGCTGTCTGCTCCCTCCCCTCTGTGGTGAATTACTGGAGGCAATGGTGGGTGATGAAGGCGATCCCGGGTGTCAGCCCCTGCTATCCTGTGCTGGGAAATGCTCTACTCTTGGAGCCGGACGGAGAAGGTAAGGGCAGCTGACACTGTAGCCCAGCTCTGAGGTCCCTGCACGGCATGGGGCTTTGCTGGAGGAGCCAGCGCTGAAGTGCTTGGCTGGTCGAGCTGTGGCTGGCTTGTGGGGGGGGGCGTTGTAGGCTGTGCTATCTCCTATAGGTCTCTCCGGGGCTGAGGGGAAGTATGTGAGAAGCGGGCAGTGGAGGAGAAAGGAGAGAAGCTGCATAAATGTGGGGTTACTATCAGTCAGAGGTTAGCTTGAGGTTCAATCTGGCAGTGGCTTCCAGATGCTGCGCTCGGACCTGTTTCCAGCTGTTGGCGAGGCGGAGCAGGCGCGCTGTGGAATGTGTTTTTTTGCAGCAGGGAGGCGTGCTGGATGCTCTGTCAGGAAACGCTGCGTCACAATGTGGAGCACTGCGTCCCCGTGGCTGTTAGCTGTGATCCAAACAAAGCTTTCAGCTTGCGAAAGAAAAATACTTCTTTAAACACTTATCTTTCCCCAAGTGAGCATGTGCAAGGGACTTCCACAAGCTGAGTTGCTGGGTTGTTTTCAGAATTAGCTGTGCCTTAAATTTATGTGTTAGATGCAAAAGAATTGTAGAATCGTTTAGGTTGGAAGAGACCTTCAAGATCATCAAGTTCAACCGTTAACCTAGCACTGCCAAATCCACCACTGAACCATGTCCCTCAGCACCACATCTACACATCTTCTAAATACCTCCAGGGGTGGTGACTCAACCACCTCCCTGGGCAGCCTGTTTCAATGCTTGACAACTCTTTTGGTGAAGAAATGTTTCCTAATACCCAATCTAAACCTTGCCTGGTGCAACTTAAGGCCATTTCCTCTTGTTCTATCGCTTGTTACTTGGGAGGAGACATGGACCCCCACCTGGCTACACCCTCCTTTCAGGGAGTTGTAGAGAGTGATAAGGTCTCCCCTCAGCCTTCTTTTCTCCAGGCTGAACACCCCCAGTTCCTTCAGCCGCTCCTCATCAGACTTGTGCTCCAGACCCCTCACCAGCTTCGTTGCCCTTCTCTGGGCATGCTCCAGCCCCTCAATTTCTTTCTTGTCATGAGGGACCCAAAACTGAACACAACACTTGAGGTGCGGCCTCACCAGTGCTGAGTACAGGGGAATGATTGCTGCCCTGGTCCTGCTGGCCACGCTATTCCTGACACAGGCCAGGATGCTGTTGGCCTTCTTGGTCACCTGGGCACACTGTGGCTCATATTCAGCCGGCTGTCAACCAACACCCCCTGGTCTTTCTCTGCCAGGCAGCTTTCCCGCCACTCTTCCCCAGGGCAGTAGTGCGGCATGGGATTGTTGCGGCCCAAGTGCGGGACCCGGCACTTGGCCTTGTTGAACCTCATACCGTTGTTGAGTATTTGCAGTACATCCGTCAAAAGCAGACCTTTTTCTTTCATGGATCAATGGTACCTTCTTTTTGCCAGGTGCCTGAGAGAGCACTAATGTGCTACACATTCCCTTTCCGTTTGGTACTTGGTTTTGCACAGGAGCATATTTAATGAAGAGTCTGTGGTGTGAAAATGGCTCCGGCCGTGCTGTCAGTAGACAAGCAGACTCTTCTGGGTGTGTTTGTGATGCCTGTATACACCAGGCTGCCCTGTGCCACATGCGTTCCTGGCTGTGCTGCCAGAAGAGAGAGTGACTGGGTCATGGGAGCGTGGTGAAGCCAAGGACATGTACCACACGGATGCGCACATTGCCCAGTGCTGATTCATGCTGAGACATGGTCTTCTGTTTGTGAGGGTACACGCTCGCATTTTTCCTCTGGATCCAACCCTGTATCTAAATACAGATAAGAGCGATCTTCCTTGAGTGGAAGCGAGGGCAAGCAGCTTTCCCTGAAGTTGACTTTGGGGAAGCAGTAGCAGGATCGTAGTGAGGATGTGTGTATGAGCCTGACTTTTTTTTTTTCCCTTTCTTAAAAAACAAAACAAAAAAGAACATTGCTTCTCTCTGCCGAAAGCAATTTGATGGAGACTCTTATGTTCTATGGTCTCTAATCTTCTTGGTTTGCAGGAGTCACAGAGCCTCCATGCTTTAGTTAAGTCCATGACCATCCATCTTTGTTCCTGTTTATTTATGTAAAAATGAGTGAAGTATGTGGTTTATAAACTTTTTCTTAAAAAATGTGACAATTAAGATAGTTTTTAGAGAAAAGGATAAGGTTTTATAGCAGAAATAAAAATGACTTTGCATATGATGGTGACTTTATTTATTGATATCAGTAGACAAATGCTGGAAAATTTGATATTTTAATCATGGTGAAGTTAAGGGGAAAAAAAATACCAAAATAATCTGATACTCTTAAGCCAGTTGGGTAAAGTGTCATTAGAACTTTGCCTGAGACTAGGGAATGCTATATTTGGGTATCTATTAGGAAACTAGGCTTTTTCCCTTTTTTATTTTTTCCTTTGATTTGGAGACCTTTGAATTTTCAACTCTGCACAGGCCTTGGTGACAGTAATTTATTGTTTAATCTGGTTTCTGAAAGGGCAAAGGCATGTTTAATCCTTGAACATCCTGATAGCAGCCACCTCCTCTGGAATTGCAGAATGAACCTGCTTGCCCTCTGTGATGAGACAGCTGGATCTGTGAGCAAGGGAAGAGCAGTAGATGGTGTTTTGATTGTATTCAGCAAGGTCTTTGATCCCGTTTCACATGCTTTCTGTATAGCTAAACTGACAAGACGTAGACTGGGTAAGTGGATAATAATGTGGGTGGAGAATTGGCTGGATTGCTGAGCTCACTGGTGTGAAGTCCAACTGGCAACTAGACAACAGTGGTATCTCTCAGGTGGTCCCTGGCATAAATGATCCTATGAGTCTTTGTGCCCTTAGAGATGGGGACATCTGAATTACCAAATCCACGGTGATGCCTTAAGAGGTCACTTATCCTTCAGTAAGGTTTCTAAAAGGACACGAGTGGAGTTTAATCCTGGAGCAGCCAACTGTCAAAAGCTCCTGCTAGAACTGCAGACCGTCACTGATGGCTAAGGCTGCAAGAGAGTGAGAGGATTTAAGCATGTTGGAGTAAGAAGTAATTGGTTTGCCGACAAATGATAATGGTGTAAGGGCTCCAAATATTTTCTTAAGGAGTGCAGCTATCAGAAACTAAATATTTCAAGCTCCTGCATGGTGCTGTGCTATTACTGTGCATGGCGTCGCTTGTGTGTGCACCACAAACGTCAGTGCAGTCTCAGATGGGAGAAGGCTTGACGCTGTACTTGGAAAGTAAAGAAGCATCATGGTATAGCATTTTGGCTGGTGTCAGATAAGCCAAAATGTAAGCATAGCCTTGATAAAGTTTGATTTGGCTTTAATTGTTACAGACTGCCTTATCTACAGCTAGGAGGGGTTTCTCTAGAACAGAGTGCCTTCGAGAGTACAACTGTAAAAAAATACTCCTGCAGTACAGCTAATAGGTGCAAAATATGCTGCTTGGTCATAGTAGGAAGATAAAACTACAGCAAAAACAGAATTACAGGGCATATGGTGAAAGAGTTCACTACAGAAGTCTTTCTTATTCAGCAAACCCCTCTTTTTTAAAAATTCTAGTCTGCTTTTTTTCATTCCAGGTTTTTTCAAACAATTGCAATTTTACGTTGAAGAGTTCAGGAGTTGGCCGTTGTTCAAACTTTGGATAGGACCATTGCCTGTCATGATTTTGTATCACCCTGACAGCGTGGAGGTGAGTGTGCTTGTCTCCTGTCTATTCTACTGTCATGCAAAGCAGCGCCCAACCTGTTTGTTTCTATTCCCTCAATGTAATTTTTGAAAAAAAAGGGCTTGGACTGAATTTACTTGAGATTGTCCTCTGACCCAGTGCTAAAGAAGGCTTTTTATATTCCTCTGCTTTCAGCCTTAGTATTGAAAAAAAAAAATAAAATAAAATACTGAAGACGGCCAGCAAATGAAAGCACCGAGTATGTTTTATACAAAGCATCATCGCCTTTAGCTTTGTTTTCACATGTGTGAAAACTTTTACTCCCAAGATCAGAATGGACAAGCAGATAGCAGGGAAGATGGGACCACTGAAATAGGGATAGAACACTATGAAATGCAGGTTGCAGTGCTTTTGTCTGTCTGTCTGACTTCAGCATTGGAACTTGGTCGGTCTTTCTTGATGCCATGAGGTATAGTCGTTTGTTTTGCTACTGACAGTGATCATCCTTGAACTGGGAAGAGAGAGTTGATTTTTGTTGGAGTATTTATTGAAGAGATGATGGTACTTGTGAGTTTGGTTAAGGCTGGAAACTGTTGGGTTTTCTCTGAGCTGTGGCTGTGACTTTGTAACACAGATTTTTTTTTATTTTTTTTTTCAGGAAGATAAGGGGAGTGGGAGTATTGGGTATTTCATTGTTTCTCAGGATTGGAATATTTACTGAAAGACTTGAGGGTGTGAACTCAATGTTCCCCCTGTGTACCAGCTTGTACTGAAATATTGTGCGTTTTACTGAAGCTCGGGGCATTTTTGTGGAATAACTGAGGTTATGTGAAGTAATCTCAGCTGAGGAAATCCCTCTCCGCCTAACAAGTGATGTTTTTTCCTCTCCTTTCATTTTTCTGACAGGTTATTCTGAGCAGTTCGAAACATATAGAAAAATCGTACCTGTACAAATTCCTGCAGCCGTGGCTGGGCACTGGACTTCTGACGAGGTATAGTGAAACGCAGGTGCACTGCTGTCTTTTTGAAATTGTCAGGGTATATGACAGGAAGAGGGCTTGGTGGCAGGAACGCTGTGTGTATCTCTGGACAGAGATGTAGATGATAGCTGTAGAAGTCTTGTTCCTTGTGATGGTCTTGGTTGCTCTTTAGCAGCTGCTGTCCGATAAAGATCTTTTGGCATTATCTGTTTCTTGGCAAATTTGGCCATTGTTACTGTTTTGCCCAGAGGTTTGAACTGAACGTGAGTTTTGGGAAGTTGTAGCCTATGGCGAGTGGTGTCTTTTAGCCTGCAGCGCTACACGCTGCATGTTTTGAATGTTGGGATGTGTGTCGAGTTGCCAGCCTGTGGCAGAACTGTGACTGTGTGCATTGCTTATCCCAGCTGGTGACGCTGGAAACCAGCAGGGTGGTCCTGAGGTTGGTGATGCTTTGGGGTAGGATGGGACGATATCTATGTATGTCCTGTCCTTCATTTCCCTTATGAAGTAGAGGCTTGTAAGAAGTGAGCCTGGGTAAAAGCCTAAGTCAGGAGTGGAGAGAGGGAGGGGCAGTGATGCAAGGGCTTGGTGTCCTCTGGTCTTGGAAGGGTCAAGGAAGGTTTGGTCTGGATGATGCAGATATTCAAGACTCAGAGCAAGGCGAACAAGGATGGGCTCAGGTGCCTTTGTGTCTTCTGTGTTTGTGCAAGAAGGTCAAGGTCCCCCTCTTACCAGTTGAGCTTTGTTGCTTGTTTGGAGCCCTCAGAGGTGAACTCCCTGTGCTTTGTGATGGGACCATGGTGTTGTAATCATGTGGTGTAATCATGTGCCAGCTGTGATCATGTGGTGTGGGAGGTGGAGGTTTATGGGAGAGGATGAGGAATGCCTTTCATCCTGAGTTTTGTTCATGACCCTTAAGAAGGCAATAATCAGTAGCATAGTGCAGAGAGTTGAGGTCCATGGGCATCAGGCACGGTGTATCCTCACTGTCAGTCATAGTCTTTACTGGTTGTTTTGTTTCCAGTGGACCTGTAGAGGTGTTTTGAATTTCTTGTGCTTGCAAAAACATAATGGAGGGGAATGTTCCGGCCTTTGCTGATTAAGGGCAGTAGTGGTAGACAGCAAGCAGATAAGCTGGCCTGAGGAGTGCCATAATAGCAGGTTAACATGAGAAGTGGTGTGATGGCCTACCCTGTAAGCAGAGCTGCCAGTTGTGTGCCTGTGGGGCATGTGATTCTGAAAAAGTAAACAAGAACCCTCAGGAAGCTGGTGTCACCCGCTGTGGCTCCACGCTCTTTCACTGACATGGGGGAGGTGGTTGCCTGTTTCCAAGGAAGTACTTTGTAGCCAGACCTCGAGGCAGTAATTTGTGTAACGTCCATAGACCCTAGTTCTCTCTGCAATCCTCATTTCCTAGTCAGCAGATGAAGGCAAGCAAGGGTGGTGATTCACAGAGGCAATGTGACCGACTTGAGGCCTTGATGTTGAATAGCTGGTTTGTCCTGTAGGTGGCTTCTGCTCCATCCCTCTGAGCCTGTGCACTGAGTAACTACCGAGGCTGTATTGCCTGAAAGCTTGTTGGCATCTCCTTCTGTTGAGAGCAGCTATAGAAATGGTGGGTTGTGCTTTGGAGAGAGCTGGAGCAAGAAATATTTCCATTTTGCTCCTCTGGGGAGCGCCATGGACAGGTTGAAGAGTCATCTACAGCGTGTCCATCTGTGAAGGTGTTCCAGGCTGCAGTTTTCACTGTGTAATTCCTGTGATGGCGAGGGGTTTATTTTTGACTTGGAGTTTTTAACCTTTCCTTCTCCCTGTTAATTTTGCAGCACTGGAGAGAAGTGGCGGTCACGGAGGAAGATGATAACTCCCACGTTCCACTTTGCAATCCTAACTGACTTTTTAGAGGTTATGAATGAACAAGGAGGTATTTTGTTGGAGAAACTTGAGAAGCATGTTGACAAGGAACCGTTTGATGTCTTTCTAGACGTCACTCTGTGTGCCCTTGATATCATCTGTGGTAAGTCCTCTTCAGTTACTGTGGTGGGGCTGTGAATGACATAGATGCTTACGAGTACAGCTGTGCTGTGTTGTGTGAGGAGGCAGTTGAAAAGGAACGTCGCTGCATATTGTGTGAATGAATTTCCATCCTCCCAAAGCCATTCTTTCTCCTAGGGTGTCTTGTGTGCATCTGAGCAGGTGAGTTTGTGGGACGGGCAGGGCAGGGGTAGCAGTCTGAAGTGAGGTTGTGTGAGGAGCAGGGTGGCTGGACATGGAAATGTAAAGCAAGCTCATCACCTGGAAAGGGAGGTATGTATTTACCTGTCAAAGGGATGGCGTGGTGACCGTCAGAAGCTGGGAGCAGTAGTAACTTACTGTGTACAGGGACTCTGAATGTCACTTAGCACTCGTGAACTGTTGGCGATTTCCTCCTCCTAGAAACTGCGATGGGTAAGAATGTGGGTGCTCAGGAGAATAAGGATTCTGACTACGTTCGTGCTATCTACAGGTAAATGGACATTTTCCTTGGCTGCTTTGTCTGGAGCTGATGCTGCTGTTGTGAGGAGTTTATCTGCTGTGAGCCAGGAAAGAGGGCCAGGGGGGTCGCAGATGGAGGTAGAAAGCCAAGAAGGCAGGAAAAACTCCTGCGGATTTTGATGCATTTTCTGATGAGTATATGCAATGGCAGGCTGAGGCTTTGAAGAGGGTGTCAGCTCCCATTTAGTTAATCCATTGGTACGGGAGGTTAAAAAAAATATGGAGCTGCAGCATTTCAGATCAGCATGACTGGCAGAATTGGGAGGATGCTGGTTTAGATGGTGTGTTAAAGTTGAGGCACTGCTGCTCTGCAGCTGATGGCAGTATTTACACCATTCAAATGATATGGGACTGTCCAGTGGATTAGGAAAAGTGTGGTTTATATTCCTACCACACTGGTCTGTCAGCCTAGGTGAGATGTAGCTGCTTGTGGTGTCTCACCCCTAGCCTTTGATGGGGCTTGTTGAGACAGGTGTGTTATAAAAGGAGGGTGGAATTAGAGGGCTTGGCTGTCATCGGTTCCTTGGTCTTTCCCGAATGGTACCACAAATGGGCCCAAAGTTGGTCTAAATGTAATAATTGCTCCTCTAAATCTATTTCTGCAGTCAAAAGCATAAGCGAGGGCTGAAAAACAATGTCAATCAGCCCTTCCAAAAGTACTCCTGTTGTGTTTGAGCATACTTGAAGTCTAATAATCTTTATTTCAAATACTTATTGTGTGCTGTCTGGCATGTATGGTATCTGGATAGTTAAGTAGGAATGCAATGCTTTTAGATGGCTGTTTCAGGTCACAGAGCAGATATTTTGGAGCCCTGACACAAGTAGTCTTCTCAGGTTGTACGTAACTCTTCAGCATGGTCAGTGCTTTACTGAAGTGGAGTGGGACTGGACTTGGATGATTTAATATGTCTGTCTCAAGAGGATTCCTACTAAATGAGAGTATGCTGTCCTTCTCAGAGATCAGTGCTTTAAGATATAAATCATGGTAATGCTGGGGCAGTTTACAGAAATTCTGAGGTGGTTTGAAATCAGGAAACAAATATGAACAGCCTTCCCTTCAGACAAATGGCTTTAAACCCACACAATGTGTTGAGTTCCGTTTCATTGGGGGAGGTAGAACTTTTTTTTTGTTCTTGAAACTGTGCTGTAAATATATTTTTTTGTCAAGAAATGTTACATGATGTAATTGTTGTGCCCCTAGGATGAGCGATCTAATCCAACAGCGACAGAAGAGCCCTTGGCTTTGGCCTAATTTTACATATAAGCTGTTCAAGGAGGGAAGAGAGCATGATAGGAACCTCAAGATCCTTCACAATTTTACAGATACAGTATGGATTCTTTTTTTATTTTTGCTTTTTAATGGTACATTCTAGTTGTTGGAGTGAAGTCTTGCACTCAGTAGAGAGCTTCCAAATAGGGGTGAGGTTCAGCCCCCTTGATATGCATCTTAAGAGGAGAACTATCTCTCTGTTGGGATGCCAAGGAATTCCCTGAAAAGAAGACAACAGCTGACTTCTCCGTCAGGAACTCTGTCGTCTTTAAGCAAGGGAGTGTACTACTCCAAGGCAGTAATAAGACTTACAGGTCCTTGACAACCGAAACAAACAAGAGGAATTCATTGAACTCTTGTTCTGCCCCAGATGCTCCACACCTGAGTCACCTGCAACAGCTCACTGCCAAGTTGGTAGCAGTGAGCACAGGGCTCTGCTTGGTAATGTCTCTTGGTCCAGCCCTCAGAAACTGAAGCCTGTATTCATTTTCCCCTATGCGGAGCAGAACTGCTGAGGTGAGCAAACACATGCAGGTCCCCACATCAGCAATAAGACGCTTTGACACTGAAACCATTAAGCATACGTCACTGACTTGGCATAAAGTGCAGTGTTCTCTCACCATGGTAGACTGTGCAAGTTACGCTCCTTTCTCTCACCAAATAGTTCCCGTGCTGTTCTTGCCAATGTTTGCCCTCCCAAATCTACTGTTAGGATGTCACCAGATAGGCTGCTTTCCCTGAAATAGGTGTATGTATCCCACGATGTCATTGTATCAATACCCACAACATAGGAAATAATTGCTGAACTTTCACCGCATATAACGAGCCACATTGACTCTGCGTTGTTTTTAAGTAGTTCATGTTTTGCTTCCTTTTATTGGGAATTGCAGCAGTGAGGCATGGGAGAGGCTCTCAAAGGGGCCTAAGGTAACACTTGCTCTCTCCCCATGCTGGGCTGGTGCACTAAATATAAGAAGCCAAATCTTAGAAGATGGCAAAGGAACAGTAAGTAATATCATCACTGTGCTGACAGAAAGCACTGAGACAAAGGGTGGTTCGTTATGTGTTTTTATATGTGTATGTTCAGTGAGGGAAACAACGTGTGTGTATATAACTGTATTTTTTTCCCCTGTTCAGTGCTTCCTCTGAACAGAATTATGTACTCTACAGTCTTTATTTTTCTGTTGAGAGCAAGACCAGTTTATTGAAAGGTTCTGCTTTGCTGTTATGACAACGGTGGTGACAACAGGAAATCTCTGTCACTGAGGCTGTGTTTTGATCTAGAAAAGGGAAGTTCAACCATTGTTCTCATACTGAAGAAAATCTGGGAAGCTTTAGTGGTTCCAGCCGTGCTATGTGTAGTCCTGATGCAGGGTTGTGGGGTGCCCTGGCTTCTCTTCAATCTCCTATGTTCCTCAGAGGCTAGACGTGTGCGCTGTTCCTTAGTTATTGGATAGGGCAGAGAGTATCTTCTTGCTGATCAGTCTGTTCCAATTGTGATGATGTTTTTTTGATTTGCTGTCGCTATTATTGGCATTCACAGTTGGCTTGTTAGATATTCTGGATGTGTCTACACTTCTTGATCATCAACGACTTGTTTGCATAGTTTGGCTATCTATTTTCTTGATCACGCAAAGGCTATTCAAGGTTCGTTCTATTGCTTGGGACAAGAGGGGTTGGTCGTATTTCACCTTCTAACACAAAAAGTCAGGTAAAGTTCATGAGCTAATGCTGACACTACGCTAACTAGCTCATGTAGACTGCTACAGATGTTATTGTTTTAATAAGCTGGGACAAACCTGTGTGATGTAGACTGTGCACATGTGCTGCGTGCATTGTATCTAATATAACGGTTCTAATCTCAGGTCATTGCAGAAAAAGCTGCAGAACTTGAAAACACCAAGCAAATGAAGTGTGATGCTGATGAAAACTCTGAAGAAAGTGGCTCCAAAAAGAGGAAGGCTTTTCTGGACATGCTGCTGAGTGCAACAGATGATGAAGGGAACAAATTGAGCTACAGAGACATTCGTGAGGAAGTGGATACTTTCATGTTTGAGGTACCCAAGGAACACTTTGGTTTCTTGGTTTTTTTGGGGGAGTTTTTGGTGTGTGTCCCCCCCCCCCACCCCCCCCAACCTGAGATTCACCATTTGCAGGTGGTGACTCCTCCTTTTCCTAGTTTTGCAGGTGGTGACTCCTCGTTTTCTTACTTCAGGAAGTTGCTTCTAGTAGAAGTTGTTTTAGCCCTGGAAGCCTAGGAGGAAGTCTCTGTAGGATAGAAACTACTGAAGGGTAGAAAAGTTTGATCCAGCATTCTTTGCTCTGGCAAAATGTTGGGCAATACACATGTGGCAGGCCCTGCCTATGTGAGCAGGCTCTGCTCATGAAGGCAGATGAGTAATAAAAGCTTCGTGGCTGACCTGGACCATGGGCTCTCAGCTCCCGTGGCAGACTTCGTTAATGCTAAAGAGACCACTAAATGGTTTCAGTGTTTTGCCTTGAATTTTGTCAGCTCTCTTCACATTTTGTCCCTTGCCACGTTGACTGTAACCTCCTGGTTCTGTCATCAGCCATGCATTGGTGTATTGTCTTCACATGTCTGGTTCCCTGCCCAATGAAGGATCTAAACAAGACTTTCAAAGTTTTCCACACACCTCTGTTAGGTGGACCTGAATTCTATCTCAGAGGAGCTTAATTTAGTCATATTACTGCTGTTGTAAGCTGGAGAAACCCTCTTCCCATCTTGCAATTCCTGTACTACCCATAGCTGGATTTTGAAGAGGTGCAGCATCCTGAACTTCACAACAAGTGCACCTTTTTGGTACCAAAATCCCTTGTTGGTCTGCTTTCCCCTCTGCTTTCCCCTTCCCTTTGTTTCCTTTCCTTTCCAAGTTTTTATGCAGTGCTGAGAACTGTAGTAGCTGATCCCCTTCTCAAAGGAAACTAAGAAGTATTCCCTCCTATGGCCACTGTACTGTGTCTCATTAGACCCTTTTGGGGATAGTTTTGTAAAGGCTACAGGTTGTGTCCATTGTATCTTTCCTGTGGTAGTTGTTGCCCCCAGAGATGTTACGTTGTTGATTGGACAGTAACCAAAAAGATGAATATACGTCTGTTTCATTGTGTAGGTACTGATAGTTCTTGCAGCTTCCATGATGCAGAGGAAATGGATGTTTGCTTGGGTTATTTCAACACTTTTCCCTTTTGGTCATTCAGGCACTTGACAGAATCATGGGTCACTGTATATCCTGATAATCAGTGTGTTGGATAGGGTTCTTCACGCTTGAATTTTTTTATTTTTTTTTTCTTGTGGTCATGGGACTACTAAGTCTCACTTTCCATACTACTTGCACACCCAAGTATTTACAAAGCCTGCTTGTGCAAAGGAATGGTGTTGAAGTGAATGTCTTTGTAAATCTGGATCTCTAGGGCCATGATACAACAGCAGCTGCTATGAACTGGGTCCTGTACTTACTTGGACGTAATCCTGAAGCCCAGAAGAAGGTTCACAGAGAACTGGACGAGGTGTTTGGTACGTTTCTATTTCCCCTTCATTGGGGTTGTGGTGATGGTTGCGTTTGTGAGCAGGGATGTGGTATATTATAAGCCTATATTTATGTAGAAGGGGAGGTAGGAATGTGCCTTGTGGCCCTTCTGAAGCTTTCAGTAGCTAGAGGTGGTTGGGGTGGGTGCTGGAAGGTCTGTAGGAGACTACAGCCAACCTTATGTCTTTGGGGCAAGGCGTGCATTTTCAATGTATGTGTAGCACCTTCTCCTATGTGGTCTTGGTGCATGATGAGAGTTCACAGAGGGAGCTGGGATAAGTTTGTTTAACCAAAACTGGGGAGTTTTTGTTTTGCTCATCCCCCTGTTTGTTTTATGACAGGCAACACTGAGCGTCCTGTTACAATGGACGATTTGAAGAAGCTTCGATACCTTGAGTGTGTTGTGAAAGAAGCCCTTCGTCTCTTCCCTTCAGTTCCACTGTTTGCCCGTACCTTGAGAGAGGACTGCTATATTAGTAAGTAGTGTCCTGCTTTTGCCACTTCTAATCCTGCTAGCGTCTCCTCAGTGGAGGTGTTTCCCAAGTAAAGGGCAGCATTGTTTTATTTTTTACTGTGCTGTGGTGTATAGAAAGTCACTTATTTGCTGTTTTGACCCTTCTTCTCCTTTTCCCTTTTCTCTTTAGGAGGATATCGGATACCAAAAGGCACAAACGTTCTTGTCATAACTTATGCCCTGCATAGAGACCCCGAGATCTTCCCTGACCCGGAGGAGTTCAGGCCTGAGCGATTCTTCCCTGAAAACTGTAAGGGAAGGCACCCATATGCTTATGTGCCCTTCTCAGCTGGTCCCAGGAACTGCATTGGTAAGTAGCTGAAGGCAAAGCCCTTATAATGTGACAGTGCTGCTTTTGGTGTGGTGACTGCGACAGCAGTGAGTGTATCAGAAATTGAAGTCTTTATGTGCCTGCTACTCTATCCCCTGCTCCCCAAAATTCCCAAAACTCTCCACCGCCAAATTATGGGCAGTCTCCCCTGCAAGCCTGGTGCTCGAGCTGCCCCATTTTGTTTCTTCTCAAGGGTTTCCTTTCTTCCCAGGGGCCAATGTCATCCCAGAACTTCCTCTTCGAGTGCCACTGAGACACGTGGCATTTATCAGTGCTCAAAGTAGAGGTGGTGGTGTTTATAGCGTAGAACACATGAAAAGACTGTTCCCTGCACTGATCGTGAGTGCAGATGGGGAACAGTCAGCAATTGCCATGCCGTTTACAAGAACGGGAAATACAACTTCTTGTGGGGTTTTGGTTTTGTTTGTTTTCTTTTGGGGGGAGTGGGGTCGGGTTTTTTGTTTGTTTTTAATTTGTCTCATTTGGAATAGGTGCCCTTCCCGTAAGAAGAGTAGACCAGGTCTTCCCATGTTCCAGAGAGGAATCTAATTTAGTATTACAGGTCTAGCTAGTTCCTGGGTGTACAGGAACACATGCAGGAGAGGTGGTTCGTTAATATAATTGCAGAAAAACATCACTGTGTACACGTGTACAGACATCCATCTGTTCATTGTGCAGAGGGGAGCACAGAAAAAGTTTTGAGCACTGGGTTTTGTGTCCTGTTCCCGTTTTCAGCTTCTTTTGAGTTGAACTGCCTGGATTGTCGCACTTGGCTTGCTTTCCCTCATATTTCCCTGTTCTCCCCTTTCCTTTCTCTGAAATGTAAATTGAACTTTGCCCTCTGTGCTAGCAAATCATCAGTGTGTGTGATACCTGGTGTTCTTTGAAGGAAGGTCGGTCTGTTGTTCTGTTGCAGTTGTATCTCCTTTTGCTTTTCCCTGCCTGTGTGGAACAGTGGGATTTGTCTCTCCTCGCGGTCCCTGTGCTGCATCTTCTCCTGCTCTGGTCCGTCATCCATTCCCCACCGTCTAGTCCACCCAAGAGATGTGACAAGGCTGTGTTTTGTATTAGTTCGTGTGAAGTGTTGACTGATTTCTCTTTGTGTTCTGTGTACTATGGGAAGGAGGATGTGCTGGGGATTTTCCTGGGAAGGCCAGAGTAGTCATGCAGAGAAAAGTGCTCATTTCAATGGTATCCATATGACCTTGATTTTGACCTAAAGCCAGTTCTGTTCTCAAGGCAGATGCACAGCCCTTGCTGTCCTGTGTTCCTAGGGGTATCACTGGGAGCATTGCAAATGTGGCAACTGTTGATGCAACCTGACATTAACATCTGTTTGTTTTTGTTTGCTGCCCTGTAATTCGTAGGTCAGCGCTTTGCACAAATGGAGGAGAAAACTCTTCTAGCCCTCATCCTGCGGCGCTTTTGGGTGGAATCGTGTCAAAAGCCAGAAGAGCTTGGTATAACTGGAGAACTGATTCTTCGTCCAAATAATGGCATCTGGATTAAGCTGAAGAGGAGGCCAAACACTGGACCAGAATGAAAGGAAATTGAAGATTTTATTTTTCAAAAAACTATCAAGCTATTTAGGCTGAGATACGTTTTTAAATCGGATATTTTGATTGCAGTCCAGCAATTTGTTGAAACTAAAGTTTTTACTGATTGTTTCATTAAAGAAGATATTGTAATACCCATAAATTGCTCTACTTTTCTAATACACGTGAACTTCATGTTCATCTTTCAAGTTTAAAGACTTGCACTTCAAATTTTAGTGCCTTACCTACTCAGATGAAACTGTTATATTGCAACAGTGCAAAAAAAAATCATAGTGGTAACAACAGTAATGCCTGTGATGGGAGTGGTCTGGTTATATTCCATAGCATTTGCGAGGTAACGGATAGTCTCAAATCTTTGTATCGTTTTCAGGTTTCTTTGGTTCTGAAAGGTACAAGTGATCAGTTCTTCCATTTGGCCCATTTTTTCTTCTGTTTTGGTGATGACTGCATCTATGAAGACAAAGCAAAAATCTCTGAATAATTTCACCCCTCTTTTGTAAGCATTTACAGTAGTTCTTAAGTAGTGAGTGCTCTGAATTATTTTTTAGCAAAGTGTACCGTAAGCATCAGTCTTTATAATCCTACCATGAACTAGATAGTGTGCAAATTACACACAGGATTCACAATAACAGAAAACACTGTATTATTACAATTTTTGAGAATAAACTTCTACTATGCCTCAATATGGAATGAAATGATATCTGTAAAAGTTACATGCCTGGGTGCAGGTAAATTACTGATGGATAATTATTTCTCATCATCAGTTCCTCTGGGGTGATTGGTCAACCAGATTTTACTATGTTAGTCAAAGCTGAAACCATGAGCCGGTCTGCGCTTTCCTTCTGTGGTCCTGAAGGCAGCATAGAGAATTTCATGCTAATTGATGTTAAAGAGGAATTGCAGTGATGCAATGAGAAGCACCTGTGAAAGTTTCTGACTGTTTGTACCTTCAGGACAGGTCAAAATCTGCAACAAACCACTCAGCTGGGAACAGGTTCCCCAGGACTTTCAAAAGCACTGAAGAAAAAGCTGGTGCTAGACCAAGCTGAGGGTCCTCTAGCTGGTCTGCCCTTTTACTTCTGCCCTGTGCTTTGGCACTTCTTTTGGCTGGTGTGTGTTACCCCAGCGTGATCCCTGGCGCTGCACAAAGAAGGGTGCATGCCGATAACCCCACCTCTGTCTCTGTCTGCTGATGGAGCAGTTGCTCTCGCCACCATGGTTGGTGGTGAGGTATTGTAGGTGTGTTGTTGCCTTTAGGTCGTTCTGGGACTGTGGGCGACCTGCAGAAGGGGAACTGGTGAGAAGCTGGAGGTCAGAGCTGATAATGGCTGATACGGACTGGTCCTACTCTGATGATTAATGTGGTACAGAGCGAGAAAGGAGGTAATTTGCCCTTGTTGGTTTTGTCGACCTTTACAGATTCTTTCGTGTTTTCCTCCTTTTAACACCACTTAATGGTTTAATACCTGGGGTACTGCTGTGCTTTGTAGAACATCAGAATAGCGAGAAAATAATTCCTCTGTTTTCCAAGTAAATTAGAGGTTTCCTTGAACCTGCTGAATTCTTTATATTCTATATATATATCGATGATAAACCTAGGTTTTACCACTTTCTGAGGATCTTATAAAAAGAAAGGATTTAACTGCTTAGTTTACATAAATGAAGTCACAGACTCTGACAAATAGTTTATTGGAATTGCTACCTTTCTTCTGCCATTAAGAAGATGGAATAAATGTAACAATGATCATATGATTACATCCTTTAGCCTTCATTTTCAAAGACAGGTTTCATTGCTATGTAATAACAAGAATTTAAGTTTACAGGGCTGATTGTAAAAATTGTTTTCTCTGTAATGAGAACTTTTGAGACAACTTCTTACGTTAATAAACATAAAACAAATAACACGTTTTCCAAAGAGACTCTAAGTTAAGGAATTATTTAATGCTTCTGGGTACTTGGTAATGTGAGCTTTGCAGGTATACAAGATTTGCATGCAGAATACATTTTCTCAGGACATTCGGTATGTAGCTGAAACCTGGAGAGGTACCTCGTGTTTTGTTAAACCATGCCTTTAAACTGAGGACTTTCGAGGCAAATTAAAACTAGTATTCATTTTCTTCTGTGGGATATATTTTGTGGAAACAGTTTTAAAAATTGAGCAAACTATAACAGTTCTCTCCATAAGGAGATAATTTTTGTGACGTCTGTCTACAACAGCATTTTTGCTTGTGCTTTGGTTTTGTTCCACACTCCTCTCGTATAATTGCATGTCAAGTAAATTGTAATCTCTCTATAATTTCTGGTGGGAGCAAGAAAAATAATTGAGACAAAAGCTGGATAAAACTGTAATGAGGAACTCATTGTTAAAAGTGCATGGGCTCAAATGCTGGCACAGGGTTACCAAAGTAGAAAATCCCTACTTAATGGTGCACGTACTGTCTTTGCCAAGATAAGCGCTGATGTAATCACCTAGTCTCTGTGTTCAGAGCTGTTCTGAAAAGGCGGTAACCTCTCGCCTTTTGTTGTGAAAACTGGTTCTGAAGCAAGCTGAGACTGTTAAGGAAATAAATATCGAGGTAATCAATACTGAAAGAACAGGAACTTTGTGCCTGCAGGGTAGGTGTTGGATACCTTGCGCTGTGTAGAGTGTATGCTTTTATTAACCTGAGTCATGTGGTGTGTTGTTGGTTATGGTCAGCAACAACCCCTTTTTTCTTTTTTTTAATTTTTTTTTTTAACCCTGTACAATTTAGGAATGCAGTGCAGCCTTGCCAGGTTTCCTGTTAAAGTAGTGGGACAATAAAATATTATTTAATAGGACCTACTGGTACATAGGAGCTGTCTGGGATTTTGTTCTGATGGCTAGGTATCTGCTGATGCTTAGACCCAAATATTACTCCTGAGTAAGGGTTCATATAGGGTCATCTCAATGATGCTAATCATGGGGTCGCGCTGGCTGTGTTTTGGAAATATGATTGCCTTGCTCTAAGAAGTTGATAGCTTTGTCTCCTATAAAGAGCCCTTTTGTATGGTGACACAAAGGGCACAACTTTCTACTGGGATGACACCAAGAGAGTGTGTGTTTCTGGTTCATGGTTTACAGCTGTTATGAAGAAAATTGGCAAGCCCTATGTGTGACTTCTTGGGTAGTGCTGCTTGAAAGTGCCTCCAGGGCTGCCTCAGAGACACTAGAGGTTTCCAGCCACTTTGACACAAACTGCTTTTTGGGCTGTGGAAGCTGCATGTTTGGGGCACTTGTCTTACTGGCACCTTCTCTCATTCCCTCAGAGATGCTTTTCCTCTTGCTCCATGTCACGATTGGGGGATGTCTCACCACAGAGAGTAGATCCTCTCCTGTGATGAAGCTGCTTTTTGAATAGGGTTGCCATAAGAAATGTGGGATTTTGTTTCGGCAGGCAGAATTAGACCTAAATCAGACCAGAGTAGTGTCAGTCATTCATTTCCTGAAGTGAAACAATTTAGTACTTCCCGTTACCTTTGCAGATCAATGAGACTTTGCATAAGTCACATTGGCAATCAGCAGAAAGCAGTATCAAGCTAGTAGGCAGTTGTACTGCCAGGGAGATTTCGTCTTAAAGAACTTGCTGACAGCTTAGGCTAAAGCAGTTTTGGGGCTTTTTTTAAATACCAAGTCAAAACGAAACAGAGTCAAAACAGAAGCAAGCACTCCATTTTGTTTCAAATGATTCATCTAGGTTTTGTACTTGTATCTCTGAAAATGTTTCAGTTTTATCAAAATGTTTTGATATGCTCTTTTTAACCCTGCCATCTGAATTAATAACTCTTAATTACAATATCCCAGGTTAGTTGTCAGAATCTTATTGGAAGCTAAATGAATACAACAAGGGAATTCAGAAGACAGTAACCTTACATGGAGCCTTTCTGGGCCTAAGGAGTATTAGATGTCTTTGGTATTCCATGTACTTTGCATTTCTATCATCTCCTCTCCTAGTATAAATAATGTAATCTCTTTTTGGATTTCTGTGAAATTCGGTAAACTGATGCCAGTTGAGAGTTTGTCTCAGCATATTTTATAATTTCTCCTATAATACATATGCCTTAGAATATAATAAACAATAATTCATTCAGGAACATAGAGTTTGTAACACATTCTTTTCTCTGTACAGAAGTACAACCCTGTTGATTTGAGCAAGAACGCAGCAGTGGAGAATTTGTTGAGTAGCAGCCCCACTGAAAGAAAATGCATTTATTTTGCAAAGTGAGTGTGATCATTATGATTCTCTTTGAATAGCACTGCTGCCTTCATTCTCAGCTTCACCATCAATGCCAGCTGATGCCCATATAGATGTAGTTAAAATGATGTCTGCTTTTTGGTGGGAGTGTGATATAAAAATTTGAGAATTCAAGAAAGTATTTTTTCTTTTTTTTTCCCCCCACTAGTTTGCTTATGAAACAACTATCACCAAAAGACTCCTTTTCCTGAGACAAATTTCTAAAACAGGGATAATGGATTATAGAAATGAAATCTTACAGAAGCTTCTGTTGAATGTGTATGACTGCATATTGTATGATGAGACGCGTGATCTTGTTGAAATTCATGATGAATCTGCCCTGTTTTTTTTGTCTGTTTGAACTGCATACCTTATTTTTTCCAAAAGTGTGGGGTTGGGTTTGGGGATTTTTTGTTTTGTTTTAATGAGACAGTAGTGAGCTGGAATAACACTGCAGAATACCTGAGCTGGAAAGCCCAGGTGTGAAAAGAAAAGTGAAGAAATTAGAAATCCTTGGAGAGAAGTTATAACCCTTTTATGCCACTGACTGAAATGCACACACACCAAAAAAAGGAAAAAAAATATATTTTAATTGAATACTATGCAGGTTGAGCGACATAAAAGTATATAAGTTCAGCTTGTTTTGTTTATAAATGTTCAGATACAGGATAGTTTTTGTGATTACTTTCAGGAATAAGAAAATTCTGTAAATTGAACTAAAGGTGATGATCACTCTTCCAGAAGTGTAAAGGCTTATCATCATTTTATAGATGAGAAAAGAGAGACTAAGTGACATATCTGAGGTTACACTGAAAGGCTTCCGTGGTGTTGGCTGGGGATAGCGTGCTATTCTGTAGCTGTAATCTCATGATACCTCTACACCCTGCGGCTGATGGAAAATCTCCTCTTCCGAGCTGAAGGTCAGAGCTGTACAGGCATCCTGGTCTCAAAACAATTCATGTTACAGGAATAATCAATGTGTTTTGCAGTAAAGCCTTTCAGCACTCTCCCTTGTCGCTGTTACACGCTTAAAACAGAAGAGAGCACACAAAACCAAAAGCTGCTGTACTGAAAACACCCGAGTCCTCTCCTACAAGCATGTCAGGGCAAAGCACATTGATGCACAGGAGAGTACGAAGACTTTCTTTGAGACACCTATTCCACTGTAAGGAGAATTTGGAGACCTTGCTGGCACAGAAGTCCTGGAGAAGTCACGTCAATCATCAGGATGCTCAAAAGGCTTGCAGCTGGGTGAAATGTTTTGATATAGATATTTTTTTTTAAGTAGGACACGTGTATCTGTCTTTCCAGCATATTCAATCTAAAAGAAAAGAGGAAAAGAAGGGGGGAGGAGGGAAGAGTTGCCACTTCGGCAACTTCACTATGAAATGAAACACCTTTTTTTATTTTAAGATTTGAGAGATTTTTTTTTTGTTTTGAAATGTATTTTGCTTTGGTTACACAAGTTAAAAACGATCGTGGAAATCAAAGCAAGTGATTCAGATCAGCTGTAAATTAAGTTTGACTTGTTGTTGCATTTACAGTTCATATATCTGCAATTTTTTTTTCTGGCTTACTAGTTGTATCCGACAACAAATTAGGAGTGTAAAAAGGGCCACAGTAAAACTACTTGGAAAATACAGACAGGATAACCCTGCAGAGTGTTGAAAAGGGGGAATAAGAACTTGAACTGGTGTTAAAGAAAACAGAGGACAGAATACACGGCTGGAGAAAATCGCTCTCTCCATTTTCCTAGGGAATGCCTCAAGAAAATGGAGTAATGCTAAAACATAGGTGATGATTCTGTCCTCTGTTACGGGCATTTCATAAAGGTGTCATTCACTTGGGTCTGAGTCGCTAGTCTTACTGATTTCATGTGGATTTCCACCCTGCCCCCAGCCCAGGATTTACTTTTCAGGTGAATCTCATTCCCTGTTTATCTGGGTTCTTATGCTAGTAGGAGATACTCTGGCTGTTCTGAAGGAGGAATTCACCAGTGGCCAGCAGGGCGAGGGAGGGGGTTCTGCCCCTCTGCTCCACTCTGGGGAGACCCCACCTGCAGTGCTGCCTCCAGCTCTGGGGCCCCAACATAAGAAGGACATGGACCTGTTGGAGCGGGTCAAGAGAAGGGCCACAAAGATGCTCCGAGGGCTGGAGCCCCTCTGCTGTGAGGAGAGGCTGAGAGAGTTGGGGGTGTTCAGCCTGGAGAAGAGAAGGCTCCGGGGAGACCTTATAGCCCCTTCCAGTCCCTAAAGGGGCTACAGGAAAGAAGGGGACAAACTTTTTATTAGGCAATAGGACAAGGGGTAATGGCTTTAAACTAAAAGAGGGGAAGATTTAGAATGGATATTAGGAAGAGATTATTCACCATGAGTGTGGTGAGCCCCTGGCCCAGGTTGCCCAGGGAAGTTGTGGCTGCCCCATCCCTGGAGGTGTCCAAGGCCAGGCTGGATGGGGCTTGGAGCAACCTGGGCTGGTGGGAGGTGTCCCTGCCCATGGCAGGGGGTTGGACTAGATGGCTTTTAAAGGTGCCTTCCAACACAAACCGTTCTATGATTCTATGATTCTTTCATTTTAAAATGCCATCAAGAGGCAGATGCTTAGCTGGTGGAAACCCTGGTCACTGATTTCAGTGCAATTTGGATGATGTACGCTCTGAAAATGTGGCCCAAGGTCGGTAACAATATTGACAGAAAGAGCACCCATTCAAAGTAAATATTAAAGATAAGTTAGCATTGCAGGCACAGTAATATTTAACACAAACTGTTGACTTCTGGGTTTATGTTTTTGGGTTTTTTTGTGTGGTTTGTTTTTTTTTTTTTTTAGCGGAGCATAAACCTTATCCAGTCATCCAGACCTACTGTATGTTCAGGTATGTAATCATTATTGTAACTGATATTCAGTGAAAGGTTTTCATAGCAACAAGACAGTATCGATCTATTTATGGATTGTGTTATGTGGTTAATTTATTTGATTCTTTCAACGCTTAAGTTGTAGCATGCAGAAAAAAAAAGTTTTTAAAATTCATATAACATATACCAGAAGCAGTGAGTGTGATTCATTTGTTTGCTACATCAATAATAGCATCCACTTAACGACCAGGACAGCATCAGGATTAATAATGATATTTTGATGGAATATTGCTCCCGGTCTAAACAAGAATAAATATCCTTCTGTAAAATGAAGCAGAAATTCTCTAAGTGCTTATAAGCTTTATTGCTTCTTGCAACAATAAGTAAAGGACAAAACTTTTATTGCTCTTTCTTTATTGCTCTTTTATGTTACTTTATATATGCCATAACTGCATATTGCAGCTGTAATTTGTAATTCTCTGTGTCATTTTGGGTTAATGGTGTAACAGTGCACGTGTAAATCATTCACTAATATGCTTTGCAGTACTTGTAAAACTAATTATACACCCTTTATTAAACATATCCTAAAGAATGATTTTGTGTTTTTTTAGGATGATTTGGATTTATCAGACTTTTTATTTCATTTTCTTACTTGCTTCTACTTACAGTGGTAAGTGAATATATAATTCCTAAGACAGGCACACACAGTAACGCAACTTTTCTAGAAGGGGAGATGACAAGTAGCTGCAGTCTGGTCCCGAGAGCGCTGTGTTAAGTTTGGGTAACTCAGAGGGGCTTGAAAGACTGTTGCAATAAGTGTGAATAACCCCAGAACCAATTGTTTTATTGTAAAGGATTTTTTAGAATTCTCTTGATATGTTGGAAAATTAGTCGTTGTGTACGTTTTTCAGTGTCAGTCTGTGTTAATGATTTACTTTGTTCAGTTAGCGAAAAGTCAGACTACAAAAATTGTACTGCATTTCCCTGAAGTTCCCTGTGCTGATAAATTCTAAGACCTAACGCAGGTTTATGCTCAGTAACGTATTAACTGTTTTCTTAGAGGACAATTAGGTAACGCAGCTTTTTAGCAAAATTTGTTTGATAAATGTAGTATTATTTAAGAAATGTTTTACATGGATCTCAATTTCA
Organism: Pluvialis apricaria; assembly: GCA_017639485.1. Taxonomy (NCBI): domain Eukaryota; kingdom Metazoa; phylum Chordata; class Aves; order Charadriiformes; family Charadriidae; genus Pluvialis; species Pluvialis apricaria. Next base: position 6,863,515 of record CM030010.1, read on the forward strand.
GCAAAACTTAAATCTTGGAACATTTCCAAGGCCTAGGAAACGTATTTTTATTAAATGAAAATATTCAGAACCGGCATAGTTTTACATGGTACATAGTTTTATGGAATAAATCAATCTTTTTTGGTGTTAATTTACACTAGAAGAAGGTAAATAAGATTCAAAATGTTTGATACAGCAGATCTTTCCAGTCTGGCTTTAGAATTCACTTAGAGTTTTCTAAGTAATAGAAAATGCTTTTCTGTTATTGACAAAGTTGGGCAAAGGAACTCTATTGAGAATAAGAAATACCAATTTTTTAGAGAAAGCTCATGAAAGTACATACACCAGAAAATTCTGGGTGTTTATAAAGTACAAATTTTGTATTAACAAGAAATTAACGTTAGATAGTAGCATAGCTTGCGCATATGTCTAAAAGTTCCTTGCTTTTTCTTTTTTTTTGGTAATTTATATATTTTGCCTACGTGCAGGAAACATAGAATTCCCTAAGTATTGCTTATAATCGCATTGACAGATAAAATATCTTCAGACTGTAAAATCCACTATGACAGCTCCATTTGTTTTCATTTCAAATAGCTTTTGATACAGCATGATAGCTCTATAGTAGCGGATAAGCAGCTAGATAAAAAGTTTTCTGTTGGGTTTCCTCCCATTCTGTAAAAATGTGGTATTTTCTCTTTATCTTTTGGCTAAGAAAAAGTACTTCTGTAGGTACGAATATTGGCATATTTGCTGATTTGCTACCCGTTTCGAGGGTAAAATACAAGAAGAGAGCGGGCTCCTCTGCAAAGCCATCCCTCTTGTGTATTTTAACACAGAGATCTTCCCAATGCTTTCACTTTGAAAGACGGGAACGGGTTGCCACTTAGGTCTCTGCATTGCATGGCTGTGCAAAGCGAGTGGGTTTTGTTCCAGAGAGTCCAGTATGGGATTGATGATGAATTCCTGCAGATGTGAGGTGGTAGTCGAGCTCGTTTTTATTCTGGACAGTTTCTGTAACTGTATTTTCTTTGTTGTGAAGCAAGTCAGACGAGGTTTCAGGTGGATTGTGGGGGAGCAGAAGGTTTACAAAATCCCGTGAAACTATGGACAGTGGCATCACCTGCGAATCTGGCCTCAGAGCATCCCTAAACAAAATAGGACTGCCTTCACATACAAGTTTCTAACTATTTTTGGTCTCTGCCTTTTCTTTTGGTTTTCCTCTTAATGGTGCTCCATACTGCTCTGCCTTGGAAGATGCTTCTGCTGTTCCCGAGACCTGTCACGAGTAGGTCTCTTCCCCCCTCTCTCTGCCCTGCAGATCTGCCTTGGGGCTTGTCCTGCTGCTTGGGCTTCTGCCTACTCTCAAGCTGCCCTACTCCAGCATCGGGTATGAGGCAGGGAATGGGGGAAGACACCCTGGAGAGTTTTATTTCTGCTGGAGAGCAAAGACGAGACTCTCAGGAACTGTGCTACTCGCCCTCTTCCCCTGCCAAAGGATGGTCTTCAAAGCAAAGTCAATGACAAAGAGGAGCAGTGGCTTCCCCCTCTTGTGGTGACCTGTGCATGCTCCCATCTCTAATAATTTATGCATTTTGTTATTCCGTATCAGAATGTGTGACTCAGATCTATGAAAATACATATTTCCAAGGAGGAGACCTCGCTATGGTTTTTACACCGAGTGCCAATTACTGCCAAGTAGTGTGTACTTACCATCCTACCTGTCTGCTCTTCACCTATTTGCCAGCGGCATGGACTAAAGATCCTGCAAAAAGGTAAAATGTTCATGTTTGTGTGGCTTTTGCTGGTCTCCTGTGATAATTTTAGGAACTCAGTAACGTTTTGACAGAACACGGGCACACATGGTTGCCATGGAAAACAATGTCATGTATCTTTAAAACTGGTGAACTAAAAAAATATTGGCTTAAATTTGAAAGACTAAATTTGGCAATGCCCAATCATTCACACTCACATACCAACCCTTCCAAGGAAACAGAACTGACTGTGCATCCTTCCTCCATACCACGTATTTATTGTTGAGGGACAATCTCGCATCTCCAATGGTCCCCTCTACTGCCTGCCCCCCACCCCCAAGCATGTTTTTCTCACAATTAAGGACGTCAGCAGCAGGAGAGGATGAGGTTGTCCTCCCTTTCTACACCCAGTACGTTTCTGTCCCCCGAACCCTGGGCTGTGCTTCTCATTTTAATGAGATCCCTTGGAGCTCTCACAAACACTGTGTATTCTCGTCTGCCACCAAATGCGTCGGTGCCAACAAAGCAGGTGCAGCTCTACCCTATTGTTCTCCAAGTTGCACTCGTCTAAATGTTAATGGATATTGGACAGCTTGCACTTCACCTGAGAAACAATTAGGAAGGACTGCGTTGTACTGCAAAAGCTGTGAACTGCTGCATTTTGAAACACAGGTTTTCCTGCTACTTAAAAGACAGTGCTACGGAAATGCTGCCGAAAGTGGATATGGAAGGAGCTATCTCTGGACATTCCTTAAAACAGTGTGACATCCAAATTAGTGGTAAGATATGGTTATCGATGTGTACGAATGTTAGGCTCTGTATCATGTGGCAGATGTTAGAAAATTAGCATTTTGACAACAGGAGTAGAATTAGGGAAGCAGCCAAGCAGTGATTTGTGTGATCTTTGCCAGATCTCTTTCAAACACAGCTTCCGCTTCAGCCCCAACTATCCACTGCCGAGGCTCCCCAGATGAGGTAACACAGAAATTATGCTCCTCCAGTCACCGTTTCATTTGTTAGAGGCAGATGGGAGCACATGCTTTAACTGATAGCTCCAGTTCTAAAAATTAATTTACTAGTACAACTCCCCTCCAGCAAGCTGCTCATAAGGCGTGTGTGACCCTGCTCCTACCTTTGTAGAGCAGATGCCCAGCAAAGCAGAAGTGCATAGTCACGGTGACGTTGCTACCTTCATGATTCTCTGTAATAATTTATTAGCGGCTCCATCTTTTAGTGTGTGTGTGCGTGCGATGTACAGAGCCAGTTTTGGCATGCCATATCTGGGAGTTATCAGTAGGCATATTTAAAGTCTATTAAATGTGTTGTTTTAAATATGTTTTAGACTTGTACCATTATAATGATTTCATTAAAGAGGAGAAGAGCTTTAAACATACCATGGTACTGCAGGAAAAAGAGAATAAGGAAGAATATATTTATTCAGTCCCTGACTTTGAGGCCAAATAGCGTCTTATGGATGTCAGGCTAATTCTTTAGCTTTATTGTATAGCACCTTAATATGCCAGGGCCAAGTGAGCCTTAATTTATGTAAGTTCTCCATTGCAGCTATTGACAAAAAAAATTGTGCTTCCTTTTGACTGCCACTTGCCTTTCAGAGCAGTCAGGAGTTTTAGGAGACCTTTCCTGCAAGCATCCTGTCACAGTTGTGTTGGAGTAGCTTTGGCCTAGCAAAAGAGATTTCAGTTGGATGTTATTCCTTATGCTATGTAGACTAATTGATATCACTGGAGTTACTCTAGAATCAGGCTAATGTCACTAAAATGAAAATCTCCCTGTATATGTTTAAAAAACCCACCCATGGTTGGCTGACTGGTGTTCTGTGAAGAAACTCCACTGACCATGAGGCAAAACTTCCAGGCCAGGTTGGATGGAGCTTTGAGTAATTTGGTCTGGTGGGAGGTGTCCCTGCCCATGGCAGGGGGGTTGGAACTAGGTGATCTTTAAGGTCCCTTCCAACTCCAACCATTCTATGGTTCTGTGAAAACCTGCATCCTGCACAGAGAGAAGCTGTTCCACACCCCACAGTCCCCATTCTCCCTCTGTGGAGTGTGAATTCAATCTTCCGATTCAAATGGGAGATGTGTGTTGCTTATGAAGACAGAATTTGCATTTTGAACTGCTCTGTGAATTTGGAAATGGGAAAGTATGTTTTAGCCTTAATCTTGAGTTCTTGCGTTGATTAATGTCGCCATGGGCTCAGCCATGGTGGTTAGAGCTCCTCTCTCATGTAGGCAGAGGCACTGTCAAAGTCTGCCAGTTTTTTCCTCTGCGGTGCTATACCACACCTACGCTTCGGATTTTGTTAGTAGAAGTATATGTGGAGTATGATGTAACTGAAGTGAGCATGGGATGTGGAATCTGCATTATGAAGGCTGTGTCATACAAACTGCTGTCTTTTGGGCAGTCTGGGGTGTGGGGTGGGGACAAGAATAGAAGCATGTTTACAGGATGCGATCTTTCTTTTTTCACAGCTTGCAGCCCGGATGTCCACATAGGACTTGATATGGAAGGGAAAATTTATGATGTTGCTGTGGCTGACAGCTATCAACAGTGTCAAAAAAGATGTACCAATAACAACCATTGTCACTTTTTCACGTATGCCTCAGAAACGTTTCACAATTCAAGCTTTCGGTAAATACAGGTTTGATCCCTCTCCTTGGACAGCGCTGTGCTTTAGTAGAGTAAATCTCAGAGCAATCTAAGGTGAGAGAATTTGTTCAAGGAAATAATATTTTCCTCAATTTGTCATCCTTGCAATGTTTATTCAGACTTACAGATGGGAGAAGGTCTGTAGTAAATTAGCTATCATCTCTTCATCTATGAAAAAGACAAACTTGACTACGACAGCACTGAAAAAATATTAAAAATCTTTTGAAGATATTGAAATGCAAATGATACTGACAGGTGTGCAGCATCTTGCTCTGTTAAATCTTACTCTGCTTGTTGCTCTGAAAATAGCGTCATCAGAGCAGCCAGAGAAATTCTTTCATTTGCAACAAGACTCTTTTTGAGCCGTTAATCTGCTCAATTTTACAAATTAAACATTGTTCAGCTAGCCCTGTTCCTCATTTGAAGATTGTTCTGGAGATTGGAGACTGCTCTGGCCCGTGGCCAGAACATGCGCCACGGTGGGAATTACGGGGCCAGGAGGATGGCGTAGACCAATGAAGATGGCCTGTTGTCTTACCACTTTCTTTATTCTTTGTCACTCAGTAAAAAATGCTTCTTGAAACATACCAGTGTAGGAACTCCAACCAGCATAAAGGTGCTTGATGAGGTTGTGTCTGGATTTTCTTTAAAGCCATGCCAGCTTTCTGAAACAGGTAAGTCTTTAAAATCTCTGTTGAATCAGTTTAGATGTAAGGGTTATGGATGGTGAGGTGCAGTCTATCTTTGACATGTTCCATTATGTAAAGGAATTCTAGAATAAAATTATTGTTGCAAATATAGTTAGCATTCTCAGGCAAAAAGGAGGTTCAGATCTTTCTAGTTTTTCCATTTTATTATTGTCTTACAAAAAGTTGCCTGCTTTGAAGATCTAAAGAATTCTTTTGTAAGATTAATTTCATAGAATTGCATGATATCTTTGTACAGTGGATACAAAAAAGAAAGATAAAATCTCAAAGTCAAAGATCAGGAGGAATATAAAGCTTTCTAAATTCTGTTTGTATACTGTGTATGCAGTTAGAAATTTTTAATGAAGACCTGCAGCTTTCTCATACAACTGGCTAATATGAAGGGATGTATTCTGTGTTTTGTGGGGGTGATTTGTGATGAAAGCAGTGTCTGTGCTTGTTCCTGCAGTCATTACTCAAGCAAAACTCTCAAGAGTGCAAGATCAAATAGTCTGTATTATACCTTCTTATTCTCAATTGAAACACTTTCACTTTTTTTTTTAAAATCTACCTCCACCTTGTCTTACTGTCTGGTATTCTCCCTTCTTAATGGGGATATTCTTCTGCTTCCATATAGCCTTATTTTAAGATAACCTAGTTTTCCCATATAAATCACATTTTGTAGAGACTCTACATCTTTTTTTCTATATCAATACACTTTCTTCAGACTCTACTAGTATTAATATAGGAATAATCTTTGGAAGCTCTTGAAAAAGTAGTTTTGTTCAGATCTTAGTAATGGAGATACTTGTTAAGAAAAATGAAGTGTGAAGAATAAAAAAAGGAAAAAAAAATTTGTAAAGAGAAGAAATCTATTCAGCTATTCCCTCACTAGGTGTATGAGAGAGACTGGAGGGAAGAATTTTATTTTTCCAAACTCTTGCATTAAGATATACTAAGAAGACACATATTCATGGCTAGCAGAAAAGTCACACTACTCAGGAGGGTCCTGCCCACAGACTTTGAGAAGAATCAGGGGACTGTAGCATATGCACAAACAATGTGATTTTAAGTTAAAAAAAAAAAAAAAATCAAAAGCCATTTGTGACTTTATCAAAGACATTTATGGTTTATGACAGTGATGCCATGGCTGTAATGATCCGTCACAACTTAAATCAGAATTTCTGAAAGCATGTGACCGTCAATCTTGTTTCTACCTGTCTACCTTGCAAGAAAGGCAAGAGGAGAGAGAGAGAGAAGGAATAAACCATTGTATCTTGGAAGCCTAGCCAGTGCTATTGCATCAAGAAGTCACCTAAGGAGGTCATCTGTCCTAACCCAAGAAAGATCATCTATACCTGTCCAGGCAGAGATTTGTCAAAAGTAGTCATAAAACCTCAGTACCACCTTCTGCCTTGTTGTGTTGTAAACATTTGAAAAGGGTTTATTTGAATATTTATTCTAGCTTTTTCCTGACTGTACTTGGGCTGACTAGTCCTACATTGTATGTATTCCAGTATCATAATTTTGAAAATATATGCTTCACCTTTCAAAGCCTTTGGAATCACAGCACCCTCTGTGAACCCCAAAAAGCTAAATTGTATCAAGAAACATTGAGATTGCTTCAGTCAGATTCTAAGACCACTGAAATCCTCAATATTATGGGATTTCTCTGTTTCCTGTTCTACCATGCCCTCTTCCCTCTCCTCAGTAAAGCTAATGTTGTTGGCCATTGCAATCGGTTTTATGAAGAAGAGAGGAAAGAAGTAAAAAAAGGTAGTTCTTTTAGCCTTTTTGTCTTTTACCATTAGCTTGCTTTCTTCCCTAAGCAGAGCCTGAGCTCCTTTCTTAATAGTAATTGAACGGCACTGTGTATTTTTCTTTCAAGAGTTTGCTCCTTCCTATTTGGCCTTTCGATTTGGGCCTTTGCCTTTCTGATCTTGTCCTTATGTACACATGCTATTACACGTCCATAGCAATTTGTCTGTGTTTCTGCCCTTTTACAAAGTACCTTCCTTGAGGTCATATATTGAGCAAACGATCAGTGACCATGATCATCGAGATCATGGGTTAGCTTCCCTAAACTTCTAGATCCACGTTTGTGCTTTGAATATCGTTTCCTTTAGAAACTATCCGTTCTCATGAACTCTTTCCCCTTAACGTGGGACCTTGCCTGTTAATTATCAAAGTTAATTGACCCTTATTTTCTAGTCTTGTGATTATTTTTTTTTCTGCTGTTCTTGTTTTGTAATTACTGTCCAGTATTGTTGTGTGTTCATACTTATGTTTTTTGAAAACCTCATCAAATTAACAGGAGTCCCATTAAGCTCTACCTCTCCCTTTCACTGTTTTGCCTTCCCGCAGTAAGACGTTCCCAGTGTTTCTACAACTCCTTGGGTAGTGTCCATGACTGCTGTACTTTCCCAGCAGCTGAAGTTCTCTGCTGCCACTAGGTCCTGTGCGTTGGATCATTTCACTGTTTTTACCGTCTTTACACCTTGATAGTCTGAAGGAACATCCTCCATGCTCGTGCTTCTTTTTTTCCTCTTTTTACTGTTTTACTGGGTTTTTAATTAGGACTTCAAGTATGTCTTTGCAGAAGGCAACTCATTCTCATTCTAAACGTAGCGGTGCTTCCTGTAACTTGTATATCCAGAGTCTGGTGGTGTGAATTATCCTGCCAAGCCTCCGTTATGTTATTTTGGCCATGTCAGAGGGCAGACTCTACATTACTCCAGCTTATTCTGCCTGCCTTTCAAATAGCATTTAATAAAGCGTTAAGAGGATCATCCCATTATTTTTCTTCTAGTCTTCCCATGATCCTCTTAAATACACCCATTACCTTAATTATTTTAGGCTTTGCCTAGATTACCACGATTTATTCCTAACTGTGGATTTGTACGTGGATCTCCACTGTTCCTAATTTAAAGCCTTCCTTATTAGATTAGCAAATCTGTGTTCTAACATGTCATTTCTCTTCTCTATATCAACCTTATCCCCCCTCATTAGTCCTCTCCATGAGTTTACACACTCAAAAATGTTCTTGAGAAATTGTTTTGGTTAAAATGTGGTGTTATCTTTCTAGTTTATTAGTCACAAAGGAAGGAAAATGTGAAAAAGGATATAAACGAATAATCAGTAAACCTTAATATTCTGATGATATAATAAAGTTTTTGGAATTTTGATATTTTGTTCTTGTTTACACAGATTGCCAAATGGACATTTTTGAAGATCAGGAATTTTCAGGAATGAATATTACAGGTTTTTTCACTCCCGATATCTCTGTCTGCCAAACTATTTGTACATATTTTCCAAAGTGTTTGTTCTTTACATTCTTTACCAGGGAATGGCAAATAGAATCCCAAAGGTGAATATGACAATTAACTTTAATTCTCTAAGTCAATTTTTTTTTAAACGCAGTCTTTTTTGACCACTGTTTTCTCATACTTATGGAAATTTTTGTTAAAAGGTTATTTTCAGCAAAGCACAGGTTTTTATGGTTTTTATTTGTAAGTTTGTAATTTCCAATGGGTATTTCATCTGTTCTCCAGTGTGATCAGGGATTTTGTATTTCAACTGCCTATCTGGTGTTAATCTGAAGAGAGCTAAGGACATCAGAGGCAGTGAGCCTCCAGATTGCTTAAATGACTTAAAGCTGAATTTTATGAAATTGTCAAAAAGAGGCATCTGGTTTCCTTGCAGTATTAAGTTATTTACTTGAAAAGATTTTTGATAAAGTTAACAGCTTTAAAAATGTTTCTATTTAACTTCCTTCTTTCAGTAGTGAGAATAGTTAAAAATCTGCATACCACACAAGCCAGAAGAATGAAGTTTCAAAGGAATTTCAGAGAGAAGCAAAACTGAGATGGCACACGTCATCTAAAGTCACATCTTCTACATATGTATAAGTATGGTACAATCTCTGGTAGTACAGTAATATGTTATTTCATAAAACTACTGAAGCCCTCTCTATGGATTTAGTGTGAAATAAAGAACTTGGTGAATGCGTTTTCAAATGAAATATTTTTTCAGATAGAGACTTGGGAGAAAAAACACATTTAAGGAAGAACTTTCCTTTACCAGTACCTAAAAAATCAATTTTAGGATGTAAAAACAGATTTAGTTATTATAAAAAAATTTTTCGTTTTAGAAATCTTTGCCTTCTGAAGACATCAACAAGTGGGATACCAGAGGCACTTATATCGCGAGAAAATGCTGTATCAGGCTTTAGTCTCCTAAATTGCAGAAGATCCTTTCCTGGTAAACAATAAACTACAATAAAAATACTAATTTTTAATTAATCAGATTAATAGACTTTCTGATGCTTGGAACGCACTCATTCTTACAGCCTGCAATTCTCGCACTTACATGCATATGAATTTTTTGGGAGAGGAACTCAATGTCACTTATACTAAAGGACACAGAGCCTGCCAGCAGGTTTGCACTGACGTGATCCGCTGCCAATTTTTTACCTACTTTCCCCTTCAAGATTCATGCAATGAGGAAAGGTGAGCTATATTTTTCAAAATGTTTAAAGATTACTGAAATAATCACCCCACAGGCTTGGGGAGGGGGTAAGGTACGTGTCCTGCAGAAAAAGTACAAACTGAGTCTTTGCATTCATTCCTCGGCAGAAAGTGTGAGTGTCACCTAAGAATGTCCTTGAATGGATCTCCAGTGGAAATAGTACATGGGCCAGGAAGGATCTCGGGATACTCCCTAAGATTATGTAAAAAAAAAGCCAGTACTGGTAAGTAAAATTTCCATGTAAAAGAGGCAGCGCTTAACTGATTTCAGTGCAGGAAGCTAAAACCTCCTTTTTTTTTTTTACAATAAAAGATAAAATTGGTTGCATTGAATTGGTTGCAATGTCCGAACGGGACACCTTGTGAAGTTCAAGAGTGTTCTGAATAAATAGAAGGGGGGGGGGGGGAAATTAAAAGAGTGCAAATTATCTTTAAGCACAGTTTTGAATTATTTCTGTAGTGTGTATGCAGCATTCTGCAAGAACTATTAGGATCGTGGGAGGGACAGACTCTTCCCCTGGTGAGTGGCCGTGGCAAGTCAGCTTGCAGGTGAGGTTGTCCCGTCAGAGACACCTCTGCGGGGGCTCGATCATCAGCAACCGGTGGATTCTTACAGCCGCTCACTGCGTCGTGAGGTGAGGCCGAAATGTCAATGTACAAATAAAAGCAAAAATTTCATCCAGCGTGGGAGAGGAGTTGAGATCCACCTGTCAGAGAAATAAAAATGAGGACTAGAATAAAATAAACTGTTTTAATATAACCAAAAGGTGAGCTTTTAAGGTAGACAATTCATATTGTTAACGCAGTTGGAACTCCGTACTTTGCCCCTTTGTAACGCAGTATTGTAATACTGAAGTTAAATTATTTTAATGCATCTAGAAGATGAAATTCTAAAGCAGACAGCAGATACCTACAGAAGGTTAGGCATTCTCATGCAATACACGCTTTTTCTTACTGTAATACCATATCATCTATCAAGGAAAATGTGTTGCTGAGTTATTCCATTTCATAAACTTCAAATGACTTATCTCAGAGGTTTCTCCGTGGCACTTAAGAAATGGTACTAATCTGATAATTTCAGCAGCAGGGTGCTCAGCAAGTTATTTTCTGATTTATTTGTAATGTATTTGATCGGGACATGAAGTAAACCTTTGTGAGGGTCCATCCCCTATTTCTGCATTATATGAAACATTCAGATCCCAGTTGTCCTGGTTTTCTTTCAATGGTTTTTTTTTTTTACGAATTTTATCAATCAGTCAATTAATACCTTATTTTTATGCAGATTTCAGCTGTAAGAACAAAGTTTAGAGCAACCAATACCTAAGGCATTGCTCATTCACACTGAGGTATATAGTCCATAGTGTTAACGACCATTAAAATACCATCAGATTTGGGTCATGAAATCACCTGTGTTGTGAAGAGCTGATTTAATTGTCATGCAGGTGATTAATTTCCCATGTTAGATTGTCACCACCTGTAAAGCAGGTTCTCCTGTCATTTACAGAGTGAAAATTGTAAGGCTGTTGGTCAGTCTGATGGGAGAGAAGGGACAGATAATGGATAAAATGCTTCAAAGAGGGTGTTGACCCAGCAATGTGGTCTGAAATCAGGCACTTTTACTCAAGCGGTATAGTATGTTATCAGTTATTGTTTTAGCGTGGAATAATATTGGCAATATTTTGCCTCCTGTGACAAACCTTATAAAGGTGGTTAAACCCTCTAAAAAACCCTACAAAAAGAATATAATTCTCTGTTATGCAATGTAAAAGTTACCAGTATTATAAAAAGCAAAGGGAAAATGCTTGAAAAATAATTCAAAAAATAGACTACATTCATTGAAAATTATTAAGCCTAACTGATATTTATGAATTCATATATAAAATATTCAAAACTCTTGGAAAATTTATTTAGGACAAGTTTTGTATCTTCATCACATGTGCCAAAATTTTTAGGTTGCCTTGATGGTGCAATATCACAGTGAAATATTCCTTAAACTTACTCAAAGTAAAGTTGAAATCATAAAGATTATCTGGAACTTTTCAAATAGGTCTACGATATTACATTTTCCAATCTCTATTTACGTTCATTTTGGTGAATAACTTCATTTTCATAATAAGTGTCTGAATGGACACTACTTGAATTTGTATTTCCAACCCTGTTTTGGTTACTAGAAACACTGCTGTGTTGGAATGAATGGAAAGAATCTCATTTATTTCTTCAGGGCTTACATTAGGCACTTGAAGAGTAAAAAAAAAAAAAAAAAAAGAGAAAATAAAGGCAACAGAAGAGGGAGGAGGATGAAGGATCAGGACAATGGGAGTCTGTACATAAAGGAGAGAGAAAACTGATGTGGGGATGAAAATATCGATAGGAAGAGGAATAGAAGGAGGAAGAAGTGGAGGAAATGGTTAAAACAAACCTCTTTTTGTTTTAAGTGTGGAAATAAAAAAAAGTAAATAGAAAGAATGACCTCAGTGCTGTTTACTGTACTCTCAGGAGTAACAGAAGATGTTGGCACCTGCACACAAACTCTAAATTAGTGCAACTCTTTTGCCACAGACTGACTGTTTGTCTTTTTCCCTCAGTCTTGAGAATCCCAACATTTGGCGTGTTTATGCTGGTATTTTAAAACAATCAGAAATAAATGAGGATACGCCCTTCTTCAAAGTGGAAGAGATTATTGTTCACCCTCGGTATAAATACGCACAGACTGGATATGACATTGCTTTAATGAAACTTGATAAGCCTATGACTTTTACTGGTATGTAGTGTGTCGCAGAGGAATTCTGAAATGTGCAGGATGACACAGGGCTGGCGTTGGTATGGCAGCGCATGACGCCTGGGCTGGCTTCCTCTAACACGCGGTTCCTGGGGTTTGAGGAGAAACTCATTCTGTTGGCTCTGAAAAGAAAATGGGTGGCTTTTATTTATGTGACTGGAGCAATATACAGCCTAAGGGACAAAGCATAACATGGAGGCTATCATCAGGGGTCGTGTAGGTGCCCACAAAACCTTAATGCTGCAGTTGCCTCTGGTCAAACTACTATTTTTAATCATGTTTTAGATCTTCAACTACCTATTTGCCTGCCATCAAAAGAAGATACTAACATACTTTATACGGACTGTTGGGTAGTTGGATGGGGTTACAGAAAAGAAAAAGGTACAGATAAATATTTAAACAGTGAGTTCTTGTATTTGCAAAATTCATGTGGCTACAAAACCCCCCAATGCTGCCTCCCCCCCCCCTTTTTTTTTTTTTAAAAGAACCCCACTTTGTTTTTAAAAAAAAATTCTACTATGTTCTTGGCTACCATTATTGCTATTTGGTCAGCACTGTAATATAATTCTTAATTAGAATCTACTTCTATTAAGACATCAGAAAACATATATGAAAGATGGATGAAACTGTCATTTAATAACTTCATGCTCTAACACAAAAATTATACTTTATAAATTGTTTGATTCAATAATTTAAAATATGTAAGAATGCAACCTTAAATATATCCTATACAGCCCTCAAATACATTTCCTTAGATTCTAGCTTTTTCTACTGGCAAAAGCCAGTATATATCTGGAACACACACTCCTTTTTGCGCTCCCAGCTGAAAAAAGCCAATAACCTTAGCACTGAACTGTCAGGTTTGGAATTACAGTCTGCACAAAACCCATGCTTTTTTTTTTTTTACATGATTGTATTCATACAACTTTGGAGATTGAAGTATGTTGCTTTTATGATTCTGAAGGTTTATTATAAACAATGCCAACGACCTTTGTGTTTTGATAGTAGATGGGATTTGAACTCCTCTGATTTTATATGGAGGCAGGCCAAATAACTTAATTATCCAAGTATGTTTTTACATGTATTTATTTATATTTTTATGTGTGTAATATTTCTCTGTGTGTGTGTATATATATACACACCTATTTAAATAGTGTCCTTTCCTTTATGAACCTCCCTATTTGAAGGTTAGCGTTCAAAGTGAAGTCTAACAAACTTAGAAAGATATTATATAGGCTAATTTTTTCTGTTAATTTCTAAGAAAAGGCTGCTCTCAAATACTCGTATTTACTCTATGTGCAAATTTCTCCATCCTGTAAACTACTAGGGCATGGAGTAGCACAGATTTGGCAGCTGGGAGATTCCAAACCTATTGTAACGCATGACTAAGAAATAATTATTAACACAAAGCAATGCTCTCAATGGGAGGACAGGTTCCAAGGGCCAACGTCCTGAAAGCTGTCCTCACATGAGGATTCATTGCAAATCACAGGGGAGTTTTGAAGCTTGCCCAACCATGAGACATAAAATGGCATTATAAGAAATTATAAAAAAGTTCAAATTAGCAGACAACACACATTGTTTACTAACATAAAAAGAAGAAAATCAATGTCGTGAACATCTAACACCACTCTAAAAGCAGCGGCCTCCAACTTTGTAATATCACTGTATAGGGATTTCTAGTTTTTTACTTTTATTTTGCTGGAAGCAAACATTTCTCTGTTGATACTGCCTGTTACGCAGGTCGTGTAACAGATATTCTTCAGAAGGCTACTGTTCCCCTGATGTCAAAAGAGGAATGCCAGGCAAGGTACCGGAAGCGCAGAATAGGTGACAAAGTGGTCTGTGCTGGCTATGATGAAGGTGGAAGGGATGCTTGTAAGGTAATGAAAAGAAGTAGCATATAGTTATATATTCCGACCATTTGTTCAAATAGATAATTGAATACTGTAATTATTTTTTTAATTGCTGTTAGTAAAATAGAACTGTTGATTAACGTGTCACTTTTGCATGTCAAAAGCACTGAAAATCAAGGTATATGCAAAACACTTCTTATGTGACACTGAAACCATTAGGGTTAAATTCCATGGCTAAGAACCTCTGAGAGTGTGTGTATATATATGTATCTCTCATCCATTTAGGGAATAAAACAGTATTCCTTTGGAGTATCAGGAGTCGAACCAGAGCAAATATAGTATTGCAAAGCATTTCTGCAATAACAGCAGGTTTCCTATGTGATTATTTTATTTCTTGACACGAAATACAGTACATAAAATCTTATTTTAAAGCATCCACTGTGTACAAACCAGAAAGGAGGGTGCAAGCAATGCTACTAAAATGCATGGGGGATGGAAGGCTAAAGACAACTTGAGCAGACTGTTTCTGTTCATTGTTAGAATTGAAAATGTCACAACAGCATGTTCTCAGTGAGTCAAATTCTGCTTTAGTGTAAACTCATGCACTTACATTAACTGAAATATCCTGAGTTAATTTATGCAAGAAGAAAATAGTCTACTTAATAAGATTAAATTCTCTACCAAATTCAGTATTTTCACTTTAAGCATTCAACAGTTAACATTTTTATGTTAAAATGTTACTGTTACTATGATTGGTGTTGATTATGAGGGAATAAAAATACTTGGAACTGGGAAGTAATTTTTTCTCTATACCAATTCAGCATTCTTCATCTGCTACAGTGTACCAGAACATGGAGATGCTGTTTTATAAAAACAACACAATTGCTATTGTCTCAACAACTCATAACAGCTACACTATAGGACCTTATGTTCCAAAAGATCAATTAGGAATAGGGAGAGAAAACAGACGTGTTTTATCCAGGGGAGGACAGTGTCACTCTAACAAGATAAACCATGAAGAGAACTGAGGTTTGTGTACTAAAACCAAGGTCATAAGAGAAAACATTGGCAAATTTGCAATTTTTCTCACTTGTGCGTGTAGTCTTCATTAGGTTTTAAATCGTCTGTGTAGATAAATTAAAACAAAACAAAACGCGGTAGTTTTGAACCGTACCAGGATGTGGAAATTATTTGCAATGACTGCAAAGAATTTAGAGGTTAATTTACTACAAAACCAGAAAACCTGCTTCAGTACTGTGTTAATTACCCTTAAGTGAAAGTTATTGACATCTAGGCACTTATGCTGGTGTTAACGCTGAATGATGCTGCTTTTAATCAAGGCTTGCTTTGAGAGAGAAGTACTGACCAGAGCTGTTCCTTGCCTGCTCTGTCTTTCTCCTGTGATGCAGGGAGATTCAGGAGGGCCACTGTCGTGCAGGCACGAGGAGGTCTGGTATCTGGTGGGCATCACCAGCTGGGGCGAAGGCTGCGCTCGCCCCAGGCAGCCGGGGGTCTACACAAACGTTGCTGAGTATTCAGACTGGATTCAAGAAAAAACGACGTAGCATGAGAGTAACCTGCTGGCTCAAAGGGATGTCATGGAATAATAACCCTAGGAGCAATGAGACAAAGCGTATGAAGGTGTTTTTTTTTTTTAAATGGTGTTTCTTGTTAGCCTGGAATGCGAAAAACTTGATTAAAAAAGTAGAAAAGTGGGAATGAATGAACTTTGCCGTTACTAAATAAAAAGCAGTAATAAAAATAAACTCTGTGGTCAACGATTTGACAAAAAAAAAAGAAAAGGATATGTCTGAACCATTGGTTTCTTCTGTCCTTGCTAACATTAAATGGGAATGGATGAGGTTGCAGGGCATGTATGGACCTGGGAGCTGGGACCTGCTCCTCGCTTCTGAGATGCAGACACAGCAATGGAGGCTTCCATCCCTTGTCCAAATTTGGTTGAAACGGGCCAACCAGTTACAAACTTACTAAGGGGCTTGGGGAAGTGAAACTGAGGCAGGGATAAGCCTATACAGTTGTATAAACCTTGTTTCCTTATGGTATTAGCTAAAAAAGTGGCAGTACTAACAGAGAAATCAAAACCAGGGCCCTGGCAAGCTCCTCAGTAACAATTTTGCAAGTATGGTAACAGCACTGTTTTTCCCTTCTGTTATTCTAATTTCTGTAGAAAGTTTTGTGATAAGGATGATAATGTGGATCTACTTCCCTTGAAGCAGAAAATCCAGAAACTCAATTAAAGAATCATCCCCTTTAGAGACATCATATGTCATTGGTCTTTAGCACAGTATATTTTTCTTTTCCAGTTGCCTAGCTCCCTTGATTAAAGAAACAGCTTTCTCTTCCTTTTTCTCGTTTTTTCCTTTCTCTTTATTTTGTGCCGGGTAGCAAATGCATTTTGTGGCCAAAGTTAACCCTAGTGTGAGAAGCAGCAGTCAAAAATTTATTATTTTCCGATAGTAAGAGGCAGCATTTCACACTGAATCAGAAAGGAAAGCACAGGACTTAGCGTTTGTCTTTGACGAACTTCATGAGCTTGTTTCCTAATCATCTGCATTACTTTAATTGCTGAAAATATGTTCTAGAAGGCTACTAGTAATTGCCACACACCCAGAGTGGGTATGTTGTACAGGTGAACAGCAGGAGTGGCCTTACAAGTAAATGAGGTTGTGAAGATTAATATTAAGTATGTCAAATTTATGGAGGAAAACAATCAAGCAGCTGAAAAAGACTTTTGCGTTTCATTTTTTTGGTGCTTTATTTGCAGCTAACTCTGAGGAAAAATGTAATTCCACAACTACAAGGTTACAAAGAATTGCATTTGTGCTTAAGTGTCCAAAGAGCCTCTGGGGTCAGAGTGCTTCTCGGGGTGTGCAGTGCTAAGCTGACCGCAGTCAACGCACCTGAAATTCCAAAGCTCTGTTCAAAGGCTGAAAGGTTTTGGTAGGTTGGTTTGTTTCTTAACGAACCGAAATTCAAAGCAAGGGGTTGCGTCACCTGTGGTGCAGAGTGCTGAAGGTCGTCTGCTTTGGGAATCCCCGTGGTGGCCGTTGATGTTCAGAGAGCCGACAGGCCAAGTGTGGAATGCCGAAGCAGAATAGGAGATAAAGGTGCGGGGTGATGTCCTTTTCATGCTCTGTTTAGTCCACAACTGGTTTAAAATACCAGCAAGCCTCGGACATGCTGTTGAAAACCTAGAGACTTAAACAAGGGACTGAGAAAGAGCAGGAGAAAATAGAAAACACAGCAAAAAAAGATTCCTAGCATTAGAATGTGGTTCTGTCCTCATGGGGAAGGAATGAATACAGCTGGAAAAGAGCTGCTGAAGAAATAAAGGAATTGCTTTAGTACAAAAACAGAGACTGAAACTCTCTAAAGAAGAATCATCAGGAGACCACCCGAGATACCCACCTGCCAATACTCAGGCTGTGTATTTGATAAAGAGCAGATGCAATGTCAAAACAATAACCTTTAATGCTTTCTCATAATAATGCTATTATCAGCTTCTTTTTCAAATACATACAAAATGCATGTGATTTTTTCTTTTCTTTTTTCTTTTCTTTTTTTTTTTTTGTGTGTTTTGTTTTGTTTTCTGCTATGAGAATTTCAGGGCTGTGGCTACCGGAGTAATGAAGAGAAATGGCAGCTCAGCAGTGCTCTGTAGACCTCTGGAGCTCTGTTTTTTTTCTCAGGGGTATACTCGGTGACAGCAATATGTCAAAGGAAACTTAGCTGTTCCTGTGGAAACAATAAGGGATCTCAGTAACTGCATACATCCTCCATGAGCCGCTGTTGACCAGATAAAGTATCTTATTCCAACATATTTTCACCTAGAGCAGATATTCTTCAGTGAAGTTTTGCATTAGTTTTCTGTCCATCCCTTGCAAATTCCTGATAGCTAAAAGGAATAGCTATTACATGGAGAACGCAGGAATTCCTGGTAGCTCTGCGAAGTCCTTATAACTTCATTTAAGAAGAACTACGTGAGGGAACGTTTGACCTTTTTGTGGATTTATACACCAGCACAATATGTAATTCGTTGAGACCTTTAGACTTATAGATAGAAACATATTGGTGTTATTAAGTGTTATGTTGCTTAGGCTTTCTGGTAGTTTGCACTAAATGAAAGGCAGTTTATGACCTTTATTTATTCTCCCTTCTCCTCTGCCTCCTTGGGGAAAAATAATTTTTAAAACCAACAACCACAAAACCTATCTCAATCTCATTAAAGAAAAGCCTGGCCATATATTTTAAACCTGCCTCTGTTTATGTTGGTACAGAACATAAACATCAGTGCTTTAGTTGTTATTTTGATTAATGGCAAGTGTCTCTGGTGGTTTCTTACGTTCAGCTCTTTAGTTACACTGAAAATCGATAAAGCTCATAATCTTACTTACACGAGACGGGCAGAAGTCTTGCAAGGGGCAAAGGCCACTGCTGATGTATTAAATGGCAGCACTAGTCTGTCCTGACTTCTTGTACAAATAAAGTTCCTTATCCCAGAAATTTACAGACTTGTTCAGGTACTGATGAAACACTTTATATGTGCCATGATAGTCTGGAGAGCAATTAGTTCGTCATAAAGTAAGGCATACTGTGGTGCTGCTCAAGTGGCCTCTTTACCTTGTAATAGCCCTCTTTGTAGTTGTTTTTAATAGAATCATAAACAAACAAAACCAGCTTTCCATTAAACCAGCATTGCATGGTGTTTCCTATGACTGCTAATGCTTTGCCTAATGTCTGAGGCTGAAGTATGTCTTCTTTCAAGTGATCTGAGCTGGGAATAAGAAATGAAGCCTCTCACTACTTCTTCCTGGGAGAACTAAAAATTCTGAGAGTGAAGATGTACAGAGATCACCAAGTATGCCCATTTCCTCTGCTTCCCCAGAAGAGGGGAAGGGAACAATTTGGTATAAACTTTTAGTATAAGTTTTATTTGTTCTGTGAAAAATTGTTATTCTGGTGTGGTGAAAAATGCATCTCAGATGACGAAAAATAAGGAACTGGAGGGAATAATTAATGGTGATGGTCTTCATAGTAGGACAACTCAGTTAAATTAAAAAATGAATTCTTATTCTCTGCCTAATTTCTAGTACATATGGAGGATTTTTTTGAAAATTATTGCTAGCTCATTCTGTCTATGAAATATCTGCATTATAATATATTAAAAATGCATTTCCACTTCAAATAGAGGGCAACATTATTTTGCCTCTTTGAACAATAATAGCAGATATGAAATACTGCATATAGTCAAGCATTTTCTGGAATAGTAAATTAATTGTTTTTCCTGTGGCCTTTGTGTTGTAAATCATGTTATAGATATTTATAGATGTATTAGAGTTACTGTGGAATGTTGTAATGTATGTTACAAGAATTTCTTTCATGACAGTTATGCAGTGGAGATGTAAAACAGTTGTTTTGTATCTTCTTAATGTTTCTTAATTTTCATAAAAAACAAAACAAGAATCGGTGCGAGTTGAACACAGACCAGCCCAAATGGTAGGTACTCACCTGGGCACCTGGAACTGAAAGCCTGATGGAGCACCTAGACATCCCTTCCTGGTCCACGCAACCGTACCCCAGGACCTGAAGATTAATGAGGTATGGTGCAGAAATGGAGTTAATTAGTCCTGTGTATGTTAGGAAGTTGCAGAGTCGTCTGAAGTGCAATGCTGCTCTAACATGACTGTGCTGCATTCAGACCTGAGCTTATTGCCACACACATCTGCTGTGATTTGCTGCTCTACATGGATGTACCAGTCTGGAGAAGAGAAGACTCTGGGGAGACCCCGTAGCAGCTTTCCAGTATCTGAAGGGCACCTACAAGAAAGCTGGAGAGGAGCTTTTTACAAGGGCGTGAAGTGATAGCGTGAGAGGGAATGGCTTCAAACTGGAAGAGGGCAGATTTAGATTAGATATCAGGAAGAAATTTTTGACTGTGAGGGTGGTGAGCCCCTGGCCCAGGTTGCCCAGATAAGTTGTGGCTGCCCCATCCCTGGAGGTGTCCAAGGCCAGGTTGGTTGGGGCTTTGAGCAACCTGGTCTAGTGGGAGGTGTCCCTGCCTGTGGCAGGGGGGCTGGAACTGGATGATCTTTAAGCTCCCTTCCAACCTAAACCATTCTATGATTCTATAAATTTTCAGCCTCAGGTCTGTACTTCCACTCCCTTTCCAATGATTTTACCATCTGGTAGATATATTTCTCCCAATTACCTCTTTGCTCATTTTTGCCCCCAAAGGTCACGTACAGTGTTGAGAAGAATGCTATGATTTTAATTATCAAACAAGATCTGGAGAAATTGCTGTTCTGGGGTGTTAATGGGTGATGCAACATCCCTGAGGTTTATTGCATTCCTTGTCCCTAGGACAGCATCACTTTTTCAGTCATTCCTGTTGGCTGAGTGCTGCTTATGGAAAGGTGCTTCTTAAAGGAACACCATCTATAACACTCCCGAAGCTTTTGTGTTTCTGCGCTGTGCATGATTGCCTTGTCCTGTGCATGACTCACCATTTAAGAAGTTAAAGCATAAGTATTTTTGGTTTTGAACTTGTGCCCACCACACTGAGTAGGGAACAAGACATACTCAACAGATCACCCAATGTGACTGGGGAAGGAGGGAGGAGCAGTGACATCCCAGGGGAGACGAGAGGAAGGTGTAGAGGGGGAAAGGCAAAGGTATGTCAGCTTTAGAGCTGCTTCTCTATTCTGGGCTTCCTGGGATTTGGCTGTTTTGACAGATAACTTGATGCCATAACCTTCACTGAATGCAGCTAATTTTCTGAACTCTCTTGTCAGAAGAACTGTGGTGAACAGTTAATCCAACTTTTACATGATTCATATTGGATGAGTCCACATAATCCAAAACTTTAGACTTCAAAGAGTCCAAAAGATGGGCAGAATGGGAGCACTGAAATAACTATAAACATGAAAACCAAATGGAATAAAGAGGTGGTATATTTGTTTCCAGTAAAGATATTCTGCTTATCTATAGAAAGGTTTGTATGGCTCTCAGTAAGCCTCTGATTTCTTTAATATTCACTGCAAGTTCAGCTAAAATTTCAGGGAAAAAGAGAACGGTTTTCACATATTCTAAAATAACTTTCAATAGTTTTGTCACTAGGTGGCACTTTTGCTCTAATTTGTCCTGTGTTTAATAGCTATGGCAAGAAAAAGAACTTGTTTAGTACAGCTTTGATTAGAGTAAGTGTGATTTCTAGATCTAAAAAGGATATGTTCAATCCTATAGCCGATAAATAACAGTAAATAATTAAATTAGCATCTGCATTTGTAGAACTTGGAGAGTTCAAAGACTGGATATGTTTCGCTCCAATTTTCTGCATGGCACAGAGAGGTTAAGAGACCGTAGGACACGAAGGCTGACCAAATCAAGCCAAGCAAGTGCTAGTTGCCCACAGCGCCCTGCCTATGGAACCCCATAGCGTTTCGTGTTTTAATAAATAGGCATCAAACCCATGGAAAGCCACAGTCGAGGCCCCGAGCACATCTGTTCGCTCTGGGGGGCCTGGCTCGAGGCCAGCCCGGGGACGGTGCAGTTTTCTGGCCCTGAATTGGGGAGCTGGGGGAGGCAGAGCTGGGAGAAACCTTAGCTTGGGGAGCTGTGTGTGAGCCTGGCCCTCACGCAATACTGCACGCTATAACCTGAAAGCAAACTCAGGCTGTACTTCTATAATATATGACCAGTCCTTATCACCAAAAGTATTAACAGAATTCCTTTGTCAGATTTTAATGTCTGGAAAAAAACAGTAGTGAGATTGTTTGAAATGGATAAAGCGCTCAGGAGTGGGCAGAGATGAAAATGTGAATTGTTATTCTCCAGCATTTGGTCCGGACACAACCCAAGGGGGACCAAGGAGAACGATGTCCCAGGTACTACAGGTTCTTGAGAGCCAGAAGGGTAAATAGTAACTTGCTGTTCTACTACAAGTCTATTGTTTCAAAGTGGTCATTAATCTTAGTAAAACTTGCACCAGTCAGGCAGGAGGAGAGAGATGTTCTTTACATGCGTCACTGAACAAACCAAAATTTTAGAGATATTTCTGGATTAAAGAAAAACTAACGGCCTTAAGTTATAGCAAGAGGGATGTTGAGAATGCCTGTCTGGAGTAAAGAGAGTGAAGTGGTGGGTAGGGGGGCAGTCGAGGATATTGTGGAACTTCCATCCCTGGAAGTATTTAAGGCTAGGTTATACCGTGGTGTAACTGGCCCTGCCTTGCACAGGGGAGGTGCGCTGGACAATCTTCCCTCCCTTCGCTACCTGTGATCGCCAACAGCAATACTAAATCATGGGTTTGGTTTTTTTTTCTACAATACATATGGCTTTTTGAACTTGAAATATCTTTAGAAGAATATTTGTTTGTTTGTTTTTCTTACCCATTCTTTAGCTGGTACAGTCCTTCCACTCTCCTGCAAGAAACAGATTTTTTTTATTTTGGACTTATCTTCCTTCCCTGCAATTTTATTTGTTTAGACAGCTCAAGTCCATTTAAATTCATAATAAACTGAAAGGAATAAAGAAAAATGAGAAGACAAAATAGGCCTAAACATGATTAATATAAAGTCATGGGTTAGTTGCGCCAGCCCGGTAAATGTGATTTTTGCCGTTAGCAGGAGAAAGCACCAACTTTGCAGTGCCCTGGCTTTGCAGGGACCCAGCACTTGTCTGTGCCTCGGCCTGAGCTGGTCGTGCCTTGGTTTAACAGTTGTGCAGTAGTCAGTGACTGCTGCTGCCTGACTTTTTTTAGCTTGAGCGATGGGAAACCGTATGTGGTGAACTCCAAAGAGCCCAGAGAACCAGTCTGCAACAAACAACAGCCCCCTGGGGTAACAGGGCTGGGGGGATGCTGAGGGGCATCTTTCAAACTTCAGCTGGGAAGCAATGAGAAAGAAGCAGACTGTGGTAAAAAGCACAAAAAGACAGCTTCAGGATAACTTTGGGATCCCCACCATGAACGTCATAGTATTCCCAGTGAAGGACTGAGGATGCTGATGGTTGCTGTACCCACAACACCCCTCTCCCCCCAGCTCCGAGACCCTCTCAAGGAAGCCTGAAACCATTGACCTTACGACCCAAGGGGACACGGGAAGGGCAAGCACACACCGGAGAAAAGGGGTATGTAGTAAGAAGGACTATTTTCTTTCTACAGCCATTTTTCCTGTATTATTCATGCAGCTTTTCTGTGTTAATTGGGCAACATGGATTATTAAGCTGTTAAAACCTTAGCTGGACTGGCAATACATTTTAAGTGTACATATGTGGTCCATTTCCTTTTGTACACAAGAGTTTTTCAGTGTGACATAAAGTAAATGGAGATTTACCTTGGGTTAGGGAGGCATGCAAGGAAGAAGTAGAAAACCATCTCAAGGTGGTAGCAGAACTTCAGTTTGGAGTATTGTTGTCCATTGATTGAAAAATAAGAAAATGAGTCCTTTTGCAACTCTTTCTGTTGCTTCTGAACTCTCCTATTGCTCTGCATAATACAATGGAAACTCATCTCATTTAGCCTCCAGGCACTACCTAATGAAAAAACATCGGTAAAATAAATAACTCATAGTGTCCTCATGAATACAGTTAATATCGACATATAAAGATTTTGTACCCGGTTGGTATTGATTATTTTTTAATTTTCTACAGAATGTTCTGTATTTGGTATTCCTTTTAAAGCTGCGGCTGCTAGGTTTGTAGAACTGGGTAGGAAGGTCACCTTTATACATAGAAAGTACATTTCTGTCTCTTGTGGTTGCAGGGAAAAAAGCTGAAAAACATGACCCATGGCCATCCTAGAGGCTTACAAGCTACCATTAGTATTTGTAAGCAGTTTTTCCAAACAAAAATTCTCCTGACATTAAAGCTTTTTTCATTATTTTCAGAGATCTGACTCACAGCTGTCACGTGTGCAGTGCTGACAATACTACGTAAACCTTCAGACCAGATGAAGGGTAAATCTGAACTAAAAATGTAGCCAAATGTTCAACCAGAATTTAAATTCAATAAAATATGACCTGAAATTCTTGCATTCCCTTTTATCTATAGTGCAGACTTTTGTGAGTAATTTCAGTAATAGAATCATAGAATAGCAGGTTGGAAGGCATCTCAAGCATAACCTGGTCCAACCTTTCTTGGCAAAAGCACAGTCCAGACAAGATGGCCCAGCACCCTGAATGTCACTGACATTGGTTCCTCAAAGGTCAATGTGCACTGCTGAAATACTCCAAACCACAGATGATATGCCTGGACTTGGTGTTACTTTTCCATTCCAGAAGCGAACTCTCTATATCAACACTATCCAGACCTACAGATATAGACAAAATTACCCTGGAGAAGGACTCTTGGAAAAGAGATGGGTAGGGTAATCTTGCAATTAAAACTGGAATTTGAAAGAGCTGATTGTTTGGAGCATGTCACTTTTTCTTTGCTTCAAGAGTATCACTTATGATGCGTCTCTACACTTCTGTGCTCTGGCCTGACTGGGGAAAGTCTCCAAGGTAAATAATAATAATAATAATAATGGTTTATCATTAGGAAATTATGACAATATTTTCAGCTGCTCTTTCTATGCTTTGATTGATGGAGAGACTCCCAGCTGCAGTGTTTCACGGGTGCACTTACAGCACTGTGATGACCATCTACAATACTTCAGGGCAGACAAGATTATAGAGAGATAACTCGTGTTTCCTAAATGCATTGTCTGAACACAAGGGATACCCACGGTGAAATGACTCACGCCTGCCTGGTAAGTGAGACATTTCTTTTTCAGGGAATTGCTCTCAGAACCTTATTACTGGCATTACTTGTACGTGGCATCAAAGCAGCCTATTTTTTGGTGCGTGTTTTGATGCAGGGCAGAAGGTTACTTTATAACACATCTAACACATGCTGTTTGATTTATTCAGCCAAAAATCTAGATTATACCCTGTGAACTTAATAGAAATGATTTCGTATGCCATCAGGAACATAATTTCTTGGTGGTAATAAGTGTTACAGGATAACCAGTCATTATGAATGGACATTCCCCCATATTTGAAGAAATCTATATCTGGACCTGACTTGGCTACTCCACGAGTAGAGCTCACTTCACTAACTCTTATCACTTTGATTCTTGTTTTGTTTGTTTTAAGGCCAGCTGGGTGGGCAGTGAAGGGCTTTTGATGAGGTAAAAATGATGTTTCAAATAGAGGTGCAATTATATTTCCTTAAGATACATTGCAGGAACAAAAGAAGTACATTTTCTAGACCATCATAATTCATAATATAGGTGATTCTACAGTGAAATGAATTATTTCTGTGTAGACGAGAGGGAAGTGACAGACGAATGTAGAGGGTAAACGAACAAGTTTTTCATATATATACGTTGGTTTCTTTTTCAGAAAATAAAATAACTGGTCCATGTATATATATATATATATTTTTTTTTTTTTAGGAAATAGGATGGGAATGTCCAGTAAACTATAAATATTAAAATCAGTTGCTGGCATTTTACTGAGTATAATGCTGAGGTGGATAGTGGACCTGTGTTTCAGATGCTATCATCAGTTTTGTAAATAATAGGTCTGCTGTTTTGTTCAATGTTGCTGTTACATTATTCTTTGTAATGTACAGTCAACAGACATTTTTGACTGGTTGGGATCATTCCATTTCCCATTTCATTAATGTTTAGGGTATGAAACATTCCTCATGAACCAAAGGCTTTTCTAAGCATGGAAGAGACAGCAAAAGGGGTTGTGGCCATTTGTAGAATGAACGCACAGCCCAGGCAGCTTAATAACAGCTGTGGACCAATTTTGCTTTGAGAGACCATCTATTATACCTGTAAGCACATAAGAAGTA
The DNA here is from genome assembly GCA_017639485.1 of Pluvialis apricaria. NCBI lineage: Eukaryota > Metazoa > Chordata > Aves > Charadriiformes > Charadriidae > Pluvialis > Pluvialis apricaria. Next base: position 6,889,621 of record CM030010.1, read on the forward strand.
TAAAGAAAAAAATCTCTGAGGCTACGTACCAGAGAGATGTTAGTCAAATTAGTGTACCTGACAACTCCTCTAGATAAGGCATTGTAAGAGCTGCTGTTGCATTCTGTAGTTACACTAGTACAGCGGAAAGTAAACAAACAGAAAACAAAGTGCATTTTTGGATGTTCTTTATTTTTAGACTGCAAACATTCCTAATGAAGACTGTGACATTTTCATTAAGTATATTAAGAAAGTATTCATTCGATATGTAGTTGGTTTTCTTGACAAAGATTCTCAGTGTGTCCGTTAGGTCTCAGTTTGACTACACAATTTTTATTTGGTAAATAGGATTCTTAAGCCATTGTGGTGTTTGGTAAACTCCTCCTTCACCCTATATTGCATGCAGTTGTGAGAATACAAGCCTAGATAACCACATTAAATAACCTTTCAATCTTCCATGCTTTTATTTATCATCACTTTGCCTCCTGGCATCAGCACCCTCACCTCAAAGACCATTTTTTGTGTTATCAGACATGTTTGTTATACCAGAAAGGCTAAGTTGCTTTCCCCTTACCGTATGAGTTTACAGAGAAAGTAAACAGTGTAGCAAATATCTTTGTGTGAGAGGATTAAATAAGTTTCTGCTGGAATAATTACTTGTTAAGATAAAATGAGGGGTGGGCAGACCTCTTTGACATCAGGGAAGGAGTTAGAAGAAACTGGAGGATGTGCTGGTGCTCAGCAATACACGTAAAAAGACTGGTGCTCCCACTGCAATTTCAAACTGCAGAAAAGATTAAAATTTATGGCTCGAGGGAAGATTGATGAAAAAGCCTACACAAAAAAAAAATTACTGATGAGAAAAAAGAACAGGGATAGACTGGGAGAGCTAAATAGACTTTGGCAGTTGAAGCATGCAAACATGCAATAAGGCAAGCAAGAGGAGAAAATGAAGTACTGCTGACTTTTGGACTTCTAACTATTCCATAAGCACAAGAAAGAGCAATACTTTTAAAAGAGAGGGAATACAAAGGCCCAATTCTGTCCATCAGCACTATCAGGTAATATAGATAAATTATATTTATATTCTATTATTTGCAGTGCAAATTATACTTTGCTGACGGATGTTCAAAGTTCATGGAAGCACAATAAGGAGCATCGCCGTTCGTGATTACTCTGGCACTTTTTTGAAGTATACAGATACCAGCTTGAACTGTCCCAGCTATATTCAGCCAGGGCAACATTTACATTCTCCTCATCTACCTTTTACTTGCAGTTTCTTTTGAAGAATTCTCCTCTTCTTTTCTGTCTGAAAAACAGCCTTGAAGTGTCGCAAGAATGAAATGGATGTCGTGGCCTTGTGACCCTGAGGGTCAGAGCTTTTCAGATGTGGCTGTGGTGATCCATACACATTAAGCAAAAAATTCCAGCCAGAGTGAACTCAGAGGTAAAGTCTTCCGACTATAAAAGTAGCTGATACTGAGTTGAACAGCTTGGGACTACCTACAAGGAAAGGGAAATTCTGGTCCTATTCAAGTTGGCGAGTAGTTCACCTCTCCCTTCAGCGAGGCCAGAGCTTCTGGCTCTGCAGGATATTGTCCTATATCTTCTCTATGCTGTACCTTCAGGGCTGCAAAGTGCCATCAACAGAATGACTTGTAAAAGCTCTGCTGTATGACCGGAGAGGGCTGTGGGCTGTGCTCCTGGAGGTGATCCCTGAGCCAGGTCTGCAAAGCCCCACCCTGGCCACCAGGAACAATTTAGTGCTCTTCCAGAGCGAATTAGCTCCGCTGAACAACAAAGCTAATTAGCCTGGATTCAGCATAGTCCTGATGCAACGGGATTCTTGCTCTTTTTGTTTTGTTTTGGTGCTTGTTCAGAGCTCGGGTGCTTATTCATGTTGCTAAATTGCACCGTATGGGCATGCCTACAAAGCAGAACCTTCCCTGCTGCCTACACAAGTAACCAGGATCTATGCTTGGTAAGTGTCTCTCTTCATTCCTCAGTGGTTTTATCAGTTGTCTTTCTCAGCACATGAACTTTCATCATTACTTATTCAGCAGAGCTTCTGTCTTTCATCTGACCTTGTCTGTGTTGGCTGAGGACGTTGGATGTTCATTTAGCTGAACGAGCATTTGTTGGCTGTTACAGTACATTTAAGTGCAAGAAACATTTTGAAGAATTCAGAGAGGCATGAATTAAATCTGTTCCTGGGTGATATAGCATATGTCCTCAGATACACATTTTTTTTATATCTTCTGTTCTTGATAGCCTAACTTGCCTTTGGAAATTAAGAAATTTGTATCAATAGCCAAGTACCTGACTACAGAGGAACTAGCTCTATTTCACCAGGACAGGTTAATAGTACTCCAAAGTAAGCTTTAAAAGTCTGTGCAAGAGTAAACACTTCACTAGATATGGTATAACTTTTATCTAAAGAGTATTAGGTCCAAGTCTCCGTGCCTCCCTGAGGTATTTTATATATCTGACCTAGGAAGGTATTCTATATATCTCACCTAGGACAGCCATCTTCTTTGAAAACCTAACTCCAAAGATTTTCCTTGTGGGTGGGATGACTGTTAAAAACTTTTCTGAGGGTTAATGCATCATTAAAAGTAGTGATGGATACATCCAGAGTACCTCATCTTCAAAAGCGTGAAGAAGCATTGAACAAGACAAAGAGTGTCCTTGGACTTGAGGCTAGGACCAGGGCTTGAGTGGGTAGGAGGGGAAAGGTTGGTCCTCAGCTCTCACCCTGACACAGGCTGAACCTGGGCTGTGCTTCCCGAATGTGGGAGCTTGGAAGTGCTTGTGGGTCCCTCAGCTTTGACTTAATATTTACACTACAGGCTTATTCTTTGCCTATCCTTATGCCTAAAGAAGTTTGTGCCCTGAAAAGAAGCAAACAAAAAAGTAATTGAGACTTGTGATAACTCCATGAGATTAGCAAGACTGAAATTAGTTTTAGAGCATAAGGTTATGAAACAGGGATGTTTTTGAGGGCTTTTTGGTGAATTCATTTCACTGTGCATGCTTAAAGATAATTAATACTAACGTTCAGAAATGTAACACTTATACTGTTAGAAGGAAATCCTGAATATTTATTTGGTTACAAGACTATGTGAGTTCTCAGGTGATTACTCTTTAAACTTCACTGGGACAGTGGCTTAGTCTGGAAAAACTCATCACACAAGTGTTCTCATTCTATGTTCTTAAAAAACTACATTTTGAATAGTGTTTTTAGCATGGCTGTAATGTCTTTTTTAGAAGTATTTTCCTTTGATAGATGACTTGGAAATAACCACCTCAGTAAAAAGACCCGAAGCATAAATTGTTGGTTGTTAAACTATTTGAATCTAGGGATCTTTAACTGCATTATACATTAATACCAGACTGAGTTTTAAACACCTACCAATTTTGGATGGCTTATTTATGCCTGTTTACTTTTTGAGAGTTTTTCAAGGGCTTTTTGAAGCTTCAGAGGTCTTTACTACTTTTCACAGCAAATGACAGTAAATACTTGAGTAAATGTAGCAACAGCCTGTGACATGCGATACAAGTTGTAACTTCAAGGTGTGCTACATGTTGCAGCTATCTAGTGTTCTCAGTGAAAATACTTCTCCCCCTCTTTTCCCCCCTCCCTTTTTTTAAATCAGGGCCACACTCTTAACACCACCTATCCCCAACTCTGTCTCATTTATCCCCCACCACCCTCCCCAGAAACCAACCAGTTCTGTCCGCATATTTCAGCTTTGGAAATTACTGCATCATTTTAAACAAAAATTGTGTTTCTCGTCAAAAAGTCCCCATCTTTTCTCAGTCCTCCAAAGAAGGTTTTATTTTTAAAGAAAGCTCCACCATGGTAGTGCTAAAAAAGAAGATCCTTTCGAGTAGCTTCTCTCCCAGAAGAATTGTAGAGACAATCACATGAACATTGGGAAAAAGGAGACAATCACATGAACATTGGGAAAAAGATTGGTACCTCTCTCTCCCGATTTTCCCCTCCTTCTCTGTGCAATCCCGTTGATTTGCAGCACATCTGACATCCTGGTGACATTTTTACAGGCACACAGGACCCAGCAGCATAAGAACTCAGTTGCCTTCCCTTCTCTAGCGTCAACATGATAATAACATATGAATGATAATAATAAAACTATGGGTCACATAAGACCTGTGGACAAACAGCAGGTATAAGAAGCACTGAAAAAGAGCTCCTATATGGGTACGGGGTTTTGGTTTTCTGTTTGCTCATGTGAGTGGTTTTTTTTCTTTATTTCTTTTTTTTTTTTTTGTATATTAAGTCAGAGGTCTTGCATCTGCCAACCATGAGTTAAGCAGCCTGCTTTTTTCCAAAGTCTGATCACATGAGATAGGAACCCAGATGGCAATTCTTAGTGCGATAATTTAATTCTCACTACTTAGATATCTCTTTCCCTTACAAATCCCTGGGAATTAACTGTGCAATTAATCTGTTTGAATCTTCCCCAGCTACACAGTACAAAAAGCTATCCTTCCACTAATGAATTCACATTTTATTTGCCAAATGTGGGATCATATCTCAATTACAATTAAGCATGCTCACTTAGAGAGGTGTAGTTGTATTCATTCAGCTATCTAGTTGCATATACACCCAGGAAAACACAGAATTTCTTTCCTTTTTACTGTCTATTGCTCCCTGGGGTCCTAGGGTTCTTTGACAGTGGAAGAAGCAGACAGTTAAATATTTAAAATATCAGGTGGTTTGTTCCTTTCTTAATCAAATTTTAATTGATAATGATAGGGATAAAATATATGAAGAATTGCTTTTTTTTTCAGCCTTTCTCAATTTCTTTGATGTTTCTGGAGTCTGTTTTAGCTTCAAAGCACCAAATTTCCTGAAAACACTCTTGGGGATGTAGAAAGTCCTTGCCTACTCAGGGTAGGAAATTTAAGCTTGGATAAGCGTGATTTTCAAGGCTACCACTTGAAGTTATGTGCTTTTTCATAATCCTACAGAATGGCAGATTAGGACAGGCTGAAAATAGAGCAAACGATTCTTTCGTTTCTTAGCACATGGAAAAAATAACACCAAAATATTGAGCTTCATTTTAAACTCAGATACTACTGTTTTCTTCATTTTGAATTTGGTTAATTTACAATTGTTTTTATGTTTGTCTTCCTATGTTTACCTGGTAACTCTAAATGCTAGGCAGTACTTGTGCATTGTTTTTATGGAAGCAGTTCTCACAACAGGACTCCAGCTTTCAGAGGAACACCAAATACTGAGGCATCTGCGATTCAGGATGTGAAAACTAGCAATAGTAGATCACAGTTGCGGTGGGATGCATCCTGTGCATTTATTAATAGACAGCTTTTTGGCTATAATTAAGATTATAATTTATATAAACAATCCTGACAAATTAGTCCCTGATTCTGCAGTCTCAAATTCATTTAGATTTAATTTCTGTGGCTGGAACTGAGTGTTTCAGCTAAGTATTAGTAATCTAAACCCCTGAATCAATCGACCTCGATTGCCCTGATCAGTCAATAACTTTCTGAAAGTGTAACAACAGGCATAGGAAAGATATATTCTTTTGCAATTGTTCCCTGAGAAACAAAACTTTCCTGTTACTTAGAACAATAAAAATGGTCACTGGAGGGTTTGTGAAAGAGTTGGAAAAACAGCTGATGGTTAATTAAAATTCTGAGTGCCCAGGAAAATGCTTTACAGGGACACAAACATCGCACTGAGAAGCTCAGACTGTGAGACTTTGTGCATACAAGAATGCTGCCCAAATGCACGTACCCAGAGATGGATAGAACTGATTTCCCATTGCTTACACCTTGATAACCAAAAATGGAGTGCTCCACAAGCCCCTCTGTCCCGATTGAATCTGCAGGCCCCTCAGCAAGACTCAGGTTTATCAACAAGTCTAGGCACGTGCAACAAGACTTACCTGTGCATAAGGAACTCGTATCAAAGATCTGTGAATAATTCACACTTAAAGAGCTTGCCTGTGGAGACAAACTCCCATTAGAAAATCTCTGTTCACAAACTGGGCTTGCTGCTGCTTCTTGTAGCGGCAGTGATGGGTAATAATCTTGTGATCAAAGCACCCATCCAGAAAATGGGGAATGGGATCCATGTCCTCCTAGTCAGAAGGTGTGCCAAATCACTTGCCTTATTTCTGTGAGGAACATCATAAATATGACATGGCAGGAATGTTCTCTATTGTTTGTTGCAGCTGGTCACTATGAAGCAAAGAGTGTGAAGGAGAAGAGATAAAAAGTTTCACTCCCTAGGCCAGTGGGAGGCAGAAGGAAGTTTTTGGTTCTTGTCCCTGTTGCTTGTTTCCATGCTGTACACAATGAGGGGATAATGTAAAAGAGGTGAGAGGTTACGGAGCAGATCATCTTGAGTGCCATCACACAACATGTACAGGACAACCAGGTGATAAGGCCCAGTCAGCACGGGTTTATGAAAGGTGGGTCCTACTTGGCAAACCTGATCTCCTTCTACGACAAGGTGACCCACTTAGTGGATGAGGGAAAGGCTGTGGATGTTGTTTACCTGGACTTTAGTAAAGCCTTTGACACGGTTTCCCACAGCATTCTCCTGGAAAAACTGGCTGCTCATGGCTTGGATGGGTGTACTCTTCACTGGGTAAAAAACTGGCTGGATGGCGGGGCCCAAAGAGTGGAGGTGAATGGAGTTAAATCCAGTCGGTGGCCAGTCACAAGTCGTGTTCCCCAGGGCTCAGAGCTGGGGCCGGTTCTCTTTAATATCTTTATCAATGACCTGGATGAAGGGATGGAATGTACCCTCAGTAAGTTTGCAGATCACACCAAGTTGGGTGGGAGTGTTGATCTGCTTGAGGGTAGGAAGGCTCTACAGAGGGGTCTGGACAGGCTGGATCCATGGGCCGAGGCCAACAGTATGAGGTTCAACAAGGCCAAGTGCCGGGTCCTGCACTTGGGTCACAACAACCCCATGCAGCGCTCCAGCCCTGGGGCAGAGTGGCTGGAAAGCTGCCCGGCAGAAAGGACCTGGGGGTGTTGGTGGACAGATGGCTGAATGTGAGCCACAGTGTGCCCAGGTGGCCAAGAAGGCCAAGAGCATCCTGGCCTGTATCAGGAATAGTGTGGTGAGCCGGACTAGGGAAGTGATCATCCCCCTGTACTCGGCACTGGTCAGGCCCCACCTCAAGTGTTGTGTTCAGTTTTGGGCCCCTCACAACAAGAAAGACATTGAGGCGCTGGAGTGTGTCCAGAGAAGGGCAATGAAGCTGGTGAGGGGTCTGGAGCACAGTCTGATGAGGAGCGGCTGAGGGAACTGGGGTTATTCAGCCTGGAGAAAAGGAGGCTGAGGCCTTATCACTCTCTACAACTCCCTGAAAGGAGGGTGTAGCCAGGTGGGAATCAGCGTCTTCTCCCAAGTAACAGGCAATAGGACAAGAGGAAATGGCCTCAAGTTATGCCCAGGGACGTTTAGATTGGATATTAGGAAAAATTTCTTTACTGAAAGAGTTGTCAAGCATTGGAACGGGCTGCCTGGGGAAGTGGTTGAGTCACCACCCCTGGAGGTATTTAGAAGATGCGTAGTTGTGGTGCTGAGGAACATGGTTCCACGTAGATGTGGTGCTGAGGAACTTGGCAGCGTTAGGGTTAATGGCTGGACTTGATTATCTTAAAGGTCTTTTTCAACCTAAACAATTTGATTGTATTCTATTTGCAAAATGAGCTGACAGGCATTATTGGATGAAGAGATGTACCTGAAAAATCTGGACAGACTTTTAGGTACATAAGCCCTTTGTCAACTCTGACACAGAGAGACCAAATACCAAACTAAGTAGGATCAAGTGTCCTGGTTATAACCAAACTGTGTTAAACATATATACAATTTGAGGAGGAATTTAGGATTGGGAGAGAAGGGGTTGGTTTAGTAGAAGTGAAAGAAAATGTGATGAGCACGAAACATAGTTTTCCTCCTAGTTCATGCTATTCAGTTAGAAATTTTTCCTCTGACACTTGTTGTTAAAAAGTTCTGGTGGACCCCTGTGGAGGTCCAGTTCTCTGGCTCTGGTTCGAGGTGCTGCTCTGGCTGTGCAGTCCCGTCTCAGTGACGGAGGCTGTGTTGTGAGCGGCATCAAGGGACAGTGCTGAGATGGAAACAAAAAAGACAGGTGGGGAAAAAAACGTAGCGGGGGGTTTGGGGTTGTATAAATAAGGAACAAAGATCTGAGAGGTCGGGGTGGGGTGACTGTTGTCTGAAGATTGTTCTTCTGGTAACTTGCTGTTATTTGGGCTGCTTCACTGGGCTGAAACTCTGCTATTTATAGTACTTAGTCATTGTGTAAAACAGATGTATCTTATTATCCCGGGAGTCACTCAAGAATCAAAGATGTGCATGTTTCTCATGAAATGTGGGGGTTATGTCAGGTCTTTGGAACTGAGGAAAAAAATGGTCGTTCTTTTATTTTTGGAAAGTTAATCATGCATTTAGGGTGACAACAGATCTGCTTCGGTAAAACTGTATGAATAATTGGTTTTATCCCTTGGCAGATGAACCAAACTTAAAAGAATATTCAGGTCAAACTTCAGTACAAATTTAGCAAGTTTCTTGGGTAAATCAAATTTGTTTCATTTTCATGCTGTCCATTTTTAACCAAATATGGAAAAAAGCCAGTTGGATCCAAAAGGATAAATCGCTGAGGGAAGCTGCTGACCTTTCACAGAACAGGGAGGAGCAGAGACCTGACCTTCTTGGAAGGGTTCCCATATCATTAAACATCATCAGGGTAGGGCTGTTTCTGTCACCTCAACCATACGCTACATGATATAAACAAGGGAAATGCAGAGAGGAATTAAAAAACCTGATTAAGGCTCTTGCCTGTGGCCTGACCTGCTATGCTTTTTGTGTTCTTATCTCCGAGTTTAGATAGATAATAACATTGCACTCACATCTTGTGTTACGTCATTATCCCCGAGTGGCTTTTGTGTAAGTGTCCTATTCTAGTCAACGAAGCTTAGAGAGATATTAAATATAAGCAGGAGAGGAGTTTAGGGGAAGATATTTTTTCTGTCTTATGACATTTCGGGCTTATGCTGTTCCTGCTTGCTTTTTAGTTCAGTTTTAATAAAGTTTTAAGCATTTCTACAGGTGTTTAAACTCCTAAACATCTAGAATTTATAATTTCTTCTAATGAAATCAAAGAAATCTTGTTCTTACAGTCTCAAAGAATTTTTTTCAATGTTTTCCTGAAGTAAAAGAAACACAGTGTTATTTTTCACAAGCATATAATTGTTATAGATGCATTCACCTTAAACTGTGTCATCTCCTTCAAATTTATTTTGTGTCCAATTTCAATTCCCTTGGAGTCGTGCATTCAGTATAATATCAAATTTTGTCATTTTTCAAAGTCTCTAGTTAATATTTGAACAGAAAGAAACCATTTTATTTTGTAATAAGAATTTTAACTTGCTTTGTGGGAAAAAATCCAATGTCCTGTTAATCCTGGAAATCCTGTTTCTGTTCACAGTCTGGTGAAACAGCTTCAGATTTATTTCATGCCTCACAGGCACAGCTGAAGTGTTAATACCAGAGGAGCTACCATCCTGTTCAGTTGGACTCAGCCTGTCCCAATGGCTATGCCAAGGATGTGAAGTGGCTGCCACATGGACTGGTTGTGTTGGGACTGAGCAAGTAACTCATTTTGTCACACAATTGCAGTAGTTTGGGTAAAGAACTGCTACAGTTTTGAGAGCTGGGAAGGAAGGGCTTTAAATAGTAGTTTCCCAGTAGAGCTTTCTTGGAGAGGAAAAGTGAATGTAAAAACTGATGTTGACTCCTTTCTTGTATTTTAGATGGAGCTCCAGGTTCTGTGACGTACTGCATCTTTCATTTTTCTCACAACAAAGCACGGGAGGGGGAAAAAGTGAATCCCACAACTTTTACTTTAGCAGTCTTGAGGAGCCATGGCCTGGAGATTTCAGGACATTTCAATTCTATGATTTTAGGAAAAGAAAAGTCTAAGACTCAGCCCCTTAGCCTAGCAAATCTAAAACTGTCTGGACTAACCTCACACTGTTCAGCCTAGTTGCTTTCAGGACTGACTGCACAGTTGAGTTTCAAAGGGAGTGCAGCTTAGGCTTTTGTGAGCAGCGTAGCACAAGCATCTCTGAACTTTTCCTCATTGCATTAAACACTCCTTCCCACCTTTCACTCCAAGGCTCTGGTTTCAGCAGCTTTCTGTTCTATTTTATTCCTTGCTGCTTCTCTGTCTGTTTTGTAAGAGAGAGGAGAGAGTCCTGACCTTTGAGGACACCTTGGTGCTACTATGTGGTGTTAATAAAATGTATGTTAAATATTGCAAAATTGCATGTTGAGTGTGTCTGGATTGCTGGTCGCTGTCTGGAAATAATATTTCACAAAAGGTAGTGAAGGAAGCACATGGTTTGTACGCAGTTTGAAGTATTAGCAAGTACTTGAGCTGAGGGGGTCATTGACTTGGAGATATTGAACTATTAACATTTACAGGATTTCTTCTGTGATAAGGGCGAAGGTGGCCATGCTAGAGGTGAAATTCTACCTTCTGCTGGAGCTGGGATTTTGACTCAGGACTTTACCGCAGAAAACAGCTCTCTTTGTTGCGGCTCACTCTCTCTAACATCAGGTCAAGTGATGCTCTGGCTTCCAGCTGGGTAGAGAGGTGCGGATCAAAGGAAACGGAAGGATTTGCAACAAAGATGGACAGGGTCTAGCAGATAAAGCTGACACAAAGCCAGGATCAAGAGGAACCTTAAGCTTGAGGTTTTGAAATTCTTGTTTTATCTGCCTGTTTTTAAGCCTTGCATGGTCTAAAACCAGCTTTAGTTGACTTTCCTGGAAAAAGAAGCTTCTTGGTTTGATCCCTAGGCGGCCAGAATGCTACTTGCTGGGTATTAGGGAGGAAAGCAAAGGTAGCATTCTGCTGTGAAGATCAAAGTATGTTCAGCATATAATCCAACGCTGACAAAAGCTGGCAGAATGCATCACTTTCTAGCCAGGACTTTTTCTGTCCCTGCATCAGAGAGAAAAATAATGGAAAATTTTATGGTACCGCCTCTTTTCCCTACATTAGAATTGGCTGAAACCTCCCGCCTGAAGAAGCATCACGCTGTTTTCTCAGTTATAGGCACAATGCATGAAGGATTTAGCAATGATGCTTTTAGCCCTCTAGGTCATTTTTGGTATGAATGCTCTAAAATTCATAAAGTGCTAGGGAAGACTTTGGCTTAGTGCTAATTTGAACCATCAATAGATGCAATATTCAAAATCTGTGTAACACTTAAGACTGATTAAAAAACCTAAAGGAACTGTAATTAAAGTTTAATAGCTCATAGACTGCAATATAAGATAGCCTTTCATTTTGTAATTTTCCATTAAATTAATTGTGGTAAGAAATGGCAGTTCCCAAAAAGGTGAGTAGATGGACTCTCAGACAGTACTGATACATACCCTTGTAATTCATCTCAAGTAATTAAAAATATTTATGCAAGAGTAGGACAGTGAGGAATCAATTTATGTAAAGCTCTCTGCTGAATCACTGTGTGCTTAAGGTTAAGCAGGTATCTAAATGTTTGCTGCCTCCAGATCAAAGGACATGAAGAGATATTTGATGCTGATCCTCTAAGTAAGTAACCTTTGCTGCAGAAAGAAAAGGAGGGGTGATTTTTGCACCCCCGCTCCCCTTCTCCAGCACCTGGGTTTTATTCATGCAAGCACTTTGCAGTGCAGGCTCTTCCCTGCAGGTTTTGTGGAATTGTGATGCTCGTGCTACGTATCCTGATTAAGAAGTGGCAGGGCCACCCAAAGGCTAAATCAGGGCAGAATCTGATCAGCGACAGTTATCCCGAAAGAGTTGAAGTGAAAGGAAAGAGGAAGGACTGGGAAGAGGAAAAGACAAATATAAAAAGAGAAGAGAGAAAGGTGGGCTGCAGGGTGGGTTTTGTAAATGGTCATTTGAGAAATAGAAAGGTAGTTTGTAAAAGATTCCAAGAGAAAATACTATTTCTTTAAACTTGGTTTTGGGTTGCTTTTTGAAAGGTAGATCTTGCTACAATTTTCAGTCAGTGCTTGAATGGATGAGGAATTTTTTTAAAGGTGGATAACAGATATTAAGGCCAGAGATGTTTATCCTATTTTCTGTCAAATTAAATTAGAGCATGACTCTAAGAATTTAGACAATATATATACGTGCGTGTGTATATATATATATATATATATATATAAAATTGCATGGCTCTGACCACAAAGAGGAAATTTTATTCTAGATTCAGAGGAATATTTTCATGCAGTAAGATACAGATAATGCAAAAAAGAGATTAATAGCCTTTAATCCTGGTGAATGGATAAGTGAGGTCATGTCTTGCAAGGCAAAGAATGACAACAGACTACATCCACTGTATTTCCTGAGTGGGTGGGGTCACTTCAGTCCTTGGTAGCACTATGTTGTTTGTTTTCCCTTTGGTTTTGCATTAAATGTTAAAAAGGCAACTGAATACTGAATAGCTTTGTAATGAAAAAAAAAAAAAAAAGACTAATTTCTTATGAGAAAAATGAGAGGAACCACATTTAAGTGTATCAATGGGGTGAAAGCTCAGTAAAACAGAGCTGTAATCACTGACAGAGATCTCTGCATGGAAGTGCAATGAAAGTCAACATCATAGTGATGAGAAAGGCAGCTGATTGATTATACTCTTGTATTTCCCTTCTGGAACGTAGGGCTGGGTTATCCTAGAGAGGCTGAAGAAAAAAGTCACTTGCAGCATGACTCATCAAAGAGTCACTTAGATATTTCAAGTAAATATCATATTCTGATCTGTTCAGAGGTTTGCAAAGTAAATAGAACAAACAGGAGATTGTAGAGCCTCTGATGGTGCCAATGGAGTCAATCAAGTTCTTAAGATAAAGCTCCCATTTCGAATTGGAAATATGCACTACAGAACGAAGGATCCTTTCAATAGCTCAGTTTCCTCCATGGAAAATTACGGAGAGTAGCATATGTGTATGTGTAAGCGCTGTGTGTGTGTGAAGCAGTCCCTGTTCTCACACATGATTAGCATAGGTCTTAATTGCCACATGTTTCCCAGAGCTGGCAGATGAGGTGGCTTAGTTCATTGTGCATCTGTCTGAAACGTGGTGTTAGGCAGTCGGTTTTGTCATTAGAGCTCAAATTTCTATTTTATTTATACATTTTTATGTTTTTTTTTTCTTTTCAAATGCTTTTGGAGGAGATATTGTACATTGTGGGTTGCACTGTAGTTGAAACTCCAAGTTATGAATATTCCTTATGGAGGTAGTTTTAAAGTATTTACCATTTACTTATTTACTGGGATTTTAAAAAATAAAACATTAATTGACATTCAAGAATAAGCAGGTCCTTATTCCTATAAAAAGCTTCCTAAGTCTCCGTGTATCATCATGCAACATATGTTTTGAGGCATACCTACATACAGATACATGTAAATAAATACATATATTTCTTAACTTTTGTGTATAAGTTTATGTAATGGTTTTTATTATTTTAGCTAGGAGATTTATATATCATTACCTACATGAAGTGTTCAGTTTCTCTTCTGAAGCAGATCAAAAGAGGATCAATTTAGGTACAAGTGGCGCAGTGGGAACAAGGAGATAAGGTGCACTAACTCTTCCAGGCAATATCACAGAGAACAGAATTAACACTGGCAGTCAAACATGATTTTTCGCTAGTTTCATTGATATAAAAAGTAAAAACTAATATGCAGCTGTGATTTGCTAATTTAGATCTGAATTGTTACAAAGGTATGGCCTGTATAAAGAAGATAAATCAGGTGACCCTAGTAATCTTTTTATTCCAGTAAACAACACAAGAAAAGATCAATTCAGTAAAAAAGTTGCAATTTAAAACAAATAAAACCACAAGTTAATTATACTTTAGAATTCATTGCCGCAAGTGAGCTAGAAAGGAGTTCATATAAAGCAAACATAAATTTTGGCTACCTCATCAGTCACACTTGCATAGGAGACAGATGCTTTACGTGGGATGTCTCCATTTGATACTGTCTCCAGCAAAGAGCAGGATCTGGATTTTTAGATGAAGGAAATAGAAAGCCCAGAGTGAACATTTATTCCTATTCAAAGTGACTTGGTTGGCTCATGCCCTGAAGAGTGATGGTTTGTATTAGATAACAATAATTGGTTTTAACAGGCCTTTTTTTTAAAAAAAAAAAATATTTCTTGCCAGACAAAAGCATCCGATATATCACAGTCTGACAACAGACCTTAAACCAAAGTGTGGCCAAATTAAGTTTTGTGCTTTGAAAATCTACTTTATGGGATACAAGGAAATTATTTTTTTCTCTTAAATGAAAATGTGTAACAGACAGTAACTGCTCATAGCTCTCGACGTATAGAAATTGGCCCCAACCATCAGAAATATGAGTCACGGACAGGTTGGGTGTTTCACTGTACTCTCATGCCATTGGTTACAGCATTCAACTTTTATGTTCGGATCCCATTATGAAACAGTTATATTTTGAGAAATTGTTAATGTTGGTGGTGTTTTGGTCTCAGTTTGCTAACCAAAATGCAGGAGAGAGATAATGGCAGCTGGGTAGGAGATTGTTACAGCCAAAATAACTTACTTGCAAATTTCTTCGGGCTTTTGATCCGTAGGAAAGCCCCTCTCTAGAGGAGCAGTAATTTCAAATATATTAGCAGCAACAGAGATTCAAAGTGAGCAGTGCTGAGACTCTGATCTGTGAATTCAAAGCACACATATGTTTACATGGAAATTCTGGCCCTGGCTGCTACAAGAAAAAAAAAAAAAAAAGAATTACAAGAATATTTCATTTGTAATACAGATATGTTTATCAACATGTAAAATATATTGCAAATAGAGTTTTGGAGAGAGTTCTTGGACCTAAGAAACATGGTTATTTATTTTCTGTTAAGAATTATAGGGACACTCCTCTGACAAACCCTACAGCCTTTGCTCTAAGAAGCTCGAGAGTTTGCCAGAACAGAAAAATATGATTTTTACTTTTAGTTCTGAACGTACATGCAAGATACATATTCATAATTAACAACAGCAAAATCCAATTTAACTTACAGATGTGTGGCATTCTGTTTTTGATGTCTATCACTGATGCTTTTTGAAAATGTTATGTTATCAATACAGAATGTCTTTGATGCTTTGACGCTCCAGACATGGCGCTGAAATTGTAGCTTTCTCCTCCCCTTCTCCTCCCTTCCTTCATTTCCCTCTCCTTCTCATCCCCCTGAAAATAAAAATGAGGTGGAAACCTTGGTTTGGGCAATTTCAGTCAGAACGGTTATATCGTGTCACCCTACACCTTACCACCAGGGTTAGATGTCAAACCCACAGCAAACTGTAGGATTTTCTCTGTTAACTTAATTGGGTTTTTTTTTGGAACAGGCTCCATGATTGGTATTTATCCACGCTTCTCATTTCTGTTCATGTTCAAACTAGCGCCAGCCCTTAGCCACGCTGTCTGCTGGTGCAGGTGTGCATGTGTACCTCTGCGGTTCCTTTCCCATAGCCTCATCAGCTATGGGAAAAGTGTGGGTCGTTTACCACTGTTACGTTTGAATAATTCCTGTCCAGGTGCTTTAACGTGCTTGATGGAGTTCTTTTTTAATAGAAACTGAAACATACCATCTGGTAGGGCTGCAGAGAAGGTTGTCCAGGACCCTTCAGCAGGTTGACAGCTGAAAACACTATTTTCTTTCAGTCATCCGCCAGGTATGGGATTTTCATGGTGCTCCAAATCTCAGCACTCGCAATCAGAAAGCTGAGGTTGGCCATCGTTATTTCAATTACAATTAACGTAGAGTTTTAGAATTATAATGTAAAATACAATTGAAAGTTTATTTAGACCACCACAAATAGCTTTTTATATGGAAAACATGTTGAAAGTAGCTCTCATTCAGAACTGAACAAATAAAGCAAGGGAACTCTGATACTGTAGCCAAGAGCTTAAACTGGTGATACATTTGATACATGTGAATGATGCAAACTTGCCTTACAAGTAAATCTAAGGGAGCTTGACCTAAAAAGTCAGTTATTGTCTAGTGCTAAAAAGTACTTTGTATTTTTTTATAGGGACCTGAACCAAATTCTCATGTGTTTTTACCAAAGAAAGAGCAGAATTATTTCTGATATGCTCTTGAGCTTTCATTAAGTTTAAAATACTCGCACGGTATGCAACTTCTGCTGCCTTTTTTTCCAAAAGAACAAGCACCACATGCAAGATGAAATATTGTTTGATTTTTTTTTTTTTTCCTTTTACACATTTTTAGTAATGCAAGTCACTCTTGAAGAAAAAAGCTCACCTATAATGGCACATCACCCACAGACTCTGAATGAGCAGAATATAGTGAATGATTAAATGTGAGAATCCAATACTATGGGGGAAAATTCAGTGAACCAAATGTTAAAAATGATCGTCTTATTTTTGCAGATTTCTAATTAGTAAATGAAAGCTGTAAGTCAAATATTTATCCAGCACAAAATGCCCTTTGCCGTTCTTGGTAGACAGGAGGAAAACCAGAAGCCATGATTTCAAATTTGATTGCAGTCTGCACACCTCCGAGCAATGTGATAGTGGTGTTTGTACCCTGTCTATCTTGAAGCTGGTCTAACTACCTGCTGACCACTGGAGGAACATGACAGCCTCTGTCACTGAAGGTCTCTAAAATCCAAACAGACTTGGTGATGAGTTTGTTACCAGTGTAGCAGGGAGGTATCCACAGAAGAAACACCAGATTATGCCTGCAGTTTCAAAAGAAAAAGATGGCTTATGGTGCTGCTTAAGAAAACTGCCCAGCAAAATCATTGCAAGGCTGGCGGTAAGGAGATGTTACGAGGAGGCTAGACAAAACAGTTCATGTACCTCATAGCTGAGGACACCCAGAACAGAGCTCCAGGAGTCATACCCCTCCCCTCCCCTGGAAATTGCTACCAATTAGTCTGTTTTATTCAGAATCAATATTTTTAATTAAAAATTAATAGATAATGACTTCCAATGCCACTGTGCGATTTTTCTGCATCAATTCAATTGCAGAAAGATATACTATTTGATAAAATTTCTTACTGTCATTCAACTATATCCTCTTTACTATTGTACCAAGGGTGACCAAGAATTACAATGGCTCTATTACTTTTTTTTCCTCTGTATTTCAGTTATTAAGGTTGGATATCTTCTATTCAGTGACAAATATTTTTGTTTAGACTAAGATAAGACATTTTAGATTTTCTGAAGATACTGTTTGGCATTTTTTACATTGCAACATCTAGTTTGACTCTTCAGACCTCATTCATAATCAGCAACACTGTCTCTACAGTCCAAGGAATATTTTATACTTGAAAGTACCCAGCTTTTTTTGTTTTGGCCATCTGTCTACAACTGCTTACTCAAATGAGGGTAGTCGAGGTCATCTTACATTTCTTGTCTAAGGCTGTCAAATTTATTTTCAGCCTTGTCAAGTTCAGCCTTTGCTTTTTCTCTCAGTGCTAAGGGGACATTTAGTGTAAGCGGGCTTCTGTTGGCATTTCTTTTTCCATCCCCCTTTTGACATATTGCTTTTTGTGCCATTTATTACTCTGTGACCATTCTCGGTTTATATTAAAGCGCAGACTATTTTCTTTCCCTTCTTCATTGTGTCTCTTACAACCTCTAATGCAACCTTAAAACCCCTTACAGCAAAGCAGATAGTCATGGTATTTCGTTTGTTGTTCTTTTTCTCATGTGAACTGAACTCAGAAATGCGATTGGAGTATCTTGAAAAGAAAATTATGTAATTCTGGCTCAGGAGGTGGGAAAGGTTCATAGAGTCACAGAATCATAGAATACCAGGTTGGAAGGGACCTCAAGGATTATCTGGTCCAATTTGTTGTGGCAAAAGCATGGTCTAGACAAGACAGCCCAGCACTCTGCCCAGCTGAATCTTAAAAGTGTCCAATGTTGGGGAATCCACCACTCCCCTGGGGATATTATTCCAAGGGCTAATTATAAATTCTGTAACATCTTGGAATGCTTGTTTCATCTCTGATTATTATATTTTGAACAACAAGAAAAAAATCACTAAGAAAAAAAAAATCCTGCACTGTCAAGCATTATAGCTAGGACACTTAAAAACTCTCTAAGAAAAAAAATAACCAAACCAAAGCTTTGTGCATCACAATGTATACATGCCTAATTTGTCTAGTTTATGATTAAAATGCATTTATTGCGCCATTTGTGCTGGTTAGCTACAGACAGACTGATCGCTGCTTACCTATAGCACACTTGAAGTGGCTTATTGTAATTTTTTCCTACACTGTGGATCCAAAATAAAGCTGGGCCCAGGTACCCCATACGACCACAATGACCAGCGCCCAGACTTGTGTGGTGCTTGGCTGCTGCTTGGGTAACCTTTAAGGAGACAAGGTGGTTGCAGCTGGTCAAGCCACGCGACAAGTAACTGAACAGAGAGTATTTTGTTTACACCTTGGTTTGGGGAATTTTTCAGGAACATCTTCCAGGATGCTATTTCACCCCGAAAGTTTCAACTGGTGCATTCAATACAAAAGTACTTAGCGTTTGGTAGAGCTTATTAACCCCCCTGTGGTAGATTTCAATAACAGGTTTGTCCTTGTTGACACAGAGTGAATTGGGCATATTGCTACTTCTTTTTTTTTTTTTTTTTTCACTTTGCTTTCATAAAATAGTATTCTGAAAATTCATGACTGACCTTGAAAATACGGTTTTGCACTGAAGTATTTTTTTCCTCCCCCAGGGAGCTTTTGTCTCTACCTCGACACACCATTCAAGAGGTGAAAACGCGGAGGTGTTTCGGCTGCTCCCTCCCTGGTTTGCACTGCCAGCAAGGTCAGGTACCACTTACTGCTGCCGCTGTTCCTATGTGAGACCATGAAATGGAGGAGGGACACACAGGCAACACTGAGTTTTAGGGGTTTGAAGGCACAGGCCAGGCCCTGACCGCACCAAAGGCCTTTGCCCCTGTCTCACACCCCAAGGAGCGTCCCCTGCTATCTCTGCACCCCAGTGCAGCCACTATCCTGTTCCCCATACTCCCTCGTGGGAATAATATGATTTCCTACAACTTTGGGAGACTGCTCAAAGCACGAGGTAAAAAGCAGAGTTGTACCGAGAGGGGTGCAAGGCCGGAGGGGTGTACTGCTCTCAAGAGAAAGCAAAACCTGTGTGGTGGATTATCAGGTGAACAGACTGCAAATCCCTGCAGAGCAGGAGGGTGAAGGCTGGCGGGAAAAGGATGGTTTCAAAACAAATATGGATTTTGCTTCTGGTGCAGTTTGGGTGCTGTCTTCTGGTGGAGGGGAGCCCCACGAAGCAGGTGAGCTGCTGCACCGGCATGGTAGGCAGCTCCAGACTTCTCTGAGTGGGCTCAGGACAACCTGAGGCAGAGCCAGATGCCACCAAGAGCTACAAAATGAAAAAAAATCATGTGTTTCTCTCAGTTGTGGCTCTCTTATGGGAACTTAGGCAGTCAGGGTAGGGAATGTAAGGCTGTGTGTGCAATCCAGAGGGCTCTTGTGAGGATCGACTTTGTGCTCTTTCCTTGGTAACCGGCACCAAGGCAGGCTGGTGGGGTGGTGCTCTCAGAGACGTGAGCCTCATCTCTAATTCCTCCTTTGCTTGAGAGAACTGACATCTACTGTCTTGCTTTCCTGAAACGGTATTTTGAATGTTCAAATTCAAAGAGCCGGAGAGAAGAATGTGGGGACAAACTTTGTAACAGGTCCCGTTGCAACAGGTCAAGGGACAATGGTTTTAAACTAAAAGAGGGTAGATTTAGAGTAGATATAAGGAAGAAATTTTTTACTATGAGGGTGGTGAGGCACTGGCCCAGGTTGCCCAGAGAGGTGGTGGATGCTCCATCCCTGGAAACATTCAAGGTCAGTTTGGACAGAGCTCTGAGCAACCTGATCTAGCTGAAGTTGTCCCTGCTAATGGCAGGGAGGTAGGACTAGATGGTCTTTAATGGTCCTTTCCAACCCAAATCATTCTATAGTTCTATGATTCTATAAGAAAGGAGCCTGCGCGCAACTGTACCCTTGTGAGTCACCCAGACCAGGCAAGACACAGGAACGCTGGGGGGTGGGCGACACAAAGCTGTACCTGTGACAGGCGCTGCTTCGGTGTTTTGCGTCAGTCAAGTGCTTGAATGTGACGGATCAGCTGTCCAGGCAGCAGAACCTGAAGTTTAGGATTGCCTTCTGGCACCCTAAACACTAGAATGTTGGGTCAGATTTACATTTTCTTTTCCAAATAACCTTTTGGGGTTCTTTTTGGTGTAGTACAATTGCCTTAATGGGAAAGGAAAACCTTCTTTACTCAAATAATCTGCAGTGATTTGTTCATTTTCCTGGGAGGAGGCTGCTCACTGGTTTGAGGGCGATCAAGGTTCCTGCTCAAGGCCAGGTGGCATTGGTGCCCACATCGGTCCTTTCTCCTCCCAGCCGCTGTTCCAGGGTGCTATGGGCCCCCTGAGTTGTCTGTCCACTCATTATGTGATCGGAATTTGGTTTTCTGTCTCATGTTTTTGAATTAATTGGATGGAGGCTGCTACAGTATGTTGCAAGTCGTGCAGCTCCCCTGCTGTCTTGATTGTCTCCTGAGTGACAATCTCTGTCCTCTGGGACTTGTGCTGCAGGGAGGATTGGCTTTGTAACTCTACTCATCTTTATTTTTGCAATTAATATTGCCGAGAGGCTGTTCCTTAGCCCTGAGTATAAGTGGCACTCTTTTCCTTCTCTGCGTCAAAACATGGTAGCCAAGTCCAAATTGCCTGTTGGGAACAATCACCAGATGTGCTCTCCCTTGAACCATGTCCAAGCAGTGTCTGGCAGCGTTGTCATGAGCCAAAATTATGCCAAAGACTATGCCAATGATTAAATAATATGGATAATTGGGGCCCAATGCCTTGATGCTGTTTAATACACTTGTACGGAGGTACTAGTACCAGTGAGACTCAGGGGCTGAACTACTTTTCTGGTATTTAATTGCTCCCGTTCATATGTTCTGTATCATGAAGACCATCACAGCAACTGTAATGACTTTTGGAAAAAAACAACAGCACAGCATCTAGGTAATTTGAAACCAAAATATTTTCAAGTGATATACTTTGGGGTGGAGAATAGACAAATCCCACCTTGGAAGAACTGGAAGCATGTCTATCATTTTAGGAAGAGTTCCTAAAACTGCTTGAGGGCAAGGGAGGTTTAAAACATATTTCACCTATGTTAATACAAAACTGGACATAATGGTTCTACATCTCTGCAGCCGCTTACTTTAAAATAAATTAACCTGTGGAAATTTTAGGACAAAAGTTCACTTCCACCTAGTATTCCATGACTTGAATTTGTAACTTAATTATAGTCATACATGTGTTCACTCAGATACCAACGGCTCATGCTATTCTTTCGTCATAAGATAAAGCATTTTAGGGCTCATTACCTGTAGTTAAACTGCTGTAGACAGAATCAATGACACTTTACCTTTTTAGAAGAGAGTTTTATAAGAGCCAGAAGGCCATGAAGTAGCACATCAACAAAACTAAATGGGAATTGTAGAAATTTGTTTCAGAAATTCGGTGGTGACTGTCAACCTGCATAAAGCTTTTTAAACATTGTCCTCTTGGTAATTTCCTATTGTAACTAAAGAATGAGTGCAGGCGCTGCTAATTCATTCTGAAATCGTTCTCTGCTCGCTGAACTGAAACAGGATCCAAAGGCAAGAAACTGGACTCAAAACATGTCCTTGTTTTTGATGTGAGTGCTATGATGCTTAAAAATGCTTAAAGAGTGCCACCTGGTTAATTTAGAGCAACACTGAATTTATTTAAATTACTAAACAAACTGTCTAAGACATTCTTCTTGTGAATGTCACATCAGCTGGTTATGCTGATTATAATAATCACTTTGCTACACCATTGTAAAGACCTTCCTTTCCATCTGTTTGTATATATATCCACAAATTGATCTAGAGAGTAAAATTAGGCAGTTCAGTGCTCGCTTGTTTCTGTGGAGACCTATTGATTTTTCATATATTCACTGGAATCCACATGTGGCATTTAAAGTAGCTAATGAATATAGTGCTAATGAGTCAAATGCTACTCGCTTATTTAGGCTTCTGCCAGACACAGAACTTCAGATCTTCAAAATTTAGAGTAATTTCTGTCAGACAGAGCTGACAACAACCTTTTTCTGTTGATCTGCTATTTTTACAATCCTTTAGACATCTGCATGTTTCTCAGGTGTGTGAAAACTGGTCTCCAATATAAGAGGTCATAGATCATCCAGGAGCAGAATGTGCAGCTGTCTCAAACCATGTTCCTGGAGCAGATGGGTCAAGAATTGATTTATGGATGGTGATTTATTTAATACCTTTGTTAAAAGGATTGTTTTGGAGCCTAAGCATATTTTGTGTAGGCAATCTGAAATTTATAGATACACGTCAGATGAGTTTTCACACATCTTCCACTATAATTTAGAATCAAATGCACAGTTCATCATTCAGAGATATCCTGGGGATTCATAGTTCTCCCTGGAATTTTCTAGTTTTCCAAACAGCCGTTTCTGCCATAATTCTATTCTGGGAGTGTAGTCTTTATTGTCACTATGCGAGGAAAAGTGTAAATAACCCAAATTTGCAGTGACAAGTAAGAGTCATTTCTTGGAGGCACTGGTGGCCAAGTGAGATACCTTCCCTCTTTTCAAAAATACAACCAAAGAGACCTGATGTAATAGAATCAATCATAGAATCGTCAAGTCCAACTGTTAACCTAGCACTGACAAAACCATCACTAAACCATGTTCCTCAGCACCACATCTAACCGTCTTTTTAATACCTGCAGGGATGGTGACTCAACCATTTCCCCTGGCAGCCTGTTCCAATGCTTGACAACTCTTTTGGTGAAGAAATTTTTCTTAATACCCAAACTAAAGCTCCCCTGGCACAACTCGAGGCCATTTCCTTTTGTTCTATCGCCTGTTACTTGGGAGAAGACACCGACCCCGTCCTGGCTACACCCTCCTTTCAGGTAGTTGTAGAGAGTGATGAGGTCTCCCCTCAGCCTCCTTTTCTCCAGGCTAAACAACCCCGGTTCCCTCAGCCGCTCCTCATCAGACTTGTGCTCCAGACCCCTCACCCTTCGTTGCCCTTCTCTGGACACGTTCCAGCCCCTCATTGTCTTTCTTGTACATGAGCAGCCCAAAACTGAACACAGTATTCGAGCTGGGGCCTCACCAGTGCCGAGTACAGGGGGACGATCGCTTCCCTAGTCCTGCTGGCAACACTATTTCTAAATACACGTTCATTGAGGGAATGGGATGTATGCCCCTCCTGCAAATGAAGTGGTTTAGAACATTTATGTATGTCATCATGTTCTTCCTTCCCTCCCTTTTCATTCTGAAAGATCTGCCAATAGTTCCTCAGGCATTACCTTAGAACTTCCTGTCTCTGTTGAGAGTCTGCTGAATGGATGGGCCTCCATAAGCCTCTCCTTGCGTGTTTACCTTGAGATGGAAGGTGTTTTCACCCTGTTCTTTCTGCCCTGCTTGTCCTGCATCTGCAGAATCTCCCCAGGGACCCTGGCAGTCATTTTGCAGTTGTACAAAGTTGTTAACTGACCTTTCTGTCTAAGCCAGGGCAAAGGCAATCATTATTCCGCAGGAGATAAGAATGCATGTACAGAGCCACATGTTCACGGTGTTATGTCACTCCTATATTTCTACTTGTACAAAGCTCAGAACTTTGTTATTGATTTGAGCTGTTTACTTCCATATATTTATACCTGGAAAAATGTGTTTAGTGGATGGTTTTTAAACCTCCTGCAGACTCCTTCCATGTCCAGACCACAGTCGTACTTCTCAGTTACCTCTCAGCTATATGAGCTGGCAACGAGTACTATTAAATTGGAACACCAATGTCTTTTCTTCCTACTGGCAAAGGCTCAACATGCTGATGAAAACAAGCCAGGCTGGTTTATCCCTAGAAGAGAGAAACTGCTAAATTAATTATCTTCCATTTCTGAAAGGAAAAAATATTTCCCATGTTGGCCTATGGGGGAACCAGTCACTGGATGATCTTCAACAGTAACTTTAGGTATCATTTAAAAATAACATATTTCACACGGTCAGGAGAATCAGGTGAAGAAAAAACAATTTAAACACATTCCAAGACTGATATCTCAATCTGTTTAATTCCTTTTTTTATTCCAATTCAGGACATTTTTAAACTTACTGTATTTCAGGTGTGTTCTGGCAGTATTTATTAGTGAAAAAAAATTAACAAAATACGTAGGGATGGAACTATTTGCCAGTATCTTTGCAGTACCAAGAGACAACTTGATCAGCTTCATATTTTCAATGGTCTGGGTTGTTTTTATTTTTTTTCTTTTTTTAAATTAGTGTCATAAGGGAATTTCCTGGCTGGTAACTAGAACTAAATCCTGTATTACAACCTGTATTGTATCTTTGTTACAGACTTTTTTTAATCTGGGTACAGAATGAGGCACAATAGAGACTGATTATTAGACTGATTAGCTCTGTTTCCTATACTTTGAATTCAAACATCCATCAGAGTATCATGAGTATCTTTGACGTTGGCTCAAATGAAATATAGTGGTGGGTGATGCTTCTGTTTCTCAGGCTTACTCCCACTCATGTTATCTCTGTTCTCGTTGTCTGAAGGCTGGATCATTGGTTACATGCAGTAAATTAAAATTGTAGTGATACATTTGTAAATTGAATTAAGTCAGTCAGGATAATGAAACTAGTGTTCTACATGATATTCTACATCCACACCTTCAAATGAATGATACCACTGATTTTTTACCCTTAGATGGTAATCTCATGTGTGAGATGTAATCTCATAACCTAGGGTGGCATAATGTAATCTGGAGTTTAGACATGAGAAACGCATTCTTATAGAATCATAGAATAAGTGAGGTTGGAAGGGACCATTAAGATCATCAAGTCCAACCGTTAACCTACCCTGATTTAAAAACACCCACTTCTAAACCATGTCCCTAAGCACCTCATCTACCCTTTTCTTAAACACCTCCAGGGATGGTGAATCCACCACCTCTCTGGGCAGCCCATTCCAATGTTTAATAACCCTTTGAGTGAAAAAATGCTTCCTAATATCCAATCTAAACCTGCCCTGACATAACTTGAACCCGTTTCCTCTTGTCCTATCACTTGCCACGTGGGAGAAGAGGTCAGCCCCCATCTCTCTAAAACCTCCCTTCAGGTAGTTGTAGAGGGTGATAAGGTCACCCCTCAGCCTCCTCCTCCCCAGGCTAAACAACCCCAGCTCCCTCAGTCGTTCCTCATAAGGCTTGTCCTCCAGACCCCTCACCAGCCTGGTAGCCCTTCTCTGGACACGCTCCAGCACCTCAATGTCCTTCTTGTAGTGAGGGGCCCAAAACTGAACACAGTACTCGAGGTGAGGCCTCACCAGTGCCGAGTACAGGGGGATGATTACTTCCCTACTCCGGCTCACTACACTATTCCTGATGCAGGCCAGGATGTTGTTGGCCCTCTTGGCTGCCTGGGCACACTGCTGGCTCATACTCAGCCGGCTGTAAATTCTTAGTACTATTAAAAACTTGAAAGAGACCATTTTGCACCATGAACAAACCTCACCATTTAGTTTGAGATTTCTTTAGCACAGAGGTTTGTTCAGAATGCTTTAATAGCTGAAAGATGTAATGGTGAGATTAACAGCTCTCATCAATTGATTTTCTTCTCTCCAAAATATGGATTACAGGGATTAACAGTCCTTCAAGGGACATCATAAGTAAATGGTTAGTCTCATAAAGTGCTCCTAGCTCAGCTCTGGCACAATTTAACTTCCATGAATGCTTTTCACTGTGAACCAATCACTTGGTTTTCTAGTAATGAGAGCAGCGCTTACTGAAACATGCAAATAGCCAGCCCAAAACTGGGACTGGCAATTTGCAATGGTAAATTTGTAGAATGAAATAATTTGTTATCAAGGGATTACCAAAACACCTGAACATAAAACACCTGTCATTTGAAAAGCTGAATAATACTCAAACCCTAGAATTTTTCTAGGTAAATTGGTAGTTTATATTCCAATGCTGTGCTCAGAGTGTTGACACTACTAACATGTTACACATGCACACAGTGCTATTACCTTTTGCCTTAGTAATCATATATATTATATTGGTTATATAGCAACATAAGTGAACATGCATGACTGAAGAATCTAAAACATATATAAATAGATGGAGGCAGTAAGGTCTGAAGGAAAAACATTTTTTGTGCATCAAGAAGAACTGAATGTTGGGCTTTCAGGAACTATTTCAGGAAAAATAATACTTTTTTTTTTCTCCATGTAAATTGATTTCATAGTTGGAATTATAAATTTTTAATGCATTTATTTTTCCCATTCATCACCTGCCCCTCTTCCTTCTAGGATGAAAGCATCACCAAAGCATCACGAGAACGTAAAATTTCCTGATTGCTTTCCAAAGAAACAGTATGGGAAAATCATTGGAACAAAATAGCCAAGTTATATTTTGAACAGTTTTATCTATGGTTTTTGGTTTCCTAATAGTGAAACCACAGTATCAGGATGGTGGATGAGAACCGTGTCAGAAGGATAGTCCATGGAAGGCTGGCTTTACAAAGCCTTAGATAACTTAAGTTGATTTTAGGTACTGGTGATAACATAGCAAGACAAAATAAACTGCTACTTATAGAAGATGAACTCATATTTCTATGATACTGTGCACTTGAGCTTTATGGTATGATTTACCAACAGTGCGTGACAGGCATGGAGAGATCTCTGTGAGCTGTTTGTTATTTTAAAGACTTGGGATGAGAGTTGCGTAATCATCTCTATTTAGGACCATGCAAATTAAATTTTTGCAAATTCAATATTACTCAAGCATATGCTTAAAGCTAAATGTATTCTTAAATGCTGATCAGAATATAGACGAATTTAAGAATACTGGGGTGTCACTTCATGAACCAGGGCCAAAGGCAAGAGGGCTTAAGTGGGAGTCCTTTGCTCTTCTGTATACCTGTTCTCACTGGTTTTATTAACGCCTTATACCACAAGCTCACATCCTGTCCATGTGAGGCTGTCTAAATGGGGTATATTATAAAACTTGAAACAGCATGCAAAAGCCTAAGGAATGATAAAATAACTGTCCTAGCCTACTGCTTATGCAATTTTTTATTGCTTAGTATTTTAGTGATTTAATTTCTGTACATGTAAACCACACAGGCGTTCTTTTGTTCCTCATGAGATCACTATTATGGAGCTGTTCTTTACTAAACTCGAGCAAATTTCCATCTGTGTAAAATTACACATTCAAGTAGGTGTGAATTCCTAAGGAAACAACTGAGTTACTGCAGTCCCCTTTTGACAGAATGTCCTCACTTAATTCTCTTCAGTCTCAATTTTAATCCTTGATGCTGAGTGGGGTTATACGTGTGGTAGAGACAATAGGTGAAACTTGTTCTTTGGGTAGCTGCAAAAAGTACCTGTGTAGCTACATTCAATTTTTACTTTAGTAGAAAAAGAATGTGTTACATTCAAATGCTACAAAGCCCTGGCCACATCCAGAATCTCCTTGTCATGATGTGCAACCCAGTTGAAAGGGCTTTTCATACAAATTTTACTTCAGTATTAATATTTTCAATTCTTTACATTTTTTTGTTGAATCTTTGTTCCATACACATAAGCATATTGGTTCTGAGCTATAGAAGCTGCTCAGCTTTTCCCCCTATATTAGGTTTGTGGTTGCTATGGCCTCCTGCGACTGTGGCCATAGTAGCCAGAGAAACAAAAGACAGTTTGTGGTATAAAGAGACATTCTCACTGTATGCTCCGTTTTTGCAAATTAATGCTGATAATGAAACTTTGGAGACTCTGCTCAGCTCTCTCCCCTGACTTCAGCTGGCATGATGTTTTCTCAATGTGTACAATTCCTTGCAGCTCTGTTGAGTGGGAAATGTTGACCTTGGAGTGGGGCAGACTCTGGAGCCGGGAACATGCCAGCACCACAGCAAATTCAAGAAGAGCTTCTTTTACATCCAGTCCTGAGAAGAAGGAGAAATGAGTTTCTGAGCTTTGCTGAACACTGCAGAAGCTTGCGTTGATCTGCCATGTTTCCTTAAAAGTTATCTGGTACTTAAGAAATTGCCATTCCCATTGCCAGAAAGGTAAGAAAAGGGTGTTTTGATCATAAGGAATCTTACCCCAAATTGTTTGGAAGACCTTATAGCCCATCCTGGCTTGTAAAAGTTAATGATGAGTAACCCTCTGGGACAGGATCCACCACCTGTGCGGACTTCATAGGATAAGGTGAAGCCACATGGCTTTTAGAGATATATTAATGTTTAAACTGCAAACTAACTCAGAAACCTTTTTCTGATACCAAAGGGCATCAGTGAGGGGGTTAGTACTGAATACCCCACTTTCAGAAAAGTAAACAGGTGATACACTACAGCTGCATAACACCAGGAGCATCATCCACCACGAGGTTACTCTCATGTCCTCCTGTATTGTGGGGTGATTGACAAGGAACAGATATAACAAAGTTAAAGCAATGTAAGCTTTGGGTTTTTTCCTTTCCCCAGTATCCTTCAAGCCATGTCTTCTGCCACTTTTTGAAGTGAGCATGATTGTACATCTTTCACATTCACAAAATGGTGCATGCATAGGGAGTAAAAGCAAAAGCTTTTTAGGCTGTAGGCTGTAACAGTATAGGATGGTGCAAACAGCTATTTCTCTAAAGCTCATCTTAAATGTCTAAAATCCTGACCTCCTGTTATGTGTTTGTCCTGCTAGGAACATCCTACTGCTTTATGACACCCTCAGTGTCTCCTCTAAACAATCACTTTTTTTTAAAAAAGGCAAGATTTGTATAGCTTTCTCAAGATGTCTTACCTCAGCTCAGTGCTACAGCCTAGCTGCTGGAGAGGAGCTTTCCTAGCAGTCCCACAGCCTGAAGAAGAAGAATTTCAGCCCCATGAGTCTTAGTAATGCAGCCTCGGGCCAAGGAGAATTTAGCTGCTTTTTGGCAGACACATGTCTGTCCCTTCGACAAATCTAGAACGGGAGCATGGCTGACTTCAGGGGCTTCCAGCACAACCCTTAAGCAAAGCTCTTTTATTTTAGCTACGTGAGGAGGGAACAGTCCCCATTAAATCACATAGGTCCAGCCTGTCAAATCTGCTGTATCACACATATGCAGAGATGTTAAGAAAACTAACCCATGTGCAATGATTTGATTGGGATTTTTTCACAAATAAGATGAAACTGAAATGAGTTTTCAGCAGAGTTTCAGAATTAAAGATTGCATTACTACAGGTTTCTGCTTGTTTGAGTATTCTTTATTCTATTCAGTGGAAAGGGTTTAAGAGCTGTACATAACTGAGTTTCACTGACTGTCATAGCACCATTCAACTAAAGGAAGGAAAAAAAGTGGGAAATTTTCACAAGATGATAGCTAGCAGCTCTGAGCAGCAGTTACAGCATCAGTGAAAGATGAATAGCAGTGTCATGAATGGTAAGTTCATTAAGTGATGTATGGTTATGAAAGAGCTGGATTCAGTTCATCTTTTTTATGTGACCTTGGGGAAGGTATTCACGCTGTTGCATAGTAGACAAAGTCAGATTTACCTGCCTACCTCTTTCCATTTAATAAGCAGGGAATTGCTTTCCAAACAAGTTATCTAATTAGGGCAGGTAAAGCTTTACGTGGAGTGAATTCCTTCTTTCTGTCAGCCTGGCTTTTTCTAGGCTTATCTCTTGATATGCACAGTGCTGCATCCTGCAGTCCCGATGCTCTCAATGTCTCACCCTCATCTCTTCTGATCTCTTTGGAGAGAGACCAGCCGCATCTGAATTGTACCTAGATTTTCCCTCAGTAACACAAAGGGTGATCAGCATCCCAGGGCCTTCTCCAGGAGTATGAAGGCCACGGAGGGTGGAAGTTCTTCCTCCTGGCTATATGGTCTGCAGGGGTTATTTTTATACATTTTCTTAACACAGTCTGTTTCTTTCTCATTGCTTCCCAGCTGAAGTTTGAAAGATGCCCCTCAGCATCCCCGAGCCCTGTTACCCCAGGCGGCTGTTGTTTGTGGCACACTGCTTCCTTGGGGTCTTTGGCCTTTCCCATCACTCAAGCTAAAACAGGTCAGGCAGCAGCCACTGACCGCTGCACAGGTCGGTGCAAAGTTGGTGCTTTCTCCTGGTAATGGCAAATGTCACATCTACAGGGGTACATAGTCCTGATGCAGAGCTGGCGCTCCTCCTAAGGTGTCAGCTCAGATCAGAAACTGGAAAATGTTCTCGGCTGTTGTAGGTTACTTGTAGCCTCTCTGCTCCCCTTCCCTCCTTTCCTGGGTAGCTCTGTTAGAGTGGTAAGTAGCAAAGACATATGAAAATTAAACAGATGTCTTGAGTTATTTGCTAGAAGTTAAAAGGTAAATGTTAAAAAATTCATATTTTTTTAAATGCTTTTAGCCAGCTTTTGCTGGCAACTCATAAGCGTATATCTACCAAAGTCTGCTGTGACTTTAGCCACAATTTATTTACTAGATATATTGGATCATTTCTGGTATACCGAATATTAAACAGCAAGTACTATTTCAGCAGAAAACAAATTTTCTTGCCAAATAATGTTCTAACAAGGAACACATGACAATTTAAGATGTTATGGGTTCAGTGGACATCACTATCATAAAGTGTGTGCGCATCCATAACTAACTAGGTGGCCGTGAATTAGTAAAATTGCTAGGGATTGGGTTATATTATTATTTTTCTCAGTGTATGACTTCTGTAAATTAGCTTGCATTTGTAAGGGCTCTTGTGGACATCAAAAAATTTAAAATGGGAAAATTAATCTAAAATTTGACTGCAAGAGGACTTGCTCTTTTTTTTAGCCTGACACTCAGTTAACATACGGGAACCGTCCTTACCATTACTAAATTGACTCTTTTTTCAAGGTATATTACACCTCCTATTTACATTTATTTATGAAGAGAAGCCAAAGGAAGTCTGTTTAATGTTAAAGTGTTGTAAGGCAGAGCTCCGAGCTCGTGCCCAGGCAATCCACTGACTCACAGCCACGACAGCCAAAGCAGAAGGTCAGATCCAATGCTGCAATGGGTTAGACTCAGAAATTATGAATATTGTGATCTGTGTATCTGATTGAAAGCTGGGCTCTTGGCCTGTGCGCTTGCTACCCTCGACCTTAGAGATCCAAATGCCTAGGCACCATTTGAACTGATTTCCCCAGACGAATTTCATTTTCGCACTCTGAGTGAATGTGTGGCTCTTAGTCACACGCTGAAGCCCGACGCCTAACACTGCTGCGGTTCACTCAGAAGCGAAAATGAATGATTTCATACTTAGAAGATACAAATGATGCAATCAGCTTCAAGGTAAACAAAGGCTTCTGGCTATGTTTTATATTATTATTATAAATGGCATGTGAAATTGAACCTAAAATAGACAGTACAGCCCTTCAGACATCTTGCTGTACCCTACCACTGAAAGACTTAGTGTTAATAACATTTGATTAGGAAAATAGTATTGGGTTTGACATGTTACTTACAGTGTTAGAAGGAGCTCCCTGGAACATACCCAAGGAAACAGGATATTGCCAATCTCTTTTAACTCCATTTAATAAAAGAAAATTGTCTAGTGTTTCAGGCACCAGAGATGCATCAATAGAGATGCCACTACAGAATAAGCTGTCACTGATTATCACTACCTTTAATCTATCTTACTAATGAGATCATTAGTTCTTTTCGTGTCAGCTGAGACAGAACTATGGCAACCTTTATTATTTGACATTGATCAGGAGAGTGTCCATGTCCCAGAAATCGATGAGTAATGAGATGATCTAAAAATTCTGGATAGTGTTAAGAGCAACGAGGTATGTCAAATTCTTAATAGGCATTTGTAACCTCTGGGGAAAAAAGAAAAGCAAACGGAAAAGGAAGTAAAATACACAGAGAAGGTTGGAAGAAGATGTCATTTCTCACTGTAGTTTATGTTCTTTGCTGTAAACATTCATATATTTCAAATATTATTCTATGAACTCGTAGTAAAGCTGAATACACCATGACTCATGCCTCCTTCAGTCTAAACAACTAGGCAGTCCTTACTGGAGCAAGTTAGTAAAAGAGCTGGTGCCTGAGGAATTGGAGCAAAGAATGAGTGAAAGGGTAGCAAAAGTAGCTGTGTGTTTCTGAACTGTTTGCATACTTTTATTACTACTTGTTCTTATGAAAAATAGAATAAATGGTCTCCCAAGTAACACTAGGTACAAAGATTATTATTTCTTAGCAGATGATGACTGCGTATGATGACCTTTACAGATGTACTGCTCTTGCAGCGGTTAGAATTTTTGTGTGCTGTTGAGATATTTTCTGTTGGAAGACATGCTTGGAATGAAATAGAAAGGTACAAACTCTGTCTACAAACATGTAGCTTGAGAGACAAAAAATAGATGGCTGTGTAGGTTGTAACACACAAGAAAAAGTGGTAATACACAAGAAAAAAAAAGGATTTGTATCCGTTGTTCATTTATAGCATGCTTTATTCAATCATTATGTGTATATGAGAATTATCTTCAACTGATCCATGTTTGAAGCATAGGTAACCCCTTTAAAATAAGCAGGAATGGGCCTTCTGGGGACACATAAATGAGAACAGCAGTGAACTAAAGGTTTTCCTAAAAATTCCCAGGATGGCCATGGGAATAATGGCGGTAATATGTTAGTATTGCAGTAACAGTGAATGGGGCAAAAGAAGTGGAATTCTACCATTGGAAGCATCATGACTTATTATGGTGGTTTGGTTTTTTTAACGAAGGAAAACAGGTTTGAAAGCATAAATAGCTTTTTCTGCATTTTTGATGCTCTAATCCTGTGATAAGAGGTGCCGCTCTCAGGACTGAGACTTTAAATTCATGGAATTTAAAGTGTTATCAGTTAAATTTTATAAACTCTACCGTGGCTTTTAGTGACACCCTGAAGTGCAGTGTATGAGGGCTGCTGCAGGTGTTCAAAAGGTTGCCTTTCCTTGTTTACCCCAGCTTTCCAGTGGACTGTGAAAACTGATAGCCCTCATGATGGCAGCTTGCTCATACTCCATCTCCACCATCTGGTTTACATCTGGAGAGGCTGCTTTACACTGTTCCACTTTTCCTGGACACTGTAAGGAGAACTGCGATCAAAAGACAGTTGGAAGAAGTCGCTGACCCTTGAATTAATCGGAAGATGGGAACCAGAACTCCTCCCTTGCTTTTGCATTGAT
This sequence comes from Pluvialis apricaria, assembly GCA_017639485.1. Taxonomy (NCBI): domain Eukaryota; kingdom Metazoa; phylum Chordata; class Aves; order Charadriiformes; family Charadriidae; genus Pluvialis; species Pluvialis apricaria. The sequence goes on from CM030010.1 coordinate 6,922,960, forward strand.
GAGTGTAATTTCCTGAGCTTTCCATCCATCTCCATTGCATGTAAGCAATTGATGTATGTAAACATCAATTATTTATTTGCCCCCTTCTCCAGGAGAAGAAAAAAAATGAATTAGGAAGAGGTTTCCCTAAAACTTGTATACAAATTAAAATCTACAGGCATATCTACAGCATGGAATGCTCTGCAGTTCCATTTTCTGAAAACAAAAAAAAAAAAGGCTTTTCTTTGCTGTGCTTAACTTGCTTAGGCAAAAACAAAACAAAAAAAAAACCCAACCAAAACCCCCAGTGCTCTCTGCTCTTCAAGATTCAAATCACCATCTCAATCTGGTCTAGTGGGAGGTGTCCCTGCGCATGGCAGGGGGGTTGGAACTAGATGATCATGAAGGTCCCTTCCAATCCAAACCATTCTATGATTCTGTGAATCTCAGAATTATAAGATTTTGTGTAAAAAACCAGTCTCCTTTTCTTTTCAGTTCTTTGTGGGTCGAGGTGAAAACTGACCTATGCAAATGTTGAAGTTTGTTAATATTATTTATATGTTACTCTTTCAAATATCAAGTGGAAAAGCTTCAGTCTTCAAAACACTTCAAATTACTTCAGGTAATTGCTTTTCTGTTCTAAGCAAGCATCAGAACATTTACAAATTAGGCTTTTTCAAGTATTTTCACACTGAACTGCCAATTTAATTAATTTTCACATTTCACCCACTGGTACCTCTAGGCAGTAAAATGGCACAAATTTATGATTACCTGTTTATGGGATACTAATAACCTGTTTCATGGGTCCCTTACCATTAAATCAAATAAGGCAAGGTAAACAAATTTCACTGTGTTTGACAGGTTACTCTTTCTTGTATGTGTTTTCAGTCATACTGGAAGAAGTAGAAGTCTAAGAGGTGTGAAATCTGGAAAAGCAAATACAACTTACTTTTATATATTCTAAATGTGAGTTATACTTATACCTGTTTGTTTGGTGAAGGTTCCTAAAAGAGAATCTCCTGTTGCAGAGTTAAATACAACTTCAAGCTTGTCTTAGGACACATACACAAGGCTACTGCTGTCTGGCACACAGATAAAAGTCATACCTGCACTGAGGAGGCAGAGGAAGCTGGATATGTTTCCAGTGACGTGATTTCCCACTGTGCTGTTGGCTACTGAAATTTGTACTTCTGCATCACATGGGCCCAAGCAGACTTTTGACGTTGCATAACCTAAGTGACAGGTGACAGTATTGTGCTTTGCCCAGCAATTCATCACATGCTTAATGGTAAATCTGAGAGTAATCCTTGAGTTCCTCCTTGCTCTGCAGAGGACTTTCTCCATTGCAATCAGCAGTAACTGGTGATTGAATGAGTTGGCTCAGCTGTGCCCTGCCGGGTCCATAAGCAGAGAAGACAGGCTATAGGTAATGCCTCTGCCTCGCTCCTCACTCGCTCATCCTACAAAAAAAGCAAGAGCTGGCTTGAACCTCTTCTTCCCCTACAGGGAAGCACCTGGTCTTGCCTGGAAACAGGTAGAATAAAACGCTTTAAATGCATGTCACAGACAAGGCTGGAAAAAAGGGTAGAAGAGTCAATGCTGCTATAATTATTCTCCTACTAGTGCCAGCAGAGGAGGCAGGCACTGACGTTGAAAGTGCAATTACAGCAGTGACTGTGGTGATAACAAAGGCAGTGCAACAGCAGGAACACATACTTGGTTTTTTGCTTCCTTTAAACTAAGCCATCATAAGAAAGAAGCAGCAGTGTTTTTAAGGAGAAGAAAAGTATTTTGATTTCAATCACACATCCCTTTGCCTATTTCCCCTTCCTTAAAATACACCACTGGACAGAAATGATGTTAAAACTAGAGAGGCTCAGTCCTTCCTGTGCTCATAGTTTCTATGTTCATCTTATGGAATTACTCAGAATGAGGACTGGTGTCAAAACATGCCATCACCAGCTTCAGCAGTTTACCACAGGCTTGCTTCTGCCTTATGTTGAACGTTAAGAGCAAGAACGCTGTTTTCACTGGGCACCGTTTTTATAGCAGAAATTCTTTAGTAAGGGATTGGTGCTTTGAAGCAGCTACTTTTATACCTGGGAAGGAGGTTAAATCGGGGAATTTGATTTTTCTAGGAAATGTGTTTTAAGAGCTAGCAGATCATTTTCCATGTTTCTTTTTTTTTTTTTTTTTAAGTTGAAGAACCACTTTCTATGTACATGAAAGAGGTAATGGTATGATTGATTTTCGTTAACTATGGAAGAACGTGCAGCATCCTTAATGAGACAAGAGAGAAGCGACAATTGAGCATCTGTTATAAATAGCAGCTGAACAGCAAGGCCCCAGCGAGCTGCAGAGAAGAAGGAGAAATGTAGCAACCTGTCTGGGGTAGCACGTGGTTGTTATAAATGCAGCTGGTAGAAAAATGTTAAGTGAGATTGATTATTTTTAAGTAGTTTGACATGAAAGTTTAATGAGAGACGTTTGTGACTGCTTGATTAAATATCTTAGCACCTTGTAGGAAAGAGTTCAGCGTGACTTGTTGGCTTGGATGATTAAGACTGTAGCTGTGGTAGTGATGGGCCTCCAGATCTCAATCTCTCACTGTGGATTTTGCAAAGTCTGATCTTTCCAGCAGATCTCCAGCGTGACTTTGTGGTATGTGGCTAAAACATAGGTAAGAGTAGGATAAGCCAATTTAGATTCTTGACATTTTTTAAACTCATAAACCAGTTTACATCTTGCCTTTTTCTCTCAGAGATTTTTGTCTGTTGCCTGTGGTTTTTGTATAACAGGGAAATCTAATTTAAAAATCGCTTGGTAAGAAGAAGGGAAGGAAAATGTGTCTTTCTTATTCTGCTTAAAATTATCCTTATTTTTAATAGCACAAAAAATAAATTGTCAGAAATAGGGGCAAAAGGAGTCATACACAGCAATTTTTAAAGAAAAGTAATGCCAATAAGGTGAAAAATTATAAATCTACTGCTAAAGACTCCCTCCATGGGAGTTGTACATGATAGAAACACAAGCCTATTCCAGTAACAGAGAATAATCAAGCAAGGATTATCCTTACTGGCATCATTCAGTGACTGGTTAGATCAATGTAACTGTGATTAATTCACTAAAGTCAATTAGAAGTAGTAAACATTTAAGTGTTACAATTCATCAGCATTAATCATATGATAATTTGAAATTGATTGCAAACCCAGCAGCTTTGACAAATTGTCATCCTTTGTGTCAAGTAGTAACATTTCCCCAAGCATTGCAGTGCTTTAACTGGTGGTGTACTTTTTAAATGTATAAACAAATGCCCAGAAAATTTTATTTTAAGATCGGTGTTTTTACTTACAGCATGCATTCTACTGAAGGCACTCTGCTGCACCTCTTATGAACATTACAGCTAGACCTGGGCCACAATAGATCGAAGGTAACACAGGCCCTTTCAAAGCGAACTCCAGACACCAGAGAGACTTGGTATTTGATCTGCTCAGTCTCTCTTCTGCCTGTTCCTCTTTCTCAGAACCTTGATACACATTGCTGATGTGCAACTTCATTCTTCTTCTCTTCAGCTACCTCAACATGAAATCTGTAGTATGAAATTCCAGAGATAGATGTTTGGGTCTGAAGTCCCATACTTCCAAGAAAGGTGGCCAGAATTCTGGACATTCCTGATTCCAGCAGGCTAAGGTGACATAAGCACGGTCAGGACTACAAAAGTACGCATGAAGAGGGTGATGAGGTATGGGAGGGGGAGAAAGACAATTAGGTATAGATAGTACACAAAGCTGGAACTTGGCTGTGAGGATTTAGGAGCTGGGTAATCATCCCGCCTCCCTGGAAGAGGCAAGCCGTGGCCCAGAGTTTTGCGGAACTAGCTGGAGAAGTCTGTGTAGGGAGAAAGTGGTCCCAGGAGATTAGTTCAGCCACTCCTTTATTTCAGGGTGTGCAGAAGAAGCATCAGCCTAATGCGGGATTACATGATTAAATTGTTCCTATCGCATAAAAGAGCAGTAAGTGACTGATAGAATTACTTTGAGAATGTTGATTAAAAAGTACTTTCCTGCGATGAAAAAACAAGCGTGTACCTTGAACCAAATATCTGATTGGAATGTCTAAAGGAAAATGAAAAGCACTTGATGTAATTAACAGAGGGCAGGTGCTTGATGTTCTCTTTTGGAATGCGGGCAGGATTGATCCATCAGTAGAGTCCCTCTGAACAGACACTCTTAAAGAGGCTCTTTCTGTGAAGAGACGGGATTCTGGTATTTGTTGTCTGTCTTTCCACTCTTTCAACCATATTTTGAGACTTCACAGTGAACATTGCATGGTAAAGGAAAAATACAGCTGCGAACATTCACTCTTTCCTTGGCCTGGTTCTACATTGCTTAAGTGAGGTTTAGGACTTACATTGCGTCTGGAGCAGGTCAGGAGGAGTTCACTTTGGCAGTTAATCTTGCAGAAGTAGCTGATTCCAGTACCTTTCTATAAATAACCTTGTGTGATGTGCTATACAGGGTGACCGTCACACACGTTTGTGAGGAGCATACCTTTTGGTCTCTTAAGTGAATGAAATCTATGGAGAGGGGCACTTATCTGAGTTCCTGTACAGAAAGCAGAGAGGAAGGTGTGTTCTTAAATTCCTTATCCGTAAAAAAAAAAAAAAAAGTCTTAAAGCAGCAATGAATCAAATCTTCTTGTGAGGGGATCAGTCAAGACCCTCAGGCACTGATTTTAGCTAGGGGCCAGATCTGAGTGTAGATTTATGTGACTCCGCGTGGAGACAAGAGGAAATAATTTCCAAATGCACTTTTTTAAGCTTGATTTAATTACTCACTTCTTATCTCAGGGGTGCTGCTCTGAAAGCAGACTGTGAATGCCATAGTGAAGGCAGAAGAAGGGGTGAAGCCTATACCTTTTGCTCTGTTCCTCTGAGCCTGCCCTGTGCAGCCATTGGGGCTACATGCCAAATAAACGGTATGCTTCTAAATGTAAGGAATATTGACAAGGAGCTTTATCAGTCAGCTATATCTGAGTCAGAGGACTTCGCATCATTTTCTCAGGCTAACATAGCTTATGCAAAGCATAAGACCACAGGGCTAAATATAGAACACAGATATCAGCCTTGCTGTGTTTGCAGCTTTTCTGGGGCTTCCCTTGCATGCTGTGTGCTAGACAAGCTTTGGGGCATATTCTGTAGGGGAATGTATTTTCCCTTTGATTTCTTGCACAGGGAACTACTCTAACTGCTTGGATGCTGTAGCAGTAGTGAAATGGCTCTGCTGCCAAGCCATGCTGTGCAAATGAAGTAAATTTTCTCTCTCAAAGACTGCCTGCATGCCCACTCAAGGTGCTCAGGCTGTACGTTTAAGGGCTGTTTTTAGCGTAAGGGTATGGACCAAGAGGGTAAAGTCAGAGCTGATGATGTATTTCTTTCCCTACTTTCATTTTTTTTTTTTCTCCAAAGAACAAACACTTCTTTCACAGTCTTCTCTGTGCCCTAGTGGTCTTTCTGCATCTCTGCTAAACAGACGAGTGGATGTTAAGGAAACTGCTAAGTATTTCCAGATGGCAGAAGTAAAAAGGGAAGGTGTGGGTAAAGTGTAACTTATGCAGAAATCTCTAAATAATATTACAGAGATCTAAATTAAGACTTTCACGGACATAAAATTTTACTGCACAAAAATGAATTAAGATAGATTTCTAAGCATGTCATGCTGTGGATCAAAAATCTTCTGGTGTTATCAGTTATAAATAAAAAAAGACAATTTAGGAGAAATAGTGGGCATAAAAACCCGCTATCGTAAAGGGTTTGTGTCTTGAGTAGTATTTGTGCTTACGTCTTGAGTATAAGTTATATTGTAGATGCTGCACTGAATATTTTCATTGTCCATGTCCCCAGCAAGGGAAGAGTATTATTTTTCATCAAGGCTGATTGCTGACCCCTGATGACATTTCTGACTACCATGTGCTGTTCCCTGTAACATTTTAGGTACTCAAATGATTGTCTGTTTTTGGAATACTATTACTGACTCCAAAGGAGTGGTTGTTTTTCTTCTTTTAAATAGAATTCATGTTATTAATCCAATCCATCTCCTCCTACCTCCTTTTCTTCCTCAAGCTCCTACACCTCCTTTCTTGCTGGCTGCAGAACTGCAGAAGGCTGAATTCTGCTTGTGTGTTCTTGGCTCAGTGTCACTGGTTTCCATAGAAAGGGACCTGATCCAACATTTAGAGGAGAAGGGAGCTTAGATGAGATTGTCTAACGCTCTGTCCAGTTGTGTCTTGAAAACCTCCACTGATGGGGACACCACCACATCCCTGCGGAGGTTGTTCCACTGATCTGTTGTTCTCACTGTGAAAAATGTCTTTCTTATACCAAGATGAAATGTCTCCTGATTCAACTTCCACCCCTTGCCTCCTGTTATCTCCATGTGGCTCCATCCTCAAAGCCACCCTTTAAGTACTGGAATATTGTGATGAGATCCCCACTGAGCCTTCTCTTCTCCAGGGAGAAAAGACCTAACTCCTTCAGTCTTTCCTCATAGGGCAGGTTCTCCAGCCCTTTGATTATCTTCATGGCCCATCTGCAGACCCTCACGAATTTGTCTGTGCCTTTTTTGAATTGTGGGGACCACAACTGGACACAGTTCTCCAGGTGTGGCCTGACCAGTGCTGAGAAAGTGGGATGACCACATCTCTATGCCTGCTAGTAATGCCCCTGTAGATGCAGCCTAGGATCCAATTTGCCTTCATTGCTAGGGGTAATGGCTTTAAACTAAAGAGGGAAGATTCAGACTAGATATAAGGAAGAAATTTTTTATGCTGAGGGCGGTGAGGCACTGGCCCAGGTTGCCCAGAGAGGTGGTGGATGCCCCATCCCTGGAAACATTCAAGGCCAGGTTGGACGGGGCTCTGAGCAACCTGATCTAGTTGAAGATGTCCCTGCTCGCTGCAGGGGAGGTTGGACTGGATGGCCTTTAAAGATCTCTTCTGACCCAGACCATTCTGTGATTCTATTCTATGATTCAGTGATTGCTGCAGTGGTGCACTGCTGACTCATGTTCAGCTCGTTGTCCACCAGGACTCTGGGGTCCCTTTCAGCAAGGCTGCTCCCCAGCCACACCGATCTGAGCCTGTACTGGCCTCATGGGTTATTTTTGTCCCAGGTGCAGGACCTTGCACTTTCCTTTATTAAAATTCGTACTGTTCTTGCTAGCCTGCCCTCCCACCCTGTCCAGGTCTCTGTAATACACGCGTGTCCTACATGCACAAATACATTGGCATTTCTTTGAGCATGCTGGAGACAATCTGTTCTGCTTTTTTTTGGAGAAGATAAACTTCCTTCACCACTTGAAAATTCATAGGAACAGATTATTTTGATTTGTAACTTTTATCCACCAATGGCAAACAATTAATCATTGGATTGTTGTATAGTTAATTTATATACATTTTCTGGTCACTAGATGGAGGTAGGCAACCATGAGGACAGCTTTCCCTGCATCTTTTACTATGAAAGGGAAGAGATGATTCTGTGCTGATTTGGACAGCAGGGAGTGTATTTTATCATTAGAAATATATTCTGGTACGAGGTTTCTTGAGGATAGGATGACACCAGCAGTTGCCAGTCCACAGCTTCATATCAAGGCAAACTTTTTCACTGGAATATGTTTTAAATTAAAAATATAGTTTAGGTATAGTTCAATCTGACGAATATTTTATTATCAGTAATCCACTTCTGAATTGAGACAAGCATGAGTGTTATTTAGATCATGCATATATGTGTGTGTGTGCAGAAATTATGTTACTACATGACCTAAGAAAAAAAGAGGAACTTTAAAACAGTAATTTAATGTCTACTATAGCCTGGAACCAAATACGTAATGTATTGTGTACCCCTTTGTACTAGCAATTATGAAATGCAAAATTGTATGTTTTAGACTGTGTTTGTGTGTTCCCTGTGTGCTGCATCTACATCAACATACAAGAAATAGAAATATAAACAGCCTTTTCAGTACCAGCTTTCAGACATTGCTCGCTTATAGTCACTTACAGTTATGGGATCTTTTCAGTAAGATCCCACTTCATCTTTACAGCTTAGGCTGCTACTTCTTGCTGGTTAGTTTCTAAAAGGGGATTAATTTCTAGGGACAGTTTGCAAACACTCAGAGATGGAATAATTTTGTTCCTTCAGGTACTGGAGACAGTTACAAAGCTGTTCTTTAGCCTCGGATGCCTCTGTGCAAACATGTAGAGCTGTGATAATGAAGGAAGGCTTTGTAGGTTGTCCTGATTGTGAGGTTGTATCCACAAATGTGTGCAGTTCTTAGTGGATTTCTCTTCCATTAATTTACGCATTAGGTTTTGGGTTGGGTTTTTGTGTTTTGTTTTTGGGTTTGTTTTTTTTTGTTTGTTTTGTTTTTAAATCCTTTTAGCCTTCACAGCATCCTGAGGCAATGAGGTCCATGGTTCATTTATTCTGTATGGAGAAATACTGCTTTCTTCTGATTATCATCCAGTTCTCACTTGGTAAGAAGCAGTAATTTTTTTCCCCATTCACCTCCTTCAACCCATTCACTATTTCGTGTGCCTCATTCATATTGTTCTTACAGCACGTGCATGATTATAGGGATTGAGGACTAGAGATGACTGGAATGTGGGAAATGTGGAGACACGGAAAAAGCATCAGCAGCGGGATTCACCCATAAATTTTGGGAAAGGGATTTAATTGAAATCACTCTGATTGGTCACTTGAGAGGTGTTCGGCACTGTAGATGCTCGTGCTCTGTATCCTGAAGGACATTAAGTTGCTTTCTGACTTCTCATGGGTTGTAAAGTACTCTGCAGTCAGGCTCAATCAGTCTCTGTAGAGATTAATGATATGGTGCTGCTCTAATTGTTGACAAACCTTTTAACAGAGACTGAGCCCTACTCTCTATAGCAGTCTGTAGGGTGCTGCTGCAGAGCAGAACAGTGTGCATAGTGCCCGCAGTTTTTCTGAACTGTCGTAGAGAGGGTTTGCCTGCTCTTCCACCTACACGTGCTGCTCTGCTCAAAGCCTAATGCTTTTCCACAAAGCTACAGATGTTTCTTAGCAAATTTTCCACCTGCAATGCCAGCAACATGGACTCAAGAGGACCTAGGGATTCCTTCTGCTCCATTGTTGCCAGGATATCTGAAGGATTTACCTCAGCAACTAGCAGCTGTCTGCTTAGGGTCTTGTGAGGAGCACTGGAGGCTGCAAATTTTTTCTCTTTGGCATTCTCCTTCAATTTTTTAGCCATTTGGACTGTTGTTTGCTGGCCCAGCAGAACCATTTGGGCTGGGTGCTGCATTGCTTTTCTCTCTGTGCGAGCTGCATGTTTTTTAGTTTTGTTGAGTGTGGGTTTTAGCCCTGAGCTACAGATTTCTATTTGGCTAAGGAGGAATGTGGACTCTCAGGTGTCCTGGTTCAAGCTGAGTTTCTTGAATAGCTTTTACTCAAGTGGTTGTCATAAAAAATAGTCTGCTCCTTCTTTTTCTCCTCCAGCTTTTGTTTGACTTCTCTCCCTCTGACTTCTGTTTTCCCTTTTTTGTTCTGTCTGCACCCCTGCCTTTGCCTTCCCTCATCCTCGTGTAAGTGGGGTGGGATATTTCCACTCACACAGCTGAGCACACACACACAGGGAGCGTGTGTCTTCAGCCTGGTGTTGCAGAAACTCCCGTTTGATATAAGCAATGCTGGGCTATAGCAAAACCGCGTTCATTCTGTCAGGAAAGCCATTGCATTGTAGGAGCTGTGAGAGGAATGAAGAACATACTCGGTGCAAAAGACAGTCCCAGAGAATGTGGCTTTCAGATGTTTTACCAATTACAACATATGTACAAGACTTCTTTTACAATGCTGAAACAATACACAGTTGCTGAAACAATACATATTTTTCTAGCTTTTGTAGCTGAAGTCTGAACCGGGACAACTTGAAAATTAAGATTTTTTGAGATTGAAAAAAAAAAAGTTTTTCTTGCAAGTAAGTGGAAGGACAAGTCACTTCCAATAAGACTTTATTTGCTGGGAAGAATGTGGCACTACAAATTGTCAACAGCTACAGTGATGATGACTCTATATAAATGTAAATGAGCTCATTATTAATTGCTACGAGCTTCACATTTAAGTTTTTAAAGACAAAAACAGCCTGTATATGAGAGTATCAGAAGAATGGATTCCATAATTACTTTCATTAACCCAGTTGCTGTCTGCAGAGATAGCTGAGGGCCTGACTGTTGGGCGTTCTCACGGAAAAGTCCTACGAAAAGCTGATAGAACTTGTGAAGTGTATTTAGTGCATTATGTATGCTGAAAGACTCTCTGCCAGAAAGTATTTTTGTTGCTACCTATGGCTTCTAGACTAATTCAAGCAAGCACTCCAAAGAGGAAAGCCTTTGGAGGCTTTACTTGATGGGTCTTAAACATCAGCAGAAGTCAGCTAGTACGTCTTCATTGATTTCAATGACCCTGTGCAGAATTTGTAGCAAGTCTGGCCTGTCTTATTTAAAAACAACATGGGATTAGGGAAGCAGTGTAAATAACACATCTATATGCTATTATGGCCTCTTTAAAAGTCTGCCCTTGCAATCCATGTTTGGTGCAGACCCAAATGCCCTTTTTAGTTTCAGTACTGAAATAGTAGAGATGTTTTGTTTCTCTAAGTAACACAGAAGTCACACTTCTGGTGTTACTGGCCCACTGCTGTCAGTCCCCATGTCTGCTGCTTGCTTGTGTGAGTGTGTGTGTGTGTGCCTGTCAGTTAGGAACTGTTATGTCACGTAGTGTAACACCGACTGTGTGTCAATATTCAGTTTTCAACTTAAGCTTGTCCTCTTAAATACCACCTTTTTGTTCTTCATTATTATTAATCCCATTAACCGGCTGAGTGGATCAAACCCTTTCTTACCTGCTCTTCTTGCAAGAGCAGCCTCTAGACCTGCCCCGTGGGCAGGTTCCAAACTTTTTCACTGTTTCGCAGTTTTGTGCTGAGGCCAGCTTGTGTGACAGCCATGGCTTTCAGTTTGACCTTGTCCCCGCAAGGGGCAGGTGGGGAGCAGTTTTTCTCCTGTGCCGCTGTTGCGCTTCTCCTGAGCTGCTGAAATCTATGGCAACAAGTTTTGCAGTCACTTTTCTTTTCAGGATGTTTTTTTTCTTATTGTTCAGGATTTCTTCAAAACTGGAATCATCAGACAACTTCTTTTTTAAAGTACTGCTACAATGTTTTGAAACTGAGAATTGACTTTGTCTAGCTGAAATAATTTATTGCAATCTTTAGCACCTTCTGTGACTGTTGGTGGGGTTTGATTAGCTGCTGTCATGTCTCCTTCCTTATATTCTTGAAATCTGTGACAAAATATTTGCAAGCCTTCTGCTATTCCGTCATTCAAATCTCTAAGAAAAATACTGAGTAGAGGCAAACCAGGACAGACCTTAAGACTCCCTTTGAAAAGCTTAACCCATTCTGACAGTAAATTGTGTTCAACTGGTCCTGCAAAATTTTTTTTGTTAAGTTGTGCACTTACCCTAGGATGCTTTTTGTTCACTGTATTTTCTAAGTTATTTAAGAAACTGTAATCTGGAATTATGTAAAAACATAGCTAATGCCAGCATGTATCCCATGCACACCTTTGTTCTTACCCAGTAGGCCACTCACTCTGTTTGCCTGGAAATTCAGCTTTTTAACCAAAGTTTTAAGTCCAGGACTAAAAAAGTATCAAATAGTTTCATGAAGAGCTTTCATACATTGTAATTTTTTAAATGGACGTTAATTTCTCTCTGTTTTATTACAAACAAAGCATATCTTTAAATGTGTCACACTTTTTTTTTCTTTCTGTTGTCTGTAGTTGTGATTTTTTTCCCTTTTCTTTTTCCCTTCCTGTCCCCTAGTTTGTTTCATGAAGTGTCTCTGGTGTGAAGGGAGACCAGGGAAAAAGTTGGGGAGAGAGAGGAAATGTTAAAAATTGAAAAAAAATAATCTTGCTTTCTGTCAAAACAGTATGTGAAGAAAAAAAAATAGTGAAAAACTTCCACATGAAAATGTTTTAAATGAAACATTTCTCTTACTGCCTTACTGGGCCATTATTGGTTTACTGGAGCACTTCTCTCTTGCCAAGACCCAGCACGTTCCATCCAAATTAGCTCAACCCCAACCTCTTCTCCTGCTGCTTTTGTTTGTATCTCAGTAGTTATTTCCAGTCATCCCTGGCTGACAGTTTGCCTATATATTAGAAATTTCAGTTTCACTTATGCTTCCTAAAGCATCAAAAGGCTCTTTGCCCTGTTCAGACCACTTTGCAACTTTTGTGTGTAGTGTTTTGTCTATTTTGTCTGTCAGATTTAGAATATTTGAGAATATTTTGTTAGTCATTCTTCTGGTTTGCAGTTTCTTAAATGTTATAGAAATTCTCTTAGCTAGGGATGTTAAGACATTTTTGAGCTGATGCATTAAATGTCATCACCTGCAATTATTTATTTTAATTTTTTTTCTAATTGCCTGATGTTTTTACCAAACAGCCATATTCTGCCCTCATACTAGCAGCTTTGCTGTTGACCTTATTCTTGTTTGGATAGATTTTAGTTTTGCTCTTTGCATTTTCTGTAAAATTCCACTTACTGTTTATCTTCTGATATTTATGTGTGGGTATTTCTGCTCCTTTGAGGGCACATGTGCTTCCTTTAGGGCCCAATTAACATTTTTCCTTGAACTATAGGTTAGCCTATGAATATTGCCATAGCTAGATTTTTGTATATCGTTTCATTTTCCTTTTTTTTTTAGGAACGTATCCGAAAGCATTAGAGACCTCTTTGGTCTCTAAAACAGAAGTGTCATACTCTAAATTCAAGATGCAAACTTCTTTAGTGATAGTACACTCCATGTACCTCAAGCAGTGTCTCTCTAGTGTCTGCATTAGAGCTCAGATCTCTTGAACTCCAGTTCCTGGATTTTCTGCTGAAACAATAGGTGAGCTAAGGCAGACGTTTTTTTTTTTTCTGTGCCTCAGTTCCTCTGCGTGTAAAATGTGAGAAAAACAGCTGCCTTTTGCGTTGGCATCCAAGATCAACAGAAAATATTCTAAACTAATATAATTTTTTTTGACTGTAGGAAAATAATTTTATTGTTCATGTTTTTTGAGAGTTCTTAACTTCCACAATAAGCATTTCCTCTCTGGAATGCATGGTCCCTGGTGTCCCTTTCACTAATTTTTAACAGTTTCTTCACTTTCATTGCTGTTCTGGGTTTTAAAGACGTTGTATGTGTATGTGTTGTATTAAGCCCGTAAGCATGATCGGCCTTCAAAACAAAGGCATTTTTCTCCGTTATTTCCCATTTTATTGCTTCTGTGCATGTAATCTACCCTCAGAAATCCTGACAATCAAAAATGCTGTTGCATTTTTTTCAGTTCTCATTAGCATTCCTTGTAATGTAAGGCTGACTGGAGAGGAGGAAAGGAGAGGGATGAGATGGGGTTGGAAGAAATTGCATTCATACTTGCATGAGTTTCACAACCACCATTTTTGTTTTCTCCTTTCTCTGTGCAGCCAGTGACTCTTTCATTATAATCAAGTCTAAGTCTTTTTTATGGCCCTGTGAAACAGATGGAGAAGTTAGGTGTTACCTCTCTGTGTAAGAGTTGGGTCCAACATGGAAGAGGGAGAAGATTGAAGAAAAAAAACACTGGACAAGCGACATTTTTGCTTACCAAAATTCTTGTCTATCTGCAGTTTAATTCAGAATTATAACACACCGTGAGGGTGTGTATCAACAGGACCTAGGAAATTCTGCGGTTATGAGATATATTTTTTGTTAGTAAAATGTGAACCACAGAACATATAGTTTGTTAAAACTTTAAGGACACTTAAGATAGTTAAGGGGAGGACCAGGCCTCAAGGAGAAAGCAGAGAAAATTAGAAAGACAATACAATTTAAACTATTAATAAGTGATAAAGGAGGAGAAGTAAACAAAGACTATGCAATGGATAAGGCAGCACTGTTTACAGCCAGTGCATCTGTGACCTGCCTCAGGTCTCCACCATTTCCACCCTTGGCAACCGACTGCCAAATAATCCACTGCTTCCACTGAGAAATGTCTGATCTCATATTTGTTGGCATGCCGAGGAGACATCTCCACACTCATTTGTAAATGTTGTTCCATCTTCCTATTTATTTATAAATCTTAGACATAAGAAAAATACATTTCTGCATGGGAAGGAAAATGGAATATTTATATAGGATGGCACCTGCATTTGAAAAGAGAAGTCTGAAGCATCTATCTGTTGAAGCATAGACTTCATAAATAAATTTACAGAGCATACTATCAGCACATATTGAGGTGAGCGGGGAGTTCTTGAGAAAGTAATTACTTTGCCATATCCTACGGAGTATTATCCAATTTACCATTATTAGTAATTCTTCTTATGAGTCATTTTATACTTATGACTTCTCAGCTATTCATATCATATAAAAACCCTGCATAAAAAAGACAAAGAGAAAAGATTACTCTGCTGGTTCAATAAAACACGCGTCAGTTAGAGAACTTTTGTCTGAACACCATAATCAATATTATAATCAATATGAACTCATTTCTTTCTTTGATCTTCAAAAAAAATTACTGGAATAGTAATAAAAACGCAAATTGAATAATGTCATTCTCCATCACATTATTCTTAATTTTTCAATGGGAAAATATGTTCCAATTAATTTTAGGTTGTAGTTTTGTGAAGGATACTTTTTTTAATCTATTCTATCTGAATCTGTGTGCACACATATGTGTTTGTGTAGTCACGAAGGTGACGGAAATCGCATCTTTTGGCCCCAGGGATTAAGCCTCTCTCCAGAGTCTTGCTGTTGTCAGTGTTTGGGAGGGAAAAAAAAACCACAGCAGAAAGGAATTTCAGTCAGAGTCAGCCTGTTGTGTTCTGCAGTTCTTATGCTTTGCAGAACTGGTCATTGAAATTTAGCATCAAACACAAATTTCTGAAGCTTTTTTCTTATCACAAATGATTCATACAGTGCCCCAGTGGAATACAAATTAGATTTCCCTTTGAATAGATGACTCAAATCTGGCTTGGAACAAAGTTTTTTAACTTCATTTACAGAGGCAGCCTCTTGAATGCAAGTTGATAACCTTTACGAGTTTATAAGTGCATCAACTGTGTCTAATTTGTAGTTAGAGTATTTTAAGACTTTTTCCATAACACGTGGATGTTTGAGTATGTATTTACAAAAACATTTTGAGACAGTTCTGTTAGTCAGCTATGCAATAACTAAGGCTTCAGAAGATCATCCATAAGCCAAACCACTGTATTTTTGAAAACTTTTACTGTTTACTTTCTTTCCCCATTTCTAGCCAGGTATAGTGATAGATTATATTGTTTTTTGGCATATTCCTGTTGACCTGAAGTCCAAGTATAAAAGACAACCACTGCTCCAAAATCAATAAAACAAGAAAGAGAAGCATTTTATCGTGCAAATTCATGCATTTAGGAATTAATAGCAATAATTTTTGATGTAGTTTTGGGTTTGAAAGTGTCAGTGGGAGCTTATTAAACAATCCCAGGATGAATGTAAGTCATGAGTATAATGAAGCTCTATGAAAGCAAAGATGAGCCTAGATATATAAGATATTTCCAGTAGGAAGAAGTACTGAGCACTTTTTTTCTCCTGAGGTCTGCTAGTACGGGGTCTGCAGGGACCCAAGCTGCTATCACATTTTCCTTGCCTACTAGCCAATGGTAACTGCAACACCCCACTGATCCTTTGCCCCAGTTTCTTTACCACTGCATCAGCTCAATACTATATTTGTCATGAACATTCCTTATTTTGGCAAGCATCAAGTGATAAGTGTAGTGATGATCAGATAGCGCACTGATATATCCAGCAGCATGAGACTGAGCCATGACTTCCCTTTATATACATTTAATAATTCCTTATTTTGTATTGTGTTGTATGGCAAAAACTCTGAAAATCACTTTTTGAAAATCATTTTGCTTGGTAAGTCCTTTATGTGTGCACTAAATATACATGCATGCTGCACTCATTAACAGCACTGTGGTCAGTTCATGTTAGAAATTCTTTAAGACACTGCCTGATACTTCTTGATCTGCACATTCTCATCACTGAGTACACAGGGATCCTCCTGAGACCTCTATTACTCCTTTTATGGACTAGACATTCCACTCATTAATCTGTTATTTAGCTACTTATGAGTCATGTTCTCGAATACCACATCACTTCTGATGGACAAAAGAAATACTTAGGCTTTCAATTTTTCATGTTTGTATGGTAAAACTTTAGCCTGTAATGGCAATTACCTGTGTCAGTGTATAGGATAGCAGTAAAGCTACATTGTGCTACTGTTTATAGTTCTGGTCATCTATGTACATGACCTTTATTTGTAACAATGTGGGGGAGGAGCTAGTTTCTGAGACCATAAAGAATATAGTAAGTCTACCCTATAAAAACAGCCAAAAAAAACCCATCTTCACCCTTTTGTTAATCAGAAAAAATTGGGAAAGGGACAATAATTATTGTATCTGTCTTGTTTACTCAGTGTACAAACACTGTGTGGGCATTTTTAAAAACTCCATAGCTGTACATCAATAGCGACAGAAAATTAACTGCTCTGGGAATGTTTGACTATGACCTAATTCCACTGCAGAAAATCAATTTCTTGGTTAAGTAATATTTGCTAGCATGACCAATAAAACTCATTAAAGAAAAAAGAGTGAAATTTCTTATCTTTGCAAAGCTGTACTAAGATAAGAAAAATCAACATTTTTCTCAATTAAAATAAACTTTGCTATATTAAAAATATTTCTTTAAGTGAAAAAATTGAATATTTCCAGCATGTATTTTCCCACAGTTATTAACAATTAAACAAAACAAAATTAAATATGTCTTATTTTATACCCTTAATCCGCATCCAATGGAAGCTCTGGTGATGTACCAAGAATAAAAAATTATCATTCTCCCACACTGGAGTTTGAGTCAAGTTTTGCATTCTTCTTTAACTTTTAAAGTAGCTTTATATTTTTATGTTTCACTGAAAGTGCAACCAGGTTGCTTATGGATATGGCTGAACTGTGGGAGCCAAGACCTTAGTCCCTGTCTCGGCTGTATCCCAGTCCTACGTTGGGATGAAGACCTATCACACATCAATCATCTTCCCTGTCCTGTTTTTTGTGAAAAGGAAAACTGGGTCAAAATGTACTCTGAGAAAGGCTCCAGTAAGGATTTCATGGCTCACTGTGGTGCAGGCTCCAAGCCAATGCCTGTGCATCTTATGTCCAGCAATGAAATTGTGGCTGCAAGAATTGCATGTGCGGCTGCCTCTGACCGGGGTTAGATGAAAAGCTAAAGAGGGATACAGGATCTACAGTAAGAGCTTCCAGAAAAACCTCAGCTTGAAAGCTGAGGTGCTGTATGCTTGTATTTGTGTTCAAACAGCAAAAGGAATGTATCTTGGATTGATTTATAGGAGGTGGTACAAGTGGACATGTCAGATGGTTGGAATCTGAGGGCTGATTGTCTATTGTCAGTGAGGCCTGAATTCTGCTTAATCTTCCACTTACTTTCTGCAGCCGAGCTGAAACTGGTTGGATGACCGATCTCAGGTTATGTTACAACGTTCAGATGTTAGCTGTGGCAGTACAGGAGTAGACAACTTGCTCTTTCAGCCATCTCTGCTTTGGGAGTGAGAACCTCCAGAAAAGGGCTAGGACCAGAAACTGAAATCAGCACTTACTTTAGCTGTTCTGTCTAAATGGGTCTTCATCCTCAAGTCAATGCTGACAGGCAGCCTGGTGCTGAAGATGGGGAGGATGCTAAGGTCTTTCCTCTTGAATTTGCAAGTTCCAGATCTTCCTTGCTCTCTCTTCCTTTCTTTTCACACAGTTTTCAACTAAAACCTACTAAAACCTTGTGAATCAAGTATTTTAGCAATTTTATTTTTTTTTTTTAATGGTTTTAACTGGACATGTATGTAGTTTTGTCTTTAATCCTTGTCCAACATCCTCGGCAACTTGCTTAATTTCTATAAAGTACATATCAAGTCATGCATGACAAAAAGATGAATCCAATACGTGAATTTTGTTTTGTTTGTTCTTCTAACTTAGGCTTAGCTGTCTTGTACTTCTTTCCTCCTGGTGAACAGACTTATGCAAGCTGTCATTCTTTAAGCTCTTCTGAATGTCCTTAAAGCATTTGCATTGAAAAACAGTCACGGAGCCTCTCTGTGCTGAAATCATAACCTCAAACCTCCCTGGGGGTTTTCTGCCTTGTGTAGGGCTGCAGGAGCTCGTGGGCACCCTCCACAAGTGGTGGATTCCCAAGAGGCAACAGAGATGAGAGTGCATTGAACCTGCATTAAAGCATCCCTCTTCTCTTTTTTTTGTAGATGAGCCCCTCAGGACAGGAGGCAATTCAGGCAGAGACCTGTCAGACTCAAGTGGTGATACCAAACTAGGTTCTAGAGGCTTCACTCTCAAAAGTCTTTTGTCCTCTGCAGACTTTCTCCAAGTTTCTTTTACATTTTCACTTAATCCTCTCGCACCCAATAATCTTTCTCTCACCTTCCTTTTTTCCTTGGCTCCGTCCCCTTCTTCTTAACAGACCTTGTCTTATTAGCTGATAAATTCCTGACACAGATCCATAAATTTAAATACCAATCTTTCGCACGAACAGCTAGTTTCTCCCTGGAGCTAAATTGAAGCTTAGCAACCATTATTCTTTTCAGTCTGTTCCTGTGTTCCATTCTTGTACCTCAGAGTTTCCCAGGTTGAGCTCTGGTATCACCATCAGAGGTTGTAATACTTTCTGGGCCTCTGCTCTTTAGACAACTGATTAATTGGACTAAGCAGTTTCTGCATTCCCCTGGGCACAGGAATCAGTGGTCGTTCCTGGCAATTGTATGAATGGCGGAAGCCCATTTTGAACCTCATGTAACCTTCATAACACAATGTAACTCTTAACTTGTTCTCCCTGATGTACAGTAGTTAATCAGAATGTGTGCCCTTGATTGGAGCCATGGCTTTTACATTTTAATACAAATTCATTCAGTCGTAGTCCTCAGCTTGTTCAGATGACAACTCTGAAATGTCAGTGGAACTCTTAACTTCCTACACAGAGGACTACAAAGAGTTAGTAAAGCTATGTAGGGAAAAAATCAGGAGCGCCAAAGCCCAGCTAGAACTAAACCTGGCTTCTGTTGTCAAGGACAACAAAAAAAAGTTTCTATAAATATATTAGCAATAAGAAGAGGACTAAGGATAATCTCTGTCCTCTAGTAGATGGGGCCGGAAACATAGTGACCAAGGATGAGGAAAAGGCTGAGGTACTTAATGCCGCCTTTGCCTCAGTCTTCAGGAGTAGGACCAGTTGTTCCCTGAGTACCCAGACCCCTGAGCTAGAAGACGGGGATGGGGAGCAGAATGAAGCCCCTGTAATCCAAAGGGAAATGGTGAGGGACCTGCTTCAGCACCTGGAGGTGCACAAATCTATGAGGACAGATGGGATCCACCCAAGGGTACTGAAGGAGATAGCGGAAGTGCTCACCAGGCCACTTTGCATCATTTATGAGCAGTCCTGGCTAACTGGGGAGGTCCCAGCTGACTGGAGGTTGGCAAATGTGACACCCATCCACAAGAAGGGCCGGCAGGAGGATCCAGGGAACTACAGGCCAGTCAGTCTGACATCGGTGCCTGGGAAGGTGATGGAACAGATCATCCTCAGTGCCATCACACGGCACATGCAGGAGAACAGGGTGATCAGGCCCAGTCAGCATGGGTTTGTGAAAGGCAGGTCATGCCTGTCAAACCTGATCTCCTTCTATGATAAGGTGACTCACTTAGTGGATGAGGCAAAAGCTGTGGATGTTATGTACCTGGATTTTTGCAAAGCTTTTGACACCATCTCCCACAGCATTCTCCTGGAGAAACTGGCTGCTCATGGCCTAGACAGGTGGACTCTTCGCTGTGTAAAAACTGGCTGAATGGCCGTGCCCACAGAGTGGTGGTAAATGGAGTTAAATCCAGTTGGTGTCCGGTCACAAGTGGTGTCCCCCAGGGCTCGGTGCTGGGGCCGGTTCTCTTTATCAATGATCTGGACGAGGGGATCGAATGCACCCTCAGTAAGTTCGCAGATGACACTAAACTAGGCGGGCGTGTTGATCTGCTTGAGGGTAGGTTGGCTCTGCAGAGGGATCTGGACAGACTGGACCGATGGGCTGAGGCCAATGGTATGAGTTTCAACAAGGCCAAGTGCCGGGTCCTGCACTTGGGTCACAACAACCCCATGCAGCGCTACAGGATTGGTGTGGAGTGGCTGGAAAGCTGCCCGGCAGAGAAGGACCTGGGGGTGTTGGTGGACAGCCGGCTGAATGTGAGCCACAGTGTGCCCAGGTGGCCAAGAAGGCCAACAGCAGCCTGGCCTGTATCAGGAATAGTGAGGTGAGCCAGACTAGGGAAGTGATCATCCCCCTGTACTCGGCACTGGTGAGGCCCCACCTCAAGTACTGTGTTCAGTTTTGGGCCCCTCACCAGAAGAAGGACATTGAGGTGTTGGACCGTGTCCAGAGAAGGGCAACGAAGCTGGTGAGGGGTCTGGAGCACAAGCCTTATGAAGAACGAATGAGGGAACTGGGGTTGTTCAGCCTAGAGAAGAGGAGGCTGAGGGGAGACCTTATCACCCTCTACAACTGCCTGAAAGGAGGGTGTAGCCAGGTGGGGGCTGACCTCTTCTCCCCGGTGACAAGTGATAGGACAAGAGGAAATGGGTTTAAGTTATGTCAGGCGAGGTTCCGACTGGATATTAGGAAACATTTTTTCACTGAAAGGGTTATTAAACATTGGAAGAGGCTGCCCAGGGAGGTGGTGGATTCACCATCTCTGGAGGTGTTTAAAAAAAGGGTAGATGTGATACTTGGGGACGTGGTTTAGAAGTGGGCTTTGTCAGGGTAGGTTAATGGTTGGTCTTGATGATCTTAAAGGTCCCTTCCAACCTCAGCAATTCTACGATTCTATGATTCTGTGATTCTTTGTATGGACTCTTTTTTTAACTTTTTTTTTTCTCTTTCATTTAAATGCACCATAGTGAATACTGATCCTTTTTTAAAACATGTTGCATAATTCCAGAATGTAGTTTATTACACAGGTAGCTCTCTCTACCTCTGCCTTTTTCCACGATTTTAATATTTGACTTTGCAACCTTAGAATTTTCAATATTTATGTGTAATGCAACTACAGTTTTAACATGGTGATTATCTTAATATGATGTTAAGATTGTCTTCATAATCTGTAAGATCAAGAAAACCGAGATCTGACTTAGTATATGAACGGCATTTCAATCCTATTACATATATTCATGGATTCAATCTTTTATTGCTCAGTGTAATATCGTTAAGGAAACATAATAGGAGCAACACAGTCAAATATCTTTTGGAACACTGGTCAATTTACTAACAATTTATTTCTGATATGAGCGCAGCAGGTCAAGAACAATTTTCATGACACTGAAGGCAAAATGGAGAATGGGTCTCTGACTTCTCATTTGTGCTGTAAGTAAAAGTCTAGATGAAGATTAGAAATTAACTGAACTATAATGTATTATCCAGGATCTTAAATTGTCTTTCGGAATTATCTGTGTGCTACTGATAATTTTCTTGTATTGGGCCCATGTACATATTCCATACAAGTTGTGCTACCCACTGCAAGTGCAAAATAGTTCCGCTTTCTTTCAAATCTTCTATGAAGTGGATGTCTTAAGTTGAAATGTCAAAGAGGTCTTTTATGCTTTGTCCCTTTTCCCCAAAATATCTGTATTTAGATTATTTGTGTTTGCTTTCTTAATTATATTCAAATAGGATAGTACTTTTACAGTGGAAAAATTAATAGGGAAAAAATATTGTGACTAGAGATCTCAAATCTGGTCATTGAACAAGGGACTTTAAAGAAGTTTCTGGGCTTTTAGTGATGCTCCGTTTATACAAAGATCACATCTATCACCTCTTTGATCCTGTTCTAAACATCCTCTGTGATGGGAGTTTGCATGTGGAATATAGCTGCTTGGTATTTTTAGTGATGTCTATGTCATTCTTCTGACAAAAGGTCTGTTTTGCTTGGAAAATGCTTGATTCAGGAAAAGCTTTTGAGGACCTTGGTGTCTACTGCTGGTTTTTAGTCTCTGACTACAAAAATCTCTGTATGATTCCATTGTGCCTGTGTAGGTGATTAATGAGTAGCCTAGCTTGCATTTATAGATGTCTATATCTTAGATCTTTCGCTTCTTAAAATGAAATTACTTGATCACATGTAGAGAATCCATAAAACCTGTCTTCCTTATGGTTGTATTTGTCCTTGTCCTAATAACACAAAACCTTTTGTTTCCTCTGGACCTCATCTTTTATGATGCATCCTGTGGGCTGGTGAAAAAGGTGAGCACATTGAACCATGGGAAAGAAGAACAAGTGACCTGAATTACAGTGTTCACTAAACCATTCAGTATTCAGATACGGCTATGTTGGGGTTCACATGCTTCTCATCAAATTACATTTAATTTTAGATGAATTTTTAATCATTTTTTTTCTTAACCACATTTGACTAGGGGGATTCAGTCTGGGAAAGTCCCTGGTGGTTTTTTCATTTTTTCCTTTCAGGCTGATATATTAATATATACTTTGTGGGAAAATAATCCCATCTTGCCACAGTTGTATTTATCTTTATGAAAGAATTGTAAAGTTAATGGGTCAAAAATTTTATCAGTCTTCTCTTTTTTAAAGCCAAGGTTGAAGAGAATTCCTATACAATGGAAAGTTCATATTTCCTTTTTAATCAATCCAAAGGGAATATATTGATATGATATTGGAATACGTTAATGCAGTGTTAGATGACTTGATATTCACTACAAATTAATATTGCAAAAAAGGAAAATGTAACTTCAAGGCTGGTCTAAGAATATAAGGTCAAATAAATAGCTAGAAAATTTAGCCGATCTACTCGGTAGGGTAAGAGATACTTTTTAATTATCAAAGGGAATATAGGCAGGGTAAAGGTGGAACAGTTTTCAAGCAACAGAAAGTATCTGTCATATAAATAGGAGATAAACGTCACAGAAATTACTTACACCAGGTCTTTAAAATGCTTACTTTTTTTTCTTTGAAAAGTACGATGATTATACTGGCTCCTTCTGAGCAAATGTATTGAAAGCCATGTTTACGTCATTCCTGCTAAGCCTTTGAGCCCAGTATTACTTAATGGATAAGAGTGTCTGATGCCTGGAGCCTGCCTCTTGGCGCAGGCATGCAGGTGTAATGTAGGTTAGATGAATAGAATCTTCAGGCAATAGCTAAGCAAATCTGTTTCAGTCCTAATTTCACCAGAGAATATGGTATTCAACATTGATTAGCCTGGAGAAAAGGAGGCTGAGGGGAGACCTTATTGCTCTCTACAACTACCTGAAAGGCAGTTGTAGCCAGGTGGGGGTCAACCTCTTCTCACTCATAACAAGTGATAAGACAAGAGGAAATGGCCTCAAGTTACACCAGGGGAGGTTTAGGATGGATATTAGGAAAAATTTCTTCACAGAAAGGGTTTTTAAGCACTGGAACCGTCTGCCCAGGGAAGCGGTGGAGTCACCATCCCTGGAGATATTTAAGAGACACATAGATGTGGTGTTGAGGGACATGGTTCAGTGGTGGTTTTGGCAGTGTTAGGTTGATGGTTGGACTTGATGATCTTAAACATCCCTTCCAACCTAGACAATTCTATGATTTGCAATATCTGATATTTTAGCCTCTTGTTAGAAGAATTAAACCCCAAACATATCGTTAGCTACCAGAACGAATGGCACACTAAAGAGGAGCCACCTGGACTAAGCTGGTGGGGAATCTGAGGCTGAAAGAGTGAGCAAAAGGATTCGCGGGGTTGTCCCACGTAACTGGGTTTGGTTGTCTGTTTTTTGGTGCCTGGCAGATTGTGGCAAGGTCTCTCCCCTCATAGAAAATTAATTTCTTCCAGGGAGTGCGCACAGGAGCAGGAGGCATGCTTTTCCTTAAAGGCACATCTCCTCCTGCTTTGCTGTTAGGACACTCCCTCTAAATGTGTGTCTGGGCTCAGTTTTCTCCACCCGAGGAGACTCAAACCCTGTCTCTCTCTGCAGAGCATCCGATGTTATTTGAAACTGGAGCAACTGAAGTAACTTTCTGCGTCCCCTGCTGAAGCAGACACGCACTACAAAGACTTCACTGGGCTCAGAAGAGAGTCAGAGTAAGCCTAGTTTAAAGCAGTAGGGAAGCCTGAAACCTCATGCCTGCTTCACAGGCTGTCATTGTATTTTACACAGTGATATTTCATTGTAAGTTCACAGTTAATAGGCGTTGAAGATAAAGCTCTGGATACCACAGGCAGTGCTGACACTGCCCCTTTACTTTCCCCCTTTTCCCCGTGCCCTACATTGTAAATAAGAACATCTGAAATTTCCCATGTTATGGCCCTATTTAACAAGCTTGTAATTCTGTCAAACTTAGCTGCATGGACTGAATTTATCCACACAGTTAGGCTTCTGTGACGGGGATAGGCATTTACCTCCTCCTGTGCAAACATTTCAAAAGTTGGCTTTCGAATTTCAAATTAGGGAAACGCTAACCCAAAAAGTTCCTGACTAGAGCTAAGCGTTTGGACCAGCAATAAAGGGGAGGCTGGGACTGGCTGGAGAAGTGTGTCACAGATGGGGACTGGGAAGATTTTGGTTCAGTTTGAAGAAGAAAACCAAGTCATAGGCCTAGGGCAACTGAGACGGGATGAAAGGAGATGAGATGAATCCTGGGGAGAAAGGAGATCTAGCTTCAAGCAAGAAAATGCTTGAATTAGGAGGCAGCCATGTGAGTGGGCAGGGAATGAGAAAGATATGCCAGTAATACATGAAAGAATTGGAGCTGGGAAATGCCCTCTTGTGTTTTCATCCATGTGCTTCAGGAAGGGGTGAGGCAAGACAGGAGAGATTGGGAACTGTTATTTCCCTTCTCCCTTGGTGTCACGGCCAGAAGCTGCCAACTGTTTATTTTTACCTCCTTTCCTCTTTCCTTCTCTCCTCTCCCTTCCAGCAGAGTAAGTCATGGGGCAGCCTCCTTTTATCTTCACTAGGTATGATGACGCCTATAGAGAGTTGTTATTTGCTGCTTGAACAGGGCCTTACATATTTTGTAAGCCCAGTACCATTTTAGACAGAAAGTCTGACTCCTGGGATCCCAGGATTATGTCTGTCTTTCACAAAGATTAAGTATGATGCTCTTACATAAAACCCCTTGTAGGGGTGAGATATAACTTCTTTTCATATTTATATCAGGTACCTGTTCCCTCATGAGTAACTTCCTCCTCATCTGAAGCCATTATCTGAATTTTTCCATCCCAGGCAAAGGTCTCATCAAAGCAGTCTCTCTCACCTGCAGTTTTATAAATTGATCGTAGAGATGAGTATGGAGAGGACAAAGTGGAGTATATCTAGCAGGAGACTAGCAGGAGGCTCATGAAAAAGCTGGCAAACATGGACTTTTCAAAGAGCAGTGAGACCTGGGCTAGTCAGCATTGCTGGGGACCACAGGCGGACCTTTCTCATTCAGCTCATTCTTTACGCTGTGTAGACCTGTTAAACATACCTACAAGGGAAAGGAGAACTTGGGTTTCCCTTTCTATTGGACAGATCATCCCACATTACAGTTTTTAAACTTACCTGTATTTCATACACACTCAACAATTTGTAAAACTCAGCAAGCCAGTTAAATTTTAAATTAATTTCTTCAGCTACAGCATACACATAAAATTTTGGGGGTGATATGGAAGACGCTGCATGAAGGTGTTCCTGTGTGGCAATAGGTATATTCTTGCTGCTTTACCCATATAGTTGTCAGTTGCAGTCCATAATATGAAATAGTAATTATTTTTCCCCCCAGAACTACAAAAACAGACCACATTTTTAATTGGTTTCAATGAATCATAGGATTATAGAATCCCAGGTTGGAAGGGTCTTCAAGGATCACCTGCTCCAAACTTTCTTGATAAAAGCATGGTCTAGACAATGTGGCCTAGCACCCTGTCCAGCTAAATCTTAAAAGTGTCCAATATTGGGGAATCCACCACTTCACTGGGGAGATTATTCCAAGGACTGATTGTTCTCACTGTGAAAAATTGTCCTCTTGTGTCCAGTCGGAACCTTCCCAGGAATAACTTGTCCTCATTACCCCTCAGTTTTTCAATGTGAGTCCTTGCAAAAAGGGAGTCTCCATCTTCTTTGTAGCCATCCTTGAAATACTGAAATGTGCTGATAAGATCCCCTGTAAGCCTTCTTTTCTCAAGGCGGAAAAAAACCAGTTCTCTCAGCCTTTCCTCATATGGCAGGCTTCCCAGTCCTTGGATCATCTTTGTGGCCCTTCTCTGGACCCCTTCAGCCTGTCCATATTGGTTTTGCATAGTAGGGACCAAAACTGAACTCGGGATTCCAGGTGTGGCCTGACCAGCTCTGAGCAGAGTGGCGTAATGACTTCTTTGTCTCTGCTGGCGATGCCCTTGTTGGTGCAGCCCAGCATCCTGTTGGCTTTCTTTGACGCAGCAGCACACTGTTCACTCCTATTGAGCTTGTTGTCCACCAGGACCCTCAGGTCCCTTTCCAAAGGGCTGCTCTCCAGCCAGGTAGATCCCAGCCTGTGCTGCACTCCTGGATGTTGTTTTCCAAGCTGCAAGACCTTACACTTGTCCTTGTTGAACTTCATAAGGTTCTTGTTAGCCCACTCTTCCAGCCTCTCCAGGTCTTCCTGCAGGGTGGCTCTCCCTTCCAAAGTGTCCACTTCCCTACTCAGTTTGGTGTCATTAGCAAACTTCATCAGGGTACAATTGATCCCATCATCCCGATCACTTACGAAGATATTAAACAGTGTTGGGCCCAGTATCGATCCCTGGGGGACCCCACTTGTGACAGGTTGGCAGTTTGAAAAGGAGCTATTGACCACCACCCTCTGGGTGCAGCGTGTCAGCCAGTTCCCCACCCACCACACAGACCACTTGGCTAGACTGCAATGCACCAGTTTCTCTGGGAGGAGGCTGTGGGGAAACGTGTCAAAAGCCTTGGAGAAATCTAGGTAGACAATGTCCACTGCTTGCCCCTCATCAACTGAGCAGGTTACTTTGTTGTAGAAGGCAATCAGGTTTGTCAGGAATGATTTGCACTTGGTGAATCCATGCTGGCTTTTCCCAATCATGTGCTTCATCTGACTTGTGATAGGCCCCAGGAGGATTTGTTCCATAACTTTACCAGGGACTGCAGTAAGACTGATGGGCCTATAATTTCCTGGATCATCTTTTCAGCCCTTCTTGTAGAGGGCGGTGACATTACCCTTCGTCCAGATGATCTTACAGGTCTTTTCCAATGTAGGAGATTCTGTGACTCTGTGATTCTGGGACATCCCCCGATCTCCATGACTTCTCAAAGATGAAATGTCATATCAGCTGGAATCATCATTGACAATGATTTATTGCCAAAACTGATTATTTTGCATGTGAAAATTTGTTTTCACAACCCCCCAAAATTTTCTTTAAAGTCAATGTTTTGGGAAAATATTCCTGTCATTCAATTAATTTTAATGTGAATATCACAGCAAGGAAATTTAAAAAATGTAAACGCAACCATACTTGAAAATACTGTAAGTGATTAATAGGGTGAATGATATGACTAGACAAATTTCAAAGGAAAAATTAGCATCATCGCTGTAAATAAAGTGCCCTGGGTACTGTATTTCAATCTCCAACTAAAACATGTCTATGTTACACCATGGTTTTGATACAGTAATTGTACATCAATAAACACTCATTAAGTTGCCTCATTATCTTTGTACTATATTATTGCTCAGTAGTCAAAACACTTTATAAAGTGCACTTATATATATGCCTTTCTATTTTCCAAATGTCTTTGCAGCAGACCTTCTTTAATTATGTAAGTAATGTTTGAAGTTGCTCCTAGCCTCTGGGACTTGAGTCAACAACTTGCCTCTAGTTAAGGAGGAAAAAAATAAAAAAGAAAAGTTATAATATTCTAGTTCTAATTTCTCTTTCCTAACCCTAGAGATAAATTTTTTTTCTTGCTGAACTGCATAACAAATCCCATGTTACCACAACAAAGAGATGGAAACTTACTTCCCTCTCTATAAATAAGACATATATGTATATATTTTTTAACTCAGCCTCACTGCCTATCACAATTCAGACAAGAGTAATACCAGTGCTCTAGATCCCTGCTTTGATGTGCAATATAGGATTATGTCGAACAGAGTTCAAGACATATTGGCCATTCCTGAAATACCTCACTGGATAACTACTTAGTGTTCTGATTTTGTAGCATATATTTTGTGTTCGTTCTCTATCTGTCTAGCTGCGCATATCAAGGAATTGAGTTTTGCAAGCAAGATTTCATGATTTTTTAAATCAATATCTCAAAAATCTTTCTTGCTACCCCATACGATGACATTCATCTTAAGTGACTTTAAAAATGAAAAGCTGTTTTCACACCTTAACTTAATGGACAGCTGATAGCATTTGGACAAGATAAGATGAATTTTGCTCTGTCTTCCCTTATGGCTGCAGAGGGAATCCTAACAACTTGATTAGCTTTATGTAAACCAAAATTTTTTGAGCAAAAGTTTGTTGAACAAACCCATGTTTCTTCCCTTATACATCATTCACTTACTGCTTTAGTAATTTTAATAAAAACAGACCTTTTTCCTGAACTGATTCAGTTAATCTGAGCTCTGTCAAGTTAGTGCAAATGTCCCTTAAATTCTGAAATTAGGGCCAGTCATTGCTCATACTGTGCCTTCTACTTTCCTTCCTTTATTTTGTTTAGTTTAGTTTTTCTCTTTTTAAAATGAATGCAGGTACCTTTTTGCTAAACCAATTACTAATACTAATTTTACAAGAAACTGTATCCAAATAGTAAGGTCTTAATATTTCTTATTAGAGGTTCACACACAAAATACCCCAAACCATTTTTCCCATCACTATTTAGTATTTCTGTGCTGTGCAGCTCTTCAAATAAGATGGCAGTTAAACTTGCTAAAAATCTTACTTTGTGTCTTTGTACTTACTTCTTTTTGTCTGATATTTCAGTAAGTTTTTATAGGAATTTGTGGGCGGACACATTTAGCAGCTGTACTTTTTTAGTGATAAATGATATTTCCATTCAACTCCATTGCTAAGAGATACTTCTAGGATGTACATGTAATAATTTGAGGAGTTCGCGCCTCTTGAGGCAATCTAGTTATTTATGTGTTGCAATGAAATTTTATTTTTCTTTTATTAGGTTTCTCTTATATGATGATAATTGGAAGTAAATCAATATCCGCCTGTACAATACATAAAACTATGCATTTTCTACTTACAGAGTTTGGATTTTGACTGAAGCAGAAATCAATATGTACCAAGCTTTATATGGTAAATTATTGTGTCTCGGAAAAGATGTATCTTGGAAGAATCATAAAATAAAACCATTAAAATTTGTTGCTTCTGAACAGCAGTCTTCTTGCTGGTTCACAGAACCATCTCAGGCCCAGTTTGGTATTTATTTAAGATTTCAATAGCTATTTAAAATTATTAAAAGGACATTTCATTATCCTTGTTGTTTTGGTATTGTTTAAACTTTAAATTATATGGATTAATTACTGTATACACTCTTATTCATGTTTTTGCTTGCTAACTTAGGAACTGCTATCTTTAGATCAAAGCAGAGAGCGAAGACTTAGGAAGCTTATATATAAAGTAATTAAAATTTCATGATCAAAATTCCTCTACTCCATATGAATAAATCAAGGCGGTTTAATATTTCCTCTGAAAAAAGACAGTACCTAGATACAAAAAGGATCGTATTAAATTAATCAATAAAGTACATGCTATTATAGCTAGTTTTTAATGAATTATTCCTGGATATATTTGAATGGAAAACACTGAATTACTCTAATTCTCCTGAGAGCGTGAATTGTCATACAACATGATGGCTTCTTAAGAAATTTTAGTGCTGCTCATTATATTTGAGGAGAACAATGATCATTAATTAGATGACCACAATTTCTTTAAAGGAACAGAATTTTTCTAGAGGGCTGGAGATATCACCCTTTAGTCTAAGTACGTGACTTCTTGAACCTTGCACTTGGCAATGCTGGTATCGTTATTATCATCTCCATTCTCTGTCTTTTTCCTTTGAATAGGAGATGAACTGTAGGCAAATTAGTTAAGTGAACACTACACATTCTGCTTTGGTGACAGAAAATTGTGTTGAGTGTGATTAACTGAAATATAAATTGATATAAAATATGGGCTAAATCTCATGTTCGGTATGCTGAGTTGCACCATAAGAATAAAAATTTGTCAGAACCATAGCTGTTACCTAAAATGAAAAGTTTGAGAAATTTCAATATTTTTAACATAAGTTTTAGACAAAATTAGAATCCTATGTTCTACAGAAACATTCTATGTAGGACCACTTCCCCTAAGAGAATGGTTTGAATATTTCAGAGACACCCCTTTGCCCCACATCTGTTTTTCTACATATTTCAGGAATCTGCTGTACTGTTTATATGTATTTTGGCCCAAGGGCCAAGTCTTTTAATTAGGATTTAGGAGGAAAAAAACATGACCAAGATGAGCTTTTGTTCATATATGACTCTTTTTCAATCTTGCAGCAGGGTCTCACAATATCATTATGTCAAATTAGTGGATATTATTGGTGCTTAAGAACGACTTCACTGCTCTGCTGACAGTGCCATCCTGACACAAGTAGAGATATTTTTTTATCCTCTTTTATCCAATCCACTCTCTTCAGCAGATGCAGATAAACGTGCCTGAAATGAAGAAATTGTTCCTATCTTCATAAGTGTCTAAATTGAGAACTGACCTTCCCGATTCTCTGGTCTGACCTGCTTTACAGGAAGAATCATAAAATTTCCTGTAGTAACACCTTCCTCAGACCTATCCTGAGCCTTTACAACAACAGTCAGCAGACGCCTTTATATTCAGGTGAGTAACAAAGCCTCCCTGCATTGTCATTAAAATCATATCCTTTTCTTTTCATCTAGCTATGTGAGGGATAACCTGTCATTTCAAGAGCTCCTGTACGGTATGCAGAGAAGATATATATATGTAATTTTTAGAACTGACATATTAAGCAAAAAATCTAGAATTCCCAAAGTTAAGAATAAAAAGGTGCTAATATTTTGAAAAAACCCCAAATTTTACCCTGAAGACTGAGATACAATTAAATGAAATGAAAGTGAACGTATAAGGCAGACGCCTGAACTATAAGATGTTTCTCTTAAACAATGCTACAAAATGTTTCCCTAAAACTAAGCTAAACTTCACCAGAAGAGCTAGACATCAGAACTGCTGGCCAGTGTAATTGTAATAAAAAACCCCAAATCGTTGCTTTAGGTGTAGCTAATAGAGGAATGTTTTATTTCATCCAAATCCTTTGATTTTGATGTGTGATGTATCCAAGTGTGAAATATACAATTTAGTTAAATTTATTAACTTCAGCATCACATGGACTTTGGTTGTACCTCTTTCTGCTCTGTCATGTCATGTTCTCTCCCCTTTGATTGCTGTGATACTGCAGAAAACGAAAGACTCCATTATCTCTAAATGTTGGTGCCCATACAAAGCCTGAAATGGGATCATAAGTTACCCGATAGTAATTCCCAAACAGCCATGGATTTTTAAGTAAAGTACTTGTTAACCAGAGCACATATGAAATAAGAAATACAGATGTAAGTTATACTGTATTTTGTTACCAATTCTTCCTCTCTATTTTTTGTTCCCTTAAATCTTTGCTGAATGCTTAAGCATAGAAAGCAATTCTGATGCTTAATTTAATCATGACTACCTTACAATAGCTAAGTCACTGAATGTGACAGAGATAAATGTTCTAAACCCCCTAATTTCTTCTTGATAATTTTCTTAATGTGGCTGTCAAGGGGACTACTTGCGTAATTGTATTTCAGCTGATATAAGTTGCATTTCCTATTTTGTTTCATCCCCCAAAAAGCCCAGAAAACCAACACTCCAAATGCACATTATGGTAAATTTTATGGGTTAGACAGTAGAAACAGCAAGGAATCTGAAAACTTCGATAAAAGAAAGGAAATGATAATGTACTGCAAAGTGCAGAATTAATTGAATTGGGTGGGAGGAAGAGGGGTAACAGTTCTTAGCTAAATTCAAAAGAAACTTTTTTTTGTGGGAATTGAAATTTTATTTATAAACTTCTGAAGTCCTTTTTTCTATGTAATTTATCCTGTTAGGCAAATTTGTGAGTTCATCAGGAAAGATAATACTGACCTGCTCACAAACCCTTTTCTTAATGAAGTTATCTTAAAAGGAGAGAAGTAAATCTCTTCTTTCTGTAAAGCTATGATGTTTCAAACAAATTGAAAAGAGACTTTTGACATAGCATAAATTTGGGGAAGACACATAAACATTTGATACAGTTTCAAAGTTTAAAACTACTGGAGCAATTAATACATCCTCTTGTTGTTATAAGTGAGTCCCAATTTCAAATATTTCACAATTATTCATGAGAATAGAAATGCAGAAAGAATAAGTTGATTAGTCTTTGCTACTTTGGAGAAGGAGAAATCTAAAATTAATATGTAATCTGTTTAAGTTTTCTTTTTCCTTGCTTCTGCTCTAATGAAAAGAAGGTCAATACCATTTTGCTACCTGAGGAACGAACCAGCAATGTAACCAGCATTCTAGTGGAGTGATATCAGGATGTGTCCAAAGAAGAATGATTGTTACAGATATCATTGTTTTTGGCAGATTCCAAAAGTCTGCCAAGTTGTCTTAGCAGATTCCAAGACATTTTGGGCAATGAGCCTGAAGGCTCCTTTCAGACCCTAAAGGTTTTTGTGCACGTGTAATGGGTGCAAGCACTGCCCAGCAAGAGGCAGAATTCTGGTATGCTATCAACACTGGTTTAGTCACAAATCCAAAACACAGCACCATACAGGGTACTGTGAAGAAAATTAACTCCATCTGAGACAGGCCCAGTAGAGTATAGTTTTGTATTAATATTACTGTGAGGTGAGAACCTCAGTTTACTTTTGATTTTTAATGCTATGGAAGAGAAAGATTTCTGGAAGTAAGAAGCCATGGTTTTGGAAACTGAGCTTCTTCAACAGCTTCTTCAACATGCAGCCTGTGTTTGTTCCTTGCCTTGCGTCAGTCTCATATGAATAGTCAAAAGAAATCAAATTACTTCTTTATATGGGAAAGTAGGATATTGAATTTCAGTTCTCAATTCTGTGCTTGAAAATGAGTGAAACTTTGTACAGATTATTATTAGAGAAAGGGCTGAAAATGCTGGGAGAAGAGTCCTGCACGACTAAACTGCAGAGCACCCATGCAGGTCCTCACCTGTGTCCATGCAGCGTCAACCAGATAGCTTGAATAGCTTTCCATAGGCTGGCTAACCTCACCCTGAAGTGAATCAAGAGCATGTGTCTGGTTTGTTCCACTGTCTCTCGTGTCAGATCAGAAACTTCCAAGAAGGAGATTCTTATGAACACAAGGCTGGAGGTCCTACACCATCACAGCTACTTCTGTGATCACCACCTGAAAATACTGTTGTGCATACCAGCTTTACGACTGGTTAATGCAAGATAGAAATTAAAGTGCAAATATATTGTCAAACAGGATGGTGTGTTGCCAGGAAAGAGTTCATTTAATTTCAGATATGTTAGACAGTTCGTGGCAAAAAACTGGTCCTTCTGGTTTCGCTGTTCCAGAAAAGGACACAAGGTGGGGAAATGCTGTACAGTAAAGCTGATTGGAAAACAAGTTATTTCAAGTTGGTACATGGTGTCGTGCAAAAGAAACCCTAAATACATAGAAATAGTTATCAAGGATATTGTGGTCGGAAGTTCATTTTTCTACGCCCACTACCATTCCATATATATTTCCCTAAAATTTTTGGTTCTTCTAATGTGGCAATAACCATAGTAAAGAAATACTATACTGTTCCTATAGTAATCTGGATGGTAGATCATAAAATGCAGCTTTTGATGAAATTATATAATTGATCTACCTCTGTAGCTACTGTATGAATGCAACCAGACTGATTCCTACGGTGTTCGCAATACAAAGTAAAAATTTCAGTAATTGCTTTTAGAACATTCAAAGATTTTCTTTAGTTATTATTTTTCACCAGCAAGGTACAGCGCAAGCAAGTACTGCATTGAAAGTCACTTGCATAAGTAGTTTGCACTGACAGCAGAACACAGAGTTAAGGTTCCGCTAACCAGAAAACTTTTCTCTAAAAGCTGCAGTTCATGAGATTAAAACAACCAAAAGGTTAATATATAAAAATAACTTATGTGGTTCACATTATAATTATCTTTTCTCTCATTTCTGAGGTACATGAAAGACTAGTCTAAGGTTTGGTAGTTCAGGGTATTTATTAAGTCTAGAAAGTGAGTCTTCAGGAAATAAGTTTTTGTTTTTCTTACCAGAGAGGCCATAAATAGTTCACTTGCTTCCCCCAAACAAACTAGTCTCTCAGGAATGACCCAAATCTTTCACTTCAGAATGTAATAAAAAGTGTTCTTTTTTTTTTTCAGACAGAAAGGTCCCTGGGGGCTGCAAAAGTCTTCTGAACAAATCCTAGGGATTCAGCTCTCTGAGGGTTTTGTACCTGTTAATGGCCAACCAAAAGCTCATTGTCTCCATTACTTTTCACTCCTCTGCCTCCTCACTGGCTTGCTGTTTGAAGTCCTGTCTCCCCAGAGTGTGCCCTCCAGCAGCAGAACCACAGAGAGTCTATGGAACACCTGTGCTTCCTGGCAAAGAAGTTGTCTTCAGGCATTTTGTAGAGCTGAGAGAGCTTTATTCCCAGCAAGCAATGTCAAGAATGGATTTTTTGCTGCTCTGGAGATCCCTCAATAGAGAGTTCCTTTCAGACTTTGGGAGATTTTCCTCAGTTTGCTATTTCGATTGTTGATTCAAAACAGACTAGTCTACATTTCAGATCCTGCTCAAAGGGGAGTTTTGTGTATTTTTAGCTGCAGCAGAATCCAACCTTTGTAAGACAAAAGGATTGCTGTGATACTTCATAGTTATTGCTGTTTAGCTGATTAGATATTGGTATGTTTGTTGAATTAACCAGTTTATTGTAAACTAGATCATACCCCTATTATTTAAAATACAACAACGCACTGATTTTATCCGCATGATTTTGATCTACTCTTCATTACTATTTTAAAATAGCTGAATTTCAGATAAGTTGCTGTGCAAAGTTTAACTTCTACAGTGTGAAATCAGGCTTCAATGCTTAAACTGGTGCTTCTGCTCAGACCGTTATGGCTTTATATGCCTTCTTATTTCTTTGATTAACTAAAACTATAATGCACACAGTGGAAGTTAAGAATCAAAATTCACATTGCAAATCTTCCCTTCTCCAAGCATTTTCCCTTACCCTTACATCATTTCCCAGCACAAAACTTTTAATATATTTTTCCCGTTAGTCCCCTTTTAGCACTGGGTATTTTTTCCTTCCCTGAGGAAAAATCCTGTCCTTTTTTTGTGGCCATTGAAGGCTCTAAGCGCCACATATCTCTCATTTCTTTGTTTTGTGGCCAGGAATGCAGGTAGCTGGAAACTACAGAAAAATCTGTGCTGAACACAGTGGCTATCTGCAAAATCAGCATGCAAACTGGGATTTAGCGAGATGTCCTGGTGGGTTTGCGATTACTTTGTTTGAAAGAAGGCATAGAGGATTAACATTCAGAATAGCAGAGAAGTGTCTGGAAAAGGAATGTGGGTGTTTGGGGAAAAGTAGGTAGCTAATTAATGGTAACAAAACTTGGAACAAAATGTCCTTAAAAGCACAACTCATGAAGGTGCCTCCCTAAGGAAGTAGTTTTCAAGTCAACATGAAACAAGAGTGGGGCAGTAGGGGAAGCCCAGACTACAAGATACTCAAGATTGTGGTAGCAGTCTTAAATGAATTATTTTTATTACTTAACTACATTTTGCAAAGGCAAAGAACTGCAAGCTGTTCCTGTTGTTATAAACTTGGACAGATAAGAAGATAGGTACTGATCGTTCACTGGTTTTCTCTTCACCCCCTCCAAAAAAGTGATCTGCAGTGTTCAAACACAAGAAATAGAAAGGCTCGTACCCTTCTGTTCCTTTTGGTATTAAAGCTTTAGGTTTTGGGTTATTTAAAGTTTTTGACATTTTATAAGGATGCAGTTTTATACTGTCAAGATAATCTATGAGCAGAGCAGTTAAACCAGTGACTGGGATGCTAGTTGTGACATCTGCTAAAAATACTCTTGCAAACTTCATAGCCCTTCACACTGACATGGTGGTACCGCCTCCTTCTGTATTTCAATGAAGTGGTTTTGCTGTGAGGGTGAAGTGGACAGTGCTCATGGGCTAACTGATTCATGCTTGGAAGCATTCAGGTAGGCTCGTAGGCTTGTGAGATGGGATCCATCCTATGCATGGCTCCTGTTTGCGCTTTACCTGGGCCTGATGACTGCCACAACCTAAAGCTGTAGGATCATGTCCTGCAATCAGGTATTTGGTGGGTCATAGGGTGGTTCACGGGGTAGGGAACATGCAGGAAACTGAGGATGCTGCTGGGACGTCTGTTTGCTCTTGGCATCTCTTGGACCAGCATGGGTTGATGCATGTCTTGATGTCCTGTTCACTAACAAGGAAGAACCTGTTGAGGACGTGATAATCAATGGTAGCCTTGGCTGTATTGACCATGAAATAGTGGAGTCCAAGATCGTGAGGGGAATGAGGAAGGAGGGTAGCAAAGTACAGACCCGGGATTTCAGGAGAACAGACTCTAGCTTGTTCAGGAATCTGGCAGGTGGAATCCCACGGGAGGCACCTCTGAAGGGCAAAGGAGGGAAAGGTGGCAGACCTCTAAGGACAGCTTCCTTCAAGCTCAAGAATAGTTCAATACCGATACTCAAGCAAACAAGTTAGATTTATCAGACCTGTGTAATGAAACAGCAATACAAACGAGACAGGGAGATGCTACAGAGGAGGAATTTACAAACCTCGCCTATATAGGGATGTAAAGTTTGACGTTAGGAAAGCCAAGGGTAGATAATGCCTGATTAGCCTGTTTGCCTTCTAGGTTGAAATGACTGGCTTCAAGAATAAGGGGAAAGCAGTGAATGTCATTTATCTTGACGTCACCAAGGCTTTTGATACCATCTTCTGCAATATTCTTGTATGTGAGTTAGGATATTATGATCTGGATGGGTGGACAACCAGAGGGATAAACAACGGAGGATTGGACTCAGAATGTGGTTGCACTCTACCTGGAGGTAGAGAACCGAAAGGGTCTATATGATCACCTGTTTTGTTTTAGATCCCTTGCAATAGTACAGCTTGAGGACTGCCACGCT
The DNA here is from genome assembly GCA_017639485.1 of Pluvialis apricaria. Lineage (NCBI taxonomy): Eukaryota > Metazoa > Chordata > Aves > Charadriiformes > Charadriidae > Pluvialis > Pluvialis apricaria. The sequence continues at coordinate 6,960,415 of CM030010.1, forward strand.
GGAGACCTGCTCTGTGCAAAAGGCACTGGGGTCCTCATGGGCGATGAAGTGAATGTGAGCCTGCAGTGTGCACTGGCTGCAGAGAAGGCCAGCAACCTTCTGGGTTGGATAAGCAAGAGCATGATTGATGAAATGCTAAAAGACGTTGTAGGACAACTTTGTAAGCTAAAAAATCATTCAAGATTCAAAACTCTAAAACAAAAAGAAAAAATTGGTAAAAATCAGTATAGGCCAAAGCAGTATGTCTACTACCTTGAATTCAGTGATTTTTTTTTCAGAGACTGTCAGTATCAAAAGCTCATTCTTCGTGTCTTTCATAAAAAAAATAAATCATTCTCACCAGACTTCTTCCAACATTTTTACATTTTTGTTGAAGTTTTTGTGGTAGAAATTTTGAATTACCTAGTCCAGGCTTAATTATCAACATCCTCTCCATTTATAGGAAGGAAAATAACTTTTGAACAACAATACCATACCCTGTTTTCAGCTGTGCAGATGTGGGTCTTGACTATATTTCTTGCCTGTGATATCAGACCACAGCAGCTTTTAAGCTGCTCCCTGATCCTTGGTGGTATGTGCAGTTTCACTTTATTGTTCTTTTGAAGGCTGGGACCAATAGGTGGCTGGGTAAATGGTAGATCAGCTTGGATGCTGCAGTGCTATCTGTCTGGGATGATTTGCCTGGCACGCTGGGCAAAGCTCTCATCAGATGCTGTGTTAATTTAGCTTTTATTAGTGAATGTCAGCGCGCATCTGGCTGAATATCTTGTATAAATACTTACCATATGCTGCTCTCTATATAATAGAATACTGTTGCTATCTATCGGGATGAATATTCCATCATTTTACGAGAACAGTAGTGATTTTTTTTTTAATGTTAAAAAACCTCAAGGAATCCTGTTGTATAAAAGATGGTGTTATCTAATGGTTTTGCTTATTTCTTGAATGTTGCAAACCTTGGGTTTTTTCTATTTAATTCACGACAGAAGAAGAGAGTTAAAAAGACACCACGGAGCCATATCTGTACCCTCTGATGGACTTGTTTAAATTCAAATAAACTGAGAATATGGACCAATACATTACAGAATGATGTAGATGTTTATCAGTGTGGATAGATTTATAATTATACATAGCTCGATCATCTTTGGCCTAGATGATCTCCAGAGGTCCCTTCCAACCCTGACCATTCTGTGATCTTTATAAATCTGTCATGTTGGGGGCTGTATAATATCTTGATTATGAGACAGAAATAGGAATTGAATTAATACTTATGCTTTATCTGATATAATGTCACTGCCATAATCACCACAGATTCTCAGATTATTACCTGCTTTCAGTACTAAAGCTTAGGTTTTGGGTTATTTAAAGTTTTTGACATTTTATAAAATATAACACCAAACAGAAGACTTGACAGAACAGGAAGAAATAATTTATTTGCCCAAGTGCTTTTCTGTAGTGAATCAGGTGGTCTGGAAGTGTATGTACCTTAATAAACCCTGTGAAAATGTGGTGGCTGCCACAAAGATCTTGAATGTGGATAAAACCACTTTATCTTCAACTGTCCAAAAATGTCCAGACAATTTGGTTATTTTGGTTTTAGTCTTGTGGAATAATTATATAACATGCTGGACTTTTATATTTCCTAAAAAGTGGAATGGCACAGTGAAGATTTCATCTATGTGGACACCCAAATATCAGTTAAAAAATGTGTTGTAAATTCTAGGTAGCAACTAGAACTGGTAGCAATTCTGAGGGTGAAAACTTGAAAGCAGATTTCTTAAAAATAGACCACTTTTATGAATGTGGAAACAAAACAAAACAGTTGATCCAGAGTTCTTTGTCTTTCACCCTCTCCCATTTTTTTTATTTTTCAGTGGGAGGAGAAAAAGAAAAAAGGTGCTTGCATGTGCATCCACCTGCGTAAGAAATGAGGGGAAGAGAGGGTGTTTTCAGACCAAATTTTGAGGTTCTTTACCATTACTGCAACCAGCACAGAGGTACAAAGACTTTAATTTTTAAATAACTGAGCATCCTTTCATTTTCTAGCAACAATGCCTGCCTTGCTCTTACAGTACTTACACCTTAGACATGAAAGGCTGTTAGGGCACACACAGCCAAGAGTACAAGAAGTCCTGGTTTATGTAAGCTGAAAATGGTGCACCTCTGCAGAGAAGGGCAAAGAAGGCTTATTCCATGCTGTGCAGCTGCACTAACAAGGGAAAATATTCCTCCTGGAGATGAGCATAAATACTGACACATGCTGCGTGACTATTGAATGACTTGAAAAATCCTTTTGCTTCACCTTGACTGAAGTCAATGGGGTTGCACCAATGTATGTGTGAAGAACTTGCATGTGACGTCCCTTGCCCCATACACAGTATTCACCATTCTGCAGAGATCAGTCTCTTTTGACCTAAGCAGTGACGGATTTTCTGTGAAATGTAAAGGAAAAATTTGGTAATGCTTTTGCTTGCCTCCCCTCTGCCCCGTTCCCCTCGATGATGAAGGAGTGTCTGAGGAACAGAGGTTGAAGGGCTGGAAAACAGGAGAGGGAGTCTGATTTGTCCCAGGCTGGACTTCTCTTGACTCAGGTGTTCTGGGCTGTGTCACGGAGAGGAGATCACCGAGGACAACTTGGCTGACATCCTTAGATGTGATCTTCTTAATGCACTAGAACCTTTAGCTTAAAACACTATTAGAGTTACATTTTACTTTTAAAAAATAATGAATTTGATAAATAGGCCATATTACTTCTTGTTCAAACTGTAATTAATGGTGTTCAGCATTACATTTGGGGACCTCTGTAAAAAAGATGAAAAAGAGTAGATTTTTACACCAAAATCCCTTTTAAATACAAATTCTTTAATAGGACACTACTGTAATTTCATTTAAAGGTGAGGTTCTGATACTCAGTGGGGGATCAGGCTTCAAGCTATGCTGCTGTATATTGACTTACTGCCTCAGTAGAGAGATGTGTTGTGACAAATTCGGGAGTGCTCTGATGTCCTCTCTCTGCACTCCCCTATATTTACTACCTGTTGTTTAAGAATGCGTGTAGGAAAGTATCACTGCTCTTATCTGCAAACCCATGGAGGAATAACCAGTTGAAGAGGTTTTAGGGGTAAAGTGCTAATTACAACATTAGATTCCACAATCCCAAAAGGTGAGGACTCAAGTCTACGATGGGGAGCAGTCAGGCCCCTGCCAACTCTCCCCGTCTTTCGGCAGGTACCAGGAGTGTTGCTCGGTATCCCACTTGTTGCACAGCTGTGAGTAATCTGTGCTGCATCTTTAAGGACAGCCCTTCTCACCCCCTCCTCCCCTTCCATTTGAGGTTTTAGGAAGTACTGTTCTTGTCTTCTCACCTTTATCCGCGAGCACCTGACACAAATGGACCTATGTAGAAGGTATTCAGGTATAGGATTCCAGTCCAAAAATTCAGAATCATGAGGGCAGTGGGTTCACATTCTTTACTAGCATCTTCCAGACTTCTTCTGACAGACAGATCCTTTTTCTAATAAAATTTAGAGAATACCTCTTTTTTAAAAAATGTTGTTTCAAGATGGTGTTTTTAAGATGCTCTAGAGCACCACTTTAAAAATTGAGCTGATGACTGAAATATATATATTTTTTTATGCACTGGACTTCTTATGCATCTATTAAAAATGCAGCAGTGTGGATTGTGCCACGGAACTGCAATAGGTGATCAAATGTCGATCTGATTTTCTGTTATTATCACCACTATATTTGAGCCTTGGAAGGAGGGTAGGGTCAGTTACTTTGGAGTTCTTTTCTAATACTGCTTTCTAGAATCTGATGGCTTAGCATGATATCATGCCTGAGCTAAATAACCCGGCTTTTCTGCAGTTGCACGTCAGTTCATTCAGGATTCTGAGGTGGATTTTCTAATGTTTTTTCTTTCTTGTTTGACAATTCTGAGATGAAAACTTGTATGAAATAGCTAAATATTCCCAGGAGTGAAAGCCAGCACCTACTAGCTTCTCCATGTGCACTTAGCATTCTGTTTCTTTTCTATAAGCTGTTAATACAAGTACCGGAAGATAGCAGCTGAGACACAGACCTGTGCTGAAAATAAAATAATAATTATAAAAATAAAATTAAAATAATAAAACACTTAAGGAGGCAAATTTTTTTTTTTTTGAAGTGTAATCTCTGAATTATGTTCTTAAAGGTGTATCTTTGCTTTCACTAATTGCAATGTAAATTGATCTACCTTTTTCACTACTTGGGTCAGAAAATTCCCACTTCATGCATAGAATTACAAGACTTTTAAGAACAGAGGTACAGCTGTATAACTATGCGCATGTGTATCCTATCTCCTGTAAAAGGGGGTCTTTTGCCACATCTGAAGCTCTCTATATAGTTCTATGTACAATTAAATCACAACACACTTTACTACAGGAAAGAAACACGAAGTGAGATTATTTAACTGTCTCATTCACTATTTGCTATGCTAAGTGTTTTTTATTTCATTTTTTCTAACTAGAGTGAAATGTAACCTACAATAATACCATACAGTTTAAACTTCAGAGATATTGTACTGACTTTGAACAAGAAGGTTTCATATAAAACTAATCTAAATAGTTAGTCTAAATCTAAAAATAATCTAGTCTTCTCTTGCCTTGACGTGTGTGTTCTGCTTTAATGGGTCTAAATTTTAACATTGCACATGTATTTTATATTTATATGTATGTATATTTATAGATATTTTATGTAATGCATAAAAGTTTGCTGGGCTTTAAATTGTCTGGTGTTTTCTGATAGAATTAGTAATTACTGTAAAGATCTTACCAGCTCTTTTAATACATTTAGCATGATACAAGGATATAAATAAATTATTTAACTAGAATTACTTACATGTTTCCCAGGCAAATCTGAAAGGGAAGCATTACCCATGGCCAGGCTCACTACATTTTTGGCGTGCCAGAATTCTCTGGTAATCAGATTTTTTCAAAAGTAGTCAATTTTTCTGGTTTTGCCTTTTAAAGAATTCGGAAGTCTAACGACAAAATAAATGCAGGGGATGCTCACTCAGGGTAGGTGGGGGCTGTTCCATGAGCCAGCTTTGTAACTGGAAGCAGAGCACTGCCACTCGGCTGTATGGCTTTCGCACTCAAATTTGGATCTTGCCCTTGCTCTGCGGAGACACATGATTTGCATAGAGCTCATCAGATTAGTTTCAGGTGAAGTCTGGGTCTATTCTTGTATGTTATCAATGATTAAGGTGTGGATTGAATTCTGTTTGCTGACAGGTTGTTTTCTCTCTTTCGTCTCTAGGCATGTAACTATATCTGTTCCTACCATGGAATGCGTTGTTTCGTGTGGTGAAACTTTTTGATTCCGTATCAGGTGAGACTAGGAAGGAGACTGCCGGTGAGCTCCCCTGACGAAGGCTGTTACAGCGAAGTAAGTAACTTTTCCTTTAGAGAAAAGCTGCTCTGGGTGCTATTGTGTTTCTGACAGTCAAGCAGAAATTCCCTACTGGAACTAAGAGACTTAACAAAAGGTTAATGAACGTTAGAATTTTTCTGAGAAAATGTCTGGTCCTAGGAAACTGGCAGTTTCTAAAAGCAGGTCATGATACTGAAAATTTCTCTGTAAATGCTCTTCATTGATACTTTTAGACATACTTTCCATGCTTATTTTGCAGCTCGTCCATGATGTGTTGGGTTTGGGTTTTTTTTTTAATGCATCATCAGAAATTTTGATTGCTTTTTCTTATTACATTTAATTTTAATGGAAAAGCGATATGAGTGCTTCTGGTCTACATTGAAGGCCCACAGAATGTATGATGTTTTGAGACTACAGGAATTTGTTTTGCTGTTTAGACACAGGAGGAGCAAGAAGCAAGATTGTACTATTTTCCCAAAGGCAGAGAGAAAAAGGAACTAATAAAAAGCCCCCATTGTCAATTACAATCCATTTTTGGTTTATATCATTCTTATTCAGGCCTGTCCATCAATTTTTCTCTATGCTCCACCTGTCATGTTTCTTCCTTGTGTTTCTTTTCTATATACCGTTACCTGCTCACCCTTTTCTTTTTTGACAAGCCTCTGGTTGTGATACAGCTCACAGTAGACGGGAAAGCTTCATGATCCACAGCTAGACATAGGTTTTTAAACTGTTTTCATCAGTTGGCATACCAATGAGAGAGACCTGTTTCCATAGCGTGTGACATGTATCTCCATCAATAAGGAAGAAGGAGACGGTGGCTTTTTCACGGTCAGCTTCCCAGTATGTTAACTTGGGGTGCCCAAGAGGCACTGGAACAGAATTTTTTATTTTGTCTGTGTTTCTCTCATAGAAAAGGTATCTTGCATTCTTTACAGACAACATTATGTGATATTATTTAGATTTTTAAGAATTTAACTTCAACTTTTGAAAGGGCAGCAGATGGAACAAAGCTAGGAGATGTCATAGAATCATAGAATGGTTTAGGTTGGAAGGGACCTTGAAGATCATCGAGTTCCAACCCCCCTGCCATAGGCAGGGACACCTCTCACTAGACCAGGTTGCCCAAGGCCACGTCCAGCCTGGCCTTGAACACCTCCAGGGATGGGGCTTCAACAACCTCTCTGGGCAACCTGTTCCAGTGCCTCACCACCCTGAAAGTGAAAAACTTCTTCCTAATGTTTAATCTAAACTTGCCCTCTTCCAGCTTAAAGCTGTTCCCCCTCGTCCTATCACTACATGCCCTTGTAAAAAGTCCTTCCCCAGCTCTCCTGTAGGCCCCCTTTAGGTACTGGAAGGTTGCAATAAGATCTCCCCGGAGCCTTCTCTTCTCCAGGCTGAACAGCCCCAACTCTCTCAGCCTGTCCTCATAGGAGAGGTGCTCCAGCCCTCGGATGATCCTCGTGGCTCTCCTCTGGACGCGCTCCAGCAGGTCCATGTCCTTCTTATGTTGGAGGCTCCAGAGCTGGATGCAGTACTCCAGGTGGGGTCTCACGAGAGCGGAGTAGAGGGGCAGAATCACCTCCCTTGACCTGCTGGCCACACTTCTTTTGATGCAGCCCAGGATATGGTTGGCCTTCTGGGCTGCGATCGCACATTGCTTGCTCATGTCGAGCTTCTCATTAATCATCACCCCCAGGTCCTTCTCCACAGGGTCGCTTTCCAGCCATTCTCCGCCGAGCCTGTATTTGTGCTTGGGATTGCCCCGACCCAGATGTAGGACCTTGCACTTGGCCTTGTTGAACTGCATGAGGTTGGTTTGGGCCCACCTCTCCAGCCTGTCCAGGTCCCTCTGGATGGCATCCCTCCCCTCAAGCGTGTCTGCTTCGCCAGTTTGGTATCATCAGCAAACTTGCTGAGGGTGCACTCTACCCCACTGTCCATGTCACTAACAAAGATGTTGAACAGTACGGGTCCCAGTACCGACCCCTGAGGAACGCCACTCGTCACTGCTCTCCACTTGGACACCGAGCCATTGACCGCAACCCTTTGAGTGCGACCATCCAGCCAGTTCTTTATCCACCGAGTGGTCCATTTATCGAATCCATGTCTCTTCAATTTAGAGACCAGGATATCATGTGGGACAGTGTCAAATGCTTTGCACAAGTCCAGGTAGATAACATCAGCAGATGTCGCGAAATAGTGTTATGCAGGAGGTGAACCGAGACCAGTCCCACAGTGGAACGCAGGTGTCTGCAGGAGTAGCCAGCTTGAGGAAGTGGGTATGCTCATCTAGAACGGTCAAGGACACGATATTATACAGCTCAAATTTTTTTCCTCAGTGAAATTATTTTTTCTTACACTCTTTAAAAATAGCCAAATTAATTTTTGTAGAAATAATAACTGAGCAAAGAATAGAGATCTGGGAAAAAACTGGGCTTGGTACTCTGCACTGTGAGACAAAAGTGGATCCTTCTCCTGGTCTTCTCTTCTGTACTCCACATGCACTTCACCATCACAACATCAGGCCTGGTTGTACCAGCATATTTAACTCAAAAGGAGAATATTTGCTGCTTGCAGAATTCTTCTCTCACCAAGTTCAGACACATCATAGACTCCTGAGCTCAGGCAGATTCTTCACTTCCAGTTTACAGTTTGATAACCTTGTTCCTGTGAATGCTTTGTTCTGTTCATTTCTCCAGAAGTGCTAATTAAAAGGAAAATTTTCCCGCTCATGCTGATAAACTGTAAAATAGCTTCTGTTATTTTTGGTACTTTTGTTACCTTATTATTTTTATAAAATATTCAGGATTCAATTCCTCTAGTCTTGGATTAGCGAGAGATAGCAACAACCCCTTTTATGTTTAAAAAAGATGAACAAATTTAAGTTTGATTTCTCACAATGCACTATTTGACATTTGTGGTCACACTTTTTACTTTTTCCCCCCTCTAGAAACCATGTAGGGAGTACAGTTTTGAAAAAGAACTAGCTCTAAGAGGCTGTGGTCTGCAGTCACTGAAGTCAGTGGGATAAAAAGCTCCTGCAGACATCCATTCAGATGGATGTGGTAGATTCAAAAGTGCCCCACTCCTGAAAAACTAAGTTCCCTGCTGCCTGTTGAACTACTTATCTCGAACATTTATATCGCATATGCGTTTATTAGAAATGCAAACCTTAAAACTAAAGAAAAACATGGTAATTGTGCCTTGACCATGCAGCAAAATACTTAATGATTCCTTATGGTGAAAAACAATATTCTTTTTAAAACAGATGTTCCTCCACCAGTCCAAGTTGTTGGATGCAGGTGTGAGTCAGTTACGGCAGCCCAGGAGGTCAGACTCAGGATGGTTTGAATCTACTGAGTCTCTCAGCTTCCAGGGTACTCAGTTCAAACATTTGCTTTAACAGCGGCGTTCAGTGCAGAAAAGAGAAAGTCGGTCCACACATATGCAGCGGCTCTTTGTGCAGGCATTAGAGACCCTTTGTGATCTGCTGTAAATCAGAGAACTCCCATTCAAAGCAAAAAGTGGTGTATACTAAATAAAAGCAATTATTTCCTGGACAAATCAGTTGAGTTAGCTGCTCTGATTAAGTGTCGTATTTTCTGTGTGACTCCAAAGGCTGTTCATACTGCACAGGAAAGTGTTTCATGTTTATAAAGACGAAGAACATCTTCAGAATGTTCATTTGTATTATCATTTGTAAATGAGTAAATATTAAAAGGAAGGTGGATATTGTTTTCTCCTGGTTTCTTGTAGATCTCAGGTGGAGTGAATGAATCTTAATTTGAAATGAATTTAAAAAACCCCACAAACATTCTTGCCTGAATGGAGACAATCTGTTATCTCAGCGTAATAAAGAGTGTTCAAGTGCAGTAATATGCAGCGCTTGATCTAGAAGAAGTATTAATACACCAAGGAGGTTTTCTGTATGTGGAGGCAGTACTGGTTTTTAAGCTGCATACTTAGGCACAGTGGAAATACATAGCATATTCAATTATGCTTAAAAGGAAAGGGGAGCAGATCTGAAGCTCTGCTTCCTGTAATCCATGTGAACAAAGGTGGAATTTGTCCTTTATGAATGATAAAGAAGCTGCTTCTCCTTTTTTTTTTCCTTGCAGACTAGATGACTGCCTGTATAGTTTTTTGAAAGCAACTACATGTATTCTTAGCTATGTGAATCTATTCATAGGAGAAGGATCAGTGACTTTTTACGAGTGTTTTTTTCCCTGGTAGTTGTTTTAATCTGGTGTTCGAGATTCCTTCATGATAGCATTGGATTCTTGCTAATATTGTAAAATGATACATTTATATGGTTCAGTTGGGAAAACAGTGATCAGTTCAAATTGTCATTCCCCCTTTGGTATGACAGCCTGCTCTTCTGGGATCAAAGTTAAACACCTGCATTTAGACATTTGCGTGTTGAAAAAATTTGGATACTTCAATTTACGTCTTAGAAACACCAACAATGGTATGCTAGAAATGGGGAGGAATAAGAGAACAATTCATAAAATAAAATTACATGAGTCTCCTTTTTGTGGTGATATACTGAATAAATGAGGGTTACATGTCACTTGATTAAATTATACGCATGCAAAAGAGAATCAAAAATTGTTTCTACTTTAAGCCTAAATGTTTCTGGCATGCGTGAAATAGCATAACATTTTAATTAAGCTGTGCACAGAATGTCAATAAAATAGTGTCTTTGAATAGATAATAGCTGTCCAAAATAAAAAAAAAAGAGAACAATTCTGGGGACACTACAAAAAGCATTAGCACTGAAAGAGGAAAATTTAAGTCAATCATAAGTCTGAACCTTAAATAGATATAAACTGGAATGTGCCCTTATGAATTCTGAAGCAGATGAGAGAGATTGACTGCCATATTTTGCTTGTTTACAGTGGCTCATGATGGTCTATTAATGTCAATAGAAGATCTGACATCGGCTTCCCTGGGGCCAGGATTTCAGCTCAGATATATTTGTTGGGAGTTGGAGATCATAAACTAGAAGTAAGGAAAGCTGGAATGTATCTCCATTTAGAAGGACAGGTTATTTTTGATATACGTATTCCAGCCTGGCAACTAAATCATATCAGAAAGACTGAAATGGGTGTTCCACATCAACCTGTACTTTGGGAAGATGTTCTGTGAAGTCCACTGTATCAGAAGAGGCAAAAATCAAAAACTCTCCTTCTGAGAGATTTATGTAGACACGTATTTTTACTCATGGTACCTCAGGACTGATGCTAATGATCAGGATCTGTGGATTTATCCACGCTACTTCAACAGTACAAAAACCCTACACATTGTAATTACTAGGAAGTCATAGGAAAAATACTCTTAATGCTGTTTCTGCCAAGCAGCTTATATGTTGTCTTAGGTTTGGGTTCAGTAAGAACAGCAACCAAATCTGTTATTGCACTGTTTCCTTAATAGACCTCAGAATGCTTTAAAAAAGGGGTTAATAATATTTTCCAGATGGGAAAGCTGAGGGAGAGTCCAGTGAAATGACTTCCAAAGCGCGTTCAACTGGCAAACGAAAGAGTTGGAAATTTAGGCTTGGTGTAGAGCATCTGAATCTGACAGTTATTCCCAGCTTTTTCTAGAAAAACATGTTAGGGTTTTGGCTTTGGGATTTTTCTTTGTTTGGGGTTTTGTTTGGTTTGGGCTTTTCTGGTCAATGTCTTCTGGCACCTCATAAATGTTGACAGATTCTTAACTTTGCAGGTTCTATGAGAATATGAATGTCTCTACTTCTTATTTTACAGGGAAGATCAGATCTTGAAAAGCACTTACGTGCTTAATTCCCAGAAAATTGACTAAGAGATTTAACCAAGCTTCCACAATAAGCCTCTGTCTTAGCCAGCCATTGAATCCAGGTCTCCTAAGCCCAGTACAGTGCCCTGGGGCCACGCAGAAACGCAACGTGATGTGACAGGTTATATCTTCACTACACAACGTTGTGAAAGGGAGAATCAGAATCATTTCTTAGTTCATGCCTGACTAGAACTCATGCAGCTGACATTTGTTATCAGTGATTCAAAGCAACCTGCAGTCACAATTAAAAAGCCGTTTTGTGAATTTTTGTAAGCAAAGACTTTTCGGCCTGCACTTTTGGATTCCTTGGTCTGAACTATCCTGCTGTTTCCTGTGTAACAGCAGAGCATAAGAATAATCCAATAATTTTGACCTTTACATGACTTATAGTGAGGTTTTATTTAAAGATTAGTGTAAGATCATTGTTTATGTTTTACTGAATAATTAAGTAAAAACATCCTTCTACATCCCTTGAGGCTTCAGAGGTCAGGCTTCTGCTTTTTGGCCCCAGGTTCTATGGCTAAGAGAGCTCAATTCACATATAGTATTTTTTTCTTTTTTTTTTTTTGCTAAGTCTCAGGGACTGATTCATCTCTATCATATTTTTACAGTGCTTTCAGTGCAAACCTTTTGCAAAGTTAACTCCTGTTACTCTACTGTGAGAGCTGAATTCAGCTTCAAACTTCATAACCCTTCATAAATGGTCTGAAAATAAATATAAAATCTCATTTTGTTCTTTCAATGCTTCTGAATAGTTCCTTAAGCAAGTTTGATGCATTATTTTTTTTTAAACAGCTCCCCCCCCCCCCCCCTCCTTAGTCTTTCTGAGTCAGCTCAGAGTGTGCTGGAGAACAGTAGGTGTTACATCAACTAAATTCAGTAGATCTCACATAGAGAGTTTTCAGATAAGAAAGACAGCAAACTAAAGCCTGTTACACTAAGCCACAGTCCTTTTTTCACATCCAATGCTTCTCCATTTGAAGACTTAAATACAGCATTGAAAGCCCAAACTTCACATATAACACAGTATTATTGGGTGTAGCACACACACACATATCATTTGAAGTGATCTAGCTAGAAAATATCATAATGCAATTAGCAGCTGTAGTGAGGAACCCATGAGGTTAGACAAACAAGGCAACCAGATGGTGCTCACAGCTCTGCATATTCAATCAACATTTTTCATATTGTATCTTAAACTCTATTCTCTGGTGAAAAGGGCCACAAAATTGAATCTTGACCAGCTTATGTGTTAGTTTGTATTGTCAGGAACTGCTGTTCTATCTCGCATGCACTCTCATTAAACAAACTCACAATATCACAGACCCACTCAAAGGTAAAGTGCAAGAGACAGAATCATAAAATCATCTAGGTTGGAAGGGACCTTTAAGATCATCAAGTCCAACCATCAACCTAGCACTGCCAAGTCCACCACTAAACCATGTCCCTCAGCACCACGTCTACCCGCCTTTTAAATACCTCCAGGGATGGTGACTTCACCACTTCCATGGGCAGCCTGTTCCAATGCTTGCCAACCTTTCCAGTGAAGAAATTTTTCCTAACACCCAGTCTAAACCTCCCCTGGCACAACTTAAAGCCATTTCCTCTTGTCCTACTGACTGTTACTTGGGAGAAGAGGCTGATTCCTACCTGGCTACACCCTCCTTTCAGGTAGTTGTAGAAAGCGATAAGGTCTCCCCTCAGCCTCCTTTTCTCCAGGCTGAACACCCCCAGTTCCCTCAGCCACTCCTCATCAGACTGTGCTCCAGACCCCTCACCAGCTTCATTGCCCTTCTCTGGACACGCTCCAGCGCCTCAAAGTCTTTCTTGTAGTGAGGGGCCCAAAACCGAACACAGTATTCGAGGTGGGACCTCACCAGTGCTGAGTACAGGGGGACAATCACTGCTCTAGTCCTGCTGGCCACACTATTCTTGATACAGGCCAGGATGCTGTTGGCCTTCTTGGCCACCTGGGCACACTGCTGAACCACCACTAACCATCAGTAGCAAAAAAGAAAGAAAGAGTAAATTCTTTCTTTTTCTTTACATTAACTCTGGGAAATCAACAGACACTGCTAAACAATGGCCTAAAATCTCTGCTGTACCCAACTGCGATATGGTCTGTGGATGTGAAAGTTCTGTTTGTACAGATATTCAAAGGGTTGCTTTCTTTCACCAGCTCAGGCGCTCATAAATTTCAAAGCAGTCATATCCTCTCTCGCTCTTATCATGCATTTTCCATTTTTATATCATTATTCCTTCTGTGATAATACTTTGAAATGATTCACCATGTCACCAGCTGTGTTATTTGCAGTCTGGAATAACACTTTTTGTTTGATTAACACAATTTAATTCAACTAAATGTATTGAGTAATTATAGTCTGCATATGGAAAATCCTGAAATGTTTCATTTTAAAATTCTATATCGTTAATTTCGTATAGACACTACATGGCAAACATGTTTCTTGCCCAGATAAACCCTACTTAGGATGATCTAAGGCTAGATTTGGCCCCTTATTTTTATTATAGCTGTTTCTGAACAAAGAAAAAGGGGCTGTGGGTTTCTTTTATGCTTGAGCAAGGGCTATGAGAGCTAATCAGAGTTTTTAGCCACTCTTATGGCTGATTAATTCGTCTGTAAAGATGGCATTTGGGTACAAGTACCAGAGAGGTCTGAACATGAGATTGAAATATTCAAAGTCTGTAGTGCTTCCTTTTGTACCAAATGTAAGTACAAATATACTTTCACAGTGTATAAGTCTGACCAGTGTCATAAACTGCTTGTCCAGGTTGCCAATGACTCATTTTGTTATGCTTAAGGTGCAACGAACAATGCAAACTTGAACTATTATACTACATAATCTTAAAAAAAAGAAATGCAGAGGAGTCATTAAGCATCTAAGCATGAGATTGAGGGTGATCTATTTGATAAATCCTTCCAAAAAGCTTTGGAAAATGCTATTAACCAAAAACTTTTAAAAGCATTCAAACTGTCAAGAAATAACAGTGCTGGATTTCTCACTGGATACTAGTTGGTAAGAAACAAAAACAAGGACTGAATCATCATTTTTCACCATGGAGGGATTTTACCAGTGAAATGCCACAAGGATCTGAGCCGGGGTCTGTATCATGCAATAATCTTGGTATCATAAATTACATCATTTCAGGTAACATTCCATAATTTCCAGATAAAGCAAATTGCTTAGAGTTTAAGCAGTTGCAAAACAGTCATGAAAGATCAACAGAGTGAATGAGAAATTTCAGTTGAAATTTAAAGATGATAAATGCCCAGGAGGCTAGGTGGAAGAGGTAAACAATCAGGAACAAGATCTCAGAGTCACTGTGGTTAGCTGTCTGAGGACATCAACTTGGTGGGTAGCATCAGTCCAAAAAGCACGCGGGAATTATCTGGAAAGAATAGAATGCAAAACAGAAGATGTGAGTATGACACGGAATTCATAATGCTTTCATAGCTTGAATGCTGAATGAATTTTTGGGCATCCTTTCTCAAAAAAAGGTGCAGCAGAACTAGGTGAGGTACAGAGAATTTTAAGAAGCATGGTCAGAAATAGAGAAAAACTTCCACATCAGGTAAGCTGGACTGAGTAAAATACAACCTTCAAAGGGGATGAATGCAGAAGGAGCATGATGCAGATTTATGTGATTTTGTACCATGTAAAGAAAATCAGTAGGGGATTATCAGTTTACCTGCTTGTAGCACAGGAGCTTGAAGTTAGCAAAGAGCAGAAGGCTTAGAAGGCAAAGCAGCACTTTTTCATACAAAGCAGAAATGGAAGTCTTCTGTCCAGTAATTTCCCCATTTATACAGATCAAAATTCTAAAAGAATAAATAAATAGGTGTGTCAACGGGGAGGATGGCTCACAAAGTACCTGAACTGTGACTGCCGTAACTTGTGTGGAAGGGGGAAAATATGAAAGAGAAGAAACCCAGTACATGTCCAGTTTCTAATACTGTTTTCCTAAAACTTCTGCTATTACTTGCTTTCGGAGGTAGGATACAAGGTTAGGTTTTAGTCTGGGGGCTCAGACTGATGCTTTTTATGTAGATGAGTCGTTGAGGTTCTCAAAATCAAATCTCTTTGCCAGAAGTTCCTCAGTAAACTTCAACTCCACGCTGTAAAATATGGGGTTTAAACACACACTTTTTTTTTCTTAAAAATAAACATATTGCAATCTCAGGGCTAGGAGACAGGTTTTGTTACATCTTGCATTGCCCAGGGAGCAGGGTTTTACTGGGGACAGTAAAAATATATATATATCTGTGTGGGCATTGTCTTTGATTTAAATCAGTCAAAAAGGACTTACATAAGAAAAAAATTTGAATTATGATATTTTTAAAAAATTGTATAACTGCAGATATGACGTTATACTAAAGGTACTATGCCGAGAATTAAGCTAGCTCTGAATGTCTGCAGGATTCTTATGGCAGCATCTATAAATTGTTTGAAAGGCAGCTGGCAATTTTGAAGGTCTATTGATGAGCCATAGAATGGTGGGAGGAAATAAAAAGGGATATAAAGAATAGCTATAAAGATAACTTCATTTGTATATGAATTATTTAAAAGAAGCTTGATTGCAAACATTTTTAGTTTTATTTTTGTCCTCTTTTCTCCCTTGGAAATGTAAACTATATAAAAGTACAGAGACTTCCCACTGCCAAAATTTATCTTTTTTGACAGTAACCATGATGCTTAGCTGAAGAATTATAGGTAGCAAAGTTTTCTTTCGAGGTAGCGCACAGCAGAGCATGGTGCGTATTCAAATTTTTACTCTTCCAGATGTGATTTGGCGATATTGTTACAAAGCTAAATTGATAACATAAGGCTGTGAAGTAAATTAACTGGAGTGGGGCTGTAATTCTTGAAAGTGGAAATAAAAAAAAATAATCATGAGCTGTTGTGTGCAGTTAGGATAGTATAATCACAGTAGGGGAGGCTTTAAACTTGACAAGTCTATCCTATGAAAATCCATTTAAAATTCTGACATAATTTAATTTCTGTGATCTGTCTGTAATGATACTGTCAAAATCCAAATGATATGATGCAACACACTAATGGTGTTTTGGGATGAGCTTCGTAACATTTGAGATTTGGACTAATAATAATACCACCTTACTTGAAAGAATACTTTATAAGAAAATTTATTTCAGGAGATGATAAACTTATTTATTTACAAATAATAAGGGTGTCAGAGGGAGGGGAATATACTCTGGCCAGTCATTACAATACATATGCCAAACCCATGGTAAGAACAATACATGTGTCCTGTTGGACCGTATTTCACATTAATGAACCTTTGTGTGTTCCTGATTTCCTGCACTAATTTATGATTATGATTATTTATAATTATGTCTGATTTCATCAGACAGCAGAGCAATCCTTTTTATTTCCATGATGGTTTTGTGTTCCTATATTAAAAAATCCAGAGAGGTGTGCAAGGAAGCGCTTATAACAATCCGTGCTCTGTGGGGTGCACTCAATAGAAGAGAAATGTCCTGACTGAAGGGAAGGAAATTTTGTGTATGTATTGTGTAAACTCATCTTCATTTAAGACGTTTCATAAACTTTCAGGGAGAGGTATGAAGTAGAAGGCTTGTCTGAGAGAGTAAAGGGTTTGAGAGAAAGTAGTTGTCACTGCAAGACAGCTGCAAACTGACACTTGAATATTGCAGATTTCTACCAACCTCATTGGGAGGTCAGCATGTGACAACTGACTGCTTCACTAGCTCATGATCTGGCTCAGCAAGAATGAAGTTCAGCTTAGTTTAATACTTCCTTAGTCTACTATTGAGAATGTAGAGTAGTGCCTAAATTCAGCGCATGAGTAATTCCAGTCCTGGCTGGAGGTAGAATATCATCTATGCAGTCACCGTGTGATGTCAGAATGGCAGGTGGAGACTACAAAGCCTGTTTCAAAAAATGCTGCAGGGAACACTGGAAGGAACTTAGCTGTCTCTTCCAAACCCACAAAGACATTAAGTGGTATTGGGATTTTATTTATGGAGAGGACAATCAGACACAAATTTAAAAAAAAAAAAATTCCAAAGTGGTAGGTCTCACACAAATGTATTATTATCAAAACCTAAGTTTTTCTGACTTGTCCATGTTTTGTTGTTGTTGTTGTCTCAAACCTTATGAAGTTCAACAAGGGCAAGTGTAGGGTACTGCATATGGGGAGGAATAACCCCATGCATCAGTACAGGTTGTGGGCTGACCTCCTGGAGAGCAGCTGTATGGAAAGGGACCTGGGAGTCCTGGTGGACAACAAGATGACCATGAGTCAGCAATGTCATGGGAATCAGCAATGATGGGAACAGTCTTTTTTCAGTGGTGCCCAGTGATAGGACAAGAGGTAATGAGCACAAACTTGAACATAGGAAGTTTCATCTGAACATGAGGAGGATCTTCTTTACTTTGAGGATGGCAGAGCACTGGAAGAGGCTGCCCAGAGAGGTGGTGGAGTCTCCTACTCTGGAGACATTCAAAACCCACTTTGACACCATCCTATGCAACCTGCTGTAGGTGACCCTGCTCTGGTGGGGGGGTTGGACTAGATGGTCTCCAGAGGTTCCTTCCAACCCTGACTATTCTGTGATTCTGTAATTTCAGAAGGGAAATAAGAAAAGCAATGTCAATAAGACAAACTCCCACAATTACTTTAGGATTGATTGTGTTGCTCCATGATCATGACGGATCCTGGAGGAGAACAAACTTCTCAATTCGTGTCTTCACTTGCATCCCTTATGACCTCAGCAGAGGCCATTTACTAGGTTACTGTCACTTACAGACAGTGTAAAGTCAGTATAAGGTGGTGCTGCAGGGGTGGTACAGTTTGCCCTATTCCAGAAATCAGTCTATTGGGCTGCGTTACACATTGCAATCAGTGAGATTTCAAGGTCTGAATCTGGACCTGATTTTGAGAGTTAAGCCATCTATGGAGAAGCAGACCTAACACCCATAACTGAGGCAGTATTTACTAGTTTTCTAGTTTGGTAATATTAACAAGCTTTTTCTAGCTCTTTTATTATTTCTGTTCAGTTTCTGAAGAGCTAAATCTGAATTTTTCTTCAGATTCATCTGAATGCGGTCTTGCTACTTACTTGGCTGACTCTTGCTAATTTCTTTATTGCTCAGTTGTTAATTTGATATGCTTCTTTCTCTTGTTTATAGCAGAAACTAGTTATTCCTTAATTTTCTCCAGTGCCGCTGTTACTTTAACATCCCTGGGACAAACCTATCCGACTGGCATTACCAAGTGCAACCAAATATGGTCCCGGTACTGCCATCGGGGTCTTACATTGACAATCAGCTGAAGTCTTGACTACTGTTTCTATTATAAAAGAAAAGTGTGGCAGAAACTGCAATATCAAATTTTAAGTTTGACAGTTAGTATGGATTTAGAATAAACCATGCAGGCAGAAACTGGAATATGGCCATTTAGGTTTTTTTGATTACAGTTTGTGAAGAATGGAATAGAGCATTAAAACAGCAATCTAGGGAAAAAAAAATAATTCCTCATTAACTTGTGGCTGGATTAGAACACATCCCTTAGAATGATGTGACTTTCTGATTTGAGGACTGCAGCCACGGGAAAAAATCATTGACCTATTTAAATATTTTTGTATAAAAAAAATAAATACTAGTTTTAATATTAGAGTCTTCCACTGACACTTTATGAAAGGGAGAATCTTTCATCTGTCTAGTAGTTGTTAAATTATTGAGTGAAAGACATCTGCCTAGGCTGATATTAGATACTTTTAGAACTAAGAATCTGTATACTGTAATTAGTTTTCAATCCTTTGTTTACAAGTAGAACAAATTTGTCTAAACAAGTCTTACAAGATTTCTTATATTAAGCTCTTATTACATCTGTGAAGGATTAGTGATCTGTTAAAATATAGACTGGAGTAAAAAAATAGAAGAACTTGTATAAAACTAGTAGGGAAGAAAATCAGCCCCCCTACAAACTGCACCAAAATTGATTCTGTCTTTAGAGGTGACATAAATTTGTATTTTCTCTTTCAAAATGGTATTTCAACATTTAATTTATTCACATTATGCCTAAATGCACAGCCAAGACTGCAGAATTTCTAGAAGGGCTTGTGCTATCCTTGTTCTGATCAAATAGTTCCTTTGAGGAAAAGGCCTACTTAGAAATTGCACAATGGCCATGGAAAAAGAGTATTTTTAACAGTTTAGAAATAGATCAAATGCTGCACCGCATGCAACCTACTGTTCTCACTTTCCAAGTGATTGAATGTCCACCCACACCTCTCTTGGAAAGAAGGTGACAATGTTAACTCACAAATAATTCATGTTTTGAGCTGTAGGCTGTACTGACAACTTGACAGCGCCCACACCACCAGACCTTACTCTTACACCTGAAGCCACTTGGAAGTTTCAAAATGGAGTGCTGTTGTTGAGGTATGCGCTTCTAAACTTCTGTTTCGTATTTGTGCCGTTACTGTGGCTACTTTTTATAAAATACCTGTCACTTGTTGACCAGCAGGCTCTTTCTCTCTCTCTCTTTCTCTCTTTATTTCTTCCCACCCCTCCAACAAACAAGTGTAGCAAACATAATACTTAATCTTCTTGCCGTCACTGGGATATGAAGAGAATTGCTAACTCTGAATTCATAAATAACAAGCAGACTCCAGTTGGCAGCTTTGCCATTGCTGTCTAATTGCAATGAGAATGTAGACTGCAATTACAATGAAGACTTAACAGATTATATTTAGGGCATGAATTGTAGGCTTTAATGAGATGGGGTAATGGACAGTAATCAGGTTAGGAGATGACTGAAATGGCTTTAAGAGCTCTAGCAAATTAGAAACTTTGAACTATCCTATGTGAAGCTGCTCACTGTGCTTAATAGCATATTGACCTTTTCTACCATTCCTGACATGGTCTTTCATCTCATTGGCCTTCTCAAGTAGGAAACTGCAAGGGCAATTTCAAAGCTGTCTTCTTAGTGTCCAGTAGACCCCAAGTGTGGGGACTACCCCGGCAAGTCTTACACTTTCAGCATGTCATTCTAGCTGCTTAACTTATCTAACACAGGTTAAGCTTCTCACTTCAGGTTCTCATAGACCATTTCTACTCTAGATGTGTCATACCATACCATGCTGGTACATGCTCCTATCCTCTGTCATTGTGGAATAACATCTTTATTCCTCACTCTTGATAAAATGTTTTAGTGAAGAAGACCTGTTTGTCTGTGCGTGCAGAATTACCCCATTCCTGTTCCCCTAGGAGCCTGCAAAGTAAAGGTGCTATGCTAAAATGATAACATTTCCTCTTTTTAATGCACCCATATTTATGTGACATCTGTCATCTACTGTGTGAACTGCTCTGGCATTGGTATCTTCAATAAGCATGTCTGCATGGCCGCATGCCAACATTTTGGTAATTCCTAGTCTGCAGGACATAAGCCAGCTCTTGCTGAACTCCTACCTGATGTCCACGCTATTATGTCTTCTTGAGAGGCAGTACATTTTTGAAAAGTTTTTTACAATACAGATGCGCAAAGCCAGTACTGATGTTTCACCCAACTGCCGGTGAGGCAGTGATGTCTCTTCCTTCAACTGCGTAGGAAAGGTCGGTGTTACATACCCTCCTGCAGCCACAGCAATTCTGAAATGACTGCCTTTAGTATAGATACTAGAGAACTAAAACAAAGGATTAGAGAGTGAAACTGAAATATTACTAGCATTTCCACTGACCAAACATCTGTACGACTGATTTCAGGGTACATATATGTAGGCATATCCTTAGCACTTTGAAAGATTCTATGGTCACCATCTAACTAACTAGTGAAAGCATTTTCAACACTATAAAAAATACTTAAAATTGAACGCTGATTTATTTTTGCTGCCAGGCATGTACAAACAGTAGGTGTCAAGGAGTTTACATTTGGTAAACTGACCTGCAGCTGCTCGGGGAGATGAGTGCCTAATGCACATATGGATTATACAAGTTTACTAGCAAAGGGATTACCCTGGTATGTCAGTAGCTCAGCTGTGCTCCTTTCTTCTTATGGGATGAAAGTAAGGGGCAATCCTTTAGCGTGCCCCGTTGGAAGGAGCAGAGCAGGTTTTGTGGAACACAGGAGACCCGCGTGCTGGGGACCCTTACAATAATCCTTGTGAGCAGAACAAAATTTTCAGTGTGATCTCTGCAAACGCTGGCTACAATAGGAAATTTCTAATTACTTACTACTTTTTTAACTTTGGGCCCTATCTCCTAAATTTTTTTTCCCGTCACCTGTGAAAATTGAAATTTCAGTTCACTCTGTGCATTTCCTCAATGTATAGAAGTTTATACCTTGCCTTTTACAGTGTTCAGTGGGTGAGGTCTTCAAGGACAGTTTTTCAGCAAAATATACTTCTTACTGTTGTATGGATCAGATCTTTCAAAACTAGTACCTCTGCAAAATAGGTGTATGCATGTTCAAAGTTCCTTCCTTCTCTACTAACACATCATACAGTTAGCCAACTAAAAGAAAACAAAAAATAAAAGACTATGGCCTATACACCCAATATCTAAAGGACAAAGCATCACACATGGAAGGAAATAAAAAGCTGAGTAAATAAGGGGAAATAGTTTAAGTGTAAATATTTATTGTAAAAGAGCAAACACAGTGGGTTTTGAGATTAAATGTGCCTTTCATGAAGCTTAGTGTTGTGCCTACAATGATATAAGATACTTTAGCATGACTGATCTCACCTCTGAAGTATTCATTTACAGTGAGTTATGCTGAAATATTCATGGACAGAGAGAAAATAGTGAGATTTAATTAACATTTTTATCTGTTGGATACACAGATATATAAAATAGCAGAAGTGCAATAATCTCTTGTTATACAGCTTGCAGTAATTGCTGTCCTTAGGAGTAATTGAAATATAGAGGCTGACAGTGTCTTTACAGCTGGCTTGGGCATTGCAGTGTTTGCTGGGGAATAGGAGGATGGGGTTGATTACCATTGCAAATATCAGTCTCTCCATGTAAATAGACTTTGGAGTAGCGTTGGAAGAAAGGATTATTTGGTGACGAAGCGTAAAACTATGATTTGGAAATTGGGGGTTCATTTCCTACCTCTGTTATAGGTTCTCCCAAAAGTAAAGCATCTAATCTCTCCATTTTGCCTGTTTTCCAGGCAGAGAAGTGAGCAGTAGAAGTTCATCTCCCATCTTGCAAAGACGCTATGACACGTTTCTCAGAATCACAAAGTCTTCTGGGAATACTGCTTGTGTTGCTTTGTGTCCTAATAAAATCTGATTTTGCCATATTATACCTATGCACCACATATTTCATAGCATGATCCATATCTCCACTGGGGCCTTGCAGGGACAGTATAGTGCAAATCGAGATGGCTCCAGGAGATGAACTGGAGTTGGGCAATGCTTTGTAGGATTGCTATGGGTTGTGCCATCTAACATCATACCATATTTTATCTGGCACTAATTTCTTGATAAATATTGTTTTCTAAATTATTCATGCACCTTTATCCTCCTCTTCTGCATTTTGAGGGCTTCTCTTACACTTTCTACGTACACTTCTTTTGCAGTGTAGACTGCATTATAAAGGATTATGATAATCAGTAAAAAGGCAGCAACAACTAGACCAAAAATTTTGAGGCACATCCTGTAGTCTGTTAGAAAACCATAAATACAGTGGTGTAATCATATCTTCAGCCCACGCGAATAGCAAAGGATGTGCACCTCTAGATGAGGTGAACATATGCACGTCTTCAGCCGATAGTGCCTGCTGCACAATTAGGTTTAGTATCCTAGTAACAGCTGCCCGTGCCTCCTCCAGCAGTGACGCGCAGTGAACTTTTAAAGGGCAGACTTCAGCACGCTGAATAAAAAGCAGCAGGCAGAAGGGCAAAGTCAAAAATTTAGAAAAAAAGGGCTGCGGGCTGTTTTGTGAGGTTTTTTAAGAGCATTTCATTAAAGGAGCAGAAGACTTGTGTGCCTTCTAAGCATTTAAGTAGTGGAGGGTTTACATTAAAGGGGACAAGACTTCATTAGAGCCTATAACATTTGCTAAAATAGCACATCATGCCTGAACACAACAGGTTTGACTGGAGCAGGGACCACAGTTCAGAAAGAAATTACCAGGGCAAAATGAGGATCAAAGAGAAAAAGCTGAAGGACATAACTAGACACAGCCTGTTCTGACACTGTCTGGTGGTAGTGGTTTGCATATCTAAAGGCCAGTCAAGGCACTGTTCTGTATGTACCTGGTTAAATGCTAAGATCTTTAACATATGAAAATCTTTGGGCTGATGTGATTTCAGTCCATTACAACCCCTCACCCAAAGGCTACTTGAATCCAGGCATGAACTACAAGCAGACTTTGACTGGACGTTGCCAAAGTCCTGGAGGTAAGAAATTTCTGGCATTCCTGTAGGAAATCCTATATTTCTCACCACTCTCCTGTGCCTTCAGTGAGTAGCTGTAGTATGTCCCTGCGTCTCTCAGCTGTGAGAGAGGTACAAAATGCATCCCCAGCAGGGCTGGAGTGGATGTTTTTGTAGTGGATCCCACTATGAAAAGAAATATCTGGTAATAAATGCTTGAGCCTCACTAAAATTTCCTGGTGATGTCGCAAATAATCATACAAGTCAATTCCCTAGAATGTGCTTATGGTCGGAGAGCTTCGCATGTTGGCAGAATCTAAATGAAATACTTCAGGCTCTAACAACCTTGTACTTTTTCTTATAAATGCTTGTTAAACGCTTGCCACATTGTGCAGCACCTCCAAGCTGATCACCGATCAGGTTGCATTCGGGTTTGGAAGCAACATGCTCACCAAGTCTGCTGAATTTTTAATGCCACAGACACTTGAGGGGTTCTCTAGAAATGTCAGATGAACTGATCCCACCAAACTGGGAGGAGTGGCTGACACACCAGAAGGCTGTGCTGCCATTCAGTGAGACACGGACAGTCTGGAGAGTTGGGTGGAGAGGAACATCATGAAGTTCAATAAGGGCAAGTGTAGGGTCCTGCACCTAGAGAGGAATCACCCCATGCACCAGTACAGGTTAGGGGCTGACCAGCTGGAAAGCAGCTCTGCAGAGAGGGACCTGGGAGTCCTGGTGGACAACAGGACGACCATGAGCCAGCAATGTGCCCTTGTGGCCAAGAAGGCCAATGACATCGTGGGGTGCACTGAAAACACCGTGGCCAGCAGGTCGAGGGAGGTTATCCTCCCCCTCTACTCTGTCCTGGTGAGGCCACATCTGGAGTACTGTGTCCAGCTCTAGGCTCCCCAGTTCAAGAAAGCCAGGCAACTACTGGAGAGAGTCCTGCGGAGGGCTACAAAGATGATCAGGGCAATGGAACATCTCTCTGATGAGGAAAGGCTGAGAGACTTGGGTCTGTTTAGCCTGGAGAAGAGAAGACTGAGGGGAGATCTCATCAATGCTTATCGATATCTAAAGGGTGGATGTCAAAAGGATGGGGCCAGATTGCTTTCAGTGGTGCGCAGCAACAGGACAAGGGGCAGCAGCCACAAACTGGAACACAGGAAATTCCATCTGAACATGAGGAAAAAATTCTTTCCTTTGAGGGTGGCAGAGCACGGGAAGAGACTGCCCAGAGAGGTGGTGAAGTCTCCTTCTCTGGAGATATTCAAAACCCACCTGGGTGCATTCCTGTGCAACCTGCTCTGGCAGGGGGTCTGGACTAGATGATCTCTGAAGGTCCCTTCCAACCCTACCATTCTGTGATTCTGTGATAATGTGATTTGGAAAATGAGGCTCCTGACTTCTTTTTTTCCATTTTTATATGCAAACTTATAACATACTAGACTTGTTATTTTCTGTTAAATTTGTATGAATCAGCCTGGGTGGGAATTTTTTCTGCACTTGTGCAGAAAATTTGAATATTGATTCAATACATAACTTTATTAAATATTTTCCTGCCTAAATTTCTTAACTAATCAGTCCATTGTCAGCTGAAGTAGTACAAACCTTTAAAGATATCTCTGCAAGACTATGCTTTATCTGTCACTGAAATTCACATTTGCATCTGAATTATTTTGCTTCTTGTAACGCATAAAGTCTGAGGGGGGACTCATGTCATTAATTAAACATGCTAATTGTTCTGCACCTTTCTTATGTATTATCAGATAATTTAAGGGAAAAATTACTCTTTCAAAATCCAAAGAGTTAGGACACAGAAAAGCACAGGTAATTTCCAAGAAAAGGATGTATATGTGACCTGTAATAGTGGTAAAACTGGAATGATTTAAATCAATCTTAAAATCAAAAAGCCTTAAAGTAATTTATGATGCAGTACAAAAATACTTGTAGAAAATTTATAAAGATCATTTTTATCTAAAGCTATAAGAAGCAAATATACTTTAATGGAACTCTTCAATTACGGAGAAAGTGTTTTTCTTGAATGGAATTTATATAAATGTATATTGCTATAACAGTCATTAAGAGTATATCTATTCAGTGCTCTGGGTGTCTTAGAACAGTAATAATGTAAGAAACAAAATGAAACACCTCAGCAAGAATAAAAGTTTTAAGAGCAGCTTAGTTGGCTTCCCATGTGTAGCAGCTGGTTTTTAATATTCTCGTTATTCTGGGATGCCTACATGTTTGCAACGCAACAGCAAATTTGTTTATTTCAAATATGTTCCATGAATGGGCACATGACCTGAGTCTTAATCTATTGTAGTGAGGTTAAATAAGGAAGCTTTTCTTTTGTCTGGCAATGCAATGCAAACCTGCTGGCATCATCCTGCATACCTGCATCCTGCATCCTGCAACACCATTGACTTAGCAGTTTTTACAGGAAAACACATAAATGAAACAGAAGGTAGTTGGTATCACAGTCCACATTTTCCTGCAGTACGGCACCATGTTGCCACATCATGGTTCGTGTGTTCATGACCCATATTCCTTTTGCTCTGCACTGAACTCTGATTTTCAACTCTGGCTATGCAGAATCAGTTGTTACGATCACACAGAAAAAAAAATGTTTTTGACTGGGTACGTATAATATCGAATTCTGTGATATATTTGGTAAATGAAGGTGATTTAAATAGAGGAAGGATATTTTATCAATAGGTCAGTTAAAGTCTGGTGGGGAGCAACCTTCCACAGCCCATCTAGCACGGGCTTTTCATACTGAACTTGCCCAGCTTTAAAGGTGACTCAGAATAGAGTATAACAGTACTTAGATAAGTATAACAGTACTTAGATACAGAAGAAGATTAAATTGATGCCTCTGATTCCACTTGCTGGAAACAGAAGTTGTAAAGTTTCAAATCTCTAGTGAGGTAGGTTTATTGTGGTTGAATAAATGCAACAGCTGTTGTACCTGCATTGTTATAATCACAGAATTGGATTTTGTTAATTTTTATTTCCAGTTTATAGTATTAAAACGTATCTTCTTATAATGTATATAATTTCATCAGCTTAAGGTTGAAATCTGCATTATGTAAGAATTACATATTATTTTATTTTATTATTATATTCATGCATTATACATAAATTACAAATTAATATATAAATATAAGGTTTATGCAAAAAATGTTTAATATAAGATCACAAACCATGTAAGAATGACTATTGTCTACTGTGTCATGCCTTAGAAAGGACTTCAAGTATGTAACCCTACACAGTCATTAATTCTAAGACAGTCTCCCGTGACTCAGTAATAGTCTTGCCTGATATTTGTCTGGCTTTCATATAAAAAGTGTGCACCATATGCACCATACTGACACAGAGTACTTTAACATCAAATCGTTAGAATGTACCATGTTAAGTGTTTTTGTGTGTGCACAACAGAGAGTATGGAGAAGAAGGAAATACTAAAATCACAAATTATGAGCATTTACACGTCTGTGGGTGTTTAAGAAAACAGTTACATGTGAAGGTGAGAATGAACATCTCCAATTCCTTTATATTCAAGGAAAGTTTGCTTAGCAAGGGCAGAAAAAAGTTAATTCTGTTTTAGTTAGTCTTTGGTTTTAGTCTGTATCTACACATGTTGTTTAGTAGCTTGTATAACGTCACTTCCTAAAACAGCTGCTATTTAGTTAAATCTTATGAATTCCACAAACCAGTGGATCACTTAAAGAGGATTTCCCAGAGGGTATCCTGTTTATACCGGTGAAGACTAAGCTAAAAGATTTTGGGCAGCATGTTATACATCCCTCCAGCATATAAAATCGTAGGAAGCAGTGAATGTGACTCCCAGAATTTATTCACTCTGTATCGGTCATTGCTGTGACAGTACCGAGGTATTCATGAGGATACCTGATTCTGACACAACTGCAGCATTCCCAATGAACCCAGGGGCTGTCTCCCACACAGAGCAGGGGCAGGATTGACAAGAGAAAAGGGAAGGAGAGATTCTGCCCCACAATGATCTGTCTGTCCGTACAACTGAGCAGTAAAAAGCGGTAAGACAGAGGTGTATCTAAGCCAGAGGAGGATAGTGAACCAACCGATTCATTCCCAAAGACTTTAACTTTTTAAAACTTCTGAGCTGTAGCAAGAAGAGACTATACCAAGTCAAAACAATCTGAGGGAAAATGCTTTCCAGACTCTGAGAATGTTTGATACCCTATGGCCCATCTTTTCAAATACTTCAGGCTAACTTTTATCTATTGATAAACACTGAGATGTGAATTCAGAGAAGTAATGCATTTTACAGAAAAGTGAAAAACTAACGTACTAGTGGCTGGTGTTATAGACCTCAAAAGATTGGTTTTTAACATCCTTTAATTTTAAGAAATCAGAAGTCAACCATACCATGCAAAATGTTTAATACCTGGCAGCCACGCTCCGAGCTCAACCCTTACAAACTCAGGATTGTCAATGGGATGGTCTGTGGCTGTATGATAAAGAAGTTAAAGGAATTACTGCTTAGGGCCTTTCACGGATATATTGTCTAACTAATAACCTTAGCTAGATTTAGAAGACGATGATATTTTAGTCAGAGTTTTATCCTTTCAGAGCAGTCATTAGTATTTCCCCATTGTAATGCAGGAATTCATGTCTCCGGTTGACAAAACTTTTAAAACCAAACTCTTTAATTGGGTCACAGCATCCAATATTACCAATTGACCGCTTGTACATCAAGTAAGTTCCCCCTTGTCATGTACCTACTCTGTGTAAAAGAAGTTCCTCAGGCATGCTCTGTCAAGTTTTAAAACACTGGGCAAGAGAAGACTTTTCTGATTTAGAGCATTCTTGTCTCGTATATATATGAGGCAAGTACTGAAAAGTAAAATGACAGCTCCCAAACCTACAAAATTACACATCTGTTCTGGTTGGCTTTCCCAAATCCATCAAGCCTCTGTGTCTGCTCATTAGGCACTTCAGCCTAAGGACATTTTATATTCAAGCCACAATATGGAGTAGTTAACGCACAGCCAAACTGAGACTTCAGATCTTTTGAAAAGGTCACACAGGGATTTTTACATCCTCATCAGTATTTTAAATGTTATGTATTTGTTTTAGGAAATGATTATAATTTTATTTTCTGAAGGCAAATGTGCTTCTAAAACAATATGGTCTGATTTTCTCTTGGCTTTGTGTGTGTGTCTGTGTGCATATATTTTTTTCCTAATCTTCCCTTCACCTACAGTTCTTTGTTGCATATTTACTGTGGTCAAGCCATTTCATCTTTAGCAAACCTGGTCTGACCACATGTGAAAAGGTCCTGCTAGTGAGAAAGTGTGGTTTGGACACATTTTGGTGTAAATCCTCTCGATACTGATGGGAGATGGAACTCACCAGTGTATGACACAGCAAGCAAAAAGCACTGAACAACATCTTGCTGGATTATACTCTACGAATATTCATTTCAAGCTCTGTTCAAGACTAAATAGCTACAGAGAGTAGAGAATGGGAGAGAGCTTCTGCTTCAGCAATTATCTGAAGTATCACAGTCCACATGTTCAAAATTAGGAGAATTTTCAGTGGCAGGCACCCTCATTTGTAATTCTTCTTAGATGGTGCGTGTCTATTCCATCTATGAAAACTATCTTCAGGGAACATTATTTGGGTTGTAAAGCCAAGTACTTGAAAACAAAGACATATTAGATTTTTGATTTTGCTTTTAACTGTAATTCTGCCTCTTTGTTTGTCCACTGAATGCAATGAATGACACAAGATCCCGTGGCAAAATATGTAATCATATAGTTACAAACTGCTTGTGCCATGAGAAAGCGTAGCTGGGAGTGCTGAGACAAATACAAACCTGGTGTTTCTTAAATACAGAGAGGGTAAGGGCAAATTAAATAATATTCTTTGAATGTAATACTTTTTACATGTTAGCTTCTTGATTATCTTTTAAAAAGTAAAATCAAACTATCTTTTCTGTACAACTACACGTGTGTATATGATCCATGGAACCTGTCCTGCTGAGATAATGCCTTTTTGCAGAGGTTTTAAACCTCGTTCTTAATAGAGCATCACTGCTTGCTGGCTGCCAGCTACAAGATAAAGTTGGATAGACATTTTTCTGAGGCATGTTATTGGTCACGGTCCCGGGCAACCATCTCTAGGTGGTCCTGCCTGAGCAGGGGGGTTGGACCAAATGGCCTCCAGAGGTCCCTTCCAACGTCAGACATTCTGAGATTCTGTTAAGATTAATAATGTATTTTATATCCTTATTATACTTGTTATAAAGCGCCAAATCTACTGAAAAATTATTGCTTGTTCAAGTAGAGTCCCAGCCTGTCTCTGTTTTACTTTCCTTGTTAAAGAAATGAGTCTGAGATTCAAAAAATATCTGCTAGGTTTCTCTTCTTTCTCTTTCTCATTTTGGTCTTGGGGTTTTTTGGGTGTTTTTTTGTTTGTTTGGTTGGTTTTTTTTGGGGGGGGAGATAACAGCTATCGTCTTTCTGTGGAGTCCTGGAATGACTGGAGTGCTGGGCCAGGAACAGGGTGGGAAGGAAATATTAATACTTATCTAACATAAATGTGAACAACACAGTTAACTTTTCAGGTTGAATTTAATGAGCTCCATCTCCTTGCAGGAGTATTTCTGGTTTGGGATTTTTGTGTGTGTGTGTTTCTGGTTAAATCACTCGCTAAAGGTCCCAGGATGGCCTGATCTGATTCACAACAAACTCCAGCAATCTTTCAATTATTTAAATTTTATTTTGGGGGGGCTTGTTTGGATGCATTGAGTTTTCATCTTTCTGCTGTTTCAACATTACCATGAATGAATATAGTAAATAGGAAGCAAAGTAATTTTTGTAACAAAGGACTTCGCTAGGATTATTTTTATTGCAACCATAGATTCAAATGAATGCGTGCTTTATTTCTTCTTAAATTTCAGAGATTCTTTTTCAAAATGTCATAGAAGTTGTGTTATGGCAACATAACAGGAGCTAAAGGCATTCTTAAATAATATAAAGATTTAAATATATGAAACACAGGCTTCCTACAGCTGAAAAGAGAATAATTAACTCAAAAGAGTGAAAAATACTCCTTTCAGGTTTCATGAAATGAAAACATAAATGAAAAATATGGTGCCAAGGGTAGTCATAACGTTTACCTACTAAAATGTCAAGTTTTCCAATGAATTGCCCCACAATTTGTTTTTAATTCTGACAACTGTTACATTACGTGTCTTTAAGAAAGAATGAGCACACATCACGGGAGAAGTTATCATGCGATATTCTCCTTCTTAACTTGTTACCAGGTCTTGTTAGATATATTTGCCCTTCTCTAGAGAAAGTATGTATATTCTGGAGCTGCATCCTGGCTAGTGTCCTAGTCACGTAGGCTTTAAACAGATAGTGAGAGCGCGCCTTAAGTCTAACTTCTGCCCATTTTGCAATGAGCAGGGAGAAAGACGCATCTCCTGGAATCTAACGGAACTCTGGAGCTTCTGTGTGTCTGCGCTGGTAGGGGAGAGACACAGAGGGAATCAGGAAAGTAGAACAGCAAGGTGATTGCTGAAATTCCTGGGTGCTAAGATCATAAGAAAGGCTGCAATGAGTCAGGCTGCAAGGTCACGCAGCAAATTTTGCATGTCTGGCAGTGGACAGGCAGCAGCAGCAGATACTTAAGGGAAGAGCATCAGAACTGCATAAATACAGAGCGACGTCTCCTCCAGAAACTTCCTGAAAAGGAGGTTGTAGCCATGTCTTGGAATTTGGTAAATTTTTGGGCTTATTTGTATTGTCTCTTTCAAAGCATCCTGGTTCAAAGGATTCCAGAATTTAATTGTGCTATGCAAACAGAGAGATTCCGCCGCTTTTAAACTGTATGCGTAATGATTTTGTCTGGTCTTGTCTACTCCTGTGTTACAAGAACAGTGACTAATATTTTTCCTTTGCGCTTTATCCATACCATTCATGATTTAATCAATCTCCTAATTAGTTGCTTTTGCAGATACTACCCTGCCAGCTGTTTCTCTTGCACAATAACAGGATTTTCAGCTTTGATTGTTGCAGTGACAGAGTGAGAGAGTCCTTTAGGCAGGCGGGTCCTAGAATATTTTAAGATCTACACAGCAGTGCTTTGGGGAATGTTCCTAAATTATGATGACCTAGCAAAATTATCATTGATGTCTTGTATGCCTGAAATAGGATCAGACCTTTTATATTTGTTGGTGTTGAACAATGCTTTAACTGGCCAGAGGCACAGCTGCTCAAAATAACATCCACATTTAGTTTAATAAGCAAAACTGTTGTTACTTGGGAAATGTTTTGTGTGCTGGCACGTGTGTGTGTTTGAAGGCAGATCAGCACCTGCCAGTGGTGCACGCTTGCCTTGGGCTGTGATGGGCTCTTCACTTTTGTGACTCTTCAGGGACAAAGAGGACAGGAGGACATGCTCCCAGGGGGTGTTTCTATCACAGGTAGAGATGCCTTTGGTGTCCCTTAACTTTCAATTACCCCTGTGCTGGTGGTCACTTGGTTGGGGATCAGAGGTTGATCACCACCTCATGTCTCAGTCCAGAGCCAGAACATGAGCTGCAACCTGGGAAAGGTACCTGAATTTGAGTCAACCCTCAAGCAAATCCTTGCGAAGGCATGTGTCATGGTCTGTTTGGGTCTTTCAAATTTACAGGACAAGGTACTCTGTAAATTAAACACTATTTTATGGGCTATCTAGGAAAAGATACAAAAAATGAACAAGGGGTAACATATGAATTCACATATTCATCAATTAATCTATGAAGTTTCTAACTCACAAGTTCTCTAATTCATAAGTCACAAGTCGTAATTTGTAACTTGTGCACCTGTGAGCAAAATAGTAACCGAGCTGATGGTGAGAGCGCTCAGCCTTCCTCCTCCGTCATGACGAGAGCATCCCCTATATCACATCGAGAGGCACAAAAGCCTCAGCAGCCCAGCTGCTGTTGGATCCACCTCAAAACCCTTTATTTTGAGTAAACTGTATTTCTATATTCCAGCTTGGAAGTTTGGTCTATACCATTTCCATGAGTTAGTGGATTCTGAAAAAAAATGCCAATCAATGCACAAGGATGACAGCTGCAGGAGACAGCAAGATGCAGGTGCATAAGGACTTCTAGCCCTTTCTGACTACCATGGCCTTCCTATGTGTTGCCTTCACTTTTACCTAAAAGAGCTGTTCCCAGCATACGTCAGGCCTTAGCACGACCTGTGTGTTAGCCAAAATCTGAGCAGCAGTTGAGCAAACAGTCACAGTGGGAAAGGGAGCATGTTCTCACCATCCAGGGATTTTGTGAGTGCAAACGGACACTGTAGGGTAATGTGCTTAAAACCTTTGGAGAATTGGGTAAAAACCCATAGCTTGTCAGGTGGAGACTCGGGAACTGAGGGAAGTAAATCCTGTGTGGATTGCTGTTGAAAGATCAGTATCTACAGGACATTGGTTAAAGTAGTTCGAATTTGTTTTGGGTTTGTGGTTTTTCTTTTCCTTTGTAAAAAAGGAATAATAGAATTTGAGGCCTTGGCTGCTTAAGATAGATCATAAATCATTAAAAACTCTTTGGGTTTTAATGTATTTTTTGATTTGTGAATGAAGTAAATCCTTGTTGGCTTTTAACAGCATTAAAGGTTTCAGAAAACAAACTAAGTCAGGCAAATGATTTGTCTTTTTCCAGTTTCTTATTTTTCTTAATTGTGTTTGCATCCTGAAATTTTTGCTTGGGTAAGTGAAGATGACATTAAAGATTATAAAATTGTGAATGCAGATGTTGCCAGATTAAGCAAGCAATTGTGGTCTAGCCAATAAGAGCAGAAAAAAATTGTAGCAACCTTGATATTATTGCAGAAATAATTGCATATAAAAATTGCTGCCATTGCAACCAGTCTTTCTCATTGTATATATATGGACTCAAACTTCATATGTTGATGACTGAGTGTTCTCTGGACTGCTCTTCTGTCTCTGTATCTGTGCTGTTTACGCTTTGGTTAATGGAAAATAACATTTTCTATCTTTCTTTGTGCGCTTTACCTGTATTAGTCTCAGTGGTGGTGAATCACAGCTTTTTTTCTTTAATGACAATTTCTTGAGGGTTCTGTTATCTCTGCTGTTAAGAATTGTGTCTGTCATGAAGCGTTGTCAGAATGTATTTGCTTGTGGAAAGTACCTATTCTGGTAGTTTGTGAGCACTGTGAACGGATTAAGAAGAACAACAGGAAGAGAGGAGATTAATTAAGAGCTATATTGGATATAATGAGGCTTTTTTAGCTTAAAGGGAACTGGGAAAAAAAAATTAGTTCCGTCTGAACAGCTGTGTTTGTATTTACAAGCACACACAACCAAAGACAGCATTTTGTAAAGTAACGGGATTAGATGCTTGTGTTTATATGGGCCACTAAACATTCATGTTACCCCATGAATTTTAACAGGAGTGATAAAACAGAATACATATTATTAAAGAGAGGTCTTGGTAGCAGTAAAACTAGGATCCCTTCTTTTTGGGATTTTAATTGTTCGGCAAGAGAAATCATGTCAATTGGACATGAACTTTCCACAACCCCTGGAATTCCAGAGGCAGATATTTAGGCTCTTTTAAAACCCTGCCTGACTAGCCTCTCTCTGTGCTAGTCTCTGTGATGAACCTCGTTCAGGAAGCCCTTCCGTGGACACTGCTCTGGCTGAGCAAAAACTCACTCACTTAGAAAGTGCAGTCCCCAACCTGGCTAATGGTTTGATTCACTGAAACGGGCAGAGCCGTGAAGGGAGTGTTGAGTGCTGGTACTACTCCAGTGGCAAGCACAGGGCTGTCTTTGCTACAGTGTGCTGATGACTAGAAGAAGATCTGCAGGTGTATAATAGCCACTGCTGCTCCCACTGAGATAATCATACCTAATGGTGGCAGTGTGAGCAGGGCTGGTGTCCAAACAAATGCTAAATAATGAATTAACAACATTCATAGAATCGTAGAATGGTTTGGGTTGGAAGGGACCTTCAAGATCGTCTAGTTCCAACCCCCTGCCATGGGCAGTGACACCTCCCACCAGCCCAGGTTGCTCCAAGCCCCATCCAGCCTGGCCTTGAACACCTCCAGGGATGGGGCAGCCACAGCTTCTCTGGGCAACCTGTTCCCGTGCCTCATTCATTACTAAGAAATAATTCCCTCCATTTTATATATTGTCCACACATTTCCAAGGGATTTGTAAGTAACTAACTACTTAACTTTATCACTGCACAAGAATAGTGTTAATCTACAAGGGGGATTTGAAGTAGAAGCAGAACAAAGGTAATTTTACAATGCCTACAGAACAAACAAACAAAGCCAATGGAAATGAAACTCTGTTCTTTCTTCTGAGACACTAGTATTTTCCGGGGCAAACCAATTTTTCAAAATATAGGAAATGAAACTGGGACTTTATAATGGAAAGTGATTACAGTTTTAGTTTTGGGTAGCATGAAATCTGCTTCTTTTACTGCTATTGATCAGAACTTGCTACCCAGAAAATAATAAAAAAAACCCCAGCAACAACAAACAAACAAACTAAACCCCAAACCCAGTAAGTTGTTTAAAGGCAGTCTGTCTCATACCTTTGCTAATATTTCAAGAGTATTCTGTAGATACCCATCATTACTGAGAACTTTGAAGATGTGTGAACTGAACGTGAGATGATGAGAATCAGCTGCTGAGGAGTTTCAGCAAGGTTCTGTCATCAGTGGGGAGTTCTGGGAAAAAAAGGAAGACCGACACTTGCTTTCCAAAGCTACAGGAGTTTGTCTGGCACTGGGCATTCCAGGAAACAAAAAAACATGAAAAGCCCTCCCCAGATCTGGAGGAGGCACATGTCAACATATGGTTACAACTGAAGTCTCTTTGTGAGTGGTTGCAGCATCTCATGGAGCCTTGGTGTTTGACTTCTGTGACTTGTCATCTTCATCTAGAATGCCTGGTGATTGGACTAAGTATCTGTGAATTCTCAGATAAAAATAAAGGTCGCTTTGTAATCAAATGACATTATTTATAGTATAAATTGTGGGATTTTTTTAAAAAATAGAAGGTTGTTTTCTGATAATCTTACAATAAGTGAATAGTTTTTAGAAAATTAGAAACTATGTCCAAAATGTTACGGGATTTCTGAATGTGAGACCATTCAGTACAATATCTCTAGATTTAATTACTGGGTGCTAACTACAGCATGAATATAGACACATTTTAATCTGAGAAAAAAGGGTACTAGAATGAAACTATCCTTAAATATTCTTATATTTTAGTTTAGATCCAGTTTAGATCAAGATTTTCATTGTTAAAATGCCAAAATATACCTGGTAACAATAATCGTAGAAAGAAGATTGTGTTACTCCATTATCTAAATCACACTTGGCTGTTGCAGGTGAAGAAGGCCACTGACCTTCAGATTGTACAAGACATCTTTCCAGTAAGTTTACTTTGTTTAATGCAGTCTACAACCCTGGAAATATAAATCTTTTGAGTAATGATGGATTAGATCTGGTAGGAAACTTTCCGTATCAGTATCCTCTGCAAGCATCAATGCGCAACTAAATATTGACAAAACAGTCTCTCACGGAAAAAAGATTTTGTTTTTACAATCATCCAGAAGTGTGGCTTTTTTAGGAGAAGGAAGAGGAATAATCTGTTTATGCTTTAAGTGTTCCAGGAAATTAGAATGTGTCTTTCTATTGTATTCATATATATATATATATAGTTCATTCCAATAATATATCTATGTCTTGATAATTCATAATAATAATTATAATAATATGTGCTACAAACTGAAGCTGTGAGGCCCTATCAGGTAAGTTCCTCTTTCAGTAAATTTGTAGGTCTGAAAGATTGTTTACTGGATTTTGGATCAAGATTATCTTTGAAGTGTTTACTGCTTACTAAAATTTGATACCACGTCAGCATACACAATAGCTGGACGTGTGTTACTGCCTGATTATCTTGTCACTTTTGCTTACACCTTTTGAGGGGCTCATTAATGCTCACTGATTTCAGTGGAAAAAGTGAATACCGAGAACCAGGCAGAACTGAGGTTTTGGTCCGAAGGGCAAGATCAGTCTTATAGTCATGGACCCATCCTGGAGTCGCTGCTGTAAAATATTCAGCAGCTGAGAGACTCAGATAATCCACAGATAAGAGTAGATCAGTAAACCCAGTGATTTTTAAATTAAAAAAAAATCGTATTATTGCTTCGTTTACTATTTTTTTTCACTTTTTTTCTCTCTACAATTCTTCCAGGTAATTTATTAAAATGGAGTTGTCAGTTAAAAACTAGCATTATTTTGGCTGTGGAGGATGGTTAATGCATGGAGGAACAGGGAAAGTGTAGAAAGAGATTAGAATGGACCTTGGAAAAAGTATGGATAATAGGCCACCTAATACACTATCCAAAAATGCTCTCCACTATGCACATTTCTCTGTGAGGTAATAAATGATCTTTTTGTCTTGAGGGGAATTGTTCACATGCACATAACAGTGCACTACTGTGAGTATGGATACGTACAATCTGTCAGCCGTTTGGGTTTGAAAACAAGATGAGCATTGGGTCTTTTTGAAGTTTTTTTTAGTTTATCTTGGCCCCCCACTCATGTCCCCCAACCCCATTGGGCTAGAAGCCTTTCTCATGGGGAGCTAAAGGATTGCCCAGCCCAAGGATTCTTTTGTCAATGGTGGAAGACAGTTATTAATGCAAATTAACAGCAAGACAGCTATGATTGTGGGATTGATTAGGTATGCTTGTAGGTGACAAGGCACACATGAATTTTGAGAGAAAAGAAAATAGAGATGATGTGGCTGTGGCCCACAGGTAGTTTTGTCCTTGCATGGTAATTGCAATGAGAGCACAAAAGTGTCTGTGGGGAATGTTCAGGCTGGAATTTTTAATGACTGAGAGCCCAAAAGTTGATTCACAGCAGGGAGTAGTAAGCTAGGTAGAAAGGCAGGCTACAAAAACGAGATGAAGTTGTTTGAACTGTTTGCAGTGGAAGGTACCGAGGTCCCAGGCTGAGTCCAGCCTGGGTAATTATCCACTTTGCCCTTTCCTTGAAACAATCCACTTCCATGAAGGAGGTCTTTCTGATGGAAGTATAACTATGTTTGTTTTCCCAGTGGTTGCACTTTGTGGCTTATTTAAATTATACATATTTTTAGCTGTGGCAGTGTGATGTACTCTGTGTTTTTGTAGTTACAAATGTGTGTATGGTTCTTTTCCACAAACGAAAAACCATAATACCTGTTGAAACCATTTTCTTACATGCCTTTGAATCAGGAAGTCACCAAGGAGAGTAAGTCATTGGAACACTTAAGTTATTCAAGTCTAGTCTGAATATAATAATATACCACATTTATCAATAGGGCTAAGCAACAAGATCTGGCAAAACTAAAGCTTATTCAAAAGGATTCATCTTCACGAATACCTCCATGAGATCTGGAATTTATGACACCTCGTTTCATGATCTCGTGTGTGTCACCACTGGAATGTTTACTGGGGCTGGAACATCATAAAGTGCATCTCCCTGCTGCATGCAGCTGTTCTTTCCCAAGCTGTTCATGTGATGTCTCATAGAGGTGAACTAACACCGTAGCCTTTCCATAATTTGGGGAAGGGGCACTAATTTGGAGCCCTATTCTCCACTCTGCCAGTCATTAATGAAACTGTACTAACAGTTTGGTTTTAATTTGGTTTGAAAGTGGCCACTGGATCCAAAATGTATTACGGGATATTGAAGGACAGGCAGGCAGACAGTGCAACTGGGAAACAAGGCTGAAAAGATTACTAGTTCTTAACTCACTGTAAAGGGATTCTGTCTACCTAGACACTCTGATAGCTTCACAGATTAAATGGAGAAGCCTTTCCCCTGTTTCAATATGGAAGAGTTGCCTGATAATGGATAATTCTACATCTAAAAAGGCATTGTAAACCATTTCTGTTTCTGCATACTTCTTCAAATTGTAAGTTATAGTTAAGCTTTTACTGTCAATGTGTTCAATTCTGAACTGCCTTTGGGAATTCGTCAGAGAAGGTTGCTGCTGTTGCTCTAGTGGTGAAATGAAGAATAAAAAAACCCCTCAACTGTCCATGCACCATTCCCAGCTAGCGAATTCCCTAAGACATTGCTGATACCTTTGGTTTCTTCCAGTGGCATCCAGGAGCTTCTGAGGTGTTTGTGTTTAATGGCAGTGATTTGAAAGGACTACCTTTACTCAATTTCTACACATTGTTTCTGACTGTGAGGGAATTAAATCAATAACCAAGATGGTTCCTTACAAATTTCCTCTGATTCAGCAGGAACCATCTTCGATCACCCAAAGCCCGTTTTGAGATAAGGATTTTGATATTCAGAGCGGTAAACTTTTCCTGATGATCTAGAAAAAACACATATCTGAACACCATATTTTCTGAACAATGCATTACCTAGTTTAGCGAGTAGCCTGCCTTGAGAAAGCACATCAATGCCAATGCAAAAGGTATTAGCTGTGCAATGTTTTGCTTTACAAAAGAAGCCGTTGAGCCATGATCCAAGTCTGATTTGTAGCTGCTATAAGTAATAATGCTTTCTTCAAATTAAATGTTGCTACACCAGTTTGGAAGCTGCATATTATATTAGTTAATCAGGGCTACAAAGATGATTAGGGGACTGGGGAATCTTTCTTATGAGAAAAGGCTCAGGGACTTGGGTCTTTTTAGTCTGGAGAAGAGAAGACTGAGGGGGGATCTTATCAATACTTATAAATGCTTAAGGGGAGGGTGCCAGGGCGATGGGAACAGTCTTTTTTTCAGTGGTGCCCAGTGATAGGACAAGAGGTAATGGGCACAAACTTGAACATAGGAAGTTCCATCTTATGAGGAGGAACTTCTTTCCTTTGAGGGTGGCAGAGCAGTGGCACAGCTGCCCAGAGAGGCTGTGGAGTCTCCCACACTGGAGACATTCCAAACCCGCCTGGATGCCGTCCTGTGCCACTGCTGTAGGTGTCCCTGCTGTGGCAGGGGGGTTGGACTGGATGATCTCCAGAGGTCTCTTCCAACCCTGACCATTCTGTGATTCTGTGATTTTTTGATAATGTCTGTTATATAGTCAAGGTCATGCTAATGCAGAGAGGTAAACAGCTCCTGCTTTCATGAGATAGTAATTGAAATGGACAAGAAACACAAGTGAAAGAAAAGGATACATGCATGTCGGTTGTTGGGATTTTTTTTTTAAATGACTGAGTAAGGTGGAAGGATCAGCCTCATTTCAGTCAGTGCTTTAACATATACAATGCTTCTTATGTGAGTAGTTTTGTTTCACTGAAGTCGGGTTTGGAGCCTTCTTTATCTTTTGCATTTGAAGTCTGCTATTAAGTTTCAGACCCTAAAGGGGAATAAATTCATTCATTTTTTTAACCTAGTTAGAGGGCTGGAAACAGTGTTTAAAGCAGAATTTTCAAATAAATGGCTGTAATTCATGCACTTCCTCATATATGAAATTCATAAATTGGGACATCTAGTACTCAGAAAATGACATAAAAATAGAGATATTTTATGAGATAAATGAGTATAAACCTAACTCTGCAGAAATATACTGCATTAGGAGACCTTTTTTGGAGTTGCATTAGAAAAATGTTGACTATTTTGTTGTTAAAAGCCAGTTCCTCCTAACATAAAAAAACCCTAATTTTTAAGAGATAGTCCTAACGACATGTACTTTTTCATGATTACTGGAATGAAAAAGATAACTGAAGCAGCTGACTGTATGCCTATATACTGCTGAATGACTACCAAAAAAAGGAAACAAAAGCTTTTTTTTGTGACGCATCTTATCGCAGATACATTTCTTGCATCGTGTAGACATTTTTTTTTCTTTCCTGTATTGCAGAAGTCTCCTGCATAGAAAGCATATTTGCTTTCTTGTTTCTTCTATGATTTTATTTTTACATGTAGGGTCATTCAGATTATCATTATGAACACAAATTCTTCTGAGCTCTTTGAAAAGGACAAGAATGGAGGGATATGCCAAAAATAATGAATGTCAAATGTTTCCTGTAGCTAAAATAATTCTTGGTTCCTCTGCAGTTTAGAGTTGCAGCTTTGCAGAACTCATCCAGTTCATAAACTTTCCCATGTCCAAAATTTCATATCCAATCAGGAAGATTTCATCTAAAAGCTTTGTATACATATGCATATGTATTATATAGCTATATCATAGATTTGATATTATTTTTCTTGCTTCTCCATTTCTCTAAACAAATAGCAGATTGTGAAATACTAAATATTTTTATTTGAAGGAAAGGAAAGGAAATACTCATGAATAACATTGTTTAGTCAGTCTTGACTCCAGCGGTTACTCAACCAAGACTTAAACACTCAGGTGATGTAAGTGAATAAGAATGTATAAATGATAACAGGTATCATATGATAGTATATGCTCAGGCAGAATTCCAGGTAAACCTATCCCACCTTGGAGTGTCTTATATCTCATACATCAAATTATGTTATCTGCCAAATATGAAATACCAGGAATTTCAAGAAACATCAGTGTTTAGTTCCAGCAGATATCATGGGATGTTATCAAAACCACATACTTTGAATTTCCAGTTCCCGATGTATTCTTATAATTCCCTCTTGAACTGCAATGTGAGATAACTTCTGCTCATTCTATTCAGAATAGTAGTTCTCACTCAGCATTTAGCCAGCGCTCCTGATAAATGAAAAAGCTTTCAGTGAGCATGCAACGAAATATTCCCTTATTTGCACCTGAGGGGAAGTAGATGTGGAACATCATAATACATTTAACATAAAAAAGATATCCCCTTTCTTTCTCCACCTCACCTCACTTTATCCCAGCCAAAGTTTGTCCTTCCAGAGGACAACATAACATGGTTACACCGTCTCAAGATGTCATGCCCTTTTGTCAGACTTTAACATAATGTCATAATGTCATTACATCATACTTGACAGTATTTCTTACTTCTCTGTGAATCATCTACAAGAAAGTACTTTCATTGGCTAAATAGGCAATAATTATTTAAATCTTTTTATTTCAATACAAATGTGTATTTTGGATATTTCTTGCAAAGGAAAAAAAACCAAATCAAAACGGAAGAGAGTGTTATGCCCTTATAGGAGTTGCCCTTTCAAATACAGTAGAAAGAGAAGGTGAAATTCCATGAAGCTGAAAGGGCAAATGTAATAAATCATAGAAAAAAACCCAAAACTAGAGAGAGCTTGCAGTGTATCCAATTGAGTTGAAATAATTTGTAAGAAATTGGGACTTACATAAACAAAATATGAATTCAATGCTAAAAATTAAAAGCAAACATCACATTGCAAAACCTCATGGACACATGGTACAAAGGAATCATGGTATGTCTTACCAGAAAAATACACTTAGTATTCTTAAAGATTAAAAAGCCTCTGACTGAGGGAAGGTCTAAGAACAATTATTCACAAGTGCTTTGAAGCACTTGGGTGTGCTCAACCAAGTAGCTGAACATTTATTCTAACCTATTAAGAGATCCTCCATAATTTGGTGTTTCTGGTTTTAAAATGTCATGTGTCCAACTGTATTCTTATTATGATACTCCCTACATCTGCCACCTGTCCTGGATGCCCACTGTATCTTCTCTCCCTGCGACCTTCAGCAAAACCAATTGACTTAGGTAAAAAAGAAGTACTCCTTTTCCAGTGCACCATCTTGCCTGGCATGCTCGGACCTGCTTGCTCAACTAAAAAGGTGAGTCTTTTCACCTGTGCTTTGAACTAAATGTGAGGAAGTAATTACCAGTCTTAGACAGCTGAGTAGGATTAAAAAAAAAAAAAAAACAACGAAAAAAAAAAGTACCCTACTGAAGCATACAACAAAGAACTGCTGTCTTTGAAGAGCTAATTAACCAAATGCAGCCTTGCACTGGGCTGTGTTGTATTGCTTTTCCATGTCTGTATTGCTTCTGGTTCCAGTTACCACAGCTCCAGTTGTTGGAGGAACTCTGCCCCATGGTCTGCTGCATGGAGTGCTGACCTGTCTTCAGCGTCTAGTAATGCAGAGCCGTGAATGCTGGTAGGCACTCTTTTTATATATGTATTGTACTTCACTGGAGTTTGTTAGAGAAATAAAACTTGTGTGTCTTCCTCTGGTGGATTTGGCCCCTCACCCAGTCTGTTTTAGTGGATTCACATGGGAGTTCCATGTTTTGTAGCTAAATGCAAGATTTGAATTGCATATTTATGGGCTTTGTTATAAGAAGCCTAGATAACATCACCCACACTTCAATTTCTTTGGCAAAATCTCTCTTACAGTTGATATTTTGTGATGCCATTTTGATGTAGCTTACTCCCTTTTATCCTCCTCCTCCTTTTCTGGGGTCATTTCTCCCCTTCTCATGCATAAATGCACAATCCCTCAGAAAATCACTCTGGCACCAAGAAATCAGAAAACTGCTCTGACTCATCTTGCTTACTGGCCTTAGTGCTTTTATCAGGTGAAAGTAGAAGAAAGGGAAGTCTTCAAATTAGTCTAGCAATAGTGTAATTTTAGTTGAAAGAAAGAATGGTCAAATAAAAGCTGGAGAAACCCCTTTGACTACAGTAATAGTTGTTTGAGGTTTTTTTTATTATGTTTCTTTTATTGTATGAAGGAACCGTAACCTAAACTCCCTAGGCTTTTGCTGGAGGAATGGCCTGCATTCATTTGCAGGATGGTATAAAAAATGCCGAAAATAAGGTCAGAAAATTCTTTAAAATGTGAGCAAAACATCAGCCTTGTGTACAGTACCCTCTATACAAACTGCAGATGAGATTCTGTGATTTTCTCTCTGAATGCGACTAGCTTGTTCCTAACAAATTTTCTATTTTCATAAAATAAGTAGGCTGTAGGAATACAGCAATGGCTCAGCATTCATTATTTTAGTCTCTGCCCATGC
Source organism: Pluvialis apricaria (assembly GCA_017639485.1). NCBI lineage: Eukaryota > Metazoa > Chordata > Aves > Charadriiformes > Charadriidae > Pluvialis > Pluvialis apricaria. The sequence goes on from CM030010.1 coordinate 7,003,979, forward strand.
TATGAACATACCAAAAGTCATGTAACCCTGCAATCAAACATAAGCTGGTAAAGTGTGATGGGAAAATATCCATAAAAGCATGGCCATAATCTTTTCCTCACCCAGAAATACCATTCTTAAGTTCTAAAGCTTTGGGTTTCCCTTACGAAAAGTAGGAAATTTCCCTTTGACATAGAAATGTTTCCAGGGAATATAGGGTATTCTTGTGTTCAGCAAGCGCCTCGAGCAGAATGGTTAGTACCGGTATTACAGTTCTTTGGTGTGCCTTTATTTTCATTCGGTTTTGTTGTAGGCCAGAAGCTGGACATATACTAATTCCTCAATTGACTTTCTAATTAGCAGCCATCTCAGTGAACTCAAATTGTTTCAGGGCAGCTGGAAGTCGAATGTGGTGTCAGTCTGTGCGAGTGCATGTGTTTTACCCATTTTTTGCCTGCGCAGAGCAGGAGGGCTCTCCTCTTGTCTGAAAGCCGAAGAGATTGTGCTCTTTAAGGATGGGTATGTGCGTGTGTGGCTGAGTAAATGGGCTGACAACAAGGACTGCCAGAGCACGGGATGAAGGCAGCTTAGGTCTTTTTGTTCTCCTGCAGAATATGGTCTTCTTTTATATCAGGCCACCCAGTTCTATTACCTTGGTAGAATGAAACTACCGTTCCTCTATTGGCAAAGCTTGGACTAGCTAGGTGATAGAAAATGTTTTTGGCTCAAGCATTCCCTAAATGTAGAAAATCATGTGCTCTGCAAGTTATTTCCACATTAATGAACAATTGGACTTAAATGATGTGCTGCCACTCATTTAGAGATGGCTGAATGGGTTTGAAGAAAATTGTTAAGCTGGACATATTTGTCTTATGCCTCATTTAAAACAAAATTAGAAATTTCTTTGAAATTTCATAGAATTGTGTTTCATAGAATTAGTTTCATTATCCTATGGTGATACTGAAACCTTGCATTTCAAAGTAATGGTCAAAAATAAAAATGCTAAAAGCCGCAGAAGGATCTTTGTCACGTCCTTTCCAGCTTGAACCTATGCAAGCATTAATGGGAATCTCCTTTAAATGTTTGCTCCTCTGAGACTTGGAAGTATTACTATTAAGTATATTTCTGATGGAGCACGGTATATTTTAGTATAACTGCTTGCCAGTCTGAATTTGCTCAAATATTACAACCAGTACTGCATCAAACACTTCAGTCCATAATGGCTTATATCAAGAGTGTGAATAAAGAACTCTCTGGCTCATAGCAGTGCGTTCTTTCTTATCTAAATAGATTTGAATAGCTGCTGTGCATATCACTGACTCATCCCACTTGAGCTCGATTACATGGAGCACCTCTGGGAATAAGGTCTTTTTATCATAAATGAAAGAAGGCATAAGTCAGAGAGTGCTCATCAAAGTTATACTGGGTCAGAACACGGTACTCCCTTCAACACTCACATACTGTCGCTTACATATTGTCCTTATTATCACTCAGTTGAGTATTACTACTGACACTGTTGTCACGGTTGCCTTAAAATTGTCATGCCAAATAAAACATTAAAAAAGAAAATTCCTTTAATTTGCTGCATACAACAGAAGAGGATAGATATTCTTAGTTTGGGTTTGAAAATACTAAAAATAGAGAAGCGTATTAAGTTTCCATAGTAACTCACATACCAATTCTTCCAACTGATTAATGGGAGTAATTCATTCCAAGACATTCTCAATGGCCGGACTCCAAAACTTTCTGCTGCAATTAAATAGTGTCAGCAGCATATACTGAACATTCCACATCCACTCCTTTTACAGTTTCTCTCTGAAAATACTTTATAACTTTAATTTTCCTTCCCTGCTTTAACCAAAGCTACAAAGTGCTCTATTTCTGACAGTCATTTACAAACTGCATTACTGTTTTGTCTCTATATTAGCAATGTATGTGTATGGCCAACTGCTAGAGGAAAATAGCCTGTGTCCAGCTATTGTCTATTTATATTGAGAAAGGACTCCGGGATATGTTGAGTAGTGACCTTGGTTGCCAGCAAACCACAAGGATAAATTCTTCAGAATTAATTTTTTTCATCCTGGAAATTCTGCCTACATAGAAATACTTTGGATTTCAGACTTTTTTTTCTCTTTATTATGAAAGATTTGTGCTTAAAATAGTTATGATTTTTTTTTTTTTGAGGAAAACTGAAGATCCCAATATCTGCACTAACTGTTGTTATGCAGTAAAATGCTACTCAAGAGGCTTACAGTTAGCAACAAATGTGTTCTCAGATTCCTTTTAGAGTTTGTGCAGGAACCTGTTCTAGGATTAAATGTTTTAAACTTGCATTTAATGTGTTTTCCCTGGCTGACATTTCTTTCCTGTATGTAACCACTAGTCCTCCTCTGGTGCCGCTGAACAGTCAGCTTACACTTCAACTGCCATCTCTTGGGATGACCTTTTCTTTTTTTTCTTTTTTTGTTTGTTTTGTGTTTAAATTACAGGTGAAAATGAGGTGTATTTAATGACTCCATTCATTCTCAAATGGATTCTGCCATTTTACAGAGAAAATAGCATTGCAATGTGCTTGAGAAGCATTTCTTTTGTTCATTGGGAACTTTAAAAACTGGTAATTAACTGTAGGCTGATCTCTTCAACCCGTATTTGTTAATCTTATCCTGATTCAATGGATGGTAGTTTCTAGTGCTGGTGTCAACTGAGATGTTGCAGTGCTTGAAGAACAGTAGTATAAGGTCATCTGTATTCTAACAGTAAGTTAATAACCAGAACCCCCTATTTTTTTTCTGTAGTGAAGGAAACAATTCATTGTAAGAAATTGCTTAATAAGGTTGTCTTTATTAAAGTCATCTTTATTAAATTTTTTCAAGCTCACAATTTCTTCAGAGACTAAGCTTATTCATTGACAAACTTATTCGTTGTGTTGGAGGTGTTTTGATACAGCCTATCGCTTAGCAGAGGAAATACGGAGTTCACAGTCTATCCCTCAGGGACATATATAATCAGGCTGCAGGGGCTGGTTGAGCCTGCAGGACTTACTTGTGACAGGTCACATAAAGCACAGGGTTTTTCTCCTGTCGGGGGGTAAGTGCAGAAGTACTTCTAGAAAGGGGAATTAGGCATGTAAATTTGGAATTATTTTTTTGCATGTACAGTCATGGTACCTTTTACCACATGCCAAAAATAGATTAAAGCTCATTTATTCTGAAATATTGAATACTGAAATTTTTAATATTGAAATTTTGAAGTATTATTCTGTAATATTGCTCTGTGTAATTTGAACTGCTGTTTATTTAGCTATGCAGATACTTAATACTTTCCTGGTTAAAGCATTTATAGAAATTGCAGAAGGCTGATTTTACTTTTATTTTGTAGCAGCTGGTGCTAAATTGAACAGACCAAGTATACATGAGAGGAGGCTTATTTAGACAGGAAAATTTACCAACAGTGAATAATTCTGTTTTTCTTTTTTTCCCCCTAAATATAGTGATATATTCCAAGTAACTGATTATAACATGGGACTTTTTCTTCCTTTTATGCAAAACAACAGCAAAGCTATCTTTCCTTTGGCGATTTTGAGGAAAAGTGGCAGATTCTGAATATTTCCAGTTATGTTGCCCCTAAAGTCATACCTTCTGGGACAGGACTGATACAATGCTCAGTGAGGCACAGATACGCAGTGACATTTTTTAAACTGTGCAGTGACTTTTAAGGGATATTCACATTGTCTTAAACTAACACCTGAAGTTATGGGTGGCACTATTGCTCAGAAGCAGCATTTCTCTGGCAGTTACACAGACGGATTTTCTTTAAGCGCATTATCCTATGTGCAAGTACAACAGGAAAATAACTGTGAATATTTCTTTTTTTCTTTTGTCCCCATGAAAAGAAATAGGAAAAAGAGCTTTCATAAAACTTTGCTTATTTACTTTTTTCAGCTAGTGGCCTGAGTGACCGTGTGTAATAGCAGTTCTGATATTCAGCTTTTATTTCCTCTGTGCATCACTTGTTTCATTAAGCACGGGATATGTTCCTCCTGGAAAGATAAATCCAGCCTCAGGCAAAACTTTTATGCTTGCTATTTTGACACAGAGATCTTATTAGCTATTTTAAGAAAATGCTGTGTTCAAAAGCTGAACTTTTTGGTTCTCTCAGTGCTATGTTTTTAATCAGTGGACACATCGATGGTATATTTTATCCTTTTTCCACCTTCAAATATTAGCCAGAGGGTGACCTTAGGCATGTAGATGTGTTAGAAGGCTGAGTAAGGTTCTAGATGTTGTACTCTGATTTTTTTTTTATATCATACATTATACGTCTACAGCTACCAGCTTATCAGTAAGTTCTGAAAACTGTAAAACCTGTAGTCTGTGCAGTAAAAGGTGCAGTTTTCATTTCAGAGCAATCTAACCCATCACTGCCTACCTAACTAGCTGAGTTGTATAGAGATGCTGTTATTTATATATGAAAACTTAACGTGTTAACAGCTGGAGAATACATTGTTTGGAGACAGTTATGTTGTTTTACGTAGTAATGTATGCTTTCATTTATTTTTATTTTATTTATTCAGAACATTACAGTGGAACTGCACTGATTCAAAATTCCCTCTGTTCAACCATATCTATGGTATATACGTACACTTATATATTTAGTTATATGGAGATATAGATATAGTGGAAAATATGTCAATAATACAATCTATTGCACAATGTAATTTGTAACAAACTACATGTCTGATCAACAATAAAATATATTATTTCTCCCAACGATGTTTATTGCCCAGGCATAAGTAGGGAAGATCAGTAAGGAAATATTTTGTTCTTCTTGTGTTCCTGATTGGCTCCTTATCATATTCTGGCACTTCAAGGTTATCACTGACATCTTAAAAATATATACTGGTGACTACAGAGTCCATTCAGTTCTCTGTAACCTGCTTCCTTCTCTTTCAAAGGCAAACCCAGCTTCCTGGGGAAGAAAGGTTCTCCGCTACGAAACTCACTTCCAGCAAAGGTGCTTCAGAGTTGCCTGAAATTCATCCCATTTTAGAACACGCTAAAGTTTGCATGAAGTTCCTTTGTTTGTCCAGACCTTGAACAATATCACAAATTACTCTGTAAGTGCATTCCTGCAGTCAGTGCTTGACAACTGTGTTGGGGAGAAGCTGGCAAGATGTCTCATTGCCTTTTACAGAGAGGGCAGTAAAGTTTCTTCTTAAACTTGCAGTCAGCCAAGTCAATAGCCAGTTCAAAAATATCACACTGATTTTAACCTAAACGCAGGTCTTGCCTGTTTCTGAGACAAAGTGCATAAAACAGTCAAGATGTGGAGGGAGCTCACTTTTTCTTCTAACTTGTTCCAAATGTTCTAAAATTTTCTTTTGATAGAGCCCACATTATAATAACAGTGAAGGAATATACCCATCGGCACTTAACTGCTTGTATAATCTGTTATTTCAGCAGGATCCTTCTGCAAGTATGTTTGTTGGTTGCCAACTTTACAAGTTAAATTTTGCTGTACTTCTTCAGCCAGATGGGTTTTCAACAGAAAGAACTAAATCCTGTTATCAAATTATTGGGAAAAATATTTCATTGTGGTTTGCTTGGAGCAATCAGTTTTCATAACAGTACGTTGTTATCATGCAAGGAAATATTTATTTCCATTCACACAGATAACAGAAAAACAAAATAGACCTTGATGACAAAAATTAACAGGGTACAATTTCTTATCTGTGATAATATAAAATAAGATAAAAATAGTGTTGAGTTTTCTTTTTCTTTGACTTTATAGATCTGCTCAGAAGCATAAGCCCTAATCTACTGTTGAATATTTCTTGTGTATACTTCAATACAATTTTTCCTTTTATTTTTATTTTTTTTTCAGACAGGTGTACTACAGATCCTCTAAAGAGAGTAAGTAAAAACTGTTTTCTGTAGTACACTTCTAGAAGTCAAGAGACAACATTAAATTTAAAGAAGAAAAATGTTTATTGAAGGTTAAGGAGGAAAGGGATAGTAAAGCAGTTTTCCTCATGACTGCAGCTGGAAATGGTTGAAAAGCAAGTTTCCATGAACACTATTAATTTCATTGTGCACATGGCAGTTTCAAGTTTGGATTTCAGGAGTTCAAAAAAGGACAGAGAATAATACAGACCTCATAGATCTGGTCGTTTGTCAGATAGTGCCATAATGAAAAAGCAAATACATTGTGACAGAGGGCAGTAAATAGAAAAAAAAAAAAAACCAAAACAACAAACCATAAATATAGCTTGGAAGACTTCAAAATATGTTATTTTACACTAATTTGAAGCTCAAGAGTTGGCATTTCCCCTAATGTTTGGTTGCTCAGATTTTAAAAACTGATAAAGTGCAATTTAGTAACTAATTAAGTCGCTCTGTCTGCACCAGTCTGAACACCAAAGTGGTGAAATCGCCATTTATCAGCTTCATTCAGCTTTCCTCACACAGCGCAGCCCTCTGGACAGACCCCGTGGTCTTTTTGCCAGGTCCCTGCTCAGGACCTTAGCTTAATGTGTTCTGTGTAATATTTAGGCACTATAATACTATTTTTCCGGTGGTCTTTATTCAGGCAAATCTCCAACTGGAATCAACACTGTCTCTGAGCTGTTGCTCTGAAGATCACAAAATATTTTTCTGTTGAATTCTGACTCTCTATCCACTACTCAGCAACAGTAATGTAAGTAGCTATAGTCCAAAGTATCAAAAGAGTTTCCCTATGCATGCATTTGCATATACATTTTATAGTCATGGGAAACCAAAGTGGCACAGGACTTCTAAAACACAGACACAATTAACAATAGTTACTTTTATCTAAAGCTTCATTTATTTTGGACTAAAACACTGACAGACTTACTAATTATTCTAGGTTCTCCTGTTTTCCTACCATTTTCCCAGTATATAAATGCAGCTTAGCCATTCTCATTGCAAAAATTTGCAATTACATTTTTTGTGCTTACCAGTGTCAAGATATTTCTTTCCTCAACAGCAGAGCTTCAAATAAAAAAGTCTGTGACATTGTTCCCCAAGGTGAAATTGAAAAATGAGAGAAATTTACATTTAAATAAAATTTTCTGCACTTGTTAGAGATATTATTAACAAGATAAAGTGTTGCCCAAGCCAAAGATACTAGAGACTGTGTTGACATCTCATATTGTTTGCTTTAGTGAAGCAATGTGTAATATCAATACCACAATTAATGCATTAATGGCAGTTCCTCTCTCTCCACTTTTGACAGACCAGAATATGGTGGGAATGTCCTCTGAAAAAAATAATAAATGCTCTTATGGGTAAAATCTGAGACTTTGAAATTTCTGTCCAAAACTTTATTAAAAATTAGTAATCATCAGTGTGTTTAAAATTACCATTTAGCTGTGAATAAAGTAAAAAATAAGTCACCAGGAGATAGCGTTAAATCAAGATTACCTTAGATAATTTAAGTCATAATTTAAGTCAGAAAAGATACTGATGAGTATCTCCAAGGAACAGATCATTTGCTGGTGAAAATTAGTATGTCATGGAAATGTAGGCTGACATCTCCCACCTATATCGCATTACTGAGGAAGTTTTGCCTGTAGCTACAGTTGTCCATTACCTGTGTGGTTCTCACAGGAAGAACCCATGAGCAGGCTGCGTACCTCTAATCTTCCAGTTGTTTCTTTCCCTGCAGCTTAAAAGGTATAGGGATACCGTGCAAATATCAACCCACCGATTTCTACAAGTACAGTAGCATTTCTGTGTACCTCATGTTAATACTGTAAATGTCCAGTGTCGCTGAATTCAGATATGTTTGCACATTAGTGATACTCTTACGAGCGTTATGGCTTAATTTTTTCTTTTCCAAAGTGCAAATTTTATAAACAGACTGTCTATGCGTCACTGTAGACACAGTGATAAAAGGCCTTTGTCAAAGACAGGAGTGACTCTAAATTTTGTCATGTTAGACTTTTGGGTAAAGAAGTTAAGGGAAAAGGGAGAAATCTTAGAAACTCAGCAGGAACTGAGATTTCTTTGCACCTAGAATGTAGCTCATTTTGCTGCTGGCCAGGTGTACGCCCAAGGACCAGCATTTAAAACAAAATACATTTAATCCAAGATGTACCAATGTTGGGGTAGCTTGCTTTAGTGATACTTTTCATGTATCTAAATGAGAAGTTAGCTGTAAACCTGATTAATGTCTAAAGGCCAAACTTCTAGCAGTATTTAAACAGTTACTTGAAACGCTTAGATGCATGTCGTACCAAATGGGTATAAACACCCGCCTGTTTAAGGGGTCACACGTAAGACAGGGGGTGAACATTTCTGTGACTCTACCTGCTGACAGCTGTGAAAAACCAGCCACAGTTCTTTTGATTTGGGTAAATGATTTCCATAAAATTCAGCCTTTGTAGAAGCAATAGGGCAGGTGCTTATCTTTTGGTTTGTAATAAAATTTAAAAGGCGGCTACATTTATAGCTGAGGGGTGTTCTGAGCTTTTAGCATGTTGGTATTGTATTTTAACGCGCTTGGGGGGAAAAAAGGCTAGAGAGGAGTATCATTTTGACTGTCCAAATCTTTGGAGCTCTGTATCGGTGAAAAGGTTTGCTTGCCCGCAAATATGCCTATGAAATATGAATTTTTGCTTCAGCAAGCTGTCTTGAAGAATGCACATAAAAAGCTGGAGTGCTTAGGCAGTGATATAGAGAGGCATCAAGAGTGTTTAAGGTACTATGTCTGCAGGGCACTAAGGGAAATACATCTTCTTGTTATGTCTGTGCCCAAGATACTGCATCTGTCCCCCACGTGACAGCAGTCCCTTTGCAATAACTTCATCACTGCCTTTGTGCCACCCTCACACATTAAAAAGCCATTAGATGAAGCTCTTAAAAAAAGCATGAGACTGAATACAGTAGTAGCCTATGTCAGGTTTTCATTTTTTTTCTTTTAAACTTCTAGGGTTTAATTTAATCTTTAGCTATGAGCAACTTTGAGATTATCCCATAATTGCCCAGTATCAGTTGAGTAGCTCTGTGAAGTCTTTAGAAGCAGCTGGGCATCTAAAAGGTCTGACTCTGCTTTTGCCTAATATATGTGCCAGCATGAAGCTGCCTGATGGACTTCATTTTTCCCTGTTCATTTTCATAAAATTACAGAAATTAAATTCAGGTAAATAGAGCAGAAACAACAAGAAAAGACTCTTAAATATTTCTCTGACAAATATGCTTGCATTATATGACTTCATATGATCAAAACTCCGTTTGAATGGAGCACACTGAATACAAAGCAGAACTGTTTATGCAGCTCCCACATCATATGCAGCAAAAAGTAGATGGTGCCTAACAAATAACGTTGCAGAAATAACTGATGTAGCAGTTCTTTGGCTAAGAAAACATTTAAAAATCAATATTTGATGTGCCTGAAACATTTTTTTCCTGCCAAAACAGTGTAAATAAGACATAAATTTCACAGAATTTACACTGGAAACCTTTTCCTTGCTTCATTATATTTTAGAAAGCTTTGGTGTGGATGTTTTGGCTATAGTAGTGGGACATGCAAACACTAGGCAGAGGAAGCAGCTGCTGCCAAACCCACAGCAGAACACATCCTGCAAGGATGGAGTGGTCCCTCTGGAAAGGTGCTCTGTTTTGGCCATAGCCATCAGTTTCTGCTCTTCCACAGGGGTCAACTACAATATTCGAAAGAGGCACAAGTATGTACATGATCATGACCATAGAAGAGGGTGCAGTCCTGACCTTAGCGTGTGCAAATTTCAAATACCTGCTCTGGACAGGCTTATGTTAGAGCTCACGAAAAACTCAGTAAGTTCTGCAGTGAAAAACAGCATCCTGCCTGTTGTTTCTGAGTCTGTTTATTCCTACCTCGTTGCACCTACCATTCCTAAGAGTATCTCTCTGTCAGTAAACAAAACACAAAAAGAAGCTATCAGCACACTGCTTAGGAACACAGAAGAAAGGAATGTGTCAGAGTGACTAGGAAAGACATGGTCCTGTTGGAGCGGGTCCAGAGGAGGCCACAAAGATGATCAGAGGGCTGGAGCCTCCTATGAAGACAGGTTGAGACGGTTGGGGTTGTTCTGCCTGGAGAAGAGAAGGCTCTGGGGAGACCGTATAGCCCCTTCCAGTACTTAAAAGGGGCCTAAAGGAAAGACTGGAATAAAATTTTTAGCAGAGCCTGTTGCAATAGGACAGGTTTTAAACTAAAAGAGCATAGATTTAGACTAGATGTAAGGAAGAAATTCTTTACTGTGAGGGTGGTGAGACACTGGCCCAGGTTGCCCAGAGAAATGGTGGAAGATGCCCCGTCCCTGGAAACATTCCAGGTCAGATTGGATGGGGCTCTGAGCAACCTGATCTAGTTGAAGATGTCCCTGCTCACTGCAGGGGAGGTTGGACTAGATGGCTTTTAAAGGTCCCTTCGAACCCAAAATATTCTATGATTCTATGACTTTTATCTTTACTGGGAATGGCCAACATTAACACTTTCCCAGGTTCTCACACGTTGCTTGTATAACAGTAACACACTTCTGAGGAGGGGTGGGGAAAGCCCTCAGAAACTAAACTTTACCTATCTTCCTTCAGCTGTTTGGATGTGCCTACTGATTACATTTCTGAGACTGTTTCGTCCTCTCAGGAAGACAGAGTGAGGAAGGCAGACTGAGGCAGCAACAGCGAGGACTTGTGATCAGCTGGAGGGGCAAGAGGTGCAGTGATCACGTTCAGTGGAGCAGCCATATCACGAGAGCTCTTTCCTAGAATAACTGCCCCACCTACAAGCAGGTACCTGCTTTCAGACCAACATATCTAAGACAAAGACAAATGCCACTAAATCAGAAGGGTAAACAACGCTGAATCAGAAGAGTTAAAACTTAAATTGTTTTTACAAGGTTTGATGACATGTTGAACTTAGTTTTAAAATCCATGCATTATTCCTCCAGTCCTCATTTAATGAAAAATAAAAGTATTGCACAGTGGTAGCAGCTGCTGTATGCAATTTAAAACCATGACTTTGCCAATAGAATTACTTTTCTCTTCCCCTGTCATTGTAATTTGACTTTAAATTGCATTTTAGTGGCTGTTACTTTAAGTTAAACTTTTTGCTTTTCTATTTATAATTTTCTATTCTGAAGGAAAAAATTAAATTCCTGACTTACCCCTGCTTTAACAAGACAAATACGATAATGTCTTTTTTAATTTTTTTTTAATTTTTTCTTCAAAGTAAAAGCTATAGCATCCAGGCTGTGCCCCTGTGGTCTGTCTGGTGGGTAGTACAAAAACAAATCATTTCAATAAATATTCCGAGAACTTCTGGAATATTAAACATACTCATAATTAAAACTTGCTTTTCATTATGTATAAGTGTCCACATTTATATGCTCCTTGTTAGTTATTACAATATAAAGTAGGATTGGGTTAATACTTGGATAGAACCAGAATATTCCAAGGAAGAGAGAAATTCAGACTTTGACACCTAGATATTGGTGGAATAAATGACAGTGCAATGACTTCCTGCATTAATTTGAAAAAAAGAGCTCCTTCCAATACTAGAGCCTGTGTGTAATAAACCACTGGTAACTCTGATTTAGGCTGTGTGTAAGAGAGGAGAGAGTCTTTCCTTGGTCAGCCACTCCTTTGTGGCATAGAAGTAATGTCTAATGCACTTCAGATTTAAAATCCTGGAAGAGACCAGGTAAATGTAAATAGCTGGATTCTTTGCAGTTTTCTTCATCACTTCAGTGATGCACAATAAAAGGAGGCACAAAGGGTAAAATTTATTGTCTGTCTGTCTCTGTCTACCTGTCTGGTTCATTAATTCTCAGCCTCTTTAATGATAGAGAGCTTGGCTTGAGTCTCATCTTGGTACTTTACTCACATCCCTCTGCCTGTCAGTCTGTACCTCCACCTCTTCAGGCTTTTGCAGGATTTGTACCGTAGTTTTATTTTAGGTCAAACTTTCTGAGGCTCTGCATGCTGTGAAGAAACATATTCTCTGAAAAGTAGTTTCTCTAACAACATTGCATGAAAATCTTATTTTTAGATATATAAAGACTTGTGGCTCATAAGCAAATTTCTTTTTGAGAGTGTTTATGCTGGAGTGTAAACACTCTGTGACTCCTCTTTGACAGTGAAAGATTACTTTTTAGAATTTAATTTCAAGTCTCTCAGAGCGTGACTTCAAGGGAACAGAACGTGTTTATGTTAAATGTATAGCGCTGTGAATGTTAATACACTGTGCATTCACTAACGTTTAGTTCATAAAAATGTCTTCCAGTCATACTGACATAATTGATGGTAAAGCGGGGCCTTTAGAGGGACCAAAATGAGCCAGCATGGCTAAACAATGGAGTAACAGAATTAAAAAGGAACCTCCCAAAAAGCTAAAGTTATTTCCAAATGAAGAAAGCAGAAAATATCATGAACAGCTCAAATGTAAATATATAATAAGGCATGCCAAAAGAAGTTTGAGGAGTCAACTATGAAAAACATAAAAACTAGTAATAAATCCCTTTTACAGATGCAGCAGAATCAAGATGCTTTTAAGAAAGCCTTTAGGGACCAAAAGAGAAGTTCAGAGATGGTCAGGTTATGACAAGAAAATTAGGTGATTTTTTGGCATCTGTCTGTGGAGGAGCTTGAGTTTGCTGGAACTGCTCCCCAAGGGCAATCCATCAGAGGATGCGCCTCAAAGCGAAGTGCAGGTTGAACAAACTGAACAACGGATAGAGCAAATTGACGATAGGAACAGGCACAAACTGGCAGGTTGAGGTAGTGCCCACTTAAGAATTCTACGGGACCTCGAGGATGGAGCAGTAGAACTACTCCTTCTGCAAGGAGTATGTAATCTCTCTTAAATTTCCTTCAGCACCAAAACCACTTGACATTGGGCTACCTGGCACCAACTTGTAAGCAGGGTTCCAGAGATCTGGAGAAACATGGGAAAATTTGGGGAACTTCCAACTAATCAGTGAAAGGCAAAAGCACTGCAGATATGACCAAAAATATGAGTAGAAATACATGCTCGAAGTGTGCAGGTGCTTTTCTCAGTGACTTGGGAAAAGAAGTCATGCAATTTTTAAAATCAAAAGTAAGCGCTAAATGTGCTTTTAAGACTTACTCTCCTGATGAAGGATTTTTTCAGTCCTGCAGCTAATCATGAGAATATTTATGTGACACAGATATTTTACAGATGCTGATGTATGATGTATCTATAAAAACAAGAAGCATCCAGGATTCTCTTTTCTAAAAGAAATCTTATTGCATCACTTCTCTGCTTCTTATTGCATTCATATTCAGCGCTGAATATGTCTTTGATGCAGAAATGGAATATATTTGCTTTGTGTATAAAGATATGTAAAACACGTAGACATACAAACACGGAAAGAGCAGAACTAATTCTGCAGTAGTTGCATTATAATTGTAAAAACAAAAACAACATTTTTTTTTTCCTTTGTGAGCTCTTTGGCTTCTGTTTGCACGGAACTGGCCATGTAACCATTAGCATAGTTGTGACTCACCACAAGGTTTTCTTTGAAATAGCCTGAAGTAACTACTCTAATAATGTCCATACAGGTATTTTAAGATTCATTGACTTTATGGCATCTGACAGGGTATCTTATCTAGTAGCTGTAGTAAGTGAGGGCAACTGAGACATATTCCATCCTTCACAAGTTTCCTCCCAAGGATCATCTTGGAATTTTTTCAAAAGGAGAGGTAAGAAGGTAAGAAAAGCTCTTTGTATAATTAAGAAGCAAGCTGAAGAGGAGGTAACACAATTGCTTGAATTTATTTCTTATCCTGGCCTCCTGCTATATTTAACTATTTATATTATTCCAAAATATGGAAGCTGCAGTTAGAAGACATACCTTGTACAGTAGTGGTCCGAAACTGCATAAATGATATTTCTTTCCCTGAAAACTCTTCAGTATACCTGTGGTAAGAGTTTAATCAGGCATCCTGATTTGGGGTAATGAAGATATTTGGGTAAACATTAAGTAACCTCTTAAAGTTAAGTATAAGTTTATGCTGCATAGTAACTCACTCCTTAGGCTTCACTGTTTCACGTAATATTTTGTAATTCAGTGTACATAATTGTTCACTGAATACTTGGTTATGAAACAAAGTTAAAAAACAAGCAGTCATCAGTCATTCTGCAATCAATATTTGCCTTAAATGAATAAATAAATAATTCTATAACAGCAGAAGCCTCTTTTAATCTAACAAGTCTGGCATGCAATATCTTCAAAAGTACAATCTATACATTCTTGATTACTTTGTACTTTACAAAGGGAGAAATAAGTATAATTACCTTCTAAAACTGTCTTAATTTTTCAACCTGCCACGGAGATGCCTGTATTAGCTTCTGCACTTGTAGATACAAACCATATCTCATTCAAGAGAACATAATCCTAATTGAAAACTCTTGATCTATGAAGTCTGTTTTCTAGACTACCAAGCACTTGATCAGGTTCAAAAAGAATCAATCAGTTGCAGCATTCTCCCTGATCTGGGATATTTTTTTTCAGTCTGAGAAACTGATGAGTGGCCCATTGGCTCTGGAAAAATAATTCAGCTCCAGAAGGCAGTTTCAACTAGTGTAGCTGAGAGGTGCTGAGCTGCGACATGATAGAAGCAGAATTAACGTGTTGGCATCATAGCTGGGATAATACATACGCATTCATTTAACTTAGTTCCTACTTCTGTTGAAAGTTTCCATCTCTGATCTGGAAACGAGAGGTTTTTTAAAAAAACCCAGTGTATTTTCTGTAGCAAGATACTTGCCCATGTAATCACTGCTTCCCTAGCTGCTAGGGCTACACACAGGTACCTAAACATTGCTTGATGGAATGGGGCAAGGGAAGGGTTTCTAACCTACATTCTAATCAGTCAATAGATAGCTCAGGCCAGTGCACTTGAAAGACTGCTTCCAACCCAGTCCCACGCTGCTCAAGGGAAGTCCCCTTGATCTAGTGATGTTCCAGCTGTACTGGAGAGGACATTCTCAACCCTGCATCTTCGTCTTTGGATTCATTGCTGTAGATAAAAATAACTGGTGTTATTATGCTGCAGGGTTCATTTTTACAGAACTTCAAAGGACAAGGCACAAAAGGAGCACGTGAGAAGACAAAACTTCCTTTCCCTCCTTTTTGAAAATTTGACTGTAGGTGGTATGGGAGATACTATAAGATTAAGCTTATTATATTTCACTGATTTATACCTTCTTCTCTCTTATTTATTTAAACTTGGCATTATTTATAAACATAATTGAAAATATCAGGATCAAATTTATGCGTGTGCTTGGTGTAGCTGGAGCAGACAATCAGCTTGCATTTAAAAATATATAGTCATAGTCCTCAAGGTAGTAAATGTGAACCAAATGCAACAAAAATAGTGATGTTTCCCTATCTTTTCAGGGAGGTCATACAGCAAGAGAAATATCAGCTACTACTGCCAGGAAAGAAATTTCCCAGCCATAAATTTGCCAGATGTTGATGTTCAGATTGGGCTGATGTTCAAATTGTTCTCTGTTTGTAGGGTCTGACATGTTGGATAAACCAGTGCTGATAGAGATGCCTTTAAAAACTCCAAAATTTATTTTGAAGATGGGAATTTGTTTATTTTAACAAAGGAGTAAATACATAATACCTTAAGACACTATTTGGGAGCAACTATTTTGTGTTCATGCATGTGACTGATACTATAATCATCAGAAAGAAGGCTGGAGAATGAGATTACCTATAGATGTCCCTAACCCTTATTGTGACATTTCAGCTGAAGTTCTGAGGTTAAGCTTGTATATGTATCAGCCCAAGCATAAACCCTCAAAAACATGTTGTCCCACAGAGGGAGCTGTGCTTCTGATTCATGACAGATTGATATGTACAGCTAGATCCCTTGACCAGTGCTGAGATTATATTCTTGTCTGATCTGTTGAATGACCACTTTTGAGGTCATTGCATGGGTTATTTGTTTTGCTGCCTGTAATCACTGATCTAAATGGGCTTTAGTAAAACTCTTCATCTGTCTGATCCATAAACTTCTCTGAGTTGTTCAACTTAGCTGGTTAGGCTGCAATGATATACTGGCCCAGGTTGCCCAGAGCAGCTGTGGCTGCCCCATCCCTGGAGGTGTTCAAGGCCAGGTTGGATGGGGCTTTGAGCAACCTGTGCTGGTGGGAGGTGTCCCTGCCTATGGCAGAGGGGTCGGAACTAGGTGATCTTTAAAGTTCCTTCCAACTCAAACCATTCTATGGTTCTATGATACACAGCTTGCTTTTGAATACTAGTGTAAGTGCAATTGCGATATTAGAAAATATTGACAGTAGAGATGTAGACCTTGCTCTCTTTAAAGTACTGCTTGACAGTAGAAGAAAAAGAACAAGAGGCATTGCAGGTACCACCTTGTTTGTCCATATAGTTTGGAAATTTTGTCTGAATCTACTGCCAGAAGCACCTTTCAGAATATTGCTGTCCTGAACTGTTTGCAGAAAAACAAGTCACTGAGAGATAAGTGACCCCTCATATTTCATGGAATTATGACTCACCGAGGTTTGTTTTTTCTCTTGTGTGTACTTTAAATATTAAGGCTTACTGTGATGTCTGCTTTGCTCTTTACTTTTGAGCTGATGTTGTTCAAGGATAGTATAGATATAAATATCACTGACAAAATGTAATCCACAAACGTAAGCAGGGACTGTAACTCAGAAATGCTGTAACTGTTTGAATTTCAAAGCCAAGAGGCAGAGTAATTTTAAATAAGTGTATTAATATGAAGTACCACATTTTAAATATAACAGTTGTTTTATAGGCTGTGAGAAATACATATGAGCTTGCAGGAAGAACAGACGTTTTATATGTTGCTATGATGAGATTTTGACATTATCAGTGGTTGTTTGATGAACACACTTTCCATGTCTCAAATATTTTGGTATAGCATTAACCAATAACTAATTTTTCCTCTAAAATTAATGTAAATGGGAGCCAAACTCATCACCTTGTTATATAGTACAGCACAAAGGAGTAATTCGGCTCTGAAATTATAGACTAAAATCCCATCTTCACAGGGACCTAGTACTTAGATTTCTTATTTCCCAACTACTGTGAGGTATTCTCTAAGTTTTCATTACAAAGAAAAAATTCAGCTTACTTTTGCAAAATTTAATTTGCCTTTCTATCTGACTATGTGAGTAACATTCATATGATATAAATGTTTCCATACTAGACCGTATCAGACTGGAAAAAGAAAGCACCTAGATTTCTATCCTTAAAATTGTGTCTGCACTGAAATCTGAAGTTAACTTTCTTTCAATTCTGCTTTTGACTGAATCGGTGTGGCTGAAATTAGACTCATAGAAGGTTTTTGAAAAAAAAAAAAAAAAAAAATTATGAGATGAGGAAGAAACCCCAATCCTTAAATATGATGTGCACTAGAATAAACAGTACAATGAGTCTTTGAAGTGCCTAAGAATTATTCCTTTCTTTTCTCAAGACAGAAAATGTTTAAACAATTCCACATTGCACCTCCTTCTATGTGTTGCTCTACATTTGAGGTTAAGTCAGCTTTCCCAAGAAGCATGCTCTAAAAATGTTAAGGAATATGTATGGTTTTGCAGTGGACATTTAGTAGCCAATTAGAAAATAAAATTTTAGTCTCTACCATTAAGCCTTTCTTCTTTTGGTTGTTTTGTTTACTGCTAAGGGTCTAATAAAATACGAGGGGCTTCATTCCATTTCCTGGTGCTGGAGATGAATGGATTAGAGTAGAGCATCAGGCAGAATGCAAGAATTAGAGAGGGTCTGCAAGGGAGAAGACCAGGTTGGCTTTTATAAATACACCTTTATGACTGTAGACAAATTTGCTGAGTTTCAGGGATAACAATTTTCAGATATATCTTAACAAAAAGAGATAGTAGCAAGACATACTGGTTGTGCAAAGCAGCAGGAGATGTTAGAGGAGACATAACTGCATGGTTAACTGGAGAGTATCTTGACTGCAGCCTCTTGAGCAGTTGGAGAGCTTGTTCAATCAGAAATTGAGCCAAGGGAGCCAAATCAAACTTTACAGCTCCTCAGCAAATTCTGGATGTCTTATTACCAAAGCTGATGTTTCAGTCTACATCAGATAATGTGCAAAGATCTTCATGCAAAGCAGCAGATGTTTGGAATTGCATTGTCAGAACAGTAGCCAAAATAGCCTTAAATATGTAAATCTGAGTTTAAGTTATTCAACGCTGTTTGAGAGAAGTTCCACCGAATACATCTGTTAACACCATTTCTACTTGCATTATTTAATGCAAGAATTACAATTTGTTACCCAACTTTACAAACAATTTTCAGTTGCAGTTCACACATATTCCAGGTACCTGTGACCTTGCTTGCCTGTAAAGGAAATGTGTAAAAAAAAATATGCATTTATAAAACATGGAGAAAATCTTCAGTACCCTACTCATACAAAATTTGAAAAAAAACCCCTAGTTTTCCATTAAATGGTACACAGTCACAAAATCAATGATGTTTAGACATCCACCTGGATTCTTTTCTTTTGAATTATCCAAATATCAAACTTTTCCTACAGAGCCAAGTAATTCCATGAAACCTGATGAGGTGAATATAACGAGAAGCCAAGGTAGAACGTGAGCACATAATCAACATGATTTTCCTAGCTGCTCACCACATATTAAAATGCTTACTGCCTGTCATATGGGTGAGCTCATTTCAGACCAGATTTTTCTCAAAGTTTGCTCACACTCTTCACTTTAATTTTGGTAAGGCAGTGGGCTGATAAAATTAGAGGGCAGCAAATTTTACTGGTGTGAAAGAGAGAAGCAAGCATCTGAATTTTGCAGAGGAACCTGAAGAGTCGGGAAAGCCTGACAGCAGTAAAAGAACAAATTGAGTGGGAGAGGGAGAGAGACGATAGTCTAGATAGGGCCTAGGGGATGATGGGGAAGTTTATTTGGCAGAGAGAGAAAACTTCCCAGTAATACAGGAATATGATTATTCTTCTGGAAAAACAAAAGGTCATTGGCAAATATTGATTCAGATACCCTCTGCATACCCCCTGACTGGTCAGGAAGGCTATTTTGCCTATGATTAAAATTTGAACAATCAGTCCAAGGGTCCATGGTGGGGTTAAAACCCAATTTTCAGTGCAGAAGTTGCCAACAACAGTACAGTGCAGAGTGATAGAAATCCCTTCATAGTACCAGGTTTCATACACAGAGTTCATTTATTCAGTTTTGTTCTTACCATCTCTGCATTTGTATTTTAAATGAAAAAGGAACCAGCAGACTGAAATAAATACCTAAAGAAGGTGACTACTTGAGAGAGTTTACCCACAATATTCTATAAACCCAATGTAACCTGTTACTTTAAAACGTTTTCCTTGCAACAGGTGTAATTTTATTTGGTTAGGAAAAAATACTGCATTCTTATTCAGAAAATGTACTTTCTTTTGACAAGACATTTTTTTTTAAAGATTCTAAACTACTTCAGAGTTTTACACCTGGTAATACTCCTACAAGCTCTAACCCAGCAACAGTTGTGTCATTTTGACAAATTAAATTGCTTCTTTATTGTTATCTTTTTCCTAAAGCTGGCTTTGTATTCACATTGCACAGTTGTTGAAAAATGGAAGAGATGTTAAACTTTATTTTTTTGTTAGTATTTTAATTTCATTTTTATATACTTTTGGGCAAGGGCTTCTTGTTTGATTGTCACTTCAGTACATTCAGTGTCATGAATAGAATTATGTGACTTTAAGCAGCACTTTTCTCCTAGGAGACTGCAATCCTAATCAGGCTTGACAGTTAATTTAGATACAAGAATTTTTCTTCTGAAGTTTTTTTAGATATTAGAAAGCAAATCACAACAAGCCACATATGGCTTGAGATTTTATCTCCTTCAGTTATCTCTTTTAATAGTGTTGGTGGATTCAGACAATTCACAATCAGTGCTGAAATTGAATCAGCGCTCTTTTATAGTGATACGGGAAGTGAAATTCTTAATTTTGTCTTATGATGGGAATGTAAAAGCAGACAATATCAAACGAAAGATAAATACATTTATTAAAAAATGAGTTTATGTAGTATTGAAGCTGGGGCCACATTAGACTAGAAGACCTTTTTTTTCAAATTATCTACAGAAATTTATTTCAAAAATAATGCTTATATTACTCATGAGAACATGTTCATAGCATCATTAAGGTAATATGGAAGGGAAACTAGAAAGTAGATCAAAGTCAAGCAGCTGTTGTGCCAGGAACGCTAATTGCCATAACGACTAATATTGTCACATTGCACCTTTTGCATTTTCTCTGTAGTCTTTTGTCTTATGTTTACATTGTAATTTTAGATAAGAACTGACTTACCTTGTTAGGGGTTCTTTGTACTGTGGCGAGCCCAACTGTCTGGACATGACATAGGCCTTCTGTGCACCCAAGCCCTGATTGTCCTGGACTGGTGGCTGAAATTCCCATGGAATATCCTTGGGTATTTCAAGTGGCATCAGATGTCTGCTCAATCAGACTGAGATCTTCAGTGATGCTGAAAAAAAAGGCCGGGTCTTCAGGCCTTTATGATGTACTGGCCACCATGAGTCCGGTATCCAAATGTGACTGAGACCTTGCACTTCAATCCCATTAGTTATTCTGCTGGGACAGTCACATTTTTTCTTTCACAAATTGGATACCCTAAGGTTGTTTGCCCTTTTACATACTAGTTAGTAATAAGACCGTTTTCCCAGGATGTAGAAAGACGTGCTTGAGTATAGAGGGGCATGTTGAGAATTACTCTTCCTGCATGTGCAGGGTAGAATAATTATGAAAAGAAAATGATGATGAAGCTCAGAAATACAACTGTTATTTCACTGTAAGTACGTACTCCTGGATTGTAGTTTCTACTCCCAAAATTACGCGTGTTTTATCCATTGACTTTTTTTTTTTTCCAAGAAAAATATATGAACGCTTCTAGGGATAATGCTCTGGACTTCCATCTTTGGGTTTTATTCCATCGAGTTCGGCATTCCTGACAATTCTTCTCCCCCTGATCTGAGGAGTTCTAATGCTCAGCTGTGCACCAACTCTGCTTCAAGAGATATCTTTGACACCGACAGATTATAAAGGCTTTTGTGCTTCTTTTCTTGCCCTACTTTCATGCAGAAAGGAGAGACTGATTTCAATAACAACTGTGTTTCTATAGTATATGTTCTTATTTCATTTCCATTGGACATAAAATAATTCCATCTAAAAGCTTCATTGGAAACCTAGAAAGCTTGAGGTGGATATTTGTGATAGACAGTTCAGTTCCACTGTTTAGATTGGAAAAAAATCTCTTTTCATTGACTCAAACCTGAGAGAAGGAAGATGCATTGGACCAGAGTATTATGCATTCTCTGAAGTACACAAACATATTTTCTTACAGAAAGCTGTCAGAATCCCAGCAGCAGTAGATGGAGACTGGAGAAGTTAATTCATATTCACCAGCTATACTCAGTCATCTCCAAGGAACTGAATCAGGAAAACAAAGTGAGCTCTAATTTCAAACCTGGTCCCTGCTGTTGCAGAAGTAGGTACGATCAAATAATAGAATGAGGGAGTGAGCTTCAAGATGGTGCATGAGTTTTGTAGTTGAAGAAATGAAGAGGAGCCATATGTAAGCAGGCGCACAAAAAAAAAGACAGACAAAAACCTTACAAATTTTTATTTATTTTATTTATTATTATTTTATTTATTTTTAGCAGATTTCTGAATGTGGCAAATTGACATACATTGGAAATAACTGTTTAGCGTGAAAGTTATATTATCCTAACATATTTTTTAGCTGAAATAGCTTTTTTTTTCCTTAGATATGGATTATTTAAGAATTTCATCTTTCCTTAAAAATAAGTAAAAAACCTCTTTTTCACATATGATTACAGAGAAGGCTGAAAATATGCAGTCATAAAGGCCCAAAGACCAGAGAGCGGGTCAGATAATCTATGAAAGATGCTATCTCTCCCTACAGTGTCTATTTTATGATATTAAACCATCACAGCTACAGCTACTCTTAAAGTCAACATTTTCTTTCTTACTACAGTGTAATTTTGGCTAAGGAAGCACATCAGTTGGTATTGAAAAGGTGAACTGTGTTCCTTTGGAAACATGACCAGCTTGCAAGGTTGACGTGCAGGTGAGTTCCTGTGGTGCCCTCCCTGCCCAGCTTACTTTGGAAATGGTTGCAATAGGTGGTCTCACTTGAAGCGAAAGAGGAGAATTGAAACACGTCTCTACTCAGAAATTTTGCGGTAGCACGTTATGTCTTCCAAGGCATGTCCCAAGTCGTTAAATTAAAAAATTAATGCTCCAAGGAAAGATTGCTTTGCTTCCATCATTACACATGTCCAAAACTGGGCCTTTCTGACGGCCTAACTCTGCACACAGAGACCTTGGCAAGTGATAGGTGTATTGCTCCTGTTAAATATTGAGTGTATGCAGTGTTTATATGGTGAGTTTAACAAGAAAAAATGCCTCTCAGTTTGTCTTGGAGCAGCTGAATCCCTGCTGTATAAACTCCAGAAAAATACTTGGTTGAATAGTTATTCAAGTTTTTTAGCCTCTGACAAAGATCTAAAAACCTCTTTAATTAAACCCAGGGCTGCTCAGAAGAACACTATATTTTTTCTTCAATCTTTTTTAGACTTCCAGTGCCTCTCTCAAGTGGCCAGTTTACAAACACATCCCTGCAAACTGAAGCCTGTATTCAATTAAAAGACTCTTGCAGTAAAAATTTCCAGGTGGTAGGAGAGAAAACTGGCTAGAAATGATGGGTAAAATGCTTTGTTTTGAAATTAACATTTTTATTCTTTCTCTTTCCTTCACGTGTTTGTTCAATTTTGGTAGCTTTAGTATTTTCATTACCTACATTTTACAGGATTAAATAAAAGAAACATTCAAGAGACAAAAAAAAAATAAAAAAATTTTGCATCAGTTCAGGGAATAAAGCAGTGCCTGAAACCTAAAAAAGCCCCCTAATTTAATTATAAAAAGTTTTACATTTGTACATTTGTATTTGACATTTGATAACAATAGACATCAGATTATCCCAAAATTTATGAACTGAATACATTTCCAAGTGTTCCTGTTTTGTTAACTGAGGAGCGATGTCCAGGACATTGAACACTCCTGAAACAGGTTTCAGTCAAACAATATGTGTGAAATAAACTCAATAGATATGTGACAGGATTTAACAACATACCATTGTTCGTATTGATTCAGTTGATTCTCCTCCACTGATGTTGGAGAAGAATAGTTAATTATGTAATAACATTTGAGAAATGCTGTCATCTGACATTTCTGCATAATTTCAAAAATCTGTGAACTATATGCTCTGAAATGTTTAAAGATGACAGTACTGTCATACATGCCTCTTCAAAGTCATACTGGTAATGTACATGAACAAGTGTCAGGCTTCCAAATGACATGTAGGATGCAACAAGAATCATAGAATCATAGAATAGTTTGGGTTGGAAGGGGCCTTTAAAGGCCATCCAATCCAACCCCCCCCTGCCATGAGCACGGACATCTTACACTAGATCAGGTTGCTCAGAGCTCCGTCCAACCTGACCTGGAATGTTTCCAGGGATGGGGCATCGACCACCACTCTAAGTAACATGGGCCAGTGTCTCACCACCCTCAGCATAAAAAGTTTCTTCCTTACATCTAGTCTAAATCTTCTCTCTTTTAGTTTAAAGCCATTAGCATTTGTCTTGTTGCAACAGGTCCTGCTAAAATATTTGTCCTCATCTTTCTCATAAGCCCTCTTTAAGTTCTGGAAGGGGCTATAAGATTTCCCCAGATACTTTTTTTTCTTTTTTTTTTTCTTTTACAGGCTGAACAACTCCAACTCTCAAGCTGTCCTCACAGCAGAGGTGCTCCAGCCCTCTGACCATCTTTACGGCCTCCTCTGGACCCACTCCAACAGTTCCATATCCTTCTTATGTTGGGGACTCCAGAGCAGGATGTAGTACTGCAGGTGGGGTCTCAACAGAGCAGAACAGAGGGGCAGAATCCCCTCCCTCAACCTCGAACAAGGAGCCATTCTTTCCCTGGCTCTTAATTTATTACAAAAACTGGTGTTATCCTTTCCTGTATCTGACCATTTTTAAACACGTCTGTCATAGTTTACCTTAAGGAATGGAATTTATCAGCAATCATGCAATATAGTGAGGATCAAATGTCTATGGCTTTACATGTTTTATTAATTTCCTACTCTACCAGAGAAGCTCTTTATGAAGCTAAGCTCATTAAATAAGGAAATTAAAATGACTGAGACAATCTGTTGTTAGAAGGAAAGCCTGGTGAAGGTAAGATGGCTCTGTATGATTTGGAAAAGGGTCTCTCACATCCCTCGGTAGAATTTTAACCACTGTGTTTAGAGGCAGGCGTTTGTTGCTGTTCAGCTGTAAAGCACACAGCTTTAGATATATAGCCAGATAATTTTCATCACCTATGGCTAGGGGCACTTGCCTATATTATGGAGTCCAGATCCATCTCCTTTTTCCAGCTTAGAGCAGCAGAATAATCTTGAGCCTCCGACATTGCATAAGATTGCCCTGGCATCTCCGTATGTTTCTTTCTAGTCAGAAATTCAATTTGAGTACTCTCTGAGAAACACTTAAATATAGAAAAGATAATTCTTTCATTGGCATTTCTTATGGAGTAAAAATGGTTCATAGCAAAACTTCTAACAAGCTGTAATCCTTGTAATTGTTGAGTTGTATATGAATACTTTTATCCTAGATTTTAATATCATTTAGTCACTTTATAAGGTTTCTATTTTAATTTACTATTTTAAAAGATAAACTGATTTTTCTAGTAATTTTAGTGTTTGCTATTGGGTCTGCTGTAATTCTGCATCACCCATTGTTACTTCTTAAAAATGTTAAAAGAGCAGGTAGAACGCATCCTCTGATGGACCACCCTACCTTGCCATTTTTGAAGTCAGTAATTACTTCTTTACTGTGCTCGGAAGTAAAGTATGTTAATATTTCTGGTAGTACCACTTCACCGTTCACATGCAGCACCTTTTCTCTTACAACTGAACATGATTTACAAAACAGTCTGTTTTCTTGTGCTTCTGCCCAAGATACATGACAACAAACATAGTTTCTTCTTGGGATTTGTTGACAAACAGCATTTTTAAACATACACAAGGCTTGTCCCGAGCTAACTGCTCTGCTTTACTGGGATTTGCCTTTACTCCAGACTTAGAACAAAACAATACTAAAGTCCTTTCAAAGTTTGGCTGTGATACAGACAGTGCTCCTGGGTAGGAACCAGCAGAACTCGCCTGGTCCAGAAGCATGGGCCAAAAAAGGACTGACACAGCTCTCTGAAGTTCATTAACCCTATTGCTAGGGTATTAAACATGCTGAACTCAACAACATTTTTATTCTCTGATTTTTTCAAAAATCAACTTAAAAAAACCACTGAGAAATTACTTGCAGCCTACGCAGGCAGCAAATTCCATGCATTCCATGCAGAGCCATAAAGTTTTACAAGAAATTGAAGTTAGAAAAAGGAAAGGCCATCTTGGAAGCATGTGTAAAATGCTCGAGTAGGAGTCAGAAAACTAATACGAAAGCTACACATACTGAAAAGTGTAAGAAAATAATTTAGCTGAAATAGACACACAGAATCTTTGCATAAATTGTCTCTGGGTTATGCAGTTTATTTTCTTGCTAATTCAAACAGCAGAACGGCAGAAGCTGCCTTATCAGACTTTGTAAGAGAACGTACTTGAAATGTCCTGGGGCCCTTAAGCCATGATTTTTAGTGAACTTAAATCAAGTTCAATTTTTACAAGAAATACACTTGTGAGAAAAGCTAAATCTTTTAACTCTGGTCCACCTCTTTTGATAACTGCCTGACCATTGAACAATCATTCAACATGTTTACCATAACTTTTTTTTTTCCTTTAGGGTGTTGCCTAATATATCCTGTATGGGCTTTTTAAGAATGCAAACTTCTGTTATACTGAGCATAGGTTGACATCCAAAGCCACAAAAGATTTTCTTTCTCATATTTTCTCAAAGAAATCCTCTCGTTTTTATGAGCAGATGATGTATTCTGTAGAATTTAAGAAACACTTCTGAAATTCCATTGAGTTTTGACACTTCGGTAGCTTTAAAGTATCTGAATGAAAGTAATATGTCAGCATCTTCCTAAAAACGTTTTTCTGTTAGTATTGATGTGTCATAGTGCTGCTTTAGCTTTAGAATGGTGACAAGGTCTCATCTCTTTTAATGTCTCTTCCAAACTGCTGTTTTTCAAATTACAGGTCTATTTTCCAAACTACATTTGACGCATGATAAAAATATGATTTTGATGGCTTGATGAGACAACAGGAAGCAGTAGAGTCTCGTATTTGTGAGTCTAATATTATGAGATAAAAAGACAAAGTGTCAGTATTTAGGATGTGCATGCAGGATTTCGACAGCCACACAATTTTCAGGGAGCATTTTTCCTTTTGGGAATTATCCTATACTCCAGAATTAAATCAAGGTCTACCTCTTGAGAAGAGAAAAGCAGGGCTGGAAATGGGCATTTCAGTCTTAGCTGCGCTAGCTTTATTGTTGTAGGTGCCATGGGTGTTATTTGTGCTAGAAGTATGTTAGGCACAATTTTGACTTTTTATCAGATCTCCACTGAAACATCTTATTAATACACCCAGTTTTTGATCCTGCTTTGAAGATTGGGACCCAGGCGTTTTATACCCTCTAGCAGCTGCTGGCCTACCCACGGATGTGTTCCTCCAGCACTTTGCCTTTAGGGCAGAGCAGTCTCTGTTTCCCACTGATGACAGCGGGTGTTGCTCCCAGTGTTATGAATTCTCTGGCAGTCTGTGCAGCAGCATATTGAGTGCTTCTCACTCAACTTCTTAGCCTCCCGTCATGGAGCCCAGTTCAGGGACACGTACTCCTGCATGTCATACAATCGTAGAATCATAGAATGGTTTGGGTTGGAAGGGAACTTGATGATGCAGGCATTAAAGGTTTTTTAAATACCAGATAAATTCTATGATAATGTAGACATTGATAGTTCTTTCAGCCATGTCAGTAGTGCTGTAGCTAAACCGTTTTTTATGCCCATGGTGAAACTGGTAAAAAGCAGGTCTCCCAGTCAAACATCTACTTCTTATTAAAAGACCAACAATATGATACTACTTACACTCTTCCACTTTTACAGGCACTTGTCACTTTAAATATCTATCCATTCAAGCAGATTGCTCACTGGAATTATGAAAAACCTGAAGGATACAAATTTATTGGGACAAAAATTGTACTAATTACAGAATGAAACAAACCTAATTTCATTCCTAAAGGCAGCTGAAAAGAATGAAGAAAGGGGTGAAAAGGGGTTTGGTACAAAGACATTGTCTCTAGACCATACTTATTCCTCAGCAAAATCACTCTTTGCACCATCCATGTGATCAATTTCTTACAAGCTCATTCACACAGTCCTATTTTCAAAGGTTTCCATTTTTTTTCACTTTTGTTCACCTCTTGTTTCTTGCTTAGTTACAAGACCAGATTCTCTCAACCAAGGCTACAGTTGCAATCTGATAGAATCATGGAATCATAGAATAGTTTGGGTTGGAAGGGACCTTTAGAGGTCATCTAGTCCAACCTCCCCTGCAATGAGCAGGGACATCTTCAACAAGATCTTAGGGTGCTACAGGCTAGGTGTGGAACTCATGGCTGGAATACCCTGCAGTTATCTTCTCTTTACTCAACTCACACTTACTGCTTATTGAATAAAATATTTCTTTATATTAATAAGGAAATGTTTGATTTCCAGGGTTTCCTGGAGTTTGTTGAACAGAGTGTAAGAAGGATGAGGTTTCCCAGTTCATGTGAATGTTACAATATTGCAATATGTGTTAGATCAAGTGCCAATTTCTGGAATCAGGTCATTTCAAATGAAACCACCGATGGGCTATTACACTTAATTTTGGATGGCTATAGCTTTTAATATTGGTGTCTGCTTTTTTCAAAAAGATGAAAATGATATGGCTGTGCACTCGGCCTTTAGAGTTCCTACTGCTGTGCATCAAGATGTCAAATGCAGATCTAGGCTGCATATTTCCAAATTGTGACTGAGCCACCAAAGTAATCATTTGCCGAGTATTTACTTTTGTGTACCTTTACTAAAATTGTACACATAATGGGTAAAACAGTTATGTACTTTTTTTTATTTGTATATAAACGTTGTGAAATTCCATTCAGTTGACAGTATTCTGTTTTTTGATACCAATAAGTCTGTTCTCTTTTTAGAATAAGTCCTGATAACGAACACCTGGTATAAGGTTCTAATATAATTTCATTTTAGAATGCAATGAGTGGGTGTTGAAAGGTTTTGCGAGAGCCAACGCATCCAACTCATGTTTTAGATATTTTGTTTGGACTGCTTTGGGCTGCTGCAGCATCCGACTGCTCTTTGTGACTGTATAATGAGGCTTACAGACAGTACTTGAATATTTTATTTGCTTCTATTTTGTAAAATTCCAGCTCCTAGATTGGTTAATTGCATTACATCCACTTTAAATAAATCAATAAAGTCTTGCCTCATGCAAATAGATGAAAGCTTACAATGCTAAGCAAACGCTAAAGACTCAAAAGCAGAAGGCACACGAAACCCAAAAAATGTTTACAGCTCTTATAAAGAGAAAGCAGGCTGTGATTTTCTTAGCATCATAACTCATACTTTGTGCGTAAGTGAAGTTGGCAAGACAGTTGACTGCTCAGAATACCTGCCCTCTAACCATTTCTATTTTCACTTCCATGTCTGGTACAAAAGAAAACATGTGTCTGTTACATCTCCTTCCAATTAGCCTCTAATTGATTTGCAGTGAAAAATACTCACGGGAATCCTATTTTTGTACCCAGAAAGTGATATTTCAGATTTCTGCTTTTTGTTAGAATTTGAATGGATTTTTTTTCCCTTAAAAAGTATTTGTTGTCTAGAATATAGTTACGTACAAACATAACTTCTCTTCCCAGCTCTGTAAACACAGAATGTGCTTGTTCTGTCTCATGATAATCATGTCTGATTTTAGTACTAGAGCAGCTCTCCAGCTGGGAACCAGCCTAAAGGACAGTCCTCAAGTTAAATAGTGACTGTGTAGTTCATAGGCTTATTTTTACAGTAAGAGATGATACAACTCAATAAGTATAAATTTGCAGAAAGACTCTCCTGATAAACCAATCAAAAAATATGTTTTACAGGTGGGCTTACTTCAGACCAGCTCTCGTCCTATGAAGTGAATGCTCCTTAGTGGTTGGAGTGCTCCTGGAGGGCACCCTCCAGTTTCATTTCATCTGAAAAGAATCAAGTTCTTGTAATTTATCTCCTCTGCAATGTGAACCAAAATACATTAAGCATCAACAACTGGGAGGTTCACTTTGGGGGCAGCATGGAGCTGAAATGCTAATGGAGATACACTTGTAGCAGGTCATAAGTATGGCTCAAGAGTAACTTGATTATAAGATGATTTTGGAAGCTACAGGTGAAGTTTTGTTTTTTTCTCCAAAAATGTAACAGCTTTTCTTCAGAATCCAAGAAACATCCTAGTATTTGGAAGAATGAATTAGAAGTATTTTTTAGAAGTCATTTGTATGTTGTTAAAGCAAAATTGTTTGCATGAAGATCCCCAGCTTGATAAGAAACAACTGCCACCACTTTTTACTTTTGTATGGATGTAGATTTAATTCAGGAAGTTGCACTTGTTGCTCCCACTTGAAAAAATGGGCATGGCCTCCTTCAGGTTCATTTTTGAGCATAATCCCATCCTTGTTAAAAACATTTGTGAGGTTACTTAGGTAGACTTCAAACTGTTTTTAAACTACATGCTTTTAATTCTGCTTGCTGCAGCTTTCAGGTGTTTTGCATCGACGTTCTGTTATCATAAATGATACTCAATAACTTGGCAACAACTCTATAAAAAAAGAATTGAAGGACTCAGTAAATGGGCAGTTTTTGGAGAGGGGGCAACTCTTCTAGTTCCTTCAGGTGAAGACATCAAAGGGCTCACCACTGCTGCTGAAATTTGGCTAAGACTGGAGACAATGCAAGTAAATGGGCTAATTACAGATGGACAGTAAAGCAACCCTAAACGTGTGCTTTGCCCAGACGGTTTAGTGCTATGGCACTTGTTCTGACTGCTGTCGTCTTTGTCTTGTACTCTGTGCTGCCTGCTCTCCCCCAACTCTGGATCACCTGCAACACACTGCCCCTGTGTCTTCTCCATCGAGTTAGAATGAGCAATTTCTGGATTTTTCTACAAAAGTGTGGAAGGAGAGAAGTTCAAAGCAAACCCTGCCTCACTTCCCCCTCTCCCTTCCACCTACCACTGTGGTGATCTTATCTTTCTCCAGCAAAATGCTGCAGGATCACTGGTGGTCTGGAGTGTACCGGGCAGGGCAACACGTTCCCAGAGAAGCTAGGGAAAAAGGACTAGTCCCAGGGATACCTTCACTTTTCATCCTGTGCCCTAAAGTGAGGTCCCCTGAGGACAGGGAGGTTCCTTCATCCTCTGTGAGATGGGGACAACTCGAGGAACGAAACAGGGCAGAGACTCTCCTCAGCTGTGTCCAAAGCCATGATGGTATTGCAGCATTAGGTGAGATCACAGTACTTTTATTTGGTATACAGATTGTGAAACACACACATCTTTGCACCCTTACCTCAGGAATTTGATTAAAAGTTTTGATTTGTTACTGAGAGGAAAAAAAAAACAAAACAAAACTCTTCTGTGTGAAAAGAGAGAGAATGCAGAACTGTCTGTCACCTATTACAAAGTGTATGTGATAATAGTGAAAAAATGGTTTCCTATTTATTCTACCATTTCTGATACTTAGGTTGAACTAAATAAATTACTGTCAACTTCAAG
Source organism: Pluvialis apricaria (assembly GCA_017639485.1). Classification (NCBI taxonomy): domain Eukaryota; kingdom Metazoa; phylum Chordata; class Aves; order Charadriiformes; family Charadriidae; genus Pluvialis; species Pluvialis apricaria. Next base: position 7,034,894 of record CM030010.1, read on the forward strand.
CATTCAAAAATCATGACTCAGGCCTTTAAAAATGCCATGAACTTCAAAGGGTATATTTTCTTTGCCTTCTGTTTTTGAGCCATCAGAGATCACTTTAAGTTTTTCTCCAAAACTAGAATAAGAATGGTTTCTTTCTTGCTTAGGCTTTTAAATGAATTTACTTTAAAAAACCACACCAAATAACGTGAGACTTGATAAAGTAGTGCAAGCCCTCAAGACTTTAAGGGACTGTAGTTTTCCGTCTGTGATTTTTCAGTACACCAGACTTGTATCCACTATAATATCCTATGCTGAATTAAAGTGGAGCACTGTTTCAAAACACAGCTTCTATTTTACCGTCTTCCAGTTAATTCAACCTGCCCACCCTCTGCCTGGTAGCAGGGAAAGTCTGTTGGTGCATTATTCAGAGCAGAAACTGTAAATCCAGTTTTCAGGCACCTGGGGGACTGTTCTGTGCTTTGATCCAATCACAGAATGGTCAGGGTTGGAAGGGACCTCTGGAGATCATCCAGTCCAACCCCCTTGCTAGAGCAGTGTCATCTACAGCAGGTTGCACAGGACGGCGTCCGGGCAGATTTTGAGTATCTGCAGAGAAGGAGACTCTACCAGCTCTCTGGGCAGCCTCTTCCAGTGCTCTGCCACCCTCAAAGGAAAGAAGTTTTTCCTCATATTGAGATGGAATTTCCTGTGTTCCGGTTTGTGCCCATTACCCCTTGTCCTGTCACTGGGCACCACTGAAAGAGTCTGGCCCCATCCCCCTGACACCCACCCTTCAGATATCGATAAGCATTGATGAGATCCCCTCTCAGTCTTCTTTTCTTCAAGCAAACAGACACAGGTCTTTCAGCCTTTCCTCATCAGAGAGATGCTCCATTGCCCTGATCATCTTAGTGGCCCTTTGCTGGACTCTCTCCAGTAGTTCCCTGACTTTCTTGAACCAGGAAACCCAGAGCTGGACACAGTACTCCAGATGTGGCCTCACCAGGACAGAGTAGAGGGGGAGGATGACCTCCCTCAACCTGCTGGCCATGCTTTTTTCAATGCACCCCAGGATACCATGGGCTTTCTTGTCCACAAGGGCACATTGCTGGCTCATGGTCACCTTGCTGTCCACCAAGACTCCCAGGTTCCTCTCTGCAGAGCTGCTCTCCAGCACCTGTACTGGTGCATGGGGCTATTCCTCCCTAGGTGCAAAGGAGGATTGTTTAGAAATTAGGCTCGAGCTTCGATGTCACATCTCCCAGGGCTTTGTCTGGAGCCTAGTGCTGCCTGCCACTTACCTTTTTAAAAAATTTACCTTTTTAATTTATTAATCATTATAACTTTTGAGAATCCTAAACTTTCGGTATATTCTATCGACTTCTGTTTTGAAGGGAAGAGAACATTATTTACTGCTTACAGCTTTCTTTACTAGAATCCCAGTGGGCAGAGTACTATGGTGGTCTCCAGTGTCCAAAAATTACAAATCACTGGAATGTTATATTAATTACTTATTGCTGGGTGGTTTTTTTTTTTCTGATAGGTTGAACCCCTATCTCAGTTTTAATTTTGCATATGACAGAAAGTGAAGCCATCATTTCTTAAGATTTTTTTTTTAAAAAGGTCACATGAAATTGCTTCACACCCAGTGAAAAGTTGAGTGTTGCACTGTTAGATAAATGAAGTTTCTGTCACCAAAACCTACTTTCCAGTAACCCTTTCTTTAATTAGTTTCATAAACAACATTTGATCCTATTTAAAATTTTATATTTCATTTTGCAAGGGTTTATGGCAACAATTTGTTTGGCTTCAGGCCACAGAAGGGCACACAAGATTTTTTTCCTTCAGGACCCTGTTTTTTTTCAGTGTCTCTTCCTGGTTGAAATCACCAGTGGCTTACGTCATTTTGACTTTCAATTTGGATTTCTCGTTTGAGTTACTTCAGACTTGTGGTTCTGGATTTGTAACCTGACAGCAGCAGTCATTTGTTATTTTGAGGATTAGTGGTACTGAGACATCCCAAGGTCAGCAAAAAAGCCTTACTTTTGTCCCATGTAAATTAAACACCTGTAGAATTCTTAAGCAAAAGAATAATGTGTATGTACCTTCTACAGAAGGCCCACATACCTGTGGAGATTTCACTATTTAAATTAAGGGATACTTAGAGTATGTATTACTTCTGGAGTTTGCCGGTTTTCAGTCTTTTGCTGAATATTCACTTACCCAGAAAAAAAACCCCACAATCCTGTCAGAGGTTTGTTTCCTTCCTGGTGGGGATAAGACCAACGTTTCTTGGCCCAAGATAGACACTATATTTCAAGCTGGTAGCATAAAACTTCACAGCAGACTCATTGAAATGTCAAGATACTGAAAGAATTCTTTGTGATACCATTATGCAACCCTTGCTTGATTGATAAAAATCTAATATCGTATATAACTCTTTTGAGGATGGAAAACAACATACCTGGCAATTGCTAAGTAATTTTTTTGTGTAAAATACATTAGTCATTATACTCTAGCTAACTGCAGCCTTCTATTCCTGATGAATTCTGTGTTTCTCAAGCTCTTTCAGAGTGTTTTGGTAAAAGGAGACAGATCACGATTCCACAGTGGAATCAGCAGGGAAGTTACAGGGCGGGAGGAAATGATAAAAGGGGAAACTGATTTCTGATGCTGACCTGTCATGCTTCAGTGCTTAGCAACTGATGTGGTAAGACCTAATATTATTTTTCCTGACTTTTCAGAAGTAGAAAGAGCTAGAGATTAAATTTTAATTAATATATTCTTGCAATGCCTTTTTGCAGTTACTTACAGCTCTCTTTCAGAATAACAGTCTAACATTTACGTTGGTCTTTCATGGATCCAGTTTTGTTGCTTTTTTTTTTCTGACAGACATGTGTTCTTCTGACAGACAGAGGCGTTCACAATATATTCTAATTTTAAAAGAAGCTTTAACAGGCCAAAGCTAAAACCTACCATTTTAACTCATTTTGGGGCACCAACTCTTCAAAGCAAAAGGAGAATAAAATCTCTTCTGTTGTTTTAGAGTATTTAGAACATTTCTGAGCACTGACTTTGTAAAAATATTAAAGTAAATCTTCAGAAAGCTATGGCTTGCTATAGTACATAATGACTAGTTGTACTGCTCATTATCATCTAGGTTAGCTACTTTGTTGTAGCGTATCCAAGAGCTTGCAGAAAAGTGTGTATCTCTTAAGGATACAGACATTCGAATCTGGTGTATGCATCATGGATTGTGAAAAACAGCACCACAGGATAAACTGGGCCTTAAAAACATGAATAGGTCTGCTTGAGATGTTGACAGGCAGATATAGTTCACCAACGTTTAGATGCTACAATAGTTCAGTTTGCTGACAGATTGGCTCACTTATGGCTAATGCTACCTGTTTTAAAGAGCATCCTACCACAAAAATCTGATCAAGGAAGTATAAGTTTTTAAAATTGAATCACTTTTAAGTCTTCATATGTGGATGTGAAGCTTATGCAACTGGCACTTTGGCTACACTTGTGCATTTGCAAGTCAAGATGCAATAAGGTACTCAGTCAGGCCATGGCACAGGGTGGACCATGATGTTGTGCTGCTGCTGAAAAGAACATTAGTTAGTAATGCTTCTTTGACTATAAGGCTCTTTATGATCTACCCTCAAGCAGCAGTGGCACATAAACCAAGACAGAGCTGTTGAGCCACAGCTGGGGAATAATCTCTTGCCTTTCTGCTCAGGACTCATCATTCACAGATTCCAGGCATCTAACAGGAAAATTCAGGGGATGTAGATTTGACTCCTCTAAAACCATTGCTTCTGGGTACAACATTTTGCATTCATACTCCAGGTCACTGGGCAGAACAGAATATCCTACTTCTTTGCTTGTTCTTGTCTACAAAGCAACAAAGGCTGAACTTCAACGGTGTGTTCAGAAGATACCTGTTATTGTGAATGGGGAAAGCTGTATTATAAATGGATTCCTAACTAAACGGGACTACATGTAGAGAAATTGTATATAATGTCTGGTTTATAAAGCTGAGACAGGAGGCAGAACTTCTGCTCTCCTAATCCCAGTTTAAAAATAACACTTTAAGATACAAACAAAAAGACATAGGATCAATCTTTTAAAAGCAGTTACAATCTATGTTATATACTATACCTAATGTGTATGTGTGTGTATACATATCTAAGCAGAAAGAGTAAGAGAAAATATATTCATATATATACACTCGTATGTTAAATTTCATTCTAGATATGTCCAAAAAGCTTAATTTTCCAAGACACATTAGGAATGTTAAATCTTTCTTCCAAGCCCTCTTTGCAGTCCCTTTGTTTGTTAAATTAACTTTGAATAGTACTGCATTGTCTTTAGCCCATGTAATGATCCATTAATCATTAAGAGAAAGAACTGAAAAAGTTCTCTTTTTATCGAAAACATCATCATTCATATGAACTAGCAGCTTGCTTAACTCTTCAGACTTTCAAGTACTAAAGGAATTTATTGCTTGAACTCCAAGAAGCTGGTTTGAACACGGTTGTACTTCACCACACCAGAAATTCACAGCGGTGGTCCAGCAGACATGGACAGTTGTCAAGCAAAATTCCCATTTGATGGTCAGAATCACATAGGATGTGACCACTTGACTGAGGAATGGCTTTCACCTATGATATAAGTTTGTTTATTTTTCTGGCTCTTTGGGATACTAGAACATTTCCTCATGGCCAGGAGCAATAAGATGGGGAAAGAATAGAGTGGAATGCCTCTGTTAGATTTTTTCTATTTTAAAAAATTTTGTTCCAAAGTATCTCTCCCTTTTTAAGCTCCTCCTTTTACAGGATATACTTTTAAAGAAGGAACCTTTATCTTCTTCTGACTGAGTGTGCTCTTTAATGGATATTTGATATGGGAAACAAATGTCAGGCAACACAGTAACATAAGAATACCTCCGTATATTTTAAAGTAATTCAGCTTTACAGTTTAAGTAACTTCTGCTTAACCATCCATTTAAAACGTTGTTGTTTTTACTTCAACAGTACTGAGACTCCCAGCCAGATGCTTTCACTCTATTTTGGGATACATAATCAAAACATCATCTCTGCCATAAACAGAAACCTATTTGTAGTCCTTAATTATTCTCTTAATGAGGAAACATATTATTTATATCAAATGAAATATGCCCAATATAGATCCAAGATGAAAATGAAAGCATGCACAAAATCAATGTTACTATTAATGATTTGTTGAATCACCTATAATGCTATGTATTCATTCAGTGTAATGTATAGACGTTAATATTTCCATCTGTCAGTCAGCAGTCACATCCTGCTGTGAATTTTATGCCTGAAGTAGCTATGAGTGCAAGCACTGACAGCCTGATACATGTCTGAATTGTAGATAATAGCAATAATTTATCTAATCAGACCTGATATTTTAAAAGTCTGCTTCATAAAATTGCTGTTGTAGTCCAGCTGCCACTTTCAATACTCAGATACTGTTTCACTGTGCACAAAAGTTGATGGATAAATGAAGGAAACAAGTGTCTACTTTGAAGCAATTAATTTAGAAGTTTCATCATGTATTTGCTCCTCTGTGTTAACAACATTTTTAGCCTATTATGACTGGCTGAGAGGTATTCCATCCACATACAGTCTCACAAACAGCTTTTGGATAATTTTTTTTTTTCCCCACTTAAAGAAGTTGCAGAAAGATGGCATTATCATAGTTATTTAGCTAATCTTATATAAGAAAAAATTCTCTGAAAAATCCCATAGCTTATAAACATAAAATTCATATAACATTCAAGGCTGTTATGGACCAGAATTCACTGGTGATTTAGGAAATTACCTGGGTCTTCCAAAGTGGTTTTAGGTACCTCCATTGCTGTATAAATTCCTTATTTCTGAGTACCTTCTCACATTTGGCACACTGAGCGCTGCAAAATACATACTGTTGGTAAAGACTAACAGCTCCTGAATTTCCAGAGTGAGTTCTGAGACCTGTGTATTGGAGTGGCAGCTGTGTAACTTTTAAGGGACCTTAAGCAGCTGAAACCAATTATAAATCTTCTCTTAGCAACCAAGACTTTTTAGGTGCACCTGTAATATCAGTTGTGTTGGTAGCATTCATAAAGAAAACCAAGGAGAGAAGTAACTGAGGGTTATGGGAGCCCTCAGAATAGGAAATATACAACTTATATTTAAGAAAAAAAAAAAAACACATCAAACAAGCAACTAAAGTTCCATTGCTTTGATTTCAGACTTCTGTAAAGGTTTAAATTATACAATGATGATAAGAAAATTTGGAGCTGCATAGAAACTAAGAAAATAAGATGAGATTCAATGCAAAAAATAAGATTACAGAAGTAACTTGTACCAAACAGAAATAACTGATTTTTCTAAAAAAGAAAAAAAAAATGCATTATCCAGGAAACTGTTGATAAGTATGGAATAGGTTCATTCAAGAAATAATAAAGTAATAAAGATAAGGAAATGGGCAAAGTTGAAGCAACAGTGGGTCATGCAGAAATGTTATTGTTCTGGACAGAATTGCTAATGAATTTCAGGGACTGGGATCTGACATGCTTGCAGAAACAGGGAATTGATGCTACTGCAGGCAGCATAGTGAGATTGTTATGAAATCCTCTGGATAACACTGCCCAGCTGAATTCAAGAAAGACAAGGCCCAAACAGGTCCTCACCTGAAGACTTTTCAAGGTGATCAGGGTAACAGAGACAGTGTTTCATACGAATGGGAACTACAAGAGTTTGACTTCCTTAGTTCAACAGAATGAAGGTGGAAGAGGTTGTCTAAGTATGAATTGTGTACATACAAGGGAGGAGGGAGAGGTATTTAATCTGAAAAAAAAACATGACAGCATGGGAGCAAACTGGTATGAGCTGGCCATGATTAATACAACAACTTAAAAAATTATATAAATGAAGTTCCGATGCAGCTTTCCAACAGGATATTCTTAGCAAACATCAAGATTATTTTTAAGACAGTTTGAGCACAATTTGAGGTACGGTATGTTATGAAGGGTGGCTAAATGTTCCCCAGATGGCCTCTCACTATGCTGTGATTAATATATTGACTGCACAAATTTGTTTACCTTGCTAAGGCCATTTCAGTTTGCCTAGCCTTATTCTGTAGATTGAAGTTTAGGATAACAGTAGTATGCAGTACTCAGCGGTTCAGTACAGCGATTGATGAAGGGACTCAGCCCCCAGTGTGTCTTTTTTTTCGCCCAGCTGTCTCAGCTAATCTGATAAAAGATATCACATCTCTGCACAAACTTGGTCCCTCCTACCCAAATTCAAGGACTGCAAAACCTAGTTATATAAATATATGTTTACTCTGAAGTTGGGAGTATTTTGCAGTACAAGAAAACCTACACAGTTAATGCTCATGCCATGATTTGTTTTGTCAGTAAATAGGAATTCATTCTGCAGTACTTTCAATGTGGTGAAAGGCATGAAGACTAAGTACATTACAAGTTTTTCAAAAACATAATTGCCCATGGTGCACTACTTACTGTAATCAATACTCTTCTGCCACTGTGGAAATCCCCAGGTTTCTCCTTGATAACAGTAAATGTTTCTAATTCTGTCTGGCAGTGCAATAATATTTTTGAGCCTGAGATCCAATTAAAATCTGTGTGCTCTTTGATATGAAGCAGATCAAAGTTAAATTTGGTATTTTTAGCATCCAGCTTTTTCTTCTCTTTCTGAATGCACTATTCTGCTCCCTGAAACTATTTTGCAGAAGTTCAGCAGACTGTTGCCTTCTCTGTTTGAAGATTTTTTTCTGCGTCATTGGAAATCTCTGACACTTTGATAGGCTCAGTGGAATAGATAACAGGCGTGCACTGGGATTTATGCATAAATAGAGTAAGGAAAGGGATGAAGCATATCCTCAGCTAATGTAAATCATTGAAACAGTGAAACACCAGAGTTCGAGTGATTAATAACTGCTGAGACTATTGCCTGATGGTTTTTACATAGCAAAACTCATACACACTGATAAACAATGTTTTCCATTTAGAAGGGCTGAACAAAGAATAATATACATGAAGGTCTGCTTATATAACTGGAGATTCTCAATCTTTACTACTAGAAGCTAGAAGGACTATTCAGAGAAAAATTTACATAGCATCCAACTACGGGAAACACTGTCCTTTGCCTGAAAACCTCTTTCAGCCTCCAACATAATTGAAAATATTGAAGCTTCTATGAATCAAGACCTTTTTTGCTTATCATGACTACTAAACATGATCTGTATTAGACTTTGTTTAGGCATTGTGAAAGATGTTTTCTGCCTTGTTTAAAATGCAGTAGAGCAGGCAGATATAGAAAGCACTGTCTTTTGCTTCATGTCAATGAAGAGTGTTGCCAAGGTACATGAAGTAGGGTGATATGATTAACAGAAAAAGGTAATTAATTAATAAAATATTTATATCCTGGACTTCAAATATGGAGAGTAGATGAAGATGATATTCATACTAAATTTTTCTTTTCCCAGCTTTCCCTGTTGGTGAGTTAGACATCTAGCATAAAGTGATCTTCCTAGCAAACAGGGGTCATGGTACTTCTTTGAACACAGTTTCAGTGTCAAGAGAAGTTAGAGTCCCAGATCTGTGCTTCTTGTTTGCGGAAATAAAACAAAACCAAGTGACATGCGAGAAGATCCCATTTCCCAGATGTTTCTCATGTGGTAAGGCTACTGATTAATATTTCTGTTCTTAACAGGGGTTTTATTTTGATAAATCTTTTCAGATAAAAGCTACAATTAGTGTAGCCCCTTCAGGCTTCACAAGTTTCAGACTCTCCACGTACAGATTAATCTGCCTCCTCTCTTCTTACTCTTTTCTCTCCCACCCCAAAGAAAAGCCTTCCCAGGGGCCAGTCTCAACACCATGCTTCCTGCTTCAGAGACTTATTGGTTGTTGGACAAAGCCAGATTTGCCAGACTGGCTGAGGCTAGATCCGTACGCTCTACTGGAAAACAGAGCGAACTGGGAGCAGTTTTGCATTCTTGGTCTGATTTATTGTAATTCTATATTGGTTGAAAACCGAGCAAGTGCCAGCCCTTCCATTGCTTCAATTCCCTCAGCAAGGAAAACCATCTTTGTGGAGCAGGTAAAAGCTATGACTCTTCCTAACAGGTCCTGAACAAGTTAGATAGACACAGCCTGAAGACTGCAGTATTTGGTGCTGCATCTTCTTGCTGGTAGATACTCTTGCTACTTAGTGGAGCCCATAGGCATGAGTGGAAAGACTGGGCAAAGCCCGGAATCTGAGATGTGGATCTGCAAAAATGAGTTGTGTGGCTAAAAAAAAAGCTAACCTTTCAGAGGTAAATGCTGAGTGGAGAGATGTTTGTTAAGACTGTTCTCTCGTACGTGGTTTGGGCTCCGTAATCCCTTGTGGGACCCTTATGGGTCCCCACACTTGACTCCACATTTACAACTCTAATTGTCTTCTGAAATTGGAGCACTCAACAGGCAGAAGGAAATCAGTCTCTGTGACACTTAATGTACAAAAAAATGTATTTTTTTAACCTTTTAGGTAGGAATTAAGGGCCTTAAAGTGTAAGCGGCTTTGGCATTTAAGATGTCCTGATTGTTCTTGCCCCTTGGTTAGACATAGGAGACACAGATAGCCAGTGGCAGCTCCTGTGACTGAGGAGACTTTTGTTTAACCATGATCGAAACTGATTCTAAATATTGGTTTCTTCTTCATTTAAATATTGGCTTCTCCTTCTGTGCCAGTCGGGTGACTGCTCTTCAAGACAGAGCCCAGGCGGATCGGACACCATCAGACTGTACTGTTGATCGGTGACAGAACAATGTACTTGTTTAAAGTTTATTGATGAAGAGGAAGAATGATCTTGACAGTCCGCCAATGTCTTTGATGGATAGCTTAATCCTCAGCAGGTTTAGCTGCTTGCAAGCATTTTACTGATGCAGTCGTTACCTGGCAAAACGAAATCACCAAGCAAAGCCATCACTAGTAGCGCTGGTGAGGAGCCAGACAGGCTGGAAGCCAGCAGAAAGATAATCCAGTGGAGGTATATTCTTAGCCTTATTTCCAACTTGAGACATGCAAGCTCTTTGTCCGATTGACTCTAAGGCCTATGGGAAATGACTTAGTTCAGTGCTGTGGATTCAATTACAAATGATGCAAAGCTAAAGACACTAAACTATTTTGAAGAGTTATTTAATTATAAGGTGGTAATTACCTGGTAGCAAAAAACATGCTCAGATGATATGTTGCTGCCAAAATAATTAACTGGGTGGAAGTGAGAAACAAAAGCAGATTAAAGCTAGACAGCAGGAACTTGGTGCCAAGTTTTCCATGGCTCTAACAGAAAAGAGCAACAATTTTCAAAAAAAAGTGTCTCCTTTCCACTCAGTGTGGTCTATGTGAAAGTATTCAGAACAGGGCCTAATGGCTCAGAGAGGTGATTTTTAAGACCCTTCTCTCATTTAGGAATGACTTTTTTTTTCTTTTCAGCAGCAGTGTACGCACTCTTCAGAGAAATGGAAAGAGCAGTCTGGCTTTTGGGGCAACATTAATTAGCTTGGTGTGGCAGATGGGGAACGACAGAGAGTAAGTAGAGCCCATTATAGTTGTAGGAAAGCAACTTTGTCTTTTTGACTATTTGAAGCTCATAGTTGCTCTGTAAGATGCCATTCAGGATTTATTTTGGCAAGTTAGTTGTTCCTTAGCTTCAAAGTTAAGTATTGTGTATAAAAGACATGAGAATTTAAACTGGATTGGTATATATTTGAATACCAAATCCGCCCAGAATTCCTGACATCTGGGAACAGGTTGAGTCTATACCACTGTAGAGACTATTCAGGATTATTTGTGTGTCTTGCTTTGCATCAGTTTTAAAGACTTAGATAAATATTTGTACCATGTTGAGTCATTGCTTGTTTCGTTACATAATAAACGACAATGACAAATTAGTGGAGTTCTGAGAAAAGTCTGGGTTTTTTTTTTATTTTGGGTTGGTTTTTTTTACCCTGGTAATTTCTAAACTTCTGAGAGCAATTTAAGTGCCTGAGAAATGTGCCCGATTGAGAGAGGATACCAGATTAGTTCATTCCCTAGCTTGACAGTGGCAGAGTAAACTTCCCCTCTTCTTTCTCTATTTGTTCTAGACGGGAGAGACCATCTTTCAGAACGCAAAGCAAGTCCATGGCTTTCACATCCTCCTTTCCCTCTGAATGCTAACGTAGTGTCAGCAATATATGTTTGTTACATGAGCTTTAGTTTATTGAGAGCAATTTTACTGAGCAAGTAACAGTAATGTTTGTGGTCATTACTGTGTTTTAAAAGAAAATCTGACTCTGCACAGAGTGAGATATCTGCATCAGCAAAGCCTGAATGCAGGAGATAAATAAATTAAGTGAGATGCAGGTAAATCCTTGTTCACTGCTGGGGATAATATGCTCCCAGTTGCGGAGTTCAGTGTGTACACAACATCAATATCTGTGGGCTTCTGAAAATAGATGATCTGAAGTATCCTCTTTTCTTTATGAACAGCTTGGGGTCATGAGCGGTTAAGGTAAGAGAGATAGAAGTAGTATTTTATCCATCTGTCACGCTCTTCCAATTGCAATCAATTAATAAATAATTGAGAAAAGGAAAGTTTTCTCTGAAAATAGAGAGTGCTCAGAACATTTTTTTCTTGTACAAGAGGGTTTTTGTTAATTTTTCCTGTGGTCACTGGAAATCTGCAGAATAGAATCACCTCTATGTAGCTTGGTCTGGTGATGTCTGGTGCATCTGACCAGGCATACTACTTACCTCCTAGTTTTTCATTGGTTGTGGCTTTCTGCTTATGAGCTTATGCAGCAATCTAGCCTTACCTTCAAAGTTACACCTGTCTGAATTCTTGTGTTTATTTCCCAGGTTCCGGCTGATGGTGCTTGGCCAGAACGGTATCCTACCTTGCTGCGCAGAGTTTAATCTGGGAAACAGCCTTCCAGTTCTCACTTCTAAAGCAGTGGACTGAAGAGGTAGGCATTATAGTGAAATGCAGTAGCCTGTGAAATTCAGGATGTCAGACTCCACAGATATTGCTTCCACCTCGGAATAAGTCTCTTTATCTTGTTCAACTTTGGTTGCAATCTTTATTTAAACTTTTTTTTTTTCCTTCAATTTTTTTTTTTTTTTATGTCTTGAGATAAGTACAGAGCAGTTCTGTGTCAGTGTGAACTGGAAGGCACCGGTATCATCCATTTGACACCAGCTTCAGTTGTCCTTCTCGGTGTTGATTTAAGCATTTTTTTGCTGTTACATTGTCAGCCCCTTTTAGCCTGGAAAAATGTTCAGAATATGCAATAGTGTCAAGGTACATCAAAGTAGGAAATACCAAATTAGGCAGGGCTGATTAAAGAGTCATTATAAGAAATATGCAAAGCACCCACTAGATAAATTGAATTATCTATAACCAAAATGTTGCATGCAGATATTCTCCAGCATAACAGAAGGCAAATTGAAAAGAAAAGAAAGCTTGTATGGTATTTTGCACAGGGCTCTGAATCAGAGGCAGTGGAAGACTGTCTCAGTATCTTTGGGTCAAGCTCCATTTGACCCATTTGTGTTACCAAGCAAGTGACACCAGTGTTACCAGTGTTACCTAAAGTGTTGTCAGCAGACATACTGTTTATCTCAGAACTCATGCAAAATGAGAAGGTGTGAGATCAAAAGCAATCTTTTATTTTTTAAAAAAATCTGAGCCTACAGTGACTCCCTCCAAAGAAGTACTACCATGCAGAGAAACAGGCTAAGGTGTGTGTTGTGAAACTTCTATAGTTTATAAAAGGTGGGTTTGGAGTTACATGGACAGACTCCCTGCTGCAGAAGCTCTCTGCTCAGATTCCCTGTTCTCATGTGGAGTCCTTCACTGTATATAATTACAGAATCACAGAATCTCCTAGATTGGAAAAGACCTGTAAGTTCATCTAGTCCAATCATTAACCTAACACTGACAGCCCACCACTAAACCATGTCCCTGAGCACTATATCTACATGACCCTTAAACACCTCCAGGGATGGGGACTCCACCACTGCCCTGGGTAAAGTGTTCCAATGCCTGATGACCCTTTCAGTAAAGAAATCCTTCCTAATATCCAATCCAAACTTCCTGTGGTGCAACTTGAAGCCGTTTCCTCTTGTTCTATCACCTGTTACTTGGCAGAACAGGTCGACTCCCACCTCTCTGCAACCTCCTTTCAGGTAGTTGTAGAGAGCGAGAAGGTCTCCCCTCAGCCTCCTTTTCTCCAGGCTGAACACCCCCAGTTCCCTCAGCTGCTCCTCATAATTCCTGCAGGAATAAAATATGGTGACATCTAACGGTGTTAAGATAGGATAGTGATAATTCCATACAATGAAGATTCCTAGAGTTGTCTCAATAAATTTCACTGTTTTTAAGATTAGTGGTAATTTCCACTACTCAGAGATGATGATGACCATTATTTAGGCCCTCTACATGACATAGCAATGTTTAGCACCTCAAAGTACACAATTTCATCTGATTTCACTAATTGAAAATACTGAAAAAGAGCAGCTGGGATTGCACTCTAGCACTGTAGCAGCCAGATGTTCTGGAGCTAAGAGGGGCTTTATTCCTATTTGAAATAGTCTCCATCAATCTTGTGCAACAAAGCAGATGACTGTTAACAGACGTTATTTGTGAAAACACAGGGAGGGTGAAGCAGACTGGTGCCCAGATTGTGGCTAAGCCCTGTCACGATCCAGACATGACGTGCTCCCCTGCCTCTTGTAGATCAGAAAGGATTAGTCTAAGACATGTTCTGTGTATGAGTCTACAGGTGTTGCTTTCTGTAGGATGAACCTACCGTGAGCAACCCTGCTCGTGGCCTTTTACCCAAGTGCTGTGAAGTTGGCCACTCACCCACGCTATGGGAGGCTTGAGTTTGATTTCCCATCGAAGGCAATCTGCCTTCTTCTGCATAGTGGTTGGGAGAAGGCCTTCCTCTTGTTACAGCAGTGAATTAGAAAAAGAACAAACACAAAACCCTGTCTAGTTCAATGGAGGGATGTTGCTGTGGGAGAGGAAAGATCTGGGTTCCCAACTCTGTTCCAAGGATTCTGTCTCTACATTTTATTTGACGGTATTTGAGCGCAGCGTGACAAGACTCCTTACTTTCTAGATTTCCATTTTCACTGAACACTACTGTCCACTCCACGCTGACTCCAGAACTGTATTTGCAAAGACCAGCATTTTTGTGCAATCCACAGGGTGGTGATCCACATAAAAGTACAGCTTTCTTACAAAAATTAACCTTTTTTCCAAGTACCATACTATCCAGCCTGTAGTTAAGCTGCAGATTTAGTCTTTCTGGACTTTCAAGGACACAAAGACATTGAAGAATTCTCATTTTACTAGACCTTTCTAGACAACTGTGACACAGACATTAACCTCTTCAGATCATAATTGATGTGTGTTCACATGTTAAGGAGAACGGAAAATAGTATCTGTAAAAGCAGAACTTTTACTACTCTTACATATCTCATCTTACTAAATAGAAATAGTATATTTGGAAGACTAGGCAATGTTGCCAAACTCTAGTGTGAATATTGGCATACCATAAAATCCAATCTATTTTTAATCCTATTTTGACTTTCTACAGTTTTGTTCTCAAATATCTCAAAGGTATTTCTAAAGCAAAGTTTAAGTATTGAGCCAAAGAAAGGCTGAAACAAAAGCCCTCTTTTTAACTTGAAATGTAAGCTAATAATTAAACTTGACTCAACAAGTAAGGAGAGAGAGTATTAGCCAACCCGTATCACTGCAGGCGAGTCACACTGTAATTCACTTGTCTGTATTAAGTTTTCTGGGAGCTCACTCTAATCTCATTTACACCACTGCAACTCAGTTTCTCCACGGTTATAAATACACCTGGAATGGGGCACCAAAGTCACTAATATATGCTCCAGAAGGACTTCGTCAGATATATTTTCTTTCTTGAATTTTGTTTGTGGCACCGTCATTTCAGTCTCCCTTTGCCTCACAGGTCGAGTCACTGTATTTGTGGTCTTAATTTTAAATGCATAATGTGATGAACATTTCGATCACCACCCCCACATAAATGCTCTTTTACATTATTTTTTATTTATGTGTTACATATATAATTTAACATTATTTTTCTGAATGAAAATAAGAATATAATGAATGACTTTTTTTTAATGGATGCTACTAACAATACTTGGTTATGATGAGGGTTCCTTTTGTGTCTTCTGCAGAAAGATTTGAGGATTTTATGATAATCAGATCTATAAAGGTGACCTCTCAAAAATAATGAGCTAAATTGCTTTCAGTTTTTTCCCATCAGTAATATATTCTTTATTTGAGAATACACACTTGCAAATTAATTTATATTTGGAAGGAAAAAATATTTGTCTCAGAGGATGAGCTTGTATCTTGCAGAATGCAAGTTTAAGTAAGGGATAGGTAAGTGTTTGCATTTTGATTGTTTAGTATAACTGGCTTTAGGCAGGTGACCTTTCAGAATCATGCTCCTTGCAAATAATTTTGTATTCAGATTGGTTGTGGAAAGTTACACAAATTACGTTGTGAACCAAAAAGCACAGATTAGCATAGATGGTCAGCCTCCATAATTAATGCAGCCTGTAATTCAGCTCTATACCTATGATAGAAATAGTGTACGTATATGACATTGTGTAAGGGAGGGGTAGGGGATCACAGCTAATTGCTCCCTCCTCTCTCTTGAAAGCTACCTCTTTTAATTTATATTAAAACCAAATGAGGTTCAATAGCTGCCCATTCTCTTCAAGCTTGGATGGTCTATAGCTGCTGGCATTCCAAACGCTGCATCAGATCTCATGGTGCTTGTTAATTAGCGTTTACTGGTTTTCAGCCAAAGTTTGAACTTCTAATACCCTTCATGCTTTTTAATGAACTTCCTTGGGACCTAAATTGAGAAAATCAGCCAAACCTACTTATCAGCAGCTTCTCCATCCTTTCCTCTCTACTAATAGCTCATGAATATAGGGCTTCCAGTTGTTATCCCATATAAATCCAGAAAATCACCTGAAACAGATACTCTACTTCTCAGGCCTCTAAAGAATGTGAAGTTGAAGCCATAACTTTTCTTAAATTTTTAGCCTCAGGTTGACTAAGTAGATGTCTGTATAAAAGTTCACCACCTCTCTTCATGAAGAGCAGTAGATGAATAGCTGTACAAGCATGGTTAGTGCATGAGGTGAGGGGGCAAAGGAGGCTGAAATGTCGATTGCCCCAGCCCACTGGAGACAAGGATTGGCCCTGGCAGCACACCTTCTCCATGGCAGATGATTGATATCAGGGACTGGAAAAGTAACACAGTTCCCATGTTTGAATTTCTGACACAAGATCAGCTTTAGCTTCGATCACGCGCTCCCTCAGCAGTCCATGGTGGTAGGTAAAGGGTACGTAGGTGGTGACCTTGAGTAAAAGTCTCAGAAAATTCATCTTGATTTGCTGCAAACCCACAAGTACCTACCTACACATGCCGCTAAGTGAGTCCTACTTTTTCTCTCTGCAACAGTTGTACAAGTGGGTCACTGAGAATTTGTATGGAAGGCTTTTAACTACGTGGCAAAAACCCAACACATTTCTATGGTTGAAGACAAAGAAAATATTTTTGCAGGTCCCCAGAGCCTCGAAATCCAGCAATCGCAGTTCTGAATGGAGCTGCCACAATGATTATTTGCAGAAAGTGTGTGGGAGAATGCGGCAATTGTCTGATTTCTATTAATAACAAATATACCTTCTGAGCAAGGAAACGTATTTTCAATCAAAAGGGCCGTTTGTAAGCCCACGGCAAGTATGCATTACAGAGAGCTGACTGATTTCTTCTCCCAAATCATAGATTTAATGTGTGCCCAATTCTGCTGAGAGAAGTGTGCCCCAAAAGGGGAAAAAAAACCACTCAAGCAGTATGTTAAATGCAGTTAATATTAGGAAAAGAGTAAGAGTATTTCACGCCCAGCATACACTCCTGGAAATATCTGAGTTGATGACGCCTTTTGTAATGGGGCCCTGAGCTGGCTGGAGCACAGAGGCAAAACTCCCCCTTTCCATGAGGTGAGGAAGGCCTTTCAAGAGAACACAAAATACTAAGGTGAAAAAAATAACTCTTTTAAGTAAAAAAAAAAATAAATCTCAGAATACCCAGGTGAGACAGATCAAATTAACAGGTCTGACAGCAACTACAAACCGCCAATTTCCAACGTCACTAGGGAGCATATTTCTTTACAGGTCTACTCTGTAATCCAAGTATGTTCCGCTAACTAAAGTCCTCCCACTGTTCTCCTCTTTCTGAGGAAAAAAAAATCTGTTTTCTGTCATCTTTGGGTCCTGGCAAGCAAATCCCCTTTCCATATGAGTGCCCCAATTTACAGATAGGGCTACTGACTCCCCGTTTCATGGGTTTCTTCCTCTTCCTTGCCCCACTGTACATGAGAAACAGCCCCTTCAGCTGTGAACATTCACTTGCTTCTTCCATAAGCTTCTGCCTGTCCTGAGGTGCAGTAATCATCACAAGGCAAAAAGGCCACTCGGCCACAGGAGAAGATATATGGTACTTACACAGCCAACTGCATCCAGACAAAGAAGTATCATGACTCCAAACAATTTCACAACTGAATTATTTATGATAATTAAATGACCATGAACTCATAAGCATGTGGTACAACTGATTAGTAATTCTGACCTCGAGAGACTTCTGAAGAGTCATGTTTTAGCTTTTGTATCCAAAAATACTTATGGTCTACTTCTCTTTTTGGTTGTGGTCTTAGCTCCAAGGCAAACACTTCCAAGGAGTGTTTGATGCTTTGTGCTCTGCTGGTGGGGGAGAGCTGGAAGGTTGCAGCAGTGGCCGACATATAACTAACCCAATCCAGCAGCTCAGCAACCATTTTCGGTCAGTACTTGCGGAAATTTTGGGCTGGGGCAACACTTTGCATGAAACCAGAAAAAGGTGGGGGACATATAGGGCACTAGGAAAATGAACAACCACTCCATTTAACCACTTTCCTCAGAACTTCAAAATTTTAATTTTTCATCATTGCATTAATAGGATGCATTCTTTTTGTCTAATGTTAAAAAAAAATGTTATTAACACATTATCCTTTTCCTTACCCTGCAGGGCTTTGTGCAAGCAAAAGTGCCTTCATTTTCGACTGAATCATACATATATGTGATCTGCTGCTGCTGCATGCATTTGCAGTCTTCTGCTGTCTGTCTTTTTAGCTATTTACCGATGTTCTGCCTGCTGCTGGCTCTGCTAGCTCATACCTGCTTAACATTCAGTCCTGCGTTATCCCCTCAGAGTAACTAAATGGACTAACAAACAGGAAGCCCTATGGCATAAGTTTTTGAGGAAGACGTGAGGATATTCCCACTTGGAGTTAATCCCAAGAGGTATGAAGAAAGAATTCCCTATAGTTTGTGTCTGCATTACAGCTTCTGGTAGCCACAGGTTCTGGTAGTGCTTCTGCTACCATGGCACTTAAATACTTCTCCTTTTTCTGCTTTCATTACATACTTTCACTCCTTCCTCCAGCCCACTAAGCATTAGCACTTCTACTGCTTTTTTGAGCTACTGTTGGGAATTCTCTCTATAAAAGCGTTGCCACCTTCAGTCTGGAAGAAACAAATCAATGCATCCACTTGAGTCTTTACCTACAAGGGCACAAGTTGCTAGATCTAATCTTATAGTCAAGTGCTGTAATAAAAGGAGAGTCCACAGCCAAAGTGATTGTCTGTAGCTTTTTATGCTTTATAATCAAAGAGGCAGTGAACTTTGTGTTTATTAGAGCCATCCTCAGTATGTCGGTGGTGTTTTTCACACGTACAGCAGTTTCTTGCAAGTACAGTTTACCACAGTATACCCAGACCTTATTCAATATTATACTCTGTTGAAATTTTCCTTCCTGTAGGGTCTGCTGTGCACTGCCTTGGAAAGGAAGAGTCGTTGCAGTAATTGATGGCAGCTGATTACATCTAGAAAAATTACATGCTCGAGGGAGCTACTGCTTTCTTGGGTAGTAGTACAATGAAATTTTGTCCATCATATGACCAGAAACACAGAAGGACGAAACCTCTACAATTCCACTGTATGTTTATCTCTACCCCATGGCCTTAAGTACTTCCCGCCTGCCTCGCTCATGTGAACTGAAGAGTAGCATTCAGGTAAATTGAGAGCTCCACGTGTTGAACTGAGCAAATACAAATTTCCCCATATTTAAGCTCAATGTGTAGCCATGTGAACTATTTGTTTTTACATTTTTAGGTAGTAAACCAGGAAAAAATATTTCCCGTGTTGCTAGGCAATTTTGTACCCAGTGACACGACTCAGTGTTGAAGAAATAAGAGATGCAAGCCAGTGCCTCACATTCCAGCCAGAAAAAAAAGAACAAATTTTCTGTTGAGAAAAAAAAGTGTAGAAGTGCAACTGTATGAGATTTCGCTGATGAAAAGCATGAAGGAAAAAAGGATGAGAACTAACCTGCAGGCCAAAAAATGGAGACAAAGCAAAACCTCAAAATTACATTGAAATGACAATATCAGTTGATTTTAGGCATAGAGAATAAAGGATAGGGAAAAAGAGAGAAAGGAGAAAAGACAGCATATTTATTCCATTTTATGCTATTTTGTGTGCTATTGAAAACAGAATCATTACAAAAGATTACTTCTGCCAAGAAAAAGACATTGGACCATGGGAACATTTTTTTTTCCTTTTTAAATTCAGTATTTAAATCTTTTACTTGCTTGTTGCATGTTTTTCTTTGTTGTCAAGGTTTTGTGAGTGTTCTTTCTCTTTTTTAAGCACATTGTTAGCTAGCCCTGGGAATCTCCTGTTACTTCTTAACTCGTCCCTGCCTGCGTCCCTCCAATAAGCTACTTATAAAGATGATTGTGTACTTTATGTTTTCCAACTGTATAGTGGAACAAAAGGCGGTGAAACTTTAATCCCATGAACTTTTGTTGTATCTAGCTCTTTTTTGTTTATCTTTCTGGAAAAATTAAAAGGTAGGGAGACACATCCTGCCTCAGCTGAAGTCAGCTTTTCTCATTCAAAAGTGTCACCGAGTAAATAAGCATTTCCATAGCATTACAGAAACAGTGTTCTCCAGCTGTTTCTATGAAATAAGAAGTGCACAGTTTCACTGCTATGTCTTGAAAGTCCTTGCAGTTGCAGACAGAAAAAAACAGTAATATTACTTTTGAAGACTCCTGTTTTTCTTAGCTATCATCTAGTTATTACTTTTGGTCTCTTACTGAGAGTCAAAGGTTTGTTGTTTGGTACTAGGTGGATGTTTTGGTATTGGAGTGTATGATGGCATTTGAGGGATGTAGGGCCATGTGCATTCTCCTTGATTTTACAGATAGTCTAAAAATCAGTAAGTTTTCAGCTCAGAAATGTTAAAATTTACTTACCAGAAGTATGGATTTGCACACAAAAGGATATGCATGAGGAATTTAAATGTTCTAATACATTTTTCATCATGAAAATTAATACTATTCTCAAGGCTGAAGTGATGCAAGGCTTAATTTAATTTATGGCAAATCAAAATCAGAGTAGGATAATGAGAAAAAAGAACAAACCTAAAACCACTTTCCTCCCACCCATCTCTTCTTTCTGGGCTCAACTTCGCTCCCGATTTCTCTACCTCCGTCACCCTGAGTGGCGTAGGGAGACAGGGAATGGGGGTTGCGGTCAGTCCATTACACCTTGCTTCTGTCGCCCCTTCCTCTGTAGAGGGAGGACTCCTCACACTCGTCCCCTGCTCCAGCGTGGGGTCCCTCCCACAGGAGACAGTCCTCCATGAACTCCTTCAACGTGGGTCTTTCCCATGGGCTGAAGTTCTTCACAAACTGTTCCAACATGGGTCTCTTCCATGGGGTGCAGTCCTTCAGGAACAGACTGCTCCAGCGTGGGACCCCTGTGGGGTCACAAGTCCTGCCAGAAAACCTGCTCCAGCGTGGGCTGCTCTCCATGGGGCTGCAGTTCCTGCCAAGGCTCTGCTCCAGCATGGGATCTCCACGGGGTCACAGCTTCATTCAGGACACATCCACCTGTTCCGGCGTGGGGTCCTTCATGGGCTGCGGGTGGATATCTGCTCCACCATTAATGTCCACGGACTGCAGGGGGACAACCTGCCTCACCATGGTGTTCACCACGGGCTGCAGGGGAATATCTGGTCTACTGCCTGGAGCACCTCTTCCCCTCCTTCATTGACCTTGGTGTCTGCAGAGTTGTTTCTGCCACATATCATCACTCCTCTCAGCTGCTGCTGTGCAGTGTTTTTTGCCCCTTGCTGTCACAGACATGCCACCACTGCCACTGTTTGGCTCAGCTTTGGCCATCAGCAGGCCCACTTTGGAACTGTCTAGAACTGGCTGCATCCTACATGGGGGTGGCTTCTGGCATCTTCTCACAGAAGACATTGATGGAGCACCCCCACTACCAAAACCTTGCCACACAAACCCAATACAAGCTGCGACATTGTTTTCAGAATGCACTTCAAAACATTCTCTATGTTATAAATTTTTCGTAAAGTCCCCCAGAATAAGAGTAGCCAAGGTGAGTTCAGATACCACAGCTTGGAATTAGTCAAGTACTTTTCATTCTGTATGTTCTTCCCTAAAGACGTCTCTGCATGAGACAAAGGGCTCAACTTAACACAGCGATATGGTGTTTCTCAAAACTCTCCCCCCACTGTTACATACCAGTTCTTAACAGGAAACATGGGAAATGAGGAAATATGTGAATATAAGGAAAGCTCATAGAGCTGAGCTTCCAATTACTGCTCTCCTGAGGGATAATTTTGCATAAGGCTACTCTTAGAAATAACCTTCTTTTCAAATGTGACGTTGAATCTCTCTCTTTCCCTTGCAATAAGTTCTAATGCTAGTCTTATATTTTTGGTGCATATGTGTATTAAGCGATCATTGCAGTAGATATTGCAGAGATAATCTTAATGGGAAAGATAAGAGGATCCCAACCAAACGTTTAAATATTTCCCCACGTTTTGTCAAGTTAGATTAGCATAGTGGGAAACAGTCTGAGCTATCATATTAAAATTGTCTGTGGGTTGTTTTTTTCCCTAAGGAAAATGAAAGGCAGCAGTCTTCATTTTGAATATGATTCGTGATTAGTGCAACGCAAAAGAATAAGTGGAAAACTGTTACTAGCTCCCTGGCCCCAAGTCGTCTTGAGGGAAATGGAAACTGTCAGCCTTTGAAGCCAGAGGGACACTGGATGGATGGGCTAAACAACAGAGAAAAGAGGCAGATATTAAAATTAGCTTCATTATTAATGATTTTTTTTCTGTATTAGCTAGACAATTTGGACTATTAGACTGTGAAAACATTAATTAGACTAACAATGGATTCTTAGCTCCATATGCATCCTGTGCTCCCTTTTGCCTGTAACAACAACTTGCATGCAAGCATTGCAGGCAGCCCTTCTGCCGAGTAAAAAATCTCCAGGGAGAAATTTTTGCTGCCCTCAGTTTCTTTTGCCTAGTTCTTTTCAGACCCACTCATACTGTAGGTCTGGACTTTCTTTTTCTCTCAACTTTAACTCTAAGTCTAGGCTGTGCCAAAGGTGAAAGGACACTGGTCCATGGCGAAACTCGATATTCCTCATAGAAATACTCTATCAGCAGTCTTAAGTTTGATTTGGAAGATAGGTATTTTCTGTATGTGCAATAAGGACTGATTCTCCAATTTTCACCTGAGGAATATTTAGGTTCTGAATAGAGAAGGGTCCCTATGTCTGATATTTTATCCATCTTAAGAGAAATATGAATTTGAAAGATTCAAGAATATTGAGAATTACGTTTATTTCTTCCATGCTTTTCTACACCTGTCCCTACGTTCTGGCGCATATGTACTTCCTTCTGAAAGAATGGCTCCATTGCTTCCTCTTTGCTTTACGTTACCCAGCTACAGAAACAGTTACCACAGTAAGAACTCTTGATACACATGCAAACTGTAGCCACTCCTCCCCCCTAAAAAAACCATTGGAAGAATCTTATTTAAACGTTACCCTGAAGGTTTTCTGCAGAAATGGCTGTAAACCCTTGCGTGGGGGACATGCAACCTGACAAACGAAAAACTAGCTGTGAAACAGGTACAAGCATTTCCCTTTCTGAAATCCTTTCAAAACTATCCTCTTTTATTTATTTATTTATTTATTTATTTATTTATTTATTTGTAGCAAAGAGAATTTGCTGGTCCAAATCCTACCTAAAGGAGAGAGAAAGAAAAATGCAGGCAGGGGACAGGATCTCTAATGTGCATGGGATTACAGATGCTGGAAGCTTTGCAGCCCAGGAGGTACAGCATTTAAAAAAAAAACATATCTGCCAGTCAGATCGGTATGTGCAGGGGAACAGAAGTGTCACTGGGGAAGGCAGATGGGTCAAAGAACTGCTCAGACTAAATTGCTACACGCTTATTCTCTTAAAGGGTTTAATCTGATCTGGAACAGGCAAGTCGTTCCTCCTGAGGGGAGTCAATGCCACTTTCAAATAGTGTGTTTATGAGGAATTGGTTTGAAAAAACAATAAAAGAGCTTAACCATTCAATTTATTATTTTTTTTTAAAGGCAGTTGTCCTGCAACCTTTCCTAAAGGAAAACGGCAGCGAAGAGGAAAAAAACAGGGGTAATTGAAAAGAAGTCGTTATTTCTAAAAAAAAATAATGGAAGAATAATATGCCAGTGTCAGCTGTCACCAGCCCAGGGCGCCTTTCCCTGTCCTGCACACACTGATCAGCCACACTGATCTCCTGGCACTCCTGGCTCTCTTCCCTTGATTTCCCTCAGAAACACAAGACTTTCCGCATCAGCTTCACTGAGAGGTGCATTATATCACAAGAAAAGTCAAGATTGCGGTACAAGGTTTCTGCTGGTGTCGTTCCCTGTTACCTT
Source organism: Pluvialis apricaria (assembly GCA_017639485.1). Taxonomy (NCBI): domain Eukaryota; kingdom Metazoa; phylum Chordata; class Aves; order Charadriiformes; family Charadriidae; genus Pluvialis; species Pluvialis apricaria. Next base: position 7,058,859 of record CM030010.1, read on the forward strand.
GCTCTGAGGACAAGACCCTGCTAAGAGGCATTTACACCTCCGTAGCTGTCATGCTGCGCAGAAGCTTCTCTTATTTATTTAATTTTTATCAGCAAATGGTCAGAGCTATTAAAGCACAAGAGAAAGGCCACTAGTTATTCTGTAAAGGTCTGAGAACACTGCCAATGGAGTGAGAGGAAGGGAGATGGACAAAAGTGGCAATTCCATGACCTTATCAGAAACTTGTCAAATGTGATTGTGGGTTGGTGTGGGAAAGGAGAGGTCCCTAAGGCAGGATAGGAGAAGTCATGCTCTTAAATGGCCACAGATTACACAGTGAATGCAGGGTGGGCACTGCTGACAGGGCAGGGGTTTGATCTGGAAGTTACACCTGAGCTATTTTCTGCTTAATGGAATTCAGGGAGACATTATAGTCCCTTCCAGTACCTAAAGGGGGCCTACAGGAAAGCTGGGGAGGGACTCTTTATCAGGGGGTGGAGCAATAGGATGAGGGGTAACAGTTTTAAACTGAAAGATGGTAGATTTAGATTAGACATTAAGAAGAAATTCTTTTCTGTGAGGGTGGTGAGCCCCTGGCCCAGGTTGCCCAGAGCAGCTGTGGCTGCCCCATCCCTGGAGGTGTCCAAGGCCAGGCTGGATGGGGCTGGGAGCACCCTGGGCTGGTGGGAGGTGTCCCTGCCCATGGCAGGGGGGTGGGAACTGGATGATATTCAAGGTTCCTTACAACCTAAACCATTCTATGATTCTATGATTTCATGTATCTCGGGCAAAAAGCAAGGAATGTCGATCGCATGGCACACTGGAGGCTTCCTCATTTGAAGATCTGAAAATGCTTTTAATAATGTAGTTATGTGGCTGTTATTTCAAAGGAGACAATTTGGTTGATGTTTCAAGCAGATGAAGAAAGGCAGTTTTTTGCAAGGTGTCATGGTTTGGGCCAGACTGGCTACTGAGGCCACATTGCTTTTGTGGAACACAGCTAAAGTGAGATGTGATTCTTGCTGTACTAGGCATTTTGAAAGTAAGTGACTAAGTTAAAGCCAAAACTTTCATTTGCAGTGAGAAAGTTTCCTGTTTACACTTCTTATAAGCAAACAGGAACATTGATTTAATTTTATGATACTGCAAAAAACCAATTTAAAAAAAATCTTTTGTTACAACTGAACTAATTGCAATTTTATGGTTTTTTTTTATACTAGCAGCTGAAAGGAATTAGATTACAGAAATGTTAATTTATTCTGATTTGCCACATTTTCTCTGCAGAGAGGGACCTGGGAGTCCTGGTGGGCAACAAGGTCACCATGAGACGGCAATGTGCCCTTATGGACAAGAAGGCCAATGGTCTCCTGGGGTGCATTAAAAAAAGCATAGCAGCACGCCCAGGGAGGTCATCCTCCCCCTCTACTCTGCCCTGGTGAGGCCGCATCTGGAGTACTGTGTCCAGCTCTGGGCTCCCCGGTTCAAGAAAGTCAGGGAACTGCTGGAGAGAATCCAGCCGACGGCTACAAAGGTGATGAAGGGACTGGAGCATCCAGTGATGCAGCATGATGAGGAAGGGCTGAGAGAGCTGGGTCTGTTTAGTCTGGAGAAGAGAAGACTGAGAGGGGATCTCATCAATGCTTATCGATATCTGAAGGGTGGGTGTCAGGGGGATGGGGCCAAACTCTTTTCAGTGGTGCCCAGCAAGGGGCAATGGGCACAAACCGGAACACAGGAAATTCCATCTCAATATGAGGAAAAATTTCTTTCCTTTGAGGGTGGCAGAGCACTGGAAGAGACTGCCCAGAGAGGTCGTATAGTGTCCTTCTCTGGAGATATTAAAAACCCACCTGGATGTGTTCCTGTGCAACCTGCTCTAGGTGAACCTGCTTTGATCTCCACAGCCCGAGCAACAGGGACAGAAGAGAGTCATTGTTTTTAGCACAGAAGAGAGAGCGAGAGCTGGGAGAACTTTTGTTTACCCAATCCAGGAAGCTGCTATCTAATTTTCAAATCAATATTCTAGCTTACTTCCTCCTTGGACAGCATTTAAGTGTTTGCTTGTTTGTTTATATTGTATTGGAGCTGTGTTTGGATTACTGACCGTGAAGTGGCTATAAACTGGAAGCCCTTAGCGAGGGAATACTTAGAGAAAGGAGTTACTCTGGACTGCTTACAGAGGGCAGCAGATATGGTGCCATGCACAAGTGCTTTTTGGTTACATATCATAGAACAGCTTCTTGCTTTTTAACTAATATCTAAAAAGCAAGGTATTGAGAGAAAGTTTGCTTTTCATAAGACTTTTCAAAATCAGAACAACTGTCAGATGTCCTCTCAGTCCCCTTTTTTTGTGGCCTTGAAAACTCCTCATGTTTTCTACTTTTCTCATGTCTTACTGCCTTCCCATGGATTGTCTCAGATTTCTCTGCCTCTTTATTCACTGGAAAACAAACACAGTGTCCCATGCTTCAGCAGAGACAGGCTGAATGGAACCGTTCATCTCTCAGCGTTTTGTCATACAAGGAAATATTTTATGAATCTGAGGTTAGTCTTTCTTACAGCAGCACCACATTGTTGACTCATATTCAAGGACTTTGACCAACTCAAACCACAAACCTCTTTATCTGCAATGCAGCTGTCTACCCAAGTTTTAATTTAGTGTCTGTGCATTTGATTTTCCACACAACATGTAGCACTTAATATTTATTTTTATCAAAAGTAATTTTGTGGATCAAAGTTCATTTAATTCATCATATCTTATGCAAATCCCGTTCTCCAGAAAATTAACAGTTCCTCCCAGCTTTGTTTCTTCTGCATGTATTTCCTTTATTCCATCCATCCAAGCTATTGATGAAAATATTGAACAGAAACAGACCCCGGGCAGACCTCTGCAAAATTCCACTTTAAGTGTCTTGACAGCTTAAGAAAAAGCCATCGGTGCCTTGGATTTCCTCCAGTTTTTTTGCCAATTCACTATTACTCATTTGACAATGTGCTGTAGTCTACAGATGATGGGTTTAATAGCTAATTCCTAAAAGAACTTCTGCTTCCGTGTTTGCAATAATGAGGCCCAGAAGTTTGGCAACAGTGTCATTCTCCTTCACTAGTGGTAATGTAATTTTCTTGCTAGTTCATTTTAAACCAGCTTTCATAGAGAAAATTTCTCTAGCTTGACATTCTAAATTATCAGTTCCCGATTTGCTGCAACCGGTTCTTGTCTTGAGCTGCCTTCTGAACCAGCAGCTCTGTTGAACAGCTCTTCAAAGCACATGAATAACCATTTATGCATTTTCCTCTGCCGCAGGAGGCTGTTCCTGACAGTATTTAAAAAGAAAAGGTTTATATAATGTATCCTATATGTATATAACATAGGAGTTATGTATTTCTAAAATCTTATGCTGAAGAAAACCAGAAAAACAAACGGATTAAACAAAAATTTTGGAGTAGGAATCAGAAAAGCTCCTAAGGCCACGAGGTCAAACACATTGCTTGGTGCTGTGGTGCTCTCTTCGTTCACATGGAAAACAGTAATTCAGGTTGAAGCAGTACTCAAATTCTGGCCTCATCTGTATCATCTAGTATTCTAGATGCATTCTGGAGCAAAACCGCTTTTGCCATGGTGAAGCTGCTGCTACCAGTAATAGTTTATAAATATGAATGTGATGCTTATAGTAACTGTAGTGCACACCTAATTCAAACTCTTCTAGCATGTTGTACCTCAGACAACATAACAGTCAGATAGAGCCAGTCTCTCGGCGGGCATGCTGTACACTGATCACCAAAATTCGTTTTACCCTATTAAAAGGACTTAGAACAGAAACTGCTGGGAGACAGAAGCTATGGCAAGTTTCACCACGAGCTCCACATCCTTGGTATGGGGAATCCTGCCTGTAGTTTGCCTTTACTCATGAATAAATTAATGATAAGATAGCATTCAATCTAAGATTTAATTGTACCTCCTTGAGGACTGCTCAGGTGGCATCTGCATTCTCCCATTTCTCCCTCGGGAAATCGCAGCAGAGTTTGGCAAGTTGTGTCTGCATCTGCAAATCAGAATGGCGCTTCTGGCAGGATCAATGCCACAGATTTATGTGACAAGCCGATGCGAAATGGATAAGGGCCTGACGCACATGTCTACATGTATACAAATCCACTGACAAAATGTATTTTTTTTTTGCTGATGTTTCACCTCTGTCATCCCACTTCATTGTAACGTTACCATCAGTTGTCAGTGTTGTTATGGTCAGTGGACAAGAATACTCTGTCTACTTTGATGCTCCATGTAAATAAAAGGGCAGTTTCTGTGGAAATGCAGAATTTCAGCTGTATCTTTTGTTTCCAAAACCACTTGTTAGATGAAGACAGCATATAAGTTATCATCATAAAATTTGTGCATTAAAACATAGTACACGACTAACAAAGGTACAGTACAAAAAGGTACATTAAACTCTCCATGACATGTACAGGCTAAATTCTGCAAAGTTGCTTAAGTTTGGGAATGCAAACATGAGAACTATTTGAAACTTTAGAATGAATGAATTTTTTGGGAAAAAATCTAATATTTATACACATAAAGGCTTGTCCTTCACCAAAAAAAGTAGTAGAGACCTACAGAAACAGGAATATTTTAAGACTTTTGTACATGCATAAGTTGAACTTTGGTCAGGTTGCTTATAAAAAAATTGTATAAAATCTACTTCTTATTCTAACTAGCTTGCACTACTTCTAGCATTTCTAGGTATGCTTACAGCACCTGAAAGAAATACTTCTCTGCCAACAGCAAACTTGTTAAAAGCATCATTTTAATCTCTCTAATAGTTAGATGTACTGCAGTGTGACAAGGCACTGCAACTAATAACAGTTAATAATAAATCTATTCCCAAAGACAGTGATTAAAAACTCCTATTTACATATCTTTTTTCAAATGGAGCATCAGTTTCCTGCTGTTTTTTAGCCCAGTTACTGCGGAATGTCTGCCAGCATCTTAACCTACAGGCAAATTACATTGCTAACAAGTTCGGTAATAACTGTCAGATTCTGCAAATGATCTTCTCTTTCCTGCCTAAAATCATCAGAATTTATAGGTTCCTTGGGAAATTATTCTCATGAAAAGGTGTTAGTTCCTTCTCCAAGAGTTAGGTAGCCTGGGAATTTTTTTCTGGGAATTGTTGATTAGCTTATGTTTAAAACCAGAAATTGCTTCAACTCAGCTTCCAGCACTTTATTTTCAGCTGAAAACCTGTTACTTACTTTCCTTTCAATTGAACTATTCACTATATAATTTTTCCTTCTATAATTGCAGAAGTAATTTGACAGGCACAGAAGTAATTTGAAAGGGATTGTCTAAAAAACCATATTATTATGTATAAAATTGAAGAATGAGTTCTTTTCTATTTGAATTTGGGCAATTAAACAGACTCTTAAAAATGAAATATATTTATTTTCAGTGTGTTTACATCTTGAAACACAGAGTTACTCAGTATCATTCAAGAATAAATTAATCTAACCTTATTTCTCAATTCCCATTCTAACAGTCAGCAAAATAAGTCTAAATAGAACACAAGGTTGCTTCTCAGTAAATCTATATGAGACTTTACTTAATGTCCTTTATCATCAACTGAAAAAGTGAAATACACAACAAAAATTACTTTGAACTTGAAAGACAATGGATTAAATCATCAATTCAAATTATTTTTTGCTTTCATTTCAGCAGTGAAATGTAACTCACTCCAACGGGTTTAATTCCATATATGTCTAACAACAATGATTTACAAGAATATTTTTTAAAATACAGCAGCACCGTGTTTGGGCACATTTTGACTGAGGAACCACCGGCTCTCAGAGTAGCAATGGGCTACTTGCTGTGGAATCATCAAAATTTAGTCTTTATGAATATTGAAATAACTATTAAGCACTCTTCAAGAGGTAAGAATTGCAAAGTGAGAACGTATTTGAGCATGAATTCCCATACCATGGATTCCAGCACTAAATACTAATATTTGAGCATGAATCCCAATATTAAGTTTAGATACTGAAACTGGGATCTGAGGAGACTACTGTGTTTTTTTAAATTTTACTTGCAGATTTGATGCAATCCATAAGTAAATCAAAATGTATTGCTTGGGGCTTTTTTTGCAATTTAATAGATTATAGATATATGTTACAGATAGGTAAATTATACTGCCCTGGATGTAGAAAATCTGGCAAATAGGTTTGAAGTATCACATTAATTTAATGAAGTTATAGACAGTACCTGCAATCCATATGTCTGAGTGGCTTTCTTTGGCTTAGAACAAACCACATCCTGCAAGAAGGATTATTGCAGCCTGTGTCTCTCGTGGCATCATATGTCCCTTTATATTTAGGAGCTGATCCTGTGATTTTACATTTCTCCCTAAAAAAAAATAAAATTGTGGAATTAAAACTTTCAAGCAAATGTTTAGTAGTTGACGGCCTAAATTTAGTAACTTTCTTGTGACCAACAGAGGCGGTAAGGTGAGAAAAGACCTATGCAGCCTTTTTATCTCCTAAAGAGAATACCAGGATATGTACTGCTCCTGTAATAATACTACAGGCATGGAGGTTGCAGAAACCATAGACAACAAAAACCACAGAGCATCCCAGCAGCTGCTGCATTACTTTGGAGGCGAGTACAGAGCCAACAAAATCCCCTCTCCCTCTGGCTGGATGGACGGCAAGACATATGAGAACCCGCACAAGACTCAGGATTTAGAATCATAGAACCATAGCATAGTTTGGGTTGGAAGGGGCCTCATCATCGAGTTCCACCCCCCCTGCCATGGGCAGGGACACCTCCCACCATCCCAGGTTGCTAAAAGCCCCATCCAACCTGGCCTTGAACACTTCCAGGGATGGGGCAGCCACAACTCCCCTGGGCAATACTGCTTCTGCTGTATCCTCTCAATTCCTTCTCACAGTCCCTTTGCCAGCTCTTTTTCAAATCTCGTCAGACCAAGGTTCCTCACACTGAGGCAAGTGGTGAGTATTTTATTCTTAAAAATAATGACAGCAGATGAAATTAGCTATCTGCATTCTGCAGGACTAGTACACTGGAGGCCCAGAACAGGAGAAAACAGATGGCTCAGAAAAATCTATAAGGAAAAGAAAAATAATGATAGAAGAACTATAAAAGGAGGATAAAGGAAGAAACAAACAGTGTCAACTAGATGTTGAGATACTAGATTTCGGTAAAGGAGATGGTGTTGGGGAATGGTATGATAAAATGGATAAGCAAGGAAAGGATGCATTAGGACTGAACTGATATCCTCCATGAAAAGTAACTAAGAATGATAAGGCAAACAAGGTAGCAATAGAAAGCCATATTCAAGCAAATCAATTCATTAATCATCTTTTTGAGAGAAGCTTCTTGCTTTCTTTATATTTTACTTAAAGGAACATAATTACAGAAAGAAAGTTAAGACATCTGGTTTTAAGAGTGTGGGAAAAGTGTTTGATAACGGCTGGAGGCAGATTACCACCCCATGACAATTTGAGAGACAGGATTTTTCCTTCTCTTACATGATAGTAAGGAGTTAACATCCAAAAAAGTGTGTGCAACATGGAAAATTCTCCTCCTTCCTTCCACTGGAACTAGTCAACAACATCTAAAAATTTTGTCCAAAGAAATTTAATTAAAAATTTCGGAATGAAATAGCCATTTGTTTTACAAAAGTGAAGAACCATTTCAATTGTTACTAGGGGAAGTTATGGGAAATTATTATTTCTTATAGTAATACAAATAGAAAAAATATGGAATGCATGTGTTAAAATATCTTGGTATGGTACTAATATAGTACACATAAAAAGTTGAAATCAGGGATACATAAATTCTAAATGAAGATTTGAAAGAATACAAGCATTGAGAGTACTAGACACCAATAGCAGTGATCAAGATCCTGAACTTAAAAAAACAAAGGGGAATAGAGCGTGCACCAGTGTTCAAAATGTATGAAGTACAGCAAAAAGTGTTGCAGTTTTAACTCTGGCAACAGCTGATGTTGAGACTACAGGAAAAAGTGATGACAGTATAGAAGCTGATAGAGGAGAGAGTGACTAAATGTGAAGCACAGTAAAGGCACAGTGGTCATTCTGAGTGTTGCAAGTGGTATTAACATACATCGGGAAGGGCTAATACAAACAGGAGGTAACTATTTTTTAAGCTAGAAATTTGCCAATGCAGGTTTTAATTTATTTAAGTGTATAAACTGCAATGATTATGCTATAAGTAAGTGGAGTAGTAAATGTTTAGCTAAATCCAAATATTTTTTCATGTTGCTATCCCATGAAGTTGGCAGTCTAAACCTAGTCCTAGATAATATGCCAAGAATTTGTACAGTAAATAATGACTGTCAAAGTTTGGAATTTGATTAACTTTCCTGTGCTTAATCACACAGATAGCGCACACATGAGCTGGCCTGGAGGGAACAGTAAAAATGGACATTTTGTGAGGAAGGTGTCATGAGACAGGAGAAATACAGCTTTGGATGCAGTCGCCACAGGAACTTGAGGCAAAGCCGTTCACTTGATGCAGTAGGTCAAACATACTTGAAGCTGGCGTAGATATCAATTACACCTTTCAGTTCCCAGATGGCAGTCCGCATTGCACTAGGGTTCGCCGGCAGGTGGATGTTGCTGACTTCCCTGGCTACACTGCCCTGCAGACCCAGCCCACAGGAACTGCTGAGGGAAAGGGCCGAGTCTTCACAGGGTGGGACCTGACCACCTCCCCTTGCTTTTCAAAGGTACTCTACCTCTGCACAAGCTTCCTTGTGAAAGTAAAGTTAAAACTGTCTGTATTATCACCGCCTCTTTCCTTAGAGGTTCTGTCGTCAGGGATTTAGTTCAGGATTTAGGGTCAATATGTGATCTTAGGCATTGATCTAAGTCATAAAATGTAGTCAGTGTAGCAAACACGTCTCAATTAAACCTGTCTGCATATAGTTCATATTTAAATAAATTAAAAAGCAGGGTCTTAATATCTTCACCCACAAAGGAGAAATAAAATATGTAATGGAGGCAGACGCAACATTCATGCTACCCTTGTTCCTATACTTCCTGCCTTGCTTTTGTTGAGGACGCTTTCCCCAGTTGAAAAATGTGTTTGTGGGTATACTTGCAAAACTGTTGAGCAAGCTTTTAGCTTCATGAGTCATACAAATCATGTGGTTAAATGGCTACACAATACTTGTATTTCTAAAGGTTAATACAGTTCCCCTTGTGATATAGCTCACAAAGCTATGTTTATGACACAACGTTTGGGAGATATTTACATTATCCTATAACATCTTACAACATCTTACACTGCAAATATCCTCATGTCATGTAGAGTGTTTAAGTTATCCTTTATGTTAGCAGACTCCAGTGTGTGTATATATACTCCAGTGTATATATATATATACACACACATATATTAGGAAAAATTTCTTCACAGAAAGAGTTGTCAAGCATTGGAACAGGCTGCCCAGGGAAGTGGTAGAGCCACCATCCCTGGGGGTATTTAAAAGAGGGGTAGACGTGGTGCTGAGGGACATGGTTTAGTGGTGGACTTGGCAGCATTAGGTTGATGGTTGGACTCAATGATCTTAAAGTTCCCTTCCAACCTAGACGATTCTATGATTCTGTGATTCTATATTTTCCTATGCAATTACAGATCATAAAAATAATGCCTTTTTTATCAGCATCTCCGTTTAGTAGTGTTTCCTAGAATAAGAAATAAGTGACTACACTTTACAATGTTTTTACAAGTGCTAATATTATGGTTTCCATTAGTTCGCAGAACACCTCATATGAAATTTGTTTTGCTACATTAAAATAAACCAAAACTTTTACTTTAAGCCCATGTAAATTTCAAGAGCTATGAACTGAGGTCTGGTTACTGTTTGTGAAATGTGTTTTCATGCAGAATAAGGGGAACAAATCCACTCTGTTTATGGAACAGAACCTGAATGCATTCTTAATTGTCCAAGAAAACTGGTCAGCCTAAATGCAATGCTTTGTGCAGAAAGAGAAAAAAACATCCTACAGACCCAAGAATATCCCAGAGGGTGTAAAAGTTTGTTCACTTCCTTGAAGTTTGAGTTAGTTTAAGGGAGGCATGATTGTTCCAAGGTAATATGTGGATACTGCTTTCGGCTTTCAGTCCATCAGCTGGGTCTTTTTTTATCAATGTACTGAAAATAAGATTTCAGTATCATTAGAAATTCACACTTTAGATTTTTTTTATATCAAACCGCACAGAAATAGTACAACAATACTGAAAACATAATATGTTTCCATCTGTGTATCTATCTACCTAAGCCCAGAAAAATAGCTCCTTATAAAAAAAGTTTTTCTGTGGCTCTACTGTGTATTCTTGTGTTTGTGAATGTTATTCTGGGTTTGATGTTATTGTCTTTTTTTCCCTGTTTAATGCTAGTAAAGGAGAAACCTTGTCTTTCATTTAAAGTATGATTTCCTACTAAGAGGTTTTACACTAAAAAAAAAAAAAAGACAGAAAAAAGAGCAGATCCAGCAACATTAATATATCAATATAACAGTAAGAAATTCTTTTTATTTAAGAATTGCTTTTGTTCAGATAGCTTACAGTGTGGAATAATGGAGTTCATATTCTATGTTTTGTGACAGCTTTTCTGCAAAAGTACTTGAGAACTTTCAGGTTTACATGGTGAATTTAAGGTATAGACTATTTTCGATCAAAATTACATTAGAATTGTCAAGATGACATACTGAGGATCATCTTGTAAAATTCTTGCTGTTATTTTGGTACAACCAGAGGAAAAACTACTCTGCAAAATCAAATCAGAGAGTTTCATTTGGTTGAATGTCAAGAATGATTGCATTTTTTATTGAATAAACACAATATAGTCAATTCCTGATTTAGCAAAACATTCAGCAGATGTTTAAACTTTAAATAGGTGAGCAATAATGTTTTAAATTAAGAATGATATTGACGTGTGGGGTTTTTTCTTGTGCAGAAGATGCAAAAAATAAAAGTGATGAAAAAGATCAGCAAGGTTTCTGTAGTACTGGTCCTTCTCCAAAACAGCAAATTCTACAGTTGAATGTTGAGGACAGTTGTTCAGAGTTTAACTATTTTTCACAGTAAATGACAGCAAATGTAGTTGCAAGCTGTGAAAGAGAGGGAGTGTTAGCAGGAAGTGGTAAACTTAATGATTTCCAGGGGAAAGAGAAATTTCTAATTCTAAGTCTCTCTGTAGAACAGAGAGAAATTAAGAAGCAATGGAGAGGAAAAGAAGATGGAGACTATATTGTACCATAAAATCAATCCAGAATAATAAGGGTTCAGAAAGTGTCACAAGAATAATTTTAGACCAAACTTTTACAATAAATCTAATCTAGTCTATTTCTTTTGTTTTAAAGAAGTTCAAAATCAATTTGGACCCCTCTGAGGAAAATTTTCTATTTTTCACCATAAGAGAAAAGAAAGCAAACTGAAAAGTCTAGTATTGTTCTATGTTGACACATATTAAGCAAGTAGTTAGCACCCAGTACAAAAATTCGGTACTGTTTCTGAAGTATGCTGTCGCTGTTTTAATTTTCCTTACTCTGCAACCGTCTTTGGCTGTTGGACTATTGCTGCTGTTCCTTGTAGTCTGTTTTTTTGGATGTAGTGCATCATAGAAGTAATTGCTGTCCTGTATGGAGCATTAGGTCATAATATTCCCAAGAACATTTTGTTGAATATTATGTTCCACAAAACATTAAATTTATTTTGAGTCAAAAAAATTCCTGTGTCTTATGAACCCCAAAAAAGGGAAATTAGATATTTCTCCTCAAAAAATAAATAAATACTTTTTTTTTTTTCTTTTAAAAAGCAACAACAAAACAAAATCCTCGGGGAAAAAAACCCAGAATTTGGTTCTGCATACATGATGCCTAAGCACAGATAGGAATACCTCTACAGGAAAAAAACCCAAAGCTGAATGACTTTACAAAGGAAACATGGAGCTCCTCTACACAGAGAAAGCAGGCAGACCCCAGGTCTTCTACATGAGCTTCAGCTCATCTTTCTTGTTGAAAGATTATATTAGATGTATTCAGAGGATGTTGAGGCAGAGCTGTTACTATGTCCCAAATTTCAAATATTCCATTAGTGTAATATAAACCCAGAATAAGTCTTTAATAAGAATGCATCTTTTTTATCTAATCGAAAGTAGTCCATCCAGTCTTGCTCCAAACTCTCTGAATTGATATTAAACTTTATTATGTTGACTGCTAGTAACTTAATTAGTAAAGTAGGACACCACAACCTCTTTTCTTGTTACATTTCTGCAACTTTTGATATTACTTTGCAAACAGGCTTATTGTTTGGAGACAAAATGAAGGAGAACCTTCTAAAATATCTCTGAAGTACCTGATTTTTTTTTTTCCTACTGATTTACTGGACAGTTCACATTTCTTTAAAACAGTTTTGCAAGAAATTTTGGCTTTTAGATAAAGGACTGAGACATCCATTTTGCATTGGCATTGTATTATTGTTTTTTAATAAATAAATCTATATTTGAACATGCAATTCAAGTTTCAGAGAGAAAAATACATTTTTAATATCCTCTCTTTTTCCCTTTCAGCTTTATTAAATTGAGTGCATACGAACCAAAATAGAGGAATTAATCTCAAATGTTCTGTTTTTATGACACGTCAGAGGTTTGCCCAATACAAATCACAACACTAACTGGTGGTTTATGTGTTTGTTACTCAATGCGCTTCAGATTCATTACTTCATTAGACTGAGCAGAAGAGTAAACATCATCCATAGGAAGTATTATGAAAGGAGAAGTGAGTTACTATAGATAGAGTTACTCCTAATACCCCTTTAGGTCAATGTTTAAAGCATCCATTCTGAAGTATTCACAAAGGCTGACTTTGGGCACAGCAAGCTACACTCACCCTGGAGCTAAGGATGAGATCACTTCTGTAATTCATGTGATTCACTGCAAGGCTCATTCTTGTTCCACCAGCTAAGGAGAAAACTTGTCGGGACCATCATTCTGGGATTAAAGTGAGCCATTCCTGAATGGTGTACATCAGTGTTCAGACAAACACTGGAACTCATGGAAAGGAAAAAAACCCTTCCAAAATACCATCCTTCCACACCACATCCCTCCTCTCTTCCAAAAAAAAAAAAAAAAAAAAAGCAGCATAGGGCTCATTTGGATTATAGACCATTTATAATATCTGAAGATGTAATCACAAGAAGAATTGCCCATGACATCTTTTGTATTCCAGCTATTGCTTATTAGTGCAGGCTGACTGAGCAGCAGAAATCTTAAACTAAACTCTGAATTTTTCTACATATTTTCAGGTAAGAGAAGATAAGGAGTCTAGTTTATGGTCAACTCCCAAACTGTTATCTAAATTGGAGGCAAAAGATGATGAATCATATGAGACTTTATCTTCCCTCTCAAGAGATCAGTTTGTGGTTGCATCCTGCTGTATCCAGAACACCCAAAATCACTTGTCAGAAGATCTGCATGGGAGGAGAGCACATTTGATGGCAGCTACTGTTCCTTCTTTGAGTATTTCTCTTCAATAATGATTCTGCTTTAACAGCTAGTCTCGTGGTTCACACGGCTTTTTCTCTGGCTCCATCTCACTGAGCTCGATGTATACCTTTTCATCAAACATGGCTTAGTGTCTGAAATCTTCTCAAAGAGCAGCAAGCAGGGAAAGTTACTAAGAGCTGGAAATTCACCTGCAATAACATTTAAAGTTACATGGTTTTGTCTAGGTCAATCCGATAAATATTGTTCCTCACCATATATTAGCCACTTAAAATTTTGGTTTATGGTGAAATGTTTGCTGCTTTTGCATTTTTTATTTGTCTTGCTGCTTTATTTCTTATTTCCTGCTATGTTATTGACAGTAAGATTAGTGATATTTTCTGTTGATGGTTACCCTGCTGAACAACCTGTGTTTCATTCTTCTAATTTTAGCTGGAGTAGAGCACATTCTCTCAGAGACTTTCATTTCTAAAAAATGGCTGAAGACTGTAACCATTTCTAAGTAAAAAGTGACTAGCCTCTGAGAGATTTATGAAACAGAATGTACACAAAAACTCACTGCAGCAATGAAAAAAACTGCACACATGCACGTAACAGATCAATGCTTACTACCCTGCAACAAATTACTGCGTTACGCTATTCCTTACTGGTTTAGTTCTGAAAGTTTGTAAAAGGTCTTACAACAAAGTAGAAGACAACACAAGGACTCCCCTCTTGCCCCATATCTTTCTTGTGCCACATGCCAGTAGCAAGGTCTGCACTGGAATAGATGGTATTATTTATGCACTTCACAGTAGACAGAGAAGACAGAAGGAGCACTAATCATTTCCCAAAAGGTAAATGCAAAAACCTGTACACCAAAAAGGACTGTAGTAAAAGGTATGCTTTTCCTACAAATGTGGAGTTTTGCCTCCGAGTAAAAATATTGACATTGTTCATAACAGAGTGCACCATTATAAAAATAGTTCTCATCTTTAATTGTAGCTATAATCCTCGAGGATGTGACAATTATTTTAAAATATGCCTGAAAAACTATTTGAAGCTATTTCCAAATGACTGATTTCTTCATTATTCAGTAAAATGAGAAGAATGTTAATCTTTTCTCTAAGGAGACTATCAGTCTTTATATATATACAGTTGTAAAAAAATAACAACTCAAGAACAAACATGAGATTTATTTTAATATCACCTGAATAACTTAGCAACTAATCAAAAAAAAAAAAAATCACAGAGCTCACTGAAAAGTTTAGGCTTTACTACAAACAGAAATGTCTTCATCTACTGCTCTCTCTAGAGTAAATTAAAATTTATGCCAAAACAAGAAAATTATCTTCAAAAATAAATTCAAAGAAAGGTCAGCTCAGTAAATAAGAATTCAGTTTAATGACTGCTATACTTAGAAGAGCATCTGTTCTCCAATAGCGCATATGGTAACGTGAATGAGAGAAAATATTTTTGCTTTTGCTTACAGGGTTTTTAGTTACATAGGTACAGTATATTTAATTTCTTCTTCCAGTTTAGACCTGTAAAGCATGTTAACTATTTTTCTTTCCAAACTGAAATCTATAATAAGCTATGCTGGGAAACGAAGGTTGTCTTTCTCTGTTTTCCAGGTGAAATGTTAGCCACCACTCTCTAGAAGCATTAAGACCCACAGTGCCACAGCCACTGTGTTACCAGATCACCCAAAAACATTACTTCAGTGTAAGAAGCACCATAATTTAGAAGCCAACTGTTCAGGGTTGGAGCTTTCATGGCCAGATAACACAGTGGATGTTAAAGATATAAACCTGGTCTGGTGGGAGGCGTTCCTACCCATGGCAGGGGAGTTGGAACTAGGTGATCTTTAAGGTCACTTCCAACCTAAACCATTCTATGATTCTATGAATTGTTAAAAAATAGATTTGCAGTATCAGGGCTTTCAAAGTTATATAAAGACTCCCTTTTGTATTTCACTTAAATATCTTTAGCACAGAACACATAATGCTGTTGGAAAGAGGCAATGTTATTGATATTCAAATAAATGGGAAAAAAAGTGTCCAAAGTCATACAAGAAGCCTATGGTAAAGCAAGGACTTAAATCATAGTCATACTTGATTTAGTCTTATTGAGTTTTATTTAGTCTTATTTATTATTCTTATTAATTATTCTTAGTCTTTAGTCATATTTAATTCTAGTCTAAAATATTCTAATCCGAAAAGTATACTATATGTAAAGGACATGTAAAGACCTAATTTCTTCACACTTTTCTGGTGAAAAGTCTCATTCAGTAGGTATTTTAGAAATTGAGGGCTTTCTGTGGGCAGCAGGAAGATCTTTCTTTTCTGTAAAGGAATCTGAGTTTTCTGTAACTCATTGATGATTTCACAATATCTGTGACTCACAGGGCCTGTTCTAAAGCCTACTGCAGTTATTGAGAGTTTCCTAGGAGTATAATGGCTTCAAAGTCGTTGAATTAACTAATAAGGAAGGTGTTATGTTTGTATTTTAGTAAGTTACACTTTCTGTGTTTAAAGTGTTTAAACTAACCGAACTTTTCAAGGTCTTTACAAGCAAAGTTTATCTAGTTACTTCACATAATCATAGTACAACTGCCACCCCATTTCTATGAAAAAAAACCCTCATGATGTTGTGGTGACTGTTGTCACAAGAGTATTTGTGGCTCCTTTAAATTTTTTATACCACTTTTCTAATTGCTACTAATTTCGCTTCTTTAGAACCATGAATCAAACATTTACCAACTCCTCATGTTTGTAAGTATAGTTCTGATATTTTATCTGATTCTAAGTTTCAGGGTCACCAACTGTCATTTTTCAAGTATATCATATTTATTTTTTTTCTTATTCAGATTTTTCCTTGAATTTAATAAACAAAAAAGCCCTCTGTCTAGCTCAGATAGACAGGGAGGAAGATCCTGTGCTTCTTTTTACAGGCATAGAAACCTGGACTTTTGGGACCCTCTACGAGCTTTAGTGTTTCTTCTCATAAGCCATTTGTATTTGTTCTTTCCTTCCAATATGCTTCCTCCTCATGGTTTTGACTGATTCTACGAGGTTGTAGGAAAAGAAAGAGTTTCAAAACAAATAAAAAGTGCAATGTATGAGCTACAGAAATTTAGGTCTTTGAATAAAGAAATAGTCACGAAATAAAACTATAATTTTCTACTTGAAGATGATAGCGGAAGGTAGATAAATTAGTCTATGTCCTAGTTGCTTTATACTTAATGACAGAAATATTAAATTTCTGAAGCTTGCAGTGTGAATGTCAGTTTATTTTGGTTTTGAAGTATCTTACATTTTCCCTATATGCTCATTTGTTATAACGGCAATAAAAATAATTTTTTTCTCGAGAAGACCGAAAACTGATGCTTACTTGTAAGAACTGATATGCAGCCAACTTATCTCTTAGTACCGCAGCAAAAACATCTATTAAAGTAGCATTCTTGAACACCTGGAGTATGCTATTTCCCAGCCCTGATCATTTATATACTTTGTTTTGAGAATTCTGTATGCATGGGCAAGCGTTCAAGATGGTTTAATGTGCACACGTTGTTTGCCAATATTTTCTATAGGGGTTTGTGGCTTCCCCTTGTACCTCCTCAACTGGGTCAGGATCTTGCTTCTTGAAGCAGGTAGGAATCTAGAAACCAGTAATCTATCCGGCGAAACAACAGGTTAAGGGACTACAGAGATCAGTCCTTTGCTGCTTCATTTAACCCATTCATTAGTTGACGTGGATAGGAAGCATCTCCCATATCCCTCAGTTCTCATCTGAGCAGACTGTGTGAACAGAACCTACATCTTCTCAGCCAGTTATTACACCTTCAGAGTACCTTCTGCCCTACATATCTTAGACAGTCTTAGTCAAAAGCTAAATTATACATCCCCATCTATTTAGACAGGCAGAAACCTTCAGATATTTTATAATCTCTCATGCATGCAACCTTATCTCCTCAACTATTGTAGCTCCCACAGCTCCTGGGGTAGATTTTACTTGCTCAAAATGCAATTTCTGCTGTCTACTGATGGTGCATCTGGCAACTTTTTCTTTCCTTTTATAACTGGCTAGGGAATCAAGCGAGCAAGCTGTTTTATTCATGATTTCATAGTAATGTTTATCTGGTTTTAACAACATCCTAATTTGTAACCTGGTTGCTATTTTTTTCCATATACACTTATTACGTGGCTATTTTCAGATGAAGAGCCAGAGAGAGTGCTGCTAATGAAGCTTAATTATTCTCCCTCTTTGCTTTGTGTCCATTGCTTGTACCCAGTAACAAATGTGAAGAACCAGAAACTCCATCACATTGGTAGTTAAAGTGTATTTGCATTCTTTCATTTGGGCATAAAATATACCAACCCAGACATATTTAGAAGGAGAAAAACAAATTGATAGATTTTTTTGACAGAGTTAACTGGGAAATGTGATCATTTCTTGATAAATTTTGGAAGAATTATTTTTTTTTTGCCTTCAACATGCAAATTTAAATGGAAATAAAACCTTTTTGCTTGCATGAGAAAATTGCAGTAATTCACCGATATCTGTAGATTAGGGTTTTTTTGGTCAGTTCATCTTTCTTTGGAAAAGAGGAGCTTATTTTTCATCACCAGGTGTGTTTTTCAATCCAGTCTAAATTACTTGTTAATTCTATGTCTGTAAAGATACAGTCCTAACAAAACTTGTCATCATCGTATCCATTCTATTTCCTCAGTTGCTGAGGCAAGCAGAGAACCATGTGCAGATCTTGAACAGTGAAAACAATGCTATGGGTACTCAGAATGAAACAAGCCAGACATGTAACTCCTTTGGGAAAGAGTCCCTTAGGAAGATTTCAGTTGTTTGTCAATTTAGTCGTCTACCCAAATCCAGGCTTTCATGACTGCATTATTAGCAGTTGTCAAATTAATTTCAACATGTCTAGTGCAGGTCTTTCTATTACACAAATTGAAGTTATTGCCTTTCAGAAGTACAATCTGTCTTCCTAGGAGGCTGTTTGCGTTATGATTACCTTCAGGCAATATTAGAAAAGGTTGCCCATCTTTATGAAATCTCATTGGGGTAGGTGGATGGCAATAGAGGAAAGTCTGATGCAGGAGTTTCTACTGTAGAATTGAAGAATTCCCAGACAGCCATTTTTCATGAGTCAGTCTTTTCTGCCTTCTTCCAAGCTGGCAATAATCCTTCATCTTTCTTTTCACCCTAATTCTTCTGCTTTTTCCTTGTCCTACAAAGAAATATTATGCTGTATTTCAAAATACCATTTTGCTTCCAGGAAACCCTGGATTTAGTCATGCTTAGGTGATGACTGTTTCTTTGGAAATCCCAATACTTTTGCAGCTTTTGAAGAGGGATAGCTATGAAACAACACTGTATTCCATCTATGGAGAAGGATAAATAGAAATATTTTTAAGGCTTAAATTCTTAGCATATCTTTGAGATATAAAAGAGATACTCCTTTGAATAAATCACAAATTTTTACTTTAGTAGCCATGCGGAAAGTGTTGTTTATTCCGTATGAACAATTCCATGTTTTTCCCATAATGCAACCTACTGGTCTAAAATTGATTTTTAAGATTACCACAAGGGATGAAAATTTCATTGTATAGACTCATCATCATCAAGTCCTACGTGCATTTCAAATGTTTTAACAATTACTTGGAATAGTAAGATAAGTTATCCTTCAGTCGAATATATTTTTATTAAATATGAGCAACAAAGGAAATAAAATACTAAAATTAAGGAATCCATCTGGCATTTAGAAAATAAACAATGCTAAACAAAGAAGGACCTAAGAGGACTTGAAATTGATATATTTTATCATTTGAACTGCTTAGTAGATATTCTATATAGAATTTGATTCACACACTCAGGAATTTAAATCCTTTTTTTGAACCATGAAACCTTTAACATTTTTAGTATATGCAATGTAATTCACCTGTATGGAAAAATATTATTCAGACAATATCTTTTTAAATGAGGTATATTCCCTCGTTCATTTCACCTTCTTCATTTAGACAAGATTCAATAAAAATCAGATTCTTCATAGAATAAACCAAAGGGAATTTTCCTGTGCATTATCTAAATGTCTGGCTTGATGCATGTCAGTTTTGTTTAAGTCTGAAATTACCTAGTCCATAGAAGTCTTATTGACTTCCAAGGCTGAAATTTCTTAATTTATGGTGTAAGATCCCCTTCATTAGAAAGGTCTTCAGCTTTTCCACTACTCCCAAGCCTAGCCTAGAATTTGAACTGTAATTTCTGGAGAAATAAACCTTTGAGACTGCTCATCTGAACTGTCTTTTAAACGTACTCCCGCCACAACAATCACTAATTGCATAACTGATCTATAGATCTACAAATATTTGTTTGCAGTGGTATCTATGTATTTGTTCAACAGATGGATATACAGATGTAAAGAAGAGCTTGGCTTGTCAAGTCCACTGTCAGGGCGCAGGAAGGATGGCTCCTCCCTGGGGAACGGGCATCCATGGGCAGCAAAGGGACCTCACTGGCCATGGCTTGTCCCATCTCATCCACTATAAACCACAAGCTGCCACACCATTTCCTGAGATTATTTACTTACAAATAGACAGTAATACGACAGAGGAAATGACATTGAAAAAAAGGATATGTGACAGGAAGCCAGGGAATGGGGACAAGGACATATTCAATGTTTAAGGCCCTTTTTGTGTCAGGGAATGTGCATGACTGAGTGTCCAGATCATGTCAGATATGAACTATGCTACAAAGGGATAGAAAAAATAAGTGAAATGGTCCCACTGCAGCTGACCAGGGGAAAAGACATTTTTTCATTACTTCAAACTGGTGTGTGTAAACACTTGAATGGATCTAGTGTTTCAAAGCTCTTCGTTTGTACTAAGACGCGTGGTTTTGGAATACGAATTTAGAATGTCTACAACTTCTTTTTTTGCTTAAGGGTTTCAGAAACAATAAAAGTTACTATGATGACTGATGGTATGACAGAGTGAACAACCAGTCTTTATAAGCTTGCAGCAGCCTGAGTGCAGACATGACCTTGGATATTAGTATATGTTTAAAGAAAATAGAATTTTTGTTAAGCCACTGGAATTAAGCCTGCACTTTATGAAAGGTTTTGAGAGTTCTCATTAAATTCTCAGTTTCTAAGATCTCTCATTTATGAATTTTTGAGTCTGTGTCAAATATTATAATTTAGTTTATAAGGAAATGTTATGCTTAATCAAAATAAAAGGAACACGACATATATTTCAAAAACCATGCTCTACAATACTTTTAAATAATATCTGTATATGATAAAATGCATAGCTTAAGATATTTTTTGCTTTGATCAAAAGCAATAATTTAAACTCATTCCCTCTATCTATGTATAACTAAAGCCAATAAATGTCCTAGACTATCAATGGCAGCCAAATAAACAAAGTCCACAACTATAAATTAATTTATCCTTCAAGCTATAAAAACCCCCACGCTATGACTCAGATAATTTTGGAAGGTAGGGTGGCTGGCTTTGGGTGGGCTTTTTTATGATTCTTTTGGACTTTGACATAATCAGCATTGCCCAAACATTACGAGCGCTCAATGAAAGTGGCTTTTTATTTTTTGAGTGTTACTGCTAACATAGAGCAGTTTAAAAGCTTTTCAAAGTCCTTTCTTTGGGGCTGACTTTCCAGAAGAAAGCTTATTATCCCACTAACAGTTAGTGAATGTAGCATTTTATCAAAGCCCACAGTGAATGCACAATTTTCAACAAATCCTCTCAATAATTTTTCATTAGCTGATTTTTGTACCTCATGTATATTTCATTAAAAGAGTAATCCAGAGTATTGTAAAAGTATGAATTAAACTATATTTTTAAAACAAAAAATTCATTTAAACTCAGAGATAGATGAGTATGATTCAGGTTTTCATTTCAAGTGTATATGTGTATATATATCTCTCAGTACATGATTCCATACAACCTACTATATTTTGCATTCCAAAAACCCAATGATATGCAGTAAAAAAAATTAAGGTTCGAGATGAAGCTCTCAAAAGTTAGAAAACACTAGAATTAAGTCATTTTATCCTATTACTCCTGCTTGTCTACACCTTGTAGTTTTTAACTGTGTAAGTACATGCTACTTCCCAAGGATTCCTGTCCCATTGAGTTCCTGGAATAAATTATTCTCATTTCTGTTTCTCTCTGTATCTTTTCTCTTTTTCATCCTCACTGTCATCCTAGGGTTTGCTTTCTGCATACTACCAAAACTACAAGCTGAATGCCAAATTCCTAATTTCCTCATAGGCCTTTTGATATTTTCATTTTAGTAACTCAGTTCCTTACAGTTTGTAATAATTTATTATCTTAAAACTTCCACACAGCAGATGCATATTCTCCTTCATGATTTACGTGTGCAGAATTGGCATCTTACAGATTAAAGGTAAGTTTAGGAACATGTCAAATAATTTGGCATTTTGACAAATGAAGAAAATTATTTTTTCAGGGTGTTTTACTTCTTAAAGCACCACATATGGACAAATGAGTCTGCATGAATCTCATTTGCAATGGTGTGTATTTATCATTTTTGAAAATTCGGGTCTCAAGGTATTCCTAAGCTCTGGAATGCCTCCATACTTCTGAAGAAGGCAGGGAGTTTTGCTTTCATCCTGACTGTCTACAAGTCACACTCCTTCCTTCCTGTCTCCCATTTGATGACCAGACTTCTGTGGAAAGATGACCAGGAAAGATGCTATGGATTCTCTGGCTAGGTAAAGGACCAGGATCTAAGGAAATACTGCAGTTATGACCCGTAGGAGCTGATACTTGTCTCAGACAGAGAGCTAGGACCTTCACGCATGCAGTGACAACTGCAGAGGTAATATTCCTTTGGTGATCTGGGTCTGAAGTGTGACTTTCCTTGGCACACCTCTTTTGGGAACAACTGTTAGCGCCAGCAGCCTGACAAAATTAACCAGTAGGGTCTTTCCTTCTCTCACATGCTTTTTTCCTCTTATTATTCATAATATTTGTTTTGTTGTATTAAAGACTGAGAATTCCACGCTGTAATTCAGAGCTTTCCTGAGTCTCTCAAGCATACTTCAGTCATCTCTGAAAATGGTACTTTGCATGTTTTGCCTACTGTCGCACAGGTAGCAAAGGTATTTCTCCTGGATGGTGATCAGCTCCCTAAACCACAGCTTCTTTTTGAGAAGCTTGTGCTATTTGCTACTGAGATAGATTAATGAGGTCTTCAACTAACCTCAGTTGCTCAGGGTTTCATCACAACTTTTTCCCTCTCAATTTCTAAATAGCATACAGACATTTTTTAAACAGTTCTTCACCCAATCACAGTCCATCCTGTGTGCTGAATGTGGACAAGCTTTGCTTGCAAAAAGGTGGGTGATTATGTATTAACTACAATAACATGAAATCTATCAGTAAAGCTGTTGGGAAATTTCTGCTTTAACTTTCAATAAAACAAAAAGATTTCCTAAATCTTTTCTCACTTAAGGATTTCAGTTGAAAACTTCCAAGTAACTAATCTAGGGCAGCCAATTGGCAGAGATCATTTCTTCTCTGTACTTACCAGTAACCGAAAATAGGAAAAATGGAATCCTGTGATCAGAAGGTTGGGGGAAATATTAAGCATAAGTATTCCTAATTATGGTATGCTCGACAATTTTCCAAATATGACATTTATGGGAGAAAACTGATTTATTTCCTTTCTTGAATTGCTTTTTCTTCCTCCTAGGTGACAGTTAAATAGGACACATTTGAGGTTTTTTCTTCACATGAGTCAGTATTTTTAATTGATATTTATTATTTTAGCTGAATTTTTCAGACTTTACTTGCACTTCACAGAACATTAGATGATAAAAACCATATATGAAGAATACAGGCCCAATGAAGTTTAGTTTACTGAGATACAGACTGATGAAGAAAAAACTGAATATGAACTGGAAATTAACCTCTGTTTTATAGAAAACTTTCTGGCAATACTATTCCATATATTCTGAAGTGAAGTACCTTCCCATATTTCAAGCATGACTAAAAAATAAATCAAACTGAACGCCCTCGCTTTAATAATTCTAGTAGATGGAAACTCTTTGACAGATTATTCAAATTAGCATCTTTAGAAAAGAATACAAAATTGGATTTTTACCTGAAAAGTGATTATTTAATGAAGAATTTTGTCATCTTGTATTTACTGCAGAATACTTGAAGTGGGTATTATTTTTTTGGAAACTAGACTTGAAGCTAATGCCTAATCCTGCAATTCTTGTAGGAAAGACAAAAACAAGGCAAGAAAGGTCTTTTTTTCTTGTAACATATGAAGATATGCCTGCCCTTGCTGATAGGCATATGTCAAAAGTAGGGTTTCGTCAACTGGAAGGCTTTTCACTTTATTACATAGTCATATAAAGATAGAGTGCAAAACACCAATTGCCTAAAGGCAATGAAGACATTGGAGACTAGTAGGTACAATGAAGATAACACCAGTTGTGTGATCTGAACATTCTGCACTGACACTAGTCAGGATTCAAATTTGAAAATACTCAGAATATGAATAGATAAGTTTTATAATTTTTTTTCACTGGCAGAAGACAAAGATCGAACTTCTACACCACAAGTCCAACTCACTGTTTGCAGGGAAAACTCACAGCAGTTAACCCCAAAAGAGTGCTTATAGATACTTCCACATATTACAGCAACGGACCAATGAACTTCAGGAAATTTTTCTAATCCTATTTTGGGTAAAACCTTCATGTTTTGTAGACCAAACTCAACAAATAATGATTTATTTTTTTAAAACTAATTATTATTTGACACAAGGGTAGTCACTGGACTTACACATAAAGATACATACTAATATGGAGTATATTTAAAGTCTAAATCCACACGCCCTCAATATGTGTACATGTGCATTCTTCATCTGAGGAAACTGCATCCAAAATGATAGCAGCTTTCCAGGCAGATTACAGCAGTGTCACTAGAGCAGCTACAGTCTAATTAAGGTTAAAAATGGCTGAACAGCAGTGACAGAGCAAAACCTTTGAAGGTCAGAGATATATTTTGAAGGGGACTGTGAGGCTGGGAAAAAAAAAGGAAAGACAACTTCAGTGTGGTTATAAGTGCAGGCTGAATATACTGGGAGAAGGGTTTGAAAAATAGCTGTCATAGGACTTGTCTCATTCGTTATACAGCTTAGAAATTCTGCCACAAAGTAACTGTGAATCCTACAAGGCAAATTTTCTTAGCAATACTGCTTCCCTAGCAGACCCATTTGTTTTTGTGGAATGAAGTAGGGAACTTAGGAAACAAAAATTCTGCGCTCATGTCCCTCTCACAGTCAGTAAACCTGCTGTGTATACTGCAACAGCACATCAACTATCTTACTGCGTCCTGTAATTTAGTCTTCTCTGGGAAGATGGGATCTGGGTAAGATAATTCATTGTGTTTGTGGCAAAGGCAGAAGGCATTTTGTTAGTGACAAGATGGTAAAAGTGCAGGTGAGTTGCTCAAAGATGCACAGTTAATGGAATTTATCAGAATGGTTTGCAGTTTCTCTTCACTCTTCTCTATCACTGCTCTGAGACCTTGAACCTGTGAACTGTTGAAGACCTTTAAACTCTGTTTTACCAAGTGGGACCTAAGACTGCACAAGCTTGACCATTAACAAACTATATTTATTAACGGTATAACTGATCAAATGCACAAAATTAATTTGTGCGTGCATTAGTTTATATTCATACTTATTGCTGCAAAATAACTTAATTTTATCATCTATCTCCTGTGTTGTGCAACAGCAGTCCAAACACATCTATGCTTGGGAAAAACTGAAAATTCTTAACAAAATATTAAACTAAGCTCACATTTTGAAATCATTCAGAATAAAGTACCACCATTATCTAGCCCACCTTGAATCTGTGATATTTCAGTCGCTCAGAGGAATGTCAAAATCAGTAACAGTATGAAGGCAGCAGTTGTTCTGACAGCTGAAGCATGAACTGAATCTGTCTAGCAAAATTAGCCTAATATGGTCAAATTGCTTTTGCTTTTTAACTGTATATGGGCAACAACAAGACACTGTGCGTGTGGCTTCCACATCAATTAAGAAACATATACTGGAATTATGTAACAAATTGCTATGGCCATTAATAAACAATAAGAAAAAATAACTCTCGAATCGCAGGGTTTTTTTGTAGCAAAGCCTTCACTGAAATCCTTCACAGTTCCCATTTTTCCTCCCACCAAGAGTAATTAACCTTCTGCATGGAATTTTATTCCTCAGTGATATATTGAAAAAAAATAATCCTGTTATGCCTTGTTCCTGCATATTGCACTATGGTAGTTTCAGGTTTTAGCTTTGTTAGAAACCCCTTCAGTTGTTAAGGAAATGAGTCATTTTTCTTTATTTAGCAAGTAGCACGACATGGATCCGTCTTGAATATGAATTGAACAAGTAAATAACTAAAACCTTCAGAAACTTGAACTAAATTGTTTTGACTAGATTCACACTTTTTTAAAAAAATTGTGGAACGGTAAAAATGGGTTTACCTTGAATATATGTGTTGTATTCACTATCTTTGAGATGTATTTTACACAACAGGGTTCTCTCAGTAGTTTCCTATGCTTTTTTCTGCTCTTTTTTTTTCTTGCTATTTTTTCTGAGGAAAAATAGATCTGCATGGATAGCTCAAAATAAGAGAAAAGGGAAAGAACAATAACTTGAAAACACAGCTAAATTCAGAAATTTCTAAGGAGGCATAGTTGCATTAAGAATTATAAACCTCTCCTTTTGCATCACCTCAGCTTCAACAAAACTTCTTAACATCCAAGGCAGGATTTTCTGTTGCATTTGCTGAATTTCCAAGTTGATTATTTACAGAATCATAGAATAGTTTAGGTTGGAAGGGACCTTAAAGGCCATCTAGTCCAACCCCCCTGCTATGAGCAGGGACATGTCCAACTAGATCAGGTTGTTCAGAGCCCCGTCCAGCCTGGCCTTGAATGTTTCCAGGGATGGGGCATCCACCACCTCTCTGGGCAACCTGGGCCAGTGCTTCACCAACCTCAGTGCAAAAAATTTCTTCCTTATATCTAGTCTG
The DNA here is from genome assembly GCA_017639485.1 of Pluvialis apricaria. NCBI lineage: Eukaryota > Metazoa > Chordata > Aves > Charadriiformes > Charadriidae > Pluvialis > Pluvialis apricaria. Next base: position 7,085,468 of record CM030010.1, read on the forward strand.
AATCTCCCCTCTTTCAGTTTAAAACCATTATCCCTCATCCTATTGTTACACTCCCTGATAAAGAGCCCTTCCCCATCTTTCCTGTAGGCCCCCTTTAAGTATGGAAGGTTGCTATAAGGTCTCCTCAGAGCCTTCTCTTCTCCAGGCTGAACAACCCCAATTCTCTCAGCCTGTCCTCATAGGAGGGATGTTCTAACCCTCTGATCATCTTCGTGGTCTTCCTCTGGACCCACTCCAACAGGTCTATGTCTTTCCTGTGCTGAGGGGCCCAGAGCTGGATGCAGTACTCCAAGTGGGGTCTCACCAGAGCAGAGGGGCAGAATCACCTCCCTTGACCTGCTGACCATGCTGCTTTCTGTGCTGCGAGCGCACATTGTCAGCTGATGTCCATCTTTTCACCCACCAGTACCCCCAAGTCCTTCTCGGCAGGGCTGTTCTCAGCCCCTCCATCCCCCAGCCTGTACTGATACCGGGGGCTGCCCTGACCCATGTGCAGGACCCTGCACTTGGTCTTGTTAAACCTCATGACGTTCACACAGGCCCACTTCTCCAGCCTGTCCAGGTCCCGCTGGATGGCATCCCATCCCTGAGGTATGTAAACTGAACCACTCAACTTGGTGTTGCCCACAAACTTGTTGAGGGTGCACTCGATCCCACTGTCTATGCCACGGATGAAGGTATTGAACAGTACTGGTCCTAATATGGACCCCTGAGGGACACCATTTGTCACCGATCTACATCTGGACATTGAGCAGTTGACCACTACCCTCTGGATGTGACCATCCAACCAATTCCTCATACGACCACCCATCAAATCCATACCTCGCCAATTTGGAAAGAAGGATGTTGTGCTGGACTGTGTCAAAGGCCTTAGAGAAATCCAGACAGATAAAATCCATAGCTCTTCCCTTGTCCACTGGTGTTGTCACTCCATCATAGAAGGCCACCAGGTTGGTCAGGCAAGGCTTGCCCTGGGTGAAGCCAGCAGCAGATATATTTATTTTCAATCAGTGGAAAGAAGGGCATATACTGAATGTTTTAACCCAGAAAAGTGATTTTGTATGGCACATGCCCTGCAAATCAGCAACTTGTATTTTCTTGGTTCTGTTTTGATTAAGCTGTTGCCAAAGATAAAGTACTGTAAAGGGGAAAGCACTTAAAATCAAGTGCCACTGTACATGACCTGTGAACTGCTCCTGTCTTTGAAAAGCTTCATGCAAATGCTCACATTAAGTCATCTAGCTGACTGGCCTTGGCTCTGGAGAGCTCAGCAATCCTGCAGGTGACCATTTGGAGCTACATGGGTATTCCCCATTGGTAAACAACATGGAAATTACAGTTTAGCATTTGGTGTGTGCCAACGATGCACTTGGATTCCAAAACAGTGACAAAATACAGTAGCCAAGCCCCAGATGGTCACAGTGTAGCTATATTCATTCTAGATCTACTGAATTCTGGTAGATTTTATAAGCAGCTGCCATTACTGAAGCTGAGTAAATACTCACGCAGTTGGGTTTTATTAATAATCATGATACCATAATTGCAGTGTTACCAACGTATGAGCTGACTCATTTAGTGCCAGTACGTCTGTGCTGTATTCACTGCAGTGTAGACTTGCCCATAGAACAGACAAACACTACAGTCCGTCTGCACGACACTACCACTACTCTGTCTACAGTAACCTTCATCAAGTCTCCAAGTATATTTTCTGGTCATGACATTCAACCAGAGGCTAAAAGCCTCTGTCTTCTTGCAAACATTAGCTTATGTGAACTAAGCAATGGGAAATTATAATGGATTGAAATTCATCATGACAGGGCTGAAAGTTCAGCAATTTTTTTTTCCTTATTTCTTTTTGAGTACTATCTTCAGCTTTGTAGCATATCAGGAGCACAGCAGTTATGTTCTGCTTTTTCCAGATTCGATTATGTTTCACACAGACCAAGAGGTAACTAATTTTCCTTCTAAAAGTGAAGAACTATCAGAGTGAAGAAGAGTATTGACTGCAGTAATCCCATGACACAGCTGTTGACATCCTAACCTTTCTCTTACAGTTTGTAAGGCAGTAAGCATTCTTTTTAGCTACTCCAGATAAAGAGCATCTTGTGTCTGAGAGCCACGACAGCAGAAAAATACGTTTTTTCAGAACCATACTGTTTCAGAAAGAAAACGTGGATGGGAAAAATGTATAGTCATGAACGTCACACAGAGAAAACAAAGTTGCAGTGAGAGTGCCTGCAGGCTGTAGGCTCAGCAACCTTAGAATAGAAAACTGTCACTGTTCCCTTCAGTTTCAAATGTTTATTATCCTCATATTGCTCTTTTCCACAGCAGAAGAATATAACAAAGGTTGCTCTTGATGAAGATGACACTCTAATCAATAATGTAATTTAAGCTGTCCTTATTAGACATCAAAAACTGACAGTAGCAAATGCAAATGTTAGATGTGCATTTCTGTAAACTTCCAAGATGCCATGAGAATTGGCACATCCATTGTCAGAATCTGCATCTTTGGAGATTTGCTGAATTAGAAGTACTGCAGCACGTAACCACCCCTCTGTTTGCTACTCTAGAATAAAGGGTATGTCATTCTTACATGTTTTAATTTCTATTGTCCCTTGAGTTTCCTTTAACTAAGATGGTGAGAAGTGGTCCAAGAAGGGAAGATTGTCATCCTGAAGGAACAAATTCCCCTCACTCCAATAAATTTAGGTCTGTTTGTACAAAGAAGGCTTTCTACCCAGAATCTTTTCTCCCACTGCCTTGCCTGCCATAGCAGTAATTTGCCAAGGGCACACCTACTGATGGGAGAAAAAGAAGTGTATAATAGAACATAAAATCAAGCTAACATAGTGCTTCTAAATCTGTATAGTTTTTTAGATTTCCTGAGGAGTTAGGCCACATTCTTTTCTACCTCTCTCCTTCTTGCTCAAAGAAAATAAGAATCTTGTCCATGTAAAGCATATGTATGTGGCTGAGGAAGAACTATTTCTGATAGTTGAGATACATCTTTTTCTTATATCTCTCCTGGGCACCTGTGGAATGACAAGAGAATTTGTCTCTTTTCTTATGCTCTTTATCAAGAAGAAAATATCACATACTGGATAAAACTCACTGTTCTATAGGGTTTCTTGTGGAATTTGTCGTATGGGAATAGATGTCAAGGTGGCAAAATGTGACTGCAGAAAGTACTGAAAAAAGTAGAAACACAACCTAATATCATGTCATCTTTACTCGCTTAACAAATTGATTCCACAAGTGGTGCTAAAAAATAAAAAGCTATAAGTTTCTGTGTGCGGGGGAAGTTTCGCAATCTTTAGCAGTAACTGCATTGCTCACATTTTCCATAACCTACTCTTTCACTGATTTGTATTATTTCAGTTATCACATAGTGAAAGGCAAAACCACAGTCTGTGGGAGAGATCAGAGAGCATAAAAGCCTTTGTTGAAGCAGCTCTGTTTCTATGCTTTGCATAAAGCTTAGCAGTTTTAGATATAGTAACAATATGCCTCATTTTACCTAATTTTCTTGTCTCGTTAATTTTGCACTTTTATTTGCAGATAAAGATTATTATAGCATCAGTCGCATCAGTATCTCCCACAAGTCAAACTGCTTACATGGGTTAGGTGCCATTTAAAGGTTAAAAAGACCTTCATTGTGTTTCTCTCTCTCTTTCCTTTTCTTTCTCCTGACACAAATAAGGGCTTCTGAAAGGAGAGGGAAAATAGGTTAACAATAACCTCCCAGGCAGGAATTCTAATGAGATTCAAACTTGTCCCTGTCTCATCTTCATTTCCTTTCCTGGCAGGTCTGATTGCTTATATGTTTGATGTCTTTCATGAAATGTTTCTTCAGAAATTATTTTTTAAAGGGCATGACACACACAGAAGAGAGAGGGAAACCTTGATTAAAAAATCCAGAGTTTTGTTGCATTTTTTTTTATACATCACAAGACTGATCTCCATGTGAATATCCGGCATAACTTTTCATCTTTCTGTGTTGTTTCAAGACTACTAGCTTTTAATTCAGAGAACACAACTTGTTTTTCTCAGTTGTGAATAATTTAATTCCTTTCTTATTGTCTCAGTTTCCTGTTATACCTCTGTTACTGATCAAGTGCTCTGAATTACATCAATTACCTTGTATAGATTTTTTTCCTCCCTGGTTTCGTTGTGTTGAGTATCCAATATTCTATTGCCTATTCATATTGCATAGTGGGAACTTTGACAGCCAACTTTACATTCGTAATCAAAAAAGGACTCTATTCAAGCCCAAGTTCTTAGCTCTTGTAGCTGAACAATCTGAAGTAAATGATACTAAGAAAAAGCATTTCTATTTCTAAAGCAGTTGTTAATTTATTGCTGTCACTTTTTTTAGTGAAGGTGTTCTCAGAAGTCGTTTTAATGGTTAGTGGTAGTCTTCACATATTTGCTGGTTCTGACCAGCATAGGCTACGGTAGTAACAATACTATGCCTCAACCAAAGGTAAGCCAGATGATAGTGACAGGTGGTCTTTAAAAAAAGTTACTATTAAATAAACCAAAATATGCACTCATGTTTTGGAGATTTTTTCTGCTATTATTCCATGCTTGTGCTCCACATCATAACAGGAGACGCTACCAAGGCAAAACACGTTCTCACTACAATCTGAGACTGGTGACAAGCCTAACAAGCCCCTGTTCTGAGCCCTTCCAAATTTCATACAAAGCCTGTGGCCTCTCACTGGCAATGGCAATGCTGTACTTGTTGGTCAACATGGCTGCAACATGACGGACTACCTTCACTGCTCCACAGGGACTCTGTTGGCACTTGATTCTTGCTGTACATTGCAGAAACATGGAGTACATTCAGTATTTATCCTGCATGTCAACAAATTTCTTACTAACTCCTTGCCACTGGCCTTCCACTGAATAGATGGGATTAAATCTGCACTCAGGGTGTGTAAGTGACCATATACAATCCATATACTTGTTGATTTTCCTCAGCAGAGCTGAATGTTTTGCTGGTTTTCCTCAACAGAGATGAACTTTTTGCTGGTGGTGAACTCAAAGTCATTCTTCTGTTATATTTCTCATCTGATACAAAATAGGAATTATATCATATAACATCAGTGATTAAACAATGATCTAGGATATATAATATCCTGTAACTTTATAGTAAATGAATCTGGAGGGTATCAGTTGTTAGTCCTTGCACTTCCTTTCCCAATTTGTTTAATAATCTTAGGTGGAAAAGTGAGTTTTACCTCTCAAAGGAGAACTGTTTCCTCCAGGTGCCAGGAAACATATATTACAATATGATCTAGCTTGCATTCCTCATAGTTTCTCACAGTAGCACATGTCCAGTCACTATTAAGCAAGCAATGAATGTCCCAGAGCTCTCAAAACAAAATCCTGCACATTTATAACTGCTGCAGGGCTAGCCTACTTACAAACCTTCTTCAAATACGAGTAAGTTTGAAGTAGAAAACCTTAGAAGCTCAGTCCTTTTTCTGAATATTTGCAGAGACTTTCTAAAGCTTAGTCATTTCCTTCCAGACCACAAACAACAGAAGGAAGAGTTCATTAAACATGGATGTCTCAGTTCAGGTAGGAAGGATTTGAGACGCTGACTATTCAAATGAGGCAGCGTGTCTGATCTGGGAAAAGCTGAAGCAAGCTAGTGTACCGGTGGGTGTAATAGTGGAGTGAGATTCTCCAGGAAAACAAATAACAGAAGTAGCATTCCTACTCACTCAAAAATTTTTCCTGTATCTTTAGTAGGAAGTAGTTTTGTACCTGAGATGCTTCACCTCTTACACAAAGTTCAAGTGGTGATTCTAATTTTTATATCAAGATATTTTTTTCAGTCTGAAGAATCTCAAAACGCTTTTGACTGAGAGGCAAAGCCTTTAGAGTCTTACTACGTATAAGGTATCAGATACATGTGAATAACTGGAAATTATGAAGGTAGATTCACAAACATAATTTATTGGTTAACAGCACAGGTACAGGACACACTTGGCATGAGACTGAAATGTTCCCTTAGCAGCAGGAGAAAAAAAGAAATCAACAGGTGTGTCTCTGTGTATGTACCCTCTCTCCTCTCTTTTTCTTGCCTGTTTTCCTTGTCTACCATATATTGTGGGTCTGGAGCCAGTGACTGACTTGGGAAGATTTGTTACTCAGTCACTCAGGAGTGGCGTCAGGGAGATTAGCTAGTTTGGCTAAGCAAGGCTTGGTTCATTTAATTTAATGATTTAAAACAAATTGTTTTTAGGATACATGATAAAACAGCAGACAACAGTAGAGAGGGATTTTTGGTCAATGGAACTGAAACATGCTCTTGTTATATAAAAGATATGAAGTGTCTTTCTAGCTGCCCAGTAAGTTAGGCGCTGCCTTTTTCCAATATTTCTGCCTCATGGAATTGAGCATGCTTGAATTGAATTCATAGGAGTGGGCCACATATGCGTCGTACAGAGTGTTTAGCTCAAGGACAGAGGGACACCCTTCTCATACAGGGCTACTTGAGTGTCCTGACATAGGATTGTGTGTAATAGGGCTAGATCCATGGGTGAGAGCCTGTGACAAGAGCAGGTCCCTGTTGTGGGGTGCTGTGGGTGAGAAGAAGTTCCCATCCCCTTCAGTCATTTCTGGGAGTGATTAAAGTCCTCACAGCTCCACACTGTAAATCCATACCATGAACAGTTTCTCAAATAGCCCAAATGCCTTTGGAGAAAGTACAGCTTCTAGTATTGTGTCCTATGTATCTGTTGATTGTGGAAAGATCCCATCCACAGTTTTGTTAATTTCCATATGCTTTGACTGAGAGATCTGATAGGAACACGTACTTTTTTTGTTTCTTCTTCTTCTTCCTTGACAGCTACTTGCACAGACGAGCACAGATCTATCACGTAAGTATGAGCATTGCAGTTCTATCCAACCTTATCATAACCTTGCCAAGTAAAGGAGGATTTCCTTAGCTTCTTGGAAGAAGACATTGATCATTAATTCCATTCATAGCCCTTGTCTCCATGCCTCTTCTCTATCGGAACTTTACTAACTTCAATTTGTAGCCTTTTCTATTTCATAGCACTTAAAATCTTCCAGGATCAGTTCATTCTAGTAAAAATATTTTTAATGCACTGCTCTCAAGGTATTTTGGGGATACAACGCTGCCCTTCTGTTAACTGTGACAGGACAACTAATGACTCACTCAGAAAATGACTATCAGCTCAGTAACATTCTCCCTCACAAATAATTCTCAATATGTATTCTGAATATTTTGAAGAGAGCTTTTCTAGAAAACAACCTTGGAGTGATGAATGTTACCAAATGGAATATTTTCAGAAGTCTTTCATGCTAATTCATGAAGCTATTCTCTTCCCATAAAACAATTAGAAATCTTCCCCATTTACAACAACCTGAATGAGGCAAGTGATACTCATCTGAGTGTATGACAAACTCTTTCCCTTTGGGGGACATCCACAGAATGCTGGGAGAAAGACAGAAAACTTTCAAGTCAATCTTGCAACCCTTTTCTTTCCTTCATCAGCATTTGCTAAAATCTATACTGGTTCTATTAACATAATAGAGTGGGTCTAACTTATGTTGCAGCATGCAGTTGGGTCCTGTACGTACACAAGTCATGATATCCCCTGACAGGGTATGAGAATTGGAACTTGTGGCTTGTCACCTTCTCATATGCTTGGCTTTTCCTTGGAAGTATCCCTGAGCACACAGGAGAAGAGGAAGCCTTAGCGCACTCCAACAGGCTGATCAAGGAAGGAGGACTGTGGGTTGCAACATGAAGAAAGGGCTGCTCTGTAAGCAGATGCATCCATTTCATCCACGTTTTCAGATTGTCACTTAGATGCCTGACTTACTCCACCAGAACTGTATTCGTATCTTTTTAATATTATTATTATTATTATTATTATTATTATTATTATTAATGCCTTTGTACTGTGAATCTTGGATTATTAAATGTTGTCAGGCTTTTGCCTTGATAAACTTTTGTTTTTTGATATTTTGTGAAATTTCAAGGATTTGATGTAGTCTTTGAAGTTCCGTGTGTATAGTTGTTAGGGGACATTTTGACTTTCAGTAATCAAAAGACCCCCAAATGTATCTTTGTTGATTGCTGTTAATTTGTTGTAACTGGCATTAAATGATAATATTTTGAAGGAAATTGCTTGAATTTACTGACTTATGGTAAATCTGCAGATTGTATTTGAAGAAGTTTATGGCAGCTTCAAATGCACATGACACTTTGTTGGATTTTTATTTCCAGGAGAAACCACTATCTGACACTTAGGGTTGCCTTCATCTTTTGACATATTTTGTACTCAGATTACACTTCTTCCCTTGATTTAGAGCAAATGTTATTAGGAAATTATTGGTTTTTTCTATTCCTTTTTTCAATTTTGACAAAGGTTGAGCGCATGCCATGGTCCAGTCTTCCCCTCTGCCTCTTTAGATTTAGAAGAGGTAGAATTTCAGCTGTGCAAAGCACTGAAAATTTGTGTTTGGAGTAATGGCCAAACATAACTCAAGGAAGGGAACTGTGCACTCTGTGATCTGGAAAGCTTATGTCAGAGTTCAGAGATCACACAAAATATGGGACATGTCTTACGCAAACAGCTTTTGAATAGGTCTGAGACTTTTTTTCAGAATGGGAACAGAAGTTCACAAATGCAACAAAAAATACTATTCTGCTCACACTGCTGGTTTTCCAATGGACTGTTCTCATATTCCACAAGATTAATATATCATGCGGAAAGCTCAGATCCCAGATGCGTGCCTTTTGGTTTCATACAGCAATGAAGTCCTTAATGGAAGCTCCTAGCTCTGCTTTGTAAGGGATGGCACAAGGGAAACATGCTGCTGCTGAAACACAGATGACACAGTGACTGCAATGGGAAAATTAAATGTTACAGATTTAATATGCAGTAAGTAATTATATTTTGTCTAACTGCCTTTTAATTGCTGACAACTTTTTCTTCTGTTTTTAATTTGACTGTCCATGTGTGACAAACCAACCTGTGAAGAACAGCTATGGCTACAAATTGATCATATGGTGCTTTTGATGACCAGAAATGTATTATTGATTCTCTTTCTGCTTTATATTCATTCCTGTCCACAAGTCTGGCTGCACAAGTCACCTCAAGGGCAGCAGCAGTGGCATCCTTATAAGAGTTTTGATTTCATGTTTTTTTGATCTAGGGCTTTCCCCAACAATTATAAATATTGATGCATCAGCTTTTAGGGTTAATGTCCTCATATCACTTACAAGTGTTTTTGCCACAAGCAGGCTGATTGTAAAAGACTTGGATAGACATCCTGGAGTCTTCTAAATGCAGGTCTAACCCAACACGAAGATGACCTTACAAAGCCTTGTTGAAAGTTTTGGTCTTGAGGAGGTGTCAGTCTTTGCTGTCACTCCAGTTACAGCTCTCAGGAAGGTCTGAAATGAAGGTAAATTGGAAACAAGTTTGGAATGGGGCATATTTAAAGAAAACTGGGAGAAGTCCTTCCCTTCTCTGAGGTAGGAAGCACAGGTATCTTGTTTTCAGTTTTATAGCCAGCCACCATCTTAGTATGCTCGGAGATATGACTTAAAATGTTAGTTATTATTTTCTTCTTAGTGAACTATTTCTTGATTTAGATATCAGACAGGTGTATTTCTATGATCTATAATGTGCTAGTGGACACTGCTCACTACTTAACAAAATATCGAGGAATTTTTTTCTGAGAAAACATCACATTCTTTTTCGTTTCCTGTCCCCTTTATTTTAGCATATTTGTATGTATTTATTTTATTTGTAGCTGCATGCACTTCTCCCAGCTATATAATTTTGCATCTTGCTATTTCTGTTATGAGGTTTTATTTTTCTTCTCCTACTCATCCATTAATAATAAAAATTGTCAGCAAACATCCCTTGCTCTTTTGCCTACAAAAAAATGAAGATGAGAAGGTCAAAGGAAGAAGCAATCTGCTCTAGCCCAGCAAAATATGAGCTGAATATGTGATCATACCATCTACTCGTACCAACAAAAAAAAGAAGAAAATCCAAATTGCTCTTTCCAATCTCTTTTTACTGAGGCACAAGAGGGCAGTGTTTCATAAACTCTAACCCGTCTTCTGCTCACCATTACAACAAAGCCAGGACTGGCATTAATCTAGCATCAGACTAAAACCCAAAAGATCAGTGTTAAATGTAAATAGCCCACTGGCAGAGGATCCTTGTTATAATAAGAAGAAAGACTTCAAGCCAGTAAATCAATCCATTCCAAAACTTGCAGAAATATCTGAAAGACCGGTGATGTTACAAAGAAATAACAGCAACAATGAAAAATTTAATGAAAAATTTAATAAAAAATTAGCTTCAAATCCAAAAGTAAGTAGTATTAATTTTCTGTTGATTAGAGAATATGGACGGCTACACTAGGAAAACAACAACGCTAGTCAAAGAAAAAAGATATCAGTATGAACCTTATAAAAAACATAAGAAAAAACGTGCGTATGTGTGCTCGTGTGTGTGTGTTCATATGCATGTGTGTCTGTCTGTATACATATATGCAGGAAGAAACAGGAGGAGAGTGAGATACATACAGGTACTGAAGAACACACAAGTATCGGAAACTTAATGGCAGAAGAAAATTAGGAGTTATTCATGCCTTAATTTAGGAACCTAATCTGAATCTTTCTTTTTTGTCTCTCAGCTAATTTACACAATTCCTCACTCAACTGGTTTTTGGAGATTCCTGTCATAAGTGTCAGATGCTCTCTCTGCTTCTTACTGGGAGTCTGTGCACCTGATTTAGGGCTTTTAGTTCCACAAGATGGAAGGATTGAGGTCAGACACTTTTGAGGTTCCAGCTCTAAATATATGACCAATCTCTCACATTAGGAAAAAAAAAGAAAAAGATAATTCTTTTAAGTCACGATGAATCCAACTCTAGATATCTGTGGGCCTAAATTTGGAGATGAAACTTTCAGATGTATTCTTGAGATCTTGATGGCTTCATAATAGCACCTATAAGGCAGACATCCAGCTCCCACTTAGAGGAGAACTAAGGCCCCTGCTCAACACTCATTCTAATAAATGGTTTACTGAGTCATATCTTGACCTTGGAATAAGCAGCAACTCTCTCAGTTTGTCCTAAAAGCACCTGCTTGGCTTGAAACCATGCATTTGTTCTACACAAAAATAGATACTGGTCAACCTGATGCACCAGCCTATTTTATTGTAACTCCAGGAAAGCAGCTTGTGTACTGCCCTTGAAGAATTAATTTTTTTTTAATGTCTGTGTACTTGCCTTTTTTAATAATCCACTAGCCTCTTTGTTTTGGCATAGATAGGTTCACCACTTAGCATGCAATATATTTCCTAGAACAAGAATCAGCATCTTCAGCTATGTCTTAATAATCAGCTATCTTGGAGTAAAGTTAGTCCAGTATTATTTATTATAGCTGAAAAAGTAATAGTCTTTATATAAAGCTAGCAATGGATTCTTCACGTGCTGGCCAGTTTGCTTTGCTCTAGCACAGCTAGAGGCTAAAGTAATATTTGTCTATAAATGACGTGAATTGTTTCCCAGCAAACTGTGGACCATTGTATGTGACAAGTTCCTAGATTTTCTCACCATGCAAAAACATAGTCTTAAGGCTATTTATGACACTTGAGATAGAAAGGTCAGAGAAGTGTTCAATTTCTAAGTATCTGGAAAAGCTGCAAAGTGCATCTAAGTGCTTCTATCTCTTCAACTTACAGCTGTCATCCTCTACTTCTTTCCAATGTCCAACTGCAAATTAAGAAGAGAATTCTTCTGGACAAGCAACCGAAACTTCTTGGCTAACCTCTGAATTTGTTATAAACACTTTGATATCTTTCATTCTCCCAGACTATGAGGGAGACATTCTTTTCTAGTTTGAATTACTGCCATTGTATGAGTCTTGGAAGGGTTCTCCCTCTGCATACAGGCTGCATCTGCAAAGCAGTGTACCCATGGACTGGACAAGGCTACTTTCAGGGAGGAAGGAAAAGTACACATTCACAAGTAAAGTAAGCTAAGTAATTTCCTTCTGAAGCTGTCAAGCCTAAGCCAAGGAAGCATCCGTATTTCCATACATGCCAGCAATTCTGTATCTAATTTTATCCAAGTAGAAACACGGGTTATTGACTAAAGCTGTCCACACGTGGATTTACATATCCTCAGTTTCTAAGCATTGAGTTATAATAGTAACTCCCATAACTACTGTACATTATTCCTGTGCTTTCATATGCTTTCCTCACAGGGATCAAAGAATCACAGAATGGTAGGGGTTGGAAGGGACCTCTGGAGATCATCTAGTCCAACGCCCCTGCCACAGCAAGGTCATCTAAAGCAGGTTGCATAAGATTACGTCCAGGCAGATTTTTAATATCTCCAGAGAAGGAGACTCCACAACCTCTCTGGATACTTTTAGTAAATAGTTCTACTAATTCACTGTATGTAGTCAATCCTTTTTTTTCCCCTTTCTTTGAAAAAAATCTCCAGTTTGAAATGCCCAGGCTGCTGAAGTATGGCAAATGATGCAGTTATAAGATTTCTTTCACATACGTATTTCTTATTTCCTGGTTTCATACCTATGCCTGAGAAGAGAGTGATCTGGATTAGCTTTGCTTCTGCCTAGTTTAACATTTGGGGCCATAAATTCATGAACGCCAAGGATATATAAAATCAAGAGAAGAAGCTCTGAGATCTCAAAGTGGAAAGCTGAACATACCTTTGATCTCAAGATATTTCAGAGAGTTATCATCTTGATCCATAGAACCATCTGGGCCAACTTAATTTTTTAGCACTGGACACTCTACAACTTAAGAAATTTTTTAATGTGATTAAATGCACTGGGCAATTTAAGCTATTCTTGTACCACTCACTTTAAAATTATGTCTAGACAGGAAATTGGCAACTCCCACCACATTGCCAAGCAAGCACCTGATCTGCCTGTAGACTGTACCTGACTGTGTATGGAAACACAATCCTCTTTGGCAGAAGAGAATCAGGTCAGAAAATACTTAAACAAACTGGGCATACATAAGTCCATGAGGCCTGATGGGATGTACCCACGAGTGCTGAGCAAGCTGGCAGATGTCATTGTGAGGCCACTGTTGATTGTCTTTAAACAATCATGGCAATTGGAAGGGGTGACTGAGGACTGCAGGAAAGTAAATGTCACTCCTATCATCAAAAAGTGCAAAGAGGAGGACCCAGAAAACTACAGGCAAGTCTGCCTCAATTCGATTCCTTAGGAAGCTGAGGGAGCAACTAATCCTGGAAACCATTTCCAGTCTCATGAAGGACAAGAAAGTCATTGCAAGAAGTCGGCATGGATTCATCAAGAGGAAGTCACACTTGGCCAAAATTATAACCTTCTGTAATTAATAAACTGGCTTGGTAGCTGAGGGGAGAGCAGTGGATATTGTCTACCTATTGTTCAGTAAGGCTTTTGACAATGTCTCTCGTAATGTCATCATAGAGAAGGTGATGAAGTATGGGCGGGGTGAGCAGACAGTGAGGTGGATTGAAAACTGGCTGAATGGTCAAGTCCAGAGGCTTTTAATCAGTGGCAAGAAGTCTAGCTGGAGGCCAACAGCTATTAGTGTACCCCAGGGGCCAATACTGGGTCCAGTCCTCTTCAACATCTTCCTCAATGAGGTGGATGATGGGGCAGAGTGTACCCTGAGCAGCTTTGCTGAAGACAGAAAACTCGGATAAGTAGCTGATATGTGAGAGGGTTGTGTTTCTGTCCAGATAGACCTTGACAGTCTGGAGAAATGGTCTGACAGGAACCGTGTGAAGTTTAACAAGGAGAAGTGCAGAGTCCTGTACTTGGGGAATTACAACCTTATGCATCGTTACATGCTAGGGGGTGACCCACCGGAAAGCAGCTTGGCAGAAAAAGACTTGGGGGTCCTGATGGACACCAAGTTGAAAATGAGCCAGCAATGTGCCCCTGCAACAAAAGAGGCTAGTGGAATCCTGGCTGCTTTAGGAGGAGTGTTTCCGGCAGGTTGAAGGAGGTGATCCTTCCCTTCTACTCAGCATTCCTGAGACCACATCTGGAGTACTGTGTCCAGTTCTGGGCTCCCCAGTGCAAGAGAGATACAGACATACTGGAGAGAGTCTAGCAAAGAGCCACAAAGATAATTAAGGGACTGGAGCGTCTCTTACAAGGAAAGGCTGAGAGAGCTGGGACTGTTTGGTCTAGAGAAGAGAAGGCTCAGGGGAGATCTTATCAATATTTGTAGATATCCAGAGGAAAGGTGTAAAGAAGTTGGAGCCAGGCTCTTTTCAGTGGTGTCCAGTGACAGGACAAGAGGCACGGGCACAAACTGAAACACAGGAGTTTCTGCCTAAACAAGGAACCCTAAACAAGGGTGGCCAATCACCGGAACAAGTTCCCTAGAGAGGTTGTGGGTCTCCATCCTTGGAGGTATCCAAAAGATGTCTGGACATGGTCCTGGGCAACCGTCTCTAGGTGGCCCTGCTTGAGCAGGGTGTTGGACCAGATGACCTCCAGAGGTCCCTGCCAACCTCAGCCATTCTGTGATTGTGTGATTTTGTGATTCTGTTGCTGCATTTTATAAACCACAAATTTAAAACAGATAAATATTTCATTATTTTTTTACATACCATTGTACAACTTTCCCCCCGACAGCAAGGGTAATGAAAGACTATAGTTATTTGTTTACAACTTGAAGCAGTAGGCTACTAGTTTCTGCTTAATCGTCTTTCATTTCAGTTATAACCGCTGGTGCCACACAGAACGATTGGCATATCAGCATCACAACAACTCATAAAAGAAGCACTTCGCGCTGCTGAATGCCTCTCTCACGCTGTGCTGTTCTTTCTCACGAGTTTACTTATTGGCTGTAACATATTAGGGTGCCTTTGAAAGAATAATTTCAAATACCAGTAATCATCTAAATGATATCTCAATGGAATTAAGGCTTTCTGTACTTTAATCTGATCTGCTACATAAGGGAAAATTCAGACTTTTACAGAAAAAATCTTATGTAATCTCGTATGCTATGTTTAAATTACCATTTTTCTTTCTTATTGCAAAGAATTCAAATTTTAAAATTGTTTCACATCTTCTAGTAGTTTGTTTAAAAAAAAATTATATATTCTACAAAATGAAGTGAGAATAAGGTTTATTGGATTCACTGATTCTGAAATCCTTTTCATCCTGTGACTATGCTCCAAGACTACATCTTGCTCCATAGTTACTTATTGTGATAACTAGTGGCAGAGAAATACTGAATCTAGTTTTTAATTTGTTCAAATAACTGCAGTGATTAATGAATAGGATTAATCTTATCCAACTCAACAATCTGAAAGTTAAAAATTTGTTAAAATTTGGTCCAAGTTTAGGCATCCTCAGCAATGAAGACAGACAGAGAGATTCCCAAGGGACAAGTCGTGCTACTTTTTCTAGAGGCAAAACTTATGAAGAAGATGTATCATTCATCCCTTCCTTTGATGACAGAAGGAACCTAAGAGCCCAGTTTCCTCTCTATGACTAACTTTCAGAGAGCGTATAAGCAGAAATGAATTCCATCCCAAAATTCATTGCAGTATATCTGAACTAATCAGTGAAAGGGTTGATTCAGTAAGCTTGTATGAGCTGAGTTAATTCCCAGAATACAGAGTAAGATAAACCAATCAGAGAACAATAAAAATCACAGTAAGAGCTGATTACCAGCTCAGTGATTTATTAGTCATTTTTTGCAACTTGCTCTGGGCTCTTTAGTTAACATGGCTAAAGGCTGTAAAGGTAAGAGGGATTCGCCCACTGCTCTGGGGTCTAGCAGCAGGACTATTTATCACATTCAGCATCTGTCTCAAAGCTCTTCTACTTTCCTGTTCTGCAGTACTTTATTTTTCCATTACTTGTGTCATTGTCCAGTTTATCTGACAGAATCAGGAAGTCTGCGTTGAAGTTTTCAACCAAGTATTTTTAGGAGTGATTTACCTGACTATTCTTTGCCAAGAATACACAATAAAATCTTTCTTATCATTAGTTGTTCTTTGTTTTGCATTAGCATTCCATATATGTTTGTGGGGAGATGTATGTTGCTTTGGGAAAGGGTGCCTTACTAGAGATGAGAAGACTGAAGAAACACAGCGGTTCAACAATTTCCAATTAAATCCTGAGCACTTACTGGCACACGCTCAAGTGCAAAGCTTTTCAAATATATAGATGATTAGTATGAATGGTGCCCATTTCACAAGTACGTGCTGTCCTCCAAGGTAAGGTGACTCTCTTGTATTAATAGTCTTTTACCTACAGAAAGGTGAAGCACTACTTCAGAGCTGCATTCTCATTAGGCTACTTGTTTTGAAGAGCACAGTATGTCCTCACCCACACTGTACCTGTGTTTTCTGTTTGTGACATCCACAGTTATCACAAGGCCCACCAAACAGTAGTGACCACCTAGATCAATTTTACGCTGAAGACAGAAATATCTTAAACGTATTTTTTGAGATAATTTACATTGCTTTCAGATACGTTAGGATATAACTTGCCAAGTCTGGGCTGTTGAGTCCAGATAGCTAACTGAGCACTGAATGAGTTTTAAATGTGTCCAAGGCAGATGGAAGAGAGGGAGGAATGGATGGAAGAAAAAAAAAAACAACCAAAAAAACCCACAAACAAACAAAAACCAACCAAACAAAAAAAGCAAGATAACAGAAGAGCAAGAAAGAGAAGGGAAGGGAAGGGCAGGAGACAGAACAGGGACCAAAGAAGAGCTAAAATGATGAGGAACTAATCAATGCCAGAGCATCCCTGGCTAAGGCATCATCCATGGAAATGTCGAGATTTCAGTATGAACTGTCATACTGGCCTTAACTCAATAAATACTGATCATTTTCACAGTGATAAAAAAGGACTGAACAGTATGTGAGAGACATATTCACAGTGGCTGAGAGCAGAGTGTCTTTCAGTCACATTGCCTTCCAGTAACCCTGTGGTGAACTAGGAATACAGTGCTAAGTACCAAGTTAGAGACCAAAAGTTCTGAAGCTACAATGAAATGGTAACAAATGGATATGCTACGTGCTCCTGGCAGATGTGACCAAGGGCTTATGGGGTAACCATGCCCTTCTGAAGGCCAGCTGTAGGCCTGGGGTATCCCAAATGCCACTACATACCTATGTTTTGGCAACTGAACTGAGCGCTTAATGCCAGTGTTTAACATCAAGCACACATGAAATCTTTAGTAGCTATAAAAATTGAAATGATGCTACAGTTTGTTTCTTTGAATTTCAGCACCCCAGGAGCTAAGTATTAATTTTCATTGTGTGTAACAATAAATCTCAGTTTAACACCTTTTTGGTAGTGTTCCAATGAAACTGTTTGTTTTCCAGCTGGTGCATCACATAATACTATATCCCAGATGATTTTGAACATTAAACTATGCTGATTTTGCATCACCTTTCTCATCTGTCTACTGGGAATTGGACACATCATATCCCCAGCTGAGGCCCCTTTACAGTTTGCGTTTCTCTTCAGGTACAGAGCAAAATTTTCAAACTCATGTAAGACAATGGGTACCACGAAAGAAACAACTGACTTGCCTGTTTGTTTGCTTGTTTTCCATTTTTTATAATCTACAGCTTAAAGAGAATGAGGTGACCACCTCTGAAAAACTGGTGAAAATATTGGAAAAAAGCTGAAGACTGCTTATGCAACTCTAATATTTTAAAAGGGTAAAAAGAAAAAGCTAGGAAGTCATAAATCATTTAGTGTGACCTATAAGCTGAATATCTAATGGGGTGTTCAATTTAGGACCCAAAAAAGTAAGCCTCTAATTAGCGCTAGTTATTAGAGTTTCTTGGGAAGTTGAACTCCTTAAACAAACTTGATGGTGTTTTCAGAGACTAGATGAAAGTTGTGGTAGTTATTACTAAAGACAGAGTTTTCTTCAAAGATTTTGACATGCATTTTGATTAAAAGACATGCATAGGTGGAATTTACAATCTGACTGGACTAGAAACAAGCTCATTGACAAATTTTGAAATGTGAGATATATATGAACAAATACAGTTATTCAAGCAGGATCTTTTAGAGACCAATTCTCTATTTGGCCCTACTTAGTTTCTTTGTCATCTGTTGGGATGGTGATATCAAATACTTCCTGGAGAAGCCTGCAGGTGGCATACGGACTAGGAATTATGGTACATTTTAGCTATATTACAGAGTCATGGACTGATGTGAATTTCCTGGTTAAATGATCACCACTGTGTTTGTATGCTAGCTAGACGCAAGCAAGCAAAGAAGGCAGATTAAAACTACTGAAATTCAAGAATCACTTCCGAGAGGGAGACACACAGAGAGAGGACTACAGCATAAGTATAGATAAGTATCTAAGGATAAGTTCTCAGAACAATTTTGCGGCCCAAATGCTGCTATATTCATAAAAAGAAGAAATATCACAGAACAGATGGAAATTGAGGTTTGCATCTGCACATTACACTGATGAATCAAATGGTAAAATATAATGTCCCCTTCTGGGATCCATACGTGGAGAATAGTGTTGAAAGCATAAAGACGTTTCAAATTAGTGCTCCAAAAATTATGTGTAGCTGAAAAACAAGCCTTTAAGAGCTCATCTGATCAAGGACTTGTGTGGAATGTTTCTGAATCCCTATGGAAACCTGTCTATGCACAGGAAAAAAAATTAGATAATGGAATACTTTTCAATTTTGCCAACCAAAGTGTAACAGGATCTAATAGTTTGAAGTTGATGTTAGACAAACTCAACCTTGAAATTAGAAGCAATTTTGTGGCTGTAAGGGCAATTAAACTGTTTCCAGGGAAAATGGTAAACTAACCACCCCTTAACGTGTTTTGAATGAGACCAGTTTTTTCCCCTAAATAATATAGTTCAATATAGTTTCTGGGAGAAATTCCAGGCCTATAGGACTGTTTGAGTTAGTTGACTGGGATTATTCTTTTCAAGCATGAAGCTGTGAATTTATGTGTTGGTTTATTCATTTCCTTCTTTGCTGAACTTTAAGAAAAGAGTATTGCCCTAAGGCTTCAGCTGCTCTCCCACTGGGGTTAGGAAGAACAGTATTCCTAGAGGCACAACTGATCAGATGTGTTCTTGATTGCAGTTGTTTTTTTCTCTCTTTCTCTGAAACATCACTCAGTAGTATAGCGATGACTAGATGGAAGAGTAGGAAGATTTTTTTTTGTCAAAATTCAGGGGGAAAAGGGGAAGGGGAAGGGAAGGGAAGGGAAGGGAAGGGAAGGGAAGGGAAGGGAAGGGAAGGGAAGGGAAGGGAAGGGAAGGGAAGGGAAGGGAAGGGAAGGGAAGGGAAGGGAAGGGAAGGGAAGGGAAGGGAAGGGAAGGGAAGGGAAGGGAAGGGAAGGGAAGGGAAGGGAAGGGAAGGGAAGGGAAGGGAAGGGAAGGGAAGGGAAGGGAAGGGAAGGGAAGGGAAGGGAAGGGAAGGGAAGGGAAGGGAGAGAAGGAGGAAAAGTTGACTTTCTTTGAAACTTGGATGAGAACTTGACAGTTTCATCTGCTTGGGCCATATGTATGCTTATGACAGCCGGTCAGTTCCCTGCCATTGCAGAGGCCTCTGGGCATTGTCAGTATTTGGAACTGTGCTGTTCCCTCTCTGTAGAACAAGGTTCAGTGTTGTGCTGTAACCAGAGACTGCATATTTAACACAGACATATCTGGAAGACGTATCTGGATGTATATGGGCGTGTTACAACAGAAGTCTGAATGGATGATACAATGAGCCTTTTGGCATTAATTATTTTTATTTTGTTTGGTTTTCCTCTGATGATTTGTCAGCCTACCAGTCCATCAAGAATACAGTCATGGCAATCACCTTATCTGTGCCACTCTTTGAACATAATGGATCCTCACTGGTTTGTGTTGGCTTTACTGGCACAATTTTGCATTAGCACTGAAACTGTGTCAAAAGCTGGCCCTTCTATCCTTTTTAATGAAATTGAGTCACTGCTTTACCTAAAAGTCTGGCCATAGAGTTGCTGAAGTTCACTTATCAGTGAGGGCCTAAGAACTCAGAACAAAGTGCGAGAAGCTGATCTCTTTACAACAACAAGCTGTCAGTGATTTTTCATAGCAAAAAAAAACCAGAGAAAACAAGAAAAATTTTTTTCTGTTTCTTTCGAAAGCTGTAATGTAAACACAATAGCAGAAGAATTTGAAAAAAGAGGCTCTAAGGAATGTTTGCCCTTAAAGAAGCAGAAAGGGAAGGACAATTACAGTTTACCTATATTTAGGCATACACAATCTGCATAGCTTTTCAGTCATTATGTCTTATCTTAGTTCTATGGCAGATAACATCAAAGATGCCTAAATGACCGTAAAGAAACCAAGTGTCATACATTGTCTGTGATTTCCACTTTGAGCATTCTGCTCCTCAAGGCCCTTATCAAAAGTAAAAGCTTTTCATATTATGACCTCGCAGTCATTCCAATTCACTGGAATGACTTCTGACAACAGTGTTTGTTTTTTTGCTTTAAAAATATGAATCTTTGGTGGAAGTCAGCTTTTTCACTTTTAAGCTGGAGAAATTTTCATTGTGATCAGACTAGAGCTTCAAAAAGGAATTAAAACATAGTGAATAGACGAATTAAAATGAATTAAAATACAGTGAACAGACTTCAGGAAATCTATGTATAGTATAGAAAATATAGTAAAGGCATTTGCACAAAGTATTGGCTGTAAATAAATCTTAAAAGTATAAAAATAGACCAGTAGAGTACAAATTAGATTAGGAATACCTTGTAATTTTTGACTGTACATGAAGGACATTTGTAACAGTCAAAAACTATATCATAGTCTATCAAACAATTCAGATCACGGAAAAGAAATTATGAAGCCGTCAGCATATATAAGATGTATATATAGATATGCGTGCGTATATATATATCTTAGCGAAGACAAAGGGATCTCCTAGACAGGGAGTTTAATTTTCTGCCACTTCAGCCCTTTGTATTCCTTTGTAGCTTTTCATTTCATGGTTTCAAAAATAGCCAGTACTGTCCCTCAGAGCAGCTTATTAGTGCTGTTTCAAGGTTTTTTCCACCTTTGAGGTATGGCTGAAGGGAGCTAGTTGACCCTCAATATGGAAAAACAAACAGGTCTATGAGACAGGAACTGATTGTTAAACAAATGTACTCGACTGAAACTGAGATGGTGTACCAGTAAAGAGACAATTTGGGTAAATTGTTTCACAAGTGATGGACAGCATGTACCAAAGCATACGCCTGAACAGATTGGACAATACCTTCAGGAATAAGCTGAGTGTACATGAATGAAAAAAGATAAACAGCCACTTAAGAGAATTTTCAGGATTAATATATCATAAGCTGAGTAGGTTTGCAAAACATAATTAAGCAGGAAAAGCAGGATGTTAATTCCTTCCTACTTGTCTGCCTGTCTGTGTGCCTTCCTTCCTTTCTTCCATCCTGCCTTCCCATTTCTCTCTTCCCATATCTAATGCTGTTAGAGTGAAAGTCTTGGGAAAAAATTAAGGTGATTATTAGACAATTTGGACCTGTTTTTCAAAATGTCCTCACCTCATATATTATATAATATATATTATATAATATATATAATATGTGTGTGTGTATATATAACATCAGGCTTTGAAGAAGAATTGCACGCACATAAGAAATGCAAAACTCTAAGACTCTTAAGACTAATAACTCAGACACTCATTCTAATTTAGTAGAAAAATAATTTACTACTGGAATTAAAACAATGTAATACGAAGATGCTGTTAGAGTAAGGATTGTTCTATTCACTCATATGTAATCAAAGCTTGCCAATAATGGGTGAGAAAAGATTTCCTATCCTTAGAACCACCAATCCAGAAAAATCAAAGGCTTCCCATATTTTAATTCACCACTCACTATTTAAAAGTATTTGACTACTAGAGGTTATATTTCTAAGATATTTTTATTTCTTTTAAATGCTTGTTTTCCTGAAATGCTGAGCATTTATAAAACCCATTGACCCAGTAGAGAGCCGAAATGATCCATCTGTCATGTGGTTGGATCCTTCTGAGCATCTTAAGACAGCAAACTAAAACGGTGGGTACAATGATAATTTGATAGCAAAACCCCCCTTGGCTACAATGGAATGTACTTTCTTATCAAGAATGTTTATTTCAAACTATGTACTACACAATGTCTTTTTTTCACTTAAGTTAATTTACATGTCTTTAGGCCCAAATGGACAGTTATGCCCATGTGATGGTTACCAGGGTAAGATCTTTGAGATTCATTGACTCGAAGCTTTCACACGCTGGTCTGGCCATATGCTGTTACTAAACACTCATTTTTAATTACAGGTTTGAAGAGTTTTTCTAAGGATTTTTTTTTCCAAGGAAAACAACAATTTTAGGAATGTTCTTTCTCTTCTGGAGACTACTAATTGAAGATTAGCTCATACATGCTCCAAATACTTATCCTTTTCTCCTCCAAATAAAAATACTAAACGAGCCTTTCTAAATAAAACATAAACATTTATAACTGTTTTAAAAATCTGCCGAGCAAGAAATTCTGCTCTGCCCTTCAGGCACAGTAAAAACTGCAACATGATACAGTTTAGCAGCCACTAATACCCATGTTTGTAAAACAAAAAGGTGTTATGTAAAATGGACACTGCTATCACAATAAATGAAACAGCATTGTTTTAAATTGAAAGAATTGCTATGACCTTTGTTTTGCCACTTCTTCTAGTGGATTGAAAGTTGGCATTTTTTAAAAAATCTTGAGGGGAGGAGAGAGAATGCATTTCAGAATGTTAAATGCAAATTTTTCAGCACCTGTCATTGCTTTACTTCAGCATTACCTTGAGCACACATTGTGCAGCTACTATGAAAGAGTCTGTGACTGCATTTTATTCCAAGACTGAAACACTTTTTAGATGATTTGCATTCTTCTCAATTCATTTTCCTTGAAAGGACCCAGAATTTTTTAGTTGTCTTCTACTTCCAGTCATCATAAGACAAAGTAAGCAATTATCATCTGATCCTATTTCATCAAATCATGCTAAATGTTAAACTGTCAAGCTTGCTTTGAAATTCTGCAGGGTCTCCAAGAGAAGAGTTTTCAAGCTCTCTACTCAGTTTTCTCCAGCACCAGCTTGCATACTGGTAAAAACTGTATGTAGAGTTTTTCCAGTTTAACACAGTGTAACAAAGAGCCCTTTGGGTTAACTGGGCCTGGGGAAAGCTGGGTGACATCTTTCAAACTTTGGCCAGGAAGAAATGTGGAGGAAGCAGACTTGGATTATAGAAACAAGCAGTGCAAGCACACTCGAAGACCCCAAGGTAAACCAGATGCTGGATTCTCTCTAGGAGGGCTCTCATATCAATATCATCCAGGAAAAAAAAAAAAAGGTGGAATTCATTTTCAACTGACACTTACATTGCTCTGGGAAGTGGTTGCCAAGCATTCAGTTCCTGTGCAAGTATAGCCCACACCTCCTTGCTCGGAAGAATCTGATAGTGCACAGGAAAAAGTATAAATTCAGAGCACACTGAGCTGAGAAACAATAATCTCAGACGTCTCATGGAGGATCTTATTAAGAATTTGAACTTGTACTGTGATGAAACAATCACCACTGTTTGAAAGTAGAGACCATACGCTTGTATGGAAAAGCACAGAAAAAGCAATTTTTCTAGAGCAGTAAATTTTAGAGACGGAGAATTCTTCAGAGAACACAGAGATTATTTCTAATCATGTGAAAATTTTACCTTTTAAAAATAGAAAATCTCATCCAACTGAATCCAGGTAAATCTCACTGTAAAGATTAAAAATTTTCAAGGAAGCAGACTGTGTTAAAAAAATATAAAAATGAACACAGGTAAAACCAGACTGAGGAGGAAAAAAAACCCAAAGATGAACATCGTGCTTCTCCTGCTGAAGATCTCAGTATGCTAACAACAAATCTTAACTTTTCCTCGCTCTTCTGAGAAAGACTGAAATTTTCAGTCTTAGGACCCAGAGGAATACTAATAAGGTGAGTACAATATCAGAGAAGAGGGAACAATACTAGCAAGGTTATTTTATACAATAATTTAATCTGTAATATTAATGAGCCTTTTCTGTATTCATTAGATAATTTGGACTATTAATTCATTAAAACATTTTCTGGACTAAAAGTAAAGTCTTAACATATATGATGTGTTTCTCTTTGGCCATAAAAGTATTTTGACTATAACTCTTGGAGGCCCTCTCCTCCTCTGTACTTGGAGAATTGTTCTGAAGGTTTCTTACTGTCATGATTAAAAGCCTTCCCAAGGTTTCAAAGTATCATCATTGTCAGTTTATTTCCAGTTATTCTGGTGCCAGCATCAGTCTATGGCTTTCATAACTGTTTTACCCCATGTTTCATTTATGTTTGCTATCTTAAATTGTCTTTGCTTCAAAATGTACTCTGAAGTTTGCAGGATCCCGGCTGTGTGATATAAATCTGTATAAGGTCTGGTAAAAAGGAAACAGTGAGCAGATTCAGCAATGCATATTGTCCCATGCAGAGGCTTCCTCAAATGGATTTTTTTAGTGTTTTCTTTTTTAAAAAAAGTCAGTATTAGGGACAAATTTAGGCTTAACAGGGACCTGCTGATGGATATAAAGCAAGAACAAAAAAGTCAGACCAAAGACAAATTGTTACTCTATTTCTTCACATATTACATAATACCATTTTTAAGTAATCAAGAGTTTCTTGATTATTGTCAGACATATTCCAAATGTGTGTCCTACTTGATGGTACAACTAAGATAAACACCACTGGTCTAACAAAGCCTTGGAACCGAAAAAAGTAACCTAAAAACCTCCATAGAAATTTAGGGAATGAATCTGTGTATGCTGTGCTAATGATGCCTTATAAAAGTTACAAAAGGGAAGAGTTAAAGGGAAAGGTGAAATGTAGGAAAATAACAAGAGACTATATTTGGGAGTAAAGTTAGCTTTCTTGATAAAGGAATCATGCTGGCTATTTGCACCCTGTTGGAGATAAAAAATTGAACCACATGCAAAAACTTTTTCAGTCCTATGAAAAAGACAATTGCTAGTACAGTAGTAGAAGAATAAGAACAGAGTGAGACTGAAAACTGAAATCTTTAGAATATTTCATCACTTTATTAGCTTCACAGCTTCTCCAAGCAGAGTAAAAGTTAATATAAACAGCAACTCTCTAAAATATAATAGAGGGAGAAGTCTCAAAATACCATCAGACATGTGGGCTTCTTTTGTAAAACCAGAAAAATTCTTAATTGTATGGTCTTCAAGTTGACAAAATACAGTGCTGAGAAAATGTGACTGGGGCATTGTAAGCCAGAGAGGTCAATAACAGCCATACCAAGCCATACAACAGCTTCACTTCAACTTCACTGACTTTCAGGGATCCCTTTTTCACAGTGAGGCTGAAAGGATGGGAGAAGCTTTTTGCCATAGAGATAAGGCATTTAGATTATTACTATTTCGATCATTGGTCTTTCTCCATCTGAATATAAAATTCTTCTGGTCCAGGTTAATCCTTTTTGGCACTCTCATATGTCTTGCAGAAGTTGGCCAAAAGGGCTTTGGTTACCTTGGTAGGCTGGGATAAATAAGTATGTGCTGTGTGTAGGTTCAGATCTTCTTCGCCAATATAAAAACATGCCACTGTGGGACAATATATTATCCTGCATAATCAAGTATTGTTAGTCCTCGCTGATTAGAACAGAGCAGGAGGGCACACATCAGTATGCATAATATACACTCTGAGGAAACAGGAATAATTTGCTAGTGACAGGCAGAGCAACTTGACAGAGTCCAACCTTATCTATGAGATCAGATATTCTGAGAGGTAAGCAGAGCAACAAAAATAGGAGATAAGACGATTCAAAACTTCTTCCACCTTATGCGTATACTATCAGTAGTCTCACCATTTCTCTGCTCACTGTTGTATGTCTCCCACTCCTCATGCTTTTCACTGTGGTGTTCCTTGTGAAAATACCCAATAATGGAATCTTAGTCCTGTAGAGGGTAAAATAATTTTTCTTTATGAATATTTTCATCATGTTGACCTGGAAGTCTGGATTTGATCCACCAGTTCCCAAATCTCTAACAGTCTGTCAGTCCGATCTTCCCTGAAAACTATAACAAAGCAGTGTAAATAAATGCAGACTAATGACTACAGTTTTCAGAAAGTGAAAACTGATCAAGCTAAAACAAAACACTGTCCTGTTGCATCAATGGGCCAAAGCATTATCGTGCAGTTATATTTGAAAAAGTATAAAAACTCTTCTTAATAGATCATCTCCGAAAGACTTCTGATTTACCAATATATTGCATAAAAAATCCCCAAGGTTTTTTGCACAACACAGAATTACAAGAAAAAAACATTGTTTTTTAAATAAAAAAGGATTAAGAAGTAGCGGCATGTTGATGACTTACAGCTACAGCATAATTTTGTGTGAAATAAACAAGCAGAAGGATGCAAGTATTGCCTGAGTCTAAAAAGCTGCTAGGAAGATAAAAGGACAGCTGAGAATTATCAGAAGTGCAAACACAGTAATAAGGGTATGTCTACATGTCACGTCGCGACACCCCCAGGCATCTGAAAGGGCAGAACTACGTCCGACAATTTTCACTGCAATATCACGGAACAGAGTGCTACTTTACCTACAGGATAAATTATTGCAGGAAGTGTTACTCTTTTTCTGATTAGCTCAAGTAGCTCCACATAGCCCTGTAACATGCAGTGTATGCACAGAAGCAAAGGCTCTGATTTTAAACCGATAACTGAACCATGCTGCATTAGTTTAATGCTCTTTTGGAAAATCCTGCTTACTTGTGCCCCTCCTGACCACATACATGGAGGTCAATATGAGTTCTGTCACATTTAGTGGGTTAAGCCAGGTACTTTGCTGCCCTATCCTGAAATATCGATTCATCGAAACTGACAGAGTTTATAGATGAGAATTGTATGTCCACTTGCCCATTGTTTGTGAAAAGAAAAAACTTTTCATAAAAGTCAACACTAATTTTGCATAGAAATCATCTAAAAACCACAACAAAACAGGATCAAAAGTTAACAAGCAGATCAAAATAGGAATAAAAGTACCAAAAAAATGCTGTGCTTATAAATACAAGCCTTAATGTGAAATAAAAATATTTCTGAGAAAAGGAACTGAAGGACTTCACTGAGGATTAATTTCGTCCTGAAAAAGTTGATAATGCTGTTAAGATAGGAAGTTGAAACATTCAATAAATAAGAGGCAAAAGAATAAGTGATAGCATGATATACACTTAGCAATAGCTTAAAAACAACGCTCAGTGATCTCAATTCAAGCAGAAAAGAAAATCTTGTTTTCAGAAAAAAATAACATAATGTTTTAAGTCAACCTAGTTCTCTAAGCAGCAGGTTTTGCTATGTTTGATCACGACTGTCTTAAGAATTCTGGAGGCCCTATACATCATTTAAAAGCATGTTTATGTTCTGTGCATATGCAGTCTCCTCTATATCCCATGTGCAGTAAGAGATATGTGGGTTCAAGCTTATGAAGTCACTATGTGGGTAAGGCACAAATCCTGTGAAGTAACTTTACATCCCACACAGTCTATCACTAAATTCAATCTGGCAGTTTGAGTCATCAGACTGGCAAGGTCTAAAATACAATGCTGGAAATAATAAAAACTAGTTCTCAACTGCTTACCAGCCTAGAAATATTAGAGCAAGTGGACTGTCTGTAACAGTCTGAAACCTTTTAATTATGTCTCATATATTCTACGTTGCAACTTGAAAAGGTTTAAAAAATGTACATTGAGCAGAAAGCCGAAGTTTTCTAATAATTAAATGAACAGTTTTACTCTATAGGAGATTATCATCCCATAGAAGAATTTGAATAGAAATAGAACAATAAGTTTAACTGGAAGCAAATACAAGTTTCATGGGACTCGAAATTTTGAGGATAATAAACAGCTCAAATTTTAGTAGTTTACTGAAAAATAATGATGGCTGGTTGCCACTATAGTAAGAATTTAACTTCTTCAAACATTTAAAATTATTTTTGTGACGTTCTGGTTCATTTCCATGCATAGCCAGGTGATATCCTCTGTCCGCCAACCCACCTCCAGTGGCATAATGCCACTCTCGTAATGCTGTTGCACCAGATATCTCCGTTCATTCACTTGCTGCACTCTAAGAGATAAGCTCTCTGAAAGCAGGAGAATTTGCATTTTATATTGTATATGTGGTGGCTAAATCCACACATAGTGGAATTGTTAGGTTTAAAAGACTTTTTATGACATTCATCTGAAAAAGATCTCATAAATTCATTCTATTCAGAGCAGTAAATCTGACATTTAAAACAGAAGGCATTGTATGTTGGAAGGTACCTTTACGCTCTACGTAACATTACTTCTCAGATTAATCAGTAGTTTGTCTTATTCTCCTTTTATCAGGTAAAAATGTTAGATTGGAAGTTTGGGAAAGTGTACCCGTGATTTTCATTTTCCCTAAACACTCAGCTTACAGTTTCAATTTAGCAAATGTTTAGTTTTCAAAACCTTTGGTGAAATCACTATGGGAGTTGAAACATCCAATAAATAAGAGGCAAAAGAATAACTGTTAACATGATATGCACTTATGAATATGAAGGTGGCTCAGTCTTAATTTGCCTTTGCCGTATAAGGACAGGATACTGTATAATATATGATTATACATCCTATTTCTGTTGGCTCCCTAGTGCATTTAGTGCAGGTGATGCCTATTTGTGTATGACTAGTACGCTATGCATCAGTAACAACTCTGTGCGACTCGTCTCCACCTGAAAGTGCACCACTTCACAAAAAACTCAGTGGCAAATACATTATTTGGAAAGTGAAAGGCAGAATCCGTGAGCAGAGATCTCAGAGAGTGCCCTGAGTGTTGAGTACAGCTAAAAAGGGGCACAACTGGCACCACCTTCCCTAGCAGACAACTGCCTTTTTTGAGAAACATTTGCCATTTCAGATGTTTTAGCCATTTCAAAGCCTTAGAGTCCGGCATGATGAACTGCAGCACAGCAGCATCCCACAAGCTAAGCTGAGCTTCATCTCTGACACTCCTTATTCCTTGCAGTCCTGCCTCTTTCTTTTAACTTATTGCTATTTTTTCCCTTCATCTTGTTCTTAGAAATAACTTAAAAGTTTTGGCTGAATCACCAGGATGGGGAAAAGGGAGTCAGCCTGAGGCAGACACGTGGCATGAAGAAGGTCAGGGCAGATTGTTGAAAGTTTGGTGAAGTTAGGTACAAATTAAAACAGTCTCTTAAAAAGCAAAATGCCTGGAAAACTTAAAACTATTTTTTCCTCCTATATACAGGGTTATCCGAGGGCTGTATGCTGCTTTTGTCCGCGTGGCTATAGGGATGCCTCTAACACTGGGCCTTCTTCAGATTCCAGGAGAAGTAAAGAACACGGACATTTTCTGTATGGGTACAAACCTCAGTACCACAAAGACCTTTTATATGTTTTCACACAGAAAGCAAAAAATTAAAAGACACAAACCAGGAGTGGGTCAATACACAAAACCAAAATAGATTATAATATTATATTCGGTGGATGCCCCTGTAGGGCACTATTGTAAAGACTATATAAACCCATACGAAGACGCATATCTTTCAGTTCCTCA
The DNA here is from genome assembly GCA_017639485.1 of Pluvialis apricaria. Lineage (NCBI taxonomy): Eukaryota > Metazoa > Chordata > Aves > Charadriiformes > Charadriidae > Pluvialis > Pluvialis apricaria. The sequence goes on from CM030010.1 coordinate 7,115,161, forward strand.
GCCTTTCTGTGAATGTGCAGCCATCATGGAAAGCCTCTGCAGATCCACCCTACTATTAATTGTTTAAAAGGGAATCTTCCTTCCCCTTTCACACATTTGCGCATTACCAGGACAGGCATTTAAAACACACAGATCAAAGACATGGAGGGATGAACACCCTAGAATTAAACAGAGTGTATGTTATAAGTTCTTAAGCAGATCTGAAACTGGTCTTGGAAGAAATTGCCGCTATAGATGCTACTTTCACTTTTTAAAATAATTTCAGGATGACAGATTTCTGGTGTATGGGTGTTCTGAAAGTAAGCTAAACATCTAAAAATTTCCGAGGTTTTCTTTGTGAACACAGGCAGAGTAGGTCCTCAGGTTTTATTGCTCCCACCATTCTGTTTTAATTGTGCAGCTATTGAATGGGAGAGAAGAATTTTTAAAAAGAAAATAAGCTTTTCTTCTTTTTGTTTCTTCCCATCTTCACATGAAAGAAAGTGAAATGCAAATTTTATTTTTATAGAGAAGAGTTTAAAAAAAAGCTGTAAGAAAGCCAGTAGCCATCCCATGTGTTTGGAAATTCAAACTGTTACCTTAGAGAACAGACAGATTCATCAAACACGTGGCTAGAAGGGGAAGAACAACATAACCGAGAAAGGAACATACTTAGCATAATAAGCAGTAGTTACAGCAGAACATCAATTAGTGAGGCCTTTCTAAATGTTTCATAGTGGAGATAACTTTTTGTAAGGCATTTAAAGAAGGGTAATGGACTGTTATTATGGATTGCCGTACAAAAATGACTGTATAGGATAAAAAACAAAGATGTGTGCACCAAAATTGAAAGAGTAGGGCACAAGGAAAGACTGGCATCACTGATGCCATGACAATAAGGGGGGTGGCTCTGTAGCTTGTTAGAGCTAATAGTTCAGAAAAACAAAATTATGTTGGATTTCAGTCACACAATCTTAAAAAAAATGACAGGCAATTTTTACTTGCAGCTTTTTTTTTTATTAGTCTGTATTGTAACATTTTGAAGTATGACCATACTGAAGATAAACATACACATAGGACTACAAAATCTAAATTAATCTCTTCTTCCATCATGTCAATCTCCTCCTATGACAGCACATTTCATGTAATTCCTTCCATAAATATATAAAACAGCTTTTTAAAAGGAGTCAGGTAATTTTAGCCCTTCTAGTATTGGAAAATTTTTCAGAACTTCTGTGCCCTACTGCTTAGGAATTGTTCTCTAAATTCCCAGATTCCTATTAATTCTTGCATTAAAGTTCTATCATAACTTAGATAACTCTTGTCCTTCCATGGTATTTTTAGAGACCAGAGTCATAATCCCAGCCTGCCTTAATTTTGCTTAATCAAAACAACAGATTCTAGATGCCTCTACCTATGCTTATGAGGAACCCGTCTCTACAGATATGTCTACCTGCAGTCACCTTTTTCTGGGCAAGGTGCCCAACTGCGGACACTGTAGGCAAACAAAATTGCCTCAGTGGTGTCCGGTAATAATGGCAATACTATTTATTTCCATTGGATTCCAGCAGAGCCATTTCTCTGCAATTCATTTACCCCTCTGACAGTATAGGGTGCTGTACAGGTGAGGTTTCTTAACCTTCAGTGCGGTTGAGGTTACTGATAGCCACAGCTGCTCCTTCACATTCCTTCTATCTGCTTCTGAATATATTTTCTTTCTGTGGCATGTAGGTTTAAAGGACATGATTTAGTGAATGGTGACATTCAACTCTAAGGCTTTTGCGTATAAAGAAGAGATTTAAAGTATTTTACAGGCTACGCATCTAAACCAGCCACTTCTTGACATATCTGTCCTCAAGCAATGGTCCAACCTGGTGAACGTGTCCTGTCATCCTAACAGATGGCCATTGGTCTAGACAGCTGAGGGACATGAATTCACATTCAAGTGATGTGAATTCATTCATCCGGGTGTTAAGTGCATGATACACAGCCAAAAAATTCAAAACAGTTGTCTTTCTTGAGGCTTTGCGCCTTTAGTTAAGGAACTGAGAAGTTTTAATCTGTTTGTATCATTAGCAAAACATGCATATATACGCATCTGTTGATCTAGTCTTCTAGATGTGCTCATAAACTGAAATATGCAATGAAAAGTAGATTCATTAATGCTTATTCTATAACATCAGAGCACATTAATTAAATCTCTTGGAATTCATTTGTTTATGCCTGCAGTAAAATTGGCAAAATGGAGGATAATATGAAATGATTCTGTTGAACTCAGTCCAACAACAAATAGATAAGTAGTTGCATATGATTTAGGATTTCCCTGTGATTTTCTGTCTATGATCTGCACTGACTACGGCAGAAAAGTGAATGGGATTTGCTAACTCAGTTACATACTGACAGTCTCCAATCATGATTATGGGCTTGGATTAAGAACATCTGTTCTGTGTGCTACACAACATGCACAAAGTGAAAAATATCATAGCATTTCCCCTATTTAAGGATTTGCTGTACTGTTTCTCTTAAGAAAGACTGAGTTTTCTTTTTGTAAGAAGTAAAAGCGTATGACTGCACACCTGTTTACCCCACTGAAAGGAAATCCACTGCTTTCAGAATGTTGAGACATGACAAATTCTTTGTGTTTTGATCTACAGAAGGGCCCTGTGTCATCCCTTCTGGCAACCTACACCACACAGGAGTGAAGCGTCATGTCAATATGCCTACATCAAAGCAAATTACCGCATTTGAAAATTATCGAATCACAGAATCACAGAATGGTCAGGGTTGGAAGGGGCGTCTGGAGGTCATCTAGTCGAACCCCCAGAACCTTATGGACAGTTACACAAACATCCAGCTTTCCTCTTTCCTGCATAAAAAGATCAGCATTTTCTATGCTACCGTAAAAGGAGCCATAAAACACAATTTCCACTAAAACTCCAAGTATAATCTCAACAGGCAAAATGCAAGTTCACCAGAAAACTGAATTTTGTGGGACACGGACACTGAAATATACCAAGATCAAAATGAATTATTTAAGTACTTTTAACCCTCAGAAAAAAAGCTTCAAACCAAAATAGTATTGTAACATTTTTCATAAAAGAATAACTGAAATAAGAGTTAAAAAATAATAATAAAAAAATTCAAGCTGAACCAAAAGATTCAGTTTGATTTAACTTCAAATTACTTATTCATTTTTTTCCAAAACAAATACATTTTTTTCAGTTTCACTCAGAATATTTCTGATTTTTCCAGTTCAGTGACAGAACCAGAAAGTCTATTTTTAAATATCACAGTATACTATACTGCTACATTATGACTTTTTGAAAAAAGCTTTAGACAGCTTCTGGAAAATAATGATTGCATTTAAGTGCAAAATGCTGTTTTCTTAAATATGAAAAGAAACACATAAACTCAAACTGAAATATAAAAATTACTTAGCCCAAAGATTGTCTATTTTTTCCAGTTATAATTGCTGGTCTAATGAAAATGTTGTCTCTATCTATAACCCTTGTTTTGCATTATTATTCATTATTTGAAAACTTTAACATCTTAGTATCTCATTAGCACACTGTGTTAAAAGAAGTGGTATGGAAATTAACATGTCTGGCACTTCCTTCACAATTAAAAACACTAAAAAAACAGATTTCTTTTGAGACTGCTTTAATGGTGGACTACTAAAATCTCTGATGAGGTTTTTTTGTATGTTTGTGTTTTTGTTTTGTCTGCCGACCGCATAATGTAATACATACGTAATTAGCTGCGATTTGAAAAGACTAAACAATCCATTTAATAACAAAAAAAATAAGTGAATGTGTGTGTTTGTGCCCAAGAATTAGAAAATGTTTCCCGTGAAAAAAAGTATATTGGCCAGGACAGAGTATAAATAAAAAAAAAGCATGCTTATGTCAGCAGAAGCAAACCAAAATAAATGTTACATTATTTTAAAACAGGTAGTAAAAGAGATACGATGTTTCTTGGTTTTATGTTCTAATTCTGTTTGCTTTTGTTGCTTGTACAATGTCAGATGTTAACTGAATCTTAAGTTTTCTGTAAACCTATTCATCATTTCACTTAATGAAAGAACTGAGGTAGTTCCTGGTTTACGTCGCGACATTGACTGATGAGATTTCTAGCAATTCATGTATGAATGAAAGTAAACATTACATTTCTGTACAATGGCACTAGTACCAACAAACAATGCAGTCAGAAGAAACAAATGCTGATGGCAAAGAGCTTACCTAGTTGTGCTGGGCATGTATTTCAGGACTCTTATCTCAGTTACTACCCTATTTTTATTACTGCTAGTCTGTTTCACAACCATTATCATTATAAATCATATCCAGAAATGACACCAAGATAAAATAACTTCTGATATTTAATAAGAACATATGCTAGGAAAACACTTAAATCTTCACTATACAGCTCTTGCCTTTTTTTTTTTTTTTTGGTGCATTTTTAACCTGTATATAGCATCCCTGACAGGTGTGTTGGGAGTAAAAAAGTTTGAACCAATCCATACAGGGCAAAGCCACTTGTCTTTTAAGGCAGAGCCTTTTATGAATGATGGATATGGAGAAGTTCTGACTGACATGTGGAACAGTGTATTATGGTTATAAGCCTTCTGACACAAGGCTTGCTTGCTGTCCTTACTAAGATTAATAGTCTTTGCCCACTCTCCCTATTCCAGGGCTCAGGAATCAGCAGCTGAAAAAAATAACGCATTTAGCAGGGTTCTTTGAAGAGAAAGGAAGGTTTAAAAAGCAAATCCAGAAAACCCACAAATAAACCACCAAGCAATGCCTTTTCGAGCCCCATATAAACACTGCAGAATATTTATTATAGGCAGATGCAAAATACCTCGATCGCCTAGTGATTAAAGCACTTGCTGCCAAAGCAGGGCACTGAAGTGTTGGACCTTGTGTCAGTGACTGTTTATTATAAAAAGGATAGCTAGAAAGCTTTGAGAAAGGCCATAACAGAAAACACGGATATTTGGGATTTACCTCACAGGAGGATCACAAACTATTTGAATCTCTTACACTTTGCCTGAATATACAGCTCCAGAATGAGCTCAGGTCTCAGTAGCATAAGGAAATCTGAATTCTTCTTCCTTGGAGATTAGGGATTGGGTGAAATCTCTTTTGTGACAGAAAGGAGAAGGGAAAGGCACATGAATAGTCTTTCTTCTATGTACACTCTTCAGATAGATGACTGAAACCTAACAAAAAATATTAACCAGCCCACTACAATTCCATTTAACAAACTACCTATTTATGACCGTGTATCTCCAGCTCCGAGTTTTAAAAATCATGCTAAGCTATCTGTCTCAAAAAGAGGACAATTACTACGGTCATTTTACTGAAAAACAAAGACAACCGTAGGTATGGCCATCCGAACAGATCTGTGCCACTGGGAGGATGCTATGTTAGCCTGGAGAGCAGGAGTCTAAAGTGGTTTCAGTTACTGCTACTAAAGTATGAAATTTGCACAGCATTTAATTTTTTTTCTTTGAGTTCCAGAAGGTATTATTCCGCTGGAATCCACTGATCATTTAGTGAATTTACACTGAGGCAGAATTTTAGGAGTTTCTTGAATCCCCTTCAATGTAATACATAATAATTTAGAAAACTATCAGTATACATTGCTACAGTACAGGTTGCCAGGGCTTCCTGAGCGTATCTGAATCTTGATCCGTAACAACACCAGGCTGGTTTTTTTCACTTTTCCCAAGATGTGGGATAAATATTGCCACAATATTTTTGTGAGATACAAAGAAAGCAAAGAAAGAGAAAAATAAAAAAACAAAACGAAACACAAACAACCCTTTCTATTAAACTGCATCCGTCTATTCTGCTTCAGTGAAAGATTAAGTTTGCAGATAGTACGCTGATGATCTCTCTCAGATTTCTTTATGTTGGGTTTATCCTCAGTCATAATTATCTCAACTGCCGTGCAGGATATAATCTGGATCAAATTGGACCATGACTGTTTTCATCTGTGACAATGTCAGTTACAACTTTTAACAAAGTCATATTGGCTAAAGACCACATTGCCTCACACAATATTATGTTTCTAGACATCCCCAATTTGTGGCTGCTGGTCATATCTACTGATGACAGAAAAAGAGAAAAAGAGGCAAATTATAAGAATTTAAAAGTACTGTTGAGGAGGCAGGAATGAGTATTTTAGGGTGGGTGTGTTCTGATTGTGGTGATTGAACACCTTTCTTGGCCTTGATGGTGAAATGGTCAATGGATCCAATTCTGCGGACGGGGAGGTACTCTTAATGACCAAATGGAATTCTACTATATGACATAATGAGGACTGAGTTCATGTTTACAGATCTAGGCAACGTCTTTAAGTACCCATTTCATGACTGTTCCACAGATTCATCTCTACTTTCCGTTGTTAAACAGAGTTCCTCCTTTACTGGGGTAAAGCATTACTGATGGTTTTCAGTACGTATACTCTCTACTTCTGAGCACCACAGCATTTCTAAACTCCTAGGTTTTTTGTTTTGAGATTTGTACTTAGGTGTATCTTAGCTAGTGTCTTATGGTTCAGTATTCTTTCCTCTCACTAACATTTGGCTTGCTGTTTCACTGAAGTGTTTTGTACTTGTCAAATTATTTTTGTGTTATTGTTCAAATAATAACAGCCTAGTGAAAGATAAATGTCTATTTGCTACATCCAACTGATTACCCCAAAACTAAGAATAACTGTAGGCTATTTAGGTCAGAAAGCAAAGTTTCTAAAATATTTATAATGTGACATGTTTGTTCTGACCTAGATAAAAGAAAATGCACAGACTACAGAGGAGTGTGGGCTTGACTATCGGTCAAGTCAAGGATAAACTGAAAATGAACTTCAGAGTGCGAGTGTAGTGTAAGGACTTGACTTTAGACAGTCCTTTTAAGAAAAGAATCAAGGAAATTAAAGCTTTAGAGCCAAGTTTAGGATAAGAGTTTTTACTCATCCTAAAATCTGACAAACCTTAGACCTTCATGTAAATAATTTTGTAAAACAGTACAAAAATCAGCTTTTTCATATTTGTCTATGTTAATACTTCATCATATGTTTAGATTTTTTTTTCTGTGGTATAAATTCTAGCTTTAGAGGTAGGTTAATTAGCCTGGGAGACAAAAAGAAGCAGGCTAGAATTTCACAGCCAAACACCACATGTTAATAAGTTCCTTTCCGTAACCAAAACAGCCAGAAGAGTTAGAAGACCGAAGAGTCAGAAAGCTCAAAAGCACAATATCTGGACAAAAATTTTTCTGTAACACTTGAGAACTCTGTGTGACAACTTCCTGTTCTTAAAATCAAACTGATAATATTTAGGTCTTTAAAATAATTTTGAAAACTTTTTCTAGAAAAGGTTATGCCAGTACTGATTACTATGCTTTTTACCATCCATTAGACATCTCCTTGTTCGTAGTTATTTCAGAATTCATGCTGAGGACTCTGAAAGGTGGGCAGTTTGTCTGGCTTTTTCTTTCTTGTCAAGCCTTTTCTGCAGAGGGCCTTCAAAGAGGATCAAATGCATTGCAAGCATTTTCACTTTAAACTGAGCAAGCACTAGCATTATAGAAGCATATTATATATATTTTGAATATTTATAGATACATAAATGTGTGTGTGTATATATAAAAATTAACTAATACGAATTCTGTATAGCCACTGATCAATCATTGGGTGTATGATTTCGTATAGGACAGTAAGGGCAGTGAGGTTCAAATACCTTTTCTGGCTTCAACCTCAGTGTTAGAAGTCCTGTTTGCTAGCAGTCTTTCACACTACTCAGGAGTCTTTGCCCAGTTACCAGCTCGTGTTTTACTTCTAGGTGTGAATTGTTTTCGTTTGCAGGCTAGACTTATTGCTGGGTAAAGAAGGGTAATTCCTTAGTTATTACTAAAGTCACTCCTGGGTGTTGAGTTTATTGGTAATTAGAAGGTATTTCTTAACTTCAAATTTTGTATTAGAAATTCATTTTCCCTATAATTGCTGTTTGTTAGTGCCTCTGTCTTAACATCTTCAAGTCCTTTTTGTACAAAATAAGAGCTACATTGACATTTATATAGCAATGGTTAGAAGGTACATGAATTTGTAATGTCTCCTCCGATCCCCCTCTTGAAGTCTTTCACTGCTGTCAGTTTTAATTCCTATATTGCCTCTAGACCTTATTGCTCCACAATATGTATGTGATCTCCAAGGATTAAAGAATACAAGAAAGTGCTCCTGATCTGAGCTTTCACAGCTGGAGGAAGGAGCCACATTACCCCAGATTTAACTATTCAGACAATATACTTCAAGGACACAGACAAAACAGTCCACAGACAAAAGAATTCTTTTGCCTACCCAGAGGAAGGCATACCTGAATGTCAGTAGGCAAAATATCTTTCTTCTAGCTATTGTCTAGTTGGCCAGTGACAGCTGCATCTGCATTATATACTTCCCCGTGCTTCCCCAGAAGACTGTAAATCACAATACAAGTAAGGATTCAGTCCCTCTATGAAATGAATGCAGAAAGAAAAAAATATAGAAGATGATGATAATTTCCTCACACCCATAGGGGAGGCTTCCAAAACTCTGCACACTGCAACAGTGATTCACTTGGCCTCCTATGGGTCATTCATTGCTGTGTTAGAAAGGGTGCTTGGCAGATGGGTGTGAGCACAGCTATGGTAAAGAAAGGACAGTAACTGCTTGTAGCATGAGTAGTGGCACTTGGTTAATAAGTTTCTGAAACAACCGCTTTTAAAGCTGTTGCTGTTCTTGAAACCACCTGATTATTTCTCAATGTACTTGTAGCTCTTGGCCCATGGAAAGAGCCTGCTACCAGTATCAGAGCTTAGACTATCCTAAACAATCATTTATACCTTTCAGGTTTTCTGCAATTTGAAGTTAGATGTACCAACCACAAAGCAGGGATATAACTGATCTTTTGAGTACAGAAACATGTTTACAAAGTGTTAATATACTGCACAACAGCTATTTCACAATCATCACTGAGTTGACTAGAAAATTAGGACAGTATTTTCAATGTGTTACGTAGTTAATTATACTGCATTATAAACTGCAATATTTCAAAGATAATATGAAAAAAGAAAGGATGTTGTCACAAAATAAGAAGTTTCAGAGTAAAATAAATGTAAAGAAAGTCTAATAATTTTAAAGCTAGAGTCATTGATTCTGTTATAATTCATTATAAAAAATTATTTTATTCTACTACAAGTAGTTGACGGAAACATAATTTTCTTGTCCCATCTATGATGGTGAAGTAGCACAATAGTTTCTCAATGAGTCATTTTTATAAAGACACATGTTAATTGGTCTATAGGGTGAATGGTACTGAAATGCAAGCATTTGAAAGACTTTCCATGGAAATTGTTTTATTTCTTCAGGATATACGTCATATTTTCTTGTGATGAAACTGAACAAATTTACTCTTCAGCATTCATTTCCATGACAACCCCCCTGCCAGTAATCACCCTGAATGGCTAGACCAAATTCCATCTTTTTATCTAAATGTTATCTGTAATTTTTTTTACCACATAACCCCAAAATGACTATACTAAAAAGTTTCAACTAGTAATGCAATAGCTCTCAGAGAATTTCTTAAATTATCACGGCTTTTGTCGGGGAGGGAAACCTTTTAATTAGTATTACATTCAAATAGCTTTTGGTAGTTGCAAAATGCTCTCTTGTCACATGATTCCACTATGTGCCAGTGCTGGTTAAGTGTTTGGGAAGGGTACTCAGCCAGTGAAAAGCTGACTGTGGTATCATGATAATTACATGACACGTAATTACATGACATGAAAATTCATGCCATTCCTTTTTTTTTTTTGTCCGCCCTCAAGCAATCAGAATAGACTGTGTGATAGCTTCTCATGCGCTTCTGTGAAAATCCAACAGGGTGGACACAAACCTTTAAGCTATCAGAATTACGTTACCTCAGAGCTTGAAGTTAACAGGGCTAATTTTGCAGTGGAGTGATGAGGACCAGTCATACAATTTGTTCTACTGGCTTTAATGACAAAGTAATAAAAGCATCTGGGGTAGGCCGCATACCAATTCTTGTCTTGCTCTTACTCTTTGCTACGTGCAGCGTGTACAGGATACTGAGTCACCACAGCTGTATGAGCCCCAAGGTGAGCACTTGTTAACCCTGAATGAGAAGATGAATCAATTACTTCTGTTTCAGTGCTGTCAGGGGACACAGTGAAAACTGTGACTAAAAAAAGCTATATCTGAAGTAAATATTTCATTTTTGTTGCCAAATCTACATATGTTTACTAATTTTTTTGATAGCAGATGTTAAGAGCTTTGGATATTTACAGCAATATCAAACCATATTACATCGGATTTGCTGTAGTATGACATAATATAATTTGAAATAATGTAATGCAAATTAGTTAATTTGCTAGGTCTCCTCTATTAAGTCAATAATTACTAAAATATCAAGGTTTAATGTTTGACACACCAATAAAGGAAGATGGTTATTTTATTATGTCCAAGACACACAAGACCGAACACAAGTGAAACATTGCATCTAGAACCGTACCTGATAAGGGAACCTATGAATTAACTAAATATAGTCATTTTCTGCACATTAAAAATGTTCAGCTAATTAAAATGTGAGCTGCCTCTCTTGGTTGTGCTGTGGCAAAGGCAGTACTGGGCACTGCAGACTAGATTTGGACAACATGCCTTTGTAATTCATTATGCTTTGAATTTCCTGTTGGCTGGCTTTGCTGCTCTCGATCTCCTGTGCCAGCCAGCAGGTAACTGTACAAATACAGACTTCACTGCTGGTTAGACTGGTTAAATTTGTGTTTCAAAGCTTAGCAAGAATTAAAATTCCTTTGCTGTGGGTGTACCATCTATATTATTCATTATTTAACAATGGGGCCTGTCGTACAGGGATTGAATTAATCCAACTGTTTGCCTCAGGACCTCATAGATTACTTAAATTTTGATTGAAAACAATTTATCTTCATGTTTAATTCTATGTTCATGAAGAAGGTATCTTCTATCTGGCTTGAATGTTTCTAATTGTGATAAAACCTTCATAATCACACAAGATCTCCAGATATTCAGTTTGTGGAGGTGTACCAGCTGTTCCAAAAGAAAATACTCCTCCCTGATTTTACTTCTCTCTTGATTACTTTATATCTTTACGCCATGACTACAATGTGATATACTAGGACTCTGGGAAAAAATCCCACTGAACAGAATGAAAGGTTTAGTGGAATAAGAGACGTCCTCTGTGAAGATATTAACTAAGTATTAAAACCAGGTCATTTTTATAATCCAGCTAAGACTGTTCCTGAGCTCCTGTACCATTATAGTCACTTTTATTTTATTCCACATGAGTCATCCTACTGCAATTTATGCTCTCTCAGTTATCTCAGTAGATGTTCCCTTGTACTGAAATTCAGATCTATAAAATTCTTCCATTTACAGTGTGAATATTTTTTTTCCTGCAACCTATTCTAATTTACTTCTGTTGTATTCAATTCCCTCCCTTTTCCCTTTGATTCTCTCTTCTGAACTAGACTGAAATTTCCTAAGTGGGCTTACACTTTGTTCTGTCATTTCACATTAATAACAAATTCCCTTGCATATTACTCGCCCTGGTTGAGTATTTTCCCAGTGTCTTTTTCTATTTACACATAGGATAGTACCTGACCAGTTGTTAAATGCATGTTGGAATTTTATAACCTCTATTTTTCACTTTGCAGCAACTGGGTAATCAACAGCACCTGTGAACCAACTTTAGTTAGCACAGATGCCAATAGAATATTTTCATTTGCAAAATCTTCTCAGGTTGTAATAACATTTGCAAGTAGTGTTTGGGGCTGAAATTTAGGAAACAGGTTTCTAGAAGAAACAAGAAATCTTCTTTAAAAATAAAACTATTGAAAAATTTGAAAAAGATTGTGCAAGTTGTGAAGGGCAAAAATGCAGTCCTTATTTTATTTTTGTTTGGCGTGTTTCAGTCTTCTGGTGACCTAAAATGGCTTTGATCTTCTTCGAACAAAAGGTGTTGCACAGCTCTTTTGCTGCTGAGTGGTCTGGAGGGGATATTCTCAGGGGGTAAACATTTGCAGTTCTAAAACTATCAAACAATTTATTTGTTCTTGGGTGAAATCAACAGCGTAAATATAAACAAAGAACACAGGTGAATACACTGCACTTGCTACATACCGCTTATAACATTTCACAGCAAGAGTATTTTATGACAGCAATTCCACCGAAGTGTGAAATAGAGGTAAAGCCAGGAGGTAGGTAGTCCAAATCTCCAGTGGAGCTTTGTAAGTAATTTATATAAGGGCTAAATTGGTTGGTGTAATTTAGGAAAGTGAGTCTCATGCATTCATAGACAATAATCACTGCTGACAAAAATGTCATATGGCTTTTTAGTACACAGACGTTTAGAATATTTGAGAGTCTGTGGATTAAGTGTTCTATAATTTTCAGTATAATAGATTGTAATAGCTGCTTTTGATGGAAAAAAAAATTAATAGCTGGGGTTAAAGAGAAATTTCAGTGCATGGGATTTTGATGGGGGAGGGAATTTTTTGTGTCATACTGTTGAGTAACCCTAAAATCACATCAAACAAGTCTGCTAATGTATCCCAGCTAAGATAGTTATCACGTTTTCTAGACAAAATGAAGAAGGAAATTAATCAATCAATCTTATTCTTGTTTATTTGTCAATGTACTTATTTAGGGAGTTCTAACACAATGTTTTGGGGAAAAAAAGGAAGATATGTCATAAAAACTTTTTTTTTCCCTGTTCAAATGGATGATTTCCCTTTGAATTTCAATTATTACCTTTATGGATACTTTTATTTTGCATACAAATGTTAATTACCCCATTTTTTCTTCATATTTTGCCATATTCTGTCTGTATAATACCGAGGAGGAGCAACTCAACATATACACTACAAAGCATTTCACATTTCAGTTTTTTTCTCTGAATCTCTCCCGCACTAACCCTTGCTGATTCTAGTGGGGAGGAGAAAGGGTCACATTAGGAACTACAGTTCACTATTGTACTATTTAAGATATTATCAGCTTCTGGAAGCACTATGCTAAAACAGAATTGACTTTTGTCACGGATGGAGTGATACACTTCACTCATAACAGAGATGCAGCAATACATTTATTGATATAAAACAGGGATTTAACTAAATTTGATAGTAAATGTGACAGTGTTTTAACAAGATTCAATGGCAAGGCACACTTGGCTATTTACTGCATAGAGGACAGGGTCAGACAGAGCAGTCAGGGAGACCCTGCCATTGAGTCGAGGTTCAGAAAGGACCCCCTTTGCTTTCTAAACTTCTCAGAGAGGAGTCTCAGTGTGGCCAGATCCAATCCTAGTCCTAGACTTGGTCAGTGGTTTATGTCTAAGTGATTATATGTGCTCAATCAATCCCTGACATCACTTAGCTAAGATTCCAAAGTTTAGCAGGCTATTAGTCACTTACTGAGGATCTGCTACGACAAGGAATCTCTGAATCTCAAGAAGTAACCTTGTGAGGTGTCCGTACTCAAGGGGAGATCCTGGTGTGCAGCCCACTGCTGTGCAGGAGAGCTCAAAGGGCTCTTGGGCTCTTCACTATTTATGGAGGTAAGATGATTGACCTGTAGTCATATTTGCATATTGACCACAGTACCAGCATTGCTCAAGTTAGCCCTTGGCTATTGTATTGTTATCTGTCTCCCCGAAACCATGTTGAGTTGGGTGCAGCCATCGTGACTAGATGCAACCATTATGACCACCACGGGTGATTATTGCTTGGGCAGGGTTGCAAGAGGTTAGGTTGGCACCCCGGGGCAAGGGGAGCACACCGTCACACCTTTCTATCATTAGAGATTATATGTCTCCAGTCTGGCCTCCAATTTACTGTAAATCTGGCCTTCCATTGATATAATTCAGGGCAGACCAGCTGTCAATAATGGAGCCGTGCCAGTATATGCCACCTGACAACATTTGTTACCTCCAAAACTGTCCTTTTATAGCTACTGGAATGCAAAAACTATATTGTGCCATTGGGAAGTACCTCTGTATACTATATGAATTCAGGTTGAGTTTAAGGAAATATTTCTGGTTTTGTGTTGTCTCTTGCTTTGCAGGAGAAATAGTTGTCTTGAATATCTTGCCAGTTACCCGTAATACTTGAGAAATAAATAAAGTACTACAATTGCTATTACAATGTGAGGTTTATTTTAAAATTATGATATTTAGTTTCATGTCTGATTTCAGTCAACCTAAGCCAGTCTTGCTGCCAGAAGCACAGTCCAGCCTTTCCACCCCTTTACGGATATTCATGTCACCTGCTTGTCCTGGCATGCCTGCTCGTGTGGTTGCACTGTGGGCTGCAGGAGGGAACAGATCCACAGAAAAACTATCAGTAAAACAAAATTATTTTCAGACAGGTGCGGTTCTAATCCTGATGACTAAACAGCCACAAAGTGCTAGCAGAAAAAGCATAAAGAACCCCTGATGAGGATGGTGACAAGTGAGAAACTGTCGCTTTGGCAATATCTAATCGGCTTCTCTGATTATGAAATTGTATTCTTGAGTCTACCTTTCAGGGTTTTCTGTCCCTGAGAGCTATCTTGATAGGTAAACTTGGTGGAGGCAAAGGTACAGCACAGCCAGAGCATGTAGGCATAAATTAATAAATAAATACAATTTACACTGAAGACTATATATCAGGCTCTAAATTTTGTACGGCACTTGCATACGTATTTAAGTCCATTTATACTCTATAGCATCCACATGTGATTCATATTTGGTATTTATTTACAGCTCCTTAAAAGAGTAGGAATCAAACATGTGCTTATCGGGGTTTTCAGAACTGGGACACCTTCCTGAATGATGGTTGAATGACGGTTGAATGACCCTTTTGTGTGTGTTATTGTCCTTGTTTGTACTATGACTGCTTTTAGAATAGCAAATTGCAATTGTCCCCTGTAGAAGACCCCTAGAAAATTTTTGGCATAGTACTAACTCCTCAGCTGGGTTTAAATGGGGCTGTTTCTCTCAATGTCTCCCAAACCACTCCAAAAATCTTAATCAGGAGCTAAAAATTTTTCCACTAAGTATTGCACCCTCTAGGAATTTTGTTAGTAATTTCATCATAGAATGGTGATACATTTTTTACTATCTACGAGACATTATGTTGAGAACTAATGCTTGGGCTTCAAGTAGAGTAATTTATATTAATGTCCTTATTTTTGTCTGAGCAATGGGGCCTTGAGACTTTCTACCTGTTCATGTGCTTTCAGTACACACTGTCTCCTGTACTGGCTTAGTCAGTTGCTTCTGGAGAATGGAGAAGCAGAGGAAAGCTGATCAAAAGTAATCAAGAGTGAGCAGAAGTAGAAAAAGGACGGTTTCAGAAACAGAGTTTGGGGGTGTGAGCGTGAGCATACATATACAATCACCATCTAGCTTGTAGTCTGGGCTCTGCAGGAGGCAGGTTATCCCTAGAAGGGAAAGCCTATCAATATGAAGCTACAGATTAGGGGGGAAAAAATATCACAATTTGTAGTAAGCGTCTGTTAAATTTTCCTCCTAGGCTTTTCCTTGTGCTTCTATTAATTTTGCAAGCTATTCCCTGGTGGAGCATCTAATTTTATGTCTCCACCTATCAGTCAACTGTCACTTATGAAAACGTTGCCTTGAGTCAAATCCTGCAATTCTGTTCAAACAATAGTCACCAAACAACTCAAAGGGGATAGTTTTGATGAAGGAGATGATAGTACAAGACTCGGCCCTTGGTTTATAATCTTCAAGCTCATTTGTATTTTTCTCGTGACGTCAGCCTAGTTTTTATTACTACTTGTGATTAACAATATTTGGTTGAAATCAGGTTATATTTACAATTCAAAAGCACCAGATACTTTGTAGCACAGTCCTGTTCTTAACAATTAAGATCACTGGAAAAGACTGACTATCAGTACTTCCATTTTGATACATCTGCTTTTATTTCCTTCTTTCTTTGAAGTGTTTAAATTATGTTTTTCTTCTTCATTAATAAAAAACAACACTCCCTTAATTTGCTCCAGGCAAACTGAACTACGTGAAACAGTAATAAGATGACCTAAGATTGAAAGTCTAATAAGATATCTTCAGCTAAGTCTGAAGTATGCCTCAAGTAAAGCAAGAAAGTGAAAGTAGCTAATTAAGCACACCTCAATGGGAACTTGATTTCCTTTAAAGCTTCTCTGTGTTCAACCTTTATTTACCACTAAAACAGGTTTAATTCTTTTTCACCATTTGTATGCAGTTTACAGCTGCTGCTCTAGCAATTATACAAAGCAATTAACTGCTTTCTTTGCTATTTAGGAACTTGAAAAGTGGTGAGAAAAATGGGTATCAAACATCCTGTCACTTGGTTTTGTTGAGAAAAACCTGCTGCCGTATAGGTCAATCTGACTGTGCAACTGTAACATGCTATCACACAGAGGATTCAAATCAGGATCCTAAGCTTCAACTAGTAAGGACAGAAAAACAGACAGAAAAAAAAGAAGCAAATGCAGGGAAGGAGTGTCTAATGGCAGTGATATTTCAAACCAAATTAAAAACCCACTAATAGTCTTTTTTCAGTGGTGCCCAGTGATAGGACAAGAGGTAACGGGCACAAACTGGAGCACAGGAAGTTCCATCTTAACATGAGGAGGAACTTCTTTCTTTGAGGGTGGCAGAGCGCTGGCACAGCTGCCCAGAGAGGTGGGGGAGTCTCCCACTCTGGAGACATTCCAAACCCGCCTGGACGCCATCCTGTGCAACTGCTGTAGGTGTCCCTGCTGTGGCAGGGGGGTTGGACTGGATGATCTCCAGAGGTCCCTTCCAACCCTGACCATTCTGTGATTCTGAGATTCTGTAAGTAACTAATCTGAGATTGACTGTCAAGTTACGAAGTAAAAGATAGACATTTAGAAATTCAAAAGATGATAAAAATTAGAGAACTTTTTTTCTATTCCTTCACTTTACATTAAGAAGAAAGAACAACATACTGGGCAACAGACTCCTGACACTTATGGAACAGACACAATATTTTGTCATTGCTTATACTGGATTTAGAAAGGCTGTCTACAGAAATTTGCCATAAAAAATATTAATTGGTGCTTCTCAATGCTATTTTTAAGGCAACGTTCAGTCTCTGTTAGCAGAGGAAGAAGTAGATTACAGAAGAGCAGATATAAAAATATTTCATATCAGAGCAGATATTTACACATCAGTTGGTGCTGAAGAAAGTTAAGACATAGGAGATCACCAAAGCTATACCCCTAAAACTTAAATCTATTCTGATTACTGGTCTGAGACAGTTTTTCTGTTCTTTAATAAATGCAGATTGAAGTAGATAGTCATTACTAAAAAACTGTTTTTGTTCTCTAAGCAAAGCACAAAGTGTCTCACTGACGCTTTACTGCAAATACTAAAGAAGCTTTCCACCTAAAGATATTTCCAAGGGGAAGTACACACTACCCATTTAAAGAGCTGTCTGTTATAAAAACTTTGGTGTTTGGAATCTTGAATCTTTCTATTTTAATTTTTCCTGCAACTATCCTAATACTCAGCAGTTTCAGTGCTACACAGCTTCTCTAGGAGTAGGAACAGGACTTTCCTAGGAATGCAGGAAGAGGTGGTAGCTGTCTTTTACATGAGTCAGGTACTACACTCACCTCCTCTCATATGAGATGATTCTAGTTCCAAAATGTAATCCTAAATGCATTGGGACGGTGTCATATAGCAAGACCGCAAAATATATGGACAGAGTATGGAATAGGATGCACCAAACATAAATACATGGACACACTTTCAGACATTATGAAGTAGCTTTGAAGGAGTCAAAGGCCATAGTGCTATGCAGATACTGAGATCATCTGATTTGCTCTTGTGGTGGTGGGTATGCAGGCAAGAGGATTAACTAGGGGAAGGGGGAAAGGCAAGGAAAGCTAAAGTCCCCTCAGACCTTTCCATAAAGCTGCAGCTGAAGTTATCCCTCCTAGAAGCAAAAAGAGGAAAACAAATATTTTTATGTGTTCTCCTATTTTATGTAGATCAAGCTTTAGAAAGTTACATATGACCTATGACACAAAGCAACCTTTGTATAAATATTCTCACTCAAGTGGCCTACAACTTCAAAGCCTTTATAAAAGTTTAAATTTTGAATGTACATAGTCCAGCTCAGATCAAAGGTCAGAAGATAACAGAACCTATGACAACTATCAAAACAATATACTTAGAAATAATTATGATAATCTGGATTTTTGTTTGAATACCCTGTCCTGCAGAAATGCACCCTAAGAAGCCATTCATGGAGTCACTAGCTCAATGAACATCTAATGCACCTTCTTTAGCTGAATTGTATACTACTTACTATTCTGAGGGAATGACAGACCACAAACAAATAGAGAAACTGGTGGTTCATATCATAGAACAGGGCAGGGTGGAAGGGACCTTGGAAGATCATCAGGTCAAATATTTTATGGAAAAGGGAGCCTAGATGAGATTATTTAGCACCCTGCCTAGTCATGTCTTGAAAACCTCCAGTTTGGACACTAGTGTTTATAGCCATTACAAAGCTTTTGGTTAACCAAGAAAGTCTCTCTGCTGTTGAAGCTGTTGCTAGTAGATGTACTATCTACACAAGAAGGGGGTAGCAGTGTCAGGAGGTGCTGTGTTGTGCTACCAAAAAAGAGGAGGCGAAGGAAATTTATTGAGTACATTATACCTAATATAAGACTTTATGGTGGGAATGAAATCTGAACATCCTTATCAGGACATGTGGAATCTAATACACATTCACTTTGAATGCTGTAGAGAAGAGGGTCTGAAACCATATAAATTTTGTGTTGTGCTAAGGAATACGATGTTATGTCATGACAGTTACAGGAGTTAATGTCTCATCAAAGGGAACTGGTTATAGCTCTGCAGGCTACAGACTTGAATGAGACTGTCACTGAGCTTGAGCTCATTCTTTATGAGGCAAAATTAGCACTGAGGTTTCCAAACTAAAGCTACGCTGGCACTGACATATCCAGGGTTACAACTCTAACACACGTTATCAGCAGATAATGACTACAGCTACAGCAAATAGTCAACAGACAACTTTTTAAAATAAAACACTTTTCCTATAGAGAAGGTCTTATTTTGGAAAATTTCTCACTTTGGGAAAAATGTACAAGGTCTGGCTCAATACTTCTTACCTATTTTGTCTTTTCAAAATGTTAATTGTAGTAACTCCCATACAAATGTAAAGGTTCAAATTGTAAAAACTGTTCTGAAGTTATTGAAGCATAATTTTTTGAAGTCAAAATACACTTTTGGCTGGAGAAGAGGAATATTAGCTATTGAAAATCTTGACACTTCGACTTTTTATCCCATTTCAGAATAATGTTCTGCTAAATCTCAATAGTTTTCCAATGGAGGAAATGATTTGTATTCCATTTAAATATGAAAAAGAATAGTAAGGTTGACAGATTTTCTAAACAAGTTCTTCAATAGTAGTAACCACTGAAATTGGTCATCACTGAATTAGGCTCATTGAGAGTGATTCCATCATTAGTAAGTAAAGAATTACATTGTCTCTATCCCCAAACAGTTGCAGAGCAGAGCAAGGTTATGTAATTTTGTATGGAAACCAATCCATGTTTAATAGTAAAAGAATAGTATCAATGTGCAGATACTTACATTCTTAATGAGTTTCCCATAATGCTTTCAATGATCAAAGTTACAAACATTTCACAATACTAAGAAAAGGGGTGAAAACAGTCCAGTAACAATGTTTGCAGTCATTTTGACTAGCCAAGCCCAGAAGAGCTTCGAAGAGACTCTAGAGCACCCCTTGAGGCAGGTGGACAGGGATGAAGACAGAGTATGTTGATAAACGCAGACTGAAGAGTGAATAAATGGATTCATTCTTTCACTTTATACGATTATATAATTTTGCTATTACCTCAGTAAAGAGCCTGGGTATCACTGCAGGCAGCTCAGTGAAAACTACAGCTCAGCGGGCAGTTTCAGTCAAAAAAAAATCAGGTTACATGAATGCATGATGTAGAATGTTATTATGCCTTCAAAATACTGGAGACGATGGGGGTCTCCTCTTACTCCTCCCTGAAAAGAGAATTTGGCTTTGGATTAGAGATTCAGAGAGCATTAGTGAGAAAGAGCGAGGGCACAGAGCAATCCCCTGTGAAGAAAGACTGAAACTACCGGATTTGTTTACCTCAAAGTGATAAATGAAAGGGTATGGGCTGAAAGTAGTTAACATTTCATACACATTCTCTAGCAAAAGACTTAAGATGACAAAATCAACCACTAGGAGGTTGGAAAATGCCAAACCTAATAATACTTTAACAGATGTGCCCCAAATGAGAGAGAAATAGTACCAAGAAAAATAGTTTGCAAGAAGTTGATTTCTCAGAGGTAGAAGGTATCATTATTTAAAAATAGGGTGGTTTTTTTTAAGGTCAATTTCTGCAATTTAGAATCTTCTTTATAATACTAACATTAGGAGAACTCTTTCTTATGATGCTTGGTTTTACACTTAATAGACAGACTTATTTAGGTTGCATAATTAATGAATGGAATATAACCTACCACACAAACATGCATCTCAAGCCTCATGTTCTTTCAGGATACTTGCAGATGGGAATATGTAAAATCAGATGTAGCACTCAACAATATTGCAAATGAGAATGTTTATTCTCAAAATGATCACCAATAAAATAGTTTTCTTAGGCTCTTTCTTAAACCCTTTAATTTTTTTTCTCTTCTGATTGCAAATCAACAATTTTAATGATTCAAAAATTTTGCTATATTCCTTCAAATCTTAAGAATATTTTAATAGTTTTTGTTATCTAAATATTGGAAGGTGTATACACAGCATACACTTTTTTGAGAATGGGACCATGTCTAAGTCATTGTAATAGTTTCCCAGCATATTAACCAGGGAAAGTAATTCAGCCCTAATTTGTAACTAAAGCTAGTAACAGATGCAAATGTTAAGGCAGGTTTACAGCTTCTATCATATGGTCAGTTTTCAGTTGCCAATGGCTATTCCTTACTTCAGATCTTTCAAACGAAAAAACTGCAATTCCCATTGGATGGTTTCAGCTTAATATTTTTGAAAGATATTCTAAGATGCAATGCTTAGAAGTTTCTGAGTATTAGGCTAAGGGAAAAACATTTAGAGTAAATTTTATCAAAAAATAAACACAATCAAGATATGGTGATAAATGGTAAATGAGGCCTCAAAAAGTGAAGACAACCTTTCCTGGAAGGAGGAAACTCTAATCTGAAGACTCCTGGGAGAAAAGTAGAAGGGAGCTAATAAAATGCATTTCATTTCAGGAGACATTGCCTATGCAGAGTAGGAGAAAAATTTGGCAAGTAATAAAAAGGAATAAAATGTAATGATGTGAAGTATACAGTATCACTTCTAAAATGAAAATTATTATTTAGAAATTACATGACAGGAGTGAGATTTAGGCTTGGAAATCCTAGAATGTCTCTAACTAAACGATAAAGCTGTAAATGATAAAGAAGTCTCACTCTTATGCAAGCAATTTCACTTGCACATACAACTTGTGTGAACCGTTGGGACTAAATCAAAATTTTCGTTAAGTATTTCGCATCTTTTAGAAACAGTAAGATCTTTCAAAATATTAGGATTTTTTAAGTGTTCACTTTGAAAGTGTGCAGGAGTTGCACGCAAAGAGGGATCTACTGGCTTTTCTAAATCTATTTATGTCAAAGCCTACTATTATGGTCACTATGTGAGTATTAAAATCCTAAATTTAAACATATCTGGCATCCTACCACTGTGGTAGATGCAATTTGGTTTTAAATGATAATAATGTTTTACAAATAGTTTATAAAACTGTTACTTGCTAAAATAAATGACAGCGTGAAGGTCTTTATCACAGTTTGTCATTTGTTTTTAACAGCAGTATTACAAAAGGGGATCATCTTTACAATCTTGCAGAATGACGACCTTTCAAAAGCTGCCTACTTCTTCTTGCATCAGTGTATAAAATATGTTTTCCTTACAGTTATGTGATTCCCACCCCCACAGTATCTCAATTATACACTTACGGGTAAGAAATTATCTACAGACTAGATAATTGCTTGCATTTCTTTCTCCATGCTGAGTCTGTTTGCTGATTGTACTCTGAATACACAATGATGGTTGTGTCAAGCTACATCTCATAGTTTCTGCTGTTGCATCTGACTGCTTATTAAGGACTGAGTTTAAATTCATTCTATTTTCAGGTGCAGTCTGCAGTTAGAATAAAGCTTGAACGGGAAATGTCAGTGGTACATGCAAGGTGCAATTTTCTCCTATATATGGTTGTCTTCTTTTGACATAAAGTTACCAACAATCAAATGAGGTTTCTGCCTCTAATTCCGTAGATCTTTTGAACAGACCCAATCTGTATGCTGTAATTTAAAAGGAATTTATTCAAAAGATTTCCATGGCAGCTGAACACTTAGTACTGCCTTGTTTCATCTGAGTATCAGAGATAAAAAAATGAAAACCTCATTCTTATTTGGCCTGAATTTTTCCTACTTTTTGATGTAAAAGTATATGGATCCCTAAAAGAACTCATTCCAACTGCAATAATTTAATACTATAATTAAGAGTAGGCAGATAACAATTTCTTTCTTACCCTAATCAAAGATGGTCTTAACTTGTTTCAGTTGATAATTCCAGAAAGTCACTATTTCTTTTTAATGTACTGTAAAACTAGTAAAGTGATAGTAGATAAGACACAAACCCTAAGACTGCATGTACTAAAATATAAAAAGGAAGAGAACAACTTGATATCAGCTATTGAATCCTAGAGTTCTCCCCAAAATATAGCCTTTTGTGTTTAAAATAAATATCACTGTCTATACCACAGAGGAATACTTAACAAAAAAAATATGAGCTGTTTGCTTTTTATCCACAAACAAATCAGAGCGTTAGTTCAGTTGTTTGGTCACAGCCTTCACTTGAAAAACCCTGAGGAAAGGCTATGGACTAGTGTGCGTTTCTAATTTCAGCCTAGATTCCTAAATAGGAAAAGCAGTATCTCAAGATTCCTTCTTTAGTCAATGAAGGAGTTTCAGAGCTTTAGCTTATCTAAATAAGTAACTGAGGTGGGAGCAGTATCCAAAGGAACCTGCTGTTCTTCACTTATTACAGACATGTGAGGTGAGTCCCTACAGTTTATGTTATATGTAAGAAAAAGTGGTAAGGGAAAGGGATAGGCATTGTCACCTTGACTATGTGACAAATAGATCACATTCTTAGGGACACAACTGGATCAGTTGTGATAGTTGCAGGTTGAAATGCCACAATTACTAGCAACTACCACTTTGGAGTCCATTTGTGGATACCAATTTGCTTTTCTTGAGAACGACAGTCCTCTCTGCCCTATATTTCTTTGTCTTATGTTTGTTTCACCAAATGATGCTACACTTCCCAGAACTGTCTCATCCTGTCGCATTTTGCTGGGAATCTATTATGACATCACTCTGTCATCTTTTACCATTTCACAATTATTATTTCTTCATTCCCTGCTGTAGGAATAAGATTCCCCATTCTCATTTCCAACTAAACTCAGGCCTCTTCCATGCTCCATCTTTGTTCTTTGTGAGTCATTTCTCCTTGTTCCTTCTTAGTGAGTCACTACTTCTACCAAATGCCCTTACTGTTTCTTTCACTTTGCGTGTTACAGAATTTTCTCCTTTCTCTTCCACTCAAGCTACGTCTTCTCCAAATTAAAGCAAAGTAAAACCTTTCATTAAAGCAAATCTTCTCAAAATACAGTTAGAAATGTAGGGAATTAGTTGATAATCTTCTGTAGGTCCCCCAAAATCTGTTGCTAACACATTCACCTATGAATATTCAGGTACCTAGGTTTCATGTCAATGAAGCCTATATATCACGGAAAGTAGGACTGGCATCATCTCTGAAAAAGCACAGACAAATAAAAATAGCTGAAGGAATAATTTCTCTTTGTGGTTCAGCAACACAGGGTGGAGCTCTGTGGTGGTGGGTTAAAAAGCATGTCTTTTGAATATGTGGTCTCTTTACCACAGATTGGATCTTCCATGGAAAAACCACACAGTTCACCCACAATACTTCATGAAGTTGATGTTTTGAAACAAGCCTAGAAAATTGGAAGAGTGGTGTGGATTTCAGCAGTGTAAGTAAATTAAAATAGCTTCATTATTAATTGGAGAAAGCACAGCACCAGGAACCTGCACCAAACTGAGCAGTATTTCTGTGACTTTCTGAAAAGTTTGAAAGACATATTCTGCCTGACAGAAATGGGGAAAAGTAAAATTGAATACAACGGAAGTTTTTCAAGTGCTTCCTATTGCTAGTCACAAACACACCAGTGAAGTAATATTTTCAGCATCAATGCATAAAACTGCCCAGGGAATAAAGAACAGAAGAAACTATTTCAACAATTTTTTGCAAATCCATATAATGTTAAGCATAAATGTGATCCAGAAAATATCCTCTTATTACAAAATCAGCAGTATGCCAGTTTCTATTATCTCTGTTATGGTCATGTACAAAAGCTTTAATCAAGGATAAATGTCTCATTCCCTGAAGCACTATAAACCCATTCATATTAAAAAGTCATCTATTTAACAAATTAAGTATCTGTGGGCATAACTTTTGGTAAAGTTAAAGTAAATTAATATGTGATGTTTTAATCACAATTAAATTTAGTTGTGTTCAATGCTGAGCAAACACAGAGAAATCATGATACTTTTTCCAAAATACATAAAGATATTCAGATTTCGGTTACTACTTGATGCAAGATACCCAAGTTGATGAATCAGTACTGATGTATCCAATATCTTTAAATGGATCTATATGTCTGTCTGTATATGTCTGTGAAAACTAATAATATCATCGAAGAGACATCAATGTTCCCCTACGAAACAGGCAAATCCACAAAGACGCTAATAGATAGATCTATGAACGAGCGCTTGCATAACAAAGAAAGAGTACACAGTGGCAATTATTAGGCAAGATTTGGAAAATATACATCGGACAGAACAGTGATTATGTTTAGCCTGGAGGGGCAAGTACGGGAGAAAAAAGACTGGAAAACAAGTCTGGTAAAGGAAAACTACTGAATATACATAGAGTAAAGAAAGTAAAACAGCTCCTAGAGAAATGACCAGTGATGGATAAAACTTCCAAAAACATTATGACACCTAATAACAGCTTTGAAAGCCATTGCAAGGAATTAAAATAGATATTAGACAGCCAACTGGAAGATGTTGGAAGCCCCATGACTTTGGTGGCGTCTGCCTGACTGATTAGCAAAGTTCGTCACATATAGAGATTTTGTGTGTATGCGTGTGGTTTAGAGATCATATCTCCTTTGCTGTCAGATGGAAATATGTGAATCTATAAATACATATCATATATGACTTCTTTTTTTCTGTGTATTTGGACCAGAATATGAACAAAAGACTATGAATATGAGTGTGGTATATACAAGGGTGATGGAAAAACCTTTGCCAAAGGGTATTGTCATACTTCTAGACCAAGAGAATCAACATGCAAAGAATCCTATGAATTTTATGAAAGCAAATGAAACTTTACGCAATTTGACTCATGACATGTTGAGTATTCTCATTCCACTATTGTATTTTAAAGTGTGAGGAATGAAGCATAATTGCTACCTAGACAAAATTAAAGCATGTATGTCAAAAAGCTGTGAGACATCCCCTTAACAAAAATCTTGCAGGCATAAGAAAAACAAAGTGGACAAAATGTATTGAAAAAATAGGGCTCACTTAAAACAAATGCATTTGTTGTATTGACTTGTTGATAGAGATGTTCTGACTGACGTGCAAGATATTCTACAAGGTAACAGCATACTTAGACTGACTTCTGTTCTAAGGGACCAGAGAGTCATTATTAGTCCTTTTCTGCAATTCAGAATAAAAACTGAAGAATGTTCATTACACAGACTGATTACCCTGATTTTTCATATGACTTGTAAAGACTGAAAAGCTGGGTGCTCATACACGTTGAGATGCACAAGCTCTATATACCTGCCATTTGAATATGTGGGGTTACGCAATTAAAATGTAAAGGGGAATGTTGGAGAGGAGTACCTGAAAGGCTCTGCAAACACCAACTTCATACCTCAAATTTTTGCTTAGGGCATAAATGATTTGGTGAAGAATAGAGTTCAGAGGCAGTAAATTTTTCTGATATTTACAGAAAATAAGAAAAGGAAGAAACCTCTGCAAATGGACAGGAACAAAGTAGACAAACTAATTTGCATGGATTATTCTCAAGTGGCTCATCTTTCTCAGCAGAGAGAAGTGCAAAGTAATTAGACTGGGGATTCACATAATCGGACACCACCAGGCAGGAGTCACAATACTGAGTAACTGTGTGGTTTGAACGCATGCAATAGTAGGTTTGAACAAATTAATAGACGAAGCTCCAGAGTACTTTTCACCACTGGACAATGGGAGCTATACAGAGTGCAATTTTGCACAACGGCCAACTTACTTGATCTTATTTTTACAGCTTGTAATATTTATTTTTACAGCTTCATAAATCCTTGCAACTTTTATTTGTGACTATAATTCGTGACTATAAAAGCCCTTATCCACTACGTATCGATAATACTCTGTTAATCAATATAAGCAACCTGAAGATCCTGATAAGGAGAGAAAATCAGCAGTTTAGATTCTGAAATCTTCTTGACATTGACATTTGTGGGACAATATGACCAGAATTTTGAGATTGTACCTGGTTTATCAGCATGGCCAGAAAAGAAATTGGCACCGAATACTTCCATGTACCAGATATGGCTAGAGTGGAAGCGCACCAGGACAAACTGCATGATGGTGGTCAGTTTGGTTAAAAAAAGAAAGAAAGGGTCTGAGATGTAATTTGTGCTTCTATTTATTGTAATGGAAAAATTATATTGTTAGGAGTCTGATTAGTATTTGATCTGCACTGATCCGGTTATGTGGGCTTATATGATTATAGGTATACAAACTTTTCCATAGTTATGGCTGTTCTGGATGTATTTAAGGTGTGCAATATTATTATAAACTGTGGAATATTATAAATTAATGATAACTATAAAGTCCTGAAGGGATCAGAATTTTAATGCTAACTGTTACAAAAGAAGTATCATAGCTTTCACAGGAAATAACTAAGTTCAGAAGCTATTGTGGATATGTGAATGTGAATTTATAGCTCATGAAATTATTGTTTCATCTGTCCAAAAAATACAAGTGAGTAAACAGCTACTATAACAATGGTGTCTGACGGAGAAAGGCAGCTCGCACTGTTGCAAATGTAATTAAACACAACAAAGCAACTGTACATCTGTGACGTGATGAACAGCACAATGCTAGAACTGCTACACACAACAGAATTGTCTGAACAGTACAAAAAGTAATTTGCAGAGATTTTCAAGGTTTTTCTGTGTTTCTCAGAGGGCTATGCTATCTATTATCATTTATTAATAGTGATATGGTCATTGATTTGTACCTGAAAATGCTTGCATGTTGCCAAGATGTCACTCATCTGTCTAATTCTAGCATAAAAGAGAGCTTGTCAGAACATTTAATTAAGTGCATCATTTTCTAAACTATTTTTCCTCTGTTCATTTAATTAGGGAGCAGAAACAATACAATGTTAGCTGATAAATTTGCCACAATAAATAGAAAAAAGAGAATGAGGAAACTCTGCGAGAGAAATGAGTATATTATTAACAATTCATAAGATCATAGAATGTTTTAGGTTGGAAGGGACCTTGAAGGTCATCGAGCTCCAACCCCCCTGCCATAGGCAGGGACACCCACCACCAGACCAGGTTGCTCAAAGCCCCATCCAGCCTGGCCTTGAACACCTCCAGGGGTGGGGCAACCACAACTTCCCTGGGCAACCTCTTCCAGTGCCTCACCACCCTCAGAGAGAAAAATTTCTTC
The DNA here is from genome assembly GCA_017639485.1 of Pluvialis apricaria. Taxonomy (NCBI): domain Eukaryota; kingdom Metazoa; phylum Chordata; class Aves; order Charadriiformes; family Charadriidae; genus Pluvialis; species Pluvialis apricaria. The sequence continues at coordinate 7,143,155 of CM030010.1, forward strand.
CTAATATGTATTCTAAATCTACTTTCTTCCAGTTTGAAGTCATTATACTTCGTCCTATCACCACAAGCCCTTGTAAAATGTCCCTCTCCAGCTTTCTTGTAGGCCCTCTTCAGATACTGGAAAGCTGCTATAACGTTTCCGCAGTCTTCTCTTCTCCAAGCAGAGCAACCCCGACTCTCTCAGCCTGACCTCACAGCAGAGGGGATCCAGCCCTCGGATCATCTTTGTGGCCTCCTCTGGACCTGCTCCAACAGGTCCATGTCCTTCTTATGTTGGGGCCCCAGAGCTGGAGGCAGCACTGCAGGTGGGGTCTCCCCAGAGCGGAGCAGAGGGGCAGAACCCCCTTCCTCGCCCTGCTGGCCATGCTGCTGGGGATGCAGCCCAGGATGCGGGTGGCTTTCTGGGCTGCGAGTGTACATTGCCGGCTCACGTTGAGCTTCTCATCGACCAACACCCCATAGTCCTCCTCAGGGCTGCCCTTAATCCATTCCCCATCCAGCCTGTATTCATTATCTTACATTTACACACATTGTGCATTTAATTACAATTTGCAGAAAATGTTTGAAAAAAGCAGGATTTGTTCACGAACGAGAGTTAAATATGAAATATCAGACCCTATACCTTACTTTCATTGACCTGTTTGATGACTGAAAAAACAAACAAATAACTTCAGTGATGAAATACTACATCACTACAACCAAATGAGTCCCTAGCCTTGTAGGCACAGCACCTATGCTAATATGACCATATTACAGCATTAATCTTATCTGATTGATTTGAAAGTAGGAGGTAAAAATGAAGCTCAGCATGTTGCTCAAATTCTCAGTGTACGTAGCATGAGGTAGATCTGGGAAATCTAAGGAGAAACAGAAAAGCTGCATCATCAATTCAGAAGTGCTTTTAAAGCTTCTGGTAGCAGAAAGAGAGCCAAAGCCAAATCTTAAACAAAATTTGACTTTGTGCCATGTTCATTTCCTGTACCATAAATACTCAAACCCCCCTGAAGCAGTGTGATATCGTAGAAGGGTAAGGCAATGTCACAAGTCATGTAGAAAAACATGAACTATATTTTTTAAGAGACTTGTGTATGTAAAGAAAAGGAACTGTAGTAAATATGTGCAAATAATATTATGGTTTTCTCACTTTAAAGGATTAAGGGAGAATTCAGCAGGGTTACCTTACAATTATGTCACAAAATACAATATACTTCTTTATCAGATTTAATTTTAATTTTTTATCTCAACCAGTTTTACAAAATTCCTTATGTTCACAATTTGCAATGAAATCAACTTTATAAAATTTTCTAAAAAAACTGAAATATGGAAGTTGCAGTTTTTACTGTTATATAAATAACAGTACTCATTCTATCATGAGACTGAACTTTTTAGTTGCTGAATTGTTTCTTAGCCTTTGCAAAACTTAAACAATTAAAACCCTCTCAAAGCTACTAAAACCATTCTAATGTTTTGAACTGGAAAAAGAAAAAATGAATTTTCAGAATTTCCCAGTAAAAAATATGGACACATTTTGATTCAAAGGTCGTGAAATATTTCATTCTGCATAATTTCATTATGCTATTTTCAAATCATTAGGATATACCATATTATATATCATTAAGATTAACTTGTCAAAATGCTAGTTGAAACAAACTGAAGACAATTACAACTAATCAAAACACCAATTATTATGATTATTGTTTAATTGAAATTATATTTTTCAACTGTATTTATAATATTTAATTTCAAATGTGCTGGGTTATGAGATTAAAAGCTAATCACAGGGAACACAGCTGCCTCGCAAGGATCATGGGAACAACACAGGCAGAGGAGCCCTTGGTGACTTAATAAGTGAAATGGCACTGCAGAACGAGATTCTCCAAAGATCATCAGAGGAGACTAATTAGACCATTGACCCCAGTGGGAAACCCACCAGGGTGAGTCAACCAAACTCCTTTGCATAATGCCGTCTGACTACCAGGGGTGATTGCCAGAGTGGGTATAGGACTTACTATGGATGCAGGAGGAAGAGCATTTGGGACTGTGCAGAGCTTCTGATATAGCTTAAAGGCATTGTCGGAATAAGCAAAACTCATTATGGGATGCTTTATCGGAGCTGGCTGGACTGAAGTTAATTTGGCACTGGAAGAGGTTGCCCAGGGAAGTTGTGGCTGCCCCATCCCTGGAGGTGTCCAAGGCCAGGCTGGATGGGGCTTTGAGCAACCTGGGCTGGTGGGAGGTGTCCCTGCCCATGGCAGGGGGTTGGAACTGGATGATCTTCAAGGTCCCTTCCAACCTAACCCGTTCTATCATTCTCCATAGCAGTCCGTACGGTGCCATGTTTTGGATTTGTGACTAAAACAGCATTGATAACACAGTGGTGTTTTGGCTACTGCTGAACGGTGCTTGCGCAGGGATAAGGTTTTCTCCTTTTCTCGCCCACCAATGGCCTTCAGTCCTGAGCAGCCAGAGGAACTGGATCAAGGTGTCCTTGCTCCTCATGTTTGTGTGAATGTGGTGTCTGGTGGTGTGGGTGCCCTCAAAGGCAGTGCTTTCTCTCTGCGTTGGTCTGTGTGGCCAGCTGTGTTAGCAGCATGTTTGCGCTGTTGGCAATACACGTTCAGCCTTACCACTGGCTGGACCTGGGGACACAGGGCCACAGCAGCCTCATATCTATGGGTCTGGGACCAGGGAGGGCGACCTGCATCCAGAAGTCCACCAGATGCGGCATCCTCTGACAACGTAAGGTCCCTGCTCTTAATTGAGATGGTCATACCAGGGGACACTACTGAATTTCTGAAAACTTAGCTGTACAACTACTTACCTTGGTGTCCTCAGTGCTCTTGTGTATTCCAGAAATGGAGCACTGTCCTTTTACAGTCTTCTGTCCTGAGCCTTATTTTATTTTCTTATTTGGGTAACTCGAAGACACTAGTCTCCTCTCTGACCTGTACAGCAAGTTCCTCTCAGCTTCAGCTGATGTGGCAACTAAAGATTTTCTCTCAGCCAGGATAAAAAAATCCTTTGTTCCTTCATTGAATTAACCTCTGTTTGTAGAGGTCTTCACTAGCCCTTTGTCCGTTTCTTCTTTGTCTTAAATATTTTCCCTTTCTATTCTCCTAAGTCTCTGAAGAGACTTACTTTATTTGAGGTTGGAAGTGGAAGGTTTACTCATTTGTTCATGAACATTCATGGTCCTATCTGACAACTGTCAGAGATGGCAGTCACACCACTGTTAACATCCTTACTGTCACTGTTTGAAGTTCAGTGCAGGAATCAAAGACATTACCATGACAGAAATTTGATTATAACTCTTAACCTCATCATTGAAAATAAATGGGGAATTTGTCAACCTATAGAACAGGATCCTCAGTTTTATCCTAACCTGAACTTACTCCTATCATATTAATAACTGGAAAGATTTGCAAGCAAAAAAATACATTCCGAGAAACAAATGTATAATACGAAAAATATGGAACTTTTTAGGAAGATGAATGACATTCTTATGGCAAGAATTATGATGTTAACCATTTAAACATGATTGTAACTTCACTCTAAAAGTTTGTATAGGCTCAGTTACGTTGGTGATTCACTATCCCATTTTTCCTTTAAGAAAGGAAAACAGAAAGGAATGTATTTAGGAGGCAGTAATAAACTCTGGTAGAAGTTGGAAGTGTAATTTATAGTAGATCGTGGGAAATGTTTCCCTTTTAAAAGGAAAACTACTGAAATCTATTTAAATATTTTTCATTTCTCTAAATACTGTCTTGATTATACATCAAATATTGTGTTTATAGCTTTTCCTTTTGTCCTTAAAAATGCTATAAAAATACATTTTTCTGAACACCCAATTAAAATGAAAAAATTGACTTTTTCCTTATTTTGTTCCAATATATTCTATTTTATTGTAAGCCCAGAGGTTCAATAAGTGCTTTTAGACAGAGGGTAGTAGTAAGCTACCAGTAAAACAAGTTCAGAATAATGATACAAGACATTATTAAACAGTAACTGACCTCTCTGGGATTCTTTTTAAAAGAGCTATTGCAGTCTCTGGGTGCATTACATTCTAAAGGTGAGAATTGAGTATGCTGTACAGTAAGTGAACCTCATGAGGTCGTGCCGTTCTTATGCTGAGTCTGATTTTCATCTGAAGTTATTTTTTGGTGGATTTTTTATGTCAGGAACAAACAAAGCCAGCTCTTTGTGGTTCCCATCCGGTAGTGGAGCTGGAAGATACACATATTTCTGTTCATACTTCGTTACAGCTGATTGGCAAAGGCTGCTTTTCTACGCTGCGCCAAAGTCTTATTGAAAAAGTGCCAGGAAGGTTATATGTTTTGTTCAAAAGGATTATTGAACTACTTTTGTCATATCTTTTATTCCATACATCAAGAAAGAAAAATGAGCTATTTATAAAAGATATTGTTTGGGCTATTTATAAAGGATATTAAGATTTAGCCTGTATGATCATAAGTCATACATTTTACAATTTTTTCTATTTTGCCTGTTCAGAAAAATTTACAAAACAACAGGCTCTTAAAGAAAACAAACCTAAACTCTCTATTGACTTCAACAGGTTGAGTCAGAATGAATATAAAGGAGAAAAAATGAATTTAAAGAGAGGGAGACATTCACTTATGTAATAAAAAACCGTTTTGGATAACAGAAAAGACATGCCTTTAGAAATTATTAAATATAATAGAGATGTTACAAGACATTTTAAAAAAGAAACTGATATGAACATTCATGTCTTTACTCCTCTACAGCCAAATATGCTTGAAGTCATTCAAGTATCTACCAGCAGGCACCTCCTTTTGCTACTCCAGAGCACCCCTGCAGACACAGTGCAGCAACAAAGATCCCCACTAGATGGTAGTGGCATCACTAATTGCTGATACTTCACCTTAAAACTAGTTTTTTAATTACGTTCACGCTTGCACCGTCAAGATTATAATTAAAACACGTTATTTTAAAACCAATTATAAGCCTACAAAAGCTAATAATAAATTTTAAAAATACTGAAATTTCCATCCTGTGAGAAAGCATTTTACTAGCACTTGTTGGGCTAAATGGAACCTAAAATAAAATATGGAAACATTTACATGACTGAAAAGTACTGGGAAATTCAGAAATCATGACAATAAATGAATATATGCAAAAAAAAAATAATCTTCCACTTTCAGTCAATTCAAGATTAAACTACACTTCCCTATAATGTCCTGAGAATCATCATTTAGGGAACTGGTATTTTGTTCTTTAATGTCTTCAGTCCTCGGCTGAATTATACTTTTCAAGACTCACTCTGGTGCTTTATCAGAAAGAAAAGATACAATGTAATTTAGAAGAAAAATTCATCTCAGAAAGCTCATGAGAAAATACGGTTACAGCCAGAATTTTCAAGAGACACTTTGCCACAAGAAGAGAGTATTGTTTCTTATTAAATGATTTGAAAGCAAAAATTTAGAATTAGTTCAATTAATGGAAGTATTTCAGTTCACATCCAACTGTTTCCAGACACAATGAATTGGTTGTATTTTCCAAGCAGTTAGAGAAAAAGTATCAGGATTTTTTTCTACAAATAAAAAATAAAAAACCTTTCCAGCCTGCTGTAGCAGATATCAGTTGTATGCTAGGTGTTTTGGCTTGTCTTAATGTTTTTCTACCGTTACCATTATACTGCGTTTGTGCATTAGCTATCCTGCTCTGCCATGTTTTTAGAAGGGTCTCTGAGACACTCTGGCCTCTAAGATAGCCTTCATAAATCTTTTTCAACCTTTTTTTCTTTCTGAAGGACTCCTATTCATAGCCCACTAATTTTTTTACAAAACGTCCATATTAATCTGTAATTTCATGCAATCGTATTAGTCTGCTCATTTTTCAGAAGCTTTCAGTAAATCAAGGTTACTGTTTCTAGATTTTTTGGTGCTTGACAAGCTGGAAACAGAAGAGGACAGAAGTAAAAGCAACAAGCTAGGAGATAACACTAAGGAGGAAACAGAATCAAATTAAATATGTTGGGTCCATGCCTTGGGCACCATCTGAAGACCCTAAGTGAAGTAAGACTCTATTCACAAGTAAATCTAGTTCCCCGATGCATCCACAGATTAAGAATGGCTTGTCTCCTCTTCCAGAAATTACACTAATTGTTTCCTTAGGGAGGAAAGTGATGTATATGCGAGCTGTTATGTCTGTGGGCAGACGTTTTCTTTCATGGGAGAGACTTCAAGGAAAGCATTCTCTTTTCTTGGCTGTAGCTATTGAAGATCACCAAAATGGAGTTATAGTAATCTATCCTGCCAACTTGTGTTATAAATAATGCAGGTTTCAGTCTGATTTATGCATATTTCCAGGGTACAACACAGGTAGGAAAGCCATGCACACAGTGAACTCTCTAAGTGTTTAAGACAGCTTCACAGGGCTTTTGCCCTAGGAAAGAATGCAAAGCGTGGCCAGGAGGAGATGCACTGTCTTCAGATTTTAGCTGAAATATCTGCAGTCTGTAATCTGTGAAACAATTTGGTTTCCCTGAAACATTGAGAAATGTGGAGAGTTGCCTGCAATCGAGCAGCGCACTCTGTTGAGTTTCTCTTTCTGAGAAAAGGATACCTTAGCATTAACAGAGCTTTTTATTTTTTCTAATTTCTTTCTTTTTTCTGTGATTTAAGTTGTCTGGTGGACTTCAGGACCCAGGTGGCCCCCTCCAGTCCCGGCCCCATAGATGTGAGGCTGCTGTGGCCCTGTGGCCCCAGGTCCAGCCAGTGGCAAGGCTGAGCATGTATTGCCAACAGCGCGCACACACTGCTAACATGGTGGGCCGCACAGACAAACAAAAAGAGAAAAACTGAATACTTGCTCAGTGATATATGTTCTGTCTGAACCCTCCGTTGTCCCCTCGCAAATTTTAGTACAGGTAGTGCAAATAAAAGGTAGCCTTGGACTTAGGCAGACGTCTAAACTCTGAACTGTAATTCTTAATTCTCTGCTTACTTCCCAACTAATCCTTGAGGCCCATAAACTCAAATACTGCCTCGGTTTCCACTGGCATCTAATGTTATATTTGTACAAATAACCATAATACTCGAGGCCTGACTTTGCGGCACAGCCCTTTGTCTATACGGTGCCTAAACCTAATCCACATCTACAAACTGAATGGGGCAATGCTTACCTATCGAAGGAGAATAGAACTCGTAGCTGTAGGATGAAATATAGTTCACATGGAATAGAAAGGATTTATTTTAAACAACTGGTATCTCAGCGACTACAGCTCTCACTCAGGACCACGAGACCTGGCTTCAGTTTTTCTCTTTCCCTGGGGTGATGTGAATTCAAATCACCTGCCTCCCTGATTTGGAAGTAGACTCCTCCTGTTGAAGCCATGTAATTGTGAAGAAAAGCCAGGCGGGCCAGAAGGAGAACTGTTCTGTGTCATTTAGTAATGATGGCAGTCTCCTGACCTGTGATATTTTAAGTCTGTAAACCAAAGAAGGGAGCTCAAACCACACCTGCTCTAACATTAGTTATAAGTTTTTCTATGTTTCTTTTCTTCCTCTCAACCATATCTTGAAAGAAAAGAACAGCACGTTTACTTTTTCAAAGAAAAATCACAGACTTTTGTCTTACAGAGAAGTTTCTACAGACAGTCCTGCAAAGAAGTATCCACCTTGTTGAAAAAATGCGCTCTAGTTCTACAGGGGAAAGGCAAATGAACTTATTTCAGCTTTTCTGTCTCTAGGTGCTCAATACCTAGTTTTTCCAGTATTTAACGTTCTTCAGGCATCATACTGAGGGCCTTGATCCTTAACACGAGTCTGGATTTTATTCCAAGAAGCAGGAACTTCAAAATTACATGTTTGAAGTCTCTGCATTGTGGTACACAACCTTTTTTTCAGACTAGAGCCCTTTGGTCTTTTATTATGTACAGAGTGTTCTCATCTGAGACATTAGTGGATTCATTTTTTATAAAGATGGGTGTGCAAAGAAAAGCATAAATTATGCATCAGAGTTATCAGTTTGGAATTTCTCAAACTCCAGCTGCAGGTTTTAGAAGTCATAATTGCAGATTATGACTTCTACAGCAAGCACTATAGCTGAAAACTGGGAACAACAAAACTCCCAACATTTTTCTCGAGGTTATTAAAGCCATACATACAGTAACATTCTTATTTAACTGTAACAAGTTACACTTTAGTGTGAGTTCCTACAAATAACTAACAATACTGCTGTCATACAGAAAAAGTGCTCAACTCAGTAACTTATTCTAAATATCTTGTAACCTAGGAAAATTAACAGGGGATTATGACAGCCTCGTGTAGCAATTTATACTCGTTAGCATTCAAGTGTATCATGTGCTGAAGAGGCAAAGAAAGGGCCAGTGTATTGTTTTAGTTTGTTGGGGGGGGGTTGGTTTTGGTCTTTTTTTTCTAAAATAACTCTTCTTTTATATACAGCCAGGGGAAGGGGGATGTGTATGGATGGTATGAAAGGGAAGATCTTTACAATTAATATTGTTTATTTTCCATATTTTGATGTTTCCAATGGAAAGACAATTACAAGTTTGAAATCTTTAGGATTTAAAATTTTCCTAAGTTTAAGATTAGATAACATACTTACATATAAACCCCTCTTTTGCCTGAGGATAGGAAAGTGACTCCCCCACATCCTTCCCACATATATCTTAATGTTTATATTAATCACTGACATTAGGGTAAGTGCCAATAACACTTTTCCAGATGGCTGTCATTTTAAGATATAACAAAAATATAGATCCTAGAAGCTACTAACACCCTCTATGATTATTCTTTTGAAAGTTGTCTGTGAGGACATTGTAATCACTTGAAGTAGAATACCAAAGAGGATTCTGAGTAGCTTTGAGGAGTTCTCAGTAGACTTCTGAGTTGTGATAGCTTGTGTAAATATTTCTTACCAGGTCTCTTTTATTGTCATACAAGAATCTATGCCCTTCTCCTTTCGTATCATAGAGTACTGGAGCTCTGGAAAAAATAACGTGTAATGAAGGTCTTAACAATACTTTGTGGTTTTGCACTACTTTTCACTTGGTTTCTAGGATTGTTAAACACGGGAAAATGTTTTCATGTTAAAAAATATTTCTAGCATCTTGAATGAGGGAAAAAGGTGGAAAATGAATCCTTTTGGGGGGCAAAAAGGGGGTGGAAAACATTATCTGATGTATTCTAAGTGCTCCAAAACCATAAAGTAAAAGGAAACAACTCACAGCTTATTTTTTCATCAATAATTAATAACATTGCAGAAAATTTCCTTAATTTTTGAAAATTGTTTCCTGATTTCTGAACACTTCGAGGTGGAAATACGAAAGGGCTACAAGATACAGTGTATCAACTGTAAAAATTTTGAATTGTTGGTTGTTTTCAAATGACAAATACAAAAGAATAAGTAAGATCGCTGAAAATCAAAGGGAAAGTTTGATTAGTTTTTCTACGCTTATTCAACCTTAAGGGTTTTCCTTTAAGTCTTCAAACTGTGAGTAATTAGAAGCAGCTGTGAAGGAAAGATGATGGTAGTTGCATAATTTTTACGCTCCTTACTGATATCAAGCCTTGACAAAATACCATCATAGAATCACAGGATCACAGAATCTCCTAGATTGGAAAAGACCTGTAAGATCATCTAGTCCAATCATTAACCGAACACTGACAGCCCACCACTAAACCATGTCCCTGAGCACTGTATCTACACGACCCTTAAACACCTCCAGGGATGGGGACTCCACCACTGCCCTGGGTAATGAACTATGATCAAATACCTCAATACAGAGTCATGTTTGTGGTAAGAGAGTGTCAAGTTCTGTTGTTGGTAATTATTTGGATATAATGTCAAGAAAACTAGACTAAAAAATCTGCAACACAGGTTTACAAATGCAGTCTTGAAACTATTGCACCATGGGAAACCCCTATGTTTTATAGAAGGCTGTTTGTGGCTGACATTTTTAAGGTTAGACATCTCACAAAATGTTGAGGAAGCATCTTTAAATATGTATTTTTCATCTAATATAAGTAGGAACTTGAAGAAGGTCCCTCTGGAGAAAGGTAACAGAGGAAGAAAAAGATATAGATGAAATGCTTTGTTTTCTTTTCTTTTCTGTGAAATGCTCCTGTATTAACATGAAAATGACCATAAGACTATATAAACAGACCTAAAAAGAACAGAACCCAAACTTCCTGCTTTTTTTCAGCAAAAAAACAAATTCTCTAGAAAAAAAGAACAGGGCAGGCTGCAGATTAGAAAGAAACTTTGCTCATAGACTTGGTTATATCTATTTTTAAAAATCTTTTTTGAAATCATTCAGTACTAGCCACTTTTTAGAAACAGGATACTGGGGTGGGTATTAACAGATGATGGGGGTAATGACTGTAGCACTTAGGAGCCATCGTAATGGACTGGAAATTCAGATTCTCTCTGTTTGGGCAATTATTATGTTCTTTGAAAAAGTACACTTCACATTTCTCTAACATTTCTTTCCTGTTTGGGATACGAAATTACTGTATGAGAGTGTATAAATAAGATTATCCGGATTTTTATAGTCAGAGAAACTGGGGCACTAAGTGGGTAAACGGCTGGCTTAGCCTGTGGCAGAGTTGAGAATTAAACTAGTATTTTCCAACTCCTAGTTTCAGTAGAAAATATAATCTCCTGTATTTGTTACCTTTTTTGGAATCTGGGGGGTTGGGTTTTTTTTGGGCGTCTTTTAATGTTAATTCAGTTTATATTATAGTAATTATGTAGCTACGGTAGCCTAGGGTGCAGTTTGCAGCCAGCTGTAAATTACTGGTGCAATAGCCATTTCTCCCCATGTTTTAGATGTAAACAGTTAGCCCATGGCTATCTCAGTTACAGAAGAAATAAGCAGACCTGAGAGAAAGTTTCTGATTTGCAGCTACATACTATGTTATTTGAGTGTGCACACATCCTTGGGTAAAAGATGCATTTGGAAAAAGCCTTCAAATCTCATCTTTCTTGGCTAAAAGAGTTAAATTGTTTTAAATCTTGGCATACATAATTCTGACTATAAGACAAACAAAACCAAGTAAGTCTGCAACTACTTTGGGAAATTCAGCTCTTAAGAAGCTCATAATAAAATTTAGTGTTTTTCCAGTTGATATTCTTAAAGTCTACTTGCCAAAGAGAATAATACTTAATTCTTTCAAATATTTTTAAAAACCCTAACAGAAACTACATAACTGATATTATTAACAAAAATGTTTATGCTCTATTATGATTCACAGTGCTAGAAGACTGTAAATCTTATCTTTAACCAAGATGTTAGAATACATACTATCAAAGCAGTTAAAGAGTTGTGAAACCTTAGAACAGCAGAACCGTGCATCCAAGTGTGGAATTCCAGAGAAATGCAGAGGGGAAACATAAAAAGAGGGAATATGGAGACTCCATATATCAGTGCACCTGGGCAATTAAGTAGGTGAAGCAAAAAATACAGATACATCAGTCAGCTCCATGTACAGACAGAGAAAGTCATGACCTTATATATTACTACTGTGGAATACAGTTTTTGGGCAGTTTAATCTGCTCTTTTCCACCCTCGATGTAACAGCCGCATTTATATGACTATCACTTTGCTGGACCTAGGGGATCACCCTTCCACTGTAATATTTTCTCTGGCTCCAAAGACTACCTTTTTTCTCAACTGGAAGCTGGGATGCTTTGTCATTCCCTTGGAGTCTTCTTTCTTTTTTCAGGAAGACCAGTGTCTTAGGAGAAGTGAAAAGTAGTGGCAAAAATTTTCTGTGTACAGAAAACCTTTGTGAATAAATTGTTTAAACATTGACACTGGCTGGAGTAAACCTTTGCTTGTTCATGACTATGCAAAGTTCCATTTCTATCAGTCTGAAAGTCCAAGTCATATTTATCTGCTTTCATTTATCAGAGACGTGGCATTCCCCTGTGCACCTGGCCAGTTTTATCGGGTTCGATTACTGCAGTTGCCCTTTTACATTTAATTGTTAATGCTGTTAGTGTCATCAGAATTAACTTGTGTCCCATGCAATGTAGTTTGGTTGAATTGTTGTCTTTTGGATTAAATTTGGTTCCTTATGTGGGTGTCCTATTAATAAGGTATGAATATGAAATACATTATTTCCTGATTTGATTACAGTTTGTTACACAACAGATTTATGACATGATTTTCACAGACTGTGTTTTATAAAAACTAACTGTAATGGCGATGTGGCTGCAAAAAGCCATGCCTTTGGGCAGGTGCCTTTCTACTTGGTCTGCAAATCACAGTTCAGGCTTATGATGTACAAATTATGATTTTTTTTTATTAACAATGCTTATTGTTACATGTCTGGATGGCATAGAAAACTGTTATTAATATTCCCTACAATAATATATGAAGTATGGCAAAACTTACATTGTCTTTTCCAAAATTAGCCTAGGATTACTAACAAAAAATTCAGTACTTTGTCTTTTTTTTTTTCTTTCGCAATTATAGTGGAAGACTTAAACAGAAAACACAAATTAACAAAATGGAAAATAAACGTTTGGTGAAATAAAAAGAAAGATTCAAGAATGATTTAAAAACAGAGAGGCAGGGGCTGTGGTCTACATTTTTAAATGATACCACATTCTCATTTCATTGATGTTGCAGTAGCAATTTAAGACACATTAAAGGGATTTGATTTTCTGGGAAGTAATTAATGCATTTCCAAAGCTGAACATAAATGAGCGATCTAAAACCTAGAATCACTTTTATAAATGAAGGTTTACCTGCTGACAATTAGAACACAGAGGTTAGGAAACTTTATGAGAAGCCTTCTTCAAGAGATCCTCTGGCCATGCAAAAAGCACAAGGCAGGTCCTGGTCAAGATTTGGCTGCAGCAGGCTGTGGTTCTCTTAGAGTCAACATGGAGTGCTTTTCTCGCCAGGGAAAGAAATATATGGACAGGGGCTCAGACAATGAGTCGACAGGGAAGAAGACCAGCCTGGCTAAATAGAGAGCTTTGGCTGGACCTCAGGAAAAAAAAGAAAGCTTACATTCTCTGGAAAAGGGGGTTGGCAACTTATAAGGATTACCAAGATGTAACGAAGCTATGCAGGGGGAAAATTAGAAGGGCCAAAGCTCAATCGGAACTCAGCTTGGCCACTGCAGTTGAAGATAATAAGAAGAGATTCTTTCAGTATATCACTAGAAAAAAGAAGACTAGGGAAAATGTAGGCCCACTGATGAATGAGATGGGTGCCCTAGTGGTGGAAGACACAGAGAAGGCAGTGTTACTGAATGCCTTCTTTTCTTCAGTCTTCACTGCTAAAGCTCTCCCTCATGAATCCCAAACCCTGTAGGCAAGGGGGAAGGTCTGGAGAGAGGAGGATTTTCCCTCAGTTGAGGAGGACTGGGTCAGAGACCACTTGGCCAAGCTGGACATCCATAAGTCCATGGGTCCTGACGGGATGCACCCGCGAGTGTTGAGAGAGCTGGCAGATGTTATTGCTAGACCACTCTCCATCATCTTTGAAAGGTCATGGGAAACAGGAGAGGTGCCGGAGGACTGGAGGAAGGCTGACATCACTCCAATCTTCAAAAAAAGCAAGAAGGAGGACCTGGGGAACTACAAGCTGGTTAGTCCCACCTCTGTCCCTGGGAAGGTAATGGAGCGACTCATTCTGGATGTCATCTCCAAACACGTCAAGGAACAGGAAGCTATTGGAAGCGGTCAACACGGATTTACCAAGGGTAAATCATGCTTGACCAATCTGATAGCCTTCTATGATGTTATAACTGGTTGGCTGGATGAGGGGAGAGCTGTAGATGTCATCTACCTTGACTTCAGCAAGGCTTTCGACACTGTCTCCCATAACACCCTCCTTAGGAAGCTGAGGAAGTGTGGGCTAGATGAGATGACAGCGAGGTGGATTGACAGCTGGCTGTGCGACAGAACTCACTGTGAGTGAGCCACTCACAGTGGCACAGAGTCTAGTTGGAGGCCAGTAACCAGCAGTGTCCCCCAGGGGTCAATACTCGGTCCAATCTTGTTCAATATATTCATCAATGACCTGGATGAGGGGACAGAGTGTATCCTCAGCAAATTCGCTGATGATACCAAACTGGGAGGGGCGGCTGACACTCCAGAGGGCTGCGCTGCCATCCAGCGTGACCTGGACAGGCTGGAGAGCTGGGCCGAGAGGAACCTAATGAAGTTCAACAAGAGCAAGTGCAAGGTCCTGCACCTGGGGAGGAAGAATGCTAGGCACCAGTATAGGTTAGGGGTGGACCTGCTGGGAAGTAGTTCTGAGGAGAAGGATCTGGGGGTCCTGGTAGATAGTAAATTATCCATGAGCCAGCAATGTGCCCTTGTGGCCAAAAAGGCCAATGGAATCCCGGGCTGCATAGGGAAGAGCGTGGCAGTAGGTCGAGGGAGGTCATTCTCCCCCTCTACTCTGCACTGGTGAAACCACAACTGGAATATTGTGTCCAGTTCTGACCTCCCCAGTTCAAGAGAGACAGGGAACTACTGGAGAGAGTCCAGCGTAGGGCAACAAAGATGATTGAGGGATTGGAGCATCTCCCTTATGAGAAAAGGCTGAGAGAGCTGGGACTCTTTAGCCTGGAGAAGAGAAGGCTGAGGGGAGACCTTATTTTGGCATACAAGTATCTAAAGGGTGAGTTGAAGGAGGATGGAGCCAGACTCTTTTCAGTGGTTCCCAGTGACAGGATGAGGGGCAATGGGCACAAGTTGGAACATAGGAAGTTCCGTTCAAATACACGGAAAAACTCCTTTACGGTTCGGGTGGCAGAGCTCTGGCCCAGGCTGCCCAGGGAGGCTGTGGAGTCCCCTTCTCTGGAGATTTTCAAGACCCGCCTGGGGGCAGTCCGGACTAACGTGCTCTGGGCAATCCTGCTGTGGCAGGGGGGTTGGACCAGATGATCTCTAGAGGTGCCTTCCAACTCTGAAAATTCCGTGATTCCGTGATTCTGTGCCCAGTCTGATATGGGATTAAAATATGCCTGGATCACTTACAAGGGCCTAGAGATGTGTCCTGGATCATGTACTCTAAATATAGCTCGTATATCCCAAAAGGAGCCACTTCACCACTCTGCACTTCCATCTGTTTGATGGTGCCTCATTCCACATCTGAATTCAGCAGACATTTTGTGGGGACCTCCTCTCCTTCAATTAAGCCTGGTAAAATGTTGGCAGGCATTCCTTTCATCATCTATCTATGCAAGGTGAGTGTTTAGGTGTGCAACAGGTTGATAAAAGAGATCTGTGGTGATCGAGAGAGAAGATCTATTGGCCTCTGTAAGAACAAGAACATGATTTCCTTGTCTATACTACTTGCCAGCACTTTATTTAAAGAAATGAACATTAAATTTCCTCTGATATATTGCTAGAGTGTCAGTTAAACAATCTCAAGTATCCTTAATGCTAATTGATGGAGCTGCCTGGAAATGAGTTTTGTTGTTTTAATCGTATCATGTCTCTTCCAACCTCATTTCTCTGAGCATGGAATAAAGTTTTTGTAGCTGATCTGCACTTTGGTTCATTGGTAGCTTGTGTGTCTTAAAAATACAATTCTGTACCTATATTCCACATGTTCATATGTTTATATGGGCTCTTTATTTAACAACATCCCTGACATTAAAGGAGGAAATTATTCTTTTAAAAAAGAGAAAGAATGAGAGATAATGTTCTAAATTAGCAGGATGTGCCTGGAAAATTTATGTGGCATTTTAAGTGGAGAGGAATATTCTACTAATTAGAAAACCCTTGGGAATATTCAGCCAATGAAATGCAGTGATTGACTGCACGTTGCTAACCTGCCAGATTTAAATAGATGTTGACTCACTGCAACAGTGGTCATAGCAACAGATCATTCCATTTGGAGGGGAGAGGGATGTAGAGGAATACTGTGCTTGAAACATGTTTATACTTAAACAGGCACAGACACACACAAAGATATAGATATAAATATCTAAAAACATGCTTTGCCATATAATCTTTTTACAACCTGTTAGGAGCTTTGCCCTCGGCAGTACTTGGAGTCTACACACTCAGAGATATAAAAATGAGAATAAATCCATTCAGTTTTGCTGCAGCATCTCATATCCTGACTTTGTTCTGCTCAGCAAACAATCTTCAAATCAATTAGAGATTAATCATGACACAAAGCATATAAACAAAATTGTGTGAGAGTAGGTTAATACAGTTTATATTGATTTTAAATATTTGATTTTTTTTTAAGTGAAATCTGAACTTTTAAACAGAAAATTGCTTCTGATTTACTTTTACTCTATGTTTTGTTTAATCAGAAGGGCTTGGTTGTAAAAAGTAACATGCCAACATACCACCCACACAGTGATATTTTAAACACTCACTACCACAGCAACACAATGCCCTCATCACTGATGAGTTCCTGAGGTAAATTTGTTCCAGAGGCTTCATTTATGAGACAAAAAAAATTTTTTAACGTTACAGTGACAGTTTGGGACTGAAGGTTCCCATTTCAGTAACGCATGTTATTGGAATAATCCTACAGGAAGCTTTTATGCTACATCTAGTTAAGATACTTACTTAGGCCCCTTTAGCATCTGAATAGCTTAGTGTCTTTATTATTCTTGTGACAATAATATCAATAATAATTTTTAATAATTGATAATGGCATCATTTTACACTAGTGATCTAAGAGTATGGAAAGAATGAATTGGCCAAAGACACGGTAAGCATTTTTCCCATCACAGTTATGCACTTGAAAAGTTGGACTATTTTTCACCTAAACTGCTACTGGAAAACATGGATGAAAAATTATTACAAGAATGTAGGACCTTATCCCACTCACTGAACAGGTTTTTCCTCAGATGGACTGCTCACAGTAGTTTTTAAAAGTGCTGCCCAGAATCTTCAGTTCTCTTCATAGAACTGCCTCATCTTACTAAAAGTAAGAAAAAATTGTCTCAAATACAGGCTCAGAATGTTTGTCTTTTCAGACAGGAAATGATTAGCATTGTGGACCAAACTTGGATCCTATGAGAGCAAATCACTCACTGATTTAAACTGATTTCAAAACAAATATACAAGTCCACTGATCTTTGGCAGAATATGGAAAAGCTGGATCTAGTTTTATATAAAA
Source organism: Pluvialis apricaria (assembly GCA_017639485.1). Lineage (NCBI taxonomy): Eukaryota > Metazoa > Chordata > Aves > Charadriiformes > Charadriidae > Pluvialis > Pluvialis apricaria. Next base: position 7,160,273 of record CM030010.1, read on the forward strand.
AACAAAAAATCTCCAAAATGGGGCAGTTGTGGTGATTCATTAAAAACTCTGCCAACCATTTCTTGTGCCTTAGAAATGTTTTAGTCTTTGCTGCAACATTTCATTAATTTATTACATACAATGGTTCACAAGCTTGGCGGACCAGAAGACAGCGGCATGTGTGATTTTGCTTTCTACCCTGTAAAGTATATAAGGATGGTGTGAAAACATTACAGGAGAAGAAAAAAAAAAAAAAGAAAACATTAGCTGTGAATCTCTCTGTAGAGCTTCCTTAGTAGTCATTCAGTATGGATAAGCACAGCTGACTGCTGGGGTCACGGCATTCCCTTATGGTAACAATTACTATGGCATTTTTTTCTTATTAATAGCCTGAGAGAGATACTTCCCCTCAAACCCAGAGAATCTGTCTATCACAGAGTTCACTCACCCAGAGACAGAGTGCAGAAATTCCCCTAGAGGGAGAACGTCTGCTGAATAAAAAGGTGTCACTTCTCACAACAGTTACATTAATGATTCTAATAAACTTTGAGACTGTGTAGCTTAGTCACATATAGTTTAAGTATTCACATCTAATTGCAGTACAGAAAGAGCATGGAATACGTTTATGAATGACTAGTGTTATTAATCCACAAAAGATTAATTTTTCCTTATACATTTTTTAGTATACATTCCTATATATTTTTTTAACTGAGGTCACCTTATCTTAATTTGTAAAATCTTCAGCAGTGAATTCTCATGAGTTAAGGTTTAAAAGTTTTTGGAAACGTGCTGACAAGTGTGAGAACAATTTCAAGTCATTAGTTCATAATATGAAGACCTTCGGCAAATTTCTATAATCTCATGCTATGGATAGAAACGAACACAACAGAAAGCGATTGCACTAAGCTGCTGATAGCAGCTGCCATATGGTGACACCATGTAAACTTCAATGAGAGGAGTTGGTAAACTGCAACAGCATTACCAACAGAAACCTCTAAAGTCCCATTGGCATTCAGGCCAGCAGCTTCCAGAGTTTTCTCAAAGGGAGCTCGGAAATAGTGCTCATGTGTAGGAGTTTAAAGTATCTCTTTCTCTCTACATATAGATCCTATTCTTTTAAAGGTAAATTTCAAACCCAGTATCCAGGAACAGGTTGCACTTTTGCTTTTAATACAGTTTAACCTTCTTTCCAGCACTGCCAGTGTTGGAAACTAGTCATGCTGAGAACCTACACAGTGCTACAGGTTGTTATCAATCAAAACCACTGTTTAGTCCTTTTCTGAATGATTTGTTTTTTAAAATGCATCTTAAAAAGTAATTGTTCTATATTTGTTAAGAATCACAGAACGGTCAGGGCTGGAAGGGACCTCTGGAGACCATCTAGTCCAACCCCCCTGCCAAAGCAGGTTCACCTAGAGACGGTTGCACAAGAATGCATCCAGGTGGGTTTTGAATATCTCCAGAGAAGGTGACTCCACCACCTCTCTGGGCAGCCTCTTCCTATGCTCTGCGACCCTCAAAGGAAAGAAGTTTTTCCTCATGTTCAAATGGAATTTTCTGTGTTCCAGTTTGTGCCCGTTACCTCTTGTCCTGTTGCTGGACATCACTGAAAAGAGTCTGGCCCCATCCTCTTGACACCCGCCTTTTAGATATTGATAGGCATTGCTGACATCCCCTCTCAGTCTTCTCTTCTCCAGGCTAAACAGACCCAGCTCTCTCAGCCTTTCCTCATCAGAGTGGTGCTCCAGTCCCCTAATCATCTTTGTAGCCCTTTGCTGGACTCTCTCCAGTAGTTCCGTGCCTTCTTGAACCGGGCAGCCCAGAACTGGACACAGTACTCCAGATGCGGTCTCACCAGGGCAGAGTAGATGGGGAGGATGGCCTCCCTGGACATGCTAGCCACACTCTTTTTAATGCGCTCCAGGATGCCATTGGCCTTCTTGGCCACAAGGGCAGATTGCTGGCTTATGGTCAACCTGTTGTCCACCAGGACTCCTAGATCCCTCTCTGCAGAGCTGCTTTCCAGCAGGTAAACCCCTAACCTGTACCAGTACATGGGGATTTTCCTCCCTAGATGGAGGACCCTACACTTGCCCTTGTTGAACTTCATTAGGTTCCTCTCGGCCCAACTCTCCAGCCTGTCTGGGTCTCGCTGAATGGTGGCACAGCCTTCTGGTGTGTCAGCCACTCCTCCCAGTTTTGTGTCATCAGCAAACTTGCTGAGGGTACACTCTGTCCCCTCATCCATGTCATTGATGAGTATGGCGAACAAGCCTGGACCCAGTACTGAGCCCTGAGGAACACCTCTAGCTACAGGCCTCCAACTAGACCCTGTGCCACTGATCACAACCCTCTGAGCTCTGCCATTCAGCCAGTTCTCAACCCACCTCACTGTCCACTCATCTAACCCACACTTCCTAAGCTTACTTATGAGGACATTATTGGAGGCAGTGTCAAAAACCTTGCTGAAGTCGAGGCAGACAATATCCACTGCTCTCCCCTGCATCTACCCAGCCAGTCATGTCATCACAGAAGGCTATCAGATTGGTCAAGCATGATTTCCCCTTGGTGAATCTATGTTGACCACTCCTGATAACCTTCTTTTCCTCCACATGCTTAGTGACGACTTCCAGAATGAGCTGTTCCGTCCCTTTTCTAGGATGGCGGTGAGGCTGGCTGGCCTGTCATTTCCTGGGTCCTCCTTCTTGCCCTTTTTGAAGGCTGGAGTGATATTAGCTTTCCTTCAGTCCTCAGGCACCTTAAGAACTTAATATTATTCCCACAGAATTATTTAGTAAAGTTATGTTCTTCATGTAGGATAGCTCTATCCATTTTCGCAGCTTCTAGTCAGTGAAAACACTAGGACATATAAAAAACCCTTAAAAATGTCAGACATCTTTCTCTCAAAAATTACAGGGCAAAGAATGTTTATTGCATGATCTTGAAGTAAATGTAATCATTGGTTATCACTGGTTTTACTACACTGTTGTTGTAATCAACCATGAAACCAAGAGTTTTTTAACATAACTAGAGAGGTTACAGCAAAACCATTGTAAACAAATACATACATATGAAGAGAGTAATGGAACACTGGGGAAAAAATTGCATCTGAAATGATAAAATGACAAAATGAATCAGGAAAATAAACTCTAGAGTTCTGAGCACAGTGATAAGTTAAAGATATGGTTGGTAGAAAATGAGTTGTATTCTTTCACACGGATAATAAATTAAAAGAAATTGTGTTGAAGTAAATGCAGATATAATAGAATAAAATAAACAAAAGAGTTTGTGAAATCAGAACTTGGTCGAATCCATGAAATGAAAATAGAAGAAAAATGTCAGATTTGTCTTTCAAGTTAAAGCAAAATACAGAACTAAGATAGTGAATATATTATATGGGACCAAGAGCAATGGTGGTTTTATGGGTGTGTGAAAAAAATATACAGTACTATAAAAAAGATGTATTCTTTTTCAAGCAATCACTCAAGTAAGATATGACATATGAGAAACTGAGGAAGGCGAGGAAAAGCCAGTTGCTTAAATATTTCAAACTACTATTTGATAGTAGTTTTTATTTGTGGATTTGTATCACAAGACATGAGGAATAGGATGGATCGAGTTGTCTTTCAGCAGGACAGTAATACACAAAGTGCTTCATAAGAACATTTGTACAAATTAGAAGACATCTGTTGCTGTGTAACTGTTCTTTGGTTAAGGCAGAACAATGGATAGATATTGGTGGCCAGACTGTCTGGCTCGATACTAAGTTACAAGGTATAAATCTGATTCAAAAAGGATGTTGCATGTGTACCTGAAATTGAAAAAGTTACTGTATAACTTCTATTAAACTTGGCTTTTCAGACATAGCTTCCTGTTGCATATCACAGAATACTTCAGAGCTTTTTTGGATCCATCGATTTTGAAGTTAGTCAAACCTGTCTTTCCATTTATTTTTTTTTAATTTAGATTAATTGATTTTCTTTCCTACTGGTACTTTGTCACATTTTAAACCTGCTCAACATCACTGGTCTGTTGCTCTCCACTATTGTGCATTGCTAATTTCCTGATTTTGTGTCGCACACTTGCCTAGGTTCTCTCATGTAAATTACATCAAATAACAACCACCAAGGCCATAGACCATCAAATAAGCACTTCAGACGAGAAAAAAGGCAAGAGGAATAAAGGTGCAAATATAATTACCAAACCTAATAGGAAAGCCAGAATAGTTATTTAAAAATCCACTGATTTTTTTTGTGACCTCACTCAGCAAGAATTATAGTGAATAAATTGCAATGATTGGAAAAGGGGAATCAGGCTATTGGTATTCTTATGTTTACTTCATTGGGACAGAGATTATGTGTGTTTGAACAATGTATACCGCAACAGAGAAGACCAAAGAGCATTGTAATCTCTATTTCTCACTGATGACATCCTATGGCAGAGCTTTGGATTGCTTTTCAGAAGCCTCTTTCTCTTCCACTGATTCTCAGATAAGAAGTCCACATCAATCTTTCCAGTCAGCTGCTTGAAATAAAAAAGCTGAGGGAAAAAGCCTCATTCTTCACTCACTTTATCCGAGTGAATTGTTGTAAAAGTCCTAGTAATGCAAGAAGACTGCATTTCCTAAAAAAATTGCTCTCTCATGGTAGATAACTCCTCAGATTTTTAGGCAAGCAATTGGACCTTACAGTCACAAAGGACAATATATGATGCAGTACTGGGATATGGCATCAGTAATAGGATAAAGCACATATTCCATCTGAATTTATCAGGTGTTCCTACACAATGATAGTGTACTAGTGTCAGCAGAACCTATGTCATCTTACAAGCAAGGCAAGACGTGCACATAGACGGTAATCTAAAACACTGTAATCTGAGGTGATATGATGATTTACATGGTCTGTGAGCAAAGTCATATCAAACTTGACATAATAAGGTCTCAATCCAGGCTTGACCTAAGCACTTGCTTATTGTAGATTCAGAAATAATCTAGACACAGCCAATGTACATAATTAGCCTCCTGATTTGGATGCTATAGAAACTGCAGTACCTTTCTGAGTAAGACCAACCATAATTTATTTTAAAAACCCTAAAACCCCTCTGGTTTTATCTGTAGATTTTAAATATTATTTTTTCATTTTTAGAATAAATACAACTTACTCAGAGTTCAGAGATAAGTACTTGATAAAGCATTAGCAAACGTCTAATAGAGATGAGCCATACATGAATGTAAATACTGGTGCCCTTTTACGCATTCCTTCAAGAGACCAATTTAGAGATAACAGTTAATGTAGTTTAAAATAAATAATCAGCACCAATTAAAATATATGGAAATGTTTACATCATAAGCTGTCAGAAGACACCTGATCTTTCAGTACAGAGAGGGAATTCCCGTTTCACATCTTTTGAAAGAGAGAGATGCCTTATGCTAGGTATTCCCAGGGCGCGGGCTAAAAGAGATGAGGTAGGCGTTGCTGAGCACTGCGCGATGTTGAAGCAAGGCCCAGCCAGCTCAGGCCGAGGCAAGGGAAGGCAACTGCTGAGACTCTGCACTGCCAGGCCAGCGTAAAGCCTGACAGCTTCTCCCGGTGATGCTCTTTACTGAACTACACGGGGACATGTTAAATATGTTAGTAGCTAAGGTGCTTTCAGCGAAAGCTGCTGGAGAGCAGCTCTGTGGAAAGGGACCTGGGAGTTCTGGTGGACAACAGGGTGACCATGAGCCAGCAATGTGCCCTGGTGGCCAAGAAGGCCAATGGCATCCTGGGGGGCATCAAGAAGAGTGTGGCCAGCAGGGCGAGGGAGGGCATCCTCCCCCTCTGCTCTGCCCTGGGGAGGCCACATCTGGAGTACTGTGTCCAGTTCTGGGCTCCCCAGTTCGAGAAGGACAGGGAACTGCTGGAGAGGGTCCAGCAGAGGGCTACAAAGATGATTAGGGGATTGGAGTATCTTTCTTATGAGGAAAGGCTTAGGGACTTGGGTCTTTTTAGTCTAGAGAAAAGAAGACTCAGGGGGGATCTTATCAATACTTATGAATACTTAAAGGGAGGGTGCCAAGGTGATGGGAACAGTCTTTTTTCAGTGGTGCCCAGTGATAGGACAAGAGGTAACGGGCACAGACTTGAACATAGGAAATTCCATCTGAACATGAAGAGGAACTTCTTTCCTTTGAGGGTGGCAGAGCACTGGCACAGGCTGCCCAGAGACGTGGGGGAGTCTCCTTCTCTGGAGACATTCAAAACCCGCCTGGACGCCGTCCTGTGCAACTGCTGTAGGTGTCCCTGCTGTGGCAGGGGGGTTGGACTAGACAATCTCCAGAGGTCCCTTCCAACGCTGACCATTCTGTGATTCTGTGATTCTGTGAAATCCTATGACAAGAATAGAACAGATTCATACAGTTCATGGTTTTGCTCACAGTTGCTTTCACGAAAGGGAATACACCACTTTTTGATTTACCTCTGGTTCAGTCATTTACAACTTTTCTTCAAAACCACTTGCTTAGAGTTACTTAAAGAAAAGCTCCAAACCTTAGATACTAGGGTAGAATTATTCTGCCTAAACAGAACAATGAAGTAGCAATTTATAGATTTTCCTGATTCTCCACCTAATTGCATTATGCATGGAGCTGCGTGACATATGCAAGCTTGGCAGACCACACATTGTCTAGTCACTTTTCTGCAATTAAATGATAAACACAAAGTGTCACTTGTGATTCAAGTGGTTCATAATGTACCAGTGCTTCAAGCGGATGAAATAATCATGTTATCAAAGTCAGCTATCAAGAAATCATGGTATTGCCTCTTTCTTTAGTGGACTGAGGTGAAGGCAACTAATTGATGTATTAACCAATCTAAGTCACTGGTTTTATTAATTTTTACAGAATATCTGCAATATAAAATTCCCTTAAAAAAAGCAAATATAGCAAAGGCTCCATGAACTTCTATTTTTTTTTTTTTTGAGATTGATGGGGGTTTTTGTACAGTATATGCTGTACAACATAAATAAAATTGTAGTCTTTGGCGTCTCTCCAGGTTCTTAGGCATATCATAACATTTAGAAATAACAATGAAGACATCTCATGATTTTCCAGTACAGTACCCTAATTAATCATTTTTCTAAATGCAAAACCAGTAAAATCAAATATAAATCAATTTACTCTGCCAAAGCAGAGTCATATAAACTGCTCTTCTGCCCCCAGTTTATCCAACATAGAAGTTCCCTAGCCTCTTTCAAAGCTTACAAAAACAAAACCAAAAAATGTTTTCTATTCAGTGCAGGAGGACAACAAAACATCCAGGCTCTTTTTGATTCATAGAACTATTGCAAGTTCTTAATTCTGGAAAGTATCCTACTAGTAATCCCTTACCATCTGCTTTTAATGATCACAACTAGAAATACTATCATAGATGTTTTAGAACTTTGTAACATAAAACCAATACCTTAAACTCTAGCCAGACACTCCCTAAATGAGATAAGCCCATGCTATGTCTGCCAGTTACTTGCCTTAAATCACTAATATGATTTCATTGTCAGCTGACTTAAACCACATGCAATTTTAGTATATAGGACAAATGGAATTATAACACAGTGGATTGGTGAATTTTAATAAACAGTATAATTAGTGGTAGCATAAAATTCTTAATATAGCATTTAGTAGATCTTTGGGGTATTTACCATCATTAAACTTGAGTTTCTATCAACCTGCAGTTGTACAAGTCAGAGATCACTTGCATTCTCAAAAGAGATCGTTTGGTTTTGTTTACATGGTTTTGTTGATCTTAATATACTAAATAATGTCTTCAGTTGCCCACCTTCATTATTGAGGTTAAGTATGAGAAATTGAAGATCACAAAAGTTTTTACCTTTAAATACTGCAAAGTCAATTAAGGTTATTTAAAGTATTCTAAATCTAGGCTCGTCAAAATCATAAGGTTTAGACAGAGCTGTTATGAGACTGTGACCACAGAACAATCTGATTGTGTTCTCCAGTTTGTGATTTTTTTATACATAAGGCATGTTAATTAATGGGCATGCTTAAGATACAACCAACAAATGTCTCAAAGGTCCCTACACTCTGGTAATGTCCCTTCAATCATTTAATTTGTATGTTGAAAAGACAAAGTGAAAAGAGTCTTCAAGGCAAGCCTAACCAAAATAAACAGTCCCTGTATAATAAACAAAGTGTGACCTCAAAGATTTGTTAACTGCTTAATTAGAATTGAAAAGAAATATAAAACATACGTTGAATTAGAATAGATGATAAGAATAAAGAGGTGATAAAATGGAAGAAAATGTATACAGCCTTGCCGGTGATGGGTCAGAAAAGGCTGAGAGGACAGAAAGTTCTGTGACAGATGTACTGTCCTGGTGAGCAGGAAAGAGTTATTAGGTCGGAACTATAGCTTTTGCAACTCTCTAGAGTACCTGGCACTACCTTACAAAACAAAAAATGTTTCAGAATTGGCTTCTAAAAAAATTAAATCCCGGCTAGAAAAATTTCAAAATGAGAATATGCACTATGCTTTGAAAAGTCACTATAGCAAGATCTTCTACACTCAAAAGCAGAATCCCTTTCTGTGCCTCAGTTTCCCTATCTGTAACGTAAACCATATAACAATCATAATGGGTTTCCCTGTATAGCACTTTGAAATCTACATAAAAATGCCCAGATATTTCTAGTAACAGCTTAGTAGAAAGCTTTCCAGAAATGAAACCTGAATGTTTAAAAGTATTTGCAGAGAAAGACTTACATTTATGAACTCTGGAAAAAATACAGAAAATATATTTTTTTTCATTCAGTGCACTATATACCAGTGATGAATTAAGGGAATTCCTCTTCTTATAGATCATTATATTCTTTGTTTGAAGTGAGACTTATGTTTGATGGGTTCAAGTAGCTTTTTTTAAAAATCGAGCAAGGTAATGGATTGCACATCCAAAGAGAATACTAGAAGCTGAGGCTGTCAACAATTTGTTCCCTGTAAGTGAAAATATCACTCGACAGATCAAGAAGGGGTTATTAAAATTGTTAGTAATAAAAAAGAACTCCTTGGAATATTGTTAGTAATAATTGTTTTGTCTAAACTCTCAGATTAAAACTTCTCTATTATTTGATCAAAGATAAAGCAGACAGGTGTTAAGTAAATTTCCAGGAACTATCCGCATGTTTTTAGAAAAATCATCAATAAAGCTAGAGTACGTGGGGAGCACAGGACAGGATGAAAGAAAGGGCAGTGGACCTAGTGTTCAGGGTGAGCGGTGTGAGCCAACTGAAGCCAGGAACCAGCCAGCACAAGAAGTTCCCTCCTGGCTTTAACTGCTCTCATACTTTTTTTATGTTACGTAAGGGGTGCACCATATCCAGCAAATTTCTCAGGACAATTTTTGATGCAGGCTGGACACAACAATGTTGAAGGTGCTTTGCTGGATCTGCTGCTCGTAATCAAGGATGAGCTTGTCAGATGTGTTACAGTCCATGAAAGCCTTTGCTGAAGCGACCCTGAGGCAGCAGAGATTTAATATCCTCGGGGAAGGGAGGCAGGAGTCTTCAGCACAGCAGACTTTGGCATCATCAGGGAGCTGACAGGCAGAAAGCCACGGTCCGGGATAGCTAGTTGATCTTCTAGGAGGACAACCTTCACAAAGCACTCTCTAATGGTTCATTCCAATGTGCAAAAAGCTAAATAGGAATGGCAGGTGGCCAAACTGGTTGAATAAGGAATTGCTGACTGAACTAAATGATAAAAATATGCTGTATAGAAGGTAGAAAAAGAGACAGGCTACCAATGTGAAATGCAGAAGCATCACCTAAATTTGCAGCACTGGTCTTGAAAATGGCAAGGGTGTGAAAGGCAACTGAAAATATTCCTATATATCCAATGGCTCTGTATAAGCTTCAGATGTGCCCCCCCAACCTTTTCTCTAAATGTCATGAAGCATTGTTAAAATTGGCACTAAGACTAATCTTCATCATATGAAGAACATTTTGGGGGCAGAGTGTGCAGGGGGAACCAAAATTGGATTAGCATAGTCAAAGACACATGCCTCCAAACCCGAGTTAATTTTGTTGGTTTAATTTCCTGGAAAGTAAAATTGGGGGAAAAAAGGGAATATATACCATGATCAAATTAACTCAAGTTACTGAATCACATCATAGGATTTAGAAAGATCAAGTGAATTTTTACACAACAAAGCATACACCTTTTTGATATAGGCAAAGATTAAATGGCAATGTAGATACATTTGAGTCTGGGAAAGCTGCAGCTGAATCCACAAGTGAGAAAGGAAATTTTATAATTTGGCAATCTCTGATAGATTTATCTTCTGCAAAGTGTTTTCAGACATTACTGCCCTAACCTATCTGAACCATCTTTCCGCCAAAGGTTGTTGCCCTGTAGAGACAGCCGACAACAGGCTGCATGTTCTTACAGTTCCTTTGGTTCTCAGTCTGGCTGTGAGTCTCCAGATCCTAATAAAGGGAACTTTTTATTGATATCTCAAAGTGCAGCAGCTGACAAGCGCCCTGTTCTGCTGTAGCTTCTGAGATGGTGGTGAACTCTGGCAAAAGGGCAAGGAACTGCTTCAGCTAAATCCATGCTAGTGCATCTGACAGAAGTTTAAATTAGTATTTCCCACCTCAGACTGCGCAACAATTGAATTTTTCTCTCTTCCAATTGTGCTTTAGACTCTGTTTTCACATTTGTCTGCAGCAACATTGAAAGGAAAAGTGAGACATAATTGAGGTAACAACTTTTAACTACTACCAGAATTAAATATATTTTCAATCTAATTGTTTGTGCCTGTCTTCTCATACTTACATAATGCTAAACATCCTCTCCTTTTAATGCTTCATCTCTGAAGTTGTTGCTACGGGCTGTGAAAGAGCAGTTAACTGCATTTTGGAATTTAGACGAGCTGTGACCTATTTCCCTCCCCTGCGTCCCTCCCAGTGCCAAAAGCACTGCATTTCAAAACAAGCTGCGTCGAACCAAAGGTTTGCTGAAATTTATTAGTAAATAGTGTTCACTTCTACTCCATCAATGCAAGCACAGTACTGCAGTGCATAATAATGAATACACAGCAGTTCATGTGAACTTCATTGGTGTGTATTTTGCACACACACATGATCAACTTTATGGTAGGTAAGGTTATCACTGTCATGTTCCTGTTCAAAGAATTCTTAACTACTGGGGAGAATTGCTGTCTTTGTCCAGCAAATGTAGATTTTGTGGGTACTATTCAGAGCTAAAAATGGCATTTTGTTCATTCATTTACAACATCAAAAATCAATAGGTGACATTTTTCATTTGCAAGAAATCATTCCTAACTGGGCTCTGCCTTTCAGGCCGAATAATCTGGTAATAGTGATGAATTTACATACTCATGCGGATCAGCAGACATTAGTGCATATTTTGAAATAGTTCTGTGGCTGCCTGGGCTCACAGACTGAAATAATGTATGAGTTGAAAGGAAGGCAGTTAAGCACAATGGTATCCAGGAGATCAAGCTTTCCTCCAGGCTTCCCACCGGCAATTTCTTGAGGCAATTCTCTTTGCATCCATTTGGTAACTATAAAGGCAAGATAATAAGTGTTCTTTTATTCTGCCATCCTGTCTTCTCTGTTCAGATTGTAAGCTCTTTAGGACAGCAATGTGCTCATATCAATCTATACACTGTGATAGATAGATATATATATATTTACATATATATATATACACACACACACACACTGTGTCCAAGAACTGTGCTTACTTCAGAGGAGCTTTACTTGCACTTCAAGAAGAAGGGGAAGAAATAAATTAATTTAAATTCTGGAAAAGTATAAGCATAATATGTTAATACAGTTGAAACACAGTCATAAATATTTCCCATATGGACTCAGTATTTTCAACTAGAATTTTCAGTAAAAGAAGATACTTTTGGTGAATGATTTTCTTCCCCAAAATAGTTATCAACAACAACAGAAAACAGAAAAACAAGCAAACAAATAAAACAAAATTGTACCTCAGTTAATAAAATAATAAAAAAGTAATCTTTCCAGAGACAAGACATTCCTTCCTTAAATTACTTTAAAACTTCAGTATAGTTTTATGTAAACTTTGATTTGAGTTTTGTGTAAAAGGGTCTTAGAAAAAAGAAAATAAGAGTTTTTCATATTTTTATCAAACAAAAATGCACCTTTTAATAGACTTTTTAAAGTGGACTTGAATATTTATAAACAGTTAAAATTAAAACAATATAATCTTCAGATACTGAAGTGGTTTGTATTTTATTAAACAATTTCTTCTGCGATTCTACACTTTTTGAAGCATTTGTATTTAAGATATCTTATAACCCTCATAAAGTTGATTTGATTTTCATTTCAGGCTGTTCAGTGTTTAATTCCTAACTTTTCACAGTAAATTTTCAAGAACTTGTAAACATACACAAAAAAAATTATCTTCCTGCATCTTTCTTAATTCAAGAAATTGCTTATAAGCAATGGCAATGACAATTGTTTTATAATTAATAACCTTTCTTATTTCTGAGCATTTGGTTTCATACTACAGCACAGCCTAAAGCACAGATCTGAATGAGCAGTCATGCGCAAAATCAGTTATAAAGCCATACAGAACCTATTACGAACTTTATTGTGGTCATCCCCCACCTACAGCAGGTGAAATCTGTATAGAAGTTCAGCCAATTAAAAACTTGGGGGGTTTATATTAAAGATATTCTGCTGCAGTCTATGGGAACCTGAATATCTTGTGCTAAAGAAAGTTCATTCAAGCCACAAAAAGGCGCAAAGTAAATACCAAAGAAATTTGCATCATTAAAGGAAAGCAACCTCACAAAAACAGTACATGAAAGAGGGCAGGGATTTACGTAGCACAGGAATGGCTCTTCACAGGAAACAGTGAAAGTATTACATACAGAATTTATGGTCAGAATAAGAAAAGTGCTTAAAGCAGACACTCATGACAGTTTTTGCAATGAGCAAGGGAAAGTTCTGCCATTTGAAAACATATGAGCTCCCCCTTGGAACTACAGCATTTTTGCAAAGTTCTTTTGTTGTTGCTCTATCTACATTAAATAAAAAAATGCATGATCTGAAGTGCTATGTTCATAATTAAGTAATTCTTATTTGTAAAAACATAGGATGGCTACTTGCATTCTTCTGCATTTCATGTATCTGTTTTTAATACACCAAGCACAAATCTCCCTGTGACATTTTGACAGAAAGGACTGGGATCTTTTGACAAAGTTTTATATATAACACCAGATAAAAAATCTATTCTATAAATTCAACATACATTTTCTTAATATACATTTTTTATGGCTGGAAACTGTGTAATGAACTGCTGGGAAAGTTAAGCTTTAGTCTGTGGAATATAGCTTCTTAATATCTGCAATAACTACTGTAAAGAACTAAAATAATACGTATCCTTCTGTTGAATCTTATGTCAAAGTTATGTCAAAAACTTAATTACTTTGCAGAAGCATTTGGCTAGCAGCCTGCTTTTCAATCTCTTCAAGAAAACTTAGGAGAGCAGATAAACTCTGGGGCAAACAAGAAAAATATCACTTCTTCAGATATTTTTGTAGTTATAACTGCTTGACTTGCTAACTAAAATAAGCTTTGCCTGCTTTTTACTCCTACAGAAATTTAGAGTCAACATAGTTATGAAGTCAGTAACTGAAGAGAGAATTTAACGACAGTTCAGGTGCCCTGGCTTTTGAATCCTGGAGATAGGTACTGCCCTGATGGACCTCCAGTGGTGGCAATGATGAAGGAACAGGAAAGCTCACAGCTAACTGCAAAATTTCAAGTTGAGATTGCACAACTGACAAAGAAAAAAAGAGAAAAAAAATCTCCAGCTTTTCCTGACTTGCAGAAAGTACACAGTAGAGAAATAAATCTGTGAGACTTTAGAAACTGAAGATCTCACAATTTATTTTGAAACAGTCACTCTAATAAGAGTTAATCTTTAAGGACTCATTTCTACTCCTGTTGAAAGCCTTAGCCTGGAATAAGACCTAAGGCAATAGTGTCAGCACGTGGAGCTTGAAGGAGGGGGATAGATAGGTTTCTTTCATATCAGAATGACTATTACCAAGTCAGAAAGCCTGTATATATTATTTATCCTTTTATTAACATTGCAATAATTCTGTAATCAGTTAAGCTTCAAAAGTCACATTAATATGTCTGTCATTTGCCATGGCATTCTTAGGAGGTAATCTGATCCTCAAAAAGCAATATTGCACACTAATACAATTAAAAATACAGTCTTCTGCTAATACAAGAAAAAGAACACCAGACTTCTGAGCACTCAGTGCAGACCTTCCATGTTGTTTTTTCACGTGAAAGAAGATATTGTTGGGCTCTGACTGGATACAATAACTGTTATTCTTTTCCAAGTTATAATAAGTGTTATTCTATTATAATACGTGGTGTGTGTCATTCTGTCTTCAATTGGTTTTTTTTTAATATTTTAACTAGATAAATAAACAAGAGGTTTGAGACATTCATGCTATTTTTATTAGTCACCAGCATCACTATATAACTCTCATTTCTGCTTTAAAAAGTATTTGGCAGACTAGTATTTCTCAAGGCTTTGCATCTCTTTGGTAAGGAATTTCCATCTTTTAGGTAAACTGAGGAAGCCCTTACATTTTAAGTTTCATAAATTCACAGATTGGTGAATTATCTTGTGTGCACCATTATGAAGTAGAGTAAGAAAGGACCTAGAAGAATTATTATCCTAAAGGACTTTTCACTTCCTACTACTGTTCATTTTTAGATTACATCAGCTGCTATCATCAGAGGAAAATGTCACTGCAGACATGCACATGTCAGGAGACAATAACAATCTTCACAAGCTGATAAATCCACTTGTATAACAACTAAGTTTTCACTCAAAGGAATTACAGAAAGATATGGAGATGAGTCTTTTTCTCCACCCCTGCCCTGCCTCTGTAATATCTGTGTTTGGATTGCCACAAAAGCTAAAAAGGAGAGGCAGCAAGACCAAACATTTCTCACAAAGACCCTCACTTCAGCTCTAGACCTGTTTCAGCTCTGCACACCACAATCACACAACACGTGAACTGAGAAAGCCACGTAAGACACTTTCCACATGACTTTTGCATCTCTGTAATTCCAGACATTACCACATGACTACTGTTATCTCTTTCTTTCCAGAGATTTTATAAGTGTTTCATAGAACAACAGAGTCATAGAATTTTTTTGATTGGAAGAGACCTTTAAGATCAAGTCCAACAGTTAACCTAACACTGCCAAGTCACTACTAACCCATGTCCCTCAGCACCATGTCTACTAACGTATTTTAAATACCTCCAGGGATGGTGACTCAATCGCCTCCCTGGGCAGCCTGTTCCAATGTTTGACAACCCTTTTGGGGAAGAAATTTTTCCTAATATCCAACCTAAACCTCCCATGGAGCAACTTGAAGCCCTTTCCTCTTGTCCTGTCACCTGTTACTTGGGAGAAGACACTGATTCCCACCTGGCCACAACCTCCTTTCAGGGAGCTGTAGAGAGCAATAAGGTCTCCCCTCAGCCTCCTTTTCCCCAGGCTGAACATCCCCAGGTCCCTCAGCTGCTCCTCATCAGACTGTGCTCCAGACCCCTCACCAGCTTCATTGCCCTTCTCTGGACACACTCCAACACCTCAATGTCCTTCTTTCAGTGAGGGGCCCAAAACTGAACACAGTACTCGAGGTGGGGCCTCACCAGTGCCGAGTACAGGGGGACGATCGCTGCCCTGGTCCTGCTGGCCACACCATTCCTGATGCAGGCCAGGATGCTGTAGGCCTTCTTGGCCACCTGGGCACACTGTGGCTCATATTCAGCCGGCTGCCGACCAACACCCCCAGGTCCTTTCTGCTGGGCAGCTTTCCAGCCACTCTGCCCCAGGGCTGTAGCATTGCATGGGGTTTCTTAGTTGTCCAATAATCATACCTCGTGATATAAGATTTTGAAAGTCATTTAACCTCCACATAAGTTGTGGCTTCCATCTCCACTATAAGCTTATTTTTTTGACATTTAACATAGCTTGTCAATTAATGTTGAGCTTGAAGAGCAATCACACCTCTGAATCTGGCCAGCAAGCAGACGCTACCAAAATCCCTGTGGAAAGTCTGCGTGTACTCATTTGCAATACTGGATTCTTGGTGCCTTTCATCATTCTACCTGTGCTCCAAGGTTACTGGATGCCAACACATCCTTTCTGAAGACATTGTGCTATGTTCCAGTAAACCTTACTGAGGCCCAAGCTACAGGGCTTAATCAATTTTCGGCACAGGCAGGGTGAGTATAGGTATCTCTAGAAAAGGCTGTGAAGGCAAACTGAATCCTAGCATTCTGTAATGCCCTTGAGTAATGACTGCATCTGAATTTAAATACAAACCCTGGGAAGAAAGAAATGTATACGAAATAGCAAGTCAGACACACAATAAGATATTGCAGTAGTCTCTTCTTTGAGTTTCAGCTACATCGATCTTAGATAGGCTGCCAAACCTTCAATAGTGTGATATAAGAAGAAACATTTGGAGAAAAGACATCTGTAATAAATATGGATCCTCAGTGCTAGAAAACACTACCGGTCATTTAGAGTAAGAAGAAAAAGACAAAGCTTTCCTTTTTTATTGCTAGCAATCAATATACTTTACTAAAATAGATAAGCTACCCCATTTGTTACACCTCCAGATTTTTATAATTTCCAATATGTGTGAGATATTGAGATGAGCTGTAGAATTTTTATATTGATTAGGGGAAAAGAAGTAATCCTAGCCAAGTGCAATTATCCAGAACCAATGCTGATCTGGAATTCCCTGGCCCTTAATTGTATATTTTATCATCTTCTGTTTGCAGTGTGTCATAATTGTCCCATTGTAATCCATTGGTAAACTCTTACCAGGCTTGCTTGCAGCCAAGAATTATGTTTTGTGTTATGTATTCAGATAATTTACATACTACTACCACATATTACACCCAAATTGCCACTTCTCATTAAAAAACAATCCTATGAGAACAACTACCTGTTACATATGTCGTAAAAAAAATTGTAACATAATACACACAATACAGAATAAACTTTAAAGCTTCTGCAATCATTTTAGCATAATATTTGACATCAGTATTTTATAGTAAAAATACAGTTATGATCATCCAAAATGAAACATGTTCATCAAAACAATTCTATTTTGAATTCGGAGAATAATAATACAAAATTTTAGATCTGTCTCCAGCCGCTATGTATTCCATAAACCCTGCAGCCGTTTTTCAGTGCAGTAGCAGTAAATGGAGAAGAAAAATATCCATTCGAAATGGTTTTCATAAAGACCTTGCATTTTAGCAGTTTCTGCACAGGTTCCATATGATTCAGAACAGGCCCTCAAAGATGAGAATTTAAAGACAGAACTGTAAATGAAACTTTAGTTCACTTAGTATCATATCATGTTGCCTCCTGTCCATACTCCCTCCTGCTTCTGAAATATTTCCCAACTTTCCACACCAAATTTTTATCTCCTTCTTGGACATATTACCTCCAGATACATCTTGCAATATGAGACCTCAACATACTGTGTATGTGTTTGTTTTGCATATTAAGCTACAACTGTTCTACTTTTCTACATTTTCAGCAGTTTGAACAAATCTATATCATATGAACGATCCCCTATTAAATCTTGTACATGCGTGGCATGTTGTTCAGTATCAAGTATTTGTATACTTTAGATTATTCTTAGAATTTATATATCAAAATGATTACAAAATTGAATAGATGTTTCTCAGCCAGCTGAGAAGCAGTCTGTAAAATGAAAACGGAGGTGGGCAAATCTTCTGAACAGATGCATAGGCAAGAATAATGAAGTATTGCAAGTCACAATAATAAAAAGAACAAAGATTTGAATTTCTGTACCGTGGAAGGTATGAGAAAGAGAGCCAAAGGGAAGCTGGATGGAAATTTTATCATCAAATTTAACACAAGGTGGGAATGTATGGCAAGAAGTGCAAGCCAAGACAAGATCATAGAATCACAGAATCACAGAATCATAGAATGTTTTAGGTTGGAAGGGACCTTAAAGATCACTTCGTTCCACCCCCCCTGCCCTGGGCAGGAACACCTCCCACCAGCCCAGGTTTCTCCAAGCCCCATCCGGCCTGGCCTTGAATACCTCCAGGGATGGGGCAGCCACAACTTCCTTGGGCAATATATTCCAGTGTCTCACCACCCTCAGAGTGAAAAATTTCTTCCTAATATCTAATGCAAATCTACCCTCTTTTAATTTAAAACCATTACCCTTTGTTCTATAGCTACACTCCCTGATAAAGAGTTTCTCCCTGTCTTTGCTGTAGGCCCACTTTCGGTGCTGGAAGTGGCTATAATGTCTCCCTGGAGCCTTCTCTTCTCCGGGCTGCATGACCCCAACTCTCTCAGCCTGTCCTCATAGCAGAGGTGTTCCAGCCCTCTGATCATTTTTGTGGTCCTCCTCTGGTCCCACTCCAACAGGTCCATGTCTTTCCTGTGCTGAGGGCTCCAGAGCTGGAGGCAGTACTGCAGGTGGGGTCTCATGAGAGTGGAGTAGAGGGGCAGAATCACCTCCCTCAACTGCTGGCCACGCTTCTTTTCATGCAGCCCAGGTTACGGTTCGCCTTCTGGGCTGCGAGCGCACACTGCCGACACATTTTGAACTTCTCATCCGCCAACACCCCCAAGTCCTTCTCAGGGCTGCTCTCAATCCATTCTCTGCCCAGCCTGTATTTGTGCTTGGGATTGCCCCGACCCATGTGCAGGACCTTGCACTTGGCCTTGTTGACCTTCATGAGGTCTGCACGGGTCCACCTCTCAAGCCTGTCCAGGTCCCTCTGGCTGGCATCCCTCCCCTCCAGTGCGTCAACCGCTCCACACAGCTTGGCGTAATCTGCAAACTTGCTGAGGGAGCACTTAATCCCACTGTCCATCTTGCCAACAAAGATGTTAAACAGGGCTAGTCCCAATACCGACCCCTGAGGAACTCCACTTGTCACTGGTTTCCACTTGCACATCAAGCAGTTGACTGCAATTGTTTCAGTGCAACCTTCCAGCCAATTCCTTATCCACTGAGCGGTCCATCCACTAAATCCATTTCTCTCCAATTTAGAGACCAGGATGTCATGTGGGGCAATGTCAAATGCTTTGCACAAGTCCAGGTAGATGATGCCAGTTGATCTTCCTTTATCCACCAACGCTGTCATGCCATCGTAGAAGGCCCCCAAATTTGTCAGGCATGATTTGCCTTTAGTGAAGCCATGTTGGCTGTCATTGATCATCTTCTTATTTTCCATGTGCCTTAGCAGAGTTTCCAGGAGGATCTGCTCCATGATCTCACCAGGCACAGAGGTGAGACTGACTGGCCTGTTGTTCCCTGGGTCTTTGTTTTTACCCTTTTTAAAAATGGGGGTTATGTTTCCCTTTTTTCCAGTCAGTGGGAACTTCACCAGACTGCCACGACTTTTCAAATATGATGGATAGTGGCTTAGGAACTTTATCCACCAGTTCCCTTGCGGATAAGATAATGATGTTAATGCAAAAAGATAAAATATATAGCCAATAAAATTAGTCAAAACTTCAGAAGTGAAAAAACAGTGGAACTGCAGCAACTAGAAATGTTGCTGTATGCCAAAACATATGCAGAAAAAGAATAACTTCTGACCGTTTGAACAAGACACTGGGAAGAATGGAGAAAAACACATTGGTAACAAAATAAATGAGAAATCAGTAAATTCACATATTTGAAGAAATTACATTAGCCTCAAATGTTTAAAACTTATCTGAAGTGACTGCTTATTGTAGAAAATATATAAAGTCCTCCTTTGATTCCCTTCCTATCCCCAATCTGCAGTGATTCTTGCAAACACAGAGTCTATGAACTTATTTAGGGAAGGTTTTCTGCTCAAGTGGTTCTAAGGTTTTGTTTTGCAGCAACTAGGGCTCGTGGCCAGTCTGATCTCTTTAGTGCCAAGTCCTACGTTTGTGGAAAGGTTGCTGGAAGAATCATATCCTGAGCAGAGGTATGGCCCTTGGAAGTTGACAGTCCCATTACTGTGGCTGAAAGCAACTATTGCAGGACTTGCAGGTCATTCAGGTGGCAGGTAGGCAGGAATGTCATTTGAATTTTGCACTAAATCAGAGAATTTTGAAGAGGAATGAGACCTTGATTTTGAACTGGTATTTAACTGAAAGCCAGTGCAGGAACAGCAGATAAAATTTCAAAGACCTTTTTGAATGAGTTTTATTTTCTAATCAAAGTAAACATTTTGCTCTCTATCGGCAGAGGTTTAATTTCAACATACACTGCAATAATCAACCCAGAAGGCCACAGAGCTACAGGTTCCCTAAGTGACAACACACAGACAGAGCAAGATCCAAATTCTGGAAAGATGATGAAGACCTGGCAAGACTTTTGCCATTTTTGAGAAGGCAGAGCCATTAAAAGTGTTTCTTTTCCATAAAGAAATGAAATATCTTACTGGTTTCAAAAATTTCGTTTTATGACCATGACAAGTTTTGCATCTTTCAACTCCTCGTATTTGCTATTCTGCTTTCTTTCTTTCCCTCTTCTTCTCCAGTCAAGAGAAAAAAAAAAGTAAGGGGAAATCAAAAGTGGGAATAAAGAGAAAAGATAGGGCTATTTTAGGGTTTTAGTAGATTTTATCCGTGTTATAAACTGTTTTAACTCTTTCCAGTATTTTAGTACAAGTAAAGTATACAATTAACGGGGGAAACATTTTCCATTTCACTCCAATTTCACAGTTTGACAGATCTGACAAGACCAATCTAATTTCTTTATCCATTAGATAATAAAGCCTTTTTTTTTAGTGCAAAAAATAAAACCGGTTTTTAGATCTTGGGGGAAAGAATATGTGTTCTAGGGATAATACCTATCCCCAGGTCAACACGATCAAACTGAAAACTGTCCTAGGATCTCTTCATCCTATAAAAACATAACAATAAATGTGAATGCGTCCAAGACAGGGAAACAAAATCATTATTGCCTACCTAACTAGCCCTGGTTTTAAATGGGATTGAGGGTCCACTGAAACAGGAGATATTATAAGTAACTGTATTATTTAAAACAGCCTTAGGAAAACAAACTAATATCTAGTACCAAAAAATCATTTATAAAAAAGACATGATATCTTGAGCTGAATGAATAATTCATAATAAGTGATTTAATTAGCTTGCTTCTTTCTGCCTGAGATTTGTCCAGGAACAGATTGCCATTTTCACACATTTTTTTTTTATTCAGAGTAATTTTTCTTAATTAATCTTTGGGTGAGTAGTTGTTTGTTAAAAAATCATCATAAATATCCACCATTTCTTATGAATTCAAATTACCTTGGCTTAGTTTTTTGTGGGAGAAGCATTTGGTTTCCTTTTTGGGGAATAATTTTAGAATTGTGTGGTTTGTATCAGTATGAATGTTAGGCGAGGTTTCATATTTGGCACTAGTCTTAACAGTGTCTGTATTGGACATAATTCTATAAATAAAACAGTAACTGCATAGAAATGGGTACCTAAATAATTACACATCAGTGACGAAAAATAAGCAAATTGTGTAAAAGAAAGTTGCTTTGATCACAATTACATCCCAAAAAAAGATTGACCGCCTGATTTTGATTATTACAGTTTCTGCTCTTTTAAACACAGTTTGTTCGCAAAGGATAGATAAGAGTTCAGAGGCAGCCCCCACTGATGACCTGCACGCCTGTGTCTCAGTCATATTCTCTGGACACAACTAGAGAGGAGAGGTGATGGAGGGAACTGGCTGAGCTCGAAGCATGGTCAGTGGTTTAGTGTGGCTCGCCCTACTCTCATCAGCCCCACCAGCACGGTCAACAATCTGGCTGTGATTTTCTAACTCATTCCCAAACATACTGCCTTACTTATGTATTAATGTGAGGCAGCAAGACTTCACAGGCAGATTAGAGACTAATCTTTTGTGGGAATATAGATGAAGATTTGTTCAATGGTCCCTGAGAACTGCTCAGTATATACACCAGCATTTTGTAACTAGTCACTCGGACTTTTTTTCTGTGTTGGAAAGTTAGACTTCATGCTAAACTGGGATGTACCATTGTCACACAATGCTCAAGAGAACAGAATATATGTTAACTATGTTGCAATACACATGACTGCAGCATACATTGGATAATTCAGTCCAAAGCCCTGCAATTACGTCTAAGTAATTTCATTAAGTTGTCATGAATATGACTGTCAGCAATGTTAGATCTATATAAATATGTATGCAGGATCAGAGACATATCCTGGAAAAATGGTTTAGTTCAATGAAAAGTCCTAGAAATCATATAAGTATAAAGTAGGCCACTCGCGATTTCATCAGCAGTAATCTTACACTGAGCTCACTAAAGATTCTACCTTTGTATGTGAATTTGACATGGGATTACTTCACTGTTTTTAAACAGGGGAATACATTTTCCTGAAATACAGTCCCAAAAGAATTGAAATAATTCCACGATGCAAATGAGTGGATGAATGTTTCTGTACTTATATGTAAGTCCTGGCTTTTTAAAGGTGGCCTGTCTCTTCCAGTTTGCCCTTTCTTTCCTTATTTTAAATTGTTACTTACAGAGGTGTTCAGCGTCCTGCCAGCTATAAGAACAAGACAGCTTGGTAAAGCGTTATGCTTTTGAAAGCTGCAGGAACTAAACATGTCCTCCTAAGTCTAGAAAATCAATTTATACATGATGCAGTACCAAAGGAAAGCATGAGACCTGATAGATTTAACTAGCAGAAATAAAACCTTCACTTTTGAATTATACTTGATTTAAGAGATATTGTCTGTGTTAACTTTGTAACAATTGCATAATGCCTTAAAATAAGACTGCAAACAATTTTTAATGTTATTTTTATCCATAATCATGAACGCAACAGATATTATGTTTTTCTACTGTGCTGCAATGATTTTTTACACAGCAGAAGAGAGACACCAAAAAAATATTGTGTAGATTTAATCCCTGAATCATATCCAACAGAAACAGTGTCAATAGAGAAACATACCATATATTTGTTCTCTAAAAGAGTAGTTCTTTAAATTTCATGTAATAAATATCTAAGGATGCTTCTGCAATGCAAAAGTACCATATGCCACTAATTCTTCTCCATAGAACAGAGGTGCATTTAGATTACAATGTAGAATTAAATTACCTTGGATTAACATCCAACTGGAAGACAAAACTGACACTGAAGTTTCACAAAGTGACATCTCACCTACGGACTCTAACAAAGCCCTCCCTGGTTCAGCATCTAAGCTGTAATAAGGGCTACATCAAGTGATTCCTGGTGTTGCAAGTTTCTGGCTGATTTCAATGTGGACTCTGACTGCCAGAGAACTGAATGTGGTGAGGCGAAAAAAAGAAATAATTGTTAAAACACAGCTATACAATGACAGCGCTGAAACGACAGCTCCAATTAAGACTGCTGCCAAAATGCTCCCCAGGAGGTTAGATAATTTGCTAGAACTATTGCTGCCTGTTAGCAAGATCCGTTCAATCTTCTTTTACAATCCAAAACAAAGGCACATCAACATATGGTGTAAATCTGTATTATGTGCACAATTCCCATCATTAAAAAAATTAAGTGGACTGACTTCTGCAATGATTGAGAAATAATGACCTTTATGGACAGGCTTCTCTTTACTGCTGGTTTGCCTACTTTAGGCCTGACACACTCCTCAGAACTACAGTGATCAAAACTCACATTTAAAATACCTCTTTTTCTTCTCTTAAGAGAACCTTCTCATTCTCTTCAAATTGCAGCTGCTAGCACAGACACTGCTGAGCAGACTAATTTATAAAACAATCAAAGAAACAAACAAAAAAACACTTCAAATATCCAAAAGAACACATCAGTCATTTTATTCTCCCAACAAGAGCTTGTCTAAATATCACAGATGTAAGAAGCTCCCACCTAACCTGTGTAATTTAATGTCTATAGCGGTGTTTTGTCAGTACTGTTTCCTTCTCTCCTTTTTTAATAGCTACATCAATTAATTAATCCCCATCCTGATTGGCACTGACCTTCTTTAACTCTTCAGGGTAATATTAGTCTGCGATCTCCTTTCCCTCACAGTCTTTTGCCTAGTCGAAGGTTCTCTGTGCATGACTAATAGCTTCCTCCATTGTTAGGAAGACACCTTTACGTAGTCTCTTTTTGTGAAAGAAAGAACAATTACTTTGTTTAAAATAGACTCCATGCCTTCAGAAATTTTCAGGTTTATACAATCCCAAGGCTAGCAAGATGGCAAACTTGTGAGGACTACGATTATATGTCTTTGTGAATGCAAGCAACGTATCAGATAGTGTGGCTGCAAAATATTTCTACATTTTAGAAATTAAATACTTTACAGCAGCAGTTTTTTCTTCAGCATTAATTTCAGAACTGTGAAAAGCATGTTATTTAACAAGGGGCTTAGTGACTGGTTCAAAAAAATTATCCAAGTGAATTTGGCAATATTTGAATTACTTTTCCATCAATAAAAAATACTTGTAAAGAGTCAGGAAAATCATTCCCCTATTTTGTCTTTTATATTCAAGGCTTAGGCAAATTTGGCTACAATTTACATCATTATAAGGATATACTTAAACCCAGTGTTATATATGGAGAACTACTCCACATTTACCAAGTCAACCTATTGCGGATAGGACAGCTGAAAGTTTTGTTTCTTTTAAAAGATGTCTGCACTAGTTTCTCTAGACATTATGCTATGAGACTCATCACACTACCTTTTGGCTTGTTTGCTTGTTGTCTGCAACCTCCTGAGAGCCTCAGAAAGCAAACCATATCCTCCTGATTGCAGAGGCAGCATGGAATCTTTTGCATCTCTCAAGTCTGTGCAAAATCTGAGCATGTCCCAATTTCTTTCTGGTAGCAAGGGTATGCAGGGCAGAGTGCAGCCTACCCTTTTCTCATGACACCAGACCTGCGCTCCTGAAAGCCAGCTCTGTGTATGAAAAGCATCACAACAAGTTCTGGTTTTATTTGCTTTCTGTACGGGGGACCCTATAGCTGGAAAACATCTGTTTAGTTCACTCCTTTAGTTGACATTTCCATCTTGATACTATTATTTCTTTGAGCTTCAAAGGTCTGGTTGCATGTCTGTGACCCAGACTGGAACCTGGCCCTTTTCTGACCGAGATTCATGCTTGGCATAAGTGACCAGGTAACCTCCGGAGGTCCCTTCCGACCTCAACCGTTCTGTGATTCTGTGATAAGGACAATGCTTTGCAGCACTAATTGAGAATATTCTGTGTGATAATTTCAAAGCACCACCACACAGAAAAATATCAGTGTAAGAAGCACCTTTCGTTATATTTGAAGCTAGGATATTGTGCGCTATACCAGGGTATTTAGCAAACACAGTATATCGACACCCCCCTGATGTCTGTCACAGCCATGCTGATACAAAAGTGTTTTTGCCTTTTCAGGTGATGCTCTGCAGGGTAGGCAGTGTCGCTATGACAGCTGAAAAGGTTCTCCTGTCAGCCTGCGCTGCATCTCCAGCAGGAGCTATGCCAACGCGGCTATGCGAGCCTTGGCTTTGTAACGTAGATGTGTTCTGAAGTATCAATGGAGCATAATGCCTGGAGATGAAAAGCCTCTGGAAGCTGGTACTGTTGCTGGTAGAAAAGGGATATTTTGTGTTGTAAATAAAATTAATTCTTTCTCAGAAAATGTGGAGCCATGAAAATGTGGTTGCAGTATATGCTGGTGCAAGCCCTTTGAGAAACTCTGGGTATTAATTCCATCCAGATACCATGCCTTGCTGCAGGACAAGCTCATTTTGGAGGGTATGTATAGAGGTATATGTGCATTTAGGTGCCTACCGCTTTGAATCCCAAGGCAGAGATATTTGCCCCAGGTGGCCGCCTTCTAAAGTCCTCAAGAAGACTGTAATTTGGCAGCTGTTCACATTTCCAGCTGCTTCACATCTCCAGATCTCTTTAAAAACTGGAAAGGACTCTGATAATATATTTCCAGGTTGTGACAAGAAAAAAAAAGAAGAGTAAAGAAGGAACTGTAGTTCATTATATTTTATCATAAACATGGGGAAACCATGTCTGAAATGCTGTTCACTAGAAGGCTCAAAAGCAGATTAGCAAATCACTTAAGCACTGATGTTGAAAATACTGATAAAAATCAAACAGAAATTTAGCTACCAGTACATAACAGATGATGTAAAACCTTTACAGCTGCAATATGAAACACATGTGTGCTCGAAAAATAGATTTGAAATGACAGTACTTGTGAAGTTGCTTCCTCAGTCCTGTGAGAGACAGTCCTGGAAACTGGGCAGACATGTAGGTAGCATTGCAAAGTCTTTGGATTCTTTTACAAAAGTGGGAATCGGAAGTTTCCCCTGAAGCTTAAATTATGACAAATAAACATTAAAGTTTCTGAGACAAGCTGTGAGGAGAGGAAAAATCTTTTTCTTTCAGCCAGGCTAATTTCCCATCCTCAATAAACAGAGCAAATCCACAATAATCTATGTTTTGTAGTCCACACTACTGTGAGCCAATTATCTTTTCAAAGGCTGCATGAAGAACATGGAAAATTTGAAGTCTATTTCAGTCTAAAAGCATTTAAAGGTTGAAAGCTTGTAGAGTATTCTTGTGCTGAAATGGAGCAACAGGCTTATGGCCCAGCCTCAGTACAGACAACAGTGATGAAGTAGCAATGTCCCATATACAGGAAAGAAAACCACCTTATCTAAATATACGTTAGGGAATATACTCTGCATTCTCTGAGAATTTCCTGTCTACAAATACTGAAATCCCTTTGCTTTTGCAAATCCTATCCAAAGAGATTCACTTTGATCATATACGAAAAAGATTCAACACAGGAAACAATCTCCAGCCATAGCAAAGATATTGCAACCTGTGTGCCTTACCTTGTAAATAATATGCGGACTGGAAGAGCAAATTAATTCGGCTCTAAGAGGTTTATTTACGCAGCATGTACTTTAGTTGGCACTATTGCCTTTTTTGTTATGTTTCTGTATGGCGTCTTTTGCTACAATATATTGTGTGTTCCTAAAGTACCTGTGATGCAATTTGGGGCAGGGACGGGGGGGGGACCGGCAGCACATTATCAAACTGGGGACAACTGAGATTGACAACCAAGGTTTATGGAGTCCACAGACAAAGCAATTGAACCTGAAATGCCATTGAGTTCCCTGTCTGGTAAAATACCCATTTCTTTCAACTGATCACACAATGCATTTAAATGCAAGAAAGTTAGAAACTTGATTAAGAAGAAAATTGTACTCCCAATTCTACTTACAGATGTGAAATAAAAATAAATTCAGCCGTTTCTCCATGACCGCCCAATATACCACACTTCTAATGAGCATACGTAACTCGTATCCCACACAGCGTCGCTAAGGTCCCTGTACTGGCACCTGCTGCTACAGCTGTAGAAGCCCAAGAGGATGATGCACCCCGCTGCATATAACTGTTATGGAGATGGTAAGATTTTTCTAAAACTATTTCTGATATTCTTCTATCAGGTAATTTTTTAGGTAAATGAATACACATTTAGCACGTTATAGATGACACGTACACAGTTCAAAATTGGAGACTTCTTTGCAAGACGTTTCTATTCACTGTGCCAACTCAGAGTCTTTACCACTGTTTTTTGAGTCTGCCTATAGTGCACTTGACAGCACTTCACAACTTGGGATCTTATAGGTAAGGGAGAAAGTAAAAGGAGGACTGGTGCCCTGTTTGGCCCTGTCTATGCACAAGGACAGAATATTTTGCTCTTCATTCATATCACGCTATGGCTAATTATAAAGAAAAAGTAATAGTATAACTGTCCTTAGCCCACAGCAAATCTTTGTTTCTCTATGATCCAGTACACCAGCAATTTAGGTTTAGTAGTCACTTCCAAATCTCCTGAAATCCTGTGTATTCTAGCTGATGGTCTTTGAGTCAGCCTCGTCCTCTGGGCACTACTGCCAGTCTATGGTTTGCTATTATTAGGCAACGATTTCTTATCTTAGTCAGACTGTATAATAACTTGAGAAAAAAAGTTATCAGATCAGATAAACAACAAAGCTTAAAAACAGGTGAAAATTACATGAAATATATCACATAAAAGCACTAGCAGTTCCAATGTTCTCTGTGGGTTTATAGAGGATTTAATGCTAAATCTGCTTAAAAGAAATATTGAAGTTCTTTCATATAAAGAGAACTCCAGGAACCCAGAGGAAGGAGAGAAAAGCACTAACAATGCCATTGTTGTCTGACATGCAGTACAAGTTGGAGAAACTATAAAGAATTTTTTTTTCTTTTAGGCCAAAGACCTGTGATCAAGGGAAGGGAATACTTTGTTTCTCTTAAAAAGGGTTTTTATGCAGAGAGGTACAGGGGTCATGTAATTTAAACCAATAAAGCTGCATTTTACATGTAGGGCATGTAAATTAAGCTAAATCCCTGTTAGAAAAAGAAAAATCTCAGAAAAAATTATCTAGATGACATCTTACAGCACTGATGATGGTGACAAATAAGGGCTGATGTTTCCACAGAGGTCAAACTGTCATTCTAGTTGCTCAGTTTTTGTTGCTGTTTTCCTGCTGGATCCATTAAAGTGGTATATTGTGAAGAAAAATGTATCCCCTTAATGAGAGCAGATGCTCTTTATGCAGTACTAGCAATATGCATAATCTTTGTTTTTTAGTTGTTGTGATTTTTTTTTTTTTCAAATGCTGAAAAAATACTATTTAATTGTGACTAAAGATTTAATGCTAAATGTTCCAGATCTACTTGGCTTTCTGGTTTTGTATGCAGATGTGTAATTCTCCTCTTCCTCTAAAGTTCTGGGTGAACTGTATTTAGGAAGGGTTATTTAGTTGGAGGAACTGAATGTGGGGAATTAGTTTACCTATGTTTCATGTCTTGTTACACATTTGAACATTTGTTATGTTTACCTGTTCTTTACGACATTTTTTTTAATAGGCAAGCTATATAATTTTTTGCTATTAGTGGCAGCTTTGGAGACTACCTGGTTGCTAAAAAATGGCAGTATGATTAGCCAGTGCTTGTTCATTTGAGCTGTATTTTACATTTTGAAAGCAAAAGAGAAAAGATGGCATACAAACTATCACTGTAGGGTTTATTTGCTGCACTTAAGCTGTTTCCATCTGCACTAAATTGCAGAGATTTCCATCTCCCAGCATGAATAATGACGGGCAAAGACGAAAGTTGACACATAAAATTAAATCATGGCAGTTTGCAGGCTGCAGCTCTTACTGGCGCTGGAGGAAGCTGGGATCATAGGGCCAGGACTGTCTTGGGAAGACGAGGTGAAGAGATCCTGGACAGCAGGAGTGACTGCATAGACTGTATAAGATACTTACTTCTCAGTGAGTGAGTATCATGGTTTCAACACAACATCTTCTGTAAAGTTTCAGAACATCATCTTATACTATCTTTGATGTGCATGCAATTTATTGAAGTCACACAGCCAGTGTACCTGGTAATTCTCCATCAGAAATCTCAGTCCCACTGTCAGTGTCAGCAGACCCAAAATTTGTAGAACACGTGAACCGTATCGAAAGCTCTGAGATCCTCAACCACAAAGATAAGCTTTTGAACTGCCTCTGACAGGTGAAAGTCAACTCAGATAATCTATCTGCCACTTCATTCCTGGGTCACAAACCTGTAAGGTATGAATGACTATTCTGGGGCCCCTTTGGTTTCTTCACAATGGCCAACGATATAAGAATAGTTAAATGTAAACTAAAACTTCTCTGAAAGTAGTAAATGTTGGGTTTACTTTTAAAAATGTCATGTCATATACCACTGATATGCATGAGCTTTACACTGTCAACTACTTTGTGCCAGATTACACTCAAATACTTAAACACACCGAAGATACTCCAGTTGTGGAATTCCCATGCAAGCCCACCTTCAGCATTCCTGTTTAGCCTCTGTATCAAAAACAGATAGGCAAGTTTGAGGAAGACATTTTCATTCTGAATGCACTGATATAAATAAATAACAATTAATGGCCAACTTTACACACCCTTGAAAACAAGGTCTAAAAATGAAATGTGTTAACTCTAGAAAGCAAATCTAGAAAACAAGTTCTAAGGAAAAACATTTGTTACAGTGATGATGTCTGGAAAGTATGCTAGGCATTTCAAGTAGCTACCAGCAGGCAAATTCTAAACAAAAATCATATTATACAACAATAATTCCTGGTTTTGTTTTAATTATAGTTTAAATATACGCGCACAATTTTCCAACTGTTTTCTAATTGTCAGCATCTGAAAGGAAGTTAATAGAGTAATACAAGGGGATACACAGGCAGGCTTATCAAGGTGCTCTAACCAAGTAGAACTGGCCAAATAGTGATAATGAATACCAGACCCTTAATTTCTGCTAGCCTTAAAAGATCCAGTCATAGGAGTTTGGATTTTTTGATTTTTTTAATCATTCTTCTTAGTAAATAATTTCTATAAAAAAACAGGGATGGCTTAACAGACTTAGCATTGTGATTCATATGGTTTCTATTGAAACAGCTAATTCACATAACATTCTAATTGTCCATCCTGATTAATGTTTTCAGTGTACAAAACAAATAAAAACGTAGTGAAAAGCAAACCAGGAACTGTTTACAGACATGTACTATGTCTTTAGTGATCAGATCCACCAACATCAACATCTTGGGTAGAGCCTAAGTTTTATGTATAAGCTATTTACGTAGATAAGCCATTTGTCTGCAGTTTTAAAATCTCATGCTACCTGGGCTGTTGGGTGGCCAGAACTCCATTGTTTTCTGCCTGAAAATGTCAGGGCAGTGAAATATTACTAAAAGAATTAATTTGTCTCTGAAAATAGAAAGATTGTCAATCCTTATGCAGATTCATTTACACATGGTGACATATCCCAAGTTTTTGCTACTTGGAGTGCACCTTAATTTGGATTAAAATTGGGAGTACAAAGGAGATCTTCCCAAGCTGCCCCAAGCCTGGCCAGCACGGGCTGCTCACACGGCATCCTTACCACTGCTCACTTCTATCAGGCTCTTTAGATTAGACACTAAAAGCACTAAACACAGGGTGCTACCATATTTCTATTATTCTTATGGCACGTTATATACCACAGCACACCCTTTAGGAATCACTGACACATGGGCTACATTTACCTTTTGAGATTTTGCTCTTGCTACTGCAAAGCCACAGCTTTGAGCAGGGGAACTGGAAGATACCAAATTTTAAATATAAAACAATAATAAATTACAGACTAAATCTGGGTATACACGTCTGCAATCTTCTCACAAATGGAAACTGACATGATTTAATGTCCACAGATCTATGAGAAAAAGGGAAGCAACAGCATATCTGAATCAAATTGTGGTATTGATTTTTCTGAACACAGCCACAGATCTATTTTCTTAGTATTACATCAGCTGAAGACATGACACTTGCATTTAAAGTTAATGTTTGATGCTCTCCGTATTGAACACATCTTACAGAAAAAATTTCAGAAAAATACTGTGTGGCTTTCAAAATGCTAATAATTTTTCCACTTTTTTTTTCCCCTTAAACACAGAGAGTTTGGATTAAAAAGAAGACTTGGCAGTCCATTCTTCAAGGGATGGTGTTTATATACATAATTTTTTTTCCTATTTTAATCAAGATAACAGTTTTGAAAGTATAGATAAAGTGATTAATAGGAACCTTGGAAAACTGGTACTCTGTTCACGTGGATAAACTCAGACTGAGGAAAGCCAAGTAAATGATCAGGCACAATCGAGATCTTGTGACAGCCCAGGCTTCCACTTGCATCTGGACTTTGAGAGACTTAACTCAAGTAAACCAGGAACTCATAAAGTGGGCAAAGATGGTTCTGCCGAAGCAGACTTATCAGCAGAGACGTAAAGTGGAACAAACTTCATTAGGTCAGCATGTGGTGACAGCATTTGTAAAATGGGACAACTGATAAGGCTGATGTCTCTGATGAAGGACTAGTGTCCTCTTAGCGTCAGGTAAAAGCAAAACTAAGGAAATTGGGTCTTTTCAAGACTGGCAATAAACACGGCATATCTGTTGGCACAAACCTTGAACCAGATAGACCTGGCCTGATGGCAGCTAAGGAGAATCAGATCTGGTGGTAGAAGCAGTCTAACTAAATTCATAAGGGAGTCCCGTATGAGTGAACACTATGAGAACTACTGTGAAGTAACTGAGCCAGCACAAACTGTGCAGTCATCCTTTTTTTCCTTTGAGCCTCACTGATTTTTTTTATGAGAACAGTTATTTACCTCCCACTCCTCAGTGATGTGTTCATCTTCCTGGGAACTCCTAACTATATTGAAAGTGAGAAGAAAACAGTTGTTATTTGGATTTAGATTTGAAGCTCCTAACATCCAAAAGTTTCTGGCTTGGGATTAAAACCCAAATATTTTGTTTTATTAAAAAAAAATTAACTGTTAGACATTTTACTTGAATTGATTCTTGTTTTTGCTAATGACATCTAACAAAGAAAGAGTATACATCATGCTTTGCCTGATTTCTTTTTACAGGAGGTTGCCGAACTCACTTGCCATATTCATAGGAAACAGTTTCACTGGTATGATTCTGCGTAATCTGCTTTGGAAAACTACCAGTCCATCTAGCTTAACTGAAACTGAGAGTCAGAAGTTGTTTAGATAGGGTTTCAAGAGCATTATTCCGGTGTGGCAAATTGACATTTTGCAAATCACTTTTGCATATCGCTGTTAATTCACTTGAGTATAGAATCTTTCTACATTTTATGTACATTTTAATACATTTTACATTTTCATAAACCTAAAATGTGCGGAATATTTCAGAGAGAGAGACAGACAGAGAGAGCACAGTTTTAATATACCTCCTTTAGTCTTACTCAGGAAAGACTGAAGAAAGCATTACTGAGGAGAAAAAGAGTTCAGATTCTGGAGCTACGCATCATAATGAAGAGCATACCATTCCATGATGTTAATGTAGTGGTACATAGAGATAGTGCCTTCTCTCCATCATAATTTTTTCCATCTCTTGTGCTCCATATCTTTGATAACTGTCATACTGGTGCATGGCCACAAGTGATCGTGGAGTCTGATCACTCTGTAGTTAAACTCAGACTTTGAATTTCAGTGAAGATTTACATGTTATTCTTAGGCACCACTGGTACTTATCACAAACCACTCAGCAAACAAAGAACATTTGCTCAAAACATAGAATCATAGAATCATAGAATGGTTTAGGTTGGAAGGGACCTTGAAGATCATCGAGTTCCAACCCCCCTGCCACAGGCAGGGATACCTCTCACTAGACCAGGTTGCCCAAGGCCACGTCCAGCCTGGCCTGGAACACCTCCAGGGATGGGGCTTCAACAACCTCTCTGGGCAACCTGTTCCAGTGCCTCACCACCCTTAAAGTGAAAAACTTCTTCCTAATGTTTAATCTATACCTGCCCTCTTCCAGCTTAAAGCCGTTCCCCCTCGTCCTATCACATAAGTGACAAGGCTACCTCCAGATCTACCTAATGAAGCAACGGTATATTTCTTTCTTCCAGAGAGTGTTGCAGTAGTCATTTGACTTACAGAAACTGAACCCAAGCTGGCTTTGTTGAGGAAAAATGCAGAATCCACACCAGGATATGCGGCTACTGTTTTTGTAATGTTTGGGAAAGCTCAGCCTGGCTGTTTTGGGAATCAGACCAGGAAAGCAGAGGCTAAATGTCTTGGTTCTTATCACAGGGCAGGTGTAGAGAAGGTTAAAATCTGAGGATGATGAAGAGGAAAGGAGAGGCAAGGTGAAAGTGACCCTTTAGAGTCTGAGCGGGAAGCTCAACTGGTAACACTTTTGAAGATGGGGAGAACAGGAAAATAAAATCCTGCTTTAGAGTTCGCAAGAGAAATGGATGATTATTTAGCACAATGCAATTTATATTTCGTTCCTGCTGTCTGATTGATAAAATATGTTTGCAGCACAATCCTTCTCCTTTTGGTGGAGAAATCAAAGCCACTTTCATAACTCTGTGGTAGAAGCACAGTGTTTAAATAAGCCAGACTCACTGCTGGAAGCTGTCCAAAGAACCTGTGATAATGCTCTATAACAAAGACATGACTGAATAAAGAAACACAATAAAGAGCAAGAGGAACTTTAGCATTCCTGGAAACAAATGATCTGTTTTCTGTTAATTCTGTTTTGTCATTAACTTACAGTGTATCGACAGGTAAACAATGTTTGCTGTTCCTTTAAGATAAAAAAAAGCTACTTTAAGTAGCTTCCTATTTCTGAACTATGGAAGGCAGAAAACATCCTACTGAGTATTGATTTTATTGGATGGCAGGACTAAAACCTACTTTCAGATGGAAGTAAGGAATGTGAGCGTGAGCTTGGAGTCACATGCAGGGGCCGTTTGACAGAATGACGCAATGGATACGTCCTTCAGTTGCTATGGTGATGGCTCATCTGCTTATATGTCCAAGAAATAGGGCTTTTCATTATTTCCTCTAAGAAGAAAAACTGCTAACTCATAATAACAAAATGATTTGTTTTTGCACTAAAGCACAGCTAACGCAAATACCACTGCTTGGTTTTAATTTGGGCATGAAATTAATATCCTAAAGCAAACAATATGAACAAATAACTTTTCTATCCTCTACCTAGTTACTCCCGTAGTGTTTTTCACCACAGCAACTGTTTACCTCTTCCGTGAACCTCCAATAGATCTGGAATAAATTGGATTTGTGGAATAACTGACAAGAGGTCCCAGAATACTGTGGTAACTTTAATAAATTTTATTTCAAAGTAGGATTTAATTTCTTTTTTTTTACCAAAGTCATCCAGATGTTAGAGTTGGACAGATTTTACCAGTACTTTCTATTAATAGTTTCCTGAATATTTAAGTGAATTCTGTTCAGCTGTGGCCATATTCTATTTCTGTTTATTTTCTTCAAGTACCCTCTGACCAGTCTCTATTAGCAAAAATGTTTACAAGAAGCTCATACAAAAAATGCCCGACTGAAGCTCCTGAAAATAACATTTTTTTTAATGTACACAGGGAATATTTTTTTAGAATTGCCTGCATTCACAATCCAGGACCAACAACACCAAGATGTGACTAATCAGATCAATTTCATGTGTCAACAAGAGGCAACGATTTGGTAGCACTTGATATTAACTATTTAATTTGAGATGCAATACTATGTTTCCTTAAGCATTCGAAAAATTGGTGGAAGAATGTTAAACAAAAAAAGCCGGAGGAAATCATGTTCTCTCTGCAAGTGTTCCAAAAGAAAAACGAAATTCTCGGTTAAGATTCTTTGCAGATACATCAGCCATGCCATAATTAAATGTAGCTGTCACTTCATTTTAATACTCCCCATGCTGTTTCAGAAATCCAAATAAAATAAATATCAAGAACAACATGATATGGAAAGCGTTACAGAAATTACAGACATATCTGCGAGGCATTGAAGCTGTCTTCTCATTCAACTCATTCAAAATCGGAATGCATGACCATGTAATTACATCAAATGCAGTAAGGGACTCTGTGGCCTTTGAAAATATTTTTGTAGATTAGGATATCAGTAATTGCACTGTGACATTTATTTCCAGATGTCCCTTCATAAGTATGACAGAAAAACTAAGAAATCTAAAAATACATTTTAGTTGGCATGCGCAGTCCCAAATCTGGAGATACCTGTTGCAGAATAAGCCTGTTTGCTTTGAACTTATTGTGATATTATTTTTTAATTATTTGTCCCCCAGCTATACAGCATTACACAGCATGTTATAAATAACCTTGTTACAGTAATGCACAGCTATACATTTTAAATAGCAATAGTCTTTCCTAATATAGCA
This sequence comes from Pluvialis apricaria, assembly GCA_017639485.1. Lineage (NCBI taxonomy): Eukaryota > Metazoa > Chordata > Aves > Charadriiformes > Charadriidae > Pluvialis > Pluvialis apricaria. The sequence goes on from CM030010.1 coordinate 7,196,152, forward strand.
GTAATTACTTTTTTAAAGGAAAAGAGAATGCATAAGTTTTTGCAAATGCCTGCGAACATGAACCTCCCAGGCATCATCTTAAATGCAGAGACACATCCTTATGTGATTTCTACAGATGGTTCATTTTATTATAATGATAGTTCTGAGGTTGCAAAAAACATAATGACAGCTTTATGCAAATAGTAATGGTGCTGACACACAGAATGAAGCAAGGACTAGGATTTGTGGGAGCAACTAAGGATACTCTCCCAGAGCCATTCCCACTGCAAGGCATCTGTACAAATTCTGCGACACAGTAGGCTCTCCTAGTTATCGGATAGCATCTCAATCTCTCTTCCTAGTTTATAAGTTATACTTAAAATACTTAATCTGTTTATAAATTTGGGGTTTGTTTTCCTCAAAATTTTTTCACCCTGGAATTTCTAAGTGTTGGCATAAGGCTAATAATACAAGACTGCTGAGTGCATGTTTTTCTGCAGAAATAATCCAGATTAACCACAGGTAAATTCACCATCTGCTTTATGTTTGAGCAACTATGTCCCACGCTGCAGTTCCTACCAACCATTTTCCCCTCACACTAACTTAATAGCTAAATGGAGGTGAACAAATTTAAGGGCTTACAGCTCCCTTGCCATCCAAACCGCCCGTCTCACGCAGGTCGAGGACCCTGCCAATACAGCTCTCTAGTCCGTGCCCAGTCACCTTTTGCGTGTCATCACTCTCCAGCTAAATTTCACCCGGCAGACTGGAAGCAGAGCTTCCGACCTGGCAGGGACGCTCTCCTAACCGCACAAAATACTGACACCCTCACCTTGGTTCTGACGTTAGCAGACGTACACCGGGGACACGAGGGCCATCTGCGGTATCGCTCGCCGGTGCTGAGAGATCTGTGCCTGGTTCCCAGCGGTGACATTTCTGTTTCTAATCTAGCCTCAGCTCCTGCTTTCGCCGAGGTGCTGTCGGTCACAGCTGGCTCATCAGAGTGCCTCTGGGCTGCAGCAGGAGCAGGTGCTCTGCCTGGCCTGCCATGTTTTGCCTCAAAGAATATGCTGGACTTTAATTGAAATTTGCCTTCTTGTTTGTTTTCCCATAACAGGCTGACCTTATCCGCTTTTCTGTGATCCACATTCTTGTCAAGCACCTCCCGACCCCCCAAACCCCACAGGAAATTGCTATAAATAAGCCACTGCCTGGTCTGTGGCTTGATCAAACTGAAATCTGCTTCTCTGTGGGCTGTGCTCCTTACTTACTGCTTCTCTTCAGCAAATGCTAGTGGATGCACACCATATTTCGGATTTTTGGGTAGCACGCGCCTGCTCCAGCGCTCTGCAAAACAACCTTGGTCTTCATTTTTAACGTCCTGATATCCTTCTGCTTCATGCAAACAGAGGATGTGCCGGGAGCTGCACAGGAGCATTTTGCAGCCAGCTTGGTCAAGGTAAAAGGCAAAAGCCTGGTGCAGAATCATGGCATTGCTAGCTGAAGCCCAGGTTTTTGGGTGGATAGGGGAACCGGGCATCTGGCCGAGGCAGTAAATTGCTGGTAAAGGACAGTCACCCGGCAGCTGGCTGTTGAGGAAGCCCTGGGCCCAAGCCCCCTGAGGGCAGCCATTTTGCTGGGCTGCTGGTTGCCATAGCGACAGGGGCTCCTGGCGGTGGGAGGCCTGACATGGTGGCGCAGGGTGAGCCATTGCATCCAGCTCAGGTAATCTGGTTCTCCTGAATACCCTCAAGCTTTCAGGGACTCCCCAAGTAATCTGAGAGAGTGTAAGCAGAGCTGAGTGCAGGAAGGCGGTTATTCGTTGGTAGTCTGAGGTCTTTGTGGATCTATACCTGGGCAAGGTTATGTGTGCCTGCTCGCATCTGCCCGCTGCTCTCTGAGGGCCCGAAGCCGCTCACAGGGCTGGCACTCACCATGTGCTTTTGGCTCAGGTCGTGGTAGTGTTACTGTAAGTCGGCAAAATGATAACTGTCTAAGAGAGTCAATTTGTAGTTTTAGAAAGCAGGCATTGTTTATTGCGGCGCTGGGCGCACAGAGGATCGCTCCACCTAGTGTGCGCGCTGAGTTGCTCAACTTCAGAGGTTATGTACAATCAGAATATACATATTAATTAGATTTCTGAGAAATTATTGACGTATTCATACTGTTTCCTAGAACCCATTAATATATGTAAATGTCCTTGATGCCTGCGCATTCACATCCATTGGTGGTCTTCCAAGGTCCTCTGGTGGTCGTCGATAGTCTTCCTCGCTGCGTCCGCTGGTTGAACTTAGTTCTTGCACTTGCTCAGTTCATTTTTGGGTTGGTTGCTCGTACAAAAACGAGCTTATTCCAGCACGATTCCCTTGTCTATTCTACTCAAGGATACAGAGTCACACATATAGCAAATTCTAAAGCAATCTGCTTGCAAACAATTCCAAACTTGGCTATATTGTTCAACTCCCATTTATACCAGATCAGCCCGTTCAGTTACTCAATAGGAGAGAGTCTTATGTTCAATTTACTTCCTTAATCTTTAACCCTATGTTCCCTACTGTCGCATCTTAGTTACAGATCCCATTGTTAGCTTCAAAAAGGCAATTTATTTAGTGATCCTAGTTAGACAAGAATTTTGTTAGTGCTACAGTATCAGTAGGAGTTGCAGCCAGACAGCTAAGGCACCGATTACCTTCCAGAGAGGTGGTGGCAGACTTCCAGGGGTGGAGGTCTGCACCCTGTGTGCTTGCTCTGGGCACACAGGATTAGCACACCCCCAGGGCCAGCCACCCCCTGGGGATTCACAGAACCTCCGGCACAGCTTTTAAAATCCTAAACGTGTTTGTCGACTCACATGCTTTGCAGTTGCGGTGGTATACGTACTTGTATCGGCAGGATGTATATATAGTGGTGTATGTAACTATCTTGCGGTTCACTGCGTAAAAGAGAAGAGAGCATCAGCCAGCGCTGGGAAAGCTTACTTAAAGGCCAAAGTTTCATTCTTTGCTGGGGTAGAAAGAGCTGTTATCACCTACATAGTGACTGAATTTGGCCCGTGGGTCTGATTCACCATTCTGCTACCTCAGCTTTGTTTTGATCTAAAAGCCTGGGATGGTTCAAGATATGACAATTGGAGAACATTCCTTCCTACTGTGTTTTATTATGGTGCTTCCTGAGGCTTCTTCATGTGCTTCACCTTATGACTGAAAATACAGCAATAAATAAGGTTCCGTGAGATCTTTTCAAAGTCTGGTTTCCTTCAGAGGGGCAAGCTCATCAAACCTTACTATTATCATGTGTATCTCAGATCCTGAAGCAAATGTATGCAGTTATGGGCGGACTGACAATGTCCACATTTTCTGTGGCCTCTGAAAACAGCTCTTTAACAATTTAGATGGCTGGGAACTTTCCAGTGCTCTTTTGAAATTTGCTGGCTGTAATGAAAAAATAATACGCAATATAATTGCTATCTATTAAAGTGCTTTCTGGAATCAAAATAGCTAGAAATAGAGTTGTATTATTAATTCTGAGTAGTGCTTTTCATTTTTACTTACCTATGCATTTGTAGGAAATGAAAACGGAGCTATTTACACTTTTTGAAGAATTTTTTTCAATAAATCTTCAAAAACAGTCATTCATATGTTCATTATTTGAATTTAGCTAGTTTTCTTAGGCACTGTAAGCCAGCGAATTTTTAACCTTGTACTTTAAGCTAAACAGGTAATTTGTCACAAAGATTTTTACTATAACTTAAATAATCTTAAATGATAGCATATCTTTTGTTACATTAAAAAAGAATTATTAAATCCCAATCCAAACTGCCTATACATATTATTGTCCTTTGAACTCTAGTCTATATGCCATAATGTGATAGAAATATAGATGATAAGTTTTATGATTACACACTGGCCAAAAATATTGAAATTTTAAAAATTGCTTGAATTAAAACAGGAAATAGAAAGTAAATTAAATTATGATTTTATTGGAATTGAATCTTAAATGTACATTTACAAGAAAATTTCTCTGGTCCAGTTAAATTTCTCTCAGAGAGGTGTCTCCACCATTTTCTACTTTAGGAATATTCAGCTTATGCAGGCTCTATAAATTCCAGAAAACTTTTAAAAATTCATGTGCTTTCATGTAACCACAGTGGTGTTTCACTAATCCAAAACTTTGCAGTAACACTACTTAAACACAAACACATGGCAAACCCATGCCTCAGTTTTCACATAAATCAGCTTAGAATCCTACATATTATTGAAGTTTCCTAAGAATTCCAAAAATTTTAAAAAATCATAAGTGATTTTATGACATATTGCAGTGTGACATGAAGAGAGATTGTTAATAATGTGTAAGGAAAAACTAAGATTGCAACAATTGCAATATTAGGTTAATAATGAGGAAATTTTAAATTTTCATTAATTTTGTAAAGTTTTGAGTTAATGTTTGATAGTTTATATCATAACATCTTGTGGATAGTTACAGTTAAATGGGTATTTTTAGACTGATTTTTTATTAAAAAAAGAGTAGGGGAATGATGTGCAAGCAGCTGGTTTAAGTATGTTGGGAAATGCGTGGGCATATTAGCAAAAAGAGAAAACAAAATTATAAGGGGTCTTTAGTAGGTCTAAGAACCACTTCCAGTTGTTGGGATAGTTTAGAAGAGTTTGAATTTCCAAATAAACAGCAGATTAATTATTCCACTCCTACACTTTAAATGTCTCCAGCCTTGATTAAGTTGATTTACAGTGCAAGGATCTTACTGAGTTCAATGCATACTGCATAGTGTGAGTAGATATGCGTTTCACAGGTGGAAGAATGACTGTACATGAGTCATATAAGAATTGCATGTGCAGTTCCATACTGGAGGGGCTGCATGCCGGAACAATTTACTTAGCACGTGGCTCACTCCCTTGTTATTTCTGGAAATGTCCTATGCAAGAACTGGGAGGCTTCTCATCTACAATACGCACAGGACACAATTATCCATGGGAATCTGAGTGGATAAAAAAAGTGGCTCGTGCTTCTCATAAAGGAAAACAAGGCTAGGGAAATTATCTGAGAGTTTGTTTAGGGCTAGAAAAAAATCATACCGGCATCATAAATACAGATAGTTGCATCTCAGTTCTCAAGAGTCAACCAAAAATGGCACTTCTTAAGCATGTTAGACTGTCCCTCCAGCAGAATTAAGCTTTGTCAAAAACAGACTGAGTAAAATTATAGTTTTTATTCAAGAAGGCATTCTGAGTGTGGTTTTGTTTTATTTTGTTTTGAATTCTTGCTTCACTTCCAATATGCTCCTATATTTTTCAAGCCTTGTTTCTTTTCTATGTGTATGAAAATGTGTACTTTTTAGGACTGCAAAAGTTTAGCCAACGTTTGTTATGCATATTTGAAATTACTGTATATTATCGGGGTTTTTTGGTTTGAATTTTCAAAGCACTAATTGGGAGACAATGTAAAGGCAGTGATAAGTGAATCCAAATCAGAATTGATAGCTCTAAAACACTGAAACTTTTAGAAATAATTCATAATCCTGGGACTGTTATGTAAGGAGAGTACAGATTAAATTTGTCGAGAGTTGTATGCTGCTGTAAAATCCTGAATGATCTTATTAAACCAAATACACAAGATTCTCTTATTATACTGGCACGTACGTCTTCTCTGCTGGTTGCTACTAAGGGCTGTCCCTATGTGGAGTCTTGAAGTACCCTCATGCTTCCACAGTCAGATCTTTGGGTCTGAATTGCAATAAATACTTCCTGAAAGGGAATTTGACTAGCTACTGCTCTTGATTTGTACAAAAGGTAGTACAGACCTGTACAAGAGGAGAGTTTTATCAGTATTTTGCTCATCCAGGTGTGCGTATGTGCTGAAAGCAATGTATGAGTTAGTTGAACTTAAGCCTTTCTTCCAGGTCTTCCAATTGACATGTGCTCAGAATGCCCTGCAGGCCTTATAGGATCTGTACAATCCATAATCAAAACAAGTGAATTTTGTTGTAAAATCATCTCTATCTATTTTAATATAACAAATATTCAGGGCAGAAAAAAAACAGGATTAGAAATTATCTAAGGGGAAAAAAGCCTGAAATAGTTGGAAGAATAACATCTGGGTTTATTTTTTATGTAAAAATATTTTTTAATATACCTAATTCTTAGGTGACTGATTTAGTAATAGATTTAATTTTATTTTATTATTATTTTAATTGTATTTTAATATACTAATTTTCCTTAGTACTGAATAACAATAAAATTCTCAGTAAAGACGATATACATACAGCTCATTCGCTGTGGTTTCCTCACACTGCCTCATCCCCCTAGAATTATTTGTAAATAGTAGATGAAAAGAATGACAGAGTGGAGGGAGATAGATGAATGATTCATCCACCCAACTATTCACGAGCTATTTTGCATTCAAGTGATAAAGGAACACTGAAGTTTATTTAAACTTCTTGTGCTGTTGAGCATGGGAGAAGTACACGGAGAGTGCTATTCCTGTTTTGTTAAATATGCATCTTAGTATAGATCTTCTAATTTCAGCATGATTATGACGTTTGGTGTTTTTTCACCTACAAACAGTTACAGAAGAATATTGCTCTGTGGTGTGTTGACCCTGGCTGGACACCAGGTGCCCACCAAAGCTGTTTTATCATTCCCCTCCTCAGATGGACAGGGGAGAGGAAATATGATGAAAGGCTTGTAGGTCGAGGTAAGGAGAGGGAGATCACTCAGCAATTACCGTCACGGGCAAAACAGACCTGACTTGGGGAAAATCAATTTAATTTATTGCCAATTAGAAGTCAGAGTAGGGTGATGAGAAATAAAAACCAAATCTTAAAACACATTCCCCCCACCCATCCCTTCTTCCCGGGGTCAACTTCACTCCCAACTTCTCTGCCTCCTCCCCCCAAGAGGTGCAGGGGACGGGGAAGGGAGGTTGCAGTCAGTCCATCACACATTGTGTCTGCCGCCCCTTCCTCCACAGACGGAGGACTCCTCACACTCTTCCCCTGCTCCAAAGTGGGGTCCCTCCCACAGGACACAGTCCTCCATGAACTCCTCCAACGTGGCTCTTTCCCATGGGCTGCAGTTCTTCATGAACTGCTCCAGCGTGGGTCTCTTCCATGGGGTGCAGTCCTTCAGGAACCGACTGCTCCAGCGTGGGACCCCTGTGGGGTCACAAGTCCTGCCAGAAAACCTGCTCCAGCATGGGCTCCTCTCTCCGTGTGTCCACAGGTGCTGCCAGGAGCCTGCTCCAATGCAGGCTTCCCACGGGATCATGACTTTGTTCAGGGTGCATCCACCTGCTCCAGTGTGGGGTCCTCTGCAGGCTGCAGGTGGATATCTGCCCCACCATTAATCTCCACGGGCTGCAGGTGGATATCTGCTCCATGGCCCATGGGCTGCAGGGGAATGTTTGCTCTGGTACCTGGAACACCTCCTCCCCTCCTTCTTCACTGACCTTGGTGTCTGCAGAGTTGTTGCTTTCACATATTCTCACTCCTCTCCTCTGGTTGCTGTTGTTCCCCATCTTAACTATGTTGTCCCAGAGGTGCTACCACCGTCAGTGGTACTACCGTGGCCAGTGGTGGGTTTGTCTTGGAGCTGGCTGGCAGTCCCCATGTTGGACATGGGGAAAGCTTCTAGCAGCTTCTTGCAGAAGCCACCCCTGTAGCCCCCCTGCTACCAAAACCTTGCCACGTAAACCCAATACACACTCTTCATTGGAAAAGAAAAAGTAAACATCTAGTCATTTGGGTTTTAAGGAAGGATTGAAACTACGATGAAAATACGATATGAAAATATGAATATGATTGCATCTTAAAGACCTGGAAATGGAAGGCAAATGAAAGTACTCTATTTTTCATCTTTGTTTAATGCCATTCTCAGATTTTTTTGTGCTTGATACATGGTTTGTGAAACATTAGGATTGCCAGTCCCAACTTTCAAAGTGACCAAGGAGACCAATTGCAGTCTATTCCTTTTAATTCTTATTGTATCTCTCTTTTTTTCCAGAAAGAAATCATATTCATGGTGTGGATTTGAGTAGGGAGAGTTCATCCTACACTATTTGCAAGTAAAAGCATATCTGTATTTGATAGCTGGTTAAAGGAACGATTTGTGCCGCCTCTGTCATTTATTACTGAAGGATAGTCATCCCAGGAGTGTAATTCCTGTTACAATGGAGTAGTAATGCATATCAATGTTAAACAAGTTTTTACTGCACGGAAATAAAAATATACTAGGTTACCTCTAAAACAGAGGAGGGACCTTTAGGCAGGGAGAACACAATAACTCAGGCTTGAATTTGGACATAACTTACCTATTCTTTCATGGTGTGTCCTTTAAAAAAAGACGAATAGTGGTGCCCCGATGATACATTTTGTCTCCATGAGACCACAATGTCCTCCATTCTTCCGTAATAAAATTAGACTAGTATTGACTATCATGACTGGATAAAATTCACTGATAACACTTGAAAATTTTTCATTCAGATGTCCTGTTCAAATACGAACCAATTCAAATGTGCTTTACCTGCAAGATATGCTGACATAAACGTGAGATAGCACATTTCAACAAAAGGAATGGTGTTATTTTAGTACAAATTACATACATTCTGTTTCAGTTCATCTCCAGAGTTAACATACTTGCTTTTAGAAGCAGCAAACTTAGAAAGTTCTAAATTTTCATGTCTGAAAAGTAATGAAATTCTGCCAATTAGATTCACTTTCTCTTGCTGCAAGCCTTGAAAATAAGAAAAACCTTCACAGGATCTGCTGTCGTGACTCGGTTGAAATCCATTAATACCTTGATCCCCGGTATTAGCAATTGTGCTCTCTGTTGCCTAGGAAAGGAAAGAATTAGGAATAGTAGACAGTAAAATGGAACACGGATGGCTTTTACTAGGGGGATAGCATGGTCCATGCCCACCAGCACTTCATAGACACCAGCAAAACCTTTCAGAATCATTTCCCTCTTGCGCTAAGCGTTCATGGTGCTTCTGCTAGCACCAAGCCAAGCACTGCAACACGTCAGATCAGGAGGCATACCCCGGAGGGGGAAGTGTGCTGTGCCTGCGAAGTAGCCACAGTGGTGGTCACTTTGCCTCTGCTCAAGCTGGCAGACAAGCGTATAGAAAATCAGGCTGGGAGAGGAGGGAGACCCACTACAGGGGGATTTACAAGGTAGCAGCCCTTCTTTTGTCTTTTTCTATATATAGTAGCTAGCAAGTCTTGTGTTATTGGTAACAACAAGTAACCTTACTGTTTTAGTTTATAAGATATTGATCTATCCCACCTCCATACAGCAGGCATGCACACACACACAGAGACATACATGCAAAGTTCACTCCAAAATTTTATGTTGACATCTCCACCAGCTACAAAGCATTAGGGTTGAATGAAATTAAATGGAAAGTAGGATAACAGGAGAAATGCAAGTCCAATAGTTCAATTTGGCTCAGTTTATTATTTGATGTTGACAAAACAAATGTAATACATATGATTTTCAAATGTCTTAGTCATTCCCTATGGCTGTTACTTACTCTTTACTGAATGCAAACTTAATTTTCACAGCTGCCTACAATTATGTACACCCAGCTGTATCCAAACATACTTTGAATGCATTATCAGTGTTCTCCTTGGACATTTTCTTCTTCCAAAATAGAAGGAAGAACTGAAACCAAGAACGTAACAGACAGATGCTAAAGTGCTGTTCTCAGTATCATGAAACACTGCCCAAAGGTTGTGATGCTGAAGAAGAAAACTAAAGTAACTTACGAAAGTAACTTACGAGGCTGAAACAACTCCTGTTTAAGAATGCTTTCCTGTGGCTACAGGCACTGCTCTGAATTTCCTTATTTGTGTATTTCTACTATGAATGGGACCTTTTTCATTCCATCTGCCCACACTATCATTGTTCTGCCCTTAACTATGATTACATGGTTAGTTTGTAATAACTAACATTCGTCTTTAGATGTGACCCAATGACACCCTGCAGAGCTATTTATGACAACCTTCAACATTCTTTTGGCTTGCCTTCCTGAATATGCATACTCATCTGTGAAAAACAGTGACAGTTGTTTTTTTTGATGAGTGTGTTGGTGTTTATATGAAAGCTATGTCTGAAATAAGAAGAGTATGAAAAATTATTCTCATTATTTGAAAGTTGTTCTGGAGATTTGATCATATTTTATTTCAAGTTTCCATACAAATGTTACTCAACTCTTGCTTTGACAACCAGTTGGATTTTTTATTTTGAATTCTTCTACTTGATGAGAAATAATTCATTAAGTAGTAGTATCTGTATTATGAAAACACTTCTTAGACGTCAAGGAAATATTCTAAGATGATAAATCAACTGAAAAAAAATAGAAAGAATTGTTGCTTTTCTGTATTAATAAGGAAACTTACCAATTAGATAATTCTTTCAGGATACTGTCCTAATTGCTCTGAAAACACTTAATTTCTAACAGCAGTGAAGTAATTGCATAAGATGGATTCTGTCTTTTGATTGCTGTTTTCCCAGTCAACAGTTTTCTTAGCAATATGCAAATCAAATGCAAGATCTCTCTTGAAGGAGTAAACCAGAAACAATAAAGGAAAAAAGACAGGAGAGTCCTATTTAGGACCAGAGTGACTGCCTGGCCTTTAGATTCCCAACTAATAGCAGACACCTATGTAATAGACCTTTAAGTTTATTTGGGATGACAAAATGCCAGCTCTGTATCTTCACGTTTTCTGGGCCTCCCATGACAAAAAATATCCCAATAAACATAGGACTTTTCACTATGGGCTGTCACTGTTGTGTTTCCAATGCTGTTTCCTGTAGGATGAGGGAGCGACAGTTCCACTACTGCCATCAGACGTGCTGTTGAGAATCAAAACAAAAGAGTGTTATAAACAAATTTTCACACACAGAAACTGCACCCATGCTGGTCCTTTCTTTCAGACTTTGTGGTTTCAGTGGCTTTATGAGTTGCAAAAAACTTTATAGCCTTGTCATCATCTCAACAGATAGGAGTATAAAAATGACCCAGAGGTACTGTAGAGGGGTGAGCACAAAAACACGAAAACAGGGTACAGGATAGGAAGTTTTATGTATAAAACTATACTTAATGTGTAGTCGTATACATGACTTATATCATCGGTAAGAATTTTCTTTAATAGATGATTTGGACTTGGAGTGGTAGTTTAATTGTAACTGGACTAAGAATAACTTGCATTTTTTTGTTAGACTATTAAAACATTAATTAGACTAGAAATAAAATATTGGTTTCACATATAAGATGGACTCCCTTTTTCCCGTAACAGCCTTTTGATAGTAACATCAGGGATGATTTCTTACTAACTATTCTTTACTGCTGAACTTTTCCTGAAACAAGGTCGACTTTCTTTCTTTAAAATCTTAGGTAACAGACATATTTTTTTGTCAAATGCTTCGATACTTAGTGGTACCTACCCTGAATTTGATTTCCCTTCCTGTCACAGCTCGTAGGAGACTTCAAGTGCCACCCTTATTCTAGCGACTATTTAGTTCCTCCCTCAGTACAGAAGCTGGGTTCTTGATGTGTGGAGAAAAAGATGGGGGCAATGATGGAATTCACGAGCATTTCAAAGAAATAAAATTATTTTGAAGATTATAAAGCAAGGTTTATATTTAAAGAATAGAACCCAATGAGGTTTTATTCATGTTATAAATCGTTATGCCGGTATTAAATCATAGATTCTTGAGGGTGACTAGTACTGAAACTATTGTATTCAATTTGTCTATAAGGCGGTCTTTAATTGATATCAAACTACTCTTAAAAAACATAAGTGGTCATAATAGATCCCAATAGGACAGGGACATTTCAGAGTCAAGAACATTATGGCATATGTATGGACAGATGGAATACGCACAACCAAGCTTATTGCGTGGTCAGAAGTAAGGAATGAAAGCATGTCATCTGGGGTTGGAAAGGAGAAAGGATTAATTTGGGAAGGAAAAGTATTTCTAGGAGTTGTCCTGGAAAATTGCATTAACATCAAAGTTGGCTGGGAGACATGATCTATGTGACCATAAATATTAATGAAGCAGTTAACATTTCTGCTTTCAAGCTAGGCAAAATTTATGGTGAGAGAGACGTTGAATTTTATTAAATTATCAGGAGAGATTGGAAAATAATGAACAAATTATTGGCCTTTCAGCCAGTCCGAAACAGAAGTCTAGGGATCTAAGGGCTTTATAGTTGGTTTAATGTGCCTGTAGTAGCTATATTTCCTTATGTCTGATGTAAACATCTGCTTGAATACAGTTTTTGTGGGATATGTGTTTTTACATGACTTGAAGGATGCAAAGCATGCATATATAATCCACAGGTCTACATAATATTTTTATGTAACTTTAAAAATAATCACAAAGGGCTTAATGAAGTTTTTCCATGTGAATTTTTAAGCATCTGATATTGCATCATTAAAAAGTGAACAAAAATATCTTATTAGTTCACTCTTAGTAGAGCTTAATTATGACTTTGATGTAGTTCTTGCCCACCTGTGTTTTTCTGTTGCTACTAAGCCTACTCAGTAATTTGTAATTTGGGTGGCTGCTCTGTTCTGTCCTATCCTAACCTACCCTACTTTCCTAGGATTTGACCGTGCTATATTTTTAAAACATAGCTTTCACTGAATTAGGAGTTACTGGTTAGTAGGGGAAGAAAGGACATTGCCAGTTTCATGAAACAAATGAATTATGATCAGGCCCTTTGTGTTTCAAAGTGCAATACATTGGATTAGTCCTGTTTTACACTCCTAGATGATGCATAGTTAGTCCGATCAAAGGTCCATCTACTCCAGGATCCTTTGGCTGGTATCTATACCGAGAAACAGGATAAGAACAGCGCAAGAATACAGTGATACTTCCTCCAGGTATCATTCCAATAATCCTTGGTTTAGGGATTTCCTGATGATGAAATTGTATTTTTGTGCTTGCTGTCCCTAGGGAGTATTCTTGCTGTGAATCACTGCAATTGTTTTTTTGTATTCCTGTTTAGGGTTTGCATAGGCAGTGTTTTGCAGCAAAAAATCCTACAGCTTAAGTTGTCTGGAAAAATATTTTGGTCTGAACTGTACACCTGGTAATCTCATTGTATTGACCTGACTTTTATACACATTATGAAAAACCAAATATTTGTACATATTGAAGAAGAGTGAAGAGTATGTATTTGACTACAAGCACTTTTAGAATCTGGAAACAAACATGCAAAGTAAAATTCTTGTTGTGAAATTAAGTGGCCAGTCCAGCCCAAACCATGACACAAGTAAATAAAACCCTTGTGCACACATGAAATATAAGCTGAAAGAATAACGGGAAGTAGAATTCCTGTCTCTGGGTTGCCCACATGTCTTGTGTTGGTACAATTTTCTGCTAAATAGATGCATACATTATACAGTTAGGAATGAAGCCAAATAAAAGACTGCTGACTCTATATATTTACTTATAAAGATGACAAATCACAGAGAGAGAGTTCCACTGGATGAGGTTAATTTTGCAGATATTTAGCAGTCAAATTCACATTCTCCCACAACCTGGACAGCTGACAATTGATGAGTTCCATAGAAATGAAACATATATTGCTTGTGTAATGGTGTAAACCAGCTGATTTTTAGATTTATGAAATCTAATATGCCAAAATCCTCAGCTGGCATGAGTCAGTGAAGCTGTGCTGGTTTACATGAGCTAAAAATGAGACATTGTGTCTCAAATACTGTTTGGTTGTAACTTTCAGAATAATCGGTAATAATTCTTTGCTGAATTTACTTTTCTTTCTGTTAAAAATTCTAAAGGCTATTGATTTATATTGTGAGTCTTTTCCACTCCGTTCTTATTGCAATCTCTCAGACACATATTTGAGGTAGGAATAATATTTTTAATGAGTAAATTCATAAAACCACATAATGGAATTCTGACTTAACACAGGCAAAAATTGGACATACAGTACATGGGCTATAAGCCAGGCCACTACTTGAATATTTTTTCTTCCAAGAAATTCGGCTTTAGCACGTGTGATTTCCCAAGCCTCAGTGACATGATGGCAGACATTTGTAGTTCTTAATTATTTGTAAACCATATTAATGATACTTAGAAAGTGCAGTTATTAGAAGAGAATTAAAGAATAACAGTCCACCTGTATTACTACAGTTTCTGAACAAGATGTTCAAATAGACGAATTTCTGAGACTCTATTTTAAACTTGGTGACCACATATACTTATCTACTTGTATATTATATTTTAAGGAGCTGATTTTATGATTCTTTTTTCATTGCAGTTAAAGGGAAATTACAGTTCCCTTCAGTATGTCATAATTAATCAGATTTGACATGATACCATTTCAAAAGTGATCCAAAAGAAGAAAAAGGTGCAATATTAACATTATAGAAGGATGCGCTATACACTGCAATACAGATTGATTACAATATTATGTTTATTATGGATGATTCAAAGACTTACCTTCTAAAACAAATAATAAGAAAAAGAAAAATAGTAAAATTTGCTATATATTATGCCTACTGAAATAACATATATTTGCTTCATATCTATGCACTTCCACTAGCCCAGTGGAAGAAGAAAATGTGCAAAGCAGTCTTAAGTGAGCTATTCAAAATGAAATTACATTGTTGCGTACAGTTGCAGTTTAACTACAATAAATACCCTGTTAATTGATATTAATATATTCATTAATATTTTCTTTGCTTGTAAATATGAAATAATGCCAAACTTCCTTGTTAACATGAAGTTTGCAATGAAGATCGCCACCAGTAAAATCTGTAAGGGTTCAAGATGTGTAAGATCATATTCAGATTGTCAACATAATCAAGATTGTGATATAAGAAAGAAATTCTTGTAAGATAAGGTCGGGGTCAATTAGTTTACAAGTCTTCAGTGTGTTGCATAGAGGGGATTCACTGCTCCTTTACAGCGGTCCTCTGGCTTCATTGGGGCTCAGACCAGAAATGGAGAGGATGTAGGAAAGGGATAGGTCCCTGCAGGTGTGGTAGACTGTCAAGACTCATGTTTTCGAATTAAATCAATCCAGGGCTGATGACTGCTATAGGACAAGTACACTATCTAAAACTTCCAGATAGAACTCTAAATAATGCATTGGTACTATGGTAGCCTTTCATACAGGGGAAAATTTAATGACTTGGAATGTAAAAACCATGTCATGTCTCATCCACTTGCACAGAAGCAACAAATATTGGCTAAGTTTCTAACTCCATCTCCTTAGCATGAACAGAAATCACTATTATTTTCATGAGTCATTTTTATATTGACCATAAAGTCTGAGCTTGTGAGGTGCTGACTTACATTGTCGTGCTCATTGTCACTACGCAGCTGACGAGGCTGCTCATTGTCTTACATGAATCGCTTTGACTCCTTTGGAGCAACAGAAAATGATTAAAAGAAATCATTGCTGCAGAGTTAAACATCATTACTCTTTCACTTTTGCAATGATTTGTTTAGCAAACCTTACCTAAAATGTACTTCAAAATGGCAGTAAATGCAAAATTAATTGGAAGAGGGCAGCAGATATTTCTCAAATTTTTCATCCATATAAATTTAAACTAAATTCTAAAGACTAACACTCTTCCCTCCCCCCAAAGAAGAACGACAGATTAATTTCTTAAAATTATTGCTATATTTAGCAGCTCATAACATCACCAACATGCACATTTCTGTGATTAAGATTTAATACAAATATTTCAAAATATCAGGTCTGAAAAATGCTCTCCAGTTGTATTACAGGCCTATTCCATAAAATATATACCTTTGGTATAATACATTTTATTGCATATAGCAAACCATTTTCACTATCATCAAAAATATATTTTAGCACTTGTGAATTATAGGGGACTTTAATTCCTCAGATAACCCACAATATTGGATACAGTATCTTGAACCGGCTTATAAATATGTAGACATGATAAACGTGTACATTTTCTGTTGGAAATGGCAAGTGAAAGATCTTTGAGAATTCTAAATTTACTAATGATTAAGCTATCTTTATGCTACTTTATTAGATGCATCATAAGACATTATTTTCATTGAAAATATGCTTTAAATAAGGCAAGTTTAGTAAGAATTTAAATAGTGGTTTTTCTTACATGAAAACTTCTTTTCTTATAAGGTGGTCATGCCTCCCTTGCTATTCTAAAATCACTACACATAAAGCAATAAAATTACAGAGCTAAGCATCCTCCAAGGATGAAATCACAGTGAAGAAAGCTGTGATATAATTTATGCTGTTAATCATGTTCTATCATATCGCATCATATGATGATACCACAATAGAAGAGAGCTGGTTATTTACACAGTGGTTCTGACTGGCAAATGTAAACAAAGATGAGCCAAGCACCTCGGCAATGCATTGACTTGCTAGTTCATCTCCAGGGTTTTACAATATTGTCCATTATTTCCATTGTCAACTTGACATGAGGCACCTATTTGTAAGGTAAAAGATTGGTCAGTTGATGAAGTGACAGTGGGGTTTTCAAGTAAATATGAATCTCTTCCCTTTTAGTTCATTATTAAGTCAAGGGTAAATTTATATATGATCCAAGAAAGATGAAATTATGTTAGATTTGTACGCAGTTTAAGGAATTAAATGACATAGAGTGACTGTTTTTAAGACATATAAGCTCAAGAAAATCTCCAGTACAGCAAGTAATAATTTAAATGAACTGTTTAGGTAAAGTCCACGTTTTAATATAGATTAACAGAAGTCGTATGGCTATCCGGAAACTCTTAGTCCAGTTGAAATGATTGGAATTGGCTTGGAAAAGCTCGAGTGTACTTGAACATCAGTGTAGGTATGAACACTTGAGCATTAAAAGGTATGACAGTTGGAGCGTGTTTCCAGAACTAAATGCTCCTTCTTTTTAAGGTCAACTTGAAGGTGAATCCTATTGTTCTGAACTGCTTTTCTCCACCAGAGGACTTCATTATAAACAGAGATTCATTGTTGCAGGAGACAGCCTGCCTAGCTATTCTTCCTCACTTCACAGTATGCTTCCTCTCACTGCTCTCTGTGGAAAGTCCACATAGCAGGTCCTGTCTTGACAGTCAGGTGTTCCTCCTTGTACCAGGGTCATAAGTAGCATCTTCTCTTTTCTATTATTTAAAGGTGTCTAATTGATCTAGTTTATTACACTATGTTCATCGCTGTGGTAAACACCTAATTATTATTTTTTAAAGCTTGTCTGTGGCAGATAGCAAAATAACCTACAGTCTCAGGCTATTCTCAGGAGATTAAGTTGAGAAAGATGTTACATGCTCATCCTGTAATTATTTCTCATTTCCTGGGGTTTCATGAGGTTAAGATTCCACTAACCACACAAAACTGGCATCCTCACCCACTGCTCCTCTTAAATGCATTAATTTGCTTCTCACAGAGGTTTAGAACTTCAGTGCTGTATACAAGTGAGAACAATCCTTCCTCACTTATATTTCTAGGAGGTGTTTCCCTAGAAACTCCTCTGGGGCACTTCCCAATTTCATGAATTACCGTCTCTTCAGAAAGAACGGTGATTTATATTTCTTTTCCCACCCCTCCTACACCTTTTTTCATGCCCAAACAGTTTGAGCTGATGAATCACGGCTCTTTTCTTTCCATGTTGTTTGTCCTCCTGCCCTTGTAGCTTTGAAGATAATCAGTCAGGTGTATTTCTCCTCCTAAAAGCTATTTTAAAATTGAGAAGTCAATTGGGAATACCATTCCTAGGAGGGTTGGTGAGGTTTAATCTCCAAAAAATTAATAATCGTGTCCGTGTTAGGAGCAAAGCAATATAAGTAGTGGTACTTATCAAAAAAACTAATGAATTTTCAATTGCCTTTATTTCTCACTTCATGTTTCCTAATATATATCATAATGGTCTGATTTCATCTTTTAAAAGAAGTTCTCAGAGGCCATAACCTGGCCAGAAGAAGCAGGCAGAAAGTGGTAGGAATAGTTTTGAGATTTCTTTTATTGAGCCAGGCAATGTGGATACTTCGGTTTCAATCTCTTTCTAGTTGTTTATCTCCATTTAAGGGAAAAAAAAAAAGTATCCATGCATAAATTTTGTAATTCCCTCAAGGATATCATTGTGTTGTTATATGACAGATATACCATTGTATAATAGGATCTGTATGTCAAGGCTCTGTAAGTTGAGTTCCCAAATACCATGCAAGAATTTGATCAAAGTGCTTTCAGTGTAGAAGAGATATTTCACTGATATTTAATAGTAAGTCTAACAAAACAGATACTTTATTTGGATGCTGTTGAGTGACAATAAGAAGATGCCCATTTTCAGACAGAGTCCACCTTCACTTGATTGTTGTTCGTAAGCAAGGGAGAAGGTTTACTTTTCATCCTGTCTCCCGCATCATTAGAACTATCCTGGAAAAAAAACTTTTGCTGTACAAAAAGCGATGATAATTCTCTTGTATTCTCTTCTGAAGTTCTGGTTCAGGAGTCCGTATATGATAGCATTAAGGCAGCTGTTGAAATATGCCATGTAATAACTTGATACAAACAACCACTCTGGAATCCTAGGGATTATAGTCTCTGGGTTGACAGCCACAGCAAGGCCTATAAAGTTCAAAGGAGCCCAGCAGACTGCAAACAGTACAAATACCACAAACATGGTCACAAAGTTTCTGAAGTCATGTGGTTTCAGTCTGGGGTTGTTATCCGGTTTAACCCTTCGCCTTACCTGAATAACAAGGATCCATATTCTCAAGTAACAGAAAGTAACTATGGCTATGGGAAGCAGGAAATGGAAAAACACAACTGCTATTGTATATGCTGAGCTCACGGATTGTGCAAATGTACATGAGTAAATCCTGGGGTCATACTGTAGCGATCCCACAAACAGGTTGGGCACGATAGCAACAAACGTTAGGACCCAGATAAGAGCAACATAGCACAATGAATTCTTGTCGCTGTACAGCTTGTCATATTTGAGACTGTGGCAGATATAGCAGTACCGATTGATCGCGATGCCTGTAATATTGAAGATTGATCCGATGACACTCAGGCCCATCAGGAAGCCACTAATCTGGCAGTGAAGGTATCCCAGATTCCATCCGTTGTGAAATACAGATGTGAGGACCAGTGGATATGGGTAGATTGCTACGACCAAGTCTGCAACAGCCAGGCTTACAACAAACACATTTCCTGTAAAATAAATACAAAAAGGCAAGTATTAGTTTTAATTTTGCTCTTTTCTGTCACTTTTGCGCTCAAGATATTAATGACCAGCCCTAGTGAAACACTTTAAATGTAATTCGTTTCAACTTTCTAAATCAAAATTCACTGTCACATATCAGAAATAAGACATTTATTTTTAAGCTAAAAGGAAGTAGCATAACTTAAAGACGCACCTTTAAAAGAAAAGTGTCTTTGAGTTTAATTACCATGACCTAATATTTTTATCATCTCATTAATTTGGATTCTTTTAATCACACAGACTCAGAATTTATATCACATTAAAATATTCATAACTTTAAGTCTTGCTTTGATTTTGAATAGATAGTGTGTCTTGAAAAATCGGCAGAAATAATATGATTACTAATAAATTTCAAAATATTTACCTTTCATATTTATCTTAATTCCCTTTTGTTACATGACCCCTTAACTTTTCCAGTCTCAAAATTAAGATCTTTTTTTCCTTTTGTATTTCAAGCTCACTATTGTGGCTTTTAAAGTGACTCTTATTAATCTCTTGGCTAGCACTTCATTAAACCATTGCAATTCATATTTTGGGAAGTAGCGTCTTTGGAATTTTAAGCCAAAATTTCTAAGAGTCTAGCTGAACACAAGTTTAGTTTTCTTTCCTAAATTGAGAGACAGACTTTTCAGTAAAAGGAGTGGTGCTGGGCAGTGAGCAAGACGATTCCCAGAGACTAGTGATGCCACATTTCTATCTGCCTCCCAAGTGGAAAATTAAGCAATGATCCATTCTCTTGGTTCATTTTTTAATTTAAACAAAGAGAGATTATTTTAAATGGTGTTAATTCTTGATAGAACCCCCCTCTTTTCTTCAAAGACAATGGAACCATAATAACTACATGTTTTGAATTAATCTTTTGAGCATAGATTATATATTTTTTTAGTTGTTTAAATGATAACTCATCTGAATGCCTCCCAGCCATTCTAGTTTCTAAGGAGAAGGTCACAAGATACATTGATATAGCTTTTATTCATTTTTTAAAAATAACTACTACGTGTGTTGGTCTAGTTATTCATGTCCATATCTACAGAAAGCTATAAATATGCATACATGCATATATCATACATGTGTGTAGGTATATAAATGCATGCATATGCACGTATACATAGGTAAATGTGTGTGTTTGAGATTATATTTTTGGAATTATTATTCACTGAAGATGCAATATGAGCTCCTATTGCAACCTGTAAGAAAATACATTGCTAGTTTTAGATGATGTAGAATTTCATTATTAATCCAAAGTGGGCTTGGTGAACTGTTTTATCCATTTATTTTAAGCAGACAAAATGCAAATAGATAAAAGCAGGTGAAAAGAAAAGGTATCTATGGATGAATAGGGCATTTTAGCTACTATATTTCTCAAAATGATATTTTTTAATATATTACCTCAAACATCTTAAAATGCATATTCTCTCACTAATCTTATGCTTTAAATGGCCAGGTAAAAATACTAAATCTGCAAACATCTACAGAGAAAAACATAGAAATTATCTGGCTCAGGATGCTACTTGGTCTCTTTTGTTTAAATTTTGATACATGCACAAAGTACCACATTTGATATTTATAATAATGGCAGCTGGGACAAATGGCCTCAGTTAAAAGATCGCTACACTAGTTTTCATGGATTTTGTATCTGGTTTTATAAATAACTTTCTCGTCATGGTGGCTGTATTTGTTTCTTGTTTTGCCCGGAAATTCACTGCCAGGCTGAAATACACTTATCCTGAAGGCTTTGGCAGAATTCTAGATCATTTCAGTACAAGTAGAAGAGCTCCTTTAAGCAGAAGACAAGTAGGGAAAAAACATTGCTTTCAGGATTTACCCTTGACATGGCGGCAAGCGATACAAGAATGGATAAAGAGACTATAAGAAACTCAGAACTCAGTGTTTATCTTACAAATCAAGAAGTGGAAAGTGAATGAAAAGTTGCTGTTGTCTGTTTTTCCCCACCCAGAATATTGCAGGCTTGATGAAATGGCCCCATATAAACACCAGATGGGACAAAGTACCAGGACACTTATTTAAATGTAATACTTAAAAGAATCCTATTTACATTTGCTTATAACTTTTTTTGCTTAGCTGGAGACTGCCCATCCCAGACTTCTCTCTCTGCCAGCCACATGCTGTCAATTAATATTGCTAATAATACCATTATTTACACACTTGAGCCAAAAGGTTCAGCTATAAAAACAAAGCTAAAAACGTGGAGGAGTTTTCCCTTTGTTGAAAGAAGACAGGTGATATACTTTACTCTGAATAGTTTTAGCAACCCTTTGCTTTGGAAACAACTGAGTCTAGGAAGAATAAGCATTCGGTCTCTGAATAAGCCATATTTCAGGCTTCCACAAACTGGTGCTCCATGGTTGTGCCACCTTATCTTCTCAGTTGGCAGCCGTAGAAAGAGAAACTGTGAAAGCCTTGGAAATACAAGCTGCTTCATATGGAAGTTGGAAGCTAGCAGGATATCCTGGGAACCTGTCTTTTTAAAAAAAAATCATGAGCTTGGAAACCAAGTTCCAGGCTGCCAGCTCACAGTTAGCGTGTCAGCTGGATGACCAAAGCATTGGGCTAGAAACCACCTGGAAAACAGACACCTGCTTGCAGAGAGAACTTTTAACCTGCCTTTCAGGAACGGTTATCTTCAAACTTGAGTTCAGATACATTTTCCTTGTGAACACAGAAACTTTGTCTTTAAGGCAGAATATAAATTAAAGTAAAAATTCATTTGGGATTAAAATGTTTGTTACATATTTTGAGGTTCATTGTTTCAGACTCTGAAGTCAGATCTGAAACGATGTTGCACATTCTCATTATAAAATAAACACTTTAAAAATATGGTCCTAGATTTAGCCACCCACCATTAGTGGAAAATATTGATATTCTGTGAAATTCCTATATATTTAATGGCATAGTGTGAAATTAAACTCTTATTGTTTGTGGAACACTTGATGTTGTAGAGGTAAATACCATAAAAAAGATATAGGAAAAAAATAATTTTCATCTTCAGACTTGGGTTTGCACAGAATGATATAAATGAAGCCTGAAGTTCCGTATTAAGCCCTTTAAAAAGCCACAAAACCAAAATCTTGAATAACCCTCCCTTGAACAGAAAGCATTCATTCCCTTTAGAAAGGGAGATCATGCTGCTGTGAAAAAAATGTGATTTATGTAACTAAATAATGCATTACTCTGCATTAACACCAGTTGGCTGAACTGAGAAGGTAGAGGTTGAATTTCTTGACTTTGACATAAGTCAAATAAACTTTAATAAGCTTAAGCAGATGTTGTACTACAAATGTATGTGGGAAGAAAGATCATTTTCAGGTAACCCTTTAGGAGGCTTTATTTTAGATACAGTCTAAAGCAACATTCCATTAAATATTTTCACCACTCTTACTGAAAGAGATGCCTTTCTGCTCAGCAAACACATAGCAACATCAGACCTACCTGCTGAATAAAAAACTGCTTTAAAGCAACAGAAGACAAACAAGTGCTCTCCCAATTTGACTCTTCCAAGAGCAAAATACAACATAAACTGAGTGTAAAAACTTTGACAGATAATAAAAAAATGCTTATGGGATTGTTGTGATGTCAAAATAAATATAAGAACACCAAATAAGAACTACATGATGTGCTTGTCTATGTTATGCAAATACAAGTAGCCACTTGTATCTGCATAACATAGACTAAATACTATGTGAGTTGTTACTCCCCCAGATTTAGTGCTAAGTATGTCCTGAAGTTAATGGGAATTAGAAAGTTTCCAGAAACTTCTAGCAACTTAACTAAGTGCAGAATGTTAATGGCAAAAAATTACACCTGCTTAGTCTAAGTGGTGCTGAATGCTTCCCATAGACTTAGACTGGAGGGCTGAGCACTTTGCCAGCAGATCAAAAAGGAGGAATTCTTTCTGCAATATTAGGAGAACTGAGGGAAATTTGGTCTGCAGAGCTTTTTCCTTGAGTGCTGAGACTATGAAGTATTTTAATTCTTCCAAAATTTTTAGCTTGGGCAAAAGCATATGTTGTAAAAAAGGGGAAACAACTTATCTGTGGAATGAAATAACAATGTTTTAAATCATTAGGGACTCCAGCTAGAATTTTTTGGTACTAAGGAAATCTGAATGAATTTCAGAGAAGATCTCATTTTGTTGGCAACATTGGTAAGGCTACTATTTATCCTCCTTTTTTTCAAGATATTACTATACCTTCTAATATTGGTGCAAGGTCATTGCTTCTGTTCACGTATTTCAGATTATTTCCCATATAAATAAGGTATCAGCTTCTTACAACAAATGCTTTCCAGACACCATCGTGTTTTCATCATATTTCTACATTTTGAGGTATATAACATTACATTTCCTGTTTATGCCATAGTACTTCAGGATGCACTGATTTTAGCTAAGAGGGATATACAGTCTTTATGCTAACTGGAGAGGATTTTGCTTTTAGGTAGGACTAAGCAGTACCTGCAGCTATCACTGAAGTCACATACAAGGCGTTTGTTCAGTGGCCATCAATTCAGACCTCTAACATTTACTTGTTAAGTATATCTTGAAGGAAAGAGGATAGTGTAAACATTTGCAATGTTGGACCAGTTACGAGATCAAACTTCTTTTCTAACTACTAGGTCCATGCCATTCTTATCTACTGTCTTTTTATTGTCCGTCAGATATTTCCAGATATGCTAAAAGTCATTTCTGACTGCTTCATAACTAGGCTTAATTAACCAGATGCTTTGCTGCAAACTTAGAACAGGTTTTCTAGAAGTTGTAATGTATTCAAATATAATATTGCAAAGATTGTTATGTTCACAGTTTTTCTATACTTAATGGCACCAAAGTTTTGCTTTACATTTTAAAGCACTAATTTCTGTTCACTCAAATACTTCTGCTGATTTTCTTCAAGGAGAGCTTACAGATTTTTTTAGCATTTTGAGATGTTTCTTATTAACCCAGCCCTTGCTTAGAATGTGAATCTGGGGCTTTACGCTGCTAGCTGGAAACAAGACTAAGACTAAGTGCATGCCAACGGATGCCTGCAGCAGGAATAGGAAATTTAAATGTGGTACCTCATAGTTATAGCTGAGCACAGGATCATATTAACATGTTTACATGTAGCAAAAGTGACAGCATTGATAGCTGGCAAAACACCTGTTTTGGAAAACTAGTAACTCTTCTTCACAACTGCATGGTAGGAGCAAATGTCTCTGATCATAGAATAAGTCATCACATGAAATAAGGCAATGGGCTAGTTTATGAAGAGAGTAAAATTAGAAGGCTAAGCATAATATTCAATACAGTATGCTTCATTTCGCCACCAAGAGCTGAACTTCTTCCTCAGAAAGGCATTTTGTTAGACCTACCTATTGGTCCATGCCTCTGCTTCTCTCGTGGCTGTTTCCATGCACAAAATGGTGTCTCAATGACACGTTAACACTAGGTTTGTTTCATATTCCAGGAAGGTTTTTGCCCTGAATGTTGTTCCATTAGCACTGGTATTTCACTTTTAAAACATCACAAACATCTGCAAGATCAAGGAGTGAAAGCTGTTTTCATGAGTGCCTAATGCAAATTTAATAAAGTAGCCTTGTTCACATACCTGGAGACAGAACTTAGCTCTACAGGCTCAGTAACTCTTCTCCCTGGCACCTTAACCAGTAATATCATTTCAAGAAAAGGAAGATCTGTTCATAATCTTTCTAGGATCAATTTAATATTGGAAAGTTACTGTACCTGGCAGCACAGTTTGGGATTCCACAAAGGTCAAGTGCAATAAAAATTATTAAATAAGAATACTTGTAAGTGGGGTCAATGGCCACTGTTGCTTAGGCAAAATCCCAAAGCCAAGTAAGGTTACCTAGACAAGAAAGCATGCAGACAGTCCCAGCTTCACTGAAGAAAGATTTGAAAGATTTAAGAAACTTAACAGTCCTTACAGCTCAGCATCAAAATGGCACAAAACAGCTGAATAGAAACATAGGAATAAATATTACATAAGCTCCAGTTTCTCCTGGGAGCTTCATTCACTTTACAGATCATAATATCAACTCCCTTAGATCTGAAAAGCCTATTTTTAAACTAAAGGCACTATTTATAAACCTGGCCTGAACCAAGAAGTCCACGTGCACATTAAATTTGAATAGCGTGATGGGCCTGTGGGTTTTGTTTCTCATTAGCAAATTAACCCTGATGCTGCAGGTGGTGGGGCAGGGAAATTTGAATGGCTTAAAGCCCACAATGAACCTTTTAGCTTTAAGCACCTACAGAAAAACCTTTCTCTTTCCTTTTAAGCTGAAAAAAGACCTTGTATTATTTAGCGATTTTCTGAAAACCTCATTCAAATGTACACCTCTGTCACATAATAGAAGGGATTTTCAGACTCTGTCATCTGGTTGGGACAGTAATGAAACCAGCTGTGTAATTACAGACATGGCAATTGCCTACAGCTGTAATGATGTGAGGCAGGTAGCTTGTTAGCACTAAGGAGAGGGTATTAAATACAGTTTGAACTAAATTATAATCTTACTATGGTGGAGATTCTGAGTGTCATAGACAAGTTCAGATACTGCAAGGACTTAAGTAACCTCAACTTTTAACTGCAGTTGACAGAAACTCAGGGTGCTGAATGTTGCAAGTCTGGACAGCTGGAGAACTACATAACTGTATTTGAGAGATATGGAAGAATAGATTTGTTAAAGACCATGTTGTCAGAATAATCCATATTGTAATACTTTATTCCTGTGTGCTGCAAGTTGAAGAAAATTTGACATAATCAGCACAGGATAAATGAAAGATCATACTGATGCACTCTGAAAAGAAAATGTTATACTGTATTTAGATTATAATAATTACCATACAGAAACTTCCAGCGAAGCTGCAGCAACAATTTAATTTGAAATGCCTATGCCATCTTCTGGCCAAGAAAATTAGATGCATGAAAGAGTAATTGGCAGAAAATGGCAGTGAGGAATTATATAATACTTGGAATAAAGGGATGGAGGATTTTGGTGTCGGGTCCAAGTTGACTGTAGCCAAACAGTATGTAGATGTGACTAAGGGGTTTTGCAGATATGCCAAATGGCATACAGTTTTCTGTGACTTTATCACCTACCATCTTTTTCTGCAGTCCCATGGTACACATGTGAGTGAGACAGCTACTGCTCTCCTTCTTACAGTCTAAAAATATTTGTCAGTGCTATTCTTGGTGGCTCAGTCATGAGAGGAAAGTGATGTGAGTTTTACTGTCAGGCAGAGAAAGGAATTGAATCCATATGCTGGATGAGTGCTACAGACTTGGGGATGTACCTTGCCTCTGGCAGTTTTGTACGACGTGTCAGGGCTGCTTCGAAAATGTCTCTTGTATTGGACCTCTCACATGATAGGAGTACTTAGTTTGTACTAGGCAGTAGATTTAGTAGGGGCAGGGGATATTGAATGTCTCCGTCCTGGCAAGACTGAGGTATTTCTGGGTACGCCAAGAAGGGTAGTGCTATCCACTGGATGAATTTCTGTGACATGAAGTATAAAGCACCTGAGAAAAGCAGCAGTAAAGAAAAGGTCTAGACTACTGTTGCCCATTTAGGCACCTAATGTTGGAGTAGACAGCAGCTGACTGAAGCCCTTTAGTTGACCTAAACAAACATCTAGAGGTGGTCAGGGTTTGGGTCTTTTTTAAGGATTTTTAAGAAGAGCAGTTTTAAAAACGACTTTGAATAATGGCAGTTGGAGCTACTAGTGAACCTCAGGATACACTTATATTTATGATACATTATGCAGTGCCATGAAAGATTTTGCTCTGAGACTCTACATACTAGGTTTATAGCCAAGATACTTTGCTTTAGAAGCAACAGAAAATTGAACAAGACTTCTGTTCTTTTATGAAAACCTCTAAAATTTTATCAGAGTAATATCTAGCTAATACATATTTACTTTGGTAACAAGATTGTATTAAACTGGCATTGTCATACAGTTTTCTAGTGTTATAATACAGAAATAATAGATGAAAGGGACTCTTGTTAAATAAGTAGTCCTGAAATTGAAGTGAATAATTCAGGTTTTTTAAACACTTCATTGACAAATCTCCAGTAGATGTTGATAAAATAAACAGGTTGATTGCTTTTTGACAAAAGTTTGAAGTGCCGTATGCATATTTCCCAATACTCAGAATGGATGTTGCTATAGTTATGTTCCCCATTCAGAGTGTAAATAAGTGTTTTTTCAGTTCTATGAGTGTTTTTCACCAAAATATGAAGTTATGACAACTAATGCAGTCAGATGTAATTCTGTTTAAAACATTCTTCACTTAGGTGTTGTTTGTCCACCCAGCCAAGGGTGAACTAAGACATAACATAAAATAGCAAGGAGGCTTGTAATGACATTGAAGTGAATCAACAAACCCTGCTGTCTTGCAGGTGGAAGTTAGAAATCAGGGCAGGCAGACATAGTGGTGGATGTCTTGAGTTCTGCAACCCTGGTTTTGGCTCTGGTATCTACCTGGACTGTTCTTTTGACAGTTCACTGGGCTGGTGTGTTTTCAGGGTGAGGACATCTATTTGCTTTGAACATCAGCCCCTTTTACCGTGATGTCAATATTTCAGAGACCAAATAGATTTGCTTGAGTAACTTATCCACTTTTACAGAAGGGAATTATATTACCACTTCTGATTTGATCCTTTCTATCTCTAATTTCTACAATTCATTTGGGAGGAAAAAAATCCTCTGGAACAGCCTGTTTTCCAACAAGGTATTGCCTAGGTGTTACAGAACACTAAGGTTGTCATCACAGTTCAGCAAGCTGTACGAAACCGATTAGAATAACAATACTGCTGATGTCAGAGGATCACGCTACTGAGCTGCATCACAGCAGAATCAGTGTAAGAGTATTTTTTCATCTTCAACTGTATTTGCATTAGAGATTGGAAATAAATGGAAGGACAAAAATGGTACTTAGCGTAATATCACAGCTCAGATAAATAAAACTAATAATACAGTTCAGAGACTAAAATAAATGAAAGGGAAAAAGCAGGAAAAGGCAGAGGCATGCTCGTGAAATATAATTATGTTTTGTAATTGTACAAAATCTCATAGATCAGTCAGGATTGGTGCTAGAAAATGGGAAGATACAGCCTATTCTTTTCCAAGTACTAATATGCACTTTGAGAAAACAAGTAGGAGAAAACAGGAAAATGAAGGTGCAGCCACATAACTGACAGAATACTTCTATAGTGTATATAATATTGCAAACATGAAATCCTTTTCCTGAATCTCTTTGGAAGTCACAGTTTTATGTAACAGGATTTTGTGACTGAATTTGTCCATAGAATTATTCATGGGAAGAAAAAGAAGTTAAAAAACTCTCAAGAGTACAAAATAATCCATTTTCTTTCTCTTATGACTAATAACAGTATAGGTGGTCATTCAGCCAATCCCACATTTAACTACAGTCCACAGTAGACAGCAAAGTTAATGAAATGAGTTTTTAAAACAGCGTTCACAGTTCTTTCTCCTCAAATCAGCAATTGTAGGACATCTGCCAGGAAACTGGAAAATAACACTATAGAAAATATCACATATATAGTTAGACACGTGTATTTACTCTCCCTTCCTCTATCCATTATCTATTTCTCTATTCCTTTTCTTCCTTCTCTTATTTATTCCATCACCACAGGTCTCTTCTCTTCTTACAACCTTACAACCCCAAATCTTTTATGTTTCTGACAGAAGCCTTTTTCGTCCCTACTTTCCCCTCCTTTCCTCTCTTTGTTTGTCCCAAGTTCCTTAAAAGAGGTGAGAAGATGGAGAAGATTATCATACTGCACTCCCATCTTAGCAGTTTGATGCTTTTTAGGGGGTATTCCATTGTGTCACCTTCAAAGACACTACTGCCTCCAGTTCTTCCTGCCTCCCTTTTATTTATTCATTTTCTCTGTTGTGCTGCAGCAAAAATCCAGAAGTTGAATGGTCCTATTCCACAGGGGAGCAAGCAAATTGGTATAAAGTATCATGGGTGATTCACTAGAATAAGTGTTATTTTAATTGCAATATTAGTGAGGTTTGTTGATAAAAGTAACTGATGGTATCAAGAACTCTTGCTCTTCTATATATAGCATCAGAAATGCATTTAGATATATGATATAGATTTATAAGAAATTAAGGAAGTGGGCAGTTTATTTATTATTGCCCTGATTCATACAGGTAATTAATTATCTCATTTTAGCACCTGTATAGTATAATTGACTCAGGAACAATGTTTACTTGCTTATACTAGATGTGCATTTTAAAATAGTTTGCTGACAAAACCTCAGGCTACAGTTGATTTTATATTAAAGAAGAAATGAAGAGATTGTACTACCTTAAGTAAAATTTTTATTTTAATTTGTATCAAATAGTTGGGGGAAATATAGAATTTCTCTGCACCTAAACTTTTTTTTTCTTCCTAAAAGTATAATTTCTAGTGCTCTAACAGGACTAAAATGGATTTGGAGAAAACAATTTCTCAGTTTTCTAATGCTATCCCCATTGCTAGTAGCAATAGTCTATCGAGATCTTAAGATAAACTTTAACTTTATGACATTTGAATGACCACAAAAATATTTTCTTTAATTTTAAGGCTTCTCAGGATGCTTATCTTTGTACAATTTAGTTTCTTCATTACAAAAGCAACTGGCAGTACAGATAACAGGATCAAATTGACTATAAATAATTTATAGAGCTTTTAAAAATATTTTTAAGTTATTAGTCACTTATTCTTCAGACAAATAAAGTCATGAGGGTTTTTTTCAGTATTTTTTTTCTGGGCAGCCTAAAATATACACTGTGACTTCACTGCAGGCAAATAATAAAGCTATCCTAGATTCATACCAATACCTTTACCGTATAAAATGATATGAGAAGTTAGTTATTCTGCAACAGGATTCATGATGGTGTTTAAAAACATCAAAATTATTTAAATAATTTTAAATATAATATTTGGAACAAGAATTATAATCCTACCTAAGCTTTTCATAGTACAAAATGTTTGGACTGTCCTCCATTTAGGCACTGTGACCTACGAGTCAACTGATAGTTACTGCTTATGATGGAATATGGAAACAGGACTCTTGGCTTGGATATACTGTTATACTTGTAGTTAATGAATATATCTCAATTTAAATCTTGACTGAATAATATATTTTTTGCCATCAGACTGAATGATAGAATTTCCACAGATGTTGGCTCTAGTTTGACTAGGCTCTAGAAGTTACAATGAGGGGAATCATTTATTGCTTGTTGATTTGCTTTTTTAACCCTACATGATAAGATTTTTCAGACAGCACAGAATAAAATTTCCAAGCAATAATTATTTGAGACAAATAAGTAAGAGAAATAGTCAGGAATGATTGTCCTTTGACATCATAGAAGACTTCAGGTACTTCCACAACGTACCCTGATGAGCTTACATAAGTGAGTTCAACCTCTTAAAGGACTTTCCTTCTCTTTGGTAAATACTGACATATAACTCCAAATTTTTTCAATATCCTCTTAGTTAGTTAATTAGCAAATACATGAATTTTATATTTAGTGTTTATAAGAAATGAAATATGGTTTGGATTTGCAGCTTTTATCTTAAGAGTCTTAAATGAAGTTCTTTACTAAGAGCTTACTTACATGGAGACATATAATTCAGCATCCTGATGAATTTGCCGAACTACTGCACCTTTAGAAGCAGGCTTTTGACTAGAAGCAATTGGCTAAAATAATGATTTAGCTAAGACCACTGATTTCAGACAAGTTAAAGTAGTGTAAGTCAGAAAATAAATGGCTCTGTGTATTGAATATATCTCATAATTTTATTATTGAATTATTATTCCTCTCCATCTTGTTTTTGTTACTTGCTGTTCTCTGGGTTTTTCTTTCATGAAGAGTGGCATGGAATTTTTCAGAAAGCATCCACTTTTCTATTGTTTAAGTCTAAACTGTCTGTTTATCAACAAATATATTCGAAGGACAATGAGGCTATAGCACTAGCTAATAGGAAAGAAATACATGAATGCAGTTGACTTTCAGTCCCTACATATGTCTTCAGAATTTATCACTCAGGGTTCTTACTTAACTTGTAGCATCAGAAAAATCTGCTGACTACAACAAAATAAATTACTGAAACCAATACTTGCTGTCAAAAGTATTGGATTTTGTATTATGGTAATTTCAGTATGGTAGCATTTAAAGGTTGTGTTATGATATCTCATCTGAAGTATTTGTACCCCTTGATTTTTGTTATGACTCAGAAATATCCTAACTGCTCACATTGAGAATCCAAACACAATTTGTAAAATGAAGTTGGATACCTCCAGTGTAAAAAATGTGAACCCTTTCCCTGTGTGAAAATAAAATAGATTTGGAGAACTATACCACCAATACAATCTTAGTCTCATAATATTATGTATCTAATATCTTGGCTGTTGGAGCTCCTTTACTTTTTTAATGCCTATTTTTTTCTCTTATACTCCTTTCTATCTTTGTTTCAATGTTAGAGAGAATCTTACAAAAAAAGCTTTTAAGCAAGCTGAAAAACTAAATATAGACAGCTAAAGATAGTATCCTTTTAAATATTCAGTAAAAACTTTGCCTGTTCTCCCTCTGAACCTTACTCCTGAGTTCTTTATCTTTTTTTAGGTACAGGTTTTTAGTGTGCCAACATACTTAATTATTTAATAAAATTTAACAAACCAGCAGTCAACACTTCTACTTAGGAAGCTAAAAATAAAGAAGGCACTCAAAGAGACGTGGGATAATTGTCTCAATTAATATATATAGAAAAATCTCTATGCTGAAAGGATGCCAGAAAGAAGAGGTTCTGTGCAATCAGTGTATGTCAAAGATACAGCATATTTATCCTGTTTTGCAAAACCTGACATGAGTGGTAAGTAAGTGGCAAGGCAGCCTTAGCTTCAGGCAGCACTGAATAGTCCCTTTGCTTTGCTTTACTTTGGTCTATTAGGGAGTAAGAGTTAAACATTATCCTTGTAAAATATTCTACAGGTGACTGAATGCTAGAAAAAGGGGGGGAAAGGATCTTCCACATCTCACCTAAAGCCTCCTAGATTTTCTTCTTTTAGTTTCAGAAGCACCTGTAATTAGCTTTGTAGGTGAAAAGATTCCTTCACCAGTTTTGAAAGTGAAAGATGGCTTGAGCTCCTCAGAGAGCCACTTTAGCTGTTTCCATGTATGAGCACAAAAATGTCTGCTTTAGCAGATTAATCTATTTTGTAAAGTAACAGCAGAAAGGCTTCCCCAAAAGATCTGAAAATGCCTCACTCTTTCAAAAAATATGTAAACCCAGACTAACAGCCTTCATTTGTGTGAAGTAAAACTATTCAGTCCATGATGCAGAAGGAACTAATTTGGTAACATGCAAAAAAACTCCTTCAAACTTTGTGTGTGTCAGTTGTGACCACTGATGGGTAATAGAAGTATTTGCTGTTATTCATTTCCTGATAGACTTGAATTCATAGACCAATTAACCTCCTTACAGTGAGCTCGATGAAAAAAACCTTTTAAGACAGAGAAGAATAAAAACAAACCAGTTTCTCCCCGCCTTTTTTGTACTTTCAAGGCAGGTCCTTTCCTCAAGGACTGATTTCAGTCAGTTCAAAGACATTAATCATCTCCTGTGGTTCTCTTCTCCCCATTTCTTAGGCCTGATCTGTTTTCAGTTCTCAGCTATCTCAGTCCCTGCTGTAGCTGCAAGCTCTCTTTCTTCATCTTGATGTCTTCCCGTGCTTGGTCTTCCTCTTGGCCAGCGCTTGATTTTATTGACCCTGCTCACCTGCTTCTGAGGGAGAGAGTCATCTCCCCTTACTTCTGGGGGCTCAACCTCACCCTGATATACCTTTACTAACAGAATGTAGCACACAGTGAAAAAAAAAAAAAAAGGAAACACACACCTTTACTCAGACTTAAAGAAAAAGAAAAACAGTAGTTAAACTTTTCATCTTCGAGACAGTTCCTGAAAATGTCTCTTTTAAGTCTGCGTGGAATTAAAAACCTATGCCAAACTGCCAAACAAATAAGCAAACACATCCAGCCTCTGTCTTCCAGGATAAGAGGAAAGTTACATGAGATTTTTAGAAGATGTATAAAAGTCAGTAGATGTACAAAGCAGGAGCAGGTTCAGCAGTGCTGACAAAGTATCTACCTTGGCTCGGTCACCAAACCTTTCCTCTGATGATTAATTGTCTGAACATCAGGCCAACTTGGAGACAATATCACTGACAAGCAAGCATTGCTCAGAGTAAAACTTGTTCCACATTGCTGAACAAGTCCCTGAAGTGGGAAGAATAGGGGATAAAATAGATGGTAAATGTGACAACATGGCAAAACTCCTTCATATGACTGGACACTGAGACAAATGAAAAAACACTGGAAGGGAATTAGAGTCCTAATTTAGGGAGAAAAGATTTTGCCACAGAGGAACCTGTTCTTCTGGAGTAAATACATAAAATTTAAATTACAGGTGTTAAAGGGGAAAATAATATGGTTCCTTAGTTACTGTTCCCTTTTAGTAAATTCTATCCTATGGGTCGTGGTATTCTTTTGCTCCAAGACCGATTTGGGAAAGAAATAAGAAAGCCGTTGGGATGCTAGTTGTTCAGTACCTTTAGGCAGGCATAACTGAAGTTCAGCTATTATTAATCAAGCAGCTAATGTGAAGACAGAAACCAGATGTTAGCTTCTTACTATTTCCCTCTACCAAAGAGGGAATTTGATTGTGTTCCACAGACAAAGGACACACCAGAGTCCTATATTTTGTGCCAATATGCAGAGGTTGGCTTGGTTTCTTTAATCTGTTCTCATGCATAAATTTTCATGGAACTAATGCTGTAGCTCCATGTTGCGTACCAAGCTCTTACTTCTCTTTGCAGTAGACACAAAGAAGACAGAAAAACATGAGCACCTTCACATAAATCTCACAAATTGCTTTAAATATATTTTTCTTTGATACAAGTTAGAGAATCTACCCTTTGCCACATGTCTAGAAGGAAATGTAGCTGATCGGTTATTTGCAATCTCAAGCGGGACCAGCACCAAGCAGCAAGACTGGATTTTGCCCCTGCCTCATTGTGCAACTTTATTCCTTTTTGCCCTATGAAACTATACTCTTACCTAGCATTCCTATTCCTCCTTTTCTCAACTTTTGCCCATATTCCTCTTTTCCAATATCTGTGTATTATTATAATCACTCTGTGGACAGAACCTGTACTCCCAGTGTTACATGTGCTATTGTATCTAACAGCATACAGTTAAGAAAAAACACTTTTTTGATTTATTACTGTATTTCCATTGCTGTCTTCTTATAGATAATTAACATTTAACATACAGAAATTAACATATATTTTTTTACAATGAAGATCTCCTCCCTGTTCTACCTATCTCAAAGTGAGCAAAAATAGGCTAAAAGGCACAGGATTCTAATCACCCAGGAATGATAAAATTCTGTTATCCTTAAATGACATAGAAATGATATTTCTGCAGTTTATGGTAACAATCTGGATTGTAATATTAATCAATTGCATGAACATTTGTTCAACATCTGGTTTGCTGTTGAGAAATGCTAGAATCCAAGCACTGGAGGCTGCCTTTTCACAGTGAACCTGGCTGCTCTTGCTCTTCTCCTGTGGAGAGACTTTCTAAAATGCAGTTCCCTGGGTGCAGGAGGGAAGTCGAGCAGGTCTTTCTCCATCTTCCTATCTTAAATGCATCCAGGAGCTAGAGCTCAGCATGGTAGTTTAATGTGTTTAACATGTTGACATTGTTTTCTGTGAATATGTACATACAGTTTGTAACGTTTTGATCTATATGAATTGCTTGCATCAGTGTGCTTTCTAATGAGTTTACAAACAATAAGTGATACAGCTGAACAGCTATATTCATATATAGAAATGCAATGATGACTATTAAATAAATATGGGCCATAAAAGGCTGGAAATAATCATAGCTATATTGTGGAAAAGAAGCATGGACTGCCGTGCATTTGTGGTTCCTTAAGTAAGGAAGATTATTTGAAATCACTGTAGCCTCTAGTTCATAATGAAAATTTAAATTTTAATGTAAATTTGATTATAGTTAGTACAAGATTTAAGATTTAAAAATCATGCTGTCCATGAGTTCAAATTACAAATCAACCTCACAGTAACTTTAGTTGGTTGCACAAATATAGAGTATTTAGACTACAGTTTATAGTATTAAATGAGTGCATTCGTATTTTTTGATGTGATAAACCTATCATTCATACATAAAATGATTCACTGAGAACACACGTTACTATATAGTGATCTTTTAGTGTTCCCTATAGCACCTTGCTCATTGAGACTCTTAATTTTCATAAAAATGAAGAGAGGGAATCCCAATTCCCCAAAAAGCCAATGACAGAAGCCTAGTGAAGTTCTCAAACCACCATGAATACCTCCTGTATTTTATATTTCTCACACTCATTATTATTGCACACAATCAAGCCCTTCAAGGAAGACACCTGCAAATTTCCATTAGCATTAATTGCTGCATTTTCTTATTTTAGTCACTTCATGCCAAGAAAAAATAACTAGAGTGTAGCGATTTCTAAGCAATGCTTTTCTAGAAGAAAATTCTGAAAAGCAATAGAATTAAAATATTGGTTGTTAGCTAGTTAAAATGTTGCTAGAGTCAACAGCTTCAGAGTTTTTTAAATCAAATTCAGAAAATTAGCATGATTACAAAAAACTGTAATGGGACAAATAGCTCTATTTTTCAAATTTCACCATAGTATCTTTTTAAGTTTCAACATACCAATTCATTATGATGCAGTCACCAAAACTAACAAATCAGGCATAACCTGTTTCCTTGTAGAGTTAAACATTCTGCAAATGGAATTCATTTATTTGCATTCAAATGCGTTTAAAAGTGAACAAAAGCACAGCAATAGATTCACTCATATAAAGTTCTGAACAAAGTTTTGAAACAAATTCAAGGGTTCTCAACTCTTTGGTTTTCCTGGCAAAGGTTAAAGAAAATAAAATAGTGCTTTTTGCAGAAAGCAGAAATATTTCCTTCTAAGCTGAACTTTGTATGCAGAAATAAATTGAAATTCTATGTGGAAAAAACTCACACAGAATACCAGAGAAATGGGTGATGGAGATTTTTCCCTCACTCTAGAAGACATGTTTCAGAAAAAAAATCTGATTAAGTGCTTATTTTAAGTGTCTTTTAGATACTACATGCTGTTTGCTGATGGATGGTGCTTTGCCTTGCTATACTGTAAGGTCAGCGCTTGCTTTAGAACTTCTGCTAGTTTTCACAGTTCATTTTCTGAGCAAAGGGATTATTTTTTAAAAAATGTCATGATTGCTAGGCTGGATTGAGAGGTTAATTAAAAAAACCTAACATTTAGTACAGCCAACTTCGTGTCTTGTAGATTTTGCTAAAAGGTCAGAAAGGTAAAACTTCTCTTTTCAAAAGAATGGTGGCATTCATAAGGACAGAGCTGTAACAAATTCTGGGCTTCCAGTAATCTTAAGAGAGCTGCAGCATGGCCATGTCCAACCTGACCTGAGCCAGCAGAAGATATTGAAGATATATCACTTCTACAGACAGTAAATTAAGGGATTGCTTCCAAAATGATGCTGTCTTTTTTTCATTCTTCTGCTTCCTTCTTTGTTCTTTGATTTCTTATCCCCTTCTTCTTCCCTCAGTTTGAGGAACAAGTAGTGGAAAACACGTTAGCTCTAGAAGATGAGCACATTTTTGCTTCAAAAACAAAAGGAATGAAGCACTTGGAGGTAACTTAATCACACTAGGACCATCTCTTCTGCTTCCTTTCTTTCTCTTACTGATAAATTGCTGGAGGATGGTATATGGGGACAGACAGCCTCTGAAGAAAAATGTTTCGTATTCCCTAGTCTAGTAGATATGTGAAAGTAGATATATCACAGTGCCCACCACTGAGTGACGGACAGCTTCTTGTCCTGAAGTTTTTATGTAATGCAGTTAAGAAAAAATAGGTGCCTTTGCCAATGGCATGAGTCAAGCTAAAATGAATTTGATTGTATTTCTTACATAACTGCTGGAAATCTTCAGAAACTGCAATATAAATATCTTATACTGGTGATCTTGACATTGTAAGCATAGGGCAATGTCTTATGGATGTCGTACTACAATTACTATAAAAATTATTACAATTAAATATTTGAAAGAGTAAAAAATTCCATATGTTCTCTAACAGAAGTTTACCATTAAACCTACTTCCAATCTTTCAGGTCATTTTTTATTCTAACTGGCAAATACTCTGTATGTTGGTACTATGTAATGTTGGTGCAGTCACTGAAGTTAACAAATCTGTCAAGCCTGACATCTTCTCCTGTAAAGTTCACTGTTCTGTGAATAGAATTGACTTATTTGCTCTCAGTTGTGTTTAAGAATGAATGCAATTAACATAGTACGTTCACAAGCCTGAGTGAATCTTCCAGTTAGAGACCTGTGTTCTTATGGCACAGACCAGCCATAAAAGAAAATGAAAAGTGAAAGAGGCGGCGTTTGTGCTAATATGCATTCATGTTACCACCTCTAAAAAGGGGCCCCTGTTAGAGAGGAATTGCAACTGCGACGATCATTGCAGGAAGAGTACTGCTATTGGCTATGTGTTCACCTTCTGCTACATACAAGACAAACACAGAGGTGATTCTGTTACATGCCATGTCTGTGTCTTCTCTTATGATTGTATAGGAGGAAAGCTTTCAGGTCCAATTGGGTCTGCTTGAGTGAATCAACACAATCACAGTAACTTTGAGGAAACCATGCAGGTTTACAGGCACTGAGAAGAAAGGTATTTTGCACTTTCTCAAATTTAAAGTCACATACATTTGACAATGTGTCCTTACCAAGGCCTAAAATCAATTATTACTATTTTCCCATAGACTTTCAAAAAAGTAGATAGATGTGCTATAATTTTACTATATTGAAATCTATCCTATTACTTCAATATAATGCCTGGGTGAAAACAGAAACTCTTACTAAAAATGATGTTCACATCCTTGGAAGTTTAACTTTTAACTTTTATTTAACAAACAAAATCAGTTTAAATATCAAACAGTTAGCAGGAGAGTTTTTAGACACGTGCATGTTGCATTTTCAGAAAGTCAAAAGAATGTAAATAATCCACTGGGTCTATGGCCTGTTTCTCAGCTTTATTGCTCTTTGTATGTGCAGACACTGGGTAAGAATGTTCTTTAAATAACCTCGTCCATCATGATATGAGATATCCACATTTCTCGGCCCTTGGCCATTTAGGAACAATATGCACAAACAAAAAAGAACTCAAAAAAAGAAGCATGTGTAATTCTCAGTTCATAATGATATATACTACCTACTGAAATAAGTATAACCTCAGAGGTTACAGTGTTTCACCATAGGAACACCTTTCTCTTCTAGAACCTCAACAGATGTTCATTTTATGAAACATTTTGCTTTTAGAGGTCTATATATTTCTGGTACTCACAAATCCCATGCTATTGGGAGCTTCAACATATATGAAATTTCTGGCCAGTTGTTTGAGCTACAGGTCTGTGAAATAATCATTTTTATTTATTTGCTACGCACATAAAAATACTATAGTATTTCAGAGGATATTGTAATTATGTCAACAGTTGGAATCCTGTTTGTTAGCAAGATTTTATTTTGGCTCAGATATTACTCTGTATATTTAAATTAAAATAATTTTTAAAAAAGAGAGAGATAGCTTATATTAATATTTAGGAAAAATCTTTATTTTCTTGGCCATTATTGCTAATCCATAATACTTCTCTTGGTAGATGACTGTGAACTGGAACAAAGAGTTATACACTGAAAATAATAACCAGTCCTTGTAGTCAGCTAAATCAGAATGATTCAGTGTAAGAAGATCTGCATGGAGGGAAAAGATACACAGTAGAGGTAAGTTGTTCTGGGTCCTGAAAACATGTCTATTAGCCACAATATGCCTAAATATTTGATATAACCAGGATCAAGTTTGGAGGAATTTTACTTAAGTTTCTAAACACTTTCCTTCTCCATTAAGCTAGAAAGCATACAGATAAAGGATTTGGTTTAGGTCTAGATCATTTGTATATGCAAACTATGTCTCTGGAATTAATCACATCCAAGGGAGACTAACTCTTTAGGTTCCTCAGTTAGTTTTAAGTTTTTTGTGAGACAAAATGATCAAATCAGTGTGAATTTGCATATTTGACAGCAGAATTCTGCCCACTGATTTTTTGAGAGCTAGTAGCATACTGCTTATGAAAAACTCTGCAATGAGCCAGCCAGAGCCATCATTAGAAATGTTTTGTTTAATTCAAGGATGCCATTAATTCAGTGAATAATTTTGCCATAAAGAAGATTTCTGTTGTTTCATGAAGTTTAAATTTACATTTTTTTAATATTTTTTTTAAAATCCTAGATAGCTTTCAAGTGTGGATTAAAATATATGGGAAGACCTTTTTCTAGGCACTTCTTTTCTCATGCAATAAATTACACATAGTATTTACATACCTGCCAAGCTCCACTCATTTCAAGTGAGACTAATAACCAGCATGCTTTCAAAATTCAATGCTCAAAGGAAAGTAAAGTATAAAGGAGTGATGACATCTCTAAAAAAAACCTTTGTTGGAAAAACAGATGGGTGTCCAAGTTGAAGTCATGAATCATTTCTGAGCCAATATTCAGTAATTTAGCATTTTAAATGTGCATCCATGAATGGGTCCGCAAAAATATTTTAATAAAGTAGTAACTTAATGACTTGAATGCTGTGTAGCTCTCTGTGCTCTCTCCTCATAATGCTTGCATCTTTAGTTTAAATGCTTTCCATCTTCAAATGATTGCAGTCAGGAGAGATGACTTGTGAATCTGCAGAAGTAAATAACTGGATGTTTTTGATTTTTGATAAGAGAAATCATATACTGGATACCAGTTGATCAAGTCTTCCCTCTCAAAAAAACATAATAATTGAACTTATCTACAAAGTACTTGGGTTTTTAATAAATTACTATGGAAAACTCTTTAAAAGTATTCCAAAACTGACTAAGTGTAGAAGCAGCAACCCAGTGTAGGGTAGCACCAAATCTTTACCATTACTTTTTAAACTAGGGTTTTATGAAAGTTGTGTGTAATACTTGACAGTGCTCAGTGTGCTATTCTAAAGAGTAAGCAAACATGCTTCCTGCACTGTGAGCTGCAGTGGAAAGATGGCTATACATCTTCTATAAAGAAGTACTCTCCAACCTATTTGCTAGCGAGGACACAGACATCACTATGATTCTTACTACTCTGTGGGGAACTGGTTGAAACGGAGTCTGCAGGCAATTTAGCTGCATTTGAAATGGCCCTAACATATGATATAGACCTCAGAGAGGACCATCCAGCTGTGCGAGCAATATGCATAATGTAGGCTTTAATTTTGTACATCCAGAACCAATTGTGTAGGCTGGCTATACAACCAACACATAACATTTGTAGAGTGGGTTTAGTAATGATCTGACAGTGGAGGCAACAGTGATACGAAGTTGCAGAAAATTAAATCATAGCCGTTTTTTAAAACTTTAATTCAGATTTTGAAAGCTACATTTAATGTTTTGACTCGTGTTGTCCATCAATTTTAACTGGAATTGGCCATCTAGCAGCTTGAAGTGGCTTTACAAATATTACCTACCAACTACTATTTGACTCTACAAGTAGCTTGTGTAAAACTTCCTAGCTGTTATATTAGACACTGTCCTGAAGTTGCTGGGTTAGAACCAAAATGACAGTACAAGAAAAAGGAGAGGAAAAAATATTTTCCCATCTATATGAAGAAAGCAAGGTAGAAAATTTCTGGAAATTTTTTATATTTTATACCTATTGATAGTCTTGCTGTACAGACTATAATGAAAACCAAGATGAGGTAAAAATTATTGACAAATACATTTGCTAGCAGAAGGATCAAATGTGGGTTCTAAATGTTAAGAAATCCTTTTTTAGATTAGATCTTTAGATATCATAAAGCCACAAGATAAGTGCTGAGAAGGCAAGGAGCAGGGAGCTGCCCTTTATGTGACAGAGAGCAGCTGGAATGCGTGGAGCCCTGCCTTGGGACACATCAGGAGTCAGCTGAGAGCTTATGGGTGAAGATCAGTGGGCAGACAACATGGTCTGCTGTTGTAATTGGTATCTGCTACAGACCTCCTGATCAGAAAGAAGTAGATGAGATTTTCTTCAAACTAGATGAGGTCTTTGAACAACTGGAAGAAGCCTGACATTCACAGGCCCTGGTCCTCATGGAAGCCTTCAACCACCCTGATATCTGCCAGAAGGACTATACAGCAGGGCTCAAGAAATCTAGGTTCCTTGAGTGCATTGAAGACAATTTCCTGGCACAGGCAATTGAGGACCCAAAAAAGAAAGATGCTGTACTGAATCTGATACTTATGAATAAGGAAAAACTTGAAAGTCAGAGGCAGTCTTGGCTGCA
The DNA here is from genome assembly GCA_017639485.1 of Pluvialis apricaria. Taxonomy (NCBI): domain Eukaryota; kingdom Metazoa; phylum Chordata; class Aves; order Charadriiformes; family Charadriidae; genus Pluvialis; species Pluvialis apricaria. The sequence continues at coordinate 7,237,873 of CM030010.1, forward strand.
GTGACCATGAGACGGTGGAGTTCAGGATCCTGAGAGGCAAAAAGCAGGACCACAGCCCTACATTTCAACCTTTTCAGAGGATATGGCCCTGGAGAGAAGAGTGGTCCAGGAGATGTGGCCATTGATCCAGAGATCAATTCAAGGATCATCTCCTCCGAGCTCAAGATAGGTCTGTCCTAACAATTAGGAAATCAACCAGTGGTGGCAGAGACCTGCACGGATAAGCAAAGAGCAGCTAACTGAACTCAGACATAAAAGAGAAGTGTACAAGAAGTGGAAGCAGGGGGCAGGTCACCTAGGAGGAGTATAAAGTTCCTGTCCGGTCATGCAGGGATAGAGATAGAAAAGTTGAATCTGGCAAGGAATGTGAAGGGTGACAAGAAAGAATTCTACATGTATATAAACAGCAAAAGGAAGACTGTTGCTAAATGGGGCAGGGGAACTGGTGGCAAATGAAAAGCCAAAGGCCAACGTGCTCAGTTCCTTCTTTACCTCAGTCTTTACCAGTAAAATTGGCCTTCAGGAAGCTCAGACCCCCTCAGATTAGAGGGACTGCTCAGCCTGGAGAAGAGAAAGCTCAAGGGGGGACTTATCAATGTGTATAAATACCTGATGGGACAGAATGAAGATGAGGGACCTGGTGTCTTCTCAGTGGTGCCTCATGATAGGACAAGAGGCAGCAGGCACAAATTTAAATACATGAAATTCGCTCTGAACATAAGAAAACTCTTTCTTACTGCAAGGGTGGTCAATCACTGGCAGAGAGGTAGTGGACATATTAAAAACCTGACTAGACACTGTCCTAGGCAACCTACTTTAGCTGACCCTGCCTGAGCAGGGTGTCAGACTAGATGACCTCAAGAGGTCTCTTCCAACTTAAATGATTCTGTGAATTTCTGTTACTTAACAAAAGAGCATTATCTGCTTGATAATGAACACTCAGAAAACTGATAGCAGTTGGTCTTCAGTTCCTTAAACACAGGGATCTCATTTCATTTGTGAGACCCTAGGGTGCCCTAACTAGCCTCTGGCTGCTGCCTTAGGAGATGGTTGCCCTGCAAATTCTGTTTGATATGTCCCAGCCCTGTGCAGACATCTGTCTCAAACACCATACGGCACCTCAGATGGCACCTAGGTTTAAGTACGTCATTTGTAAGTATCTTAAGAAAGTGAGATGAATGTCAAAAAAAGCTACAGAACAGACAGGGAGAAGAAAAATAAATAATCTATAGAAAGGAATGGAATCTTTCTTTTTTATGTTCTTAATTGTTAGAAAATTAGTGTCATGCCTTCTCTGAGTTGGCTTAAAGAAGCATGCCCAAAAAATGCTGAAAAGATAAGCATGAACTTCTAGGATCTTGGCAACCAAGTGGGTTTGTGCCATATCTACTCAAAAGTGAGATGTCTATTCTTGGAAAAATGAGATGGACTAGACTCAAAATAAACTTTTCTAAAATATCAAAAAACAGCCTTCTTTGTAGAAGTACTTCTTTGTAGAAAATATTTAAAATAGACAAAGAGAAAATCCTATTTCCATATAAAGTATGTACGTCACATTACTGCATCAGAAAAGAAAGGAACAGTGTACTAGCAACACGAAGAAACTAAGACTATGCCAGATCTTTCATTTACGTTTTTGTACAGATTCTCAGCTACTGTACTACTAATTCTCTCAGTAACATTTTGTGCCATTAAGGATTATCTGCAGTACTATGAAACAGGAGGTCTAACCCCGAGCACAGCAGAGTTCAATTTTGTGGAATGCAGGTTAATCCAGCTTGAATTGCACTTAATCTTTGTTAGTAGATTAACAAAATATATTTTCCTGTTTCTTCTAGATTACATAGAAATGTTTGTAGAGATTAAGAATTGACATAGTTTAGAGCTCAATAACAAAAGCTTTATTGGTTATGATTTCAACACTGGAAAAACACTGTATTTGCAATAGACAAACTCTAGGAAATAGGAGGACACAAAAAATCAGAAGTCACAGAACAAAATGAAGGGTTTCCTGGATATATATGGCCTTTTCCACAAGGACCTCTCTTTGTTCTCTTCTAGGTTAATGATTTTACAACTTCTATAATGTAATTATGCAACTGCAGGAGAAAAATCTAAGTCTTTAATTATACACATATACATAATCAGACTTACATACACATATATAGTATGATATACAGGTACATAATGCCAAATTGTCTCTGGTGTAAATATAGTACAAGTAATAAAAAGCAGGTAGCTGTGATAGAAACCTCTATGAATATCAGAGTTCGAGTCCATATCAAGTTTATGGCAGAAGCCTGACTCTATTACAAACCAAGTTGAACTCTCTGGTTTTTTAGGTACATTTATTTGATCATAACTCATAGTGTAGCCAAAGTTGTTGAATAATAACGTTAGAAAACAATGTGATAGAATAATATAAAATTAAGTTATTTAACATATTCAGAAATCTGACAAGCTTATTCATTAGGGATATATTTTCCCCTTGTTGAGCATACATCAGTCTCATTAATATTAACTGGAGTGATTTATGCATGTTTACAACTGGAGATGACATTTAATAACTGCATCAGCAATTGCATGGATATGTGTTCACATAATCTGACTACCCATTTCTGGAAATCATTGTCTGGAATAGTTCAGCCTTGCTAAGTAGTCATGTTTGCCATACATTATGTATGAAGCTGTCCAAAACATATGAAGTGCTCCCTTTTATATATCATTCCTTTACAGATATATTACTTCTATATATGTGGTACCTTGATTATCTAATTAGTTACGCATTTTGATTAATAATCAAGCCCTTACTTTGTGAGAGGCACTGGAATTTTATTGTTAAGAGAACTGTCAGAAAAATCTCTATAAACTCACATTTGTAAAAGCATAAATAAATATAATAAATCTTCCCAATTATTTAAAGTAACTATAGAATCCTGTCTAAACTGTGTATTTGGCTGTCTCTATATAAAACGATCTACTTCCAGATGACTAAACAAACAGATCTTTTTGTAGTGCTCTTTTCCTTCATGTTCAGAGATACATTTACACTTGATAATATAAACTCATCAAGAATTTGAGGACTTCTGAAAATCTTGCCTTTTTTTCCTGTTCATATTTCTTTTAAAAACAAAAAAACAAAACCGAAATAATTTGGGGGAAAGGTGTCAAGTCTTTTTCTTGTTATGATCATCTTCTTTTCCCCTCCCTGCCCCCAAATGTAGTTGCATCCTTGTCTTCTCACCTGCCAAATAAGTATCGAATGAAAGTTCATATTATTCTTCACTTGTGAATTCATCTTTTGTCACCTAGTAGAACTTGCACAGCCTCATGTCTCCCTGTACTGTACCAGGCAGACAAGGGGTAACAAACTACATTGAGTAATTCTCCTGGCCGACACTTCTATTTATCTTTCCTCCCTTTCGCTCTGTTGCTTGCATCTGTCAATAAGAAAAACAGATTAGCATGCATCTCTGCCCTATATAGAGTATTACTACACCTTCTCCCAAAACTAACCCACTGAGATTCGGTGAATCTAAGCAAAGAAATCAAAGTAATAAGGTAGCAGATGTCTTCATAGGAGAACCTTGGACTGAGGTTCTTAAACGGATCTCAGGGACAAGGCTGCCCAGGTCTCACTCAAGTTCAGTGGGAGCCAGAAATCAAGTTTCTTTGGATTTCTTTGAGAATCTCAATCACATTTTTGAGTAGCACGAACAGCAGGTTGTATTAAGCAGTTGTAATTGAAACAACTGTAAGGACAGTTTGTAAAACTGCAGCAATTATAAGGAATGAGCAAAGAAATGACTAGCAACAATGATTAAAAGTTATGGTTCTGAAAACTCTGGAGATAACTGAACTTTAAATTACAGTATATAGAGAAAGAGAGCAGGTAACATCCCACTGCTCTTAACACTGTCCCATAATGGCATATACCATTTACTATTGGAGACATTCTGATGTCTGGGTTAGGATGTTTTTTGGCTTAGTTTGAGGAGTACATTTGCACACATCTGTTGTGCTCCCTGTTACCCATGACTGTTATACACTTCTGCTTTGTGTGCCTGTCTGGGAGAAAACACCACTGAATTGTCTAAAATCTCCAGATTATTTAAAATAAAATGTATTTGGGTATACATTTGGGTATATATATCCAAAATATTTGGACTCTGAAAAGGTCTAAGTATGCCAAAAATCCTCCTTTTCTTGTGGGTTTTATTTTTTTTTTTTTTTTAGAGAGTATGGGGTTCAAGAAAAAAGCTAGGGGACTCACTTGGAGAAAGACGATCACAAACATAAAAGAATTCTTTGTGCTCATGAAAATCAAGGTATGTTTCCTAGCAAAGATGAACTGCAGTTTCTGTGAATGAACTTACACCCATAAAGTGTTCACGAGAATTTCATCTGTAGATGGGAATGAAATGAACCAGCTATCACTACCTGGACAAAATTGGAACCGTATTTTTCAGCTTCTGTAAGGATTAAAAAATCAGACTGTATCACATCTTAATACCAGCTGACTGCTTAGTAAAGAATACTGTTATCAATCCCGTGTTCTCTCAGATCTGAGTGCTAATTCATTGACTCAATAACAACATTACTACAGTATAATTAATCACTTCCTGCTACAGCTAGAAACTCTTTAACAAATGTCATTATAAGCGGCCGCATTCTTATTCTGAGAAGTGATGCATAAAATGGAATACATTATAGTTTGGGTTGCATGTTAATGGTCTAAAAACACGGAACATTTTTCCCCTCTAGTGTCTGGCAGTGGAAATTACAGCTGGTTGAATGCATTTTTTAATAATTACAATATTTAGTTAATTTAGAAAGATTTTTTTAAAATTATGAGCATGTTAAAGTCTTAATTAGACCTAATGGGTTATTTTGAAATTATTTCCTAGTGAATAATTAATATAAGACCTAATTCTTATGCTGAAATCATGGAAAGTTTTATTGTTGATGTCAATGGACTTTAAACTCCTTATTAAAATGAGAAACTGGGAAAAGATATCTTCAGAAATTTCAGATGAGTTAAAGTAACATTATACTACTGAGTTAGAAGCAATTATAGCAAATATAGATTGGAACTCATCTTGAAAATGTGGATATTTCAATTTTGGAAAAGTTCTACACCTTCAGATGCATCAATATCTTCTGCACTATGAAACAATGGATTCTGGGAATAGCCAACATCTGTTAACTTGCAGTCAGAGCCTGAACTGCCGCATCCAAGCTTGCCTCTATAGGTTCTGTAAATTTAATACAGTAGAGTCATAGATTTATACTGCCACTTACTAGAGCAGCTAAGTTCAAGAAATCAAGAAGAGCAATTCAAAGTGACTACTATCTGTATCTGTCATATCCGAGTCCTGTAGAATAACAGAATCACAGAATGGTCAGGGTTGGAAGGGACCTCTGGAGATCATCCAGTCCAACCCCCCTGCCACAGCAGGGACACCTACAGCAGTTGCACAGGACAGCGTCCAGGCGGGTTTGGAATGTCTCCAGTGTGGGAGACTCCACAACCTCTCTGGGCAGCCTGTGCCAGTGCTCTGCCACTCTCAAAGGAAAGAAGTTCCTCCTCATGTTAAGATGGAACTTCCTGTGCTCCAGTTTGTGCCCGTTACCTCTTGTCCTATCCCTGGGCACCACTGAAAAAAGGCTATTCTCATTTACCTGGCACCCTCACCTTAAGTACTTATAAGTATTGATAAGATCCCTCCTGAGTCTTCATTTTTCTAGACTAAAAAGCCCCAAGTCCCTGAGCCTTTCTTCATAAGAAAGATGCTCCAATCCCCTAATCATCTTTGTAGCTCTTTGCTGGACCCTCTCCAGCAGTTCTCTGTCCTTCTTGAACCAGGGAGCCCAGAACTGGACACAGTACTCCAGATGCGGCCTCCCCAGGGCAGAGTAGAGGGGGAGGATGACCTCCCTCGACCTGTTGGCCACACTCTTCTTGATGCACCCCAGGATGCCATTGGCCTTCTTGGCCACCAGGGCACATGGCTGGCTCATGGTCATCCTGTTGTCCACCAGGACTCCCAGGTCCCTTTCCACAGAGCTGCTCTCCAGGAGGTCAGCCCCCACCCTGTACTGATGCACGGGGTTATTCCTCCCCAGATGCAGTACCCTACACTTGCCCTTCTTGAATTTCATAAGGTTTTTCTCTGCCCAACGCTCCAGCCTGTCCAGGTCAACAGAGTCAACAGAGAAAAGCAGGCATGTAATCTAGGAACTTATAGTAGATGTTTTGCATATGGCATTTTCCTGTCTGTGTAGGGTGCTTTGGAGAACAGATGGTCAGAACCATTAATTGCTGCTTTGAATGTCACTATAGTGACCAGACTTTCTCATAGGCCTGAAAGTCTGTTCCCTGAATACACCCAGTAAGTGGTAAATATTATCAAAGAGAAATCAGACTAAACAATGGAATGTTTCTAATCTTCCGCATGGAGCATCCATTCTGACAGAATTTACAATCTATTGTATAATTACATTAAACTAAAAGCCTTTGTGTGTAAATGGGACTTAGCCTGGATTTTGCTGCTTCTTGTCACATCTCGTGACAGGAGTCTACACTTGGAAGTCTGTTTTCTCCAGCCATTATTTTAGTCAAATTTATTATCCCTTGGCACAAATCTTACCTTAGATAACTAAATTTCTGTAACTTTTCCAAATTCGTGTTAATGGCAGCTTGTGAACATTGTTTCTCCTGGTGGGTTTTTTGGAGTTTGGTTGGGAGTTTTTTTGAATGAAATGTCTTTTTTTTTCTTTTTTTGGCTAAAGATGTGCTGACTATCAAAGAGAGCAAGCTCACTCTTGCATACCCAGCCAACTCTCCAGCTGACCCTTCTCAGGAAGCGCAAAAAGGAAAAACGTTCATGTACATTTGCTCATCAAACATGAGTACACACACACCGTTCCTTCCCTCTTCCTGTTCTCAGGCTGATCAAGGGCATAAGGTAATAGAGGGATCTTTTTTGGCTATGCAGTAGTAAGCTAAAATCACATGCAAGACTTTGCACTTCTCCTTGATGAACTTCAAGAGGCTCCTGTCAGCCAGCTTCTCTAGCTAGATTATCAAGAAATATGTTTTTGTCTTATTTCTCCTCTCCTTTTACTGTTCTGCTCTTAAGCAGAGGAAAAAAATCAATATAAAATATAATTGATCATAAGTAAAGAGCAAAAAAACCCTAATGTGTTCATATTATTTAAGAGATAGTAATATTTTTTTCATATTATTGCGAGCAACATTGTTAAACACAATGATTTATTTAAAAATATATATTTGCAATCAGAAATGTTTCTTTGTAAAGGAAAAAGCTCTGAAAAGTCTTTATCCTGGACTCAAAAGTTTGCGCACAAGATTCCAGAGGTGAAAAATAAGAGTGCCAGCTTCAATTATTTTATTTTCTAATCAATTTTACAAAAAAAAGGAAAAGAAATAACAAGTAAAGAGAAGCAAGAAGTCATATCTCTCCTTTTTCCCTCTGTACCTCTTCTCCAACTTGTATGTCTAACATTCATTGTTCTGGCTTCTGATATCTTTGTAAGGGTGTCCCACATTGCCATATATTTCATGGGAAAAATGAAACAGCATACTTTTTCAATGAAACCTCTCACTTTGCTCCTTCTCCGTTATAATTAATAGGCCTTCCTCTTCCTCTCAGTGATTCAGGCATGCCATATGTTTACAAGAATGAGTAGTTATCCCAGTAACAAAACTAAAAACCAGAAATAGTTATGAGTGGAATGGAGCAAATAGCAGCCAGATGTTTGTTTAATGAGAAAAAGATGGCTCTCAGGAAAGTCATAATAGTGCTCATTATCATCAACCATCTGTATGGCACTCTTATGAACCTCTGAGACATTGTGAAAAACATGATGGAAAATTCTGTGTCAGCTGACCAGCTTTCTTGAGTTATTTCCATCAATTTTATAGAGGCTACTGACACTGTACTCCTAACTGAGGTCCTTTGGTTGGTACTCTACAGGAGAAGACTTGAATGGCACTCCAAAAAAGAGAGCAACTAAGATATAAATAGTAGATACAAAAAAATAAGAATGCCAGATTCTACCCATTCTTGTTTAAGAAGCAGAGATATAAGAGTTTGAAATTAATAACAAACAAACAAACAAAAAAAACCCCAGTGAACCGAGTCTAAGATTTCTACACTGCTGTTTAATCTCCCAAACACATTACTTAAATTTCAAAGTTTGTAGCTGCCACAGATCTGTAGACTTTTTGGTGACTAGTCCCTTGATACAACACTGTATTTTCCCTGTTCAGGCAATTGCCTAAGTATTTTCTGGCCTAAAAAATATTTGTGGAGGAGGATACATTCAGGAGAAAGAACACCTACATATGACAGATTGTTTTATTATGAATGTCCTATGAAGGCAACAAGAAAAGGTGTACAATTTTTAGGGACACTTTAAAAATAAATTTAAATACAGTACTGAAGTCCATTATTGTTTAAAATATTTAGCATTCTGCTATAAGAATTAAATCAAATAGCTGGTTTTCAGTTAAAGAGGATGTTGGTGATCCTAATAGAAACATTCTTACAAAAGTGTATCAGGCTTAACAAAAATGAAGAAGTTGTATTCCAAGAGAAGAAAGTTTCAATGCCCAATCTCAGAAAAAATATGCTTTATATACATCAATTAATTAATGTCTCTTACAGAACTTGCAAATTGAAAGATGCTGCAAGTTAGTATTTTTAGTATCCTTTAATGAAGATAATTGCCCTACAGGGAAAAAAAGTTCTAAACAGTTCGATGCAATAACACACGAGATTTTTATAGGGGCATTTACCCACTGCCAAAATCACTGCTAATGGATTACTTTCAAAATCTCGAGAAGCAAAAAATCTTACCAAGCTTGGCTGAGCTGTAAAAATCTGACGTTTGTTGAACCTTTGGCTAAATAGTGCCAAAGGAAGTATAAATCAAATACTTTGCCTAAAATGGCTCTTTAACAAAATCCCCCAGAGTTTGCTGTAGATGAATTAACAAGCAATTGGTTGCAGAGGGAGTTCTCTGTAGATGGCAAGCTAATGAATTCTGACAGGTTGAATGGTGCAAAGATAATGGGCTGAGCTGTCCACTGACTGTAAAACAGAAGCTGATTAAGGTTAAGACTTTAGGAAAACACCCCAACAAAACTGTATCAAAAGGAACAATTTATTTGATTTGGGGGTTGAACTGCAGGGGTTCATTTTTTTTACTAAAGATTGGTGTGTTAGTCCAATTCAAGCATTTCAAGTTTTACACTGGTATGGTGACTTGCTATATAATTCCTGATTGTTCTAATATTTCCATTCATTCCTCCTTTCCAAATATGAAGGGTCACACATAATTGACTTCATTATCATAATACTGTCTTTGAAATAATTTCAGATTCAGTTAGATATAAAGAGTTGTTATTATTGCATAATTTGTTCAAAAACTTTTTCAAAACAGAGTGCCTGAAATCAGACTTCAGGAGATGAAGCAAGACTAAATAATAGTAAGAGTTATCCTCCACAGAACTGTTATACAGATTTTCTTCCAGAAGAAGTGTCAGTTTGTGTCTTTAAAATCACAGCTGATGAAACTAAGACTTTATGTAAGAAAGGTGGCAAGACATATGTGAAAAGGCTGGATGACTTTTGTCAGTCCTAGAATCACTAATAAATACGTAGGGCTTGTTAGGTGGAAAAGTAAGTTTTGCTTCTAGGGATATTTGTTTGTTTAGCTTATGCACAAAACAGATTATTTAAATCTTCAGAAACCAGCAATAGAAGAAACAACATTTACCCCTTCCATCATCAGCAGAATGAAAAGCCATTCAAGAGACACTTATTTTCTTTCCTCTTTTTGTTACTTTTTAGATGTCAGCTGCAAAAAGCAGACTGAACTGTTCTAGACAGTGACTTGTGTAACCAGCCAAGGCTAGATCCTATTATTGCTACTCAAGTATCAACAGACCAAGGTGCTTTTCTTGGTTATCATTACAAAGACTAAAAAAAATTCCACAAACCTTAACAGAAAAAAAAGAAATAGTATCTGAAAGTGAATTTGGCAAGATATCAAACTTACCGAGCTTTCATAATGAGGTTCTGAAAATTCTGATAGAGTTATGGATCATTAACATTAGTAAGGTGCTGGAAACAACTTTCAGGGGAAAAAAACAACACCAAAACTTCAACAAGAAGACAAAAACTGTTTTCAATGGACAAGTATGGAACATTCCCTGTTAACACTCAAGGTTAAGCCAAACTATAGATAAAAACCTTATTCTTCTCAAAAAAGATGTAATAATATTAAACGATCTTTCATGAAATGCTAATCTATCTTGAAGCATAAAAATACAATACAGTTTGAAATGAAAGATTTTGCCTTCCAAAACTGTACACACTCCAACATATGCAGACATTTTTTGTCATAAACTTCAATAAAGTGATTCACATGATCCAAAGTAGGTTTCTAACTGGTCAAACTCTATTGAGAATTCTCTTTGTAAAGTCTTAGGTCAAGGATAAAGAGCGAGGGAATATTTCTCATATTATTTTATTGGAAAAATGATTATGTGTTATTGGAAAATGATTATGTGTGTTCAATCTCTGTATGCGACACAGACATGTGACAAAGATAGGCCCCTCAGAGACTGTTGATAATACTTTTAAGCTCTCTTCATCAATTGCACATGCCATGGGAAGCAGGAAGAGAAACAACACTTCCTCAAGGGAAGGAGAAAGTAGTTACTGTGTGCAGAGATGCAAAGTCAGTCTTTACTCCGTAACCTTCCTGCACGGAAATAAGCAAGCAGATTCTGAAATACAACAATGAATTGACCTAGGAGACACTTTTTCAGGATCACTTTGGTAGAGCTGACCCTGTGTTAGGTAGGATAAGAGGCAGACTGGATGGTCCCTTGAAAATCCTACAGCAGCTATTTGCTCTCATCTCTGGAATTTGACCTATCTAGTATGTTGAGAGCTGCTAATATTTCATTCTGAGGGCACAAAAGACTAAGAGGTTGAAGGGAGAACAGCAGAAGGAGAAGGGAGAGTGGAACAGATCAAAATTTCCAACTAGAAAAAAATGTCAATATATATTGCAAGTTCCTAAGCACCTTAAATTATTTGTTTTAAGGTCATGCTTACATGTCCCATTCAGAACCCAAGTGCCATTATAATGTCATAGGTCATTTTTCAGCCAGTGCAATCTGCCAGGGAGAAACCAGACAGCAGCCACTGTGGCTATATAGTTTCAAAACTGTTGAAAATACTGATGTGAGACATTTTTCCATTCTGTATAACTGCAATATAGGAGGAGTCTAAAAAGACTTTCTGCTTCATACAGGTGCTAATGATACCATTGGCAAAGCACACATGTCAGGCAGATTTGGCTTGACAGTCCAATAGGTAGTAACCTCATCTCTTTTCTGAAGAGAGGTGATGTTCTCTTATGACAGTCATGCTCTTGGAAATTTTGGGAGGAAAAAACTGGCAAACAGTGCCATTTACCTTAAAAGACATGACAGTGAAAGGAATCACTGGCACAAAACAGTGAAGTCATTCGCTTGCTGAAAATGGTCAAATTTATCTTTGGCAAACCATCCATTTGCCGTTAGAAACCAGAAAAACCCTGGCTGCTTAATAACATCAATAAGATGTTTTTAATCAATCAATAACAACAATCAAAAACATTCAAGGATGGGGTAAAATGGATACTAAAATTGTGGAATAAAATCACCTGGAAATTAACTTGAAAACAACCAAGACATATAAACCCCAGAAAATTTAGCAGTGAAAGCTCCTTCTGAACTTTGGATTGCAATTGATGTGCACAGCTTTGTCCTGGCAGGGCTCAAAGTACAGCATCACAAACTTTATTTTGATGAAAAGCAGCTGCCTCTATTAATAGGACTTCTGTGACAATTCAAGCAGTGGCGGATAAGCCAAAGGGGAATGCAGTGTGTTGGAACTGATTTTGATTTTAGATAAATCCGTGGATTTGAGTGACTGGAACATGGACATACTAGGCACGTAGATACAGTGACATAAGAAATCTTCCAGTTACCATTGCTAAAAATGTGTCTTAGGAACTTCATTTTGAATACTTTGTTTACCAGAAGAAGAGTCGAGTCATTTGAGCAGAAAGTGCCTTGAGCATCTGGATAGAAAATAAAATACATTTGTCTCTTCTTCTCAAGTGTAACTGGCACTGAAGCTAGTTTTTTTTTCCTTCCCTAGACGTTTAATACATCAATCATGCTCTGCTTTTGTGGAGGTGTTGCAATAAGATGAAGACAGAACTATCTGAAGAAACTGAAGTATTCTCAGAACTTGTTACAAATTCAGTGGCAGTATTTTGTGTGTCCAGAATATTTTCTGCTCTCAAAAACATTTGAATCCTAAGTTCAGTTGCAGCAAGACAAAAACAGACAAAAAAAAAGCTTTATAATGGCTTTTACTTCCAAGCATTCCAATGGTGACATACACAGTTGAGCCCCAGATCTGCAAAGCATTTAAACATGTCAGCTTCAGGAATAAGCATTGTCTGACTGAGGCATTCACATCCTTGAAATGTTTGTGTTGAAATGGAACTGCACAGAAAAAGAACACTGTCTGAAGAAACAGCAACAAAAAAAACCCAAAACAGCAGTGAGCACCTTCTGCACTTGGACAAAAAAGGTCCTGTGAAAAATGAAAAAGAAACTTCATCTGAGCCCCCTGTAGGGTGACTGTATTTGAAAGACAGCAGGAACCAAGTTTCTAAAAAGGTCCTTAGCAAACTATAAAGCCTTGCTCACCAACCCAGGTTTTCCTGAAGTGGACAGAATGGACTGTTCCCCATTCAGTAGCTCCCACAACACAAAACATCCCTCCATCTCAGGGACAGAAAAAGAAGATGCTCACTAATAATTACAGATCTTCAGAATTGTATACATGCCCATAACAGTATTGGAGGTACATGCACTGTACACCCTTCAGCTGGAAAGTTTATCTCAAGAATACTCCTGTAGAGCTCAACTGTCCTGCTGTCCTCTGTGCTCCACAGTGGGTGTAGAGGAGCTACCTCTCAGTTCTTCTGAGCTGCAGAGCCCGAGCATGTCAGGGACTTCGATAAGGGTATGGAGAAAGTAAAAGGGGATGCACAGCACGCACATGGATAACTCACATTGCAAAGCTCCAGTTCCTGCTACGCAACTTTTGTCTTTTACCTCTAGCACTTTGTCATGTGTATATCCGGCTATGGGTGATTCTCATCCACCCTACACAGCTTGCAGCTCGAACCAAAGATGTCTAGAGGACTGCTTGGCCAATCCCGCTGTCCTCTCTGAAGCCTCTGCAATGCTGTAAAGCACACCGAAAGCATGTAAGGACTTTTAAATGGCATCATATGGAAATGCTGGAAATAGACTTTTTGAAGGGAAGCCACTTAATCTACTTGATAGCACTTAACCAAGTTCAGTTTTGACTCGAGTGAGCAGATGTCATATTGAATAAGAAAATACCATAGCTTCGTGTGTGTGTGTGCACGTGCGTGTGTTTGTGTGTAAGTAACATCAGCTGCAGCTGACTGTCACAGCTGTAGGACCTGAGAGCATTTACATCAGTTAAGGATCTGTTTGTTTGATTTAAAGCAGATTGAGGAGGAAACTACCAAACTCTGCAGTGGCACAGACACCCCACTTTCACCCAACAGAATGTGGGCAATGCCACTGCTATTAATATCTACTGTGAAACTCTCAATTCAGGGTAAAAAATCAGCATAGCTGAATTCGATGGGGCAGATGGTTCTGGATTTTCATCCGATAGGTGAAATATGATACTGAAATGAAAACAACAGTTTGAGATACTCAGTCCATTTGAAATTAGGTTTGAAGACAAATATATCAGTAGGTGTATTCTCACATACTGGGAGGGCAGAAAATCTAAACATCTGTAGCCAAAGGTATGCAGGTGCTAATTAAAAGCGAAATTATTATTGTAAGGGGTGCTGCTCTGGGCAATATAAAAGATGTCATGTAACAGGGATATATATTTCCCATAGTATATGATACACATAGTTTATACACATAAGTATACACACTAAACAGGCTCATAGTCTGCCACATCTCTCACCCAACTCTAATACAAGTTATAGCCATGACACACATCTGGAACGAATGATCAGCAGAGACTTCCAGAATACTGCTTTGATCAGACCTCAAATAAATAACTGCACGAACCCAATTCCTAATTACTTGATTGCAACCCTTTTAATAGGGATCTCTTTTTTGGTGCTTTTGCAATGTTTACTACATAGAAGCTCAATCCATGACAGGGGCAGTATAAATAAGCATGAAATTGGTAAATATTATTCCTATTGCTATGTAATTTCCTTTCTGTTGTCATAAACATACGTCTCTCTCATCTTTTTTCCTATGGTTTAGAAAATACTTCTTCAAATTAGTAGATAAGGCTCATGGAAATGAAAACAAAGAGATTATTTCCAAATTCATGCTTTCCCCTTATACTGGTCATGATTGTTTCAATCTTTAAACTACTGCATATCAACAGAGGGACCACTCCGACCCTTTTTAGAAAATCTGTTTACAGTTTACAGCTGTGTTAACAAACCTCTGAGTCACCCTAGCAGCTTGATTTGTGGTTTACTCTATGTGACCTCAACTTTGCTATTCAGTTTCTTCAGGGACAAGATTTTTCAGGAGTCTGTTTGATTTGCTGTGGCTCTTATGAGACAGAATATTTGGCTGCTAGTCCCAGACTAATAGCTTAATATAAAAAGCATGTTAATTCTATGACGATTAGTTTTAAGTCAAAGTCGCTCATTGTCTCTTAAAATCAATGTGATAAACATACGTGTCAGTACAACAGAAACTTTCTAGAAAGTTTTGATGTCTGTAGTTTATGTGGCAAAGACCGTAACTGCAGTAGCAAGGATTACTAGCTTTTCTTGTTGTGACTTTAAAGCTATGGCGTACCTATATTTTATGCTCTATAGCAGTCAGTAGAATTTTCACACACACATAGTCACTGTCGACTCGTTTTTCAACCTGCTTACAAGGACATAAACAATTTTATTAGAAGTTTAAAAATTCACAAGCTAAAGGAGACCTGAATCTCTTACTATAAATCTGTTCACAGATAACCTGCAGTCTTCTGAATGGTCATCAGACATACTGGTTTTAGGAGAAAAACAGCTGCCTGTAAATAAGAAGCACTGTAGGGGGAAAGCCTACAGCAAGTACAGCAAAGTGGTTTTTGGCCAAACTGAGGGGCTGATCACTGATTTCATGTATGTACACTTCAAAGCGATGCTAACTTCACTGATGTGAGCAATCTTAGCAAGCAGAATAACGCAACTCAAGCCCATCTCCTGCTTTCAGCAGAGTCCAGTATCTTCTATGAAGTTTCTGATTTGAACAGTATGGAAAGCTATAGAAATGTGGTAGAAGAGATGACAACACTTATTTCACCTGGTAAAATGGAGATTTTAGGGCCAGCTCTGTGAGAAACATCATGAAGTTCAGGCACTGGTGCAAGAAGTGAGAGAAGATGCATTCTGGGGCGTATTAGACATTATTTGAACTGTACTTTGAAACACAAAGAGTGGAAATATCCAAAAGCTGTATTTTCACTGAAGCTAGGCAATATGAGGCAGAACAGTCAACTAAAGAGCATGGCTAAAGGGGCTGACAGAAAGCTAAAAGAATTCACATGAGCTTTTGAACTTTGTATCACTAGTGACCAACTCATATGTTTAATTCAATGATCTTCATGATGATGAACCTAGATCAAAAGAGAGGTAAATGAAGTTTTAAATGGCATTATATGGAAATGCTGGAAATGAAGACTTTTCGAAGGGAGACCACTTAATCTACCTGGTAGTATCCAATACCTCTAATCCAGGAACAAATGTTTAGTTACAGTCATATTGAAAAGACTACGCTGTAGTGGAACCCAGCAGCTCAGATGAATCAGTCTCTTGAGAACTCCACCAGCTTTGCCATCTAATTGATGCTTCTCAAAACGGTATGTTTTGGAACAATTCCAGAAAGAATAAACCCAACATCTTCTAATGTTTATTTTAATTCTATCATCTCATCCAAAGACAGCTGTGCAAACTTAAGTAGGAAATAGCCTCAATACAGGATCACAAAAGAATGTCTAATTATACAGCTCATTTCAAGGTAGTTTTTTGAAGGTGTATTGGACATATATTCTCTGAATACATACTTTTGTGAACGAATGACATTTATAAGGAAAGATATTTGGAGAAAATCTCAAGTGTTTTCTTTTAAAATGATCATTCTTGTGACACTCAAGGTACATTTTCAGAATTTCACAAGCTGCACAAAAATTGTTTTAAAAATGTATAGGAAGATCAAGACTGAATTGCATACTGACAGACTCATAGACCACTCCTAAAAGAGCAGGGAGAGTACCAAACTTGAAAGTCAGAAATGAATACATGTAATTATATATATGGAATATACAAAACAGTCCACACAACTGAGCCTCTATAAGGAAACAGTTTTTGAAGTAATAGGTCACAAATGTGGAAAACAAAATCACAATCTGCCATATTCAGAATAGATGACTTACCCAAAGATAAATTCACAAATTTCTGCCTCAGCTCTAAAGTACTACAGAATAAATCACATATAAAGCTTGGAATTCAGAGAAACTTAGTATACTTCACTGGATTTACAGAATGTATCTCAAGCTTTAGAAAAGGACTGAAGCCAATGTATTGCATTGTTATGGATACTCATTTAATAGAGATAATAGGTCTCCCTCAGATAAGGTAGTCTGACATTGTGCTTGTAAGATGTGAAAGGATCCAAAAAGCCTCAGGTGAGATGACCTTAGTGGAAGCAACAGTCCAGAAGAAGGACAGTTCTTAATACTCTTTCTTGAAAAGTTCTACAGTGCCACTGAAGCTGAAAAGCTTCCTTTTTGCTAAGCCTAAATACGCTAAACTAGGCATGCTCTGAACAAATGCATCCATCACTGAAATAAATCTAATTGTGCAGTGTCTGAAATTCTTTGAGGGGCTACGGACATTCCTGAGCATTGTACATTTGTAATGATTCATATACTCCTTTAAAATACACAAGTTTCAGAAAAATGGATTTTGGTCAATAGACTCAGAAGTATACCCAGAAAGGGAAGAACCATAAGTAGTGTGAATTTGTCATGACAAATGTTAACAGCACAGCCCTAAGGCACCCTCCCAACTACAATTTCTAGTAAACCTGAAGATCCTAACATAGCTATTAAGAAATAAGAAGAGACTCTGCACTTAATCACAAGCATTTAAGATCAAATAATCAAATATGTAGTGAAAACATATGAACTATTCTGGATAAGGAAAGTGGATATTGACAAAAAAAGAAGAAGAATCAGCTAAACTGGGCACACTAGATACACAGTATTACACATTTTTTCGTATCCTTTTAGGGATAAAGTCAATGGTGGAATAGTGGAATACTTTTACAAAAGAACTAAGAGACTAATTCAGGGACGTTACAGGCATCCATGCAATAGCTAAGGACATGATACAAACTCAGAGAGAATACGAGGAGGCGCTGAAGAAAGCAGTGACAGAAAATAGCAAGTTGGATCAGATAGCATTGAAGACATAGTGAAAGGAATCAAATACATTAAATATATGTTCTCTGCATGGAAAACCAAGCCAATCAACAGAAAAGCGGCAGTCATAGTCTAGGTACAAGGGGTTCTATATGGCACAGAGCTTCTGTGGAAGATTATATTCCCTGCGCAGTTTTTTCAGATAAAGAATCACTGACTGCCCTGCTGAGACAAAAGACTGTTCCAGAATGAAGCTGGGAAATGTTCATGGGAACATAACAAAGTATTGGAACAAGTAAATTCAACAATAGAACTGGAAGGCTACACACAAGTAAGTATCATTCAAACAGTGAAGTCCAAAAATGGCTTAGGAACTGGGCTTTTACAATACTACAACCGTATGTGTAACAGGAGACAAACAGCACTAACGTAAGAAAAAATAGATTCTCAGCTGAGAAGAAATTACTTACCATTGCATATGCCTCAAAGAAATATCAATGAATATCTAAACAATATGGGTCAAAATAAAACAGACTGCAGTCAATTCCAGATGATATTTAATTTTCCTGGAAAATACTACCAAGGTTATGCTGAGCATTACTTCAGCTGAAAAAAATTGATCTTAAAGTCATATTCCTATTTCGGTTTGCACAAAAGGGAATCAAAGAGGTCACCCTAGTCCTTTTTCTTCTTCAAATATATGATTAACTCTGCCTATAGCAATCCTATACGTAACTGCCTATTCCATCTGTATCTTAAATCAGCATGTGATCTAATCTCTTTCTTGTCCTAGACTGATTTTTTACAGCATCCAAGTCTCATTTACAAAGTATTACAGACTCTAAAAAAACTTCAAAAGCCCCGAAAACTTAATATCTGTAAGATCCTTTGGCATCTGTGGCACGTTCATTTCCAAAGCCAAAGGCCTCGTGTTCGATTAGGCTTGGACAGAATCATCTCCAGGGAATACACAGGTCCTTAGAAGAGAGTCACTACTTTTAACTACAGCTGAGTCCAGTTTTTCTAATCCTAGAATTTTGAAAAATCTCACATGGTTGGAATTTTTTGTTCCATACTTAGAAAGGCCTTACTCTTATTTCATTACGTACTTGTCACTTAGTTTTTGCTGTCAATAGTTTGCACAATGTATACACTATTACTGCTCAAAGGGCTTTACAGTGTACCAGTGAAAACAGTTTACACTCAAAATATTACTAGTTAGCTGTATAAGTAAAAGTCATTTGTGACAAACGAAACTTGCAGTTATTTTTTTTCTGGATTCACAAAACCAGCAAACGGAAATTTCAGGTGCCTACGAGTTTCAGGTTCAAAATTATTCTACCATTTGCTCCACTGAACTGAGACTAATTTCAAGACTCATATTAATCCCTTTTTCCACAGCCCCTCCTCTCAGAACAGTGCCAGTACACCATGAAATTTGGAGGCAATGCTGAGTCATTAAAATAGGTAATCTATCTGGACAATTAACAAACCGTTAGGTACTGGTTTCAACAGTTTAACTCCAAGGATACTTTTTTTCCAGTGGCCATAATCCAATCAAGAAATTGAAACAGCAAGAAGCAAAGAACACTTGTCAGTAAATCCTTCTAGGGCACTTGCAGAGTAATACTGTATTTCAGATGGTTCAAATTTATTTTTTATCTACTTACTATAAAATTCTTATCTTTTGAAATTGTTCTGACTGAAGTTATGTTATTGCTGCACTTTGTTTCAGATACTATTAGTAGCAGTTATTAACTGGAACGCTATCAAGTCTATCTACCTGTGCAGAAGAGACTTACCGTCATAGCTGAACGTTCCTGGTATTTCAGAATGATTTGTAAACTGAAGGGATTTGATGTAGAGGCAGAATAAATACGAAGTGCTAAAGTGTAATCTTTAAAGTAACTGTTTCCTAAGTGTAGTCACAGTTTAAAATGACGTAGGGTTTGATGTAGAAAATACATGTAGAAAAAATTGCCTAGGGACTGCAAAAAGCAATAGAAGCCAATGGATTTAGTTATTTTCTGCACTGACAGGTTGAAAATCATGACATAAAGCAAGATCTATGAGGGGATCTAATGAAACGTAATGAATGATAAGATTTGGCTAGGAACAAATATGGAAGGAAAGACATGACAGATGGAAGGACAAAAAAAAGAGGAGAATAGTCCTTAAAGCAAAAGTCCCAGGGAGAACAAGAAATAGAGGTCGCATGTACACAAGCACTCAGAAATTTAGTATTCAATATATTGACACAGACTGGAAGAGAAAGGTCACTTCTGAACTTTGAGTATGGATGTAGAGTCAATGAAGTCTACAGAGGACTGGGAAGATGGTTCTGGAAGACAACAAGGAAAAGGGCAATTGATGCCCTTTTGTCAGAACTTCAACAGAAGATATTTTTAAGTCTGATCCTCTGAAGGAGCACAAATAACAGCATTGGAGAGCTTGCTGCCATTTGTTGTTGAAGACCTGGAAAAACAACCTAAAGCTGCTTGAAAACTCCAGAGAAATAAAGAGCAAGAGAAAATGACAAAATGAACTATGCCCACTTGCATTTATTATTCAGTACTTCAGAGCATGCTGGATAACAAGCAGGTTTTGTTGTTGAGCAGCAAAATATTTCACTACCCTTATCAGCTAATGAACAGGTTGGAGAACTGAATCAAATGGATCCCCTTAATACTGCAATCTAAAAGGGTCAGAAGCCTGGTGGAATTAAGATGTCCTGAACATAAGAGCAGGTCCTTCTGGAAAGCCTCCTTGTGACAAGGATTATGATGGGGTCTAGTACCATGCACATCCATCTCTCACAGATGGTGCAGAGGTATCCTTGAAGTAGCTGTACTGTTCTGCATGGTGGCTGAGGAGAATTCCAAATTAGAGGTAAAACCTAAGTTGAATAATTATTATAACCAGTAAATTAATTTCAGGGAAAATAAGTTAGGATACTTATTAAAATCAGGATACTTATCAAATGACCCTAACCGCAAAAAACTCACCCCAAAATGTTCTGGGCTCTGAAAGGTCCAATTTCTTTTCCAGGAGCAAGAGAAATAAAAGAAAGCAAGAAAGCATGAGAGAGAACAGCACCATTTTGAGGCTGCTAGCTGAATGACACCCTGCGGACTAAAATCACCTTGAATGACGGAAAGTTTGCAGTGAGGCCCTTTCTGTCCACCACGAGTAGTGTAATTACTGCAGCTGTAATCACTGGGTGGGGTGGGGTGACTTCTAATCCCGAGAACGGTGTCCGGTACAACAGACGAAGTCCAGCCCTGAGTAACCATGTTGGTACACATGCAAAGAGCAGTAGCTTACTTCTAATAACTAACTCCACGCTTACACCTGTGAGAGGAAGGCTGGGTTTAGGATTACTGCCTAATTAGTGCTCTACTATAGCTGCCATTAATCTAACTTTTCCAATTATACTGCATTCCTTACTCGTCCGCTCATCCAACTCTTCTCTTACCTCAGTAGAGGCTCAGAGTTTCTGAATATAGAAGGTGTAATATTACTTTAATTTTCAGATGATCATTAGACAATCCTTTTTTTCCAGTAACATTCCAATGTACTAAAAATGTCCATCTTGTAGTGTTTCTAGAAGTATTTGGTCACATGCTACATTTGTGCTTATCGCATGAATATGTAGAAATGCTCCTACAAAATAAATTCTTAAAATAATGTTAATAAATATGACTTCAGAATGGGTTTTAGCTTACATTAAACATATACTGGAGCTGCCACCCAGTGTTACTACTGGAAATTCCATTTACTTCTTTGGAATACCTGTGTAAGAGAATAGACCAAAAAAACGACACAAGCAAATTCATGATTTGGAGATTTATTTGCAAGACAAGCAAGTTTCACGTTTTTGAGTAAAGTAAGCAAACATTCTGTCCAGTCATCACAAGGAATGGTCAGTAATTCAAAAGACAGAAACAGGTAAAATCTCTGTCAAATTTGAATCTGATCAAGAAAGTGTTCTGAGTAAACATGGGGACGGGAGACAATATGAATATCTGAATATAAGCAATAGATCTTAGAAATCAATTCACTGCTTTGGTGGTAGTTTATGAAGTTATCTCTGCAGAAGAAAGATGTGCTCAGGCAGCTAGACTCCAGTAAGCATTCTGGCAGCAAAGCCCCGTCACTGCTACAGCTTGAGAAAAGTAGAAGAGAAGACCCACTAGAAAAGCTTACAATGAAGGGATGCGTCACTACTGTGACAAATGGGATACCCCAGTACAAAACAAGTACCGACAACAAGCGGATTGCAAATTCTACATCCACTAGTTTGCTTCAACTTAGCTTATTTGCTGCTTCTTTTTTCCATTCATAATTCTGCATTTACATGCTTGTCAGATTCAGCCTTATCTTTAGGGCACATTTTAGATAATGATTGCTGCAAGCAGTATTAACAAGGTGCAAGTGCAAGCTTTGTACAACTGTATAATCCCCCCTAGCTTGTCACTAAGAATGCATTAGAAACTCTTACCAGGAATAACTGCAAAAGCAGCACTCAACCTCCTTTTAAAATGCTAGTATTCGTAATGCCCCTAAGAACAGTGCAGCATCTCAGTATTCTGTTATTACAGAGTGTATAAAAAACAGCTTTCACAGAATGTGTAATGGATCCCATAAGGGAGAGACACAAGTCAATAACAATTCTAAAACAAGAGCCTTTCAGACAAAACCTGACAGATCTACCCACAATGGAAAAATGCAGGGGAAAAAAAGAAAAAAAAAAAGAGAAAAGAAAAACAGAAAACTTCAGCAGCAAACAATTTGACAAGAATAGTACAAAGCTATTCTTCAATACAGGAATGGTCATCTTCATACCATCTCCAGCATAATCCCCAGTGGGTATGGATCGTCCAAAGAAAAAGTGCAAATGTATGACGAACAGAAGCAGGACAAATTCCTAGGAACGTCCAAAAATAATTGAACAAAAGTGGGTATGTTAGGAAAATACAAAATATTGCTGGAGGAGAGCATCTATGAACAATACAAGTATTATGCCACAAAAACTATGAAAATCAAGGCAGGTTTCCAGCAACCAACAAAATGTTCATAGTTGACAATCTTATCAGGCACTGCAGAGATTCCCAGTAGTGAGATACACTGAATGGGCAAGAGAAAAAGGAATCTGAAGAGCTGCAAAAAACAGGGTAGGACGTACACAAATTTGTAAGAGAAGCTGCAAAAGAAATGCCCAGTTATTTGCTAAAAACAATGTTCAAAAACCTCTGCTGAAAGAAAGTGCAAGAAAATCTGGCTGCATTTTGAGCTCTACATCAGGTATTAAATATATGCTAAGACACAAACTTGGTTCTGTTGTCTTCTCCGTACTTACCAATATACAGAGGAGATTAAAAGCTGTTTTACCCAGCCTGATGGGGATTACTGTGTTAAGTCTGTAGTCCTGGACGCTTACATGCAGAATAGTTAGAATGAGCTTGGCCAGTGAAAGCTGTGTTTACGTGACCCTCTGATGCAAAAGTCCCTGTGGGAGCTGTTTCAATAAGCATGAATTACAGAAACATTGAAGCTGTTCTGATTTGTACCATGAACTAAACCCACCACCTATGTCTAGGTGGAGGAAAAATAAGGAAACATTACTGCCCTTTCTTCCTGTCAGATACTCTGAATATTGTTCTCCTATGTATGAGAGATCCTCATTTCTAAAGAGAGTGTATATAGCAATATACAAAAATATGTTACAATGTGCCAGTGGATGCTGCATTATTAAAAAAAAAAGAAAATTAAAAAGTACTTTCTGCAAAAATACCCAAATAATTAGAGAAACTGTTTCCAGATGCATCTATATCTGTAAATTCATAAATCCAATGTGTACCACAAAAAGGAACAACTTTTGGTACAAGTACCTTCTTCAGCATAGTAAAAACCAGTAGGATTTACATATGCTCTGATATAAACGTGTTTCCGTATATCCCCAAAACAAGACATAGCCAATACTAAGAAAATCCCTAGCAACAGGTGTTGGAAATGTGTTACATCATCAGGAAGGGAGAGTAACATAGGTTTATGAGGCACTGCAGAGATTCTCAACAGTACAGTTCTTTAGACAAGAAAAAAAAATCAAGACGAGAGCTGAAAAGATAGCGGTCGGACATAGGCAGATTGATAAGAGAAACGTCCAAAGGAACATCATACGTATATATGCTGATGTCATATTTGGCAACAGAACCACCAGACAATCTGTACAATGAGGCTATAGCAGCAAAACCCTAATTCTGCAATTTATTCTGCTTAATGGACATATTAAAGAACTACGAGTTTCTAGAAAGCAGAAGAGGACAAAGATAATATCAAAGATAAACTGACGTGATCTGACCAGACAACTAGTACAAGCAAACTGTCCTTGACCTAAGTACCGTAACAGCCATTTGTTAAGCAAAAAAAAAATAATCCCCAAACCCCAGAAAGAACAGCATTGCAGTAGTAGATGGCCTTTTGTGTTTTCTTTATTCCCAGGGGCGTTCTTGAAGCATCAATTCTCAAACTTAATAGCTTACATACCTACTATACATGAAATGGTAAGCGGCATCCCATGATGCACCCACCTCAGGATACACAGATCAGGCACTTAGAGTGCAACGACCCTGATCTGTAATCAGCTTTATTGCAAGGATACCAGTGATCCAACAAAAATCCTGTTCTGACTCCAAAGTTATGGTAAAGACTTCTCTGCTTACCGCACGTCGGGTTTAAGGCTGTTAGCAGTATAGCAGCCTTTTTACTGATGGCCAAGCATTGCAGCCAAAAAAGCGAAAGGAGACAGACACTGACCTTGGCAAGAATTTGCTACTGATTTCAGTAAAACCACGATTTCGCTTTCAGGGAAGGTATTTCCAGAGATGAGGCACACTCCTGGGGGGAGCGCCCTCTCTCGCAGAAGGGGAAAGGTTATTTTGTAAATAGGTTAATAGAATTTGATATCCACCTTTTTTGGACTAGCAAAATGACAGCCAAGAGATTATGCTTTTCTTCTCATTTCTCATTAAAAGACTAGAGAGATGTTAAGTAACATTGGTACAACAGCAAAAGCATAAAAACTGACAGAAAATACATTTAGGGAGTGAGAATACCCTTCTTGAGTTGAAATAAGGAGAAAAAACTATAACTTCAGGTGAAGGGTGATTGTGAAAGGATTTATATGAACACCTACTACAGCTGGAAATTGGACTTTATGATCAAGAAGGTCCCTTTCAATCCATTGTTCTAAGTGAGAACAGATTCAGTAACACAGATCCAGGGAAAGTGGGGAGATGTAATACGGAATAATGGAAATGTGGGGAAGAACCTAGGTTTTGTAAAATAAATTGCAATTATGTGAACCCGCACATTAGGTGTGGGCATTACAGCACTCAGGTAGAAGGGAAGGTAAACCCCAGAATTACAGAGCCAGAGATAATCTGGAGACATAATTATAGTAATTGCTTACATTAAGTGTAAGACAGAACATATTAATGCAAAATACACATAAATTTATTTTTTTTTATTTATAGGCCATTATTTCTTCATCCAAAATGAAGCAAAGAATGCAACTGAAGTGACTCATTCATGTTTATGCAGACTTCAATTCTTCATAATATGTAAGTCCCACATTTTCAACAATATCCAGTATCAAAATAAGTCTCTAGATGCTGTCACTCAAGAAAAAAAAAAAAATATCCATAGTGCTGAAGGAGGATAAAAAGGCATTGCAATTCTTCATTTTACAAGTGACTTTGTGATTTTGACCGAAGGGGCAAATAGTGGCTGTTAATGATGAAAATTCACGTAAAGAGGTACCTTCCTTTCAATATCTCTAACACAAAGATGTCCGTACCCTAACTGCATTGGGCTAAGAACACTCTTTCACCTCTGAAAATGAAATCACTTCTTTTGTGCCCAACACAAACAGGGAGAGGAAAGTGTCCTTAAAAATTAAGGAAGACTCAGGAGTAGAAAACTGCTCCTCACTCGGTCTGGAAAACAGAAACAAATCAAATGAAATCCACGGCTACTACCACGGGGGAGAAAAGCGTTCATGATTCTTCCCCAAAACACACAGAAAAGTAGGTATCTGCTGAAACTTCTCTAGGGTGTGACTAGATACCAATTTTCAAGGCCGATCACGGTACTTGTTCATCACTTTGGCCAACGGCTACAGAGTTGTCCATCTTGTCTGGCTAAATAATATGTTATTGTAGTGACGTAGTGACGGTTGCACTATAACCACACTGGGCTAACACTCAGCTGCAGCTGAAACGGCAAACTAACAAAAGTTGCCAACTGACCTCACACAATACCAAGCACCAAGGGAGGAGCTGACCTCCATCAGCACAGGGACAGAATACCTCTGCTTGGTAACTACTCCTTGAAGACCAGTTAGTTTTGTTAACCTTGCATCTGCACCCTAAAAGCAAAGTCAAGGTGATACGATATCAATAGACCTTGTATTTCAGCACGTAAAATCACATATGCATATCACGTAGAATGGGGTTTCCGTAGGCCTAAATGGAAAAATTACATATACTGCCCAACTTAGACACCAAAAGGTAGCTAAAGAGTCTGTAAGTGACAGAAAAATAAAATACCTGAAACCATCCATAAACCTTCCAGTTGCTTAGTGTGCATTTGAATAGAGAATTCCAGTGCTTGGTCACATAGAGCTGGGTTTGAAATCAGCTACTTGTATTCTCTTTTGTTTTAGAGAGCAGGGGACCTTAGGAGTTAGGGGAAGTTACAGAGTCTGTGAGAAGCGTTGAAGGACGTTCTTAGAACTCTAGCAATGGAAAAGATGAGCAGTTCCCCGCAATAAAAAACCACAAACCTGCCCCCACCCCCCCACCCCCCCCGACAACCTAATTCAAGTCCCTAATTCAAGTATAGGACTCTGAGATAACCAAGAGTTGCATTTTTGTGATCATCAATAAGGCAATAACTATTCTTCAAAAAGCATATCTAACAATATGACCTGGTACTAAATTAGATCATTTATAAAAAGAAAAGAATGAGCTGAAAAATCTTTTACTTCTGGTGCAAGGTGTTTCTTCAAGGAATGGGTATAAGTTTGCCTTCTCTTTATAACAAACTTCATTAGGAAAAAAAAAAAAAAGAACTATAGGACATGACACTTACTGGTCAGTTATTACCATGAAACTATTTAGAAGTTAAGAAGCTACAGAAGTCACTACTTAAAAGCTGTAAACAGACTTCCTGATTATACCTTAGTTTCTGCTCTACTTGAAAAAGAAAAGATTAAGGAGTTTGCAGAATGCTTATCATCTGAATTTAAGTGTATTGGTAAAGGTTTTTATATATTTTATCCATTCTTAAAACTAAGTAAGAAGATAATCAAACCTTTATTCTGTCATGTAAAGTGGTTAATATGACCTTGACTATCCCATTGAACTGTAGTATTGCCCATCTTTGTGACTTCAGGAGGGCTAGATTTTGAAACACCACTTCTTGAGTAGCAACATTTCTATTATTGTCCCAAGGATTACTTAACTACACATGTTAAGTACATGTTTATTTGTTCGTTAAATAAGAAAACATTAAAACATCAACAAATTGTGTTCCGTTATCCTGAAGAATTCTTAGTAACACTTGTCCTCCTGAAACAGAGGTTGGTAATTGTTTCTCAGGAGTGGAAAACACGGAATTTGAGGCAGCTCACAGATGTGAGTAGAAGGAAAAACTGCCAACAGCAAGGGTGACAAGGTTCTTATCGAGGTTGCAAAAATTAAACTGTGATGCATAGCATTGAATTGACACTGCAACATTTTCATCGCCCTAGGAAAGCAAACCTCATTGTACAACCAGAACGGACATTGTCATATCAGCACTGGATGTCTATTGTTGGTAGCATTTTCTGTCACTAAACTAGACTTGCTGACGATGTCTTTTGCTAGAAAGACATGAAGTATTATGTTATAACAAGACAGAAAAGCACATAGTGTAAAAATAAATAGAAAAAGAGAAAAGAGTAGAAGCAGATCGGAAATTGCTAATGAAAAGATTAAAGATGAAAAAAAATCTTAATGAGAAAAGGAAGAACCCCTCAAAAAAATAACCTAAAAAGAGACAGCAAATAGTATAGCGTGTCAGTGCCATTGGCTGTCTGCTAGCAGCACCAAACTAGAAAAAGCAGTGCCTGTAAAAACTTCAGAATGCAGAGTCTTGCAGAAAGAATGAATAGCTGAGTTTGACAGACGTATTCGTAAGAACAGAGTATTAATTACTTGAAACATTCATCTCTACCTTTGGTCACTGACAGCACAGTGCCATTTAAACAGGCTTCTGAGGTAAACCTTTGATTCAGTAAATTATTCAATCAAAACCAGTGTGAAGAAGAGCTTTATTTAAACTATTTTTATGATCTGTTCTGTTCAACAATTGGCAAAGTTCAGCATCTTCACTAGACATTTTCCCTTCTCCCAAACAGCTTACCATTTTTAATACTGGAAGTTATTCATGTCTGAAATAGTGTTCATTGCCATCAACATCTCAGTTTTCATCAGAACCCTGAATTTGTGCTACAACTTCATCTTCTACAAGTTATCTCCCTTGAGTCAAATATTTGTCGGGCTACTCATTTTCTCTCGGGGCACAAAAAGAAGTCCAAGGATCACCTGTGACAAAAACAATGATTCCATTAGTCTGAATTCACAACAGGAGTTTCATTTATTAGATAAAACAATCTTTAATAGAGCATTTAACATTATCATTTTAAAACTAAAAAACAAAACACCATCAAGAACAATCGTATTCTGAAAAGGCTGATGAGATCTCCAATCTGATTATCAAAAGATATTTCCATTCTTATATTTAAAATTTATACTTTAGAAAGTGCACTGAGAGGAACACTCTTCAACTAGATTCTTACACCAAAACAAAATTCTTACTGATAGATCCCATCCCCCAATTCTGCAATGGCTGTACTATTCAGCAAATATTGGATTAAAAAAAAAAAATCATAAGTAGCTGTGTTCCTTAGTTCTTCCATAAGTGACTTGGCTGATCTTATAGATTTTGGTCAGGGATTACTCTTGAATTCATTATTCTTTTGAGCACTCACAGAGCTGTCTTTACAGAACTGTTCGGACCTAATGAGTTTAGGAGGCAGGTTTAGCGTACGAGCAGTGGGTTTTCCCTTTTTCATTGCCATCTCATTGAGAAAAGCAGTTAACACACATGCTTAAGTTTAAGCACGTGTGCAGTCCTAGTGAAGTTAACTGTCTTGCTGCTCTGTAGGGCCCTGGGGCCTCAATGTCAGACTTCCTCTCTGCCTTCTTCACTAGTAAGAAAAAAAAAAAAAAAAAAAGAGTTTTAGCAATAAAACATTTGGGCCAAGGACATGGGAAACTAGGAAAAAGTACAAAAACCCAAATGCATTTAGCACAGAACAGAGATGGGTGAGAAGGAGGTGAATGCAACTTTCTGCCCTGACCCGGCAGGAGCTAGTTACCAGCTTGGCACCAGTCCCTGTGTTAGCCCAGCTCGTGTGAGGTGCTAGCAGGCAGGACAGGCAGAGGAGCGAAGGTGAGACTGCTGGGGCTCTCCTCTTGCCTGCTGGAGGCTCCCTTCCAACACAGGGCTCTGCTGGAGGGGTAGTCAGGGCACCTTTGGACCTCAGCACATAAAGCACCCAGGAAAAAGCAACCCACCAGGCCAAGAGAAGAGTTTCAAAAGGAAGAGAAAGAAGAGCAAGAGTTGTAACAGCACTCAAGAGAGCCTTCTTCATTGACCTGAAGAATGGCCCCGTCCTGCAATCACTAAGTACCCAAATCCCCCTGTCACCAAAATAACAGGTCCATGTTAATTGACATTTTAATGTAACAAGCGGTAAACTAATCTCCATAGTCAAAGACTTACAACTGCTCCCTCACCTTGTTCTTGATGCATTGTTTTTCTTGGTGTGGGTAACAGCAAAGGCATAAGGATACTAACAGTCACGGAATTTGTGTGTAATATTACCTAGATCACTTCAAATGATCTCTTCAGTTTTCTGAGATGCTCTAACCCAATGTTGATAGTTTCAAGTAAAAACTCCACTTGTTGCAAAAAGTACTAGTAGTTCTTTGATCCACCTTCCCTAAGGCTAGTTGTTTCATCCTTTCAGGGTGGAACTGTTGAATGACATTTCTGCTATATGAATATTAGCGATAGAAAACGAGACACCTTAGGATGATTTACACCAAACTTCTTTTTAGAGTGAGCTATCCTCATTCTTTTTAAAATTAATTATTAAAGAACGCACATCAAGTTCAAGCTGCACGAATGTGCTATCAAGATACGGGCATTAAAATCCTTATGCCTTGAATGTTTCCCTTGAACTTTACTTCAAAGTCAAAAGATCACAGACGACATAAACCAAATTCAGTCTTTGTGTAGGCCAGCATTAAATTGCAGCTGCTCCCATCAGGACTGAATTGGTGTCAGGTACCTGTTAGATTACAAAATCACCATTAAAAAAAAAAAGAAAGAAAAACAGACCAGAACTAGGAAACTTATGACAAGTCAAGTACATTAAATAAAAGAGGATCCTACCAGTTGCATCATCAGCTTCTGTGTCTAGAAGAGCATCTACTGAAGCCATGCTTGTGACTACGAAGGAGTCTGCAGTATCAGACACTCCTCGCTTGCTGAGACAAACTTCTTTGAGATACTGGCTTCTCTGCTTTGATCAGTGTCTTTTACTAACCTTCTGACTGTCAGGAAGGTTACACCACTTGTTGAGAAGGTTTTTCTAGGCCTTCCTACTATTCCCCAATGCACTTTTTTTAATCATAAGTCCACAGCTTCAATTTGTAGTTATCTTCCAATAATATTTATATAATAGAGAGCGGGACAGAGATGCAAGATGTTTTCCCCCACCAAATCCACCTTTTTGGCAAAGTGTTAAATACTCCTTATTCCTGTTAGTCCTCTCTTGCAAAGGAGGAAGAAAGTCTTCAGTGAGATACATTTTCTTCGGGAGGTGTCTTCTGTTCCTCCCTGACCTTTTTCCAGTGGGATTTTCATCCTGTGTCCTCTTTCCTCAATAAATGTGCCAGCAAAAGACTTAATATAGGTTGTTGTAAAATCAGAAGTTTCTTTCTTATTACAGCCCTGTAAAATGTTGTAACTGTCTTTATAATTGGCAAGTTACAAATAAGTTGTACGTATAAATCAGATTATTTTCAATGTAATATCTTCCTGAATAATCCGAATTAGTGTAAACAAGACTTAGGAAACTTTCTTCTTCATACTCACAAATATTTGGCCAGGGTTTTCTAAATACTTATGCCTCGTCATAGATTTACTCGCCTGAGTAACTCCTTAATTCAACGCCAAGTTTAATGGTGGCGCTCACATAAGTAAAGTTATGCCCAGGCACAGGTTTTTGCAGGATTAGTCAAAAACACTTTACACAGCTTTTTGATGTTTATTAGATTCCTTCCAAAGTTTTCTTTTAACCATGTACTAAAAAAGTCTTTACTTTGAAGAAAAAGACTTTAAAACTTTAAAAAATTGTTACTATATTTTTTCCTAGAACAGGCTACAAACTATTTCCCCATCTTGTACCAAGTATCTACTTGCTT
Organism: Pluvialis apricaria; assembly: GCA_017639485.1. NCBI lineage: Eukaryota > Metazoa > Chordata > Aves > Charadriiformes > Charadriidae > Pluvialis > Pluvialis apricaria. The sequence goes on from CM030010.1 coordinate 7,269,074, forward strand.
TAATCAATCCTTAATTTCAGAGGGTAAACCAGGATCTAGTTCACGTTCCAGTCTAAAATAATTTATGTTGAGAAGAATGCTCTGTTCGCCTAGCTGGAGGAGATAACTGTTCCCAGTTTGCTGCAGTTCTTAGCAGCCACTATGACAGAAAAGGCAAGAACGAGAAATGCAGTGAGAGTGAGCAAGCGAGCACGTGTCGGGATTCAAGAGGGATTATGTGAGATCTACAGTAGAGAATATGCGCACGCATAGAGCCCAGTGATTCAGCTCTCTTTCCAGAAAACAGGCACCGCATTTATTTCAGACTTACCACCAGACATATCTATATTGCAAACTCCCCACAGAAGTGCTGAAGTATATGTTTTATAATTAAGGGGGAGGAGAATATCACCCTTTCCCCTGGAGTAACCCCAGCAATCGGCCTCTCTCAACCCTTCCTCCCTCCATCTGACCATCTCCCAGGGAACAAGGGTAGTCAAGCACTGACTTGGACTTCTGGAGCCTGATTCTCCTCTCAAATATATAGTAACACGGTGTGTGACCCTGCCAGCTCCAGGGAATGACATTTCTGTCAATGAAAGCAAGAAGAGAATACAGCTTTCAGAATTTACATCAGTGGCAACCACAGGGAGAAAAAAAAATAATAATAAAATCTGCTAGTCTGTGTTTTGATCCTCTGGGTTGGCATTCCACTATGTCCGAATAAATCTGAAACGTACACTCCATTTGAATTACCTGACTTAACCTTTGGAAGTTAAGCATGCCACTGTTTGCCGGGGTCTGATATCAGCCACCTTTATTAGACTAGCTTATAGCAAAACCCAGGCTCCAGCTCCCCCTCAGATGAATTTTAAACAACTAGCTAATGAACTTGGTGGAGCTTAATAATAAAGAAGCTGACAGGCAGTTGTGGGGAAAAAAATAAAAGCAGCATCTCAGTCGTCACGGAGTGAAATTCTGCTTTCATTAACAATGCAGCTCTCTTCACATGCTCCCATATTTTTTTTTCAATGAAAGATGCATAGGGGTTTGAGTGCACAGATTTGGTACACGTGCGCAGCAGCTGGTCTGACATGATAAAGCAGAATGAATCTGAAGAAGTTCCTGCCTGTCTGACCAATAATCCACGAACTAAGAGGGATTTACTCAATAGACCATCACAGAATCCATCCTGTCAAAATTAGAGACTTATTTTTTTTTTAAGAACGTGCCTAAATCTGTTTTCTGTCAGATGTTTCCCACTCCCCAAAGACCTAGGCAGCAAGTAGGAGGCGACCAAAGAAAATGAAATTACTGTCTTGGGTTGGGGGAGAGGGGGGTCTGAATCCTGCAATGCCTGCAACGATATTTGCTTGACTGGAAGCTCCGACCACGGTATTTGTTACTGGAGACATCTCTGCAACTCAAAGAAAATCGATCAGAAGAACAGCACCCGGCACGCACGGGCACACAGCGGCAGCCACAGCAGCGTCCCCCAGTTCCATGCCTAAATCCCATTCTTAAACAAGGCTTCCCTGCCGCTGCTTTCCTGCTAGGTGGGAACTGCCGAGAGCTAAAAATAGCCCCGCGATTCGGCGGCGGGCGCTAAAAATACCCTCACCCGGCTCCATCACCGACTCGGTCCGAAGGGTGAAGTCCCCGGCATCTGTCACAGCCCGCGACCGCCGGCGGGGCACGGAGCCCAAGCGCGCTCAGCCCCGGAGTTCCGCCGCCCGGGCAAAGTTTTACCGGCAGACGAAGAGACCGCGGCGCTTCGCCCCGCAGCCCCGGGACCCCCCCCCCCCACCCCTTCCCCGCCGCCCCTTACCCGCGTTCCGCAGCTTCTTGTTGCGGTAGACGGAGAGGATGACCAAGAGGTTACCCAGCAGGTCCACCACGATGGTGAAGATGAGGATGGCGGCCAAGGTGGAGGTCACCCAGGGCGGGCGGCGCGGGGTGCCCTCGGCCGGCGGATCCCGCGGGAGAACGGTACCGTTCAGATCGCTCCCGTTGACTCTCATCCTGCCGCTGGGCAGAGCCGGGGCGGGCGGGCAGGGAGGGAGGATGGGGAGGGTCCCAGCCACCCTCCGCCGCGGGGCTGCCCGCCCTAAGGCGGAGCGGGGCTGGCGGGAGCGGGCGCTCCTCCCACGGCCGCCGCTCACGGCTGAGAAGTTTCTCCCCGAAGTGTGCATGTGCCGCGGCGGGACATTTTTATAGCCTCTCCCCCCCCCCCCCCCACCGCTCCGCCCGCCCCTCCGCCGCCGCCGCCGCCAGGTGACACCGGGCCGCCCCCGCCAGCTGCCGCCCGCCGCCGGCGCGGCCCCACAGCGCCCCCCCGCGGCCGCCCCCCCCCCCCCCATTCTCCCTTCACCCCCGCGCCCGCCTTCCCCCATTCATCCGCCCGCTTTCCCCCCCCCCCCCCCCATTCATGCGCCCGCCCGCTCCATTCAGCGGCGGAGGCGGGAGAGGGATGGGTGGGTTTTGCTCTCTGCGGGTACGCGGGTTATTTTTAGCTTCGCCGTTTCTTAATTAGGCGCCCGCTGGACTGCCTTCCCCCCCCCCCCCCCCCCCCCCCCCGTCTTTATTTAACATCGCACTCGTACGGTAACGTGAGCGTGGCGAGAAATACACACACACACACACACACACACATCGGGGAGCGGGGTCGGCGCTGCTATAAAAAGCTCCTGGCTGGGGGGGGGGGGTGGCGGCTGAGGACCCGCGTCCTGGGAGCACCACAATGCCACCGCTGCTGCACGGGGGGGGGACACCCATCGCCCCGCACTCCCCCCCCCCCCCCCCCCCTTCCTTCCCACCCACCCCCCTTCCAGCCGCGGCTACGAGCCCCCCCGGCGCCCGGCTCCGCCGTTCCCGGCTCCGCCGCTCCCCACCGGCAGCGCGGGGGGAACCGGGAGCCATCGCCCAGCCGTGAGGAGGAGCGGGTTGAGTGCATGGGGTACCCCCCCACCCCGAACGGCTGTAATAACGGCACAAAATCTTCCCCCCTGGCGTGGTATAAAGCTGTTTAAAATATCTGGGCAAAGCGGGTACAGGAATTGCTCTCCCGTTCCGGGTAACGGAGGTTACCAGCGCGGATGGCGATTCCCGCCGCGCCCCGTTAAGCGCAGGGAGGGGACGGGCTGTGACATCCCCCTTCCCCCGCGCATCGCCAGCCCGCCCCAAACACCTCTCGGGGTACTGCGGCTTGGGGGTACCCCAAACCTCGGGTTTGGGGAGGAGTGGGGGGGGGGGGGAAGATGAGGAGGAGCCCGGTTACGGTGTTCCCCTCGTAATGGCAGTCCTTGGCGATGTGTAATTAAAGCCGTCGTTACGAGGGGTTAAAAACCGTTACGGCCGCCGGTGGCTCCGCTGGGCCGGGCGGTAAAGGCGGTGGGTGCCGGGGAAACCCCGAGCTCCCCCCATGCACCCGCGGTTTTCCCGCACCGCCGCCGGCAGCGGAGCGCGGAGCGCAGCGGCGCTGCCTCCCCCCCCCCCCCCCCCCCCGGTGCTCGAGAGCGTTTTTCTTTGCCGCGGGCGGAGGTGGTGGTGATGAGCACACCCTGTCCCGTCCGTCTGTCCGTCCGTCCGTCCGTCTCCGCCCTTGCAGGTGATCTTGCAGAGAGAGAAAAAAGAGCGTGTGTGTCCTTGTGGGCGCATAACAAATAGGCGATCGAGCTGTGGGAGAAGATTAAAATTAGGGGGAGCCAGTGTCGGGGAGCCATCGGATCAAGGGCGGGCAGGCAGAGAGACAGGCAGAACTGCCTGGCCCCCAGCAGACCTCGTCGGGTGTTTCACTGGACAGGGCGGGGGATGCCCGGAGAGAGTTGGGAAGTTTCACAAGGTCAGATATTTTTTAACCAGAAGGTAGAGTGGCCATGAGGATCGGCTCAGAATTTTGCTTCAATGAAAGGGAATCTCGTCCATGAGGGGACTGCTGTCGTTTGTCTCATTGCTGGGACGTTCAGCTACACGGTTGCAATTTAGACCCACAGGGGAGTGGAGACATCACTCAGTCCCACTTTAGTCTTGTGACAAGAGTGTACGCTGGGCACAAAGGCTGCTTGTGCTGGTGAGAGCAATGCTTAGGGAAGGGAATGCTTCCTGAAAAGGGAACTGGAGAGATCCTATCAAAAAACCTCAAGAGCTAAGGGTGACCCAGGCACCAACAAGGGCCAAGATACATTGAGAAGCCTTAAGCTATCGCTCCGTGTGCTAACTTTGCTTCCTGGAGGGTGGGAGCGGAGCATCAGTACATGGGTCAGGGTCCAGTGAGGATTACCTTCATAGAATCATAGAATCATAGGATGGTTTAGGTTGGAAGGGACCTTGAAGATCACCGAGTTCCAACCCCCCTGCCATAGGCAGGGACACCTCCCACCAGCCCAGGTTGCCCAAGGCCACGTCCAGCCTGGCCTTGAACACCTCCAGGGACGGGGCTTCAACAACCTCTCTGGGCAACCTGTTCCAGTGCCTCACCACCCTTAAAGTGAAAAACTTCTTCCTAATGTTTAATCTAAACCTGCCCTCTTCCAGTTTAAAGCCATTCCCCCTCGTCCTATCACTACATGCCCATGTAAAAAGTCCTTCCCCAGCTCTCCTGTAGGTCCCCTTTAGGTACTGGAAGGCCGCAATAAGATCTCCCCGGAGCCTTCTCTTCTCCAGGCTGAACAACCCCAACTCTCTCAGCCTCTCCTCACAGCAGAGGGGCTCCAGCCCTCTGATCATCCTCATGGCTCTCCTCTGGACGCGCTCCAACAGGTCCATGTCCTTCTTATGTTGGGGACTCCACAGCTGGATGCAGTACTCCAGGTGGGGTCTCACGAGAGCGGAGTAGAGGGGCAGAATTCCCCTCCAGGCTGTCCTTCTCTCCCCTTGAGAGAGGCACCTCATCCTTGAAAACATGCTTCTCTTTCATGGTTTACAGGTGTTTACTCACATTGTGGAGAGTTAGAGACTTTAAGATGCCACCCAAATAGGCAGGCTGTGAAAACTGCAGAGGAGCAGCTCTGACAGGATCAGGCTAATTCACACCGATCAGCATTCAGAGTCAGTCAGACAGTCTTAGAGGCAGTTTGTCTGGTACTGTCTGTTACATCCTCCAGGTCTGGTCTCTCTTTCCTCATGTTTGCTACACTTTTTTTCTACATATGCATTTTTAAAGTGGAAGTAGGTGAAGTTAAATTATTATGCTTTACATGAAAGCAGCATAGAAGTGATGAAGGCATGAGAACAAGCAAATCACTAGGGCCACTCACCCGCTACTGTAATCGTTTAAATCAGGATTGACTTCACTGTAATCAGCAAAGTTAGCAGAGATCCAAATCAGCTTTTGGTGAATTTACTTTATTCCATGAAGAAACACAGAACTTGTCTGGCTTTCTTAGAAGAATGCTGATCTGTCTTTGCTTGAGTTACCTTGTGGGTGTGCCTGTTGCCAGTCCTGTCTCTGGCCTTGTTTCCTGGCTGACCTTGGGCTGATGATGGAGTCTTGATTTTGGTCCTGTCTTGTGTTGACCTTACCTGGGCTCTCTGGATGGGTGTTGGTCCTGACTCGTCTCTTTTCCCTGTCTGGGGCTGCTGATTGAACCTGTTGTCAGCATCTGGCTCTGCCTGCTGCTTTATATCCTGTGAGACCGTGCTCTGGTTGGTGAGTGTACTGTCTGTGCTGTGGTTTCCCTTGGCTCCTGGCTTGCCTTCCCTGGTGGAGAAGCTCTTACTGCTACCCAGCAAGGAACACCAGATGAGTGAGGGGAGGTAATGGATCCACACCGTCCATCTGAAAAGACAGGTGGAAATGTAGAAAGCATGAGAAGAAATGAGCAGTTCGGCTGGTTCTCTGAGTAAGGGAATGGAGGCCACCTGCCAGGTGGGACTGGAATATGTGATGGTCTGTAACAGGACCAAGTACTGAGAGGGTGCTGGTACGAGTGCCTGGCAGGGAATGGAGTGGGAGGGCAGAAGGCGTAACATTTGTCTCCATCTGGAGAAGTCCTCACCAGGGTACTGCATGTTTTTGCTCCATCAGAGGGAATAGCTGGGGAGGCTGATGACAGATAGCATACCTGGGAAGGGGCTGACTAGGACACAAATCCGTGAGGAAGCCCTTGGGGGGCTATACTGGGACAAGACAATAGGTAAGCTGTGGCGCCTGTGGCAGTGAAGCAGCAGCTTCTGATATCCTTTATGTTCTGGTGCCTTTCCTTGTGCAGAGAAGCCCAGGAGCTGGATGAAATAAATAAATGCAGACTGTTCTGCTCAGTCCCAATAGGCATTTCTGTAGTGATATGTAGAAACTATCTTAGAGTTGAGAGAGAAAAGGATGAGATAAATGAAGTGGCAGTGTGTTTCTGTGGCAGGCAGTAGTGTGGAGAGTAGGAGCAGCTGTTCATTTGAATGCTCAGCATTAAATTACGTGGGTGCAGATTCTGTCTGGTGCTGTTCTTTATACTGAAGCTTATTATTTTGAGACCTTCAGTGTTCCCCCATTATCCTGAAGAACAGTTATGATGCTGATGGTTCTTGGGCACTCTAGGAAAAAAAAGAAACTCGTAGCTCCTCTTCACTGTGATGCTCCGAGCCACTTTCACCATTATAGTTGCCAGCCTCTTGGGCTGCTCTCTCAGAGTGCTGGCACAGTCCCTTAGTCACCCCCCCCCCCCCCCCCCCCCAAACTTGCCTTGAGAGCTGATGTTCAGTACACAGCTCTTGCTGATACACCTATGGGTAAACACGTGGGACAATTCCACTTCCTCAACAGTAAAACTGATGTGGCAGCAAGTATGTTGCATCTCATCCTGTGGTGGGAGGTATCATAGAATCATAGGATCATAGAATACCAGATTGGAAGACACCTCAAGGATCATAGAATCACAGAATCACAGAATGGTCAGGGTTGGAAGGGACCTCTGGAGATCATCCAGTCCAACCCCCCTGCCACAGCAGGGACACCTACAGCAGTTGCACAGGATGGCGTCCAGGCGGGTTTGGAATGTCTCCAGTGTGGGAGACTCCACCACCTCTCTGGGCAGCTGTGCCACTGCTCTGCCACCCTCAAAGGAAAGTTCCTCCTCATGTTAAGATGGAACTTCCTATGTTCAAGTTTGTGCCCGTTACCTCTTGTCCTATCACTGGGCACCACGGAAAAAAGACTGTTCCCATCTACCTGGCACCCTCCCCTTAGGTATTTATAAGTATTGATAAGATTGCCCCTCAATCTTCTTTTTTCTAGACTAAAAAGACCCAAGTCCCTCAGCCCTGCCTCATAAGAAAGATGCTCCAATCCCCTAATCATCTTGGTAGCCCTTTGCTGGACCCTCTCCAGCAGTTCCCTGTCCTTCTTGAACTGGGGAGCCCAGAACTGGACACAGTACTCCAGATGCAGCACCACCAGGGCAGTTTACATACCTGAAGAACACTTTCTTGTAGTTTTTGACATCCCTGAGCAGTTTCAATTTGAGCTGAGCTTTTGCTTTTCTAACTGCGTCTCTGCACACCCTGGCAATGCCCTGGTCAACAGGTATTCGTCTGCTTTTTCATCTCTGGTACAATTATCTCTCAGTTTTGAGCAGACTCAGAAGCTCACAGTTAAGCCAAGGGGATCTCTTGCTCCATTTACTTCCCTTTACCTTTAAAGGGGATCAACTGGTTTTGTGCTTCCAGGAGAGTGTTCTTGAAAAACTCCTACCACTCACTAACTCCTCTATCCTCCATGGAAGCTTCCGACGGTATCCCTCCCAACTGAGTTTTGAGTGAGCTGAAGTTTGCTCTTCTAAAATCCAAAACTTTTATCTTAGTACTGACCTTCGGCGTGCTCAGCAGGATCCCAGATTCCACAATATTGTGGTCACTGCAGCCAAGGCCATCACTAACTGAGATACTGCAAAGTTTTCAGGTTTTCATGGTTCGTGAGCAGCAAGTCCAGCAGTGCCTCATCCCTGGTTGGCACATCTAACATTTGGATGAGGAAGCAGATACCTGCTCTTCATTACATCAGACCATTGGTTGTGATGCTGCACTACAAATGAACTTGACTGTTGTTCCTTCTGTTTTTTAGAGGAATGTTTTTGAGCGCTGAAATTTCGCCATGTTTTATTTTGTGATCTGCAGCTTTCTTTCCCTGCTGCATCTGTGGGACAAGTCTTTTATTTCAGGGTTGGTTTTTTTTTCTCACTTACAATCTGTGGCATCTTCTACCTACACGTTGTAAGTCCTAAAATAACCGTGTAAATTGCATCCTGTCTACAAGTACCGTTGTTGGGCAGATGATGTAAGAGATTGATGGGAAATGTGCCAGCTCTTTAGTTTTTCATTCAGCACTGCCTTAGTGCACACTTTCTGCTTTCAGATGGAGCTGTTGTAACAGTTCTTGTGCAGCATGGGCTGCTTCTGCTTCTGGCTTCGGGGTTTCTAAGGTGAGATGCCGTTCACCACGTGGCTAGGAAAGGGAGAAATGCTCTGTAGAAATGGAACTGTGTACTAGGACTCTTCTCTACAGAAATACTCCCTTCTCCTGCAACCTGAATGGCCTCAAAAGGAAGCAATAGCAGCTTCTCACTGTATATTATCTAATTTCTAAAGCATTCTCTGGCATGATTTGAAAATTGTCTTTGAAACTTTGCAAGCAGAAAAGAGAATTAATCTTGGCTCATCTGTGGTTTAGGGTAGGAATGTGCAATGTCGCCTATTGTAACTGACTCTTTTAAGCACGCTATCTCTTAATTTTGATTTTAAAGATGAATTTGGAGCTAACTTTGAACTTGGCGGAATGGGGGTGGGTAAGGTTCAGGGCCATAAATCCTGATTGGAAACTGATACTTTCTGAAGTCTGTAGTCTGACACCAAAGTTGCTGAGATAAGTGAGCTAATACTCAGCTTTGCCATCAGTGGCTCCAACGCGGTATTAAATGAGTGCTTCTGCTGGTAGATCACACGAAGGGGCCTAACTTGCTACATGTAAGTATAGGGGGAGGTCATTTACCTCAATCTGTACCTCTACTACAACATCTGTTTCCTTGCCCTGTCCATTTCTCTGTCCTGTGATTCTTTGGGATGTCAGTCCCTAACAACTGCTTTTGAGAGTTGATTGACATAGATTGTTCCAAAACGTTAGCAGCCCAGTGAGTAGCAAAGCTGCTCGATGGGATACTCTCTGTTACTGCATACATGTGTACCGAGGGAACAGAACTGTTTTATTATTTGTGACTGCCTTCTGCTTCCTTCAAGTCTGCGTTTAAAATGTTAAGAATAGGGATTTCCATGGCGCTAGTATTTATTTATAGTGTCATGACAACGTGTCACTCTGCTGCCCTGCCTTCTGAGCACAGTTCCAGAGGCCGCCTGGTACATACCATTTACTTGCATAAACTGCAGAAGTTGAAATACTCCTGCAATAAAATTAAAGTTCTGCCAAAAGCCGGAAGATACCTGCACATTCAGATTGCCAACTGGTATTCTTTCGTTGCAAGGCTGTTGCCCGTTTATATACGCTGTTACAGTGCGTTGTTATTTAGCAAACTCTGAAGTTCACGCTGCTTCCAGTTCACCTATTTCTCTAGTGTTCTCACTGTGCTGACCAAATCCAAGCTATCTAATTAACACTTGAATTTGTTTTTCCCGTACAGGGGTCATACTTTGGATGACAATGAGGGAAATAGCATATTCCTTTAACAGAGCATGCAAAATAGTTTAAAACAGAAATAAAATTATCTTTCTGGTTGTATATTTTTTATACTTGCCTTTGAATATTCTGCTGTATTGTGTTTATTTTTTTCCTTGTTGGCAGCGATTTTAACACCTTCCAATATTCCCTGGTATTCTCTTCTACGACAGTTTTCTCAGTCTAAACGAATGTTTTCTTTGGCTTTCCTTTTGTTTAAATATGGGGAAGACAGAGGACATGTTTTGAATTGAAATCACTGAACTAGAAAGGCACTACGAAAAGAATTGACTGCAGTAAAGCTTCATGTATTAAAATCCAACAAGTACGGTTCTTACCAAGCATAGAAAAGCAGAAAAATATATACAGACTCAAAGAATGCGTAAAGGAAGTGAACATGGAAACAGTTGAAATGAATGGGAAGGATTGAGATTAATAGTCTTTGGCATGAAGCTAGATGAGAATGAGCCGGGGTGGGGTAGGGTAGGGTGCTGAGGGAATCATAGAATGGTTTAGGTTGGAAGGGATCTTAAAGGCCACCCAGTTCCAACCCCCCTGCCATGGGCAGGGACACCTCCCACCAGCCCAGGTTGCTCAAAGCCCCATCCAGCCTGGCCTTGGACACCTCCAGGGATGGGGCGTACACCACCTCTCTGGGCAACCTGGGCCGGTGCCTCACCACCCTCACAGGAAAGAATTTCTCCCCTATATCTTGTCTAAATCTTCCCTCTTTCAGTTTAAAATCGTTCCCCCTTGTCCTATTGCTACACTCCCTGATCAAGAGTCCCTCCCCATCTTTCCTGTAGGCCCCCTTTAGGGACTGGAAGGGGCTATAAGGTCTCCCTGGAGCCTTCTCTTCTCCAGGCTGAACAACCCCAACTGTCTCAGCCTGTCCTCACAGCAGAGGGGCTCCAGCCCTCTGATCATCTTCGTGGCCCTCCTCTGGACCCGCTCCAACAGGTCCATGTCCTTCTTATGTTGGGGCCCAGAGCTGGAGGCAGCACTGCAGGTGGGGTCTCCCCAGAGCGGAGCAGAGGGGCAGAACCCCCTCCCTCGCCCTGCTGGCCACGCTGCTGGGGATGCAGCCCGGGATGGGGTTGGCCTTCTGGGCTGTGAGCGCACATTGCCGGCTCATGTTGAGCTTCTCATCAACCAACACCCCCAAGTCCTTCTCCTCAGGGCTGCTCTCAATCCATTCTCCGTCCAACCTGTATTTGTGTTTGGGATTACCCCAACCGATGTGCAGGACCTTTCACTTGGCCTTGTTGACCTTCATGAGGTTTGTATGGGCCCATCTCGCAGGCCTGTCCAGATCCCTTTGAATGGCAAATGGTTAAAATGGAATGGAAAAGGATAAAATGCTTGCAATGGACAAACATATGACTGGTTTTTGTAGTCAATATTCTAGTTGTAGTTTTTTAATACTCTACTGAAATCAGTGGAATATAACTTAACTGAAACAGCGATGACACAGCTCCGTGATGTAGTGCTAGGGAGCACCTGGCAATGGGCCCTTCGAGAAATGTGGAAACATACGCAATTAGAATTGATGGAAAAACACTGAAACTTAATCTGATTTGAAATCATCAGAGGCTGTACTAAGTATTGAGTGTTTTTGATAATACAGAAACTCACAAAAAAGGAATCAGTAACATAGCTGCTTTTAACGTTTGTTCAGCAAATAGGGGCTGAGCCAATTTCTTCATTTAGGGTATTCTCAGTAAAGCAAGGAAAAGATCTTTAAACAGTCTCCTTTGTCTGCAGTGTTTCCAAAAACCTTTTCAGTCTTGAGTCTACAAATAACTTCTTGATTTGGGTTTTTGTTTGTTTGTTTGTTTGTTTCTCTTTGCCCCCCCCCCCCCCATTAACCCAGAGTAGGCTCAGATATAGTTTGTAGATGAGAATAAGACTCATGACATTGATTTACCTTTCCTCCTTCATCTATGAAAATGACAAAACTTCCACTAAATCGTCCAGGTGATAGGCCACTGTGAGGAGTTTCTAAGGACAGAATGTGTATGAAGAAATGGAGGCTAGAAAGGCCAAATAAGTCATTTTGTTTGAGCTGGCAGTTGCGTACTGCTGAATGTTTGCTCAGCTTCTCTTTATATTAATTTTTCTTACTGCCTTCAACAGCTTATTTCACACTTTATCTAATTTATTTTTATTTCCTACTCTTTCTGTTTCACTAATGAACAAAAAAATTGATTTAGTGACAACTTCTGCTGTAACATGTTAATTCCCTCCTCAGTATGATGCACCAGACTTCATCCTTATCAGTATCAGTAACTCCTCAGCTCGTTAGCAGTCATGTGCCAACTAAAACCCGGCCACAAAATAAACCACAAGGTCAGCAAAGGTTACTCAATCTTCTCAGGGATCTCAAAGTCAACAGACTTGATGTTTTCCTCAAGTGACTAAACGAGTAACACACAAATCCTTTAGAAAGGATTCGACACATTTAATATTACTCAGTAATCAAAAAACACTTTTCTTTTTCAAGTGAATACAGTGCTCTTCAAAGAGACAAGTCACAGCTCTGAGAAATGTTTCCTATACGTGGAAAAGATGCAATACACCCAGGGGATAGAAATGCTGTCTCTCTTACTGTTGTACCCGAATATATACTTCAGAAACAATGATGTGTGAGAGGGCAATTCTGCCTTCACAGCAAGAGCTTGGCATCTTTTCCGAAACTGCCAATCAGGATACCCAGCTTGATGGCGGCTATATTGAGATAGTTAATATTATTCTGGACACGAAGAAGAGATTGTCTCATTTCCTGTGTGTGTCCCGAAAGAAGTCGGAGCGATGATGGGAGGCCCTGAGAATTTACAGGAGTCGGTGGCCGGCACTACATCACTCTGTCACGCTTGGCCCAGCTTGTTCCAGGTAACACGAACTGTATCTTGTGATTCCTCACGCCTCCTATTCAGGGTTGCTTGTATTCCTTTGATCTGCTGGTTTATGCAACCTCATGGCAAGATATGTGTGTGGGTGTGTGCTTATCTAACAGGTAACATCTTGCAGCTTTATTTAGTATTTATGTTATCTCCCTCCACACATCCCCATCCTCTTGCTGAGAAATACAGTTTGTTTGCTCAACTTTGCCCCAATCCTCATGCTTAGTAACAGAAGTTCTCTTCAGTTTTCGACCAGTCTCACCCTGCAATGCAATTTCTGCACTTGCAGTTTTTCATTTCACTTCCATCCTTAAATCCCCAGCCTGGGATGGTAAGACAGAGGTATTTATTAACTTGTGATCTCTGCTTCTTCAGAGGATGCTGTTGCATGGTAAGTACTCCCCTCTCTCAACAAACAACCTCTAAAGTCTGTACAGAAAAGATGAAGAAAAACGAGACGATAGTAAACCAGAAAACAATGAATCTGTTGATTAATCAATCAGTAAACACCAGTCGCAGTACACACAGTCACTAAGGGGATACCATTTAAATGTACCGGCTTAGAAATTTGACACTATTAATCCATGATTAATCCAGGAAAAAAATATTTCTGGTTTTGCTGAAACTGTTTTCCAGTCTAAAACAAAAATAAAAAAGTGACAATATGCAAATCAAAACTGCCTGCAAAGACAACATGCGTGGTAATGAAGACTGTCAAAAGTAATCTGAAAATCTTTCCCCCTTGAGAATTATGATAGTTACCATAAAGTTTATTTATTCTCACTAGTTTATAAATAAAAAGTACCCAGTTAGTCTCTAATCATGAAAATGCTAGAGTCTATTCACATGAGTATAATTACTTATATGCACAAGACTTCCAGGCTAAGCTCTTATAAACTGTTTTATTTAACATTAACATTTAACATAAGAATTTATGATATTTGTAACTCTACTTGTGATACAATACTTAATAATCTGATGTGGTGGAATGGTTCTTTTTACAGCTGTAAAATTGTTTCAGAGCTCCTGAAAATATGTATGATCAGTAGTTCCTTCCCCCTCTGTGGAACACCTCAGGTCAAAGTTATAAAAAAAAAATGAATTACTTTACTTAAATTCAGGGGGTACACATAAACAATCTGTTAATGGATATTTTCCTAATAATTTTTGTCTTTCAAAGCACATATTAAACCTTTTCTTTGCTCCAGCAAGACGAGTTTTTCTCAAATACAGCATTTTCACCCCACTCATGCAGCTGCTTTGTTGCATGCTATTATGACACAGAAGAAGAAACATTTAGATTCAAATCTCACATAATCTTTGGGTAATTTGCTTTACAACCCACTTCTTTCTTTGTATCTGTCAAGTGTTCAGGATATGTGAATAAAAAGGTTGGGCTTGGAAACTAAGATTCTGAAGTTTGCAATACTGGACTCTTGTTACTGAACTCATTACACTTTGCTTGCTCTAACATACTTTACGTAGAAACTGTTGGGATTTGATTAACTTTAAGGCAATCTTCATTTTCTTTGTAATGCCATTCCATTTTTGTAGGTTTTCATTTCATATTTTCTCACATTTGGAAAGATACCTTTTTCTTTCTACATCTATAGCAAGAGAGAGATAATTATCTTTGGAAGTTATTATAACCAGAAAAAAAAGGAGGTGACAAATCCAGAAAGACATTGTCTCTATCTCTGATACACTCTGTTAAACAACTGGAGGCACCGCAAGAGAACGCTTACTGAACTGACTGAAGCAGAAATCATTATGTTTTCTTGAGGTATTTAGTGCCCAGAGGATCAAGTTTTGCACTGATTTGCATTCTATATTGCTAGTGGAGTTTTTCTTCTTTTTTTTTCCTTTTTTTTTTTTTTTTTAGATTAAATGATGTGCAAAACTGCAAAACAGCAAATTTGGATATTCTTCTAAATTCCAAAGTTCCAGGTTGATTGTGTTCCTGTAGAAGCCACTGACTTAAAAAAATAGTCCTTCAGAAAAATAGTTAGTCTACCACATGCTACACGGTGTGCACATTGTGCCACAAATAGCAGAGAACAAACGGTCTTATCTGCGTATGTAACATGGAAGTTACAGATCTTTGTCACTTGTATTAGCTGAAGAGATGGAAACAGCAACACTGGAAAGTTAAAGTAATTAAGAACGGCAATAGGGAATTTCTAGGAACTATTAAACCCAAATCAATCAATTAATTCCTATGTTTTGTTCAAAACTTGATATTCTTTCTCAAACCTAATACTTTTTCATGACTTAGCATTTGATTAACTGTAGTTTTATTGGTATGGTTAACTTGTAGTAAGCCCATTTTCTGTGGCAGCACTTCTGCTTTTTTTAAACTAAGCTTTGCTAATTTTTGCTTATTTAGGATCCTATTACATGTAATTGTTTTCAGTTTTTACCAATAACAATTACTACAAATGAGTATTAAAATGGACAATTAATGTTTTCAATTAAAATAAGCTTAGTTTCTTTGGGGGGGAGGAATCTTGGTTTGATGCCGCTATAAGAAAGAATGACAACAGGCAAAACGCGACATGGATAACGCACAACTGGCATGTAAATTATGCAGCATCACAGTAGATTCTGGCTATGCACTATGTCATTGAGGAAAATAAACAGCCTTCTTATGGGAAGGACTGAGAAATAAAATTAGTTCAAGGTACAGATATACATTTAGTAACATCTAAATATAAAAAGAAAAGCCATGCTACGATTAGATTTTTTGGTTTTTTTTTAAAAAAAGGAATAACAGAAAGAAAAGAACAGGATAAATAGAGAACATTTCACCCAGGCAGAGGCTCTAGATGCAAGAGATGCATTAGATGGAAATTAATTTAGAAGTAGAGGCCCATTTGATGGGTATATGTCCCTTGTCATTGCCTGTGAATTCACAGATGCACCCTTGAGTAAAAACAATAGAGTAACAATTCAGAAAAAACAACTCCATCAAAGTTGTTTGGGTTGGGTTTTTTTTCAGCAACGAACCTGTGCATAAACCACCTCATTTTGAACCAGAAAAAAATATCTTTTCATCACGGAGAATAGGCTTAGGAGAAATGCTAAGACGTTATCTGATGCTTTCCGTTATCCTGTGATGGAGTCAACCAAATTGATCGCTGACTTATTTTCTACCTTATTCTTCCATCCAAGGATGGATGCATCGTAGTGTCCACAGGACACTGATTACAATATTTAATTATCCCTATAGCTGTGCAGATTTTCCTAAGATTTTCTTTGGTTTTGTTTGAATTTAAATGCAGACACTATTCAGAGGCAGTATTGAAAAATCCAGCTATTACACGAGCGGTGAAACTAACTGAGCTTGGTTTTCCACAGATCCGCTTTACTTTCCTGTAAGATGTTTTCATCTTCCTTCTGTCCCCCGTGACACTCCAGGCAGGTCAAAAGCACCGGAGTTGTGGCTGATTGGCAGCTACATATACAACTGTCGGAAAAAACAGGTATATTACAGGGATCTGTGTGCCTTTACCTCTGCTGATGTCTTTCTAGCTTCTGCGTTGCTTAAAACTCATAAAAAGTGCCATTTTAGTTGAAACTGGTAATTTATGTACAGGGGGTAATGTCTGAGAGAGATGTAATGCATAATTGCGTAAACCTTATTTCATATGGAAGTAAAGCTAAAAATTACCTGGAAGATTGGGTTTTTAATTACAGCATCACATTGGGATACAAAAAAACCACCTTAGCTCAGATCTTGTTTTAGCCTAAGACACTCTCCATTGCCCAGAACAAGATATTTAGTCTCTGCATACCTTAGTTCTCCATCTGTAAAATGGAGATAATTATATGTTTCTAAATCTTTTCTATTTTAACTGTCAGCTTCTTAGGATAGGCACAATCTCTTGTTAAATGTTTGCATTGTACTTAAACTGGAATTCTATCTTACTGGATCCTCTAAGCAGTGCTTAAATGTAACCAACTACTAATGTGCATTTGACTATGACACAAACAAGGTCAAATTGGGACATTTAGATGAGTTTTTGGCCATTCCTTCATCTTATTTAAAAAATAAACCAAACCCAAACCAACAATAAATCCAGCACCCACCACCATCCAAAAAAAACCCCAACAACAGCAAAAAAAAAGCCCAACACAATGAACCTTTGATTCAGTAAAATTTTAGCCTCGGTAATGACTAGTATAAATTTCAGAATTTTGCCTGTACTTGGTGAAAAGTAAGATAACTTCGCTAGTGCATCTAGAACCCGTGAGGCACTCATTGCCCTCACTGAGTCCTGACTTGACCTTACTCCTTGTGGAGAAAAACCAAGTTTTCTCTGAGGACGTGAAGCACAAAATTAAAAAAATAATAATAATTTAAAAACCCGAACAAATAAAACCCTACACAAACCAAAATAAAGACAGACTACTTGCGTAGATGATGAGGGAAGCGGTTTTAGCTTGCAACAAGAACAGTCATAAGTGATCACAGCTGGCACTAATGGAAACTCAATTGCCCCGTGTGCTTTCCTTTCCCCAGCTCTGTTTGGTCTCCAGAGTCTTTGCATAATTTCCTTACTCTTTTTTTTTTTTTTTTTTTTTAATGCTACTCTGAAATAGCATGCACCTGTCTAGCAGCAAAAGGTTATGAACCATTTTAATTTTGGATTACTGATGAAGACTGAGCAAAGGCAAAATTACAGAAAAAAGATGCATCTGGAAAATATGAAAGACGACGGGCTTCGAAACACTGTGCTGAGAATAGCTGATCAGCGAATGAAGGTGCGTGCAGGCTTTGTGCAATTAGCATTGCTTATAGCAGTGTAAAGACATTCTAAAACAGGCTAAAGCCTGCGCTGGCAGCCAAAACAGAAGCTCTTGAAGGACCGAAGCGGCTTAGCAGATGCTGTAGGTCTTGGTTAGGGCAATTTCGCAGAAGGGTGGGCAATAGCTTTCCACCTTCACCCTTTTCTTTGGTCTACACAAATCAGTCCTACATATCGTACATTGGTGTATTGTTACAAAGAGCTGTTTCTCAAATGGCCTGAGTGACTGGGACTACTAGCATTTTATTTTGA
The DNA here is from genome assembly GCA_017639485.1 of Pluvialis apricaria. NCBI lineage: Eukaryota > Metazoa > Chordata > Aves > Charadriiformes > Charadriidae > Pluvialis > Pluvialis apricaria. The sequence continues at coordinate 7,286,671 of CM030010.1, forward strand.
CAAACTCTTGATTCGGCATATCTCCAATCGCTGCCTGGTATGGGTTTGAATTTATCAATATCAAAGAGGCTGCAGGCAGAAGCGCTATGATGTTACTAAAGATTATGGACTTGGTTCTCTTCTCGTAAAAGTGGCTAGCTGACCTGCAATTAAATCCTGTGGTTCATGGTCACACCTGACGTGGAAAAAGTCCTGTGAGCCTCTGCAAACTGGATCAAGACAAAAGTGGGTAAAGTGTGGTCTGTCTTTCATCCCTGAGGAGTTGTGAAGCTGTGGCACTGACAGGCTGAGGTGTCACATAATGGATTTAGTCAAAGGCTGAGGTAGCTCTTCCTGGGGAACTCATTTGGTGCCTCAAATAACTTCTTAGCTGTACAGAGAGTGCCCTGTGCTGAGAATGAGAGTCCAGTAGATTGAGGAAGAGTGATCATTATCTCCAGAAGCTTTTGACAGGTCCACTGGCACAAGAAAGACATAGTTAAGCTGCATTTCATATGCATCAATTGCAAAATTATGAAATCACGGCACACGTATTCTAGTGAAATGTTTAGCTGAGAGCGATAACAAACTGCAAAAAGTTTTATTTTTCTTTCTACTTGTAATCTCATAACAGATGATGGTGCAGACTACCTTGTATCTTCTAAGATTAAAAAAAAAATAAAAAAACCCAAATATCCACAGGATGTTTGTTCTACTGAGTACTAAATTATTTAGTAATAAGCTTGAAAAGTTAACAGCTGTTGCAACCTAGTTTGAACCTAGAACTATTTGGCTGTTTGAGGCTAACAGTAGGTCAGCTTTGCATGCTTAATTTTTTAATGCATGCTTTAATTTTTTTTTCATTGGAATGAGTGGTTTTAAGAAAACTGAGCTGGGCTTGGTCGTTCTTTTAAATAATTAATTTGTATGTTTATTAACTAATTAGCAGACCAATCATAAGCAGCTTTGAAGATTCAAGTCCTTAAGGAGAGTGTGATCAGAGAGTATTGATATCTACTGACATCAGAAGAATCAGATTATGGTATGTCTTGTTCCTGATATATGAAGTGTTTTGCATATTATCAAACCACGGCAGCGTCAGAAAAGTCTGCTAAGCTACGCAGTCTGGGTTCTTGTATTTCTAAAAGGAATTTGTACTGCTGCCGCTTTGTCCAGTGTCAGGACTTCACCTGATACGTAAGGCCATATGAACACCCTTCTTCCTCACTGACATGTTTTGATCCTCTTCAGCGTTCTTAGAGGGGCAAGCAAAACCAATACATTCCAACTATTTAAGAAGACAGTGGCCAGAATGAAATCTATGATACAGTTACGATATAATCATGTAAAGGGAAAGTCCTGCACTTTGACCCCGTGTAAACAGACATTTGTCAGCAAATTTATCTGGATTTCTCATACCCAGAAAATGCGTCAGTCCCATAGAAGCCAAACTGCTATAGCAAAGTTCTGGTGAAGTCCGCTTTGGCAGGTGAGTCCATAACACCCCCTGGTTCTGCCCCAGAAGAATTTGCCACAGATGCAGAATCTTAATCAACCCTTAGCAGCTCCAGTTGAAGTAGCAACAAGGATCTGCAAGTAAATAGCTCCTTCTCTAGAGGTCTTCACCTTCCTCAAAAATTTCAGTTTTGTTGGGGTTTTTGATTACGCTTTTCTCCCTCTGGCGCTATTTTCTAATGTTTGTTCAACTTCTGGTACCATTTGTTGAAAGTGAGTGTATCTGACAGAGATTTTCCTCACTAATTGATCAGTATCGCTAACGTGGTTACTCTCAAGCACAGGAACTGATTCAAAGCAATGATGTTCAAACAAAAAAATCCCTCTTTTATTAACATTTTGTAGCAAATTCAGCTGACACAATAAGACAATAATGGGGGTGGAAAATGGCTTGCTCTTTTGTCTTTGGGTGTAACTCGAGGTTACAGCTAGCATGTGTGAGTGGTAGAGTTATTACTGTGTTTCATTGCTTCCTAGAGAGATTTTATTCTATATATCTAGTGACCTAACAATTTACTTGTGGACTGAATCTACTTAAGATAATCTTTGGTGAACAACTATCTGACTAATAAAGAAGTCAGACATAATATTACTTAAAATGTTTTAATTGAGACAAGAATTTGAAGCTATTTCATGATAACTAAAGATCTCTTGTGATTTTATGGGAGAAGAAGTCATCTGAAAGCAAAACCCAAAGTTTTTCACTCTTTAAATGATGTGGAATAATTTGAGCACATTACCTTTTTTGGCAAAATTTACTTAGTATTGTTGGCTAGTTTTGGTCAATCAGATTACCTTTTTTGATGACATATCTTGAGGAAATTACCCAAAATAAAAGTTAAAAAGCTGGTTGCTGAATAAAGCAAAACTAAATAAAATAAATGTTAAAAAACTCTCCAGTACAAGATTTGGAGATTTCCGTGCTTTTATTTTGGTGTGGTTTTCTTCTGATGCCAGCTTGAGAAAGGTTATTTTGTTTGAATCACAATTGTACAATCTTTCGTGATATTTCCGTGCATATTTGTAAATAATCTCTATGAACTTCTTTCAGTGCTATTAACCAGCCCTTCTATTTTTGTCTAGCAGGTTTCAGCTACTGTGGGGTTTTTTCTCATACGAGGAAATAGATTGACAGGTTGACCTACCATACAGAAATATATCTGTCGTGCCTGACATACAGATTCGTTACTTATGAAGAACCTGCTCTCCTAGCATACAAGATGAGTTATTTGTTTGTATCTCTTGCTTTGATTCTTTTCAGACTTGTTCATTCAGGCCCTGGTCTCAGTGGTATTACTTGGGATCGGCATGTGCTTAATGATGAGTTTTGTTTGGCTGTCACAAAGTATACCAGATAAGAAAACATTTCAAAAAAGTAATCTGTTATAATTACCTGTAACTGTCAGTATAGAGAAAAGTAACTGTCAGTATAGAGAGAAGATCCATAGTTAGTAAAAAGATGCTCTTTTTTCTCTTATTGATTGATCTGCTCAAATAAGTTATTACCAATTGAGGGTACTAATTTTTTCCATGTATATTCTTACTGAGATACAACAACACTCACTAAGTTAGGGGGTTGAGATTTTTCTGTTATTTATTAACGTACCTTAATTTGGTATAGCTCTGTGATGTCCAAATAAAACAAGCGTCAGGCTTAGTTCACTGTGCATTTGTTTTATGCATTGTTAGTAATCTTTTTGTCAGTGCTACTAATGCCTGGGGAATCACTAAGAAAGATCACTACGTAGCACTGAGCTACCTTAGTGTAGGGACTGCCAGATCTTGTGATATTTAAAAATTTTTAAGGAGGAAAAGGAAGAGACAGTGGAAATAGAGTTGTAATTTGAACGAGTGACTCATAAAATCCTTGGCACAGTTATGGATACCCTTATTTAGTTCATGCGTGCCTTTTGCGTGATTGCAGGTATATTGAGAGTAGCAGAAAACTAAGTGCAGTTGATGTCGTGGTGTTTATTCTTATTTCAGTGGTTTTCGTCATCTATAATGTGATTTGTTCAAATGAAATTTCCTTTCTAAATTTTGCTGTCACCCTTTCAGTGATTACTAGAATCATTTTCAGATGTGTCTCTCCGATTGTCATGCTTTTACTTACAGACAGATAAAACTGTGGGCAGTAGCAGAAGAAAGGAGAACATTTTTCTTATTTAAATATTCTTGAATCTGGAAGCCTGGGGTAAGTATAATCTCTGTTTCCAATCTAGTGAAGTCTGCATACAAAATACCAATAAATCAGATGGAGTTGATCACTATGTCACAGAACTGGGGCTAAAACATGGGTGGCTCTTAAGGGAGAGAGCAGAGGCTTTTTACTCCATCACCTTCTTCCCCATGTGGTTTTTGCAGCAGTGGCATTCACTAAACGTGAGGTGCACTCCTACTGTGCATCTCAGAAAGAGCAAATGGAAAACTGTTGAAAGAACAGTCAGGGCAAAATTGCTGTATCTTCCTCATAGACATACCCATTACTGATGAGTCCAGAGAGTATCTGTGCCTTATTTTTCTCTGTGCATAGGAGAGACAATCTAGATTTAGAGGACTGCCTAGGAATGCCATGAGCATATTTTCCCGGTATTGTTAGACATGTTCTAATGCTTGTTGATGAAATTCCATGCGAAAAAAAGTCAATTTTTCTCATTGAGTCACCAGCTGTTTAATCTGTGTGTGACTTTGTTCAGATTAACCTGCATTTGCATGACCATGTCGGGTGTATATGTGTCATTGCCTTTAATGAGCATGCATTTGTGCACTTTAGTTGCACAATTGGCTTATTTCAGAGACAAGTTGGAGGAAGCAGCCCAGAAAATATGCTGTCACTGAAGCGCAAGGTGAACTTCAGTGTAGCGGAATCAAAACTTATAATGAAGATGATAATACGTATTTCCAGTCTGTTGAGAAAAAAAAAAGGAATACGTAAGATACTGTCTGCAATGGGTAATACAGAAGGCCAGGGGGATGAAGGGATTTTTATTGTTTTGTGTATGTTTGTTTTCTCCAAATTCCGCTCTGAATTTAAGCAAAAAGAATACAGCGTGCAACTGAGTTTTGGACGTGTATGTAGACTAGCAAGTAGAAAGGAACCAGGGTTATGCAGAGCACGGTGTGGAGCCTGGCATGTGTTGGAGACCTGGATAAGAGGAGTTATTGTGGGAAAGGAGGTGAGGAGAGATCATGCAGGCTGAGCTTCTTACTCCATGCACTAGAAACAGATTAAACAATATGGGGACTAGTTTTTCAAAGCAAAGGATGGCACCTACTGCTATTTTTCCTGTGCTATTTTTCTTAAAGTACATTTCATCCCACCATGCATATGCTATCTTGTTTTCTGCCACTGACTTCTGAAGCTATTCTTCTGGTCTTCTTCCTCCTATATGTACTCTGTTTGGTTTCTGGGGGTTTTCCTACTTTTTTTATTCCTCCTGTCCTCATCTGCTTCTTGTCATTGATGTTCTCATGGTAATTCTCTGGAGATATTCAAAACCTGCCTGGATTCTTTCTTGTCCAACCTGCTCTAGGTGAACCTACTTTGGCAGGGGAGTTGGACTAGATGGTCCCTAAAGGTGCCTTCCAACCCCTACCATTCTGTGATTCAGTGATCTAATTTGGTTTGAAAAGACTGATATATTTTCTTTTCATTTTTTTCTTAAGTATAACCCCCTATGTCAGGATTTACCCATTTCTCCTCTACAACAGTTGAATTTGCCCACTCTTTTATTTCCTACTATGTTGCTGTTTACTTCCAAAACTGGAAAATGTTCACCCTTTGTCTTCTTCCCTTTCCAGCTTCTTGAAAATACTGTTACAGAGACACTTTTTAAGGATGACTCTTTTTTTTCTTCTGTGTAATCCTCAAAGGGCAGCCATGACTTGAGAACTGTCCTCTTGGAGATCCAGCAACACCAATGCACAGTATCATCTTTGAGTGTAACGTTGGAGGTGAGAAGTGATTACAGTATACTGAGTGTAATATAGTATATAGAGAATAGTAAATGAGATTTGAGAACACATTTTGGATATTAGGCTCTCAATCTTATGGGGGAAAAAGGGAACATTGCATATACACGGAGCCAAGAGTTTGTTGCTCTCCTGATCAAAATCTTAACACACTAGTCAAAATACAATAAGGATATTATTAATCCAGTAATAATAGTGTTACCAGAATAGTGGTGAGCACAAGCTACTTTAAGTCAGATAAGCCCCATTAATAATAACTAGAAAACTTACTGAGTCCCTTTTCTCTGGTGGTGTGTTCATCCTTTTGATGATCCTCTGTGTCCTACTGTTGACGGCACCAGTGACTCTGAAGTAGAGAGGTTGGGGGTGTCAAAGCAAACCATCTTTGTCTCAAGTTCCTTGTCTCGAGGAAAAGTTTGACATGGGGTGTGGGGAATGACTTCCTTCTGGGTCCTGGAGTCTGCTGGGGCTGTCAGACCTTTGCCACCCAGGGCGTTCCTGGTTCTGAAGCCAAAATGGGTCAGGCAACAGTCACCAACCACTGCACAACTGTTAAACTAAGATACAACCAGCTTGGGTTAAGGCACAGACAGTCCTGAGACCCTGCACTGTGAGCGTGGCCAGTGCAAAACCTGGTGCCTTCCCCTGGTAATAGGGAGAATTGTGTTTATGGGGCTGCACAGGGGAGCTGTGGGATTGCGTGGGGGCTCGGCAAGACCCTGAACTCCAGAACTATATCCTCGCTATGAGATCTATGGCTCAGAGCTCACACTGAAGCAAAATTTAATGTCCCCATTCTAGGTAAGGACATCCGAGTTCGGTGTCAAGATTCCGTGAGCAGTGCATGGTTTGCTCTTAGGGGACAAGTGAAATCTTGGGTGAAAGCCGAAAGCCTGCATTTCCAGCCACTTTGTTTGTTGTGTTTCTGGGGAAGGTCTGTTCCTCTGGAAAACCTAGCTGCCAGAGCAGCTTTGCTTGAGTCTTCTCATTTCGCTGTGTGGAGTTGATGGACAGGAGAAGTAGCCCAAGCGAGGTAAGTTCTCATTTTAAGATCTTTTCTGCTTGTCTGGAGTGGCAGGTTGGAAAACTGGACAAGCTTTCTTCTCACACATGCCCTGTCTCTTTATCATGTGTCTTCTGTTTCCATTTGAAATCACTTTGACATATAGTAATTTTCTTTTGAGAGGCAAATACTCTTTTCAAATAAGTATGGAAAAGACAGTGCTCAATAACTTAACGAAAACTTCTTTGTCACTGACTGGACAAGATCCAGCTCCTTCTTCCTTTTCTCTTTTACCTATTTCTGATTACTGCTGCTTATTCAGACTTGTCAACTGTCATGTGTGTTCCTGCTGTGTTTGAATGAGCTCTACATACCTGCATGAAGCTATGCTCAATAAAGACAGGTACAAAACCCCCCAAAACTAAGGTGATTTAGGTGACTGGACTTTAAGGCGACTTTTCTGTGGACACTTCTGCTGGGAGGACCTACTTGAGAGGGAAGGAAGACTCTCAGAAATGTACAATTCCTGTCATGCTGCAAGGGGTAGGATCTGCTTGGGCAGAAGAGGTCTCGGAGACCCTGGCGCAGCCCCATCAGGAGGTCATTTGTGCTGATGTTAATATTGCAATGGAAGTAATGCAGTGAGGTAGAAGAGGAGGGATAAACCCTGGATAGGTGTCATGTCCTTCTTTGATCTTTCTGCCTTTTCCGTCGTATTATTCCTAACACCTTTCCTGTTGCTTCTGCTAATAGCAAATAAAGTAATGATACAGTTAATAGTTAATCTTCTATGTGGAGATTCATGGCTTTAACAGCAATAAAATGTTCTTGTTACCAGTGTGAGAGCCTTGTTATGGCTTTCCCTCAGTAGGCTAGTTATGTCCTGGTTTTGACTAAAATGAAGGATTTTTCAAATGGAATTTAAATGTATGGCATATGGACACACTGGGAACAGGCATGTTGCAATCCTCTCCTCCAAAGCCCCTCTTGCACCCTGGGAGCTGAAAACCAAAAAGGTAGATAGCTGAGTTGGAAAAGAAAATCCTATGCTGTGTGAGAGACAAAACTTTAAGTACCAGAGGCATTTACACATCTAACTGTGGACAACTATAGGTTTTAGACATTTCTGAAGTCTTGGGTTAAAAAAAAAAAAAAAAAGTGGATGAATTGAGGAAAAAGACTTAGTTGCTTGAACTCAAGTAAACAGCAAAATCCAAATGAACCTAGTATAAATATACATGTAATCAATGACAGGCATTTTCCAGCTCTTATTGCCCTGTATGTTATTAGCCTTGTATTTTCCTCCAGGGCTTTGGATGAAATTTTAGAGTACACCAGATGAACCCTAGAGCTTAGATAAATATGCATAACAGAATGCTTAAGAAAAATCTTTAAACTAAGCCTTAAACTTATTGTGACATTACTAGAAGCAACACTGTTTCTGTTGGAAAGGTTGTTTGTATGCTTCTCTTAAATTGCTTTCTGTGTAGTTTGGTTTATGCTGTTATAGGCTGCCTGTGAACATGAATACTTTGAGGTCATAGGTATATTATTAAGTGGACCAGACCAGTACACTTCCATTTTCAGTCTGCTTGCAGAACAAATGCACTCGTAACATTTATGAATGGCAGCTTGTAGTTATAAGAGTCCATAAAGACAAATAATTTATACCACCTTATTTTTTCAATCCTGTTGTCAAAGAAATAAGCTTTTGTCCTCTGGTGAATACACTTGCCACATAATAATTAGCTTTCAGAAAAAAAAAATCATCATAAATATTTATAAAACATTGTACCATTTAATTTAGCTTGTAAAACCCAGAGTTCCTTCTGATACCTTCCAGAATTTGTAGCTTTCTGCAAAGCAGACATAAGCTAATGTGAATTCGCAATGAGAGGTGCTCATGTTCGGGTAGCAGAGCGGTAGCGAGACTGAGGAGGGAGGGGTATCCAGGTCAGGTGCTCCTCTGTGAGAAGTGTCAAACGCAGCAAATACACACCTGAACCCTGTGGGGTCAATGTCGTTATTGTAACTGCTGCCCGGGTGGGGGATCTGCATCTCTAAAAAGATGGGCTAAGCCGGCAGCAGTAGTAGTGGAAGGAGCCTGGGGAGGAAGGAAAAGGTGTGGGTGGATGTGCCTGTGTGCTGGAAGGAGCGAAGCCTGTGGGAGGTATCCAGGCTATTTGTCTGGAGTGCCCCAGTGTCTTACCGTAGTGAAGTTTCTGCGTTAATGGAGCCTCTTGTCACAGGACAGGCATCTATTAGCTTGCAAAGAGAGCGCAGGTAAAGTCAGACCTAAGGTGAAGCAACTGATGTTATGCAGGTGTTGTGTTCAAGGAGTAAGAGGCTATCTTCTTCTGCAGTAGAAGAATGTGACAAAGATCTCTCGTTAGGTACAAGTTAGGAGGAAGAAGAAGGAGTGCTTGAAATAAAGCAGATGTAGGGTGGAGAAAACAAAGCATCTTTTCTGATTGGATTCTGACGAAATGTAGGAAAACACTTCCAAAATCTTTGTGGTTTACAGGGTGATAGCAGTGCCTCACTGGTTTAGAGAGTGCCACAAAGACAATCACGTTTTTCATGAGGAAAAATGGGAATTCACTTTTTGCTGTCTAAACACCCTTGTTCTCTTAGCCCTTTCTGTCCCTCTGCAGGTAAGTAGCCAACTGGCTTGGGAAGCAGAGTCTTTGCTTCTTGTTGGTAAGTTCAACTGCTGTCTCATGGGAGCTCCTTGGTTTGGCTTGTTGCGATGCTGAAGGCCGTACAAGCACACGGCAGCGGGGAGGTGGGGAGCTGGGCTGAGCAGTGGGAGGCGAGGGGAAGGGTGGCAGCCCCAGTTTGTGCTGGCCAGGCCTGACTGGTGGTACTCTAGCATGGTGCACTGAGTGTGTCTGGTGGCAGGAGGTCCCACGTGTTGTTGATCGCACCTTCTGGCCACATACAGAGCTGTATCTGTCTTTTGGGTTTTGGTCAGTTATGGGATTTTCTTAATGGCTTTGAGGTGTCCCTGAAAATGTAGCATCCATGTATGTCGCAAGGCTGTCTCGGGATGCTCTCCTAGCATAGCTCTGTATCCTTTCTTATAGACAAAGCCTGTTGGGCACAATTTAACTGTAAAGAAGTTATGTAATAGCCAAAAGTTTAAGAAAAGGATGTTTTTCCCTGCTTGACGTGGTTGTTCCTCACAGCTACGTGTTATCAAGAGTTGGTCTTCTAGAAATGTGGCCCCGTATTTTTGTCTTTCTCTATTGATTTACCTTTCTTCTTAGTGGACTGCTTCTTATTACCGTAGTCTTTCCTCCACCTCCATCTTTGTATTTGCTTTTCAAGGTATTTCTCTCTCTCTGGATATGTATTCTCTGTGCACCCTTAAGGGTCCTGTTGCAATACAGTAAGCAGATATCCTTCATGACGGTACAGACTATTAGCAGTTACAGCAAAGAGCCAAGGAACCCTGAGATGCCTTTCGCCTCTCACTGAGCAACGCAGCGTGTTTAAAAACCAAAACGGACAAAGAAGCTATTACAGACCAAAGAAATGGCATCATACACAAAAAAAAATTACATACTTGCAGGGAGGTAAAAAAATCCCAGAAATATTTCATGTAATATTTTATGTCTTCTAAATGAAGCAACCACTTCTGTATAGCACATGGTATACAAATACTATGTTGTTTACAACTGCTGGATTGCTATTTCAGTACAACTGTTCTGCGTTTGGTGTCATGTGGAACTGTACAACATATCTGGTGTGAAAGAAAATGTGCTGTTAAAACCAATGAACTGTATGTTTTAGAAGCTGAATCGGTCACAAGAGAGTTGATGTTAAGATTTCCAAGGTTTATTTGCTGGCTGACAGAACTAGAAAATGGTGAACTTCCAACCTGATTCTAAACGGTATACATGGTGACGAGTAAACAAGGACAAAGGTGAACAATTTAAGAAAGGGAACTCTAAAGAAACAAACAAATGTGTACATTGAAAAATGTTGTTATTGTTGACCTAAATTCATATGCAGGAAGAGAATTTCTTTAACAAGCTAGATGAGCCTAACAAGGGGATTTACCGGGGGGAAAGGGTGAATCTTCAAGGATAATGTGGTGCTGCTTATTGCTCTGCGAAGACTGCAAATGCACAGTGGCAAGCAGGATGTGTCCAACCTGGAGATTAGCCAGGGTGGGAGTTCAAAGAGTGGGATCATGGCTGAAGGAAACACATAGAGGCTTTAGGTAAACTGCAGCGCGTGTGTTTGGAAAGGAATTAAGCTGTCCCATTCTGACATCAACTGCTGCCTGTTTAAATGACTAATAAAGCAGAGGACTACACTTCCAGCTTGCAGTTGCTTCTGAGCCGCTTGTGCACAATCCTCATGGTAAAAGACCCATTACTTCTTCCCTTTTAAAACCTTTGTAACTGAAGGGATGAAACCCTGAAATCCTGTTTGCCTTCTCCCTGCCACCCCCCCATCCACATTTTCAGGTGGGCTTTTGTTCAGATCCTTGCTGAAAACTTGCTTCTGTGAAGCTTTGCATTAAACACTGCGCGTTGGTATGAAGGGGTTAACAAGAGTGGGTGTCCTCAGTGCCCTGGGCTGCACCTGGGGCTTGGGTGGGGATAAAGGCATCAGACACAGCTGTGGAGAAGGTTGGCAGCCTTCCTCTGGACACAGGCAGAGGGGAGAAGGCTTGCTGGGGGTAACTCCTCCAGCAGAGGTGGGCTGCAGAAGGTCCTCTTGTCTTGCTGAAGGAGCTCAGCTGCTTTGGGGGCCGACTTGAAGAAGGGAGGTGAGCCAGCAGCTCCGTGGCAGCAGGAGAGGCCAGGCTGACCAACAGGTAAAAATCTCTGGATTTTCTAATTCAGTTTCCTGAAAAGGAGGTAGAGAAAGAAATGTGTGTAAACATAATGAAGGAGTTATGTCTTGCTGGGATTGCTTCTGTTGGTCTTATTACTGTCCTGGAGAAGATATGTCATAATGGTTTTTGATATTGTTTAGTGAAGCAGAATCTGGACTGGCTACTCTTCCTTCTAATGCCCACCTCCAATCTGTTTGTGTAGCGGTCGGGACTCTGTGCGGCAATTTTATGACAAGCTTTTATTCATTTGCTTTGCTGTTTGTATCCTTGTTACCTAACGTCCTGGTTTGAGGTAAAACAGAACCCATTTTCCGTTCAATAATTCTACTTTGCAGCTTGGCCTCTTCTGACTGCTGAAATTAACAGCATATTCTGCAGAAACTGTTCACTCTCAGAATGATAAGACCTATGTTTATAGTTGATGCCAAGGATGATTGATATGTGAAGAGGAATAGGGTGGTCGCTGTTTCATCCTTACCGGCGTCTGATCCTCTAAAACGGGAGGAGGGACCCCTCTCGCAGCTGCACCAGCATTTTGTTGGTGTGTGAACAGCAACGTGCACTGAAGTTCAAACAGAGCGGCGTTCTGTAGTTCTACCTCTCGCAAGCAGCGTGTTGGGTATTTCTCCTACCCAAGCGACGCTGAGGGCAACCAGGCACGTAGACCAAAAGGCTGGATGCAGCTCCTTCAGCCTGAGAGGCTGACAGCTCAGCTGGGCCAGTTCCTAAGCCGATAGTAAAAACAGAATAGTAGAGACATCTTTGAACAGATACTTTAAGCACAAGGAGCCAGTCCGGTGGTGTGATCGCAAGTTGAAGGAGGAAATTGCAGTCTTTCTGAAATCCATTTATATTTTAATTCTAGCTAGGAATAACTGCTCTTTAGATGCTTCAGAGAATACTTACAAATCAGCTTCAGACTGCAGTTCCCTTACTGTCCCGCTGCTTTGGTCATATAAATAGTTGTAAAGGTAATATTGCTCCAGGTGTGTCAGAGCAGATATATGCAGTGCTGGGTGACGACTCTCAGCTGTGCAGTCTGATGTCATCCCAAGGTCTGAAACACCGTGTCCCTTGGGTGTCTTTCCTCCGTCTGGTGTCATTCCGTGTCAGACCCTGTGTTTTGGCTATGACCGCAGCTCCCACACGCAATACTTTTGTTTCAAGCCTTTATGTGTTTGTGTTCCCCAGGGAAGAGTTTTCCTTGCTGATTTGTGTACCAGGCGACCATGACAATCTTGCAGCATGATACCCAGTTTCACTAATTCAGGCTGGCATGCCATCTGCACTATCTAAAGGTCAGTTCAAGTGTTACTTGTAATTCTGTGGCTTCTTAATAAGAAGCACTTTAGTGGTACACTGATTCTTGTTCCCTGATAACAGTGGCAGTGATCCAAGTCCTGTACCAAAAAAAAAACCCAACATCTCTCGCCTGGATGAAACCTATATGTCTGATAGCTCAGGAGCTGCTACTGCATTTCTGAACACTCGATTTCGTTGCTCTGATCTCATGAATTTTGCCTGATGTTGATGCGTGCGGTGCTTTCCAAACCCTCTTGTCTCGGTTATGACAGTTAACAGCGACCCCTTGTGATGGCGAGAGGAGGTTTTGGCGTTCAGGGTTTCCATGCAGGCAGCCCAGGTTAAACAGGCTCCCGACCTGCTGCTGGCTGGAAGCGGGTACGAGCTCTGGGAGGTGGCTCTGCTCGCTACCTGCAAGGTCTGCTGCTGCGACGGGCAGCAGCGTTAGAGTGAACAGCAGAAGGAAAGAAAGAAATAATGTCAGAGGGAATCTCTGATATCTGTCTGGCTGCAGTGCCGGACCACCGGCTTCTCCCCCACGTGCTGAGCTCCTGCTGGGATGTGCTCCTGAAGAGAGCCTACAGATAGAGTTAGGGAAGTGAAGCACCTAAATGACAGACAGAACCGGACTTTTAGAGGGGAGAAATATGCACAGAGGTGTTATCTAGTCTCATAAAGAGAAATGGTGAGGAAAGAAGTGAGTGGCCAGCAGGGAGGGCAGGACACCGGCCCCTCCAGGGGCGTGCACGGTAGCTGTTGCAACTAGAACTGAACCTGTAAAAAAAAAATCTCCAAGATTCCTTTTGGGTTTGTTGTTGTTGGCTTTACTGGTCCCATAGTGTACTTTGAAGGAGGGGCACTTTGTACTGGTGAGGTCTAACTTATCAAAGGAAGATGATGTTGGAGAAATGTTCCATCTCGCCAAGTGTAATAAATATTTCTCCACACAACGTGAATGTACCTGCACGTTTTGAGCTGTATGAGGTGCTTCTGAAATTCTCAGGAGGAAGCACCAGCAATAGATCATGAAAGAGCTGGAATTTGCAAAGGCAGGAAGGTCTCTGGGCTTGAGGGCCAGTGTTATGGTTGCCAGTGTTTTCCAAACCTGTGGTGTTGCCTTGCCCTGTGTTGCTGTTGGGTGCTCCTCTTGATTTGTTGCGTCTTTCTTTTGAATGTGGAGCTGAAATATAAAAATATTGATGGATAAAACCTTGTTAAGTCATAAACATATCTAACATAATAGCTATTTATTATTAGTTAAATAGAATGTATGGTTGGCTGTGTAAATCCTAATGAGAAGACACTTCACTGAGTTTCTACTGTGTAGTAGTCCAAGTGCTTAGAAGGAATATTAGGAGGAAGAAAACTCTTCCTTTAACCTATGATGTTCCCTGAAAGGGAAAGCAACCATAATTCAGTTTTATTTCATGCATTCTTATAGTCTGTATACTCTGAGTTGCTGCATTATTAACTTCAGGCTGTAGAGTTTGATATCATCTTTACCTGTTTTATCGGTCTTTGTAATGATTTATATTTAAAGTTGGTTGAAGGAGGAATAGAAGAAAGGATGATTCGAGCTAATACCTGAAGTAGTAACAAAGGTTTTAAATTACAGCTAATGCTTTGCTGCCTGTGACTTTATCTTTTAAGATATGAAACTGCAAATTAACATATTGAGAAACCCGTAGCAGTGATCTCTGCAAAGCTTGTTTCTAGCGGGGGAAATAACATTTCTTCAGTGTTGTGTTGCTTTAGAAAAGTGTAGAAGGAACTTCACTGAAGGACACAGCTGACAGTATCGCTGTGTAGTAACAGACATGAAAAGCAATTTCAGAAACAGGGCAGTAAAAATAACTTGTCCCCGGTTCAGACACCAAACTGAAAACTTCATTCATACAGCTGCATGAAAGCTCCTGTGTCTTGCCAAACTAAACACCAAAAAAACCCCAACCCCAAAACACCCTTGGGTCAAGTGAACCTTAAGTTCATCTTGAAAGGAAAGCGTCTTGTTTCTTTTAATTAACAAAATGGTGAAGGAACAGAACTGAAATAAATCACTACAATTCACAACTCCTCTACACCTTTATTCAGTGCTCCAAAGTGCTAAAACGGTTGTCCTTTGTGTAGGACATCTTGATAAAAACTCTGCTTTACATAAAGGACTCTGTCTTCCCCCCCCCCCCCCCCCCCCCCCCCCCCCACTTTTCAGTTTCAAAGTCGGAGCTGGCTGCTGTGTAAATCTGTCTTTCAGGACGTGCTCATCTGCTTATCTTTGGGTAGGGGCTCTATCCTAATATTTTTACCTGAACCTGAATTTCTGTCCCTGTTCCATAACTATCTGAATGAAAGCAGGAATGTGCAGCTTTTGTCCCCTGATGCTGACCGTGCTCCTAACGTCACAGTGCCTGTGTGAGATCTACTTTTCCGTTAGATAAGACTGAGCTGTTTGGATGGACGTTTTTGATAATGGTCACATTGGCAGGTGCTCTGTTGTTGTCTCTTATGTGTAGGAACAAAGAAAACACGAAAGGATTGTAGAGAGAATCCTCAAAGGCCTGGACTGGTGCTGTGTGATTTGATTCTGTTCTCGCTTTACAAGCACCGGACCAGATTGTCCGGTTTGACAATCTCAGTTTACCTGTTTGCTGCTGGTAGTATTTGCAGTCTTTCTTCAATGCTGCGTACATGGGAAGCTGGTCCTTGGTTCATCTTGCCCCGTACCCTGTCTTTGTCGGTGGCCATTCTCGTGGTCCTGAGGCAGTTTCGGTTGGCTGTGCCCCAGATAACGTGGGTCTGTGATCTTTAAGCGCTTTAGAAGCGTCAGTGTCCTGTTGTCTCCAGTACCGTTTATTCTCATTCATTAATATCCTTTTATTGTGTGATTTTTCACATTGAGACATTGGAAAGCAGTGAAACATCTCAGCTTTTCCCACAGTGGACGGAGATGCAGCAGGGAAAACATCTGCTAGTCTTGGCTTCTCCAAGGTTCCCGTTACACCTTGATCTTCCAGTAGTTTTATATTTATAGATTCTCTGGCAAAGCTTTCTGCTTTTAATGTGTTTTAAAATAAACCTTAATTTTTGATGTCTGCAAATTGTTCCTCAAACACTCCTGGATAATCTTACTCTGCGCAGTACTTGCTGGAGTTTGTTCCTGCTTATTTTCCTCACTTTTGTACGACTTCAGCCTCCTGGCGTTCAGAGCCGTCCTTACTTTCCTGTTGTACCACGCCAGACTCCTTTTTCAGCTCTCGTTGAGGTAAACGGTACAAGCTTGCCAATACGACATCTTTGTACAATCTGTGCTCCGTGCTAAGAATTGCCTTTTAGCTGCCTCCCTTAGCTCTCCTTAAAAAGCTTGCTCACTTCGGTGGTGTTTGGATGTGTTTGATCGTGGCAGTGAGAAGTTTTGGCTTTTGGTGCTCCTACAAAGTTTTAAAATTAAACTCTCCTGTTAAATAGTATGTCTTCAACGGTATTGTCACTCATTGGGTACCGTGTACCACAAAGGACAAGTTCAAGAGCTGCTTTTGCTCTTAGAGGCTCCTGGTGTGTGTTATGCAGTGAAGGAGTCGCTGACAGGGCCGCGGCTGAAAGATGATGTACATCACGTGGGTGTGCGTGAAATGCCAACGGAAATGGGAATCGGGGAGAGGACATAAATACTGAAAGGGAGGGTGCTGGGGGATGGGAACAGTCTTTTTTCAGTGGTGCCCAGTGATAGGACAAGAGGTAACGGGCACAAACTGGAGCACAGGGAGTTCCATCTTAACATGAGGAGGAACTTTCCTTTGAGGGTGGCAGAGCAGTGGCACAGCTGCTCAGAGAGGTGGGGGAGTCTCCCACACTGGAGACATTCCAAACCCGCCTGGACGCCGTCCTGTGCAACTGCTGTAGGTGTCCCTGCTGTGGCAGGGGGGTTGGACTGGATGATCTCCAGAGGTCCCTTCCAACCCTGACCGTTCTGTGATTCTGTGACATGTGCCCCACCTATCTTGGGGCAAGGTACTATAGAGTTAACCTTGTGGTAAATGAATAATACATTGGAAACATGGAGCAATTAAGATATTAATTGTGAATTACTCTGAAAGGCTCTGTTCACAAGAGCATTCCTTCTTAAATTTTCTCATCTTATTTGAGAACCTGTAGGTGTTTGGCCATTCATGGATGTTGATGTGTTGAGCTATTCTTCATGGGAAAGTCTACTGAAGCACAGTATAGAAATGTGAGATTTTCAGCACTGTACGCTTGTCCCTGGGCATGGACTGAACGGTTCAATATACCCTCCATACTTACAGCATCCTTTTTTATCCATCTCTCTATAAAGTTTGTAAAACTCATTTGTTCCAAGCTTTCCTTAGGACTCTAAGCCTGGTGTGAGAGATCAGCCAAGTTGGACACTCGTGAGTTTAACTGAAGACCATTCTTTTCTGTACAGGGTCCTAAAATGGATTGATTTAAACAAGTTTCTGGCAGAAGGGTTAAACCACATATGAGTATGGGGGAGGATATTTCTGCCTTTTCCCGAGGAAATTGATGAGTTATAGCTAAGAAGGGGAGGGGGGAACAACAAAACCCTAAAGATCAGCGGTGCTTAAAATAACATGCTTCACTCCAGCTATAGGGAAATTCATCTCTGGCATTTAAAGTACTGCAAAACTGTACGTTCTTCTTGTCTGAGGGGTGACTCGGTAATGTCGGAATCCCGGTACAGTCTGAGCTGAATGTCAGCCCCTTAATGTGAGACCTTTTCTCCGCTTGTTTTACCAGTAAGCGCGAATACCGTTGCCTTCTGGCAATACAAATCCGGCCCCTCCGCTGCCTCCTGCGGGCTTGCGCTGCGGGGCTCGCAGAGGAGGGACTTTGGCTGACCCGCAAAGTGGCTGTAGACTGTTTGGCAGGGGGTCGGCAATAGGATTTATGAACCTCAAGGAGACCTGAAGAAGTGAAGGTGAAACAAAGTGCTGTCCCCGGGAGTCTGAGGAGGCTTGGTCTGGAGTCTGCCTCGCTTCCTCATGATGTTAAAATACCGACTGTGGGATTTTTAGGATGGCCAAGAGGAAAGCCATGGCAGCAATACAGTGATACGTATGGATTCTGGTAGCCCTGTTAAGGAGGAAAATAATTTCTTCTTAGGAATGATATCAAGGGCAGCCCAGAAAGGTTTGCTGTCTACCTCCAAAGTAAGATGGGACTTTAACTTGAGGAGCGCAGCTCTGATCCAGCTCTCGGGGCAGAAAAGCTTGTGCTCTGAGCAAGAGCGAGCCCACACTAAATCAGAGGAAGCCTCTAGGCTACGAATTTCAGTGTCTAACATACTTGAGACGTGGCCCACCAAAAGGCTCTGAAACTGTTATTAGGATATACTAGGACTTAAGCAGAACCTCTCTGTGCCTCAGCTGCTCTCTGCCTTTAGTAGCTGTCGTCTTCTGATTTTTTTTTTCAAAATTCCTCATGTTTCGCTTCTGTGCGTGCCTGGCTCTGAGCTGCTAAGGTGGTGGTGGTGTTGTGGGTTAGGTGCTTGGGGAGGGGGGGGGGGAGTTGATTTTGTGTTGTGGTTTTTTTTTTGTCGTGTGTGGCTTTTTTGTTCCCCCCACCCAATCACAGTTGTTTTGTTGCTCTTGTCTTCTTGGGACAAAAGGTCCTTCTTTTGTCCGTTATCTTTTCCCCTTGCCCGGGTCAGATGGCTTCCCGGCTTCCTCAGCCGCAGCTCTCGGGGTGGGTAATCAGTCAGCGATGTGGCTTTAAACGCTTTAAGTGTCTAATCTGACTCGGGCAAAGGAAGCTGTGATCTCCTGCTCTCCAGGTGTTTCTAAACAGCTGCATGGAGTTCTTGGAGAGGAGTTCTGCGAAATTTCAGTGGGACAGAACAGTGTTTGGCTTTAAAACAAAAAAGCTCAATGCATACAATCAAGCTCCAATTATCACACTAATTATATTTTTAGCTTTTTTTTTTCTCTGCGAGTTGGGGTCTTTCCCCCCAGTGAAACTCAAAGAGAAGTTCCTGTCATCTATATGGCCGTCATAAAGCCTTAACTGTTTAAATAAGGAGGCATTTGAACTTTTGTGCTATAAATTACTGTCAGTGCTTCAAGTTCTCTAGAAAAAGATAGGAAATTAGAAAACAGAAACTTTATGAAGCAGCAGCACAATCTTTCCCCGTGTGTTTCTTCAAAGTTAAATGCAAGCTCTGAAAGCAATTCTTCCTGCTTCACATGTTTTCCAGTCGGTACGCTGGGGATTCTGTGAATGAGTCACGCCGTCATTAATTGGGCTTCTCGGTGCTTTTCCTCGCACCGAAGTGTGATCTCTGAACATATAAGAAAATAAGAAAGTGAGAAATGATCATCTGCAGCAAAAAGTTTAGAAAGGCTCAGCTGCGATAACTCGAAATGAAACTGTTTGCTCTCGCTACAGTGACCACAATGCCATGTTCTTACTGGTGGCCTCCACTGCTGTGTGACTGTCACCGCAATCGGGGATAAACCCCTTAACAGCAGCGCAGTGTTAAGAAGCGGGCGTTCTCCTTACTGCAGCGATGGACACACGGGGCATCGCTGCGCCCAGCGTGCATACCACAGCGTCTAGCTGGACCCCGTTTATTACACTGTGAGCTTTGCATATTCATGTGACTTATACATACGAAAATTATTTCATCAACCCCTCCCAGCCTCACGGGCACTTGCTTCCTTAGCGGTGGTCCTGAGAGCCCTTGGTGGTTTCTTTTCTCTGCTTGAAGGGGCCGCCTTGTTATTCTTCGGGTGAGCTTTGTGCTCCGTCCCGCAGATTCCTTTCGTATCAGTCTCGTAATCGTGTGCTTAACCTCCCAGAGCGACTTGTACTCGCCTTCCCCTCCGGTCTTCACTTACAGCCCATCCACTCCAAGTTCTTTGCAGTTGTCTCTTTTTACACTGTTTCCATTCTGTCTGCAATTTAACCATCTCAGCACCCGCCTGAAAACCCAATTTTGTATTGTGACTGCCGCAAATACAAATTTGAAGCTTCACACACTCACAAGTTGGGTGTTATGATTGGAATGCTTCCAGGGATCAGATTGAGCAATGGATGTTGGGCCTTGGTAATCAATAAGCTCTTGATTATCAGCAAGTTCAGAAATGTATGAGGGGAAAATAATAGCTTTCTCGTAAACTTTTGTCTCCAAGATCAAAGGAAAGAGTTCATTTTCCTGCTTTGCAGCTGTACTGCATATTGTGCATCTCTGATTTTTCTCCCCCACTCCAGCTGTGGAAGAATGAGTAATGCTGCTGAAATCTATGCCTGCTTCAGCGTGCTTGGTTTAACGGGCACTTCGTCTCTTTGATATTTTTACAAAGGCTTGTGTGGGCCTGAAAGCCATTTAATGCTAAAAATTGGCAAGAGCTATGAAAAGAAACTGAGGCACCCACCTCTTGCTGCCTGCACCCCCAGCAGCGTGGCCAGCAGGGCGAGGGGGGGGTTCTGCCCCTCTGCTCCGCTCTGGGGAGACCCCACCTGCAGCGCTGCCTCCAGCTCTGGGGCCCAACATAAGGACATGGACCTATTAGAGCGGGTCCAGAGGAGGCCATGGAGATGCTCCGAGGGCTGGAGCACCTCTGCTGTGAGGAGAGGCTGAGAGAGTTGGGGTTGTTCAGCCTGGAGAAGAGAAGGCTCCAGGGAGACCTTATAGCCCCTTCCAGTCCCTAAAGGGGCTGCAGGAGAGCTGGGGAGGGACTCTTCATCAGGGAGTGGAGTGATAGGACGAGGGGGAACGGTTTTAAACTGGAAGAGGGCAGATTTAGATCGGATAATAGGAAGAAATTATTGACTGTGAGGGTGGTGAGACACTGGAAAAATTCCCCAGTTCAAGGCCAGGCTGGATGGGGCTTGGAGCACCCTGGGCTGGTGGGAGGTGTCCCTGCCCAGGGCGGGGGGGGGGTTGGAATTAAATGCTCTTTAAGGTCCCTTCCAACCCAAACCATTCTGTGATTCTAAGACTTTTTTTGTGTGGGGTGTGTGCAGAGTTTTGCTCTGAAGCGCGGAGGCTTGGGGTGCTGTGGTTTGGCAGTTGGCTCTGCACGCTGCACAGCAGCTGCTGTGCTCTGGCCAGAGCTTGCGAATCCCAAGTCAGGAGTCGTCCCAGGCACTCGGTTATGCCTCTGTCCTGGAGCCCTCAGACCAGGCGTGAGTGTTAAATATTGAGTGAAAGAAGTTTTATAGGATTGTCTGTTGTTGTTTCCACCTCAAACACCATTAATCAGGTACAATTGCAGTTTGTGCTCTGCTCCAGGTTAAAATGACACTTCATACGTTGCAAATAAAACGTAGATTGGACAGAACAGCAATGAGGTTGACTCAGATCTGCTCAATAAAACATTTAATTCTACTAGCTCAGAAGCACTTTAAAATAGAAAAAAAATCACTTCCACATTCTGCTGTACAAAGCAGATGGGTACTTAACCAGAGCCCAGCAAAGGGCCAGGAGGAGGATTAAGGGACTGGAGCCTCTTTCATCCGAGAGGCTGAGAGAACTGAGACTGTTCCCTCTGGAAAAGAGAAGGCCCAGGGGAGAACTCCGTCAGGTTTACGCACACCTGATGCGACGCTGTAAAGAAGGCAGAGACAGGCTCTTCCCAGTGGTGCCCTGTGGCAGGACAGGCAGCAACGGGCACAAACTGAAACACATGAAGCTACAAAAATTCTTATCGCGAAGATGTTTGCTGCAATGGGTTTCCCAGAGAGATTTCAGTCTCCATCCTTGGAGATAGTCAAGAGCTGCCTTCTGCCCTCACCTGTCCCGTGCCTCAGGGTATTGCTTTGAGACCTCTTATTAGGGATGTGCCAGCTACTCCAAAGCTGAGAGATGAAGTTTGTACTTGTCTTTAGCCACTTAAAAATCTGTATTAAGGAGTTAGGTAAAACATATTAGCAGTAACTATGAGGACTTGAATGACACTGACAACATCATTGAAATTCCCTATTTTAAAATCTTTGGCTCATAAAATAAATCATCTGGCCAATGCTTCTGAATGTCTTGGGACTACCGTTGAGTCAAATGGCAACGCTCTGCTCTACCAGTGTGTTAACGGGGTTAAAAACGTCACCGGCTTGGTCTCGGGTATTGCTGTAGCTGTGTGTGGGACGCAGCTTTAATGGTGCTCACTGGACTTAACTGGGTGATGGCAGCTCCTGGTGCTTCCCCCAAGGCAGCACGTAACGTGGTCCCGCTTTCCCCACCAGCGGCACAGCGGGAACTGCCTGTGCTTCCCACACGTGGCTGCTACTCTGCCCTCGTCTTCTGCCGTGAAGAATAACCTGGTGTCGTGTGTTGCCCAGCAGCACTCTTCTTGCGAAGGAAAAAAAAAAAACCCAAACCAGACATTCTCATACTTTCAAGAGCAGCTTTTCTTTAGCCGAGTTGGAGTCTCTTCGCGGAGTCATGAATGAGACATTGTTCCTTTTCAACACGATGGTCTACATCAGCCCTCAGTTCACGGTATTATGAATAAAAGTATCCTAAAGTGGCGATATTCCTGTCCTTCACACTTCTCGCTTTTAAAAAAAAACTGTTTTCAGGTAAGTAACTTAAGAAAATGTATTTGTAGGGCAGGCTTTTGTCTTTACTGGGAGCTCTTAGCAACTGAGGAATGACGCCAGGCTGCAGCGCCCGCCTCTTGCTGCTGTCTCGGGTTTGTGCCCACCCGAGAGGCAGGGATTAAGCCATCTTGAGCAGAACTGCCACTAAGCTTACCCTTCGTCGCGCAGGATGGACCTTAGCCTGGGATCCAAACTGCTACAGAGTGTGCGGTACCTTTTACTCGCAGCTCTGGATTCCTTTAAAGCTGTTAAATAAGAAAATGTTAATGCTGTGCCCAACGTACAAAACCCTCTTCGTTATCAGGGTGACTATTGCAGCTTACAGCAAGAACGTGGTTTTAAACCCATTGATTTCAGCCTTTTTCTATATGTCATGAGATTCTCACCTGCATACGGGCAAGACAAGGCCGAGGCGTGTCTGTGCCTGGCTCCCGGCTCTGTCCCTGTCATCCACCCGTCTGCATCCTACAGCTGCCGGGCCGGGAGCTGCTCCGTTCCGTGCACGAACAGCACTCCAAGTCCAAACCCCGCACCCCGTTCCCCCAGAGGGCGGAAGGCTCCGGCATTGCTCCCGTGCCCGAGAGATCTATTGCTGTACCCGTTCTGGGCTACAGAACTTTGAGACGATAGGGGAAAAATTCCAACGGAGGTGGAGCTGAAAGGATGCCGGGCTATGTTAAAAATTCACCGGTGTGCTTAAACTTAAAAAGTGTCCCTCCTCCAAGGAGGAGAAAACAGTTGTCTCATTCCTTTAGCTTACCATCAGGGCAAATTAATGCTGGCGAACTTGCTGAGAGGCTTTGTTCTTTTCCAGTCAGCAAAGCAGCTGGACGATCCACGGGCGAACTATCCTGTGCGGACTCCTTCCAGGTGAACTTCTACTGGGAAGTCAACGCAAGAAGCTGCCACCGAAATACAACCGCATAAAAAGCCCAATGTATTTATCACAAACTCAGAAACCGGCACAGCCGTTCCAGCGCGCAGGTGCACGATCAAGGGACAACTATTCACGAAAATAACTATTCAGGTGCTTAAGAAAGGAAGAAACCGCTTTACAGAGCTTGGGGTTTTTTTCTCTATGTATTTTTGGGACTTCAGAAAAAAAAAAAAACCCTCAGTAATTTACAAAGCTGATATTATGCGTTTAAAGAAAAATGCAAACTAGCGAGAAGGCTACTGAAGTTTGATACCCATCAATCTTTATTCACGCCGGCCCGAGGACTTTTTAAAACACCGTTAAGCGGACACACGCTGCCATCTAGTGAGCATCTCCAACAGAGCTGCCGCTCCGGGGCGGGGGGAGAGGACAACGTGTCGCTCGGAGCAAGTAACTTAATACAGTACAAAACATATACAGATTTAAAAATGCTGCACCGAATGCTTTGTCAATTGTATATTTATATAATAGAGATACACAGAGCAAAGCTAAAGTATTTTATTAATAATTTATTGTCAGTAAGAAAGACGGGCTAATGGTAATTTTCAGTAAAAACCTTTACAAGACCATTGGATCACAAATATACAGACACTATAAAAACTGTGTCATGGTGGTTTTGGTTCTAAACTGGTATGGAGAGGGGTCCCCGACACACTTTCCAAGAAGGGAAAAAAATGTTGACGGTTCTAAAATACAGCAACCCATTTAAGACATTTCCGTGGAGCTGACCCAGAAAAATATCAGACCTAACCTATGTACAATTGGAATTGGGTGAATATGTTGATTTTTTCATAATGAAATGTCAAACCGTAGGGGTTTTTTTTGGGGAATACATACAGTGACGCCCTGACTATAGTGAGCCAGGGTGCTAGTTTTTAATGGCACACTAACACCACTAGTTTCAGTGGAAAACAAATTCACAAAATATCTACAAAATCTAGTTAAATCTATTAAAATCAAAACTGTACATAAAATTTACAAAAAAGTAGGAGGAAATTAATTGCATTAGAACTATATAAATATATGCATCATGCTAACATGGAGAAGTGGTATGTGATTTATTTATTTTTTTTAAACATAGACGATGTAAGTACAAAAAGGATGTTGAGGAATGGCACAGCCAATGGAAATCTTGGAACCATCCAATTACAGTAGGTCAGGAAATGGAAATCAGCTGATTTAGTGAAATGAATCGCATGATCCAATGCCGCCATGCCAGTTTAGCTCGCTGAAACAAAAGCATTCACTGTGGCTGGGAAAAAGGAGAAAAAAAAAAAAAAAATTAAAACCAAAAGAAGCGCTTTTGAAAGTTCTAGAATTGATAAAGTTTTTGTTAAGAGTCCAGGCACTTTTGTCGAGCGTGTCAGACTTCTGTATGTTGCTGGGAATCAAGCGGAGGAATTTTCACATCTCCAAAATGCCCATCGTCTCCACTCTCGTAGTCGCTCATCATGACTTCAGACTCCATCTCGCAGCATGCTGACACATCGGAGCACGAAGCCGTGGAAGCATACACAGACATGGACATGTTGTCTACAGGGGGTGCTTCAAAGTCTCTGCTGTACCCTAGCGCGTAAGGAGCGTAAGGTTCTCTGTAACTGCCGTTGACACCACTGGTTGTGGTCTGAGGTTCTGACATGTCTGCAGGATAGTGGTGGGGAAGGTACTGGTTAAGGTTAAATCTCTGCCTGCTTCTTGCAGAAGAACCCAAGCTACCTACGGCCGGCATGTCTCTGGGTGGCTGTATTGACTCAAACTGGTCGCTGTATTCGGGTGGTAACGGTGGAAGCTCATCAGGTGCAGGGAAGTCATCAGGTGGAGGTGGAAAATCACTTTCTATGTCATAACCGCCAGGGTAATAGTCTGTGTCGATGGTGTTGGGATCCGTGTAGAGGGGAGCTGACTCCTCAACCACTTCGTAATTTGGATACTCTTGGATACCCGGCAACTGAACGCTTGGCATCCAGTCTGATGTATCCCAGTGATAACCTGAAAAGTTAATTTTTTTTTTAAAAAAAAGTAGTATTAGTACCTTGTCTTCACGAAAGTCTGAACTGAGAAGTCAACACGTGTATTAAGACAACGCAATCACTGTGATTAGGACACTGGTTGTTAATGAGAGAGCAGTTTGCCCCAGTTCCACAAAAGACATTCACCACAAACCAACTTTACATTATGCCATGCATTAGATACTGCGCCATTCACACCTGAACTCTTCCGTTTTCTCAGACACCTCACCTAACGTGGGAAGAGCTGTAGGTCACCTATGGAATGTGCTGTCACAACAGACAATGGTATAGAATTGCTCACTGCATAGATAGCAAAGAACCAACAGCCTCCCTGGTGCAGCTCAATTTTTAATCAATTGCTGTCGAGTAGTTCCAGTTAGGCTGGTAACAGCTGCCTGGTTTTCTTAAGAATATATTTAGCATATATAAACCATGCTTTTCTTACATAAAGTAATGTCTAATCGGTAAAGTATCCAGACCCTTTAAAGAGACTTTACCCCTTAACTGAATTGTAAAGTTAATTTCACAAAATGCGGTTAGCTCTACAGTAACTGCCACACCTCTGATGAAAATCTTCGACTATTAGTAAGGACATTCCACATTCAAATACAAGAACAAAACAGGAAAACCAAGCTTTAATCATGCATAAATGACCCAACTTCATCCTCTGTTGCAAACTCCCCTTGAATAAATTTGTATTCGTCTGCTGGAAACTAGATGCAAGCCTAATCTGATTAAAAAATAATTGTTTTTCACATCTGAACACCAAAAAGGAATATAACACAGAGCTGTAATACGGTGTAAATCTAGTAAAGAGTCATCACTGCAGACAAATGCACAGCAAGCAACTGATGGTGAGTCTGTGTTAAAACCAAGTATTAACAGAAACGTTTTGGTGAACATCAACGAACTGCATGCAGAAGTCACCTCTTGAATTGCTGAGGTCAGGAACAGCAAAAGACTCTTTAGGTGGCAGAATGAGAAGAAAGGAGAAAACATCTGTAGTTAGGAATCAAACAGTGGAACCAACGCGAAGACAAACAACGACTGTCACTACGATGTTCATGCTGCTTTTGTCCGGTTTACTTAGCAGTACTAAAGTTGGCGATTTTTACGTTGGCGTTAGCCTTGAGCTGTAGAACCGTCACTGAGTCAACGTGCAGCCCACTGGGCCCACGGCTGCGTAGGGGCAAAATCTGCAGCCTGTAGCTCACCGAAATCCTCGTATCGGTAGATTTAGGATTTCTGCTAAAAAGACTTGGTAACAAGACTTGGTCTGATTCTTTTATTTCCTTGTATCCCCTCGGGTTTCAATACAGGCCTGCATCTTTTAGGACTTATACTTTTCAAACAGCTCATGCCAAGATGGGAACTCGCCCTTCAGCAGCTGCCCCGGGTGTGCGCTGGGGGACCTGCCTCCCTTCTGCAGCAACCCCAACGCCTCGCACTCCGCAGGGAACTTGGCCTCTGCTATCCCACAAATTTTACACCTTTCTTTCTTCAGGAATCTATATTCGCTCTTGAGGTCCGTAAGGATGGGCGATGCCTATCCTAATACCAGAATCTTCTACAAATTGATCACTTTATTTATTCTTGGAAGACTGAAGGGACAGAGGTTGACTCTTGGAGGAGGTTTCCTCCTTTTTTTTTTTCTAAGCTTGCCTAGCCCAGACAAGAAAAGTACTGTCCACACTAAAGGAGATATCAGTCCGAGATCTGAGACTCTTAAAACATCTCTGGCCTCATCTCCAGGAGAAGGTTCTGACCACTAAGCCTACTTAGAAGATGACATTCTTCATTTTTCTGGGGGAACTGGGTGCAAAACTAAAGCCAACAGGCAGACTGTGGCCTTATGATTTAGAGCACTTTTACCAAGGAATGGGGAGATCTCGGCCCTGTCCTCTTCTTCTGAGGCAAAGAGTCTTTAAGATAAAATACAGAAACACAAACTAGAACCTGATGTGCCCGTCTTTCTAGGTGACAATCTGCGAGGCTGGAGCTGTCTCTCCTCTTCCACTCAGAACTGTTGATTTGCACAGAGCTACAACGGTGGCTGAGGAGCGGCGCAGAGAAGGCAGGCCTGCGACTGTCCTGGGAGGAGAGCAGCTCCAGCTCGGGCTGCCGGGATTGCCCTCGGACAGAACCACTTGGGGAGACTAAAGGAAAGGACCATCTGTCCCAGAAGTTGACCCTGCCGAAGGCTTGAGCAAGGAAGGACCTCTGCAGCACCCTCCTGAGGGTGCTCAAAAGCAGAACTCTTTACCTAAGATGCTCTGAAAGAAGGAACGCTTATTAAGAGTAGAAGGTTCCAAGCGTTAAGAAGCAGCTGAGCAGAACATCTTTAATCTCCCTGTGAACATTCTGCAACGCATAACATATTTGTATTTATCTTCCAGTGATATTAAACCACCAAGCAATGCTTTCAACTTTGACTTAAGAACCACATCCATCATTTTTAGTTTCTACCAATTAAAATCTCATAGAAAATCTGAATAAGTTATTTAATATTTCCCCTGACAGATTTTTCCCTCTTCTGGTCCTGTAATTCTCCCTTTCGCAAGTACTGCACATTACAATTTTTCACCAGGGAGGACAACGGTCTATAGGTACACGTTAATGAAATACTCTCATTAATTACAAGTCTTTACATTTGTCTATTTTTTTGTGTGTCTGCATGCATTAGACAGCATGCACTTCAAATAACAAACCACAGAGAATCTTTAGCTGCTTTAATTAATTTTATGTTCTTAAAATGTCTTCATTTTAAGTAGGACTTAATAAAAAAGTAGGGTTTCCTAGTCTGTATGAAGAAATAGGAAACACACTGCAGATATTATTTCAGAAGTAACCTCTGCAGACTCATGGTCAGGGAGGGAATTACTTGCATTGCTGGAACTTTAAGGATTTTTAAGTCAATTAAACCAATAATTAGCATATTTTGTATAGACTCACTGGCACCTTTATCACTACTATTATTTTACAAAGAGTTTGTGTTTCAGAGTGGTCGGTTCTTAAATGTTAGCAAAAAAGAAATAACATTCCACTGAAAGTGTCTACTTTGCTTCTTTCTAACTTCTAAATATGTACTACACACACACACAAATATGTGGGGCTTTGTATACGCAAATATGCGTGTGTGTACATATATACGGCCAAATATACCTTTCAGCTAGCGGTGTAAGGCTGGGTAGTCGCTACTCAAACTGACAGGGCTGCATACGCCTGTGTACCTCAACTGCACACTGGAAATCTGATGTTTCTGCTCAAGAGAGAGACCGATGCGGAGCCGGGGGAAGCGAGCACCGACACCGCGCCCCTTCTGCTCAGCCGGACGCGGCGCCAACGGATGCGGGCGGCAGAAGAGAAGGAAGCGGGGGCTGCTGCTTTTTCATCTGCTGCAAGTGTGTGTAACCGCCTTTGATGCTGTCTCAGTTCTGCTGAGCTTGAGCGCGAATATTTGCAGAAGAGAGTGAGCACCAAGACCTTTTTATGCCAATACTTTTTTCTTCCCCAAGAAATCACACTTTGAAATCTGCCCACAGGGTAGCTACAGCATACACATGAAAATAGGAACACATATACAATACAAATATAGTCTTTGCTAAAACTTATCAGAAAGTCCAAGTAAATAATATTTTATAACTCCCATCTGCTAAGACTACATTATTACAAGACAAACGTGCATTATTCTGCCAAAGCAGTAAATAAATATTAAAACATGTATATACCTTCTTTTTCCACCGAGTCAACAACAGCATTGACAAGGTGTATTACAGTCACTACGGAAGCTTGTAAAAGGTATAAAAGGAGCAAATTAAAACAAACCTATAGTTAGTATCACTTTAAACAGCATACAGGTATACAAAAAGACACTGTAAAATTGCAGTTCGTTACTGGTTTATAAAGCAAGATTACTGGTGCACATATACATTTACTCTTTATCTACAAAGCAGTTGCATACAATACATAAAATACATCTCTAATGCTGAATTTTATTCTTGATAAACACAGAAAAGTACTTGTAACTCCTGAAGCAAACTCTGCAAGAGCACAAAGCTGCTCCAGCTGTGTTAGAATCGCTGAAATGTTGCCTAAACACACCATTTGCACGAGACTTCAGCCAGACAGCACTAAGCGAGGCCCTTCTAAAGGCGTGTGTTGGGTGAACTACGCCTTTCCCCTTTTAGACTGCAAACTACGTTCCCCTCCCCATCAGCGGCAGACCGGGGGACGACATTTTTCACCGAAATGAACCGAAATGCTGGAATATGAAAAATACCTGCTGAAAACCTTCTGTCGCTGAGCTGCTTAAGTTGTGTGCGAACGCCACTACCACAGTAAGAATACCGAATTCAGGTTGTGACATTCTTATTGAAAAACAACCAAAATGAATGTATTTTTTATGTCTTCCCTTTCCCGAGATACTTTTGGAAGGGAGAGGGATTTACTCTTACAGGGTAGGGAGAGGTAAGCGCATGCAATTTGCTTGCATGGCTCAGGGATTAAATTTCAAACTAATAAATTCAGAACCTACCAAAAAGGAACGAAAGAACAATATCTATGATGCTACAGTTATTTCTTTTTAAAGGATGTATTAATGAGTAATCAATACATGACAAGAAATATGAGAACGTATGAAATATATGGGATGGAGAGGAGGGGAGAACAACATGTACCGCACAACACTTCATACCACAGGAAAAAAGTTGGAATCGGGTCTACTGATAAAATGATGAGTACTGTAAGCATACCATTTTACTTTCACCAATCATTAACACACGTTTCTTTTCATGCTGTTAAGAACAAATCACTCTACTTCGTTGAGAAGCAGAATGTTCTTTATTCCTAAGCTAAAGGAATTTCAAATTCTTTTTACTATTCAGAGACAAAAGCAGAAATTGGATTAAAGAGTCAAAACACCTTAACTCGGCGAATTACGTTATGAGACAACTGTGGCTTTGTCCAATCAGTCTGAAATGTTTCTGAATACAGAGATGCATTCATACCAACTGTAAAAGTTGTCATCACAATGGAAAAGCAAAAGACTTCCAATTAATAATAATAAACCCCACAAACAGGTATGGTGATTATATTTTGATGGACTGGAGTTGTGATCAAAATATTTTTATTTTTATATTGGCTTTTTTCAATGTATGAAATTTTGTTATGAAATCATTTTAATCATGGTGAAAGCCAAATATACTGTTCTACTATAACAAAATTCCTTTTTTGTGCAGCTTCCTTCATTACTAAAGTAATCAAACTTACAAGCAGTCCCTTAAACTCTGCTCTCACTCAGAACTGATCTGATCCATATGGGAGCTGAGGTCGCAGCAAGAAAAAGAGAAGGAAACAAATGAAACTGTAACAGCGGAAAGCTTTACTGAAAGCTCAACGTCAAAGCGAAAGTTATATTTGCGCAGAGGCCATTTTTTTAAATTCACTGTATTCTCGTATAAGGCGATAACTAACGATTATCTAGAAGAGTTTCTCAAATTTGAACACGCTTTTAACACCTTAACACAAGGCTCTGAACACCTTGTGCTGCATTTTCACTGTTAATATTCTAAGAGCAGAATGAATATACGTAATTTTAAGGTAAAGTAATTAACATGAGGTGCAAGATAGGCAAAATACTTTAAAAAAATTAACAGATCTGGCTATTAACATAAGTAAATACAGATATATATTAAATAAGGTATTTAATATATATTCGATATATGTAATTCCTATTGATACTAAGAGATACAGATGCAGAGACAGAACAAATGAACGTAAGCGGCAGTACGGAATGATTGTGTTTTACGTACCATTGTCATCACAGGATTCAGACTGGAAGGAGCTGAGAGACTGCACCTCAGACATGCTCTCTCGAGCACTGTAAGGATGGGAGTTCTTTTCATCCAGAGGCTTTTTTGAAAGGCAGGGGTCAAGATCTACTACTTTAGCTGAAAGAAAAAGTTTCAAGTGAGATCACGAATAGATTCTGGATTAAAGAGTCAATAAAATGTAAGGCTGAGATCGACACATGTTTACAAAACTTAACAGAGCGGGAAGCCTGATCAGACCCAAACCCCAGTAGTCATAATGCCTTTTCCACCCGAACAGGCGCAGACAGAGACTTCGCACTCATTACAACTGTACGAGTGCACACCTTTAACAGAAAAGTAATAAAATGAGAACGTTTCTTACTGTCATAGTCAAAATCCCAGCTGGGTTTCTGTATTGAATCGCTGTCTGAAGGAGAGTTGGAGGGAGGTGGAGGTGGCAAATTTGGTGCTACGCTGCAAACAGCTACAGCTTTCCGGTGACCGTGTACAGAATCCGGGTTAAAAGTACTAAACTCTGGGTGCTCAGGGATAGCAGACCCCTCAAAAGAATTCCTGTCAAGGTTGTTCCGGGAGTCGCTTGGAATGCTTGGAGTGTACGAAATGGGACGCACAGGAACCTGTGGTGGGATGTCAGAATAGATGTTCTTATTCAATTTTGCATCAAAATAAGGTCTTTGCAAGAACGCTGTTGTAGCTCCCGGCTGCTTGTCTTCAGGTTCCGGCTGGTGCTTCTTCTTTCTACTAATCACTTTGCGGCAAACAACAAAAATCAAAACTAACAAGAATGTTCCTGCGATGAAAACAATAATCCCAATCACTTCGGCTAAACTAATGTTCCAAGACGTTGAAACGTATTTGTTAAGAACAATGTCCGTGCAGTGTTTTCCTCCAAATCCACGGCTGCAATTGCAGTGATACGACCCATAGGTATTCTCACAAAGAGCACCATTAAGACACGGGTTTTCTATGCATTCATCCACATCACTCAGGCACCTGCCAGAAGCAGAGCAGAGAAACGCTGGTTAGTTTACATCGGTAGTCTGTTGTAGTCTCCGTGTTCTCAACCATTCTAGAGACATCTGATGTACGGTCCTGTACGCTACCAGGCAGTTCGCTATTTTACCAACGTTTCAGATTTCAACCAGTTTCTGTTGAAACCAGTGTTAACTGTTAAGTAATACCGTTCAAAATTCAATGTATGTGGAACGCTGCCTACCTTTCTCCACGAAAGCCTGCTTCGCACTCACAGACAGGTCCATCCAAACTGTCAATACACTTGCCACTGTTTTTACAAGGGTTGTCTTTGCAATATGGACCCAGCTGGCACCTGCAAAGGGGGTTAAAAAAAAAAGGGGGGGGGGAAAAAAAGCAGCATGAATGAACCGTTACCTTACTGCAAGTAAGTATATAGTGTGGGATGCAGGGCTGTAACATAGGGGCTGGCGTTAACTTCAGCTAACTCCACTGGGTTTCAAAGTCTCAGCTTTAAGTAGGAAACAGATAAAAAAGAAAACGGAAAAAGTGTTGCATTTATAGCCTGTTCTCTAAGGGGTTCGTCGGTACGATAAACCATCCAAACCTACCTTTGGCCTGTGTACTGTCCTCGGCACTGGCAGATGAAATCGTCACTGACCGGGATGCAAGTGCCCCCGTAGAGGCAGGGGTTGGAGGCACACGGGTTGACACTTACGTCGCAGTGAGTTCCCATAAACAAAGGCGCGCACTTGCAGTAGTAACCTGAAACCAAATACAGTCTTTTTGAAAGGGGCACATGGCTTTACTGGATTTAAGATAAAATCCTCCCTGCCCACCTACCTGTTCAAAGGGAGAGAGGATGGGAAGAAATAGAAATATTTTTATTAAAAGATGAAGGAAAGTCTAAGACTAAGGTTTTTCTTCACTATGATTGAAGGATCAGTTCCATTTCTCTCACAAAACTCAAGCTTGTCACAACGACTTCAGAATTTTTAAAGGAAGACTGTAAAGCACGCCGTTAAGAGGATGGACCTCAGGTGTTGACCCAGAAGAGTAAATCTGTGCGTTGTCTGATGGGCTTTCTCTACTTTACACCCCAAGAAACTGAGTCTAGAACACGGGCAGACACAGCCTTCCCACCAGACAACCAGCCTTCTA
Source organism: Pluvialis apricaria (assembly GCA_017639485.1). Taxonomy (NCBI): domain Eukaryota; kingdom Metazoa; phylum Chordata; class Aves; order Charadriiformes; family Charadriidae; genus Pluvialis; species Pluvialis apricaria. The sequence goes on from CM030010.1 coordinate 7,319,777, forward strand.
CAACTCGCTGGGAGAGCAAGAATTATTCACACAGTTATTTTGTCTTTCAAGGCAGGGAAGTGGGAAAGCAGTTTTGAAACCCAAGAATACAGCAGAGCTTACCTCCGTTTGAGAGTGCGTTGCAGATGCCTCCATTCTGACACGGGCTGCTTGAACAACCTTCCGTGGCAGTCAGTAAGCACCCAGGGGTCACATCTACGGATTCCTCCATGTGTGCGTAATTCCGTGGCTTACTGTTTAGGGGGAGCTCTTGTCCGTTAAGTACAACAGAATCCATACAGCCTCTGAAACCATTGCTAACCTGAGGACTTCTACCATGCCTTGTTCCTTGCTGCCGAATATGGCCACCAAAAAACACATGATTATCTAGGTTGAGTGTCCTAAGTGTACCAGGAGCAGTACCAGACGCGGTATGCACCCGATCCAGAACAAGCCGTGCGTAATTTCCGTCCACTTCAAGAGATACTGAATGCCACTGGCCATCGTTAATCTGAATGCTCTGAACGGAGACAATCCCAGGTCCACTGCCACAATCAAATTTATATTGCAGCCTTCCATGGTGAATCTACAGAGGAAAGCCACAACATCAACACGTGGTCTGCACACTTAAAAAGTAGAAAATATGGACGCCTATAAAAGTTTATGTTTGCTGGAGAGACAGGATGATGGTGGTGTTCATAAAAGGCAGTTTAATAACACTATTTCAAACAGTCGCAGGGATTGTGATTCATTCTATATGGTTCTTTTAATTAAAACGTATACTTTGGACGTTTTTTCCTCTAGTAAAGAAGTCACAGATCATCATCAAAAGATTACAACACTTCAAGACCTTTCATCTTGTGCTTCTGGATGGACTTAATGAGTATTATAAGCAAATAAATTTAAAGTTGTTATTTAAAATAGATAATTCAGGGGGTGTTTTCTGTTTTGCTTTATTTTAAAAACATTAATGAAAACTAATTCCTTTTGCATATAAAAAAAAATTCTGTACAAGTTTGTCACCCGGATGTATAACACACTCTACCTTGAAGGCAATTCTTAGTTATAACAATTCTACAGAGGTGTTATGATTCAATCTTAATTTGGCACAAAACTCGGTAAGAAGACAAGAGGAGGAGATATGCACTAGGAGATTTTAATATACCTCTAAGATACTGTAGTCTGTTCCTCGAGCATACATAACAACTGCATGAGCAGAGTAAGTTCTAAGTCTCATTGTCAGCTTCATTTCCTCTTTGTTCTCATTTTCCATGAGACGGTATTTCACATAGCTGCTCCCAGTAAATGTCACAGCAGAGCCAGCTAACGCTGAGGAATACAGAAAAGCATAAAATGTGTTAACACGGGACTGCAATCAATTTCATATTTGGAGTAATATGGTTTTATGCAGAGATTTTTTTTTAGCGTTATTGTCTTACCAGGACACTGTCCAGCTTTGCTGTCCGGGCAAACGCAGGTGTATTTTCCTTCCTTTGGATCTCCTAAACATTCGGTACCTTCAGGGCATGGGTTTCCTTCACACACGCTATTCACCACGGGGCATTTCCCTTCTGTAAAACAAAATATATTATTTCTCTTCTGTTGGTGGAAATGGTTATTTTGTGAGAAGGGACACTTAAGTACAGTAGCCGAAAGCAACCCAAATGATATTCCTCTCAGACAAGGAAGAGAAGTAACAGCTACGGGACAGGACTGGCACAAACACAGACTAGACAAATGGCATAGATAGTGGCTGATGTTCATAGTCAGCTTGATTCCTCAAACAATTCAATTGGTTACATTTGGAAACTGGTGGTGTGGTTTAAGGTTTACCATTACTATCGCACACCATAAAAACCAACATGCAGATATTAAACATGGACAGAGTGGGTTAGGGAAAGCAGAAGAGCGTGTCTGTATTTAAGACAGAAGAGGAACAGGCTTTAAATATTTACTTAAGATGTGCAAGTTCACCCAGCAATGTTAAGCCATGATTTTAAAAAGCAATGTTGTTTCCTTCAGAGCTAAAGATAATTAATCTTCTGTTATAAATCTGTATACTTATATGTATCTTAATGAATATTCATGTCCCAGTTCACCCTGTCATTCCCCGCCAAGTTTGGAAGCTGTGTGGGCTACTCCTCTGAGCAGAAAGCAGGAAGTATTCAGGTACTTTGCAAGAACTTACCTTTGTGCATACAAGACTGAAAATGGCTGGCAATTTAGAATGGGCAACAAAAAAAAGGAACTTCTTTCATAAAATTAAGGTGTAGCCATAAAAAAAAATCCCCTCCCACAAGCTTATATTATGTAAACTCTTAAAACGAGGTAATTAGACAAGAAAGAATTACTCCTTACTCTGAATAAAATTAGGCAACTGCTGCAGTGAGGGTTACAGGGCATTCTTAACATAAATTTTCCCCTGTGGATTATGGCTGTTCAAAACCAGAACAATCTTTTCAAGGATACCATTTCCCGTACTGCTTCTCTCACCTTTACAAAGACAAACTGCTGTTCTGTGATGACGCGGAGTGACAAAACTCAGCCTGGCTGTGCTGTGGGTTGACATGATGTTCTCATCCACCGTTACTTTTTCTTCACAAAATTTCAAAGGACAATCTAGGCCTGCGCAAAGCTTATGGAAAACATCAATTATCCGGACGCCCAAAATCTCCTCTAGGTCAGGCACAGAAGAGTTTATCTTGTGGAGCAAAATTCTCATTGGGTGCTGAGAGCTACCCGACTTTTCAATATTCAGGAGGACATCGAGGTTTGAAGGAGGATCAGAAGGCTGCAAACTAACAATCTGGATGTCATTTCTCCTCACGCCCAAGATGTTTCTTAAAGCTCTCTGGAAATTGCGCCAGTAATCACCGATGAATTCCTCAGGGGCAAGGTTTGCAAAGCGTATTGCAATGCTGTGATTTAGTATATCTTGTGTGATTTGTCTGATGTGTACAGTAATATCAGCTGCAGTTGTAAATTTTCCATCTGTAACAGTGACATTTAGGAGGTACTGTCCTACATCCAACCTTTTATGTGCTATTAGTTTGCCACCGGTACTGGAAACGGAGAACAAGGATTCCATTTTGGGGTCCAAACTGTACGTCAAAGTATCATAAACATCTTGATCAGTTGCATGAATTTTTCCAATGACACCACCTGAATATTCTTCCCCAAAGGCTGTGATAAAGATTTCTAGAGGCAGAATTGCTGGAGAATAAATGCTTTCCTCAATAACTCTAATATCAATGTAAGTCAAAGATGATAACGGTGGTTTTCCATTATCTGCCACCTAAAGGAAGATGAGGATAGAGTTAGATTTTTGCTTTATCTCAAATTCTACTGTAGACACTTGAACTGTATACAGTACAGTTGTATTTTTCTACAAAAAAAAAAAAGCTCCTACAGGAAAATGCTTTGTGACAATTTCGTAATGCAGGTCCTGACATAAAAGTTAATATTAAAAATTTAAAAAGCTTATACAAGCATGCACACACAAACATGTGTTCACTTCTTCCAAGACTGAAAGGCCACACTGCTCTTAATCCCTGGAAATGCCAGGAAGCTTCTAACCCTTCTAGCAAATACCGAGGAAATGCACAGTAGCTGATTTCAGACAGCAGATGGTGCTTGAAGCTTTTTCATTTCAAACGTGGAAACACATTACAAACTTGAAATGAGTCATGCACTAGAAATTTACAACATGCTGCACCACGGTTATTAGGAGGTGGTCTTGAAGACAATCTAAATGCGGAATGCCAAACGGTACTTCAAAAGGAAAACAATACGTGTTACAAATAATTATGTTGTCTTTCATGATTTGAGATCACGGAGAGGGAAAAAAAAAACCCACCTGTACTGGTATTTGCTTCAGATAATTAAAGTAATTATCTTTAACAGAATCAGCCTAATTCAATTTTAAAGCCTTTTTAAACATCACATCCCCTTGTCCTCCACCCCTGTTTGACAAAAACGCACACTGTCGTCGTATGAAGAGCGGACAAAAAAAAAAAAAAAAAAAGACTAGAAAAGTGAGAAAAGAGCATTCCCTCGGGTTCAGTTTCTTTCTTTCTATTTCTCAGTTCTTGTTTCCCATCTACCTTTTTCCCAGAGCTCTTTCCCAGTTACCGAAAGTGAGACTGAAGAAATGGGCAAAGAAGAATTGGAGAGATGTGAAGGGACAGAGGGGATACACAGGGCTCAGAAGGCAGAAGATATCCTGCATTGTGCGGAAGATTTTACAATGACTACAGGTACTCGGTACACTTTGATGATTTATGCAAAGAAGCCGCTTCTGATTTTTTCATACAAATTTAAGCAAAAGAGGAAAAACTCCAGGCACAAGATTATCTGTGGATGTGCACATAACCGTAGCATTTTTAAAAGGTAATGCATGTTTCGTAGAACCACACATCTTCATCCATTAACTCCGAAAGACAGGCATGGCTAGAAACTTGCCCTCTAGTTACCCAAACATAAATAACCAGAGACAGAGAGCTCAAGTTGGCAAAGTTTTGTTTTGCCTAGATTTCTGCCTGGAAACAAGACAAGGCAGGCAGTTTAGCTCCAGGAGAAATGCCCAAGGGGAACAAGAAAGGGCTTAAAACAAACAGGCGAGCAAAATTATAACAAATGGACAGCAAGTAGGAAAGAAGAGCCCCGGGAGAAATGATTTTTTTCAATAGTGCAGATATTTTAAAATCTGCTGTGGTTTTAAACTAAAGACTTCAGAGTGTGGCACAAAGGACTGTATGACTCATAGCTGAAGATTTCACACACTAATGCTGTGAGACATTTGTTAATGGATAATCTATTTCCTTTGGAGAGAGGGAAAGCAAATGTGAGTGGCATGCATATGTAGGTGGCTGTTGGGGAAAAAAAAAAATCTTTATTTCTATTAAAACCCCAAAAGTAAAGTAAAAGAAAGGCTCATCTTAAGTAAAGTTTTTTGGTAGTCGTGGGTGTGTGGGGTGTGTATGGGAGGGGTTGTTTGTGGGTTTCGGGGATTATTTTTTTTTTTCCTCAGTTAAAGCATGCCTGTAACATAAGAAGACCTCTTCCTCAGCAATCCCTTCAGAAAGCAACTAAGGTGAAAGCTGTCAATACTGAAAAGCACAGCAGTGAAGGTCAGTTAAAAAACAAGTATCAAGAGATCACACGCAGCCATTAACTCGTGAGCTGCAAGATGAAAGTACAGAAATTAAAGACAGTGTAAACTTGAGGAGATGCCTTCCTACAGCTTTCGAAAAAAATCTTTCTTTTAAATGAACAGTGGAAGAATATTTTTCCACAAAAGTCATGTATCTATTTATGTGCGAATCACTGGGACTGAAGTCTTGTGATAAGGAAACGCGAGTTTTAGTCCTAGATGCCTTCATACTCATGTATAGTGACTCACTAAAGAGAAGATAATAGCAAATTATAGCACCGCTTTTATTTTTAAAAAAGCTATCACAGTATAAGAAGATAAATGGCAATTAAAAGACAGTGACATATTTCCAGAATCCAGGGAGGGAACTTGTAAATGAAGGGATTAGACAGGTCCAAAATACTGCGATTGGGTAGTAGAGCACACAAAAAAAATGTACATTAGTATAGTCCGCTTTAATGATCTGCTGTCTCTGAGAAGCCTTTGTTCTAAATGAGTACGTTTGTTTTAAGACACTTGTTCAGCTACTGGATGCCACTAAAGTAGCCCTTATTCATTCCCTAGAAAAAAAGGCTTTTTTTCAAGTGCCGTGCTAAAGAGAAGACAGCTGAAGTACCGACAGACTGTTTACAGGCATCCTACAGCCCAGGCAGTGGCTTGGAAATGAAAGAATTGCAGGATTCCACCCAGAGGAAGATGTTAGATGGGCGCCTCACACTTAAGAAAAGGCAGGCACGTTAGGAAGGGCCACGGGCGCAGCTACGGCACGAAACGCGACAAAGACTGTGTAACAGTCTACACAGAACGGACATAATTGCCTGGGCATGCATTCATAAGAACACGATTTAGAAGCAAAATAAATAGAAATTAGTTACTGCTTAGAGAAAATATAAACTAGAACATGTGAATCTTGTATTACGCTGATTGCGCATACAGGAAAAACGTTGCTGGTTCTTCCTCCCGAAACAAAAAGGTGACTTTGGGGAATCTGTATAGAACTTGGGAAGCCCGTTAGGCAAGCGTGACAAAGCCCAGCTCTACTGCTGCTTCGCACTCACGTGGCCCAGGAAGGCCAACAGAGCCATCGCTGAGGTACCTTGAAGGCTAATCTGTCCCACCACTAATTAGCAGGTCACTACTGAGAAAGAAATGGCGACCAGAGGAATGGCATACCTCCCTGCCTGCTTTTTAATCGCAACGCTTCAATCCTAAACTAAACTGCATTTAAATGGAACCTTTATCTATGCTGGTTCTTCTACTGATGGCTCCTGATAATGTTTTAGTGAGTCGACCAGCAGACGACAGTACCTGTGGGAATTTTTTTTTTCTTCCCCAAAATAAAGAGAGAGACTTTGTGTAAATACGACATGATTATTATCCCAGTGTGGACAGAATTCAGTATACACTGACACAGACAGTACTGTTCAAACTCTGCAAGCGCATGTTTACTCAGAAATTGTCTGCAATTTTACATATGAGAATAATTTGGAGATTGAAAGGAGTTCCTCATGTAAAAATAAAGGTAAGAACTTTTCTTAAAAGATGAATGTGGAAATGAGGTTTAAGAATTAAGGCCAGCTATTTTTAGCCTACCAATTTTGAGTCCCGTGTTCACAGCTGCTTAATTTATTAGTGAATTAAAAAGGACTGGATAAGATTACAAAAATTGGTTTGAACTTTTCTTACATTAGGTTACACAAAGGTATTTTAGAGAACTCAGCTATGTTAATGTAACTTGGATTTTTGGACATGGTGTGGTCCTTTTGCACAAGAATGGCAAACGTAGGCATATATTATAGCATTTCAGGGTCACTTTTGAGTTTGCTGCTGTGTCTTCCGCTGCAAGATTCTGAGATCTCCGAGTACTGCGCCGCAAGTTTCAGTGCTATAACAAAGACCCACTGATGTGGTTTTCCACACTTGAAAAATCTTTTTTTTTTTTAATTGCCATTGGATAAAGAACGTGGCACTATAGAAAAATATTTCAGTACTGCCATAATGTGCAACTTGCCATATCCCTGTTTCCATCGGTATCAGGGTAGTCCAGCTCACAGCTTCAAGGGTCAAAGCAACGGTGGCAAGAGGAAGCGTGCAGGCAGTGGTGGCTCAAGGGGCCCGTCCCCTGCTGCCTTTTCCAGCATCCCACATGAAAGGCAAAGGCCTTATCAAGACCACTCTCCCAGTCACCATTTCACTTACACCTTATCCTTACCACGACTTGAATTCAGCTTACTGTTATACCTGCGTAATTTCCATTTAAATCAACAGATTTTGTCTCTGAAGATGTTACCACAAGGAACGGGCCTCAAATGCCTACTTGGCACGGCAGGATCTTGTAACAGAAAGACAAGGGGTAGGCGGGAAAAAGTGGTGGACTGGGCATGAATGGGAAAAGTTAAATAAGTACTTATAAAGTAAACCAGCCGGAGGTAGCGCATCCTACCTTAACGTGAAGTAAATAGTGATCCCTCACTTTGCGATTCAGTGCAGCAGTAGTCGTCAGTACTCCCTGGTGGTTAATTTGAAAAGCGTTCTCTTCATTTCCACTCAGGATGGTGAAGACAAAAGGCGGGCCGTTGTGAGAAGAATCCTTGTCTGTCACCACTAGCTGTAGCACACTAAATCCAATAGGCTTATTTTCCTATAAATGCATAATACGATCACATTGGTTTTGCTATAATTGAGCATATAGCCTAACATTGATTTCTTTTTCACAACAGAAAAAAAAAAAAGTATCACATTACCGTCAAACCAGCTAATCAGTATAAGAGAAATCAGAATGACAATATCGTTCAAGGAAAAATACACCCTCTGAAAATAATGATGAAAACAGTAAAAGGAGAAAGGCAGTACATTGTTAAACTTTGGTTTTTTTTAAACTTTGTCTTATATTTTTAGAAGTAACTCAGCTTTGAAACTTTACATTTTCCACTTTTGGTCTGAATTAAGATTACTGTAGATTACTTACCAAGTCATCAGAGATTTCAAATTTAGCTAAAACACCTGTTAAGAATGATCTTTGTTGGGAGGAGGAGAAAAAACCACACTCCTCCATCTGACCCCTTGTGTCCCTAATTAGTGTTCTGACTATAGTTGTGGCTGCTACAGCCGCAGTCCAGTTAAAATATGAAATCCAGGCTTTAAAATTTGCATCATAAAATCCCTTCAAGTTTTCACCATGTGGATGCCTGAGGTTTCACGAACACTTCACACACTTTGGTTTATCATGTATCCGATATACACGCACAACCTTATCTAACACTTGTAACACCTCTCCCAGAATACTCGTGCTGTGCTATATTGACCCGATTTTTTACATATATATACACACATATTTTAAATTAAAAAGTAAAAGTGTTATTGTGAAGTACAACAACAGCAACAAAATGTTATCCTCTCACGGTTGCAAAAACTCTTAATAACAAGCATATTCTCCGTTCTTGAGAGAGTAAGGTGAAATTCTGTCAAGTTAATCAGATATTGCAGCTGAAGCCTTTTGCCCCCTTCAGCAAAACAGACAAGGACCATCATATTAAAATACAAATATTTACATTTGGACATCGAAAGTAATTTGATTTTCATGATAGCTAAGCACATTCCCAACTGTGTCCAAATATGCCCATCTCCACTATCTCAGGAAATGCACACCAGCATTCTCGAACAACTCCTCCAGCTTTTTCTCTGCTACCCTCATACTAGGACAAGCTGATATGAATGAACTATAAAACACAAGGTCTTCCTTTTTAATTGAGTAAGGGAAGCATTACAGACATTGCCTATGTAGTCTACAGTTTTAGGGGATACATAATTAACATTCACTTTCAGAAAGACTGTAACTGGGGAAAGCAAAACACCATGACATCTGTATATGTCGGGTAGAGATGAATCACTCTTTCCTCTTTTGGAAATCTACCTTTACAAATCACGTACATGGTCTCAAACAGAAGCGGTATGTTAGGGTGCCACAGGGCACCAGATAACATTGCCTGATCCCCACTTATCTCTTGTACAAGACCAGACACCAGCAACCGCAAAAGCACCCAAGGGATTGAGCTCACTTACATTACTACTATAAAGGTTTTAATGCAATTCCTTTGTTCCCTTCCATTATTCTCTACCGGATTCAGGAAGACAAGAAGTACAGATGCTGCCTCTGCTATCTTTGCTTTAGAATTTTCTGAATCAGGCAGGTACCTGCCAGCCATTTGAGAATCTAGCCCACTACTACCATCCTAAGGTGAAAAAATGAGTGAAAGGATTGGCATGTAGTGATATGAAACACTAGTCCTGTTTTAACTGCTTCTGATCCCAGAAAAGGCCAATAGGAATTAAATCTCGAACTGTGTGCCACAGTGCACAGCACTTGCTTCACAGTAACAGGTACCTAAAGTATCTTTTTCTAAGCAGTAACTGTAAGATTAAAAATAGAAAAATTATTATGTCCTTTAACCTATCTGTATGACGCTAAGAACATTATGAACATAAACACAATGTATAATATATATACATGTATACACATAAAGTACATTAAAAAAGAACACACTGTACTTGCAACATAAGGTTGTAAATAGACCAATATTTTGTAACCATTAACACTTATTCAGGTAAGCAGTTTAATTGATAACCTTAAATAATTAAAAAAACAGGAAAATAAAATTGAAGCGCTTTTTTATCATATCTTGCAGAATTTTTCAATTCACAAATTTATATGCAAATAACATTACTGATTTGATTCCTAAAACTTCATCATCTGTATTTATATTACCTGGATGATAACACTATAGTTTCCTTTTGAGAATACTGGAGGATTGTCATTTACGTCAGAAACATCAATATTAACCGTGGTGGTATTAAGTCTAGGTGGGTTTCCATTATCTGAAGCTTGAACTGTCAAGGTATATCCTGAAATCTACGAAATAATAAAAAAATTTTCAAACATTCACTAAGGAGCAAAAAGTAACAAACTCAGCTTCTGTTCTAAGCAAGAAATATTTTACGGAAAGCCCCCAGTAAAGCTTGCCTTCATGTATCTGATTGTTCCTCTTCCTCTCCACCCCCAAAAAGCACTGACATAAATAGATGCTTTCACTTTATTACTGTTACATTAATTTTGGAAGACATGAAATGGTAATTTACAAATATAATCCAAGAAATGGTGGTCATCAGTTATGCATAGCTAAATTAATCCCAAATCCTCAAAAAGCATCAAAAACTTACCTTTTCTCTGTCTAGAAGTTTAGTCACTTTTATTTCACCCCTGTTGGGGTCAATTGTAAAAGGATTTCCCTGATTGCCATCTATAATTGCATAGTGAATGCGGTTGTTTGAAGGTCCATCAGCATCGTCTGCCATAACCTAAGGGACATTACACTCTCATTTAAAATCAGGTCAAAATACACTCTATCATCTTTCAGATGAACTCATCCTGAAGACGAGCACAGCTGTTTTGGTCTAACACATTTCATAGTTCTCAGGAGAAACGTCATCTGAATAGAACATACCAACATCACTTAATTTCCTGAATTTCTTCTGAAAATTAAGTCATATCCTCATGAGGAGAACACAAATATATGACAAAATATCATCTACTCTCCCATAGCAGCTCAAGTCCCTGGTTCTGAAACTTTTTGAAAATAAGTTTTCAATTCACTCGACAGCAAACTTATATATTCGTTTTATGTCCATCTTCAAATCAATATTTATTCCGTCAAGACTGAAGGCAAGACTGTCATGACAGAGTATTTCAAAGGAAAAAAACGACATTACGTACTGTAATGACTGATTGTTCAAGCATAGCATCTTCACTGATTACTGCAGTGTAAGTGTCTTGGCTAAACACTGGAGTATTGTCATTGATGTCTGTTACATTAATATTCACGGTTACAACATCACTTAATGAAGGTGTGCCTCCATCTGTGGCTTCCACTGTCAAGTAGTACTCATGAGAACTTTCATAATCCAAGCTCTCAATGATAAAAATGGCTCCTAGGGAAGAAACAAACAAGAAAAAAAAGTAACAAACCAACTCACACAAACTCTGCTATTACTGTACTATTAAATATTCAACTTTTGATTTTGGCCTGACCAATACCAGCTTCTTCAGGGCTTGCTTTGTCACTCGACAAAGTCACAGCTCGAGCTGCACAGTGAAATGATCAGGCTTTACACATAAACATAAAAAAGTGAGACGTCCCTGCCATTACCACAAAAGACTCACACTTTAAAACCACCTGGCTTACATTCTGTAATGAAAAAAATGAAGAAAAATAGAAAATGTGTTTAGAAAATGTTCTTTTCTTAATTTTCAATTAAAATTAACCAAAAAATGTAAAATGACGTTTAACTTGACTTTCCTTGCAATCAGCGTTAAGGTCAGGCATGGAGTACCCAGAGTAGTAACAGAAGCGCCCGACCATGAATTTGATTGCCAGAAATATCTGAGTTGAAGTGTGTTTTTAACCGGCTAGTTAAGCCAGTGCAGGCCCTAACATACACACTGATATGCTGCTGGAAGAGTGTTTTCCTGGAACCTTTTTCTTCCTTTCAAATACGTGAAGCAGCTAAACTGGCAAAGTACTTCTATGTCTTAGTACCAGTGCGCACACTAGAAAAAGCAGCTGGAAGAATTATAATTTCAATTACACTGGTATAATCAACTACTAACAACTTTTGGGTAGAAATCTTATTAAACAACAAACTTTACCAGAAATTAACTCTAGAAAAAGAACTACATAAGAAAACAAAACCAGAATTGAATTGTATATTGATTTTTAACACAGAATTTCATTAATAGGGAAAAATTCTCCAGAGAACCTAAATGCTTCCTGATACTAAATCTGACTAACATGCAAGCCTGGAATCCCCACTGTCATGCTGGATATCTGATTGAACAGAATATTCCAACCTCTTTTTAATGCTGTATCAAACTCCTCTAGAATTACTGTCTTTGCAGACCAATGACAGGTTTTCCCAATCAATTTATTTTCTGATCTTTCTTTTACCACGTCCGGCCACTCATTCGGATTATATAGCTTTTGTAAAAAGCGTATTACGCTTCTATCATTACAGAACTATGTCTTTCCAGCCCCTCTGCCGCCAGGGCAGGGAATATTCCACCTAGGGAACCCTTACTCTCACCAGCTCAATGAACCTAACCCAAGTAACAATAAGTAACAGCAACAAATAAAGTTCCCATTCTACATTCTACTGCACCCCTCTAGTAAGCGTGCCGGCAAAATGGTTGAACAGACAGCAGCACTGGCTTTACAGCCAGGATGATGTACACAGATTATACATAACCTACTCGGTTGAATTAATGTAGAACTCTGTACGGCACCGTGCTTGGTTAGCCTAAAGCGTATTCATAGTTGTAATCTGTTACCTGTTGTTGAATCGATGCTGAATTTTCCATGTTCATTCCCACTGACTATCGAGTACGTGATTTCAGCATTGGCTTCAATGTCCCTGCTTGCGGCATAGATCTGGAGAACTTCAGTTCCAACCAAAACGTCCTCCGAGACACTTGCACTATACTCCCTATGCTCAAATACAGGTGGATTATCATTTATATCCAAAACAGAAACTATAAGACTACTTGTCGAGGACAGTCTTCTAGGTAAACCTTCATCTGTAGCTTTCAAAGTTAGAGTGTACACAGCTTGTAATTCCCGATCCAAAGGCTTCTCCAACCGAATGATTCCAGAGAATTCATCAATAGAGAACTGGCCCTCTGCAGAGTTCACCAGTGAATAATGGATTTTACGGTTCATCCCTGCATTTTGAAAACAATTGCAGAGTATGAAGCAGCCATTAAAATACACCAACATAACAGCAGATCTTATAGCTACAGAAACAAAACATGCATGCTAAATATTATCATTCATGTTAAAGTAAATTTCTGCAAGAGCTAAAGGCTCTTGTGAAGGGCAAAATGATTTCCAAACAGATGTAATCTGATTTAAAAATTAAGCTAACACTTCATTGCACCGATTTTCTGCCACACTAAAAACATGAAGCATGGTTCTGCTTCAGTCACAGTACTAGCTAATATGAAACGATTAGTAATATAAATCTAATTATAACTTTAGAACAACAGCATCTGCTTAGCAGGCTTATAAATAACATGGGAGGATATGGGAGAGTTAGGCTGCATCAAATAACTAGAGTCAATTCCAGTAAGTTTATTCAAGAAGCATGTCCCAAAATTAACAGGAACATAGTTTCTGGCAACATTCCTGTATTAAAAAAAATAAAAAAAACAAGCAAAAACCCCATAGGTTTTTGGGCCAAGCATTTTGCTCCTCCTGAGCCTCAAAGACTAATGAAGTGTGAAAACATCTGTCTGTTACCTTCCAATTAGCAACCTAGCTTTACCACAGCACAAAGCAGGCTGGTTGTTTCATGAGACTGAGGCAACTATTAATTAATATTATTGGATTAATAAACTGATGATATATGGAAATCACGCACTTTTAAAAAGACCTTATTGTTGTTGTATTCCTTACAACAAAGCCTAAGAACAAACTCTTTCTAATGCCATTTTCAGTTCATGTTTGCTTTAGTACTTGTAACTAAACAGTGAAGAAGATAAAGAGGTAGCAAAAATCTTAACAGAAAGCTACAATCGATCAGGGTTCTCTTCGTGGTATGACCATCGATGGCTAGCCTGAGCAGCACGCATTCAAAGTCTATAAATGCACCTTTACACGAACAGACACGGCTTGATATTCCATTTACTTACACCAGCAGTAAAAGGATGGCCCCAACCCATCGTAACACTAATAGCTTACCACACTAATATCCTATATTTTGTCTCTTTCTCCTCTCTTCTTTTTCGCAGAGAAACGAAAGGGATGTTTTCCAAGCTACTCGCACATGAAAGTCAGGTGTTACATGATTTAGAAGCCCTAAATATATCTTTCAGGAATCTAATGCTGAGAGGTATTGAACATCTGTCAGTTCCACTGAAAGGCTTAACACCTCTCAGGATAAGACTAAATAAACATTACTGTAACTTTGAGACCCTGACAAAAGTATTCGTCGAAGAATGCATACCTGCATCTGCATCTGTCGCCTGCACTCTTGTCAAAAGGGTTTTAGGCTCTGTGTTTTCAAATACTGTAATGGAGTAAGGATCAGCTGTAAACTCTGGGGCATTATCATTCACATCTTCCAGAGTCAGAATAATATTAGCTTGGCAGGATCTTCCTCCTCCATCTGTGGCTTTCACTAGAAGATAATAAACTGCTTGCTGCTCACGATCAAGTGGCATTAATGTTTTCAGTTCACCTATAAAAACAATAACATACATAAGTTGACGCGAGTTGCAAGACTTAAGTATCCCTAAGATGTTTTCCTCTAAAATCTTTGTATTCAGAAAAACTTAACAACAATTTTCTTTTTGATGATAATTTCATCAGCGGCTAAGTCAACAGCCGTACTGCACTAATGAGCTCCACTTTGGGCAAAGCACGTCAGTGGCCTGCCTCTTCAGCTTTAAAAGATTAAGTGTTAAAATCCTCTGCCTTTTTTTCAAATGCCCCCAAAACAGAAATCAGCTAAAGTAAGACTACGTAATGGTGCAAGAAAGAGAACACGTGCACAAATCCATGTGTTTTTGTACAAAGAGAATTAAAATATTAAAACTCTGGCTTTAACAAAATGCAAGGTAAAATCCACATACGGTTTTCCTGGGCTATTTAGTTGTGCTCGTTCCACAGCTATTGGGCTGACCGTCTTCCTCTAACATTCAACGAATAAACGAATTCACACTATCAAAAATAACTTGCTGCTACAGACAAACTTCTAGAAGTCTAACACATACTTTCTTTCCAATGTGACAGCAAACACTATGACGGGCACAATGTGTAGCCATTGTCTCTTTTTAACCAATTCAAAAAAGTATTCTGAAATATTGTTTATGAGTATCCTAGCCCCGCCAATTCTGAATTTATGGAAAGACATGCTAGCACAGCACACAGGTGACATTCTAAGTCAAAAACCAACCACGAAGTAAGATCTTTCTCATTTATTTTGCCACTGAAGTATTCTAATCTCCTCCATATTTCCACTAAACCTTTGTATTTATTTTATTTAAATTTTTCTATATTGTTTACTACTTACTTCCTACTGTTTGTCTACTACAGCCTGCAGAGCACAGGATTTTGGCATTATCTTTGACCTATATTATAATCCAGAAGACACAAATGCCATGAAAACCAAAGTCAGGCAAGTTAGACATTAATCTCATTTCTACAATGCTTCCAGTAAAACTGGAGGTACTTTTGGTGTTTAGTATGGAAAGGAAGTTGTTTGCTCCATCTAATCTCATCCCACTTAATATGCCAAACCAAACAATTGCAAAGAGAATCTGAATGAAGATATTTGCAGTTAATAAACTGTTATTGCTACTACTACAATGAATATAAAAAGTACAAAATTTATAGCGTACTTTTACGCCAGTCACTTCAGCATGGAAGTTTCTGGCTTCGGGGCAATTACCCTATTTACTCTTTACTTCCTCATATATTAAAATACTTGCCTTTTCCCTGACTTCTATTCAATGTATTATTAATATTTGTGTAGTAGAAACTCACATTTTAAGCAGTTATATAATGAACTAACCCTTAATGGAAAGCTTAAAGTACTGACATTTATCTATGTCTTAATGTAATAGTAAAACATTTTATAAAATGAGGTGATAACTGAGATTTTGTATAGCGTATAAAGCCTTATTACCTGTGTCTGGAGTGAGTCTGAATTTTTCTGCTCCTGTGCCATGCAGCGTGTAAGTAATTTCTGCATTGGAACGAATATCTGCGTCTGTAGCAGATACCTGCATTATCAGTTTGCCAGGAAGGGCATCCTCAGGAACAGAATCCGTGTACAAAGCCTGCAAGATTTTAAAGTTACATTAAAAGACTAAACATGTGAAGGAAGTGGAGCTTGGAAAGGGGATAATCTCCTGTTTGAATGTTTGGTAACATATGAAGTGAACCACAGGATGAAATAACTGAAAATGAAAAGAACTTACAAAATTCTAATTAATTACCTCACATTTATTAGGTTATTTAGAAAGGTAATTAATACTGCAACCACAGGGACTCTCGGGTACCACTGCATAGCTAAGAACTCTAACCACTTGTAACTGATTAATGGATAATTAAATGCATTCCCAAAATAGGAGTTATCAATTTTTGTTAATTTCATTTGTTCTTTTTTCGGTAAATCATCTTTTCTAGGTTTGACTCAAAATAGAAGAAATTCATACCTGCCTTTTTTGTAATGGCATGAAATAAAAGCTTCCGGTTTAAATAAAAATTAAGAAAAAACACACCCAGAATTTAAAGGCACTAAGCACTCTTACAGCCCGTCCACATCAAGGACGTGCATTAGATGAGCCTTACAACGCCAATATTAACAAAGGAAAAAAGCTAAAAACATTGACATACCAGTCTGTATATAACTGCAATCATTTATATAGAAGTAACCAAAATAAACACTGACTGAGAAAAAGAATCAATTGCTCACTGTATACTCGATTCTTCCCAGAAGAAGAAAAGATTTTGTGCCTTTCCACCTGGTAACATCAAATCTGTGTTGAACAAGATGGCTGTGAAAAGTTCAAATGTGCTGAAGTGAAAAAGCAAAAGCTGACTATGAAAACCCAGGTCTTTCTCGTAAGGCAATTATACATCTTGCAGGATACACTTTCTGGCTTTTTTCCATCCTTTATTTTTCACGTCCATTTTTGCAGACTATCAAATCTGGTAAGGTAGATGGCTTTGTAACAAGAAAACATTTATGGATTATAGATTTTTGGTGCTGTTGAATGCAACTGGAGGATAACATTCCAGTCTTTTCAACTCTTTTATCCCAGGAAACGCACAAATACATCAACTAAGTGATGGTATGAAGCCTTCTTTGAGTCTTTGCTTCCTTCGGAAAACAGAGCATATAAACTACCATGGCTGCAGCTTAAAACAATTGGAGAAGTATGCACTAACAGAGCAGATGTGTACTACAATTCTCCCCATGCTCCTCAAATACCCATTCCAGTGTTAAAATTACATCAATGAATTGGTTTTAGACTTTTATTTCAGAAACCTGTCCATGAAATAACTTTTCTTTGACAGCATTCTATCTTAATTGTCCAAATTTCTGTTACCAGCATAAAAGGAATACTTATTTGTCGGTGTCCTGAGAAGGAGTTTCAGAGAAAGTTTACATTTTGTGTATGGAAGCAGTTGGACAGGAAAGATTCAAGATTGTGCCTACCTTTTCGCAAACAGGGCTGTTATCATTAGCATCAAGGACTTTAACCTCCACCACAGCTTTAGTTGCAAAAGTCCCATCTGTAGCTGTAATGTTTAGAAGGTAATTATCCTTTTCTTCTCTGTCCAGAGGCTTTTTGACATATACCTTCCATTCATTCTGTATATTCTCAATAGCAAACTGTCCCAAAGGATCACCTCCTGAAACACAAAAAGAAATATTTAATTAAAAACAAGAATGAGATTGCTACTATTGCTTTATCAACATAAGGTTATAGCTAAAGAGAAAAAAAATGTAAATATAAATTTAACTGCAGCCAATAGAATCTATAAAAATCAATGCAGAAAGTCATGTAGCATTATAGATAACATCCCATCAAGACATATGCTAAATAACAAAACCAGTAAAATATTCCACTGGAAATTAGAAGACAATTATTTTGTGAAATTTCTTTCGTTCGTTCTTTAACTACAACACTAATTTCAGTGTAAGTATAAATTTTTAAATAAAATTTGATATGTAAGTAAACAACAAATGTAGAAAAGCATTTTAAGCAAGGCAAATGTGAAACGGAAAGCCAAAGACCTGTTTTCTAAAACTCAATTTTTTCCCCTGAAGTTCTTAATATATACATATTAAGACACATACATTCTTTCTTTGCAGCTCTACGGTTTCTAACACTTTTCAATAATTTGGAAGATTAAGTTATATCTCACATCATTCCAGGACAACTGACACTACTCAGAAAGATTTACCTGTAATGTAGTAAGAGACTTGTCTATTGGCTTCTTCTGTATCAGCATCAGTTGTACTCAAGATGGCAATTACGCCACCAGTCGGGTCATCCTCACTGACTGTTCCTTTATATATCTCTGCAGTAAAGCGTGGAGGATTGTCATTCACGTCCGTAACGGTAACTTCTACCACAGCCATAGAAGACAACTGAATTTTTTCACCCCGATCAGATGCAACCACTGTGATTTTGTATTTGTCTCGTTTCTCATGATCGAGTTCTTTGAGAGTGGTGATCCAGCCAGTTTCCATGTTTATGGCAAAAGACTCTATAACGTCCAGTTCTTGAGAAGGATCCAAGCTGTAAGTAACCTGCCCATTCAGTCCTGAATCCAAGTCAGTTCCTTTAACCTGGATGACTCTTGTTCCAGCTGGCATGTTTTCTACGATGAATGCTTCATATGGATTGGACTCCAAAACTGGTTTGTTATCATTTGCATCTTTCACCTGAATGCTTACCTCTACTGAGGAAACAACATTATAGTCTTCATTTGCATACTGTGCCTGAACTGAAAACTGGTACCATTTAGTTGTTTCATGATCGAGATTCTTCTCAAGTTTCAACTCTCCAGTCTGTCGGTCAATCACAAAAAAATCATCTCTGTTGCTTTCAGGAGTGTTCCCTTTAATCAGACTATATACTAAAGTCTGATTATGCTCTGCTTTGATAACGTCTATCTCAGTGCCAATTGGAATGTCCTCAGAAACTGTGTATGAATAAAACGGCTCTGAAAATTTTGGAAGAAGCACTTCTGGTGGGAGTATTCTAGCATAAACAGGAACAACTGACTCTTTTTTGGGGGATCCACCATCGACTGCTCTAACAAAGAAGGTCAGAAACTCATTTTCTAAACCAATTAAGCTTTCTTTTGTAGTAATTATACCAGACAATGAATCAATTTCTAAATTCTCTTTAACATTTTCAGACTCTGCTTCAATAGCATATGTGATGTCTGCATTTGTACCCTCATCAGCATCAGATGCCCAGACCTTAATGACAGAAGTACCCCGCGGAACGTCAGATCCGATATTTACTTCATACTCTGTTGCTCGGAATTGAGGAGCATTATCATTGTCATCTGTAAGTATTACATTAACAGTACAGAAAGCAACTTTTCCTCCTGAATCTTTGGCCATTAAACTAATGGCAATTACTTTTTCTGCTTGTGTTTCACGGTCAAGCTTTTCGGAGGTAAATATCTGCCCTCTCTCATTTGTATAAAATCTGTCTTTGGCGAAGTCATTCACAATGTGGTAAGTGATGTGGCCATAAGTACCAGAATCTTCATCCGTTGCTTTAACTTCAGTCACCAAAGTATGCAATGGAGCATTTTCAGCTAGTTCAACCTCATATTCATTCTGGCTGAAAACAGGACTGTGCATATTGGCACTGGTTACAGTTATATGGACTTGGGCTGAGCTTCTGAAGACCCCGTCAGAAACAGACACGTTAAGATTATAATGTGACTTGAGCGTCTGTCTGCGTAGGTTTGAGATGGTGATAATGCCAGTTTTACTATCAATTACAAAATTCTTTTGGTCGTTGCCTGTCAGAATGGAGTACTCCAGCTTGTCAGCATCCGAACTATCCGCATCTGAGGCTTGCACACACGTCACAAAATGCCCTCGGGGAGCCAGTTCACTGATTTTAGCTTCATAAAGCAATTGGTTAAAAAGAGGGGGATTATCATTGAGATCGGTTATGTCAACAGTTACAACGGTATCACTGCTCAAGGGCAGCATGCCACCATCTATGGCCCTTATTAGTAACTTGTGTTGTTTAATGTGTTCATAGTCCAAAGTTCTTGCTGTAAGAATGAGCCCAGTGCTGCTATCTATGTGGAAGTAGTCATGACTTTCACTATTATCCTCAATCAAGTGATAGGAAATCCCCCTGTTTGTTCCAGAATCGGCATCTGTAGCGCTCACTTGTAGAACAGATGTGCCAATGACAGACGCCTCAGAAAGGGCTGCAGTGTAAGACTGCTCCGTAAACACCGGAGGATTATCATTGATGTCTTCCACTATTATGTCTACAAACACATCGGCATGAGCCCCAGTTAGAGAGTCTGTTGCTCGAATACTCAGTTTGTAGGCCGGATGAGACTCAAAGTCAAGAGGGGCGACAACATTTATAACTCCAGTGTTGAAGTTGATGGTGAACTGATTGAAAGGATCTCCATCGGTGATGCTGTAAAACACCTTAAGTCCTTCTGGGCTGTTTGCTTGTATGTGTACCACAGGACTATGGAGTTGAATGTTTTCTGGTATCTCTGCGCTGTAGAAAGGCTTTTCAAAAACTGGCATAGCTTTACTCATAACTGTAATTGGGACTACGACTTCAGCAGAAAAAGCAGGGTCTCCTCCATCTTTTGCCACTACTGTGACCAGATACTCCTTATTTAGTGTGTCTGGTTCAAACTTCTTCTTCAGCGAGATTTCACCATTGGGATCAATTTGGAAATGTTCATGATGTTCTTTGAGATAGTAATGCACCTCTCCATTTCTGCCTGTATCTTTATCTACTGCAGAGACACGTCGAATAACATGGCCTACTTCAGAGTCCACCTTAACGACAGCATAATACGGAAGATTGACAAAAAATGGAGGATTATCATTTACATCTTCCACTGTGACTTTAACTACAATGTGTGCAACCACTGATGGTTTATATTCCTCTGTCACTTCTATGACCACATCAAAAGATTCTTGCTGTTCACGGTCAAATGGTATTCCTGTTGTTGAAAGGACTCCTGAAGTTGGGCTTATTTTAAATCTGCTGTCTGGATTTAGAATATGGTAAAACAAAGGCTCATTTATTTGATTCCCTATAGCAGTAACAACAGCTATTGTTTTTGCCTCTGTGGAATTCTCCTGCACTGTTGCAGAGTAAGAACTCTGTGTGAACTTCAGCTGGCTTGCCTTGCTTTCTTTCACATTAATTTTTACAGACGCAGTGCTTGCAAATCTGCCGTCAGATGCTCTCACTGTTAATTCATATCTGCTTCTTAACTGAGTTGTATTTTGTACGGTTATATCTCCAGTCTTAGGGTTTATTGAAAATTTTTCTCCAATGTTGCCTTCAATAATGGAATAAATTAATTGGGAAAAAACGCCTGAATCGGCATCAGTGGCATTTACGCTGATGACTTTCACGCCTTTGTAGGTTGGAACCAAAATGGATGTCTCATACAACTCTCTTGAAAACACGGGAGGGCAATCATTGATGTCAATTACATAAATAGTAACATTAGCTGCATATTCCGCATATAGCCGTGGCATCCCCATATCATGTACTTGCACTGAAAAGTGGAAAATATTTGTCTCCTCATAGTCCAGACTCATTACTGTCCGAATGGCACCAGTGCTAGAATCAATGGCAAAATACTTGCGGACAGATGGTTCAACAATTTGATAAACAAGCAAAGCATTAGATTCTTTATCAGCATCTGTAGCTCGAATTACTAATGGGATATTCTTGTCAGTCAGAACCACGCTGTTAATTGAAGCTGATTCACTGATGAGTCCTGTATATTCAGCCTGCATAAAAATTGGTGTATTGTCATTCTCATCCCGAAGATGTACCAAAACTGTCGCGTTAGTGGACAAGCCAGCCATGTTTGTTCCTTGCACAGTTAGAGTGTAAACAGGCAAAGTTTCAAAATCAAGTATCTTCTGAGAAACAATGACACCCGAGTTTGGGTTGATAGCGAAGGCATCACCTACGTTACCATCTTTTATTTCGTAAACTACAGAAGACTGACTGTATGCCGTAACCATTCCAACAAAACTGCCAATGCTGGCACTTTCACTGATTTCTGTAGAATATTCTTTGGCTGTGAATTTTGGTGAGGCATTATCAGAAACCGTAACAAATATATGCACAGAGGTCACTTCACTCATCGGAGGATCTCCTTTGTCTGTAGCTTTTACCATCAGGTTGTATTCTTCCTGGTTGCTACGATCTAATTCCTTCGCAATTTTAATCATACCCAAAACGGGATCTATAAAGAAGGAATTTCCAATATTCCCTGTGAAGAAAAAGAAAAATAATTAAGAAAGAGGTATACAGAACTTAAAGGATGACTGCATGTTTAGCTATATACCTAAAGAAATCACGTAGTGAGAACACAGAGAATATTAAAGTTTCTTACTTCTATTTAACAAGCATTTGTTAGCCTCTCTGGAAAGTGTTCCGTAATCAAGAGTTAGCACTAATTCTGAGTTTCCTTGTGGAAGCACTGCATAAAACATAGTTAGCAAAGCCTCGAAAATAAATGCAAAAAATTGTTTTGTTTTCCATTAAAAATAAAACCTTAAAAAGATAACAAGTACTTTGCAAGTTTCAACATTATAAATTATGTATTTTCTTCAAATTATCTTTGTCATTGAGTTCATGTTTAAGCCAACTTAAATATCTACTGAAGCTGAAAGAAAATTATATGCAGAAGCTAACATTCGTGGAATACAGGTCACATTTTTATGATCTAAAATAACTAGACTGCTTTGGGGAAAAAAAAAAGTGTTTTAATGAATTCACGCTTGTGAATCTTAATTGCTTATGCAAGTATTGTTTAAATCACTGCTTCAAAAATTAATCTTTCTGAATTGGACCTATAGTTATCTCTCTCCTAACTTCCTATTAATACATAGGCAAGTTATTCCCTGTGAAAGTATTAGAAAAAAAAATTCTACCTGGTGAGGATTACCAGCTGCCATTTGATAAACACTTGTTTTCTTTATACTTTCAAATATATAGCTGAACAACACTGCACACAATATTCAGCCCAGGTACTAAATATGGTAAGACTTAACATTTTACTTCTTAAAAAATTACATTACTAAAGCCATGTTCTCAGCACGGAAAGAATTCATTAAGAACTTCTGAGTTATGCACACAAGTAGGCAAGAGGGGTTTTTCTTGTGGTTTTTTGTTTGGGTTTATTTTTCTTCAGTGGAGGCTCTAAACACAGTGGCATTCTTAGAATATCCCATTACAAATCTAAGCAGCCATTACAAACATTTAAGGAATGTTCCTTCCATATGCTTAGGACATCAATTATAATGCTTTAACCTCCCAGTAGATCAGAATCCTGTAAAACAAACCTAAGGAAGTCTTACATTTACTCCTACAAAAAGCTAGAAGAAAGGAAGAGAACAGGGTGTAACTTCATTCTAGACAGCACGCACACACATTTTTTTCTTGCTATACTTTGGCATTCAAAAAACAAGCACTACTGAAATGGGAAAAGCAAGAGAAAAGTTTCATGGACATTAGTATCCTGCTTAGTAAAAGGGTTATTTCTACAAATAACAAAAAACAAACATATATTTTAAGCAATTTATGAGACACTTAAATACATTCTTCCTCTTCAGAGGATCATAATCACAGCTTTGTTTTAGTACAGTGTTGAAGTATGTTTTCATAGCAAAGCAACGCTTTGAAGGAAGAAAAGGAAAACATTTACAGTAAACAATTCCCGTGCTTTACAAAGCAACTTATATCAAATTAAAAAAAAAGCATTTGCACATATCACCTTGCATGCAACAGTAACTGAGTAACTTCTTACCTACTGTTCTCTTTAATATACAGTTTCTTATGTTACTGGGATTTTTATTTTAAATTACTTTCTACCTTGAAAGTAGTACTGCACATCAGTAATGAAATTTAAATAACTTTTTTTTTTTTTCTTCCTGTCATAGTGCCTAAATAGTTCAGGACCTTGGTAATGGCAGGCTTGTATCTAGATTTAATGGACTGAGCCCAAATTTGCTTCCATCTGGTAAGTGGACTCAGTCAATGCCATCCTGTTTTCATATTATTCAAAACTGCCATCATTCGAATTGCATTGTTATAGGCAGGTTCAGAAAGATACTCTGACATTAAAAAGAAGCAGCAGCACCTAATGCTCTTCCCTGGCCTCCAAGCTGAAAGGAGCCTTAATGCTAAATCACCCAGCTGTTACAGTTTCTTATATGTTTTATTGAGTTAGAATAGCTGTCTCGCTACCCAAAATCAGCCAGAGGGAACCATGCAGAGCAATGCCTTCCTTGCTACATCTATCAGAAAGTTTAACTTTAAAACTGGGACTATTTAGTGGTTAAGTATATGGATATTTGTAAATTATTTTTGAGCTCCTTTCACATGGCACTAAACACGAAAGCACTTGTCTCAAGTTCTTACTCTTTTCATCAAATCCTTGCTTTGCCTATGCCACAAAACATCACTTACATTATCAAAAAAGAATGTTTTTTTTAGATCTGAATGTAATGCATCTGTAATTTCTAAAGAACACACCCCTCTTAAAGGTTTAAAGGTAGTTTATTCTTCTACTACTAAAATGTTCCAAATGTATCTAAAGGACAATATTAATAGCTAAGGGAGGGAGATGAATAATTGTCATTTTAGTTTCGTTTTAAATGCTCTGAGGCTATATCTTAAATACATGTCACGGAATTCCACACATACACCTGTTCTGCCCTCTTTATTATAGCTATTTTTTTACATGTCTACAGTTGAAACAAAGTATCAGCAAGCACTGTTTCAAAATACACTGAAGACGTAAGAAAGTCATCATACCTGATTCAATAGAGTACACAATTTCTGCATTTTTTCCTTTGTCCTTATCTAATGCCGTAACCTGAAGGACTGCTGATCCAACAGCCGCTGACTCGTACACCCGGCCTTCATAGGACGAGCTGGTGAACCACGGAGCGTGGTCATTTGTGTCGCTAACATTAATGACGATTCTGGCATAGTTGCGCTTTACAGGAACATCTTGATCTCGAACCTGAAACAGTTAGCACATTATTAGTAATTAGCACTGTTATCTCAGTAGTTTAACAAATAATAGTAAGAATTCACGGTTCAATCTGTACCAGTTACAAAGACCGCATACAAATTGAACATAAAAATAAACGTTTGAATTAAGGGGAAAATTAAAAAGACATTAAAAAAGATGTTTGTTATTGACTACAAAAGAAATTTGGCGTTTATTTACCATTACTGTGAGAATATGCTGGTTCATGGTCTCATGATCCAGTTTATCTGAAGTATAAAGAGAGCCAGTTCCAGGGTCCAGACGGAATTTTTTAAGGCTGATGGGATCAGTGCTGCCCTGCATAGTATAAATCAGTTTATTCTTCTCATCTCTGTCTGTGGCACTGACTTGCAGAATTTCTGTCTCTGGTATGGTGTCTTCAGGTATAACAACTTCGTATTTTGAAGCAGAAAACTGAGGCCTGTGATTATTTGTGTCTATAACTTTGATGTACACCTGAAATGATACAATGGGAAGGGTAAAGCATTGATGACATTTGGGAAACAGCTGAAAAGAGGGTATTTCATTAAAAATGAGACCATAACACTGAAATAATTCCACTGCAAGAAAAACATTTTTTTTTCAGGGAAGGGGAGAGATCCAAGAGGTGTAAAAAAGAAGAATGTCACTAAACCCAAATCTGCCTCACCTTCTCCAAAGTCAAAAGAGATATCTATATGATTAAAAATGTCTTAAGAAAGATATCTTAAAGGAAATTATTTTTGTCTAAAGCAAGATGAAAAAGAATTACTCAGTAATTTTGGAATTAAAAAAAAATTAAAAATGTCAGCATGTATCCCAGGGCGGGTAAAAATCCTTTTTATTTGTGCAAATTTGGAATTTTAAGCAATGTTTTCCAAGGCAGCGATGCACTGTTCTCCTCCTTGCTCTCACATAGACACAATCCTCTTTCAGCTCCTTACATTTCCAAACCTACACAAGAATGGAAAAGCAGTGGAATTCCCAGAAAAGTATATTATTTCAAAGAACCACAGGTATTATTTGTTCTTCTTCAGCAACATAGCACGATCTCAGCATAGGTAACTGGTCACCAACACAATTTCTCTGAAGTTAGTTATAGTAACTTCAATGCTTCAAATTGCAATTTCCCACCGAAGTTCAGCTGAGCTCACCTATGTGCTACGCAAGCAACGCTCTCTTTGTCTGAATAACGACGTTCACTGGGACCACACAAGATCCCTCCACACCCACTTGCCTTGCGCAGCATCGAACTCTTGTATGAAAAGGGTAAGACATTCAGCTACCATCCTGTTCCTTCACCAGGGATGTGAACATCAGATGAGCAACAGTAATGCAGAGGACTTGGCAGGTGGACAGCAAAGCTCCAAGAACACATGGCAAAATTCAAGTTGTTTACATGCTGCACACACGGCTATGCTTTTAGGCACCCAAAAGTTTGCTGCTTTGTACAGATTAGTTAAGTGCCACCAACAGGTGTTTAAAAGAAGTACTTATGATAACATAAGTGGGTTAAATTGCTCTTTGAAGATACTTATTTGCTTTCCATTGATACCTGGTAGAGTCTAGAGATATGATACCAAACTGCACGCAGCAGAAACTAGATGAGATGAATCTCGATGGTGGTAAATAATAAGGAAACACCATACATCTCCCTACAGGAAGACAAAACTTCCTCAACTTCAACCTTGCAAAACCAGCATCTTATGTTGAAACTTGTAGCAAGGAAAAACAGGAGTTAAGCGTATCAACAGGAGCCATACCAATTCCCAAAATATTTATTTCAGATACAGGTGTATCATGCAGGTTGCAACTACTACCTAAGCTCCAACACAATGAGTTCTTCCTAATAGCAAATTTTAATACAGGCTTAAATAACTTCCAGAAGGACACAGGCAGTCCTTGGATATAGTCTACAAACGCTACCAAGAGTTTAGGAGACTATTAGAAGGATTTTATTCTAAGTAGCAACAGAAAGACCTTTGCATCTCCGTAATGAAGTCCTGCAGCAACCCTGGAGGCACCACGGGGCAGACCGACTAATGGAGGTGAGAATGTGGGAACACAAAGGCCTGGGTGTGGAACTCTTGCAATAACTTTGTATTATAACATAGGAAAGTCCTCCCCAAAAACTGTGATATTGCCCACTCTGGTAGTTGAAATGACTGTCACCAGAAAGACTATTTTCACTGAGAATTTCACTCGGATAATAAAAAAAGAACAGAGAAGCATATAAAAGGGAATATAGGAACAGAGCTGAAGATGGCAAATGTGGAATCTCAAGAGTCAGACGGCAGATACAGAATAAAAAGCCACGGAGTAATAAAAACAGTTTTACGTTTACTTGAAACCATGAAACAACCTGTGGGTAAGCAAGATCACCAAGTGCTGCAATAAGATGCTAAATGGAAACAAAGCACCAAGACAAGATGGGAGCCACCCCCAGGGCCTGCTGAACTGCAGGGAGGTAAAAATTAAAAAAAAAAATTAAAAACAAATGGTAATCCGCCACATGTAACACACGCTGTTAATAATACTGAGCTCCACCTCCAGACAGGCAGGATGGGGAGGGGGGCACACGTGGGTATGTGTGCACACACGAGTGCCCACAGCCACACACACGCGCCTCTAACTTTTTTAGTAGGTGTAGTCCTGAGGGTTGCAGGTCAGTGAGCCATAATCCAAGATATAGCAGTACATTTAGGGAAATACTCATAAACATAGGTAGTTATTCAGTGTTTGAAACAGTCTGTTAGAAAAAATACAAACTATCACTGCTTTTTACAGGAAAATGCTGCCTCCCACAATTTATTAGATTTCTCAGAAAACAGAAGCAATAGCAAATTAACTAACCATTTGGCACATTGATAAAATCCCTTGCAAGATGTTGCTACGGAAACTAAGGGGTTTGTTTTCGTCATAGATTAGAAACTGATTAAAGATAGGAAACAAAAAGCTGGAATAAATACTGATTTTCAGTGAGGAGAAAAATTAATGGTAGGTGACTCAGGATACAAGTTAGATCAAGTTTTAAAATATATTCATTAACAAATTCAAATGGAAAAAGAACAGCAGTAAAGAAAAGACTATTACCTTATTAAATATATGATTTTTTTAGATTATCATGATTAGAGTGAATGTAATAAAGCAACACAAGCACAGCTGGTTTTTTTCTTAAATTCTGTATAAATAAAATACATTTTAATGCCTCTTGGAAGAAGAAATCCTGAAGGGTCCAATACAGTCACTTATATAGCACTTTAGTAAAAACACCTGCTCACCGAACACGGGTCCTCAGGAAAATGAAAAATGAAACCAAATGAAAATGGCCAACAAATTTTAAAAAATGCATAAAAACTCACCCCTCAATACAAATCAAACTATACAAATACATTTTATAGAATCATAGAATCATAGAATGGTTTAGGTTGGAAGGGACCTTGAAGATCATCGAGTTCCAACCCCCCTGCCACGGGCAGGGACACCTCACACTAGACCAGGCTGCCCAAGGCCATGTCCAGCCTGGCCTTGAACACCTCCAGGGATGGGGCTTCAACAACTTCTCTGGGCAACCTGGGCCAGTGCCTCACCACCCTTAAAGTGAAATCTTCTTCCTAATGTTTAATCTAAACCTGCCCTCTTCCAGCTTAAAGCCGTTCCCCCTCGTCCTATCACTACATGCCCTAGTAAAAAGTCCTTCCCCAGCTCTCCTGTAGGCCCCCTTTAGGTACTGGAAGGCCGCAATAAGATCTCCCCGGAGCCTTCTCTCCTCCAGGCTGAACAGTCCCAACTCTCTCAGCCTCTCCTCATAGGAGAGGTGCTCCAGCCCTCTGATCATCCTCGTGGCTCTCCTCTGGACGCGCTCCAGCAGGTCCATGTCCTTCTTATGTTGGGGACTCCACAGCTGGATGCAGTACTCCAGGTGGCATCTCACGAGAGCGGAGTAGAGGGGCAGAATCACCTCCCTTGACCTGCTGGCCACACTTCTTTTGATGCAGCCCAGGATACGGTTGGCCTTCTGGGCTGCGATCGCACACTGCTTGCTCATGTCGAGCTTCTCATCAATCATCACCCCCAGGTCCTTCTCCACAGGGCTGCTCTCCAGCCATTCTCCGCCGAGCCTGTATTTGTGCTTGGGATTGCCCTGACCCAGATGTAGGACCTTGCACTTGGCCTTGTTGAACTGCATGAGGTTGGCTTGGGCCCACCTCTCCAGCCTGTCCAGGTCCCTCTGGATGGCATCCCTCCCCTCCAGCGTGTCTGCCTCGCCAAACAGCTTGGTATCATCAGCAAACTTGCTGAGGGTGCACTCTACCCCACTGTCCATGTCGCTGACAAAGATGTTGAACAGTACGGGTCCCAGTACCGACCCCTGAGGAACGCCACTCGTCACTGCTCTCCGCTTGGACACCGAGCCGTTGACCGCAACCCTTTGAGTGCGACCATCCAGCCAGTTCTTTATCCACCGAGTGGTCCATTTATCCATTTATACCATTTTGTATAACTAAAAGATTAAACGACCATATACAATTACAACACTTAATTCCTGGATCCTATGCTTTCAAAATTAACACGTCAACGATGTTTTTATGCAATTCCCACCCCCCAACAGCTCAAGTTTACACTCTGAAAAAGAGTAAGTGAAAAGATGAAGTGTCAAATTTGATAGATTTAAATCAAAACTGTTACTTAAGTTCATATCTATTTCCCTTCGAATGAGGAAATACAGAAACTTAGGTCAAACCCTTAGGTGGGAGGGAATGCAACTCCAGAGCAACTGTGTTAGATGAATCTTTGGAGCAAAAGACATGGCCACCTGTGCTGCTGGTACTACACAAAAGGAATACAGGAAAACAGCATTTCCAGAATGGAGCACCACAAAAAAACGTGTGAAGGACTTAGTTAAATGTCAGGAACGAAAACAACATTGGTACCCGCAAAACCAACCACATAGCCAACGAGCCAGCTTAACTGCAAAGTGATCTGGCGATCATACCATCAGAAGGACTCCGCATCAACCTCCTCCAGTAAAAGCTAGCACAGCAGTTAAAATCACGTTCCTGCTAAACACACGAGGAGACATCCTCCGAAAAGGTACTGTTGGGCTGAGCAGATAAGAAGCTAACTCACCAAAATGTACAGCACCATTAAATATGAATTATTAACAAAAATATTGCTAAGGAATAACCATAATGCCTCAGTCGCTATGAGTGGCTTGCTCGGGTATTCCATTACTCGTCAAATTACTTGTTCAGGCATGCAGTTTTCCTCCACACTGGTAAACACAACTACAAATACACGATTTGATCTATCGGTGCAATCATTTTAAATGCACCTAAAATTTAAATTTTATCTTAAGACTCAAGTGAAAGGTGTTTTATCTACATACTTTAGGATTCATTTCTCACTCACTGACGGTGTTACTTGATGCCCCTCCGCAGACTCTGGTGGCCAAGCATAACGTGAATCCAGAGGCGCCACCCTTTTGGCAACTTGGCTAACTGAATGCCGGACTGCTTTAATAAGGGGAGCAGCAGGCAGGGGGACAGGAAGTATTCCCCTCTACTCGGCACTCGCTGGTGGGACTGTAGATTCGCTACAGTTCTGGGCCCTGCAATGCAAGAGACATCTTGACAAACTGAAACGAACCCCGTGAAGGGCCGTTAAAATCAACAGGGATCTCTCCATCCACTGCGTAAAGGGAGGGCTGCAGGAAAGAGAGCCAGACTCTTCTCAGAGGTGCACCGTGAAAGGAAAAGAGGTGATACTCACGAGCTCCAATAAGGGAAAGTACAATTAGATGTAAGAAAAAAATTATTTTCAAGGAGGGGTGTTAAACACTAACATAAAAGCATGTCCAAGGAAGAGGTGGCACCCCTGTCATCCCAGGCAGGGACCTGACAAGTCCCTGAACAACTTGATCCAACCTTACAGCTTGCTCTGCTTTGAGCAGGAGTTTTAACTAGATGAACTCCAGGGGTTCCTTCCAATCTAAACTATTAAATAAATGTACTAAGGAAACCCTACTTTCAAGACATGGATTCTTACCGATGCTCACTGACAGGTACTAGGTATGCAATTTCTTTTCAAATGTGCGAGGACCAAATATTCATGTAAACTGTCAGGGCCTTCAAATTAAATGAAAGGCACCTGAATAATTGTGAGCGCAATTTTAAAGACCCACAAAGAAAAATACGGGTTTGTGCACTTGCGAACAAAATACATGATGAGCTTGTGTTATTCTAAAGTAACATGTATAATACAATAAAAACAGCTACATAAATTCTCAGTGAAATGATAAGATTAAATTCAAATGAAATATACTAATGTTAACTCTTGAGAAAGAAGTTGCGTACTAAAGAGGCACACCAGAGAAAAGTTTGATGTTAACAGACCATAATGTGATCTCTGAAACAAAATGGCCTGGGATTAAAGAAACTTGACTCATTTTGCAAGGCCACGCAAGGGCTGTGCTGCACAACGGCCCTCTACTCACATATCTCACTGAGTGCGATGCAACCTGGTTACAGAGACAGAGAACAAAGCAGCTCAGGATTGTTTAGAGGAAGGACTTGAAATTGATTAATTATTTGACAGGTGAAACCTAAATTTGCATCGGAATGCATTGATTATTAGTAAATTATAGAGGAGATACGTGCCACTGACAAAACCGGCTCAGTGTGTAATATTTAAACATGATGATCCTTTGGATTGTTTTAACCTGGTTTTTCATTTGCTGATTCTACGTGAAGTTTAAAATCTCCTTCTCTCTCCATTCATAATGGCATTATAGTTACATTGATGTGTTTATAATAATTTCCACAAACAAAAAGTTGTATTATCCAGAGATAATATAACCGCATTTGAGTTCTAAAACGTCTCTGTGGAGCAGTGTGGTGATCGCAAGCAAAAATGCACATTTAATCAATGAAGAACATTCTATCCTTGATTCCCAAATCAACCCCAAAGCATAATATCCATATAAATTTTTCATAAAGCAAGATTAAATATTCTGCAGTAGCACAGCAATAGATAAAATGCTGCAATTAGCTTCAAACCATCTTAAGTATTACTTCCAGTGTAAAAAAATTGATAGCCATAGCAATGACTGGAAGCAGGTATAGCTAGAACAGGATTTTTTTTTTCTCTCCCCCCCGCAACTCAGTTGTTCATATATTGTCACCTGCATCCTGTGAATAACCTTTTCTATTTAAGGCAAAAACATTATAATCCAAAAACATTAGTACACTGATTTGGTTTTTTAATGATATTCCTTCCTAGTGTG
Organism: Pluvialis apricaria; assembly: GCA_017639485.1. Taxonomy (NCBI): domain Eukaryota; kingdom Metazoa; phylum Chordata; class Aves; order Charadriiformes; family Charadriidae; genus Pluvialis; species Pluvialis apricaria. The sequence continues at coordinate 7,352,058 of CM030010.1, forward strand.
ACACTCGTCAACTCTAACATCATCTGTCAAACACCGCTACTGTAGGCCTGGAATTTGTTTGTCCTTGTTTTGCATCATGCATTTGGCATTTAGATGCATGCAAAATTCTAATAGCCTCCACGCCCACTGCTGCTGTATTTTTCTAAAAAGCTATTTAACTGAAGTCCTGAAAGAGTCAAATGCTCCACAGATGTTAATGGCCTGAGGCCAGCGAATGCCTTCGAGTTTAAAGTCAGATTCAATACACTGCTTTTACACAATAAGATTTTAGCTTCTTGTCCCCCTCCCCAGCATCTTGAAAATGTCATTTCCTTTTTCAAATTAAACATAAAATTACTTAATCTGCTGTTAAACAAGGTCTGTTAAATTGTTTACTGTATTCCCAATGTTTACAGCAATTACTGTGTAAGCTAAAAGCTGCGTATGGCATATTATTGTTCCTAATGTATGCACTCAGTATTCAGATGGTTTTTTTTGCCTGTCACTCCATTTTAACTGTTTATCAGCTCTCAGAAGGATCCAACACAACATCAACACTCAAACTTTAATCATCATTATTTCAGCAGTGAGAATGGAATTTACACACTGGCAGCCATAAATCACACCTTCAACTTTGATTTCATTGAAACATTCTTAATTCCCCTGCCTCATTTGCAATGCATCTTCTTAACGATAGTCCTGAGGGCTATCTTAACGGATCAGTCCATTTGGGTGGGCCAGGAGTTACGGGGGAGAGAAGAGAATCCGTTAAAATCAGGAGTCTGTTCACGCACCAACAGTTGTAGACTTTGAACTAATCCGTGCTCCTCAATCCATACACCCCAGTAACACGAGACCCAAACAGCAACAGCGTAACCCGTGCTTATCCCACAAGCAGGGGAAAAAGGAAGACAATGCAAAGGACGCCTTTGTGCTCGCTTGTAACAGAAACCACAACCTCTGCTCCTGCCAACTCTAGCCGAGAGAGGAAAGGAAAGACACGAAAGAAAATCATACAAAAAGCAATCACAGAAATAAGAGACGATAAATTTGAGACTACTGCTCCAATTCTTCTGCGGAAGACTGCTGCGGGAAATGTTTATAATGTTCACTCAGCTTTACAAAATGCTAAAATAACAAATTCATTTAAAGAAATTGGACAAAAGCTACACTGTGTACTTCCGAGAAGAACCAAATGAATCGTGTCACCCAGAGGAAAAGAAGGGGTGAGGGTTAAAGCATTTTTGTGACCTTCCAATTCTTGGTTGTTCCAGAAGACAAAGCAGATTATGGTTCAACTGTGACAGCTCAGGACGCCTGCATAAATTCAGCTATATAAGCAGCAGCAGCACTGGACAGAGTATCTGCAGTCATCGAGACCAAATGCAGCCTTTACCAGTCCCCAGGCTACCCCAACACGCTCTGCATGGTGGCATTTTTGACTGCATTCTTGGAGCGGGGAGGAGGGGGGAAGGAGTGTGTGTGGAATGCCGCTTGCTCTCTCACTTCCATGGCAAAAGGAATTCTCTTTTAGTTGGATTTGGGTTTCTTCTAATTTTTTTTCAAACTAATTCATGCCTTCTATCCAGCATTCTGTAATTGGTAGGAATGATTCTGCTCAATATTTTTACTACAACTAGGCAATGTATTTAAAGCAGGATTCTCCAAACCTTTTATGGTGGTTATCAGCACCAGCAGCAATGGCACCACAGCTATGACAGCAGCAACTTCTGACTGGGGGAAATGTTGTCGTGTTTGGAGATTCATGATTCATTCACTGACGACTCTCACCATTAAAGGAAAAGCCAGCTCTCGAAGGAAACTGCTAACCTTGTAATCTTCTACTATCAAATCTAGTCTATTTGACCTATCAAGCCTCCAGACATGCAGTCAGCTCAATAAAGATTATGTTTTAAAGCCTAAACATTGACAAGAAACATCTTTCCCGCTGGTGAAAAGGAAGAAGACAACATGTAAGACATTAGAAAAGACAACAGAAAAACATACATACTGCACAGAAGTTGAAGAACAAGAAATTGTGTTCGTTACAGATTACTGTATACAGAAAAGACAGCAGCAACCCACTTACTGCTCTGTGAGCTCCTGAGTGGTAGGGCAGTGATAGGGGTAGGCAACACAGACACATTACTTTCCCAATCCAACAGTCTTGTTTCAGTAAATAAATCCTTTCCTTTCTATTTAGAAGAAAAATGGAGCTCCTCTATGCTCATGGCTGCATTCACACCAACCTCAGCTAAACCTTACTTCCAATTATATCCAGGTTCTGGACTAGGGGAAGAAACTAGATGGGAGAAACAGGAGGGATATAAATCATAACCTACTTTACTAGGAGTTATTTTCAGCAGTGTCGCAAAAGTCTTCTGCCTTATAGTGAACTTAGTCCAACTGCAAAGAATTGCCACCACCATGGAGCCTTAGTAGAGACTTAATTTGAAAAAATTTGTTTTGTCTAAGATTGCTGCTTTTTGGAGAGTGTTCGTCAGTCTCAGCCTCCACTGAAGCCAAAAGAAAGTACTCGGGAAGATACACAGAGATGTTATCATCTAAACTTGTTTCTGCACACCACGCAGAAAGAGCAGCTCAGTTTCATAAAATGCTAATTGGACATTGTACAATTTGTCATCCACAGATCCTGGGCAGACAAAAACACTCAAATTTACAATGGTGGTCTTCTAAATTTCAAGCTAAGTAATATATTATTTGGTGATTTTGCGGGAGCTGGATAAAGAGGGGTCACTCAGATAAGAAGTATTAATTCTTTTCTTGTGAGTAAATCATGCATGGAAGGGCTTAGTTTCTGTTTTCATTTACTCAGCTAACGTAGGAACATGATATAACTTTAGAGTGGCTGATTCAGGCTATGGAATAGTCAACACACAACCTTCCACCTGGACCACCAAAGAACATGGCTCTATGAATATCAGAATACACTTCTATTTTAGATGGAGTCCCTAATTTATATCAACCATATTCACCGTCCTGGTAGGAAAAAACGGTAAGGAGAAAATGCAACACCCTCTCCACCCCCCAGCTACAGATTCCTTCTTCTTTAAGTGCTTCATTAGAAAGTCCATTACCTGAGTGCTGATAGATCTGGTTCCATCTGTTGCCTCTACTGTCAAGTTGTAATTTGATTTCTGTTCTGCATCAAGAGGTCTAGCGACAATGATAGTTCCAGTGCCCTTGTCCACATCAAATCGACTGTCATAGTTGCCACCTTGTTCAGGAAATTGGGAGAGGAAGACATTCATAAAACACAGCCCTGTTGCATTATTTTCATGTATGATCATGTTCTGTCTTCAGATGCTTAATGAAGGTGGAACTGTATACACATACATATACACACTTATTTTAAACCCTTTGGGTTTTTTTCTGGTAATATGATATGCTGCTACTTATAGATATATAAAATTGATTAGTTTTGGACAAAGCTGATTTGTCTGGCTCGCGGAAAGTTAGCAGGTAGATTCTTAGCAAGATTCTGTACTTTTTTTTTAAACTAGAATTTAAAGATTTCAAATAGCAGGAAACTGAGAATTACTAGGTGAAATGCGATAGTTTATTCTTTGTAGACAGTCAGGCTAATTAGTGAAAAAATGCTCTTTATCACAATAAATGAAAACCCCAAATCAGAAATACTGTCAAATTTGTGTCCTTTGGATCAGAGTATAAATTACTATATTCATACATGGTTATAGATAAGGTTGAACAAGCTACAGTAGCTCCAAAGGATTCTCACCTCGATGCTGAGTATCTAAAGAGCTCACTGTCTAGTTCCTATTAATATAAGCCGGACTCAGATAGGCGCTAAATGTTTAAATGCCCAATGTTTAAATATGGCCAAGCTCCTTTTCTGAAGCAAATTATCTTAACCTCCCTTGTGAAACTTTCAAATTACCCTTTGAAATATAGTTAAATAACCGTGTAGATCAATAGCTACACTTAGCTGTTTAAACATTTAATTGATCATCATCATGCCAACCCGAGCAGACTGCCATGAGAATACAATGTCCATTAAGTCCAAATATTGTTAGCAATGATAAATACTGTCATTTAACTACAACTGCTTTAGACGTCTCAATAAACTGCCTAAAATGGAGGAATCAATTTTTATTTTGGTCAAGCCAGTGCTAGATATGGCAAACCAATTTCTCCTAATTATGTGCATGTGTTTTTCTAATTATATTTTACAAGCACAGCATTCAGATATTGTGAGTTGGGTTTAGGGTTTTTTAATGAGTTTTTACATGCTATGTTTTGTAAATCACTGAATGCCTTTTATGAAAAGCCAAGGCTACAAGTGAGAGGGTGAAGTTCCAAAGGGTGCAAATTTATGCTTTATCCAAGCAAGAACAGTAAATACTGAAATGGGCCCCCATTCACATGTAGAAAGGATTACATCTTCAGAAGGTTCCATTGCATGACAGACATATCAGTTTAGGAAAGATGGGCTGGATTCTGCTTCACTGGATTTAAGATATTTGATAATGACAAAGATAATGTAATTTTTCTATTTTCAGTGAAAGTCAACTCCTCTTACTGCCCCAGCAAGAGTATCTGAATCACATGAATGGATATAAACTGGACAGCATGAAAGGCAGCAGCCTTTTTTACTTTTTTTAACAAGTGTACATGACTTTTTTTTAAAATGGGCTTTGTGAAAGACATCAGCTTCAGAACGTGAGTCTCTAACCTTTTTCTCAGATGGCTAGGAGAGAATTTAGTATCTCAACGGAGTCATCTCCATTTTAAGGGAAGTATAGGGTGAATGGGTATGAATCTGTTAATTCGGTTTCCCTGATACAAGAACAAACTCTTTAACCAACTCTTTTTTTCTTCCTTATCAAGGAAATCACAAAGCCCTTGCCTAATTTTTGTAGTAGTGGTGATACCTGGTAATCCGCTGAAGCAGAACTCAACCCAAACTTCTGCACCTGGTACACTGAAAGTGTAACAGCAACAGTTTTGGCTAAAGTCAAAACTGGATGCTCTGAATTGATGCTGTATAAATGTAATGATGACAAAACAAAACAAAAACGAACCTTTCACAAATGCAACTGTGAGCACTTTGATTTCCGAAGGGTTAATAAAATAAATATTTTATAAATGTACGCTTTCATTTCAGATCTCATAATCTGGTAATAAATTATGTGATCTCAGCAGATACCTTCTGCTGTACAGTTCAGGTCACAAGCCATCTGAAAGATGTAAAATACTTCACTAGCAAGCTTGTCTCCTGGCTCAGCCAAAAAGAAAGAAAGCATGGAAAGCAAGCACAGAACACAAAGGAAAGCTGTCAATCAAATTAATTCATGCTATTAGAAACAGTAAAAGAGGGCAGTAAAATGACCACCGGTAAGAGTAGCAGATAACTTCACAACATGATCACATATAAAATTTTCCAAAACACTTTTACTAAGAAAACAGTCAAAAGAAAATGGTTTATTTTACAGTGTATGGACAAGTTCTGCTCTTTCCCCTTGGAGTTTTGTGTATACGTCTTTCTAACAATAGCAGGAAAAGATCATCTATTTTCTGCTTTAAGCATACAATAAAAATTATGTAAATGTCAAAATTGTGCTGCAAATCAAAACAATACTATCACCAGAATTCTATTCAGATGTACACACTGTTCAGAGTGCACAGCAGTTGAAGCAAATGAAAAAGAACAATAGGAAAGTCCATCCCCCAACCTAATTAACAAATTTTGCTAATTAAAGACCCCAGGAAATGCCACTGCTGTACTTTGTGGAAACTCTCAGGACCTCTGAGGCCTCTTCTATCTACTCTCTTTCATCTCCATGAACTACTCACCTTTTTCTGACAATATCCCTTTCTTAACGTTTCCTCTAATGGACTCGTTTTGGTCTACAGATGTTCGTTTGTTTGTTGCTGACTCGATGACCCTGTCTGAATTGGAGCACATGGAACCTTCTCCTCTCTCCTGCTCACTTAAGTTATTTTTATATTTTCTGCTTTTCTACTCCCATGCCTGTGTGTATGTTTGGGTAGAAGAGCAGCCTCAATACCAAAATACCCCTAATGCAGAGAGCTTTGCCCCTGTGAGAATGCAAGGAGGCATATCCAACTTTACTCCCTCCACACCGTTGTACAAGTCTCTAACCCCTTGGTTTGTCTAAATGCAAACACTTTTTATTCAGCTATGATGTGGTTGGACAGGAGCGCCTTTTTTTTTTTTCCCAAAACACATTATAAAGAACCATTAAAAAAAAATCTATGTAAATATTTAATACATTAGAAATTACTATCAATATCATCACAGGTTGTTCACGCATGAAGCATGCATTTAGGGGAAGAGCTGTGTCTATCCTCATGTGCTTGACAGTTTGCCGAGAACACCCTCAGGCATTTGCCATTTATATATTCCTGCTACATGTATCAGTTTTAGAAACTTTGTTTTTAACTGTTGCTGTTCTCAGAACCCTTAGGAAATACATACCATCAAAATAGACCTTAAAAATAATTATTTTTTCAAGCAATAATACAAAAAATGCTCTCCCCAACAACTTAACACCATAATCATGCCTAAAACTTTCAGCAGCAACCATGGTGAAAATGATCCTTCTCTCTTGTGAAGGTGGTAGAAAAATCCCAATCTGATCGGGCTGTCTCAGGACCAGAAAGAGTTCACTACAAGATACCTCTCCCGAAACAAAGCTGTGCTATTCTCCTTGATTCTGAAGCATGTAACAGGACAGAACTTGCTTTTAGTATCAGGTACACAGTGAACACTGCGTGTATTCCTGGTGCTCACAGGTGTACTGAGTAAGTCTAAAATTGAAAAGTACTATTCATTTTGTCATCACAGCATCAACGTATAGTCATATTACAGATTAGAATTCCCCTTTCAATGGTAGAGGCTAAGGTAAGATATAGTAGCAAGAATATGCATAGGAAGAAGTTTGCTGGGGTTAGGAACATTGCAGGCTTTCCTTTTAGTACCGAATCAAGGCACAGCAAACTGAGAAGCAGCCCACAGGACAAGAAATTAATGTGAACAGTATAATCTCTCTTTGGGTGTACTACCCCGATTTGCAGAAAACTGGCATTTTATTTCTTTCCTTATCCTACAGTCCATGATATTGATTTGATTAGTTTTAATTTCACTGACACATTATTCATAAGTCATTTCCAAAACTGCAGCACAGCATGTATTTTACAATATAATTTTAATCTTTGATATATAGTAGCATTGATAAAAATTGAAAAGTCATTTTGATTTATAATGAAGTAAGGGAAAAATACATATCCACAGCTAAAGAATGCCAAAACATTGCATTATTTAGAAAAGCGATTAAAAAACCAAGCTGCAATGAGCTCTCCAGTATCTCAGACTCCATGCATTTGTTTCTAATAATAAAAGCCCTTAAGGCATCCTTACCCGTTATGTCAAACCAAAGTGGTGTTCCAAGAGGTTCAACAGCTATTACGCCGATCATGTGAGCAACCGGGTCACTTTCCATCACCGTAAAAGAAAAAAAGGCTTCCTCAAAATAAATGGGCTCTGTGGGTGGGACGGGCTTTGGAATCCATTCTATGTGAAGCCGTGTAGTTGATGATTTTTGTGGACGACCATTATCTACAGCTTTAATCTGTGAAACAGACACATCTTTTAGGCTACAGGATCACATAAATCATTATGTCACATAAATAGAAAAGTAGTAATAAGCTCCAAGCACGTTTGCTTGCGTGAGATATATCCGAAAAGGTTAAGTGTCTCTCAAAGTGCCACTTGCCCTTCATTATCTGGGCAGCAAATGGAGAAAAAGTATGCAGCACCTGATAGCAGCACAAACTGTTACCATAAATTCACTTTTATTTTGCTTTCTTTCTGAAAGAGAGTCAAACTGATTGTTTATGTTCCCTCATTGTGTTCATTATCTGTCAAGTTCTGGAAAAGAACAGCAGCTTCTTGATTCACTTTCTCAATACAAACATCTGAAATCATCCTTTAAAAGAAAATATCCCAAAACAAACCAACCCACAAAACAATACTTCTGGATTTGTTGCAGCTTTCTTCCTTTGGATACTGCAGTCACTCATCTGCCAGCTACTGAATAAGAAGTGATGAGAATACAGATAAAAGAACACTTCATGTACTCAGGATAAACAAGATTTTGACTCACTGAAAGGATATCATAGTCCCTCGCTGCAGAAAATTTCTTTGATGAAACCACTCCAGTTTTTGGTTCAATAAAGAATTTGCCATGTTCATCCCCATCTTCAATGCTGTAAGAGATCTCTGCATTGGGGCCTTCATCTTTATCCGCAGCAATAACTCGATAGATCGGCTCTCTCCTAGCAGTTCTCTCTCGTTCTGGCTTACCGCGCTCCGGAAGCCGGATTTTGTAGAACTTTTGCAAGAACTGAGGCTTATTGTCATTCTCATCTAAGACCTTCACAATCACCCGTGCAATTGTTGATTTCGCAGGAATACCGTTGTCTGTTACCATTACCTGGTTTTGTTAAAAAGGATATGGTTAGCGCTCAATTCAAACACGGTCTTTCCAACAATGCTCTTTAAGTCAGGTTTTCCTACAACTGCCTACGAAAACTGTAAAGTAATCCCCTAACTTCAGTAACTTAAAGACCATTGTGTAAACCTATTTGGTAAATATTTACAGAAGGCACTACAAAAGTTTATTCTGCTACTATCTTAATACTTTGATGCTTCATGTATGGCATGCAGGAGTCGATAGATATATATTAAATGTTTCACTATTTTGCAGCATCGTAACTGAAATATTAACTCGAGTACAGGAACAGCACACAAGTACAGTATCTCAGACAACAGCTTCACTGTAATAATATCTTAATATACTTTCAGTCTACTATTTCCTTGCAACTTTTCAATTTAGTAATTTGATTTTACACCTCAAAAGATGCAATTCATAAGAATATAAGCTTCAGAATTTGACAGGCCTATGCACTAAAAATCCCCTATATTTTAAGACATAAAAATCACTGTCTTGTTTGAAAGAAGCTTAAAAAATTGCTTTTTAAGGAAGACACACAAAAATCTATTTCCATGGACTAAATGAAATGGGAAATTAAACCAAGTCTGCTCTTCCAGCAATAGTCAAAATTTCTACAAAAAAAGCCAGGAAATTAGTATGAAACCTTCTACAATATTAATTCCAGGACTGATCTGATATTATTGGCACGGCTAGTGAACAAAAATGTAATAAAAGTAAGAGTTACGTTAATTTGAAGTCAGAAAACAGAGAGAAAGATCCTTACCTACTGGAAAAGGATCAAACTGATGGAAAACCTTAGTTCACTTATGGAAATCTTACCTTAACTCCTACCTATTTAATCCCTTATTAGTTAATAAGGTTAAATATGAGTAGATGTAAATTACTTTGGCACCTATTTCAAAGAAGAGAAGGATAGGGGGTTTATATTCCTGCTTCCGGCAAGAGCTCGGTTCGTAGAAGAGTTACAGAACCAGGCCCATCATCTTCTGGCTGCCTCCTGCCATCCACACAAAAGCTAATGGGCTCAGACAGACACCAGGCATTTTCAAGGGAGAGTTTAGCTTTACATAAAGCATTTAAATACAAGTTCTTCACTGATAACAGTATTAGCAGGTTTGGCTAAATCTCGGTTTCTGAAGGGGATGTTTTCCAAAAAAATTGGCATTAAAGACACAAAGAATAACAACAGGTACAGACATCTTTTTGTCAATCTTTCATGTTCTTTTCCTTACTTTCTCTTTGCTCTTTGGTTGGTTTTGATTTTAGCTGTAGAATTTTAATTCTTGTGGCTCATTAAGAACAATTTTATGACCCGGTGCAATTTTATGCCCATCTCCTGGTCTCCCCTTCATTTCCTTTTTTTTTTTCCTTCTCCCCTTTAACATAATCTTCCTTGACTTAATTTACCTTCCTTATTAATACATAGAAACACACCTATGCCAGCTCTGCTCTAATTAGAGAAAAATGATAAACTGAGATATGCTCATCTAATTCTAGTGGATACTGGTCAAAGCTGTAGAGGAATGCAAAAAAAACCCACCAAAAAACAAAAAAAAAAAAACAAAAACAAAAAAACCCAAACAAAACCAAACAATTTTTTCTAACATATTCTATGGGAAATGTGTTACACACTGCAGTTTCATTTTGATTTTGAGTTTGCGAGGAAGATGGCAGTCTTTGCTGGGAGGAAGCTCCATATAGAAGTCAGTCACTACATTAGCACTGGGAAAACACTGTAGGGAAGATACATGGTTGGACTCAACGATCTTAAAGGTCTTTTCCAACCTAAATGATTCTATGATTCTAAAATCAGTGCTGTGGAGGGTGTTAAACAAAAACAACCCCCCCAAGCAAAAACTCCTACACACCACTGATACAGGATACTGCAGTTCCAACAAGCCCACCCCAATTCGATGGGAATAAGTGTTTTTCTTCAAGAAAGTGGGTGGTGAATACTTTCACTGGTTCGTAGGACGCCCTGGGAAATCTGACTATGGAGAAACATAAGGATTCAAGGATAACATGGTCACAAAATAATGAAATGACTACTAATGGAAGACTAGAATTGAATCCCTGATGAAAAAAACGAATTTACAATGACATGAATGAGGACAAGATCTGATACTCCTTTTTTTTTTTTTCCTCCCTTTCTCATCTACTTTAGGAAAAAAATGGAAATACAAATGAAACATGGTATAACTTGCAAACATGAAGGAAATGAAAAAGTGTGAGTAAAGTGATTAACCATGATAAAACATATGAAATGCAACATGAAATGCAAATATTCATGCTTATGTCTAACAGGTGGTCAATTTCCACATATATGAATATCTGTTCCCTTTAGTACTTGTAATGGAACACCACCACATCTTTCCGTTCGCAAAAGCAACCCCAAAACCAAAACACATCCCAAAAGAGGAAATTCCAAGGGGTATGGAATAACTTGTCAGTTAACATAAAATTAGCATTGCCCTGAGCCAAGCAGAAAAAAAAATGGCAATTCTGAGGAAAATCTAGTTGGATTTGAATGCCACATCAGTTTTGATGGCATTACTGACATAACAAACAGAATTCTAAGATAGGAGAGAATAACGTGAAGCTACCCTAAAATAACTGCATTTTAAAAAAAGTGCCAGTTGGCACTCAGAAAATAGTTACAAGTTGGGAATAAAAGAATGGGGCATATTAATTACTATTATGTAAGCAGGAGTGCAATCAAGGATCAAATTTAATAGCAAACAAGGAATAAACCCACCAACCCATCTGGTCAACATTTCAATGCTCAATTAATTAGCCAGATGCTCAGCACTTGGCTCATAATATTGCCCCCAATCCGTGCATTTCTGGGTTTCTTTCCAACCCATTTTCAAAGGTGTCAACATAAAAGTAACAAATGGGAAAACTGCTACTTTGGGCCGTGCTGTCTGTCATTCTCGCTCTGTAGTTAAGAGTTCTTCCGTTGCATACTTTGCAGACTTTTATTTAAAGCTTTAACAACCAGCTGGGATTCAAAATGAAGGAAGAATGAAGAATTATAAACGATACCAGCAGGCAATAACCAATACTCCAAACTAAAGAGCAATCAGCTTAATTTGCTCTCTTTCTAGAGAATGCTGAAACGAGGAGGATTTATGTACCATTGTGGGATACTGTAACCTTAAAAAAACCTTTCTGAATCCTGTACTTGTTATCTTGTAATAACTTAGGTTAAATTAGCAGACAACTACCCACAACATCACACTGCAAGTGTGATCTCTGGCGTAAGTTTTGGCCCAGAGCAAGCAGCACCCTCGCACACATTGCCTAGCTGCAGCCTGAGAATTCACACAAACCAGGCACCATTCTCAACAGGCAACTGGGACGTGGCCACCCTGTTCCAGGGATAAGGTATATGCATTCAAAGCCATACTGTGCCAAGCGGCTTCAGGGTCAGAGAATGATCCACAGCTCATTGTATCTACCGTATAAAAGCCAGCACAATATGCATAGCAGTAAAAGTCACGAGATACCAATTTTATAACCAATATATATAGCAGTGGTCAAGAAATGAGATAACTGACATGAAGTGCTTTGGGAAACTGACACAAGCAGATTTAAGGAGGTAATTGAAAAGAGAATAATATAGTGACTTTACCGGAATAATGTGTCTAAATCAGAATTGCCAATTCATTAACTTTGCTATTAGTACTACTAGATACACACTGCAGAGGAAATTGAACCCTCTTGCTACTTATGCGCAAAGAGTTATTTCCAAAGCTGGTAACAGAAATGAAAATAATGATAAAAATTTGATCCAACAGCTGCATTAATCCAGCTTGCAATGTGCCAAAAGAATAGAAAAGGGCCAGGAAGACTGTACGTACACTGGAGTTCTGCAAAAGGATAGCTTGTGCTATCAAGGAATACCACTCATGTCCAAGTCTATGCAGTCCTTGCATTCCTATTAGAAAACCCTCCTACAGATTTCACGAGTTTTGTCTAAGTCCAGACTTGCTTCTCTAGCTTTAATGTTAGTTCTGCCAACTCATGCTGCAGTACTTTATCTACCATCCAGGAGCAGAGGCACAAAGAGGCTCCATAAAGGCTCCAGATAAATTTTAGTATGTAAGTATCACTGTGAAAATTAAGTCTTCATTGCAGGTGAAGTACAGTGCGCTCACACTGCATGGCAACATTGGGAAACTGGAAGACTCACAGTTGTCGGTGTGTTTTTCCTTCAAGTTGTTTGACAGAGAATGAGAATAGGTATTACATAAATTCCAGGCGATCAATTAAATGTAGCTAGATAAAAGAATTATGTCACGAATTTCATGTTCTTGGACTCCAAATCTATAATACATATTTTGCAACTCATCTACTTATTGATAAATATGTTATGCAGAAAAAAGGTCTACTCGCTTACAATCTGTTTGTATTCTCAATGTTAAAAAAAGATTCTGCACCTCTTTTTCAGGTCTATAGTCAGCAAAGGCAGGCTGAAATAGATATTCCAATAATTACACAGGAAGAAAAAAAGAGGAATCACACTCCTCCTTTTAACAATTATGCCTTTGTACCGTTTGAAAGAAAATATTGGTTTACAGGCAGAAAAACAAAAAAATGCCTTCTGTATCAACTCTTTTCTTAAGAAAAAATCCCAACACATTGTTTTCATAAGATAGGTAGTTTTGTGCATTGCCATATAATGAACATAGAAGCCAATTACTTCTGAAATCCAGAATTCTTCATATAGTAATCAAGTATGGTAAACTTAACTCTTTGCAAAAGAGCAATGAACTTACAGTCACCATTTTTCAGAGAACTAAAGAAATTATTTACCTCCAGTATGTGCTCTCCCTGCTGCTCTCGATCTAGTTTTCTAGATGTCGTTGTAATTAGACCTGTAAACATAAAAGAATAATTAATCAGATCCTTCAAGAAAATAATCTGAATGAAGGTTAGGTTAAACCAGTAGTTACTCATATACCCAATCTCCATTTCTTCTCAGGTGGTCTCTTCTATTTTTGCAGAACTTACGCCTTCATTAAGGGGAGGGGTGAGGGGTTTCCAGTTCGTAAGGGCTGTGAAAATATTCTTAGCAATCTGAAAGTTAAGCTGTTGTAGCCCTTAAGACGCACACAGTTCAATTTTCCAACACATCTGTGCATGTCATGTTTCTGACAGGAGTAACGTATGCAATTCTCTCCCATAAAGTCTTGCTTTCAGAGGGTGTTCATACACCTTATTCAAAGGATGCTTACACACATGATTTGAATAATTACCAATCTCTTCAGAAGAAACATCTGTTTCTTTTTTTTAGTGATAGCAACAGAAAAAGAATGAACTGAAGAGATGCATTAATGGTGGAAACCAGAGCAATCTGTGTGTGTTGGCTTGATTTGGCAACGACGAGGAGTCAAGCAGTTGCTGCTGGCAATAACAGAGAATGAGAACAAATTTTTGATGCATGATGCTAGATTGTCTTGCAAGAGTTCAATACACCTTTGACGCAAGACTAGGAAGGCATGGTGAGTTTTGCTTTAAATGAAGAAAGTCAAAGAACAAGAGGTGACAAAAAGACAGTGAAATCTAAACACAAAAGGATCTTATTTGAATTAATTCTCCCTAACAGTAGGTTCAGAATTTTAACTACTGAGTTCCATGAAAAGCATGCCATGGATGCAGATGCAAGGGGAAACTCAGTTTCTTTGCTGACTAAAAGCCATTAAGCTGTTTGCAGGTACAAGTTGGCCCCCCAAACACCACCACTGTGTTCACGTGGCACTGAGCCTGCGCTAGTAAATCCTGCCAGACCCAACTTGGCTTTTTACGGAGCAAACTCCAAGATTTGGATTCGCCCAACTCAAGCTACTACTGGCCAAAGCATCCCACATTCTCTGTAGCAGGAATCCAGCATACGTTAGATACAGAAAATGCTGCAATGTCACGAGACCTTTTATCCAACTGTCCCAGCTTTTTACAGTGCCAGAAAAGCACTGACATCTCGATCCTTAATTGTCAAACTGAAAAAACAGGGAAGCAATTACCCAATTAAGGACACAACAGAGAACAAAACACAGGCTGTATACTTCACGTTCCCTTTTCTAACTATAGAGTAAGCTTTTTATTAATAAAACCTCTTATAAGCAAAATTAAAATCCATTTATAAAGTTTAAGGTTGATCTGCTGCAACGAAAAAGCTTTCAATTTTGTCTCACAACTGATGAAAAAATAGAGTGTAAGTAAGAAACGCAATAAAGATTTCAATTTCACTTAAAAGAGAAAGGCCAATAGAAACAGAATTGTATACCACCAGTGCACAGCTATTCAATGCTCCTGTCAAAATAGAGTTGCAGTCTACATATACCAACAAAATAACCTGCACTAAATAATATTAACAAAACCTGTGTAAGGCAATACTAGAGCTGTCAAATATTCAAACAACTATTCTTAAAAAAAGGCAAATAATGGCTGTTTCAATTGTGGTCAAACCTGCCCTTGTTTTTCCAGCAATTTGGTTTGCCATTGTATGAAATCTATTATATACACTTAGTATTCTAGTCAAACATCTGTCATCTTCTCCTACTTTAACTTTTTATGCTTTGACAACACATAGAACATGTGTGTAATCATTAGGATGCATCTTAGTGATATTATGAAGTAATTGTCCTTAATTACAAAGAAAGTGGGAATAAAAATTAAAAAACAAGGAAAAAAATGTTGCATTAGTACTCTATAATTTAAGAGGGGGGTAGGGGGGGCAGCAGAAAACAGGAAAAAAAAAAAGGATTTGACAATTGTGTATTAACCTCCTTGAGTTAGTATCTTCCCATAGAGATTACAGAACTGTGAACAATGACAGCTGAAAATATTTATTGTCACATATTCTAAACGCAGCTTTCTCCCAATTTCCTGGCGGAGGCTGGTCAAGCCACACCTTTTCTTTTCGCAGGCTCTATAGGGAGCAGCGCAAAACTGTTCATTGGAAATGAACAAATGGCAGAGCGAACACCTTATCTGCTTCCCTCGAGCAAAGATACTTGCAGGTGACTTCAAGAAAGCCAGCACAAGCCCTCCCATGAAGCCTTAATTCCCTGAGGCTCACCACAGTTGCAAAGGGAAAAGGGTAAATTTCAGCACAGCCACTAAAGGAGTTGGCTGTTGAATAGCTGGGTTGAGGATAGGGAGGATCTCAAAAAGAGCAGGAAGAATGAAGTAATTCCAGCAGAAATATCTCATTATGCTTGCATTTCTCTGAATATTCAATATTGAGTCTACACCCTCTGACAGTATTATATTCCGGCTCTCACAGCAGCACCAAGTAGAGAGCTGCTAACACACAAGAGCAGAAAGATGGCACCTTTCAACAGTTTCCTACCCACTTTTCCCCCAGCAAGAGCCATTAAGGCTGGAGCCACGGCTAATGAATGCCAGCTAATACTCTGGGGGGAAAAAAAAGTAAAAATACACTTTTGCTGCAAGCACTCCAGACAGAATTCTATCATGTATCACTACTCTACATACTAGTTTGTTAAAGAAAGTCTACTTCCAGAGAGAATTTCTGTTAATGAAGTTGGTCAGTACAACTCTAATGGGTAAGCAGAAAAATAACCAGTAAGATCAAAATATACACGCTTTCATCTGTTAAAACTTCCAGTCTTTTCAACCAAGCATGCCACACTTCTGTTAAAACACTTCAGACCAATAACAGAAGGGTTTAGTCTTCACCATATATATCCTGTACATTCAGCAGAAACTAATGCCAACAAAGGAAATGTAACACTTCTGGATTTAGAATCACATACACATGCATGACATTCTTTGTATTTAACTCTTTGCTGCTAGCCACTTTCCTAAGTCAAAATTTAGCTTCAGTGAAGTGTTTCACTACAGCTTAAAACTGTAAAAGGTTTGATTATGGCAATCACTGTTTTTCCAATTTTTTCCGAGTGTTTTTATATTATAAAATGCTTAATGTTGCACCAACAAATTTCATGCATTGCTGAAGAGCTTTTCTGAATTAAGGCCACGATAATAAGGTCGTGCATTGCTATGCAGTGTGGCTTTTGTGACTGCCCATTAGGATGGTCAGGGAGAATCTTCAGACCTAATGTAACTCAGGTCCCTGCAACAGGAGCCACCACTCTCCTCTTTCTGCCAAAAGCAAAAGTTCTCAAACTTTTTAGACTGAGCTCTCTTCTCCTTTCTGTAAGTTTGGCGATCTCCTTCTCGTGTTCCTCCCTCTACACAAATAAATGAATAACCGCACCTTTGCATACACCACATCCCCACAGTAGTGACAAATAAAGGATGATTTCAATCTCGGAAGAAGTCTGTAACATAAGCAGTTTTGAAACCGTTACTATGACGTGGGGAGAATCTGTTCACTGCTGAATGAGAGAAATGAGAGCATGTGTTAAGAAATGGATCACTGTGACAAGCATTCATTTTTGAAGCAAAACTGACTCACAGAGCATGGTTTTGCAGTCATATTTTCCCGTTTTCCTTCTGCCTCCTCTTACCATCCCTCCACCCACTCAACAACAACAGGAACAGTAAGCTCTAGTAATTCACATCACTGACTGTTATTCCACCTGGGAATCAATGCACACTTATCACAGAATCACAGAATGGTCAGGGTTGGAAGGGACCTCTGGAGATCATCCAGTCCAACCCCCCTGCCACAGCAGGGACACCTACAGCAGTTGCACAGGACGGCGTCCAGGCGGGTTTGGAATGTCTCCAGTGTGGGAGACTCCACAGCCTCTCTGGGCAGCCTGTGCCACTGCTCTGCCACCCTCACAGGAAAGAAGTCCCTCCTCACATTAAGATGGAACTTCCTGTGCTCCAGTTTGTGCCCGTTACCTCTAGTCCTATCCCTGGGCACCACTGAAAAATGACTCTTCTCATCTACCTGGCACCCTCCCTTCAAGTATTTATAAGTATTGATAAGATCCCCCTCAGTCTTCTTTTCTCTAGACTAAAAAGCCCCAAGTCCCTGAGCCTTTCCTCATAAAAAAGATGCTCCAATCCCCTCATCATCTTTGTAGCCCTTTGCTGGATCCTCTCCAGCAGTTCCCTGTCCTTCTTGACCCGGGGAGCCCAGAATTGGACACAGTACTCCAGATGTGGCCTCACCAGGGCAGAGTAGAGGGGGAGGATGACCTCCCTCGACCTGCTGGCCACACTCTTCTTGATACACCCCAGGATGCCATTGGCCTTCTTGGCCACCAGGGCACATTACTGGCTCATGGTCATCCTGTTGTCCACCAGGACTCCCAGGTCCCTTTCCACACCGCTGCTCTCCAGGAGGTCAGCCCCCACCCTGTACTGATGCATGGGGTTATTCCTCCCCAGGTGCAGTACCCTACACTTGCCCTTCTTGAATTTCATTAGGTTCCTCTCCAACACTCTGGCAAGATGGGTCAAGTTTCCTTGGGAAAACACAAGTTTATAACAAACATTTCTAAGCTAACGATGAGCAAATGGTATCTCTAGCGAATTGGTGCACTTTTTTTTATTTGGTAATCTTTCAAAACTCACCTCATCAGAAACATTTTCATAATAGTAGCTTAATAACTTAGGGAGTCTTTGGACAAACCACAGCTGCTCTGCCTCACTGGCTGGAGAGGTCCTATAAGGAACTGAAACTAACTGTAAACATCCATAGCAAAAACAAACAAAACAAAAAGCCCACACCACGTAACACATACAACTGTATTATTCTCCCTTCCTTACTCCTTTGAGTTTACATTCTGGGGATATTTGCTGTCTATTTGAGGTCTGTTGAAAAATCAAAATAGTTACAACTGTGTTCAAATACATTTCACTTCAGATTTCTACTTTAAACAGCATTAAAACAAACAGACAAAAATGCAACTACAGCTTTCAATTACATAAATATAAATAAAACCACTACATTTGGAAGTGAAAATAGCACAAGGGAGCTGACATTAGCAGGGATTTATTTTATCCCATATAAGCTTTCATCTCAGTGCACAGTTACATCACATTTACCTCTGCATCTGAAAAAATGTCACATTAACAACAACTTCCATTCAATGCTGAAACGGCAATCTCTTTAAAAAAACGTAGAGCACTAGGTGGGCACTGTGTTAAGGATATCAATATTAATGCCATGCTGTTCGCTACCTTTATAGCATGGAGAATCTCAGCGATGAAAGAAGTAGCATCAGAAAAAGTGGTCTGTGCAAGGGGGAGGAAGGAGGCTTAAATTTTTTGTCTTGCTGTGTATGCATCATGCATTCCCTACTACAGGCACACCAAAAAATGCACGGATTTGTGTTTTCAAATACACACAGACTCTCCAACTACACATTCAAGTCGAGCTGTTGAAGGTTCTGGAGCTGGGTGGGCGTGTGGCTGTAAGCCAGGGCCAGCCCACCACGATCCAAAAGACTAAAGAAGGTGCCAAGCCTCCTAGCTGCCTCCAACGAATATGAACCCATAGGCTTGGTTTGAACGTTGTACAACAGTATTTGAATTACAGTGCATGAGAAGAAATACAGTTTCTCTGATCTTTGAACGCATTGGCACTGAAGGTTTAAGGAAATATGGAAACATTTTTTTTTAATCACCAACTTCAACAGATACCATTCTATGATTCTATGATTCTATACAAGACATTGAAATTAAATATGATAAGGGAGGTCACATTTTATGAGATTTTTGTCTTCTGTGTTGAACACAAACCATAACCAGCCAGAATTAGTTTTCTGGACCGCATTAGTGAAACTCAATCAGTTTAAAACTTTAGATAAGTTTACTTATCGTGTATGGTTATTTAAGCTTTTGTTCCCCCACTTCAACCTCTAGAATAAAAAATTATTAATGAATGTTAAAAACAATTATCTTTACAACATCTTAATATACACCAGTGTAAGAGTTGAAGTAAATATGGATTTTAAATTCACATGTGGCTGTAATGATAATCTAGGTTGACTACTGCATAACCCAACCCTAAAGCACCGGGCAAATTACACCACGCAGTCTGTAAGTTGAAGACCAACTACGTCTCTTCAAGTGATAAAGATGCTGTTGCACCTCAAGGCTGGATTTCCTGCTAATCATCCTCATTTAAGAAATAGTGCATTATATCCAATTCAAGACAGATGAATATCCTTCTAGACAGAGGAACAGATTCTTCTTTTGTGTGACAGACTAAGTAGTCCACTGGAATCAGCAGTTTCCTCCTCATGAAAGTTCTTCATGTGATGAAGTCATGTCTTCGACTTCTCTGACAGCACAGTGAGCATCAAGTCTCACTGTCAGGAAGATGTCTTATGACATTCTTTTAAACTGCTTCCAATATCTCAACACTTTCTGAAGGACAAAATGACTGATGAGCGCAATAATCCATTATTGTTTCACCACTGTCACAGGAAGACAACTGGTTTTTTCAGTCTCCTCTCTTCCAACTGATTTCACACCTAACTTGCTTTACAATCAGTGACCATCAGAAAAGGCCCATATGAAAGATGTTCAGGCATGCTTTTTGGCAAGACTGCAGTCAAATCTTGTCCTCTATGTAAGCCAATACAAGGCTTCACAACCAAAGTAAATAAACAGGTTAATAAAAATAGGTCAATTAAAAGTAATAGCAGAGGGATTTAAGAACGGATTTCAGCTTTGCAGCTGACAAAATATGAACTCCATGTCTTACCAGCCATGTATAGATGACAATTATAAGCTAGACAGTGTGCCATTGTAATATACCACCATGAAGGCAGGCTGCTGAGTTAAAAAACAAACCAAATTGTAGTCTTAACCAACTCTCATACTGGAAAAAGCATATCATAAGGGAACTGAACAACTTTGGTTTACATAGTCCTGAAGACAGTTCCTTAGCAATTTGATTTGCTTTTCATTCCTAAACTTTTCCTTGTCCTAAGCACCTCAATAGCTTTCGATAAAACCAGCAACAGAATTGTCACCAGTAATTTTCAGGAGCTGAAAATATGAATTCAAACTTACAGTCCGAAAAGAAACTAGCAATATCATTTACAATCACATTAACTGGTTGCAAATGCCTCTTTCACTCAAGTAAAAGATTTAAAAGCAATCATTTCTCTTCTTTTAATGACGACTGTAAAAATGATCCCACTTTTCAAGAGAAATCAAGAGCCCAAGTTCCTCTTTCCACTCTCTCATCTGAGTACTCTATCCATTAGCTAGAGTCATGTTGTTGCTGGCTTGTTCTCTCCTGCTTCTGGAATCTTATCTTTTTTTGCTATACAGTTGTTTCAGTAGAACAAAGATCACTTCTGCCCAGCACAGCTTACAGCCTGGTGGCTTAGGAGACTTTTCTAAGCAGTTTAAATCCACTTTTGGGGCTAAACGAGTAGTTTTTCACTTCATATATGAACTTTCTGATCAGGGTATTTAAAAAAAAATGAGTTACACCACCCTATAAACAGACAGTTTTAGAAAAATTAAAAGGAACACCTGCTGCAGTGCACTGTGCTAAAATTGGTCTTCCCTTTGTGTTAAGTACAGCATAACTACACTCAACTAGTGCAGTCTTCCACAGCTTTGGTGTCCTTCCCCCTCCATTTTCCATCTCCAGCAGTTCGGGCAAAAGCCAGCAGGACATTCCCATAATACACAGGCACCCAGGTAAACTCCAGGCTGAAAGTACTAAAATGCATGACAGAACTACACACTTTATTTTCTTTTCAGATCACCTTCTTCTGGTTGAATTTTTTTTGCCCCCCCCCCCTTTTTTTTTTGCTTTAGGCACTCCCTTATTCCTGGTTCAGATGCTGATGCATGTGCTCTGCATTTCATCCACAAAAATACTTTTTAGCACATTTATCATAGCTGAATAAAATGTTATGTCCTTTGAATTGTACTCCATGAAAAGTGAAGCAATAATTGAGATCTCAGTCCTACCCAAGTCAGGGTTGCATCAAATCAGGGACAAGTAGCCTAGTCCATAGGGGCGTCCCCTTGCGTCAGCACATTAGACGTTTATTGAAGTACAGTAATATCAGTGTTTATGAGTTCGTTACTTGTTGCCAAGACAGACTCTATGTAGGGTCAAAAAGTAAGTTACTTAATCCTATGGCTGATATTTCATACCACCAGTTACCACGTTAATCAGTAACCAGGCAATTTAACTACTCAATCCTACTATTACAAAGTATAAGTGCAAGGTGCACATCTGAAGTTTAAGAGTCACTTCCCTGAACTATTTCAACCGTACCCAGATACAAAGACCTGGAATTTGCTGATCAGAGCCTCATTAATCATTTTAGTGACTGCAAGCAGGGAGCAAAGACAAGCAACCCACCAAAGATTATTAACGTATGGTCTAAGGAGGAAAAACCACTTTATAGAAACAATTAACTCAACCAATGCAATAAACATTGTAGAGATTCAGTTTCAACTAATTTCAAATCAAGTATAAAGTCGGTGTTTAGTGACCATGCAATTACAGAAAAGTGCTCAAATGTGTCTTACAAAGTAAACCATGTAGTTTTGTATACTTAAATTAGTCACCGAGTATGTTATTTTCAGTTTAGATTTACCGAGACAGTGGTATAACTGCTTCTGCATTGATTCTTTTACTAGTAACACTATCTGGGGAATAATGAAAAGGAATATATAAATAATTACACATATCCCAATTAGCTATACTGGAAAAATAAACCTAAGTCTATGATCCTGAATTCTGAGTACTTGAGAGCATTTAGGATGCGTCCAGTTTCATTGTCAATCATGTTCTTTTGGTAGCTTGTTCCTCTCACACATACAAAGATAAAAAAACAGAACTGTAAGTCATAAGCAGTATAAGATGAAATAAAAAAAGGTTCTTAATACATAATTAAAAATAGTTAAAATAATTTTGAATGGAAAAGAAAACAAAACCCAAGTATGACTATTGAAAGGAAACTAGTAAATGATGATAAATATCCTGTAGAATAAACTTTGATCTTACTATCAACAGAACACTATAAATTTTTGTTATCTCTTTGCTTACCTTGCAAAAATACTCTTGCCTTCAGCACCATCTGGTATACTAAAGCCACACCGATTCAAAGCTCAAATGCCTTCAGTTCTTAACTCTTTAAGTAACCTGATCTTCATCACTCGCCTTTATTATCTCATTTTGAGGCATATAATCTTCAATATTATGTACAGAATTATTGCCATAAGATCTCACATCATCCTGAAAGATCTTTTCAAACCTGACATAATCTTACTGCATTCACAGTGGCTGAACAAAGAAAGAAACCTCATGCTCCTTTCCAAACTTGGCTTTTTGGGATTTTTCCCTGGGCAAACGAAATCCATTTTTCAGCTTATTATAGCCAGCACTGAGTTGTTAATATGTTTTAAAAAAATCATGATCGGTTGAGAGAAGTATTTAAGACCAATTATTAACAGATTGCAGTTGGTTTTGAGGTTACTTCCTCTGTCACAGAAGTTTTACAATTTCACAATTTATCTCCCATAAAACTGTTGCAACACACATGGATTATGGAAGACTGACAAATTCACAAAGAAAGAACATATACAGTCTTTGGAATTTACGCTTCTGGTAAAGCTATTTACAGTTGGCAAATACTGTCTCTGGAATGCAAGGTAGCTAAACTAAATTTAATTTTGAACATTTTGCTTTGAGTTAACTGAAAGTATTCATCAACAAGCAGACACAAAAGTGGGAAGAGTGCCTGACACACCAGAAGGCTGTGCCACCGTTCAAGCCAGGCTAGAGAGCTGGGCTGAGAGGGACCTGTTCAATATATTCATCACTGACCTGGATGAAGGGATAGAGTGTACCATCAGCAAGTTTGCTGATGACACAAAACTGGGAGGGGTGGCTGACACGCTGGAAGGCTGTGCTGCCATACAGCATGACCTGGACAGGCTGGAGAGTTGGGCAGAGAAAAACCTGATGAGGTTCAATAAAGGCAAGCGTAGGGTACTGCATCTGGGGAGGAATAACCCCATGCACCAGTACAGGGTGGGGGCTGACCTCCTGGAGAGCAGCTCTGTGGAAAGGGACCTGGGAGTCCTGGTGGACAACAGGGTGACCATGAGCCAGCAATGTGCCCTGGTGGCCAAGAAGGCCAATGGCATCCTGGGGTGCATCAAGAAGAGTGTGGCCAGCAGGTCGAGGGAGGTCATCCTCCCCCTCTACTCTGCCCTGGTGAGGCCACATCTGGAGTACTGTGTCCAGTTCTGGGCTCCCCGGGTCAAGAAGGACAGGGAACTGCTGGAGAGGGTCCAGCAAAGGGCTACAAAGATGATTAGGGGACTGGAGCATCTTTCTTATGAGGAAAGGCTCAGGAACTTGGGGCTTTTTAGTCTAGAAAAAAAGATGACTCAGGGGGGATCTTATCAATACTTATAAATACTTAAGGGGAGGGTGCCAGGTAGATGAGAATAGCCTTTTTTCAGTGGTGCCCAGTGATAGGACAAGAGGTAACGGGCACAAACTGGAGCACAGGAAGTTCCATCTTAACATGAGGAGGAACTTCTTTCCTGTGAGGGTGGCAGAGCAGTGGCACAGGCTGCCCAGAGAGGCTGTGGAGTCTCCCACACTGGAGACATTCCAAACCCGCCTGGACGCCGTCCTGTGCCACTGCTGTAGGTGTCCCTGCTGTGGCAGGGGGGTTGGACTTAGATGATCTCCAGAGGTCCCTTCCAACCCTGACAATACTGTGATACTGTAATGAAGTTCAACAAGAGCAAGTGTAGGGACCTGCACCTAGCGAGGAATCACACCATGCGCCAGTACAGGTTAGGGGCTGACCTGCTGGAAAGCAGCTCTGCAGAGAGGAACCTGGGAGTCCTGGTGGACAACAGGATGACCATGAGCCAGTAATGTGCCCTGGTGGCCAAGAAGGCCAATGGTCTCCTGGGGTGCATTAAAAAGAGAGTGGCCAGCAGGTCGAGGGAGGACATCCTCCCCCTCTGCTCTGCCCTGGTGAGGCAGCATCTGGAGTACTGTCTCCAGTTCTGGGCAACCTGGGTCAAGAAGGAAAAGGAACTACTGGAGAGAGTCCAGCAGAGTGCTATGAAGATGATCAAGGGACTGGAACATCTCTCTGATGAGAAAAGGCAGAGAGACCTGGATCTTCTGGAGAAGATCGAGAGGGGATCTCATCAATGCTTATCAATATCTAAAGGGTGGGTGTCAAGAGGATGGGGCCAGACTCTTTTCAGTGGTGCCCAGCAACAGGTCAGGAGGCAACGGGCACAAACTGGAACACAGGAAATTCCATCTGAACACGAGGAAAAACTTCTTTACTTTGAGGGTGACGGAGCACTGGCACAGGCTGCCCAGAAAGGTTGTGGATGCTCCTTCTCCAGAGATATTCAAAACCCGCCTGGATGTGTTCCTGTCTAACCCCCTCTAGGTGAACCTGCTTGTTCCAGGGGAAGTTGGACTAGATGATCTCTGAAGGTCCCTTCCAACCCCAACCATCCTGTGATTTGTAGTTACAGTCAAATAACAACATCCATAAAGTCAAAGTCTGCATGCATTGCAACTACACCTCACTGCACAAACAACTTAAACTTTAATACAGAGATTTAAAGTTATTAGAGTGAGTTCAGAATACATGATTTCAAAGAGGAATATCAGAGCAGGTTTCCATGTTGGCTATTGCCTTGATGTCACAATAGCTCTCGTGCAACTCAACTGTTTTTACCAAGACTGTTTTAGTCACAAAACAGTGTTTTGGTGGCAATTACAGCATATAACTAATGACAGCATTGGTTGAGAATGACTGTAAGTAACATGAGAAATTATTGAACTCTTTTTGGCATTTAATAAAATCCTATGAACAGGAAAACGTATTATAGGGAAAGAGTAGAAAGTCTGATACTACTACAATTTTTTTTATTTTTGCAAAGTATGAGAACAGGTGTTTAAAACTTTTTGATAAATTACAGTGATAGTTACAGCAAAATAAGAAATTAAAATGTCTAGTTAAAGTTTCTTAATATTTAACATATAATAAGGATGAGCCATTTGGGAAACCAGTTTCCAAATAACCCTACAGGATGCCAGAAAATTGAACAGAAGTACTAGTTTTAAATGTGGTCTCTCTTATTATAACAACCTTGGAAACAAAACCATAAAGAGAGGGGTTTGATCTCAGTTATCTTAGCACATCTAAGGCTTCATCTACACAAAGACAAATGAGACCACCCACTGGACCTAAATGCATACAGGTCATAAAATACTGCCAGCACAAAACAGAAGTCTTTCATGCTTAGATGTAGCTTATAATTCCATTCCAACACTATACTAGTAATTGATGCCACCAAAAAACCCAGAACAAAACAGGGGAGTAAGCAGCCACACTAAATACATCTTCATGTTAAAAATGTCCATTTTAATCTAGATAAAATCACTAATTCATGAAAGACAAATTCATCTGAGAAAGTCACAAAGTTTTGTATAACTAACATTACATTTTAAAATATGAAAATGTGAAAAATAATATTTAATTAATTTGTAGAGAATGGATATGAAACTACCTAACTGACTGTTATGGACAAAATCCAGTTCCTCCAAATTTTGAAGATACGGCTTACAGAAAGGGGAAATTCCCCTTCCAAATGTTCATCACTGGATTTGTGTGTGTTTATGGTTTATTTATTTCACTATTTGTTTTTTTATTAATTCAAACCATCAGGATTTCCTTAAGAAAGCTTGTAAGTTGCAAGAGACAGTTGGTCTTGCTTTGTCAACTTCAGAACTGGCCATCCAATTTGAAAATACAGTCTTCTAAATTTAAAACTGTAGACACGTTCAAGAACGTGCCTCCTTAAAAAGCTAACAAACAGAACTATGTTTCTGTTGTTGAAATATGGAAAGGTTTTGAAAGACTTGAAAAAGATGAACTAGAAGTGTGATTCGGAAGAGGCCTTTTCAACATTTATCAGAGCACTGACACGGGATGTAAAAATTTTTATCTTGAAGGAAATGAGGCAGGAACTAAGAGTAGCATGACAGAAAAACCATCATGTAATCTAACACTATGAATAAAAATAATTCCTCACACACACCCTCTTTTTTTTTTTTTTTTAAACAACTCCCTTATTCCAGTGTTCTCTGTACATGGATAAACAAGGTACAGACTAGCACTTTGAGATATTTCAGGGTTCTGGGCAGCCTTAAGCCTACAAATAACTTTCTTGCAATTTTCTTCAGGTACTCACTTAAATCTTTCATATGAAAGGAAGAGTTGAGGCAACAGTGTAACAACTCTGTTAGATAAAATTGTCCTTACTATCTTCTCTCCTTTGATGTTAAGGATGGTTTATGGATGACATATGCACACAAAAGTAAAGAGAAAGTTGTTCAAATGACACTAAGAACTTCACGATATACCCAACACCATTACAGGCTTTTTTTTTTTTCAGGCCCCCTAGCTCCCTAAACATCTAAACCCTAAAACATTCATTTCTAAGTGAGAATTTGAAGACTTATACAATGCTGCTGCCTTTTTTTTTCTTCCTCCTTTTCTCTTCTTTTTTTTTTTAATTGCATGTATTTCCTACATTATTTACAGGACAGAATACTACTAGAACAAGTCTGGAATGCACTGCAGTCTGTTATCTACTGATTGAAAGGGAACTGCTTTTGTAACTGAACCATATGTAAAGACCTTCATGCAACACTCATGACAGATGATCACATAAAGCTGCCCAAGGTCTTGTCTCAGCTCTCAGAAAAGCTAAAGAATAATTGTATAGCTGGCTCGTAATTAGCCTTTGCCTGTGACTCCACTGTAAATTTTTCAGATAGAAAAACTATATTACATCATGTAGAACTGTGTTTTTGCTGGGACTGATCTTTTATTTTCATCACTCAAAAATCAAGCCAAGCTGGACGTGAATCAGGGCACTAATTCTGAGTAATCCTCTCTTAAGAGGAAATTAATCAATACTAACATTATAGTGGTGTTATACACACAAACTCCATTAAGTTACACTGCTCAGAGAGCCTACAAAGGCAAGACTGGTATCTTTGAAAGCCATTATACTGTGTGAAGGTGGTACTATGCAAGTGGCTCACAACGCTACCTGATCCCAGCCTCTTCCCTGGCTAGAATTAGTTTTGCACATTATATATTCCAGCTCAAAAGAACATACGATATAGAGGGAGTCTGGCTCCATCACCATTTCTGCATCAGAATATGGGAAAATTAAAAGAAAACCTCGTTTTCTTTTAAAAAGAAAGTGCTGTGCTTCCCATTTATTTCCCAGCTCCTACTATTTCTCTTTTTCCAAAGAGATGCAAGAATATAAATGAATGAAATAAATAAAAAAGCCCCAACACCGCCACCTAAAATATAAAAGAAGTGATCTCTACATAAATGCTTGCAAGTAATTTTTGAAATAGCTGCCTATAACAAATTTTCAATCTGAAAAGCACTTGAAAAAGTGCTAAATCCCTAAATATTGTAAAGTGAGTGGATATGAAGATGTTACTAGATGTTTCACAGATATGAACTAGTTTTCCCAGTTCCAAAAAAAAGACCAAGTTGAAAACCACTAGTCTAATAGCATTTGAAGTGCTTTAAAAAATATTTAAGAAGGAAAAGAAAAGTAGCTTTTTCGAGAATTAAACTCTCTTTCCAAATGTATGTCTATACAAACTTTTGTCTACTCGAGTAAATCTCTCTAGCTGCAGGAGTTTACCAAACATCTGGGTTAATTCTCATCACATTTTCAGTAAAGGTAAAGGAAAAAAAAAATTGTTCTAAAGAAAGTGTAATCAAATACTTTATTTTCTCTGCATGTGACAAGTGAACAGTTGGGCACATGGAGGCTGCTACATACACTTCGAGCCGTGTGACATGAATGAACAATAACTGAGCCTGGCATTGTTTGCCAGCTACAGAAGTAACAAGAACAATTTCAGTGTTTGGGTTTTTATTTAACTTTAAATCACATTAGTGTGCAATGTAGTAATACTGGTTTTATTCAAGTTCTAAAATATTAGGTCAAATAGGATTAAAACCCACAAGTAGTTAAACAACAAAGATTTCCTTTGTTAAAATAAAGCAATACTACTGTGCGGTCACTGGCCCTTCATTTCCTCACTAAGTAATTCCCCAGCGTTATCGGAAACCCATGGAAGTTGTTTGCAGCTGTACCCATTTCCTATTTCACTTCACTCAGTCTCCAAATCAGACACACACACACACAAGAAAATACTGCTTTAAAGGTTACAAACAGTGTGAAATGATAAAATCATATGAGGCACATGATTTGCTCATGAGCTATTAGCGTTTTATAACTTCACAAAGCTCTAATGATTACTACAGACTAACAGACAGCAAGAGCCACAGACTCGGTGTTACCAAAATTTTAATCACACTGTTTGATAGAACAAACTTTTTATATTAAAACATCATTCTATTTTGGGATTGCATATATAAAAATATCTTTAACTTAGCACTTAATTTGAAGGTTGATGTTAACTTTAGAATACATGTTTTGAGGTGTGGTATAATTTATGAACAAAGACCTGCCGCAATCCTAAATTGCCACAGGATCCATTTCGTGTAAGTACTTTCAAAAACTGGAGATAGTAAAAAAGAGTATAGAAAAAAAAAAAAAAAGAGCAAAAGTTATGTCAAATAATACTAAATCCTAGAAAAACACTTATCTTCAGATTTAGTCACTCAAAGGAGGAAATTCCCGAGTCAAGACTGCCGTATCATCTTAACTTGACTGTCTTGCATGTGTGCACTGAAGCGCACAGACTCCGGCCTCCTTGGGAGCCCAAAATACAGTATGTTCTGAAATGGGTAATTACTCAATGCTTCTGCTGGAATTCCCTATGTAAGAAAGGCCTTATCTTAATGGCCTAACTCCTACACCACAGGATTACTAATTTTCTCAAAGGAATGTCTGTGGCATTCTCATGATAATACCCAAGCGCTTCATAAATATGAATGAGTATCTTTGCAACACTCCTGAACAATTAGGCTGTGCAATTATTCCTATTTTATACCTGCAAAACTGAAATATGGGGAAATTAACACTCGACATTATTTTTGTTATTCTCCTGTCCAGGTTAGGAACCCAAGTCTAGTTTTCGGAGGCATGCATCATTTTCAATCAGCTGCAGTTGCAGTTAAAGGCTGTACTTTTGCACCCAGCATTTTAGCAAATCAGACTCAAAACTTACATGGAGCAACATTGAGTAATTCCCCGCCTCATTTGCTATTATTGTTTTAAATTTCTGAAGTAAAGCATGGCTTCTGTAGAAAGTGTTATCTGCTACCCAACCCTGAGTCTTTCCCCAAGCCAAATCGAGTCGGTACGATAAATGGAACAGAAACCCTGCGGGAGTGGAAATAAGCATACCAATTTGGCAAAAAGATCAGAAATTATTTCTCGCCTGAATGCGTGGGCAAGTTAATGCCAAAAAAGTACAAGGGTCTTCCCTCACCCTATACGGACACCTGGTTAGGATTCCAGTTTCTTGCTCAGTAATACCAAGGAGAACTGGAACTCCTTTCGCTGTGCAAATGCAGTTTTTGCCATTCTAATGCGGATACTGCCACTTACCAGGAAGTACTACAAGCTTCTTTCAGGCACCTTAACTCAGCAGTCTTTGAGATATTAATTATACAAAGGCTGTATCACTGAGTAGCAGCCATATTTTAAACTCCCGGCATGGCAAAACTGTTCCATGGATATGGGAACAGATACAGAGCTTAGGGGAATTCAGTGAGCTGCTTTTGTTAGTGAGTTCAGTCTCATGGCTCTAGTTCTGCAGCAATTAAGGATGTTCTCTTTAGCTCTTAAATGTCCATGTTTTCGGTATGACTTGTTGAGCCATTATTGTTGATCAGTTAAGGCTGATTACCTTTCTTCTAATATACAATGGTATTATCAGCTATTATTAGTAGGTGTCATAATAAGTACCTCTTCCACTTTCTCTAAGAGTTACTGCAATCCTGCTATCAACTGCCATGCTTCCAACATTCCTCCTCAACAGCAACAAAGTAAATTAAGATCTTATAATACAAAAGAATGAAAGATGGAAAAAATAGAAATTTGTCCACTCAATATGACTGTGTAAAAAGAAAAATATTCAGTAATTCAATTGAAGCAATACAATATTCAATTTTATTTGGTAACTACAACCAAGAGTTTACATAAGTGAGATGTTAAACTTTTCAGTCCTGCAACTAGACTGGAGCTGAATCACAAACTTTTAAGTGAAACAGCTCGTTACTCGTTCCTCAAAGCATCCATTTTTGTCCATTTGTTGCTTTCTCAAGCAAATACAATACAAAATGTATCCAAATGAAGTATGGAAACTGGCAAAGAAAAATACTTTGATAATTAAGTTTCAAAGTCTTTGGCCTTATTACAAGTTAATTACAAAATGTAAAAAGAAAAAAACCCTGAACAACTCGCAAGCAAATAAACCACACCCACAATAGACAGTGAACAATTACTAAACTACTTTCTGTTATACGTACCAGAAAAAAACACTGTACATTGTGAGCTCCAAAGCACAAAACCCAGAACTTGTTTACTCTTCTATAATCCTTTGCTTTACGTGAGTGTTGCTAAAAGTGCAAATCTTTTCTGATCCTCAGTGCAATAGCTCTAGGGTTAAGTGGTGAGATTAACCATAGAGTCCCAGGATGTGTGTTCTGAATAGCTATCAAATTCTGCCAACTTCAACTCCTTCCATCTAAACATGTTAAAGTGCCTTGGAACTCCACCGTTTTTGTCAATTACTTCTGTATTTAATTAAAAGCTATTTTGCAAGAAGTTAAGCAGATATAAATGAGTTACCATAACTTACATATTTGTCTACAGTTGTGTTCAGGCTGAGCATGAAAGTTGTGGAATTAGTCTTTGCTCTATTTTTTTCCTCCAAATAATACTATGATAACTATTTTTATTCCACCTGGCCAGCTCACATGTACAGCAGCTTTTTTCATTATATGGAAACTGCAAAACTAAAGAAAATTATATTTCATTTGCTTTAATGAAAGGCCACGTATTATCTGAAAAGATTACAAAGTGTCCTGTGATGTACTGTGTTATATATCCTGCTCCAAAAAGTGGAACAGCATTTCTGCATGCAAAGGAAAACTTAGCAATGTTTATTTAACTAAATTATTTTATAATTATTTAAAATAAGAAAGATGTTTTTAAGTGCCAATGAAGATTTACTGAAGGGGATACTCAGAACTGATCACTGTAAGAAGCACATTTCAGCCCGTAGCATTTTTGAGAAACAGATCAGTTAATCAATAGCTCTTGTCGTGAAAAGAAATCTATTCTTGCCATGAAAGATGAACTATATCCTACACAGGTCCATGTCAGTAAGTTTCACCATCTAAAAATTCAGGATTATTGCACAAAGACATAGACATCTTAGCATGGAGCCTATAAAATTCTAGAAATTAATTAGCTACTTACAGAGAACAGAAAGCAGTATTTTACTTGACATAGGTTATACATAGGTTATTGCTATTTATAATCTGTATTACTGTTATGCGTGGGAGTTCTAGCCATTGACCACAATACCATAGTGTTAAATTCTATAAAGACAGAAAAAGATGGATCCCTGACCCGAAGAGGAGACAATAACATAGGATCAACTGGAATATATTTTTAGCACTCACCACATATTTTAAGAATCCCAACTCTAGCCTTTCCTTGACTCAGACTGAATGCCATCACAGTCCTCAATTTGCCTTTGGGGCTGCGCAGTGGCCTGAAGTAACGTCGTCACACACGCTTAACTCTCTTACTCTGTCACTTTCAATGTTATAACGGGATACAGTTAAAGACTCGACTCATATTCCAGCCCTATCTCCCCTTTGGCTGCATGGGAAACCTGGGGCCCTGTGAAGGTTTCTCTTTTTTGACAAATATTTTACAGTGCCATAGCCTTACGAGGTCCAACAAGGGTAACATACCTGCATAAGCAAACAAGACAGGATTTGATCTCACTAATTCTAGTCAAATGTAGGCTTCAGCCGAGTCCTATTTTAATTAATTGAAGGAGATAAAGTACACTGTGTTATAACTACAACAATAACCAGTGTCTTTTAAAGTGATCTTTCAAGTCCTTAACATCCTAATGAAAGCACTTTCACCCAAAATAAGATCTATTCAGGTTAAATGTATTTCATAGAACCATAGAATCGTTTTGGTTGGAAGAGACCTTTACGATCATCAAGTCCAACCGTTAACCTAACACTACTAAACCCACCACTAAACCATGTCTCTCAGCCCTACGTCTATGTGTCTTTCAAACATCTCCAGAAATGGTGATTTGATTTCTGGTATACAGTAGAGAGACTTGGGAAGTTACGATCCCGATAATCTCAGTCAAAACTCATCACCACGTTAGTGCCTGCTGCAGACTGACAGCTTCAAACCAAACAAGTTCAGGAAAAACAAGACAGACCATCAGATCGCATGAAATCCAGTGTCCTATATAATGGGAAGAGAGCATGCATGAGCTAGCTGTTTAGTATTCATTGAACTTACGAGCGCACTCTGAGAACACAACAGAAACCAGCCAGGTTTCCCTTCACCTCTGCCCACCTCTTCTCTTCCTCTCCTCTCACTGTTTGCAATGTCTATCTAGCATTACAATGTTAATAGTAACAGACATCAATGAATTTACCTATCCCTGTAATTTTAACTATATTTCTTTAAAAAATGTAATTATCCTGCCGAGAGTAAATCGGAGGGAGATTCTTTTCTTCCCAGTGCTTGTATTCTGAAATATAACTGAATAATAATTTCCATTTGGTTTTGTTGGGATTTTTTTCCCTTTAACACAGAGCTGAGAAGGACTCTGGACCGCACTGCTTGCTTCTACAGTATGCATGCTACAATAAAGGCAAGTAAGAAACTCTCTTGACAGAAAATCTTTATTAGCTTTCTATTAAGTGTTCCTTATCACTTCACCATCTAGTGTGTTGAGCTCCCTCAAGCTCCTTTCTAACATAAACGAGATCGGCAGTAAGCTACTGATGTGGAAAACTACAAACTCTGTCTGAAGACAAGTCACAATCTCCTGCTGCCCTAATTTTTCTATCTGTTAAACAGGAATAAAGATGTTTCTTTGTCTCAAAACTTAGGTAAGGTGGCATGCAAGTGTCTTTTTTAAAATCAAAGTTTGGAAAATGCTGCATAATGATACAGAAGAGAGAGAAGTAGAAAAGGACCAGAAGAAAGAGGAAGATAAAATGAGCTACAGAAAAAAAATGAAGAAACAGCAACCAAAAATAATTGGCCAATTAAACAGTAAAGAGTAAATTAATGTAGGTAGAGTTTATGTTCACTTGCAATTTGAGCACTGCGGTCATTCAGAGCTTTCCACCCAACTCAAAGGCAATTTTACTCCCAGTTTTATCAATATCACCGATTGAGATGACAAGAACATCAACGTAGCAAGCAAACAGTACTTTTCAAAAACAGAAAGGAGTGAGGAAGTAGACAGATGAGCAGAATTTTTTTTCTTTTGCATCATGTGTAAGCAGAGAAAGACAAACAAATAAAGCACACACAGAGTTTCTGCATTCACTTTAGAAGACTTTGGGGTTGAATTTTTCTTGTTTTACTTCTTAGGCTGCCTTTGTTCTAAAATCAATGCTTCTGTAAATATAGCATTTAGATATAGGCTTTAACTATGCTAAAAGATCTTCTGTTGCTACAGCTATTTCATACGTCCCTCTTGGCAATGTCTTCACAAGCAGATGCAGCACATGCTGACAAAGAAGTTATTGTCAGAAATAACCCAAATAACATACCTGTGTTTGCACTCAGAGCTTTGCTGACACAGCAATCACAGCTGATACAGCACACAAGTGTTTCATACCCTGAGCTGAAACAACTATAAAACAGAATGAAGGCCACGGTGTCAACCCTGCCTTCAAAATATATTTTTCACCCAATTTCTGCTCCTTTAAATCCCCTGAAATTCCCTCCACAAACGAGCAAGAGCTAAATGATTAAGGCTTCAGGAGCTAAATGAACTAGGCTTCTATTGCTCCCTTCTACTTACTAGGTTTGTTACAAATTAGAGTCACTCTCTACACCTCTACAGCATTTCTAGGCTAAAAATCTCTGGATTCTGAGAACAACTTTCTGGCTGAGTGAATCAGAAGCATCTCCTGTAATTTCTACTGTGAAACAGTACCTAAATGCAACATACGAAAAGCTAAGACGCGCCCAACCCAGCAAAATTTTATTTAATTAAAAACCAAAACCTTCTTTACCATTATGAAAGATCTGTGGAAAAAACATCCAATGTATGTACCATTTTCTCTATGTTCATTCAGAAGCATGGGATGGTAGGCAACCTTTACATCGTTTTCAGAATCGCTGTGTAGCTTCAGTTAAAATGGTTTATTTTGTTTGTTTCCTGTCTCTCTGCCCTACACACATTTCAGTATTTGTAACTCACAGTTACTAAAAGGTCACTTGTTTCTTGTACTTTCCTGTTAAAATCTCAATATGTTTTTTTCTGAAGCTTTCCAAACAAGCACTGAACTCAGACTCTTTCTTTTCTTTACGTAACAACC
Source organism: Pluvialis apricaria (assembly GCA_017639485.1). Taxonomy (NCBI): domain Eukaryota; kingdom Metazoa; phylum Chordata; class Aves; order Charadriiformes; family Charadriidae; genus Pluvialis; species Pluvialis apricaria. Next base: position 7,387,105 of record CM030010.1, read on the forward strand.
ACACCTGCAAATTACCTTCCAGATTTTCTATCTCTTACAACAGCACTGGTTACTTACAAAGACAGTCCCTTCTGACTGCGGGGCAAGCGAGTTTGCAGGTAATAAATGCCTTACATCGCTTGAACTAACACTACCGGGGTGGGGGCAGGGAAAGCCTGGCAAAACACCTATGTGTGAAAATTAGAAGACTGAGTCTGCTAAAAACAGTTTGGATGAAACTAAGCTAAAATATGTATTCCAAGGATATATTTACTGCACTACAAAAGCAAAAAAGCGCATGGGCGTTGACCAGTCTAGAGTGGAGCTACTCTGAAGTAAACCTTCCCAAAACGCACATGATGTGCTTGTCAAGTACTTTGAACCAACTGCTTCACTCTCAAATCCTCTTCTACGTGTTTGTATAGCTTACTAATATTGACACAGCCCAAGATACCAGGTTAACTCCAACTATTGTGAAAGCACAGTTACAATGTTAAACCAAAGACCTTGATTTTGCCCGGTTTATGTATTTACACAAATATGTGCATTCATTCATATGTAAAATAAAAGACTGTATTGTACTTACCAGTTTTGGGGTTTATTGAAAAGAATCCCTGGGGATTTCCACTTGTTATCTTGTAGGTTAATTTTTCACTTGAGCTAGAATCTGGATCAAATGCCTCAATCTGAATGACTGACACATCTTTAGGTGAGTTTTCCATGACCTCTGGGTAATAAACCGGTTCTGTGGTCTGAGGAGCATTATCATTAACATCCCCAACTTCTATGTAGATTTCGATGAAAGATGATAAAGGCACAACGCCTTGGTCTGTTGCGTAAACAGTCAACCAGTAATGTGAAGTAGTCTCACGATCCAGGCGATCCGCAGTCTCAATAATACCTGTTTAATAGGAAGAAAGATAAATAGAAAACACTCAATAAATACACAGAAGTGTGCAAAAATAGAGTAAGCAACAAGCTTAAATAAATGAATAAATAAAAATTAATACAAGTTCAAAATAACTAACACTGATTCTACAATCTGTATTAATATACACGAAAGTATTGACGCTAACCTGAAGCCACAAAAAATAAAATTACTCCAAGTTTCCAGCAATTATGCATTACAGATATTAAAACAATATATTACTTAATTTGCTTTCCAACATCCTTTGAGATTTATCAGATCAATTAGCACTATTCATAAAAGCTATTTTGCCTAAAAGATTAAATATAATGAGTAATTCACAGTCTTTTGGGACTTGAATGACCCTCTTTACTTATCACTGATTATAGTGAATTTTATACCATATTAAACTATCTGATTTAGATGCCAAACTCTTGAACTGTTTACAATTATTCATATTAATGAGCAGCTACTTAAATGTGAAACATTCTTATCTGTGTGCCCAAATGAATTCTTTAACTGAATTGTCTTGAAGTGCTTATTTGGGTTCACACAGAAATTTCACAGAAAAGAAACACAAAAGTTATACCTGAAGCTAACCTTTGTAGCATTAAGACCAACCAATGGCTGCCATTACTCTGGCAATGGAAAGCAACACTTAGCTCAATTTTACACACATAAAACGAATTACCATTTAATGAACAGCTACACAATTCACAAACTTAATAAAAATCCATCTGCTGAGTCTGCAGGAGCTTGTCTGAGCCACAACCAAAATGAGGGACTCAAGTTTTTATCCACTGTGAAGGAAATACAGATCTATTTTTATAAGCAGCTTACTCTACAGGTACAGTCATAATATGCACATGTCAAAAGGGTATGTGACATGGTGTAACCTATATGACGGGGGATGAATATTAAACCGATTCATAGAGCCCCGGCACTATAAAACTTTGCATTTTCCTTTTCCTGATCCAGTCGCTCTTACAGGTTGCCTGATTTGAGATATTGTCTAAACAGAACTTAAAATGAAGCTGATACATGTCAGGGTGAGAGACAGAGCAAACCCTTGCAACCATTTCTGTGGAACTCTTGAAGGGCTTTGTCATGGCTGTTATTGTTTGTTCCACTGAGACGCACCGAGCCTGACCCGGACTGGAGCCGGGATGAGTCAAACTATCACCGTGACAGCCGGTTTTGGACTCTGGACACAGCCACATAATGTGACTACGCGTGATGTGGCCTTTCTCCTGAGCTCATCTACTCCACACAACATCTATATATACACCATCAGTAAAACAGGACCTCGATAAAACTATCCCGCTGTCCTTTTACAAGAGTTCTAAGGAAAGGAATTAACTCAAGTATCATTTCCTTCACACACTCCAGACACTTTTTTTAATGCGTTATACCAGCTGAGCAAAATGAGATAAATATTGAGGAATTACTCATTTATTCATTACTTTCTTTGCCTTGTGGGAAGCTGCACAAAGGTCTGATGATGACCATCTGAGATTTTAAGATGTTAATAAGATAACTTCTAATGCTTAGACCTGCAAAATACCCATATATAGCATTTCAAGCAGCACAGGATTTCAGAACTACCACCAGATGTCAGTGTGGAAATTGGTTATATATAGTGTCAACAGCTTCAGAACTCGGATAAAAAGGAGGGGCACTGCAATTTGAAAATATACATGCACTACATACAGTCTTTAAAAGTTTTCTTGAAAGCAAACTGGTGGCTTCATAATTTCCTCTTTCTTTTTTGCTGAGGAACACCACCAAAAACTAAGCCAAGGTGTTAATTTTAAGGATATTGGCATTTTACACTTCCAGGCTCTTCATATCAGTATTTATATTTTGTTTGATGGCAATTTTATTATTTAAAAACCTAATAATCCTGTGTAGTCACTGGATTTCTGCTGTGGTTACCTGCATAGTTTTTTTATTACTCATGTATATAGATTTGCTCTTAAAAACGGACACAAAGTCTTGAGCACCCAGTTACCTGGCTTCTATTTTTGTAACTCACTCACATTACACCTTTTGCACCCCTCTACTTCAGCCAGGAGACTTGCTTGGGAGTAAATACATTTGTTAATTACTGTGGCCTCACTTCTAAACCTAAATGCTGGATATGGCATGCAAGCACTTCATCTTAAGTCTGGGTAGACTCCATGTACGCCTTGGAAAATTTCGTAAAACCTTCTTGTCCTACCAAACACAAGACTAGACTGTAACGACTCCCTACACGGCTTCCAGCAATGCTGCCCTGTTGCTCGCAATCCGTGCAGAACAACGCGGGCAGGCTTATGTGCTGAATTGAGCAACCGTTATCATTTTACACCTGTCCCGCTTTCTTAACAGTAGCTACATCAGAAGTGGCAGCTTAATTTTAAGATAGCCTTGCCCGATTTTAAAGAAACATAAAAAGAGACTGTTGTGGTAATGGAGCTCTCCTCCTGCAATCTGCTCACCTGGCATTTACAAATTCTACCACCTTAGCTATCAAAGCCTACCTCAAGGAAAAAGAAGACTGAACCTATTTTGCTTTTGTGGACTATCAGTTCTCGAGTGTCCCTTCTCTGAAGTTACATACTTCACAAGGGACAAAGGGGGGAAAAAAAAAGCACCACACCAAAAACCCAGTAATAACAGTCTCAAAAAGAAATGCATAAAAAGATTATAGGGATAGTGACTAATAGTACCATACAGCACACATGGGCAACTTTATTTTGTGATTAGCTTTTAATTTCAAATTAGATCTGCATATGACGTTATTTCTGTATACTTTACACTGACTTTTGCAGAACAGTTCAATGAAAGGCTTGTAATCTGCCTGATCATCTGACCACACCGTGTAGCACAGATGTTTACCCAACAGGGTAGCTCTGGTTTTCAGAACGTCTCCGATTTTCTACAGGGTCACCCACATTCTAAGTGTGCATTAGTCAAAGTAACACGAAATCTCATTCACTAAAATTATTTTTTCATTTTTCTCATGTTTCTCACCCAACAGATCCTGAATTGTTGGGTGGAAATTTCTTCTGTATGTGCTGTTTATAATTCTGAACTGAAATAGGAAGAATCTAGGAAAACAATTTTATGATCAGTCAGATATGCAAAAATGTCTACTTAACTGTTTAACACTAATCAACAGACCAATTCCTGAATGAACATTTCCTAGAGGCATAAAGGGTACTTAAAAAATCCCCATGTACTCCACTTACAGTTTAAAATAGATGGAATAGACAGGTACATATGCAAGTTGGAAAACTTACTAGAGATGGGCATCCCACATAAGTGGATTACTTTGACAATATTAAAAATGAAGGCTCAAAATAACAATCCTCCAGCATAAAAGCCATGCAAAAGGGGACAGGAAGATAGGGAGCAAAAATTACCCTTCACCCCTTGCACACTGAGGGGGGTGGAGGAGAGGCCACCACACCTAGTGCTCCTTCATCACTCAAAGATGCAGGCACGGTGAGGGACGGGATGGACTGAGCTACCAATATGACTCAGCTTTCTTCCAGTTTCCACCCAGCAATAAAATGGAACAGATACTGATCCAGTACACACGCCTGGGGGTGGAGGGAAAGATCTGACTACCAAAACCTGAATTTCTTCTGGTTCTGCATTAGCACAAAACACAGTCAACACAAAACGCACACAACTACACGGAGTACTTGGGTTTTCCCCCCTTTTGACATTACTGTACAATCTGGCCCTACATCAGTAACTACAAAACACCATACTTTTCTCATTACTCTAGTTGAAATTGCTCCTGCTTCTGCAAGTTGAACACTAAATCTTTCCTGATTTTGCCTATGAGAACACTAATAGCTTCATCTTTAATTTCTATGCAACAATAATGAATACAAATGCATGTAAACTTCAGCAGTCTACTATACCTTCTAAAACACACAAGCCCAAAGAAGAATTCAACTAAGATGACTTTTTTTTTAAAAAAAGATAACAATAGTTCTCCTAACAAATCACAGGTGTAGAACCAGTCCTTAAAGCATCATTGGTTGGTGTGCCAACTTTCTGCTTTTGCAAACATGACTATAGTGGCCTATTTTATGTTAGGGCCGCATAATACTGTACGATGTCTGAAAGTCAGCACTCTCTGAATTCATAAATTCACTGGCTGCGAGTTCTAGTGGTTCTCAAGACAGCAGAGGAAAAAAAATACAATGGGAACTCATATCAAAGAGAAGTTATAAAACAATCTAGGTAAGAGTTAATTTGTTTTAATCTCACAATCGGTTAAATCCACTAAGCATCAGTAAGATCTTGATCAGTATCATCAGTTTCAACAGCGTATTTTGGCTCCTAGAAAGTATTTTCACTTTTTTCTTCAAGTGGTGCAAAGCACATTTAGGGAGTACAGCTTAAGTGCTTCTATTATATCTTCAACGCTATAAAAGCTCCATCTCTGCTCTAACTCTTCTCCCATTCACAGAAAAATCTTTAATCAGCGAATTTCCCATCCATTCTCTACACTGAGGCAATTTTGCAATTTTAACTTTTACAAACCATTTGCTTTTTATGTAGCAAGACAAATAGAGAAATCTTCCACAGAGAACCACTAAAGAATCTTCAGCATGTATGGTAATCCCAAAGACTTGTAAATATTATTGTTCAAAAAATACAGTGAAGTGAGGATTCCAAAAACATTTTTCACTTGGCTGGATATGCAATCTTGAAGCCTTTCAGGTGGCGAGGACAAAAAGAAATTCATATTCAGTCACTAACCACCAGAGGGAAGTACAAAAGAGCTCTGATGAAATGTTTCTCAGTCATCTGCAAGAGGACATCAGAGCTGATTTTACAATATTCATATGTCTGAAATTTTAGACTAGATTTTGTTCCCATTTGATGCAATAGGACTTTTCTATCCATTTCATTAAAAGAAGGTAAAAGTCCTAAGTGAATACTATAGAATAGAATTTGGATAGAATTCAATACAGAGGAACAGGCTGGTTTATGAATACAGCAACTGAGGAAAAATCAGAACGTTAACCCTGCTCTCAACAAGAACCAACATTACTTCCAAATTAAATCTCACAACCCAAGTCACTATAACCAAAGTCACTCTTAAAACAAAAATAAACATATAAATCCACCTCAAATCTGACAGTCTTACATATGCCAATTCTATCTAATTAACAAATGCTCAAACTATAATACCCCCAATTCCCAGGGATGATCCTCCTTAAGCGTGCTTATCCATGAGAACTCTCATTAACAATATTAATGATTCTGTAATGGAAATCAAAACTTGCAATCATTTCTCAGCAAAGCATGAAAATGCAGTTTAGCAGAATTTACCCTGGGAGTGACGTTTGAAACAAACTAAGAGAAATCCCTGGCCTGGAACACGATGCTTGAAATCTGATTACAAACTTAATTAATCTAAATTCTAATAAGCTGGGCAAATAAAAAAGCTTCTTCAGCTGCTTTAAAAGCAATCTCTAGGGGGGAAAAAAGGCAGTATTTTAAGAATTGCATGAAAAAAGGTTTTGATCAAATATGACCTTCAATGAACAACCAATCCAAATCAAAGTTTTAAAAGTGAATGGATTATGCCTGTTACAAACACAGAGGCATGCTCTCGATGGCACCAGTCTGCCAACACACCAACACAGGCTGCAACTTGGTCTTGAATTCTAAACAAATGGTAAATCACTGTAGTATAAACTATCACTAAGGTCTGCATGATCTTTTGAATTAAAAATAAAATTGGGGGAAACGCTCAGCACAGACTGCAGTTTACTACTTGAATGTCTGCTACTTCTACATACGCTGCATATATTTTCCACATAGTTATTAACATTTATGAAATTAGCTTTTTATGTGGGCAAGGGTCCAAAGAACCCCAACTCCTAGAAGTTTACACTTTTTCTGGCCAAATTTCTGCTTTACATTTTGTGGAACTTTGCTTAGTTGTTGTTAAAACAAAGAAAGAATCACAGCCACTTCATTAATTGCTTTGTTTTTAAGTAAAATTTACTAAATATAATACTATCATACTTTGGCTTTTAATGTTATGCAATTCAGAACAGACGGTTTTCAAGTTGTTACTAAAATCTCCACACTTGCACAACCAGAATAGGCCAGAAAAAAAACCCCCAACATTTTACAAAACTGGTATTTTCCACTTTACTCAACTTTCGATTTCTGCCCAGGTCATCTTATTTAAAACAGCATCTGTTCTAACCCATATTTTGTCTTTTGGTGCAAGTTAGTGACAGTGTAGTTCTTCAACACTATCCAGATCGAACACAGATGAATGCAGATGACTTCCTTGGCAGACTTCTTGTTCCTATCTGTCTCTTATATGTTCTGTTTTTGACTTTCCAGCAATACACCACTCTTTCTTAGATTATTACCTGCCATGACATGATAAGCATATTCCTGAGCTGTATAAATACAGAGGCTATAGCAAAGCTGACAGGGTAAAAAAAAAAAATAAATTAAAAAAAAAAATCAAAATAGGAGAGAGCATCTGGCACAGGAAAAGATGCAGTGCTTGTCTGGTTCTCAGCAGTCCCCAGAGGCCTCAAAGAGGAACATATCCATACTCTTTTGTCCTCCTTTCCCCCCTTGAGTAACTTTTAGAGGCACAGTCAAATCAGGACAGTTGGCAAGTGCAATCCGTGTTATGTATGGGATTTTTGTGGGTTTTTTTCTCCACTTTATGTTCCCTGTCAGACATGGTAAGAGAAGACAGGGTGACTTGGGGGAAAAAAGCAATTTTATTAATAATTATGGTACCCACCTGCACAAGATAAAACAGACTACAGCAGACTGGAGCGCACTATTTACAAGTACTACACCCATCTGTAGTACTCAGTATAAATTGTGATTCTTTGACTAATTGTGACCAGTGTCATAGCTCAGATTCTTTCCACTTTTAGAGCAATTAAAAAAACATAAATCCTCTAGCCAATTTATCTATATTTCTGTTAACTTCTTAACTTGTTTCTGATAACTTCTGGCCACCACTGTAGTCTGACATTGGGAAATGCCTTGAAGCAGCAGACAAGTACAGCCACAACCCTACATGCCATAAAGAGTTTGATAGAGTGAAGGTTTTGAAACATGTAATGCACTGAACTCCCAACAAAAAAAAAGCTTTCTTTCCCTGAGGCTGCTGTGCTGCTGTAACTCAGGGCTCTACCAAGCACCAGCGCGTACAGGACAACTAAGCCTTAAGCCTACAGTTCTTCTAAAATAGCATCCAATGTTAATGTCAACAAAATTTAGTATTATTTAATCAGTCAAGTAATAACCACTTGGTAAAACCAAAACAAACAAAGGCAGCACAGTATCACACTGGTCTTTAGTCTACACAAACCAACCATCCTTAAGGACTGAAGATTTCAAGTATGTCCTGCCACAGAGACAAGGAACTGCTCAGCACTTAAAATGTCAGTTGAAAAGACCAGGATCTCCATCCTGTGAACTGCCTGAAACAATCTCCTTCTAAAGAAGGGATGGAATGAGATTCCTTTTGCAGAAATGACATGTCAGCTTGTCCACTCTATAAACAGGGCAGAATGCCAAGAGAGGCACTGCACTCTAACTCTTGAATTACTAAAGACTTGCAGAAGGCAGCGGGAACTTTTAAAAAAGTATATACAATCTCTCTTTTAAAAGACGTAATATTTTTGATAAATAAACTGAGCTGGAAAAGTGCCAGGCTTCCTTACTTGTACCACATACGCACTTTGAGCGGGAAGCATTATGTGGCTATGCCTCTATGGAACAAAGTTCAACAGCCACCCAGACAAATATGATTTGCTCTTCAACTCCAGAGCAATGTAAAGCTTATCACCGACAACGCAAGCTACTCGCGTATCAAACTTCTTGCATCTGAAGATTCCCACAGACTAAACTTTAGTGTTTCAGAACATAAATAATCCTTGGTTGCAGCCCTGAAGGAGAGCGGAAAGTTTTAGTAACTGTTGCTTGCCTTTGAATCACACACAAACAAGGTGTTCACCACTCTCCTCTTCTCCAGGAGCATTAATTAGGTACAGCTAGGAAGACTGTAACCTAGCAACAACCCATCGATATCGCGTTTTGCATAGCTCATGAAGAATTCAGATTACTTGTTTGCAAACATGTCTGAGGAATATGAATGTGCATAACTAATAATTCAATCTAGTTTGAAACAGTTTCATTCTTACTTTTTGACAACTCAATGATTCTTCCATTATGCCTAACTAGAGCTGAATCTTAAATTAACATATTCTGATTTATTTTTTAAATAGAATCAAAGAATCGTTTAGGTTGGAAAAGACCTTTAAGATCACCAAGTCCAACCATTAACCTAGCACTGCCAAGTCCACCACTAAACCGTGTCCCTCAGCTCCATGTCTACGTCTTTTAAATACCTCCAGGGATGGTGACTCCACCACTTCCCTGGGCAGCCTGTTCCAGTGCTTGACAACCCTTTCAGGGAAGAAATTTTTTCTAATATCCAATCTAAACTTCCCCTGGCGCAACTTAAAGCCATTTCCTCTTGTCCTATCGCCTGTCACTTGGGAGAAGAGACTGACCCCCGCCTGGCTACACCCTCCTGTCAGGGAGCTGTAGAGAGCGGTAAGGTCTCCCCTCAGCCTCCTTTTCTTCAGGCTGCCCATGGATCCAGCCTGTCCAGATCCCTCTGTAGAGCCTTCCTACCCTCAAGCAGATCAAGACTCCCACCCAACATGGTGTGATCTGCAAACTTACTGAGGATGCATTCAATCCCCTCGTCCAGATCATTGATAAAGGTATTAAACAGAACAGGCCCCAGTACTGAGCCCTGGGGAACACCACTTGTGACTGGCCACCGACTGGATTTAACTCCATTCACCACAACTTTTGGGCCCGGCCACCCAGCCAAGCTTTTACCCAGCAAAGAGTATACCTGACCAAGCCATGAGCAGCCAGTTTCTCCAGTGGCTTTACCTTTTACATGCCACCTGGTTAACCGTACTTTAATGTGTGGGTTTTTTTTTTAAAAAAAAAAAAACACCAACCAAAAACACACACAGAGAAAACCCCCCAAAAAAACAAAACCACACCCCACAAAAAACACAACCACCCTTGAAAAATTCTGGAATAAATTATGTTTACAGGCTACAGAGTTAAGATTTTCACAGGCACCCTAAAAGGCTTTAGATAATATATATCTAACATCTGTCTACCATCAATATAAGCATTCCTTCTAATAGTTACAGCTTGTCACATATTTAGATTTTAACATTTACTACTTTAGATATTCAGTATTTCTCTATACAGTGGTCTTAATCCACTTTTATACATATATATAAATTTTCTTCGTAAGTACTGAAGAAAGGCAATGAGAAAACTTAAACTTTACAACTTCTGCTTCAGAGAACGCTCAAAAATTTCTCTCAGGAGAAGATAGGGAAAAATACCAAAAAAACTGAAAGTAACATATTGGAATTACAAATCCTTTGTCAGAATTTATAAAGGCAGATTCCCAGAAAACTGAATGAAATTTTATTTATAGCTCTTTGAAATAGAAAGCTGTATACATTTCAAGTTGTCTTGTGTAGTACCAGCTGAGAAATCATGCTTAGACAGGACTGTTAAATGGAAAGCTACTTTTGTTACTGTTTCAAGGACAAATTGCTCATTTTCTAACAAATCAGGGCTTAGAAAGTTTTGATTAACTCATCACTATCAGTATGAGCGGGCTGATGGAACTGTAGTGAATTTGCACAAGTTCTTTAACTGGTAAATGCTGTTTCACTGTGCAAGACCTTCAAACACGTCAAGTCTACCACTGCTTGTTCTCCTTCCAGGGACTAGTTATTGCAAGTTCTGGGAGGTATAAGGCAATGAATGTCACTGTAGAGCACGTGTGGTCTCTAGAGCACACAGAACCCTTAACAGGGTATAGGAACCACCATCATCACAACAGATTCGAGATTTTAACTGAAAAAAACCCAAACTGAACAAAGTAAAACCTGAATCATAATAAATTGATGATCCATTTTGTATCTCAAATTTAACTTCACTGAACTGTCTAGATGTAATGAAATATATTGGAACTCGGGTTGGAACTCGATGATCTTCAAGGTCCCTTCCAACCCAAACCATTCTATGATTCTATGATACAGTCGAATTCAGTTTTGTACCAATTCCTTAAGTAAATCTGATATGAGTACAAGTTTTCAAAAACACTCAAATTCCATTAAATAACCTACTATATTCAAAGTTAAACAATTTCTGCAGATGACACTAATGGAACAACAGAAAGAGTAGCTGGTGAAACAGTCAGACACTATCAGTGTCCAGTCAAACCTGGCAGAATCACTTTCGTAAATGCATGGAAATTACCAATGCGTTCACAGTAAAACACTTATTTGAGGCAAAAGCTTGGCATCCAAAGAGCCCCAGCATGTGGTCAAATCCAGACCTTAACATAAAACTTAGAACACAGAACAGTTTACGCATCACTTCTGAGCTATGAACAGACGGCAGTAATTTGAATTGTGTTCAAGCTGAGGGAGAGAAAGGGTCACTATTGATCTCTGCTACATGTGGCTTATACACAAGGTAGCTACAGAGATTTGAAAAAATACACAATGCTCAACAGTTAAGAGCAGCTATCAGTTAAATAAGCATCTAGAGGTAGTACGAAGACCTAGAAGCAAAGACATGCATAAAGCTCTGCACCAAACACCGACTGTATTTTAAAACATTGAGAAAACAGGTTTTGCACATCTTAGTTAACTATGTGAAGTAGAACAAAACATGGGGCAAAAGAAAGAATACTCAGACCCAGTAACATTTTGACTTCCAATTCCTGCCACACTGCTTTCTGCACATTTGTACAAAAACAAGTCAAATGAATGGAAAACAGTGTTAAGACCATTTATAAAATAAAAAAGTTCTGAAAACATGTTCTTAAAATTGTCTACATAAAAGATTATGCCCAGAAATTATGATTCAGTACTAGGTAGTCTGGGCTAAAAGTAATAAATCTGCTAAGGTCCACAAAGATTGTGAACTTGCTTTCAGGAAGTCAGGGGCCGGCGAGCGGGAATTTTCGCAATTAGAAGATCCCTGATGGGGTTGCCTTAGAACTCAACTGATTACTTCCAGTTCAGAAAATCTTTTGGGACAATGGCAGACGGCTCCCATTGTCAGCCTCATTTATGGTTATTTTAATAGCTCCAGCTTATTTCTGTCAGCTAGGCTGCTTGTACGTCAGCCTTTCGGACAGGCAATATAATTGCTATACAGAAGAACAGTACCATGTTGCTAAAGCTCGATATGGAGTCACATAAAAACCCCCTGATGAGTACACATTAGGGAAATGAAATGTTAACTCCTATGCCAATAGGAAAAATTATTGTAATACAACCACATACGACCTACGTTTCTTTGAAGAGAGAGCGAGTAAAGCAAGCTTTGCTGTTAACATGAGCAGTCAGTCATGATTTGAGAGAAAGCATGCTGAAAAAGCATGACCGCACTACTACATCAGCATTACAGCAGCTTTATAAGATATCAGTGAAAACAGAACAAACTGCCAGCAGATTCTGGGCCAAGCATGCGGGCTCTCAGTAGCCACAAAAGCAGCTCCTCTTACTCGGTTACATGAGCATGGTTTGCAGGATCTGATGTAAATCATTGCTCCAGTCATCCACCCTCTTACTCAGGGGAGATTTGTGTCTCCAGGTAAAGACACAACTAGTTACTATGGCCCAAGAAATACAATTACACAGCATCATAAAATTAGAATAAGTAATTATGTTTAAGCATAAATACTTTGGGATAATATTGTTACACTTGTCAGTTACCTTTAAATCCTTCTCTCTTACTACAGTTTCGTGACCAACAGAGAATTTCTACTGAAATGTAGGTAATTCAGAAACAAGTGTAGGGTTCTACAGGTCTACTGGTTTTTTATTTACGAACATCAGAGACAAAGAAGGAAATGTATTTAACCACATTTTTAGAACATATGTGTATTTGCATATGCATAAAAAATAAAAAGGATTAATTTCTATGTTCTTTGTTAAAGTTATATAAGATATTCTACACATACACAAATGAACACATATGTGCTCTTTAGAAGTCTGGCTTCACCCCGCAAAATCCTTCTAACTTCACTGTCAGTCTTCCTAGCACTAAGGAATCATTGACAATGTGAGTGGTTATATTACCACTCTAACAATTTAACTGGGAAGTGGGGAGCCTCTGAAGGGGAAATTCCTCTGCAAATGGCCCCAGGAATTTCAAAACTAACTGGAGTTGACAGATTAACCAAGGTCCCCCTTAGGCAGAAGAAGAGGCTACAAGGAAAATAATGAGACGCATGGGAAGCCAATTATGCACAAGAGCAACACATTTAATTGTAAAGAAACTGGTTTGTTGATCCATAAGGATCTTGCTGTTTAGACCTCTGTAAACTATTAAAATACCTGGACAGTTCTGCAACAAGTATACTCACTTTCTGTCTGCAAATCTCAAAGTTTAATGACCATCTTAAACAAGGAAAATTGTTCTATGTATCCAAAGAATCTTTTTCCTGCATACACAGCGTTTCTCTCCGATTCCCTTTTCGGTTGCAATCTGAACAATTGCAGCCTACCTCATATTACTTCCACAAAAGTAACTTTGAAGGCTCAGCAAGTTCAACAGAGCAGTCCTCCTCTTTAGTAAGAAGCAGTTACAGCTGTGCTCCACAGTAACACTGGTGCATGACTAACTCACATGCAAAAAAATGTCATTTAGCATGTGCATGTTAGTTATACTGATTCGTGTTTTGGACTGCTGCAATTTTGCTTCAAGCTTTCGGTCACCCGACTATTTTGAGTTGTAGAAACTGCTGGTTAACAATGACAGTTCCCGAACCAGCTCTGAGCAAGAAAAGATACTGATAACTATCAAAAAGCAAGTAGCATGTTAAGGAATACTGGAAATCAGGCTATTATTGCTGTTCATGTTACTGCACCAGGTAGTTACATGCACAATGGCACTTAATCACCATCAACAGAAACGCTGCGTATGCACACAAAGAAGAGCTGGTGTACCTGTGGGCATGCAAGTGCTAGAACAAAGCAAATCAACGAAGCCATGAGGTTAAAGTATCTGGGACCCAGTGGCATCAAAAGACATTTTCATCCTTGTTCTGACAAACGCAGATTTATTAACCTACAAAGTATCCATTTATTTATTCAGATTTTATTTCTACTCATGTATTCAGAGGGGATTCCACACTGATCAGTACTTGTTACCCTAGGTTTTTTTATTATCTGCCTTTGCATATGAATCAAAATAAACAAAAAGGCCATTCAAAGAAATGTTTCTGAACTTGTTTGTTTCCAAGTAAAAACTGCAGGACGGGAGAGTCATAACAGCAAAGAACTTTGGGATTAAAAAAATATGCTCATTCTTTTTGGTTAAGATTACCGTAACAAGCAAATGATAAATCCTCCGTTTGTAAGCAAATTCTTACATGCCCACTGAAGAATCAATACTTAACAGCTAAAAAGGAGACTTGCAACTAGAAAACTAGAAATGACTTATTAGATGTAAAGCATATCTATTTGTAAATGCCCTGGATGCTTACTGGGAGATGGGTTCATTCTTCTTCACATAAATAATGGATAACTGCTTGCTCGGTTTTAATCAACATCTTCCAGAAGAAAGAAAATGACTAAAGGTAGCAGAAATTAATGCAAGTTAACAGTTTTTAAAAAATCCATAAAATTTAATTCACTCTGTATTTATTGCTTAATAGTAGAAACTGCAAGCATTTGGATAAACAGACCACAGAGTTTCTCTGTTAGAATTTCTGTTGGAAACCTCCTAATTATTCCCCACAGAAATATTTTTTGCTGAAGATAACTGCACCTTTAGTAACAATATCAAAGAGAATGATTGATGTGAATAAGCAAACAAGAAGTTTAATTGTCATAGAACCATGATGAAAGTAGATCAACTCTTTCTACGCTAGTACACTTGGTGTTAACGAAAGAACACTGTAATACTGTAGGTAACTAGTAGACCATTTAGGCACAAAATACATCTTGCTCCTGAACCATGGAAGTTTTTTTTTTTCCTTTTATAAGAAATACACAGAATCTGCTGTGACTGGAGATGGAGTTACACCAGGTGACCTCCTCAAGTCTCCGTATCTGTGCGTAACTGTTCTCAACAATATATTCTCAAATGCTGGCCATCCTTGTGTTTGAATAGACTGAACAATTCAATTTCCAAAGGAATTTTTGATCTACCTTTGAACTACAGACATAGTGTGGCATATATTTCTCACTCTGTTTCCTCCTATCATCGCATGCTGGATCAATATTCACTTCCAATTTAATCTACATAATCTGCAGTAATCTTGTTCTCACTGTAATCATGGCTGCCTTAATTTCTCACTAAACAATGCACATTAAAACTGACATGTCACTTGAGTCAACGATGACTTGACAACTCATCTTTCACTAACAGTTTTTGAACCTTCTCACACTCTCCTCCCCTACCTTATCCATATCTGGAAGGATTCATGCCAGTCCAAAATTGCACTACAAAATTTCACCGTTCAGCATGAATATTTTTAAACAAGCAAAAATCTAATTGAAAAGTGCAAGTTCTAAGTTTTGGGGGTTGTGCGTTTATTTTTTGGTTTTGTTTTAATATTTGCAAGCAGAGCTCTTTATCTCTGGGCTTCTGTACTTACTTAACACACAAGTCCCCATTCAGACAGCTGATTAGGAATGGTGTGAAATAGTGGGGTAGGGACTACGAACTGCTTAGAGTTTTATTTTATCACTTTTTTCTTGGAACCATATTTTCCTCTATATCCATACAGAAAGTAATCCACTTCCTAACAAGTTGTCATCTCTTCTTATACACTTTTTACTTTAAAATGGTCTGGACAAACCCAGGCAACCCAAAAATACTACTGTACTAGCTAACAGCACAGGTATGGAAGCACATACGTACACCCAAACATCAAAGAGAGAGGCAGGCACAGGTCATTTTTCCATTTCTGATTAATCTACTAAAATTGGAACAGTAATATTCAAAATACATTCAAAGCGAACCATGATACCAGACTTCTTATGCAAAGGCATAGTCATCTTTCCCTCCCTCCCCAAAGTAATTAACATTCCTTGCACAGGCAGCTGGACATTTGTTAATCATTAACTGTTTGTGTAGGAAAGACAGGGGGAGAAACTGTTAGCCGTTCCTCACAATGGTACACCAAAAATATCTTTAAGACAAAAGATTTAGAGAATTAGGTAAAATTATTTACAGTAACGAAAAACCTGTTGTATTATCATAACACATTCAGTGTTTTACTGACAATATCTGGTTGTGTGAGCAAGACTTTCCATGTTCAAACCTAAGTAATTAACTCAGGAATTTAATCAATAAAAAACCCAGTCATTTCTAAAACAGAAAAAGAGGTATCTTAAAAAGATGAACTATGCTGTTAACCTCTTGGATAGTAAAATAATGCATATGACCAGAATTGCAACACCAAATATAATAGAGGCATAACCAATGCACACATTCCAATCTTATCTAGAATCACTTTGATTCACTCTACCTTGCTTTCATTACAGGAAGGGCACAGCAAGGGCATTCCTCTCAGATCAAACAGAAAATTCCACAGACAGAAGTTTCCACATGTCTGATTCGTTGCAGATTAAACCCTTATCATTAGACAGCAATCTCTAATTTTCATAGAGACAGGATATACCCTGTCATGGTAAATCTACAGGCAAACGGGGGAGAGGTGGTGTGGAATAAAAAAAAAAAATAAAAAAAAATCTGTAGAATGGAGATGTATTCCCCATGAAAGAGCGTGTCACCCTCACAGCTTTGGAGAAATGGAGGGGACAAGGTACCAGCATTAAAGCTTTATCATAAGCTTCTTTGTACTGCAAGTTTTTCAACCTGAACTACCAAACTCCCTCTGTGCATAAATACAACTGGGACTACATGCAACACACAGGAGAAGTCTGTATTCATTTTTAGCACATTATTCATTCATTCTGTATTTGTCTTTAGCACATTATGTTACCATATATTATGCATTATTATACACCTATAATATACTATACATACATTATGTTAACTCTATTTCTTTACCCACAACTTGTGCAGTTCTGTAATGCCCATGTACATTTACCAGTAACACTAAAATCAGAAAACTATTCTGTAACTATATTTCTTACAACTTGAAATTTTTAATATAATAATCTTTTAATCCTTAAGTCCTGTAAAAATACGAATAAACACACATAGTTTCAGGCTTTTTGCATCAGTGAAATAAAAATGGCCTTTTGTATAAGCACACAAAATGATTGATTTAAGAAACACACGGGTTTGGGAAGCAATCCATGTCAGTGAGGATTATTCTAAGCAGTAGATTGGGCAATAAAACAATGCAACTACTGAATTTTCTGTGTGTAATCTTCCCTTTCATATAGGCAAATAGTCAGTTCTCTGGTATCAGTGATGCCACACTGACAAGTCTGCACAGACACAGGACTGAGCAGAAAGAACTATTAATGATTGCCTCTACCGTTAGGTCAAGACAATTTATATCCACTAGTTCAGCAGTTTGCTCTTTAACCTATCAAAATTACACAACTCTTTATAGGAACCACAAACGTATTGATTTATCCTTGTTCACAAATAATTTAAAATGAAATAAAAGCAGCTATTAGAAGCGTGGATAGAACACAAGGAGTTTGGGGAAACCTCATTTCTGAATAAGGAAATCATCTGTTGCAGTTCTGTTGCTAGATTCTTTGGACACTTCAGTTTTCCCAAAAATCCCTCTTTAATAGCACTGGAATGCTAGAGATTTCCTTTTATTGAGCCACAAGGATACTGCTGAATTTAAAATTCATTTTTGGTCACGTTCAGATGACCACTGTAATCAAGTCACAGATGCGATAAGAATCATACACAGATTACAAAAAGGACCTGGCAAACCATAGGTTCAGCAAGGCCCAAAGTATTTTTAAATCCAAGTTCTAAAGCTGCAACTACTGCATGTTATAAGTTGTGGAAGTTTGCCAAATACTCATGTAGGTTTGTGCTTTGTTAAATATGTCCAAATGCTGTATGATTAAAGTTTAAAATCTTCAAAGAAAAGAATAAACATTACGCAATCATTTCAAGCTCCCCTCCTTTGACCTTAATATGTACTTCAAAAGCTAAGCAGATGCTTAGTAGGAAATAAATCCCCAACTCAACAGATGTACCAACAGTGATATGGCAAGATGCACCTTCCATAGCTTTTGGCAACCCTTCCTTTTATTATTCCTCTGCTCACAAGTACTTTTCAAGTCAAAGAGAGGCCTAAGCAAGTTAATAGGCCCTTAATATGTACTCTGCTGCCTGAATTGATTGCTGTTTATAAGGTAATCTTTGGGACCGCATGCGGCTCAGCCTCAGTTCATCTCCTACAGAGACACAGCCCCCAGGCAGCTCTGTTTTCAGCAGACCAAGCTGTAACCCAATCAACACCTTTCACAACAAAACAACCCTTTACTCTCGGCATCCCTGCAGAAGAGGAGGGGAGCCCCAGGTTTTGTATGGGATCTCTATTTGACAGCTAAGGTGATGTTTTACTCAGCAGGATACCTAAGAAAACTCTCAAGCTACTTTGGAAGATCCCCCTGCCAACAGCAGAACACAAGATGAAAATGTTTGTCTAAAACTAATTCAGCTTCTTCCAAAGACACATTCTAAAAGCTAAATTAACAACCTAATAGCACTTTGTGAGTTACCACCATCACAAATGCAAATTATATAGTTTCCTTCTAGCCTAAGAAAGAAAGGTACTCAGTTAGCTTCAGGCTGCTCGGGACCTTGGTCCAAACCCAGGCCTCCTTAACTTCTGCCAAACTGAAACTCAGTGTTAGCTCTAAATGCCAGGCTTCGCTCTAGCACATTTGATGCACCTGAATAGAAACACGAATGCAACAGCATCATCCCACAGGTTAACCCAGTGGCACCACCAGTTCCAGACCTTAGCTTGACCGGAATCGCACCCCGAGTACGGCAGTGCAAAGCTGCAAACTGTGGTCAAAACCAGATGGTCCCTGACAGGTTACCCAGCTAACCTCTTCTCAACTTGAGTACTTATCTGCACATGACTAAATTCAGTCAGGCAGCCAGGCTACCAGCACTGGCAATAAAGCAAAATAATGCACTCCCAAAAGTTAGGTTATCTCCTAGGAAAAAGCTTTCTGGGTTGGTGTGTTTTTTTTTTTTTGATAGGAGCAAATCTAGGACTTGTCCTCAATCTAGTTGATAGCAGATCTCTGGCCCTTTCTTCCTTTAAACCTTTATTCCTTTAAACAGACACAAGTCGTTCTGAACCGGGTCTATACTTCTTCAAAAGAAGTTTTTAAATTTCCCCTAATACTAGCGGGGATCTAAAGATACAACAGTTATTCTTAGTAAGCCGCTGTTACAGCTATTTGGACTGTCTCATGAAAGAGAATCTATGTGCCAAATGCCTCATTTTTAAAACCGTAACAAATTGGTGGAAAATATATTTTAGTTGCATGAAATTCTAAGCAAATGTTTTTTAAACTCAAATTATTACTCAATTTAGGCACAGTTAATTTTTTTTTTAACATAACTAATTTTTGCTTGCACAATGGGCCGAGTTTGGCTTAATGCTACTTAAGAAACATGCTGTAAAAACAGAATGAAACCCTACAGATCTTCCTCTGTGTCAACTTCATTCTTATTTTCAATGTCACACTGAACACACTCAAACCCACAGGGTATTATTAACTACAAAGCAGAAAATAAGACAATACCCCATTTTAAAAATAGTCTGCACAACAAGTTCTTAAAATATCTGTCATCAACAACCATAAATATGCCTCCTCAATTTATGTGTCCCACACATACAATTGTGTCTCCCATTTTGCAGACTCAGCTAGGATTTCAGCTCTGCTCCACGTATTGCATGCTTGACAATCGCTGCAAATTCTGGTAGTGAAGTCATCAAAACACGGGATAAACACTTTAAACACCAGGTTACTGTGTTTTGGGTGGGCACGGTACTGTAAGTGGCTTCATTATTTATTGTCACAACAAAACCTTTCTTCTGGTGGGCTCTGGAGAAGTTTGAGAAGGACTCTTCTGCAAAGGATTCAGAAGACAGCCGGTGAGAGAGTTGAACTGGGCAGACCTTGTCTCCCAGTCACACCAACTCAAGTTGTTCTCATGCTGCTCATCTTTCTCAATTCAATACCAAAGGAGGGGAATGCCCAGGCACAGCACAAAATAAACATGGCACTAGAAAAAGCACTGAACATATATCAGCATTAAAATATCTTTCCAGAGCAGTTAACCACCAAATTAATCTTCACTTGCCCTGACATTTTTTTTTTTAAATACTGTATTATTTTTACCAAACTCTTTTCACAGAGAAAACTAAGGGAATGACTATTTCTGTATCTCTGACCTAAACTACTTCCCGTTTCCAGAATAAGAGCAGCTGTATTTTTTACTATTATTATTTAGCAGAGATAAACTAGTATTTCTTGAACAGACATGTTCCCACCATTTCTCAAAAAACCACCCCAAAACCCAACATACACTTTTACCCTGACATGCAGAAAAAAAAAATGCCTCAAACTCAGAAAGTGTCATTTGAATTCCTTTAAGAGCTTTAATTATACACTACTCAAACAAATAGATGCTTGCCCTTGTATTATTTTCTAAAGAAATAATGAGTTTAACAGTTTGCGTTGAGTTCCAGGTTTTGACCTGGAATTCTGTTCCAGATGTGAGGCAACTGACTGGCCAATTCCAGAATCCAAGAATAAACTGCGTGAGTCCTTTGATTAAGAAAAAAACTCTGCTCTGATGACTAGAATTTCATTCAAATCTCCAGCGTACATATTAGAATCGGGTTTTAGCTCTCTTAACTGCTAACCGAAGTGCTGATGCAGCCCCTCACTTAAAAGATTAACCTTCCAAATTAACATTCACAGGCTTAAGAACTTCAGTATACCTTGGAGTTTATAGAACCTAGTAATCATCCTACAAGGTTCTTTTTTGTTTTGGTTGGCTTTGTTTTGGGGGTTAGGTTTGCTGGGGTTTGGATTATTTTTTAAAATTTTATTTTACAAACCACATCAGAATAACCTTAGAAATTCTTACCCTAGCACATTTATACCTCAACGACTGAAGAAAATTAGCTGCTATAGCTATATGGGCAAATCATTAACTTCAGTACAATGTAATGTGGCAGTACAGAATTCAGTGTAAGGTGAAAAAAACTTGTCTGAAAAGCTAGTTAGATACCTGGGAGATTAGTCTGTGCTCTGAGCTATACCCAAACTAGCTAGGGTAAAAATTTCTTGTGCAAAAAGCTGCAACCACTTAGTATTCCACAGAAATAGAGCATCTCCTAATCCAGCTCGCTCTTCAAAAGTAGTGCGAAGAACTACTGCGCTTTGCACGAAGAAAACCCTATGAGAAGACCCTCAGAGAAGAGGGTTTTTTTCCCATTTATTCCTCATTTTTAACTCCCATAAGGAATTTTAACGTCTAAACCTATGTGCCAATGAGACTGTATCTCTGGACAGAAGGCTAAACAGGAAATGTCATTGTTACGACTTCTGTAAACAAACTTTGACTAAATCTTAAGAGTATCTCCTCCTCATAGCCTCCATATCATATCAAACCCACCAAGAATATTCTTTCCTGACTATCAACATCACCTAATCGATTACAATTTTTAATTAATGTTTAACAGCTTTCTTACAAAAAGATTCGCTCAACATTTTTTCTGTTAACAGTTTTCAGTGACCTATAACCTATCTGACAGATCTGCAAGGACTCAGAATAAACACAGCACACGGTCACCATATGGCTTTGACAGCAGCATGTTTGGAATACGTATAGTAGAAAAATGGAAAGTATTAGGATTTTTTTTAAAATTTAAACTGAGGAAACTGAGTTCTTGTAGATCTTAGTGTTCATATTCATGACTTACACCAAAGGGGTAATAAACTAAAGTATACAGAAGGTGCAACTTCAACATGAAGCATTCACTGAGAGAGTGTGAAGTCACATTTTTGTAAGGCTGCTTAACTAGAATTAACTTAAAACCAAATCATACTAGTCTCAGTTTTGATTAAAAATGCCTCCTCTACCTTCAAGTGGTTTATGGCTGTATCAGTACGACAGACAGAAAACGTCCCTAGGCACTGGAACTCGATTCTCGATGTTGCTAAACTGCTTTTGGCCTGTGCCAGCTACCATCACGCTTCCAAAGAGCGCCGAGCCACAGTCAGGAGTCGAAATGCAGCAGACAGCATTCCCAACAGACAACCTGGGTGCAGCCACCCTGCCTACAGGTATGAGAGTTTTTAGGGTAGATGCAGGCCAGTTGGCTTCTCTTCCAGACAACGCTGCTGGTCTAATAGCTATCCAAAAGGTACTTCAGTGTTCTGCTCCACTGATGATCATAGTATTTAATCTTGGCTAAGGCTTGTCTTCATATTAAAACTCAACAACAGCGAGTGGTGGGATGATTTGAAAAGCTCAAAAGCCAAAGATCACTGAAGAAACAGAACCTGAAGCTACCCCTTATGTATAAATGTAAATCATATCCTGCATTTTAATTAACGCAATTACGAGAACACTACAAAGAAATGTTAACATGCTTATTATGTTAGCAATGCTCTGAACCTTTTAAGAGTGTAATTCAGTACTTTGCTGTAGGTAGTGAAAACCCTATTCTTTCTCCTTAATGAATTACTGTCCTCCCAGCTGGAAATGGTTCTGGTAATATTAAAAATAGTGTCTCGTTGCCATTAAGCTTTATTGATGGTATTTTATGCACACTGAGATAGTGCAATAAAATTAATTTTCTTCCACATGCCCCCGTTCACAATTTTTTTACATGCTCTTTTAACATTCTTTACCAAAACAAATCATTTTTCCTTACCATCATAGCAAGGCTACACTTGAAACTTACATGGTTCCAAGGGAAGACTACACAAGAAAGATAAATCCACTAAAGGTTACAAACCACATCTGACTCAAAAACTCCCCAAATAGAAAATAACCAGAGACTGCGAAAGCGTTAGAAGGAAGTATCATGTGTCTACCCTGCTCCCATTCTTCCTTACACTGCTAGAGACAGCGTCTCAAGCTAGACAGACCTTTGTTCTAATAAAGCGCAATCATACATCTTTTTAAGTCAGCAAATTAGTTTAATCACCTCAAACTTTGTTGTTATTCTTAGAACAGAATTACTGTTACTCCGAAACACTCATGGCCTAATAACTGAAACTCAGATTACTGAAAGAACAGTAAGATTCCTGGTAACAAATAACAATATTACCGGATTAAACATGAGTAATAAGGTTATCGTGCATGAAGTTCAGACTGCCGTATCACCCTCAACACCATTCTGCAACTAGGTTACGTGCTGGGAAATATCCTCAGTTGCATAAGTTGAGAAAACACCTGCTGGTAGCCTTGCAAGCTGAACTAGCCTGGAAGTTTGGTAACAGTGTGCTTGTAAAATTCACCATGTTTTTTTAAAACGATTCAAGCAAACTGTTATCAGGGGAAACCTTCCTGCGTAGGGCCTACAGGTAACTCCCTGCATGTGTGTGTACGAGGGTTGCAAATCCAACCGCTCTCATACACAACAGGTTAGACACAACCAGATACCAGGGAATTCATGACTCTTGAACATTCCTTTGTTTCTGAATATCAGCTTCCATGATGCGCCCTCATCTTCTATAAACATTGCAATGAGACCTTTTTTAGGCTAAATGATCCAGGGCATCCACACTCCTAAAGTCTGCTGGCTCCCTCAGCTACCTAAACTTTGAGCACTAGAAAGAAAACCAAAACCAAAAGAAGACAACCCTGAAACAAGATAAAAGCCAGTTCTCAGTAATAACCTTGAAGTCCTGATATCCCAAGGAAAGGAGCAGTCTGCTTGGCAAAAAAATCTTCGGAGAGGGCTAGACACTGAGCAAAACTACTAACAGTTCTCATTTTCACAACTGAAAATCTGTGTGGAAACTTGCTTACCACGTGCTCGTGCTCCCATGACAGTGTCACATCCAGCCCAGCGGATGACAGCGAATGGCCTTGGTCACCTATGCAACTGGAAGGTATACTGGGAGTTCTTTCTAATACTGTTTTTACATACTAGAGCTTCCATCTTTCATTTCACCTTTGAGGAGTGTAAATACTTAATGGAAATGCTCTATTCTTATATTTGATCACCAAAAAGTAAAGAAGACGACACTCTCCTTTTCCCCGCTTGCCTGCTGGGATGGGAACTGGGACAAGGAAGAACGAGGCTTCAGTATTGCCTTGGTCCCAACCTAGCTTCTGCTTTAGGTTCTCCTCCAGCAATTGCTTCTATCATTCCTTAGAGCTTTTCTAAAGAGCACTAGCAGCATGGTATTGACATGATTTATCTCACTTTTATTGCTCAGTGCTAATGGGATTTAGATGGTGCATGTGTTTTTTGTGGCACACTGGGATCTGTATCAACACAATGCTTTCTATTATTAAAACATCCCAATGTACGCAACTTCTTATCAAATTCTTTGGGAAAATATTTTACAGCTGCTTTAGTAGGCAATTTACATAGACAGTTGATCATCTCAATTTGCAGACTGCAGTCTAGCTCACATATAAAAAACTACCTTAAATTCCAACTTCTGAACACACATACCTAAAGGATAAACAAATTGCTTTGTTGCATAAATTCACCGCACAGAAATCTTGTTTTAACATTTTTCCCCTCATACTGTTATAATACACCCAGAGTCTCCATTTATCATGTCGTTTTAATTTTATCTCCGTACAGTAACAGTCACAATGCACTGTTATACTTCTGAATCATTATATAATGAACGATGATCTC
The DNA here is from genome assembly GCA_017639485.1 of Pluvialis apricaria. Lineage (NCBI taxonomy): Eukaryota > Metazoa > Chordata > Aves > Charadriiformes > Charadriidae > Pluvialis > Pluvialis apricaria. The sequence continues at coordinate 7,411,938 of CM030010.1, forward strand.
TGATCTCTTTCCCTTACCCACTTGGCTTCCAGTTAACAATTTATGACCTGGAGATAACATGACGCCGAACCTCAAAATAACCTCATTAGTACCATTTATTTTCTTTAGTCATACTTTCGATCTCTATAACTTCCTCGGGAAATGAGTTTCATGACTTTATTACACCCATTGTGAAAAATACTTCCTTTTAGGTTGGTTACCTGTTAACTGTGTGTGCCCTATTTCTTGCATTGCAAAATAGAAAAAGTGATATGAGGAAGGTGGTACAGAAATTATTGCAATTTTATAGACTTCTATCATCTTGCTCTCCTCCGTTCCTGACCATTATTGCCTTTTCAAGGCAAAGAATACTTACATGAAAGCATAAAAATGACTGAATACCCAATTCTCCCCTAACGTACTTTTTTTCCTGTGTCTTCAGAGTAATTAGGCAACAAAGTAATCAAAGCAACTCCTGAGTTTGGGCATATGCGTCCACTAGGGCTCCCTGTTAAGAGGTTTACTTGTAATGGTTTGGACAGAAACGGAACCTATGAAAAACAGCTGAACCTGAAATAAAAGGTAAGTCTTAGAAAAAAGTACTCAGAAGTTAGTGGCAAAGTTATATTAAATTCTCTTGTGAAAATTCCAGAATTACAGGTACAAATATCACACACTAATATAATTTCCTACCTTTTGAAATGCAAAATTAAAAAAACCCATTAACATAGAAAAGAGAACCTGAAAGCCAGCAAAAATTCCATGCATGGAACTAGCTGTTTGATCCTTCTATCATCATCAATCATCTAGTCTTTCTGTAAATGTGATTGTTGTCCTTGATTCCTATCCTTGATCCTAAGACACAAGGCACAAAAGGACTCCTCTTAGCCACTGAATAGTTAAGTGTTGACTCCGAATAACTTCCTAAATCCAGTTTATCCATCTTTGAACAGAAAGTGTAGTGTGATGCTTTCCAAGACAGCAGGAAGAGACATGTAGCTCAAGGGTAAAGTCAGAAGCCCTTTAGCAAGCTGAAAAAGTTACCAAGTTGCTTGCCAGATCTCCTCTTTCACGAATTCTTTAATGTACTTTCTTGGCTAATTATCAGTCTGCTCCCTGTATCAAGGCCAGTTCGTTTTGAAAAGCATGACAAATATTCAGACACTGAAGTATAAAGAGCGCCTTCTGTAACAATTCTGACTGCTTCTTAGCAAAAAAAAAAAAAAAAGTCAAGACAAGATTTAAGTTACACTGTCAAGTTTTTAGATAGCCCATGTTCTTTCCTTAGTTCCTTTATATCAACATTTGAAGGAAAAACACCCACCAAACAGATACACACATTCTTCTCCACGCCAGCATCTTAAGGGGAATTTGTTCACTAAGATTAAAAACAAGCAACCCCTCTTCACTCCTCGCCCCAAATCCCTCTACTTTCAACCCTGAAGAACTGCAAACACTCGACACCAGATATGAATATAGACAATGCTTCTCCCCTGCCTTGAAAATACAGAGCCACTGTCCTGGACAAGATTATTAAATAGAAGCTGGTTTTGTCCCAAGTTCAGCCAACTTTGTAAACCTGGCAGATTAAAAGGAACTTACTTAAACTCACATCAATTCTTCAGTAAAGCAAACTAGCTTCGTGCCAAAAGAATAAAGAGGCAATAGTTGCAGACAACTAATTCTGCCACAGTAGTGGTGTCACAAAAATAAATGTACCTGTCCAAATCCACATAAATAGGTATACATGTACATATTGGTGTCAAAGTAAAAATATTTCTTCACTCTTTCATTCCCATTACTATCATCTATCATTTGGACGATAAATTGGCAAACACAGACTCATTCTGTAGGACAACTACACATTTAGTTGTAAGATACTATAATGCACAGTAAAATTGAATGTGCTTATGTCAAAAGAAAGGCATAATGATACACAAATGAATAACCTGCACACATACCAAAAACCTAGAAGTGAAACTACTAAGTCTTGGAAAGTATTTGATTCTTCGTTTTTAGAAAATCTGTTACCTATGTTCTTCGTTAAAAGCAAAGCTAAGAGAAGCAATGCTGCATTTCAAGCTCTGGAGTTGGTTCTTCAGCCACAAACAACACAAAAATAATAACTGACTTTCCACAGAAGAAAAGATATTACCGGTAACAGCTTGTTCACCTACACCTTGAAGAGTAAAGAGACTTTGTGAGTCTGTATTACCCACATTCACAATTGTGGAAAACATATAAAGCACACAGAATGGCTATTGGATGAATCAGATATGATTGCCATTTTTTATTCTCAGTTACAAGTTGGGTTTTTTTTGTAAGACGTCAATCGCATATGTCATAATTTGCCTACATACAACTCATGGCTGAATTTCGCTCAAGATTCCTCCTCAATTTACTTTAAGGCACTTAGATAGTAACACAGTATCAATGCTCTGTTTTGATCAGAGACATAAATGAGTGGGTAGCTACACAGGTGTCCAACGAAAATGTTAGAAGTCAGCACTAGAACTTTATTGAAACCATAATTATATTTTTCTGAATACATGACACTAGAATAACGCTTACAGTTGCTTATCAATTCATGCATTATTCATTAATAAGTCAACAGTTCAGTCTGCTTCATTTATACAAGTGGTTTTTTTCAGAGGCTGCATCTATGCTTTCTTTGACAGAAGCCTTTCCATGAAGAAGGTACTGCTTACTAACTTATAGGTGAACACCTGTAACAACTCTAAAAGGTAACTACCAAAACCAGCATGTATGGCAATATCACACCCATGCATACCGCCAGTAAATGAAGCAACAGAGACGTCACTTAAGATTCAAAAGCATGAAAACCCCTGCAGAGAGCAGTTTGCTGCCTTAGCTTCACAGCCCCACTGTCCACAACACAACAGTGTTCACATGAGGCAGACCTTAATTTTGTATCAATAGCATTCTTGGTTTTGCCAGCTGGCAGAGATTTTAAGATTTAAGAATGGCTTTAGGTAGGCTGAATAGAAATGAGGACAACAGAGGAACATCACTTATCAAATGTATACATACAATTTCACTAGAGTGGCAGATAGAACTATACACATTATTGTGACTTTTTTTGTCCTATCAAGAGCATCCATGTCAACTGTGACACTGCAGCTTCTCTTATCTCTTTGCTGGCATAAGATTTTATCTAGAATATAAAAATAGCAGAAAGCCACCTTACCTTTTTCTTCATCTATTCGAAAAACTCCTATACCAGATCCGTCTCTGATTGAATATCTAATCTCCCCATCTCGTCCTGCGTCTTCATCATAAGCAGATACTGTCATTACTGAGGAGCCAACAGGGGCATCTTCCTTTATAAAGCCTTTATCTGCAAATATAGAGAACCGTGGAGGGTGCAAGTTTTCATTCACATCAACTATCTCAACCTCAACGTAACACGTAGAGGACAATGAAATGGGTTTTCCTTTGTCCTTGGCCCGCACAGTCAAGTTATAAAATTGTTTCTTTTCATAATCCAGTCTTTGTACAACACGTATTGCTCCACTTATTTTGTCAACATCAAAGGTGCCGTCTCCACTGTCCAAAAGACTGTATCGCACTTGACTTGACTGGCCTAAATCAGGATCATAGGCTTCTAGCCATGTAATAATAGTTCCCTCGGGAAGATCTTCTCGAATTTTCACATGATAATTTGCAGGAATAAACTTAGGAGGATTGTCATTAACATCTTCTACGGACACTTTCAAAATAACTGTTGAAAATAATTGAGTTTCTTCAGTAGGTTGGTCCCTAGCCTCTATTTTCAAGAAATAGACGTGCTGTTCTTCACGATCCAGAACCCCTACAACTTTCACAATTCCTGTCACAGCATCGATGGTAAACTTGTCTGTATCTGTTAGAAGAGAGTATTTCACTTCTCCGTTAGCCCCCAAATCCTTATCAGTAGCTTCAATTTGAATTATTTCACTGTTTGGCTCTTTGTTTTCACTCACTTCAACAAAATAGCTGTCTTGCAGGAACTCTGGTGGGTTGTCATTAGAATCCAAAATTTTTATATCTAAAAGGTGCCAGGCAGACTTCTGTGGTATTCCAAGATCATAGACAGTAATATTTAGAGTATATTTATCTTTTACTTCTCGGTCAAGGGGAGATAGAATTTTCAGCATTCCTCTTTCCATATCAACAATGAAACTACTATCTTCGTTACCTCCAGAGATAACATACACGAGCTTTCCATTGAAGCCAGTATCGAGATCAGAAGCGTTCATAAGTAGTATGCTGGAGCCCACAGGTTGATCTTCTCTTATCTCAATGCTACTGGGGAGAGTACTTCTAAATTGAGGTGCATGCAGATTCACAGAGTGAGTGTCAAAGAAAACATCCTCAACTTCTCCACGACTGTGCAATTTATTTGCCTGTAAGAGCTTCTCTGCAAGCATTTTGGCAACACCAGTTTCTTCACATTGCAAGTTGACTGGTTTGCGACTAGTAGCTACAGTTATGTTGATATACAATGGTTTTGCAAAGTTTTCTCCATCTGTAGCTGTAATTTTCAAACTGTGAAAAGACATTTTAGCACCTAGGCCATCTATTAGTGACTGTTTGAGTGAAAGTACTCCAGAATTTGGATTTAGGCTAAATAAATCCAGTTCGTTTCCAGATTCAATTTGGTATCTCACCAACTGGAGCTCATCAGCATCAATAGCAGATACAGTCGTTATTTGCTCTCCAACACCAAGATCCCTGGGGATTGTTCCCTCACAATTTATTTTCTCAAACAGAGGTATATTGTCATTGAGGTTATTTAAAATAATAGTAACAGGAACTTCAACTTCTCGACGATATGGTATACCCCAATCAGAAGCTCGAATCCTTAAATTGTAAACCCTTGGCATCAATTCATAATCCAAGTCTTCTGAGGTACTAATAATCCCACTGAAATGGTTAATCACAAATGGCAAAGGATTTAGGTTTGCAATGCTATAGGTCACATAACCATTCTCCCCTTCATCAGGGTCTTTTGCACTTACTCTCATGACACTTGTACCTATTGGCACATTCTCATCAAAGGAGGCTTTATAGGATGTCTGAGTAAATTCGGGAGGATTGCTGTTCATGCCTAGTACCTTAATTAACACTTTTGCAGAAGCTCTTCTGTCACTTGTCACAACTTCAAGTTCAAAGTGGGACGCATATTGTGCTTTTATGGGTTCTAAAGTGGTAATAAGACCAGTGTGGGTGTTTAAATTGAATTTTACTTTGGCCGGTGCATTTTTAAACACGTACTTTAAATGTGGGTAACTAGGCAGAGCTTTCACCATCACCACAGGTGTGTTTGGAGGGGCAAATTCACTTATTTCGGCTCTATATATCTCTTTTTCAAATCTGACAGGACCAGATTTAAATTGTGGTGATGTCACATGAACAACTTTTACAGAAGAAAACTGTGGGGGATTTCCTTTATCTTTAGCTTGAAGGGTAAGGTTGTATCCAAAAGGGTGGCTCTCCCAGTCGATGTGACCAATGGCTTTTATTCTGTATTCTTTACCTCCTGGAACAGACCTCACTGTTTTGAACTGCTGAAGCGGATCACCTGCAACAATATTTAATGATGCTATTTCCCCATTTGAACCCTGATCATTGTCCTCTACAGTTACAACAGCGTAAGTTGGATCTTTGTCCGATTCTGCTGGAGTCAGTGTAACAGCTGTAATAACAGGGGCATATTCATTTGCTTGCTCTACATGCACAGTTAGTTTTGCCATACTGCTTATGCCACTGCTACCATACAGCTTCAGCCCACGGTCCACCGCAAGAATTTCCATCTCATAACGCTTAGTGTCCGAGTAGTCAAGCCTACCAGTTAGAACTACCACTCCACTAGTTGGATGTATAGCAAACACATCCGTTCTTTCTTTAAAGCTATAGTAGAACTCTCCATTTGTTCCTATATCTGCATCTGTTGCACTGACTCTTGCGATGCTCGTCCTTATTGCTGTGTTTTCAGGCAAAGAAACACTGTAAGATGTTGGAGAAAACAAAGGCCGCAAGTCATTTGTATCCAGTACCTGTATCCTGACCTTCGTGCGTGTTTCAGCATTTGTATTTTTTTCAACTGCTTTAACAGTCAGCATGTAATGGTCTTTTACCTCTCTGTTAAGGATAGCTGTGTTTCCTCCCTTGGTCCGTATTCTCAAAAAGCAAAAGTTTCCAAGAACATATTCTTCAGCTTTGAACAAGTTCTCATTGTCACCAGAAATAATTTTGTACCTTAGGTCCCATAATGGATTTGTAATGTAAATGCCCATTTTCACTGGATGCCCAACATAAGTCTTGGCTGCGGAATTCTCATACACAGTAGCATTATACTGTGCTTGTGTGAATTGCATTGGTGGAGCATCATGTGGCCTTTGATTTCCTTCACAGTTTCCAAAATGCTGCACCAGCAGCATCAGCAGCAACAGCATAGTCAAGTATCTTCCCATGGCAGCAATTACAAAGAAACCCTGAAACAAGAGAGAGATGTGTTAAGACTTACGACTGTTCAAATATTATTCAAATAACCTTGATGCTTAGTTTAGAATTCATGCTCAAAAGAAAACTAGAAGTTACACATCTAGGTTATATCCTTTTTTCGCAGAAAGTTTCAACATGACTTACAGTAACAGAAAAGCAGATAAATTAAAACTAAAAAATGCGAAGAACCCGCAAGACTAAAAGTCTAAGAATTACTACCACGGCACAAGGAGAACACACAGAGTTAACTTCAAATTAACAACTCTGTGAAGAAACATGTTAGAGGAAATATGCCAGTGCTGTCTGCTACAAGCAAGCAAACTAGATCTGAACTGCTCTGGAGTAGTGAAGATTCACTCCAGCCCTCTACTTCGTATGTGGCATTGTCTTCTGACAGAAAATTCTTCTCCCCCATTTGACTTAGACTGTAAAATGGCTGATGTCCAATGATGTGGAAGTAAACTGCAAGAGTTGGCTTGAAATTACCATGCATTCTTCGAAGTATCCTATGAGCACCTCTTCCAAGAACTATAAAAATTACAGAGAATAATTCTGTATGTATTGTATTCTCTCCAGTTCTGAGTACCTTTATAAGAGTAGCGGATAGCAGTGCACACCATAAAAGACTTTTTTATCACGTATCACTAAGTTGTAAAACCAATAAAGAATAAGACATATTCCTTTATCCCCCTCTCAGAACAGATCCAAAACAAATTAGTATCGAGAGCTATGAGAACATGAATCTACTGGAGGAACTATTAAGACACGTTTCTCAAACACACTCCAGAAATGACAGGGAAAGAGCCTGGAACAGCAAGACAGACATGGAAACACACCCTCACAGGCTTTCCCTTTTGAAGAAGTCAGAGTATCATTTCCAATGCCCAAATCCAGACAAGACTGCTGTAGAAAGAAAGGCAGAAACCTCAGCAACAAGACCTTCAGGACCACCCTCTTTTTTGGGGTTTATAGCAACAGTCTTTACTCCCCAAAGTCTCACAGCATAACAATAAAAGCTTCAGAATGCTTCCTCAACAAGCCCAAGCTTTCAAGAAAACCTTGGGGGGAAAATTTCTTTCCAGCAAGCAGCATGCAATCTAGCTTTGACTTGATTACTTTAAGTAGTACGCATTCTTTTTTTTCACCTTTCCCTATTTATTCTAAATATTTTTCCCTTACCTCTCCTTTAGCATCTTCTTCTCTGGACAGCCTGTTATACAACTCATACTAATTCCTAATCATACCAATTCCTAACTGTACTCTTCTTTCATTCTTCATTCTTGCCCCCATTCTATCTTTGGCTGTCAGCCTAGACTCACTGCTCATCTCAGCTCAAAAGGTATCCCATTATGCTGCCTTCTTCCTTCACTCACATTTTCTCCTACAGTTATTTCTCTCTCCCCTAATTCCTACCCGCTCGTTGGCTGAAATTCCATGGACTGCCTTTGCCCACCAGAAAGCATTAGAGCAAATTAATCTACTTGTGTCAACAGTTCACGCCAAAACCTCAGAAGAAGCTAATTCAGTCAAAGCCATTAGTAAGTCAATGATTTTAAGAATTTCAGACTCGGATTCATACAGACTATAGGAAATATTAGGGAAGAGTAATGAAAACTTAGTTAATACCCTTTTGGAAGGGAGGAAAAAAAAAAGCATGTCTGGCTTCCAAATCTAGCAATTAAGTTACATGATTAAAGCTATAACCATAGCAAACAATAAAAAGTGATTGAGCAAACAATAAGAAGCGTATGAGCTTTTAAAAGTAAGTCACTGGCTAGAACTACTACTTACAAGGTCTTAAAGCTGGATGAAGGAAAGGTTGGGAGGGCAAATGAGTGTGAGGCTGGAACCACCACCATTTCAATGAGTTAACAATATTATTCCTCCCCTATCTACTCTTCTTCCCAGGCTATGATTTGTCCTGGGAATAAACAGACACTTGGGTCTCCAGGGCTTCATCTCCCTAACATACCGCCAAGTAAACGAACAATTTCATCCCCACCCCACTCCCCCAAAAAAAAAAAAAAAACAAAAAAAAAAAACACACCCACCAAAACCCTGCAATAAATAACTGATACCAATGTTTCCAAAACTCCGAGCAATTTAAGACGCCATTAGACTGTCCTAAGAGATGTTAAAAAATTACTACATCATTTTTAAATAATCAACAGAAACAGGTTCTTTTACTCCACCTTGCTGGAATTTTGGGAGCTGTCTATTGTCAAAAACTACTTAATGATCAGTTCTTATCCTGATATGGTCAGATCTTCTCCTCTTTTCTTCCCCAGCTACACCAGGATTCTTTTTTTTTTTAATTTTTTTTTACATTTATGCTGAAGTCCAAAACCCAGCTTTACCTCTGATGTTATGGCATTCCTAACTCACTGCCTACACTTACGTTTGGCAACAAGCTGCCTGAAGGGGTGTGTTTATTATGTAAAATGCTGTACCTGTCTGTGTCTTTTATCATTTGCTCCTCACACCTCAGGCACATTAGACACAACGTGCACCATACTATGACGCATTAGGCTGCATTAAGATATCCAAACTCCTCATTAAAATTTGAAGTCGAACACATGTGTGTTTTACTACTTCCATAAATATTTTTTTCTGTGCCATAATACCTTAAGCACTTTTTGCTGCTTTTCTGCAATAACTTCAAGCAGAGTCTACTCAGAACTGGCACCAGCCGGTCTATTACGCATGATGACACAACCACCAGTAAGAGAATCCATTCCTCAGCAGCAACTTCCCAGGTTTGTTGAGTCACAACCTAGAGGTTAGGAGCACCTCTCAGCTGAACACTTAACCATGTTCGATAAAAACAAGATAGTAATTTCTGTTACATGACACTTTTTCCATCCTGTCATAATTTACAGAGCTACTGGAAACTAAAAAATGTTGATCCAGGATTATCCAAAAATCAACATAATATAATCTTGAAGAATATCTAAGGTATTAACAATGCCAGCTGTAAAGACAGTTAACTACTAAGGGAAAGCATTAAAGTGTTAAGGTAAAGTGATAATGTGTTAGATATAAACTCAGATGGCTCATTACAGTGAGCCAGAATGACTGAATTTCAGAAACATTTTAGCCAAAGGCTACACTTTGAACTCCTAAATTTTTTATTATCTTTGGAATATGACCAGTTGAGGATTTTCTGCATCCATTTTTAACACATAAGGCAACTGTTTGCTTAACAAAACTTCATAGCCCTAGGTTTATAAGAAGCACACACCATATTTATTCTGAAAAGCTACTTTGAAACAAACTTTGATTTCCCATTTGGAAATTACTATTTGGATAATTTTTATTTATATGCATATCCAGCTCATTTTTATTTATATGCATACTCAGCACTGGGATACATAAGACAGTTTTAGTACTTAGTGACAATAGTAACAAAGTTATTAACACATCAACACTGCTAAAACAATTTGTATATGGGAAAAAAATACTAACACAACTTGGAAATACGAACTATCTTCACATTAAAGGTGTAAGAACAAGCACAATTTTGGGGCTAGCAGACATGAAAGCGACAACTTACAAATGAGGATGATTTGGATAAGATAGCAGTCATACAAAAGACTTTCTTTTAGCATTATGTTTATAGTACCTAAACTTTGTAGTTTGAGACTTGAAAGTTTTCAGCATAAAAACGCAGAATTTAGTAAATGGCAATCTCAATGCCAAGCGAGCCAACAACAAAAAAAAAAAAAAAACAAAAAAAAAAACCAACAGGGTAGAAAAAGAATCTAAATCAGGCCACATAGCCTGAGTCATGCTGTCTTAGTTGCACTGGTATCCCTTTCCTACATGCAAGATCTGCCAGAAGCACCTACTGTAAGACTAAGCTACATCGTTTACCTTAGCAGAAGGAGAGTCTGTGAGCACGGCCTGTTACACTGCTCTAGGGAGACATCAGAGAGCATTTTGAGGACTAAAAGAGGTTCTTTAGTGCTGTTTCTACAATGCTTGTCTACTGAGATCTTTCACTAACTTTTAGCAAATATAGCGGGGGTTTCTCTCCACACGTGCACCAGCTTCTCTGATTTGTAATGTTAAGTTATTAACACTAGAATGTCTCCACCAATCAAAACATCACCTATTTACTTTAAAGGTCAGTTTTGCACACACAACTGATGCCATTTGACACAAAAGCACTGTGAAAAGTTATTACTGCAGTAACCAAACTGTCATGACAGTGTTGCTACTGTAGAAGTCTACGAGAGACCATGTGGCTTTGTGGGCTGTAGTAACTGTAGTTACACCTACTCTTTCAATTGTTTAAAAGCAATTATTTATGTAGTCTGATCGGGGGGGAAAAAAAAAAAAAAAAAAAAAAGCAGGTCTGGCTGTTCCAAAACGCTTAAGTTTCCAAACAAAAAAACTTAACAGTGTCTTTTGCTTTTCTGGGAGGGAGGGTGTCTGTCTGTTTTGGCATTCAGAAAATTAACACACGATGAAAGCGTATGGTAACGTTACTAAAGCTGGTAAGTTATTCAAAAAATGTACATTGTCGCAGAGATTAACATAACAGTTTCAACTTGTGACTAAAGTCCAGTAAGTTTGATGCTTGCATTCTCCACATTATGAGTTAATCCCATGAGATAGTTTGATTTATGCTTTCGAGATCTTTGCTGTTAAAAGGAAAACCCAGCAGCTTTATTCAGACAGCACGCTAAAAAAAGATTCTGAATCTGGGGCGAAACAAAGCTTCACATAGAGAATTTTTACTATTTCTCTGTAGGGCAGTTACTTATTAGTGTACCTAATACTAAACTCACCAGTTACGCAAGGAAAAGCAGACCTCCAATCTCTGTGAATGAGTCTGATCAAAATTTAACCTGGCACCTTAAAGTTTGTGATGAGAAAGATACTTCTACTGAGCTTGAACTCAGTTTTAAACCTAAAAAATTTAAAGATGTAAAACTTTGAGGTTTTAAAGGGATTTTATGTCTGCTTACTTACACTGATAGCAGCAGCAACTTAGCCATATAAAGTTCTTTCGCATGCTAAGTTACAAAAAACAGGAGACTGTTCCACTACTGGGACGAGTACTAAAGCTCGCCTTCCAGCCTCCTAAAACTGAGATTTTAGGATTTCACAGAGAACAAGACAAAAACTTAAAAACGAAATCGTTTCCAGCGCTAGAGTGAGGCATTCTACTCACTTAAATAGCTGAGTATTTCCACATGGTTAGACAAGCAAATTAGGAAATGCACATCACAGCATTCTTTTCTTTTACGGAAAAGACGGCGGAGGTGGTGAAAGAACACAGGTAGCGTTTCCCGTGCAACTGCCTGGGCACAACTTGCGTGCCAGTAGTTTAAACCGTAGGAAAACCTGATGTTAGAAGGCAGCGGTTTTTAATTTATTAACGCGTTTACCAAAAAAAAAAAAAAGAAGTCTACAAGGGGAAGGGGGGAGAAGGATATTATCAGCGGTAAGACACACCGTCACTTACTGACACCGAGAGAGGAAAAAGCGCACCTTTCCAACGCAGCTTTGCTTTGTTTCAACTGCCGTGAAGAGGAAAAAAAAAAAAAAAAAAAAAAAGAAGAAGAAAAGGCTGATGCGCAGGGCCGGGGTCTCAAAGCCGCTTTTTTTTGGGGGGGGAGGAATCCGGCCAGGAACGCAAGGGAGGACGCGGTGTGAAGAAGTGCGAACAAAGGAAGAAAAGTCCCGTGTGTGTGTGTGTGCGTGTCCCGAGGTACTTGCTGGCCACCCATCGCCCCTGCCGGCTTCCCGGGGAACTAAGTTGGCCACCCGGCCCATCCGAAGCCACTTTACCTCCGGGGCAAACCATCACCGCCACCCCTTACCCCCCCGCCACCCCCCGGCAGCAACCTGCCGGCTCGGCTCCGGCTCCGGCCGGCCCTCAGCGCAGCGCGGCCGCGGGGAGAGGGTCGGAGACGGTGGGGAGAGGGGGTGCAGCGGGGGGACAGGGCCCGCCACAGCCGGCGGCCACCCCGGCCCGGCGGGCGGCGTGTGTGTGTGTGAGGGAGGGGGGATAACCGGGATGGGGGAAAGGAGTCCGGAGCCCCTTCCCGCCGGGCCCCGGCGACACGAGGCGGCCTCTCCTCAGCGCCGCAACTTCCCCAGGGGGTCCGCGCCGCCCGCCCCCTCTTCCCCCCCCACCCCCGACGCCGAAACTTCTTCCCAACTCGCCGTGCACGCCCCGCACCTCACCACCTCACCTCTCCGCGGCTCACTGCCGGCGGGGCCGGGGCCAGCCCCGCACAGCCGCCCGCCGCTGCCGCTCCTCTCGCCGGGCCGCCAGCGCGCCTCGCCGGTGCCCCTCCGCCCCCTCAGGGCGGCCGCGCAACACCCCCCCCCCTTCAACACACTCAACCTTCCCCGCGCCGCCGTATTCCTCCGCGGCGCTGGACGGCCGCCTCTCCGGAACTCGTTTCTGCGGCGCTCCGCGGTGGCGGCGGCCCTCGCACCCCGGCCCGGCCCGGCCCGGCCCGCCTCGCCTCCCCGCCCCGCGGCCGGCCCCGCCGGGCAAGGCCGAACCGCAGCGCAGGCTGTTCCTCCCGCTCACGGGGAGGACGGCGGTAGCCGGGGTGATGGGACACCTCCCCTCCCCTCAACCTCCGCCGCTTCCAGCCCGGCCCCCCGCGGGAGGGGAGGGGGGGGGGGGGGGGGTGTCGGTCCCGGGGAGGGGGGGGGGGGGGGGCGTGTGGCGAAGCCCTCCCTCGGAGAGGCTGCTCGGAAACTTCCGAAAGCTGCTGCCGGGGGGATGTCTTAGAGGGGATGGCGGGGGAGACCCCTCCGAACCCCAGGGGAACGGGCGGGCGGCGGGGGCCGGACCGTGCGGGGAGCGGCGAGTTACCCGGGACGGAGCCCCCCCGCCGGCGCCTCCCGGGGCCGGGCGAGCCGCCGCTTACCGGCCCTGCCGGAGGGAGCTCCCTCGGCAGACGCCGAAAACCGACTGACGGCTACGGCGGTTCCCCGCCACCCTTTTAAGGAGCAGCGCCGTACCCCGGCGCCGGGAGAAGCCGGCGGGGGCGCGTTAGCCCCGCCACGTCTTTTATTAGCCACAGAAATAAATTAAGCCATCTCCGCCGGCGGGAGGGGGGGGGGGGGGGGGGAAGACGGGGACACTTCTGTAACCGAATCCCGGCGCACCCGGGGCTGCAGATCAGAAGAAACCGACCCCCCTGCAGCAAGCGCCGGTTTTGGGGTTCACCAGCCTCAACCCCCCCCCCCCAGCCCCGGCCCGGGCACCGGCCCCGGTTACCGGCGGGGCCGCAGTTCGGCGGCGGGCGGGCAGGGGGCGCCGCGCCACAGCGGACGGGCGAGCGGCGGGGCAGCGGCGGTGGCCAGGCCGAGGGGAGCGGAGCGGGGCAGAGCCGGGAGCCCGCGGCGCCGAGCCCGGCTGCGGCTGCAGGGTGGCGGGGGAGAGGGAGAGGGAGGGGGGGGATCGGAGCGGGAAACCGGGTCTCTCCGTGGAGGTGGCGGCGGAGCTGGGGGTGCCCTCAGCCCCGGGTACGGATAAAGTCGGTGTGCATATATATATATGGATATATACAGAGCCATACGTATACTCCACAGTTATAAACTACGGGTTGAAGCGAAAACCTGAGCATTTTTTCAGTGGCGCCAACAAACTACAGCATCAAAACTCCCCTGGGAATCACCTCTCTTAATCACCCTGCTGATAATAAACTCATTAAACAAAGAACTCACCAGACCAGCTGGAACTCGGCGCTCTTCTCCCAAAGTCCGCTCCAGCTCAGTTCATCTCCGCACGCTCCCTCTCCCCCCTCCCGTCCTCCCCTTTTTCTATTTTTTTTTTTTTTTTGCTGGCCTTCGGAGAAGAAGCGAGCGATGCCCCGGTGCCCGCGCACCTTTAGAGCCCGACCTGCGCGGCGGCGGTGGCGGCGGCGGCGCTGCTCAGCGCGGTACCGGCGCGCAGCCGGCGCGGCGCCCGTCCCCATGGCCACAGCGCGGCATGTCGGCTCCCACCCATCCGCTGCTTCCAACTTGAACGAGGGTGGGAAGGCAAAATAGACGGGGAGGTGGGGGGGGAAAGAAGAATTAAAAAAAAAAAAAAAAAAAAAAGAAGAAGAAAAAAGAAGGAAAAAAAAAGAAAACGAAAAAATAAAAAGGAAGACGAAAGGGAGGGAGAGATCCAACTTTCTTAAGACATGTCCAGGCAAAGAACGGGCAGAGTTGAGGAGTTGCAGCAGCGGAGAGAGTGAGAGTGGGGAAGCTGCGCCGGATCGCCAATTCCCTCCCTCCCTCCCTCCCTCCCTCCTTCCCCCGCCTCCCTCCCTCCTTCCCTCCCTCCCTCTCCCTCCGTCTTCTTTCGCACTCCGTCCGTCCCCCCCGGGCCCCGCTCCCGGCAGCAGCCCCCCTCCCTCTCCTCACCGCTGCGGCGGTGGCGGTGGCGACGGCGGCAGCAGCAGCGCGCACCGCTCCGCACCGCTCCGCACCGCTCCGCGCGGGGCCGCTGCCGCGCACCTGGGCCGCGCCCGCCCGCCCACAGGTAGAGGCCCGGCGGCCTGCGCACCCCCCCCCGCCCCCCAAAACCCGGCCCCCTGCCGCCCCCGACGCCGCTGGGGGGGATCCGCCGGCTCCGCCGCCCCAGCGCCGCTCGGCTCGGCGGGACGCTGCTTCCCCCCGCCGCACGGCCGCTCAAACCGCCGGGTGACTCCGAGTGGGCTGAGCTCTTCTCCTCTCCTCTCCTCTCCTCTTCTCTTCTCTTCTCTTCTCTTCTCTTCTCTTCTCTTCTCTTCTCTTCTCTTCTCTTCTCTTCTCTTCTCTTCTCTTCTCTTCTCTTCTCTTCTCTTCTCTTCTCTTCTCTTCTCTTCTCTTCTCTTCTCTTCTCTTCTCTTCTCTTCTCTTCTCTTCTCTTCTCTTCTCTTCTCTTCTCTTCTCTTCTCTTCTCGCTTTGCTTCTTCCTCTTTTTGCCTTTTATTTTTATTTTTATTTTTTATTATTTTTTATTTTTTATTTTTCTTTCTTCTTTCCCCTTTATTATTTCTTTTCTCTTTTTTCTTATTTTTCTGTTTCTTTTCTACTTTTTATCTTTTCTTTTTTTTTCCTTTTTCCTTCTTTCTTCATTCTTTTCTCTTTTTTCTTATTTTTTTCTCTTTTTCTATTTTTCTTCTCTTCTTTCTTCTTTCTTCTTTCTTCTTTCTTTTCTTCTTTCTTCTTTCTTCTTTCTTCTTTCTTCTTTCTTCTTTCTTCTTTCTTCTTTCTTCTTTCTTCTTTCTTCTTTCTTCTTTCTTCTTTCTTCTTTCCTCTTCTCTCGTCTCTCTCTTCTCTTTTTCTTTTTCTTTTTCTTTTTCTTTTTCTTTTTCTTTTTCTTTTTCTTTTTCTTTTTCTTTTTCTTTTTCTTTTTCTTTTTCTTTTTCTTTTTCTTTTTCTTTTTCTTTTTCTTTTTCTTTTTCTTTTTCTTTTTCTTTTTCTTTTTCTTTCTCTTTTTCTTTTTCTTTTTCTTTTTCTTTTTCTTTTTCTTTTTCTTTTTTTAATTTTTTTCATTTTAATTTTTTCTTCCTCTTCTTCTTCCTCTTTTTTCTTCCTCTTTTTCTTTCTTCTTCCCTCCCTTTTTTCTTTTCTTCAGGGGAGCTGTATTTTTCAAGGCACAGCGAAAAGTTCCCACCCCTCTCCCCCCAAAAAAAATCAGAATGGCAACTCTCAAAAATAATAAAGCATAACCAAGCAAGGTATTTTAATACTGTGGGTTTCCCTTATTCAAAATAACCCGCAACAATTACTCTTCCTTGACAAAGTCCAGGACAGGTGCCGCTGCTAAGTGGCAGGGATCAGCTGAAAGCAGGGGGCTGAGCAGTTCCTGGATGGTGGGGTTCATAAAATTTTGGGAAAAATACAGAAACTGCTTTAAAAGTTACTAACCTGAGAGAGATAGTGTAACACTAAATTTGTAAAGCACTCTGAGATTCTTAGAAGGTAAAATATTCTTTTATGACACCATTTATCCCAAAGGACCTGAAAGATGTGGCCTTCCTCCAAAAGTCAAATTGACTTCTGAAGGCGTTGGATCATTATTTCCTATAAGATACACCACTAAAATCTATCAGCCAAGGGAGCGTGCAGTACATTCTGTGTTAGGAAGAGCGGATACCAACTGCAGTATATAGATACTAAGTATGTTTCCAAATAGTGCACACAAGCCAATTCAGCCTGGGAATGATCACTTTGAATGAACCTGTCTGGAAAGTTTAATGTCAAAATTCTCTGGCCCTGCAGGTTTCCACAACAGACACAGCTGATTGATTTACTCAGCGTCTCAGAGTTACTTTTTGAAGCCCCTAAATGGAATTATACTAAGTCCTTATCCAAGTGCCACTGGGCCAAATGATCTTTCCGTCTGTGAAAACTGCTTCAAAGCGATCTTCATAAAGTAAACTGCGTTGAAAATGGCATTCCAGAAAAGAGCTGAAAGGGGAGCGCTTTAAAGGCATTATAGTCGAGGGCTAGAAACAAACGTAAACCACGCTTCTGCTCAGTACAGTTGCAAGTATTTCATAATTTTGGAGTATAAAATTTGCTCTCTTTCAGACTCACGGCCATATTGCGTTTGATTGCTGTGTTAAGTAATGAAAGGCCAGAGCAGCAAACTGTTGGAACTTTTGTCGAAACATTAATTCTCAATGCCTGGAGAAGTGCAGTGGTGGTGGTGAATTGCACCAACCACCTATAAGGGGGAAAGGAGCATCTCTCAAAAGTAGCTGGTAAAGAATAAATAAAACAGGGGCTTCTGATTTGGTTTTCCTGCTATACACAGGCTGTGCTGATGGTTACTACTTTAGATGAAGAATAAAGGGATACGCCGTCACTCTCCAAAGGCGGGTAATGGTGCTTAGCACGTCAGATAAAGCGTTGGAGCCAAGATGTCCAGGCAAGTGTATTCATAAGTCTTCTTGACACATATAATTTTACCTTCTAAAACAGGTTTCTATCACCATGGATAATATTGACAAAGTCATTCGGATAGTTACTGAATATTCCCATTTTTATTTCACGTTTTCTCTGCCCTTTGATTTTTGTTCTCCAAAACAGTGTCAATAAAGCTTTTATAATCATTGTTGACTGTCACATTTAAAGATTAATCTTCCCGGCGTATCTTTTTGATATGTTATCCTCAAGAAAATTAATATATTCCGTTACATTTTGCTAACCTATAGGAAAGGCACAAAAGAGAATACTTGAAATCACACTTCAGTGCCTAGGGCACCGTGCGCTTCTCTGAAAAACTTCCAGTCTTATAACCATTGTAGCAAAATATGTCCCCTGTCCTCTATTAACATATCCTTGTCCTTACGAAACTACCTAAGCTGAAATAAGTTTTATCTCAGCTGTCGATAAAAAAAATGGTTCTCTGGATCAGATCAGATCATCATCTTAAAAGATGTTTCTTTTAAGAGAAACACGGATCCTTCAACTTTGGAACTATTTCCCCAAACTGAAACAGAAATCTGGTATCAGACTACCAGCAAGCAACTATGTTAGAGAGCTCCTGTCATAAAATAATAATCAGAAATTATATTCCCAGATCATCATCATCATCATCATCTCTCTGTAAGGCATTAGGGCGCTAACACTCTTCTCACTGATCTACCTCAAAACCGAGCCTCAGAGATCTCAGCTCTTGTTTGTTTTATCTTTAACGAACAGGAGCGGATGGATCAACTGGGTAAGTCAATAGATCGGAAATAAATACCAAAGTCAAGTGTCCTCCAGAAAAATTTTCCTGCTAGCAGCCCTAGGTATGCGCACGGGGAATGATATCTCAAGCACTTTGGACCCATCTCTCAGCTCCCGTTTTGGAAAAGAGAAGTTAATTTCAAATTGTAGGGACTTCAGGCTGCATAAGGCTTTAAAAGATCGAAATCGGCACTTTGAATTGCACCGGCTCGGAGATGGCAAAGGCGAGGATAATTGTGGCTTGGTCTCGATGAGGGCGAAAGAGTTGCAATCGCTACACCAAGTGCAGCTTCAAAAAAAAAAGCACTTCTGAACACAATAGCAGCCTGTGACTCGGGGGCAATCAAGGGCCCATAAACATTGAGCCTCTGTGGCAGAGGGCAAATACATCTTCTCCGTAATGGGGTCAGGCGCAGTTTCAAGCAAGTTCTCCGTCAGTTAAATATGAACTGATCTGACGTTGGTTTCGCAGTAAGAATAAAATTGTCTACAGTACGAAAAGCTAGCACAAAACCTGCGCCCTCTCTGTGCGTTCCCACAAAGGGAAGGAGGGTGACTGGTAGCAGCTCTGCTCCGGCCATCCTCCTCTTCCTCATCTGGCCCCAATGCCTTAGGAAGAGCTGCCCAGCATCTCAATTAGTCGTAGCCTTTGGAAAGCAAAACAAAACAAAACAGCCCCCCAAAACTTGGTAATCATCCTTTCCCTGGCCTGCAGTCAAGGATGTATACTCCTTTCCCACTCTGTTTTGTTTCCTCTCTTATAAATGCAGACCTGGGGAATAAAAAACCAATTCTGCCTTTCTGGCTGTTCTTACCTACTCTCTGCAAACTTGGGTTGAACCACAACTGTCCGCTTCCCTGCTCCCCCTACCTTTTTAGAGGGGAAAAGGGGGCAATTTATATGCGATAATGCATTTGAGAGAGTGCTGGCATTTTTCTGCCTAACCCAAACTTCTGTAAAACCCCTGAAAATCTTTAGGATTACCTTTGCACGCATCTCTTTATCTGACAGAATTTGAGCAAGAGTATTTAACTTTTCATAGTTTAATTATTTTTATTGGCTTTCTTTTACCCTAGAGAATTC
The DNA here is from genome assembly GCA_017639485.1 of Pluvialis apricaria. Lineage (NCBI taxonomy): Eukaryota > Metazoa > Chordata > Aves > Charadriiformes > Charadriidae > Pluvialis > Pluvialis apricaria. Next base: position 7,431,196 of record CM030010.1, read on the forward strand.
TTACTGTGTAAAATATCACTGACTATTTGATTAGGGACCCTTTCACAGTGCTTTTCAAGACTTTCAAGGCAGCAATGTTGAAATAATAGTCATATATCAGCATCGGTATAACGAAACGCTAAACAGTCTCAGCTACTTGACAATCCATTGTGTGCCCTGTGAACCTAAGGAGGAGTTAACTGAGGCAACTCAATCATTAGACTTACGAACTATGGCTATTTGTGGATAGTGTTAAATACACACGTATACAGCAGGAAAGAAAACCTGGGGCAATTCCGTAGAGGAAAAAAAAAAAGAAAGAAAAAAGACTGGAAATATTATTTTATGATTCTAGGCACAACTAGTTCTTCAGGTACTAATGGGGGGAGGACACTCAAATATTTGAATAGTTATTTTCTGAGCCTTTATACTGGCAGAGACAGCTGATCTGGAAAAGAGTGGTCTTTTGTTTTTCAAGCAGCAGGAATGAGGATTACATTCTCTAAACAGGAGTGAGCTAGGCAGCCTCATATTGACAACATTTTAATCTTACAGATTACCTCTGTGTATGCCAACTTTTGAGAAGCATTTTTGCTTCATTTCGGAAACGAGACACTTTTCCACATCACGCTTTTCTTCATCAATCTATCTCCGGCTGAGGGCTAGTCAAATAGATTATGTTAAGTCCACATAATAAACAATAAAAGGAACCAAAACATAAGGGAAGTTTGCTTTTATGACCTTTGTCCTACTTTATGCCATACTGGCAAACTGGAACAGAACCAGCTGCACAGTTATGGGTAGTACTGGTATTTTGATTAAAGGTTTGGATTGAAATTAGGGTAATGGACTGTGCTAGCGTATCCCAAACAAAAGTGAAACATCCCGCTTATCTTCAATATTCCCCAGGGTGGAATGATGACACTGTGGAGATCTGCAGGGATTTTCATCTTGTCTGGCTCAGCAAGGTGGGATAAGTCTGCTCCTCCGTTAGGTGTTGTTATCTTCCTACTGAGTGGTGCTTGGACTGCACTACCGAGTTCAGATCCCCAGAGCTCAAGGCATCAGTTCACAGTCTCATGAGGAACTCTTGAATTTAGACTTTCCAGGACAATTAAAGTATTCAAAAAGATCAGAAAAGGGCTAGGCTATCATGGAGATTAAACTTTTTTTTTTTTTTTTTAATTATTTTTTTAAGCTCTGGAAGCTGGTATTTTGGTTTTGTGAAGCACTGGAGTTAGGAACAGGATTTCCGGGCTCGCTAGTCAAGAGCCAACATGACTTTGGCATTCTGTAGGACAAAAAGAAGTGAAAGAAATCTGCACTCTACTGGGTCTTAAACCTCCTGTTTTCTCAAATTGGTTCTTCAGCTGTAAATTTAGCAATTTGAAGCTTAGAGCTTTCAAAACTAAAAAAGTTGAAGTCCAGATGATGTTAATATATCACAGTGCTAAAAGATGATGATAAATTGGGAGCAAGGCTTCCTTGGTTTTGAGTCATTGGAATTAGCTGTCCAGGTTCCATTAATCCTGGACTTGGTATGATTTCACAAAAGTTTTAAGAGCTCAGGTGACTTCAGTATTACGTAGGGCAGAATGAAGTGAAACAAGGGCTGTTGTTAAACTACTATGTTCTGTTTTGTAGTAAGGTACTGGTTCTTCTGGTTCTAAAACTGGTCCTGAAGCTAGAATCAGGGTTTGAAGAACTGTAATGAAAAGTAGAGAGCCCCAGTGACTGTGGTACTCATCAGGAATAAGGTTGGTCTCTGCGAAAGCTGTGGATTTGCCTACTGTTCATGGATTGGTAGCTCAGTTTTAATTTAGTCTAGGATGATTCACGTTGGATTTTAATACTCTGCATGTCTTCAAAATTCTTGAGGTCATAAAGAAGAAGGAAAGGCATAGTTCTCTACTGGGACTAAGTCATTATGCCCTTTTTATTGTGGTCATCGGTCCTTTTATAAAGACTAGGTTTAGACTTACAGCTTATAAATCTATAGCATTAAAATATATATAGCATATAAGTCTAGAACCCAATTGACTTCAGCGTACTGTAGGGCTCAGAGATATTTTAATTGAGCTGGCATCTCCAATGTCATACGCCTCATGTTTCTTTAAGAGGTATCACTTATTCCCCCAGCTTTAATTAATCTTAGGTTATGGTTTGGTTTAGGATTTGCAAATCCAAATAGTTAAAAACCTAGATGACTTCAGAATTTTGAAAAGCTGATGGAAAGGAAGAATTTTCCGTCATCAATAAGGATCAATGTTTTATTCCATAGTATGGAATACTAAACCTAGTCCTGCTGCAATTTAGACTTACAGCTAAGTTTAGGGTTTTTAAAGATAAAGAATTGAGAAAGTACTTGTCTGTATGCTGTAGAGCTCATAAAAGTTTAGTCTCCTGTGTGTGTACAGAATTACATCCTCTTTTATTGTGGACTCGGAGCCCTAAATTTCATCAAGATGAAGATTCCTGGTCTTTACTGATGGTTTTATCCCATTTTACTAATCTTAGGATTCATTTCTGATTAAGCCTTGTGCACACATACCCAGCTTCTGGAGTTCAATATATGTGGGAATATTATTTCATCCAATGGAAGAAAGGAGTCTCATGACTAGACGTTGCAATCCCACATGACATCTTACCTAAACTGAGTGATCTGAGTCGCCTGATCCCAGAGGAGTACATATGTCAAAAAACCCTTTCTTCATTTGCTGACATGGTGTTCTTCTGTATATTATTAATCAAATTCCAACTTAAATCAGTGAAAAGAACCTGAGTTCAATGACTGCCTTTGGATCCTGCAACTGCCTGAATACCCGAGGAACAAACAGAAGGTTCTCAGCATGACAAGAAGTCTTCTTTCCTTTTAGCTGTCTGGTTCAGGCACAGCATCATAGCAAGGAAATGAGAGTCTCTGCTCTAAGCAGAGTTTGCTGGAAGGAACAGAGAGCCAATACACAGCCATTTGCCAGGGATGATGGAAAGAAAAGTGGCTTCAAGAGTACTAGGGGGCAGTTCTTTACTTCTCAAAATATTACTCATCTAGCTGAGATGAATCCAGAGTGTGAAACAAGGAGACCTCTCCTGCAGGAGCGCAGTGGGCAGGGAAAGAATCGTTTATGAACTCTTTTTGTTTCTTTTTTGTCTCACCTAGTCACTAGGATTTTTTTCCTGTTTAAGAAGTCAAGTCTTCTACTTTAAATGTTAATAAAATTTACTTTTCTTGTGTTTGAAGGTAATTTACTATCCCTTTTGGAAGCTCAGTGTAATAGAAAGGTCTAGGTCTATCCACTTAGTGTTCTACCTGATCAGGGTTTCCATCGCAATCCTTCTCATAGAACCATGGTATATGCAAAGGAATTGTGTTACCAAAACAAAATTTCCAAATAAAATGATTGATATACATATTCAGTGTAAAACTTATCTATTTGTTCTCTTTTTCCCATGTGTTCTGTATTACTGAATAGGATTTGACAACCTGTTTTTTCTCTTACTCGTTCAGAATTTACAAAACTTCTGTTTCTCTTTCATCATAAACATAAAGAACATGGTGTGCTGCCTTCTTTACTCCTTTTTTTTCCCCCCAAAGTTCTGTATTTTAAATAACTAAATCATTAAAAGCCTCAGAGAACATCCGAGATCAATATAACATGCCATCCTCCATACAAAAGTTATGTCATATTTAAGCTCTAGTCTCTGTACTATCTCTAGTACTCTACACCATCTTTAGTACTGTTATGGCACATCAGATAGGGTTATTACTATGTAAATTAGCCAAATAATGAACACCGTGGAAGTGTTCATTCAGACTAATATTGTATCACTCTGAACATGTGGAAAAATTCCCTCATATAAATGGGATCACATAAAGGTCAATGTCTGTAAAATAAAAACATATATCAAAATAGGATCTAAGTAAGAATCAATATCAATATATCCCATTTTCACATCATAAGCATATATAAATGTGTCAGTCACAAGAAACATATTGTGTCCTTTTCTGTTTGTAATTGCAACATCATTGCTTACCTACAGTAAGTTATAGAGCATGCCTTCAGGCATGAATTGCCCTTAAAATAAAATTCTACCGTGTTATTATTTTATATTGACAATCTTTATAAAGGTAGTGTCTCAGAAGCTGAAGCTGTATAATAAAACTTGTATGCCACCTATGCTTAACTCCTAACCAGTTCCTTTAACTTCAGAAAACCTTGCTTTAGTTCAAACTAAATTGAAAGATATATCTGCCAAGAAGGTCTTACACAGGGAGCAGAAAGAAGAAAGAGAAGGTAGATTGGTGAGGTAGACTGGGTAGAGTTCAACAAATCATAGAATCATAGAATCATAGAATTGCTGAGGTTGGAAGGGACCTTTAAGATCATCAAGTCCGACCATTAACCTACCCTGACAAAACCCACTTCTAAACCCTGTCCCTAAGTACCACATCTACCCTAAATGGTGCATGACAAGTGGTGCAAACAAATGGATGCAATTGTTGCATGTTTCATGCAGATTTTTCAATCCGCCATTGTAATTAGATCTATTTGTTCCTTGAAAGCAGATGTAGCCAGTAATAATGCATGTGGTGATTCATTCATCTGTATCTAGGTCTTGCACAGATGGAATTTTCGAGACCTATGGATGGAATTTGAGATACTTTGTTCAAGGCTGTTGACTTTGACTATGAGGTTGTAGTCAAAAACGCTACCCAGCCCATTCCAATATTCTGAATAAATCACAGAAAAAAACTGGAAAGAATATGTCAACATGTATTTTATGCAACGTGAATGGATTGATTAATACCCACAGGAAAATGTATTTCAGTTCATAGAATCATAGAATGGTTTTGGTTGGAAGGGACTTTCAAGGTTGGTTTAAGGTTGGAAGGGACCACCTAGTCCAACCCCCCTGCAAAGAGCAGGGACACCTTCTACTAGATCAGATTGCTGAGCCTCGTCCAACCTGACCTTGAATGTTTCCAGGGATGGGGCATCCACCACCTCCCTGGGAAACCTGTGCCAGTGGTTCACCACCCTTAGCGTAAAAAAATTCTTCCTTATATCTACCCTCTTTTAGTTTAAAGCCGTTACGCCTTGTTGTATTGCTACAGGCCCTGCTAAAAAGGGGTTAATCAAGAGCAGTCTACTAAGAGAGAACAATAAGTAAAAAGGTTTCTTTAAATTTTATGTTTGGCACTTCCAAGGCATTGTATCAAATGAAATAATTTTGAAGAAAAATCATACCTAATCCCGCCTTTCCTTGGTTGACACTTTATTTGTATTTTCTGTCTTCCCCTCCCCTCTTTCCCTTTTTAACAGGTTTTAAGGATATTTCTGCTAATGCGTCTGTCTCACAACTTTTCTGTGTACTTACCATCCCATGACTGTAATAAGAATCATGATCTGAGTACACGACGGAAGGCTGGCTTTGATGATAACTCCCTCTCTGCTCTCAAGTTATTGACTTTTCTCTCAGCTCAGTTTTCTCTCCTATTACATTTACCACCATAAGTGTTCAGGAATGGAGCACTCCATTGAACCTTCGTTTGAACTTCTGCTGAAAATCTGCCCAAGATCAGCAGAATATCTTATCTAGTGTTTCCTCAGTATAAATAAGAGACCTTTCTGTTTCGGGAGGTCTTGGTTTTGAAACTTTCTTCCCACAAATGCAGCGAATCCAGATGATTTTTTAACCATTCGTCTGCTGTAAAGCCCATCACTCCCTTTTTCATATTTGATATTATCAAGACACTATTCAAGTGAAACAATTCTAAGGAAAGGATGCGTTGAGACAGAAACATTTATACACCAGCATTTTTAATTTATGACCCAAAGAAGACCAGGTAGAATAAATACGGGAATTTATCACCTGTACTTTCATGTCAGGATTGAAGTATGTCAGGGAATCAAAAGCAATTGAGTGATTGTATCTCATGAAGGCTTTACTGTAACTCTCTCATAATCCTTTGCAAAATGAAAGTAAAATGCAGACTGAAAAAGACTCACTACTTTCACAGCAATGGAATAAGCTTGTATGTTCAGTAAGTAACTCTGTTTGAACTGGCAGGAGATAAGTTTTTTCACTCAACTACTTGAAATATTCTGGCTATCTCCTTATTTCATTCCTGGGGGCGGCAGGCAGAAACTGTTATGTGAAATTGCATATTGCTGCATACAAGTTTTCTCATCTTGCTTGATTTAAACAGTCGAATATATGGTAAAACTCAGTGCTTAGTCTGTATTCTGACAAGGACTGTGCAACTATCTAATTGCACAAATAATATTACCTATTAAAATGATTTTGTTTAGTTCTGGCCTTCTTTACGATGAAAATGGGTGTTTTCAATCAGATAGGCTCATTGAAAGAAGATTCTACTTAATTAAATTGCAGTGGCTATAACAGAGCACTACTTGATCGTATTACGTTAACTGTATTTGTAAAATGTGTTATGAAGATTTTGTTCGTTTTCTAATATTTGGCATCACTGACTGCTGCCTTCAGTTCTGATTAAAGTATTTTTCCAGAGTATCTTCACACACAGTGGACTGTATTTCTTCTTTTATATTTCCTCCAATTGTGTTCTAATTGCAAAGATCACTGCACAGAAGAATAAAAGCTCTGACCATGAAAGAGTTTTCTGCATTTTGATGAAATATCAAATATAAAAGTTAAATTGCCTGGATCTTACCAAGCATCACAGGGTACTTTAGAGTTTAGTGGAAATAAATAATTACAGAGTAAAAAGGCTATCTGAGATGATGGATGCTCGGGGGAGCGAGAATGGATTTTTCACAGCCAGGTCACTGGCTTGAAGCTGACCCATTTCAGTGGAGACTGAATGCAGTTACCTTTGGAGAGCTCATCGCTGGCTGTAAGAAATTTGTTTGTGAATTAATCTAGTTCTGTGTAGACGTGTGTTTAGGATGCAGAAAAAGATGTTATACACACAAGTTTCAAAAGATAAAAAAAGGATACTTATAGAGGCTTTATTATCAGACGAACATTTTCACCGAAAAATGCAAATAAGTAAGTGGGTAGTAGCAATACAGTGAAGCCTGTACTGCCATGCTTCCATGTTTGCTCTGTGCCTCAAGGATTTGGGTTTCTCAGACTATTTACAGATTACTACAGACAATAATTTTTCTTTTTAAAAGATACCTGGTTAAAGGTAAAGAGAAATTCTGTAACTACTACCGAACAAAACTGCTTCCATAAGCAAAATCCGGTGTAACTGTTGCAGAATTGGAACCTAAGCAAAATTCAAGATCAAAAAAAAGCTTGCCATAATATTAAACTGTAGAAAAATCCAGACTGATCTTTTTTGATACAAGTAAATTATTTCCCCACACCTCTCAAGTGGATGGACCACACAGCAGGGACTGGGGGAGCAAAGTCCATTGCACTGTAAGAGAAGATCGGGTTTGTGAGCACCTGAGGAACTTGAATGTATAGAAGTCTATGGGACCTGACAAGATACATCCCAGAGTCCTGAGGGAATTGGCTGATGCAGTTTCCAAGGCACTCTCCATGACATTTGGAAAGCCATGGCAGCCAGGTGAAGTCCCTGGTGACAGGGAAAAGGGAAATATTACACCCATTTTAAAAAGGGTAGAAATGAGGATGCTGGGAACTACTGACCCGTCAGCCTACCCTCTGTGCCTGGGAAGATTCTCCAAGAAGCTGTGCTAAGGCACATGGGGGACAGGGAGGCGATTTGGGACATCCAGCATTGCTTCACCAGGGGCAAGTCCTGCCTGCCCCACCTTAGCACAGGAAAGACATGGACATTTTGGAGTGGGTCCAGAGGAGGGCCACAAAAGTGATCCGAGGGCTGGAGCACCTCTCCTATGAGGACAGGGTGAGAGAGTTGGGGTTGTTCAGCCTGGAGAAGAGAAGACTCTGGGGGGACCTTATTATGGCTTACTTAAAGGGAGCCTACAGGAAAGATCAGGACAAACATTTTAGCAGGGCCTGTTGCTATTGGACAATGGGTAATGGCTTTAAACTAAAAGAGGGAAGATTCAGACTAGATACAAGGAAGAAATTTTTTGTGCTGAGGGTGGTGAGACACTGGCCCAGGTTGCCCAGAGAGGTGGTGGATGCCCCATCCCTGGAAACATTCAAGGCCAGGTTGGATGGGGCTCTGAGCAACCTGATCTAGTGGAAGATGTCCCTGCTCATGGCAGGGGGGTTGGACCAGATGGCCTTTGAAAGTCCCTTCCAACACAAACTATTCTATGATTCTATGAAATTCAGGAAAAATGTTGCATAGAACCCCAACAAAACTTTCTCATGATTTATTTGTTAAGAAGACACCTTTCAGATTTCCAGTTGTGAATTAGGCAGTTATTAAAAAGGAACATAGTTAGCCAATGACTGATCTTTATTTAACTGCTTTCTCCCTTTGGTCAAGATGTTGAAATATTTCTTCAAGCTGGTCTGTGTAATATAGTCTAGTCTAAGTGAGACCTTCATAGTTTATTTATGTCTGCATTTCATTCCGCTATTAAATAAACATTTTGTTTGGCTTCTTAATACCATGTTGACCCTTTCACTGGTTAGGATATACTCTCAAACAGGCACAATAGTAGAAATACACACGGAAGTATGCTCCCCCTCACAATGGAAGTGTCAGAAATGGTTTTGTTTTGTTTTGTTTTGTTTTGTTTTTCAAAAAAACCCCTCACTTTCTTTGATTTTTTTTCCCCCACAGAAACTACAGAAAATTAAGAATTTGCTTTCTTCATCTTTTATTTAAATGCACTTTATTTCTTGGTGAAATTCACAACATGTGTTACTGTTGCCTCTTCTGTTCAACAGCATTGCATGATTTCTACTCAACAGAGACACATAAATGTTTAAAGTGTATTATCATTGCTATTATCAAGCATTGCTATAAATAGAGCCTGGATTCCCCGCTAATGCTTTCAGGGACAACTGTTCTTGGATTCTGTGTACATAATAATAAAAATCCTGCACCAGAGATTTCATGATGTGTGTGTATATAAGCGAAATAGGCAGATACAAACTGGTGACAAGAAGTATTCAGAAGCAGTGAGACGGTGCTGGTCAGCTGGAGAGGACTAAGTATCACTGCTGGTAAACTCACCGTTGTCAGGATTACTGTAAACAAAGGAGATTTTTGGGATTGGTTCAGAAGGATTTTAACTAGTTATTTTAAAACATTTATGGGAAAGGCTGACATTGCGGGCCATTGATTCCAAATAAATCAAGACACTTACTAGATAATTTAATAATTTACCAACTTATGTCCTTAAGCTACTTATTTGAAGAATGTCAAGGGATGGTTGTCCTTTGAAATATATTTCAATGTGTTTGCTGCATTGTGTGTTTCCAGATGGCAATATAAGAATGTTTGTAAAAGTAACAACATGTTAAACAGCATTTGCAAATGATCACCTATCCTAAAGTGCAAAAAAAAGATCCCGCCATGATTTCCTCCATGTCTCTGTCATCAAGGTGTAGAAATGACTTATGAGAGGTGAACTGAGAGGAAGAAAACACCACAGTGCCGGTGAGGAAAGCTTTGCAACTGATTTCGGAACACAAATGTTTTTGTTAATGCTAGGGGACATGCAAGAAACAAGGACAAGGACTCATTGCCATCACTGTGACACTCAGTGACCCCATAAGAAAAGTAGGTATTGGTAAGGATTAACTGGACACCCTGCGTACATCTATTAGCTTAAGGATTTGGTATTTTACTCTGTGTAAGCAGTTTTCATTCAGTTCTTTTAACCACATCTGGGTTGATATATTCTGTCTGCTTTGATAAAATATTTTTTTGGATGTGACAAAGATGAACAAGACCCTCAGTTTATTGAGAAGCCCATTTCCAGCTGGTTTATTTCATTCTCTCTCACAGTATTGTTCTTTCTAGATCCATGGCCATGAACTGCACTTCTTCGTTGCCCTCAGAATCCAGATGAATTGAGTCTCTGAGCATTGTATGAGACTCCTGAATATTTTTAGAGAACTTGTGGGATAGGAGAAGGTTACCTGGTCAAGGGAAGCTCTCTTTTTGGGTATTTCCTTTATCTGACTGTAAATAGCAAGATTTAAGAACTGAACTTTTAAATTCACTGGCTAATTAGGTAAAATAAGTGCAGTTCAGTAGCATACCATTGGACACTATTGGCATTTTAGCTTCATTTCCTTTGCAGAAGAAAAGCAAAAAGTGTAGCAAAGTGATCCTTCTGGTATAAGATAAGTTGCTTTAGTGTGGAACTGTCATATATCATGGATCTATCTCGAAATCCAGTGCTAAGAGTCTATGTAGCTACCATCTTACATTATCGTATAACCATTGTTTACTTCACAACTTCAATGCGTTTCTTTTTATAATAACCCTTTGTGGTTAGAAGGTTTTAGTATATTAATTTCATACCTGAGGAAGAGAAACACAAAGGAGAGCTTTTATTAACATGTCCAAGTCCCATTTTTAAATTACTTCGATGACAAAATCTCACTGAGTACTATTGATATTCAAGCACCTAAGGGCCATATTTTAAATTATTAGTTGTGAAATATAAAGGCATCAAAAATAGGTCAATAAAGTCAGAACAACAATAATTACCATTTTATATGAGGCAACATCAGAACCAACTGCCGGTTGCTATACTTTCTTTAGCTGTTACTGCCGGTGCTATACCTGATCCTGAACAGTAGAAACTGTGGTGGCTTCATCTACTCTTAAAGATGCCATGTAAGAGTGAGCCTGGTGAATGGCTTCAAATCAAGTTTTTTACTCTCATGCCTTGGAAAAGCATATGACCATCATTCAGGAAAGTAATGTGCTATTGCAGTGTAACAACATACTGACAGTTTATGGTTCGGGGGCTAAAGACTTAAAGGGTGACACCACTCAAAAAAGCAAAGAATGGAGAGCAAAAAGCAACTCTCATCAGCCATTTGAGGACCTGTATCTAAAGATATGGCTACTCAAGACTTATTCTATATTAACCCCTGTGGAATTTTTTAGATTTCATAAAAATTTTATTGAAGTACAAACATCTGCATGAAAAAAAGTTGCAAGCTTGCAGGTTGATAAAGCTTAGCTGTACTGTAAAAGACCCTGAAGAGATTTAGTACAGTAAACGTTATCAACACAAATTTAGGGCAATATCAAGTACTACTTGTGATGTAACTTTAATAGGAAATATGCAAAGATAATAAATAAACTGGACTACCTCAGCAAGCAAGCGCAATTTCTTATGTGTTACCTTCTAGTATGCTATTATCTAAGATATTAGGAACCGGTGTCTAAAGGTAATTTGTCTGACAGAAAATGCAGTTAAATACTTTCAGGTGTTTACAGAAGTGACAAGTCAAGTTAAGCACTTACCTCATTCAAAAAGTTAATGCAAATAGTGAGTTGCCACTTAACCCATCTATCCACATCTGTAAATGATATTAGGCCCTAAACACATTTACAGATTGCAGGGATAATATTCAAAATATTAGTCTGAAATAATTCAGTGGTTCTTGTGAGTCTGCAGACAGGCTGAAATTAGTGCCTTTCCAGAGTGTTAACTATTTAATCATTGGTCGAATGGTAGAAGAAAGAAAGAGAGAACAATTTTATGGGAAACTATGAAATTTATGACTGTTCTGTTAAATATCAAAACACCACTTCTGACTGAAAGAAATTCCCAAGACAAAGTGTTGGATGAGTGTTCAGGAGAAATATCTCTATGTGCCTACCTTACGTTAACATTTTTCCCTAGGTGTTCCTGTTGTCACAGCATCGCACAGAGTCTCTGAGTGGTTGAAGGTGATTTGAGATCACCCAGTCTAACTCTCCTGCTCAGGCAGGGTCAGCTACAGCCGGTTGCCCAGGACTGGGTCCAGTTGTGTTTTGAATATCTACAAGGATGGAGACTCCATGACCTCTCTGGGCAACCTGTGCTGGTGTTTGACTATCCTCGCAGTAAAAAAGTGTTTCTTATGTTCAGAGGGAATGTCAAATGTTTTAATTTGTGCCCCATTGCCTTTTGTCCTGTCACCGGGCACCACTGAGAGGATTCAGGCTCCCTCATCTTCTTTCCCTCTCATAAGATATTTGTACACATTGATAGATCCCCCCTGAGCCTTCTCTTCTCTGGGCAGAACAGTCCCAGCTCTCAGCCTCTCCTCACCTTAGGAGTGTCCAGGTCATTAAACAGCATTGGTCCCAGTGTCAACCCCTGCGGTATACCCCAACTCATCTCCAGTTGGACTTTGTGCCGCTGGTCACAACCCTCTGGGCTCAGCCGTTTGACTCTTACCTGCTGTTACTATTCTTCCCTTGGCATCTCTGTGGTCCACGGTTGGAGCCCAGGATACTGGGCTAGATGGACTCATTATGACCGTTCTTATAGTCTTCTTTTAGTAACTAAGGTAAAAAGAGATTACTTTTAAATCAGATAGTCCCAGGACCGTCTGCCCTCCCAAACACACCCCCAGGCCTGCAAAGCAAGAACTGCCATGAAGGGATTTTCTGTAATCATATTCCAAGCATGTAATGAGAACCACTTGGTCCAATGTGCCCTTTACTTGATATTAAAAAGATGGGATAGCAATAAAGCTGTGGATTTTAAGTTCCCTAACACCTCCCCCCCGCCCTGAGATTACATTAATATCCAATTATTTATTTAATTTTCATGCTGAGCACCTTTGTCCTTTAAATGGCCTTGGCAGTCCTAACCCATGAACTAAGTCCATAGAAATAAGTGTAAGTCCTTCTGAGTCTTTACCATAATTTTCTGTAAATTACATAAGGAATAAATTAGTGCAAAATTTCTTGTTTAGTTTCAACCTCTGCATGTGTTGTATTAACTCAGTGTGAACATCTATGTTCATATGTCACATGCCATTCTATTATTCTTTGCTGGCATAGAAAGAAAAGACAGAACATTTAAAAATATATTATAAAAATAATACATCAAAAGGAACAAGCAGCTTTGATCCTCACATCTAATTAATTGCACATTGGATAGATTTAGCTTATACAAATGTGGCGTAGTTGCTTCACTGTAAATGATTAATAACAATGTATGAACAGTTGTTTGTTTTTCCTTCGTTCCTTCCAAATGCAAAAACACAGACACCTACGGTTCAAGCACCAGGAAAGAGGTTAAAGCGTGCTGTGTTTGACCTCTTTATAGTTATTTATGCTATGTAGGGTCTAAGAAGCACTCATCTTCCAAGGGCTTTCCAGTAATTCAGCTCATAAGCAGGTAGAACATGTCTACACTTCCCTGAGCATCATTTGTAAGTCAATACAGATGCTCTCATGCCAATCAGTAAAACATGAGGAGCTATAATTTATAATAGCTAGTATACCAAGACCATTTATTATACTTTACACCTATACAGCAATTGATGTATATTGCCAGTTCCCTTGGGATATGTGAAGACCTTGGGGACAGACATAATATTATTTAGAATCATGAGGCACATCACAGGCTTCTTTGATCTAGGTATAAAAGGAAGCATAAAATAAACCTACTTTTCTAACGAAGATTTCCATGTAACCACCAAATGCTTCGACTTCTTTCACTGTGCCCAAAATGCTGTGGCTCAAAACTAAAATTTTAAAGGTATCTTTCACATTATAGCCTGTGATGTTTACAATACTGTTCACGCATAATATGCAATCATTTTTTTCAATTACTCTGACAAAATCCTGCCAAACACAATAGGTATGGATCGTCCACGATGAGTGAAATTTACCTTCGGTTACACAGCAGTAACTCATTGATTCGGCAGAGTATGATTTCACAGCGAATGAATCACTCTAAGTGTCTGCTGATTTATGCTTTCAGTATGTTTGAGCGTGTTTGTGTGCGTGTGTGTACGTATAGATCGCACAATTCTTTGGTAACTCCGGATACTCTGCAATTTCTCTGGGATGGCAGACATTGAGAAAGTGAAAGGTGCGTTTTTTCCCAGTAGGGATCAAAGCAGAAAACCAGTACAGCTTAGATAACCTTTCTGCCAGCCTGCCTCCACGGTGGAATTCCCATTTAAACATCTTTCCCAGAGCTGCATCTCCTCCCTCCCTGTGCTTTGCTGTTTCTACACCAATGGCTGTAAGTAGGAGGTGCAGTGAAAGGTGAAACCAAAATGTTTTGATGCTGGGGGCTTTGATCCTTCCTGCTCTTTTAGGATCCCTTGTATCTGAAGCCCTCAATCAAGTTCTGAGAAACTTCTGGGAGGAAGGACGGTCTTAAAAAGTTTTTCATTCCTTTTTTTGTTTCTGCAGTTTTTCCCACAGAAGGGCGTATTCAGATTCCTAAAGAAGGCTTTGAAAGGGATCCAAAGAGGCAATCACATGCATGTGCAACTATTTTTTTCACCAGGCAAGAATATATGGAATGTGAATGGAGTTTCAGCATAGCTCTGCGAATGTGAGTATCAATTGAAACCGGGTAGGCAAATTCCATTATGTTCTAGGTAAATTAATGTGCATATAGCCATTGAATTACTAACTTCATATAACTGAAAGCAGGAAAACCTGTCTGCACTCCGTTGTTAATATAAAGTTTAATTAGAAGGAAGATCTTTAAGGGTGAAGAGTGTCACTGAGCAGCACAGACTTCACAGTATCTCAAGAACATGATTCTACCCAATATAGGATTTCTGAGCAGAAAAATGAGTGCTTCTCTTGCACAAATAGTAATATCTGTAGACTTTCTATCTATAGGTTAATCCGAAGTAGGAATAAATATTTTCCAAAGACAAGACAATGTATTCTTTCTCCTCAGGTAAAAAGGTGTAATTGAAATCCGTGTAACTTATTAAGTCTTCAAAATGTAAATTAGTTCAAACATATCTGATTTTCACATTCAAAATAGCTAGTAGATACAACAGCAATTGCTCTTAATTATTGCCTGTCATTTTTTATTATCCTCCTGCTTAAAAAAATTCAAGTCACCCAGCAAGACAAAAAAAAAAAAAAGGCACCGTGTGACCTAAGTGACTATTGTGAACAATATGAGGAGACTGACCAAGGGGGCTTGCAGACAGCATACTGCTTACGCCGACGGTTTTCAGGCCATAGATCCGTACACTGTACCTATCAACAAGGGATACAATTGCAGCAGTTAGGATTGATTATTGGATAACATAGAAGCAAACCCATGATACGGTCATTGGGTACGTCCTTTACTGTGAAAAAACAACCATTTGTAGCAATTATTTACAGCTTGCAGAGCTGTTCTAAGATAAGAAGTCCCTAATATTATCCTCTATTATCTGAATTTTTTTTTTAATTTATTTCTATCTTTACTTTCTAGAAGTACCCTATATGCCTGTATTTGAGGACTTACGTGGAATGGCATAAGCCTTACAGAAATTTGACTAATTACTCCGCCTTCGTTGAATTTTAATTTTGAAACTGAGCTTCCAAACTATACAGAGAGACAGAAAAGAAAAAAATAAAAGCTCAAGAGCAAATGTATGCTCTCTGTTTTTATGCCTCTGTCTAAGCAAAATACACACACTGAGTATTTAGAAAAGTAGATTAACGTTATTGTTGTTCGAAGGATGTTTACTGCATGCAGTTTGTAGGACTGTAAGTGAAGCGTGACCCTTTCATGTTCGCTTGACTTTTCTCAGTTTGCTGTGACCCAGCATTGTTGGGTTCGTTGTATCTTTATTTAAACTTTGTTCCTCTGTGAGGAGCTGTGGCTTCTGCATTTCTCAGCATTGCTGTACCCCATGGGTGACATTTCCCTCTGATCCTTAAAATGCTGTATTTCAGATGTTATATCACACCTCTGAAGAGCAGCTTGCTAAGGAAAATATAGCTGTACTTTCCTGAAGGAACTGAAGCTACATCAGGTTGAATTTCACCCTGTAGGTTATTTAAGCACAGTATGATGTTATACAAACTGAAAACAGAGGGCAAAATCCTGTCTGCTGCTGAAGAGATGTCATTGAGGGGAAAAAAAAAAGCAAATAACTCCCATTCCCTTCCACTGATGTCTTAAAGGCAAAGATTTAATTGTAGTGAACTGGAGAATAAAATTGATTTCCAAGAGGAATACCAATAATTTGGCCCTTGCTTTGTAGCTCACATATATGAAATCAACAGTTTAGAGTTCCTTGGTCTGACCTTGTTTACAGGAGGTTGGATGAGGGATTTTTTGTTTGCTTATTTGTCTGTTTTTGTTTCTTTTTCTAGTTTCAGCTGATTTTAGATTACCTTTCTCTAATTTTTCATTAGGTTCAGATGTCTAAACTCTGTGAAACAATCTGGTTTTGGATTAGGGATTTTTTTTTCATGGTAATTTTGTAAAGCCTATGCATCATCTGGGTCTGTCTTCCATTCTTTTTATCTGCACTCTTTCCAGTGCTCACAATCCCCAACTTTTGCCACAGTGATCTACCTCAAATTGCAGTGAGGAAGCAAGGGATCGGTGTGTGGGACTAGCACTTCAGAGACAACATCTCTATGCAATGAGTCTGGGTGGGAACCTCCTTCCCCATGTCCAAAAATGCCTGGGGAGATCAGAAGAGAAAAAGCATAGGACTGTAAGAAAACTGGAGAAGCATGTCTTAATCCTATTTCATATTCTTCAGCACCTGAGCTGCTTAAAAAGCCAGAGAGATGCTGAAGGGGACATTTTCCAATGCTGAGACCTGCGGGAAGCTGCATGGGTCAGGTCCTTCAAAGCTTGGATGAATGCTCATTCACTCGCCCGTGATCTTTCTCCCTCTTTGAGACACTCAGCTCAATCTGTAATCTTTGTTTTCCAGTATAGCTCCACCATCCTCTGCTGTTATCAACCCATGCTGTATGAGAAGTACAGTGAGTGACCTGCTTTGTCATGTTTAGTTGTATTGCCTCCTCTTCTACTTGATTGCCAGAAATGCTTTATGTATATCTTTTACTATATAAATATATCTCCATGTATATGTATATTTAAGTGAAGAGATACATAGATATATAAATCTTTGTATATTTCTTTATGTTCAGAAAGCGAACACTAATGAAATTCCTTACAGTAAATAAAGTACATCATGATAGAAAGGTATAAGGCACATTCTTTTTATTTCTATAGAATCCATAGAACCATCTAGGTTGGAAGGGACCTTTAAGATCATTGAGTACAACTGTTAACATAACTGCCAAAACCACCAGTAAACCATGTCCCTCAGCACCACGTCTACCCGTCTTTTAAATACCTCCAGGGATGGTGATTCAACCACTTCCCTGAGCAGCCTGTTCCGATGTTTGATAGCCCTTTCAGTGAAGAATTTGTTCCTAATAGAGAGAGTTCTGTAAATATTGAACACAAGTATAGTTACATTAGAGAAGCAATCCTAGAATCTGAGCCTGTGCTTTGTAGGAACACAGGAGAAGTTAGCAAAAAGTGAGAAGTCCAGGACTTCTTGTAAATCGGATTAACCTGTAAGTATGATTGTAGGGACTAAAAGCTGGTTAATTGCTAGTCAGGTGTAAAATGGCAGATATCTCTTTTTTCATCTGCTGCTTCCTCTGGGGCAGAACATAGAAAAATTACTTTCTTCATCCTTTTCTTAGCTAATTTTCAAGTTTTCAAATTCACTGGTCTAGTTCTGCCCCCCTTTCTAGGAGGATAGGCCGTACGAGTACGCACCCTCATCTGCATCTTACTCTTCTAAAAGCTGCTCTTTCCCACTGCAAAGCACTGTGATATAGTGAAGAAAAAGGCATTGCAAATTTTTCTCTCTTGTTTTTGTACGTATCTTTGGCCATCAAAATGCAATCCTCCATTTGTCCCTGTCAAGAACTGTGCCCTGAGCATGTACTATCGCAGAACGAAAGAATGTCCTAACAAATGCTTTTAGACACTACTCTGGATCATTGTTTCACAGCAGCTTTTTAACACAGTTATAAAGTTGCATCTTTGAGTTAGCAAGGAAAGGCATGATTTGTCTGATGGTGGTAATACTGTTAAGAGCCTTTTAGAAACTGCAGAAAGGGTTTGAAACATTTCTTTCGAGCAGCAACACCATGTAACGCAGTGCTGAATTTGTTTTGTTTTGTACTGGGCTTGTCCTTCCCATCTCTCAGCATTTTCCTAGTTAATATAAGGAGGAATTGATCCAATACAGTGCTTTTACATGTTTAGAACACGAATAATAAGTGTCATATGCAAAGTTTTCAGACATCTCTTTCTGTCTCGACAAACTTTAATCCCTTCCCATTTTCTTCCCCTTTCATGTCTGTGTTCATCATTTTAGCTTATGCACACAGTTTATATTTGAATACAGCAATGAGAGTGAGTTCAGTCTCGGTTCACATCTTCACTTTCCCCCACTAACCTTTCATATAGCTGTACATTATTAAGTCTCTCCTCATTAAGTCTTTTTTTCCAATCTAACATATTCTGCTCATGCTGATGAGGCCCAAAGAAAGTTGTGCTAAATGGGATCATTACCTTTCGAGGTTTAAATTTTAAGTTTAATTCACAACCTGCAACAACATGTAAAGCCCAAACAAAGGTGAATAGATAAAGAGAGGGTTGGGCAGATGGGCAGACTAAAGATATTGAAAATGTAGATTATGGGAAAAGGAGTAGGAAAGACCCCGCCCCCCAGAAAAATCCCGAACCAAACACACTGCAAGTGTAAATCAAGGCAGCTCCAAATTAATGCTGCTCCACTGATATCCACTCATAACAGCTGAGGATCTGGGCCTGTGACTCTCAACCCTATATGTAGAGACATGTCCTAACACTGCTTGTGTTGAAACCCATTGCATATTTAATCAATTTAGCTTACTGCCATCCTTGACAGTGAAAAGCTGTGTCGTGCGACGCGATCCAGAACACCAGCAGTGACATCCCCAGCAGCTGCCCGCTTCCCCTTCTGCAGATTTACAGCTGGATATTCCCACACCACATCGTGCCCTGCTGTACCAAAGATGTCTCAGCCAACTTCATGCAGACAGCACCGTGCGTAACCAGGTTAGGATGTCACGCGAGGGACGTGGAGAGGGGTAGCTTTGCTCCAGGTTATCAGGAAGGGAGCGCGACAGAATGCAGCATGGTATGTTCTCTCCTTCTCTTCACCTAAGTGAAGCGGGTCCAGAGGAGGGCCACGAGGATGATCAGAGGGATGGAGCACCTCTCCCACGAGGACAGGCTGAGAGAGTTGGGGCTGTTCAGCCTGGAGAAGAGAAGGCTCTGGGGAGACCTTATACCCCCCCCCCAGTACCTAAAGGGGGCCTACAGGAGAGCTGGGGAAGGACTTTTTACAAGGACATGTAGTGATAGGACAAGGGGGAATGGCTTCATACTGGAAGAGGGCAGGTTTAGATTAAACATTAGGAAGAAATTTTTCATTTTGATGGTGGTGAGGTACTGGAACAGGTTGCCCAGAGAAGCTGTGTAGGCCCCGTCCCTGGAGGTGTTCAAGGCCAGGCTGGATGGGACTTTGAGCAACCTGGTCTGGTGTGAGGTGTCCCTGCCTATGGCAGGGGGGTTGGAACTCGATGATCTTCAGGGTCCCTTTCAACCGAAACCATGCTATGATTCTATGATTCTAAGTGTGTAAGGTAAAACATCACACCAATGGAGCTACGCTGCTTCCAGTTTTGGAGCTACTGTAGTTGGCACTAACTAGGTATCTCCGAGCAACACTGCATGGATAAGTATAGATGCAATCTACAGTCGTAGACCTCTTCTCAGTGATTAAAAGTCATTAAAAGCTGGCCAAAAGCCATCTGCATGCTTTGTTACAATGGTTCTTTGGCTTCCAATCCCAATTGATTTCAGTAATTCAGTTCATAGTGCCAGCCCACAAATCATTGTATTATCAGAAGTGAAGGAAGAGTGACTGGTGGTGTGGATTTGTGAGTGTCTAACTACACCACTGAAGAAAAAACTACGGAACTCCTGAATTCACTGGTTTCCTGAGTGTCCCAAATAATCTTATCCATTTTTACTGAAACAGTTGAACTTCTGTATTGCCCAATTTGGTATTCACAGAGTGAAATGGCAGCTGAGATGAGTTTACTGCCCACAGAACAAGGCATAAACACAGACCTTCTGAGAAACAAATGCAAGACCATTCCCCAAACTGATTGAGGAAGAAATTTGAATCCCCAAAATATTGTAATGTCATAGTCACAATCCCTCAATGCAGATTTTTTTTTTTTTGGTCTGATGAAACAGCTTCAAAGGAGAAAAAGATGTTCCCCCCTTTCTCTTTAAATAGCTTGGGGTTTGAGATCCCTTTCAGAACAGCTAGGGTTTCATCTTCAGGGAGAAGACCTTGAGTGAGGAACTCCAAGCTATTAAATAAACACTTTGACTCATGTGCCAGCAAAAACGGTGTTATTTATGGGGGTGGGGTGGGGAAGAGGTTTTCTGTGAAACCTGATTTCATGTACATGTGATAGGAAGTGTTGGAATATGCCAAACAGACTGAGCAGCTGAAGGTGTAAGGTGCCTAGAAGATGGGTCCTTGTTGGGTTTAATGTCTATTAAGCAGGGAGCAGTAAAACATCAGGAACAGAGCTCTTCTGTGCACCAAGAAACAGAACTTCAGGTGCTTTGCAAATACTAATGTTCAAACTTCTGTGCCTGTGGAGCTTAAATGCTTTTGGCCTAGGCAGGCCTGAGCAGGAACCACAGGGAAACTTATGCACCTTATGCATGAGAAATTTATGCACCTAGCTCAAAGCTCTGGATTCCTATAGACAAGCAAGCACCTAAGAATGAAAAATTGCCATGAAAATTGCCTAAATAAGATTGAGTCTTTTGTACCGAGCCAGCGCTGATTGCTATTGATTTCAATGAGAATGGGACAATTAACTTAGGAACTTTTCAAAATGTTACCTGCTTATGGGAATCCTAAAACTTCAGATGATTCTTCAGATATATTCTAGCAATTTTAAAAAGCAGAATATCAGTTTTGCCTTGGGAATGTGCTTTTTAGAATTCTGTTCATGCATGTTTTCTGCTGCTCTGCAATATCAAATAGAATTAAAACTGGAAAACTTCTTTGTTCCTACAAAATATTTGGATTTGTGCATGCACTGTTTATATATGACTATTAGTCATAATTTGCAAAATTACATTTATTTGTATACCTGTTCGTTTTGTTTGCAAAAATGACCGTTTCTGCCAGATCACACTTTATTACACGGCTTTTCAAAATCCCTTTTTGAAATTTAGCCCTGATTGTCCTTCTTAAGACATAAGAAGAGATTAAACTTCATACACCAACTTCTTTCTCTCTAAAGCTTATTAACATCTAATCAAGATTAGATATGTGGTCAGACTTCTGGGGGAGGTGTGTCAGCATGCAACAACATGTAGAATGCAGTGCAAAGTGTTCCATAATTGTTCATCCTCATTAAAGTGGCAAAAAGGCTAAATGACTGCTGGAAAGTAAAATCTTGACGAAAACCCCAAAGGGTGTTCTTTCCAAGATTCTGTCGCTCATTCCATGTTTCTGATTTTATTTTCTTTTTTCTTCAGGAAGTAGATCAATCAAATAAAGGAGGAGAACAGTTTTCTCTAAAACATGATTTACTTGAGACAGTAGTGATTATTATTCTACAATTTTAAATAGCTATGTTTCTGATTTGGCTTTTATTACAAAGTAATTTATTAATTTGTTGATGCAAAGTAAACCCCAGCAGAATTATAGTAGTCAAACATCTGATATTTACCAAAACATCTTTCTGATCTAGAGAAGTTGCTGTAAAACACTTAAAATTAATGGAATTTAATTTAAAAAAAAAATTATCCTTAACTTCCTGCTATAGAAACATGCTGCAAGTTGTATATAAAATTAGAAAATGGTCCCTACTTTTGGCATAAAATTTCCTGAACTAGGTTTTCCCCCATTAAATCAAAGGCGCGTATTTCATCTACTGATTTCAGGAGGAGCAAGAACAAATCCTCCCTTCGCTACTACTCTCCTCAAACATCTTTTTTCATAACCATGTAGTCAATACTTTAAAAATAAAACTTTCATACAAATTGTGGTAGTATATAGTTCTCTTTCCTACCAGAATCCATACATTCCCATTGACAGGGGTTAACCACAAAGCCTCTCTTAAATGACTATCATCTGTAAGGAATGTGCGCATAAACATTGCATTCTTCTCCGGGAGCTTTCTTTGTAAACTATAATATCCTTAACCAAAAATAACTGCCGTCCAACCTTCCTCTCTCTCCCTTTTTTTTTCTTTTTTTCTTTTTTTCTTTTCTAATTCTTTCATTGCTTTTGGAATTCTGTGTATTGACAGAGTTGAAATGTTGCCTCTAAAAGAAAAGTGTCAAGTTCTGTAAATCTGCAATTGTATCTAGCAGGGAGGAAAAAAAATTGTGCTTCTTATCTCCCAACCTGCTAGACAGACATTAAAATAAAGGAAACAGTGGTGTTTTTGTTTGGATTTTTTTTTTAAATATGTTTCTCATTTTTCAAGACAGCTACTTCTGTCATCAGGAGAATTCTTAAATACAAAATTTTATGTTATTATTGACTCAAGATTCCTCTTAAAATTGCTTTAACATACTGAAGATAGCTAAAATTATTTCTTGAGTCCTCTTCTATACACACTGTATCACCTTCAGTGACACAGTGATACACGTACACCTGTAAAAATAATTGGAAAAAGATCAAAATCTCTTGTATTCACTAGCACTTTCCGTGCAAAACATAAACCGTGGTAGTTCCTCAGAGTGTTATCATTTTTAGCTCTCCTTACACTGTTAGCAAGGGTGAGTCATGTAATTTATGTGAAAGGTATGACATGGTTGTCTACTACCAATCTATATTTTATCAGATAGAAATTTTGAATGAACAGTTCACCTGGACAGATGAATACACCACGTGAAGAGTAACTACAAATGACTTGTCAAGTAAACCCTCATACAACTTGGATTCCTGATATTACATATGAATACAACATAGACTAATTGATATTTAAATTATGCAAAAATAAATAAAAACTAGAGTAATCTCAACAATTATTTTCTGTGAGCCATACTACCTACAGATTTTCCTAACAACTCATAACAAATCTTGTCATGAACTCAGTTTAAAAAAAGTATCTATTCCAATTTTGTTTGTATAACCTGTGTTGAAAATGGAGTAAAATAATTGTCCTACCACCTCTGCTCCACATAAACATACACAGCATCTGATATTTCTTGAAATAGTAGGGTAGTATTCTGTGTAATTGAGGAAATTAAATTGGGCTTTAAGGCATGAATTTTACTTAACTCCCTGAGTCCTATTAATTTCTTTAGCCTTCGCAGAAAACAAGTTTAGTGCAGGTAAAAACATTTTGAGGCAGGAAATACAGACATAGATGTGTTTGGACTGTCTCAGAATTTAAAGTGTCTATGCATTTTCTGCATTTTGTTTTCCTCCTCGCTTTGTCGTCCTCTAGCTGAAGGCTCCAGTGCAGGGTTAAAACTGGTTTGAGAGAGATTACAATAAAACTTAGAAAAGATATGAGTCTAAATAAGTGCACAGAACAGTGGAATAAAGTGCTTGCTTTAAATGAAGTATTTTAATAATGATTTGTTCTATAATTTCTCACTGAATAGCAGAAATGTGTTAAGTAAAAGTAAATCTGTTGTAGTCTTTTAAGTGCTTTATTTGAAAATAACAAACTCCATTATTAAAGAAGCATTGGACCACACCTATAAAGACAAGGGTTTGATTTCCACCAGTGTCTCCAAATGAATGCGGTGGAGTAAAAGCAAAACCAGGCCCAATAGCTGAATCCATACTCTGGATAATAAGTTGTCCAGACTCTGTATATTAGCTAAGGCAGTCAGATTCCAGGATGATTAACAAACAGTGGAGTTAGCCTTCTAGGGAAAAAAGTTTTTATTCTCAGCATCTTTCTGCATGCGTTCATCTTAATGTCAGGTAACATCAATACGGCATTTGCCAGTAACTCTGATTTAGACTCAGCCTTAAGAGTTTTATAATTTATGATCATCTCTCTAGAATTTTTTTCCAGATTATAGGAGGAAAGACAGCAAAACTCAGCTGGACTCTGGGTCAGCAATTGTGGCACACAAATGTCTTGGTTTTAAAAAGATGCTCTGTAAAAGATGTCCTATATACTTATTTACAACTCAAGACCATACACCATGGCATTTTAGCTTCTACAGAAAAAGAATAAAAGACAATTTTACCTGAAATACCCAGAATCTGAGCTATAACATTGTACCTCTCTTTCTATCTTTCAGTATAATATAGTGCCTCTATAGTCTCCCTCCTTCAACCCTCATCTCTAAGGAGTCCTAAGAAAGAGGGCTCTTTTAAAATGGCGTAATGATCAGATATTGATTACAGAAATAGATATGCCATTTTACGATATTACCAGTGTTGCTGCTCTTTGTTATTGCCAGTCTGCTGGAAAGCTGAAAAGCTCACATAATCGTCTCACATCATCTTCTGCGCAAAGACAGCTGGGTTAGTTTAAATATATTTCCCTGTGCAGAAAGAACTAACTGGACTAACTTTGAAAAGAAATAAAAGAGCAAATAAAATTGTTACAGATTGAGCATTTCCGATGTCTTTTTCTTCTTCTATTCAAGTTGTTATGTTATCTAAGGGACTCCAGCCATTTTTCAACCTGAATAAGACACATGGATATTATTTAATGAAATTGTAGATAATAATTTCATTAATTTAAATAGCATGAATAGTGTTTTACAAGACCAAAATACAACTTAGAAGAGCTTAGTATTGTAACTGTCAAGCAATTTCTTTTGTAATATTTGCAATTTTATTGATCTAATTAGTACTCTGTTCTGTTCAGTTTTACCATTAAGACCCAGTGAGCATCAGAATATTCATTAAATTATCCACACTCATACTTACAGAACTACAATGCATTAAAGGACAGAGATAATTCCTTTCTAAAAATCGTGGACAACTGAAGTAAGAAATAGCAAGCACGTAGCACAATGCCAAATCAAATCATTAAGAGAAAACAATCCTCAAAGTATATGTTTCTTTTCAAACATGCTTTTTGTCAACCAGAGAGAGTATTTCAGCCACTTTCAGAAGTTAACTTGAAGGTATTTTATATGACATTTACAGCTATATGGTAGCTGGGTTATTTGGAACAAGAGCAGTAAGCCTCAAATCAAAGGTTTACAAATGCAGTATCGAAATCATATATCATATCGCCCTGTTTTGTTTTATTTAAAAACTAGAGTATATGCATTTAGTGGGATCTCTGTTTTACTAGGAGGCATTTATTTATGATGTGGAAATATCTTAGCATTGGTAGGCTGTAATTTATAAAATTGACTGCCTAAGTATATCCTAAAATATCACAGTATAGAATGTTTCCTATTTTGTCATCAGTCCCTGATTTATCATCATTTCAAATTTGCGCTTTCTCCATAATTTTCCCAATGAACCAGCGAAATATAATAATGGTCAGGTTTCAAATTCAACTATGCTAATCAATAAGAATTTGCTGAAGTGAGCATTTAGTTTAATAAAATTTGGGAATAGAAATGGCTAGCGATTAATTTCAGTTTAGGGAATCCTGATTAAAATTTCTTAAGAGATGTACATGGAAGTTGAACAGCGTCCATTGAACAATTATCTTGCTGTCATTGTTGGGTTTGGTTTTTTTTTGTGTGAAGGGGGATTATAAATATAGGACCAGATAATGGTGCTTTTTCTACAGGTGCTATTTAAGACAGGGCCACTGAAAATGTTCACTATTCTTCATGAATATGAGGATCCCAGTAACTGTGAAATATAAGCAAGAATGTACATATACACAGTAAGCAAGGTCTGCAGACTTTCTTCATGGGAACAAATAAAGCCTGCAAGACTGCCCACACGTGACATCTGCAGCCTCAGATAGGTGAAACTGAATTAACCACACACTTCTGCGCATTTGTTTAGCTTACTTCCTGGGCATTTGTTCACTACTTCTAGAAAATAGGGTAAGATGTCTAGTTATTACTAGCTAGGCAAGTGAATGACTCAAAGTAGTCTCTATCATAACCTCCTTTACCCTGTGATATTTAACAGTGCAGGGTATGATTGCATCCCTTTATCATAGATGTATTTATAACTTTAAGGTATATTGCATTTACATTTTATCTTTAAACTCTATAAAAAATCATTCCAGCAGATTTGTTGAATGTTTATGTTTTTTTTAGCAGATAACAGTAGATAATAAGAGGATGTAACTTTGAAGAGGTTAATAGTAAAAACGAGTATATTTTGCTTTTTTTTTCACAGGCATGCAAATAATTCTTAATGACTGTATTGCTTACTCTCATACTTTATCAGAATTATACCCCATGTATCAGTAAGTAATGTGACAAGGGAACTTCTTTATGCCTGATATAAATCAATGATTGCTGCCTTAATTTAAAAGCTGAGTGATGATAAGATGCTGTGACTCAATAAATTTGGGCTTCTAATATTATGCAGAAGAACATAAAACCTGTTTGTGCATTATAATGTAGCAATAATGTATCCCTTCCTAATCACTGGCATACCTATCTTTTCAAGCTTGCCTATAGCATGCATAATAAAAAGTTTGCAAAATGTGGAGAAATTCTAATTTTCATATACCCGCATTATGAATCCCCGCAGCTATTACAAAAATACTAAAATCCTTGAACTATGAGGATAAAATACAATTTAGAGAGTACGTTTTCTTATTATTGCCTTTGAAGATAGCATCAGTTGTCTACACAGACCTATAAAATGTTTTAAGGGTTGAAAGATACACCTTAATGCACTTATCTTTCCTTTCTTAATAAAAGATAAAACAACAACAACTCTCTGAATGATAAACAAACAAAAGCAAGCAATAACTTACTGCTTGCCTAAGTTGACCCCGGGTTTAAGAATCAAGGATTGCTTTTTGTTGGCTCTGGCATTAGCTAAACTAAATCCTAAAGCGCATTCTTAGGTGGTGTGAAGTTGGTCTAATTGTATTCCAGTGAAGTGGCACTGATTTGCACTAGCTGCAGCTCAGGGCCCTTACAGGACAAACCACCTGCCCGTGTTGCAGAATTAACTGGGGATAAGGCTGATTGTTTTGTAACTGTTTTGTAGAGGATTGGCTACCGATTAGTTCTTTTTGACCTTGTCTCTTTAACCTTGGGCAGATATCTCAGAGGGAGAAGAAACAAGAATGGAGAAGGTGGAACAGGATGATAAGGAAGCTGTGATATTTTCTAGTGCGAGAAATTAATCATTTAATATACATTCAATGTGAACTTTGTGATCTGTGGGTGATGTGTGGACGTTTCTTTCAGCTTTTCAGAAATACAGTCCCCTCAACCTTATAGATCAGCTGGAAAAAGACACAGATTATTGTAATGTATCTAAGACAAGCGTGAGAGGGAGGGGTGTGTTTTTTCCAATACTGGAATCACTTCACAAAGAATATTTTTGGGGGGTTTCTTCAATATAAATCACGCCATTCTAGTTCAAAGCAACAAATTCAAACAAACTCGCAAAATATACAAACTAGTAAGTTCAGGATACTAATTTAGATATGGTTGTTTACATTCTCACCCCATTTTGCTAAGCGTGAAATGTTGAAAGCAATTGTAGAGACCACAAGCATTTTGGTCCTGGCTTTAAGTAAAAGAAACAGTGTAAAAAGGGAGTTATTGCCTAACTTAATGCTTTTGCAATGCTTGCAGTTTCTTTTGAACAGAAGTTTCATACACTTAAAAAAATTGTTCACTGGTGGAAGACATTAATAGAATCTTTCTTTTTTATTTAAGCAATAGAAGGAAATAAAGGACCTCATAAATATGCTTACAGCTAGTGTTTACAAAATCTGTTAATGATCTCACTAATAGAAGCTAGATTATGGAACGTATTTTGCATCAGGTTTATGCCCAGAGCAGCCATTTTACAAGGACTCCCTGATAGATGTTAATTTTTACTGTAGGATCTGCAGTTCTTCAATTAGAAGAACATGTATTCTGCTGGGGAATGAATCATTCAGTGGGTACATTTACATGTACTGTTGGGTTTTTTTGGTTTTTTTTTGTTTTTATTTTGTGAATCTTCTTTACACATGCGTGTTTCAATTATGAAAAAAAAATGTTCTGATGATTTCAAGCTTAAGTACATAAAACTCTTAAAAGATATCTAGTTTTCATTGATGTGTGGTCCTAAAAATGTCAAGTGTATTTGCATGATGAGGTACTCTCACCTTTAAACAGTTTGTGACCTAGAGCAAGTCAAGTTTTGGATTGACAGCATAGATAAATAATCCCTTTTTTTAGTGCAGTAGCAGAGTTGAACAAAGTGACTCAGGTGAAATGTTCCTATCTCATATTTATATGATCCCACTAATGGGAAAGAGATTATAGAAAGTATGTGGGGGAGCAAAGTCCCTTCCACTGTAAGAGAAGACTGGGTTTGTGACCACGTGAGCAACCTGAACGTATAGAAGTCTATGGGACCTGACAAGATACTTCCCAGAGTCCTGAAGGAGTTGGTTGAGGTAGTTGCCAAGGCACTGTCCGTGATATTTGGAAGTCATGGCAGCCAGGTGAAGTCCCTGGTGACAGGGAAAAGGGAAATATTACACCCATTTTTAAAAAGGGTAGAAAGGAGGACCCTGGAGACTACTGACCCGTCAGCCTCCCCTCTGTGCCTGGGAAGATCATAGAACAGATCCTCTGAGAAGCTATTGTAAGCTACATGAAGGACAGGGAAGTGAATCAAGACATCCAGCATGGCTTCACCAAGGGCAAGTCCTGCCTGCCCCACCTGGTGGTCTTCTATGACGGAGTGACTACATCAGTGGGCAAGGGAAGAGCTACGGATGTCACCCATCTGGACTTCTGTAAGGCTTTTGATACAATCTTCCACAACATCCTTCTCTCTAAATTGGAGATGTGGAGCTGTCAATGTGCGCTCACAGCCCAGATGGTCAACCGTATCCTGGGCTGCATCAAAAGAAGCGTGGCCAGAAAGGTTGAGGGAGGTGATTCTGCCCCTCTACTCTGCTCTGGTGAGACCCCACCTGGACTACTGCATCCAGCTTTGGGGCCCCCAACATAAGAAGGACATGGACCTGTTGGAGCGGGTCAGGAGGAGGGCCACAAGGATGATCAGAGGGCTGGAGCACCTCTCCTATGAGGACAGGCTGAGAGAGTTGGGGTTGTTCAGCCTGGAGAAGGCTCCAGAGAGACCTTATTGCAGCCTTTCAGTACTTAAAGGGGACTTTATAAGAAAGACAAGGACAAAATTTTTAGCAGGGCCTGTTGCGATAGCACAAGGGGTAACGGCTTTAAACTAAAAGAGGGAAGATTCAGACCAGATACAAGGAAGAAATTCTTCATTGTGGGGGTGGCGAGACAGTGGCCCAGGTTGCCCAGGGAGGTGATCGATGTCCCATTCCTGAGAACATTCAAGGTCAGATTGAATGGGGTTCTGAGCAACCTAACCTAGTTGGAGATGTCCTGCTCATTGCAGGTGGGTTGGGCTAGATGACCTTTAAAGGTCCCTTCCAACCCAAACTATGCTATGATTCCATTTTACAGCAGGTTTATTTAGAGACTGCAGGACGCAGTGCTGGTACTGTTCAAGACAGTGAAAAATTTCCAATTAATTACAGTTACAAGAAGATCAGGTACAGAACAGCTCACCTCTATTAGATTTTACTGCTCACCTCCTGGGCTGTTTAAGTTACACACTAACTTTCCATTTTCCCCTGCCCTCCAGGGTAAGTATTTGCAGTATTGACCATTGATGAATAGTACATGCAATCAAGGACTATGACCTGTGAACCTCCCTGACGGTGGTTCTACTGTGAAAGGACTGCACCTTTGCACGCTGGGTTACAAAGCTATCATTTTCAGGATGTCTGCAGCGGTCAAGTACAGAAAGAAGTTCCCAAGCAGAGAGAAAGATGCGTTGTGTTCGAACTCTGCTCCCATCTCGATATTATCCGTCAGTTTAATGGGAACACAAACAAAGCTTGAGGACCTTATTCTGATTTCATACAACTGAAGACTAAACGCTGGAGCTCAATTTAAGAAAAGACTTTAACATTTCATGTTGCAGTGGCTTAACTTCATTAGAAAGAGGGAGATGACTAGATGTTGATGTCTGATATTAATTATATTAAATATAACCCAAAATTTATTAATTAAAATAGGAAAACTTCAATATTAGACTGTTAGGTTGAAGAGGAGTCACAGCCTGAAATCTAATGTAGAGCGAGAAACAGCAGGTTTTCAAGCTTCCCTGCATATCCCCAAAATCCCGATCATTTGAATTTTCATGTTTTTATGTTACTGCAAAAAAAATGGCGTCTCTAATACAGGGAAACCCATAAAACAATTAAACCTATTAATTCACTTTGCACCACTAACAAGCTAGCCATCTCTTGGAAAGGTTATGGTGTTTGAAAATTTAGACAAAATTAAATGAGCAATCGAAAGATTTCAGGGTTTTTTTAACCCTGAATCCCTTCCTTTCCATATCCATTGATTTTAATCCATGAAAGTAAATAAATACTAGGCATTAGATTTTTTTTAACAATCACTCATTACACATTCCTCATATACTTTTTACTAATTATAAAGTAAATATGTATTTTTAGAACAGACTTCCCATTCAGCAGGTTATCATCCTTCAGGTACTAGAACTTTAGAATCATACTATATTCAAAAGCAAATATTTATTTTAGTCTTCTGTACTTCTTTATTTCTCAAAATATTGTGACAAGCCTTAGAGAATAAGGTGATTTTTGAAAAAGAAGCATGAATGTAAAAACTATGCATACAGAATGAGATAAGATTAAACCTGCAGAAGACAAAGGTAATGGAATAAGAAAGAATTCAGCTGGGATGCAAAAATCCTTTACATTGATAAGCAGGAAGAAAATAACTTCTGGGTGGATTTTTGAGATACGTTTCCTATGTTAACTGTCTGAGAATATTTGGGGAGGCACTGTTATAAATATGGCTAGCACGGTCCTGGGAAGCAACTATATATTGTGTTCATCTTCACTTACTTGCTTTAGTTTTCTCTCTTCTTATGATCCTGTTCACATGGCAGTTCTTTTCCTATATTTATTAAAATTTTGAGCCAGCCTTGGGGACAGTTTGCTTGTCTCCCTCACTGCAGAGACCACACAGCCAGTTTGTGTGGAAAGGCAAAGAAGAAACATTAGAGAAACAGCTAAAAGAAGTGATGTTTAATTCTTGATTTTACCAGCTATCCAGAAGGTATCATGGGCAGGTTCATATGAATTGTGTTTCATATTGAAGAATAGCAAAATGCCACAAAACATAAGTTTTTTAATGTCTGATGCATCCTGTGTACTTTCCTTGGACACTGGACCTGAACCAACCTGTTGGGATGGGCAAGTATATATATGTTCTTAACAAACACTTTACATGAGAAAAAGAAATGCTAGATAATGTGCACTAAAAGGATGAAGAAGATTGAACGTGAAATGAAAATCTGCAAATGCTAACAGTAAATATGTGCTGGGGAGTTTATGCATTTTCATAGTGTATACATTCTTCATCCTGACCTCATCAGATACCTATAGATCTCCACGTATAATAAAGACTCATAAACACAAACCTACATTTATGCTCACTCTTAAACTTTTCTTTCTTAAAATAATCCCAACCATTCACTGAGGGATTCCTTTGCCACAGAAAATCTACTGATACATATTTTTACAGGATGATTCATTGATTTATCATCCTGTATTTCATTTTATTTCTTGTGTGGAATCTTCACAGCAATTAGTTGCTGAGGTTTCTGACTGTTTTCTCTTTCAAGCTTTCCTTTTGAGGATTCCCTTCAGCCTTAGTTGGATTTAATGTATTTCTTTATGAAGCTCTTAAGCTGCAGATATGAAGGGAAGACTTAACATTACCATAGTACGTCCTGTCTGCCTTCTTTCAGTAAGTCCAATCCAAACATGTATGGAAATATAAAATCTGAGCATCATCAGTGATATGACAGGCTGGTTTTGACTTGTATGTATTTTTTAAAACTCAAGAATTCAAATGTCCAGATATATTTATGCATGCCTACATGCACATACACAGTCAGTGATTAGAGGTCAGTGCTGAAATCACTGCAAGATGTTTTTAGTTATTTCAGTCTGGATTACAGTGGAGATGTGGTTAAATGGTAAGTCATGTTTTTTTGTCTAAAGGTATTCACTTAAAAAGCTTGTAGTTTTTCAAATCTACTGAATGTTCACAGTTCTGATTGATTTCAGTCTGTATATTCCTTCAGAAAATCATGCCAAATATTCATTGATGCTGAGGTGACAATGCTTAGGCTTCTTTAAAATGTTTAGTAGAAAAACATTACAGTGGAATCCTTTTACTCTTGATGAGGTTGAGTTGACCACATATCCCCCAATACAAGTGTGTCCTTTTTGACAAAAAAAAAAGTGATGTGGCATGGGAATTCATAATAATAGTGCATTATAGCAAATGGGAACATGTCCTAGAGAAGAGGATGGCTACCCGAGGCAACCAAACAGATCCACTGCAACAGCACATCCAATTAAATGTTTTGGAAGACTGCAAATATTTCAAGTTGATGCCTTCATTTTTTACAAGAAACTGAAATTTTTACAGCAAATCAGATTTTTATATGGAGGTATAAAACATACAAAACTATATAAAAATGACAAAACCAATTTTCATTGCCTATTTCTGAGGGTTTTGGGGATGAGGGGAGGTGTTTGGTTTTTTCCACAGTACTGGAGTTTGATGCATATAGGGAAAAGTAGAGCAATATACTCTTAAGCTAACATACATGTTCAAAGTCATCTTTTATATGAGCAATTGTATAGCATAGGCAGATACGCATGGATAACTCCATGCATAAAGTCCGCAATAAGAAACAGAGGTGTTCAAGAACCTCAATAAATTCAGCTCTCAGGTAAAGGTGGTTGGAGCTGTGAGGAAGCAGACAGAATGCACCAGATGGAGAAACAGCTGGTTTATGTGTAGTAGAAGAAAAGTGCTTTGTTTTTCTGCTTGTTTTAAACTCTTCATATATTTTGTGTGTGTGTGTGTAACTAAATATTTAAGAACGTGCACTGAATAATAAATGTTTCAGAAGACGCACTTCTTAATAAAAGACTCTCTGTTTTGCTGGACAGGAATCAGTTTCAATTGTCTACATGCCCTCAAGTGCTTGCTGTGGATCTGTGCCCAACACATACCTTTATTATTTCTGATACCTCCCAGTGTTCAAACAGCACCAGAAATAGAAAATATTTACAAGGGTGGATGTATTTGGCAGCCATTGTTTGGTCAGAGGATATAATCAGATAGAAATGCCTGCTTGCTCCCTGGTTAGGGACTCTATAGTTAGATTATATACTCTGCCCCTTTATCTTGTCTTTGAAAAAAACGGAGATCATCATCATTATGATATAGGAAGGGTCACAACTCCTATGGATCACAGCAGTGTAGATATCCATAGGTCTGAACATATGAACATATAAAACAGATAGAATGTGCCTACATCGGGAAAATGTAACAATCTCTGCTGAATCAATTTCACATCTGTGGCAGGAACAAAAGAGAGAGAACGGTTAATAATAAAGTGGTCAAGACTGAAGATATGCTTTACTCTTTACATAAATGCAATTGTCATGATCTAATTCCAAGGCGCTGGCAAGACAAAATGTTTCAGAATTGCTGCAATAAATGCCCTGAAGCTTGCAACTTCTTGTGCCTGACATACATCATTAGTGTGAGCAGGTACCACTATGTAACAATTAAGGAAATGTGCCAGAAAAGTAGGCATCTGGGTCTGATATTGCCAGGAAAAGAAGACTGCCTGCTTAGCTATAGTATACTTAACGTTGCAAGACAAAGTTGTTCATGATCTTGCAGATTGGAGGCCATCTGGAAGAGGGCTGTGAGTGAACAGATAATTAATCAAGTTGAGAAATATTTCCACTTTATGGAAGCCATCGCCCTTTGCGATGAAATCTAGTTCCATCACAGGTGGGAACAAATATAAATGTACGCTGAAAAGGGAAGGTGGAAATGTGGAGCCAAGCACATTTGCTGGGGAATGGAGAACTGAAATCCTGGCAACTGAGCCATCTGCTTCAGCGGACATGGGCTGCGCAGGCAGGCACCATTTGTCGTGAAAGTATAAACAGTGTTGAGTTTATAAGGTGGCTGAGCCCTGTGCTTGGAAGCAAACAGCTGCTTTATTTTAAGAAATTAATGTTTTCTATCTGTCTACCTGCCCCTCAGTGACACATTCCCACTTCCGAAGTGGAGGGAGTAGAAATGAACACCGAGCCAACTCTAAAAACAAGGTTTGTGGTTTCCTGTGAAGGAAGAGGGCTGGCAGCAACAAAATGACTCGGGTCTACAGCAGCGTCCTGGAAAGCCCGTCTGGCTGCTGATGCTGCCATGGTGTGGCATGATGCCCTGCTTTGGGCAGTTAGGAGATGATGGCAGAAACAGTTGCTTCTAGAAGGAATCATCATTCTGTGGCCTTGATAGGACAAGGGGTAATGGCTTTAAACTGGAAGAAGTGAGATTTAGATTAGATATCAGGAAGAAATTTTTGACTTTGAAGGTGGTGAGGCACTGGCATGGGTTGCCCAGAGAAGCTGTGGCTGCCCCATCCCTGGAGGTGTCCAAGGCCAGGCTGGATGGGGCTTTGAGCAACCTGGGCTGGTAGGAGGTGTCCCTTCCCATGGCAGGGGGTTGGAACTAGGTGGTCTTCAATGTCCCTTCCAACCCAAACCATTCTATGATTCTGTGATTCTGTGATCAACATGAGCTGCTGCAGTGAGTAGCCGGGCTCTTCTAGTATTTTGCACTAGTTTCTTCTCTCAGCTGCTGCTTCTCCCTTCTCATCTTCCAACACAGAATTGACTCAGTGGTAGCCAAGCCCTTGTCACTGTGGCAATAAAATTCAGCTTTGTGCTTCCTGTTCAGAAATATTTGCGCCATTTCTGAGTTAATAAGTGCCTTGCAGTGATCAGCACTCGTGTTTTAGTGCAATGCCTCCTGCAGTTACACTTTCAGCTAAGACTTGAGATGGAGAAATAGTCTGAGCTGTGACATTGTAACCCATTTTATTTTGCAGGAAAGCAGCTGGGGGACCGAAATATCTTAATAGACCACAGCGCTGTCGTTCAATATGTTAGATCACATAAGCTGGACCAAAAAAAGTCAAATAAATTACATACTTGGCAGACCTAACGCACTTGATGTAAGCATCACTTTTTTAATATACTAAAATATTTACAAACTATGTTTTGGCACTTTTAAATTTATATATTTGGAATTTTCCTTTGAGTAGTTTTTCTGTTAATTAAATTAATTTAAAATCTAAAAGCATCCTTAAATATCAAAACAAGAAACCCTTTGCTTGTGCCATAGAAATTTTTTGAATTTGCAATTTAAAATGTTGAGATTCTGCTTTTTTCCCAGGCCAGTGTTATTTTTTTAATTTCAGAGTAGCTAATAAACTAGAAAATCAATTTCGTCCCCTAACAGAGGACACAGTGAGGAACACTGAAGGAATAAAGAGAAAGAGGGAGTCCGTTGGCTTTTTAAAAAGTCTTCTAGCTTGAGCTAGAATGCTTTCACAACTGGCACAGAAGTCATAGATGCCGTTGATTTTCATGCTTTTTTCAGCTTTTAATGTGATTGTACACAAACGAATGCGAGAGCAATAAAACACACAAACTTCATTCAAAGTCTCCTATTTAAGTCTGGTATTTCAAGGGAAGTTAGAAAAGTTGCCAGTAGTGGGGAATAACGTGAAGGGCCTCACGTCTAGTACATAAAACCTTTAAGGAATCCTCTCTTTTTTAAAATGTCAGGTTTCAGTTAAATATAAAGAAAATGTGCTCTGGGATCTGCCCTATTTCACGCTGAGTGTGGTAATGGAACACGTGCTCTTCTTATTTATTATAAGCAGGAAACCCAACAGATCATTTCAGACACAGAGAAATGCCTGTAATTTTTGACATTTTCTGTACCATGCTTCGATATTTATGATCTTTTCCTGAAGGAATATTTATCTTAGAAACCACCACAGAAAATCACAGACCTCAAAAATCAAAGGAAAAGACACGGATATGAAAAACTGAAGGCACAGTGGTATACAAAAAAGGAAGTAAAAGTAAGTGAAGTAAAAAGAACATTTCATTGCTAATTAAAAAACTTCCACATTTAAAGGCCAAGTAATGGAATCTCTGCTGATGAGGAAATGTGTATGTATGAACAGATACAAAGAAAGTAATTATATGTTTTGTTATATTTCATCTAACTAGGAATTATGATGCCTTTAAGGTATGTGTTTAGGAAAAAGTATGGCAAAAAAATCCCTGAAGTATGTACTCTGACCAATGCATTAGATTCAGGGCAAATGGAAGCTTTTCTGTGGCCCTTGTGTAAATTACCTCGCAAATACAGAACAGACCTGAACAGTATTCTTCCTTTATGCAAGAATAACTTAAAAAAAGAAAGCTGCTTAAATACATATTAACACAAAACAAACAGGATACAGCATAACGTTTCAATAAAGGGAGAAATTATGTTGTAAATAGATTATCTCCTGTTGTAAAAAAATCAGTATGTCTTTCACTGATCTCTACAAAAAGATATGTGAGTATACATGAGTGTTGGCATTTTTAATCACTTTCTTTCTTTTATAATGATAATATTTTTTACTTCATTAATTAAATCAATATCTGTGGCGTAGTACTAACAGAGAAGGCAGGTGGAAAAAAGTAATGATTGGGTGGCCGACAGCTATTTTGCACACACCGTACGTTCTCTGCAGGTAGGGAAGGCTCTGGCCATCCGAGTTTAGTCATGGTGCAGAGCCAGGGCAAAATGCATGCAGCTCAGGAGATAATCAAGATTAATGACTAACAACGTACAAGTGCAGGTTCTTTGTGGGTGTTTTGTTTGTTTGCTCGGCACTTTTTCTCCCCGTTGCATTTTCTAATTGATTTACAATTATTTTATCTGGGATTGCCAAACATTCTCAAAGGACAAAATTAAAATTCAGTGTGCTTTGGAAGTCCTCCATCTTGGATTGGAGAAAAAGGTGACCCTTAAGAGATCCTTTCTCTTACTTATTTATGCTTTCATCACCTTTCCAGCAACATTATCTTATCAGAGATGATACCGCCTCTGACATCTGCTACATAAATGCATAGCACCCTTTCCTAAGAAGCCGCCAGCCAGGTGTGAAATATGCTCTAGAAAGGTCAGAGCAGAATTGCAGTTCTGATATTTTGCCGTTAGCTTGGTACAGGGCCAAAATGTTTTGGAAAACTACTTCTTTCCAGTGAAACTGGATGTAGTCCCTGTAGGAGAGGTCTGAATAGGCCTGATCTTCCCAGCAACCCACCCTTTCCATAACCTCTCCAGAGCGTAGTGACCATTACGGCAAAGGACAACTGCCTTTGTGGGACAGATGTGTCATGCTCCGGGGGCTCGGGGACCTGGTTTGTGCCCTGGTGCTAGCACAGGTGGCAAGTCTTGTAGCACATCATAATTCCTTCACGCCTTAACATCCCAGAGAGCACTCCTTGCTTTCAAATGACGCTTGGAATTTACCTTTAGGATTAGCGATAATTATGGGGTGATCTAGCAATGGCACCACAGAGTTTAGATATGTGCATATGTGCATGGGAGTGTGCATGTCTGCACATGTGTGTGCACGTCTCTTTGCACATGTGTGTGTACACACAGACACCAGGAGCTTTCACAGCCTGAGGAACGAGGCGAGCATACAGTAAGGCACCATCCTCTTTCGTTCACTAACCACCTTTGGATTCAGTTGGGGTGTGTGTTTACTGCCACGCAACACTAGGTAGATGCTCCTTGTTTCTCTAATAGGGTGAAAGGGATTTTTCAGTATGAAAAATAAAATACTAAAGAAAAAGTAAATATAAACAGGCGAGCTTGCTTTTGCACAACTAAGAAATTAGTTTCTCTAGCTCAGGAATATAATATCTTGATAGTGGAAAATGGAAGAATATTTAGGGCCCGCTTAATGAAAAAATTAATTGCCTGATAACATTTTTGCATAGTTGCAGTGGCAGAGTACAAACTGTACCATTTCTATATTTATCGAACTGCCTTCTGACCTGCATATAATAAAACTTGACCACAGTTATGAATACAAAAATAAATTAAAAAGTATGTGAATTAATTTATAGCTAAAACCCAATAGATTTCTGATAACTTTTTACTAAATCCCAAATCCTTTCCTCTAAGTATGGGTTTCTTAGTTAATAGTAGAGTTATGTGAGACCATAGATAAATACCTGTCAGTTATGTGCTGCACTGTGTGATGTGTTTGATGTATGCCATGAAGATGAAATGCATTATTCTTCGTAAGAATTAAATACAACAATATTATGTGCTATATTGGATGTATAGTATAACTATGGTGTATAACACTGTGTTAAGAGAGCAATAGGAAAAGTAAAGTTCCTACTACAAACAGCCCTTACTGAGTTCTGTCATGAGCATGCTGGTTAGTAACACATGTCAGCAAAAGCAATGTATCCAAATAAAAAGCTTAATATGGCCATTATCTCAGCATGAAGTAAAATACAG
The DNA here is from genome assembly GCA_017639485.1 of Pluvialis apricaria. Lineage (NCBI taxonomy): Eukaryota > Metazoa > Chordata > Aves > Charadriiformes > Charadriidae > Pluvialis > Pluvialis apricaria. The sequence continues at coordinate 7,469,775 of CM030010.1, forward strand.
TTTGGATGCTATGCTAAAAAAGCTTTAGGAAATATTAGATAGGAATAAAAAACTGCACCCAAACTTCACAACCAGTGAAGGTCCTCTGTGACCTAAAAGTGCATTTCTTCTTTACAATATGTAACTTGGAGGAAAGTTTTGCTTATAGGGATTCCCTACATGCTTACAAAATCAAAGTAAGTAAAAGCATTAGATGCTGGGAATGAATGCTTCTTTCGGGTTTTTTAGTATTTTAACAACCAAGTTGAAAACATACACAAATGCGTTTTGTAAGGGCACTTGCCCCTATGGGAACAGTTAAATTAAAAATAGGGGTGGTTCATAAAACAACAAAGGCATTTTTAGTCATGCCACAGCACTGGCTAGATGCTCATGAGGTCCTTAAGTATTATACCCATGTGCTACTGAGGGTCTCGAGCAGGCAGTAACTCTCAGGACGTAGGCTCCCTGTCTGCAACTTTTCACTTCTCACCTGATTCCCAGGACTACTGATGATACCTGGGCTCCACAATGGTTCATGAATCTGCTCTCCCAGAGGGTTTAGGTGTGTTGGATTTATGATGCACTCTCCAAGGCTTCTGTTAGTTGAAAGAAGACATCCAGATTTTCTAAGAGACTTTAACCACAATTGCCCTTTACTTAAAATAGCACTGAAAATAATTGTAGCCAAAATAATAAACATATCATTCTGTATGGTTTTGTCTGTCAGGAAATTGGTCAGCTTTTAAGAAGTGAGTCCAAGTCCTCTAGGAGCCTTTTTTGCCTGGTACACCATTTCTCCCCTAAGTCATAGAACCAGAGATTCTCATCTACGCATTGATTACCCCTTTATTTTCCTGTTCAAACACCCAGAAGGTAAAAGACACTTTATTTTATACCTCTTACATATATCGTTGTCTTATGATCCCTTAGTCAGCCTCTTCAGGTAACTAAGTTCCTTCCTTACAGGCTGGCTACTAGCCCACAAGGCAGAATAAGATTGATTTGTCTACAGAACTGCGCAGTTAAATGTATTCAAATGTCACTGAGCCCAGGTAGTTCACCCTTCCAACCTAGACCTGGTAGTGTGCCACACATTAGTCCATTGGCTGCCTTTTCCTCAATCCCAGAGAGCATCCCTGAACTGAAGTTAATCCCTTGAAGTCAGTTAAGCAACCAAGATCACACAGTTACACTAAGTGACACTTAATATTTCATAAAAATACCACAAAAAAAAATCCCCTGTGGTCTCCAACAGCTGACATTTGTTGGAATAATTCATGCCTCAGCTTCTAAAGGTGTTCAGTGGGGAGAGGTCTGCCCGCATGAGATTTTAAACATATTTTGTCTAATTCAGACATCTTTAAACATTCCTCAAAGGTTCCAGGTTTGCCTGTGAGCCCATCATTTCTGCAGGATTTGGGAGTCCAGGGGTAAGTAATGAATTATTATAGTATATTCAGCAGTGAGAAGTGCAGTCTTAAGCTTATTCTTTTCATCACGCTTGTACTCACCGTGTTGCAAGGAACCGTGAACTAATTTACATTTCCAGCTCTTTCTGGGGTTGTGTTTTCTATGAAGTTTGACTGGGCTTTTAAGTCTTAGTATTCCTTTCCCCCCCTCATCCTTTTTCCCAGTGCTCATTTCATCTCTTGATGAGACAGACCAGGCGGCAGGTTTACTGTGACAGAAGAGGTAGTAAATGTTAAGGGTCTCTCTCAAAATTACATACAGGCTGTGAGAGTAGCCTGGTGGCTGTAGGCTTGTAAGGAGTTGAGTGACCATATGAGGCCTCCTGTCTTCATCAGTCTCTCTGCAGAAGGATGTGACAAGTGTAGAAGGAGTAAACTGCGTGACACAATCTGAATGACTTAAAATGACAAATACTCAGGACATCAGATGTGTGTTCCCATTATAGAAATTGTCCCATAATGTGGAATTTTGCTTCAGAGATTGTTCAAAATGCAGAGTAGGACCTTTTGAATGAATAGATCAGTTGTTGTGGTACCTGCACGTTATGAGGTGCCTGTATCCACAAGCAAATTTTATTTGGTTTGAAATTTTGGGAAACAGTAGCAATATGTGGCTCTGGAGTATATTATGGGAGTCAGGAAAATGAAAACACATATCCAAAGTTTTAATCTTTGGAAGAAACCCTGGCTTCGTTAAAATTAATAGCAACATTTCTGTTGGCATTGATGATGCCAGATTTCACTTTTTCTTGTATTTCACTTTTTAGCAGAAGATGTGGTGTTTTGATGTACGTAGGATCTTGTTGCATAATATCCTGCCTGCATAGAAAAAGTTCCATTTTTTATTTTAAAATCATTCTGTCTGTAAGGACATCAAAAGTACACATGGATCAAAGTAAGAGCTATTTATCTGGAGGTTTTTCTCCTCTGTTGACTTTGGGCACACTGTGGAAAGCAGAAGGGATAAATAAAAGAGACCTTGACTTAAGCTACAACTGATTTTGATTTTTTAATATGTAAATGTGAGGCACCAAATGTTCTCAGCCAAAATCAGCCTTGTTCCAAACTGGGAGAAAAAATTCTGTGAATAATGTTAAATAATTCTGATATGAAGAAAGTTAAAAACTGCCGAATAATGGGAGAAATGCTTTATTATTTTCAAGGTTTTATTTAATGAAGGACTTAGAGAAGAAATGTTGAACTGGGAACACCTACTATCTTGGGCTACTGAGCCAAAGGAGAACATCAGTGGCAAAGTTTAACTCTGTTTTTTCAGATGCAATTATATCTGAAAATCCAAATTTTTCTGTTTTCCTCTCACCCACTTTCTTCCTTTCACAGTGGTCAGGCTGTTTTATCTCATCTTCAGTAGATCTTGGAGAGAATCCAGGGCCACCCACGGGTTATTCTGTATTCAAGAGAAGAATAACTTATTTTCCTCCCAAAGAAACAACATTTTCTGAAACTGAAATTTATTGCTTCATTATTTAGGAATCAAGAACTCTTAATGGGAAATTGTGAAAAGATAAAGCAAAGACAGGAAGGAGGAGTGTGTTGCCACTAATTAATTTGATTTCAAAAAGGAAAAATAGAACCAGACAATGTTAAGGAGACTTGTCTAGGACTCCCAGCCCTAGCAGAAATTCTCTTCCCAGGTTTGTAGCAGGGAGAAGTCTAACTAATTCTACATGAATTTTAAAGAAGAGGAGGAAGAAACTCATATTTAACCCCCCTATGGGAGGCTTCAAGAGGGTAAATTCTCTTGAAACTTGTGAGAAAAAAAGAGGCAACATATAGCTACAATTCACCAGCTTGGAAAATATCCTCCATAAATTGCCCTGTGGCAGCTTTTGTCCTCACCCATTAAATAAAGAAACAAAGGAGTGGGTAGTATTGAAAAGAAAATAGGTAGAAGTAAAGGTAAGAAGCAAAAAAATCACGTATAATTTCCTGATATATGAAGCAACAGTACCGGCATATTGTCAAGTAGTGGCATTACATGGAATATAAGCATGAATATGCTAAAAATATGCAGTTGTTTTTTTCTTGTAGCTAATTCTTGTTGCTTTTAGTTCAAGACTGAAACTTAAAAGCATGAACACTCCATACCTCAACATAAGTAGGAGTTTCCTGCAAAACAGTGTGCTTATCATGCAGTACGCTGATATTAGTCTAGCTCTGCGTCTTGCTTGGCTGGTTCACAAATCAGCTAATATGAACCAAAAGCATGTGGCAGGTAGTATAATTTATAGAGAATACTTTTCTTTCAAGAAAAGTAGAGGCAGAGGTGCTATGCTGTGCACGCTACCTAGCTACTGAGGAAAACTTGCTGTGAGCGGACCTAAGTTTGAGTACACTAGTTGTATAGTCACCTGCACGTAATGTAATCGCCTGCCTGCTCTTCTCTCAAGACGTGGCATTTAGTCTGGAAAGGGTGAGGGAAATGCATTGGAACCAAAGACAATCTCACCCTGAAGCCCTAGCAGCGGGCAACACTGTTGGCCAAGAACGGATTGCTTGCTGCTGTGGGCACGCCTCTGCGTGGGAGCTTTTTGATGCTGATCCTCAAACCTTCAAGCTTCACCTCTGCTTTTTTCTTGCATTTGAGAGAGCTTCTGACACTTTTGGTGCACTGGGTACAGAACCGGGGGCTTTCATGGGTGAAGGTCCTAGCAGCTCTGAACAAATAGCTGGATCTACTCACATTCATTCTGTGATTTGGGCAACAAACTCACATATATTATATACGCTGTCAGGTCATACACCTGCCCTGGGCAGGGAAGGCTTGTCACTAACATCTGAGAGTGAGATTCACTGTTTGGCAGCAAGGTGAACGTGGCTGATCCTTCTCTCAGGGCTTGGCTTATGTCTAAGGCAAGGCTAAGAGCTGACCCTGGGCCCCCTTGAGCTGATTGTGGGGACATGTTGCCCTGTGGGAGAGACCAGGCACAGCACACAGGACACACATGCCGAGAACCAACTTTCCTATTTACAGAGGACCAGGCCACCAAGGCCATCAGCTGATGCAAGTCCATGTTGCTCCATTGGCTTCTATGGAGCTCTGCGGATTTATGAGTTGGGAGTTCAGTTTTAAATTCTGCTGTGTCCTGAAAAGGAAGAGGACCAATAGGTGGGTTCTTGGACCTCAGAGTAAACTTCCAAGTGTAGATGAAACATAGTCAAAGGAACAAGCCCAGAAAAAGAGAACCCTCTTGCTCAGAGACAGCCAGAAGACAGCTGATTTGGAAAAAATGTTGTACCTGACTTGAGTTCAAATCTTTGTGTTTAATTCAAATCTTTCTGTTCAAAGCTGAGCCAGGCTAACAGAAAGGTATGAGGTACAAGCTGGAAGTTATGATGTTAGATTCATTTTAATCCACATAATACATCTGCTACATGAATAATGCTTCAGATACTTTAAGTAAATCTGATTAATTAAGCTGCCTAATGACATTTTACTGTTTCTTATAAGTCTAATTTTGTTTCAGCACTAATAGGAGAAGAGCAGAGAACTGAGACACCGTCTCTCATCTTGGCTACATTACAAATCAGTTACAAGTGCAACATGCAACTCAAAACCACACAGCTGATTTACAATTATGCAAGCAAGCACTTCAGTTAATTGTATAATGATACCTAAATTACTGAGGTACAGTGACATTCACTTGTTATGCTCAAGGATACAAGTAGCAAAAAAGATATGTCAAAATGTATAATTTTAGTGTACAACTGGACACAGAGCTGAAAGAGAGATAATAAGTCCTTAATTAGTATCAAACTGAGTTGAGTTGTCTCTTCTGGCCATTACAAATTGAAGACTCGCAAACACTTACCAGTCATTACTTTTCTTTTTGCACACTTCAAAGCTGGCAGCCTACAGAGGTGCTTTAAATGTAATTATCAATACATGGTGGAACCCAAACACCTGCTACTTTTTTTTTTTTTTAAACCAAAAATAGTGCTTCATCTTGCCTCCTGCTTGCGTGCACATTTCTGTTTATACTTTCAAACAATCATTTCTCAACTAGCAGCCTTCTTTCCTCTGTGCTATTGGTCTCCACCCATGACAACAGCAACAGTCCCTGTACAAACAACATATAGCTTTAAGAAAATGATGATAATGCCCCCAAAACTATGCAATTGTTTGCCACATACAGTTTTTCTTAAGTAAAATGATAGTACCTTTTTTCCTATAATTTTGTTGTAAGGCAAAAAATAACAGTTTCTCACTGAGAAATCTTGAGGGTCTAAAGCCTGTGAATGTGTAGGCAAATTTGGCTATGATTATAGAAGAAAATCAGAAAAAAAAAAAAGTATATTATCATTACAGCAAAGTGTGTATTTTAGAAAATAAATGCTGGGAATGGAAAGTGCTAACGATATCAGAAAAAGAATATAAAACTAAAATTGTTTGACTACTATGAAACCTCCTGTGACAGAAAACCTGAATCTTGTCTTTAAATTTTTTTGCATTAATCTTTTTCTTCTGATCTGTGAAAAAGCCTATTTTTTTCAATATTCTCTTGCAGATCACCCCACCAGGAAAGGTCCCGTGGCCTGACTAGGAGGAAATAATTGTTAACTGCACAGAGCAAAACAACTCTTCCATTGCAACTGTTCTAATTAGAAGTGATCAGGTAATGAATTAAATGCAGAAGCAAACAAGCTGTGGAGAATTCCAATGAGTTGTTTTCTCAACTGGATTCAAAGTCATCAACAGCCGAATGAAAATGTGTTATCCCAAACCAGGTGCATAGGCATGGAGCCCTCAGCATATAAAAAATATACGAGGGGTAGTTGCTTAGTGGTTCAAGGCATCTGTGTCCCCTCCTGAGCCAGAAGTCCTGCAGTGACCAGCACAGGTGGGTGATGCTGGCTTAGTGGCTATGAGTCTATGGGGGGAGGGAAGAGAAGAAATAAAAGGGTATATTGATAAAGAATATTTTCTTTTTATCCATTTCTGCCAGATTTCCTATAAATCCCTGGCAGATGGTGAAGATTGACTTGCCAGTGTACAACTTCAGAGCATCTAACAATATAAACAGGATTTATCCTACCGTGGAGGTAAACAGCGATCTACTTTCCCTCAGGATTCAATAGCACTTAACTGGTGCCAAGTGACACCTGTTTGTACCTAATGGAGTGTTTGATGGCTAAGGAGAAAGAACAGATAAAGAGAATGTAACAGATCATTTTCTGATGGTGTATCACTGTCATGTATAGGCTGGTTGTTCTTTAGTAAAAACAAGGTGTTTGCATCAGTTGGAACACTTAAAGAATAAGTTGCTTTGAGGAAGGGATCAGCATCTGGCTCTATTCTAACTAACATAACCCACAAAGAAATGGCTGTCATGAAATGAACAGATGTGCTCGGAAAACTGAAGCCAAATCCTCATCAGACCTATGCAACTCTATTAGCTTCAGCAGAGCTATATGGGACTTAGCGAGTGAAAATTAACTTTGGGTCTTTGCTGCAAACAGTTCAGATACTTAGGTGGAATGCTGGATAAGTTTAGCTCTGGCTGAAATAGTACACAATTCTGCTATGTAAAGCAGAAAAGAGTTTAGCCATTTGTTAGGAAATAGCTGCACATGAACACCCGTCTGTTACTACCGAACTCTAAACACAACTGTGTTTTGTTGATGTTTTAATTCATGTGTACTGCTGTAATGTGCAACAGCAATCTCCTCCAAATTGGTACTGTAATTAATGAGAGTGCTATGGTTTTAGGTTTGAATCAGGAAGCTGCTATTTGAATGATAGTACCAACTGATTTGGAGACAGTAATATCATCTGATGCTGTGCATGAGGAACATGCCCAGCTGGAGAAGCTTTGAAGCAGTCTGAGTAGGAGAGTGAAGTTCTGTAGTATAATTAGTCTAGAAAATAAAGACTGTCTGAGTTAAAGATGTTATCACACTTAATCATTTCTGTTGTATTTTTATTATGTATCATTGAAATCTAGAGGAAAAGCAAAGACAAGTGTTCCCTCAGGGACAGATGCTGCTGTCATTCTCGATACAAAGTCTCTATAGACATCGTAGGCATTTCCAGTTAAAAGAGATGACAGGGTAGGCAATTGCTCTGTCTGTGATTTGTGCATGGTGATAGGCAACAGAAGAGTTAACATCAGAAACCTCTTTCAGTGGAGATAATGCTGATTCAGGCACATCATTTCTGCATTATCAATAAACAACTTAACAGTGTTGAAATCACACATGATGTTTTCCTCTACCGCAAGGCGGTAGGGACCACCCAACTCAGCATTTCAGTTGTGTTGGGTGTATGCGTATTTCAAAGAAGTCATGAAACAATTTAACACGAAATGCATTTCAGAGCACATGCTTGTATGATAATGACACTTGGGAACTGTGTAATGGGATGAACGGTCGATGGTATGAGTGAGTGGGAAGCTGCTTTCAGCAATACACCCTGTTAAGAAGAGGTAAGTCTGAAATGACTGCCTATGAAATCCAGAAAATAACCCAAACTTTTGGGGCCATATACTGACACAGACTGGGATTTCAGAATAGAAGCTGGTGAAGGTGATAGGGGCTGAGAAGACCACCACAACAGAAGATGAAGCAAAAAGCACAACTTTTTAACAAAAAAACTCCGCTGTATTAAAAACAATGATAGATAGCACATGGTTACTAAATGAACAGTCAAAACAAAGGCATAAATCACACTTTCCTTTACCACACAATTCACGTGTACATTTTAAATGTCTCTCACTTATAAAAGCCAATATCCTTCAGTGTTAGAAACTATAAGAAAAATTAAAAAAAAAAAAGAATGGAATGTGAAATTGCAGGAGCACCATATGAGAAACAGTACCTAATCAAAACACTACTAGAAAATTCAAAAGTGGTAAAAGCGTTGGGTATTTAAGGTTTTTTTTTTTTAGGACTGCAAATATGAAAGTGAGAATAGGACTACAGAAAAAAAATATAACAGTTCAGACTGTAAAGTCATCAGAAAAAGATCTATAACCCTTGAAATTCTTATAGAAAGGATAGGGAGACATTTTCCTTTAGGTGACTCAGAACTATGGTAGGAAGCTGTCCCTGTCATTTAGAGAGGCCACTGCTATTGCAGCGATGAGGGTGAGCTACCATTGGAATTTGCCTTGGCTGACGCCAAGAACCACATATCATTCTCTGCTGAAGGATTGAATGAGCTTCTCAGATGAAAGGAGGATCTTATTTATATCAGCAATGTCATAGTAATGTAGTTGTAGCTGCTACGGGCTGAGGCTATAAGTTAGCCTACGAGCTTGTTGTCCCCTGCTACAGCCACATCAGATTTGTCTGAGAAATATACTACTTTTCCTGACAAACTTTGCGTGCTCTAGATCAGCCATGCAGCGATTGCCTCATATTTGCAAACACTAGCTGTATTTAATCATGCAAGAAAGACTAATTCCCCGCTACTCTGGGATAGTTATATACATCTCAACTTTTGTGATGAATTATGTGCTTACTGTAACATTTTTTCATATCCTCTTTCTGAATCAGTTTGTGCTTTAATGGCCACACAGACTGCTCTTTATGTACATCTTCCTTCTCAAGGAGTCTGTGGGGAGGCTTTGTAGTTCCACATCTGTTTTTACACATTCTTCTCTTTCTGTTTCTCTTTCATACCAAAAGAACATATGCATCCAAAAAAAAAAAAAAGAGGGGGAAAAAAGAAAAGAAATCCCTTTATGTCTCTTTCTCCCTCTCTCTTCTAACTCCCTCTCCCCTGTTTCACTAAGATTCAGAATTGTTACCATCCAGATGATCCAACTGTGTCAATAGTGGCATTCTGGCAGTTTTGTATACATACGTCTCATGGATTCATTCCCTGGTCTTGTTCAGATTTTGTAAACAGACCAAATGCTCTTTTCTGCAGGAAATGGTGATGCTGTGAAATGAAGATGCATTTATCTATGCCATGTAGGATGGGATTTACCTGAGAGGTAGTGGACTTCTGTCCTGTGAACCCATCTCTGACTACGTTCAGGACAGCAAGCTTTCAGGCAATGTGGCAGTGTGTTATGCCACAATTGAGGTTCCCTTAGTGATGTTATGGTTGCACCCAACCCTATCTCTATTGTCTGAAATAACTTCTCGCTGAAGCATCAATGACATTTTGGCTTGCTTTACAGAGGTTTCTGTTTGGTTCCATAGCCTCAAAGTAAATAATTTTTTTTGTAATTAAAAATTATTCTTTCCTAATAAGAAAATCCCAATCACATTTATTTGTGGGTGTCAGCATGCAGCTGTGGCTTATGAGACAGACTTCAATTCTGTTAAAACCAATGGCGATTGTAGAGCAATTTTAGTGCACAGGCTCCAACTCTGCCAGTGGTATTGCATACAAGAGAGATGTGCCTCTTCTGATCTAACTATATCCATTAAAGGAGGAAGGTTTTCACCCAAACTTTTTCTTCAACGCTTTCTACAAGCACTTATGGGTGGCTCCCCAGATCAACATACTCAGATCTGTGGATCTCACTCTTTGGTGGATCATGCAGAAATAATGAAAGGTCTGTTCATGGACACACACGTAATTCTACATTAGGCAGAATATGTCTAAAAGACAAGCATTGTCATGCTTAGTTGCCTAGGATTTTGCTAGAAAGGACTTAATATCATAGAATCATAGACTAGTTTGGGTTGGAAGGGACCTTTAAAGGCCACTGATCCAACCCCCCCTGCCATGAGCAGGGATGTCTTCCAGTAAATCAGGTTGCTCAGAGCCCCATCCAACCTGGCCTTGAATGTTTCCAGGGATGGGGCATTGACCACCTCTCTGGGCAACCTGGGCCAGCTGTTTCTCTACTGAGCTCTGACAGTTTTGATTCAGTCCCTGGGTTTGTTCTGGCAACAATTTGTATGAGTTTCTTAATGCTATTCACCATGCATATGTATAGGTTTGAACACAGAGAAAATATTATTAGGATATTGGGTACGGGAGTTTATGTCTGTGGGGAGAAAGTATAGAAAGAATTTTTTATTTTGGAGAAAAATTTTCAATCTATTGATTATATAGCCTAGGACATGTAGAAGATTTATCCCAGGATTCATGTATCCTTACACTCAAAATGTTTACAAATATTGGCACCTTTTCTGTTGAAAAACATCTGTGAACAAGCAATTCTTGATTTTGTTTAAAAAAAGAGTAACGTTAAGACCAATAATTGAAAGTGCAGTGTAGGAACTAGAAAGTGGTAATGATATGCTGAAATTCATATGACAAGAATGAAGAGAAAAATAAAGACTTGGGGGAAAAAAAAGAAAAAAATTTAACGCAGAGAAAGAGAGAAGACTCCTCTCTGTCATCACTGGGAATGAATACTACACATGATGGAGCACAGCAGTATGACACAGACAGTCCACAGCACCCACAGCCAGCTTCGATGACTTAGAAGCAGCAGGGCAGTGGAGCTGGTGACTGTGCCTGAGGTAAGGCTGATCCCGGAAAGATATGAGATCCGAGGTATGAGATAGTATGGCCTAAGTGTCACAGAGGTGACCCATGGAACCTGTTTCCACAAATTAACATTCTGTTGTGCATCCTTTGAATCATGATAACTTACCCTCCATATATTCATACTTTACAAAAAGTTTGACTTAAATATGCTAGCTTAGATCTTAACTGATATTAAGTTCCTTATTTTCCATGGAAATTTGTTTGTATACCCAAGTATCTTCTTCTTGTTGAAGCCAAAACTAAAATTTCTGTTCTTCAATGAAATCATATTCATGTTCATATTCATTAAATACACCACCAAGGGATTTAGAAGAATAAATATGAAACAGGTGAATCTCATGTACTTACAGTGTTAACTGTGTTTCTTACACTCAGAAAATGTGTTCCTCCTTGCTTAAGGGACATACTGCAACTATAGATTCTGATTTACTTGCAAAATAATATTCATCCATTCCCAAGGCTGGTATACTATTTCCTCAACGCCTCAGAAGCCTTCTCCGTTGGGAATTTACAATGATTGAGACTGGGCTGGAAAATAGCTATGAGAAAAGGGACTTTGCCAGGGGAGGTCACAACACCTTACCAAACCCCCGTAGCCAATACATCTTTTTGGAGTCAGTATAATGACTAGCTGTTCCAAATAGCAGTCAAGAGTCAGCTCTACCCAGAACATTTCATAAAACGTAGCCTGTAATCAAGTTTGTACTTTGTCCTCTTAAGTTAAACTAATTGAACTTTGAAGTATAATTCAGGATATGGCCAGCTGATATCAGTAAGACCATAATGTCTGCTATCAGTATACTCAACCGCAGTCTAAAATCTGTTCTTTATGTTGGTGTGCCAGGTATTCAAAAGAGACAGGATCCAGAAAAAATAGCCTGCAGTAATGACTCAGAAATGCCAAAGGAGTTTCCACACTGGAAATGCCAATGCCTCAAGTACGATGTGACATACCTTTTCAAAATAAAAATCTGCTTTTGAATTAGAAAAGGCTGAGCATCACTGAATAGGTCTGTAAACGTCTTATTTAATTTTGCTTTATTTTGGAAATAAATAGAAACTTTTTTGATAGGGAACAAAACTGGAACTCAGCTTCTTGCTCTAAGTTTCCACTAAAGATATGACTCCCTGAAGGGAGTTTATAAATTAAGCTATAATTGGGACAATTTTATTTCCATCATTCTCACGGCAGTATTCCTGAAGACACTCTGGATCAATCACTTAAAAACCATATTTGCATAAACAATGCTAATTTAATATTATAAGCTACTAATTAATAGACATCTGTTCAAAAGAAGTTTAACAAATGAGCCTAACAAGTTCACTAATATTCCCACCAAATCTGTCGGCCTGTGAACTTCAGAAGTGAGGTGATCCAAGCAGCCTTGGCAGATAGCCAGTTGCCTCACCAGGCTGAAAACATTAAGAGGACAAAAGCTTGGTCGAAGTGAAGGACTTGGCAAAACAGAAGCCGCACTCAAGTTTTTACGAATATGCAAGTGGAAGGCGGTGGAGAATCAGGCCTTCCATCTTAACACGTATAAATATTGTCTCATCCGGTGCTCCCAGGAATTTGGGAGAGTCCTTTGAACTGGTTAAACAAATACACTGTACTTCAGCCTTAAGCAGACAAGCATGTATGGCTTTCATTGAAGTCAATAGCAGTTTTACACTGACTTCTAGTGTAAAACCCAGGAAAAGTGTTGGGCTGTAAATAGCCTACAGGGCTTGTTCCACAGTGTCATGACACAGCGCTTGTCACAACCTTCCCTTTAAACTGGCATTGCTGTTCCAGAGCTTTGTGATTTCCCAAGCAACCTGCAGGACAATGCAGAAAGGAGCGTGCGTTTCTGCAAGGCACTTACAGCTGTCGCTTTATTTCTTAAGACTTATGAATGAAGGTGTCACTGAAACCGGTTGTGCCATGAAGACGTTTAAGCTAGATATTACCGCCTGTGGTGTTTGCGCCTAAAAAACTTTTAACACTGAAATTGCTGTTTGTAGAGGTGAAAAATGCAGGCTACGTTTGGCCTAGTAGCACTTTAATTCAGCTTACCACTTGCTCGGTATTTTCTACAGTGCAACCATTCTTCTTAGCCATGCATTCATTTATTTCTTAACCCTAATCTATTTGTAAGGAATTATGAATGTATATATATATTTTCTATATGTAACATGTCCTGAAAATTTTACACTGAATTTAAAGAAAATACAAGTAATAACATGTTCCCAGCACACTAATAATGATTTATTTTCTTATTGTCTTTTTTGCTCCCAGAAAATAAAAGTACTGTCTTACCCAAAACAGACTTTGAGAAATACAAACTAAAAGCAGCAGAGCAAAAACCATTTCCAAAACTTGAAATGGCTGATGATGTAGATCACAGGCCTCACTTTAATTGCATCTGCATCTTCTATCTATAGCATTAGTGGAAATATGGAAAAATTAACTCTGAGGTCAAACGTCGTTCAGTTTCACAGGAACCGAAAACCCTCTGGTGTACCATTCAGCTGCTTACACCCTATCTGTTTTCAAGACAGTGGTGCATGAGCTAAGAGAGCAGTATGAAATAAGAAAGGAAACCTTTCTCCCCCTTCCCATAAATCACGGTTTTACCATTCAGGAGGAATTCTAAATAAACAAAGTAGGAAAGAAACGGCAGCAAACTTTTCTGCAGATGGCATATTACATGAGAACAACTGAGAAGTAAATAGGGTTTTAATGCAGAGACTGAGACTTTAAAGGACATTCATTTTTTTTCCATTCACCTCTGTTAGATTGCTCAGCACCAACAGTTTGTTCAGTTGTGTCTCGGAGAAAAGAAAAAGTCCTTTTAGAAGCACTGTCCTTCACGCTTCATGAATGAGCAGAAGAACCATTGCCCAACGGAGTTTCTCCTCCTACTTTCTGATTCTTGTTTGACAGAAACATCTGGTTGGAAGCCCTAATACTTCCTTGAGCACAGAAGCTCCCAGATTGCACAGACTGGGGGCTCTGCCTGTCCCCATCTCTGAAAAGGATGCCTGTAAGTGCCTGCAGGGGAGGACTGGGAATGGACCGCTTGAGGTTTGCTCAGGGATTCTGCTGCTATACACAACTGAGAAATGTGTATGTTGGTATAAAGTACAATTAGTATTTTGTCTACTACATAGTGAATGTGTTGGGTTTTGTTTTTTTTCTTCCCCAAGGTTCGGTCTTGCATTCTTCGTATAAATTGCTGTACTCTTTACCTGAGTGGTAGATTGGAGTGTCCGGGAAAATGGAACTATTATAAATCATTAAGACAATATGGGAAAACATTACTAAAGCAATTATGACTACAATCTTTAAATGGTTATACAGGGATTAATGATGCAATAGCTTGCAATATTCTGTTTAATTACTAGCAGAACTTAGCTGTACTTTCCAAAGGAAAAGGCTTTTTTAATAAAACGACAATATTTATTTTTACTGAATTATTTATATTTAGATTATTTAAAGAAAAAACATCAGTGACAATGTTCTATTAATCTATTGTCAGTAACAGTAATATATGAATATTATTATTTTTTTCCACACTTGCTCAAAATACACTGAAGAGATGTTATTCATACTTACCTTTGACATAATCTTTTTCTGGCTAAATGTCTTTGAGGTTTTACCTTCAATGATTCACGTATATAATACTCAGTGACTAAATTCTGCTCAGTGCTTTGCTAATCACTGTCATACAGTCTGTTTACTTTATCGGTTTCAATTTGCTAAAAATCTAATTGGAGATGGTGTGATAGTATTATGTTCCTGAGATGGTGATGTTAATTAAGAAGCTTTTTTTTCTAAAGCTTTTATTCTGCTGAGCAGTTCTTGTTCCTGACAAGCAGTATTATAAGAGAACACCTTTTACTTCTGGAAAGAAATTTGAATCCTGTTATACCTGTTGAGCAATGAGAAGATAATTTAGTCGTTTAAAACACGTCTTGACAAAGCACCTCTTGATAGAAGCAATATGCCTTAAGAAATGGCGCATAGCAAAGCCAGAGGAACTTGGCTTCCCATACATCTTCTGTATCTGTCATATATGATGTAGACAGAAACAAATCCAGAAATTTTACTTATTGTGGGGATGTCTGGACCGGTTCTTTCAAAATTTAGAAAGAAACTGTGAAAAGAAACTGAAAAGGTATCCAAGTTGGAGAAAAGAGAAATAAATTCTTTAATAGTAAATGAAATGCTAATGAAGAAAAACTAAAGGAAAATGGTTTCCTTTCAATTTGCATTCTGTTTCTATTTTATGATTTGTGCTTATTTCATGTAAGAAGTGTGAAATGAGCAATAGGGACCCACACACTATATAACAGGAGAAAGATTTTTACTTGTAATGACCTCAGGAACACTATTGGATGCATTCAAAATGTTTTTACTCAGCAATTCAGGCAACAATCAAAGCAGAAATAATGTTATCGTTACGCAGTACAATAATTTGGTGATTCTGCCTGAAACTTCCACATTGTGATTGGTTCAATTACATTGCTCCTTCTTTGCATGTTAGGGTGTAAATTGAGCCAAGTTTTGCTACCGGTGCTTTTTTTTTCTACTACATGTTTCATGTGTATCCCACACCAGGGACAACTGGGAATCATTAATGTGACTCATTCACATGAGAATACATTGAAGAATGGATTGGCTTCAGTTTAAGAGAAAAGAATTGGGGTCGTATATATTCTTAGCAGAAAAAAACCAACTGTGTAGCTTGCAAGAGATTCTCCCTTGCTGAGCTGGAGAATTAAGGTCTGAGGCAGGGGACCGTAGATCCCTGCAGAACCTGGAATCACTCAGAGTGATCAAGACTGTGGCGGGCATCTTCCCACGCACTGAAAAATTTCAAATGGATCTGGGTGGAGCTTTTCAAAACTGTGAAACATGAAGGCCTTTAATTCCTACAAAATGTTCACAGAAAGCTCACAGAAAAGTTTTTGAGACAGATTTTCAGCAGAATTCAGAGTGGGACAGATACACAGCAGATACAGAGGCATAATCACATCTTTCTTATTTTTATTGTATTGACTTAAAACTTGGCTTTCATGTAGACTGACTTCCACTTCAGCTGCAGACCTATAGAAAAAATGATACACAAATCTCCTATGCAAAAGCAGCTCCAGTTGCTCCCGTCCATTTCTTTCAGCATTTCCACTCTTCTCCCACCTTCCCTAAACTGTTTGAAGCACATTTTTTTTGGAGGACACCTTCTGAATTGTTGTTCAGAGTTGGGAAACTGATGGTTGCAGAAACATTGCAAGGAAAAATATTGGGAAACCTGTAACATTTATTCTGTACAGGGTGACGTGGAAGACGGAATACAGTATAGTTCTCACCAGTGGGAAAGGCTGACAAGAGTAACAAAACACCCGTTAGCCACGAAGTAAACAAACATTGCATTGATAATTATAGAGGCACAATTGTCCCACTGCTATGGTTGTGGTGCCACTGAGTCAATAAGATTTCAAGGTTTCACTTATGGCAAAAATCTCAGCAACTTGTTCAACTGGAAACAGAAATAATGAAAAATATCTAATTAGGTGGTGTTTGAATTATTGTGATAGGCCTAATAAGAAATAGGCTTAAAATAGCTTTTTGCATAGGAAAAATCTTCTATTCTACTTCAGAAGTGACAAAAAGTATTACTACAAACAAAATAATCATTGTTATGATCAAAAATATTACTATTATAATCCGGTTGCACATGGAAGTATATGGAGTTAAGAAACTCCAGAACAGTGAGGAAAAGGTGATTCACAGCAAGGCTGGGGTCCTCATGCTTCTCTCCGGAGGGAATAGGTTTTGCGTGCTCTTGATCGCAATACCCCCTTTGTGGTGATAACACAACAGAGGCTTGAAGGTTCTCGAGCCACTGAATTCGTTACTACTGTGTCCATTTTGGTGTCCAGCTGTATTAGGTGCAAGTAGTTTATACTAGAGTGGGTTTTTTTCCCCAGTTTTGCATTGCAGAATTGTATTTGCAGAACTATCAAAATAGCACATACCCACTTCCACAAGTCACATAGATTACATTCAAATGAACAATGAATGTGCCAGTTTCCAGATGAAGACTATAGGTAAGACAGTTTCTTTCTTCCCAGGGTGTCCACTGGGACTATATACAACCTCTTTTAAAACAGAAATTCCTTGGTAAGGTTATAATAATGCTGAAAATACTTGTATACATTGTGGATGACCCATGCAATCTTGTACTGATGCAGGAAGTCAGGCATGTAACTTTCTCAGGACAGCACCAAGAAAACCAATTAGTTACTAAGAAAATAACACTAAATGAATACGAGCAAAGAAAGTGAATTGCAAATTATTTTGCAAACAATGGAAGATCAAAGTCATGAATATTAAAAGACCAATTCAAATAAATGCATTTTTTGGTGCTATTACTTTTATGGCCTTCTTCCCAGGCAAGAATTCTGTATGAGAAACCTAAGTTCCCAGGCAATTCATGGGTAAAGTAAGATTGATATTTAGAATAACACGCTGTATGTGTAGCTGCTGAGTGTTAAACAACTGGGTGGGTGACTGAGTTATTAATCCAGTCCCTGAGTCAAGACACCTGATGCCTCTCCTGAAGACAAGTTCCCGAGTCTTAAAGAAATGCAGTTGTAAGAAGTTCAGTTTTATGGTCAGAGCATTTGGCTGAAAAATATAGAAATCTTGGTTTAATGTTTCTTTATTGCCTCAAAGAATTCAAACCCACACCACTTACTCAGAGAAGTTCTGGACATTATGGGTCTGAGATGGAACATGATGCTGCAACGTAGTAGTCTGGACACTAGACTAAGAAAGTGAATGATCTGGAGGCAGTAAAGACTAACTGCTTAAAGGACTGGAAAATTTCTAAAACCTGCTCAGGGAGGAAGGCATCTTCAGAAAGTATCCTAGGCATTAAATTACTCCAGCTTAGGTGTTTTTCCGTCATTTCCTATTCCTTTTCTAGTCATATTCATATTAAAAGAAAAGGAAAAAAAAAATGAACCCCTACACCTTTGAAACTGGCTAAGGAAGGGACTGTGTTAGAATTTCACAGCTCTTCATGATGAAGGGAGGTCACGTTTTAAAAGATTGTACTTCCTTGCAGCTGCATTTGAGATGGACTTGAAAGCTGAATGTGTATTAGATATGCCCTGACGATGTCTCTCAAGTAGAGTTCGTTGGAGAACATACGTAGGAAATGACATAATTTTGGATTCTAATCTAGCCGTATAAGCAAGGTGTGAGCCAAGCATTGTGAACTACTCAGCTGTGTCAATTGTAGGCATCTCTGGAATCTAGTTTTAAAATGTGAGTCAGCTTGGTATTTTGGATGGCAGCGCAGTAAAGATTTTTCTGAGTGCTGTTTGGACTTGATTTCCAAATTACATTGCAGTCTGGGTGCCTCATTCCTTTGCTGCTTTTGACCCCTTGACGGTTTGTTTTCAGGGAGATTACTGCGCTGAAGGACAGAGGGTTGGTTTATACTGTAGAATAAGAGTAAACACAGAAGTGGATTCGGTTGTGTATAAAGCCACTTTACATGGCAAGTTTTCTCTTTGGCTTTTAAGGTATCTAGGTATCAGGAAGTTTTTTCTTCTGGTTCAGATTAAAAGTTTATTGTGCGTTTGTATACATAGCAGGAAGGTATTGTAGGTAGCACAAAAAGGGCATTGTTCCTGGGCTATTTTTCATTGTTTTGTTAGAGCATGCTTCAAGATAATTTTCTTCCTTCCAATTAGGAATCTGGCATGTTTCAGAGATATGGAATGTACAATAATTATAATGATCAAGTAGTTGAGTGTTTGAGTATGTGCCTGAAACGTATGGATAATTGGTATAAAATGTGCAAATACTTGACTAAGTGCCCTGAAACACTCTTCTTCACATCTTAAAGACAATATTATGGTATCGAGATTTCATGCAAATAACAGCTTGTGTGATATACTTTGTTCCTATCTATTACATACAGTTACATTTACATAATTCACTGACTGAGTTTCCTCAAAATAACTGCTTTCCATGCTTTAGGAATATAAACTAACATAGCAACCTGAACTTGTACTGCACATGTCAACCTATTGCTCAATTTATTTATGCATATTATCTATATTGTGGTCTTACTTGGAGCTGAGAGCAACACATCCATGTTGTGAGGTGCTTATGAAATGAACCATCTGGACCTAGTTGACCTTTATTTTCTCCATTAGTCACCAGATGTTCTGTTAGCTTAATTTTTACCTATTTTGCAATATCCATGTTTTGAGGTGATTCAGTTTATCACGTCTAACAATTATCCCATTTGAGAGTTACTTGACTATTCTGAATAACGTTGTTGTCCTGGTCCTGCCATTGCAGGCCTCCCTTTGTCAGATGCCACCTTATCATAGAAAGATTCTTTTCCCCTTTCCATTTACAGACTCTACCAGAATGAACATAGGGAAATAAGAAAAAATGTATAGTGCTTTAAAGAGGAAAAGTAAGTTGTAACTAATACACCTGAAAGGCTCACAGAACCAAATGAATGAGATTGAGGAAGAGAAGACAGATCAAAAGAATTCCCTAAAACCAGAGGGAAGGGTACTTCGCTGGTTAAAAACTTTGGGTGCATAATTTTCTGATTCTGAATCTTTCCAAGGAGACATCTCCAGAATTACTTATTTCAGTACTTTCCAAACCTTTTAAGTTACAGGATGGTTGGATAATTTCTGCCAAATAACTCTGAAAAGTTCTGTTTGCTTTATTTAAATATCATTTTAACTGTGTTCCCTCCAAAAATGAAGACTCCTGAGGGAAAATTTCACTGAGGAACACTGTAATAAATGCACAGAAAATGCCTTCTGTTTTCTGAAGGTGTGCTGAAGTTTTATGTGAAATTATGAGTCACATTTTTTTAAATTACCCTTATTTCTAATCCTAGAACTGTAAAAATAAAATCACATTTCCCCAAATGATAACAAACCAAGAAACATTAACTCTTTCATTGTTCTTGTATTGGGTTTACATGGCAAGGTTTGGGTAGCAGGGTGCTACAGGGGTGGCTTCTGCCAGAAGCTTCTGGAAGCTTCCACCATGTCTGACAGAGCCAATGCCAGCCAGCTCCAAGATGGACCCGTCACTGGCCAAGGCCGAGCCTATCAACAACAGTGGTAGCACCTCTGGGATAATGTAGTTAAGACGGGGAACAACAGCAACCAGAGGAGAGGAGTGAGAATATGTGAGAGAAACAACTCTGCAGACACCAAGGTCATTGAAGAAGGAGGGGAGGAGGTGCTCCAGGTGCCAGAGCAGAAATTCCCCTGCAGCCCATGGTGAAGACCATGGTGAGGTAGGCTGTCCCCCTGCAGTCCATGGAGGTCCGTGGTGGAGCAGATATCCACCTGCAGTGTGTGGAGCAGGTGGGAACCCAAAGGAGGCTGTGACGCCATGGACAGCCTGCTCTGAAGCAGGTTTGCTGGCAGGACTTGTCACCCTGTGAGGGACCCATGCAGGAGCAGTCTGTTCCTGAAGGACTGCACCCCATGGAGGGGACCCACACTGGAGCAGTTGGTGAAGAACTTCAGCCCATGGGAAAGACTCACATTGGAGAAGTTAATGGAGGACTCTCTCCGGTGGGAAGGATCCCACACTGGAGCAGGGGAAGAGTGTGAGGAGTCCTCCCCTGAGAAGGAAGGGACGGCAGAGACAACGTGTGATGGACTGACCGTAACCTCCATTCCCCATCCTCCTGCCCTGCTCGGGGGGAGAAGGTAGAGAAATGGAAAGTAAAGCTGAGCCTCGGAAGAAGGGAGGGGTGGGGGAGAATGTGTTTTAACATTTAGTTTTATTTCTCATTATCCTACCCTGATTTGATTGGTAATAAATTAAATTAACTCCCCAAGTTGAGTCTGTTTTGCCCATGACGGTAACTGGTGAGTGACCTACCTGTCCTTATCTTGACCTAAGAGTCTTTTGTTATATTTTCTCTCCCATTGTCCAGCTGAGGAGGGAAGTGATAGAGCAACTTTGGTGGGCACCTGGTGTCCAGCCAGGGTCAACCTACCACAGTTCCTTTAAGCTCAGTGGATTTTTTGTATGGGACAAATGGTCAGGTCTCTATTTCCCCATTCTTTCCTGACCATGGTAATGGTACGTAGTTCACTACCTGTGCTTGCTTTTTTTTTTATCCATGGCATTCTGAGGTTTGTAAGTGAGAAGGAGAAAGGTTTTGTGACAGTGTGCACACAGCATGACTATTCAGGAGGCTGTAGCACAGGCTCATTTTGAACTTGCTATCTAGCAGCATAATTCTATCAGGTTAAATGAAGTCATCTGTGACCTATCAAAGTGTACATGACATCAGATTCAGCCTGCTCTGAAAGCTCCTTCCCGGAAGGTCTTGATATTGAATCCTCTGTGACAAGTTACTATTCTGTCATGAAGACAGCTATCTGCATGAGAAGATAGAAAAACCTGTGAATAAAAAACAAAGAATAAATGTCAATATATTGGTTATAAGATAAATATCACATCTAAAGCAAACACTGGAAATGGTACATAGGATTACTGATTATTGTCTGCCTTGAAGGCTCTTTCAGTCCACAGAAAATAAGAAGCACATAGTAAAAGTGAAGAGGGAAACACAAGAGGTTCAATATCCTTGTAAAAGGAGAGAATGGAGTAAAGGAACAGATATATAGAAGTTAAGTGGTCAGATTACATTCATTGGGGGATAAAAGGCTTTTAGGATAGGATCAGCTAAGTGCCAGAAATAAAAAGGTTACCGTGGTTATAGCCAGACAGTGGGAGGTTCAAGGCTGGAGTGATAACAGACAGCGGCAGAGACAGGAAGGTGATAAAACTGAATGGATGAAATAGGATTAAGAGAGACATAAATAAATTAAATCAACTGAAACCTTACTTTGCTTCTGCCATGTAATTATATGCAGTTATTTTACTGATCATGAAGCTCAGAAAATTGCAGCCGTTCTCAACAAGCCATGCCTGTTTGAAAATAAACCAAACCAAAAACGTGCCAAGCAAACAACATACACGTGTAGAGACGGAATATATTTTTGTGGTTTTCTTGACCTGTCTTGAAATATTTTCTTCTCTATTATAAACATCCCTGTGTCAACTAGAGGAAGCAGCCGTTCTGGGAAAGACATCACATCGTGCTGCTCAAATAAATTTTATAAGAAGAAAATTCCCTGGAGAAAGCTGACTTAATCAACGCGGTCTTTTTGCTGGCTTACAGCAGGACCATTTTTTTTTGCAAATCAGCTATGGGGAATCTATCCATCAAGTGGGTCAGGTTTATATATATGTATTCTATATTTGTGATCTAGTAGTTATAGTAGAATCTGGTGGTAGATATTAGTAGTGAGATTCATCTCAAATAATTTCGTTTGGCTGAATAAGCTTGTAGTCAAACTTGGTGCCATTTTTTTTAGTCACCGGAGAGAGACTGGTACTTCTGAAGTGCAGTTCATCTACTCATTTCAATAAGGAAGGAATCTAGATGGCTGATTTTTAAATGCCTGAAGTTAGGTGAGAGGAATATCACCCAAAGTGCCCCAGAAAGACTAAGCAAGGTAACTTGGATATCTACTGTTAGCGGTGGAATTATTTATCAACACAGACTCTTGGTGGTTTAAAGTCAGGATAACAGACCCATGTTTGTATTTGTGGCTTCTGTTTTTTAGGAGATACAAATTTTCTGTGGAAGATACTGGAGAATTTAAATGCTGTCCCAGCTGCATGAAAATAGGCTAGGTTAGGAGAAACAGAGAGAAAATTAGTAATATACTCTGTCTGTGGAGTCTGTCTTTCATTAATAACAGGTGTGAATCACTGCAGCTTTGAAGGAAAATGTTTACCTGATGGTAAGCCCCGGACTCAGCTACAGCCTGGGAAAGGCGGCCTCAGGAGCTGCCTACTGAGCACCAGAAACAGCTTCTCTGGTTTGTGCTATCAAACATCCTTACAGAGGACTGTGGCAAACAAATTCACTTTCTTACCACATTTTAATGACTCAGACACCACTATGGGCCTGGAGCGGCATGCAGTGGCCCGCCACATGGGTCTGGGTCCTAGAGAGACACAGTAGCAGGGGTTCCCGTAACTTATCACATGTTTTCCAAGCCATCCTCAAGTGGCCTTTGTTACAGCCTCTTCTTATCTCATCCTTCCTAAAAGTTTTCTTTTCCCACACCCATTTGCAGTGCACACTTTACCAGGAAATATCATGAATAAATATGATAGCCAAAAAGTTAAGTTATAGTAGTCGTAAAAAAAAATAGATTACATAAATCATGGACGATTTGATGTCTCTTCAAAGTATAACAATGTTCTGATCTGAAGTTCAAATAAATTATTAGGATGTCACTAGTCTTTTAAGAAGGCCTCAATAACTTTCTAGTGCCTTGATAACAGGTTTAGTTTTCCCCTGAAAGTTGGAGACAGTTGCAAATTTTCTAATGGATTAGTTAGGCTCATCGCTTTAGAATTTAAAGCCACCTTGCCATCGACTATATGGGATTTGATTCGCTTATTACAGAAAAAGACAGTTAAATCATCCAAAGAAAAGCCTGGATTGCTGTTCCAATCCATGTTGCATCCTCCTAATATAACAACTTCAGTGTTTTATCTATTTGACTGGGAGGGAAAAAAGCCTACAAAGCCAAAGATTTTAAGTCTGAATTAAGGAGACAGGTATTGCATAGGAACATTGATTTGTTATGAGGAGTAGATAGAAAAAGATTACATTCTAAACTCATATTTTGTGAATTAAGAGGGCAAAATACAACAGATATTGATCTCTGCACATAGGTAAACAGCAGTTGCAAATACAAATTGCTATTTCACAACACCATTCATGCAACGTGTCCCAAGGAGCTTTACTTGCTATCAATAAAAACCCAACAAAACTGCTACTGAACTAGATAAGCCTTAGAAAACAGATGTCTTTTAAGTAGTATTAAAGTCAGAAAGCCAGCTGCTTGGGCCCAGCCAAAGGCTGATGCAGGATTTGAGAAAGGGAAAAGCATCTGTCTTTAAGTCGCTGTCTTATCTGGGATTAGCAAAGGCCAGGTAATGGCTCGCTGCCAGTAAACCTACTCTGCTGAGATGGGGAAGGGGACAGATGGAACAAATCTCTCGGATTCTCCCGTACTTCTCCAGACTGCTACCACGGGCAACATCTTTTTATATTACCTAAACCGCTAGTCATAAGGACAGAACCCAACCCTAAAACAAAAGTGGGATGAAGCAGAACCACCAATTCGAGGGCCAGGGGTGGAGTGAAACACAGATCCCTTGAGAGGCTTTGGGACCCCCAGGTCCCAAAACTGTGCTACATCCCCTTGGCACTGCTTGGCAAGATGTTGTTTGTACTAGAGAAGAGTTTTAACACCCCTGCTCCCAGGCTGCTGCTGTTGAAGTATTCCGCCACCAGCCTGTATGGGTTTTGTGTAATCTATCGAGCCAAGAAGGAAAGTGCATATGTATGTAAAGGATTTTGTTTGACTGAGTGGTGGATTTCCTACATCAAATGAAATAGTACTATGCCTATGTGGAAAGGTATCAGTATTGGCTGGTCTTTTTGTTATTTTGGCTGGTCATGGAGTGACTGATAATTTGTCCTACCCTGCTCCCCTCCTTACACCTGTCACTTCTCTCTGCCTTCTCTGTCCGCTTCCCTTCCGTCACATTTCTTTCTACTTAGGCTATTTTGTTTTAAGTAAACCTCAGTTCTTACAAAATAATGCATATATACATACGAACCAAGATGAAATTAACAGTATGTTGGCTGGTCTATTTGTCATACTTCCCTTTTTTTCATGTTTATCTTACCCATCAGATGAGATATTGAGAACAGGGACTATCTGTGATGGTGTTTGTTGTGAAGAGGACGGAGTAAAGAGGGAAGGTGAAAACTGGAACAGACACAAGATAATTTGAACACAAAGAAAATGTGTTTTGCAAATGAAAAAAAAAAGGAGAAAGAAAGGGGGTAAGAGCAGGAGTGGGACAGATGAAATATGAGGAAAGAAAGCCTTTGAGGCTAGTGCGCTGTTTTGCAAAATAATCTGTTTCAAACTGTCATTAGTTTTGATAGAATATTAGGGGGTATTTGTGAGTCAAGCTTCCAAGACTGACTGGTAACATCTGCTTTTTATGAGTCTCTAGCACTCAACAACAGCCCGTTACATGCTGCGGAGATTCATACACATTCATAAGATCATGATCACTTCCCACATGCCAGAAGTTCTGAATCAGCTACTAGCAGAAAAAAGAAAAGAGTCTAGTATCATAATAACTGAACTACGCTGTGAAACTGTATCACAGAGAGATAAACCTTTTGCTATCTTGTCTGTTCTTAAGCTTAGCTAATGGCATTGCTTATTCTTGGCCGTTTGAATGACTGATAGCATTCAAAAGTAATACAAGTGAAAATTGCTATTTCTTAAAGGGAAATTTCACACCTATGATGTTGTCACTGTGAATCAATTTAAAGCTAAGTGCAAACATTATGTGTTTGGCTGAGCTGTGTTTCTGGATGCAGAATATCAAAGCCTCCAAGACTTTGGGATAAAAGAGCTGCTGAAAAGATCAGCGGTAAATCTATTTGGATGTGTTGTTTGTCCAGCTTTCCCAGCGGGTGTGTGGCAGAAGCAAGAACTAAGACATGTGTGAGCAGGATCGGAGTCAGGATTGGAAGCAGTGCAGAGAGGAAGACCAAGCCACAGGCAGAAAAAAGGGGTCCGGAGGGAAGGCAAACCTGTAGGTTGACTTGTTGAGATAATGGCCATGCAGCCTTAAGGATGTTATGTACTCCATAGCTTCCACAGCAGGAGCTCTGATAACCGTTTCCAGGAGCTATGCCTGTCAATTTTTTCCATTGAGTTGTGACGAATCATCACACAGTGATGTGTGCCAAATGTCACCACCGGTTCATTTCATTGTAAATTTGTGACAGGTTACTGGAAGCAGGAAGTAAAAGACAGCCAAATAGAAAATGAGAGTCAGCATTCGTGTGTCTGATGTTGGTTGATAAGACAGCAAAGCATAACTGCTTAACCTAATGAGAACTGCACAAACTGCTTAGGTTGAGGGAGGTGGTTCTGCCCCTCTACTCCACCCTGGTGAGACCCTACCTGGAGAACTGAGTCCAGCTCTGGAGCCCTCAGCACAGGAAAGACACGGACCTGTTGGAGTGGGTCCAGAGGAGGGCCACAAAAATGATCTGAGGGCTGGAGCACCTCTGCTGTGAGGACAGGCTGAGAGAGCTGGGGTTGCTCAGCCTGGAGAAGAGAAGACTCTGGGGACACCTTATTGTGGCCTATCCAGTACTTAAAGGGAGCCTACGGGAAAGATCGGGACAAACTTTTTAGCAGGGTCTGTTGCAATAGGACAAGGCGTAATGGCTTTAAACTAAAAGAGGGAAGGTTCAGACTAGATACAAGGAAGAAATTCTTTACTGTGGGGGTGGTGAGGCACTGGCCCAGGTTGCCCAGAGAAATGGTGGATGCCCCATCCCTGGAAACATTCAAGGTCAGGCTGGACGAGGCTCTGAGCAACCTGATCTAGTGGAAGATGTCCCTGCTCATGGCAGGGGGGTTGGATCAAATGGCCTTTGAAGGTCCCTTCCAACACAAACTATTCTATAATTCTATGAAAACTATTCTATATTAAAGTTACTTCACAAATATTGATCTGGGAGCTGCATTATAGGCCTTGATGTTTTCCAGTTGTAGGTGATGATTTAGTTTAAATTTATGAATAGGAATGTGAAGACAGAAGCAGCTATCACAAATCTTGAGTTCCAAGGCTATTCTATCCTTTTTTCACAAAGAAGAAATCTGTCTTTTTGGAAAACTTGCAGTGTGATTTTATTTTTGGATGAAAAAAATAAATCAACACGTGCATAATATTAAGTTGTATGGGGCTTTAAATGAAATTAAAAGAAGAAAGTATTAAAAAAGTCACCTGCTACCTGGTGTATGATGTATGCAATTCTTTCATTATTGCTGCAGATATAAATTTTTTTGTCAGAAGGCAGAAAAGGCAGAAAAGTTTTTGAGAAGACGTGTTTAGGCACTGAGTCTTTGCTTTTAAGGGATCTTTTGAGATCTTAAGAAGCAGTTTTACATTCGTTGTGGTATTATCTTTGCTCTTTGCTGTGAAATGCAGTAATAATGCAGTTTTAATTAGCCTTTGAAAATGGCAGTTTTCAAACGGGAATCTACAAGGAGGCTTAAAATCCTAAAAAATTAAGGCTGCTGATTTAATTATAATGGTGTATTGCTTGAAGAATTAATACAAGCTAAGTGTTCGTCTAATTCATGAGATTAAGGAGTCACAAAATGCCCCCTCTTACGGTTTGCATTTTGTGTGGGAATCACGCATATTTTAAGTCCCACTGGAAGTGGCTACATAGAAATGAACAAGAAAAAATCTCTCTTTTCATTGCCCATGTCTAGAATCCCTTTCTACGATATGAAGAGCTTCAGCAATGATAGCCAACAAATATAAACTTTTCCTTGCAATTGCTTCTACTTCCAAGATGAACTTGTGTGGAACCAACCGAATGCTGCACGCTGCAAAGGAGGCAAGGATTTTTAAAGGTCTAGACAAGATAAGCCACAAGATGTGTGATATCTTTTCTTTTTTTTCCTCAATGGAACTACAGAAGTCTCAGAAATGTTTCATAAATGTGTGAAACAAACACAATTTTGAAAAATACTCCTCAGGTGTACAATATTACTGTGTTGCAATAATCTAATTGTCCAAAACAGAAAAACATTGTTTTGCTGGGATGAGTGAGTGTTGAATGAAAACTTGTATATTTTTCAGAGCTGAAAAAGACTCATAGCCTCATATTGCAGCTGACAGAAAGGAAAATAGAAAAAAACCATGCTCAGTGAAGCTCCAGCACAGTTCAGCTTTCACCACCCTGATAGCTTTAGCGCCTGTAAACAGATAAAAGAACACTCTTTCTGAGTGCAAGAAACAAACCCGGTTACATCTGTAAATAAATGGGAGATTTTAGAAATTAAATGAGAATTTTATTTAATTCAAACAGCTATTAGAAGGATTCATCTATATGTACATACGGCACAATCTCCCCACAACTAAAACCTCTTAGCAGATATTATTAGGTAGAATTCAGTTCAAAGTAGGTTGTTAGTATACAGAAAAATCCCTCTACAAACACAAATGTGGTGGTTATCAGACACGACAGGAGTTTTCTTAAAAGCATTGCCATCTGTAGTATTTAGCAAGGATAACAGCACAAGAAAAAGCTTTTTATTTAGAAATTCTGTCTTTTTTTTTTTTTTTGGAATATGACAAGTATTCTTTTTAGCATTTCAAGTGGCAAACCTTAACCCAAACTTATACCTCGTTTTAAGTTATAAAAATGAACTTACTTGTTTTAGTTGTGTGCTATTCATTTTCTGTGGAAGTTGGCAATTTTAAAGTTATTGATTTAAATAGCAGCATTTAAAGGCAGTGCAATTTGCAAACATTTCCAGCAGCTAAGTTAGGACTTGGAAAGAATGTTGCAAGCTATAATGAAAATTCCAGTTTCTCTCACTTCTTATCATGTTGTCACATTCTGCATTCTTGAGGCAGACTGAAAATCATTATGCAGCCTTTATGACACAGGCACTATTTCGCCAGGAAGTATAGTGCCATCATTTTAACAGCAGAGCTTTTATACTGTACTATACTCATTGGTGTTTTTTTCAGCAAGGATTTACAAACATTCCTACCTGCATATTAGGCCAAGATATAACCCTAACACACAGTTTCCAAACAGAAACAGAATAAAGGGCAGGCTAAGCAACAGCTGTAAGTACCTGTCTCATGCAAAGAGGAAAAAAATAGTCAACGCTTGCATCCCCAAAGGTGCTGAGGCACCTCATTTTCTGCTTTGTTTAGTTCAGTGGTAGTCAACAGCAGACAGAACTGAAACCTGAGAAAGAAGTCTGTTTTAGGCTAGTGCTTATTCCTATTTGATGCAATAAGGAAAAGCATATGAGGACCAAAGCTCATTCAGGTGTGCTGACAGTGGAAATTCTTTACAGACCACCAATTTCATGATCAGTGAGCCCTTGCAAAAGCAGATATTCACACTCGAAAAATGTGTAATCCGTATTATCTGGCAAATAAAACAAACCCTAAAATGAACAGTCTTTCCTTTTCCTATACAGTTTTTTTTCACTGCTGTGCATTTGCCCAGGCTAGGTATTTTAAAACTAATGCACCAGACCTGCTGACTGTCATGTTACTCTTATGTTAGGAAGTTACCCAACTTCAGTGATTTACGAGAAATATTTGTAGGCACGTCTTTGCTGCAGGATCAACCAGGAGGCTCAGCACACGGGTTAGCCCCACAGACGAAAGGAAATACTGGAAGCTACACGAGTTACCCTCGCTTGAAGAGAGTGACCCCAGCCCTGTGGGGTGCTGGGACTTTTGGAGTCATATCTTTTGTTCCATATTTTTGGGGTCATACCTTTCGGATCATATCTTTTGTTTTGCTGCGTACACCACAGCGAGTGTGAAGGTTGCTGGGAGAATGTGACTCGCCTTTGAGGCCACAGAGGAGAGAGCTTTGGAAAGGCAGTGAAGGACAAAGCGCACAGGAGTATTTTACTCAAGGTACTGCTTCTAAAGAAGCCAATGACAGTGAAAACGCAGCCCGTGCTCTCAGCCAGGCTACCTAACCCGTGTTCAAAGGAGCTTTCTATTTGGGTGCCTAGCCTAGTGCCTCGGACAGGAGAAGTAAGCAAAGAAACCCCACAAACAAATAATCGTGACTAAATAAACTAAAAAAAATAAATAATAAATCCTTAAATCCCAAATGAAATAATGCATTTTGGTCTGAATCCAGAAATTATAGCCTGCTGTATCTGTGATTGTAACTACCGGTTTATTTGGTTGATGGTGACAGTGGTTCCTGTAAGGGAACACGCACTGCTATAAATTCATAAGTAGATCCCCTTATATGTGTGTCTTTTGAACATGGGCTGCGGAGTCTTGATATCCAAATGAGCTTCAAAATGGGAACAAATGTTAAGAAACTGGGAATGTTTGCTGCCAGTGAATTAACTCATTAAGAAGTATGATTTGTTAAATTGGGTTCAGTGTAAAGAAATAAATGAATTTGCTTAAATCACTGTCAGAGAAAAAATACCTAACATTTATTAAGTATTTGAACAAATGTAGGCACTGTTTGGAATATCCCGTTTATAAGATAGTGATGATAGGTGAATACTGGAAAACTTCTGCAAACTGTTCACATGTTAATGCTTTGTTTTGACTTTATTTATACTCCTTTTGTAACACTTTTCACAGATTCTTTGCTGGATCCAATTACTATTAAAATACTGCTTTGGGCTAATTTTTTTTTAAGCAAACATTGCAAAACACTTGTGTAAAATTAACAGTGAATTTTATATGCAAGTATTCACACTTAAAGATTTCTATTTAGCAGTATGTTCATCTGTCACAAAATAAAAACAAAGCTTCTGCAGATGTGCAGAACAATATTCGGCAAATACTTTAAAAAACAAAATTGTTTTAGGTAAATAGTATCTTCTTTAGCAGAAAACTCAGAAAAAACCACTTAATATTATTTTCATAAAAAAATCAACAAATTTGAGTGCACATATCTAAGCCAATGCAGGTGTTTCTTTCACTGGCTGATTGGCTGACACTCATTTCTCATAGTCCTACTTACGTAGATGCTTAAAACCTGTTGTGCAAACACTGGTGGCTGCTAAGCCCAAGTTGAGCTCAATCTTTCAGGTGGAATATTGGACCTCCGTGCACCTCACTGAATCACAACAGGGTTTTGGTTTTGAGCTGATCTTTCGTGAAAGATTAGGGGGAAAGCAAGCTCAAGGTCAGTGGCAATATTAAGTCCTACTTAAGTTAGCTTCCGAAGTAGTTATACAAGGAGTGTCTGTCTGTGCCGGGGTGCTTCTGGAATTCTTCCCTTACGGTGTTTCCGTATACATACAATAGTGTTAGTCGATAATGCAGATCAGCTTTATTAGTTAGGTAAAAAGAAAGTAGGTATGATGCCTGGTAATTGCCATACTAGTCACAACATACAGTGAAAAGCACCATGTGTCAGCACCCTGATCTAGAAGTGACATGGGTCCCTCTCTTGTGCCTGGATGAAACGGGTCATGTAAAATTCTTTGAAATATTACCTGACAAATGGCTGATTACATCCGATAGATCCTTTATCTGAACAATAGATAGCATCGTGGTGGAGACTAGTACTGTAGCCTGGCAGCAGCAGTGTTTGGAATTTGCAAGAGAAGTGGGATTATTGTTTCGTACGGCGCAAAGCAGCATTTTTTTTTTTTAATACACCTGATGAGGGAAAAAAACACCCCAGAAAGAATGAATAGAGGAAATTATAACTTTAATTACTCTGCCCCTACCAGACAGAGAAAAAATTAAAAGTTACTCATTAATGTTCTCTATGAAAACTGAAATGGGTAATGGTAGGTACCCTATCAGCTAATTCTCAGTGTTTCCTCAGATTAGAGGAATCTGTCAATCACAGAACATGGAGAGCAACACTTCTATTCACATGGGAGACGAAAGGGTTTCAGGAAAGAGGATGGGAAACCTTAGCAGCCTGGACTGGAGGACTGTGAGGTCCTTCAGCTCAAGCTTTTCTTGAGCCTAGAACCAATTGCTGGCTGACAATACACATGTAAGGTTACTCTTGTGTGATTAAAAGTTATTCTTCAGTGTCGAGACTTTCTCTGCTTCATATATTTAGTGTCCCCATTCAGGCTTTTCTGGCCAAGGCATTCACTGTAACTTTTGCAAACACAATAATTAATTTTTCAACCAGATTATTGTTTCTTTAACGAATAATTAAAACCAAAGGCCTGTGTGAAAACGATTGTAGATCCTGGGGAAACCAGTGAGCCTAGATTCTTCACCTAAAATACGGAGACAAGCTTTTAAATTTGGTTAATAAAACCAGGCCTTTTGCTTTCTATGCACGTACTCTCTTTACTGAAGGGACGAAGCAAAGGTAATCTTTGGGATTTGGATCATGAGTGTCTGTCTTCACTGAAAGACTGCTTGCAACATGTCATGCAACGTTCCTCACCTTACTTGGCAGAATAATGCAATCCATGCTGGCTATCCCACTGCTGGATAAACTCCCCCCGTTGACCCCTCTGCTCGCCAGCCTCCACCCCCAGGTCTGTAAACTAACCGTATCTGTGCTGAACGGCCGAGCCAAGCCCTCACAGCAGGGGTGGAACGGGTTTACCAACTCTTGAAAGCAGATCGTCAACGTGGTTTTACTGTAGGGGCAAAATTGCTGAATATTTATGGAGCATAACTTTAGCCAATTGTTCAGAAGCTCCAATGTACAAGCCTCTAAAGACTGGAAAAGGAAAATGGCTGTCTCAAACTGAGAAAGGTCCCCCCAAACCAAAATCTGTAACTGTTTTCTTTTACAAAAAAGGCAACTATGCTCCAGTTCCAACAGCTGTAAACAACATCAGAAATAGTTCAGGCATACCACTGTATAGAATGAAATCATAGGCCACAAAAATTTCTTATGTTTTATATCCTGAGGGTAACAGCATAAACACAATAATGCTTTGCAATTATGCAATGCCTTTGAGCTGAGGAGCTCAAAATGTTTTACAAAGGTGGGTAAGAACTACACTTTTGAAAGACTTACAAACAACAGTGGGGAGCCTTCCATGCAGAGCTATGTGAAAAACTGATTATTTTCTCTATGGTTCTCTGGCTGAAATAAAAAAACAGAACCAAAATGTCGGTTTGGGTCAATAGAAGGCTAATTTTTTATTTCCTTGGTGAAGATCAAGGTCACACAAATTCATTTTTTTCATCTAAAATAAAACATTCTATTTTATTTTGCAAGTCAAAATCCTTTTCTAATATATCCTTTATTCAGAATAAGTTTTAAAAGCAAATCAATAATGTTCTATTTTTAGAAATACTGACATGATTGACAGTTTTGCCTGTTTATCTCATTTTGAGGTCTTTTTTGAATTTGATACAAATTCATTAAATATTTCTGTTCTCCTTCTTAATTACTGCAGCTCTGTTCTGCTCTCCTCCCATTTATGTCATTAATACCTCTACATCCTAACTTTACACCAGTATCTGGTCCCACTGTGTAATGATTGATGTAACAATTCAATCTGAAAGCAGTGCCATGATGCCTGAAATACACTTAATTGCACTGCAAGCCAGGCCAAGCTTGCAGGGGATGGATGGAGTTTCAAGGCAAGCAATAACTCTAGTTATTAAGAAGCTGTGGGTGATGTTGATAGTGAAGGCTATCCATATTGGGAATCATTCTTAACATAAAATGAAGTATCTGAAATAATCCTTGTTAATCTTCTTAAAGTCTGATACAATTAAATTAAACAAGATATGGGAGAAAAAAAAGCCACGAAGAATTTGACTGAATTGTGTTTCATTAACGTGAATTGTGTTTCATTAACGTGATTTCATGTGTTTCATGAAATTTCCATGTTTTTTTACTCTAGCTGTAGAGTAGATGGGAAACTGGAAAAGAAAAAGAAAAAGGAAGAGGGAAAATAAACTCTTTTGTTCTCCAGCTTCCAGGAAAGCCTTGCTGTTGGCCTAGAAAAACCTCAAGCATGTAAGCGTGACCACTATTCTTCTATTGTACTCTGGGAGTACGGGCTGTGCCCAGCTGTAGCTGTAGCTCTCTCCACTTCAGAAAATTTAATGGCAGAGGCTCTGGAAATGAGTATGGCATCTAACATTTGTGAGCTAAAGTTCTTAATTTTAGCTAAGTCTTTCCTAATTCTAAATAAACTGACATCCACTAGGATATTGCTTCTGATGGCTTATGCTCAAGTACAGTATTTGACCATATAGTGTTGTCCTCGAGTTATCCCCTCCAGACTTAAGCTTTGGAACAATTAAAGACATTACTGTTAGGGAATCAATCACAGCTTTTACATGAGGCCTAGTGCCAGCTGTAAGACATGAGGAGTTTATTCTGGACAGAAATTATAGCTAAGGACTTGGAAGGAGTGAGTGTTAAATACAGGAAAGAGCACAAAGGGTGGAGAAAGGAAAGACCCTTAATGAAGGAGTCATCTGAAACAGGGAAAGCTTTCTACTTTGTCTGTTGGTAATACGTGGACTAACATATGTGCAAATGTAACTATACACACAGACACACACTGTATTGGTACACTGATTGGATTTTCGGACGTGTACAGAGATCTCAAAAAACTTTCTCCAAACTGAGCACCTCTTAGTGCACAGGGAGGAAGCAGCAAAAAATACAGACCTGTGATATAAGGGATCAACTTATCAGACATTCTTGCAAACAGCTTTCTTGCCATCTAAATGTCATGAGGTTAAGACAAGTCTAACGACTACGAACAACCACAGCTACTGAATGCTATCAGCGATTCTTATTTCTTCAGAGTCCGATAATGTGAAGACAGAAGGTTTTCCATAGTATTTCCAACTTCCCTTGTCTACTCACATCTAAAAATGCAGAGAAAGAGAGAATTACTTTATTTTTAACTCCAAGAATCCCTATAAGATTTGGACTTGGGTCAAAGGTATTGCAAGGTCATTTTCATTGTGCAGATTGTTTTTCTCATTATAAGGTTGTGATATAAGAGCAATCTGATTTTTCTTTTTCCTCAGGCTGCTTGGTAAGTCTCTTTTCTGAGAATTCATCTCTGTAAGCCATACTGGAGAATGTATTATTTGTGACTACATATATAGATATGAAAGATCAGAATATGTTTCGTTACTAATATTCATGTTTCAAAGAGCAGATCCAGTCAAGATGCACCACTTCACTGTTCTCTTTTGTAGGAAAGTATAATGTGTTTGTGGTTAAATATCCTCAGAAGATTCCTCCTCTTCTTTTTTTATAGCTTTGTTTCATATTTCCCACAGCCATGAAAGACCACACAAATATAATATTCCTGTAAAAATGAATAACACAGTATCACAGAAATTATCTTAGTTCATTTAAGCACAGAACAGTTGTCAAAGATGGTATTCATTTTTAATGTGAACTATTTATTGTGTCGTTTTCTCTTGTCTTCAAGAAGAAAATGAAATGATGCTTTATTTTAAAAATTAAAGAGGGAATGCTAGTAACAGTTTGTATTGCTCTGTATGGAACCAAAATTCTTCTGTAATCTAGGAATAAAAAAATAATTATTTACCTAAGAAATAAAGAGTCTTCCCACTGAACTAATACTGCTCAGTGAATTATAGAGCAGGATAAATACTGTAAAAATCCCAAGCATATTCATACATTTTTAAGAAGTACCATAGTTGTGATCACATTCTTTTTATATCCTGTTTCCAAAAATACTCCAGCAACAGTATTTTCTGGCAGGAACATGCATAAAAATAGCCAAAGTTAGCATAACTATTGCAGAATGTGTGTGGAAAGAAAATTTTAATTTCATTTTGCAAGCTTTTTTATATAAAATACATTTCCTGGACTCAATAAAGTACTTAGGCAGATGCTTAAGTCTCATTATTTTCAAAATGTATGCTAAAATATTCTCTTCTGGAGTTGAGAAATAACTTGAAAGTATGATATTACTCTAAAGTTTAATTAATTTATTAGAAAGATGCATTCTATATCTGTAGATAAAACTGGAACACAGACAGTACTGTAGGGGAAGGGATAAAACATGGAAACTAGGTGTCACATGAACTTTTGTCTTCCATTCAAAATTAATTTAATTCTGAAAGTCTAAGTCTCATAATGGACTTGCAAACAAGCCACAAATGAAGATTTTTTAAAGAGAATTACTCAGGAGTTAAGTTTAAAAAACATAAATTTTGATATATTCAGTTTGTGAGCAGGCAAAAAAATCATAACAGTTATTTATGATGAGTTTTTTTATCTATTAGTTAACAAATTATCTGCTTATAAAGAACAGAGGATTTTCGTCCATTAATAAGTATTGGTAATCTTTTCTGCATTGTGTTTTTCAAATAAAACATATACTACTGTTGTTTTTAAAAGGTGTGTGGAATTAACTCCAAGGTTTTCTTCTTTGGTAGTGATGAGTCAAATTGCTGTTTAAGGGCAACTGCTGTCTTGTTTAAATTCCTGATTAACCACATTCAGATTTTTGATATTTCTGGCATTTTTATTACTGTGTTTTTTTTCTGCTTTAAACAAAATTACTCCGATTGTTAGCAGATTCATTCTGGTGATAGCCAGCGGTGACCAAGGCCAACTCAGGCCAAGGCTGCAAGTACATAACATAAATGGTTTGGGGCCTTGTCAAGGCCTGCTCAAGTCGTTAGTTCAGCCAATACCTGTTGAAGTCAACAGAAAATCTTCAAATAGACTTTGGCTATATTCCTAAGAAAGGAGAAGCTGTATTTTTCTGGGAATTATGACTGCACTGAGGACTGAAATAGTCAGTGGGCGACATATCTCCGAGTTCCTCGTTCTCTGAAGTCACCACATTCTTTAACTGAGACTCATTTCCCTGATAAGTTCATTACTTTTCTTGGTAGATCATTCCATTTTTATTACAAACAAACAGTATTTTAAAATATTTTCTAAAAGTCATAGAATTGACTAAACTATCTATTCATTACCGTTTTGTTATACAGTCTGTATTTGTATCAGACTTACTTCAGTTCTTATATTCTGGAAAAAAAACCACATTAATTTCTACAGTGTGACAGAAATGGTCACCCTCTCAGGGCTACTAAGTTCTGTAATTCCCAGGCTTTCTTGTTATGTTTAGGTGTGGGTACCATACAGACTTCTCTCTGTTGCTGTTCGCTCTCTTTTCCTTCCTTCCTCCCTCCGTTCCTTCCTTCCTTCCTTCATTCGTCCCTTCCTTCCTTCCTTCCTTCCTTCCTTCCTTCCTTCCTTCCTTCCTTCCTTCCTTCCTTCCTTCCTTCCTTCCTCCTTCTTCTTTATTCATGAAGAAAAAGTGTAGACAATTTCTTCTTTTCGTTTTTGTGCAATGGTAACAATTATTGCCTGATATCTTTCTCTTTTTTTTTCGTACTGATCAATATGATATTCCTCCTGTGAAAGCAAGGATCTGCAGATCTCAAAAACTGAAGGACTTTTAAAATAACCCGCTATAAATCTCTAGTGTTTAGTTAACCATCAAAGTAAGGAAAACACAGGGCAGGCTTTTTAAAGCAAAGCAAGTACACAAGCCATGGCCTTTGGGATATTTTCCCATGATTTGCTCATACTGGAATTTTCAAGTTGAAATTCAAAAGCTGAGAATATCTTATTTCCTGCTACTCAGGGTGGAATAAAAGCTTCCCATGTAAGCATTCTCAGTAAGCAAAAATATCTATAACTCTGTATAGCTACTACTGCATTCTCGAGTTCCACAGCGTTATGTTTTTGCAGACCTTTTTTATGTTTCAGATTCTGAACAGTCCTAAATGGTTTCAGCCATCATATAATTTAACACTGAGTCATTCCCCATTCCTACAAGAAACCTTCTCTTATGCATGATTATATATTGTGAAAATGGATAGGCTAATTTTGCAACATGAATTTTCTATGGTAGCTGTTCTGCTACTATTTTAGTCTGTTTTTAATGATATACTCACTGCAACAGCCCTCTTATATACAATTACAATTTTGAAAAGTGACTAACTTTGGCTAAAATTATATACATCAACCCAGACTCTCTCCTGTGGAAGAGTGTGCGCAAACGTTTTTTGTGTGGTTTTAGAGCTAAACAAAGATGTTTGAAAGAATGTGTCACACTACAGGTATTACCATTAGGTAGAGGTGGAAATGAGAGGGCTCTGACAGTTTCTCAACAGTCAAATGTTTCTTTCACCCTTGCCCACTTGTTTTAGTTTCTAAGCAGACATGCAGCTGAAAAGAGTGGAGCTGCTTTGGATTTATATAAGACAAGTTGTGGGTGCAGAAGGTCTGTTTGCCCCGCAGTAGCCAAGAGTCCACTTTTATTTCTGCATGCCTAAATAAAAAATAGGTTTTGCTGTTACTGTCAAATTTACCAAAAATAAAATTAATCTTAAACCTCTGCCCTGTTTTCACTTCGTATCTCTCAACCTGGAGTAGAGAAAGAATGGACACTTGGTAGCCAACTTTTGCTTGGTCAGCAAAATGGAAGGTTAAATTAGCAGAGTGACGAATACTGAACCAGTTAAGCTGAAAGAGAAAAGACATATTAACTGGGCTAGTAGATGCTGTACAGCACCCAACTTAAAGATGCAGTGAGGAGGATAAATGTTCTTAAAGAAGAGAGTCCCCTATTCTCAAATTTGTCAATAGGTCAACACAAAAGCTGCTACATGTTGAGGAGCAATGCATGAAAGAAAGAGAAGAGGTTAGGCAGACGAGAGAAGCACAAAAAGCTTCTGTGTTGGAACTTCTTTTCTTTCTACAAAGGAACAGCTTTGGATCGTCCCCATGTGGAGGATGATAGAGATAAGAAGCTCTCTGGTGGTAAGCATCTGGGATGGGAGGGAAGATCATAGGATGTTGTGGGATTCTCTTTGTTTCTTTCTTTAACTGTGTATGTCTCCGCTGCTTTTTGAAGCTTTTCCAAACCCCAAGGCTTCTGAGGTTCTTGCATCACTCATTTTAACTTTTTTTTTTTTTTTAAATGTAACAATGTCAGAGCAATGTGTATATGTGTTAACACAGGAGAATATCAGTGTTGGGCCTCTAATTAGATTCATATTCATATTGAAATTTTAAAAAGTCCCCAGCGCGAATGAGCTACAGTAATGATTACTTCCCTCCTGATGGGAAAAGATAGCAGTTGTTGATCTGTGTACTAGTCCTGAGCCAAGAATATCCATAGATTCAAGTTTGATTGAAGCTCAAATAGATTGTGACATAATGAACTTGATTCTTCAGTGCTGCCTTGAACGAACCAAAGCTCCCCCACGAAGTTTCAGACCGTGTCTTGGGAGACCCTTGGAAACTTACTGTATGTGTGGTGGTGGTGGTGTCTGAAACCAAGTTAGAGTCCTCAAATCAAAGTCTTTTGTACCAGAAGACGCTGTACATTACTGGAGAATGACCAAGAAAATATTGGAGTGCTGCCATGTAAGTCAAGAGAGAGAGAAACATGTTAACGGAGACAATTTGCTGCAGGGAACTACTTGGGAATGGTTTAGGGGGTGGGAGGAAAGTTTAGGGCACAAGGGAACAAACCCAAACATGCCTTATATTTATTCAGCACTCTGTAGGCCATTCTCCAGTGGCCTTACCTTTAATGTTGAACATTTAAATTTTTTTTGGTAGACAAACGGGAGCTGAGTAAATGTTCTATTTTCAAGGTCTCTGCTCATCCCACTCATCATGTATTCTTTGATCAGTGGGAAGCTGAAGTAAAGGCACTGCTTTAGGGCCTGATCCAGAAAGCTAGATAATTTTATTTACACAAATAGATACAGACAAATGTACGCTAACGGGTAGGGGCTGTGCATGGTCATATTTGAAAGATAACTTAGGAAGTGTTAACTTGTCTGTATGTGAAGGCTTTTCAGACAACACTTTTTGCTAACATGGAGATAGAAAAAACAAGTAAAATTTTAAACTAATTATCAGCATGGATGGGAAAGGAATCATACATTTGACATCTGATTTACAGGCAATTAATACAGCAATTTGTTGAAAACTGTGTTGAAGAATATTATTTTCTTTTAGTATCTCTGATGCTTCTAGTGATCTCTAGCCAGAGAACAGGATTTGAAATTAGAGTTCAAAATCCAGTGATTTTTTTACACTTTCTTCCATGAGAAATCAGGTTTTTCTCAGCCAGTTGGTCGGACTTGCTGTCTGTTAAAATGACAGTTATTGAAAAATGGGCTCTTTTTCCCTCTGGGACTTAAAAGGGGCTATAATTTCTCAGAAAGCCTAATTAAGTGTGAAATTTTGAAATATGTTGGAATATTCCTCCAACTTAATTTTGCATTGAGATGTGCATGTGTAATATAATATATCTTCATAAAGTTTAAACAAAGGTTGATAGATTAAATACAAAAGCAGTTTAGAATGTCTCATCAATCACGAGAAAAAACATGGCAAAACCTTGCTAGTTTAGTTTATTAAACCAAAGTTTTGTGCAAGACTTCACTTGTATAGACAATTATTTTCATAAAAGCTGCTTTTAC
Source organism: Pluvialis apricaria (assembly GCA_017639485.1). Taxonomy (NCBI): domain Eukaryota; kingdom Metazoa; phylum Chordata; class Aves; order Charadriiformes; family Charadriidae; genus Pluvialis; species Pluvialis apricaria. Next base: position 7,509,883 of record CM030010.1, read on the forward strand.
TTGGATTGCGATGAACAAAATGCTCACAAGATTAAGGCACTTCAGTGGTCATTGATGAAGTCTAAGGTTTGAGTTCAGCTTAGGAACACACCTCTATGGCTTGTGCTTTGTATGGAAAAACCGCAGCTCTTCTCCATCTCTGTTTTCTGCTGGCTTGCCTGCATTTTCTATGATGCTACCATATACCAGGAGGTGCTTTCCTACCTGTAGAAGTTGGTTTCACCATCTAAAGACTATAATTGCTTTGTTTATGTCTGGAATAGCATAGGTAAGATCCAGAACTGCAACTTCTTCTGGGTACAGTTTACTTTTTTTTTTTTCAGTGCCAGTAGCTGCAAGTTATTCTAAATTATAACTTGTACAATGTTTTACACTATCCCTGGCTGTTACATCACCACGGAGTGTAGCTGTAATAACTGATCATTTGCCACATACAGTGACATGACTGGCTAAATATCAAAGTGATCTTTCAAGATTTAAGGCTATCTGCAATGAAACTATAAACTGTATAAATTCAAGGGAATTATGCATGCCTGCAAATGAATATGATTTACAAATACATGGGTCATAATGGGTGATAGGAAATATCAAAAGATTAATAAAATGTTGTAAATGAAATGTGAGATAAAATGTAGAAGAGCTGACATTTGCCATGCCTGTTTCTTGGTGTCTTTTTTTTCCCCTCTTGTTTTTCTACTTTTTTTCAGTCCTCTCCATCGATTGCCCTAATTTTTATGTTATAATTTTACATCCTTATTTGCAATTTGGCTGAATTTGACAGCAGATGAAGAACATAGATAGGCCCTACCTTGACATTTTGGTTTGGAAATACTGAATCTTGGCAAAAAACTGTAGTTATTTGTTTATTCACTGTCACCATTTTAGTAAATACATCTCTGTATGGTTCACTGAAATGTTTTAAACACTTTTTTTTCTCTCTGATAGGCAGCACATGTCCAAATATAGTTTGTAAGATAAAGTTGGTGTATTGAACAGTGACATTTCACCACTTTTACAATATTTTGTGACTTTTTTTTTTTCATCAATAGCGCTATTGACTTTCTTTTGCTGAAAAGCGACCAACGTTCCTTGGTCCGGACTTTTACCGATATCCCAGCGGAGCCTACGATAAGGAACATTTTGACAACTGGACATAAATAAGTTTCAGGATTCCAAAGCTGTATTTTATCTTGGCAGCTGCCCTGATTAGTTTTGCTGGAAAATGCTTTCGATTGTGTGAGTGAGGAATAAGAATGTGACTCTGGACTATACAAGGGTTTTGGATTTGTGGTTGTGTTGTTTTTTTTTTTCCCACTCTGTTAGGTTTGGGACTTACTGGGGTGCTTACACAAACTGCTTTTGTATTTCTGGATTTTTAGGAGGAATATACACAAAGGAAGGTGGATTCAGCTACCAAAAGAAACTTTTTGTTCTAATAAATACCTTGATTTGCTTAATCTGTAACCTACAGGGGAATACCATTCAGTGGGTTGTCAGAGTTCACATGATTCTGTATGTAATTACCTTGGTATTATAATTGCCCTCTGTAACTGCCTATGCTGGAAATGATGTAAGTTTCTGACCAGGGGGGATGTTTTTACATTATTTCATTATTCATGTTTAAAGCAAGTTGGTGAGGAGTATAATTGGAAAGAGAGAAAACAAGGAATTTAGATTAAAGCCCTTCATAGTAAAAGAATTTGGGTTTGGAAGATTTTTTTTATTTTTGTATGGCAGAATTGTTATCAGGCAGATTAATACATACCAGATCCTATGGAATCATTATTTCTGCTCAGAAAAAAATGAAAATTTAATAATTGAGAGGATTTGGGAAAGAATCATGACCTTATGAACACTTCCTGAAAATAATGTGTTTTGGAACAAAACACATGTCGTTGTAAGAGCCTCCAAACTTATGTACTACATTGCAAAATAACAACAATTTAGGGAATGAGATTATAACACTAATCAGCATGCCATGTAGTTAAATGTGGTTTCAATATGCTTGTGGCGTGGTTTCTGCTGCTTCTCTAAAGGAGGGGAATCTGCTTCTTCAAATTTCAGAGGAAAGGTCATAAAATTTGTAAGACTAGAAATCTAGCAAATTCTACACATCTGCACTAGCAAAACTCCCTGTTTTCATTACTTTCAAGTAAGCATACGATTTAAATTAACAGTTATTTTGACTTTTCATCACCTTTTCTGTTAAAGTTCACATAGTGAATCAAAGAAAAGACTTCTAAATGATTAACAAATGTTTCAATAAGCAATAATTAGCTGTTTTACAACAAATTAATATGCTGATTCTCATTTGAAACATTACCATCTTGTATTTTCTCTTATTGTACCCTAAATTATTTGTACCACATAGAACTTTTGCAGTTACATAATTCTAAAACCCATCATTCAAGTTCTGAAATAAATCAAGTATTTACAGCAATATTAAAACACTTAAACACTGAATCCTGAGAGTTTAAGTTGTTGTGGGTTTTTTCAAATTCTCTATTTATTTTATTTTATTCTGATTTACCACCTTCCTAGTGTTTCACCTTTCCATATAAGCAGAAACACCTATTCATTCTCTCAGTTATTTTAAAGTTAAATGCTGATGCCTGCAAAAAAATGGATGCAGCACTCTAACCACAATAAGATGCAGATATATTTAACATTAATTAAAGGTAGAACACCTTTTTGAAGTTTATGTCTCTATGAAGGATATACCCCATTACCTGCTTTAGCTGTTGCAGTGAGCAAATCAAGAATTGAGGGGAAAAGGGAGGATATGTTTCTTTACAAATTAATGGTCATATTTTAAGTGCTATATAATCTTTTGTGATAATGGTGATATTCCTCTCATTTATGCATCAAATATTTATACTAAAATAAAACTGCTCATATGATTTCCCCTGTTTGCTGCATGTCCACAAAGAGGTCTCAATTATCATTACTAACATAATTTATTCTTACAAAAGTTTCTTTTATGACTTGAGTATGAACAGCTGCTAGTAGTATCTTATACTGAGTACCTGATCTGTGTGAAGTAATTAGGATTGGTCAGAATTATGCTTTGGACATGTACAAAATAATCGCAAGCTCTCTGAGTCTCTCAAGAAGAGGTAGTAGTTTAGTTAAAGAAAAATATTGTGGAATTTTATAATAGTTTTAATGCTTTGTGACTTGGCTACACTGGCTTAGCCCACAGCATCATTCCTGAATATATTAAGCTACTGAAAGATTTAATGACTGAGTGAAGATTTTAGATTAAATTGTATTTTATCACATTTATGTGTGTAATTGTGTGAGCATGCACAGCCTCGGTTGCAAAGAAGAGCTGAAAACCATGGCTGAGTCATCAAATGCCTTTGTATCAGGACTCTGGCAAGGGGTTTTGAAAAGAGCAGTGTCCTATTCTACACAAGGTTATCAACTGCATTATTTTTTATTCCTGCCATTCTCTCCAATTTGTATCGCCTCTTGTATTTTGTGAAGTCATTAGCAATGCTGTCCCAAATCGATCATGAGTCAGGAAACTCTTCTAATTCAAAACGGGAAAATAGTTTCTTTCTGAGTAAGAATAAGAAAGTTCAAGAGCTTTTTTCTTTTTTTTTCAGGAGGACTAGCTTTAACTTGTGCAGCAGCCTTTGTAAACTGGTTCCGTACCTGAATCTCCCAGATTGAGAACAGTGTCCACCACCTGCACTAACTGTTGACATAAAACAACAACATGCTTCTGCTTGGTCTGAGCTGCAAAATGCATGCTGAAATTCTTGCCTGGCTTTTTTAGTTACTTCCATAGATATGATCTTTGGAGGAAAAGTTGTCTTTGGTTCTACCTGTGAACATATACTACCAGTAATGTGAATACTTGAACCATGAACTTAAGCCCAACTTCTTTTTGGACCAAGAGGGTGGAGCTCTTGGGATCCAGTGGCAAGTCTCTGCTTCTTGTGAGTGATTGCGTTCACTCTGTACCCAAAATAAATATGAATAGCCTCTGAGCCACCCTAATTTATGCCTGATAGACTCAGTTTGCAATAGATAACATACCACTAAAGAATTCCAGGAGAAGAGCAACCACTGGACATCTTTTTTCCCAGCCCGTGACACATTGCAGATGGCAGTGTAGTTTGGTATAGGCGTTGGAAGGAAATGCACTTGGTCCACTGCTGCTATTTTCCGTCCCAAGTATGCCACTTAAGAGGTGTAAAAGAGTAAAGAACAGATGAGAATCTGGCCTTGCCTATCTTTTTTTTTTTCTTTCTGATAATAGTTCTTTTGAAAAGAATTCACTTAGGAACACCTGAATGTTCGTCAAGTGAATAGGGAACGAATACAAAAGTAGGCTAAGCATGTTTGAAAGTAAACTGAAATAGCCAAAGATATAGTTTTGGTGTTATTCTAATCCAACACTTGTTCATCTGCTTATTGAAAAATCAATGAAGATGGAATGTTCTCAGCTAGTTTCTCTGCAAAGATTCCAGCATTCACTTTAAGACTTCAGTAATACTCCTTAAAAAAAAAAGCCAAGCAAATGTGCTTGTGAGTGTTTTTCATCATTCATAAAAAGAAAAATTAATCATTAAAATATTTGTTTGAAGTTTTATTCATGAGCTAAATGTTATAAATTGGTTGCTATAATAGTATAGTTATATACCTTATTGTTTGGTTTCAACGGTTTCTTCTATTTATAGTCATGAAAAATAAAAGATAACAATACAAACAGGGATGAGTGATTAGCATAATGGATGTACTGATCAAACTGTTTCTTCAGAAATTTCCTCTCTTCACTTTCAATAAGTATAATTATTTTTTATTTAAAGAAAATTGCAGCAACAGAAAGTACATCCCTTTGGTGGCTTTTGTATTTTGTTTCAAGTGAGATGTCTGGCAAGAAGCAATGTTGCTCCCCTTTGTTCTTCCTTATTAAATAAAGTGAGTTTTCACGCTTGTAATACTTCATGGTCATTCAAATGATAATCTTTAAGTAGTTTAGAAAAATAAAGATTTTGACTAAAATTTTATTTTCCTGTATAATACAAAACTTTGTTATGAAGTTTCATTAGCCTGAAGCACTTTTAGTTTTTGAGAAAAAATCATGAAAACAGAATAAAAACAGTAAGACAGTTAAAAATAAATTTTTTTTCAAAATTAACTTATGAAACAAAATCAGTGTACAGTTCCCATTTTTTTTGCTTTTATCTATTTACATGGCCAAGATTCACTGTCTGCTTAAACTGGTGAAATCTGAATCCATTCCTATTCATAAATAAAATGAGGAAATAAGGATGAACCTAATATTCCTTCTAAACCATTCTTTAATCCTGACAACTGATAAAATACAATTCAAGAAAAAAAATAAAGTTTGAAAAAATAGTTTGTTAGTGAGGATTTCACTTTCTAATTGTTGCACAGGGCCACCTCACTGCCTGATTTGTTGTGTTCAAAATAATGCTTATGGCATTCAAAAATGAGAGTACCAGAGAGAAAGTGACTTATTATTTCCACTGTGGCCTAATTAAGAGGAAAGCTTTTGATTTCTACAGTTTGCTTTTAATAACCCCCTTGTTGGTAGAGTACTGAAAGTAAGTTACAATGTAATTTTTCCCTGTATCAGTCATAAATAAGCTAACCTAAAAAATGTGGTGAGGGGGAGGGAGGGAATCATAACAGCATATAAAAATGAGGATGAGGTCTTTTTTGAGGCAGGCCTCTTTATCTTATACAATTAATTCAAGCGGGTTCCAGATCCTGTAGAATCAGATCTAGAGGCCCTTAATGTGGGCCCAATATTAACTTTATACTAAGTTGTGCCTTATGTTATATGAACTTCTTTTAAGTGAATAAAATTGCTTTCATGTGAACATACAATTTGCCAAAAGCAGGAGTTTCAGTATCTGGTTTTAAAATCTGGCAGTTTATCCTTTTACCCTAAGGCCTGATGGGTTGGAAGAAGCTAGCATCTGTCCTTGTGAGTCAATCTATGAAGTAGATTATAAAATTTTGAATATAACGTTTCTGCAAAAGAGTTCTTTTTTCTTTCTGTTTTTCAAAGATAAAGTGTTTGTGATCATCTTTTAGTGTCTGAGTCTGAGATGAAGACAAATCCTCTTGGATGTGTTAGTTGGCAGCAAACTTCTTCACGACATAGTTTCTCTTTTGTCCTCCATTTTTGTAGTTTAATCTGGCTTAAGTTCAAGTATCTTCTCCATTTAGCAACCTTGAGTATCCTGTCTTTGCAGGTTAGGAAAGTGGTTTGTGTTCTTCTGCCAAACAATATGAACAATCAGAGCGAGTAGGAATGTTGCCATCCTTCTAATGCTTATATTCCAAAAGAGTAGGAAGACTTCCCAGGATATTAATTGCTCCTAGCTGAATTGTGAATGAAATTCATACTCAGTTACACCCTTCAGTTTTCAGAAAAGCTTTATTAAATCTACTGTAATTTTAAATGAAAAGCATAGTGTAGTACTAGTGACTGGAGTTCCATAAGACTTTTTGCTAAAGATTCTCCTTCTCCAACAAGAATGGCCATTTAAAGAGATAATTTTAAAATGCCTGTGTCATTGAGCAGTGCCTATTGTGTTAACGTATTCCAACAGCTAAGGCAGAGAGATGCAGAAGACCTAGGTGTTTTCTTAGCTTGGGCTTGGGCCCACAGAGTGTCTTTGGGCTATTTACTTTTCCTCTCCGAGTCAGCTTTCTCACCTACTGGAATTTATGAAGTGTCCTACTTTTGTGAAATCGTTACTAATCTACAAGGGAAAGGTATTATGTAAATGACAATTATCTAGTTACAATATTATTCCATGGTTTAAAGTCACAGAACCACATTTCAGACTTCAAATTTCTAGTCCAGCTCCTACCAAACTACCGTTTGATTTCCAATCACGTGTACAAGATAGGTGATCTGAAGGTATTTCTCATAAACCACAAACACGTCTGATGAAATATGCTGCAGTATTTCTCACGCTGGCTATGTTTTGAAATGGCATTTCCCAACGGAGACCACACAAAATTGTGGAGAGTGAAATAGGAGAAAGGGGAATAATACCCCAATGAATCAGAACCTTTATGGATTGACCTTCATGGTGGTAAGTCTTCAGGACTTCTCCATGTTTTCTGGGCTAGTAATTGAAGGAAAACTTAGTTGCTTTAATGGTGTCTTTATTTGCTTTGTAAAAACTTGGTATCTGTAATTATGGTTGCATATAAATGCACACTCACACATATCTTGGTGACATATTGATGCTGAGCAATTTAATTTTTTTAGGCATTTCCTTAATCTCAGAATTATCTTTCAGATAGTCAGCACAAAATATATTGAATTTTTCCTTCAGACAGTAGAGTCCAAACTCCTAAGGTGGAATTCAATTAGCGGCTTGTGGTTCTTAAAGCTCTGGGCAGGGCCACCTCTCTGCTTATTCAGGGAGTCACACACATCCTTTTTGTTTCTTGTTTTTTTTTGGGAGGGGAGAGGGGAGGCTGGGCTTTTTTAGGGGGGGAGGGCAGAGGGGAGCGCCTTCTTGCATCTCTTGGCATCTTTCAGTGATCAAAGTGCCCTTAGCTCTCTGATTCTGTCAAAAGAAAGGTGGAGGGTCTTCATACTACTTACACGCTGAACGCTGCTTACAGCACTGCCAAGCAAAAGACACACCCTTTCAAATTTTACAGTGGCGGCTTAGCACAGGCATGCAGAAGTCTGCTCATCAGTTCAGTCTGGAATGGTATGCGAGAGGAGGTTGCATTTGTTCGGTTGCCTTTTAAGCAGGCTAATAAGCTATTATTAACTTTTCTTGTGAGAGGTCATAATGGGGGAAAAAAGAAGGGGGGTTATTAAATGCTTTGGCACCGATTTCAATGCAGTGAGAATTACAGGTGGCTAGATCATAATATTGCTGGAAGCGAATTCAAGAGGTTACCCAGCCAGTGTCCAACCACCTACTGCAGGGCAGGGTCAATTATATTTAGGTAGAGTGGGAGAGACATCTGTGCAGCCTAGTCTTAAACACTTCCAGCGCTGGAAATGCCACAACTTCACCAAAAAGTGTGACCCAGGCTTTACCTTACTGCCCTATTATTAACATGGTTTTGTTAATATCTGGTTCTTTGTAATTTAAGCTGATTGATGGTTTTCATATTCACATGAATATGATGTTAGGTTAATTTCTTCCCTTTTCCTAAAGTGTTTATTTAGGTGAATACTTATTTTGTTTCTTTTCCCCTTGTATTGCTGTTTCTCTCCTTCAGACTAAACTTGTCCATCTCTTTATTCAATATCCTGTAATAAATCATGCTTTAAAAACCTCTCATATTTGTGCCTCTCCTCTGGATTCCTTTCCTGTCACCTTTGTTGAAATATATTGCCTCAAGCTGGACACAAAGTACTTCCATTTTGTCCTTACCAGTGCTGTCTAAATCAAAACATTATTGCATTTGTCTTTTGTTTATATGTGACAATCCAAGGTTTAGTTGGCTGATTGCAAAAACATGACGCCGTTGACTTATGTTCTGCTGCTTATTAAGATAACTACTGTATCCATCTCTCAGAGTGATTTCCTACCCAATTATTTCAGACCAAGTATTTATGTAGATGACTATCTGTCCTTTAGTAAGTTCTACTTCTCTCTGTTAAATAGCATCCAATTATTTTTCAGGATGTACCTCCAATTTGTCAAGTTCAATTCTGCCTTTCAACATATTTGTAATCCTAATTTTGTGAGTTCATCATGCAGTCTCTTAATGAAAATATGGAATAGGTATGAGGACACAAATGCATGAGGAACAGAGCTCTGCAGAAATCCTTTTGCCATCTAGTTCAGAGGGAACCATTAAGAACCATTCCTGGAATGTTGTTTTCCTCAGTTCTAGAGCTACAATATTCATCCAGATCATGATTTTACAGTTTGCTTATGAGAATGTTATATGTAAAAAAACACAAAATATATGACATCTGCTGATTTTTATCTCTGCACAGTGCAAGTTTTTCTGTTGTAAAGTCATATTGTTTTGACCTGATTTATTCTTTACAAATTCTTGTTCACTGTTCATTTACCTCTTTGCTCCATGTATTTGCTAAACACCCTTTGTTTGTTTTTTCCCAGATTATTTTTTGCAATTTGAAGTTAAGATAATAACTCAATAATTTCCCACTTCTTCCTTTCTTTCTTTCTTTTTTTAAAGTACAGTATTTTAATTTTTTTTGCCATCCTTCTCAATTTCTCAAAGATCTGCAGTTTCATCAGTCACCTCCTTAAGTTACCAAGTGCATGAAACTAAGATGATTTGGAATAAATAAAATTATCGAAGCACTCTCTTATTTACTCCTTCCGCACCCAAGGACAAGAGTTTGCTCTTTTGTCCCTGGTGTTATTTATTATAGTGACTTTATCAAACCTGATATTTTCAGAAAAAAACACTGAAAAAAAGTTCTTTTCTGCTCAAACCAACCCTTTCCATATGCTATCACATGCTACCAATATTCTTACAAAAGATTTTGGTTTCATTTTTCACATCTTTAGTTAGTTACATCTCTTGCATGTTTTTACTTTTCTGATTTTGTCCATACCTACTTTTGTCTTCAGCCTTAATGATCTAACCTAGGCTTTCTGCTAATTTCCTTCTTGTGTCTGAGGTCCAAAAAGAGCTCATTGTTTAGCTCATTTCCTAATATGCTCATCTTTCCTCCACAGTGGGACAGCTTATAGGTGTTTCCCAAATGATATTTTGCTAAAGAACTACCTGCTCTTTATCCAACACCTCCCCAAGCTTGACTCCCAATTTTTTAATTTGTCAAAATCTGCCTCCCTAAGTCACATATTTCTCAGGCTGAAAATTATGGTGTCATCTTATGGAAAAGTCATCTCTTGGAAATGCAGTGCCCAGCTGGGGTGAGCAGACTGGGCCTGCTGAAAAGGACTGGGGTTGGCCAGGTCCTCTCCATTGCTGGGCTTGCCTTGGCATGGGGTGGCCCTGGACCAGCTGGGGAGAAATTAGTATTGAAAAAATGCATCACCAAAAAAGCCTAAAACGGCATTATTCGTTGAAAAAGATATGCTTTTCCTAAAGCCTTTGAACTGGAGAAAAGTAAGCCAAAATATATCAAAATAACATGAGAGTTAACTGCATCATTTTTCAAAACAAATGTTTTCGTGAGATCTATTTAGGAATTAGAATGGTAATTATTCTCGCAGAGTAAGCGTAAATAGTTCATGGAATATTGTTGTTCTATTGTTTTATTTTGCGAAGTACTAGACTGACATCCATGGAAACTAAATTTTATTTACAGAGTAGGCATGACAGCCTACATTTTCTCACCATTGTTTTAAAAAATATGTTCACATTTTAATAAAGGTCCCAATAGTGCTAACAACAAATATCTTCAGTTTCTATACATTTTATATGCATTATCCATAAACATCCCTACTTCTTACGTAAAATCTATTGGTCTACTGATTCTGCACTCCACTGGAACTGTCAGTCTGTCCATGTGCCTAAATTCACACTGCTTTCAGCTCCTATGCTTTGTGATGATAACTTTAATCGGTGCCTGAAGTTGGTAGCTTTTCGCATGGCTATAGCTGGCGGCATGCATAGTGGTGCAGAACTTACATTTGCTTTTGTTGGAGGTGTAGATATTTTCATTTCCTAATTGTCTGTCAAGAGAAACAAGAAAAGAGTTGGGGCACAAAGATGGCAGTGACACAGTGGCTTTCATCTAATTAAGGGCTGGGATCAGGGGAATATTGGCTGTCTTGTGGTTAGGGAAGGTCACGGGTGGTAACTGAAAATCCTCTTTCAGCTCAGCAGAGGCTTGACCTCATTGCACATCCTCCTGTTGGAGCAGCTGATGTGATATGTATGAGACCGCGATGGAGGGAAAGGGGCCAAGTGGTATTTTATCCTTACAGACGCTGCTCTGTCAGGGTCAGATTTCCTTGATGCAGCTATCGGTACAGCTGTTTACCACTCTTTTTGATATTAGTGAACGACACAATAAGCAGAGCTGTCTTCATGTTTTTGTGTGGGAGTAAAAAGGTTTCTTCTGCTTATTTTACCCCTGCTGTGTGTAAACATAAGCAACTCCATTGCAGACACTCCAGTGTATACAGGACATGAGAGATGAAGTTAACAACATATTTTTGGGAAATATGAGAACCCAGTATGACCTATTTGACATATAAACGTGCCTGCACGTGCACACAATTTAAGTATCCCGTCTTTTGCAGAAGTGAATGTTGCTTATTATTTCCAGATCTGGAGATAATATAGGAAAACAATCAGTTCAAAATGGTTATTTTTTCAGCACAACTTCAACGAAGCAGTGGGCTACAGGTTTACCCTGGATCTCCGACTTCTAGCAGTAAACCGACTCTTGCGACATTGTTGAGATCCAGACCCTTGAATTGAATGCAACGCAAGAAGAGGGTGCAGGGTGGCCCTTCCTGTGGTCAGATTCTGACATCTTTCAACAATGAGGTCAAAATCTATTTCTTCTCCCAAGTGATTAAAGAGAACCCACTGACACTAGGCAACGATACGATGCTTTTAATGGAGAGGCTAAGTCTTCCTAAGTTCTTGTGCTGTTTGATTACTGGTCCTACAATGACAAAAGTTTTCAAATGTAGTCATGGCTTTGCCCGGTAGCAATAAATTATGAAGAGTTAATTATCGAAGCTATCAAGTCTGTTTTTCCTTGTAGCATTTGATGATTAAATTAGAAAGCCTCTATATTTTTTAATTAGGGAATTAAAACTCTACAGATGGAAGGTATTGCCTTACTTTTTTTCAGCCTTCAGGTGAGATAATTAGGTTTTCTGCTCAACTTTAATCACAGATAGAGTTATTGTACTTCTTGACTTGGTGTTATGAATTACTTCAATACGGTATAGCATGGATTTATTCTTGTGAAGGTAACTGAAATAATATAGATATTTTTGTAGTAAACATTCTTAATTTTTATTCAAGAAGTGTGGAATTGAACTAGCTGCCCAATGAAAAAAAAACATTTAAAAGGCTGAAAATGATTTAAAACTGGGAAAAGGCAAACATAGAGAGTTTAAAACAATGTTTTAAATAGGATTAATTTTGATCTGCAAGCACCACCAATATATACCACAATTTTTATACTGTCACATACAATATGATATAAGCTTGTTAAACTTAATTCCTGTCTGAGACACTTCCACATTCTAAGTAACACACAACTTCTCCTCCATTTCTTTATAAAATTGCTGCATTCAACATTGTGGTAGCAACCATTTTATTACTATTTTTTATCATACAGGTTTCTTTAACGATTATTTTTCAGTAAAATCCAAATGTCCTCAGAGCCAGAACTGGAGGTGGTTTAATTGCTGTAACTGATTTTGCAGAGTTAAATTTGAGATTTTAGTTAAGACAGTGAAGAATATATTTAGGATTTTGTTTTTACTTCCTTCTCATCATAACATGTGTTGCAGTTATGTGACTCTCTTCTAAAAGCATATGCTCTACTGCAACTGCTGTTTCTCATGTTTTTCTTTGATCATCACCTGAGTTATAAGACAGCGTGACTGTTTTATGTTGCAATCAGTAGGAGATAATCCTGTCCAAGTCAAAATTCACTTTGTGTTTCTGATTTACTAATGTCTTGATTTCAGCAAATAAAAGAGCAAACTGCTGCAATATTCCTGTACTCCACCTTTTGTTTCTGTGTCTCCATCTCCAGGCTTCACCAAGCCAGTCCAACATCATCATGACATTGCAGACTTTTAGCTAGTTTTCTTGCTCACTACTGGATTAGCTTGTGACTCTGTGCTTTCTGTGCTCAAGTTCCAAACTTTTTTCAAGGGCACAATAAGCTTGAAATTTCCAAGAGAATGTGAAGTTTTAACTGAAGTGAAAGCCTGGAGCCCTTGCAATGCCTGCCAAAAGTGGTTGAAGTTGACTACAAAAGGAGACCTTTTGGATTGCAAGGGTTTGTATTCCTGACCTGTCTTGTTTTGTGCACCTCCTTTTTCATCACTTATTGTATTCAGCCATACTCTATTTCACAGGGCTACATAAGCATGGCGACCTGGCTGTTGACTCCCTGCTGTGGGTTACTCAAGATGCTCCTTTCTTCCTGAGCTTGCTGCTGTCTCTTGATACTTTTTTTGCCATTTAGGGAGGAATTAATTCTGAAGAAAGAAATGACGTAAGAAAATAACAGTGAATATCAAGAATGAATTGGACCAGACAAGCTATGTGCAACAAGATTAAACAGCCAAGAATGGAAAGAGAGGAACAGGATAGATGAAAGCTTGCCAGACAGAAGAGGGGAAAGGGCCAGAGGCTTGGGAATGTTTGGCTTGTTTTTGCACCTGCCCTGTCCTTCACACTTTCTTCTGTCATTTTTTATTTTAACACGTATTGCAAATTTTAAGCTTGTTCTACATGAAAAAGAGAAGTGTCAACATTCTGGGGGTGGTGGTAGTGGTGGTGGGGTAGGGTAGATTTTGTTCTCTTTCCAGTTACAGTAGAAGTGCAACACTTATTTCGAGACCCTCTTTTTGAAATAATTGCAGAATAGTTTTACAGATTAAAGTGATTTAGCCAGAACTTTTGAGAAGGTTCTGAACTTGTTCAGTCCCCTGGACATTTTAAGACTGGCTCAGCACTTTAACAAACTCCTTTGTCTTATCTCCAGCCCTGTACATACATATACATGGATGCAAGAACATTTATATTTATCTTACGCTGTAATATATAAGCCCTAGATGTGTAGGTGTATGTGTATGTTATATATATACAATTTTAGAAAAGTCCCTGAGGCAGTATCTTTTTTGAAAGATCCCTGTAGGGGAAGAGGATGATTTTATTCACAACATTAAATGTCTCTGCAGTTCTGTTGTATTTTTCCTTATTTCTGTCAATAATATAATGCTGGTTTCACAGCCATGGTTCAGAGAAAGCTTAATGAGCCCTTTGAGGACACTCTCCCTTCACAAAAATTTTAATGCAGCCTTTCAGTAATTAAATACAATTTCATTTGTTACTCTCCACTTCAACACGGACAAAGAAAAAGCCATTTACTTGCTCCTGGACTGTTGTGATCTCTTAGCCCGAATGTTATCATATGGTGTGTCATGACAAGGAGAGGTTTCTTGGACGTCTCCGTAGAGACTAGCTGTTTTCATGGGAAGCTCTGACTGCTAGTCACTTTCTGATTCCTTAGACATGCTCCCAGATTACTGGCTGCTTGCAGCCATCCTGTGTTTATTAAAATATCATGAATAAAAGATCCTCTCTAAGAATCTTCTGAGGGGTAGAAACTGCCCTTGAACTTGCAATGTGCTATATTCCTACAAAGTATCTGTGTTTGTGTAGGTGACGACCAAATGCAAGGGAAACTGCTCTACCTGTGCTGTGCTTACCGTTGCCAGGAATGGACAAGAGATGTATGTGGAGAGCTGGAAACCCGGTGCTAAATCACAGAATCACGGGATTTTCAGAGTTGGAAGGGACCTCTAGGGATCATCTAGTCCAACTCCCCTGCTAAAGCAGGATTGCCTAGAGCATGTTACTCAGGACTGCACCCAGGCAGGTCTTGAAAACCTCCAGAGAAGGGGACTCCACAGCCTCCCTGGGCAGCCTGGGCCAGAGCTCCGGCACCTGAACCGTAAAGGAGTTTTTCTGTGTATTTGAGCGGAACTTCCTATGTTCCAACTTGTGCCCATTGCCCCTCGTCCTGTCACTGGGAACCACTAAAAAGTCTGGCTAGAGTGCCATCTTCAAGGCACTGTGGTGTCCTATTACAGTTAAATGATTTGGGGTTCCTTCCCCAAAGTACAAAACCATGTGTAGAACAGATCAGAAAACATGGGATGTATCTGAGAGAAATCCTCAACTTCCAATTGTAGTTTTATGTTATGTTAGTACAAACACCTGAATTATGTGCAGACATAAATATCTAAATATATAATTACTATATATTATATAGATATCTAAATATCTAAAGGGCCGGTGTCAAGAGGATAGGGCCAGGCTCTTTTCAGTGGTGCCTGGTGACAGGACAAGGGGCAACGGGCACAAACTGGAACACAGGAAATTCCACCTCAATATGAGGAGAACCTTCTTGGCTTTGAAGATGACAGAGCACTGGCACAGGCTGCCCAGAGAGGTTGTGGAGTCTCTTCTTCTCTGGAGATATTCAAAACCTGCCTGGACACGTTCCTGTGCAACCTGCTGTAGGTGACCCTGCTTTTGCAGGGGAGTTGGACTGGATGATCTCCAAAGCTCCCTTCCAACCCCAACCATTGATTCTGTGATTCTGTGATTCTGTGATTTTGATACAAATACTCTGATGTGCTCTGTGTGCATACAAAAACATGTGTGTGCCTGTACATGAGCCTAGCACATAGGCGTATCCTGCAGCATAGCTATTCCTTCAGTGCGTATTGTCAGGATTCTTGACAAATTTTGGCATTTTGATCATGTGTCATATTCCTGTAGATATGAAGCTGGCATCCCCCAGAAAGCTCAGCAGTCTTTACACAGAGTGTTCTCTGGTCACGCTGGCAGCAGATGGACAAGCCCTATGAAGAAAAAACATTGTCCTCCGCAGTTCTGCCAGAAACACTGAAGTGACACTTGTTCTTTTTCCATGTATGATCTGAGTGGGCTGTGATCAGAGGATTCAGCGATGGACCAGAAATCAAAGGTCCAACTTTTTAAAAATAAAATATATATTGAAATAGTTTATGTCCAGATCGAACAGCTCAGAAAGGTATAGTATAAAAATTATAATGTGATTAAAACAAAAAACAATAATGACATCTAATTGACTTAAATGTTCTGTATTGGTTTGTAAAATGTGATGCTAAACAAGTAAAATAACTGTAGTTAGCAGATTAGTTTGTCATTATTTGCATATGAGGATGTGCAGCTCAATATCGTTGCTTTCAACCCTGCTCACCTCCACCATGCACAACTGGTGTAAGATGAAGCCCATGCCACCTACTGCAACCACCCAGGGAAGGGACCAGCAAAAGAAATCAATCAATAGAAGGGGCCTTTAGCTAAAGGTCAGAGAAAATTGTAGTAGAAGCCTTGGGGATTCTTTCAAGCAGTTACTAAGAGAAGTTGCCTTCTGAGCTGATGTTTACTACAGGTTTTATTGTGCCTTCCTGCACAACCTATGTAGGATTCAGAGGTCACTTAGAGTAAATTCCAAATGAAAGGTCTTTCCACTTTGTATATTTGTAATAATTTTACTCAGAAAAATGGTGGGCTCTCAAGAGGTGATGAGACCATGTCTGCAGTCAGATGTACTTAAAATAAATTCAGTGGTACAGATTTCTTTGAAAGCCTCTAATGATTTAATAGTAGTTAGTTAAAAACATTGTCTTTCTATATCTCATTCATCAACTTCAGTTTTTCTTTTATACAGTAAGATTCCTGTGGACTGGTTGGGCACTGGGACACATCATATTCAGCTATGTCTTCCTGTGTTTACTAAGCAAAGCAACTGAAATTCCCCAATCCCTTTTCACTCCCCTCCCTCTTCACGAATGAATTCCTTTTCCAATATTTAAGCCATACTTTTCTTGTGTGGAACATTTGTTTAATGCAGTAGGCTCTACATGGGAATCGGAATTGGAATATATTTCTCTGTCTCAATAAATAAGAGTAGAACAGATGGACTAATAACTAGGCTACAAGTAGATGCCTGTGAATCAGATGGTAACAATCTTACTGTAATGACTCTTTTGAGTCTCAGCTCTTTCTGGCATTTGATCATGATAGATTTTAGCTAAAAATGTCAGCAGTTTAAAGCAAAGCCTTTTCATTAAAGAGTTCTTGTGACAAAAATGGAAAAATAGACTCTAGAAAGGCGGTTGCTGCTTGGGATACTTGGGATACAAAATTGCCATCATTATCACTGCTTCCTTTGCCTTTAGGAAATTTTATAATAAGAATATATATTACAGTAGTGTTAAAATCTAGAAAATACACTGGCTTGTTCCTGATCTCACCTGAATAATTCTCTTCACGATTGGAACCAAATTGACTTGCCATTCTATGTTATATTTGTCAGACTTTGCTTGAAGACAACTTCTTATGTACCCCACCTTTTCGTCCTTTTATTGTCCTGATTCTACAGCAAGACTGTATCTTTTTCACAAATATGAATGAGAGAGAGAAGAAGGAAGCAATCTTTTCTGGAACTGTTAACTGAAGCACTATTAATTAGGACAGCCAAATGCACAGTCACGATGTACATCATTTTCACTGAAACAGAAATATGAACCAGATTTTTATAGACACTTGCCTGAGTTTCTTTTGCTTTTAAAGGCATGAATATTCTATTATGTACAATGGGTCACACCATGTACTCTGCACTGATGCTTTTTCTTTCCTCTCTGATTACCATGTCCTTGTTACAGTGGGCACAGGTTATGAGAAAGGTGGGGAAAGACTATTCAATAAAATACTATTGTGGGGTTGAATTTATGATGTGTACAAGGTTGTTCCTTCCATTCTTACTCAGAAAAAAACAGAAGCTAACAAAAGTGGGGCTTTTCTGAATATATGGCACAGAATTTGGCTCCTATGCATGCATGTTTGGACTTCAAGCCTTTCTGTAATTTATGTACTTATTGCAGCTTGTATCTTTCTTGTAGTGTATCCATACTGGCTAGTAAAAAAGTGAATTGTGGTTCTTTGCTTCTAGACTAATAATTGGAGAAAAAATAATATAAGGCAAGCTCAAAGACATCTTTAAGCTAAAATCCATAACTGGAGGGTAATACAAATTTTTAAAGGCCCTTTAGGTTGGTGATGAATTAAGCAATTCAGTTTTTCATGATTTTTACATCTGTCCCCAGATGAAAACAACCATAGGAGCTCATAAACAATTACTGGACAAGCCTGTGCTTTTTGAATGCTGTGCAGACCTATCTCTAATTGGTATAGCCCACACTATTTTGTCATACAAATGACAAATGACTTATTATTATATTTATGCCCTTGCTCCCGGCAACAGAAATTGTAATTCCACTAGAAAAAAAAATAAAGTTGGTGTTCAGACTTTTTTTTTTAGCAGTCTTTCTACCCCTATCACTCAATTTCGTACCTCAGTGTGGCCTCTGTGCTAAATTTTGTGGCAGTCTTCATCTTGAGAACAGCATTTCGGATACTCTTTTAGTTTTGGTTTCCAAGATGAATACAGGATTTTTTAGACCTGCTTTATAGTGATTTGGTCTTTTTTTCATGGAGTATACAAGGTGACAGCACAATAAAGGGGTCGAACAAGGATTAAAATACACAATTCTCTCACAGTGTACTTAGATCACTAGTTAAAAAATATCTTTTGGCAGAGCCTAATTTGCAGATCAGCTGATCACCGATTAGGATATTTCCCCCCCTTTTGAGTGAGATGTGATAGCATTAAGAAGGAAGAAATTTAGCTTTGCTTCTTCCTAATGTGTTCAATGTGTGTTACTGGAGGACGCTGAAAAAGTTATTAGTTTCTGCTGTGCTATTATACTAATAAATGTGTTTCTGATGTTCTGTTTACCACTCTGTGATATTACATTAACAGATGATAGTGTTGTATTCTAATAAATAAATATTTAAATATGTCTCTAAATACTCATACAAGACTGCTCACAATAGTATCAGAACACCTTACAAAGGCTGTTTCAAGTGAAGATAATTAAGCAGGTAATTATTTTCAGCTTTGTCAAAATAAACGGCAATTTGGAATCTGGGTGAGTTTATTAAAAACTCATCGCATTTTACTTTTGAAGTTCTGTTTATTTGGCGTTGTTCCCTTACTCATTGATGTTTGCAGCTAGTGTTGGGCTTGCCTCACCCAATTCAAGACAAAGCTCCCATTAGAGTGAGATTGATGGGCTGTTGAAACCTGTGCATTGATTTCCCTATGGGGTAGTTTAGACCAAAGTCTGAAACTAGGAGCTATGTACTGCACCTGAAGTCTGCTCTTCCCACAGATGAAACTGTGATAGTGAGCTCTTATCAAGGTCAGATTTTTGTTAGATTTTCACTTTATTTTAAGCCTTTCAGACATGTCAGTCCATACTCTCAAGTTCTACGAGAGTGCTACGTTTTATGTAAAAAGCATTTAAGCAAGGGTATTCAAATCAGTGATGTTGAAGTGGTGATGGAGAGGGGCACCAGGCCTATTGTGAAAAGCCAGAAAATATAATTCTACTGGAAGCAGATAGCAATTACTAATGAGTGTCTCCATCTGAAGATTAAAGATGTAGAGGGGGTACATCATACTACAGTACAGCACTGCAATTTTATGGCTGAAAACCAGACAGTGCAAATTAAGAGTAGCTACACACACTGAGCTCTTCACTGACCCGACAACAAGATTTAGTAACCACAGTAGCTCTTAGTTGATCTAAACCAAATAGGCCTTAATTACATTGTTTCCTTTTGTTTTTTTTTTTTTTTTTCCCTTATGCTCACTTTTACTATAAAGGGGAGGGGAGAGGAGATAGAAATAGACCTGAGATTTATAGTGTAACATTTATCTCCTAAAATGCTGGCTGAAATCAATGATAGTTAAACAATGAGTAACTATTTTAGTTTTTATTTTGTTTTGGAAGGGGGGAATGTTTGCTTTTCCTAGCACTTAGAAGAAGCAATGGCATAAATGGCATCTATTCTTCTGTCGCCCATAACCTCCATCTGTAATGTGTAAAAGTGTTCTGACAGCTGAAGAAACACACAGCATCCTTTACAAACTGAAGAGACCTCTCAAGATGTGAAATGAGATACCCACTCGTTTCCTTATTCTATAAAGTAGCAATCTCAAACAGGACTCAGTTTGTAAAAATCAGGAATGTCTACAGGCTTCTGGAAAGGGAACATTTTTATTTGTACATAGTAAGCTAATTCTCTCCATGATAGAGATATCTTTGTGTGTTTTGTCTACCGGTCCTGCAAAGAAAAGGGCTGCTTCGTTCAGGGCATGGGCTCAGTCCTTTCCTTTGGCACTGTTTCATGATCTAAGAAATGTATTAAAGTTTCAACTTAAGCTTCTTCCTATCACCACAAAAGCTCAGCTAGCCAGCCCCATTCTCTTCATCTCCTCGCATTTGGTATAAGAGAAAAGGAGAGATGGGGAGACAGGGTAAAGGCTTGGTCACTGAGCTAAAGTGTCTCTAAGCAAAGCAAGGCGACAAAAAAGCGAGTGATAATGACTTCAGAGATTGCTCTTGCTCTCTCTTCTCATCTTTTCTGCATTCCCAACCTGAGACAAATTTAGTTGAATGTAATGTTGATTGGGTTCAATACGTTCAAATTTTCATAAATATTTGTGTTATTGCATTTAATTCTGAATATGGTTTCTACACTTCAAATGAGGCAGGTGCATTTTGACACTCATCCTCTGATCAGTTGAGTAAGGTATGCCACTTACTGTGGTCTGTGTATAGTAACACTGACAGGAACAAAATAAGACAAGGTGCAGAAGCTGTTCAGTATTCAGAGCTTGTCACGAATCTTAAAGTACCCAACAGTTTTCAACGATCAAAGAAATGCACTTTATTTATAAGCAGAAATGAAAGAACCATCACTGTAGCACGAAGGCAACTCTGGATAACTGGTTGCTATGCTATGATAAAAAAAAACCCCAACACTCTGGGGGATTTTTAAATTAACAGCCTGTCTAGTGCTAAATGTTCCAAGTACACCCAATAGCTGAGCAGATCTGCAATAATATACCATTGATCATAACAATAGGTGATGGCAATACAGTGGTGCAGCGAGTGGTTAAAAAAAAGCCACCAGCTGTCAATAGCTTTATTCGAATTTTCTAGCTTTTATAATTCTGTTTGAGACTCTTAGAACATAGTAATTAGTTTGTTTTTCTTCTGCTTTTTTCTCTTTTGTTATTTGTCAAACTGTTTTCTCTCATCTCTTTCTAGCTCCCAGTGCAACTGAATTTAACATCATTCCGCTTCTTACACATCTTCCTTTGTACAGAAAACCCAGTGATGTTAGAAAGGCTTTTGAAAAAAAAAAAAAGCTTTTAAAGGGAAGTGTTAAGCTCCTCCACGTTGCTTTCTTGGTTATTCAGAAGCAGTTGCTATTTATTAATTAATCTTAAATAATTCAACAAAATCTTAAAAGTTAACAATTTACATTATACTGCTAAAATCACTAAATTTCAAAGAATGCCTTGTAGATTGACTGCAGTTGTAAAACATCAAATTACTCTAAAGTAAATGCATGTTCAGGATTCTACATTAAAGACATTGTTTTTTTGAGGTGATGACCTTACCAGGATTGCTGGATTGCAATGAATATAATTGGGGAAATAAGTTTCTTTACTGCTCCATCAATAACAGATTTTTCACACTGAAGTTCAATAATTCTGGTTGTTGCTGCTGTATGAATAATCTAATGCAGGGTAACAAAACTCTCATTGAAGCAATTTATACTGAATGAGTGACTTCACAAGAAAGGTCATATGGGTCTTGTTTCTATGGAAGGAACTCATTGCTCCTGGAAGTATCCCAACACAATTAGAATTTTCCTACTTTAACTGTTTGAAAATCCTTTCAAAAAGCCTTGACTGCATTCAGTTTTACTTAGTTTTCTTCATCCTTATGTCATCTATGATTTTAGTCTGACTAAACCTTACTCTTTGGTTACATGGATCACCTTGTGGTAGGTCTTAAGATAACTTCCCGCTTCTTGGAAACCTCTTTTATCTGCATTTGTGGGATGCTTCCTCGTTCCTGCTGACATTCATAATCAAAATAATGCCTGATACATCCAGATGTGGGCCCAGTTTGAGCACCACATACTTCCCACATAAGAAAGAAACTATTCAGACTTAGTTTCCTGAATCTATTTCTAAAGACACTTTGGCTCCCTTCAGAAATTTAAGGCTTTCAGAATATGGGAGGTATGAAGCCAAAGCTTCTGTTTTTACTGTGTCAAATTTAACTACCCAAAAAATAGCTTGTGTTATTACCGCTTGAAAAGTTTTAAGCGTTTGCTACACATCTGTCAAACAGATTGGGATATTTGTTTTGAAGAAAACATAGCGGTTTGCAATGTAGGAACCTCGGAGTCAGGTCTCTGATCTTTTTGTGTTCAAGATACGCTCTGCTTTGCACAAGAGACTTGCATGTAGGTCTCTGCCATCTTTGACCCTGACTCCATGAGACTTTCTGTCAGGGTGCCGCGAGGATCGGCTGGCTGCTGCCCCATAACACATTCAGCACGGAGGGAGCCTCACCAGCTGGGGTCCTCACCCCTGCCCCCAGTAGGGAACATGGCAGGACCAGGGGTGGCAGCTGGAGTCAGCCAAGGGTCTCCATCGCCAGGCGCCCATACTGAAGGTTTATTAGGACCTCGCTTGTAACAGAAATCGCTCCATTCAACAGCAGATCTATTTTACTATAGGATTTGACTAAGAATATGAAAGGCTTCCTGTCCATGGGTGTGAAGTATTTCAGATTTTCTTTTCCATGTTGAGACCATGGACTTGGTGGCCTTATCTGCATGACCCCTTGCATTTATGGAACATTAGTTCGGTTTCTTGAAAACCAAGAGCTTCTTTTACCATCTTTATTTTTTTTCCATGCTATATTCCAAGGCGTATTTGAACCTTAGACTTTAAAGTAAAAAGTGGTAAAGCAGATGAGCATAACAGTGCTTTTTTTATTCAAAGGAAAAAGAAGAATTATTAGTCTTTGTACAATATGGCCATCATTATTAGTGGACAAAATCTCTTCAAAAGAAATTCCATCTGGGAAAAAAACTTCCCTGAACACAACTATGTCAGTTTCATCTAATCCAGCCTTGGGACTTGGTCACTGACACACATGAAAGTCCAAGCTCTGGAAGTACTTCTGTGAATAAAAGTGATTAAGTTGCTGCTGAAGTCTTTTCTCCAGTTGCACAAAAGCTTTTACTCACATATTAAAAGCCATAGAAGTCATGTAGCTTACTGATAAAGATGCTTGTTGGTCATAACAAGTCTGTCAGGAATCACTGGCTCTGTGAAATTAGTATTTGCCTCATCAAGCAGAATGATCCATAGTTCTGTATTTGGTGAGCAAAGAGTGTATGATGGTACTGAGTGATCTCTATTTCAGTGGGGAGGGAATAGTCTAGATGCAGTTATCCTCTTTTCTCTGAAAAAAAAGGCTGAATTGATGCAGAAGCAATGGCTCAGAGATCGAAAGTGTAATGGGAGAAACTTCTACACCTATTTTCTGAAGCTGCTCTCAATCTGTAGGAGTCTGACTTTATAGAAAACGCTAAGTTGCCAGTCTTTATGCTCGGATCTAACAGTCCCTGTGAGGACAAGGCAGTGAGTTGGCCACACAAGCTGCCCACTGGCCTGCAGCAAGTAGTGGCAAATAACATGAACCGGGGACTTCAAAGCTGGCGTCTGGTTCTCTGATGGCAGCAAAATGTTGATCTCCAGTCTTCATCTTCAGATGAGTCTTCATCACTTGATATCGCAGGTACAAGTGAATACTTATCAGTATCTTTCAAACCTTTCAGAATGCTTTGTAAGTTTAGTCTAATTCCAGAAGATAACAGACTGCATTTTCATATGCATTGATATTAGTTTTGTTAGGTACCTACAATGATAGGCATGTGATTTGTATCAAATAATACACCTTTAACTATTTTGTATTTCTTATTCTCAGTACCCTGTGTTCTAAGAGCATTTCCAGGAGTAAGTCTGTCATAAATTATTAATAAATATGTCTGGAAAAATGTGTAGACATATTTTGATGAAAATTTCTGGTCAATTGAAATAGGCTTTCTTTTTGGAGATGATTTAAATGTTTTCCTAATTGCTTTCTAATTTAGCCAAAATCTTCAAAATTGTTTTTATTTTCTTCTGTATTTCAGCACGATATTTTCTTCAAAAGATTTTTTTATAATTTAAACATTTTTTTCTAGAAAGTCATTTAAGCTGGAGAGTCAAAGTTAAATGAAACGCTCTGAAATCATGGAAGCAAAGTGTTACATTTGGATAGACTTACGGTCTGCTGTAATGAATTTTCAATTCACTATCCTATTCAAGACAGGGGCAGTATTTGAAAAATGAACTTTCCTGGTGTGTGAATATTATTTCTCATTGAATAGCAGTTATGAAATCAGAGACCATTTAACGTTCTTTTTGTTTATTGTACAATTTAATAAAACGCCCTCAACCGGGATGTTCTGAATGCCAGGTGGTTTCGTTCGGTTCTGAAGACTTACAGTTAGTGTATCTCTAAGCACTAGTTAGACTAAGGAAAAAAGGAATTACTGGAAATTACTCCTTATTTTCACTGTGACAATCTATACATATACATACACATACATATATATGCCTACGCATATACCTGCAGACACACATTAAAAAAAACCTACTTACAACTTTATATGTATAAAAGATTTGTATCTGGCATGATTGACAGATACTTTATATTTTGTTTTCTTCTAAATGGACCGGTGGTGTCTGTCCTTGAATAATTCTGTTGAGGCTATGATGAAAAAGACAATTGCCAACAAGTAAATTTTCATAACAAAACAGTGAAAAAACACACAGATAGAATAAATTGGTACATGGCTGTTTCCTTAACCCTTATTGAACAGGGTAGGACAAAAAGTGATATGAAATGAGACATTCCATAATATCCATTTCATACTTTTTGCCTTTGCACTTTGTACCTCTTAAATGTGAAAACGTAGAGCAGATGTCTTATGAATTATGCATATTTCATAACAGAAGCCAATTGTCACGTGTATTTTGATACTGAATAATTCATGGCTAATCTGCTACCTCTGCAGAGGGACTGATCCACTTCTTATTGTAAGAGAGAGACTTAGATGATCAAAATTAACAGAGTTAATTTTGATTTTCCCTTGAGATATTTTAGGCATGAAGCATACTAAGGATTCTACCTTCAGAAGTCACCAGGGACCAGTAGATATCTTTAATAAAAACTTCAGGGATTTCTTATGCTAACATAGGGAATCTTCATGGGGTTTTCTTCAAAGCAGCACATTTTGGGAAAAGATTATGTGGTGAAACTTATGTCAAACTCTTGAGTTTAAAGAATAAACACTGCATACCACCATTCCTGGGTGTCATACATTCAACAGATATCAAAACAAGGTTAAAAACCCCCACACCACATATATCAGGAGACCACTTCTATCAGTAACTTAGAAGAAAACCTGGTAGAAAACTGAGAAGGGTGCTTGAAATTGTATTTGTCAAATATAGGATAATTTGAAATTGTCAATACATTCCCTTGAGAGTGAGAAGGGAAACATCCAATGTAACAGAAAAAGTATTTTAAAGAAAACACAACCTTTGGGAATACTCATCTTGTTAGAAATTAGATGTTACTAAGTTAATAAATATTTTATACAGCATTTCATGTGTGTCTGAAAAATTATCAGATGCAATATTATAAACTAAGAGCATCTTCAGACAATCAGAAGTGATTGTCAGCTGATGTCAAGAAATCACGTAAATGATTTTGTGCGCATTTAATTTACCACGTTAGCAATCTTAACTTGCTCTTGTAAGTAAAATGGAACAATTGAATTCACTAGGATATTAGACACACTTAAATTACTTTTTTTTACTTAGCAATGAGGACAGCTGATGGTGTGCTCAGGCATGCAGTGACTCCTGTTATAAGATATGGAATTAAAAAAAAGCAAATGACAGACAGACAAGACTTGTTTTAGTCCATATTTTTCTCTAAATATGTTGCAAAGAAGTAGCTTCATAAACAAGCTGAATGTCAGCAATGAAATAAAAAAAGATAAATTTTACCACAGAATGTAACTTGCAATGCAAACTGTACAGCAATACAGGATCAGATTAGTTCATTATTTTGTAGTGTGCAATTAATCATAGTTTAATTTTCTAATATAAAAACTAGCATAGAAAATGTAGTAGGACAAGGGCTGATGTAAATATTAACTTTCCAGACAGTGACCAGCATCTATAGAAAAGGCAATTTCTTTTCATTGTATAATTTCATAAGATCCAAATTTTTATTTTGAAAAGGGACAAAGAATTTACTTACAGATTTTAAAAGCAAACCATTCAGTTGCCAGTACTTTTGTAAAAATAAGATCTTTCATTAAAATTTTGACTTATAACATAAATAAAAAGTTTTGAAATATAAATGGATTTTATTCTGAAACGTGTGAGTACAGTAGTTTCATACATTAAAATGTGTTTCTATCGTTTTTTTCTTTAAAACTGGCCTTTACCTTCTATCTGATTTTCAATACAAACTATTCAATTGCTCTGAATTGCAAATAACAGTAGAGGACATCTACATATAACAAAGAATTCTGGTGTTTTGTGTCTTGCAGAGATTGAGTGTTGTTCACAGTCCTCCTGTTTTAGTGACAAAGGCTTGAACCAAGTGGCAGATCCTCTTTAACAGTGAAACAAGTTAGTATAAAAGAAACTGGTGAACAACTGGGAGGAAAATTAGATTGTTGAAGTTCAGGGACTACAGCGACTCGTATATATCCAATATACTTTCTCCATTCTCCAAATCTGATCCAAAGCTGAGAAAGAAGAGGATGTAGAGAGGATGAATGAAACAAATCCACTTAAGACTATAGAATATTTGTGGGACGATCCTAAATCCTTTAACATTACTGTGGTGGGATTTGTATTATCCCTGACAACTGCAGCTGGATGGAAGCCAAATCAAACTAAAATTAAGATGAATGATTCAAAGATAAAACCAGCTGTTATATACATGGTTGAAAATAGTTGCCAAAACAGTAAATATAAGCACAGAACAGATATGAAATCTGACAAATCAAACAGCAAGATAGTATAAAGTTGTTCGGATGTATATTAAAGACCTTAGTTTTAAAACAGAAAAAAAAAAATCTTAAAGAGAAAAAGTTAAGGAGAAAAAACAAAGCAAAATTAAAATCATTAGACCAAGAAGTTACTGTGCTGGGCCAGAGCCAAAAACCTCTCAGATGGTGACTCAACATTCAAGTATTCAGTATTCTGTAGAAGGATCCAGAAAAAAACCTTACATATTTTTTTTTTGTGTCTGAAAAGTTGTAGGCACTGTATTTTACTGGGAAAAAATATTTATGATCCTAAGTGACTGCTGCTAATGACTTCATTATGGCTACGACAAAAAACTTAGTATGTCACACTTAAGGCCATCTTTATTTTTTGACAAGTTTCTATGCCCAATTCCCCATATTTTTATTAGCCTGATGGTTAGAGAACCATCCTAATAAGTGAAAAATTTTATGTCTTTTACAGCTTTAAAGCATTTAAAATCCTGCTTCGGAGCTTCCTAAACAATTAGCTGTCGGCAAGATGGAAGAGGGGAAAATATCCCATCTCTCCTGTTAGACGTGTGCAACTGTGGAACTAAGAATCTAAAATTCATTAGGAAGAAGAGTTTTTCTTAATGTATAAAAGGAATTTCTTGTATTCCAGTTTTGCCTAGCGCTTCTTGTTCTTCCACTGGTTACCACTGAGAAGAGACTGACTCTTGTCTTCTTTACTGCCACCGGTCAGATATTTATACACAAGGTTGAAGTCCCCCCTGAGCCTTCTCTTCTCCATGCTGACAGTCCCAGATCTCTCAGCCTCTCCTCATATGACAGATCCCTTAACCGTATTCAGGGCCCTTTGCTGGAGTTGTTCCAGTAAGTCCATGTTCTTCTTTCACTGGGGAGCCCAGAATGTGACCTTCAGATGTGTCTCACCAGTGCTGAGTAGAGGGGAAGGATCACCTCCCTTGACCTTGAGCTGATGATGTTCTTCCTAATGCAGCCCAGAATGCTGTTGGCTTTCTTTGCCACAAGGGCACATTGCTGGCTCATGTTCAACTTGTTGTCCACTGGGACTTCCAAGGCCTTTTTTGCAAAATGGAATTTCCCCTAGAACAGGAGATTCAAGTCCTTTAGTATTTCCAAACTTGTCACTCCTATCAATTCTATATACTTGTCTGTACAGTACTGATCCCCTTTCCTCCTCACTTCCACGTATTTTATTAAAACGATACTTATTTTAATGTCTCTGCTGAGTTATAAAAGTAAATTGCTTCTTCAAGATTTTTAGGAAACAGACCATTTTGCTGAAAAATAATGTCCTCTGGATTAATCTGAAATCTTTATGAATTCATGGGCTAAAACATTATTCTCTCTTCCATAATGAGCCCATTCCAGCTTTTCCCTTTTTACAGTCAAATGATAGCGACATAGGACAACACTTCAATCCTTATGAGAAATGATGTCTGGAATTATGGGTGGGTATTTTTTACAGTACTATATAGTGAAGTAAATTAATAACATACAACGAAACATAATAATTTCCAAAACATGAACATTTTACATGTTCTCCAATGGAAATGTATTTTAATCTTTTAATTTATAAAAATTAGTTAGTACTACTAATCCTGATTTGATTTTGAAGAACTTATAAGGAACGCAAATTGTAATTATATTTCCAGCTGGGGAAATAACACCACATTATTTTGCTGGTTTGTTGGCAATAATTACGTGCTCTAAACAGGTATTAAATGAGTGCTTCAGACATGCTGAGGCCAAAGCTTAATTCTAGCTATCTATAAATAATTTTCACTGAAATTATTTCCAGCTATGAGTTAATATATATTTATTTTCAAAGACGACAAACCCCAGTGAGCTTCTGGTATTTGTATTCAAAAACAGAAAATTAGAATGACATTGTTTCTGCTTAGTGCAGATGTTCTCCCTGTGCAGTACCTGAAGCATGGTGTCTGGCAATTTTGCTCGTCTGGAGTGAAAGGCAAATGCCGCGTTTTGCAGGGTTTTTAATGCAGAAAAGGAAGTAATATGGAATAGGGACATGAAAGACAAGGGCTTTGTTCACTCTGTATTTATTGCAAATAAAGGGAAGGACTCTGACAGGGTTTTCTGCTGTTTTTGTAGCTTTCCTGAAAGAATTCTCATGTTCTGGTTCAGTATGTAGCACATACAGAGAGATCTTACCCTGGTCCAGTCCAGCTTACTGTTGTTAAAGAGCTTCCTTAAAAGGGTCAGAAACAGAACTTAATGATGAGGCAGGAGCACTGGCTCCCAGCCATAGCATCCTAAGTCCTGGTTAACCCTGGAAGAAGAAGAATGCTATCAGAGGAAGAATAGAAAGAGAGATAACTGAATTTTCCAACTCCAGTTCCCGGCAGAGGGACTGTGGGAAAAGAAAAAAAAAAAAAAGAAAAGGGGAGAAAATGTGATGCAGTGTTTTGGACAGCTGGAAATCAGAAACAATATTATGTAATATTTTAAAAGTTAAGTGGGGTTTTTTGTTTGTTTTAAAAACAAACTAATCCAAGATTTAGCTCTTACGAAATTCAGATATCTAATTTGTACACGTAACACATAGAATATGTACAGAAGTCACAAACTGTGATTTGAATACAAATGTATTTGAGCAAATCATGAATTGTTTTTGGACAATCAGCTCAGTCCTCAGAGTGAAAAGCAAGGACCATTTTTTCTTCTTAAACAGGCAGGATTGTTGTTTACTATAGAGTATGTGCCATAATTTGCTTATTTCTTCAGGAGCTGGATTTTACCTCAGAAGGAATGTGACCACTTATTAACTTGAGCACCTGTAGGATAAATCGTAGAAAAGTTTTATATTCTTATATAGAATAGAGATACTATTCGAACTTGCACTGTGAATTCTAATGCAAATTCCATAATAACATTGTGAATCTTTGGAACAACAGCTTTCAAAGACCTAATAGATTAAAAAATTAATGCAGTTTTTGCCACTTATTCCATTCCCATTGTTTCTGTCTGGGTTTTTGGCATTCAGAACAGAAAGTTGTACCTGTGTTTAATGATAGATGAAATAATAGGTGTGTGAAATCTAGCAAGAAGCAGCACATACCTAGTATGGTGCAAAGTGTCAAAGTTATTGCCATTAATTTGTCACTCTAGGAAAGGAATTCCTTTCACAACCAGAATAGGAAAAAGAGGAAAGAATAGTGAGAACAGCTTTTACAGAACCATCCTTTTTTTTTTTTTTCTAAGTATAATACAGTAATGGTGCTACTCAAATGATACCTTTAGAATGTAAATGAATTGCTTCTTCAAAAGGTACTTTCTAAACTTCAAAAGATACAACACTGCCACTTCGCATGTTTCTAAACACCTGAAATGCAAATATCTCATCATCTCCTTTCCTCAGTTTTCAGATTACCATTTCTAAGTATTTGGAAATTTACCATGGTAATGAAAATGCTGGAGCTTGGGAATGTGCCATGAAATTGCAATAGAATGTATTATAATTGCTTTTAATGGGAATAATAATGATCAAGAATGAAAAATATATTTTGAATCTACTAAAAGTTGGGGCAACATTAATTTCTTTCTCTCTCTTTTCTGCCTGTTTTTCCTTCTAGCTCATTTTTGGGATAGGAAACTAATTTGTCTTCTAGACAGAACTGATTTACTAGCAACATGCTCCATGCAATGAGGTGAGGCATTATAATGCCAAAACCAGACTTCAGTTGTATCCTTGCAATGCTATTAATTTTATTATGCTTTCCTCCAACACCTTTACTTAGATAATTCCCTCTTTAACCTTCAGTGCACTGTTCAGAATTTTGCCCATATGCTATAGTATAGGTAAATCAGACACAGATACATTGATTTACAGATTTTTCATTTTCAGGGACATTTAAAGGGTTTTAATGACAGTGAAGCTGTTAGGAGTTGTTATCCTACATTAGTACATGTTATAGAAGTCAGTAAAAGTGTTACCTATGGAAGAGCATTCAGACCATGAGAGCCGAAAACAAGTAGATACAAAATTAGATAAATATTAGGTTTTGGTAAAGCCATGTCATTTTGTCAGCTTGCATAGCAAAGAATGATTACGATACTACTTATTTGTTTCTCTTAAATTTTAGACAGTCTTTGAAATCTTGTCCTACACTCTGGCTACAATGTTTTAAATGGCAACATAGAGAATCATAGAAACATTTAGGTTGGAAGACCCAACTGTTAACCTAGCACTGCCAAGTCCACTACTAAACCATGTCTGTCAGCACCACATCTACACGTCTTTTAAATACCTCCAGGGATGGTGACTCCACCACTTCCCTGGGCAGCCTATTCCAATGCTTGACAACCCTTTCAGTGAAGAAATTTTTCCTAATATCCATCCTAAACCTCCCCTGGTGCAACTTGCGGCCATTTCCTCTTGTTCTATTGCCTTTTAATTGGGAGAAGAGACTGACCCCCACCTTGCTACAACCTCCTTTCAGGTAGTTGTAGAAAGTGAGAAGGTCTCCCCCTCAGCCTCCTTTCCTCCAGGCTGAACAACCCCAGTTCCCTCAGCCGCTCCTCATCAGACTGTGCTTCAGACCCCCCACCAGCTTTGCTGCCCTTCTCTGGACACACTCCAGCGCCTCAATCTCTTTCTTGTAGTGAGGGGCCTAAAACTGAACACAGAATTTGAGGTGGGGCCTCACCAGTGCTGCGTACAGGGGAACGATCACTGCCCTGGTCCTGCTAGCCACGCTATTCCTGACACAGGCTAGGATGCTGTTGGCCTTCTTGGCCACCTGGGCACACTGTGGCTCACATTCAGCCAGCTGTCCACCAACACCCCCAGGTCCTTTTCTGCTGAGCAACTTTCCAGCCACTCTTCCCCAGGGCTGTAGTGCTGCGTGGGGTTGTTGTGACCCAAGTGCAGGACCGGCACTTGGCCGTGTTGAACCTCATACCATTGGCCTCAGCCCATGGATCCAGCCTGTCCAGATCACTCTCTAGAGCCTTCCTACCCTCAAGCAGATCAACACTCCCACCCAACTTGGTGTTGTCTGCAAACTTACTGAGGGTGCACTTGATCCCCTCATCTAGGTCATTGATAAAGATATTAAACAGAACAGGCCCCAGTACTGAGCCCTGGGGACACCAGCCAGTTTGTTACCCAGCAGAGAGTACACTCATCCAAGCTGTGAGCAGCCAGTTTCTCCAGGAGAATGCTGTGGGAAATGGTGTCAAAGGCTTCCGAATAAACAACTTCTACAGCCTTTCCCCCATCCACTGGGTGGGTCACCTTGCCATAGAAGGAGATCAGGTTAGTTAAGCAGGGCCTGCCTTTCATAAAGCCCATGCTGACTGGGCCTTATCACCTGATTGTCTTGTATGTGACACGTGATGGCACTCAAGATGCTCCATAACCTTCTCTGGCACCGAAGTCAGACTGATAAGCCTGTAGTTCCCTGGATCCTCCTTCCGGCCCTTCTTGTACATTGGCATCACATTTGCTAACTTCAACTGGGACCTCCCCAGTGAGTGAGTCTGGGTGCTGATAAATGGTGGAAAGTGGCTTGGTGAGCCCTTCCGCCAGCTCCCTCAGTACCTTTTGGTGGATCCCATCTGGCCCCATAGACTTGTGTATGTCCAAGTGTTGTAGCAGTTTGCTAACGATTTCCCCTTGGATTATTCGGGCTTCATTCTGCTCCCCATTCCTGGCTTCCAGCTCAGGGGGCTGGGTACCCAGAGAACAACTGGTCTCAGTATTAAAGACTGAGGCAAAGAAGGCCTCAGTCTTTTCCTCATCCTTTGTTGTTTCCTTCCACATCCAATAAAGGATGAACATTCTCCCTAGCCTTCCTTTTGTTGCTAATGTGTTTATAGAAACATTTTCTCTTGTCTCTTGCAGCAGCAGCCAGATTAACTTCTAGTTGGGCTTTGGCCCTTCTAATTTTCTCCCTGCATAACCTCATGACATCCTTGTAGTCCTCCTGCCTGCATGCCTCTTCTTCCAAAGGTCACAAACTTCTTTTTTTCCTGAGTTCTAGCCAAAATTCTCTGTTCAGCCAGGACTGTCTTCTTCCCTGCTGGCTCGTCTTTCAGCACATGGGGATGGCCTGCTCCTTTACCTTTAAGATGTCCTTCTTGAAGAATGTCTAGTCTTCCTGAACTCCTTTGCCCTTCAGGACTGCCTCCCAAGGGACTCTGTCAATCAGTCTCCTAAACAGGCCAAAGTCTGCCCTCCAGAAGTTCAAGGTGGCAGTTCTGCTGACCCCCCTCCTCACTTCTCCAAGAATCAAAAACTCTATCATTTTGCCATAGCTATGCCTAAGACAGTCTCCAACCTTCACATCAACCACAAGTCCTCTGTTCACAGCAACAGGTCCAGTGGGGCGCCTTTCCTAGTTGACTCCCTCACCAGCTATGTCAGGAAGGTAGCTTCTACACATTCCAGGAACCTCCTAGGCTGTTCCCTCTCTGCTGTATTATGTTTCTAGCAGACATCTGGTAAGTTGAAGTCCCCCACCATGATATTTGCCTTGTTGGCCTTTGCCCTGATTCTTACCCATAAACCCTTAACCCTTTTGTCACCACCATTAAGCTCTAGACAATCAAAACATTCCCTGGCATACAGGGTTACCTCACCGCTTCTCCTTCCTTGCTTATCCCTTCTGAAGAGTTTATAGCTGTCCATTGCAGCACTCCAGTTGTGCATGTCATCCTACCATGTTTCTGTGATGGCAACTATATCATAATTTTCCTGCTGCACAAAGGTTTCCAGCTCCACCTGTTTGTTGCCCATGCTGCGTGCATTGGTGTAGATGCACTTCAGTTGGGCTGTTGATCTTGCCACCGTTTTGGGGGCAGAAGCCCTAATTCCTACACGACCATTCTCAGGTGCTTCTATGGTTTCTAACACATCGATAACCCTTGCTTCTTTGCTGCTGCATGGATGTCCATATCTTACCTCTGCTGAGAGGGCAGACTGAAGGACCTTGCTAGCACACCATGCCTCAAACATTGGCATGCTCCCCAAGGCTTATCTTTAGTGAACCTGGTTTTGTCCCTTTCCCTCTTGAAATCTAGATTGAAGATCTTTCAAAGAGCTCTGATAACTCCTGCGCAAAGATCCTTTTCCCCCTTCGAGACAGGTGTACCCTGTCTGCTTCTAGCAGGCCTGATGTTATGTTGACTGACTCATGACCAAAACCCCAAAATTCTGCTGGTGACACCAAGCTTGGAGCCAGGTATTGATCTCCTGGCTCTTCTTGTTTCTTCCCTCATCATTCCCTGCAACTGGAGGGATAGAAGGGAACACTACTTGTGCTCCTGATCCCTTAAATGGTCGCCCCAAGGCCCTGAAGTCCCTCTTGACTGTCCTCGGACTTCTTGTTGCAACTTCATTGCTGCCCATCTGAAAAATCAATAATGGATAATAATCTGAAGGCTGTATCACAGTATCACAGTATCTTCAGGGTTGGAAAGGACCTCTGGAGATCAAGTCCAACCCCCCTGCCACAGCAGGGACACCTACAGCACATTGCACAGGACGGCGTCCAGGCGGGTTTTGAACGTCTCCAGTGTGGGAGACTCCACAACCTCCCTGGGCAGCCTATGCCACTGCTCTGCCACCCTCACAGGAAAGAAGTTCCTCCTCATGTTAAGATGGAACTTCCTGTGCTCCAGGTTGTGCCCGTTACCTCTAGTCCTATCACTGGGCACAACTGAAAAAAGGCTATTCTCGTCTACCTGGCACCCTCCCCTTAAGTACTTATAAGTATTGATAAGATCCCCCCTGAGTCTTCTTTTTTCTAGACTAAAAAGCCCCAAGTCCCTGAGCCTTTCTTCATAAGAAAGATGCTCCAGTCCCCTAATCATCTTTGTAGCCCTTTGCTGGACCCTCTCCAGCAGTTCCCTGTCCTTCTTGACCCGGGGAGCCCAGAACTGGACACAGTACTCCAGATGCGGCCTCACCAAGGCAGAGTAGAGGGGGAGGATGACCTCCCTCGACCTGCTGGCCACACTCTTCTTGATACACCCCAGGGTGCCATTGGCCTTCTTGGCCACCAGGGCACATTGCTGGCTCATGGTCATCCTGTTGTCCACCAGGACTCCCAGGTCCCTTTCCACACAGCTGCTCTCCAGGAGGTCAGCTCCCAACCTGTACTGATGCATGGGGTTATTGCTCCCCAGATGCAGTACCCTACACTTGCCTTTATTGAACCTCATCAGGTTTTTTTCTGCCCAACTCTCCAGCCTGTCCAGGTCACGCTGTATGGCAGCACAGCCTTCCAGCGTGTCAGCCACCCCTCCCAGTTTTGTGTCATCAGCAAACTTGCTGATGGTACACTCTATCCCTTCATCCAGGTCATTGATGAATATATTGAACAAGACTGGACCCAGTACTGACCCCTGAGAGACCCCACTAGTTACTGGCCTCCAACTGGACTCTGCACCACTAACCACAACCCTCTGAGCTCTATCTGTCAACCACTGTTCAATCCACCCCACCGTCCATTCATCTAACCCATACTTCCTAAGCTTGTCTGTGAGGATGATGTGGGAGATAGTGTCAAAAGCCTTGCTGAAGTCAAGGTAGACAACATCCACTTCATCCACCCATCCAGTCACGCCATCATAGAAGGCTATCAGATTAGTCAAACATGACTTCCCTTTGGTGAATCCATGTTGACTACTTCTGATAACCTTCTTTTCCTCCAGATGCTTGGAGATGACCCCCAGAACGAGCTGTTCCATCATCTTTCCAGGGATGGAGGTGAGGCTGACCGGCCTGTAGTTTCCTGGGTCATCCTTCTTGCCCTTTTTAAAGACTGGAGTGACATTGGCTTTCCTCCAGTCCTCAGGCACCTCCCCTGTTCTCCAGGACCTTTCAAAGATGATGGAGAGTGGCCCAGCAATGACTTCTGCTAGCTCCCTCAGCACTCGCGGGTGCATCCCGTCAGGCCCCATGGACTTGTGGGTATCCAGTTTACTTAATTGTTCTTTAATTTGTTCCTCTTCAACCAAGGGAAAGTTTTCCTTTCTCCAGACTTTCTCTGTTACTTGCAAAGTCTGGGACTCCCGAGAGCTGGCCCGAGCAGTGAAGACAGAAGCAAAGAAGGCATTCAGCAACTCCGCCTTCTCTGCATCATCCATCACCACAGCACCCATCTCATTCAAGAGCGGGCCCACATTTTCCCTGGTTTTCCTTTTGTCTCCTATATACTTAAAGAAACCCTTCCTATTGGTCTTTACATCCCTTGCCAGGTTCAATTCCAAATCTGCCTTGGCTTTTCTCGTTTCTTCCCTGCATACCCTGACAGCATTCTTGTACTCATCCCAAGTCGTCAGCCCCCTTTTCCACATCCTGTAAACTCCCTTCTTCCACCTGAGTTTTTTCTGAAGATCCCTGCTCAGCCATGCAGGTCTCCTTCCCTTGCCCAATTTCTTGCTCTTCGGGATGCACCTATCCTGAGCTTGGAGGAGGTGGTGCTTGAATATCAGCCAGCTCTCTTGAGCCCCTTTATCCTCTAGAGCCCTCTCCCATTTGATTTCTCCCATCAATTTCTTGAAGAGATTAAAGTTAGCCCTCCTGAAGTCTAACATTTCAACCCTACTTGTCATTTTGTGCATACTGCACTTAATGCTGAACTCTATCTTCTCATGATCACTACAGCCAAGTCTGCCCCCAACCTTAACATCCTCCACCAGTCCCTCTTTGTTTGTCAGTACTAGGTCCAGTAGTACACCTCTTCTTGTGGGCTCTTCCACCACCTGAGTCAAGAAGTTATCATCAATGCACTGGAGGAACCTCCTGGACTGTGCGTTCCTAGCTGTGTAGCCTTCCCAACAGATATCAGGGAAGTTGAAGTCCTCCATGAGAACCAAGGCCTGTGATTGTGAGACGGTTCTCACCTGTCTGTAGAAGGCCTCATCAACTTCCCCATCCTGATCAGGTGGCCTGTAATAAACACCCACAACAGCATCTCTCATGTTACCCTGCCCTTTAATCCTTATCCACAAGCTCTCAACTTGCTCATCATCAGCCCCCAGGGAGAGCTCAATACATTCCAGTTGCTTTTTCACATAAAGAGCAACTCCCCCACCTCGCCTTGCCATCCTATCTTTCCTAAAGAGAACATAGCCCTCCATGACAGCGTTCCAGTCATACGAGCTATCCCACGTCTCGGTAATTGCAATGAGATCATGGCCGTAGGAAGCTTTATCTTCACATCTTTAGCCTGGGCCCCAGAGAGGCAGCAGAATTCCTTAAGAAGTGGGTCTGGTCTGCATATTGGGCCTTCTGTTCACTTCAGATAGGAGTCTCCTATAACAATGACAATACGTGAGCAAATAAATTATTTTCCAGGAGAAACACTGCCCAGTGATACCATTATTCATAAAAATCTAAGGTAAAAATCCCATTAGTCTCAAGGCTTGTCCAGCCTGGAGAAGAGAAGATCCCGGGTAGGAATTTAATAGGAGCCTGCCCATACCTATGAGGAGGTTATTGAGAAGATGGAGTCAACCTCTTCACAATGTTGTATGGTGGGAGGACGAGAGACAATGAAGGTTGAAACAATACTCACGTGGGATATAAGGAACAACTTTTTTTGTTATGAGACAGTCAGATAGCTGAAGAGGTTGCCCAGGGAGGTTATGCAATTTCCATCCTTGGAGGTTTTCGAGACCTGGCAGGAAAAAACCCTGAGCAACCTGTGCTGATCTCATAGCTGACCCCATTTGCAGCAGTAGGCTGGATTAGAGACCTTCTGAAGTCCATTTTGAAGTGGCTTATCCTGTGATCCTAAGATCCTATAGCAGGTAATTCCTAAAGCAACAAACTGTTCACAGAAATCTTCTATAATTAAAAAAAAAATCAGAAAAAAAATATTCTTCTTAAATTTTACAAATTCTGGAAAGTTTTTCCAAGGTTACACTAGACTAACATGGATTTTAATATTATGCCAGACTGTAATTTTTCTGCATGTAGACATGTTTTCTCAACAGGAAGTCTCATAATAGAACAGCTAATTTAGAAATGCTGAAATTCCAAAAATCCTGTCTTTCCATGCCAATTAAATCTTCAGTAATATATTCCAAATAATGGCTAGTGGAATTCTTGTGGGAAAGAAAGCTTCTTTTATTTTTCTCCAACCATAGTAGTTCATCTTTTCAAAGATAGTACCTCTCCGTCCAAACCTTGCCTTGCTAATATCCCCAGATCAGCACAGGTACGAATACACCACCACTAGCATTACTTGTTTCTCCTGAGTTCAAAGACTGTTTGTTATGATCTTTGGAAACGTAAAGATTCAGTTTCAGGGTTTTGGTTTGATTACTTTAATAAAAAATAAGGACACATTTCATTAATCAGTCACATACTAGACTAAATGCGTAGATTTACATCTGGCATTTGCTATTGCACATCTAAAAAGCAAGTAATTTTTTTTTCGCTTTTGGTATTCTTGAAAGTACCTTTCTAACTGTGGGGAATTCCAGTTCTCCAGGAGGGAGGAATTTTGTAATTGAAGGAACAAAACAGAGTTGGCAGGAATGAATAATTAAAAAAAAAAACACCCTCTCTCCTAATTAGATAGTGTATACTGTCTTCTTAACTTTGTTAAAATTTAGAATTCACTTTGTGAAGTGTAGGCTAAACAAGGCTGGGTTGCATAAACAGAGTAGCTGTTATAGCCTGCTGCATCCAGAACATTGGCTGCAAGCCCTGCGGTAAACTGCCTTAGCTAAAAGTCTGACGGCAAGAAGTGGGGGGGGAAAAAGAGGACAGGTAATCTCATTTTCTTTCAATATAACTTAAGAACGTCTGTGCAGGATCAGATCAGTAATTCTGCTTTAGACAGTGGTCAGTAAGAGGAATGGACTGTAAGAGACAAGGTAACTCTAAAATACACTGTCCCCTTGTTTGCTTTCTTGTTTTCTAGCAGTAAGTGGGGTAGAGCCTTCCTGACTCAAACAGTTGCTTCTAAATCACTGCTTTTAGTAGCCAACAGTCTGCCTATGCTTTTGAACCCGTTTATACTTTTGCACACAAAAAGATACTGTGGCAATAAATTATTCTGTAAACATCTGAAAAAATGTACCATTAAGATCCAGAGACATTTGCTTTAAATCTGGGTGTGTAAATTTAAATAGAATTTTGGGAATCACAAATGAAGTAATTTGCCATTGGAGAATGAATCTGTTCTCCAAATAAGTAACTTGTACGGTGATGAAACATGTTTTAATTAACTCCATTTCATCAAATCTGATAACCTGAAAAAATCCAAATCCTAAACTGGGTTGTTTCATAGTATCAGCAACAAAAGTCTCTGCATTTAATGCTTTGCTTAGTTGACACACCACCTTTTTCATTTTTCTCTGATATTTTCAGCTCCTTATGAAAGAATTAAGTTTCTTTTGTTGTTGCGTAAGAGCAAGAGGGCAACACCAGTTATGTGGTGTGGTAGTGGATGGAGGGCTATGCAGAACATCCTGCCTTATGCATGGGACTATAAGGTGGTGGAGACCCAGTAGGTCGATGTAGTCCAATAAAGCTCATGCAGCTGAAATTGGACACTTGAAAACAGTCTTAATGCTCATTAGTTGCCCAGATTTACCTTCATCCGATCCAGTTTCAGAGATTCCTTTATGTTTTTCCCTCAGCATCAGCAATAAATTATTGAATAAAAAGGGAACATAACTCCGCCTTCTTGTAAGTCACTTTGAAATCTAGTGACAAACGGTGATATGTAAGAGCCTGACACTACAGCTATTATTCCATTAAGTTATTATCATAACAACCTCTGTATTGGATACACAACAAAGGTTTTTGCTTTTCTGCAGCAAACATTTCTTCTGTATGTGTAATTACAGCATGGTTATCTCAGTCTAACTCATATCTAATTATGTAAATAAGTATATATGCCCTCCAACTGCTTTTTGCATACTGTTCTGACCTAGGAATCATGCCTTTACTTGCTTGTATTCATGGCTTAGAGGTTTTGGCCCAAAGTTTCTTTACATGCAAGTTTATAAATAAAGATCTCATAGAAGTCTTATTATTCTTTTTTAAATGTATTTTTACTTTCTTTCAAATATGAATTACTTGCAAATCGAAAGTGATTAAACTGGAAAGGTTACGAAGGCTGCGCTGCTGAAATGCCTTTAATTCTGTACTGGAATTCAAATATGTCTTCTGGAATTTTATAAAAACTGACACATAACAAAGGAGAGACACAAATATTTGTTTTAGTTTGGTGGGTAAGAAGCTTGCGTGTTGAGACAAAAGTTTCTGCTTGTGTGAGAACTTTTTTTCATCCAAAAATCACACCAAACCAAGCCTTTCCTGTTGGTCATCTCCTCCACAGACCACTAACAATGTTGTCTTTCTTTCTGTGTCTTTCTGTATTTTATTTTTTTCCTGTTAAAATGCTAGCAAGTCTAATCATCCCTCTTGCTTTTTTCTCTCTGCTTTGCTTTTTTCTAGCCCTCCCAGACGAAGATTCCCCAGAAAATCCTTTTTCAAAAGTTGTGTTTCTGAGGAATGGCTAGCCTCAGTGAAATAGAATATTTCAGCAAAATATGTGGGTATTAAACACAACTACCTAACATGCCTAGGTGATTAAGCCACATCTGGCATAGTTCTAGTCTTTACTGATGTAATTAATAATATTAATTAATAAAGCCCATTCCTTCATATGGAACCAAGTATTTGCACAAGCCTTAACTATATAAGACAGCAGAAATCAGTAACATATTATACTGCCAAAAGTGACTCTGCTTGTATGATGACAGCATCATGGTCAAGGTTGGAAGGTGATTCTCAGCTCCATGTAGTTGAACATCCTACTCAAAGGATGGTCAACTACAAAAGGTTGCTCATGGCTGTGTCCCGTTACCTTTATAATACTGCCAAGGATGGAGACTCCACAACTTCTCTGGGCAACCTGTTCAAGTGTTCAACTGTCCCCACAAGAAAAAAATGCAAATCTTATTTCTTTCTGATGTTTAGATGGAATTTTCTACATTCCACTTTGTGCCTATTGCCTCTTGTTCTTTTACTGGATAGTGCTGACGAAAGTCTGGCTCTGTTCTCTTTATTGCTGCCCATCAGATAAGAAAGGATAAGACTCCCCTGAGCCTTCTCTTCTCCACGCTGACAGTCCCAGCTTTCTCAGCCTCTCCTCATATGATGGATACCTTAACCATCTTCATGGCTCTTTGCTGGACTTGTTCCAGTAAGTCAATGTCCTGCTTTTACTGGGGAGCCCAGAACTGGACCCAGCACTTCAGGTGTGTCTCACCAATGCTGAGTAGAGGGGAAGGATCACCTCCCTTGACCTTGAGCTGATGATGTTCTTTCTAATGCAGCCCAGGATGGTGTTGGCCTTCTTTGCCACAAGGGAACATTGCTGGCTCATGTTCAACTTGTTGTCCACCAGGACACCAAGGCCCTTCTTTGCAGAGCTACTTTCCAGTCTGCTGGCCCTCATCCTTTGTTGATGCCTGCAGTTATTCCTCCTTAGGTGCAGGACTTTGTATTTCCTTTTGCAAAATTTCATGGATGTTATTGGATATTGAACTTCATGAGAATGTCAGCCCATTTCTGCAGCCTGTTAATGATATATATTAACAGTTGTAAAAAAATCCCTTTCTAAAATATTTTTCAGTGGCTGACTGAAAACAAAAACAGTGGTCAGAAACCTTTACCAAGAATAAAAAATTTCCAGAAGCAAAGTTAGAGGAGTAGTACTACTGAAATCAGTGAAATTCCAAATCCTCTAAAAGTTTTTGAAGTTATTCATTTGAGGAGTACGTGTTTTGAATAAGTACAGTTGTTCATATAGAAGAATCAAATTAGAAAACAAAAATTTTATCAGGGGAAACCTAATGAAGACTGACAAAGATGACTTATAATCTCATGAAAAGTTACATCAAGGCTACCGTATTACAGTTCCCCAAAATCTTCTGAACCAGATTCTTCTGCCTGTACTCAACTTATCTAGCATTTTTCCACAAACTGGCAAGCTAATGAGTTCAAAACAAAGAAATCAAACAAAGTATTTATTATAAATCAGTTAATATGTTTAAGTATAAAACAACAAAATTAAGTGCTCATTTAACTCTAGTCTGTGGTTCAGATGGAGCACAGACTTGTAAAAAGCAAATTATCTCTTGCTTCGTCTGACGCATGGAACAGTTTCCTTTGTATTGCAGCATCTGAATGCTTACCCAAATGGAAAGGCTGGACTTCTTGTGCAACATCATCTCCCAATTCTGTTCCCATCCAAACATCCAGCAAATATGTCAGAAATTTCTCCTTCTTCTCTAGACACATGCTATGGCTTGATTAATCCAAAAATCTTTGACATTTTACCCAACTGTGTGTGGCCTTGAGGTTTCTGGTGTGGTGCTCAAGCAGACAAATAAGAACAAATTCATTGTCTGAATCATGTAGGTTTTGATATGGGTTTGTAAAATGGCAGGTGCTTTTCTTTTGGTTCTGATTCAAAAAGTTATCAGGTGTTTCATTAAGATTAATAATCTGTTTTCCTTAGTCACCAAAAACCACACAATTATTTGGCAGTGCTGAACCCTTCCTTCAGAATTCCATGCAGAAGTGATTTGTAATGAAGGTTATGAAAAATGACATTGCTGTAGATAGATGGAGATTCGTTTGTTTCTATACTCTCAGCTTTTTTCTTCAGTCTGTACAATTTCCAGCTGCCTCAGGGGTTGAATGATAAAGTAGGCGATCCTTCTCAGTTATTTTCAATGTGTGTATACGACACATTGTTTATGATGCTTTCATGGTATTTAGAAGGTCATAAACTATCAAAAGCCACAGTGAAACTTCACTGCAAAGATAATTCATGACAGAACAAAGCTTTTAGAGCATACTCAGTTATAAATTAGACAAAAATGGTAAGACTTGTATTGACCTATACTTCTTGTAATCATATTTGGCATTGACTTTATTTTAAATTTTTATTCCCTCACTAAAATCTTATAGCAAGAATAGCTTTCCTCAAGTTTTAGGAATGATAAGGCACAGTCAGGAAGAAGTTGTTTTTAATCTGGCTCAGTTTTAACAGAGGGTTATAACCACTTCAAATCAAATAATTAAAAATAAGGGAATGTTCTTGTCAAGTTGATGACATTGATTTAAACAAGAAATATACCGGGCACTTTTTTGTAATTAACAGAACCGATATAATTCAAGATTGTAAAAGTTCTTCAGCAAAGGCAGACTCCATGGCCCACATTTTGAGCCAGAAAGTGTGGGGATTGTCTTGGTTTTCACAAATAAAACATATGAAATGGAAAGTATTTAGTGCTTCTATCACAGTCCCTTGAAGAGAAGGACTTCATGTCCACTGGAGCCATTCAAAATACAACAACTAATCAAAATGCATCATGAGTGGGTCTCATTATCAGCTACTTGCAGATTTGTTTTTTATTTGTAATGAATTACAACTCAGTGAAAACTGACATATTTTACTGACAAGGTAAAATCTGAACATGGAAATCTTTGGAGCCTTTATAAGGATTAGAAACTGAATTGAGCTTTTTTTTTTTTGTTTTTAATGTGAGAAGGCTCATATGCAATTTCTGTGTAGGTTGATTAATACAGACACACTTTCACTTAATTTCCATAAACAACCATAGAAGCTGATTATTGTTGATAAAAACAAGATGTTTGGTGAAAAAAAAGATCATATATATTAAAGAAAGCTGAGGTTCATGACCTACGTTCTTAAAAATAGGAAAAAAATGAAACACTCCTAGATGATGATAGACTTGTATTTGGAATATAGTACAAGACTTTCTAGTTTGTTGGTGGGTTGTTTTTTTTTTAAATAAGAAACACTTTATACAGATTGTAGCTTAATATCTGCTACTTTAAAAAAAAAAACAAAAACAAAGCAGCTAAACCCAAGTGGAAATGAAAATAACAGTACTAACATCTAGTTTGCTGATTTAGTTTAAAAGTCATATAACCTAAAGGGTATAATCACAACAGTTCCTTTAAAGAATTTGTACAAAACACTCTTTCTTGAAATTTTAGGGTTCTCTTACTCAATGCCAAGCACAAGTTCCCCGCCAAAACACAAAAGCAGGCTGGGCAATGACTGCTGTTAGTTATTTTTGTGTAAAGATTTGGCTGTGTGAAAGAAGCAGGAAAGAGCAGAGAAACCGAGGGAAGGTTGCAAGCAATCACGGGCTGGAAGCATAGCCCGGACAAGGACTCTAATAACATGCATTCGAAGCTGAGGGCAGATGGAACTGTAAGCAAAAAGACTATCCTTCATGTTTCGATAATCTTATATCTAAAGAAATGAGACTTTGTACATTTTCTGTAAATGAAAAGGATGATATAAACCCCCCATCACTTCCTCTTTCCATCTGGAATAACATTCGTGTCTCTAACACTACCTAGCTAGATGAGTCCAGAGAGATAACGCTAGTGATAAACATGATGGGGAAGGAGAACATAATAAAATTCTGAGACATGGTTCACCTCTTCAGGCTGGGATGCTTTGGAAAACAAAATGTTTTCAAATAAACCACTCGTCTAAGTCAGTTTTTCAAACCACAGCTAGTTGGAAGAGCAAATCAACACTCAGCAGCGTATTTCAGCTATGTCCTCATCTGTTTCTCGAGGACTGTCATAATGTAAAGATTAACAACTATATACTCTGTTGCTAGTATTCTGTTCTATCCAATGTTTTGCAGTTCAGACCCGTTGACCAGTATATCACATAGAAATAGAAATTATTTTTCTTGAAACATGGTGTTTTTTCATAGTATGTAGTCTTTGCTTAAACCTATTTACTTTTCAGACATAATAATTAACTTTCCTATGTCGCGGTTTCAATTCACGACAGTCGGAAACAACATATTCTTTTGATTGGCCCCCTTCCTCCAATGCCTGCTTAATCTCTTACTAGATGAGTGAACCATTTGCATGAGATTAGTACGATTTAACCTAAAAGGAGAGCCTTCAGATCAGTTAGCCAGACTCTGGAGATTTTCTTCAGGCTAATTACTTGAGGAGCAGAATGGACTTTCTCTTTG
Organism: Pluvialis apricaria; assembly: GCA_017639485.1. NCBI lineage: Eukaryota > Metazoa > Chordata > Aves > Charadriiformes > Charadriidae > Pluvialis > Pluvialis apricaria. Next base: position 7,554,751 of record CM030010.1, read on the forward strand.
ATTTTAATGTCTAAAGGGATTTCTGTTCACTTTCTCTGCATGCAAGGAAAAACCATCTACTGCATGTGCAAGGCATGGAAGTGATTAACGGGATCTCTAGTATATAGTTTCTAAATAATAACTCAAACAATCTATTTAGAAAGAGATCTAGAAGTATATCAATACAGTAAAATGCTAGGTGGACAGTTAAAATATTTTAGTATTATATACAGAAGTTTGACCTCCTTTCTCAACGCTTGTACGAAACAATTGGAATACTAGATGGAAGGAATTCCATGTACAGAGATCAAGAGACAGATACATGGCTTGTGACTTATTACTCTATTCTCTTTTATTCTTTTGGATATTTTACTAATGATTTTATCTTTTTGACAATCAAGCAACTATTCTTTTGTTCCTTCAGGCGTAATTTTAACAAGGTTATTTATAATCAGTAGATTATAATCACTTTTACTGGCTACAGAGAAAGAATAGTAATATCCAAGCTGTAAAAAATGAAAATATCACTCCTTCAGGTTATATGGTAGCGGCTTGTGATCTGGTGTTCAAAGTCCCTTATTGAACCTCAGCTCACAAATCCTAAATTTTCTAAACTGGAAGTCTAAACAATTTTATGATCTTATTGCTGTAACTTGACTTCCTTTCCTTCCTTAAAAGATTTTTTGGTAGTATTTTTGCTGCAGTTTTACTGAATTATGATTTTTTTTTTTTTTTTTTTTTTTTTTTTTAGCAAATGTCATGTTTTATTAGCTCCTATTGCAATTGGAATATTGGTCTGATTGTGATTGCTGAGCTCCTAATACATGAATCTTACTTATTTCCAATTCCTTGAAAGCTCAAAGTAGAGACAGGTGTAAAGGCAACGACAGAGTCACTCATTATTCTCAGGCTATGGTCATTTGAGGCAAAGAAAATAATGGTGCTTTGATTTAGAGTGATTTGATTTGGAGCGGGGCTCTAGAGCATGTCTGTGTTTCTCTACTATTATCTTGAAAATTAATAGGCAAGAGAAAACTCCTAGCTAAAAGTATACTCACTACCATCCCACCTTCTAATGAATTAACTGAAACAGAATGTTTAACTTCCCTGTGTGGGTTCCACTTGCGTTCATTTCCATATAAAATAATTGACTTATTAAAAAGTACTGTTCACCACAAGACAGTGTGGAATAATCCCTTGGCTTTGATCACATAAATTAACGCTTTTGTCTTGATTACTACAGATTACCTTCTTTCCTTAAAAGAGAAAACCTCAGGCTGAAAAAAGGAGTACCTGACGTACCACTGTGTGCCATAATAAGTTTAGGCTAATGATGGTGACAGTGGCCTTGAGAAACATAGGCACATTTGCAGGATTGATGTCTTCATTACTTTCAACCTGTACAATATAACAGCAGTAAAAAATATTCTCTTCAAGTTCTTCCAATTATTGGTATGTCAGTTGTGCCTTTTCAATTTTTAAAATGAAGCTCATAAACACTTGTAGTCTTCATAATAAAAATTAAGACCTTTCATGACCAGCTAAAATGGTTGCATGCTTTTATTAGCTAATGCCATCTTGGGTTGACAAAAGGATAGTTTTTACATTTTCATTTTTCAGAATGCTTCTTGTTCGATTTTTGCAACATGCTCAATACTTTTCTGTAGTCTCTGGTGGAATATGGACAATGAGATGTGAGAGCTGAAAGAAATAAGAAAGAATTCATAAGCTTGAAGAATTTGTGATTTTTTTTCTGTCTTATCATACTTACATTAACTATTTATTTGGTCAATATCAAACAAGACAGAAACAAAGGTAATGGTGTAAAAATACTAAAACTATTATTATAGTTCAAGAAAAAAAAAGTGATATATATGTTTTAATACCGACAAAATTAGTTAGAAAATTATTAACTTTATTTATCTATTTCTGTGATAAAGCTGAAATAATGTGTCCAGAGTGCAGAGAACATTGCATTCTGAACAGTATATTCATAAGTAAAAATTATCAATTATTAAATGAAACTATTAAATCTATTATTAATTTAAATCTTAGAGAATGGAAGATGACTAATTTCCACACTTTTCCACACAATTAATAAGCAAAAGAACTCACAGGGTAAAAGTCATTGAATTTTCCACTTCTTTTTGGTAGACATGCAGTAGGCAAAATATTCTGGGTGGTTACCACATACAAGTGAACGTAAAAAAAAGAAATGTACCTTTTACGCATCTCTTAATTTTTCCTTCTTTTTATATAAATATCTGAAATTGTCATAGAAGTAGCTGTGAATACAAATTACACTAGATAAAAATGTACACAAATTGTGTCTTTTGCAGTTACAGAAATGCAGGTGTGAGTTTGAAATTAACCTCTTCTACAGAAAAGCTGATTCATCTACTAATGGAGCTTAAAACTTTATTTGGAGAAGCCAAGATAAAAAAGGAGAAGGAGCCTTGCATAATTTCTTTCTTTACTTTGAAAAAAATAATGCGTGTTAAACAAAACCACCTTCCATGAATACTTAATGATAAATTAGTAGTTACTGTGGAGCCAAAATTCTCTAGGCTTTACTCTCATCAATAAACAGCATAGATGTAATGTGAGCCAGCCAGGATTTAAAACATAAACTCAACTGCGTGCTTAGACATTTATTGCTAACAATGAGCATATATATCCCCAAATTCCTGCTGTTGGAACCATGAGACGTTTACAAGAAGTAGAGTAGGTTCAGGAACAATGGGAAGAAGAAGCTGTTTTGCTACATTCTCCTCTGGAAACTACTTTACTTTTTGCTGCCTGCATCAGGGAAATACAGATACATAAATTAGTAGAATTATCTTCTGAAATGCTTAGCTTGCTGAGGAAGAATGTGACAAAATGTATGATGTATATGTAAACAGATATATATAGCTATATATATATACACACATCCACCAGATGTTTAAAACCAGAAAGAAATCGTGGTCCTTTGGCTTGACCTGCTATATTTTAGGAAAGAACAGAATTTCACACAGAGTTTTTGCTGCTGCAGAATGCTGAATAACTTGTTGCTGACTGCGAGTGTATCATTTAAGTTTGAAAGGGATGGATAAGTTGTAAGACTGGGAGGCAGAACATAAACTATTTGTCTTTAAATGAAGGCAATTCTCATTTTCATATTCTGGAACTTTAATTCACAAATCCATTCTTTGTGTAATCTGTTTTGCTTTCCATCATCATATACACACTTGATAAAAGTATGCATTAAAGCTTTTGAAAATGAATCATACGAAGAAGGGAAAATACAGATTTTATTGAAATAGAACAGAATGATAATAGAGGGAAATTTATATTTGATAAAATTCATGTCTTCATTTCAAGGAAAAGCAACAGAGCTTAACCTGAAGCATTTATGACTCAAATATTTGTTTTGGCAGAAACATCAGTTCATCTTCTCTTATATCAGTATCACAGAGCTGTATGCATTTGAACTACAAGGAATTAATTTGTTCCCCACCCAGAGAGCATTTTTGAAATATCTGACGTTACAGAAAATGAAGCATCAGCCAAAGAAAAATAAATAAGATCTAATACACTTCCACCATAACTTCTTACTAAGTTATGACACTACAGACGTTCCACATTTTTGCAAAATGTGGTGCAAAACCTGAAACACTTTGAAATTATGAAGATCTTCTCAGACAGATCATTATCAAGTGGATAGGCTAAAACAGAATAGAAAAGAAAGAGAAAAGATCAGAAGAGAATACATTGCAATTTAGTTTTGTAGGGCACCTCTCATATTCTAAGTACCTTGAAGTGCTTTACAAAGTAATGAGTTAACTACTTGTAGCAAAGCAACCATTATGAAAGGAGTAGCTATAATGTGCCAGTGTTTCAAACAGGTCCCAGCAAGCCTCCTGAGTTGTTGGGCTGTATTGTTTGTATCCAGGAGTAATTGTGCTTGGAAAGTTGCAGGTGCAAATAACAAAAAAAAACCAACAAAACAATCAACCCCCTAACAAACTTACATTACTTTTAAGAGCTGTTTTTTAAATGTTGACCTTACAAATTTGTGAAAGTGCAAGCTTATCCTTGGAACTCAGCAGTTTAATTAGCTTGGTCTTTGCAGGTTTTTTTGTTTGTTTGTTTGTTTTGGAAAAGGTGGAGGAAAACTAAAATTAAGATACAGGTCCATCATAGGGTTTTTTGTGAGGTAGAAGGAATGTATCAACCAGAAGGAGGGTCAAGTCTTAAAATTCAATTTGAAATGATCAAAGGCTGAGGAAGAACTGACAGAAGGGAAGAAGCTGCAATACTTCATCTCCTCCTGTTTGCGTTCCAAAATTATGCTCAGAGGAGGATGGACAGGACAAGTTGGAAGAGCCTATGTTAGTCACAGAAGGGATATGAAGATTCTTGTTCAGGTTTTGATTGATAAGCTTATCTACATTAAGCCTGTATGGGAAATGAGTGTACAAATTTCTCTAGTTTCTCAAGTTGGGAAACTAGAAATGGTTCAGGCTTTGATAAAGCTTTTGCAAAAAATAAACTTTTTTTCTTTTTCCCTACAAGCAATCTTGAATTTGGGTTTTCTCAATATAGTTCCCATATATATAAAAGACCCCAAATAAACAAATCAAAAGTCTGAAAGTGATGATGAAAATAGAAAAGGCTGTTACAGTCATTCAAACCTCAAACTTTTCTTGGTCTTAGAAAAAAAATAATTTTCAATACTGCTTATGGAAAATCTTTCTGAACAGGGAATTAAACAAAGCTTGATTTTGAGCGTCTTGTAAATGGTGTGACAGCAAAAGAATAAGAAGACCAATCGAAAGAATGTTTTTAAAATTAGAGGAGCATGAAAGTGCAATATCCAGAGTTTAACAGACCTTAAAATACTCAATCAAAATACCTTGCCTAGTGACATTTCACTGCATCTATGCACAGTAAGTTTTGAATATTCACCAGAGAGACTCATCAAAGAGATAAGAAAATATAACAACCAACAGCCATGAACGTTCTACTTTAGCACTTAAAGTATTGCCATTTGACATGACATCTTAAGAATCATTTGGGGAGGTCTGCATATAATGCACTTTAGACACTGTATCCTTACAGTGTAAAGACAAATGATTACACTATGTAGCCTAACATCTAAAATTAAAGGTGAAATATTATTATAAAATAATAATAATAATGATAATAATTTAAAAATTAATAATAATAATAATGAAGATGGTTGATTAAACTGCTATTAGGCTGAACTACACGAATAACATAGTATACTTTTGCTAGATTTTTTAATCTGTTTTTAATTGATCAACAGGTAACCCCTATATGTGATATATTTTTAAAAGTTAATTTCATAATTTGCTCCATTTTTGTTCCAAATCTGACGTCTGTTCTGTATCTTAGGTGCCTGCCCACAAAAAATAATCATATGCACAGACTAAATCAGGAGTTCCCCTATGCTAGACTCCAGTTAGTGACAGCAGCTTCTGGACTGAATACAGCCTTAGAAGGATACACTCAAATGATTTGCAAGTTTTTTGTACTACTTTGAAGTAGATTGCACAAGAAAATTTTGGAACCTCTGGTGTAGCTCAGGCTCACTGCTTTTTAAAATACATATTAATCTTATCTCAAGAATTATTTCTAAAAATTGATTATTTCTGTAGGATTTATATGCTCGACACTGTAGTTTTTGTGATAGATTTGACATATAACTTGAGGTATCGCAGGGAAATGTTTAATGAAGTCGCCCATCCTTATACTATTATTTTAAGTTTTATAACATTGAGAAGCTTAGTTAAGCATTTCATATTCTTGTGAGATGCTGTTACTGCCGCGTAAACTTCTACCCTTATTAAACATCAGTAGTGATATTTCACTTTTAGTAAAATGAAGCTATCCTGAATTAAATTGTTCAGCAGTTCTTTAGGAGTTCTGCATGCAAAAAGGGAAATTGCAGAGACCACAATAAATCTAAGGTGACTGAGCAGGAAAAGGCAGAAGAATATGGGGAAATATAGTGGAGAAAAGGGAACACTGTAAGGAGGAAAAAACCATATACATTTGCAAGGAGGCATAATTTATTTTATCACTGCCTCTTTTACAAATGCTTCATTATTTTAGTTTTCTTCTCCAGTGGTAAATGTCGTCTCAGAAGTGCCACAGCATTTGGTGACTCGAGATAAAAGAATGCAGAAGAAAAGGATGCAAATTCATATGAATGCCAGGATGGTGTAAACATGAAACTACAAGCTTTCTAATTCTTCAGGAACTTAGTGAGAAGCCAAAAAGTAGCTTATGCATATATTCTCACTTAAAACATTCCCTAGAATATCCATTTATGCTTAACTACCCAATGCTTTAGAACAATACGATATTTTACAATGAGTGTTTTGGGACTTTCTCCAGAAAGCACAGAATTGAGACCGCAATGACACTTCTTGTGGTGGAGTGTAGAAGAATGATCCTGAGACAATACGAAATTACAGCTCAGCGCTAGCCTGTGAGATCATGCCTTACACTGCAATTACGACTCATGCCACAAAGCTGTGTTAGGGGAGGTGTCATATTCTTCTGCTGAGGAATCAAAGAAAAAACTCTGGTTCTTAGACCAAAATGAAGATGAAAACTGGAAAAAGCCTCCTCTCCACCACCCATTCCTCTCTGGGAGCAAAGGTAGACCAAATGAGCTCTTTTTGGGTGGTGTCCCAGCTGGGCATGCTTACCTTCTACCTTCAGTCCACCTTCTGATGCAGCCAGGCAGAAAAAATTTGGGAGGAGTGAACTGTACAGGGGAGGGAAGATGGATTGTGGACCCAGGATTCGGCTTCCAGCTGGATCCGGCTACAGTTGTTGCTGTGGCACCGGCAGCTCTGCTGACACCTCCAGAGAAATAGCTTTTCTTCCATGTCAGCTGGGAAGAACAAGCTGGAATCAAATAGCTCAGTCATACAGATGAGGGATCTGTTGAAGTGATTCAGTTGCTGTGACGGTGTGGGACTGCTCCTTAAGTAAAATTTCTTATGGTGTGCCCAAAGTACAAACTGCTTAAAAATCCTGGGAGATCAAGCTTCATCACTTCTTTCAATTTTTCTCCTTCAAGCAGCATTACTTTTAAGACATTTCATAATGCAGTTCGTAGAAAGTCTCTGGGAAGATGGAAAAGATATTCCTGAGGGGTTTTTTTTCCCCTGAAGATGGGAAGCACCAAAGAAGAAAAGAAGGTGAACACCTCTGCACTGGTTACAGAGCAGCTATCAATGAACTTCCAGATTTAAGACTTTATTTTGTTGTTATTGAAGTACATAATAAAATGTAAATGTCTTCCAATTGCACTTAGAACCTGAAAGTGAGTGTTGGAGCAACAAGAACTTAGTTTTGTAGAAAAAGTCATAGTACTATTTTTATGGAAGCTTTCTGCTGAACTAAATACCCTTTGTCTGAACCAGCCTTTAGATTTTAATAGAAATTACATGCTGGTTGTAGAATTCTATGGGACAAATAAAACTGTAATAGAAAAGAAATCATTCTTTTAGTAAATGCCATAATTTTTTGACTGATTTTTATAGGATCATGCTCTATTTCTATTGATTAGTGGTTTCTTTTACCTTTGTAAGTTATTTCTGTGAGGGTTGTCTAAAATGACTTGTGGAAACAGGAAAATATAAATTTCTCCAACATATTTTTCTAGTACTACCAACATTTCTACTGTACAGTATTCTGTAATTATTTTATTATTTTATTTTATTATTTTATTTTATTTTATTTTATTTTATTCCTCTTTTTTTTCTAGTTAAGCTGAAATGTAATACATAATCTTTCCCGTTCTATTTAATTGTCACTATTGTTCAGAAAGACACACGAATATCTAATTGCTTTGGTGCTTTACAGAATAAAACAGAGATTTTTATTACTAATTGCAATGTTTTCCTTCTGTTTTAACTGTTTTGAATCTCTGACTTTTGAATGATTTTATATTTGCAGCTACATCATGGATAACAACCTAGTCACATGTTTAACTAGTACAAAAAGGCTGAATACACCTAACAAATAGATGATATAATTGTCCCAACAGCTAAAATACAATGGCTTTCACATCAGCAATATTTTTGAAACCTGATGCTAAGCCATTCCAAGAGCTCAGCAAAGCAACTGCTTCATTATACTGACTAACAGGACTCTGATTATTGAGTAAATCGCAGAAGAGAGAAGAGATTTGGAGAACTCTGTGTGGGTTTAGAGCTGAAAGTACAAGTGCTTTTAATAATGTCAGATATTATATCAATTAAGCAGTAATGATCACAATTCAGTGCATTTCCTGAAGAATAATAAATAATGGCAAGAATTAATGATTCAATGTGAATGCGAGGCCTGTTAATACCAACTGGTCACTAATTCCTTAAGAAGCGCAGAAATATAAGATGCTTGTGACTTTCACAACATAAACACACTGATTATAAAGAATCAGAGATGTTCTTCTTCCTTCTTTTCTGTCATAATTTCTGCAACGTGTATGAGAGATGCAGTTTCACTTGGCTGGGCTTATATATGTCCTATGCTCTTAGTCAGACAGAATGGTGGTTGGCTTTTCTTTCAGCATGTTTTTCCAGGAACAATATTCATACTTTATTATTGTATTCCTGTTGTCTAAGTGAAGAAATCTTTGTCTCATACATTTATCACAAATTAGAGAAATAATTGAACATTGATAAATAATGTCTTATTGTTATTATGGTTTAGGATATTCCTGGTAACCATGTAGATTGTTTAGGTTAGGGAAATTATTTAATATGTTTCTGTCTAGGTAAAAAGGAATATCATGTCCTTTTATCAGTTAAAAATTACCTAAGGTTGAACTTGTTTTTAACACAAATGGCATGGAAAAGTTTTTCAGTTTTAATAACTGGAAGATCAAATCATGAAATTATTTCTGTAGAATGAGAAAATGAACTCGTTGACGATATTTATATATTTTACAGAACTTGATAGCATTAAATTGATATTTTATTCCTTCTAGGATATTAAATAAGATTTTAAAGAAATTATGTTAAAAGATGTTATTATACACTGTTTTATATGTGTAGTCCAAGACTATTGCTGTACTATATGCCTGTCTATCTTGATGGAGAAAATAAATCCTACAGTGAAATTGGTTCACTCTTAAAAGCAAGCAATTATAGGATGTGAGAGAATAAGACAAAATGAAGAAATTAAATGAAAGAAGAAATTCCATATTATAAAGTATTGCCCTATGGCTGCAAAGCAGAAATGAAAAAAGTGAGAAGAAAAAAAAAAAGGACATGATGAAAATGGGCCAGTATTCTTAGTGACTTCAGTAAGCCTCAATAGAACTGTATCTACTTATACATATATTAATAAATTATTCAAAAGAACTTAATGAAATTCAAGAGAAAATATTATACTGTACTGAAAATGAAATAACCAAGAATTCATGAAGAATTCATTAAAATGAAATATGAAATGAAGTACAATTCTGTTCTGTGTCAGAAGCAGAGGAGGATATATACTATTCCGTACACTGTGTCTAATAGTGAGACCTTGCCGTGTAGTTGAAAGCAATTTATAAGACTGAAATCCATACCAGACAGAAAGCAAGAGTCTGCAAAATGTATCAACAGTGAAAACACAAGTGAAATATACAGAGTTTAAGTTCTCTGACTCATGCTCATTTTCTGCTTCAGGTATGGATGAGTGTCCCCAAATAAACTAGTCAGGGTTTTTATCCCCTTCCTCATTCTCAATGTAAACAATGCAGAATACAGAGGAAATGTGAGACACCCCCATGTTAATATTCTCTCTTGAAAAATGGAACAAACCCCAGCAAATTATTGCTTTTCCCATATAGATGTGCAAGAAGTAAATTGAGAAGAGTTGAAAAATACAGAGTATTGTACATCTCTGCATTGATATAAGTGGGCACTTAAGTGGAGTAATCTTCTTCTGGAACTAGGCGATAACAGATCACTTCTATTACTTAGACTGCTCCTGAGGGAGTGGAGGTATATGCTACCCTTTATTTAAGTCTAGAATGAAAGTGACAGTCCACTCCTGTGTAATTTGAATTCTTCTGATATAGCGATCCATGTTCTTTCATCTTCTTGTCACAGCAAAAGATTTGGAAGAAATAAAAAAACATCATGGGTTTGTAGCTTTACATATATTTTCCCGTATTTTTCTCCACCAGCCAAAAGGGAGTCAAGGCAAAATAAAAGTGCTGTCAGTTTAGGATGAGATTCTTTCTTTAAAATTTTAACATTGCTGTTTCCATATTCTGTATGGAATATTTTTTTTTTATCTGGCAATACCCAGATCTTGTTAACAGGAAAACAACACGAACTTTATTTTACAGTAGTAAAAAACTTTTGTCTTCGTAAGCGAAACACGAATGAAGTGTTTTTAGTTAGAAACTCTTTATTTTAAGGGCTTATAAAATAGAACTAACTTATATGGTGAAATAGCTGAATGCTATCTTTGAATTTATAGAATGTCCATTTCATACAGTATTAGATTTTCATTATTTGAATGTAATATATTGAATGTTGAAGGTCACATACTCTGTCTCTGAGATAAGTTGCAGACAAGGTGCCAGTGAACCTGGCCAGAAACTGCTCAATGGAATGATTCTTTCTGACAGAAAACACTGTCTGCTCTATTCCTCTTGCGAGACCATGTCCATTTTGCTAAATTCTGATAGAAAACTGTTTGTTATTTAGTATTGGCTAGTCCACTAACACTGTCTTTTAGCCTCTTGTCTGCTTGACAGGTGGGATGTTGAGAATCTCCAAGCTGATTACATTGCACCGTAACACATTTGAGGTGGGTATACTGCAGAAGTAGTGGATCATGCAGCCACGTAACCATACCTTGTGATGTAGTGATCTTGTCCTCTCCTCTCCTCCTCCCCTTCAAACATTGTACACGCAACCTGGACGAACCTTCAAAGACAGACCATGAGATTCCATGTTGCCTGTATTAAGGCTGCCTATATTTAACCAAGTTTCCAGGTTCCATTTTTCTTTCCAGCTTGCTAGGTGTTTTGTCCCTGTCTCACTAAGCAGCCAGGTCACCCAGCATGTCACCAGGACCCACCATTATGGGTTCTGAGAATCCCTAGGAAAGCTCTAAACAAGATACTACTTTGAAAACCTTGTCTTTAAACTTGCGCTTTTCAGTGCAAAATATAGAAATGTAATTGGTTTATTTATCTTGGCCCATTTAAAAGCAAGCAATAAATTTCTTACAAAATAGGTGTTTAAATTTCCTATCAGGCCAGTTTCTGACAGGTGGTTTGGATATTATCATGACAAATGTCTATTTACTATTGATAGTTTCTCTTACAATAGATACGATGATATAAACAGAAATAGCCCATGTTTTATTTATACATATGAATATACCTGTACAGATATATACATATATATATATGCATAACTAGAGCAATCAGAAATGGCCATAAAACTTGGCAGAAGTGCATTAAATTTAACATTAAATTCCTAAGGTCCTCATCAGTCAATGACTGAATCCTCTCTTAATGATTAGCATATTATGTTCTTACAGAATTGTGTGGGAAGGAGAAACACTAATCTTCTTTTATAAAATGGGGAACAGTGGCAAATGGCCAACTAAAAGAATACATATTCACCTTCTGTGGAACTGAGGTAGCAATTTCATGCCTAATTCCACGAGTATAGGAGTTATCACCAAATCAAGTTATCACAGCCTAGCAAATTACCGTATATCATCTGAGTCATGATAACTTTCTAGAAGCAAACTGTCAGCCATCTGTAAGGGCAAAGTAATACAATTCAGCTTAGCCTGTGAAGAAAGGAGTTTACAGTAATCTTGCGTTACCGAGCACATACCATGGGCTAAAAGCACGTATCTGAACAGTTATACTGGCAGTTATGTAGAGAATTATTTCAGCTCTAGACTTTTTAACTTGGTAGCACATCCAGTCTCAAGGCAGTGATTCACAGATGTCCCATGCCATCAACCAGGCAACAAAAATTCAACTGGCAGCTATGTATTTACCAAAGGAGTTAGTTCTATTAGTGTCTGTTTCATATGTCCAGAATTCCTACCTTTTTGTCTGAGCTGAGGAATCTTGTTCTCTAAAATGGTTTAGGATTCACAGGTTAAGCAACCTTCAACCTGCCTTCTCTCAGGGTCTGGGTCTAGGAGGTGTACTCAAATTATGCCCAAGACACAGTGAGGGCACCTGAGTTATCCCAAGGGAGAGCAGCATGATCCCATGCATTCAAAACTATGCTGCAGGACCCTCATGTTTGATGACGATGGACTGGGAATTCCTCAGGACATGGGGTGCACTCCAGTCTGATGAATTCAAAGCAGTATTTTTCGGGGTACCACCTTAGTAATCTGCAGAGTTTGCTTTTCCTTTCTTTTTGTGCATCTTTGAAGTCCTTAATCCCATTTAAATGTTTGTTGCTTCTTTTCCACAGAAATGCCACATTTTTCCTCCTGAGATTCTTTTCAGAGAGATCAATAAGACACATCAAGATGCACATCTTATTGGCAACTAGTGTGTATTGTGATGGATAAATAAACCAATTTAATATGAAAGTTTATTCTTTTTAGGATAAATGTTAGACTTTGTGTCCAAAAGTTTTTTTTCTGAGCTGTTGTGAAACCTGATGTGTAACCGCTACAATCAATACGAAATATCATAACAGTAGTGGAAATGTCAAAGATAATTTCCTACCTGATATAGTTTTGACATTTTTAATTCAAACCCCTCTTATTCTTGTCTCTTGAAGGAATTAAATTTTTATTTTTTTATTCCTTGGAGCTGGGCAATAATCTATTTCTTTTTGTGCCACTTCTTAATGACATGTTGAATTTGGACAGATACCTACTTCAGACGAAGCCAGTAACTTTCTCCCCTGAACTAGCCTTATTAGAAGCGGTACTTAAAGAGCTTGTATTCCAAAAGTGGATTTCAGCTCAAGTGTCTGAAGGTCTATAAATTAAAATGGAAAGAATGAAAAGAAATTACGTTTGTGTCATACCTCCATGAAATATATAGAGATATAAATCTAATGCAAATTAGACACTTTCTCTTGGTCTCTTTAGAAAAGCATAGTTTGCCTAATAATTTCTCAAAAGCATTTCCTAATTTTGCTGATCTCATGCTTATGTACATGTACCCAAGCATCTGAATGCTTTTGGGAGCTAATGCCAGAAAAGTGGCATTAAATTTACTTAGTACAAATATTTAGAAACTTTTTTAAGCCCCATATCACCTGATTCATTTTGCAAGGAAGGAGCAGGATAGAGAGGATTAAATTGAAAGAAAGTCTGTGCACTTTTTCCTGAGTTTCACGTTAGCAGTGAAGAAATAACCCTCTGCATCTGCTACTTCAGAGGTTTTGGTCCGTGTAGCCTTTGCTTCTTTGATGTTAGGGGATCACGGTGATGGACTGAGATCATGCAGTTCATCAGGCACATCATGGGGTGTACTAAAAGTTTATCCAAGATCCTAAATGGATCTTTCTAGAGCGCTATGACAAAATTCACCATAAAATTCCAGAATTTAAATGAATGAAAACTCATGACAAAGTAAAAATTAAAATTTTAACTCTAGTCTATTTCGAAGTCGTCTTTTCCTTTTTTTAATCAGCATGTGATTCCTGCTCTACCTAAAGAAAACTAATTATCTCTTCTAGTCATCCAATTTCTTCAGTTCTGTTGAAAAAGAGAAAAGAAAAATGCTCACAGGAAGATTTAAATCTCAAAAATACATCTCTTCAATCATTGCTCATCTTGTGACATTGCTATTAGCTTGTTTGCTTGTAATGTTAATCTGTTCTTTGCCAGCAGTTTTTTAATAAAGAATTTGTCCTATTCTTGGGAATTTTTATCTTCATCAAATAAAGGCCCAAAACACTAAGATACATAATTTTTCCCACACATATATGCTATGTCGAACAACACTGATTTAAATTATATTGAACAAATCCCAGCTGCCAATAGCCCCTAACTATTAGCTGACTAATAGTACTTTAAATAGTGACCACAGAAAAGGACCTGGGGAATATTTCTCTAAATTTAGCCTCCCATTGCCATTTTATACAAAGCATTATTAGTTAAGCATTGAGGAGCCTGGTGGCATTCACTAGCGATTCGGTACATAAGTTTGATTAAGTTAAATGTTAAGCAGTCTACTTGTTGTTAATATAAATAGAGCAAATTACAGCTGTAAATAGAAGGGCAGCTACACTAGAGATAGCATCCCAAATATCTCGAAGTGGTTGCTGCAGTGCACTTGAATGGTTGATTTTTCTTTTCTCTCTCTGCTAAATTAATAAGAAAAATGTATAGCAGCCAAGAATCTTAATGTTCTGCATAAGAAGTGCACTTTCTAGGAGCCCAGTCAATATATGTCCTGTTATCAAAGAATGGGAAAGCATTTAATACTATCCAAAATGGCTGAGTTTACACATGCAAGTGGTCCAGCAGGCTTGCCCTTTCCTTTGAAACACTGAAAAATAAAGTTGTTTTTGCCACCCTCTAGCTCTTCAGCTTGCCCTTATGCTATTTTCCTTGCTCCTTAGTCCCCCTGTCTGTTTCCTTACATTTTGTTTTCTCTCCAAAGGAGAGGTTTGGTAAGTTTATTCTGCTTACTGTTCACACAAAGAACTCATGGGAGCAAGTGGCCAATAGATATTTCACAATTTTGGATTGTGTTAATTCCAGTCAGGAGTTTCCCATAGAGCATGATTGCTGAGTAAACAAAAGTATCATCTTGGAAGCAAACAGAGATTTTCAGAATGGAGTGTGAGGTTTTTTCCTACCACTGAAAAATTACAAACAATGTTAAAAACTAATAGCGCTAACAGAAATTTTGAGATGCTCAAAAAACCCCAATAAATATCTGTCTCTAAGAAGTGCTCCCACTTTTCATATCAAAAAATCAAAGCTCAAGACTTTTATGTTCCGGATGTTTCCTTCGCTGAGGCTGAATGAATGTTATGACATGAGATTTTTATGTATTTGGTTTATGTTAAATAAAATAGTTTCACCTGGAAGCTACATCTGGTGTATATTACAATCAGAATATGTAACAGTTTAAACTGTAAGGGAATCACAACAACCAAGGTCTGGACTAAGGAAGAGAAGGACTTGCTGACTACTACTTACCAAATGATGCACTGCAATAAACAAAAATTAGAGTACATCTACAAGCTCGAACATCCTAGCACAGCTGTCAGGATAAATGTGCGTTCAGCATCCAAAGCTTTTCACAGCTGTTTTTACAACAAATATACGAGGGTTACCTGCAGGGTGGTCCGTTCCCTGCATGTTTGGAAAGACTTGAAGTTTAACTGAGCTGATAAGCATGTCTCTAGGCTGACTGTAAGTAAGATTTCAAATGCTGTAAAAGACATAACAGTGTGTGCATTCCTTAAGAAATTTAATGCAGCAGAAACGCTTCACAAACCTCTCTTCTCTGTCTGCACAGATAAAAGCAAACACACCGTATGTGGCTGATTTGTCACATTCCTTATGCAGTCGCTCTTTCTAAACAGACAGACAGAGCCCTGCACATCATGAGCCACGTTAATGCACAAATTCAGCTCCTTTACATTAGCATTCTATGCCTTCCAAAAGGCTAGGTGTGTGCACTGCTTCATGTACTACTTGGAGTAAAGTTGGGATTTAAAGTACCTAACCCTAACGATCAGAGAGCGTAGGTCTGAACCAAACCAAGAGGAGGGGCTGCCCCTCTGGCTGAAGGGCAGGAGTTGATATTCTGTGACTGCCACCTGCCTCATTGGTCCTGGGCTGGATACAGACAGACCACGCGGCAAGAGGTCAACTTCACGGAGTATTCCTGGGTGAACTAGCAGTGGATAGAGACCTAATGGAGTTTTTTTTCCAAGCCAACCAAGACTTTATTATGTAAATAATAAAACCTGATTAGGAGATTCACCTTACATGGTCATAGATGTCTACAAAATCTGAGCTAGTCACTTCAAACTTCAATATAATCAATTGAAGAAGAAGACACTTCAGTGTACAATTTGCCTGACTTATTTTAAACTAGGTGAATAGTATGTTAGGTCCAGATTTTATTCTTTGTTCCTGCATAGGCAGTAAATTGACTGCGTGACAACCCAGTCAGGCATGTTATCACAAAGCTGTTAGGATTTTCTAGGGTTAAGGTGTCTATTTCACCTGTTCTTACAAGGGCAGATATGGGCAATGCTAATTCTGTCATCAGTCTCACGGAAATCTTGGTCTCTTTTGATAGGTGATAGCCACTATCCTGTACATTAACAATAATAACAGTCTGAAATGTTTCTGAATAGAAAATATACACTCTGGTCACCATTTGACCCCTCATTACCTCACAAATTTCTTGTGTGTGTGATATAATTCACAAAACACGTACTGCCCAAGTTAAGAAGCCATGTTTAAAGGAAAGGAAGCTGTTGCCAGGGTAGTCCCGGTATCAGATGCTCAGTCTGGAAGTCTGGACAGAGAGTGTTGAATTCATAAGGCATGGGACATTTCACTGCTTTATTGTCCAGCTAGGGGTTTGGTTATTGCAGGGGGAAGAGTTAAACACGGAGAATAAATGCAATATTAATTCAAGAAATATATTATAGCCCAACAATTGCCTGCTGCATGATAAAGAAAAATAAATAAGCACTAAATCAGGAATAAATACAGCAAAATAAAAAGCCACAGTAAAGGAAAATAAAAGAAATGTTGCACATCCTATGAAACAATGAAGCTGAGCAACTTACTCTTTTGACTCATTGCCCAGTTTCTGGAAGAAAAGTAGTGCAAAGAAATTGTTGACTTGCTTCTTTTGCTGCACGGGAGTCAAATCAATATGCCCTTTTTTCCTGTTAAAAGCATAAGTGCTAAACTCAGAGTATTAGAATTCTTTCATACAAAATTTGCAATTTTCAAAGTCTTTAGAAATTGTTGAAAATATTACTGGAATTTAATTATGGAAATTACCTTTCAAATATGGAACAAGAATCTTAATTATAGAACAAATAAAACTGCTACGAGAATACTTACTTGTATAAATATATGAAGTTTCAATGAGTACATACTTTTGTTTTATAGTACTTATAACTTAATACTATGATAGAATAGCTCACCTAAAGTAGGTGTATTGTGCATTAATATTATAGTCCATGAACTTCTACAGCCAAAATCTCTTAACTGCTTGTTAAAACATGAAGAAAGATGTTTTCATTTCCAAAAGCCATGAAAAGGCTTGAAACAAGGACTATCAGTGTTCATAGAGAACAAACCCTGTGATTTTTCTATAAAGTTTTCTGCTGTTGAATTAAGATTTTCCAGAATTTTTAATATAATATCCATCGCAAAACAGTTTTCAGCAATTTCTCTGCCAGAGATTCTCTGGATTATCAGAAAAATTACTTCTTTAGTGATGAACTCCCTGTACATCCCAAAATGTTTGCCATTTAAGCTTTTAATGCGGACATCATATGACAAATTTGTAAGAGTAAACTAGTTGTAAGTCCATTTCTGCCTCCGTGTTGGACAGGACTCTACAGGACTGAGATACTGGTTTCTCTCTGCAGAGAATGAAGAAATAAAGTCAGAAATAGTGATTTGCCATCTCCTATCATTTTTGCCATAATACTGTTCAAAGGTGGTGGTACAAGATTTCATTCCTTTACTTTTCTCTCCCTTATGACTTCAAACTTAATATTGTCTATCTACCACAGATAATTCCTGGCCAACTCCACTTCATGGTATGACCAGAGTAAGTTAGCTGAAAAATTTAATTTTGCACTTGATATATAAAATTCCAGCTAGACCTCCACATGCTTTATTATTGTACAAATGGCTTTATACGGTTCAATTGCACTGATAACAAAAACACATGCAAAAGAAATAGCTGATGTAGGTATGGATTAGCTACTTTCAGAAAATTATTTAAAAAAGGCTTGCCATATACATTTCTTTTAATTATCATTGAATAAAAGTACATTGTTTTTCTGAATAAATAATGTACTTATTTTCTACCCTATAAACACTCAAAAGTATGCACGGATTAACATTTTTGGGCTGTATTCATGGTTAATGCTTGAATAATAATAATAGTACTGGCCTCATTCAGTACAAGGCACTTTAATTTTTTGCCATTGAAATCCTACACAAGGAACAAGGATGATACAGAGCAAAACACTGCATTTTGCTAATTGATGTCCCATAGTTTTCTCCAAATGTAAAGCCCACACTGTCCCCAGGATCCTACAGTCTGAAAGACAACAGTCTTTGCAATATGGCTGAAATTGGACACAAATAGAAAATTAAATCTGTGTGCATTACATAATGATCTGCTAAGAGACATTTATATGTATTTGTATATACATTACATAAAGACAACCACAGGCTTAGTTTGATTAAAATCCAGCCTTAATGAAGGAAGAGAGAAATTCCTACTCAGATGTCTTCAAAAACATTCAGGGTCTCCTCACACCATAATTTATTTTAAATTCTGGTAGTTGCAGCAGTAAGTTTTAGCTTATACTTTTTCCTTCTAGAAAATATTTGAAGTAACAAATAGCTCATTGATTTGGGTTATTTTAAACTTACCAAGTAAAACACTTCACTTTTTTTTTTCTATAGCATGTTCTCCAGTCATCTGGGGAAGTAAGTGTTCCTTATAAAAAGAACCACACTGAAACAATTCAGGTACTTCAAAGCCTTAGGGTGCCTGCCAGAGCTTGCTTTAATGTATGTGTTTTGTGAAATTTAAACAAGGGACAAAATATACATGCCTACCCTATCATTATACAATTTGCCTTTTAAAAAACTAGTCTTAGGGCTAGGCGTTTTCAGAGCCATAAAAATGTTTATAAATTAGATTATAAAGTGATACCATAGAACTAGGTTTGTTTAAAGCCCAGGACTGGGAATCATAAGAACACAGACTTGGTCTGACTTCACTAATGACATGATGAGAGGAGTCTTTTTGCAACATTTAACCTTAAACATTCGTAGAAAAAGGAAGGCAACATAATCAGCAGGGAGGTGGGGGCACACAATTAGATATGCTCCCTTCAGACAACCGTACCTCTCATAAATGGCAATCAATCCTCCTCTGCACTTCCATTCACCAAGATCCACAGAGTTCCTTCTGCGAAGAAACAAGAACTGAAAAGCTCAGTCAACGTAGCTAATGAGAGTTTATTTTCTCTCCCCTTTCTTTCCTAATGAGTCAAAACAAATAGGGAATGATAATCTGCTGTTGAACAAACTAGGATGTTGAATCTCGTTAGTTTTCCTGCTTCGGTCCATAGACTGTGATGTGAACACTGGGATGTGGCAAGGATTTGAGTTGTTGCAACTTGGCTGTGTCCTGGGACATCTAAGCCTGCCATGCTGCTGCCCAGCTGGGACTTCCTCATGTAAGACTGCGTCGTGGTTTAGGCCAAATCGGCCACTGGGGACATAGGGAACCCCAGATGGGACCGACAGATGCTCCCCTCTACCCCTCTTCAAAGAGAGACGCAGAGGAGGGAAAAAGAGACTTACGAGTTTAGAAGGATCTAAACTACTTTAATGAAATATTAATAATATTAAAAACCGTATCAAGCTCCCAGGATGACAATCACGACACTGCCTGGCACTGGGGGAGTCCCAGGCTGGACTCAGTGATGGATGGGAATTGGATTCCAGATCTGAATTCAGGATCGGGACCAAAGGCAGACAAACGGACAGAGTCTTCCGCATACGTTGGCCATTGAAGGAAAAGTGCGAGCCGTTTGATTCCTCAGCTTTTATACTGAACATGAGGTAGACGGGATGGAATACCCTGTTGGTCAGTTTTGGGTCACCTGTCCTGTCCACTCCTCCCCACAGGTGGGACCCCACTGCGCTTTTCCGCTTCTGACCCTCCAACGTGGCAAATAAGAAAGCTGATTGGCCTTGGGTGTTATAGCAATAACTATAAGCAAGAGCGTCTCTGCATACCATGTCTTGGCATCAACTATAAACATTGGTCTTATCATTCTGAGAAAGCGAACAGTGTCTGCACAATATGCTATTAATTTCAGTAGTTAGAAGAGGCCTAGCTAAGAAGCAAAGTTACTGAACAAAATTGGTCCTGTTTTATCTCAAACCAGGACAGACTGACAACCCAAAGGCTAGGCTTATTTGAGGTTTAGAAATATTGCCTATGTTTCCACCAGTAACAACCACATGACAGCAGCATTAATGTCAAAAATAAGGGATGCTGCACATCATGCAAATCACTGCCTCGGCAAACTGCCTTTTAAAAGGGAGACTGAATGTGCCCAGCTGTGTGCTCTGTTGTTCTAAGGACATCAAGCAGAGAAGTGTATTGAACATTTCTGTGTATCAGTCTCTACATTCTCAGTGTGTTGGTCATTGGACTCACCAAAGACCTCTCCCATTGAAGACCCCACTATGGAACATGCCCTCCTCTCTCATATTTAATTATTTTTGATCCTCACAAAAGTGAAGGATTCTTTTTTTCTCTTGGTAAAGACATGAGGGTCCTTCTCCTGTCATCCTGCATGTACCCAAGAAAACTTGCTTTTTCTGATGTTTAAGGTTTGATCGGCTTGTAGTTCCCTGGATCCTCCCTTCACGTTTGTCATATTGGACATGACATTTGGGGTTTTTTTCCCCAGCAATCATTGTGACCTGATAGAAGACAGTAGGAAGTGTGTCTCCTTGACACCAGCCACCTCCCATAGCAATCACAGATGCATCCCATCCAGTGTCATTGACTTCAGTATGTCTGATTAGCTTAAGTGGTCACTACCTTTGATCTTCCTCAGCTGCTGGAAGTACTTCATTCCCCTACACCCTGTCACTCGAGGTCTCAGAGGTGTGAGGACAATACTTGCTAGTGATGCAAAGAGAACATTGGTCTTTTCCTGTTGTCTTTGTTTTCAGAGGGTCACGTAGTCCTGCAACAGGAGTAATGCAGCTATGTGTTAACTTGTAAGATGTGCCCATTGCCATCTATGCCTTTCCTGGTCACTGGCAGAATTGGGGAGAGCACAGTCTGACCCCCTGTGCCCTCTGTCCTAACCCCGGAGCCCCATAATCACCCGTGATCTGCTCAAGACCTCCCTGGCCAGTAGTATTGGTGTTGAAATAAATGAGCAGCAAAAGAGAATGGTCTGTGGGCTGGACCATAAATGAGATTTGTGCAATTATTGAGTAAAGGCATCAGGCATTGACCTGGCAGTGCAGAATCTTAGCACAAGCCTGGACTTGTCTTGACCTGAGCTAGTTGTAGCTTGGTTTAACAGTTATGCAGTAGCCAGTGACTGCTGCCTGACCCGTTTTAGCTTGAGCGATGGGGAGTAGTATGTGGCAAAGGCCAAAGAACCCCAGGGAAGCAGTGTGCCACTAACAACAGCCCCCTTGGGGTAACAGGGCTGGGGGATGCTGAGGGGCATCTTTCAAACTTCAGCTGGGAAACAATGAAGAGAAAGCAATGTGTTTCAGGAGAATGTAGGAAAGTAATCACAACTACACCCAGGTTTGAGGAAAAATACATCACTGACCTCATGTTCCTCCTGGGAAGGAGGAGGAAGAAACTGTCTCTTAATAAATATTGTACTCCTCCCGCCAGAGACCTCAGGATGCCAATGACACCCACCCATTCTCTTTTCTTGGAAAATCAAATTTTCATCCTTAGGACCCTGCATTATTAACAAAGCTTTTCTATGTTAATTTGGACTATGAGTGTTAGTATTACATAATTTGGACTTCTCAGTTGTTAAAAAATGAATTGAAGTAAGAATAAATTCTTAGATCCATAGCTACGGTGTGTTTCTCTTGGCCCACAACAAGAGTCAGAGGACGGTGTCCTGTTCTGCTTCACCACTGCCATCGCTCTGGATCTGGCAGCCACACACAGTCCCGAGGAGTGCCTCTGGGCCCACTGTGAGCATGCCTCTGCCCCAGCTGTGGATTATTATTTTTTTATCTTATTATAGGAAGTATTTTTGGATAATTCTATTCTCGGTAACAAGTCTGATTAATCAGCCTGAACCAAGCAGTCTGCTTTACCGAATGCATCTATTCTCAGTGAGCAGCACTTTACAGTAT
The DNA here is from genome assembly GCA_017639485.1 of Pluvialis apricaria. NCBI lineage: Eukaryota > Metazoa > Chordata > Aves > Charadriiformes > Charadriidae > Pluvialis > Pluvialis apricaria. The sequence goes on from CM030010.1 coordinate 7,576,855, forward strand.
GAGCTTCTGCATGATATAACAAACCACTAGAAAAGCGTCTTTCAAGATCTTCTTCAAGGTACAGTTTTCCTACTGAGGATTCAGCTACTTCACTGTGAGATAGACCTAAGCAGATCAGAGGATAAATCTGTCATAATTCCAGTTTCAGTGGTGTACACACTATGGTAACCCAAAGGCAGTTTCTTGTATTGTGCTAAGGCAGAGTGACCTGGAGATCATAAAGAGGTTCGTTCATGATGAATATTTTTCTGAAGATTTTTTAAAATCATAGAATCATAGAATCATAGAATAAGTGAGGTTGGAAGGGACCATTAAGATCATCAAGTCCAACCGTTAACCTACCCTGATTTAAAAACACCCACTTCTAAACCATGTCCCTAAGCACCTCATCTACCCTTTTCTTAAACACCTCCAGGGATGGTGAATCCACCACCTCTCTGGGCAGCCCATTCCAATGTTTAATAACCCTTTGAGTGAAAAAATGCTTCCTAATATCCAATCTAAACCTGCCCTGACATAACTTGAACCCGTTTCCTCTTGTCCTATCACTTGCCACGTGGGAGAAGAGGTCAGCCCCCATCTCTCTAAAACCTCCCTTCAGGTAGTTGTAGAGGGTGATAAGGTCACCCCTCAGCCTCCTCTTCTCCAGGCTAAACAACCCCAGCTCCCTCAGTCGTTCCTCATAAGGCTTGTCCTCCAGACCCCTCACCAGCCTGGTAGCCCTTCTCTGGACACGCTCCAGCACCTCAATGTCCTTCTTGTAGTGAGGGGCCCAAAACTGAACACAGTACTCGAGGTGAGGCCTCACCAGTGCCGAGTACAGGGGGATGATTACTTCCCTACTCCGGCTCACTACACTATTCCTGATGCAGGCCAGGATGGTGTTGGCCCTCTTGGCTGCCTGGGCACACTGCTGGCTCATACTCAGCCGGCTGTCCACCAACACCTCCAGATCCTTCTCTGCCAGGCAGCTTTCGAGCCACTCCGCCCCCAGTCTGTAGCACTGCATGGGGTTGTTGTGACCCAAGTGCAGGACCCGACACTTGGCCTTGTTGAACCTCATACCATTGGCCTCAGCCCATCGGTCCAGCCTGTCCAAATCTCTCTGCAGAGCCAATCTACCCTCGAGCAGATCAACACGCCCCCCCAGTTTAGTGTCGTCTGCGAACTTACTGAGTGTGCACTCAATCCCCTCATCCAGATCATTAATAAAGATATTAAAGAGAACTGGTCCCAGCACCGATCCCTGGGGGACACCACTTGTCACTGGACACCAACTGGATTTAACTCCATTTATCACCACTCTCTGGGTACGGCCATCCAACCAGTTTTTTACCCAGTGAAGGGTACACCTGTCCAGGCCACGAGCAGCCAGTTTCTCCAGTAGAATGCTATGGGAAACGGTGTCAAAAGCCTTGCAAAAGTCCAGGTAGACAACATCCACAGCTTTTCCTTCATCCACTAAGCGGGTCACCTCATCATAGAAGGAGATCAGGTTTGACAGGCATGACCTGCCTTTCACAAACCCATGCTGACTGGGCCTGATCACCTTGTTCTCCTACATGTGCCGTGTGATGGCACTGAGGATGATCTGTTCCATGACCTTCCCAGGCACCGATGTCAGACTGACTGGCCTGTAGTTCCCCGGATCCTCCTTCTGGCCCTTCTTATGGATGGGTGTCACATTTGCCAACCTCCAGTCGGCTGGGACCTCCCCGGTTATCCAGGACTGTTCATAAATGATGCAGAGTGGCCTGGTGAGCACTTCCGCCAGCTCCTTCAGTACCCTTGGATGGATCCCATCCGGCCCCATAGATTTGTGCACCTCCAGGTGCTGAAGCAGGTCCCTCACCATTTCCCTTTGGATTACAGGGGCTTCATTCTGCTCCCCATCCCTGTATTCTAGCTCAGGGGTTAGGGAACTCAAGGAACAACTGGTCCTACTGCTGAAGACTGAGGCAAAGACGGCATTAAGTACCTCAGCCTTATCCTCGTCCTTAGTCAATACGTTACCAGCCTGGTCTACTAGAGGACAGAGATTATCCTTAGTCCTCTTTTTATTGCCAATATATTTATAGAAACTTTTTTTGTTGTCCTTGACAACAGAAGCCAGGTTTAGTTCTAGCTGGGCTTTGGCCTTCCTAATTTTTTCCCTACATAGCTTCACTACCTCTTTGTAGTCCTCCTGAGCGGCCTGCCCTTCTTTCCAAAGGCCATATATCCTCTTTTTTTCCCTAAGCTGCAACACTAGCTCCCTGCTTAGCCAGGCCGGTCTTTTTCCCCGACGGCTTGTCTTCCGGCACATGGGGACAGCCTGCTCCTGCGCCTTTAGGACTTCCTTCTTGAAAAACATCCAGGCTTCCTGGGCTCCTTTGCCCTGGAGGACTGCCTCCCAGGGGACTTTTTCAACCAGGCTCCTGAAGAGCCCAAAGTCCGCCCTCCGGAAGTCCAAGGTGGCAGTTCTGCTGACCCCCTTCCTTGCTTCTCCCAGAATTGAGAACTCTATCATTTCGTGGTCACTGTTGCCAAGACGGCCTCCGACCATCACATCCCCCACAAGACCTTCCCTGTTGACAAACAACAGATCCAGCAGGGCACTTTCCCTAGTTGGCTCTTTCACTAACTGTGTTAAGAAGTTATCCCCAGTACCTTCCAGGAACTTTCTAGACTGTTCCCTCCCTGCTGTATTGTATTCCCAGCAGATGTCTGGCAAATTGAAGTCACCCACGAGGACTAGAGCTCGCGACATTGAGACTTCTCCCAGCCGTTTATAGAATATTTCATCTGCCTCCTCATCCTGGTTGGGCGGTCTATAACAGACTCCTACTACAATATCTGCCCTGTTAGCCCTCCCCCTGATCTTTACCCATAAACACTCAATCCCATTATCACCATCTTCTAATTCAAAGCATTCATAACACTCCCTGATATATAGGGCCACACCCCCGCCTCTTCTTGCTCGCCTATCCTTCCTGAAGAGTCTACAGCCATCCATGGCAACATTATAGTCATGAGAGTCATCCCACCATGTTTCTGTGATGGCAACTACATCATAATTACCCTGGTGCACGATGGCTTCCAGCTCCTCTTGTTTGTTGCCCATGCTACGTGCATTAGTGTATAAGCACTTCAGGTGGACTATAGGTCCTTTCTCCTTTTTACTGGAGGGAGCTAAAGTTCTGCTATCCCCAGACATCTTCCTAAGGAGCCCGGTTACACCCCCTGTCTTTTCCAAGTCTAGTGCCAGCCCACCAATTTCAGGATTTTTGCTAGCAACCTTGGATCTATCCCCATCCCCCTTCGAACCTAGTTTAAAGCCCTGTCAATGAGCCCCGCCAACTGTTGCCCTAAAACCTTACATAAAAATAAGTAACATGATTTTCTCACAGACCCACACAGGTAGGCTGTCACCCCTGAGTGAGTATACCTATACCGGCTCTGCACTGGTGAAGAAACAAACTGCTCTATGCTTTATATAATGGATATACATAGACACCTATATGCACATACAGGTGTGTGTATGCGCACACAGACACACAAAATCTGTGTACACAAAACATGCAGGAAGGAAAGAGTTCCAGCACTGAGCATTAGATTTGTTAAAAAACCCCTTTAAAATAAAATACTACAGAAAAAAGACGAAAGACATTATCTGTATCATAGAGTATGATTCATGCTGAATGCACACTTATGCTTGCTTCTTCTAAAAAAGGACTAAAATAAAGTCATAAAACTGTATCCTCTTTTTCAGTCAAGTGTTAATTTTAATTCTCCTTTTTTTTATGACTGGCATATATAACTGAAATAACAGAATAATCTTCTTAATTGAAATTTCTTGAAAAGCACTTTGGAACTAAAGGTGTGCACTTTTGATGACAAATGCAACTACTTTATTTTTACTTTTTTTTCTTTAATTCTATCAAAGACTACAGCACAGTGTGTCTTTTTAAACAAATATTGCCTAAAGGTCTAAGCAAAGATTCAGATTTGGTGGATTTTACAGAATGAAGTATGAAGTTTCCCAGAAACTGAAGTTTTTTCTTACACGTTCTTGTATGGTGTCTTGGCACTAACAGATGAGCTTCTCTTGAAGATGTGTACACTCCTTGTCTCACAGAACATTTTCATGTACGACATTAAAATATGTTATTTTTTTTTAGATACAACTGCTCAAATACATTTTATGCTTCAGCATTTTGAATTTGAAATGAAAAATACAGCCATTTGAGGAATTTCAAGCACTAGCTTCAAATATTTCTCATGGATTCAAAAATATGTTGTTTTTTGTATTTATATTATTGATTTTCCATTTTCCCTGTATGCCTACACAAACCTTTGAAATTATTCAAGTGTATTTGTATTAAGACACCAGCTAGAAGAGAATCAGTTACAGCTCAGCAACTTAGGTGGCACAATAGTACCACCTGGGCTGAAGTTACATCCATCCATCCGCTTTACTAATTAAAGCATACATAGTTACATATAAGGAACAGATGAACTGTCTGCCATGACACGGGTTCTGGAGGGTTATATATATTATGCTTCTCACACTATGGAGAAGTTATCTGTTTATCTGTTTCTGGTTGCTCCTCCCTTAGCAGGGATGGCTGACTTGATACATAGTCATTACTGAACTTTTGCCTATACTCCAGTATATTAGCATGAAGTGAAATCAATATAATTTTTATGTTAACATTGGGTTATAAACTGCAGGAGTGCAGAAGTGACTCATGACCCCTTCAGTGGCCCCTTCTTCTGTAAGCCATGTTAGTGAATGAAGGGTCTGTAAGTCCTTCTTTACATTTATGGCCCATAGAGACCCTGACTCTGCAACTCAGGTTTTTTCTCAGGTATGTACAAGGTTGAATGAAATTTTTAAAGTTAGATGACCTTTTTAAAGACTCAAGGGTGCCAAAAGAGTAGGTAGCTCAACCACATGATGAGTGGAAACAAATTTGCTTTACCTGAACCTGGGCTGTCATCCTAAATGAATCCCTAATATAGTCCAACAGACAGCTCGCAACATATCAGTGCAGATAATTACTCGTGTACTTCAGTGCTGCTGCATCTAATGTAGTAACAAACTTACAATCAAATAAAACTGAAAAAGGGAAAGCTGGATTAAAACCACAACCTGAGCTGCATCTGAGTCATGGGCTTTTGCTAACTTTGGGCTAAAATATAGCACTTGTCATCTTATCCATGCTTATGACAGCCTCAGCAACATTTAAGATGAATAAACAGCTTTCACTTCAAAATGGATTTCAATATGACAGGGATAAGAAATATTTAATGCAACTAGAAAGGTGTCTGTGAGTCAGTGAGATCTATGCCTCTAACATAATAAATTACATTTGTTAGCAAAAGGACTTTCAAAAAGTTTTAAGCATTCCCTACATACTACAAGCTATGGATCTGGTCCCCTCAGAATCTTGGTAGAGCTTTGGCTTTGAACAATACAAGACATTAAGCTTGAAACATCAATATATGTCAGAATTACACTTTCTAAGGCAGAAGATGTATGATTCTTATTCTCATAATTATTGGAGGTGTAAGAGTCCTTATCTCCAAGCTATATTATCCTGCTTTTGACAGCTACCAAGAACCTGTGTCCTACAGAGAATCTAACAGGCATTTTATTAATAAAGTTTTTCACATGAAAAAACTGCTCTCAGCTCTTCAGCACTTCAAGAGTGTACACACTCAAATAATTTCCAATGCTTGTGAAAAGGATAGGGTGCCAGCTACCTGACTACTATATGAATACCACACAGTAGACACTACGCAGAGGCAAGGCTATCATAAAATGTTTTCAAATTAAATATGAGGCAAATAAAGTGTGGGAAGGAAAATTATATAAGAGACTAAATTAACTTATAGGCAATCAACATACGTAATTTTCATGGTTTAAATGAAAAAGTATCTCTGCATGTTATAGGAAATGACTGAAATGAATGGGAAAGTTGTGAGAAGGAAAGGAAGCAAGGCTGGAATGCAGGAACAAGAACTTGTCAGGGAATGGCATGACTCATGATTAAAGAAAAACACTATGGACATGGTTTTAAAATTATACTTATTAGATTATTTGAGCAAATTAGGGGAAGAGGGTGGAGGGTGGTGCTGGAGCCAACCAGCAACCAGCAGAAACTCTAGGAATCAGCCCGGTAATATCTACATCCAATTTTCCTTGATGAGACTTCTCCCTTATCCTTTCTTCCTGCCTGGTACAAGTTGTGCCCTCAGATGAGACTGCAGCAGATGTGTGTGAGAGGACTATGGTTTCCCTGCAAGTAAGCAGGAAGGAGAGATCAGAAAAAAAAAAATATAATAAAATTGAATATTTGATGCCTTTGTGAGTGAAGAGGTACTTGATCTGGAATTCTTTTTGCCTTTTCCCTGATATTCTGTTTGGATTATATTTGATCTTTCCACATCGTTACATAGAAATAAAGAAAATAATTAAGTGGATTTGGCAAACCTCAGTGCAATCTAGCACAATTTTTATATCATTGTAGTCTCTAATGGTCTATTGGGATCTTTTCTACTTTTGACTGAACTGGGTGTATTTCAATACTACGCATCCCTCCTGTTCCAGCTCCTTGGTCCTTCCAGAATGAGATATGATGTAATCATTTTGGATTTTAGGATTGTTCTCGAAGTCCTTGAACATCACAGGAACAAAAAGCAGGTGACATTGTTCTGCCTGGAAATCTCAAATGCTGTTCTCTTGCATACTGTGCGTATTCCTCTGGGGCTCCAGATGCTTGCTGGTCAGCAGATGCACAGGCTGCAAACCAGCGTCCTGTGTATTGGGAGTCAGAGACAACCAAAAATCTATACATGTTCTCTTCACATAGGCCTGAAGATATGTCTTTATATTTAGGCAGTAACTCCACTGTCTCAATGTTTTTTAGTAAGCAAAAATCCTTAGTCTTTTTGATATCTGTCTTGAACAACTTGCTAAATTTCTTGTTCCCTAGTTTACTAAACTACCAGTCTGAGCTAGTTTGAGGGAAAAGTCCAGCACATTTGGTTATCCATTTTTCTTTTTTAGTCTGAAGTTCCTCACCACCTGTTAAAAGGTGATAGGGATGGATTTCTAACTATTAGAATTGCCCCACAGTTTGGACAGAAATTCCCAAGTCAGACAGTATAAAGATATTTGTGTTGTCAACAAAAATCTTTAAGAACAGTCCCCACGTTACAAACAATCCGTCAAAAGAGGTGTTCCAGTTTTCTGGCACAAAAATGAAAACACAAAAAACCTCACAGAATTGAAAAATAATAATTTTTTCATTAAAGCTGCAGAAAATCCAAATGAACAGTTTCAAACTGTGGCTTTATCTACTATTAAAAGATCTGTAACAAGCAACTTACACAAACCAGCATGAAACCTAATTATAGAATATCTTTGCTGTACTGTTTCTATTTACATCTCTTCAAGCACGGAAGAAAATAATCCAGCCTTTCCTACAACATCAGCATGTTCCTGACCTTTCTTGATGACACTTCTGAATGAATTTACTGCGTTTTCAAGACTGATGCTGTTGGCATTGAGGTCTATGACAAAGCTTCAGTTTACTCCATCGGCGAAAAACTATACATAATGTCAGAGACGTGATTGATTACACAGGAATCCTTTTCCCCTGTGCATTTCCCTCCTGTACTGCCTTTTTTCCTCTCCTTTCAGCCCCTCCACAAAACTAAAGTCCCCGTTTCTGAGCAGCAGCAGTAGCAGAGGCAGCAGCAATGGGAAAGATACAGGTGTACTTACCACCATGGTACCTCCATTTGCCACTTTGCTGCATGTGGCTAATCTCCTAGAAGGTACCATCACACTCCTTTGCTCACCAGGGCATTGTCTCTTAAGATTATCTTCAGTCATTTCACATACATATTAATATTTATTTTTATTAATATTGACTCTTCTCATTAAGCACTGTTGGACTGTAAAACATTTGTTAAAAAAACAGAGGGATAGTGAATCACCATTCTATACAGGAACCTATTTCTACCCAGAAATTAATTATATGGGAGTTGTAGGAGACACAGAATTTAATTGGTGGTAGCTATTACAGTGTGTTCAATCTGGAGGCTCCAATGTCCATCCTTCTGTCGTTGCCTGGATGTTTCACTCACATACATATGATTCACATGTATCTATACTGTCAATACAGTGAGTACAGAGTTACAAGTCATATAAAATTGTGTTATTTGCAGTGTTTTGTCTTTTTCATAGAAACATGCAGGGCTGGGGGCTCAGACTGCATACAACTTGCATACAAATGAACCATATTTCAAATGTCAGAAAAAATGTCAGTTTGTTCTCTGTTTGCTACTGCTCTTATTGCAAGAAAGATGGATGCTTCAGGAACAGGAAGAACCTGTGGCAGCAAGACCCCTTCTTTTAAATTTGAGTTTCTTCTGTCACCGATCCTGCCAGCAAGGAAGGAGAGGGAAAGAGGGTGAAAACTCTCCTCTGTAACAAAACTTTCCTCTGAAAAATGACCTGGCAGTTCCCAGGCTACTGCCATCTTTCAGAACCTTTCATCTCTAATGCTCATCCTCTTAAATTATCATAACGGTCTAGATTAGCTCAGGTATTCAGGAATGTAGCTGGAATTGGAGTTGCAATACAGTCATTCAAGGTCTCTCTTCCTAGGGTGGTGCCACACCACTGGTATGTAAAATAACGTTTTCTAACCCAATTAGGAGTTAATTAATTGATGCAAATTAGAACAACTGATCTAAGCTTCATTCCTTTCTGGAAGTTTATTTATTTGCTTCAAGCTAAGCTGTTCAGCACCCGTGTCTTAGAGCTTTAATCACTTGAATTCAGGGTCAGGCACTTTTGTATGTATATTGGATATTTTGCAATTCTCTCAGTTGGATATGATTGCCTCTGACCAGTCCAGTCTAAGCTTCTTTCTTAGCACTTCCTACTGTCTGGATTAGACTGACAGTAACAGTCCCCATGTATTTTATTTGGAGCCTACACAGGCTTGTTAATGTGACAAGTTACCCGAAAGTTAGACTTTCCAATGCTCAACCTCTGTTTAAATCTTGCCTGCTGTGGTTAGTTGTACTACAAACCATCCCTGAATTACTGAGTAAATGATCTACTTTATTTCGTGTTTATTTTGGTTGTTTACACATAGATTCTGCTGCTGCTTTGCAATGTTAAGTAGTTTATTAATTAGCTTGAATTGTAAACATGCTTTTCAGTTTGCCCTTTAAGGAGAGTAGCATGTGCTTTTACACTATTTCCTTGCAGTCACTGTTTTTCCCCGCTCTAGTAATGGCCTCTCTATTAATCTTTTCAAAATTATAACATTTGTTTCAGGTTTTACAGCTTACTGTGAATCCCTTGAGCTGAATATATAATCATTTGTGAAAGGCTATGTTTCTGACATTTCTTATCTTTACTTGCTGGATAACATTGATTTTATTTGTCTTATATTACTCTGCACAGAACAGTAGTCATCATGCGTTTCTGTGTCAATATCCTATGAAAAGACAGCAGAATAATTAGTTATATCAAGGCTGTGTTAGTGACATTGTCTCTCACCTTGTCAATAACGGGTTTCTGTAGCTCAGAACGAGATTATAAACTTCTGAGAACAATAGTAAAAATAGTCTTGCAGGGATTTAAAGTGTTGTTTTTTCCAGTCCTAATGCCTTAAGACTGTGACAAGAAGCTTTCTAGGACTCTAACAATCGGGGTTCAAGATTAACAGTATGGTCAGTTGATGAGCAGATACAGTCACAGATGAATTAGATGGCCTGTTCAGACCATAAAAAATATACCTTTGAAGCATATGCTTACCATTTTTATGGAAAATGTGTTCAAAAGAAGAGAAATAAAAAATGAGACTAATAGCCTTGTGCAATCCTCCTGTGACTTTGCAACTATAATAGTATTAAGGTCATTGGGGGAAAAAATCGTACATTATGAAATGGTTCTGAACATGTTTAAATTCCATTGTTTAAGATGTATTTTATTGCCCAAAAGATAATAGTTTATCACATTCTTGCTTTCTTTGGGAAGGTTCATGGAGGAACATTATATTGGGTGTTTATGAAATGGCAGTGCTCTACATGGGAGACCTGAACAAATAGCAGTTTATTTATGGAGAATGGTGATACAGAAAGATCAAAGGTATATGGGCAGAATATGCTTGTGTGTTTAAAAATTGGCTTCTTTTCAGGCAAACTTTAAAGTGATCAAAAAGCATGACTTCTCAAAAGGCATTTGTTTCTGAAAAATTGAAAATATTTAGAAAACTGCAAATTTTTCACATCATTGTGACTGCACCTCATCTCACAGATTAATTGCCCACAGAGCAGGGTGGCTTGACAGAGGGGATACAAATTCCTTCTACCATCTTTCAGCTCGCCATTTGGTAAAATGAAAATGTCCTGACAGTTCTGTGGTTTTCACAACATCAGGAGATGATACCTGATACCTGAAAGCCTAGGGCAAGGAAATGGATCGTCCAAAAGTCATGTTTTCTTACACCTGCACTCAAATGTGCCAGAGAAGTATACTTACCTCAGCCCAATTTGCTGGTCACTTCTACCTGAAGTCTTATGCTCAAATAGGTCTCTCTGAAGGACCAAGATAAAGGAAGACAAAGGCCTTTTTGAATACAAGCTGTCAGTCAAAATCTGTAACAGCAACAACAAAATGATTCATAATCGGAGTAGCACTGAGTTGCTTTGTAGGAGTTACGTACATAGTCCTGTACAGTCGACTGCGCCCCCACAAAGTTTGACCCACCTCTATCATGGTGCCATCATCCTCAACTGTAAGGAATTCATGACAAAAATCTCCAAATTTTCCCATGTTTCGAGCAAAGTTGTCTTAAATATGAGTTTGTAACTAAGTTTATATGTAGCAGCTTGGACAAAATGTCTTCTTTCCTTTCCACTACACCTTTAAAGCAGGTGGGGAATGACATAAGAATCAAAGAGCTGTTTATAGCCAGGATAGACTGAAAAGTCTCATCAAATAACACTCAAATTGACAGTTTTCCTTTAACTGTCATTGGATTTCCAGCATAACTGTCTGATCTTCCTCTCCAGAAGATTTTTGTTCCCTTTTTATGAAACTTCTGGAGGTTTTCCTTCATTTTTCCTTGTCCCTTCTCTGTAATTATAATTTGTAGGTTGACAGAGATAAAGTGTGTTTATACACCCTGCTTGCTATGCTCATTGCAACAACTTGAATGCTGTCTCTCCTGAGAAGAAGAAAAACTATGTGACCGGTTAATATTCAAACTGTATTGAAATGTGTTGTGTTTACTAGTTTTCATACTCCAGTTACACCAGTTTGCACTTCTTCAAAGTAAAGCAAATGTAATAGGCATTTTACTGAATCTCTGCGACAACTATGATAAGCAAATGATGCAAAAAAATTTAGGGAAATTATTTTAGCATTATTTATATCTTCTTCATGCTTAAACTAGTTTTTGTTATTTGTTACTGTACTCTTCTAAAAAGACTGTTGAAATTTCTTAGCAACATGCATTAATCTGTGATCTTTCAGTAGTACTCTTGCAGTTTTAGCAAGCTCCTACATGCTTCAACTAAATAATATGATCATTTTTACTGAATTTTCTCTGAAGAAAATAAGACTACAGTTGTATAAAGCAAAGTTCACAAATGTACTGCTCCTGACTCAGAGAGCTTGTTTCCAAAATATAAACAGGAGATTGTATAGGGAGAAAGAGAGTAGAAATGATTATTAATAAAAATAGACATGTTTGCATAAATTATTAAATTTTATGTTGTAATTTCTTAGTAATTATAATCTGCTGCACTTTAGCTTGCTAGCAATTATTTGGCTTTCTTAATTTGATCACAAAGAGCAATATTTTGCCCCTACGTGTATTGAAATTTACCACGCTGATTCCAGACCAGCTTTCCAATTTATTGAGAACATCTGGCATTTTGATCCTGTTCTCTTGAGTTACTGCATCTCTCTCACTTGCTGTAACCTAAAAATTTTATAAGCAAGTTCACCACTTTATCTTTGAAGTCACTACTGAGACATAAAATAGAGTCCTACTACTGGGAATGATTTTAGCTGTGATTTGAGACCAGTATTTTTTCCTTGAATATGGTTTTTCGTAGAGCTGTAGTTTGTTCAGGTCTCATTTGATGAGATTTGGGGGGTTTATTTTTCTTTTTTTTTTTGTAAGGAACGCTGTATAAGACAGAATATAATATCTGGCAAATGTGAAGATAAAATGTTAATGTCTTTTTCCCTTTCCTTTTTGCCTTATTATTTCCTTTATTCTCTAAAAGTTGGAAATGAGATAGATTCCATGATTTTTTGTGAATTCATGTGACCTATTTATCACCTCATCTTCTATCTAATTAGATCTTCTTTTTTCTTTTTTAAAGAATATTTTAGTTTCAAAGTCATGCTGACTAGTCTATAATTCCCCAGATTCATTTTTTTAAAACTAGGTAGAGCATTTGCTCTTTTTCTGGTCTATTAAGATTTCACCTGTCATTGAGTTCTCAAAGATAATCACTAATGCTTTTGAAATTGCTTTGACCAGTTTCTTAAATTCTGTAGGGAAATTCAACAGTTACTTTTTCCCTTTCCGTAGATTACGTTCCTGGTCCTGGCACTGTACTTCAATTCCTTGCATTTAATTTAATTGCTGGCTTATATTTGGACTTTTTTCTGAAAATTCAAGCAAAAATATTTCAGTATTTTTTTAATCATCCTTTTTTTTAAAATGAAAATCTATAGGATGTTGTGAACTAATGTCTGTTGGCATCCACCTATTTTAAGCAATCAAATACTTTCAAAGTTTGAAAGTTTTATGAAATGTAAACATTTCAGATTCTGACAAAAATCATAGGGTTTTTATATAATTTTCCTTAATCCATTCAATTATACTTATTGCCTAGATCAGGATAAGAAAATAAAATATAAGATTAAAGTTTAGAAGACAAAAAGAATGTAAAAGTAAAATATGAATAGGAATTTGTCATTGTCCTCCCAAGGTGACCAAAAAGATCACCACCCAGAGTTAGTGTTAGGACTGCTCCAATTTGGAGGTTGCTAACTAGTCTAAATCTCAAGCTGTGGAATGAAACAAGCGATGACTATCTGTTGCTCTCACCGGATAATTCTACTATGGGAGCTTCAGTTGAAGTGCGTAAGCCTCACACATTGCTCCACATTGATGTGGTCGACACAGTAGGAATGGCTGACCCTACTAAAAACTCTTGTAGTCGTTCCCAGTGGCAAGATGAACTCAGCTCTGTTTGCTACTAAATTGATAAGCCCCCATTGGCATTGCCATCAGGCAACCAGTTTGAGAGCTCTGCCTCACATCAGCTTTCTAAGATATGACTTCAATGGCCTTTTTCCCCAAAAAGGTGCTTATTTTGCAGTTTACAGGGCAGAGAAGCTTTACCACCCCTCGATTAGCACTTTATTCAGATATGATAATATTGACTTTTGAGTTCACTGCAAATAACCCAGCTTTGGAAGCTGTGGGGTTTATTTGGGGGGGGGGTGGGGGGCTTGTTTGTTTGGGTTTTTTTAAATTTCTATTTTATTTGAACCTGCAGAATTTTAATGGAGTTCAACAGCTCCAGTGCAGCCTAATTAAAAGATAAAAATCCATATTCCTCGGCCCAATGCCAGGTGCCAGTCATCAGCACTGCACGAGTTAACATTGTAATTTGGTTTCTGAAGTGTTACCCTACCTGTTCTAGGGATTTAGCTATTGTAATTTAATACGTATTACTTCATCATCTAATTTCAAGGTATTCTATTGATTCAAATGTAGTAATTTACTGCATTTGACGTATTTATTTGATTTATTTCATTGAAAAAACCTTCAAACATCTTTCCTGTGTATAATTAGTGATTTTGTCTTATTTTGAAATATAGTTCAGTCTTATGTTGAGAGATGTTTTAAGACAGTTACCTTCTCACTGGTACTTTTGATTTAATTATGTTATAACATGATGAACATATAACAGTGAACATGATGAAAAATAGCAGTGCACTAAGGTACTGCTGCTCATTTTTTTCCTCTTTAGGATGCCTTTATATGACTATAAACTCTAAAGTAGGAGTCTGAAAGTCTTCCTAACTATGAATCACATACCAATTTCTTAAAAGAACTGTAGAGTTGTTAAATAAAACTTATAATAGCTTTTTTCTTTTTTTTTTAGAGATATATGTTAATTGCCAAGATGACAATGAAAGAAGTGTTATGCTTTTGTTTGCATTTCTATAGACAAGAAGCCCCACACATAAATACGTATATTTTATTAGTCTTGGTAGGTTTTCAATCATAGCCAAAGAATACAATAATGGTGTTAAGGTAGGTCATTCTACAATGGAGTCGAATGTAAAAGTTTCCATGGCATTGGGTTGAGCTGCAGCTGGTGGAGATCAGTGCTTCACCATCTTTAACATGAAACCCTTGCCATATATTAAGTAGTAACAAAACAAAGTTACAGGGTCAGCAGGTCATTAGTTATGCACCTATAATGCGTGTTGGGAATATGTCATTAGTTGCACACTCAACCTTTAAAAATCTATTAAGCTTACATGCTTGCACATGCACATTTGTGTTCATTACATGTGCATTGCAGGCACATTTGTCTTCAGCTGAACAGAACATGGGTTTCTAATCCTTTAACATGTAGTTGGGCATACCTTAGCCTAATTTTTGTTCAAATTTTTATGTTCTTTAAAGGAAGGTACTTTTCCGCTCTCAGGCACACTGTGCCATTCTCAACCCCGTTCACACATCACCTTACTACTGTAGAGACAATAGGATCAAAAGCCATCCTAGGAAAAGCTATCCCAGGTCAGCCTAAGAGGGAAAAGAAAAGGCAAGTGTCACTTCTGAATACTTTTTCAGTCCCCTGAGACTAGCGTGTGAAGGACTTCCTGTGAAATCTCTGTATTTAGAGATATTCATTGATTATTTTCATAGAATCATAGAATCATAGAATGGTTTAGGTTGGAAGGGACCTTGAAGATCATCGAGTTCCAACCCCCCTGCCACAGGCAGGGATACCTCTCACTAGACCAGGTTGCCCAAGGCCACGTCCAGCCTGGCCTTGAACACCTCCAGGGATGGGGCTTCAACAACCTCTCTGGGCAACCTGTTCCAGTGCCTCATCACCCTTAAAGTGAAAAACTTCTTCCTAATGTTTAATCTAAACCTGCCCTCTTCCAGCTTAAAGCCGTTCCCCCTCGTCCTATCACTACATGCCCTAGTAAAAAGTCCTTCCCCAGCTCTCCTGTAGGCCCCCTTTAGGTACTGGAAGGCCGCAATAAGATCTCCCCGGAGCCTTCTCTTCTCCAGGCTGAACAGCCCCAACTCTCTCAGCCTCTCCTCATAGGAGAGGTGCTCCAGCCCTCTGATCATCCTCGTGGCTCTCCTCTGGACGCGCTCCAGCAGGTCCATGTCCTTCTTATGTTGGGGACTCCACAGCTGGATGCAGTACTCCAGGTGGGGTCTCACGAGAGCAGAGTAGAGGGGCAGAATCACCTCCCTTGACCTGCTGGCCACACTTCTTTTGATGCAGCCCAGGATACAGTTGGCCTTCTGGGCTGCGATCGCACACTGCTTGCTCATGTCGAGCTTCTCATCAATCATCACCCCCAGGTCCTTCTCCACAGGGCTGCTCTCCAGCCATTCTCCGCCGAGCTCGTATTTGTGCTTGGGATTGCCCCGACCCAGATGTAGGACCTTGCACTTGGCCTTGTTGAACTGCATGAGGTTGGCTTGGGCCCACCTCTCCAGCCTGTCCAGGTCCCTCTGGATGGCATCCCTCCCCTCCAGCGTGTCTGCCTCGCCAAACAGCTTGGTATCATCAGCAAACTTGCTGAGGGTGCACTCTACCCCACTGTCCATGTCGCTAACAAAGATGTTGAACAGTACGGGTCCCAGTACCGACCCCTGAGGAACGCCACTCGTCACTGCTCTCCACTTGGACACCGAGCCGTTGACCGCAACCCTTTGAGTGCGACCATCCAGCCAGTTCTTTATCCACCGAGTGGTCCATTTATCGAATCCATGTCTCTTCAATTTAGAGACCAGGATATCGTGTGGGACAGTGTCAAACGCTTTGCACAAGTCCAGGTAGATGACATCAGCAGATCTTCCCTTGTCCACTGCCACTGTAACCCCTTCATAGAAGGCCACCAAATTTGTCAGGCATGACTTGCCCTTGGTGAAGCCATGTTGGCTCTCGCCAATCACCTCCTTGTTTTCTGTGTGGCTCAGCAGAGTTTCCAGGAGGATCTGCTCCATGATCTTGCCAGGCACAGAGGTGAGACTGACTGGCCTGTAGTTCCCCGGGTCTTCCTTGTTTCCCTTTTTGAAAATAGGGGTTATGTTTCCCCTTTTCCAGTCGGCAGGAACCTCGCCAGACTGCCACGACTTCTCAAATATGATGGCTAGTGGCTTCGCGACTTGATCTGCCAGTTCCCTCAGGACCCGCGGATGTATCTCATCAGGTCCCATGGACTTGTGCACCTTCAGGTTCCTCAGGTGGTCTCTCACTTTATCTTCATCTACAGTGGGCGGTGCTCCGTTTTCCCAATCCTTTCCTTTGCAATCTGCGTCTTGGGCAGTGCGGCTGCTGTCCTTGTCTGTGAAGACTGAGGCAAAAAAGTCATTGAGTACCTCAGCTCTGTCGCTGTCCCGGGTGACCAGTTCTTGCGTATCCTTCCGGAGAGGGCCTACATTTTCCCTAGTCTTTCTTTTCTCGCTGATATACCTATAGAAGGATTTTTTGTTTGTCTTAATGTCCCTGGCCAGATTTAGTTCTAGCTGGGCTTTAGCTTGTCTAACCTGCTCTCTAGCTGCTCGAACAATTCCTCTGTAATCCTCCCAGGCTACCCGGCCCTGTCTCCACTCCCTGTAGGCCTCCTTTTTTCTTTCGGTCAGTTCCAGGAGCTCCTTGTTCATCCACGCAGGCCTCCTGGCTTTTCTGCCTGCCTTCCTCTTTGTAGGAATGCATTGCTGCTGTGCTTGGAGGAGGTTGTCCTTGAATATTAACCAACTTTCTTGGACCCCTCTTCCTTCCAGCGCTTCATCCCACGGCACCATACCAAGCAGATTCTTCAAGAGGCCAAAGTCGGCTCTCCTGAAGTCCAGGGTCATCAGCCTGCTGCGCACCTTCTTCGTTGCCTTGAGGATTTCAAACTCAACCATTTCGTGGTCACTGCAGCCCAGGCTACCCTTGAGTTTGACCCTGTCAACCAGTCCCTCCTTGTTGGTAAGAACAAGGTCCAGCATGGCTCCTCTCCTCGTCGGCTCCTCAACCACTGGAGAAGGAAGTTGTCCTCAATGCAATCCAGGAACCTCCTGGATTGCCTGTGCCTGGCTGTGTTATCCTTCCAACTGATGTCAGGGTGGTTGAAGTCACCCATGAGAACCAAGGTCTGTGAAAAGGGGAACTACAGGCCAGTCAGTCTCACCTCTGTGCCTGGCAAGATCATGGAGCAGATCCTCCTGGAAACTCTGCTGAGCCACACAGAAAACAAGGAGGTGATTGGCGAGAGCCAACATGGCTTCACCAAGGGCAAGTCATGCCTGACAAATTTGGTGGCCTTCTATGAAGGGGTTACAGTGGCAGTGGACAAGGGAAGATCTGCTGATGTCATCTACCTGGACTTGTGCAAAGCGTTTGACACTGTCCCACACGATATCCTGGTCTCTAAATTGAAGAGACATGGATTCGATAAATGGACCACTCGGTGGATAAAGAACTGGCTGGATGGTCGCACTCAAAGGGTTGCGGTCAACGGCTCGGTGTCCAAGTGGAGAGCAGTGACGAGTGGCGTTCCTCAGGGGTCGGTACTGGGACCCGTACTGTTCAACATCTTTGTTAGCGACATGGACAGTGGGGTAGAGTGCACCCTCAGCAAGTTTGCTGATGATACCAAGCTGTTTGGCGAGGCAGACACGCTGGAGGGGAGGGATGCCATCCAGAGGGACCTGGACAGGCTGGAGAGGTGGGCCCAAGCCAACCTCATGCAGTTCAACAAGGCCAAGTGCAAGGTCCTACATCTGGGTCGGGGCAATCCCAAGCACAAATACGAGCTCGGCGGAGAATGGCTGGAGAGCAGCCCTGTGGAGAAGGACCTGGGGGTGATGATTGATGAGAAGCTCGACATGAGCAAGCAGTGTGCGATCGCAGCCCAGAAGGCCAACCGTATCCTGGGCTGCATCAAAAGAAGCGTGGCCAGCAGGTCAAGGGAGGTGATTCTGCCCCTCTACTCCGCTCTCGTGAGATGCCACCTGGAGTACTGCATCCAGCTGTGGAGTCCCCAACATAAGAAGGACATGGACCTGCTGGAGCGCGTCCAGAGGAGAGCCACGAGGATGATCAGAGGGCTGGAGCACCTCTCCTATGAGGAGAGGCTGAGAGAGTTGGGGCTGTTCAGCCTGGAGAAGAGAAGGCTCCGGGGAGATCTTATTGCGGCCTTCCAGTACCTAAAGGGGGCCTACAGGAGAGCTGGGGAAGGACTTTTTACTAGGGCATGTAGTGATAGGACGAGGGGGAATGGCTTTAAGCTGGAAGAGGGCAGGTTTAGATTAAACATTAGGAAGAAGTTTTTCACTTTAAGGGTGGTGAGGCACTGGAACAGGTTGCCCAGAGAGGTTGTTGAAGCCCCGTCCCTGGAGGTGTTCAAGGCCAGGCTGGACGTGGCCTTGGGCAACCTGGTCTTGTGGGAGGTGTCCCTGCCTGTGGCAGAGGGGTTGGAACTCGATGATCTTCAAGGTCCCTTCCAACCTAAACCATTCTATGATTCTATGATTCTATTTTCTCATGTTCTTTTCCTTCCAGTCTTTTCTCCATTCCCTGACTTGATTCCCCATTTCTGACTTACACTAATTTTAGGTGTATCATCCACTAAAATATAATAAAAGACCATTCATTTTTCTTAACACTGTTCAGTTTTCAAAGTCAACCAAGGAGAATGTCAAGCATCAAGATGTATAGGATCTGCTCTGCAAAAAATGAGCTGCTCTGCACTGAGTATTTGTCCTGGTCTGAGCAACACAAGACTAATTTCTCTTTTAGTAATTTTACATTGCAGTAAAGTCTCTTCTAATGCTTGGGAAAACTGCACTCTTAGAAGACTCTAGTGTCTTAAATTGTGAAAATATTTACTTTATAGCCCACTATGGTGTGTGGGTTTCAAAGTCTCAGTGTTTTTGAGCTCGCCAGGTCCAGGGATGAGGAAGAGTGAGACCGGGGTGTTTGATCCAAGCTGCCCAACAGGATTATTTCATGCCGTGAACGTTACATTCACTATAAATTAGAAAGTTTGCTGAGGAGTTCCCTCTCCCCCTTGGTGGCTGCCATCCTGAGAACTGCTTGCCCTGGTGTCGGACCCCTGAGCCCTTCCCTTCCTCCCGAACCCGTGGCACTCACAGTGTCCCATATTTGCTGTCCCCTGTTGGGAGTGCACAGCTTCCCACTGATAGAACAGGCTGAGTGTAATCCTTGTATATTTTATATTGGTGTTAGGATCGATGTTGGTCCTTTAGTGTTATTAATGTTAATCATCAAGTCTTATTCTATTAATTCTGTTTATATTTCAACCCCCGTGTTTCCTTGCTTTTTCTCAATTCCCCTTCCCAGGTGGGGAGGGGTCATTGGGTGATAGAATAGTTGTCTACATGACAATAAATTGTTGTGGGTTTGTCAAACCGTAACAATATTACAGCTTTAGTCACTCATGCCACTTCACGTTTATATTGACTTTTCTGAGCGTTATGTATTAGATAATATAGTTGCCTTTCTTTTTATGCACAGGAAGAATGAAGTTGTATGGGAAAAGGTTTTGACTCATTTTCTCGAAGTCAATAACACAAAAGTCATAATTTGGTTAAGTTCTAGTTCAGAGAAAGTCAAGGTTTATGTGTGGAAAGTCAATAGTTTTTTATGTTAGAAAAGATGTCATTCATAGGAGATGGCTGGTGTTCAAGGTAAAGTTGCGCGCAAGTAGAGGCAAAAGCTTTCAGACTGTTACCAAGAACAAAGAGAAAAAAAATCCCTAGCATATAGTAGTTATTTCAATAATCATACAAGTAATTGTGTAGTTACAGCTGATTATTCCTTTAGGCAGCAGGAATAGAACTTGGAGCTGAATGTCAGGAAAAGAGATTTGCTAGAGAACACCACTGAGAACATCTGCACCTGTCCCAAGTTCATAATCTAAGTAGATTATTGACTTTAATATTTAACACATCTACTCAGCTAATTTACATCAGAGTAGGCATTGTTGCTGTTGTTTAGCAGCTAAACAGCTGAGATGCCGGATAATTAAAACACACAGTCGGACTCCCAGAACTTTTCCGTGAAACCTGAAGTTTGTTTCTGAGTGCATGTCGCTTTCACAGGCTCACCAATGCTCTTATGATTCTCCATTTCCTAGGGTACAAGTTAAAGGATATATAAGAGAAAAACATACCTTTCCTAGTCCAGGTTTACCATCTCATAAGTGGAAGTAACTGTAAATCATAGAATCATAGAATGGTTTAGGTTGGAAAGGACCTTGAAGATCATCGAGTTCCAACCCCCCTGCCATGGGCAGGGACACCTCCCACTAGACCAGGTTGCCCAAGGCCACATCCAGTCTGGCCTTGAACACCTCCAGGGACAGGGCCTCAACAACCTCTCTGGGCAACATATTCAATTATATTAACAATAATTTCTTTAACAATACTTCCTTCTTCTCACTTTCTATGACATGGTAGATACTCACCCAGCCTTGGATTGTCTGCACATTTTGCCCCACTATCTTACTCATGGCAAAGTCAGCCCTCCTTCTGGCTTCAGAAAACCTCACAGCACTATGAATAAGCAAAACAGTACATAACTTTTTTTCTTTATAAAGCCCTTTTTGGGCTCTGGTCTTAATAATCTTTCAGTCAAGTACCTCTTAATAGTCCCAAAGTACTAGTTTAGGAGATCAAGAAGCAGCTAAGATGTTCCGATGGATGTTCTCTGACCTCATACTGTACAGCAAAAGTAGCCGGAGGGTCATGCTCAATTCTGGATGTGCTGCCTGTACACACAATTCACTTGCTTCAGCATCTTCTGTCTTTGGGTTGACCCACTAAATATGTTAAGTTGAAAGTCTCAGGTATGGATTGATGTTCAGGGAACACATAGACCAGTTAGATGCCCAGGCTGGATAATATTTTGACTGGTTGCATGTGACTGTCAGAAACAAAGGTTGCATATAGCCTTCCCTGAAAAGACAGAGTTCAGGCTGCCCTCAAAAGAAATATGAATTGGTGGAGCCAGACCTACAGCATGCTCTGGCTGCTACTCATCTTGCAACCTCTGACACCATCAGTTTTACCACTAAAGCTGTGGTTATTTGAACTGAATTCACTGGTCTGAGCTTAGTTCCTTTATCACAGCTCCCTAAGGGATTATGTTTAAACTTTAACAGAAACCTGAAATGGAGATTTGGAGGGCTTTCATACTTGTTCCCAGTTGTGCATTTTACTTTAAAATGGTGAGTGCAATAAGTTCAGCATGTTGAAGAACTAGTCAGAGTATTTTATGTGATTTAAGTGTTCATCTCTCACTGTCACGAAAAAAAGATGGAGCAGTACAGTTTGCTTTATGTACTATTTATGTTTCAAATAGTAGCAACAATCATTTTTTTTTTCTTACAAATCAAAGTTTCATTTAAAAATGCCAGTTTCATTGAACCTGAAGTTCTTTGTGTGAAACAATCTGGGTTTTCCTTCACTGGGAGAGGTCTGTTGAATGTCCCGGGAAGCACTCTTTTGCCAAGACAGTCAGGAAAGCTAGCTGTGTCAGCTGTCTTTAATCTTGATTCTTTATGAGTACTTGTCTTCAACAAGATGAAGTTACCTGTTTTGAAATAGACCTCTTTTCAGCATTATCCAACATAGATTACTTACCTGAGATCATTCATTTAAGAGAGAATCTTCACGAGATAGTTACTTTATTAGAAACATTTATGCTGCTGGAGGACAAAACCCATTTTTAAGTCTTATTTTTAAACAAAATACCTCATTCTAAAACAACCTCTAACTGAAACACTGACCACTTCTTCCAGTTTCTACTCTCTGATACAATCTGGCAACATAAGTAAACTTATTTTGGCTGTGATATGGCAGGAAGTAACAAAAGCTGAAAAAAGTCATCTTGAACTGTCCCCAGAATACTTTTCCATCTTTGACACAGAAATAAGTTAAACGACTCAGTCTAGTGATGCTAAACCATAAATTTTCCTGCAAATTATTGTTGAATTATAGCTATGCATTACCCCTTATACAAGTACACTTAATAAGTAGAAGCACACCCACTTTCTAGATACCTAGGAGCCAAATTCACTATTATTTTGCTTTTATATTATCAAGACTCCCATACAACTTGATGAGAAAAATCTCTTTTCCATTTTTCACTGGCTACAGCCTTCTCCTGGCTCAACGGTAGTAGCTGTGGCATCATGCCAAGGAAACTGTCAAGTTCAATGTCATTCCCATGTTCCATTGAAGAACTGTGCTTTCCGTTTCACAAAGGACGGTTTCTGAGTTTCCCTGCCTCTAGAAATGATTCAGCCCAAGAACAGGGAAAAACCCAAATTTCTACAGTGTAGAGAAGTTTCACTTTAGGGCTGTCAAATAATAGCTAAAATGTTATGACTTATTCCTCTAGATACACTTTTAACTTTAAGGCAAGTAACTTGCAGTGAGGATTTAAAGATATGTCCCTTAATACTAGTCAAAATAAAGTCTTTTTCCCTTATAATGTTTATCGCTGGCAGTTACAGTAGTGAGCTTCATGTGCTTCATTTCCAGAGTGCTGGAAGAGTTCCTTCTGAATAGGCATCTGCTAAAACATTTTCTATCAAGAAGAAAGGAAAAGGTTTGTTCCAGCCAATTATTTCCCTATCCCTCTTAGTTTGATCATCTCCAGCATCATATGGAAGCCATCACTGTTAGAAAGTTAAAATCATATTTGTACCAGACAAAGCGACTCCGAATATGGATTTTATTTTGGACACCACTGCATTTGACATGCTCAGTATAATGAGCCATTTCTTATATTTGAATTGCAAGCATTTCTGTGGTAATTAGAATACAACATATTCTCCGTCGAATGTCTGCCTGACTTGGGTAGTTTTCAGGATAACAATTGTCCAAGAGGCTCTAGTGCAGTGTGAAAAAGTCAAACAGATGGAAAGTTTTAGTTTATTTTAGTGTATTTCTAAGTTTTATTTAGCTACAGCACAGGGCAACAGAAAGTTTAAAAAAATGTGAAATGACTAATAACAAGGGCATATCACTCATTTAAACCCCTGGTGTGGCTACGTACAAAATTGTGGTAACGTATCAACAGGACAGGAAGGAAATTAATATTGGTCTTTTTTGGAAATGCTAAATTATCTTATAGAGCTTTTACTGGTCAGAGCAGGAAACAATAGAAATGAAAGCTTTTAAGAGACTGCTCATTTAACATCTCAGTAGAGCAAGTACATGAATATGGAAGTTTGGATAATTTCACATTTATATCTGTGAATGCTTGATTTTTTCCCAAGGTAATGGAATTTACTTTGCAGCAGTCCCCAACTGGTAATAGTTCACTTTTGTTTCACATGTATTCCAAGATTTTTTTTTCTCCACAGGAAGTGATAGAAACCTATGAGGTAGGTAGTCGCCAGAAATATTCTGGGTTTTAACTCAGGATCCATGACTGACTTATTGTCTGACTTTGGTGAATGTGAAGTTAATATTTCAGACAGTTCAAATACTAACAGAATAAAATGTAGGATCTTATTGACCACCAAATGCTCAGCTGGAATGTCATTTCTGTGTTAATCAATTAAAGCCAAACAGAAAAATCAGCTGGGCTCAAAGAGCTCAAACCTGGATCAATAAACAGCAGCAAAATTATGTTGCCAGTATTACAACTTTTTGAAATGGGAGCTGGGATTGAGATAGAATATTCTGGGCAGTATTATTAAAAGCTAATAATATATAAATACAGCAACAACAAAAAAATTCTAATTGCTTCTCAAATGTTTGAAAAACATTTTTGCCTCACTTAAAATTCAGCTACATGAATGATAAGGAAATATTATGATTACACACTACATGATTTTGAGTTAAGTTGTAATTGAATACAGACCAAAATAAAAATGCTTTTTCTTTTGGCCAAAAGACATTTAAGATAAGATGAGATCGTAAGGTTGGGACCAAATAAGACAATATATGTGAAATGGAAGATCTAAGTGAAATCTAAAGAGCCAAATGTTGCTCTGAGAAAGCCAGAGTAAAATATCTTAATTTAATTTATTACTGGAGTGACCAGGGGTAGATTAAATGACTGTTAGTGTAGGTTTCCTGTTTCCTAACTGTGTTACATGAAAGGAAAAGAAGTGAATGAGTAGATCAAGGAAAAAGCTATAAAAACCTCCACAATTATTAATTCTGAATAAATTTAGTAGTGTTACTTACCGAGTGATTAAAAATTACTGCACTTTTTAACTAAGTCAGTGTAAGGTTAATATGCTGCTTCATTAGTGTTTAGCAAGGCCAAGGTTCCAACAGTGTTTACAATAAGTTTCCCAACCTGAAGGGTACAAATGCAGAAAAGTCTAACGTTTCCCCTGAACTGTTGGATGGGAAGTAACGCACAGGGAAGTGTATATAGGAAATTAATTAGGTTGGCAGGCTCTCAGGGGATAAGCTTTTTGCAGTGTATGATGTATTTTGTGGCCTGGCAGTGCTCTCCATCTGTTCGTTCAATGTACATACACTTGGGTAGTGAACTTTTCTTAGATATATATGTAATTGAGAGGGAGATTTATTTTGCAGATGGTTTGCAGCAGAGCTTAAGGATAGTTTAACTGTGTTAATAGTTAAGATTTATTTCCTTTGTGATTCTAGTCTCCAGGCAAGAAAAATCAATAAACTTTGGAACCTTGTTAGGATTTTGGAGCAAAATAGGCTTGCCTACCTTTTCCCATCAAAAATAGCAATACTCTGTTTCAAACTTACTCTTGCTACCCAAGTTTCTTTCTCCTATTTAGGACCTGTGGTGCATCTGACCATTTCTTACAGGAGAGACAAAGTGTCCATAATGGACAGGCCAAACTTTACCTTGTTATCGTTCAGCAGAAATTAAAGCAGGTGCTTTAGTTCTCTATCTCACTCCAGTGCTTCAACTGGAAAGTGAAAATGGGCATGGTGTTACTTCTAGTTGCTGGAACTATATTGAATACATCTTAAAATATGGTATTTAGAACAGCAGATAAGTTTTGAAAGTGGACTTAATGGAAATTTTGGATTTTTGTTCATTTCACACAGAACAAAATTTAAAGCTAAAAACTAGACTAAACCAATAAGGGAAGAAAGGAAGGAAACAATCTAAGCCAGAAATATTTCTTTTATTTCAACATCAGAAACATTAACTATTCTCTCATATCCTGACACCAGAATATAGGTCAAAGCTTTCCTTCCCACTTCACAGAAGAACAATGGGCATAGAAAGGGATCTTTGTTTCTAAGAATGTATAAAGCTGGAAAGGCAATTCAGAAATATAATTCAGTCACATGCTACAACCACTGCATAGAAAGGGGAACCCATACAAACATTTATATAGAGTAGAGCTTCAAACAAGTTTTATTGAGAACAAAAATATAACCAAATTAGAAACAGAAACATTACTCATTCACGTGACTGGATGCGCCATATTATTCACTCTTGAGACCCTACAGCCTTTGCTTTTAGGGCACATTTGCAATAGGCTTTTCTTAAACTTGGGTAACCATGAAAGCTGGCACAGTTTTGGAAGAACCCACAGGCATAAATCAAAGTACATTTTACATTATTATCTTTTCATGTTTTGTCTCTCAATTTAGTTCAAATTAAGTTTTATTGTAGCTTTTATTAGTGCTCAGAAGTACCAGCCAAATTATGCCAAATGTTTTCCAAAGATAATTTTGCTCCCTTCTTACATGGTGAACTACATGATCCTAATTGTAACTATTGCAGTGCCCAAGTGTTATTTTGATCTCAAATTGCTGAGGATTTTGTGGTCCTGAAATGCAAAACCTCCTGTGATGACTGCTAATTGCAACTTCTAATTTCATCTACAGCAAGAATGAAAACAACAGGTCTACCATAATACAGCAAATTAATAAGCTTATTTTACCTATTTGTATATTTCACTGATTTAAACTGCTAGAATTTGTTCACTGTAATCTAATTAATTTCAAATTCATAGATAACATTGTTGTCAAACCATGCTGACTTAATTTTCAACTTGCTTTTAAACGATAGAAGTACACGAACCTCAAGCTGTTCACTATTATGTTTCAGTAACTCTGTATAATGACACATTTCAGCAAAGCGTACGAACATTTTCTGTTTTATACATATAACAAATAGATCTGCCTCCAACCCTTGTATGGCTTTGTTTAAAAGGAGTAGAGATTTTGTAGAACAGAAAGTACATAAATAGAATTAGTCCTACTGGATATTATCAAACAAAAAATAAACATGGTTCAGAAATTACTTTGAATATCAGCTTCAAATTTTCCATTTCTGTGCATGTTTAATTATTTTATTTTACAAAATATGACTTTTAATTCAGTTTACTCTCTAATTTATTTATAGAAAAATTTCCAGGACAGAAATTTGTTCTGGCAAGACTAACATTAAACAATGTTCCAACAATGTATTTTAATAGCATCATTAGATCAGATGGTCAAGTACAGATTATACATGTCCGTAACTAATTAAAGTACCCTGGAAAATATAGGCTGTCATCGAATAAATGCAGTTGTGTGCCACAGTTTCAAGTATCTTACAGAAGGTAAATATGAACACTTGGAGTAGTAAATATCATTTTGTGTTTGCAGCTGTACAGTTGTCAGTCCTATAGAATGGTCCCAAACTTCATTTAAATAGACACCCTTAAATTCTGTAGGAGAGATTCAGATCTCAATTATAGCACTACACATCCAACATAACTCCATTGTCTTCTACTGGATTTCTTCCAGAGAAACTGAGATCAGAGTCTGGCTGGCTGGTTTTGTATGATAGTCCTGGCAGTGTTAACCTCCCCTGATGTTTACTGTTGGCTTCTGCAGCACTTCAGAAATGCTTACAAGTGTCTTTAGGAGGGTAATAAATACAGGGGCCTGACCAGTTCTGGAGTTTTGTAGAGGCTGGTACACTATGGGAAACAGAGCTGTCTGCTATCTTCTTGCCCCAGGATATAGGTGTAATTCTCAGATAAATACTGAAGAATGATACATCTATTTTAGTCTATTCTGAAATTTCATTCACTTGCTGATGAAAATCCATGATAACCTGATGGTTGAACAGTAAGGAGCAATGATGTTAGACGGACATTTTGCCTTAAGATTCAACCTGCTGAAAATAATACAAATTTGTCTTGAAAGCTTCTTTTTCCATCTCCCTTCAAAATGGAAAACAACATTCATTTGAACAAGGTGTACACTTTCCTACAGAATCTTAATAATTTCATTTAACATCTCATTTGAGTATGTGGTTTGATGTCAGTTGCATTATTTGAGGTACAATCTTTGGCATTTGACAAGCGGTCCAACAATGTGGTTGAAAAGTCTCAGTCAATTGGTTTACTCAATTCATTTCTTCATATTAGTAGTCAGATAGCCTATCGCTAATAGAAAAGTGTTCAAATTTATTAAAGAATAATTACATTATCAGCTATGCTGAAATTAACTTTCACATTTCCTGCCATCTCTTCATTTTTTTTTACCATGGGTTTCTGTGATCCTGCCTTTTGCTGTTCAGCTCATGGGCTGGATCCAAAAAGGGTTGTAGAAATGAATGTTACACTTCAAAATAGGGATTGAGATGTAGGATTGTGTACCGTGCAATCCATGTATATCAATAAAAAAGTGGCCTAGACAGATAAATAAAAGAAAAAATATAAGAGAAAAAGAAAAAATATAAGAGAAACAAATTGTGCAGGGAAAATATTAAGACACAATAAGCACTGATGGTTAACAGAAAATCTAGTCAATCTGACACAGGATTGAAAATAGGTATGTCCATCTACATGGAATCTTCTTAGGACTGTGACTAGAAGTATTCCCTGAAACAAACAAACAAACAAACAAACAAACTCAAGCAAAACCTCATCCTTTGAGAAACGTTTGTCTAATTGAGATCAGCTGTATGCCAGCATGCTATGCAGAAAAGAGCAGGTTCACAACCATCTGGCAAAGCTGTATCGGACAGATAATTGTCTATACTCATCATTGTGCATATACCCAGGTTAATGCAGGGCTGGGGCTTAAGATGCTTAGCAGGGAGTGAACAGTGTTGAATCACAGTCTTAGAATTCTTTTAACAAACGATTCTTCAACGTAAAATATACAAGCAGCCTATGGAGTTGGCCATCCCATATGATGCTGTGCTGTTAATTGTGTTCTTTAGGAGATGAGCTTGCACACATTCAAAAAGAAGAAGATAAGGAACCCAGATTTCTTACTCCAAAGTATTCTAATCTGTGTTTTTTTTAACTTCTGGTAAAAGACAATTAGTGTGCTATAACATATCAGAGATTGGAATGCAAAACCACTGTAAAAGTACAAATAAAGTCTTAAAAAGAAAATAAAAATGCATGCATTCCAAAACAAGCAAGCAAACAAAATTGGGGTAGGTAGTAAGAGACCACTTAAAATTTTGTCCTACTTTGGTTGCAGAATGAAAACTGATGTGGCAATGCAAAATTATCCTGGGAATTCCTCCCCCCCAAAAAAAATCTAGCTTATCAGTTACAAAAGCTGAGAATCACTGTTTTGACATCTAAACTACTATATAGAAAGGAAGAAGATCCTCCTCATTTTATTAGCATGTAAACAGCATTGCACAAATGTGGTTAAACTAATCAGAGTCATTTGGCTGACATGTGTTAGTGAACAAGCAATTGGCTGTATATATCCAGGTGGATGTTCTCAGTACCGAGTGAGGCATCCTGGATTCTGTACCCAGAAGGTAACTTTGATTTAGTTTTTTTACATTTCTGATCTTGTCGGTATGCATTAAACAACTTTGGAGCATACCTACTGCATTAGGGGACTTACATGCTGATTTTTCTAATCTCTCTTGCACTTGGTTGAAAGTATTCTGGATGTGCACAAATATTGTGCTTGGGCAGCTGGCTGTATTGCCAGCGCAGGGGAGTTCGGTGGTCAGGGAGAGAATTACCTAACTACTTCAGGCATGCCCTGAAGGAGGCGGTTTATTTTGGTTAAATCTCAAGAAAGAGATATAAAGTCTGTCTAAGTCTTCTGGTTCCAGACACCATCCTGACATTTCAGTGAGATATGTGTTGTTTCCACTGAGGGAACAACATGCCACACTTTGGAATCCTAATTTTTCACCCTGCTGGAATACAGATATGAGTGTCAATCTAAGTCCCTCTTTTCCTTTTTTTCCTCAGATCTCTGCAGATTCAAAGGAGAAAATATGTTAGGAGTCTAAACCAAAAGTGTGTAACTCTTCCTGCTTGCACTAAACTTAATTCTCCAGTGATCTTTCAAAAGAGATGATACCTTTTTCTTTAGGAATGACTCTGAACATCTGGTTTTGAATGGGATTTTTTCTAGCGCAATCGGTATTTTTATCTATAGATATATTTTTTCCAAAAGAACCCCTCGTATGTTTGAATGCTGATTTGTCTAAACAATCTTACAGTATTTATAAGATCTGTTCTGTTGCCAGCTTTGACTTGATTACGTCCCTAGTGTTCGCTTCAGTTTTCCTTGTGTGATTGTGCAGGAGTTGTGAGTAGTTTTGAAACAAACATTTTTATTTCTCTGGTAAATAATATGTTTAAAAAGTAATTTTCTGTAGCAAGTGTTTATGCCAAACATAAATACAGACTACTACAGCTTTATTGAAGAATTTAGATTAACTGCAGGTACTATCATTTTGGGATAGTTTGTCAACAGAGAAGTCAAAAGGTGCACAGATCTAACTGCCATTTAAGTAAAGATACCGCATACTATGCTTTGTGTAATGGAATGATGAAGTGTTAAATATGAATCTGAATTTCTTAGCCTTTTCTCATTTCATGCCATAACCTCACTGTTTTTCCAGCTTAATTGTCTGTCCTTATGGTAATTTGTTCCATGTAGTTTTAACAAGTGTGCATACTGGAGATAGGAGAGTTTATTGATAGCAATAAAGCTTTGTAACAGATTTCATCTCGTTTTCCTTCATGCATCTTTTTTTACAGTGTTTCTTTAATTGGCGTCTTCCAATCACTGTGACTAACAGCTGCACACAAGGACTTTGCAAAACTACAGTGCTATTTATCACGAGAGATAAGATTCTGAGAGACAGCGAGGAAGATGGGTGATCATATTTAAATTAAGGGATCTTCAAGGCCTTTGAACTGAGGGGTTCCCATTTGTTGTTTGTTAACGCAACTTGTGCTTCAGCAAAAGTACAAGTTTGATTTTCAAGAATGGAATGCAAACAGCCTTGCAAAATGTAAAAAAGTTTTTGAGATGGGATGACTATTATTTTAACTATTCAAAAATTTACTAACTTCATTAATTTTATAAAAACAAGAAAAGGATGTGCAACCAAAAACCAAAGTCTGCTACTAGAAATGCTGGAAGTAATACTACTTAATGAAAAAACAGAAAAACAACTCATCCAAATAATTTTATATATTTTTATATACATATAAATTTTATATATATTATATCTATAAAAATGTATAAATACATGAATTTATATATTCAAATAATTTTAAAATCTTAATTTGTTATATTGCAAGGTCTCTTGCTTCTGTCTAGTGGTGTGAGTATAAACTACCCATTGCACTTACTGAAAAAAATTTGCATCTAAACTTGCTGTTCTGACCTAATATGGAATCCCAAAATATAAGAGCATGTTATGCAATGCTTTTAGTAATTACTTTTGTGTGTCAGTAAATGGATTCTTGGCAGTGAAATACCTTTTATTGTTTGTTAATCCCTGAGTTCTGTAGCAGATCCTTTGAGAAGAAGGTTGCAGAGTACAAAAAGACATGCTGTTGTCCATAAGATAGTATAACATTAAGTTAAAATATATATACTTACTGCATTTTTCACATTTTGTGAGACATCAAATGTACAGTCATGACAGATCTACATTTCTAGAGTAGTGTTTTGTTGTCATCTTTCCATTTAGAACGAGAAATTAGTCATATATATAATTATATTGAAACTGTTTTGTTGACGTTACCTAGAGGGAAAACATTTGATTCAAGTCATTGTATTTATTTTTAGTCTTCAGATAGAACATAACTACAAGAAACTCAGGAGTATGCATACATGCATATATATACACTTACAAATACTTACATATAAATACATGTATATACACATACATTTTCTGCTACTAATTCTACATATGTTACTAATTTCAAAATTGCGGTGTAAAGATATACACAAGAAGTTATTACATCTTATCTCATCACTTTATTTTTTGGTTTGTTGATAAAATCTTGTTCAATACTGCCCCGTGTTATTTTGAGAAATCAGTTGATGAGGCCTCTAGCAGAGTCTTCTGCAGATCGTTATATAGTCTTTCAAGCTTATTTTCATATACTCAGGTAGATCTCAGTTCCATAGAGACTTATGCAGTTCTTTGACTTTATATAACGTGTAGCTTGTTTCCACAAAAAGTCTGAAGTCAGATAAACTGGGTTTGACTTAAGAATATGTCAAAATGTATGCTAGAAAGGAGCCTTACTCAGTCATTCTTATGAATGACTGCCAGTTCGTTGAAACCTTCCATACTGAGATACTAAAAATGGATTGCATGGATATACTCATTTCTGAGTATATTAAGCAGAATTATCTCCTGTGAAGTATTTTGTGCCGTCCGCAGACTTTAGTTTCCTGTACTACTTTCTGGTTTTCATGGCTTCTCAGTGTTATGCTGTGTTTGTTTCTTTCCAGGTTATTTTCCATCTTTTCAACAATTACCTTTATTTGTCATGCCTGGATATTTGAAGCCACAAAGGAATAGTATTTTGTTTTCTTTCCTTTGTGCATTTGTAGTCTTCTATTCTTTCACATTCTATCTCTTCAGTCATTAAATGCTTTGTAAAAACTCATAGCTTGTCATAAGCAGTATAATTTGTTCACGGGATTTTGCATTCCTCATGTGGATTGTTTATGAAGATTTTGCATCCATTTTCCATGAAAGGCTCTTCAACTATTTCTCATTATCCCCTTTGTCTGAGAAGATTTTTCTTAAGAAACAGATTTCTTAAAGAAAAGCCTTTCCTTAAGGAAAGATCGTTAAGATTGTCCATCAAATCTACTTTCACTTCAAAAGTGATTAATACTGACTTCCATGTCCAAAAGAACCATATAACCAAAAGAAGTCTGAAGGGTGAGACCTCAGGTGGGATAAATGGTCACAACCTCACTAAAGTCAAAAGATCCTCAGGTTGTGGTTCCTTCTTTTTACTCAGGGAGCTAATGCACACAATATGAACTTAACTCAAAACTTCTTATTTTTTGCCTCATTACCTATTGTGTTCTCTCTTAGTGTCAAATGAAATGTTCTTTAACTAAACCTTAAGATTTTATTTACCTATTTGAATATCTGTAATCAGCTTTAATCTCTGTAGCACAAATAACATATTTATGTTGATTGCTCCAAACATTTAAGTACACCTCTAACACTGAGGAAACTTTAGTGTTTTGAGAACTTAACCAGAAATAAAAATACTGTTTTTTTTCAAGCATTTTACCTGGGAAAAAAATTACAGAATGTGTCAAGCAAATAATTTAACAAATATTCTTCAAACATCTCTAATTGTCAGAATGCTACCAAGTTAATTTGTCTTTGACATTCTTCTCTGCATGAACAATGTCTTACAGATACAGGATCTTTTTAAAGTATAAATTATCTCAAAACTCTATCTATTATTCATAGTAATAACTGTCTCTCTGGACGACAGCTTGAAAAAACCCAGTGCTTTATGGCATTGAAAGAACATTCATTAAATACCTGCAGCACTAGATAATCTCAATCAGTTTTTCAAAGGTTACACTTTTAATATAATTCCAAACCCAAGCTTGAGTAGCAGACAGGAAGTTAGACAAATCCCTGCCAAGGTAGGAAAAATATTTCAATGTAAGACTGAAAATCAGAATAACAGTTGAAATACGGTTACAAGCCGGGCCAGATGTTTTATGTGCCTCATGCACATAAGGAAGTCAACAGAACTCAACAGGAAGATAATTCTGCACTTCACGGAGAAATGAATCTTACCAACTACATGGTGGGTGGAGGTAGGGATGTGTGTGCCTTTTTTAAGAGTACAATGAGATTTACATGTGACTTTCTCTCTCTTCATGGAGATTATGCTGGTTTATTGGAAGAAGTCATCAAAGTAAGCTCATCAGATGGCTACACAAAAGAACATATTATTACTTAGCTTTTTAATGTGGCAAGATAATGAGCAATCTGAATTCAACTACAGCTTACAGTGAGCTCTTAACATGAAACAAAAGTTACAATTTCACTTTTCTCTATATTCATGCATTGCCAATAGAGTTTTATAAGCTTTTTGCCAGTAAGATAGGAGTTATTTTCCCCACAAAGCTCATTTTCTCTCCTAATAAGAATTAAACATAGCTCACAGTGAAGTGTAGGAGCTGAAGGTCAGATGCTCTGTCTTACTTACCACTACCCAATTTTACACATGCGGCTATCAACATTCAGGCATGCAAAGCTTCACACTTGCAAGCATAGAAGAAAATTCCTTCCATTGTTTATTTTCTCTTTTGTTTTCTTTGGTGTAATCTCAGGGAAAATAAATACAGATTACTGTCCGTCCTTTTGCACTATGTGTAAAAAGAAAGTCACATTTGGTCCCCTTCTTTTTTTGTTTTGATATAGAGTTGTCATGGGACTTTTGTAGGTAAGAACAGTACCATGGTAAGCAGAGGTGAATCAAAGTGATGTACATAAATACGAATACATAAATGTACATAAAGGCACATAAATACCATCACTATAAAGGATTGCCCTAGCATACTGTAGCCCTATACCCTGCTACAAAAATGTCCTGTTTCTGGCCAGCAATTTGTGATGAATTTAGGCATACAGTTCTCACTAGCTGTACCTATGGCTGTGGCAGCCATGCCTTTTATAACTGCTGTGGCTGAATTGCTCAACTATGAGATAGGACAATCAAAATTCGCTTTTGATGGTGGTTTTGGGTAAGAATGATGTGAGGCAATTGTATGCCTGCATGCTGGTTTCAGCTGTAATGAATTTATAGATATACTGACATTCCTCATTTAACAAAGTGTTCTCCAAACTATGGTATAGTGTCGCATAATATGGTGACTGGCATCCACTATAATTTTTAACAGGATTTACCTCTCAATCTGTTCTGTCCTGCATATAGTACTTTAAATGTCAGCCAATTACTTCTCCAGTTTCTTCATAATAACTTATGATTTAATTAAATGCTGATGAGCAGACAAGATAGTAATAATACCAACTTATTTTAAAAGCTATTTATGTAATTCAACAATCCCAGTTCATTACACTTAAAGAGTCCCTGCTATATCTTCATGTAGTTTTATCTTGTCAACTTTTAATTAGTGGCAACAGCATGAGAAGTCTTTAATTTCTGGAAAGTTAGCTGTCATTAACTGCTAGCTTGATTTGAATTAGCTAAATCTTCAAACAAGATAACTGGAATTTAGAATTTTTCCTATCAGTAATTTTTACCTAAACATTCTCTCACATTTAGCCTTTTAATTTGAAAACAAGGCTTTGATGACTGCCTAATAATTTTCTATTATTTTTTTTTTATTGTTAAGTCATTAACCAAACATTTATATTGAAGTAAATTGTATGATTTATTTTAGTTTAATGGGACCAAGAATAATACAAAGGCAGTTGCTCTGAACAGATTTCTCTTGTTGTATGCCTTGATATATCTTTCGTCTGGTGTTAGCGTTAAACATAAGGTGATGTGTGCTTGGGTTTATCTGACATTTACTTATTGATGAAGTGTTCTCAGTGTCCTTCCTGAAACTGCAATAACAAAGAAAACTTAAATAATGCTATTACTTTTGACATGATGTAAATCTGAAAGCATTTAAAAACATTTCATGCAGGAATCGCTTTGTTTTAATTTGAATTAAACCCCCTCTTTTGTCCCTAAAAGAATCAGTAAGATAAAAATTAAAAAAAACCTAGAAAAACACACATCTTACTTCACACTCTCCTCCTCACGTTGTCTGTCTCACAGTCCCCAGACCTTTCAGCTGAGGCATGGCCTGAACCATATGTGATTTGTATCTATTTAGTAATCTACAATGGATTTCTCATCTCCAAAAGAGATTTGAATGGATTTTGGTTTTTTTAATTTGTTTTCTGTTTGTTTGCAAGTGTGTTTTTCGAAGCAGCTGTGATCATCAATTTGTCTAAAGACTGTCGGGTAAGCTTCTTTCTCGTATTGTATTTGTAGAAGGATTTATTATAGATTTTGATATCTTATGCTATTTCTGAAATATTTTTGAAATAATATTCCTCAGCTTGACATAGGCAGTGAAAATTTTCTATTAGAACAAGATGATCATTAGGAAGGTAAAATTGAGCATTTTTGTTAACAAAACTTTTCTCAAGGAGGTTTACCTTCACACAAAGGGTTAAAAGCACAGTTTAATATTGTCTGTCACCCCAGGGCTGCCATGTAAAAGGTTCAGCTATTTTTTATTTACTTACCTGCTTATTTTGATTCTTACTATTCCTGAATTCCGAGCAATCTATTCTTGTTGTCCATGCATCCTAACCTGAATAAGAGGTTCCAGATGCAGCTGAAAGAGAAAGTATTGCTTTGTTAATCTAGCTCATGATGACATTCATTTTGCTGCCAATTCATGTGGCAAAACTTCTATCTGATGGGATGCTACGTGTAGATCTTTTCCAGAGTTTCCAGACTTCTTTTCTTCCATTGCATATGTACTTATATATATATACACACACACACAGAGTTCAAATTACTTTTCCTATCTACTTTATTTTCTCTCTTAAAATTCTGCACCATGTGGAAACACTGATTAGTCAGTACTGTTATGTCATGTCTGAAAGCTCTGCCTTCTGGAGAAACTAGGAAGCATCTATATAGCAGTAAAAGTTTCAGAAGCCATCTACTGACCTATCAATTTGCTGCCTCATTCTTATTGGGCTTATCACAGGCACACCATGCAGGTCTGGCCTGCAAAATGATTTCAGGTTTGTGTAAATGTGGAATGACTCTAATCTCATCTAAACAACTCTTTCAAAGATTATTCTACTCTCAGTGTTATATGGTGAAGACATCTGAGACTACATTTATTTATTTACTTCTCTTGCTACTGGCTGCCTGCTTGCAGATACATTTTTTTTCAAAAGATGGTTTTACATGTACAGTTAAGAGTAAGTCACCTTCAGTAGGAGAAAAGGGTGTGTGTGTGTGAACCAAACCCAGCCTTTAAATACACTGGTGAAAATGTTAATGAACATACTGTTGGAGAAATGCTCCCCAAAATGGACATATCAACTTTTCCACTGTCTCCATATGTCCTCAGAGTATCAATTTTAGAAACCATGATTGGCAATTTGCTTCAGCTACAGCCACCAATCATCAGCATGTGGGAGAAAACCACGATAGAATTGACAAACATATTCTTACGGCATGTCACGTTTTCTAAACAAAACACCCATAAACATATGCCTTCTCTTTTGCATCTCAAAATAACATTTCTCAGCAAGAGAGAAAAGAAGGAAAAAACACTGAACTTTGGTGGACCAAAAGTATGTGGCCCATCTTGTTTTGTTCTGTGCACGCATCTGTCCACTTATGCCACATTCAAAGCCTGCCATCAGTAACAGGACATTATGTACACAACCCTTACTTGTTTGTTCAATGCTATTCTCAAGACTTATCAGTAGTGGAAGCTTGTGGGGGTGGAAAGAATTCAGTGTTTGTTGTTTTGGAGAATTTTTTATCTCAGAAGAAAGCACTAATACAGATCTTCTGTTTCCTCTTTCTCCATGTGTGTGTGTGTGCGCACACGTATGCAGACCCACATAGATATACGTATATTTGATAGAGCGGAGAGCAGAGCTCTTCAGAGCTTGCCTTCCCAGACTATAGGGTAGCATATAAGTGGCTGATTAGATGAGCCATAGGATGTTCTGCACCATAAGCTCAGGTGTTTATTTGGGCATTATTAAATGAAGAGTGCCAGCTATAGAATTATGGATGGGAGCTGAGCACGGGGACTTCAGAAAAGAGTGCCCTGCTATGACCAGACCTGCTATGACAAGAAGATCTCCTGAATACCAGCCAGTGGGAAAGAAGTAGAAAAAAAAGGTAGAAGAGAGTGCAGGGAAGGAGATATCTGGATTATGGCATAGACCATATGGCAATCACAAAACATACACTTGGCATGTGATTTAAAATAGGTGATTATCCATAGCTGTTAATTGTATTACATATAAATCTTTGCAAATAACTATGTCAGGATATATAACGATTGAAAAAGAGCTTTTGCCCTCAAGGAAAGTATTCTGAAATGATCAGCTCTATCTGGGCATGCAGAGGATAATATATTTGAGTAGCATCTCTTTACAGTGTTATTTAAAGTCCCATAAAAAAAAACATTTTCTGCCCCATCTACTTCTTTTTTGCTTACTCTTAGTCTTTTTATTTTTTTTTAATTTCCTGCTTTTATACTGACAGCCTCAGATAGCCCCTTGCCTCTCCTCTGCTGAAAGAGCAATGAACTGCTTCCCTGGGAGTCAGAAACCAACTTTCCATGATGGTTTGGATTTTCAGGGAAATCAAAGTTGCTCCCTCAGGAACATAAAGTGCAGTTTGAGGCATGCTTATCCTGTTCCTTGACCCAGGCCTTGGACTGTATATTAATTTTTAAGCTGAGTTTTCCACAAGTAAAAAGAAGGCTTTAGACCACATTAGTTGGTTGGTTAGCAAAGTTCATTTTCACTGATAGCACTTCAACTTGCTTTTCTCCATTGGAGTTTTGACCACGTGCTGGTTTTAGAACACGCAATCATTTTTCCTAACCCAGAACATGTTCATGGATTTATCAAGATATAAAACACTCTTGTAAAGATCACTGGAGTGCACACACGGAGATAATGATAACTTATAGCACACCTATTTGCAAAGTTTAATTCTAAGAGTAGTCATTTTGTACCATGAGAAGCAAATTGTGTATTGTCTCCTGACATAAGGAATTCAGCAAAAGGTATTCCTAAGACATTAAGCCTATGCTCTTTCAGAAGATCATTTTATTTTAGATTTCATCACTGCACTGCTGCTGAAATGAAGACCTTTCTTTCTCTATTGTAACTGTTCTCTGTAGAATTT
The DNA here is from genome assembly GCA_017639485.1 of Pluvialis apricaria. NCBI lineage: Eukaryota > Metazoa > Chordata > Aves > Charadriiformes > Charadriidae > Pluvialis > Pluvialis apricaria. The sequence continues at coordinate 7,615,331 of CM030010.1, forward strand.
GGGAAGGGGAAGAGCTTGTGTGAAGCTCTAACTTCCAGTGAATCCACAATTTGATATTTTCATGCCTGAAATATGTGGTATTTTTCAGCAGAGCTATCTCCTGATGTACAACCCAGGGGAAGCGTCAGAAGTGGGAGACAGTGCATCGTGCTATATCCCTAGAAATAAGCCTTTTTTACTTCTTAAAAGGAACTAATGTCCCCCTCTTGACAGTCCAGGGGGTTATTAGATCTGTGTGAAGTTCAATCAAGATATATTTCACAAAAACTTTTTGACCTCTGTATGTCATCAGACATAGCAGACACAGAACAAACAGCTTTTAGCAACTGTACAGCTGCCCTACAACATTTGAAATCTAAGAAAGAAATACATTTCAGAGGCACTTGAAAGTTCTTCACTGCGTTGATTAGTATCTTAAGAGTGTGGGAAATGAACTAGCATAAAGGTATCACCGTACCAATTCACAATGTTCACAAAATAATTATTGAGCTTTTTCCCCAAAATGCCGGGGTTGATTTTCCTCCCCTCCCCTCCATTTTTATAGCAGTGATGAATATAAATTAGTCACAGGAAAATTACTTCTCCACTGTTTCACAATGCTTCTCTTATCTAGCAGGCACAGCTGTCACATACCCAAACACTTTTATTCACGTTGTCTATGGATGGAAATATTAATGCTTATGTCTTTTAATGGAAAAAATGCTTATTATCAAAGTACATAGTGAATTTTAACTAGTCTAATAATTTTCTGTCCCGTAAGAGGTAATGATTGATTATTTTATCCAGCCCACCAAAACATCATCTTTTTTTTTTCTCTCCCTCTCTCATACTGATGACTGTCACTGGATTAACTGGCAGTTGCATACTCCAAAATGTATGCATACACACAAAGTTCACATTTTCTGGTCCTTTTGTCACCATTTATGCACTTCTAAGAGACCCCGGAATATTTCAACACATAAGGAGAGGTGTCTAGAGTTGTGCCTTGTAAAAACTAATGGTTAAAGCTTCTAAGAAAATAAGATATCATTTTTCAGTAAAAAATTATTCAAGAAAAATAGAAATTTTATGCATAAATGTACTGGCAAGTTTTATGTTTGTATTCAAGTGAATGGAATCCGTAAAATGAGATTTATTAATTTCAATTTTTAGTGTTTTTATGCTTTTAGTTTTATAATACTATATACGGGTTGACAGTCCTATAATATAACATTTAGGAACTTGTTGAATTTGTAATTTAAAAACTACAAAGTCCACTTAAGTTTATCTGAATGTTTTTAAAGCAATTATCTGTGCCTAAAGCATATCACCTCCATGTTCTTTTCAGCAGTTGTCTTCATATATATCTGAAATTGATAAATTGTTTTTCAGAATGAAAAATCATCTCTAGTTATGAACTAAAAATTTTGTGTAGGAGAAACTTTTATTAAATACTTTTAACAAGATATTTAAGCTTGTTTGATGGCGTGAGGGATATCAGACAGGCAGTACCAATATTGAAGGAAAAATGATTTTTTATTATGGTTGCAAATTTTAAGGTTACGTTCAGTTCTAGTTAACAAGTCCTCCATTATCTTAATAGAAAAGAACAACAAAATAAGAAAATATTTTGAAATCTACAAAGCTCCAGGCAAAGCTATTAGGAGTTTTGTGTCACTAGAGAGGATAAAAAACTATAATTCTGTGCTTACACATCTGGAAGGTAGGAAACATTTTTGTAAATATATTTTCTGATGGCGTTTAAATATTTTTTTATAAATTATTGGAAAATATCTTGTATTTAATGACTTCATCTAAAAAAAAAGCTCTTCTGGTTGAAATAATATAGAGTTTCTAGCTTATGATTGAAGTTCAGATAGAGTAGGAGCATACATTGTACAAAATTCCATTAAAATGACTGGGTAGAAGTTTTCAAGTGTAAGTGTTAAAACTGCACCATTTACAAAGACAATTCATATTATCTTTGAAGATGTCAGTCAGTAAAGATCAATAATACATAGATTTGCATACTGACCTTCTTAAAATAGCTGAACAATCTGCAGAAGTGCAGTAAACAACATAGACAGCACATGTCAGATGTATTGGATTCATTTTCTACACCACAAAAAGTGAAATTTGTCAGTTTTGGTAATATCTAATCACTTACTCATATTTTACATTAATCTGGTAAATATTTATGTTAAATAAGTTATATATTAAAAATATGGATATTATGTTCTCTGTCCTGAAGTTTAAATTGGTCATTTGAAATGAATTAAAGAAATTATAACAACATTATGTACAGTAAAGGTTAATTTATTTATTTTTTTTTACTTTATATTTTTAAACTAGAGACATAATATGAAATAACATAATTAAATGACCATATTGTGAGAAGGCAGAGCAGCTCAATTATATTGAAAAGATGGCCTTATTTTGTCAGAAAGACTGGAACAAATTGTTTAAAAAAACCAGCAAGGAACAACATAAAGATGTTTGCTTTGTACATCACAGTCTATCTGCTCCTTCATTGTGGGAGTATTTTTTAAGTGAAAAGCCTTTTGATGAAGAGGATAACCGATAAAAGTTACAGCTGTTACAGGCCCACATGATAATTCATAAGGTGTGTCAAACCTTCAAAGAGTTCTAAAATTACAAAACAGAAATTACACACTATTAAGCTTGTTTTAAAACTAGGGCGTTTGTTTCCAAAATGTATATTAAAAGGAAATTCTCCCACACTCTGGTTGAAAATGTTTCCTTGTTTCATAATTTGTAACTATAAAGTTAGCCAAAGCAATCACAGACAGTTACCCATGACTCTGTAACATTCTAAGTAATTCTTCATAATTTCTTAAATGTACGAAATTGACATCAAGCCACATTTTATACAGACTCATAGGCCACAAATCATTTTACCTTCTTCCCATATATTGAAAGAGTTAACTTTCAGTTGGATAGGTAAACACTAATCTATATATATGAGTAGTCCAAACTTTAGAAGAAAAAGGAAATTGAACTGTCACACTGCTTCTGTCATTCGTATCAGTAGATATTTATCAGTAATACTATCCCTAGCTTTCTTGCAGCTTTCCCAGCATCCACGAAATGGATGTCTTTCATTCATTTTTGACTCATGCAATACAAATAAACAGAAACAGGGGTAGATCAAGCTCGTTCTTCCCACTAAGAATTTAAGCTGACTTGTAGTGATACCACCTATAGCATGGAGCTTCATCCTTTAAACTAAGCTTAAGCCTTATGTGTTCAGCTGTGTTATACTCAAAAAGCAGTCACTGACATAAAACTTCTCAATATTAATACACTATTGACATTTTATCCAAGGGTTTTGCCCAATTCTTTCTTTAATTATTTTCTTGGTGTTTTTTTTTAACTATTTTTAGGGTTTAGTTCCCCATTTTTAAATTTCATTGTTATTGAAGCTGAATGAAAAATGCAAATTCATCAGGAGAAAGAGGGAGGAGAAAACTCATTTGACTTTTTTTTCTATCCCAGCTTTCAGAAAAAAAAGTATTCCTAGCTGAACCACTTTTTAAACCTTCCTAGGGGTCTGTTTCTTTCAACAGAAAGGAAATGAAAGCTTTGGCTTTTTGTATGTCTATTTGAAATGGTCCTTTTAACTTTATCTTTCTCTAGGCAAAAAGATTAATTGAAAAAAACTGTATGGAGAGCGAGCCATCATTCTGATTTTTACCAAAAAAAAAAAAAAAAAGAAAAAACAAGAAAAAACAAGAAAAAGCATTACATCTTAATCATGCTTTTCCCTCTACAAATTCTAGTTCTCTGAAGTCACACAAGAAGATGAGGTTGGCTGCCATCCCATGCTAACTAGTCATAGACACATAGAATAAGTTGGGCTAGAGGGGATCTCTCAAAGCCACCTAGCCAACTCTTTGCTTCTTTCAGCAGAGCTGCTCCCCACACAGTGAGTCCCCAGCCTGCACTGTTGCGCTGGGTTGTTTGATCCCAGATGCAAGATTTTGCATTTGACTTTATTGAACTTTCTGAAGTACCTTGTGGCTAATTGCTTCAGCTTGATGAGGTCCCTCTGAGACCTCACTGGTAGGGTGGGAGTAGACCATCTCACATCCAGGCCATTGATGAAAATGCCCCATTGCAGGTGCTGAAGAGCACCATTTACAGCTGGCGTCCAGTTAGAAATTAGCTAAAGCGTGCTATGGGAGACCATGCTGAAACCTTACTGAGGTTAAGATAAACAACATCCACTGCTCTTCTGTCCCCAGTGTTATTCATTTCATCATAGAAGGCAATGAGGTTGGTCAGGCACCATTTGCCCTCGGTAAGACCAATCTGGCAGTCCCCAATCACCTTTCTTTTCTGCATGTGTCCAGAAATGACTTTCAGGAGGATTTCCTTTGCACTTTTCCTGGGTACTGACATTAGGCTTATCAGTTCGTAGTTACCTAGATCCTCGGTTCTTTTGAAAATGGGTGTAGCTAATATTTGTTTTTTTTCCCATTCATTGGTTGCATAACACTGTAAAGATATTAGTGAGCAGCCCCCCAACATCAACCAGCTCCTTCAGGACCTCCAGAAGCTTTCCAGCTGCTCATATGGACTTAGGTCCATTTTACTTAAGTAACCCCTAACTCAGCTGTCCTCTGTTGTGCATAGCACTTCCCCAGAGCCTGTCACTAGGTGTGGAGAGCTGGGATGCTTGAAAGCAGGTATTTCCAGACCAAGGGATAGGAGGCATAAAGTTCCTCAGCCTTTGCCTCGCTTCTTTGGCATGGCCTACCATTTCCTTGAACAAGCCAAAACCCCCATTCTTCTGGAGTGTAGGGACTTCATTGTGCTATTGTTTTTCCTCACTCCTCTCAGGATCTTAAAGAGTACTGCTTCATGGTCAGTCAAGTCAGGGATGGCAATGACTATCAGACCCTTGATCAGATCTTCATTATGTATGTGTAGCAGCAGAGTACCTCTCCTGGTTGTTCTGTCCAGCATCCGTGCCAAAAAATAGTCCCCACTGTATTCCAGAAACCTGTGGGATTGCTTGCACTCCACTGTGTTGCCCACCCAGCAGCAGGTATGAAAGTTCCTTCTTCAACCTGCTAAAGGAAGGGAAAAATGAAAGACAACTCACCAATGTTCATCTTAGCATGAGCATAACATTCAAAGCAAAAGCCCAAGCAAATTTGATGTGTGTCCAGTGCACCCTTTCAACATTCTTATCAGTGAAAAGCCCAGTGTATTTAAATCATAACAGCTGAAACTTCCTCTATGTACCTTCACATTTTCTGCTCCCATATAACTGTTAGCAACAGAAGCAGGAGAAACTCAGAGAGCTGGGTTTAAACTTTTGTGTGACAGTGCCATGCAGAGTACTCTGAGGTCTCAGTCCTCAAAGGCTACGAAAGGGGACCTTTTGAAGCAGGCGGCGTCTGCTTTCTTCCCTGCATTCCGGTTTTCTTCATTGGAAATACTCTCTGGAAGGGATAGCAGCCTGACCTTCCTCATGTTATTGCAATTAAGAGGTGACTGGGGCAGATACAAAGAAAAAGGGATCTGGCAGCTTTTTCAGTATAGCTTTAGCATTGTTGGCAGTGTACTATAAATGTATGAAAAAGTGTCCATCCTTGAAAAGCAGTGTGAATTACACGGGAAAACAAAAACAGATGCAAACACGCACACCCCCCCTTAAGGGGGGGGAAAAAAAGGGAAGGAGAAAATAGCTTGACGTCTCACTTTGCAGAGATGGAACTGTGAAAAATAACTAACTCAGTACTGCACTGTCTGTCTCAGAAGCAAAAACTAAGCACAGGACTAAATGTCTTCCAGTTTGAGGTTCTTTCTTACAGAAGGTGTTCAGCTATCTCTCCCATAAACATAAATAAGCATTTGCCATTCCTTTTCAATGCAGAATAATAGATCACATGAATATTAATAAATGTATTTTAAGTATTGATTAAAATGTTTAAAATAAATGCATATAAAAAAATATATTTAGCCCTTTTCAAGTATAACTCAAAAAAATTTAGCAAGAATTTTTCATTTTCTTAAAAGACTTTTCAGAGCATCAAGAGCAACTAATTTGAACTGAGGAAATATTATTTTTCTTTGAAATTTGTAATCAAAATAAATTCTTCATTCGTTTTAATTGTACTGTTACAATTTCCTTTTCATTTTCCTTTTAAATGTTTCTCATTTTCACCATTTATATATTTCTCACTTTTCTTTTTTTTTTCATTGCTTCATTGCTTCCAAATTATTTCTTTTTTTCAGTAATTTAACTATTTCCAAAAGGAGTAAAACAAATTTTAAAAGAAAGAAGTATTTCCAACAGAAGAAAATCATCAGTAGTAATTCCATGCAGGTAGCTGCCAAGATATGAAGTTCAAACTCCATATGGATGTAAAATTACCATGTATTCATACGTATCCTTTGGAATAGAAGATATTTTCTTTTAATGGAAATTCTTTACTGAATAATATTAATAGTTATTCCATTCTTTGGAAGGGAGAGAAAAAAAAAACAAAACAACCAAGTTATTTTTTCCTTCTCTGAGACCCACTTGTATCAAGTGACATAAGTGTGAAGGAATTAAGATGCATGAAAATGCTTTTGACAAAGGCCATTGTCCATGTGTTTGACCTTACTATATCTTGAAACTGATAAAACAGCCCTATTGAGTGGATCATCTCCTGAGTCTGGTCTGATATAAAACCTCTGAGTAAGAAAATTTCTATGACTTGCCTCTGAGTAACAAAAATTAACAATTCACTATCATGGAAACAATGAAGAAAATAAATATTCTTGGTTTTAGTACATTTTCCAGACAAAAATCTACAGGAAAAGAAGCGTTATGTTTTAAGGTAGGAATACTGGTAATGGCAGTTACTATTCCCATTTATGCACAATCTCAGGACACCTGGAGCTGGTATTACACTTGTAATGGTCTTATATATCTTAAATTGTGGAAATTCAAAATTGAAGCACCCAAACAAGTACATCATCACACCCCAATGATATCTAACAATAATATTCTTCCAGTCAGAAGAAAATCAAGTAAGTGCCTGTGGTCCAGATCACGCTGATTAGATTTTAAAGAAAAATATCTCCCTGTCTTTCTTCTCTATAATACAACTCCAGAAGCAAAAGAGTTCAGGCTGGCTCAAAACGTAAAGTTATTTTGTCCAAAAGGAAAGCTGAGATAGAAGCTGCACCATCTTGAGACCATGCTTAAAGACTTATGGTGATCAAATAGCTAACAAATGAGTTTTTTCTTTTGTTCAGTATTCCAGCTGTAGCATTTTTAAAATAACTTTACTGCAGTTTTTCTATCTTGGAGGCAAAGACTTTTCAGTCACACCTGTGTCTCTTGGCAGAGTTTAGCAAAGTAATTTTCCCTAACTGTGAAGATGAGCGTGCTTTAACTTTTTTAATTTTGCAGTGAAAAGCTAGTTAGAAGAGAAAGTTTTGATAGAAGCTTTAAATGAGCTGTATGAGAGAGGGTTTATTCTGGTATTTAAGATAACATGGTTTTTTTGGTTCAGTATTAAATACAAGCACTTCTGTTTGTAATGTCACAATCACCACTTTATGTAGAACAAAATCTGTATTTATGAACACCAGTTTGTAAGTTTCTATCTAAAAATTAATTATTCCAGCCTTCTCTATTGAAATTACGACTGCATGATGTGATTAGCAGTGTAACATTTTACTAGCCTATTCTGCAAAACAGTAAGGTGACTTACAAACCAAGAAGCAGACCTTCTGAATTTTGAATCCACCAGTTAAGTTGAGCCTATGCTCTTAGTTATTCCCCTGTGACCTGAGTATGTAGATGCTATACTTGCTAATTTAACAGAAAATTAGCAGTATAGCTATTGCAAAAACTAGAAAGCTTATAAACAATCTTCAAAATGATTATTCTGTTTCACCAAGGAAAATTAATGTGAATTTTTAAAGCAGCAAACCACAAAAAATATTCTATATCCTTTCATTGTAATCAGCTTGTTTGCTTACTTTGTGACATATATATCAGTGTACCAAATAGATCTTATCATAATTTCCTCATTCAGATCACAAAGCTGTTTGAGAAGTCTCTTCCTTCTTTGCACAGGCTATTAATTCTATTTTTCATTGTAGTGACCATCTGTCCCTTACTTTATGACTGCTTAGTATCTCTATAGCAAAAGTTAAGATTGCTTACATGGAAAAATAATAACAGAAATGTATTCAAAGTATCTAGCTAAAATTAGCTGTTGGCCACTATAGTTAAGCAGCTGGAAATAAGCAATAAGCTCAGTCATCTTCAGTCTGAGCCAAAGTCTTTGAGTCAACATACAGTGTCTCATTAACTTTAGTTGGCTTTTCAGGTCTGTCTTCCATATGTATGCCAGTTTGAAAACTAAAAGTATTCTGTGAACATATCTTATATTTGGTTTCTTTAACTTGCATTAAATTTTTATGCACAGTTTCTGAACTTTCATATATAAATGTGTATGAATTATATACTTTCATTGTAGGTTGAATTAGGAAATTAGAAATAAAATAATTCATGGTACTGGTCATGAAGTTTTCAAGTAGGAAACATATAAAAAATGAGAATACTAGAGGTGAAAACTGAAAGAGACTAGATATTAATAAAGCAGATACTGCATATGCTAGGTCCAGATATAGAATGGCTCTGATATTTATTTCCCCAATGTTTGTTGCTGAAGTGAAAATGTAAATTGTAATAGTTTATTTTGACCCTCATGTGTAATTAAAATTGCTATTCAAATGCATATACATATATATAGATGGACTGTACATATACCTATATGTATAAGTGTGTGTCTATTATGTATATACATAAGGACTATGTATATACGCACATATATATATTGCTTTGCAATTACAGTTTTGTAAAACTGCATATTCAGTGTGGGTGACTAGAATACCAAAAAATATTCAGGGGGAACTTAGATGACAATATCAAGCTAATTTTCTTTAGAAACCATTTTTTATTTGAAAAATTTTTGTCTCCAGTCTCCAGAGATATGGTAGAAAGCAAATGAGAAAGAGGAAAGTGGTGTATTAATCCAGCAAGCCACCTAGTCCTCTAGATAAGTATATACAAAATAAAAAAAAAAAGATATTTCCTTCCTATTGTCAATATAAATCAGATTTTTAAAGTTGATTGAACAGACTTATGTCTATCTGTTCCATCTTTCCATGTCTACATACAGTGTTCTTATCTTGAAAAAGCAAGATTGAATGGAAGGATGGGAATAACTCTCTTAAATCAACACTAATATAAGACAACTGTGGCAAGGATTTTTTTGGTATGTCCTGAAATGAAATAGTTTGGCTGTTAAAGGTAGCATAGCAACATATAAAATCTGTCAAATTAAACTGCATTCTGAAATCTCTCGATCACAGCATTAAGAAAAACAGATTAAAGTGAGAGAAAGATGTTCTTGAAACTTTAGTACTGAGTATCCTGATTTCTTTTTGAGTTTCAACATGAGCTTAAAAATTCTCGGTGTATATACACTTAATAAAAATATTTATATCTAAAATACGCTGTGGGTAAAATAATACGTATGGGTACATTAACAACATTAATATTTTAATGCATTTTTTAGCATTTGAATTCCTTTTAAAATAATAAAAATACACCAAACAGAAGTTTACACTAGTTGGTGATAACAATTAAAAACACCGTGTGGGTAAAGGAAGAGGGGAAAAAACAACACCCCTTCAAAAGGCTTCAGTTCAGTTGCAGAATGAAGTTGCCACCTCATATAGGAATTTTGCTTTTTGGATTTGTGTATTAATTTCTGCAGGGTTTCATGATTTATGTGCCCTGTTTGAATACAGTATAGCTGTTACTGAGTATGGAGAAGCTCATATTTGCAGTAGGATTGTGTTTCAGATATATCTCGTATCTTGTTTCATGACCAAAGTGGTAGTTCTAGTCAAAGAACTTCACTCCAGTATTTAGCTACTTCTTCATCACCAATTAATTCAGTCTGTGCAGTTATGTCATGGAGACAAACACTCACAGCCCTTTACAGCTGTGTGGTATCATCAAGATAGTTCTATCATTTTGGAGAATTGCATAACTGGTAAAATCACATCATCCTGAGTACAAGGTGCAGAAGTAGAAACAGCAAGAGGGATAAATTCTCTTGGGTGAGAAATGTGAGAAATGGGAATCCCTGAAAGAAGAGAGTAATGTGGGCAAACCCTTGTACCAGATGATTGCAAGGGTCTTTCTTAGTCAGTGATTCAAATCACCTAGTAAGCACGATTTCAGTTTTATAGCCTAATCAACTCCCAGTGTTATAACCAGCCAGTTTCCAATCTCCAGGCTGGAAGTTAAGTAATCTTACTTGATGGCAAAAGCACCAGAAAAGGGCTGCTGTGGAGCAACTTCGTGCTGAGTAGCCTTCCCTGCACTGTTAATCAAAGTGATTGGCACCTGGATTTGAGCCCCCAGGTTAATCCAGCTCACTAAGCCACTATGTTATCAATCTTTCTCCGCACTGGTATATATTTATTGTATTTTTAATAGAAGTGCACCACTTGAAACATCCGTTACCACCTCTAGAATTTAAAGGTAAAGAACAGCGTGGTTATTCCTGCATTAGCAGGGTTAGATATTCTTTACACATTTGCGTCCAAATAGCAGAACGGACTTCAGACATAAACAAAGTAATTCCCTAGGATGTCACATTGATGAGGGTGGTGAAATCATGGCTTAATGAGGGCGGAAAAGAAGAATCCCCCAAGTTTTATGGCAGTGGCAGAACCCCCTGCTTTGTGCACAGCTTCTGCTGCTTTACTTAAGTGGCAGAACGGCTTTTCCAGACACTAGTTTTATAGTGACAAGGCCAGGCAAACTCCTTTCTGTCAGGAGAAAAACTGTGGCTCTGGTGCTGGCATCCTTTTCCATTTGCTATCTACTTCTGCTCTTGGTCCCCTTCTGCTAAGAGAGGCAGTACAGGCAGGGGACTGCACAAGTACTCAGAAAGAGGTTCTAGTGATGGGGAAAGTGTTTTGAAGCTGACTTGTCTTCATTGTTTTCCCAGACCCTCAGCAGAAGCATTTGGTAGGGAAGGCTATGTTTTTTCAATAATTGGGAGGGACATCAATGCAGTAGATGGCAGAGCCTGATGAGGTGTGCAATCAGGAAGGCTGTATGGCCATGCCACCCCAGGAACACCGGTATTTGTTCTCTCTTTTTCCAACTCTGGTGTAAAATGTATTCCTTGGTGAGATGTCTAGTCACATCTATATATTGTTGACAAAACAACCTGAGGTCATTTTTCACGTATTTTCTTTGAATTTTGAAATGTCTGTTTTTTCCATTCTTTTTCAGGTGGATTAGTGAAGTGCCTCAAAAATTGTCTCTTCAGTTTCGGCATACCCAAACATAAGGTTTGGCAAACTCTTTCGGAAACTAAAGTTCTTAGTCCCTTCAGTGATGTCTTATCTGACATGCAGCCTATCCATAGCAAGTAATTTGCTTTGTTAATTTGGTATCTTTTATTTTTGGAAGTTAACTTCAAACTGCAAACTCATATAGCTATTTCTAGCCACATTTCCTCATCAAAATAATTTTCTGTGTTCATTAAATGGTCTTGGTTTTATTTATGAGAAAATAAATTGTTCTAATATATGTTGCTTTCTACTCAGGTATTGATAAATCTGGGGTTTTTCACCTTTGTTAGATTTTACTCTTTCAAATGAGTATGAAGTAGTGTCAATTTCATTAAGTAAATAAATTACCCTTGTTTCCTTGTTGAATTAGGATTATTAGTTACATACATTTATTGCGTATGTATACACTCCCTTTTATTTAGTATGTTTTTAAACTATGTACTAACATACAATTTAGGTTTGTCATTCTTTGTGCAAGAACCACTGAAACTCAGTCAAAATATTGTAATGATGAGAACATTTTATATTACATGCAGTAAATGTTAGGAATACCTCAATTTATTTAGAAACAGAGTTGCTGAATTATGGAAAAAATAACTCTTGCTAAAGTGTTTTGAAACAATCTTTTCATTCCTTTTTTTATATAAGGAAATCACTTTCTTCCTTTCTTTACTTCTTTCCTTTCTTTACAGAATCACAGAATGGTCAGGGTTGCAAGGGACCTCTGGAGATCATCCAGTCCAACCCCCCTGCCACAGCAGGGACACCTACAGCAGTTGCACAGGATGGCGTCCAGGCGGGTTTGGAATGTCTCCAGTGTAGGAGACTCCACAACCTCTCTGGGCAGACTGTGCCAGTGCTCTGCCACCCTCACAGGAAAGAAGTCCCTCCTCATGTTAAGATGGAACTTCCTATGTTCAAGTTTGTGCCCGTTACCTCTTGTCCTATCACTGGGCACCACTGAAAAAAGACTCTTCTCATCTACCTGGCACCCTACCCTGAAGTACTTATAAGTACTGATAAGATCCCCCTTCAGTCTTCTTTTTTCTAGACTAAAAAGACCTAAGTGCCTAAGCCTTTCCTCATAAGAAAGATGCTCCAATCCCCTCATCATCTTTGTAGCTCTTTGCTGGACCCTCTCCAGCAGTTCCCTGTCCTTCTTGAACTGGGGAGCCCAGAACTGGACACAGTACTCCAGATGCGGCCTCACCAGGGCAGAGTAGAGGGGGAGGACGACCTCCCTCGACCTGCTGGCCACACTCTTCTTGATGCACCCCAGGGTGCCATTGGCCTTCTTGGCCACCAGGGCACATTGCTGGCTCATGGTCATCCTGTTGTCCACTTTCAGGACAGTCGTAAGGAAAAACAGGTTTTCCTAAGTTTGTATGACCACTTTGCATCTTTTCTCCTATCAATTAAAAAAAAAAAAGTTTTAACTGAACTAAGAATAGGTAATGTCTCCTTTTTACATCACGAATATTTTTTTCAACAGTATCAGGCATAATTGAATCCCATGGAAATAGGTGCAAAAGGTCTTTGATGAATTAACTGTCATTTCAACTGCATGCATTAGCAGTCCCAAAATGCCTGTTTCTCTGCAGGAACAGCAAGCATTCTTCTATGTAAATTAAGCAAAGAAAGGAAAACATGCTAAAATGCAGTTCAGACACTAAAGACATAAAACTTCAGTGGGGAATGTTGCAGTGCTCACAGACAAAATATATTAAGAGAACTGATGATTTCACTTAAAACTACTCTAGAATAAGTCATTTACTCTGGAACTGAAGCTTTAACTCTTTGATTCAATGCTGAAGGATTCTAGTGTATGATCATTTCAATAGTACTAACTTTTTTAATGTGCTGAAGAAATTTGGAGAACATAGTTACCTAGCTCTCATCTCCAAGGTCAACTCAGGCTGAATTTCCATAGGTAGATATTTCTTTCATCTATTTGGAATAAAAATATAAGTATGCAAGGAAAAAGTATTCTCCTTAGTACTCTGAAATAAGCATCACCACAGTTTAATTTTTTTTTGGTTATTTTTCCAAAATAGCAGTGAAAGCACTTATGTTCAAGGAGAAAAAAATGTCTTGTGCTGCAGCTGCAGAAATGAATGGCTGGCTTTCCAAGACTGACAAATCTTGTATTTATCCTTTACTTTGAATTTAAGATATTTTTTGGTATCATTGTGGACTGCGATGAAGTGAAATGAACACTGTTCAACATGCCTTGAAAATGAAAAGATTGCAATCTACAAAAATACTATCTGTCATCTATTTTACTTATTAGACCTTTCAGCTATCCATTTTTCTTCAAAATGTGACCTTCCTTTTACCCCAGCTCTCTGCAACTGTTTGGAAAATCAATGGCAAGTTTACAATAGCCAGCATGAAGTTTTACACACTGTGGGGAAGAAAACATTTTGATAAGCAAATGGATTTCAATGTCAGCCTTCTAAGCAATTGTTACAGACAAATGATTTGAAAGATTATTGAAAATATACTGTCTTTTTAGAAAGATTCTTTGCTCCCCATGCAAGGCACAGGAAATGGAATCAGCTGCAGTACTGAACTGACTTTGCTGTCATTGCAATGTGTGACCCTGTAGTAAAATAAAATCAGTGTCCAACTGTCCAACTTGTCTAGACCTTGCTGAACTTTTCAACCAAAACAATTATATTTCTCCTTTTCTATTTTATTCTTTATTTTCCAACATAAAACTTTGTGACCTTTTCTGTCAGAGAAAGCCATTGAAAATGGCAGTATGAAAAGTGCTTGGCCAATGCAGAACCTTCAGACCAAAACTATAATAAATCTTTTCCTTTTCTTCTTGTTTCCTAACTCAAGTCTCTGCATTATTATTTTTAGCCTCGTGAAACAAAAATGTAATCAATTGTCAAGAGCTGGGAAACTAAAGAAATGTCAGGATAGCATAAATATCATATTGTTGTCCTATTAGCTTAATGATTTTGGATTCTGTTTGAATGCTCTATGGCACTTCAAAAGCTATCATTGTAAGTTATGATTACACAATTTTGATTACTTCTAGTAGCACAGGATATATCAGGTGGAAGCAGCTGCAAAGAATAAAGTCAGTAATTAACCAGATATATTTTAAAGCAGAAGTCTTTCACTATATGAACTTCAAAAGCTGTAGAGGCTACTAAGCAAATACACAGCTGAAATCACTTTGATCAAGTGTCGTCATCTAACTACCAAACATGCAGACACGAATCTGCTAAGACTGGATGCAGTGATGGATGCAGATGCAATATGGACAAGTTTCTTTTGTGTCTTTCCACATTCGGATTGCCTGCTGGAAAAGGTAATAGGACCTGTGAGAAAGAGAGCTGAAGTTCTTGAAAAGTCTGTCTGTCCTTTTGGTGACATTGTGGGATATCAGTCCCACAAATTTATATTGCAAGGGTCCTTTTCTTCAAAGACAGTTTTGTTTGATGGAGATAAGCTGTTACCTCTGATAGCACTAACTTAAATTTCCAGGCTTGTTCTTCTCTCATGTTCTTCCTTGAGGCTTGAGCCTCACTACCAATCTTCTCTAGCTCCTCCAATTGTTTGAATAATATGAATTCCCTCTGTGTCTTGGCATTTGAGGATTTTTTCAAGTAATATTCTCATCTCAGGAGAATGTGGCAGGAAAGAAAAGAACACAGACTTGGCCAAGAAATATATTACTCACAGAGACACCCTTCACGAGAATGTGCAGTGTTTTGAAAAGCCCTCTGTAAGTCTAAGTCTTTTCACCCAAAATCCTCAGGAAAGAGCTCTCAAGTATTTCTATAGATTTTTGTTTTATACGTGCCTCTTTTCACAGAAAAAACCCAACCTTCAGTTCATTTGTGAAGGTAAAATATTGAAGGAGAGTTTTGTTGGTTTATCATCTTCGATTTCTAACATTGAAGAGGACCCCTTTGATTGTTGTCAAAGAGGCTCTCATATTGTTCATATTCACATTTAGAGTATAATTTTGTAATTGTCTGATTTGCATACAGGAGGTCAGGAGCAATCAGCAATCAGTCTAAAAAAACACGCTGTATAAATGTTTGATGGCAGCCTTGCTTTTCTACACCTTGTTTTCCTTCTTAGTAAGAACGTGAACACCACAAACAAACAAAAGAAAAGTTAAGTTGAAACCAACACGACTGCAGGGCAAATTTGACAGAAGCTTTTCATCCAAGCTGGAAAACTGTGGAATTTAGATGTGAAAAGGCATTGTCAATTATACATAAATAAAATAAAATGGAATAAAATAAAATAAAATATTATTTAAAATTCAGAGGAATTTCTAAGTAACTCCTAGTTTTACTAGAACACATCAAGTGTTCCACAACTAATTTGTTGCTATTGGAAGGGAATTCTTTAAATAATAAAAAAGCTGTTTTCTTTAACACAAACAGTTCTTTTGTTAATGAACTGTCAGGTGACTGTTAGAAAACAGAAATAATTAAAATTAATTAATAATCTAGAAATGTAGTTTGCATGATCCTGAGTTAGAAATGCAATGTGAATATTCTGGACGTTACGCTTAAGTTTCAGCAGATCAAAATGAGTGGAACCATAGAAATATTTTCCCTGAGAATATGTTTTTCAGAAGTCTATGCTTTTGACCTATGCTTAACTATATGGTAATGATTTTGAATCTACATTATTAAAACTGTATTTTTTTATCAGAGTTAACATACATTTTCAAAAAGGCACTTCCAAATGGTCATCTCACAGTGACTGGCTAGAAGCAACTATATCAACAGTGTATGGATTTCAGCTTCCTTTTATTCGCCTCTAGAAAACATATCAGTGGGTTTTTTGCATATTGTTTGTCCATTTAGTAATGAAAATGTTTTAGTAAGATCATTGGAAAGGCTGACCAATTGGTGAATTATAAGGGTCTAAATAAATTAACTTGTAACTTATTTTCCTGGTTATTTAAAACATTTTGAATATTTTTCATGTTTCACGGATTATATTGAGATTTGAGTCGTGTCATCTAATTTTAAATTGAATCACTTTCAACTTATTTGAAGTTAACATCAACAGCAACGTCAATTGCTTCCAGACGTTCCAGAAGTTCTGCTTCAAAACTGAATTCTGAGTAATCAAGGTTCTGGAAAATGGTCCATATAGAATGAATTGCCAAATCTAAGTTAAGCAAAACAGTAACCTTTTCCTGCTTCCGATGCCTGCTTCTACTGCAATAACAACATTGCATTTAGTTTAAGTGGGGACCATGAGTGAAATCCTCAAGCTAGAAATGTGAGAATTACGGCATAGTGCCTATTTCCAGAACTGTAATTCATAAGCTAGGTGTCTCTAGGAGACAGGTACACTCCAGCAACAGATCTGGGTATGAGGTTTACAACACCTCAGGCGAAACAGGCAACACAAAACTCTGAAGAGAGATACTCGGAAATTTTTCGCTCTCTCTTGGACTTAAGCACCTAAACCTAGGTCTGAATGAGGTGCTTTGTGAAACTGGTATGCATAACGCATAACTGCGTTTGAAGCAGACGAGAAAGCAAAGAAATCGCATTCGTCTAATCCTTGCAGGCCTGGGGTTTATAAACATTCCATGTTGATAGTTTCACATATGCCCAAGAAAGTTAAACAAAGTTTATATCCGCTGGAGACATAGCTCTTCAGACCTGTTAAACTCTACTTGGAGAAAAAGAGAGACCATTGGAACGGAGTCCTTTGCCTAGGGCCGGGAGCAATGAACTTGCAAGTTTCATTAGTTTCCAAAACTTCAGAGTACTGGAGCTCTTTATTCAGCTCATTTTCTTACTCTGAACAACAGAAGGAAAAATTAAGTATGTAACAGACAGAAAGTCCTGAATTATCACCAGCAAATTCAATGGAAAATTTAAATTGCTAGCTGTCAAAAATTTTGATGCCTAAAATAGGAAGTTGTTCCTATTTATTTTTGTGCCGTTGCAGAAAAGCTGTAGTAACTTACATTCATGTTTTCTTGTTTAATTATCTGCAGTAGTTTTATTCCTTGCCTATTTTTGGCTGTGCCACACATATAGGATTATTTTCCATGGGTTTTATTTATAATTTTTGGACACAAAGTAGATGTAACCAAGATGCAGAGAAATTAGAAGAGAAAAATAGGACATTAGGAAATGAGGATTATGTTATGTCTCAAAGCAAAGGGATAAATTCATGTTGTCTTTTTCTGTAATGAACATTGCATCAGGACCGATAGCTACTTGGAACTAGCCTTTCTGACCTAAAATCCATATTTTCCTTTTACTGTCTGAAAAACAACCCTTGGGCTGCTGAAAATTGGTCTGGGAAAGTGACCTTGAGACCTGAACTTTCAGAGGAGAGTTGTGAGACCTGATAAGAAGAGAAGAGGCATTGTCAGTCAGTCTGGTTCATGCTTTTGCCTGCATCTATTATGCAACACTTATACCTTATGATTACTAATACATATGGGATACATATATATTTATATGTATTCGTAAGTAAACTTTTAATAATGTAGGTGTAGAATAAGGAGCATATTCTATGATTAATATAGCAATATATCTACACACATAAGCAATGTGTACTCTGTCCTATCATGTCATCACAAGAACCTGCTTCAGTGATCGGTGATATTATCTATCTGCATTTAAGCATATATTTTTGTGCCTTTCTTAATGCAAACAAGATCTGTGTGAAACAGCTGCAGTTTTCTGTTATTAAAGGGTATAGCGTGCTATACTACTTTTTTGCGTAGCTATTTTTTCCAGCTGAAACTTTGACATTTGTACCTTCACGAAATCACCAGGACAGGTGATAATCACTGCTCTGAAATAGCACTGAGAAGCTGTTTGGAAGGTTCCCAAGAAGACAGACATCATGTGGTGGCCAAATGAGCATTTTGACATCAGTTATTGGCTCACTTCGGAAACAGCTGAGAAGAAGCCAAAGGCTTGGCTACATTGTACTCTTTCCAGTATGAGCTGAAGGATGATGCAAAGCAAATGTAGACCTTCCTTTGAAAATCAATTCTGATCTTTTGAAGGAAAACACATTTTTCTACACAATGTAATACAGCAGTTTATTGGTGAATATTTTTGTTCTGTAAAATCTGTTTTTGAAAGACTGGTACATACAGTACATAACATAAAACGCTTAATATTAAGGACCAGTAAGAGGGAGAGAAACTTGAAAGACATCCAGTATGAACTGAAGTTTGTTTTTGCATGATCAAGTCCTAAGACTGTCAGTTCTTTGTTGAAAGTATTACTGCTTCCTTTAGTGCGGTATTGCAGTAGTGCAAGTTTTGCTGTAGTGCTTGACTTCATGACTTCATACCATCCAAGGTACTCTCCACTGCAATGTAGCAACATGCATTACACTACAAAAACAGAACACCACCCCTTGAAAAGTTGCCACACGAAAAAAAAATGATGGAAAAACAGGTGGGTTAAAGGGCAGAGTTGAAAGCACAAATCTTTATATTTTCAGATGTCTGATTTTAATGTTTTTAGGAATAACTGAGAAAAAAGTTTTAATGACGATGATGTTTTAATGACGATGATATTTTAAGAAAATGAAGATATTAAAGAAAAATGATGAAAAATTATGAAGCTGAGGTAAAGGAGACCATATTTTTTACTTGTTCCCATATGTTGTCTTGGATTCATAAGCCACGTGATAAAGTTTCAGTTCCCTTTTTGTCTGAATGCACTTTTAAAAGTTGATGCTGAAAATATTCAGAAAGGCTACTTTGAATGTGCCTCCTATGGTGGTCCAAGCATGTCACATTGCAATTAATTTTTAGTGAGGGCTAATTTTAGAATTTTTTTTATCACCTGAACATTCCTCAGAATTAAATCTGTATGGAAAAATAGCAAATAGAAAGTCATACACATGTTAAAAAAAATAGTCATTTTGTGATATTCACCTATCTCTAATGAAGAATAATTCAGTGTGTAATTTCTACATGATGAAAAGAAATCTAAAACAAATAATATTATCTATTTCTGAAATTCACATTTTGTCCTCTGAACTATCAGTTCCTTTGGGAAATTATGTAATTTTAAAATTTATATAGGATTTTTTGAAATATGTTGGAGAAAATAATAAGAGAAAATTAATTATTTATAAATAGACAGGTCTAAAAAAAATTAATGGAACTTTAAAAGAAAACAGATTTTATAGAATTCTTCCCTATGGAGCTTTGCCTTTGTGTTTACATAGATGATGACGCTCAGAGGAAGAACATGGACAAATTGTACTTTTGTCCCGATACTTTGCCTTGCAACAATTACATACCCAAACAGAATTCCTTCGACACTAACATCAGATTTTCAAGATGGACATTGATTAGTTATAGACTTAAGCTGTGAAATCAAACTAAACCATAGGCTTTCACAAAATGTCTTTCTAACACTGCTGAAGTTTTGCATGTATGGTTGCACCAAAAGTGTTTACTGTAAAGAGACATAGTCAAGATTAAAGATACATTTTCTGTAAATTGGGGATTTAAAAGTTAACCATAACACCCTTCTGCTTCCTATGACCTGTTATGGTGAAGACATTTTCATACTGTCGGTTGTTTTTCAATGTTTTTTATAAGGGAATTCATTTAGAGCTGGTTGAATCCTATAAAATGGCTTTCATAAAAATTCTTATAAATTGAAAGTCAAATCCACCACATCTTTTGCATTTTCTGTTTGTTATTGCTGTTTTCTTCTGGTCTGTGTGATGAAATCTATTTGCTTTTCGTGGAACTTGAGTCAGAAAATCTGCTGGGTAAGAGCTGAACAGAAAGAAGAGACAAGCTGTTACAAAAGCCGGTAGAAATCGCAGCAGCTAGAGATCAAATTGATCCAAGTAAGATAAGAAAATACAGATCTTTCTGAGTTTAAACAATGATCTTCCATCTTCATCTTCCACAAGGGGGTTCAAACTCTTACCTTTGACTTCGAGGAGAATGAGATATGGTGCGATTCAGAACTCCGAACTCTGAGGTCAAGATACTTAACCCTGAGCTCACTGAGAGGATAATCAGGTACTTGTGATGAGGCTGGCAAGGCTGACACTTGGCCTGGGCTAAGCAGAAGAAAGCTAGAGAGAACTTTATTTAAGACAGAGTTATAAAACAACAGGAGACTAAACGGTGCTGCAAGTGAGATGTTAAAATAGTATTGTCACAGAAAATGTAGTCAGATGAGAATAAGACGCAGCTTAAACAGTGTCTTGTGAAGAGGTCATTGTCAGGAAAAAATAAAAACCAAACAAACCACAAAACAAAACAAAGAGAGTATTTATTCTTGGGGAGGAAAAGGTGACAGACATTCCCAGTATGTGAGGTAGGCAATTAATCTTAGGTTTCTGTTAGGCACCACCGTTGCTGGCAGGCTGTGAAGTACAAAGAAAGAAGGTCAGAAGTCCCCTTGAGAAGGAGTTCTGCCTAGGTTTAATCACACTGGTAGCTGCAGAGCCCCACATGGTTGCAGGACCATTTCTGGTGGAGAAAAGCGGAAAAGGGACAAATTAGTAATTGCAAAAAATGTTTACTATGAATTTGGCCCTTTCTCTCTGTTTCGTGAACGGTTCTCTTTTTTATTTATGTGTATTTTTTATTTTGACTGTTTACTGGGTTGTGCATATAGAAAAGCTCAGAATTCCTCTTAAGAACATTTCTGTGCAAAGTAAACAGGAAACTTTTTCCTACCAGTCACAAGATTCAACCTTTAAAAAATGCAGAATGGCCAGGATCAGGGAATAAACATCATCATCTCCAGAAACAAAGTTGTGTTTATCACTCTTTATACCCGGTCAGCAGAAGTGATAGTACTTGGGTCTAGAGTCTCCTTTTTTAATCTGTGCTTATTGGTCAAAAAAATGACACACTTCTCTTTCTTGCTCTTCCCCCATTTGGTAGGGTTATTCCTCACAGAGCAGAACAGGTGAATATTTCTGATTTGTTTTGGTACAAAGGCAGGCCAATTTCTGCATTAATGTGACTGACTTTGCACGGAAGGTGATCAAGAAAAACAGATTTTCTACGCTCTACCTGAGCTCTGTAGAGAGGAGCCTCTAGAAGTGGCTAGTTTCTGGGGGCAGTAACATTTTCAACCACTCCAGCTAGATGTGCAAGAGAGTCTCTTGCCGCATGCCTAGCTGAAGGAAGTTTAGCCCTCCGAGAAAATCTGGCCAAAAATTACTTCTTTTTAAAGAAAGTATTTCTTTGAACTCTTTAAAATCCTGATGAATAATAAATTCAGCAAAAAAAAAAAAGTTTAGTTCTTCATTCTTTGTTGTGATCCCTTTTACATAGTACTCAGACCAAGAACTAAATTACCACCGGTGACATGGTTCCATATGTCCAGTAAATACAGAAATTGCTAAATGCATTCATAGCACAGCAAAATTGATCAGCACTGCAGATCTGAAACAGAACTTGCTGCTTATGTTGTGTTTGGAGAAATTTATCACATAGTAGAAGAAAATCAGAAGTTTTTCTTGGGCATTGTTGTTCAATGTCTCATTAAACTTATAGTTTTCTGCTAAATTGAGTAATCAGTTTGAATACTGAAAGCCTGTTCATCACATTAGAAGTTACATTATGTTTGGGGGAAACAAATGGTATTCCATTTAGAAGTAAGCTTTCTCATCCAAGGAATAAATCAATTTCGGGGTTTTAGCACCTGAGAAGGTAAAATTTTCCAAGCATACTGAACCTTAGGAATCTTCTTAGACTTCAAACTACAAAAATAAACATGAAATTCTTTTTTTTTTTTTTAATTGAACAAATTCTTTGTCATTATCAAAACCTGCAATTTTACTCTCAGGAAAGAAAGTGCTCATTTAAAGACAAAATACTCACTCAATTCTTATTTAGAACATATTTTCCTTAGCAGAAAAGCTTCCAAAATAGGGTGGAGTCATGTGACTAGCACATGATTTAAAGGGACACTGCCTGGTTTTATAAATATATATGCTTAAATGTTTTAAAGCCATTTAAGCCATTTAAGTACTACCTATTATTCTCCTTTAAATATCTCTTTTATAAATATTTATACCAAATAGTACCTTTTCCTTCTATTTAAATTAGTATACAAATCTTTAACAGGATCACAGACTCAGTCGATATTTAATTCAGTCCTAGATACGTGCTGAATTGATTGATACAACTGTCTTAGTGGCTTTGATTTTTAATATTTTTCTTTAAAAAAGAGACAGGCAGGATTGTCTTACGGAAGATGAGGACGAGGATATATTTACTTGCTGTAAAGATACTGTCAGTGTTTTATAAGGGTAGTTTTTAATGACCAGAGACAGTTTTAATGGATACAGAATACACATGTAAAAACATAGTACTTCATGTAAATTAGGATAATAAACTTAATATCAGAAACTAGAACTAAATTAAACATTATAAAAAAGAGGAAAAGAACCTTTTACATGAGCAAAAAGTATTTCCAGTTAATCAAATTCTGACAAGCATGGACAAATGTTGCAATCCAGGGAAAATGGATCTTTACACATAAACCAGCCTGGCACAAACACATTCCACTGATATTAATAAATTTATATAGAATACATTGTAAAACCAGAAATTTGTTGTAGTGAAGTGAATAACAAACTGTGTATCTGTGAGCATTAGCTTAGTTTTAAAATAAAATGTTCTTCTCCATGTCCACGTCTCTCTTATCGTTGCTTTCTGCTAGTGTTCCAGTAATAGATTTTCTTCC
Organism: Pluvialis apricaria; assembly: GCA_017639485.1. Classification (NCBI taxonomy): domain Eukaryota; kingdom Metazoa; phylum Chordata; class Aves; order Charadriiformes; family Charadriidae; genus Pluvialis; species Pluvialis apricaria. The sequence continues at coordinate 7,638,439 of CM030010.1, forward strand.
ATGACAATAATCACAGAAAATTAGTCAGCCTTTATGTAGCCTCCTTCACGAGAAAATCCCAAAGCTGTTCATAACTCTTTTGGGAGCCAGAACAGTATTTTATTCCTATTTTACAGTAGCGAAAATGGAAACCGGGGAGTCGAATGACTTATGTAGGGTTACTTAAGTTTGTGGTTGTTCTGTAATAAAAGCCAGAGGTTACAGATAATTGTTTGCTTTTCAACTCCACAACAAAAAAAAAGTGTTAGCTTCCTTTCCGTCTGTCATGCCAAATGAGCAAGATTTGCATTGACATATAATTTTTAAAATAACCCCAACAACCAAAAAAACCCACCTTTTCACTGAAAAAGACACAGAATGTATGCTGAATGAAAAGGTTGTGTCTATTATTTTGGGGCACTTTCAAAATAAACAGGACCTGTAGTCTTCCTTCCCGTTACCTAAAAATTAAGACTGTCACAAAACATGCCTACATTCATTTTCAATGCAAACCCTGCTTGAAGGGATTCGAATGCCCTCACTTCACCCCATAAGATGATACCTTAGCCCCTGTACTAGGACATTCTGAATGAGAACCTGTCACTGTCTTCTTGTGGTGCTGCTTCATTTGATAAGCATTCACTGGAGAGGCGCATGAGCTTCATTGACAAGATTAACATAGAAAATTAATTCAATTCTTATTTTTCTTGGAAGGGGTGGGGGGAAATATAAAGAATCTTTCTTTCAGTACAGATCAAAAGCAGATTTGGAAACTTCAATTGTTATTTTTCAAATTACAACTTCAATGCCCAGGCAGCTCTTGGAATAGAATCATAGAATCATAGAATGGTTTAGGTTGGAAGGGACCTCTGGAGACCATCTAGTTCCAACCTCCCTGTCATGGGCAGGGACACCTCCCACTATTTCATGGCTTTTTTATGAAATCTAGTCATGAGTTAATGATCTTATCAATACTTATAAATACTTAAAGGGAGGATGCCAGGTGGATGAGAACAGTCTTTTTACAGTGGTGCCCAGGGATAGGACAAGAGGTAATGGGCACAAACTTGAACATAGGAAGTTCCATCTTAATATGAGGAGGAAATTCTTTACTTTGCGGGTGGCAGAGCACTGGCACAGGCAGCCCAGAGAGGCTGTGGATTCTCCCACTCTGGAGACATTCCCAACCCGCCTGGACGCCGTCCTGTGCAACTGCTATAGGTGTCCCTGCTGTGGCAGGGGGGTTGGACTGGATGATCTCCAGAGGTCCCTTCCAATCCTGACCATTCTGTGATTCTGTGATTCTGTTTCTGTTGGGCTTGGACCTCAGAATCCCCCTGTCTTTGTGGCGATCCATTTAGTCAGGACGAAGCTGTCACACATTCTCAAAGTAACAATCAACAAACACCACATGAAAAATATGAAGAATTTGACAATGAGGGAAAATAAGGGTGTTGTAAAAGATGTAATTGTAGGAGTTTTCGTTATTCATCCTAGCAGTAGTCTTTTGAAAGGGAATTCTCCTTTAATACAAATGATATTAAATTAATTGATCTCCTTTTTCTCTTCAGTTCAGTGGTTCCAGTATTTGCATACAAAACAACTGGCCTAATTATGCTGTAGTATTGGAGAACAATAAGTTTAAAGAGGAACGTAGAAATGAGAACCATGGAAAAGACAATATATTCCCTGAAATCTTTAGAATCCCTACACAATGTCATAAAATTTAGATTAAAAAGGAACTGTAGAACAGCAGCTAGGAAAAGAAAACAAGGATTTAGACAAAATCTGTTTGACTCTGAACTCCAGCAATTTACTCACAAAATTGGTGGAGTCAGGCTATTATTTAGCAGCAAAACATGATTTGTTTATGTTCCTTTTCCTCATGTATTAGGTTCTTTGTTTGCATTCTTTCACAAAAGTCTAGATGCTGTGAGTCACATAAGTTCCATGATTGTAAATAATATAACAAAAAGTCATGTTACTCTGAAACACATCTAAAGAGTTATGTAGATAATTTCCTGTTTATCTGGAGGCTTCTGTGTGCTGCTTGAAAACGTACACATATTCAGCTCTCTTAAACATTGTTTGAAGACTAGAATTACAAAAGAAGCCTGTACCTGAATAACTGGAGGGGATTCAACATGCTTTGTGCTCTTCCAAAGGACATTGATTCTTCTTTACCAAGATACAAAAATAGAAGCCCCTGCATCCTCACTAAAAAGGTGTGCTTTCAAACTCCTGACTTGAATGTACTACAGTAATATGTGAAAAGACATTGTGCTTTGAATGATTAAAAACGCGGAACCAGTTACAGCTCAGAATGTAAACTAATAGTTTATTTTTTCTTAAAAGAGAAGCTCCCAAACCCTGGGAGTTTGGGCGAGAAGGGACAGCTCAGGGCCCTGACGTCGGGGCCCTGACACATACCTAAGAGGGTGCTGGAAAATTCACTTACTGCAAAATATTGTGTCTCCTGAGCTCTGTCAGTGAAGGTGCAGTTGACCTTGGCAAACCCCATAGTTACCTCTTGTCTGCAGATCTGTAGTACCAGCACAGATGAGGTAAGATATAAAACAAGCTCTGAACATGCTTTTTGCTGTGGGAAACCCTGCAGCTATAGGCCATGAGGTAAAACAGGACGTGAGAAAAACTAGCTGGTGGCAATAATCAGGAAGATATTTAGAAAGGCATAATAAACAAGGAAAGAAAATAAGAGCAGAACAGCAGGACTGATCGTACAAAGAACGTGTCTGGTTCACATGTCAATAACTACTAAATCATTGATTCATCCTGGGCTTTTGGGTGTAGGTGATAAGTGTTATTAACACCTCTGTTCCACATTATTTCTCTTGCACACCCTGCTTCATTTCTTGGGCCAACCTCACCCCTCGAGCAAGATATGCCATCTGTTGTAGATGTCCTTTTCGGCATGCAAACTATCATACTGGTTTGTAAGACTGACATTTTCTTACACTGTCTCATATTTGGGAAATATATAACGATGGATGTAATTTAATACAAATCTATTCACAGACATGATCGTATGACTTAACTGCTTGTGCTCAAGACTGTGGAGAACGGTCACATCAGCTGATTAAAAAAGAAAAAGTAAAACATTTGTGAAAGAAAAAAAAAGGAGAGATTGAAAAAAAAAAAGCCTGAAGAAATGAACTTTAGAAAAGGAGAAACTCCTTTTGTCTTAAGCAAAATGAAAAGTTATGAAAGGTGATTTTTTTCATTTCAGTTCCATTCATTTAATTTTGAATAATGCTTAATACTCTCAAAACTTTGGCTAATATACTCTCATATATTTGAGTATAACTTAAAAGACATTTATTTAAAAAATATTAATATTTATGAATATGTCTTACATTTGCAGTCACAGATTTGTGAGCACTGCTTGGGATGCCTTCCGAGCCATTTGTATTAATAAAATTTCTCAAGGTGAGATCACCAAATGAGTTCGTTGGTGGATCAGGGCGTAGGACTCCTCTTCTTACTTTCACTGTTAGAGATACCTTTCTCCTTCTCTCCCATCTGTCTAAATGACTCTTATAGTCTAAACGGCTCTTGTATTTTATAATACAAGAGAACTTCAACAGCCTGCAAGACTGGTTATAAATGGACACAATATGCAAACTCGTGGAACAGCAGGAGAAATGACAACATCAGCAGATATGAATTTTCATGTTTAAAACGAATCCAGAATTATTCCTGAAATGAAGTGCTACTCAACGAGAGGAAGCATTGCAGACTCCATCCCTTAGTGTTTGTGAAAGGAGTGACATTAATAACCCCGTCTTCAAGGGCTGCCTGTCTTCATTCACATAGGCCTGTACTGACACCTCACAGTAAGCAATTAGGAATTGAGTTGGAAGGAGGCAGACTTTTTCTCCTCTGAGGGTTGCTAGAGCATCTGGACAGACATGCAAGACAAGTTAGCTGTTACACAAGAGAAAGTTCAAAGTAACTTATACCTCCCGCGGGGGAGGAAGGAACAGTGATGCTCTGAGTCATTCTCCTCTCCTCAGGTGGCACAGCAATGTGCCACTCCTGGCGACAGGCAGATCACAAATTTGCAGTTTAGCTCGTACAAATGCATCATTGCAAAATCCTTCAGGCTGTCTTGTGTGGTCTTCTTCTAAGGGAATCAAACTCTGCAAAAATGGTTCGTCTTGCCATGATAAATCTGTCTTTGGCTTCCCCGTGGAGACTGCCAAAATTATTATCAGCTGTGATTTCAGTGGTTATAATATAGACATTTCTTAACAAGGACCCAACCTACACTATCAGCTCCCTTTACACAAAACTCATAATAGATAGAAGAGAATATATTTCATAACCTGCAGGATGTATTTGTTTGAAAATAAATATATTAATTTAAATCAATAGATCTATCTAAATCAATATATTTAAAAGTGAGTTTGGATGTTAACCTCCTTCTGTACTCTTTAAAACTGTGCCCAGTACTGGCAAGAGATTAAATAGTTTTGAAAATGAGTCCTTCACTTGTCTATAAAGAATTTTACTGAGTAGGTTTAGGGTATTTTCTTTTTTTCTTGCAAAGACATTTCTGTTATGAAAAGACTTTCCTTTTGTTGCATCTGCTTGAAATCTCTCCTACTGAAAGAACAGTGTACCAGTGAAGACATAGTATTGCACCAGAAAAAAAAATAAAATTAAAAAAGTATATTTGAGGCAAAGCTTTCTAGGAATTTAGGTCAACTTCTTTGTCTTAACAGTTCTGTAATTGCCTCTGGTTATGAAGGATGCACACTAGTGTTACAATCATCTGGCACAAAAGCTGAGTAAACAACAGGAAAAAAAAGAATATAGGGTATATAGTAAAGCATAAAGAACATTTTATTAGTCATTTAGATTTTAACAACAATATAATAGGAAGGTCAGAGAAGCATTACTGCTAGGAACAATTAATGCATATGAAATCATATAATTTTTAATTAAGAGACATTTTAGGTGTCAAATACATTTAGTTTCCTGGGAAGCATCTGGATTACTAATAACTGGATGATTCTTCTCATGATTTCTTTTAAATTATACTATTACACTGAATATTTTGTTAAAACTTTGCACATTGTGTGAGTTCATACATTATTATTTTTTCTCCCTTTTTGGAAGTGCAATGGGATGTCATACTAGGAACGCAAACATTTTAAATCTCTTATCTTTGCTTGTTTTTACTTCTTATACTGTGCACATCTAGCAATCAGATAGAAAGTGTGGTCTTCAAACCATGCTTTTACAGGATACTCTTTGCTGTGTCTGGAAATCTTTGTGAGCATGTTCATTCCTTTGGGCTAAAATCCAAATCTGTAAGGGCCAGTTGAGGAGTTGTGAACAGATTTTCATATTTTGATATTCATACCCATAAACAAGGGCTGGCTTTTGCATATATAAATAGATAGTATTTATAAATTAAAGAGATCCTCTAAAAGTCTGACCTAAGACACTTCAGGAAATAGTTTTTAAATTTAGTTCAGCAGGAGTGAGGTTATTTAATGCAAATTCTCTCTTTCATTCATGAGGGAAACATAGAACATAACTATGCATATTACAAGTGTTTAATGTGCACAGATATTACATTGTAGCCGGTTTTAAAGCAAAATGATAGATGTCAAGCAGATTAGAGTAGGGTTCATATTACAAAGTTAAAAAACAAAATCTAACACTGGATTTTAAACATTTTAAAATGCATCAACATTTGTTTCTGAAATTATCATTTCTGAAGATAGAAAACTGGAACTCTTCATTTTCAACAACCCCGAATTATTGCGAAACAGTTTTAGGCCAATCTTAAATTGGCAAAATCTGAAATATAAAGTTCTATTTATCTTTTTTCTCATATTTTAGCTTTAGATTTTTCATGTAAATAAGTTTCTTATATTCTGCTAGTTTTTTATTTGAAAAAAAAATATCTAAAATAAAACTATACCTTATTTTATGGTTTTCATGATTAATGCTTTGTACTCTTGATTGTTCCCTTGATCCAACCTGAACCACAAATGAACTAGTAATCCACTTTGAATACGTCTCACTTTCATGTAATTTCCAAGGTCAGTTTCTGTCCAGCTATGCCATTGAAGTAGTTTCATAGTAATGTCACATATAACATTAAGATAAGTAAGGAAAAGTCATTGTCAGGGTTCATTTCATTTTTTACTGATAGATGCTGAAAAATACAGCAGTATAAACAAAATCTTGGATTGTTATTATGGATTACAAAACTATAGATTGTTCATTATACGTCTCCCTCTAGGACATCCTGGCTTTTACCACGTCTCAGTGCCTCCAAGCAGCAGATTTTCACTACTTTCTTGCTTTTGGATTACATTACCACTGAGGGAGGAAAATGAAACAGAATTTAGGCTCTGCATTGGAATATCTTATCCTATTTTAGCCTTTTCCAATGACCATAAGCGAGCCATTCATATTCCCCAAAACACATTAATTATTTTTTTTTGAAATTGCGCACATGCAGTAAGTATGGTTTTTTTCTCAGTACTCATGAGATTTAAGTATAGTATATAATGATCCTTTTGTTCCATCAATGAATACTCACGCATACATCTTGGTCTGTAAAATTAAGATTGAATTTTCACTCCTTTCAAGGGAAAGATTTCAACTATACCAATAAAACTGGGTTCTTGCTTCCCTTTTTTAGCAGTAACACATATAAAAACCTGTTCATTTAGCCAGGCTGCCTTGAGCAGCTTTTTACCTGAGACAATGGAAATAATCTCCTGTTGAGCAACCTACTTTAGGTGCAGCACTTTCTTCTCTCTGCTGTTTGAAATCTCTTGATTATAGAGACTCTCATTATTATTTTAGATGTTATCATGGAAATAAGCAGGTATTAAGCACCACAACAGACAACCAGCACATGGTCTTCAGAGCTTTGAAGAGGTCTTCTTCATTAGTGTCTGAGTTTTTGCTGCTCAGTGGTGTAAGCATGAGCTGCTGTACAGCACATTAATGTTTCCAATGGGTCTATCAGATACAGCTCACTTCATTATGCTTGCCATAATTAAAAAAAGGACATTTGATAATGATGTTTGATCTCCCATGTCCTGTATCATGTCACATCACACCAGTACACATCACACCTCTCAAAGGCCTGTTGCTAGGTACAAATAAGTAACAAAGGATACACGTCTTCCTTTAAGTATCTTATAATCTAATCGTAAAGGAATATACAGAAAGTGGATAAAATAAAAGAGAGAGAAACCAAAGAGTAAAAATTATCTGATTATCAGGAAAGCATGCTAGGTGATATGCACTTTGAAAGAAATCTGTCATTTTTGTAATATACACGATTTTGTTTCAGACATGAAATTTTGTAGAGTGCTGACCTTTAAAACAGATGATAGGTAGATGATTTCAATTTCTTTGATTTCATACCATAGTGCTCAAATGACATGACAGGGTGAAGCATAGGATGAGTTCTCAAAAAATAATGGTCAAAAGAGAGTCCACACTGGTCTCACCCAACAGATCTGTCTTAAAATTAAGTGTGTAATATATTATATGCATCTACTGTGCCTGGTCATGCTGATCTGCTTCTCCTTAGTACACTGCTAGAAAACAAAAATGGTAGACCAAAAATGACTGTGAAGACTCCATTGATGGACTTTGCTAATGAGTGTGGGGTTAATACAGCAACTGAGGATATTCTCTTAATACATGTAAAAATATCATGAACAATGAATGTTTTTCCACTATATATAGCAGGGATATATATGGGGGATGGGCTCAGATGTGGGAGGGGTTTAGATACATTACGTGATGTTGCTAGTATTATTCTAAAACTTCATCTGGCACTTCCGGGAGTTTTTCCTCATGACAGTAACACTGGGTTCACACTTGCTACTACTGTGTCAGCACTTCTGTTATGAACCCTTATTTCAGTGGTTTATAAATCAACCTCAGCATTTCATTCCAGCTCTACACTGGACCCATACAGTCTCACTTTATGAGTTAATATTCTCTTTTATAATTTTGAAGCATGTCCTCTTGACGGTAGTCTATTCTTTCTCTGAGTTCTGTGTCTGTGCAAATAGTGAAATGTTCCTTTTGATCCCTTGAACATAAAAGGCATTAAACTGAATCTGTTTCAAAATGTCTTCACATAAAATAATGAAACAATTTAGAAAGGCACCACTATCCTTTTTTCTTGGAGAAGAAACTACACTAAAGCCACTGAGGTATCTTCAGTTCATGTAGACTTATCTGAACTATTCAAGATTCCCCAGGGTAGTTTTTTGCTAGCAGCAAAATCATGTCAGCACTGAACACAATATAGGCTGCAAAACTTACTGAAGTCCTAAATAGTTTTCCTGTGAGCTGAATTCTATTCCACTGTGTTTATAGTCCCAGCAGCCCCTGATCTGGGAACTTGGAAACTCCTAGGGTATGTCTGCAGACACTGCAGAAGAGGCATCCTCTGGATGACACATATTCAGGAACCATACTTGCATTCCTGAAGCTCATGTGACTTTAAGGGTTTTGTTTCCCTCATTATTGTTTATAAGTATCTAAAGGGCGGGTTGAAGGAGGATGGAGCCAGACTCTTTTCAGTGGCTCCCAGTGACAGCACGAGGGGCGATGGGCATAATTTGGAACATAGGAAGTTCCATTCTAACACAAGGAAAAACTCCTTTACGGTTCGGGTGGCAGAGCACTGGCCCAGGCTGCCCAGGGAGGCTGTGGAGTCCCCGTCTCTGGAGATTTTCAAGACCCGCCTGGGGGCAGTCCTGAGTAATGTGCTCTGGGCAATCCTGCTGTGGCAGGGGGGTTGGACCAGATGATCTCTAAAGGTCCCTTCCAACTCTGAAGATTCCGTGATTTAGGGCTAAAATAAAAGAGTAAACAACAGCATGAGGAACTGATATCAAAATTGATTTGAATAGTATGACTAAGTAAGTCAAGGCTACTGCTACTTTCTTAATACACATTTCTTTTCTCTAGGGAAAATAAAGGTATACAGTGGAAGCATTGCAAACTGTTTTGTGCCTTGACTCTGTTGGACACTGGACTTGAGTATATTGACCACCTTTTGTTTTCCTTGTTGAACAAATTATTCTAAGATTATATCAAAATAACAAAACCTGTGCGTGGAGGGAAGTTAAAACACAATAAAAATAACTGGAAGTGGATACATTAAATAATGCTGAGTGATGAAAAAATTTACAAGTATTTCACTATTTAAGAATAAATACAAATGAATGAAAGAAATTTTTTTACAAGTATTATTTAAGTAGCCTTGTTGAAAAGTTGAGCTACCCATGACAATAAAATGCAATATGTATGTAAAATTAGCTTAAATTTGTTAACTTGCAGGTAAAACATACATATAGATGTGTACGTATGTATGCATGTATGTATTTATTTATGTATTTATTTTAAACCATGAGCCACTGCAGATAAAATCTGGAAGCTAAACGTTAAGGCAAACCTCTGGTTTTCTGAAATAAGAACCAGCTGTATGGATTCTGGCAACAGAGCTTAATTCTCAGAGTGATGAATAAGCCATGAAAGATTCTGGCTTACTTTGTGCAAATGTTGCCTTCGCAGTAGTAGAAGCAGTAAAAAGTAGTATTTGGTTGTATTTATGGAGGGTCTCTACCTTCTGAATACAAAGGGATCTTTTTGGCCACTTTTTCAGTGATTAGTAAAATTACTATATCGCAATTTGCAGTGTTGGAAAAATGTACTGCTACATATGTAAGCTTGAGCACTGGAAGAAACCTAGCAATATGGAACTCAGCAGGATCTACTTTGTCTTACAGAGAAGCTGAAAAGAGAACGAAATCAGTCTTTAGGAGTTTTAGGATGACACACATATGATGCTTTTGGAATGAAAGCTACTGTTCTTGACGAAAATCTGCGTAGATTTGCAATTCGCAAGGGTTGTATAGATATACTGTAAAATCAAACTTTATTTCAACTTTGTTTTCTTTAAAATGTTATTAACTTCTAATCGGTCTTGCTCATATCAAGATGTTCATTTGGATACAAACATTCCTGCTTTACTGATCGCAGATTCACACTCGGGGTAGAATGTGGTAGTGAATTCTACTTCCTGAAACCTGAAAATGCCTTACTCACATGCTGCAGACGCTGGCTGCTGTATTTTGTACCTTCTGGTTACTTTTCCCATTTTCAGTTCCGGGTTCAAAGAATTGACAGCTCAGAAACTGACAGGTTAATTTTGACAGAGGTGCTATTCATTAGCTGAAAGTTAAACCAGCTCTTGTTTGAACTGTGCTTTAATTAGTGAGGTAACAAACCCATGTCTGAGACAGTAGCTCCTCCTCACTGACAGTAAACATAGAGGCAAGTACCCTAAGTATTTCCTTGATACAGCCCTAAAATCCATACAGGTATCAAGTTAAAGATGGGGATTGCACAGTCAGAGAAGAAAAACTCTATGCTTGTGTTTTAGTTAGCGCTGCATTTACAGCCACTTCCATCCCCATTATGGCTGCTTGAGAAACTGTATAGTAGGCAGATAGTTTGGTATTAGCTTGGTCCCTGGTGACGCAGCAATATGAGGGTAACCGGGTTCCTAATACACGTGGGATACTATCAATATTACGGCCAGAAATACTGCTTTTTTCTCCCCTTGCTTTTAGCCACAGCAGATGTAGAATTAGCAATTAATCGTTGCAGTGATTTGTACGCTTGTTAGGTTGGTACACCGAAACAAATGATTGCATTGCTCCAAGGGACCGCATAAGCTTTACGTAGTTATAGGTGTGAGCATCTTTTGTTATGATATAACCAAATAGGAAAAAAAGATGAAAGGATTTTTCATAAAAGTACCGTGTCACGAGACTCTAAGTCTCAAAAGACAGAAAGGCACGCCTGCTCCTCGAGTGAGAGCTCACTCTTCCACAGCTGCTGGCCTTAGTTGCTTAGCCCAAACAGAGGTAGTGCCTCAGTAATAGCTCTATATACATAATAGCTCTCTATATAGCTCAGTAATAGCCCTATGTATAAGATCTTAAAGGCTATAAGATAAAATCAGTGACCAATTAGACACCATGGTTAGATTCTTAACAGAAGAATAGTGGTTCTCCCCACCAGCAGAGCGAGAGAGCTTAGCTTTGTATTTTGTGCTGTGAAACTGTTACCTCCTCTCCCTCTTTACCACTGCCATGCAATGACTTTGCAGTAATTTTGCGCTCTCTGGCAGTTACACTCCACCTTAACGTAAAAGGTCTGGGGTGGGCACCGACCTGGCATCCAAATCACTGCATGACGGAAATTGTGGATTACATTAAATGCTGGTCTGGCAACGTAACCAGGGTAAGGAGAAAAAAACTTTCATGTTATTACCCTTCTCCCCACAAAAAGAACCCAAAATGAAACAAACAAACAAACGAACAAAAAACCCCCAAACCCCCCAAAACTCAAAAAAGAGATATAGTTAGAAACACTTCAAAAAAGCTGTCTGATGTTCTGGTTTTTGAGAGGAAAAGACTGCCTGTGCCTTTATTAATCTGGACCTTCAGTGAAGAAGAGGAAGTAATAGGCATAGATTTGAACCCAAATGACTAGACAAGAATACAATCTTAGTTTGACCAGGCACCTCTACAATTGTCACTTTCTTGATTTTTTTCCCCGAATGATGAAATTTATTTGTTAAAATCAAGTCCTTAATTTTCTAAAGGAAAATGTAGTATGTCTTATGGCATCCGGCTACCCCAGAATCTTCTGTTTGTGTGACCTCCCTTCCATGAGTGGCACTTTTTGCTTCATGTCCTGCTGTATTTTACTTGCAACAGCTCTTTGGGAAACAAACATGTCTGCTTTTGACCATCTGTGGTTTCATATACAAAGTTCAGTAGTAATAATTATAGTTAAAATTTGGTATTATATTTTATACTTTTACTGTACACAGCTGTACATTGAACTGTCAGGGAAATTATTAAGGCACAAATCATGTAGAGTCATCGGGTCCATGTGTACATTCTCTCAGTCATAGTAACTTCCAGAATGGGTGAATGAACACAAAAAACCTCAGCAAGGATGTAGATTCAAAAATGTCTCAACCTGAAATGTTTGGGGTTTTTTTTAAGGGGGAAGGGGAAAGGTTGGAAGGTTGGAGTTGTATTAGGTGGGCAAAGGAATTTAAACTGGGAAAGTGTAGGGAGGAGACCTAAGGAATAGTTTTATCAGGTTTTTAAAAAATTACATGATCATTCTGTCAAAAATAAAATTCAAGATTCTTAAAAATAAGCCAGCTGAGGGGGAAATAAGTGTAAATTAAGTGATTTAAAACTTCACTTTGAAAAGAGTTTAAAGCCAGAAACTGTGGAAAATTTGTACATTTTAACTGGCAAATTCAAGCAGATAACTTAATCTGAACTAAGCAAGGATTTATATAGATCAGGAGTGCTGATTTTCTATTAATCTTGGAAGACTACAGGACGGGAGTAAAGTTAATGTTTGAAAGTACTAAAAAGTATCGGATTCTGTCAGTCACGGTCTCTCTAGATTCTCAGCTGCATTCATCACACTTCTAATTAAGCAAAGTTACAAGGGTCTGCCATGTATTGTTCATTCCTTCGTCTTCTTCCCATTGAGTGAAGTACACAGTTTGGAATATCTTACTTTATTTGGCTTATTGGAAGAAATTTTTGAGTTTATACTTTTTACATTTGTTTTATAATGTAACTATGGGAGAGAGTAATATGTAGAAAATTCCCACCTCGTAGATCCTGGGCATGTTGTACTGAGAGAACTTGGTTTCTAGAGGAATTCTGGGAAGTGAGCATCGTCATAGATTATACATCTGCTTATCTGATATCCATTCTAAGCAATGTAACAGATTGGTGTGGCTTGAGGCCACGGAATCAAAGCCAGTTGGCATGAGTTTAAGGAAAATAGAACTTGTTAAATTCAACCTGAAATTACAGGTTTGGTTGATAAAGATAGTAGTGGTTTAATGCACTTGGATTTTTGTACAGCTTTATATCACATGATATTTTAATTAAGCGCATATTAAATAGATTAAAAATTGCAAGTTAGATCTGAGAACATAAATGGGAAATTTTCATCAAACGAAATTTGTGTGCTTCTAGGATGTCCCTGAGGTCAGATCTTCATTGTGCGCTACTCAACATTTCCATCAAAAAGTAGTCTGAGGAAACAAAAAAATAAAAACACAAAATCATTACTGAATAAATCTGCAGATGACAAAAAGAGAAAGTAGAAAATATGGAAGCAGATAGCTGCTAATAAAGAATTATCAGATTTTTGGGGGGGATACGAGAAGAGAGTCCCACATCTTCTTAAAGGCAGATATGAAGCCTTGTGCATGGGTTGATACTGCGTTTTGGAAAGCAGTGACTTTGGAAAAAACTTAGTGACAAAACTGTTCATGATTTTTTACTTTGATATGATGATAAATTAATTGCTGGATGAATTCACATGATAATATCATATAGCAGATGGTATGCATTTGGCACTGTTTTTTATTGTTGGATCTTGGTGTTCAGTTCAGATTTCTGCAGTTAAGAAGGGTATCGAAATAATTTTGGAATTCAAAGAAGAACCATGAAAGTGATCAAAGGATTGCAAATTATGCTTAATTAAATATGCCTTTAGTGAACAATGCAGGCTTCTCAGAAGAAAAAAAGGGGGTAATTTTGTCACAGATTGGGAATACTGGCATAGAGAACAGAAACAGGGGTCTTTGTCCATGTAAAAAATTATAACAAGGTTGACAGGCTCAAAAATAGTCTGAGTTTAAATAAGGCTTTTTTTTTTTTTTCTCTGAAAGTTATGTTTTAGTTCTGACTGGATTTGTTTCAGAAAAGTGACATTTGTTATCTATGGGTTCAAGCTAGATGATAACAGTAGTCACTTCTTTTCTATGAATTTATGAATACAAGGACTGATCCAACTATGACAGCCAACTGCCATTCTAATTTAAATGGAATTTCTTTCAAACCATTTTTTCAGCCTCATCTCATGGAAAAAATGAAGCAGTGGATGAAATAAATCAAGGAATTAACATACAAGCAATATCTTCTTCTTCATGAGTAGCCTCCCACATTAGTCTTGGTTATATCTACATGAGAGAAGCTGTGCTTAATTATTATTGCAATAGAATTGTAAAGCCCCTGTGAAAAGCCAAAAGCCCCCCTGGCTGAAAAAGTCAAGTACCAGCAAGAACTTAGTAAGAGATAGCTTCAGCTCCACAGTTTAGCGTCTCGGGGTTGAAGGAAACGGTGTAAAAAAAGATTAAATTACTTGCCACTAACATATAGCTGTTAAGGAAAAAAGAAAAAGAGGAACGGTAGTCTTCGGTTCCTCAGAGCAGTATTTTGTTTTATTGGACCACATATTCTACCTTTATTCCATTTCAAAAATTGAAAGTATTTCAGCTCAAATACAAGCAGACATTTTCACATGCTATTGATAAAGAAGATTCTCACAGTGCTTCAGTTAGCACCTTCTACCAACATTTCTACTTTTTGAGTGTTTAGAAGTCATATCCTTGAGACATCTCACTTTGTTCAGATTAGTGGAGAAGAAGAAATGGAGAAAAAGTGACTATCTCTTCATAATCTATAGAACGATTCTGTTAGACCCCAGAGTCTTTTGATCCCAGAGTAAAGTAACTCTTTATCATTATATATGTTTTCTATACCATCTGTTTGTTCAGATTTTCTTAATGGCAGATGAATCTTGACTATACAAATTTATATGTATCTAGAATTTCATAATGATAATCTCACACAGCTGCATTGAAGAAATTCGCACGAATCAGATGAATAAAAAACAATAACATCAATATAGTATTAGTTAAAAAGAAAAAATTAAAAACGAAGACTAAATTATAAGGATAAATTTTAATATATATAGTACAATTCTTTTAATTTCCTTTCTGCTTTTCTTTTCTTAAAACTCATAGGATCAAGTTTCTCCATAAAATAAAGTTTAGAATTTTGCTCTTACAGAGAGAAAGCAAGATTCTAATATAACGGTATGATTCCAGACATCAGGTTTTCCTTCAATTTAAGGACCAAAAGGCAGAATATTCCATGATTAAAGAATATTGGCTGCAGACACTTCATAAGAAGACAAATTATAAAGCAGTATAAGAAATAAAATATAATTATCTGGATTTATATTCCTGAGAGACTTCACCACGTTAGCCTTTACTGCTGGTTGAATCTGGTCCTGTGATATACATGTTCAAGCTGTATGTGAATATACATGATTTTTCTGTGTACTAGTGTCATAAGAACTACAATACATGTCATTAAGAGATTAATTGCAGTGAAGTACAAAATAAAAAATTTCAATTTCATTCTAGAAGTCATCCTTTGAAAAAGATGCATTCTTCTGAAAATTTTTCTCTTTTCAGTGGTGTTTGCAATTGCTTCGTTTATTGTTACAACTTTCTATAATGTTCTAAAATATTTAAGTGTCTTGGCTATATACATTCCTTGTTCATCAACATTCACAAAGAAAAATATCCAAGAAGTTGAAAAAGTATTTTACTTTACCCTACTCTAGGCTGAAAAGTGTGCTACAACTAAGTGTATCAACCAAAAATTGCTACCATCAATTTACTTCATCAATAATTCACAGAGGAAATAATATATATTTTTCCTTATCTTATAAGTCTGTATATCACTGAAACTCAGTGACTGAAATCATGTTGATTGTTCTTGGGAAAAATAATTAGCTATAAATACACACGCACGTACTTCTGTAATTTATTTTTTTCTACTTTTATGCTTATTTTTTAAAAAATGTATATTGCATAGTTATGTACATACACTGCATATTTTGCTGCTACACCAACTAATTTGAGGAAGTTAGGTTCTGGAGTGCCACCAAACTGCCAGCGAAGCATCCCATGGAAACAAAAAATGTTCTTTAGTCTCTGTTTCTTAATAGTAGTTCCACTGTCCTTCTTGTCTCCAAAGCATTTTATCCAAAAGAGAAGGTAAGAAAGACTAAGATGGAAAGGTTCAAATAAATATTGACTTTTAAAAAAAGAGTTAACTTCAAGCGCTGCAGATATTTATGTTCCATGATATGAATGTTTCATGTGCAGTATCTAACTTGTGAAATTTATATTACAAAACTAATGCAAATAAAAAAAGTATTACAAATCAGCTTTGTGCATGTGTGACTACTAGCTCAGGTGAGACCAGGAGTGAGGTGTGATTCACACGTTTTATAAACGGATGATGCCTCTGAGGACCAAAGAGAGACTCTGCAGAATACTCTGGCCCTGGCAACTGTTTTAGCTATTGGCATTTATTCTAATGGGCAGTGTTCTCCTGCTTCTCCAGCAGAAAAGATGAACATTGTACTCTGCGCTTTAACTAGGATGCCGTGCAGAAAAATAATGTTAATAAAGGACAATCGGAAGCTGGTTCTTAAAAAAAAAATAAATAAAATTCTTCCCCAGTTCTTTCCAGAATTTTTCTTTAGTTATTTCACAGCAGAGGATCTGACAAATATACCCTTTCTTTGTCAGCTTGCAATCAGGGTAGAATCTACCCTGCTCATTTTTTCATCTTTGCATTTCTCTACAGTGATAGATTTGAGGTTTTTTCCCTTTTTTTTTCTTTTTTTTCTTTTTTTTTTTTTTGTGCAAAGTATAGAATTGTATTCTTTTTCTTCTTATGAAAGGAAAAGTTGGCAAGCGATTGCCTGTTTGGTCTTGCTGTCAGGATGTGAAGAACTTGACACGACTAAATGACAGAAACAAAATAGCAGTTCTGAGACACATATTAAAGACTTAAAACACTTATTTTCAGTTTCAAGAAAAGCTATTAAATCAGACTGCAGCTTTTATAGCTGAAGGGCTTGGAGAGTGGAAAGGATGAGAACACTTGCAAGAAAAGGTTATTTTATCTGCCGCTCACAAGGCAGACACAAACCCCTACTGAGCCTTATCCTTTATACTTCGTTGCTCTGTCTTTGGGAATGTCATTTTTGCTATCAAATAATGTTCAGCATATGCACGTTTTAAATCACATTATTAAAGGCTAAAGCAAAAAGCGGTTCTTCAGGTAAGGACACTTGAGTTTAACCTTTTTTTTTAAGACAAAAACAAGAATTAATGTGAGTACCACAAGGTTTTTAAGGCCCTTTTTTTTTTTTTTTTTTTTTTGTCCCTGCTGGCTGCTTTCTCCACTATATAAGACTCAACGATTTAGTGACAAAACCTGATACTTCCTTTATGGGTCAAAAAGAAGTTTTCAGTCAAAGTAGCCCAGGTGCTGTTCAAATGTGTTTTCTCCTACACCATTAGACTTGTGTAGATGAGGTAAAAATACAGACCCTATGGAGGACTTCTCTCAAGATAGCCATATTCTAAGAAGTCTTCTGCTGAATGTAATTTTGATATAATTGTCCATATCACAGCTTCA
Source organism: Pluvialis apricaria (assembly GCA_017639485.1). Taxonomy (NCBI): domain Eukaryota; kingdom Metazoa; phylum Chordata; class Aves; order Charadriiformes; family Charadriidae; genus Pluvialis; species Pluvialis apricaria. Next base: position 7,655,847 of record CM030010.1, read on the forward strand.
GAGCACAAAACTGTACTGAAGGGGGATGGAAGACTCAGGCATGCAGTAGAAGAGGACCTAGCTCCTCCAAAATGAGTTAGGTGCTTTGGCAGCATTTAAGCAGGATTGAAGACTGTGTAATTAAAACTCCAGGATTTAAAACAACACTAGGCACTCAGCTCATGAGATACCTAAACTTCGTATGTACCTCAGTTTTGAATATTAAAGCTGCTTCTGAGCAGGCTGCAGAAGTCTCGGACTGGACATTGACGAAAAGCAGACTGGTACCCAGCTGGAAGCCAAAGCCAGGGTTTGCCTGGGAAAAAATGGAGAGGGGGGGAACTTTCAGTCTAGCCCCTCATGTGGTGAAAACGCATGAAGAGGTCTTCACCCTTGCCATCCAGGTGACAGTCCTAATTGCTGCAGTTTGACGTCCTGCTCCTTCTTTCTGGCCCTCTTGGAAGAAGCTCTTGCTTCTTTGTTTGCTTTCTTGCTTGGTTGGTTTGGTTTTACATGGTGGGACAACTTCAAAAGGAATAGTCGGGAGGCCAGTACACCTCAAAACAGATAAAAGCAATTACAGCAGTACCTGAGCAAAAGACAACAATAGACTCAGCTGTACTGAAGCAGGGGAAAAAATTAAAGTTAAACCTTCACATCCTGAGCAGGAGCCTGCACTACATGACTTGTTGCATAATTTTAAGAGCATTGCCATCTTAAAAGAAAAGATTAAGTTATTTTTCTTAAAATTATGGGGGAAAAAAGTGGAAACCACATGGTGAAATTTTTCTTAGAGTAGGTTGAGACACCTACTTTTCTGAAAAGATCATGATCTGCAATTCTTGCTACTGTATGAAAACGTTTTCTTAATAAGGTGTTTGTAGTCTTGAGGTGGAGGTTAAGAAGTTTTGTCATCTTTTCCATTTCCTTACTGGATGATCAAGTTAATGTCCATGTAAGAAGCTTGCCTGGTTGTGTGGAGTCTCTTTCCGACAAATCTAGCGCATTGCAATTCTAGGCACTTAACTTAGGTTCTTAATTCAGTCCTAGGAAACAGATGATCTAATCTTTTTTTTTTTTTTTTTTTTTAATCTAGCCCTTAATGGCTTTCCAAGGTCACACAGTAATACCAAGAAACAAATTTTCCTGGGAGTTTCAGCCTGAAAAGTTATTTTCATTGAGCACTGCAGACAGAGTTATGTAGCATTACTGCAGTCACACAGCTGAGAAATTCCACTCAAGGTACGAGTGGATTTTTTCCATTTTCCCAAATTCCAGAGGTTTTCTCATTTCCATGGTCTTTGCCACCCAGACATTTAAGCTAATATGAGTTAATGAGTGTCTTGCATTCAAATGTATTGCAAGCGCCTCACTGGCTAAGTGTACCTGTTTGTACTGTATCTCTCAGGAATAGCCAAAAAGTAGGATTTCCAATTACTTTTTTTCTTTTTTTTTTTCCCTGAAAACAAAAGATCAATTACTGTGTTAAATGGATTTTAAAATAACTAGTACTTGTTACTCTTGTGTGCTGCAGGAAAGATGGAAGTTCTGGAAAAATTACAAGACGTTTTTGCAAAATGTATGAGTGATTCATACTTTGATTGAATGCAAGCATGTATATGGTCAAATATAAAATAAACAGGGAAACCCCGAAACATTATTTTCTATTTCCACTTTTACATGCTAAGCTCAAATATTATGTCTCATATTATTATTAATCATTAAGATTCCCTTTTCTGCAGTTTCATGCTTACTGCATTGCTTCTTACCTCATGATATTTATTAGGGATTTGTTTGGTACTGTCTTTTTTACTTCTTGTTACTAGCATGCTATTTTTGTTGCAGATGCGCATTAAGTTAACACAATCTGACAGCCAACCGTATGTGAGATGTAATGTCTATGTCAAATCTCCATCAAGAAATATAATTTTAATATAAAAATATAGAAGGTTGGTTTTAATTTTTTTTAAAATTAAGATTATTGCATAATGTAAAAATATAAAGTCTTAGAAATGATATTAAGACATGTGATTAATTCCTCTTATTTTAAGCATAGAAAGTTTAGGGTACAGTCATAACTATCTGTATGGCCAGAAGAGAAGGATCCAGAAAATCGCTTGGGTCCTCAAGCTTTTACACATTAGCTGTAATAAAGAATGAAGGCATAGCCGGTAATATGTGTGTGTGTGTGTGTGTATGCGCACTCATGCATGCATGTGTTAGTTCAGAAGGCAGCAAAAGAGAAATGAAGTATGGACATGACATGCAGTTAAGGTATGGACATGGACCTGGAATTTTGGAAGTACTCCCACATCTCAGAGTTTCATAGCCTATAAGCATTTCTGTCCATCAGAAATGATGAATAAATATAAAGTCACAAAGATATATTATCAGGCAAATAATAAATAGGCTAATAGAAATAAATAGTTCTCAACAAATGAGACATAGACTAAGCAGCTGCAAAATAACCAACCTGAAGGTACTGTTTCTGGGTTCTGCCTATTTCAATATTTTTTCTCACGTTTTCTCACTTCCTAACCCCCTACAAGAAAAGTAATCAGAAATAATGGTTCTTCTAAGAGAACCACCCTGGGACTCCTTGTCAGGACATCATGGAAGGAAGTTTAGAAGAGGCAGTAATTGTGGGAGCAGCAGAAATATTTCTGTATTGACTTTCTTGAGAGTATTAAACACTCTAAAACATTGGCATAGGTACGTTTATTGCCTTCAATAAGCCAGCACACATGACTCTTAGCACAGATTATCAGTCCATGGCAAACAGCTTGCAATGTTTTTCCTGTCAAAACAAAATGTTAAAAAATACTTTCTTTGTGTGTTTTGGGGTGAATGCATTGTTCTTATGTGTGTGCAGAAATATTTAGAAAAACAATGAAAAGCTTAAGAGAATATTAATGTCATCTTATATTCAGCTCATCATTTCTCATAAGTATTTTGCACTTATTTCTCTGCTTTTCTGTATAGTATAAAGAAAACACAACTATGAGAGGCTGAATAATGTTTGTGATTTTCACTTTTTAAAAAATAGTAACTGTAATGATTTTTTAATGATTTTTTTAAAAAACAGTTTTTAGATGCTTTGCTTAGTATTCAGAAATAGCAAACAGCATATGTATTCTCGTATATTTCTATAAAATTCATATTTGCTTTCAGAAAAAATCAACCTCATAACATCTGTCTGCAACATTGGGTTATTTTGGTCTTTGAAGTTATGCAGAAACAATTTCTTCTCCTTAGCTTGCTTTTTTATTTTTCTAGTCTCCACATTTTCTCATGTTCAAACAGAATCACTCAAGCAAATATCGGTCCAAACCATCTCAATGTAGCTTGCCACAATTTTGCCACACAATGCAAAAATGACCATTTTCCCTTGCAGAATCATAAAATGGCCAAGTTTTACTCACAAATAGTTGAATAAAAATGAAAAGACCAAAATTATATGTTCTACGCAACAAACCGAAAATTATGTGTTGCTGTTTACAGGCATGCAATTAGTTCTGTAAGAAGTCCACTTGTGTTGGTAAATTGTTGGGGCTTTTTAGCTTATCTTGTTTGACTGTATCCATTGTTCGTGAATAAAATACGTTAATTTTCTCATATCTGTTACTGCAATACCTCATCTATGATTATCTCCTCAGTAACAGTGTTTCTTGTTCTTCCTAAATATCTGAAATATTGTCAACAAAATAAAGTAGGGTATTTTAGCTAAATATATACCTCTATGAGCATTCTGACACTGTTGACATTTTCATAAGTATCCAAATACTTATGAGCTGTTAACATACTAGAAATTCATACTGGCGTGATGAAACCTAATCTACAATCCCAATTAAATGTTCATTTGATAGGATGGGTCAGTCTACAACTATTGTGATTGCTATGCATGTAGCTAGAATGTCCAGAAGTTTACTGGTAAGTAGATAGTATTCCTGTTTTGAAACTGAATATGAAATAAATATTTAAAAAAAGAAGTATTTTTTTTCAACAGCATTGACAGAGAACCCCAGAAGCCAAAGTCTTTCATACATATTAGTCACACTTTTCTGACTCTAATCAGCAAGGCCAACAAATATGTACACCAATTTAAGTAAACAGATGATTTTATTGGTTGTAAAATGTTTTAATCACAAGTAAACACTTTTGTGTTTAAAGTTATGTATTTAAGTGCTTTACTTGATCATGGTGTAAACACTAAACCCATGCTTCCTTTTTAGTCTCCAGGCTGAAAGTCACGAAAGACTTGCTATAATTCTTTCCAGTGCTGCCTCCTGTCCTACCACTATAAACCGAACTGTGACTTCGGTTCCATAGGACTACAATTACCTACCAGTGTTTTCTGGTTTTGTTTTTTGTTTGTTTGCTTATTTGTTTGTTGGTGTTTTGCTTTTTGGTTTTGTGGTTTTGTTTCTTTTTAAGATAGAGGCTAGTTTTTATTTAAACACAACTTAATAAGTAATAACGAATAGTGGAAAGAACTGGTGGAAAGCTCTACTGGCATTCCAGTGTGCTGAACGTAGTATGTAAACACTCTCCTCCTACAGCTTTCTCTGGTTTGCTTTGCACATGTGGCTAATTTCAGAATGCTAAAATTCAAACAGTGGGCAGTTAGAAAATGTAAGTTTCTTATGTCATATTCTGATAATATTGCCCTTTATTCCAGTGTTTGAGTAAAGTTTGAGAAAATGATATATTAGCTACTTTTGTGTTCTTGTGAACCATAATTTAAACAAAGTGTATAGTGTAAATAGTATATGCATGTGGACAGGCTACATAAACACAGTTTGGATTTGTTCTAATATCTGGATCAAATCTCAGAACATCATTAAGTTCTATATTAAATGTGAATTTCTCAAATTCTTTGCTCTTCTAGCTATGCTTGTCTAAGTGGGATGAGAAGTTAGGCTTGAAATGAAATACTTTGTCCCTGTTTCTCTTAGTGGACTTCAGTGCTCAGTCATTTATGTATGGAAAATTTGAGAGCAAGAACAATGACTTCTAATGTACTCTTTTGTCAATGAATTAGGGAACATTTAATGAAAGTCTCTGTACCATTTGTCTACCTGTCATGTTAAACCACTATGATATTTTCTCTTGGTGACTACAAAATTGAGAATTATGGAGCATGCTCTTCATCTCAGTAATTTTAAAGCAAAAAAAAATAATATTCTAACATCTTATTTCATGGATGGAACTTATAAAAGTAATGAGGTGGATTATGAATCCCAAAGCAGTTGCTTTCTACCATTAGCAAATTAGAGATTTTAGAATTTCTAGTGTGTCTTGCTGCTAGCCTGACTTCACGGAAGTTGCAAATGTGAAAAATTTATGTCACAAATTTTATGGGTTTTTTCCTCTTCCTTAAAGGTGATCTTTGTTACCTAACCTACAGCTTCATGGTTATTTCTGTTCTGTTCTTGTTTGTTTGGGTTTTTTTCCCCTCTGTGGAAATCTGAGATTATGTAAGGGTTGGTTCCAAACTACCCTTTTTTGTGATTTTTGTGAAGAAAATCATAGAATGCAATATAAACATAAAGAATATAAATATAAAGACAATAATATTTTACTTCTGCTGTAGTGGTGAATAGAGACATATCAGTATGTTTCCCCTTTTCTTTAAATTCCTTCAATATACTTTGTCCTCTCTGTTTATTTAGCTCATCGATCAGGATTATAATGATGGCTGGATTATTTGGGATTCTAAATAAATAATGAATGCATCTCTTTCCTGCCTAAGAATCTTCCATGTTTCACATTCACTTATATCAGAAGATGTGGTAGTAATGCTGGCAATACAGAATTGTTCATTTTGACAACTTTCTTATAGGATTTGCAATACTTCTGATGTGTCACATCTATATTTATCAACTGATTGTAACTTAATACGTAGAAGGATAAAGATTGTTCCAAAGGTAGCTAAAGTCCATGTGCAATGTGCATGCATACAGAGAGACATTCTTTTGATTCTCATGAGCAGCAAAATGCTAATAAGCATTTTTTATACAAAAGATCTTGAGTAATAAAGAGATGTATGCATATGGCCAAACTGACAGCTACTGAGAAATCAAATGCATTTCAGAAGCATCATTTTGATCATATCTGTCCAGCTTTAAGAAAAGTCCTGAATTTTCGCAGTCTGTGTAATGCAACCAGCATAGCTAATTTACGTGCGACGATTCCTTATTAGGAAAAGCTGTGCTCATTTCTGGTCGACAGAGAAACTTTAAGTTATACATAAAAAACTGTGCAGACACTTTATAGGGCCTGAAAAATGAGGCAAAACTAAACTAACTGATCATGTACAGCATGACTGAAGTCTGTAATGGAAAAGCAGTAAAGATTTAAAATACAGATATAAAATACAATACTATCAAGGATGAACAGGCATTGTTTAGCACGGCATGTAAAGAAATGACTGAAACTAATCTGATGCATTAACCATGGTGGGGAAAGTATTAATGCTCTGGACAAAGAAAAAGAGGAGTGGAAAAGAGAAAAATAGATAGATTGGCACTAATTACACTTTCCACTATTATTTGGTGACTTCTTTTTTTTTAGGATTTGCATGAATCTTCAGTCATAATTTAGATAAGAAGAGAACTGTGATCTTAAATATCAGTGGTAGAAAAAAGTTTGTGTGAAGGAAGGCTGTTATTTACACTGACACATGCTAAGAATGAGTACAAGAAAACTTACTCAATTAAATGAAGACCAAAACACTGTTGCTACAGTGAATCAGTAGAACAAAGTTTAGATTGCCATCAGTTATTAAAAAGAAATAAGGAAATGTAGATTAAAATTATTGGACCTTTATATAATTTGACAGACCTCATACACTTACTGGCTGGGGGAAGCTGTACAGATGCATCCTCAAGCATCTTAACAGTTAGTCCCTGCAATGTAATCTCTAACTGCTTATACAAGTATCAGAGACATACATCAGAAGAAACTTTTTAAATTTCTGCTTTTCCTTAAATGATAGCCTTCATGTCCTCTTTAATTGAACTCCAAAGTTTACTACTAACTGGCACACAGAGTCATTGTCATATGCTGGAGCAGTTTCCCAAAACTTGTGGAAATGAACCATGGATTTATCAACCTTTCCATGCAGAGCAGCTCCTTAAACCCGAGGCTAGTATCTTCAACTATCTCCAAGACGTAGGAAACACTTATAGAAAACCTAGAGTACCTCATATTACAGAATTGACAAGATCCCTGTCAGAAAAAGTGGTATGTGCTTGTAGCCGGAATACAAAATTTGTCTCCATTTGATATGTGCAGTTGAATACTATTGTGCCCAATTTCTTATGTTATATGAAGAGCGGTATACATATCATTGATGCTGGAAAGGAAAACGGAAATGTATGGAGATGAATGACCAGGAGAGCAGAGGAAGAACACCTCTCCCTGTTATAAAGGGAACAGGCAGCTGGTTTGGAAGCCCTCTTAATCTGGCCACAGATTCAAGTGTTGCTCGCCCATGGTCCTGCCCAAAACTGGGTGCCATATGAAAGCAGAAGTTATTCACCTCCATTTTCATGGCAGGATTATACCTAAGGAGGCAGATGTAAAGGAGAGAGAAGTATATCCAGTGCATTGGTACTCAGGAGTGCATCACTCTCAGAAGTAACTGGGAATGTCAGACAAACAAGCTGTCGGGCAGTATAGCAATCTCATCTCTGAACTAAAAGTGAAATTCCCAAGAGCTCATTAGAAAAGAATTCTCCTGGGATTTTCAGTAAGAAGCAGACTAGTTTCCTTTATACCAACCAGTACCTTTTGATTAGTAACAGTCCACGCTTAACTTTGAGGAGTTCCACGCATGCCATGAAAGCATCAGGAAACCCTCACAACAACAGTGCAGCTTGTTTACCATTTCATTTCTCTCCCTTGATCCTACAGACTGGGAAGGTAAATAGATATCTCCTGGTAATATTTATTCATTGAGCATAAGAAAGTTGTATACACAATCATAATTTAAAGACGCGGAGAAAATAGCAATTATTGCATGAAAAATCTCTGATCCTTTTCCAGCCATTTTTTTCAGCCGATCGCAACAAAAAGAAACATATTCAAATGTAGAGCTCTGTTTCTTCAATACTGATCCAAATAAAACCAACCCCCAAACCCTTGAAAAGTGAAAGTCTTAATTACTGGGTAGTACAAATGAAAGGGGCAGGCTAGGCACTTTAGAGTCCATGTCACTCATTAGTGTTTCCTGAAAGGCTCCACTTGCGCAGCATTGTCCTGCTGGGAACATATTAGTATAAAAGTTATACTGATATTTGAATTGTTAGCCTGATATTCAGTGAATAGGTAGTTTAGCTAACAGTGACAAACATTGTACTGGAGGGAAGGTTTAAAATAAAGGATGGAAAGTGAAAGCCTGGTACTGAAACCGTTGGTGTTCACACATGAAAAACTAGTATTCAAGTTTCAAGTGCTCTGAGGCCACATGCCCGTCATATTACGTACTTCATGACAGACCATCAAATCTTTGGGCAGCAAAATCCAAGCAGAAGGCTAAAGTAAGCCAAATAACAGGCATAGTTTTTAAAAAAGAAGTATGCTGAAGAAGCTCATGGCAGGAAGGCTAGATTTCCAGAACTTGATTGTTACCATAAGCCAGAGCAATTCAGAAGAACCCTCAAGATATTTGAACGCTATGCATTGTGGAAGACTTTCACGGCGCAGTATGGTGATGATGGCAGGACAAATGAGGGGTTTATAGCAATGCTGCACTTTCTACTGGGATGTCTCAGGCTTGATTGTAGGGGTGGGTTTAACAAAAGTGCTCACAGATGGTTGATTTCTGTGCAGTGAACACTGGTCAAATCAGTACCAGAGCTTGTATGTTGTCAGATGAAGAATGCAAAGAGGATTAGAAGAAGCGTTCATCCTTGTTCTCTGGTGGAAGTCTAAAAGATGATGATAAGTTGGTACTATTAAACAAAATTGAGCCTTAGTTTCTTACAAGATATGGTGTGTCATTGGGTCTGTTCTAGGCTGCTGCTTCTGAGAGATCTTCACGAAGGCCTAGAAGTAGTGTTACCAATCAGAAGATACATTTCTTATCAGATGGAAAATAAATGGACAAAAAATGAAACATTATTAATCACATCCAATTAACATGACTATCCTGCAAAACACTAAGTAAAGCAAACTGAAAACAACAATGTGTCATGTGTAGTCTTTTGTTACTGGTACACTGGAAAGTAAGGAAACACAGGAGCTACAGGCCCCATAAATGGGCTTCTCACATGTTCAGAGTGAGTTCAGTTAATTTACGTGTTACTTCTCTCTTCTTAATTTGGAGCTCAATAAAAAACCCACATTTTTTAAAGCCAAGTGTAATATAAAAAAGAAAATTATACAATTTTTGTCAGCACATTTATATTGGTGTTGGTACAGTGAATACAATTTATGTTAATTTGGGAGGTAGTGGTGGTGGAATGTGTTTAATAAGGTGTTTAATAAGATGAACTTCCATCATGGATAGAGTAAGTTCACCTAATTTTTTTTTTCTCAGAAACTTTAGCAGGTTTCCAGAAGTAGAAATTAACAATGAAAATGACATCCAAAGTAATCAACATATTACCTAGTAAATTTGACTACTGAAACTGTATTTATGTCAATTGTCTTTCAGACAAAGGAACAGGACCAGCCCACCTTCTGTGACCTGAAAGATATTTCTGATGCAAGATGAAAGCAGATGTACTCTAGCCCTCTTTCTTTAGAGCACAGGCCAGGATAGGTCCCAAAACTCTGAGGATCAGTCTTGCCCAAAGATGTCCTCCCCTAGCAGCAGTTCTTCTACAGGTCCTTAAAGTTTCAGGCAGGAGGCTGGCTCACAACAAGGGAATACGTCTCTCTGCACCTGACCACACACATGTGCTTAAGCAACCTAAGATAAGCAGTACAAACAACTATGCCAGTTAGTAGTCTGTAAAGGGGAACTCTGTAAGGAATTGGGAAACAAATTTGCCCACAGTCATGGAGGAAATCCTTGAAGAAATGTTAACAGAGCTCTCCACTTCCTGGCAAATTGCCAGTTTCTCTGTTCTTAAAGAAAAGATTGTGTGATTACCAGCAACCAACTCCTAGTTTAACCTTATGCTATTAACAGAAAATGGAAAAAGGACAGCTTCCAGAACTAAGAACTCAACTGGAAGAAACTGAAAGCTTGCATAAACATTTAAGCAATAATGATGAAGATCTTACGAAACTTCTGAGACAGTTTGAGCTACCTAGGGTAGTGTTTTTGCAGAAAAAAAGACACTGGTTTTAGTCTAATATGAAATCTGCAACTAATATTTACACAAGAACACTTGTACTGTGTTTTTTTCTAGCTCTAGTTCCAAAAATGTATATAAAACTACTCCTAATTCTTGAACTAAAAAAAGAGATTCATCCTCCTCCTGATGACTTCCATAGAAATAAAACATATAACTAAGACAACTGGAAGGAAACCCAGACCAAGAGTTTCTTGTAGTTGAACATTCACATAACTTTTCCTTTTTCCTTGTTTAGTGTATACTGGTTAGTCAAAACATTTCCTTAAAAATACTCAGTAAAGTAACACTTTAGAATATTTCAGTTTTTCAATACGTTCAATGAGAAACTGGAGTGCAGAATGTGCAAAAACTGCAGGCCTAATTCTGAAGCCAAATTGCAATGAAATTAAGAGAACCTATGAAAATTAAGGAAAAGTATGCTTGGAAACCCAGTCAAATTTTACATCCCAGAAATAGCATAAAAACATTTACCAAACTTTTAGATGACTTATGTGGTGCGTGTCACCTTCCCATGCTATTATTTACATCATTTTCATAGCATAGGATCTACGTGGTGCAGTGAAATGACTTCCACACCTGTTAGTAAGCCAAGAAATAAAGGGGAGCATTTTAAAAAGTCTGTAGCAGCAGCTTATCTATGCTTCGATCAAATTTAGTGTTAAAAAGATTATTAATCTCATGGATAAAACACATATTGATTTTAACTGGAACAGTAGACCAATGGTGAGCTCTTCTGAAAACATCACATATTTTCATCACTGCTTACACATTTGGTGATGCATTACAGTACATCCATTCAGCAGGAATGAATCTTACAAGTCTGATTTGCAAGCTGTTATATATGTTGGGTGATAAAAGATGTGTACAGAAACCTTTTGTCATCTAAATTAAAACCATTTTTTAATCAAATAGTAAATTAATACCCTAACAGTTTATGCTATTTTATATTTATAAACAAGTTATATGCATGTAAGATGATTATACTTGTAGATGTATGACTGATGATAAAAATCTTTCCTAGACTCTCACGCTGATCAAAGGGATTGGTGTAATGTGCATCTGCTCTATAAAATCTAAAATATTTTTAACCATCATATGAAAAAATGTAAAGATTAATCTGTGGATAAACAGGAAAGACTAGAATTACTTATTACAGTTTCAATCTGAGTCTACAGAAATAGTATCTCCTATATATTTCATAAAGCAGATTTTAATAAATGGTTTGGAAAATTACATTCCAGGATATTCTATTTTGATTTATTATCTCTGATGCTGGTTTATGTAGCACATACAATGCTCCAGAAGATTAAAACTGATAAAAACTGTAGTTAGGATCCAGCTACGGAGTTTAGGTATTAAATAGATTCTCAGATTAACAGAAATAGTGTGAAACTGAAAATTTACAGGCCTTGCACATTAAACCTCTGCATGCCCTTCATAAATACTTTATGTGCTAAAGAAAACATTAAACAAAAACCAAACAGGAATTTGATGAATGTACTTTAAATGAGTTAGACTTACTGTTAGTGAAGTGTCATTGCTTTTACTATCACAGACACCCCAACTCTTTATGCATGAAACTTTCTCTAAGAAAAATGGCAAAATATGTCATGAAGTCTGATACAAAACTGCTTGCCCCTATGCGCAATCAAATAAAAAAAATAAGAAATTCTGCAAAAAGTTTTACCAGACTATTTGTAAAAGGAACACTGATTTGTCTTTGAGATCACATAGTTAGTTTATGTCTTAGGAAATGCATTGATAGTCCTGATTATCCATGCTATTCCTTCCCATTAGGTAGAGCCTTTGCTTTGCCTATTGCCAGTTTGAACAGGTAAAATGTAATACTCAGAAAAAAGGTAACACGGTTATGAGGAGGAAATTAATAGCTGAATAAATTGAATATAATTTCATGGTAGGATACTATAAGAACAAATCTATTTTTATTCAAAAGTTCCACCTTCTGAAATGAGTCTTGTTGTCTTTACAGGGGGAAAATAGAAAACTTTAAAGTGGCCTTTGCACAGCGTAAAAAATCATTCCAGCAGCACTTCAGTGGGCAGAGTTAGAAGTCTGTCAGCATTTCCATTGTAAACTTGTATTTTCTGGGGTTTATAACTTAGCTGTAAAATTGACTCCAGACTGGAACTTGGCATGAAAGTTCTCACAATCAAGTATTGTATTTTTAATATACTTATATAGGGAATATACTTAGAAGTGAACTTGCAATGTACTAGAAGGATTCTAAGAATTCTTTTTTATAAAGTTAACTCAAGACCAGTTTAATAGTGAAAAAAACCCCACCCCAAAACCTGAAAAATACCTGGAAATTAAAAGCAGTGTTTACAGGAGGGGAGATATGAAAGCTCAAATCTTTCCATTTGTGCAGCAAGTTTGTGACAGTACAAGAAGGAGCAAAATTTTTACTATGTGACATTGATGTCTTATAACTCCAAAACAACATTGTCTAGCATTCACTCTGGAACAAAGAAGCTGTTAGGAGAGTGAATCTGAGAGAGAGCACTGAAAATTAGAAGAAGAGAAGACAGGAAAAAAGCAACGTTTTTGAAAAGGTTCCTTCAGGATTTGTTTGAAGAAGTGCTTATTATTTAAACGGAATCATCCCTCCTTGGTTGACATGGTCACAGCACAAACTGGAACAACTTCCAGCTTCACATGACTGTAACTATACCCTTTTGATTATGACTCTTGTGTCTGTTGCATGGTGAGTGGCCCTTTGCAACCTCCCCATTAGGTCTTGGTCCCCATTAGGTCTGGGTCACAGTGGCCAGTTTGTGTGTGAACTCCTATCACATAGCAAGTTCTATTGTGTTTGGACATCTGTAGCTTTCCCATGTGAAAGGCTGGTCCCCAAAATGTATAAAAATCAGATAAACTCAAAAAAAAAAAAAAGTGAAAGTGTTTTGGAAAAAAGTTTAGAAAAAGAAGAACTTTAATGCAATGTGCAGTCAATCTCACCTAAAACTTTGCAATTATTTAGTCTTATCTTCCCATATGACGACATTACCTCTCTCTTTCTCAAAAACTTGCTTCAAATTTTTTATTCTGTCTTTGATGATTCCTATATTCTCCCTTTAGGAATGTGCTTTGATTGAAAGTTGAAGGAAGAACCAGGAGGTCTAGCATGGCCCTTAAGCTCTTGAATTTGAGATGATAAAAGACTATTTAGGATATCATTGGACAGCCAATGGTCTCCTGAGCTTGTAGGAAGTTCTGTGATTTCAGGAACTGTCCTGTTCCTCAAAAATCAAACTTAAATCCTGTCAATATTTTCCAGGAAACAGCAGGAGCAATTCAAGAACAGCAAATAGAATAGGCCACCTACCCATGCGGGTGAGATTGATCTGTGTCACTGTTACATAGCTTGTGGGACATAGAGAGTACAGGTCAATTACCTGCTTACAAGACTATTAGCTGTAAAATGAAGTAGAAAAGAATACCGACTTAGTAGAATGTCCACTAACATTTAAAATATTTGGGATATAAACACACCTGACTAGCAACTTCAAAATATAATGTGACACAATTCATCATGGTTTAATTTACATTGTAAGGAAACATGGAAAACTTGTTCGCCCAAAAAGTAATTAAAAATTAAAAGACTGAATCAAAACCTAGAATCCAACATCCTTGAAGCTTGCATATTAGGTTAGAAACCCCAGCTTAAACCCAAGCTTCAGTAAGAACGAAAGTTCGTAGTCTATGTACATTTCTAATCATTCTAATTGTAAGGATTATGATTTTCTTTTTCATGGCTTTTTGATTTTATGGCCATTCTGTGTCTTCATATATGGGAGTCCACTCTCAAAAGCCAAAAAATCTTGATCATTTTCCTGACTTATTTTGAGTCCAGTTATGTTGATACACTTGCCATATCCATGTGTCAATGCCAATGTCATTGACAATAGGTCATTTGATGATGATATTGTAGCTGTCCATACTAAACTATGAACACTGAGTTAGGATTTTTCTTAATTGTACTTTGTTGCACACATCTTTCATTTTTAGGGACACTAAAACCAAAACAACTACAAGCCTATTAAAAACATTCATTTTGAATATGGGAACTTAGAATTTTGAAGGGAAGTGTTAATTGTTTCTTCTGATAACAAGTAAAACTTCACCTTATTTTTTTTAATGAAATCTGATAGATTTATCAATTTTCATCTCAAGGCACCTGGATGAGAATTTTCATAACAAAATTCCACTGATATCAACAGTTAATGTCAATCATATCTTGAAATCAAACACTAATGAAAAAATTAGAATCTGATGCACAAATTTATAATATTTTTCCCATCAAATAATTAGATGAGTGAGTAGTGAAAGTGTTGCTGCAGTTAAGGGAAAAGTAAGACTTTATTATGAAAGAGTCCCATCACTTAGAGAAAAAAATAAGAAAAGTAACGAGAAAGAAAAAGAACATAAATCATCTAAGTTATTTTCTTTCACCTAAAACTGAGCAGATGTTAGCTCATTCTGGAGTTAAGGTACCATTAAGTATTTACAGGCTTATTCATATTCCACAAATTACTCACAGGAAATTAAATTCTTTTTAAAGTGGCAGCACTACTTGCACCACAACTGCCTTGTTTGTTGGTGGGTTCCTCAAAGGTTTAAGTTAAAAAAAAAAGTTGCAATTTAATGTTTAAATTCAAGGTTGTTATCATGAGTTGTAATGTATCTAATCACTGTCATATAATGGGTATTGCAAAATATTTATAGTGTGGAGAAATAGCAATCTGTAGGTGTCTTGTGTGAAACTGGGGGGGGGGGGAATAATTTTTTGCCATGAATTTTAAAGACTTCAGGAATTAAGGAATTTACTATAAAAATATATATTCCATTGAACTGAGTTCTATGGAGATGTTATTTGTTTACTTTTTTGAAATTATGAGAAGAACCAGGGAATACAAAATGATCACCACATTATCTCTGTTAGAAAATTATTTATGGTACTGAAGGAAGTATAAAAGGTAAGACCTTCAATGTAAATAAAATTGTAAACCAAACAAAAATTTATCTTGCAGTTCTGAAGTACACATTTGATGTCTTCCTTTATCTAAATGTGTTTTCATCTCCTCATCACTGGCTGATACTTGTGAAGGCGAAAGGATTCTGATATCATATTTGCAGCCCAAAACAGATATCTGGACCTAATAAGACATTCACCTGAAACTTGGAGAATTAATCTGAGTGAACCTGAATATTTTCAACTCAAAAGTTTTTTCCTCCAATACAGAAACCTACTGGAAAAGATTTTTTTTTCTTTTATTGTTTCATTTTCCAGTTCATATAGTTCACTAATATTAAAATGGTTTCCTAATGATTCCCCGTTAGCCAGAAATTAGCTAAAAGATTAGCCATGAACTCAATGTAAAATATAGTAAATGGTACAGCAAAATAAGAATGAATCTCCACCTTCAGTAAATTAAAGCTAAAGTTTCAATTTTCAGCATCATATGACTAAGTACTACAGTTTCTACAATACTGTAATAGTGTAAAGAGTACTACAGCTTATCATTAATTTGATTTAGAGGTCCATTTAATTCATACTGGAACTGAACCTTAATGTATCTTGAGTGCACTGTCAGATTTTCATGGCCAGTGGCATTTTGACCCATCTATACAACTTTGCAACATATTTTCTGAAGCAAGTAGCTGATGTGACTCATGGAAGTTTTAAACAATGTCATAAGAAGAGATATTGAACAATTTCTTACATCATGAATGCAAAAAGATGTCTACATTTAAAAAAAAAACCCACAAAAGGCAAAAACCCAAGGCCTTTTACTAAAGAAGCAAGAAACTAAAGTTCATTTTAGGATCTTAAGTTATCTCTGAACATAAAAATGGAAATACTGATACCATGACAACACAGAATTTTTCTGCTTTGCAGAAACTAGATTTATTTTTAGGTGGTATGAATCAAATCTATGCTGTGAGGCCAACTTCAAAAAAACAAAGGAAATGTTGGCAATGAGAGGTTTTCACCAATTTGGCTGAAGTGAACGTATCCACAGTGTTTCATCCTAGCAGAGTGCCTAACAGTGAAAATTGTTCAAACTGTAGTTCTCCTTGGCTTGCCAAAAGGGGATTACGAGCTGAAGTCAGTGTTGTAGGGAATGTCACCTGCCCTTCTGAAAAGCTAACAATAAATCAAAAAAGGCCTTTTGTTCATCTAAAAAAAAAAAAAAAAATGACTGTACCATAATTGTTATTCTTTATTTAACAAGCTAAGTAAATAATGGATGAAATAGTTATTGTTATTCTTTATTTTACAAGCTAAGTAAATAACTTATGAAATACTTCACTGTAATTATTTTATTTTCATTTCAGCTGCTTTAGCTTGTAGGAAAAGGGAATGTAATGAACTGCCATTCAGTTTTTGCTCACAAAGAAAGGGGCATGAAAGCTGACTAAAGGAAACTGGGTGATAACTGATGAGGTTGTATGTAGTTTATTGTGACAGGATGTAGCTTCATGTAGCAGGAGTTTTTAAAAGAGATTAAGGTTTTGGTTATTTCTTTAGTCATTTTGCTCCAAAACAACAATAAAAGAACAGTAAAAAAGCAGAACGAGGAAAAATAATCATTCTCAGATCCCATATTAATACACTGTGTTTTAAACTACTGGACGCAAGCCTATGAAACAAGCATAGCGGGGATGCTTTGTGTCTGCTTATTTGCTCTTTTGCTGTTTTAATCATCTCTCAAGAGACACGGACAATAAATACTGTCTGTGATGAGAACATTTTATCACACTATTGAAAGAAAGTTATCTCCCCCTGGGACGTTCCCTGCCTTGTGGGTATTTATGAGTATGGTGATAATGTCACTTCTTCTAGCAAAATTACAATTAATTATGTATAGTTGTTTGTTATTCTAAAAAGACCAGGGAGACTAAGATTTACACTATAATATATTTGCAAAAGCTGTTTTCTCTGCCTCCTCTAACACTAACATTCAGGGAAAGTTATGATGTCACAAACCATAGAGGCAACAAAATTCACAGATCAGAAAAAAATACACTCGATAATTTATGCTCTAATAGTAATGCACAAGGTGTGCCTGAAGGTTTCCATTCAGAAAATCAACCTTATTTAGAAAAGCCCGTCCAGCAAGTGCTTAAGTTTTGCTGAGCACAGTGAGGGTAATGCTCGTGCTTATAGACTTGCCTGAACTGGAGAGAGCAGTCAAGTCTTCAGCGTAACTGGCCAGGTGGTGCATTTCACATTGACTTGCTCTTTCTTTTAATAGATTTACTACAAAGCCTAGCAGAATTGGAAAGCAGGTTTTGTTGGAAATTTTCCTCCTTTTTTCTTCCTTTTGATGTTTTAAAGGCTTGATTCAAAGCTTGCTGAAGTCAATGGGAACATACAGCAGGTAAGTTATCGAGCAAGTTTTGGAAATGTTAAATGCCTTTGACTCTTGCAGCATTTGGGCATCGTCAGTATCTCTGAAAACTATTCAGATCGATGCAGGCATGATCCTTGAGTATTATCAAAGTCACTGTTTGTCATAATTAATGCAAGCACCTATTAATAACCTTCGGTTTATGCACAAAGGCTCCAGCATACACCAAACGCACCCTTGGTAACGTGCAATGCACGGGCTCACGGAATGTCTCCTCCAACCGTGAGCTGTAACAACCCGGGTTGGGGAATGGCCAAGTCGTGAGCCCTCCTCGCAGGCTGCCAGCATTCCCAACGTGTCTCACAAGCCTCTGCACTCCCCAGCCTGCTTTCATCTTCCTTCACCTCAGGCTCCAGATGTGGGAGGCAGCAAGGCGATGGGAGTTCAAAGCGGCAGCCCACGGAACGGGCTCATCCCGGTTCCTTAACCAGGAGGCCCCGGCTGGCAGAACCCCCTTCCCCATCTGCAGCGCAGCGGCGTCTCCTCCGCACGCCGCCTTGATAGACCAGGTGCAGCTGGCGGGCAGATTGCGAGCCCTACCAACAAGCTGCGTCTGGTAGAGGAGAAGGTGGAAAGCCTGGGAGATCAAAGGAGGCGAGGTGTGGCGGCAGCTCCTGGCTCTGAGCCTTGCCTGCTGCAGCTGCTTGCTGCCACGAGGCAGATCATAGGTGTGTTTGGTTTTGGGCAAATAGGAGTCTCCACTGCCTCTGTGCTCAGGATCCCATACACACGAGGGGATAGGAAAAGGAGGCAACGCAAGGATGTTGGTCATGGACTAGGGAGGTGGACAGCGTTGGGCAGAGGAAGAGCTCCAGAGCTGCAGACCTGTAGCTCTCCTTGTGCAGTGGGGCGGGAAGTATAATTCAAGGTGGCATGAAGCTCGCTGGATTTGGACATTGAGCCAATATAGATACCAGAGATGGGAAATGCTCAAAAGAGGTTTAGAAATCTGAGCCAAAAGCCTGCTCACTTCTTGAATGATATTTTTATGGTCCCGAGTGGAACATGAGTATATTACTCTTGCAGTTTCCTTGCCAGCACATATCACATTACTTTATTTAGCCCCTGTTTTCAGTAAACATAAGCTACTCTCGTGTTAAAAGTAAGGTAAATCTCAGAAAGTTATGTCTCTTTCAGGTAAGAATGTTCAGTATCTGCTGGCAACATCCTAAGAAATGGATTTTGCAATCTATTGACACCCCAATTTCTTCAAAACCCACATCTTGCAAAGCACAATAGTGAATGTATTAGAACTTTTAAAAGGTGGAATTAAAGTTTTTTTCTAGCAAACAAAGATGGCTTGAATGGAAATTTTTTGCTCTATTTTTTCCTCTTCAGGCTGTCCAAATGTAGAAACCCTGTTTACATCACTTCAGAAAGAACAGCGAGCGTTTGAAAGAGAAATGGGTTTTTGGTCAAAGAAGTAACAAAGAGAACACTGAACCATGGAAAAAATATTTAAGTATTGCAGAAATTTCCATGAGAAATAACCTCAAATGTACACGTGACAAAGCATGTCTTCACCGGATGTGAAAACTCAAAGCAATTTTAAAAAAAGAAAAGAAAACTAAAAACCTTGCCTTACAACTTTTAAAAGCTCAAAACCACCCCAGTTCTCCTAAATAAATAAATATATAAATAAATACAAGTTTTGTAGTGCTAAAGCATACAGAAGGCTCATGTATCAGGATGAAAAGGTGAAGGCTTTTTAAATTGGGCCTTTTCTGAGGCAATACATTTTTTTTATTTCCTATTCTCTTTTTTTTTTTTAGTAAATGCTATTACTTTGAAACTCTCCTGGCATTTTGCAAGCAATAAAAAAAGGCAAACAGTGTTCTTTTCTGTAAATTGCTCCTGTCTAGCCCTCTGTATGCTTGCTTAAAAGGAATAGGTAACTACTTCCATTCTGCTTCTTTTCAGTTTGATAATTGTTACATTTGCAGGCAAACAAAGTCACAGAAATTTCCATAAAGACACAGGACTAGTGCTACACACAGCGTAATTCAGACATTTTCCTTTCATTTCATACTTTATCCTTTTTCCTTCAGGAAAATATTAGACACTGTCTCAGAATCAAGACAAAGCCAAAATGAACCTTCCTCTGGCTTTGACAAGATTAGTAATGTGTTTTTCTTTAATTAATCACAGCAATCACTTAATATTAGGGCTATGGATCTTTTCTTTAGGTGGCATCCTAACCTATCTCACAAACTAACATATAAGTTATGAACCAATTCCATTGTTAATAATCTTTCCATCTTTTAACAACAAGAAGTAGACTGACCCAAAAACTAATTCTATTTATTCTTTTTCAAAGAAAACGTTTGGAATTGTTCTTTATGATTTGAACCAGTCAGTACAAATGCTTGCTTTCTGCAGGCAATGTGGTAAGTATAGTTAGTGCTCCAAAGGAGTCCTTGTAAGTTCTAGAACAACTTAACTTGGGAGAAACCATACAATTCTTCAGCATCACAGGCTTCTCAGCGAGATAAATCCAAAGGAGCCATTTTACTCTCTCTCCATCTAAGAGGTTCTTAAGCTGTCATGTCTCATAAGCAGACAAACATCTAAGTTGATTCCTTGCACCAGCTTACCTTTTCACTGACTCTTTGTTACTGGTGGTAACACAGCTAACCAGCTTTCTGGCATCCCTGCCTCCCTTTCCAGAAATATATACAATTTTCTGTTTACTCCCCTGAAACAAAACTTCATTTAAAACATACATCACATGGAACTTTCTACGTTTTCAGTTTTTGTGCTTCTGCAAACCCCAATTACAAGTAAAAGGCAAACCAGAAAAATTTGTGCAGAGTGTTTCCAGTTTTTGCAGAGTTCTACTAAATATGCTGCTGTCACCTAGCAACTTTATTTTCTCTCCTTTTGGTATTGGAATGTCAATATGTGGGGAATGGTAAACTATGAGCCAGCTCTCCTTGAAATAAATCTTCAAGAAATCCCACATGAAACTGACTTAATTCTATCTCCAAGAAAATAACTCAGAAAAGAAGTTTGCTCTAATAAAGTAATGTTTTTCAGCTGGTGTGTCAGGTGAGCTTGCAGGTCTGAATTCTCTGCTCCTGAAGGGGCTTTCTGCAGCATAGGATTCATTTGGGCCCAGCTTTAGAAAAGAATTTAAGGAGTGCTGAGGCACATCTGTGAGTGGTGAGCACTTGAACACAGTCTTAAATGTGAGTAAGTTAAAAATATGTTTAAACTGGAATGTGTTGTACTTAACTGGGAGGGATTTACAGTTAGTACTGTAAAGATCTTGGAGAGTTCTGTTTCACTTTCTAACTGGTTTCTGAATCCTTAATTAGTTGCTGTATCAAAAACTCCATGCTTTGTCAAATTGAAAGAATCTGTGGCTATGTCTGTACTTTACAAAAAAAACCCCAAACTTGTAATTTAATATTGAAAGGAATCTCTGACCAACTGTCCTTTCTTAAGCTGGTAATGTCTTGCATAGACAAGGGATGTTATTCTTACAAAACATATCATTCTGTAAAAAAAAAATATTTCTACTTTTATTTCCATATTTGGTGGTTTGGGTTTTTGTTTTTAGTTTTTTGGTTTTTTCTACTTTTCAATCAGAGACAAAACAAAAAAGGAGACAGAAGTAAATAACAGAAACTTAACCTTACTACTTTGGCATAGAGATGTAACTACTCAGCATCTGAGCAATCTTAGTATGCAATTGTAATAAAATGAGATAAATCAATACTTTGCAACTAGATGCAATACAGACAAGCAAGGACGTAAACTCTGAAAGGATGTAGAATCAGGTGGAAAGAAGGGGAAGAGAAAAATGGGCTAGATGACACAAATATATTTGGTACCCTTCAGTTGTCTGAGAAGACATAACTTTGTTTCAAACTCTTGTAGTTATACAATGCATCTTGAAATATTCTATAATCACAAGTAATGTGCATATATATGTATAAGCACTTAAAAAAAAAATAAATATAATTTCAATAATCCTAACAATTCACAGTGCTTCCTAACTGATGATCTCCAGTCCTGTTCTTCCTTTCTAATCGAGTACTTGTAGTTGTCAGGATCTGCTTTTGGGTCTAAAACTCTATCATTACTGAATGATTCCTTGCCTTCTTTTCTTCCTAAGTACAATCTACTATGCCAGCAATGTAAGACCTGACTCAAATGGCGTTGACATGACGTTAACTTCCCTGGAGTGATTATTTCTTTTGAGTTAGAATTCTAGCCGCTACAAGAGAGTTTCTGTATTTTAATATCTATTGTTTGGGACTTTTTAATGTCAGTGCAGCTGATAGAGTTGGCCTCTAAAATGCCAGGATATTTATAACTTTCTTAGAGAGACAATAATGCTACGGAATTTCCCTTGTGTTAAAATTCAAACCATCCCCTCTTACAGCCTGGACCTATAAGAGTGATGGTACACTTTGCTAATTCTTCAGCATTTACTAATACTTGTGTGAGTTCAAGACAACCCAAAATGTGCAAACACAGGGAAATATGACAGTTCCTGCCTGAATGACTGTATGGTTTGAACAAAAGATTTGATAAGGACAGATTGGCAAGAACGAGGGAAATCGTTAAGATTATTATTTACATGATTAGTAGAAGATACACAGCTGTTGAATTTGTTAAATGTGTCATAATGTTTGTTAATATGTTTGTTAAATATGCTTTTAAGAAGGGATTTGACAGAAGGGAAGGAGATAAACACTTATTTATATACTGCACCTCTGTATGGGGATCAGCATAAGAAAGCACAAAATTTCTTTGAAAACCTGTGAAGTGTTTGAGAGTGGTTGAAGTCTTGAGTCAGTCACAAACAAGTCAGCCTTTCCAAGGTGAATGAGTGGGAATAGTTCAGATGATAGCTATGAGAATCACTGAGAGCGAAATTGAGAAGTTTTAAGCTCAATACTATGAAGGAGTGGGAGCCAGTGGAGAGATGTTCACACACTAATAAAATCGTCAAAGTAATAAGTTCTGAAAATAATCTTTGCAGCAGCTTCCTGCCACACCAACAGAGCTCTCTCAATTCTGAGGGAATATCAGCACGGGACAGAGGGACTATGTTATATCATAAACATTTGAATTAATCTAGCCTTAAGCGTTGATTAATACATCAGACCTAGGAGGGTGACAATACTTTGGTGAATGCATGATACCTTATCAAGCTGTATGTGTGAGAAAAGCACTTCTGTCATGCTACTGTTGAAAGTTAATTTCTGTGCATGTTGCTTCTTTCAGGTGTCGTTTAATAAGACGTGAGCTGCTTGGCATGATATAGATATATTTTATGAATGTGTGAAGGTGAGGAACTCTTAACCATGTTATCATACCTTACACCTTTTGACTTCTGCTGTTTCCTCCCTGCGAGAAGTGTACAATCAGGATTTAACTTTAATGGTGGGTTAACATAGGACATAATCTTACCTACATGTATTTCTTACTGCCAGACTGCTTAGCAGGGTTCCCGACCGGTTGAGAAGTGAAGGTTAACTTTCAATATAGGAAGTAAAAACTTTGTCTAATGCTTTTATACACAAAGATAGTGGGTTTAAGCACAATATTTTCTGTTTCCATTTCAGGTTTTTTGAATCTGAAAAATGTCCTAGGCACACAGATGACAATCCATATGGACCTTTCAAATTGGGAATATTTAACCAGCCTCTTCCATCTTGTAGAATCTGCTGGTGGGGTGATGTTAGCAAGACATCTGGCAGCGTGTTCTTGGAGTTAAACACCACATTTATATGAAAGAGAGAGTTCGCATTGCTCAGGAGCATTATTATGAGCTGCTTGGATGCTCAAAGCCTGTTTCTGTTCAGCACATTTGCAATACAGGAACACATCCCTGGTAAAATGAATGCAGACTTTCCTAAACTACACAGGTCTGGCTTCCTTAATCTGGGCTTCTGCAAAATTTTAAAGCTTTTAGGGAGATAAGATGACTTTAAAGTGGAAAATGAAGGCCTGAAATATGGTCCTACAGTTTATATTAATTTGCTCCTATATAATTGTATAAAATTATGTGCTGAATATACCCTTTAGCTGATTGTGAAGTGTGGATTTGCAATCCCTTTTTGCCTCCACAGTCTCTTTTTTTGAGACAGTTCACATATCTATAGACCTGTGACATTCAGTCCCAATCTGAACATTGGTATATGTTCAGGGTTCTTTTAGTTGTTTACATTTCAGGAATCATTAACAATCAGCTCTTGAATATGCTCTTCTGAATCAAAATTTTTCTTTTAAATGTTAATTATTCCAAGAAATCAGTGGGGGTTATGTCCTTGGTGGTGTAACAGGCTATCTTTCTGTCTGTTCCAGAAAAAGATCTATTGCAAATTATGTGATTGATGCTGTTTTTCTAACTTTCATAGAAAAGGAAATACTACATTACTACAGTGTTGTGCTGATTTTTATATAATATTTTCTCAGATTATTTTAGTTAGGATTCCAGATGTAATTAGTGTTTACAGTGTTTGATAATATCCTGTCCATAGTATTTAGCTTTAAGGTATGTTTTATTTTTTCTCAAGGACCAATTTGTGCAACAGATGACACCATAGACTGAACTTTTGAAAGCATTATTGCAGACGTACTAAAAGATGTATTTTAGTCTCTTGAGAAAAATGTGGTTCTGCTTCAAGGTTCTTGCTTATTTATTTTATTTTTTCACCTTATTTTAGCATAATTTTTGTTTGTTTAATTTCTAGCTTTATGGTACTGATTATTATACAGACATAAATCTGTTCTGAAGGGAACCAATTATTTCTCAGGGACTGAAAATACCCTTGTAGAAAAACAGGAGAGGTTGGTGTTTTCACAAATGGCAAAGGATCTCTTTGTTTCAAAGTTCTTTCTAAGATATGGTAGGACAGTTGAGCATCTGAGTCACTGTTTATGTGATTATGCAATTGGCAATAGTCAAAAAACTGAGGGATATTAGGAGACAGAACTGCAAAAGACCCAAGATCAAAATCTTAAATAAGAGTTTTAAAATAAGGTCCAGCAAGCAGAGAATTGTCCTATAAAGTAAGAATCAGGTAAGGCTACCAAATGTTCTGAAGAAGCTTTGTGTATGAGATAATCAAGTTCTACCTATATAGCAGGCTGATTTAACATTTGAACTTCAAGTTGTTCATATCTTTCATTTAGTCAATGTGTACAGAAAGAAACTGAGAAACAAGGATATGTTGGTCCCATAATTTAGTTCTGAACAGGAAGAAAGCATCTTTTTCTTCCCACAAGAACACTCAAGACTCTGAGGTTGTGTCCAGTTCAAGAAGTAGTGTGGAGATACCAGGGTGGGTTTACAGGGAGAAACAGTTGGTACTTGATGTCCTGATGTCCGTATTATCTATGGTTTGAGGCCAATTCACTTCAGATTAGCCTCCGTTTGGTTCCACGGCCTAAATAACCAGACGGAGCATGTAATGTGTGCTCCTGGATTCCATCTTCTCGTTTTACTTCATCTGTAAGAAATCCAGTCTGCATGTTCCAGGACTGCACCACAACACGAGCCAAAGAACAAAAAGTCGATATAGCTGGGACGTTCACTTCAAGTGTATTCCTGAGCCTGAAAAGCAATGTAAATGTAGTTTGGTTTCCAGAGATAAATGAGAGAAAATGTGTGCCTGCCTGCTATATATGTACCAAAACAAAGAAAAGGTGTGAGTGACCACCAAAATGTCAAGCGTTCACTCCAATTCTACTGTTCTGTGCTGTACTGTTTCTAAACCAGTGGGATTAGAAAAGAGACCTTTTTTTTTTTTTTTTTCTTTTCTCCTGGATTTTCCTAATAAATGACACACCTGGAAAATATGTTTAGGTGTAGCACCTGGTCCAGTGTGCAAGCTTATAGAATGATAAAAGTGTATTGGAACAATTAACCAAACCATTTATGTTATACAGGCAGATCAGAAATCTTCAAGTTTTTCAGACGCATTGCCCGTGCTCTATACAGGAGTGCCCCAAAAGGCCCAGTAGGTCTTTCACTGTAATTAACACAAAGTGTGGAAGCATGTCAGGCAGGAGTCAAGGGAATTCTGTGACAAGCTGAAGCATCACTTGGGAGCCCAAGGTGCCTTGGTAAAATTAAGATATCAAGTATGCAACAGTAGGCATGGTGAGTGAATCTCGCAGCTTCTATAGTTCTGTATTGTAGTAAATCATAACATACACAACAACATAAGCAATTAAAGAAATTGGAATATATGACAAATCTTTAAAGCAGGACTAATATTGTAAGCTCCTTTGTAACAGAAAGATAAACATATATCTGGTTCTGTACTTCATATATCTGGTTCTGTATTTCGTATATCTGGATAGGCAGTTAAGACTGATTACATACTTGCATTTTAGTTTGCTACCTGTACTTCAGAGATTATTTTAAAAGATTATGTGATACTTTTAGCGACTTTTGGTACCAATTTTAAATAAGTAAACAGTAGGATTTTGAACCCCCCTTGGAAGCATGTTCATTAAAACAGCTTGAGCGAATCTAAAGTAAACTAAAAGCAAGATAGTAGAGCACCCTTGTGTGGAACAATAATTAAATATCTATTTCCAAATAAGTCTACTAAATAAACAAGATTATATAGATGACCCACAAGGAAAAAAAAAAAGCTTGCATTTTAGCCAAAGGTATTGAGGTCCAGAAAAAAAACCCTGAATTTGATATTATTTGCAGACCTTTTTTTAAAAATTTAGATGTAGAGCCTGCAATTTATAGAAATTTGGAAGCATCAAAGCCCATGGAAAAATACAAAAATAAAGAAGTGAGGACAAACTCAGAAAAGGACTGACTTCTAATGATCAATTAAAGACAGAATATGTTACTGTATACAGCCTGTATAAATGCCATAGATAATTTTATCACCATTAAATCCACCTGTATACAACAGTCAGGAAGACTTGTCTCCCACCAAATTGTGGTTTAAGAGAGCTTCAGTATCAGGAAAGAAACGCCAGCTGAATAATACCAGTACTCTTCCACAGAGCTCTTATTAATCTTTGTGAATTTAAAAAGAAAAAAACAAAACACCCTCCCCTCCACTCCTCCCCCCCTCCCCCAACCACTGAGAAGAATGTAAGAAAATTATTGTTATAGGACCATGGTGGTATCAGACACCAAATACTCCCATGCACCAACCTTAACAATTTTAGGGAGGAGCAAGGTGTGTCAGCCAAGGCTGTGGTGAGGCAGTTCATGCGGAACGGCGTAGTCACCCTGCCACCTCAAGAGGTAAGCTCAGCCAGAAGGACTAGGGTGGTGATTGTCCCCCTGTACTCGGCACTGGTGAGGCCGCACCTCAAATACTGTGTTCAGTTTTGGGCCCCTTGCTACAAGAAAGACATTGAGGTGCTGGAGTGTGTCCAGAGAAGGGCAACGAAGCTGGTGAGGGGTCTAGAGCACAAGTCCCATGAGGAGCAGCTGGGGGAACTGGGGTTGCTTAGCCTGGAGAAAAGGAGGCTGAGGGGAGACCTTATCGCTCTCTATAACTACCTGAAAGGAAGTTGCAGTGAGGTGGGGGTTGACCTTTTCTCCCAAGTAGCAAGTGATAGGACAAGAGGAAATGGCCTCAAGTTGCACCAGGGGAGGTTTAGGATGTATATTAGGAAAAATTTCTTCACTGGAGTGGTTGTCAAGCATTGGAACAGACTGCCCAGGGCAGTGGTGGAGTCACCATCTCTGGAGGTATTTAAAATTCATATAGATGTGGCACTTAGGGACACGGTTTTAGTGATGGACTCGGCAATTTCAGGTTAATGGTTGGGCTTGATCTTAAAGGTCCTTTCCAACCTAAAGGATTCTGTGATTCTATTAAGGTAAAAAATGCTGTTGAAGTTTTTCAGGTATTTTAAATAATATGTCCAACATGCAATATGTAAATTAAACTTCCATTTCTAGATTTGAGCTCCTTATGAAATGTACCAGTGTGAAAGCCCAGGGGGAAGAAATATCCTTGTTTGCCCGCAGAAAATGTACAACACTTGCTGTACCAGAGTCTTCCACATGTTACCATCATTCATCTCTGGAGGGACTGCTTAGAAAAATGAGATGTTGTTTAATCACCATGCATTGGGCTCTCATGATTTAATTTTGATAGTTCCTGACAGAAATTGTGATACCAGGAAAAGGAAATTTATTCCACTTCCCTTAATTATATTACTTCTGGAGAGAAAAAGACACTGTATTTTATTAACCCCACTGGGTAAAAAGAAAAAAGTTGCAAAAGCAACAATATTTTATTGGACATATATTATGATTTCATTTTTTATCCTAAAAGTATGGTTCAGCAAATAACAATGGCCTCTGGTGGAAAGTGAAGAAGTCTATAAATTTTTTTGGCATGAAAAGGATCCTCAAAATATCAGAACAGAGCAAGAATACAGTTTGAATTCCTAGTTATTAATCTCTTCATTCCAGCATAATTCTTTATTGGCCTCCTAAGACTGCTCTCAGATCAAAAGATGATGAAGTCCTTTGATGTGAGCAGTTTCACGCTCTGCACAGTCTCCTGATCTCCCTTTCTTGTGCTGACCAAGCTTCCCTGACTTATTCGTCCTTTCCTCAATTTCCTTCAATCTCTTCATCTTCCCATGAGAGGCCACTTCTTCCCAATATTCCTACTACTAAATCTAACTCCTTATCTTTACCTATTCTTCCTTCAAGAGGACAATGAATTCATCTATTCATACTTATGATTTTTCCCTCAATATCTGACTCACTAATGCATTTCCCTTGTCACTTTTCTTTCTCCTCATTCTCTTCATGGTAATTGCTCTAGCTTTTATTCTTCTGAACATTTTTTTCTTTTTTTTTTTTTTTTTTCCATCCCCTATGACTTGCTCTGTCTGTCATACTCAAGAATATAAGAATAGCTGTGCTAGATGATGATAAAGATCCACTTACATTAGTACTGAACAGAGGACAGTTCAAATATACAGTGTTAGTTCCTATGGTACTCTCCCAAATTCAGTAACTTTTAGCTCCAAATACTTGAGATGGGGTGCCTCTCTGTAAATCAGAATCTGTGTCCTTTTGCACAAAGGCTGCAGGACAGATGAAAGATTGTCCAAAATTAAATAGGTGGGGCTCTGTTTTTTTGGTTTGTTTTTGGGTTTTTTTTTGAGGGGGGGAATGCTTTGAGAATACAATATTCTCTTACTTTTCAGCTAGTTTTGGCACGTGGTAACATAAACACCTAAGTGTGTCATGTTAAATTGAAATTACTCTAACAAATTTTCATCCATATATTAATGCTATTATATTAGCAATAGAAAAGGAATATTTCTATTTAAAATAAGTGAAAAGTCCTTAGAAGGGAATCAAGAAAAGGGAAGGTAGAAAATCTGATGCATTTTCTGTCTGACTGTTTAGATATAGTCAGTTAAATCTGCCAAGTGGTTTGAAATGCAAGTCCATTAATATGAAAAGTTGCTTTATTCCCTTTGCTGTTCAATGGAAATGGTATTTTGCAAAGTTCTTTCTCAAAGTCTTTCAGGGCACATTTGTTTATAATTTTGGCAAGCATCTTCCAAATGGTGAGGCTAAATTAAAACACACACACTACAAGTAGAACAAAACCACGTAATAAAAACAATTTATGGTCCAGAAACATGGCCTCTTGTCACCCCACTCAGGAAGTTACGAAGACTTCCTGAATTTCTGGCTGAAACTTTTTATATTTGGCTGAATTTTCAAGTGTTCTTTAGGTAGAAATCTTCAGATTTGTATCATAGCAACTATTAATAAACTTTGCAAACTTAGTAAAGTCGGCCAGACAGCTGTGAATACACCTAGTGAATTGCAAATTGGTGCTGCCGAAATGATTTTGTTTGTGGTCTTCAAATGCTGTGAATGCAGTTAGTGTAATTTTTGAAAAACCTAAATAAAACCAGCAACCATTAATCTCTGCTCAAAACAGATCGAGGGCCCTGATTTCTCAGCCAGATTTCAGAATCAGACGGCCTTTAGGCATCTGAATTTTGCCTTTCACAATCTTAGTCACTAGACTGAAAGCATGCATAGATCTTAAAATAACCATAACACTTTAAACACATCAAAGGGACATAAGCAGATGAATAAGCCTCTCAAAGACAAGCTTCAGTGTGAGCTTCTGTCACTTAACCCGTATGATAAATGTGAGGATTCTTAGTTCTCTGTTATTACCTGGACTTAAGTTACCTGCGAGCATTTCTCGTTCACCGTCGGGTAGGAGCACGTGCACAGAAATGACAGCAGCTAACATAAGTTAATGTTCTCACTACTGTACCTGAGGGTAACTTCTTAGTCTACCTATTCCTTAATCATATCAGAAAAATGTACTGGAGTTTCTGAAGACGCTGAACCAAGGCTATCTTTCAATACCTCTCTTGGTTTTGTACCTTAGCCTTACATACCAAACTGCTGAAGACACAGCATTTTAAAAAACAGAAAAGGTAATTGCTCCTTTTCATCAAGACCACTCACCTCTGTAAGTCTACTTGAGATAGGCAGTCAGCTGCCACGGACAGCCCAGCATGCTGCAGTAGCACTGTGATTGAAGGTACAGGATTGCCATCAGGATCATGTACTTCACATATTGGCATCTCCTAGTGTGGTTAGATGAGCTCGTTTTGAGCTGGTAGCTGTAGGTGTTCATGAGTCTTCTTAGGAATATGAATTGGTGGTAAGGTAACAGTATATAAGTAGGATTGCCTATGAATACATTGGCAAACACACATGCAGAGTCACAGAGACAAATGACACAGCACAGTGCTGTGCTGTTTGGAGCGAGGCTGGTTTTGCTCAACAGGATGATGATGAATGCATAGAAGACCTTCTCTCCTGTGTAAGTTAGCATAAAATTCAAAGCATCTCAGAACTATTTCTGCTGGTGTGGAGATTGTTTTCTGAAAGTTTATTTTTCACCCAATTTTGGCACTCTGTGACAGTGAGGAGAGTTGACTACCTCTAGTCCTTGCCCAGACCCTTGCCCAAGTAGGGGTATTTACAGCATTCCTGGCAAAGCGTGTACAAAACCACATTTTCACAGTCAACAGAAGTAGGAAAGAAAAAGCAAAATCGATTCTGTCTATTATTAGGTGGGAGTTAGTCAAGTTTACTTGCAGAAGTCTCCGGCTCCTAAAAGTAACAGTATTTCTTACTCCAGTGTGGGCAGTTCCTGCCTTACAAGGATGGTTTGTGCCTCTGAAGGCAAAGTGAGCTGCGCAGGGGCTATCCAGACGTAAAGAACTGACTGCAGAAATAGCGCTCACTGCCCTTGTTGAAGAACTGGGCATTCACCCAATTAAGCCGGGGTACACAAAGCTATTTCAAAGTCCTCTCTGCTTAGGCATAAAAGGAACGTAAATTACATAACTATAATATTAAGATGGTAAAATGACTAATAGTCTGAATCAAACTGCAGACTGGCCACATAAACAGATGTATTGCTTTGACTTTTAAATAGAAGTGCACAGCAGCCTATGGAAATAGAAGCTTAATTTGATATTTTTTCAAACCTGAGAGAAAAAATGCTCTCAAACACAGATATTCTCCACTCTAAGTTGTTTGTTTCCCTGTTTTTCGTGTAATGTTATGTGTTTTCAGGTCTTTTTCAATGTCACTGATGACAGTATTTTTTAGATATTCCCTTTAAGAAAAATAATTGACAGACTATTAATAGTGAACCTTATTTTGTATCTTAAGTATTACATTTGTATTTTTGAGAAACCATTATCCTTTAATACAGAAGTAAGTCCAAGAGAAAGACCTCAGGAGGAAATTTCTACTCTGCCCCAAAGCAATGAGCTCTGCAGATACATAAATCTTTATCTAGGCTGAAAGGGCAGTATCAACCAATAACAAAAAATAAATTTGGTGTCCCTCGCCTTCATCCCTGTGTGCACAGTAGCCTGTTCTCAGCCAAACGTGTCAATTTATAGCACGTCGGGTCAGTCGGTGGTGGTGCCAGCAGTCTGCTTGCAGTTGGAGAACTGGAAGCGCGTCAGGGAGCGGATTGGAGCTCAGAGGCTCTGCCAGCCCGGCCCGGCCCTTTGCCACCCTCAAGCTGGTGACAAGCATTTCTAAATCCTCACATTGGCTTCAGTTTAGCCCTACCATGAAACGTGAGCATCACACAAGAGAGCCCACATGTATCTCCCGGTTTCATTGGAGCATTGGTCCAACTGCTCCAAACGGGAGGATTTTTTTAAAGCTTAAAGGATCATTGCAGTGTGGTTTTTTTCGTGTGCTTCCTTTCTCTTTGAAATGGGACTTCTGAGGTGTTTGTTTATGTAATCCCAGCTCCACTCTCTGTTATAGTGGTCTCCTGATATGCTGAGGAAAAGAATCAGTTCAGCTTCTACATTTATCTGGGATTTTTTTTGCTGCCTAAGGGCAGCTGTATTAGTTACCTGCAGTTCAAAAATCCTTCCAATATATGTGCTGATCTCAAACAGCGAATTAAACAGCACTACTGCCCTTTAAAGAACATTCACTATTTCAACAGAACAAATGTGCAGATGACTATATATACTTTTCAATAAAATTCTTCCTCTATTGGCAGCAAAACCCCTTTCTTACACTTAAACTCTATTTGTTTTATTGCTTGTTAGCTTAGTTTATAGAAGCTTGTACGGCATTTTTATTGCATCATGGTTTTATTGTATTTTTTTAATTGTGATATAATGTGCCAAATCCCTTGGCAAGGAGGAACTATATCATAGTTTTATAATGCAGTTTTTTCAGGAGCAAAGTCTATGAGGAAAGAAAGGTAAAAACTGGTCACCTATTTGGTCCAGCAACATAAGAGTGAAGGATCTGAGCTCAACATTTCCATCCGAACTTCTCTTTTGTCTTTTGAATTGGGAGAGTCTACAGCTAAAATTTTAGGTTTATATACAACAGTCCCCTGAAGTGTACACTGAAGACAAATAGTCTTTGTGGTTGTGTGGCAGAAGTTGTTTTCATACACAGAAAGCTGTAGCGATAGACAGATAGGCCTTGCAGTATCTTTTGTAATTGCTACAGGTAGCCTGGATATGCTTTTCTGATTTTCTATGCTATGCTTTTAAAGTTAGGAGACACCACACAGAAAAGCTGTGACGAGGAGCTAGATGAACCCTTGAATTTCTAGAGTAGCCTCTCTCTATGAATGAAGTAGAGGAAGAGACTCAAATCCAGGGATTACACTGTATTAATTATAAACTCATTCTTTTATCTTCTAATGCTGATTAACTTCAACAAAACTATTCTTGGATCTCTATCAGTGGACAGAGATCTGCAGCTGTGTAACAGTATAATTTTCCCCAAACCACTTCCATGTCATGTGCTCATTTTGCCATGTTAATAAAGGTAATGAAGCATGGTACACACTGACCAGTAGAGGAAAGAAATTACCTTTGTTTTATAGATCTTTTTTTTTTTTTTTTACCTAGCTACCTAAAAGATTTGGTGTTTAGCCTTAATAAATGGTGAATCTAATGAGTCTGCACCTCTCCTGCTGTGCCAGGAGGCTTCAGATACAATGACGCAGAGCCAGAAAAAGCAGGTTAAAACTCATTGCCAAGGAATGGTGTTCCATAGTTTTATTTCTGTTGCTGTTCTTGGGTTTGTTTTCCTTTTTTTTTTTCCCCATTGGAAATTATTTCTCATCCAAAGCTGGGTATTTGGTAAGCTAATATGCCCTGGATAAAATAATGCTGTTATTATTTTGACCATGGGGTTTTCCTTTCTTTTTTCCAGTCTATCCCCTCTTGTCTATTATAATTTCGTTTCTCACTATGACTCATCTTGTTCTGAAGACAGTAAGGCATTTGAAGGAAGAAACTATCTTTTTCTGTAAAACTTTACCAGCTCATTATCAGAGTCTCCAAGGAATAGTGTTGCAGAAATTATTAACAATACAGTATATTAAACAATATAAATGAAAATATGATTTCCAGATGAACTTTTTCTGCTTTGGACTGGAAGTTGAAATGAAAACTGACTTTGCAGTTTTTCTCTCAATGCTCCTATAGGAGTTTATCTGCAGTCTAACAGTATGTCAGCTTATTCCCCGGATTGAGCATCTCAGTGAAACCCTGAGCTTTGAGCAGTACCGTCTCCATCAACGAGCGTCGTGACATGTCAGAGACTGTTAAATAGTCTAGAAACTTTCTTATTGTTGTATTGGTGCTTGAATGGAGTCATGCAGGAAGAACCATCTGAATGATATCATGCTTTTAAGAATATAACCTATTTGTTGTGTTATGCCATCACTACTGTACCATGACCTTTTGCTTTATATATATGAAAAAAAAAATTGTGCAAAAACCCCTAACCTTATAGGGAATGTGAAGGGCAATTAAGACAAGAATAGCTACAGGACACAAGTCATAAATCATTTTTTTTACAACTGAACTCCTTTTTAATGTTACCTGCCATATGCATGGGATGCTCCAACCACTCACTGCCACTCATGGTACCGCACCCTAACTAAAAAGAGAAAATGTCATCAAATGTTCTAAATGCAGTTTCTAGAAAGTTTTACAAATATGCTCCTATATCCATAGATATGGGTGTCCTGGTGAACACATTTGTCGTTTTTATTGTTCAGGCTCACTTTATGCCACATCTTGCCTAAGTAACTTGTGGCTTTTCCTAATCAACGGTCAATGGAAAACTCATAATTTCCTTAGGGTATGTTGTAATTCAGCCTTCATCATCCAGGACAGATTTGGCACAGCTATTTTTAGAAGAAATAAAAGTCACTTGATTCCTGCTATTTTGGAAGTGCAACAGCCATCAGCAGACAGAAACCTCTCTTTTTCATCCAGAAGATAAAAGTAGGTCAAGCAGCCTTTTTTTCATGCAGGCAACATTCAGTAGTTCAGCCTGGGGTGAGGGTTTGGCTGACACTTGCCTCTCTCCAGGCTTTAAGCAAAAGCCAGTGGAGTTTTGTTGACACTGTTTTTCTCACAGTCCTGTAATGCCTCCTCACTAATTAATGCACTTGTTCTTCCCGCAGCAAAATGCACATTCTAGAAAAACTCTCTTCATGTCAGTTGTGTTGCTGACATATCTCTCTCTATGATAATGTTCCAAGGGATTTGCATACTCAAGGTACCAAATGGTTCGGCGTTTCATTCCAGGCTGCCTCACAGCTAAACGAATTGCTCAATTTTGTCACTGAGGTCAGGGTGAATGTACTACCAGTCTGCCTGATCATTTAAAGGGCTCCATTGCATCTGACTCCCTGGACCGCCGCTTTTGGCCAGGCACAGCTTTAGGAGACCTCCACTCATGCATTTAGTCTTTAGTAGGGGCTGCACTCCAAAGGATTCAGCAGCAGTGGCTTTTTCCTCTCCTAGAATGCTTTTTGTCCACTGCTGAAAAAAAAATTTATGCAGAATATAGTGTGTTTCCTGGTGTTGGTAAAACCAGAAAATATTTATCTATTCCTAGTTATTTGGGTTTCATTTTTTTATTGTTCTTGTAATATTTTAAGGTAACAGTTAAAAGTCTGGCAATTTTGCTTATTCTTCTGTGGAAAAATTTCAAAACTGTTAAATTTTGCCCAAAATAAATTTATTCTAAAGGCAATCTGGTTTTATTTAAAAAGCCCAGTTGTGGTGGAAATGTTATGAAATTCTGCTCAGCTGTCAAGATGTCAATCTCACATCACAAATGTGAGATCACAGTTTTGCAGCATCCAGGATAAACAACCAGTTCAGGCTAATGAGTTCCAAACCAAACTAATACTGAACTTTAGCACTGTAACTTTTTTTGGAAGAGTGAGATATAGTAAGGAATGGATGGATTGTATTACATTGCCAATACTGTATACTGTAATCCGTAGCTACTGAAAGCACTCCCATATGACACTGTATTATAAATAAACCAGAAATAGTTTTTTGTCTGAAATTTTCCTTTGAAAAAGAAGAAAGAAAAAGCAGTGCAAGAGATTTCTTCCCTCCCCCCCGCCCCCATTTATTTGTATGTAACAAAATATCCTAAGGAAAAAAATATTGATTTTTTTTTTCACTTGCTTATTTGATACACAAAGCAGTTAAAAAAAATCCTACATCCATTTACTGTTGGGACGTTTCCAGTCTTCTGTGATGTTGTTGGAAGTAGGGAAGTGTAAAATGGAAGCTTCTGTACTAGCAACTCTACCACTTGACACAGAAATAAAAGCCTTTTACAGGGAATCCATTTGTATTCACTCTGGATTTCAAAATTATTTCCATCCACTGACAGCTTTGGAATCTGTGTACTTGTAAACGCAAGATGTGCAGATGTGAGGAGAGCCTGCCAAGAGTCTGGAAAAGCAGCAGAAGCTGGTGTTGTCTGGTTTGATCAGGAAGGGGTTGACAGTCAGACAGTGAAAAGATCCATTTTGTGTGACAAGAAATATTTCCATATATAGAGCATTGATATGTGTGATCCTTATTCTTTTTGAAACTTGAACGCAAGTGTGCCCACGAGGATTTGTCTGTGTGTTTAGAATGGAAAGAGACACTGTGGCCTGGAAGATCAGCAAAGAGGATGTCAAGGGAGCTGGAATAATAAATACATTGATGTTGGAATTATTGCTTTGTTTCTTCATTCATATTCCACTTTATATAAATACGGTGAGTTTTTAACTATGGAAAGTAGGGAACTAATCTATTCTGTTTGGAAAGTATTTAGCATAGTGGGGAGACGTTGCTTCAGTTCAGCTCCAGGGACAAACTGGAGCCATTAGTTTTGCACTTGGTTCAGTTCGAATACATAAGTACTAGAAATACTTGCCAATAAGTCATTCGGTGTACATTTGTTAAACAAGAAGTCTGAAAATAAATATGCTACTTAGGATACTTAATGCTTAGTCTTTTTCTGTATTCTTACAGGTAGGGACATTACTGATTTGGAAACGTTAAAAAAATTCTTACTTTCATTAGCTGTTTACTTGTTAAATTTTCTGATCTGAAGCTTTGGGTATTATTTTAGTTCTACCTGTGTGCAAATGGAGCTACCTATAAAATGGATGACTTTAAAAAAGAGCCTGTTGGGTTTTTTTACTCTCGATGACTTTTAGCACACATTTAAATGACAAAAGAGTGAGAACATAATGAGAAAAATATGGTCTATTGCTATATTACTTAATATAAGTTAACTGCGCACAGTGACTCTCATCAGCCAGTAAAGGCAGCCAGGGCTGCCACTGGTATGCAACATATCTGAGGAGACGAAAGTATGGCAGGAAGTTGTGTAACTGGTATCACACAGTATTCCTTCTGCAGAGCTCAGCTGCTGAGCCTGATGGGCAGAGCCTGTGCCTAGAAGAATGGCAAGTGGAAACTCTGAGGAAGGTGAAGGCTGGAGCAGGTGCCGAGGTAACGAAGGCAAACTTTAGCATAGGAAGTTCCATCTTAACATGAGGAGGAACTTCTTTCCTTTGAGGGTGGCAGAGCAGTGGCACAGGCTGCCCAGAGAGGTTGTGGAGACACTCCCACTCTGGAGACATTCAAAACCCTCCTGGATGCCGTCCTGTGCAACTGCTGTAGGTGACCCTGCTGTGGCAGGGGGGTTGGACTGGATGATCTCCAGAGGTCCCTTCCAACCCTGACCATTCTGTGAGTCTGTGATTCTGTGACACGTGAACGTTTGCGGCTCCAGAACAGGTTCACTGCCCTTAAAGCTGAGGGGGAGCTGGGTGTGCTTGCAAGCAGAGCATCTAGGTCAGCTTACCCTGAGCCATGAAGGAGCAACAGGAGGAAGCGGCGACCGATAGTAGTGAGGAACTCCTGGCTGCAGGGGACAGAGGCACCTGACCTGACCTGTCATATAGAGAAGTTTGCTGCTTCCCAGGGTCTCAGATGCAGGATGTTGCAAAGAAACTGACAAAGCTTGACCAACCCTTTGACTATTACCCCCAATATTCTTCCATGCGGTCACCAATTGATACTGGAGAGTATCAATCTTGACTACAGAACTCTGGGGCGTGGGGGCCCAGATGGTGTTTGCCTCCATCCTGCCATTGAGGGAAAAGGGTGTGAGGAAGAGAGGACTGAGACTGTATTTCAACAATTGTTGGCATACCTGGTTTTAGTTTCTATTACCATGGTTCCCTGTTTGAGAGTTTATGTCTTTTTGGGCAGAGATGGGATCCACCTCACTAGGCAGAGTAAAAGCATCTTTCCCAGTAGGATGACTGACCAGGTAAGAAGGGCTTTAATCTAGGAATGGTGTGGGAGGGAGAGAATTACCAGCAGCCCTGTGAGGGATCGATGGACAAGCTTAACAAGAAAAGGGACTGGGGTGATGTGAACAAAAGGTAACACAAAATCAAACAAAATCAACAGGGCTTAAGTGGGGTCAACTCAAACATTTGCAAGCAAGAAAAGAAGTGCCTAGAAGGCACCATTGTGGGGAAACCCCCAGGCCCTTTCTAGGAAATCATCATGCTGGGGTGCGTCTCTAAAGTGCCTGTACACTAACACATGAAGAACGGGGAGTAAACAAGGAATTCAAGATCTGTGTGCAGTTGCATGGCTACGATCTGGTTGGGATCATGAAGACATGGTAGAATGGGTTGCACGACTGGAGTGCTGCAACTGAGGGGTACAGGCCCTTTAGGAAGGACAGGTTGGTAGGAAAAAGAGGTGGAGTTGCCTTTTGTGTGAGAGAACAGCTGAAATGCCTGGAGCTCTTGGGTAAGGATTAAAGAGCAGATCAATGCGTGACCTTCTAGTGGGTATCTACTATAGGCCACCTGACCAGGAAGAGAAAGTAGAAGAGACAGGTATAAATAGCGGTGGTTCAGAATGGTTGAGCGTTGATGAAAACCAGAGTGACATAAATTTTTCTCACATCTCACAGATAACCTATGATATTATAGATTAAATGCTCACACTGTACAACCAATCTCTATCCACTTTTTTTCCAGTATTTGTCATTTTTTAAATTCATGCTTTTGCTTAATATGACTGAATTCCAATTTCAGTCTCCCGAAAATTAATAGAAACGTTGACATACATTCCTTATGTGTAAAATATAATGAAAAAGTTATGGTGGGCTAAGGAAGAATGTATGTATATATTATTTTTAGACTTTCATGGTTTTATATCAGCAGCGTGTCCTTACAACAGTCCCATTGTACAGCTATAATATACCATAACACTGATTGGAACACTGTTTTTTTATAACACTTGTGAAGATTAACTATGTAATATGTAAGATTTTTAAACAAAAGAATGGATAGTATAATCATTTAAATAATTGCTTTCTTTGGTAGGTTGAGGATGTGCATACCTACAAAGCAAAGGAAATAAACATTCATATTTAATTTTTTGTGTAAAAGTGACATTAAATAATACACGTAACATTAAAAATTTAATTTTATAGAAGAATAAACATTTTAGTATGAAAATACTCTTGCACCCTGTTTAATATCTAAGTGGAGATTAATGAAAAGGTCCAGGTTTTGCCTGCAGTGATTAGAAGGATGGGCTTAAAGCCCATTTACGTAGACAGATCTTCAGCTAGTTCTTGATCATGTCATCTACAAATTCACTGATACAAGGAGGTTCTATAATTTTCAAGTGAAAGTATCTCCCCAAGGCTTATATATTTTTATGTAAAAATATATATATATATATATTTACATTTGACTACACACATACACATATAAATCAATAATTATGTGTATAATTTTATATACGTAATTTTAAAGGTACATAAAAAGTCATAAGGTGGTCTAATCGTACTCGGTCGCTGACCTCTTTTAATGCTGTCATATTCAGTTACGTGCACACATTTTCACATAGACAGTTTGTGCATGAAAAGCAGATGTTTTTCTATTTGCTTTATCGTATGGCTAAGTAAACAGGTAGGCCAAGTTTCCAAACATTAGTGCCAGGTAGGCTTTTAGTTTGGTTATCAGCAGACACTGGTGATTTAAACCTGAGGCAGACTGTGCTTTCCTCCTGGACTTCCCAGGCATGGCTCTGCAGAAGTACTTAGTATACCTGTAAGTAAGCTTAGAAGTCTGTGGTGGTTCAATGATTTTTATATTTTTAACTCATATAAAATTGAATCAGTAATTAGAAATAAAAATTCACGTATTGTGGTTGAACAATTCCCTTTGGCCCATATCTTCAAATTAGGATAACTTTGTATCTCGGTGTTTGGTGATCCAAAATTTTTCCTTTGACATCGTATGTTCTTGTGCTTAGGAACATGCAGACCTTCAAGGATTAGCAACATGGGCAATCTTATCTTCATTTCATCATCAGTAACAGCATCCAATTCACAAAGTTTTTATGATGACAGCCGTATTAAACTATATCAGAGCGACAGATCCCAATGAGATAACTGAAATAGCTTTCAATCTATGAAAAAATGCCATACCTAGATCACATAATGCATAATTATTACTGTTTTGTTCAAAATGTCTCTTTTTCCTGCTTTTTGTCACTGTGTAATTACTGCATTTCATTTTATATTCGGCCTTTCCCTGGCAGGTATTACACATGCTGTAAACATACACCTGTGAATGGCACCGTAGTAGCCAAATTAATCCTAACGGGGAAATTTGCCACATGTGTGTCTCATTGATTCAGCTGCTCTACCCACACAGTTAAGTTGATTGTGTTGGACTGATGTATTCAACTATGAACTGTTCAAGGTAAAGACTGTGGTCCTACAGAGTGACACACATGGTGCTAGAAAAGACCATCTAGATCATCAGGTCCTATGGCTTGTTTTTAGAGTCCAGCAAGTCATCTACATATCTCATATGGACACACAGAGTCTTGTGTCGAGTAATTTCTCCCGTGAAATCTTACTTCTGATTTGAGACGTGGGAACCATTTTAGTTAAAGCACTAAGAAATTTTAACATTGATCCAAAATAGAAAGAGTGAATGTAGAGCCTCTAACTTCGAGATATATTTTGTTCAAATTGCTAAAGACCCTACAACATACAAAATTAACAGTGTGTACAAAAAACTCAGAACAAAACCATGCTCCCAAATCCATAAATATAGAGAAAGCACTGTCTTCTGAGACTTGATACAAGATGACTTTCCTGTTTATTTCAGCACTACTTTTGGTGGGGACTTTTCCACAAGAAAATACAGGAATATAGATTCTGTTTCATCTGCATCACATATATGTATAATTTTCCATTTGTAGAGAAGAATGACATAATTTATCTGGTATTATTTCGTGTTAATACTGTCCCACTACATTTTTTCATCATCTATCTTATAGTTTTAATCCTTTCAAACTTAAAATGTCTATATACACTGAGCACAGTGTCTATAAACATTGGATTGAGGGACTTTTCTCTTGGCAGCTGAAAAGAAGAGAGAGATTAAAGGGGTAGCCATGTTGCTGGCAAGCCACTCACATTTATCATCATCCTGGGCTGACATTGTGGAGGAGAGTCTCAATACATATTTAATTAAGCTTCTTGTTCTTCCTCAAATGAGAGCTTAGGATATAGGGGAAAGTAAGATGAAATGTGTGCTGCAACAGAATTTAACATAATGCATCTATGACTCTCAGTTTTGGAAGGACTCCAGATCCAAATAATTGGCAGCTAAAAAATATAGCGGGGGGGGGGAGGGAGATTATTCTGTTTACCAAAAGGCTGTTTTATTTTACTGGGATCTGGAGTTATCTTCTATTGCTTTTACTTTGGTAGAATTAGAATCAGAAATAAACTTGAATTTGATGTCTTCAAAGGAAGTGAGTGAAACTAAATTAGAATCTTCATAAAATTATAGTAGCACCCAGATGGGTAAGAGAGAGTTATCGCTCTGTGAATGGAAGAGCTCCTTCCTGAACATTGCACCATCTCCCAAACTTTCTAGAACTGAAACAAAACATATAATAAAAACGGGGATTTTTGGCTGTTTCAATGTAAATACAAAAATGTTGTGAGTTATTCCCAATTACCACCAAAAAGGCAACATAATGGAACTGTGTTTATGTTATATCTAAATACAGCAAATACCACTTTACCCTGAATGTATTTTACCTATAATAATATTTTTTGCTGTTCAACACCTTGAATTCAAGATTTTCAAGAATCTGCTGAGTGTTAAATAAGTTTTTTACATATTTTTGACACATATTTTCAAAATTGCTTTTCCAGAAATTAGAGTTCTGAGTCTATTCTGCACTAACCTACATCCTGAATATAGAGCTAAGCCTATCTGCAAGTTGCTAGCGTCTGCTTCAGTATAAACTATGGAACCTTGACTTTCCCTTTCTGTGTTGGAGTTGTTTTTTCATTTTCAAATATCCCCAAAATTAATGCTATAACAGAGTTAGCGAACACTTTGACATCTCCTGCCCATCTCCCAGATGGCAAGCGCAAAGTCACTGGTTTCTGTAAAGCATTTATGTGCTTATGTATGGCAATGGATGCTTATCATTAGGTGTATGTGTGACCACTTTTTCCTCTTCCTTGAGCCCAATACAGATGATTTTTTCCCATTACCCATAGAAGGAGCCAGGCTTTGTACTGACCTGGCAGTGCAGGGTCTCAGGACTTGTCTGCAGTTGCTTCAGCCTGAGCTGGTTGGGGCTTGGTTTAATGTTGTGCAGTGGTCAGTGGCTGCTGCCTGACCTGTTTTAGCCTGAGCCCTGGGAATACCCTGTGCGGTTAAGTCCCAACAGCCCCAGGGAACCACTGCTCCACAAACAACAGCCCCTTGGGGTAACAGGGCTGGGGGCGGCTGGGGGCAACTTTCAAACTTCAGCCTGGAACCAATGAAAAGAAAAGAAAGTGTGACATGAGAACAGAAATATGACCACAAGCAGACCCCACGATTAAAGAGAGAGAAAACATTGGCATCAGCATCACATTTCTCCTAGTAAGAGGAGAAAGAAGCCTCCACCATTGACTTAATACAGAGCAGAGAGAGCAGGGCACTGTCAGCTCATCACAACCCCTTTCCCCTCTCTCAAGGGGAAGCCCTTCTCGAGGAGGGACTAAGTGTTAATTTTCAGATCCCGAGGGATGTTTCTTAGATGTGATCACCATGTCAAAGAACAAGAATATTTACTAGGAGTGTCTAAGTGTTTTTTGGAATAACAATTTTATCTGTACTGATAGCGAAGCTTTTCTGTATTAAATAGTCTGGACTATTAAGATGTTAAAACATTATTTGGACTAACAGAAATTTCCTGTTTCTGTGTACAAGATGTATTTATTTTTTCTTTTAGAAGATTTTGAAGTGTAAGTACCTTTTTTCCCTACTTTTCCTATGTAAACAGCATAGAATCATAAAATCATAGAATGGTTTAGGTTGGAAGGGACCTTGAAGATCATCGAGTTCCAACCCCCCTGCCACAGGCAGGGACACCTCCCACCAGCCCAGGTTGCCCAAGGCCACGTCCAGCCTGGCCTTGAACACCTCCAGGGACGGGGCTTCAACAACTTCTCTGGGCAACCTGGGCCAGTGCCTCACCACCCTTAAAGTGAAAAACTCCTTCCTAATGTTTGATCTAAACCTGCCCTCTCCCAGCTTAAAGCCATTCCCTCTCGTCCTATCACTACATGCCCGTGTAAAAAGTCCTTCCCCAGCTCTCCTGTAGGCCCCCTTTAGGTACTGGAAGGCCGCAATAAGATGTCCCCGGAGCCTTCTCTTCTCCAGGCTGAACAGCCCCAACTCTCTCAGCCTCTCCTCATAGGAGAGGTGCTCCATCCCAGCAGAAAGAAATTTTTTATGTTAAAAGCCATATGGTTTGTGATCACCTTAGATAAGTTTGATTGAGTTGAAGCGTGTTCTCATTCGAGGTTAGTCTGTAGCTTGTACATTCTTTTATGCTTTTGAATCCTCTGATACTAAGAAAAGTAACGAATCTGGGTCTCAGATTAATTATTCCCCAGGAAGTTTTGAATGAAACCAATGAAACTGCTGTGACTCAAAGAAAACACAAAGCTTATTCATGGTCTGATCATGACTACTGGATTGTAGCTACCATGAATTTAGGTGCCATTTTGTCCTTTTCCAGCTGATTTGTGAATTTTGATGGAGCTCAGGCAAGAACCAAGTGCCTAGGTGCTCACACGGATTGCATGTGTATATACTTGTATTTAGGTAGCTATGGCACTTGCATTCAGGAGACTGTTCAAGTATTTATATTTAGCTATAAAAATTCATTGCTTAGAAACAGAGGCAGTAGTTAATTTGTGCACTCTTAGGCTCAGCATTAGAGAACAGGCTTTCTAACTCACTCGATGACCAATATCGTGTAAAAACCCTTACTTTTAATACTTAAAACATAGAAATGAACATTAAACAGCATGTTCATATAAAATGTGATGTCTAATTTTCACTTGTGAGAAGAAGCTAGCATCACAATTTTGGGATATCTTTAAAAAAAAAAATGTGTATTTGCTGTGCATGTATATATACATGCATGTGTGCAGATACATGTGTACGTATACATGCATGATTTGGTTTCTTAAAATAGCCGCTTTGATATGTATGGTAAGCAGCTTAGTGGTAATGAGACAAAAAATTGATCCTCATACAGCCCTAGAGATGTTCACTGACAAGCATATAACCTTGCAAAACCAAATCACAATTTAATGTTGTTGAAATTTTTTGAAAATTAATTTTTGTGAGAAAATTATATTTTGTTTGGAAAAGGTTTCTCGTGTATCTATAATAGTACCTGCAGACAGAGAAAGAAAGACTGCAGAGTAGCCAGCAGTTAGTGTGCTCATTATGTGGACATCAAATGTCTTTGCTCTGCCCTAGAGGGTACTCACAATTACCTGAACTTAGCTCAGAAGCTGGAAACAACAGGGGTGGCAGAGAAGGCTATGGAATTTAATGTATCCTTGTTCCCAACAAGAATTTATTACATTATATGTTTCCCACAGAATAAGAACTAAAATGTCCACCATTTTGCTAAGTGCCTTACCTGATTCTTTTGGGGGGAGAAAACCACAATGAAACACTTCACTTCTTCCGCCAGTTTAAGGGCAGAGCTGAGTTACTAAACATGCATTTGCACTCTATGCGGTGGGAAAGATTGTTTTGTGGCTTTGTGTTGGCAATGGGAATAATACAGAAAAGAACAAGGACAAAAGGAAAAGGAATAAAGGAGAGAA
Source organism: Pluvialis apricaria (assembly GCA_017639485.1). Lineage (NCBI taxonomy): Eukaryota > Metazoa > Chordata > Aves > Charadriiformes > Charadriidae > Pluvialis > Pluvialis apricaria. The sequence goes on from CM030010.1 coordinate 7,700,660, forward strand.
AGTGCATCAAAGCAGCGATCAGCCAATATTCTAGGTGCCGCTTCATTGTTGTGTGACCCTGTATGAATAAGCACACTGTCAGCTCCTCAGATCAAATCAAATAACCTTTCTGCTTTGCCACTGTGAAAGGTATTCAGTAACATTGTCATGGTAATTGCCAGAGTGCAGCACCATCAATTCCCACCTCATCAGGGGCTAATCTACTTGCTTCTAAATTGTGAACACGCAAACTCCAAGGCATATAAAAGCACTTGTTGATAGAAAAGAAAGTAGTGATATGCAAGAAGGAACAGTAAGGTTTTCATATTCTTGCAAAAGCTTTTTATAACAAGCAAGCCTTTAGTTAATATGTCCTCTAACTCAGCTAATAAAACTCCTGTCTATCTTAGGACAACCATAAACAATTCTCATGATCATTTTGGTTTTGAATGATGCCTTTTTTCAAGAACTTGCCGCTTCATGAGCTAGACACTTCTGATAGTTGTTCATCATATCATAGCCTTTCAGAACAATGAGTTTAGACAATGAAGCCCAATTTATCATCATCTCACATACATGAATTTCTTACATGGCCGTGGACTTCTAATATATTAATCTGACTCCAGCCAGTTTGGAGTTGCACACACCCACAAAGGTCTAATGTGTCCACAGGCAAAAAGCAGCAGTAAATGTAAATGACCAGGAGTAAATTTAAAACAGAGGCAGAGATCATTCAATCCATCCTGTAATTACCAGATTTTCCCTGATATTATTATCTCATCCTTTTGAACTGTAACAAAAACACACTTTGCAGAAGTGTGAGAACATAAAATTTTATTTTTAAACTTCTAGTGCTATCTGAACCGGCGGTTGGATTTCAATTCCCTACAAGACTCAATCACTTTTTAATTACGTTCTTTTTCTCCATAATATGCTCATTTCCTGATACATATTGCATCAGCTTAAGATGTGATTCTGCACGCTCTGGGAAAACCAGATATATAACAAAAAATGTTTGGCTTTTTTGTTGTACTCGTGACATTTTATGCTTGTGTGACTGGTTTTTTCTTTGTTGTTATTTCCTGGTTTATATATAAACATAGATAAAATTAGTCAAGTAGCTTAAAATCAAGCCAGAAGACTGACTACTGAAATAGAAATTCTTAAATTCCCTATATGATTTCCCATCAATAGACGATTATGATGATATAGTTTTAGGTGTCAACAGCAAGCATAGTCATATTCTAAATCTTTTTATTCAAGATTATTGTTAACTGCATTAAGTTCAATTACACTTAAGCATGTGCTAAGTACTAAGTTTAGAAAGCATTGCTGAACTGGGAACTTACTGAACAGATAACTTTCCAAAAAGGTTCTTTAAACTAGGAAGAAGAGAGAGGAAATGATGCCCTATATTGTGTAGCTAATACAGGTATTTGTAGATATCAAACTAATATTTCTGTAATAAAGATTTAAAAAAGGACATATGATGAGAAATGAGACATAGCAAAGGATATCATTATATTGATTTATATAAAAATATATTATCTTAGTTTATATAAATATTTATTAACTTAGTTTTTGTATTTATAACTTAGACATTTAAGTCTTCCTGCATAGGCAATGGAAACAATTAGGTAAAACTTAGAAGACATTCATCCCATCGTAAAAGAAATATATCAGATGAACTGCCTATAACATGACCCTGACTACAACTGGTGCTTAGTTCTTCGGTGGGTTTCTGTAGAGTAGACATATTAACTGGACAGTCTGAATTCTACGCTTCCAGTAGGATTGAGAAAGACAGAAAAGCACGTCCTGGAGAAGCAGAAATCTGAACACCCATTCTATGTTCAGGTCCCTGTGAAAAATAAGGTCCATTGTTCCCTTTTATATCTCTGTTTCAATGTCTAACATTATTATTTAAAAACTGGCTTTGGGAGAAAAATACTGCAAAATAGCAGGTGATGTGTTAGAAGATGACTCCCTGTATTCAAAAAAGAATTCAGAAATGAAGCCAGGTGAAGATCAGGTCATAAACCTTTGTTTTTCTGTGCTAGAGTTTTACTAATTTTTAGGCTACATATATGAAAAAAAATGTAAGAAGTTCTATATATATTGGTCTGAAAAACGTATTACCTCTCCCTATAATTATGGCAACTCTAAGGAATAAGGAACACAGAAAAGGTCTGATCCAAAGGACACAAAAAGAAAATTTTAAGGGTAAATTTTACAAGGTTGGAATTCAATATTGAAAAAAACCCCCAGAATTAACAGGAGAGTTTGTACAAAAAAAGCCCTCAAAACTGCCATATTTTTCACTGCATTGGTTCAGAAGCTGGGGAATGGCCAAAATCTTTCTTCCTTTTGTACTTCTTAATTCTGGAAAACAACTTGTCTGATATTGAAGGGACAAGTAAGCAATGGAATCTGTCTGGACTAGTAATTATCAATAGTGTTAGTATCCTTCAAGGATGAAGGAAAGTAGTGTCAAGAGTACAGGTAAGAATGCATACTTTTCTATTCCAAAGTAAGGAATTAAGTCAAAGAATTGGATAGTTGCTGTGGAGTCTAATTTTTCTTTAAACAAAATTCCTCAGTAGGCTTCAAGGAATTTAGATCAGTCACTAGGAGTCAATAAGTAAAACGTTATCGTCAGCCAGAACGTCCCAGGACTGCTGACAAATGTTGTCTTTTCTCATCCCTTCAATAATCAAGCTTCCCGTTTGCTTCCATTTGGAAGTATGTGTCAATCTCTGTGATTTCATGCGCCATTAGCTGAATTGATAGATCTTATTGAAACCCACAGAAATACTGTAATGTTTGGTGTTTTCCCTATCAAGATGTTCATGCATTTAGTTTGTGAGTTAGGTGAGCATTTAAATTAATATTTTTAGTTTTCTAGAATTTTAATTTGGAATCCTTGTGTTTCCCATTTTCTGAAGTTATGTTAAAATACATTCAAGCTTTTCCTTTAAATTAAACTCTATTATCCTACTAAGAGCATCATAAAAGTATTTTTAAATTTTGTACAGAATTCTGCCACTACATCTTAGATTTTTTTTAATTTGAGAATATATTATTCATAATTATCTATAATTTGCACAGTGATCTCAGAGTTGGCAATAGGCTTCCTTTCAGAAAACTGGTTCAGAGGTGTCCCATTTTTCTGTAACCTTGCTCCCTCAGGCTCTGATATCTGTAATTTATGCCCTAGTTTGGTGCCACATGGCTCTGTGACCTTGACTCAGTTTTACTAATAGATGTTAACTTGTGAGAAAGTCTGTGAAAGGAAGATATGCAAAACAAGTAAAAGCACAGACAGAAGTACAATTGCTGAGATAGTATTAGCAATTCAAGGATTCACAAGGAGAAATACTGATGTGAAACTTTACGAAAAACCCAAGGAAAAAGTCAGAGAATCAGCAGACGAGGTCAGAGACCCTGACTTTCTCACCTGAATCTGGCTGTCTGATCTGCAGACACTCAATAGGGATGGTGAACCTATTAATGCTTATCTTAGGAGTTTGCTAGTCCTTGTGATTTAACGCCTGTGTTGGCCAATAAATATCTTTGCACTCTTCAGTTGTGTATATTCTGTTTACAGAGTGCCCTTCAGAATGGGACAAACTGTCTGAAGAAGGTGATTTGGAAAGGAAAGATTACAGTTACCGTATAATTACTGCGTACATCTTAAAATATTACAAATGTCAACGATATCACATTTCAGAAACAAATATCTGAGTTACCTTTAGGTAACAAGCTAACTAACTTTTTGCCAGCAGTGGTATCTCAATCACATGGATACAGAAATAAGGTGTTTCTCTTCCAAAAACTTCTTCCAAGTCCAAGTTGAGGTATATTACGTTTACAAACAGGAAGGTTTGATATATTGGTCTCATTACTGAAGTCTGATTTCATACTAATACTAAGGTCATCGCTCAAAATGTGCTATTCTTCCACTGACATCCAACATTTTAGATCTGAATTTCCAATGATGCTGAAAGTAAGGGAGAAAATCTGGAATCAGAGAGAAACAAAATCATTGCAATAACAGGTTTGTTATTTGAATGTATCTATAATTGCAGGTTAGGTCCAGATATACTTAAGGGTCTAGACCCTCAATTTAGATGTTGGGGAAGAAAAACAAATTTCTTTTTTAAAACTCTTAGTAACAATAAAATAAAAATAAAAAGCATTGTACCATAATGAAGAATCAGACCATGGAAAGCCAAAGTAAAAGCTGGCTTACAGTTGTATCGCTTTACTAAATTATATAAACAACAAACATGACCCAAATCACTTTGTACAGCCAAATATAGTTTCTCTACTGGAAGTCCTAGAGTGCACTTAACTCAAAAAATGAAAACTCTCTTGCTAAATTAAACAAACCAAAATGGAAATGAGAAGTTTTTTTATAATTATATACATTTCCAAGGACAGTCCATAAAACTCTGCATGTCTTTTATTATGTCTGAGCACAGGCAACAGATATCTTACATCTTCTTCAGGTCAACCGGTTAATTAGAGGCATTAAATCATTTTGTAATTTTATGGTCACAAATGTATCCTGCTAGAAATGTTATTGTCATGTCCATTTCTCTCCTCTTTGCACCTGCATAAAGTACACAGCCAGCCTTGAAACCCCTGAGAACTGGTGAAGCCTGCACTTGGTAGCCTCTTCTCTAAGTGAAGTATTGACTATAATAACAATGTAAAGTAATCAAAATATTTTAGGTAAAACTGTAAGTGATTACTCTGAATGTTCAATCAGGCCTTCTAGGCCCCACAATCAGAGTCAATTACAACACCTAAGTTTACAAGACAACAGCAGCTATTGGCAGGTTAAAAAAAGGTAGAAAATCACAGCTATTGTTATATCACCATAACTATCAAAATGCATTTTCTTGTCTTTTCTATTTGAATTCTCCAGAAAAAAAAAGAATTTCTTTCTTCTGGAATGAAGAGATCTATTTACTTTGATTGGATATATGTGTATTAAAAAAATTATTTCCCATCTTAATCAGAAATTCAAATCCTGTGTTTATGAAGCGCCGTGTGATTTCTTCCCAGGAACTGCAGCAAGGAGACAATTTTTTAAACCCAATTATTTTTTTAAATGATTTGCAGCAGATGCTTTACACTCTTTCCTATGTCTGATGAGCCTAGCAGCTTACATGAAACTGATAGCTCTGCTGTCTTTCAAGACTCTCTGCAGGTAAGAGTATAATATTTCCCCTAATTACTAGTGATGTATGATAACTCATACTGTAGATTTTCAGGGTTTTGACATACCGAAACATAGAGTAATGACTACAGTGCACTTAAAGGGCTCTGTACTCCCTTTTCAATAAGGTCAGGTAGTTTTCTTAATCACTTTTGTCAGCTGTGTTAACCTTCAAAAACTACTTCTGTTTAGTGGAGTTAGGACAGTTAAACCTGTAAAGGCTAATTTATTCTCTGATTTTTCTCCTGCTTTTAGGCAATTAGAATTTTGGTTTGTTTTGCTAAGCTACATCAATTTAAACTGAGCATGAGATTGACCTATTTAATATTACTGGAGTGTTGATGTGACCCCTCAGAATGAAAAGTTTTCCTTTTCCAAGTACTGAGCAGCAGGTAGAAATTAAACCAACTACAAGGCAAAACAAATGACAAATTAGGGAAAAAACAGGATTTGAAAGTGTAAACTAAGGAATTGGAACCAGCACACAAACACCTTTAGAATAGTCCTGATGTTTTATAGAGCCTGAGGAATTGCTGGATACTACCCACATTGCCTCAATTACCTTTGCCTGGGTATGTGAGATATCAAGGAATAAAATTAAGCTTTATAGTCAGTGGAATTATACCACACAGCTCCGTTCTCCTGGAGCAGCACCAGCCAGTATACTGTTAGCAGAAAGCTGGTAGGTGGTTTTGTGACTTCATAGGGGCTGGTGCAAACAACGCACAAAAGAAAAGAGCTGGGCTGGCAAGGGAGTGAAGTTTCAAAAGGAAATCCTGGAGATGAAAGAAAAAATGTTGCTATAGGTCACTGCAGTGAAAGTGGGCACGTGGCAAAGTCTGCTCCTTGTGGCAGCAGGAGACCCTGTGAAGGATGTGGCTCCAAAAAAAAAAGTAGTAAAATGACTAAATAATAAAGATATGGAATGGAATGGAATGGAATGGAATGGAATGGAATGGAATGGAATGGGTAGAACAGAATGGAACACAATGGAATGGAATAGAATATTTCGGTTGGAAGGGACCTACAATGATCATCTAGTCTAACTCCCTGACTGCTTCAGGGCTGACCAAAAGTTAAATCAAATTATTAAGGGCATTACCCAAATGCATCTTAAACACTGACAGGCATGGGGCATCAACCACCTGTCTAGGAAACTTGGGCCAGTGTTTGACCACCCTCTCGGTAAAGAAATGTTTCCTAATGTCCAGTCTAAACCTCCCCTGGCGCAGCTTTGAACCATTCCTATGCATGCTGTCACTGGATACCAGGGAGAAGAGCCGAGCACCTCCCTCTTCACTTCCTCTCCTCAGGAAGCTATGGGGAACAACGCGGTCACTGCTCAGCCTCCTTTTCTTCTAACTAGACAAACCCAAAGTCTTTAGTCGCTCCTCATAGGACATTCCTTCCAGCCCTTTCACCAGCTTTGTTGCTCTTCTCTGGATGCACTGAAGGACCTTCACATCCTTCTTAAATTGTGGGGCCCAGAACTGCACACAGTACTCTAGGTGAGGCCACACTAATGTTAAATGCAGCAGGATAATCACCTCTCTTGACTGGCTGGTTATACTGTTTATTGCACCCCAAGTTGCTGTTTGCCCTCTTAGCTGCCAGGGCACACTGCTGACTTGTATTGAGTCTGCTGCCAACCAGCACCCCCAGATCCCTTTCTGCAGGGCTGATCTTCAGCTACTTCTCTCCCAGTTTATACATGTGCCCAGTGTTACTCCATCCTACGTGCAGAATCCGGCATTTTAACTTGTTGAACTTTATCCCATTGATTATTGCCCAGTGCTCCAATCTATCTAGATCCCTCTGCGAGGCATCTTGTCCCTCAAGAAGCTCAACAGCACCTCCCAGTTTGGTATCATCAGCAAACTTGTTAATGGTGCATTCAACTCCTGCATCCAGATCATTGATAAAACATTGAACAGAACTGGCCATAGATTTGAGCCCTCAGGAACACTGCTGGTGACTGGTCACCAGCCGGATGTAGCCCCATTCACTACAACACTTTGACCTCTGCCCTTCAGCCAGTTCTTCACCCAGAACACCTTGAATCTGCTCATCCCACAGTTGGACAACTTGTCCAGAAAGATGCTGTGAGGGATAGTGTCAAAAGCCTTACTAAAATCCAGAAAGATTACATCTACCGCCTTCCCTTCATCCACTAGGCAGGTGACCTTATCATAGAAGGATATCATATTAGTTAAACAGTACTTTCTCTTTGTGAACCCATATATAGGTTTGACCCAAGGGACCTTATCCTCCACTGATAAAGAAACTCCTGTAAGGAACAGCATGAGCTTCACGATTCAAAGGAATGGGTAAAAAGGAGTTTTGATGGACTACACTCACAGTACAAGTAGAGTCAATGGCCGACTCCTATTACCTGTCTCACTGTTAGCGGTAGTAAGAAGGGGACCAAAGCAATTTTGTAGATGTTAGGGGAAAACAAGGATGGATTTAAGGGGGACTACCTCAATACTGCCGTCTGGAGACTCCTTGTTCACCAAAAAGTGAGTACGACAGCAGCGCCATGACGTTTGTCTATCTTCCTTTTTCTAGGCATCAGTTTGAGATTCATGTTGGATGCAAAAATAAATTTTGATCCACTGGAGATGACAAACTGCACGTCAGCCTAATTCCTGCTTGTGGAAATACAGTAAAGAGGGTGAAGTAAATTGAATAAAGAGATTTTCAAAACTTGAATAGAATTACTTGAAAAATTAGACTGAAATCAACGTGAGTTAAGACTCAGTTCTCCACTCTCAGTTTAAAACTGCTACCAGTAGGCTTTTCGAACTGACGTGAACTGGCAGAGTTTCCTGGATTTCAGAGTGACAGTGCTAACACTGAGATGTTACAGTGTTTTAATTCATAACAAAATGGGAAGAAAATGGAATATTTTGCTATTAGGCTAATAAATATAATACATACAATATTACTGCTATGATACAGGAACACACTGCTGACCTGTGGTCAGCTTATTTACCTCTAACACATATTTCTTGTACTGGGGAGCCCAGAACCGGACACAGCACTCTCATATGCAGCAGAGGATACCATTAGCCACCTTTGCCACAAGGGCACTTTGCTGCCTCATGTTCAACTTGGACCCCTGGGAGCCAGGACTCCTGGGTCCTTTTCTGCCAAACATCTTTCCAACTGGGCAGCCCCCAGCGCATACTGGTGCAGGGGGTTGTCCCTCCCCAGGTGCAGGACTTTGCATCTCTCCTTGTTGAATTTCATGAGGTCAGCCCATTTCTCCAGCCTGTTGAGGTCCTTCTGCATGGCAGCACGACCCTCTGGCACATCAGCTACTCCTCCCAGTCTTGTATCCTCAGCAAAGTTGCTGAGGGTACCCTCTGCCCCATCATCCAGCTCATTAATGAAGATGTTGAAGAGGATTGGACCCAGTGTTGACCCCTGGGCTACACTGCTAGTTACTTGCCTCCAGCTAGACTTCATGCTACTAATTCTGTAGTTGGAAAAAGAATATCTGCCTTCCCATTGTTTTTTGAAAGCAAATACAGCACTGAATGATTTATTTTGTAAAGCACCATGCTGTTATGAAAATGTAAAACATCACAAACGCCAGGAGATGGGTCAAATTAGTCAGTTAGGTTAAAAAATAACATCATATTAACAATAAGCAAAAGAAAACACAGACTGTTGCAAAAAAATGAAAGTAATTCCAGCAGACAAATAAGAAAATACTTCAAATAAAAGTAATGAAAACTCTTCTCAGAAAGATAATTCACATGGAAGAATGCACTCCATTTGTACAACAGCATATAGAAAAATAAAAGAAATAATGAATGAAGCAAAAATGTTCATGGATATAGAATTGGACAGTGTATTCTCTGCTTCCTGCATCGCTATATAAAGTGTAGTTTGAGGAACTGTCACTCTCAGGGTAATATGCCAAACCGAATTTTATCACAGGTCAAAGAATGTGTATGACACTAGAAATAAAGCTGGCAGTGATCTATGAGGAGAAAAGGGCAACGTTACTATTGAATGTGCTGAAGATCAAAAGATAGGATGCTCTCAGCAGATGTCTTCTTCCTTTTAAATTGACAGATGTTTAAAACTGTGCAGGCTGTAAGAAAAATGCCCTGTAAAAACTTATAGCCGGAGTATCCAATTAAAATAAGGGGCAAGGGGGGAGTATGTGTGTGTATGTAAATACCAGAAGAGATTCACTGGTATCACATGGGTGGATGTTACAGGCACTATTATGTGGGATCCTAGCACTGGAAAGAAACTCCTAGGTAATCAAATCCAGGCTCCCAATACTGGAGGCTGCTACTTTTAAGCTGATGTTCATCACCTTTCCAAACCTCGCTAACCTGCAAATTCAGCTTTCTCCCTCTTAATTTTGAAAGCTATTCTCGAGCTTAATTTCTTAATTGCCTAGCAGCCTTTTTCTTAATTTCCCAAATCTAAGCATGAGATATTATTTGCAAATATTTTCTTTTTACTGTATCTAATTTTAATTTTTTTCCTTGTAGTTTCATCACATATTTGGGAGACAATAATTTTGCAGTTGCTTACAATGATAGGATCTTTTTAATCTTGCTATTTAGAAAATTTCTTCATAGCCAAATTTCTCGTTAAGTAACTAATAGCTAATCATATTTTTTCATCCTAGTCCTTAGATCATCTAGTAGGTTTTTTCGTATTTTTTGATCCTTCAACACCTTATATCATTATGAAATGCTACTACAATTTTTTTTCCTCTTTGTTGCAATATTATAGTTACTAAGTAAAACTAATCCTAAAATCAGTTTGGAGGAACTTCTCTAGAAACCTCTCTATGAACTAATAAACATCTCTCCAAAACTATCTACTGAATTGTCCTGTTAGTTTTTTAGGCATCTTATTTCCTTCCATGTGAATGAATCCATATTTCCTCCAGTTCAATTAATAACTTACTGTCGGTATTAAATATCTTGTTGAAACCTGCATAAACCAATTTTTTTCTTTCAGGCTACCGAACCTTCAGACCTGTTTGTTGATGAATCACCCATGCATGTTACACTTGCTCTCTACAGCCACCCTGAGTGAAAAAATGTGTGTGATAAATTCAGTGTCAGGTTAAGTTACATAGCTGAGTAAGGTTGAATAACTCTGGTTCCTGAAATGATGTGAAAGAAACAGATTTTCCAGCAGTTATTTATGATCAATGATTGAGCAGTTACATCTTCAACAACTTGGAGTGTCAGCAGCAGTCAGTAGGACTTGGCTGTCACTGAAAAAGTCCCAGCACAGCAACCCTGGGAAGTAATAATCAGTGTTCAATATGCTTGAGTTAGTGAGTGAGTTAGGCATACTATGTAATTTTCAGGAGAGCAAAAATTCTTCATAACTTCTCAAAGTGATAGAACATGTTACAAAGAGAGGATGATACGTTTTATATATATATATGCATATACATATTATTGGGAGTGTGTTTTGGCAACTACAGACTCCTGTCCTCAAGACTTTAGAATGACTGTATAAAAAAATGTTAATGTGGAAATGTATTATAGGTGAGATGTGAGGTTGACTTACCTTACTTGTTAGGCTTCCATGTTAAAATAGGTGAGCCAGAGCAAACTACACCAATTTTACACTTAAAAGCAGATTTATTTGCTTGTCATGCTAATAAAATAGATTTTTTTTCCTACCATTATTTCCAGTATTGCATTTGTATTAATTTTTTGAAACATGGAATGAGAAGCACGCAAAGGAACAACAGTTCTCCAAAACCAAGGCTCTTCATATAAATATATAGGGGTTTAAGGAAGCCTTTGCCGGGGTGATGTCTCAGTTTCTGGCTGTAAAAAGCAATGGACACACCCATACAACCAATAACAGGCAGCTTATAAAGATTGTTACTTAACACATCGGCAATCCCTGTGTCTGTGTTTCTTCTTTGACTGATGCTGAACTGTGGCTCACATGACTGTAGAAATCCGTAGTAACAGAAGCTTCTTACTTTAGGAAACTTTAAGAGTTTGTGGTACAGGCAGAACTGCACCATACCCTCAAATACACAGTGACAAAACTTAGTGAAGCCACAGTTCCTGAACTGTGCCCTCTGGTTCTTGTTAACATAACTCCAGATTCGTTTCAGTTCTTGACTTTAAGTGTGTCAACTTGTATTATGTATAACAGGTATATGCAGAGTTCACAGATGCAAATATCTGAAATGCAATAAAATCAATATTTTGCTTCATTTGGGCTGCTGGTGAACAAATACTTGACAGCAATAGTTTGTGTTACCATAAGCTCGGACTATAGAAATTAAGTGAATTAGTATTGTATTTGAACACACTGATTTTTTTTAACTATACTGAAATTTATGAAGATGATACAGTTTCAGCACCTATTTTATAACATTAATTATTTCATTCCTCATAATTTATTTCCATTTATTTCATGTTTTGTGTTTGATTTTGTTACCTCACATATTTGCAGCCTCAAAAATAATGTTTAGGATTTTTTCAAGACATTACTGTAATAGGTAGAGATGCTTCTATGGAATCTCAAGAAATTGTGCATCCAGTTGTCAAACCGACAACTTTCAGCAGGCCGTATCAGATGCATTACAACAACAAATGTGGCATCAGAGAGAATAAGCTCACTGGAATTTATCTTTATAAATATAATATGAAAAAGGAGGTCCCTATAGAATAAGTTCTAATTCTGATCTAACAAAAAAATTTGTAACTTTTTCTGCAGTGACCATATACCCTAAATGATGACCCATAGTTTAGAAATGAACTTGTTTATTCTTCCAGATAAATGTGCACTGATTGTAGTATAGCAGATTACATTTTAGGACTATCAGAATGAAATAGCCACACATGTTAGCTGGGTATTAATAACCTCTATATCTAACCTATGACTAACAGTCCAACTTCTTTGCGGTTCTAAGTAATGTGCATGCAAAGAAAATTTCAGACTTTACAGTGACCTTTACAAAGATACAAATTTTTGTTTTTTTAAATTACTTCTTAGTTCCAAGAGGTATTATCCACTTAGGTACAAAAATTTCGTCTGGAACTGGCATGACCTCTTGATCTTGGCCGTGTTAGATCCTATTTTCTCCAAAACATATTGGTCTGTATTTTTTAGAAAAAAAAAATATGGTTTTCATTTTGTGTAAAATAATGTTCAATCAAAGAAATGAACAGAATTTATTCGGGACTACATATGCAGAGTGGGGTAATTCAGTGCCCTAATTATTAGTCAGTACATAATCTGTCTAAATATCTGTTCTGTTCAGAGCTGAGTGTACACCTCATGCTGCACAAATAGTAACGACAGCAGATACAAGTTCTGACTGGAGGAACTGGGTGTCAAAGATGAGAGGAATTTCTTTATTAAACTCTCTTCTTTGTATGATCGTTTCCATGAGTGTGTCGTAATATTTATCAGTATGGTTGGCATACAAATATTGAGAGCTGAAAAATCTGTTAACACGCACAACTTTTAAAGTTTTTTAACCAATTTTGACTGTATGAACACATTTTGTCAACTGTGTGTCATTTTTTGTTTGAACATCACTTTCAAACCTATTTTTGATACTTGACAATTGGGGTGGTATTTTTTTGTAAAAGTTAACACTATGCTAATTGTGGACCTGTATTGTGAACATTTTTAATGATTGCCACAAGTTTAACAAGATGCTGTATGTTAACTCTTGCAGTCTTGTGAGAATTTCATAGGGTTAAAACATTTGCAGCAAAATGAAGGTAATGTGTATATCATTTGCATGCAAATGCCATGGAGAGAGCTCATTTACATACATGCACACACACAAAAGAGAGAGATGTAAAGGTCTAGAGTTGAAAAGCAGTAGCAACTGAATATCCATGTAATATCTGCAATAATTGGGCAACACATCCTTTCGACATCTTCATAAACGGAAATGTGAAAATACTCAACAAATATAAATATTCAAACATGAGTTTGCTAGTTCAAATTGTGCTAAGATAGCATCAAAATTTAAATGAAAATTTCTGGCTTGTTTAGTTTAGCAGAGAGCAAAAAAAAGATCTTTAGATGGTGGTGAGTTTCAGGAAAAGAAATGTGTGGGTATTCGCAGGAATTGTGTGCCAGAACAGTATTTCATGCCTGATGAGGAGCGTGCACAGACATTGCCTGCGCACAGACATCACCCGCGGGCACCACCCCTGCCCAGGGTAGTTCCACAGTCCGGGTTGCACAGGCCAGGCAAGTACCAGTGAAGTGCTGAGGCAAATAAGTTTAAAAGGATAGTGATAGGACAAGAGGTAATGGGCACAAACTTGAGCATAGGAAGTTCCATCTTAACATGAGGAGGAAATTCTTTCCTTTGAGGGTGGCAGAGCAGTGGCACAGCTGCCCAGGGAGGTTGTGGAGTCTCCCACACTGGAGACATTCCAAACCCGCCTGGACGCCGTCCTGTGCAACTGCTGTAGGTGTCCCTGCTGTGGCAGGGGGTTGGACTGGATGATCTCCAGAGGTCCCATCCAATCCTGACCATTCTGGGATTCTGAGATTCTGTGATTCTGTAAAAGACTCTTTCCCCCCAAAACAGACACCTAAGATTCCCAAAAAGAAAGTGAATGTGTCATTGGTACTTTTTAGGCCTTTTGCAAACAGCGTATATTTAAAATAATTTCAGGATGAAGTTAACCCTGCTAATTTTACAATGAATAGAGCGTTGTTGACACTTCGTGGATACAAGATTGAATTCAGTTTGCAGAATTTACTTTGGTTTAAACCACATTGATTGAGCTCTGGGCACGCTCCAAACTCAGGCTGGCTATTTCCAACCCCTCCAACCATTTCCCTCAAAAAAATTACACTGGAGGACCAGAATTTATTGAAGTATCATTATCAAATCACAAACCTACCAGACGTTTCATGAACAAATAGAAACTAGAAAAATCATTTGCAATATAGGCACAAAAATAATTAGGTTTCCAAGCCAAATGTTAGCAGTGTTTTGTAAAAGGTACTAGGTGTTCAATTAGGCCCTGGTTTCTAACACCATCTTTTTCACACTGACCATCCTCACAGGTATAACGAACAAGTGGGTTTTGTTAGCTTAGGCAAACTATTTCTAAGGTTTTCATAACTTCCAAACTAGCAAACAACTAGCAAACTGAATCTCACATTTAGACAATTCTAGTTTCAGTTTGAACAAAAAGTAACTCAGCAGAACTGATCCACACACTTTGAACATTTAAACATTAAATATTTTCATAATTAGTCTGTAAATCATAGTTATTTCATTCCAGAATGTATTGTGTTATCTTTCTTCTGTATGAGCTGTGTTCCTCTATCGGCATGTGCAGCATCAGCATCAATCACCAACATCTTTAGAGATCAATGTGTATGCTAACAAAGCATCACTCTGGACACATCATAACGTATTCAAACACACATTTCTCAGGTCTGGCAGGCAGAAGATGTTTTGATGCTTGTAACAACTCTGTTTGGGCTGTTTTGGTAAAGGTGGCATCTGAACAATTTTTCTGGTACTAGTGCTGATTATCAAATCCTTTTAGGTGTTTCTCCTGGAATCAAGATTTCACCCTTTACAGTACGGTACCTCAGGCGTCATAAGAAAACCTAGGATGTTCACTGACTTTGCTTTTACAATTGGAATTAGTCTGTCAGTAGAATTGATTGCAATTATTAATGTTATATTGGATTTCTACTAGATTATACAGTTACTTCGACAATTTGAAGCTCTAAGGCTAATTCACGTAGCATTTAGCAGGATATGTAAACTTTTTATATTTTTTCACTTAGAAAATAGAGGTGTTTTGGAAAGGAACACAGGTGAAAAGACCAGGGGCAGTTTGATGGTTAAACATCAACCATTTTGTCTTTAACTCACTTTCAAATGAATATGGTTGAAAAATGTGCCAGTTTGCCTTGTAATGTTAAATTTCTGACAAAACTGCATAATCCTGAAACAAATGTAATATAATGCCATTGATTGCAATTATTTGCTTTATTTACTCCCCCAAAAAAGTCCCAAGTACTTACCATATTATACAGAACATGTTTGCAAATATCTTCAGTTACAAAATGTACTATTTGTTAGAAATCTGAACATTCAAATCTAAGAAAGTTTTATAATTTTCTTTTTGCCAAAGGCTAAGTTTGATGAAAGGAAATCTAAGCACCATATCTTATTTGCAATATATGCCACTTACAAGGCCTGTCTGTGTAGATCTTTCTAGTTTTGACACTACATGACTGAGAAAAAGATCTGTAGAGGTGGCTGTTATTATTAGTATTCTAAAAAATAATTGCTTAATTTCAGGGCACAATATGCAAGATAATTGTGTTTGGGTTTTGCTGTTTGTGCAGTAAAAATCTGATGAATTAAGTAACAAGAGATAAAAATCAGGGTTGTTCTGGTGAATTACTTCAAATTTTGGATTTATTATGACTAGGCAAAAGACCTGTGTGACTTCATCTGCCCCAAAAGAGTAATAAGAACTACTAATAGGCTCTCACAATTTTTTTCTTTCCGCTATCACGCTATGTATATTATATTAAAAATAAAGAAAAGCAATTATATAAGAGCAATCATGAAAAGATTATTTTCTTCTCTGTTGAAAAACAGATTTATAATAAATGATTTAAGGGGAGATTACATAATTTAGATTTTACGTTCTTTGTTTCCAATTAAAAGTGTATGCAGAGAGAGGCCAGCTCAGGCAAAAACATTGTTTTAAAAATATACAACAGTCATCTTTGAAGAAAGAATGTTGACATTGTCATTTAACATGTATTCAAAGGAATTATTTTCTTCTTTGAAAAAGTACATGACTTACCCAATTACAGAAAAAGCAAAGATTAATGTATATTTTATGGTCTACCAATGGTTTTGATATGCACACAGATGTATAATTTCTTTGCATGCACAGCTGGGACATTAAATTTTACTTTGATCGAAATAGAAAAATGCTCTTGGTGGCTCTAGCACAAGAGCAGGTACTGACATTTCAAAACACTTGAAGACCTAGAGACAGCGCTTGAAAATTTCACTTGAGAGCCTACCAAAGTTTCACTCAGTTCCCCATGCCGGAAGAAGTCATGACTAAGAAGTCATGTATATATATGTACACTTTTTTTTTTTTTAATATCTATATATGTACACCATACATACCTTTTATTTTTCAGGTACCGCTTCTGCTGCAGTGTAATTAAAGCGTGTAAAAGATAAAACTATTCCTTGTTATTCTCTAAGGCACCGTCCCACAAATAGCAAGAGATATATCTGGCAGATTTTTTGTGAGTAATCCTACAGTAGGAATGGAAGTGGAGCAGATGAATTAATTCTTCCCTACTGCTGATGCTTGTTACTTTTATGATGGAAATTGATAATGTGAAGGTCACACGCATTTTGCCCCTCTGAAATGTGCCCAATAGAGCTTTCTGGAGATTACAATTCTAGTGGGACAAAAAACACGACTGCTAACATAAGAACACTTCACAAGAATACCCCAAATCCCCATAACTCTGGAAGTCTAGAAAGATAATCTTCTCTGCTAGATTGAGGCCTAAAAGGGTTCCTTGGAACTAAGCCATCATCGCCTTTATTTATGAAAACCAGGCAAAGCAGTAATTTTTGAGAAAGAGCGGTAGTACTTCACCTCTGATTATTAGAGAAGACAAGTATTACGAACGGATACCTTCTTAAAGTACCTTTTATTCTGTTTTTCACAGAGTGACCTTAAAATTTACATTTTAATAAATAATAAACATGTATCTTCAAGTTTCTTCTACTTCAGCGTCTGCTGATTTTACTTCTGATTATTCTTTATTGCCTTGAGTCTCCATTAATAAAAGTATACCTTTGGAAAAGCTGTCTCAGGACTGTTTTATAATGATAAATGTTCTAGGCACTGCTTGCTTTTGTTCATCGTTTGCTGCCAGGCACCTGAGTGCTGAAAATAGAAAGTCACCTCTAAAGATGTGCCAAGTGACCGTAGCTAATTTGAGAACCCTGTGTCATTTTCAGGTCTGTGAACACCACAATGTTTCAGCTCCCATGGATCTGTTAAAAAGGAATCAGCCCAAATAATGACACAAAGTTATACTCAGAATCCTCATAATTAGACGGCATCAGGATTAATATATGTATAGCACATGTTTTTATTAACAAATTCTTATGGAAACATCAGAAATCAATGTAATCTTTGGAGGAAGAATGGCAGTTTGACACACTGCAAACTCTCAAACACATTTTGTACGCTTCTGAGGTAGAAAGGCATTTATAAAATGGCTGCTTATGGAGTTTTAAGTCATATACTACAGACTTGGGGCGGCTATTTATTTCAGCATTTTAGAACTGAGCTATCAATTATGTGTGCTTTACTCTGTAGTAAAATGTTGTGTAAAATGCATATTTGCATAATATTTGAATAATAAAAGAGTGAAGATCGAATTGATAATTAGAAGAAGTGCTGAGATTTTTAAAATTAAAATTAGATTATGATACCTCAAGAAACAAGAAACCAAGTTCTTCGATAATTGTTTTGTTCCCTTTAGGCTGGGGTTATAATTTTAGCTCTGCTTTTTACCAATTTACTCCTTATCTTGAGGAGATTAAAACATAGTTGGCAGAAATAATTTAGATCTTATCTAAGAGGAGGAGTATTTTTTCACAGCAATCATTTCTCAGACTCACTGGGATTCTATCGTCCTTCCATGTTCCCATTTTAAGCAACTACTTATTTCACTGCTAGTACATTTGCAGGAAAACATTTTGAGTCAGAGAAAATAGTTTATGGTTTTCCTATGGTTCATATTTGCTACGTAGATTTAAAGTGTCACTTAAAAGTATATGGTTGTTTTAAACAAAAGTTATTTATACACTACGCAATGGCTTAAAACATGGATTTATCATTATAGAGTTCCTATGTTTGAAAGTCTGCTAAAGGTGAAAAATATGGCAGTGCTTTTGAATCCATAAAAATACCTTACCTTTTCTTTAAAAAACAATTACATTACTATCTTTCAATCACTGGCACATTGATTTTGCTACATTTAGCTTCCTAAATGCTCCAACTTCTGCTGCATGTGCCATTTACCATGGTATATTTACAAACCCATTAGTAAGAGGATTTTAGGATTACAACAAAATAACAGAAAAATTCTAAAGGCTGGGGATTTGACTGATGCTGATTCAGACTGGTGACAACAAACCAAACTGGGGTGTCCCACACATGTCACAAAACCCCTTAGGTCCTTAGGTGCCAGGGCTGATGCTCTTATGCCATCTTCATGGAGCAGAGGAACCTCTTCAACCTGTGGACAGATATTTGGCTGACTAGGACACAAGGGCTAAAGGAGGGCCACAGATTTCCTGTGCTGTCACTGTTCTTTCTAAGGTAGTAGAAAATGACCCAAACGGAGCTCTCTGGCTGCATCCTGTAAGTACAGAAATTGCAACTACACTTGGCCTTGACTACACGCATTCCAGTTTCTTGAACTATTAAGCTAAAGGCATACTCTGAGTGCTTAAGAATTTAAAATGCCTAGCTGCAGTTCTGCAAATTTATCTTTTGATTTGGTATTTTTGTAGAATTATTTTTAATCAAACGCTGGACACCAAAGGAAGAGCAACTATTTCACCATCTGCAAAAATGGGAGTTACTCATCGCTGAAAAGAGCCCCAAGGGTGTAATGGAAAGCATGCAACCTCTTACACCCCAGCATTAGGTCATCTGATGGTTCATTACTGACTGACTGAATCTTAAGTACAATCGATGCCAAAAAGATATGCTTTAGATTCTCATTTTTCCACTATTTCTTACATAAATGTCTTACCTTCAGCAGGGTGCACACTTTGCCACCTGACAATAGATTCCAGAAACCTGTACTGATCCCTAAATGGATTAGTCTGCTTTAATGGGCTTTGGTTTCCCTTAGAGTCCATCACTTACACTCTTGAGTTAAAAAGTAAAAACAAACAAACAAAACGCAGAAGAAATACTTGTCCAGAAAAAGAGTGGAAGTTGATTTTTATGGTTTTTTTGTTTTCTTTTTTTAATGTGCCTAAGTGCTGCATACCAGAAAGAGGAACAGTTCTGCGCTATGAAGTGAAAAATTTAGAGTATATTCAGCATGAGATATTTGTGACATTCTTTTATTTCTCCAGTGGAACTTGATTTGAGGCACTGATTTTTCAGTTGTTTGATGAAAGACCTCACTTCATAATTACTTTTATCTTGGTGTAATAAAAGTGTGTTCTGTCCGTATTTATCTCCTTTGTAAACTGGTGTCTGAAATAAATATATATTTGTTCCATGTTGTAATAAATAACTTATGGTACACATGGTTGAATTGTAATCCCTAGTTATGAATGTAAGAAGCCTTCAGATATGCTTTGGATTATTTATTTAACTGGCTTGCGTTTAGAGAAACATTGTGGATTGTGTGTCTTTGTGGTGTTTTACTTTATTTTGCTGTTTCAGATAAGGGGTTAGATGCTGGAGTCACTGTTCAGGTAACCTTCCATTAATATTTTGGGGGAGCTTTGTTTGCAGATAGATTACCAGACTACTGCCATAAAGAACTGTAGTTCTTTCTGAAAGTCATCGTGATGGACATTAACTACCAGGATGACTGAGCTCATATCTATTTGTAGTAACAGCTTAAAACACTGTACATACTTCTCTATGCAAGCAAGGATTTCTTTAGTTTCTCATCTTCATTCATGCTTATCTAACTTGTAAAAGAACTGGTTCTTTGTGGCTCTTTAAGAAAACAAAGTATTCTGCAGATTGAAAGAACTGAATTGAACTAGGCCAAACGAGTGACCCTACAGCACATTCTTGGAAAAGGAAGCACTTTAGAGAAGAGTAAAATGAAGAAACCCATATGCTGTGCACTGAGTTCAGCAGACTAAGTGGTAGCATGAGCTCAGCTTCACTTGAAGTGGATGAAGTAGATCGTGGTTCTGTCCTTTCCTTAAACCTCTGTAACAAAGGAAACTGGAAGAAAGTGCCTCTTGTAACATCAGGGCTCAGTGGCTCCATCAGACTCATAATGTCGATCGTGCTGCTCTTCAAAAAGAACAGGCTCCTACTAATTCATAAATTGTATCAACAAATCCAACATTTTCTTAGGAAATAGACTGAGTTCAAATTTTTCTTTCCAGGGTTGATCTTGAGATCATCGCTGTACTCATGAGTAACCCTTCCCCCGCCTACGCTGCAACTTGAAACCCGCTCAAAAGCCACCCCCAAGGCATATATTATTTTTCAGTCATGGTTTTATGCGATAGTAATGTTCCCTTGTGCTGTGCTCTTCTTGGAGCTTCGTTACATGTTCTCTGCCTCCTCGTCTACCTAACTGCAGGGGTAGCAGGGAGGAAGGCAAAGGAGGAGCTGTGGCCCTGGGAAGTGCCACCAGGCAGCTGCCTGTGCTCGAGGCATGCAAGCCCGGAGACATTCTCAAACCTACAACATACTTGGGAGGTCACTGCATGCAGGGTCATTCTGGCAGCCTCAGTAAACTCTAGGGATGGTACAGACTGCTGACAGGTTATAAAAGTAGGCACTGCAGCAGAGAAATGGCATTTACAGACTTGAGTCCAAGTTCAAAGAGAACCTTAAATACCATCATGGATTTAGCCGCTTGTGCGTGCCTCGGGAGAGACCCAGAGAGGGAACTGTGTCACAGGCAGGCAAATGCTTTTCTTTAGCTCTTTGCTTTAGAAAAGGAAACTCAGGCTGCTTTTCTGAAGCCAAGCTCGCTTTTCCCTTGTGCTTGTTTAGCCCTATCAATCTGAATTATTGGAGGGCTGACACGGTTTGACGTTTTTAACTCACTGGGTCAGCTGGGAGTAAAGTTAGTAAGAAATACAGATAAAGAGGTGCTGAGTGCCACTGTAAGGTGTTTTATGGTAACAGAGCATCACTAAACCTACGATTTGTCATCTAGGCCACTATAATCACATAAAGCATATTTCTAGACTCATCTATGATAGCACCATTGGAGTCCTGAAGGCATTCCTAAAAAAAAAAGGTGAAATGGGATACTAATACTAATAGTGGGAGGAAAACAGTGAGGGCTATAGCTGTGGTATATATTTTCACGACCCAGAGTCTCACTGTGCATGCCTT
The DNA here is from genome assembly GCA_017639485.1 of Pluvialis apricaria. Taxonomy (NCBI): domain Eukaryota; kingdom Metazoa; phylum Chordata; class Aves; order Charadriiformes; family Charadriidae; genus Pluvialis; species Pluvialis apricaria. The sequence continues at coordinate 7,722,002 of CM030010.1, forward strand.
CGGTTGCTAAGCATTTCTTGTTTATTTTCCTGCTTTTGAAAGTGAATAAGTTAACAAGCACGCTGCTGATTAATTCCTGACTCTACTTTGCCTTGTGAGAAAAATAGCAGCCCTGAGGAAGACACCCTCCTTCCCTGCTATGCCGTCTCACAGTTTGAAAAAAGAATGAGCTGTAGGATTTGAAAGAGTGCACAGCCTTGTGGTGTCACAATGATACATGCCACGTAAATAATGATTAGCCACTGTTTTCTGAACAGAAAGTTCAATCTCCAGGCCCTGTCCTGAACAGTGTTGATTTTAGGGGTTAGGGTTTATGAATCTTGATTCTGTGACAGAGGGCTCTGATGAGACATTACTTGGATCAAATGAAGTTAAAATAGACCTTTCCGGCAGACCCCAAAATATGTTCTTTAGCTTAAAATACCACATTAAGCTTCAAATAGTCAAATGGGAGACGGTAAGAAGTTATTTCAGCATCAGCTCCATCCATTTGCTGTGACTCTTTTCTGTATGTGGCAGTACCTGTCCCCTCTCTCTTACAGTCAAATAAATAGCCAACATCCACTCAAAATGAAACTTACTCAAGCATGTTTGCATAACTGATGGTTCTTTTTAGTGGGTATAGTCCCACTAATCCCTGGTTTTCAACAACACTAAGGGTTAGTGAGTGATTTTTTCACTTACTGCTGGATTTCTGAGACCTTTATACATAAATATGCATATGAGTAATGCATATCCAGGAGTTTAAATCAGACACTTGCAAAATCAATAACATTTACCAGACTCTGATTCCTGTGTTCTTTGCAGACATTTAGAGTTCAGTCTACAAATGCCAGGTTTCAATTAATTAGAAACAGTTTATCTTAATTAGTATGAGTTACCATCCTGCCATGAAATAAATTATCTCAGCACAGAAGGTGAGTTTTGTGAAATGCTAATGGCCATCTAATGTTTTTTTGGAAAATAAGGGGCAACTGGGAATTTGGGTGTTGGAAACACAATTTTTTGCTACTTCTTTATTCTGACTATTCCTGGCACTGTGGAAAAAAGAAAAGCTAGATCATATCCCTAGATTATCTTGAACCCTATAAAAATGAGGATAATTTTCATTCCCATCAATATTCACTAAATATTTAATAAAAGAAATTTTAAGGTCAAAACTTCCTTTGCTTAAGCTATTTTCAGCAGAGTATGAATACTACCTATAAGTAATCTATCTAGTAACCCAAAAGCTTCTGTCCTCCCCTCTGTGTCTACTCCAATATCCACAAAGAAAAGAGGGCCCAACTGATAAGACTAAAACAAATTTTCTGCCTTACAGGCAGTAGATGAGATAAATTTCTCTTTGTTCTGCTCTTCTTTCTTAACTTCCTCTCCCAAAACAGTGTTTGAAGAGATTTCTGTAAGATTAAGAAGAGGGGAGAAGTCACGTTTAATGTCAGGCAAAGCCAGCCAAACTGTACCTTTTCATTTGTATGAGCAGAGAGATTAATCAGCTTCAGTTTATTAAAGCCTGTGAATAAAATCCTTAGCTTATTCATCATGTTTCTCTCTTTTTGAGCTCAGAATAGTTCACAAAAATCCTGACCCTGTGTTGCCAGTTCCAGGGACGAAACTTGTAGCCGGTAGTATATATACCCTGCAGGTGAAGGTCACATACAGGCTTCCTCTTAGTAGCCTTCACTCTGTTGAAGGCCCAACTGACCTTCTTGTAAAACGCTGTTCATAGAAATCAGCAAAAAGGTGGAGACAGGAAACCTGACCCTGCTGAAGCAAAACTACCGCTAATCCAACCAAAAGACTTTATGGCACTTATGCCCATGAAGGAATGGAAATTATGGGAGACATTCAAGTATGAAAAAAAACCTGAATCTAGTGCCATTTCAGAACTATCTGATACTTCCATGTTGTGTGATTTTATACAGGACCCGCGGAAAATCCATGCCTTTCTTGAGAAGTACCTGGATCCATTATGGCATCACATATGTCCTGGATCCTGATGCTTAGGTGGGCACTGGGTGCTGTAAATTACATCTGAGTGGCAGGAAAATATAATAGGAGAGATCTCACAGCTTGAGGTTCATAATGTGATTTTGGTACTGGAGGTTCGAGTGAATTGAGACAATGAGTTCCTTCTTATAGTTGTCATGCCCTTAATCGCATGGGGTACTAATATCCATCTGGCTGTAACTGGGCATTTCTCATCCACTTTCTGCGAGGGATTCTCACTAGGTTGAATGAAAGATTTGTCATTTTCTCTGGGAAACAATTTTGGGCACTAATGCGCATTTGCATCTGCTTACATCCTTATTCCTCATCTTCCTTTTGCTTTCTCTTCCTCACTTCTCTCTTTTTTTCTCAATCTTGCTTTCTGTTAGAAATAACTTGCTGGGGTAGCTAACACCTTACTTTTGCAGCACCTTTGAGAGATTAGGAGTGAAAAGGTAGCTAAAAAAAATTATTTAGGAAGTCTGATGTTGGTACAAATGTGCCAGGCCTCCGAGCAGTTGATATGCTTTGACAATGCTTTGATTCTGTTTTTCTTCAGCAGCAAGGCTGTAGAGTAAGCCAGTAAAAACCCCTAACAAAACAGAGCTACATTTTATGTCATTCTAGTTCTTTATTTTGCCTTTCTGTATGTAATTTTATCATGTTTTGTCTGCAAGGAAATAAGATTAACCTCAAACAACAGTAAAGACAATAGTTTCAAACATACTTCAAATAACTTTTCCTCTTTTCCAAGTAAAAGGCAATTAATACCTTATTAATACCATCTAAAAGCCTGTCAAACAAGTTGTTTTCCCTTTGAAAATATTCCTCAGCTTAAGAAAAAAGCAATAAAGGAATCAAATATGTTCTTATTGATTTTTTAAATACATTTCTACTTATCATATATTTATATGTATATAACTTTTGAAAGAGGCACAACACATTAAATGTCAGTTGCTTGCACTGGAATGAAGCACAGTAAGCCCATGTATTTAAAACTTGAAAATTACCTTAAAATTTATTGTCACAGTCACATGTTGCTCTGATTCTTTTACTTTACCTAGGTAGACATGATGCTTACCATAGCAGTATGTTAATTAGTTAACTGTACTACTATATTAATTGATCTACAAAGCTATTATAGCTAACTATGTTTCTGGGATTGTGAATAGAGTGTGCTTGCATTCATATGAAAGAGTCTTGCATGGCCTCCACTCTACTGTATAACCAACCAATCATTGTTCTTGCAATAAATCATTTCAACAACTGACATTTGTTATAATTAACACAATTTGTCATCTCTCTTTGAGAAAGCAACTCTGGAGTCATCACAGTGTCACGGGCTCTAAATTCCCTTGCAAAAGCCGGAAAAGGGATGTGTTTCATTGTTTTGCAGCACTTACACATTTATAAATGGAATGGAAAATACAGCTTGAAGTGCTTAGGTAAACCTGTGAAACTGAAAATATTAACTTTACGAGAAATAAAACTGTAATTAATTCTGATTGTCCAATATTGGATGTAATAACTTCTACCAATCTAATCTAAACTGAAACTAAAAGAAAATGTGTATTAACTGTAAATACTTTCATCTTAATATCTTCAAATATTTTGGATACCATCAGTAAGTTTAAACTAAGAGTCTTTAAGTATTTCACCCAGAGAAATTACTTATTCTGCTGTAAAATCAAAAATAGAATCAAACTAAAATAAGAAACAAAATGAAAGCATGTACACTTAGAAAAAGCATCTTAAATGTCAAGTCTATCACTTATACTTATTAATATGGCATGCATGTTTTTTCAGCCCCTATGGAAAAGTGAAAACAAGAAAGAAGATATGGCGCTTAAGATGTCCGTAGATTGTACGCATTTTATGATATATGACTTATAAAATAGTATGACAGGTAAGAAAATGTTGAGAAACAGCAAGAATCAATCCATATTTGAAAAAACAAATAATTATTCAAAGAAGCTGCGGAGAATCCTAGGAAAAAGGGGAGTCATGTCAGCTATATTTGGATAAATCTTGATTATTTTTTTTTTCTTTTGAGAAACAGAAAAAGAAAAGGAACAAAGATCTCAGAAAACCACTCAGGACAAATCATCTCTGGATGGGAAAACTAACAGGGAAGTCCCACAAATTCCTTTCCATGTTTTACTCAAGCCACTGGAGAAACTAAAGGTTAATGTTAGTGCTAAAAATAGTTTATTTCCTTCTTTGGGAACTGAAGTTCCCCTTTTAAACCTTTTATCTCATCTTGACAGAGAAAAGAAATATTAAACTGGTCATAAAATAGATCCTTACTCACATCTAGGCCCTTGTACACACTTCTCAAGAGGTCTAAAAGGGGCCTTAAGTACAGATGACAATCGGATTCATGTGGCTTGAATATGTGGAAGGTATACCAAGTTAAGCCAACAGAAGATCTTTTTTAGAGGACTTTGTGACAGTGTTGTACTATATTTATTAGAAAAAGAGTGATAGAAATGTTCCAGCTATTGTGATTGTTGTGTGTTTGGGATATTTCTTTTAAAGTCCTTGCTCCTACAGACTTGTGCTTAGACATAAATCTGAGCCTTCATTAAAAAGACAAAGTTTATACTTTTCCTGCTACAAAGAGCAGTTTAAAAATTGGTCCATGAACAAGGGCAAAAAACCTCAAAATCAACAGGCAAATAGACATAATAATGTATTTTTAAATAATTTCTGTGTACTATAAACCAAACTAATGATTTATGAAGAACTAATTCATTATTTTCAGTGTTTTGTGGTTCTCAATAGTGTTACCACACTAGGATAGTAGGACTATTATCGTTTGTTGCAGAAGAGAAAATAACAAGACAGGCTAAATAACAGCATAGCGCAAGATTCAGCCAAATACATGTGCACAGATGACAGTGTGCATATATATGGCAACCTCTCTCTCTCTGGTATCTCAGAGGGTTCCTTAAAACTAGTATAAGGAAAATGTCATCCAATCCAGGTAACATATATTTCCAGTTTGTCAGTCAGTTTCATTTAGGTTGGATTCATTATGCTTAGGCTTCATTGGTTATTGAGAGTTAACTAGTTTCAATTCTTTTACTAATACTGCCATATGACTCATAAGTGTAAGGGAGTTAATGTTTCTTACATGCTTTAGCACATCAGCAGTACCATGGAATGGGAACCCCAGTTTAAAGCGAAAAGTATGGTTCTGCTGAGACACACAGGAAAAACACATCATTATGTCATATTCCCATTCCTAGGAGAAGGATGATACCCAGACAGGACATAGTGAGAAAGAAGGGGTTGATTTTGCCACAGGCAGGAAGGACCAAGAGGAGCCCCTTTGACCAGTGTCCACCTAGGAACTCCTGAGGGTTTCTCAGATGTGAAGCAAGAGAAAGCAAACACTTGTTCTCACATGCTGAGCACCTATCGAAGACCCTGAAGCACCTTACACATTAAGGAGGATTTTGAACATGCATTTATAATGACCAGTGCAAATTAGAAGAATAACAGTGCTGGCAGGGAGCGGTAGGGCTGCAGGGGAAGGAAGGCGGAAGGCCATCCAGTTCATCTGCCTGTGGAGAGCAACTACTCTCCTCTGTTTGCTGACAGACTCCTGTCTTAACTTTAGAAAGCTTCTTAAGGCTTTTTCAGACTCTGTAATACTGACTCTGCAGTTCTCCCAGACAACAAAGAGTTTCCTTCACCTTTCTGTTGAAAAGATCTCCAAAGAATGACCCTGAGTATAAGTTTAAGGCTATTAATTGTCCCCTCCATCGTAGACAACTAGACCAGATGGTTGATCAGCAGCAGTCTTTTAAGTATTCAAATATTGCTACAGCCTTCTTAGTCTTCTTGGATGAATTAAGACCCTTTTAAAAATACTATTATTCATTTAGGTCATGTTTTCCAAGCTTTTTCTCTCCTCTTGGCTGTTTGCATTAACCAAAGGTGGCCACAGTCACCTAGCAGTCTTCTCCATGTTGAATAAAGCAGAGTATTTCCTAAGGCTTAAGTTTATATAAACCAATAAGATTTTTTTATTCAGGTGTGAACGCAATTTTTGACCCATGTCTATCTCAAGATAGATAATAATCTCCATTTTCCAGTCCATCTCTGCAACATTGTTATTTATTGCTTTTCTCTAGAGTCTATTTAGTAAAAGGTATTGACAGAATGGCAGGCTAAGAAGAGACAATGGAAACAAGAAAGAGAAATAACTGAAGGAATGCAAAAGCTGTTGCTCAATTACAGCTGGAGATGGTTACAAGAGGTTAGGCTTTTACTAGTTTACTATCTAACACTTGCCGTCTCTTGTCGTTTTCTTTTTTTTTTTTTCAGGCAGCAATTAATATCTATAGAAATACTTACAATATAGTTGATACAGAGGAGTGTCTGTGCATATTGCAGCTCGGTAGCAGTTCATTTGTTCTGTTAACTCCTCGTTATTATTCTTTCCTTTAACTGTACTTTTACTTCTTCTTTTTTTCTTTTTTCTATTTTTTAAATGTTGTGTCTTGATTTGTACAACTGAAGATAGTGACTTTCCATTGACCCTTCCCATTGCCTGGGTTACTATTAGTCAGAGTGTGTCGGATTACAAACTGCAGAAGTCCCTTTGTCTTGTGATAACAGGTGATGACACAGATTTTTTTTCTTTGTCTCCAGCTTGGGCACATGTTAGATTTTTGATAAAATATTAAAACAAAAGTCAGACAGTAAAATAAGTATTTAAACTATAAAGATGAATGTTATTATTTCATACAGACACAAATGTCCTTTTCTATAATGAAATCAGACAATGAGATGACTGTCAGAGAAAAGAGAAAGAGAGTAATCTGAAAGGGATTTCAGCAAACCACTGTCACTCTCATGCATTCCGTAGACTGGGATTGCACTTGTATGGCAATGGAAAAGTTTGCCATGGATAAGATGATAAAATGTTCCAGTCTGATAAAATGTTCTGACATGATAAAAGTTTGGCAGCGCTCACAGCCTCCCTTTCTCTAAGCATAATGATCAGCAATCACCAGTCTCTCTTTTGCCTTGTTCTTGTAAAAACCAAGACAACACCTCAACGAGCGAAACAATATTTGCTATCTGCTTAGTGAGAGTGTGTTAAAGCAAGTAGAACTGTCTCCGAGCAGAAGTTGGAGTGAGGAGTTAAAGGAGTTAAAGTTTTTTCCAAGAGGAAATATGAGGTAAGCTAAAGGAACACGGCGCAGAGTTATCACTGGGACTTGCTGACAGAAATAACTGATACAGTGAATCTCATCCAACGTCTGCACACAGAGCGATATTTGTATGCAGAGTCGAAGCAATCAGACTCCTTTGTGCTCTCTGGTAAGCTTGAATCCCAGCCCGGGTTCATTTAACCTCAGCCTGAGATAATGTTTCGAAATCACCTAACATTCACAGCTTCGCAAGTTTCCAATGTACAAAGCGGGTGAGAGACAGTCACTTCAGTTGTGTTTCATGCCGGGATTGGTACTAAAACCAGCGAACCCCAAGGGAAAGCACCTCCATGGATGGAGACTGCAGAACAGGTTCCCGGTCCAGCAGGGAGGGGAAACTCAGTGAAATCTGCAGAATTTCACCTCCCTGAAACACACACTTGTACTCACTTGGCCAAGTAACTACACCGCTTTCCTGCTATTAACCGGGTAGCTGTTTAAAAACACCTGAAAAATCACAGAAAGATGTCAGCCATGGTTTTGTAATGACTCGTGAGAGCTGCCTTTTATGAAAACAAGCAAACAAAAAAAGGCACCTGGCCTTCAGCTCCCAGACAGGACAAGTCAGGAAGCCCAATCTGATCCCACGCTGGAATTTTCTAATGCTACACTTGGCAGTGCTAAGGGAGTTTAATGTAGTGGAGGTAATCTGCGCACTAGTCAAACCCTTCAATGCATCAGCAACTGACACAGTTCATGCCTCTGGAGTTTAGTTTTTAAATGCCATCAATTAAAAACAGGGAGGGGGGACGTAATTACTCGCAAGTCTTGCTACGCTTCTGAGGCACAGAATGTTTTTTATGAACTGCAGAAGGAGGCAAAACATTGTTTTTTAATGACCTTTTGGAAGAAAATCAGTTTGCAACACAAGGAAACAAATTAATTTTTGAAAGATATGTGGGCCTCGGGGAGTTCGAAACAAAGAGAAGTGAAGTCTGATTCATGGAAAAAGTGGTTTGGGGTCAGCATATTCAGAAGACACGGCAGCACACTCACTGTCTCTCAGTATGTCTGGTGTTAGAGTACAACTTGCTGCTGTTTTGTGGCTCTTAGAGGAAGGAACACATTATGTGCATCTCATACTAATTTCAAATACAAGACCTGTGGTAAATAATCTGAAGTTTTCCTCTACCGTTCTGCACTGCCCAATGCAATGAAATGATGCTAATGACCAATTATTTCTGCATGGGCTATTTGTAGAGATGAAATTTATTTTAATGTTAACATTTCTATGAGAGAGTGCACAAAGTGTTCTGCCGTAGTATATCATCAAGTGATACCGAGTGGTTCTATAATTTAAACAACTTTAGCCAGAATGTCTCTGCTTAAATAGATCATGTTTCTGTGCCATTTTACTTCATTGACTGAAAAATCCCACACTAATTTCTGAGCTGCTTGGGAACTAATTAATTTTAAATCTGTTTAACTGTTATACGAGTTAAAGTAATAATCTGTTGAAAGTAATTGCAGTGGAAAATTTTTAATTTAAAGTTCCAGAAAGCAATAGCTACACTTTTAACATCACCAAACTATGTGTCCTATTAATGCACATAATCTCAGTTTCCATTAGCTGACAAAAGTATAAAAATAGAAAGGAAGTATGTAAAGCCAAAGAGAGAGGAAGAACTCACAAAAAATGGAAAATGTACTGTAGGCAAATGTAATTGACAGTAGTATACTGCAGGACTCGGTTGTCACAGGAGCTATAACAAGATTAAGCAATAGTCCACTGGGCCATAATGCTGACAGAACTTTTTAAGACCAGGTCTTTACACTGATGCATTCTTTTTGGTAGCATTCTGTGAAATTGCATACTGTATTACGGCTGCTTTTCAGCAAACCGATGGAAAATAGAATAGATGAATAGATCTCCCTCAACTGAAAAACAGCAAGTTACCTTCTGAAACCCATAGAATGCACACTTACCTGAGAGGTTGTTAAAACTGTGTGCGATGTTTCTTTAAACATATGAGACAAATTCAAATGACAAACTTGTCTGGGGAAGATTTTAGATACAAGCCATAGAATGAAGAAAGAGGGAATATAGCAAGTTTAGGAAAAGCATCTATCAACTTTTCTAGATGTGAAGAATTCTACATTACTCTAGGCCCAGAAAGATGGTCAAGGAAAAAGAAAAAAACCACAAACAAACCACAACCAAATACATTTTTAAGGACTCTAAATGTTAACCTGTGGGAAGATGATAGATTTCACCTGATTACTACCAGCCTCTACTCTCTTTTAGATTCAGTGGCATGGCAGAGAGTGCAAAATACACTGAGGCTTTTGCAAGCATAACTTTGAATGTTAACCTCAGGAAACTACAGGGTGTTACCAGAATAAACTCAGCTGCTTATGAATTTTTAGAAGCAGAAGCTGAGCAGCCGCACACATTATAGAGGTAAAAAGTCATTGTAAGCCACCTGCTTACTAGAGCCTAAAGTTGTTGGGGAGAGGGGGGGAAAAGGGAAAGCAGGAGGATTGGATAGAGGATAGAGCCGCCCCTTATTGCTTCTGAACATATCTGAACAGATAAAGCCGTTGGGCAGCCCAGTAAGGAAAAACTTGGGTCAGCTGAAACAAATTTAAAAGTATAAGTGAAGGAAACCCTCTAGGTGTTGCAAAGCGCTAACATTAAATTTGATATTATTTTCTTTTAACCAGAAAATGAGACTAATAGTTACGCATAAGTCTATGATATTTTTTTGATGCTCAGGGAGAGACCTTTAAGGAAATGTTTCAGGCCTGAGAAAATTATTACAGTCAGGCTTTAGACCTCTTAGAAATGGATTTATAATGAAATTGCTGACACTACCTAAGCTATAGTTGAACAAATTGCTTCTGTCCTGGTGTAATGAATAACCTCACCATCAGGGAACTTTCCTTTCATACAGGAAGGAAAAAAGTCTGATTTCCTATTTTTAAACTTCTTTTCATCAATCCATCATTCTTTTTTTCTCTTTATGCAAGGTATCTGCATACCTTAATGTCCTATTATCCAGAAGTTGTGCAACAGTCCTGTGACATTTTATCTCCATAGTAGTACATTGTATAAGACCTGTCTGGTTATTATCTCTGCCACCCAAGAGCTTAAAGCGTTGCTCTCTTTCCACACTTCTAGCACATAGCCACTATCTGAGGCTCACGTGCACCAGCTATCTCACATTCACAAAATGTATGGGGTTCCAGGAGGATGAGAACAGTCTAAACAGGGGTAAATTAGTCTATTTTCTTCTTAATTACTTGAACATCTTCATTCTGGAAGGGTCTGAAAACAGTTAGTGTATCACATAATGGCTGGATTGAGTTGACTGTGTGTAATATAATTAAGAGTGGGAAAACAAGCATCAGCGTTTCTATCATTTCAGTTGAGAGATTAAGTTTATTCTGATTTTATGATCTGGTCATAACCTGGCTCTTACAGAAGGAAACTGTTATATTGCAGCTTATTTACAGGGCCTCTGGCTTTACTCGAGAGAAACCTATGTGATTGTCTCTTTACAGGATTCATAAAAAATAGGCATTATAGGAGCAGTTTATGTGATTAGTTAATTTAAATTAAAAAAAAAAAATCCAGCATATAGTAAAACCTGACAGGAAAAACTGCAATATTCCCTCCATTTCTGGAAGCAATGTGAGAACAAATATTATGCTAACAGTGAGCCACATTCCAGGCACCGATATGAGTGAGTAATTCCCACTGTCATTGGTGCAACTGCGGTCATGTGTCTGTGGGAAAATGATTTTTAAGGACCAAAATATGATCTTGTAATGCCACTTGGAGTGTTTGCAATACCTTGCCATCTATTTTTATGAGCCTAGCACTAGAAGTGGTGTTTAGTAGGCCCTCCTGAATGAATAGCTGAACTAATTTGATTACTTCTGAAACATTTACTTTGTGATACAGTCTCAAGTTAATACTTGCTACGGTATCTTCTTATCTTACCTACTCAGAGGAAAGTAATGGCAATCAAAATATATGTAGTACACACAGGCAAAATATTATCTTCACTGAAGATCAATCAAATGAGCTCGCAAGTAAGTTTTCAATCCATCCCAAAAGACATTAGAGACATGTTTTTAATCTGTATTTGTGAGCATTAGAGACTCACAAGGGTTCTTCATGGAGTTATGGCCAAAACTCAATGAAATAAATTCATACGAGGTTTCAGCCGTCTAGGATTACTTTCACATGGGAACAGTTATCCTTTTTTCCCCCACTGTTCATTGCTTTGGAGGTATACAGAGTAAAAGCAAATAAGTAAAACAGCTTTTTGCTTTTGTCTGTAGGACCTAAATATGGTTGATTTTTTTTTTTTTTCTGAGGGGGGAGCAACTAAAGCAAACTTACTTCAGTATAGTCTTTATATCGTTGATCTTGTCTAAGACCTAAACTGAATAAGCCAAAGGTATTTTCATTGTTCTGTGATTTTAATCTAAAATATATATATTGAGGGTATTGTGATTGGAACAGGAGAGACATTGGCACCCTTTATGGTCTTTCAGGTTTAGCTGGTACAAGTGCTTTGCTCCCATGTTGTTCCCATTGTGGTTATTTTGTGCTGCCGCTGAAATGTGGAACTTTTCCTGAAGTGTGACTCATCCCCCAAAAGAAAAAAAAAAATCGCACATAGGCATCCTTTCATTTTGTTTAACAAATTTCCAACTTTGTATCTTAGTTCAGTAAGTCTTGCTCATCTCTTTCTAATATGCCACACTTGTATGATTGCCTAATACCGCTGAACTAAGACAGCAGCCGCAACTTGTGTAATGCCAGATCTCCTTTGCATCATTAGGGACGGTCTATGAAGCAAATGTCATTAACTTGTGAGGAAAGGAAGCAAAATTGACAAACCCTCACTGACAAACTTCCCTCCATGTGTTCATCAGTCTTTATTAAATAGCAAATTTAATATCAACATCCTTGCATAAGACAAGCCACTGAAGTCTTTCACCGTGAAAATTAATGCTGTTTAAAATTAAACTTGCCTTTGGGTTTCATTTAAAAATTAACATTGTAATCTTTGTATGCTATGTTGTGAAGCCTAAATGAATGCTAGATAATGCAAATAATGAGACACGGGAGCATGTGTGGGGGTGCACTGTAGTTCATGCAGTGAAGTGTTAATTAATGTAACCAGTGCTGAGAAATCACAGAATTTATTTCTGCTCTTTTTCTCTCTGCTGCTCAACGTGAAAAACCACAGAACAGTGATTTGACAGCAGAAACCGGGGTCTTTCCATGCAGATTATTCACTTAGATTTGCCGGAACAAAATATTAAATAAGAAGCTTCTCGACGCAAATGTATAATTAATTTCCATAGCTGACTGCACTAAAACAAGATAAGTAGTAAATCCAGTGAAATCTCACACAGGTACTTTTAAGCAACTACTTCAGAAAGCCAAAGCACAATGTGGATTTCCCTAGAAAAAGAGCATATCTGCTTAAGGAGTGGTACCTTCTTGCCATCCAATTTTTGCCATCCAGCTCTCTGAGCTCTGCAGTATTAGCTTGTTTCTGCAACAGTAAGCAAAAAGAGTGGGGTCTCATTATTACTTTAAAAGCCAGGATTTATATCTGTTTGAAATGATCTGTTACATTTCTAATTTAGCATTTTTAATTTCAGCATGTCAAAGACATGTAGTAACTAACCTCGTGTTTATATGATCCACTGTTTCTAATCCACTTCCCATTTTATTTCAGAAATAGGTATGAAATAAATAGGAAAAGCCTTCACCATTGTTTGAATAGTGACAAAATGCTTTGTCCTTCATTTAAATACTGTTCTTGAGGATTTTGCCTTGAAAGTGCCTCTTTCTTCTCCTTTCTTATACCTAGGAGTGACTAAGAGAGACGTTCCCTGCTCCAGGTTACTGTCTCTGCTCAGAAATATGGGTGGGAAGTGGCTGAGCGGTGAATTGCTAAGTTGTACCTCACAGACTTCCAGGTGCGTGCAAAAAAATGTAACCAAGAATCAAAGAGGTTTTCTACCCGACTGCAGAATGATTAAAAACATAAAAGCAGTAATAATATAAAAAAAAAAGTCAGTGTAACTTTTTTATCAGGATGGTATCTATCTCCTTCACAAGTGTAGATGAGTCTTTTGGCCAACCTTTTCATATGGAAGCAATTATTTTCCCCTGGAACTAGACCTATGTGCACAGAAAACTGTCTTTCTGAAGTATCTGTGTGTGCATTATGATTTGAAGTCAACATCTGTACTATTCCTTTAACAGACTGTCTGGGATTCTGTGGAAAATGAGTAGCTCGCACCTCCCAACCACAGAGACAAAAGCGTGTAGCTGCTGTAATGCTGAATAGTAAATGGAGTCTTTGTCTAATTGACTACTATAAACAGGAAGGAGTTGGATGCTACACTGAAAATGTACATAAAATACCTGACGTTCTACTGAAGCCTCCCAATGACCACAAGTATGCAGGAAAAAAAAGTTTTCCTTCTAAATGACTTTGAAATTTGAGTAGAAGAGGAGCCACCTGCAAGTCCCCGAACTTCACTATTGATATTTCATACATTTGCCAGTATTACCTGAGTCTATTTTTAGAGAGCATTTGCGTTTCCAAAAGTAAAATCACTAGCTGGATCACAATGTTGTGTTGGAAAAATGCAGTCAAACAGCATCTTTTCTCCCATGTTTTGATTTTTCATGGGAAGACAATTCCTCTCTGCAGAACCAAGCAAATTCATGACAAATGGATTGTTTCTAATCTGGTTGACGAAGGGATGGGAAGCCCAAAACCACCTTAGTGAATGAACACACCATAAACACACCTGAAGGAGGTGATCCAGCAAGATTGTACATGAGCACAGAAGGGAAATGCTGGCCTGTAGATAGTGATGCAGAAGATGTGCAATTTATCCTCTGTTTTTACTGAATTAGGAGCTGAGGGCAACTCTGGGAGTTACTGTCTCTTGACTGTGTTCTTGAAATTATTTGCATAAAACCATTATAAGCTTTGGATGATCACCAGAGGATTTACACTGGAAAGAACATGGTCCGGAAAGAACTCTGTACAGCTACCAGATACCTGCTTTGATCAAAAGCTGCAAGCGAAAATACATGAACATTGTCTCCATTTCTAAGACCAGTAACACACATGAAAATAAAACTGAGAAAGTTATTATTCTGAATACATCTGTCAAGACATCAAATCAGCATATGCGTAGTTCATAGTTTTGTGTGGGGGATATTACAATGTACAAAAGCGCACACTGGATGCAGTGGTTCCTCATGATGTTTTGCTTTTTAACAGTGAGTTAATTAACAAAATGAAGCAGAAAATGCTACGTAGCTGTGTTCTTCAGTAGCAGGAACGAACAAAACCATATGAACAACACAGTGGGTTTGTCTTAGTCTTAATGTGACAAGAGAAAATGTAGTTTTCTCAGCCACATATAAATCTAGCTTCTCTTTCTGTCCCTTCCAGAATGAAGATATTTTTTGATTTATGTTCAACCAGGATAGAATGCTCTGTCTTGTGGAAAAATTGGACAGGAAAGGTTTAAAATCTCCTAATTAAATTCCTTACGCCAGCTTATCTCTCTAAGGTGTTTCCATTCAGCCTCTGAGAGAATGAAACTTCCAGAGAGCTAGAGGCACCCCCAGGTTAATCAAGGTGAAGGTATCCCATCAGGGATAGGGTCCTGTGTGAAACAGTTGACTGATCCATAGATCTTCTTCATGAGAACTGTGTATTTCACTTTTCTTCTTCAGGGCTGGGGTTTTTTTCCCCCTTTATTTTTTGATCCCAAACTTTTTTCTCTTCAGGTTTCTTCCATGCCTCTCCAGCTCAATTTTTTTTTGTCATTTAATGGACCTGGTCCTTACATGCAGCGATCCTACTTTTCGGAAAAAATTTGATTGGAGCTTGTGCAATGCAGCTTGTATTGGCTTTGAACAAGCTTGCTTGAGCAAGCAGGAGGTGAGTCATTATAAGTAGTGCTAGCAAAGTGCTGCCTGGTAAGTGGCCAGTGTTAGCCTCCCTGAGCTCTGTTTTGCTGCAGATAGTTTCAGGGTTGCTCAGGTACAACTACGAGAACAGCAGTCATCAAATCCTTGCCTGCAATCAAGAAAGGTCTTTTATGCTGCTTTGACACCCTTGTATTGCCATACTGTAGTTATAACTGTAATTTACACCTCCTTCATCTTTTTTTATGCTGCTGGTGTGCTGTAAAGCCACCTTGGTGTGAATAAGGATCAGTGAGAATTAGATTCCGCTTTTTAAATTATTTTTTTTTTCCTGCCTAGCCACCCCTGTAAGCCCTCATCTTTCTCTTCGGCTGCCCTTTTTAAAAGTGGGCATGTGACCACTGCACTGCTCAGCGACCTAGGAGATATTTTATGTGATGGATTTGTTTCTGAAAAGCTTGCAATCAACATATAAGCAATTAGAGGCCACTTTATTTCCTGGCAGTACTACGAGCTCCTGCTGTCTGGTTTAGTACTGGCAGATGCAAATAAGGCTTTGAAAGGATCACTGTAAGTCATTCAGACTGATGTAGTCCTTTCATTCCCCACAATGCATTCAAATCCACAGGAAAATCTGTCTCACATGATATCGGTAGTCAGCCAAAGCTCTGTCCTTGGATTTCTTCATTTGTGGGAGAAATCACATACTATTTAACAGAAAGAGAAAGCAAAGAAAATGCAAAGCAATATCCTTGGAGCCCAAATGACAGGAGAGTTCTGTTAACATGATGCAGGAGTTTTAATTATTCTGAGCTTGCACCTTCAGAGCTAGCCATTTCTCAGCCCAATTAACCTGTCCTATTGTACAGTCCATGTAAGGCATAAGGCAATTAACATTTGTATCATAAATAAACAATTAAGGAATGTTTTGATTTCTGGTTACACTTTTTGTCATGCAAACTGCACTGCAGTTTCTGCCTACCAGGGATTTGCTCTTTTAAACACTTCTTATTTCATTACTAAGTGTCTCTTGCCCCTCTTACATCCAGCTATGCATCATATATAAAAATGAAACTATGAAAAGGTGCCGGTTCACCAATGTAACAAACAAAGAACAGAAATCATAAGCATCCCTAATCCTTTAGTAACTCTTGTCACTAAGCACTGTTTAATTTTACAAAATCTTCAAAGAAATAGTGAGAATGCTTTCTGGTTTTATTCTGGAGTTTATTGTAACTAAGATCAAACTCTGATCCAGATTTGCAAGCTAATTTTACCCCATGCCTTTATTAGCTAATGTTTGTCCACGCTCTGAAACACTGTAATTCTATGTTATTGACACACATTCTCCATATTATTTCTGACAACACTACTGATTTTACATCTTTCTATTCACTGGTGAATTTTGTTAGGTGTAGGTACAAGATTTCTGGGCAAGGAGTAGAGTTCTTTACCAGTGATCGTCTTGGGTCATTTTTAAGACTCTGATAATGACCGCCACTTTGATTAAAACCATGAATTCTAAATGGATACCTATAAAATAGTTATAATTTACAGGGCCCATGGGTTATCATTATTGCACCAGAAATTAATAGTAAAATGTGACTCATGGAATCATTCAGGCTGTTAATGGAACTAGTTAATCACATCTATTAATGTCATTAGCTTGTTAATGACTAGTTAATAATTAGTTAGTGACATCTATTCAGGCAGTTTATGGTACTAGGTTCATAATGATGTCCCAGTAGGTAGGTTCCTATGCAAGTAGAACCATTAAGGTCAATAACGTTCTTCACAGGCATAAGGGTTAATCTGCAGATTTATCATTGCAAATTACACTACAAAGCCATGGATGAAATAGAAGTGAAGGGAGATGAAAGGAAGGCAGGTTTTTGAGAGTCATAGATATTAAAAATATTTGTGACACAATCCAGAGTTGCAACAGTCCAAGGATAAAAATAACTTAGAACTACTATTAGGTACATGGTTCCATTAAATATGTAATAACCAAAAGGAAAGTAAGTAAGAAATATATGCCTTCTAATTATTTCAGTGTATTCAAGCAGATGGATTACATCAATATTTTCTAGCTTTTAGTATTCTATGGTTATGAAATGGGAATCACAAGTGCCTGTAGTATCAAGTCATCTTTACCCAATCATACATTAAAAGAACTCCACAAGTCTTGTAAATTCAATAATTCTCCATTAAATGTAGCCTGGATATTGAAATTCTCCACTCTTTCAAATAATAAATGCAGTTTCCATTATTTTTGTTATTATTTATATACAGCATGAAAAATCCTAGGATTACACTAGCAAAAAACAGGACACACAAATTTCTAGGAAAAATGCTAATACAGGTAGGAAATAGCTTAGGTGCAAATAATCAGTCTGAAGGAAAAAGCAGAAGTTGTCAACAGATGACACATGCTACCTAGTTTAATACCATCTTAAAAAAAAAGACCTTACAGTTTCCTATTGACAAAATGTGCGCATACACTGCCAATAAAATTAAATAAATTAACATCTTAACATATTTGTCCCCAGGAGAAAATCTTATTTCCTTTTGCAGAAGTTATATGATACGAAAGCAGTCTGAGCAATAAAATGGCAAAAGTCCCAGTGGACAGATGATATTTTCTATGAGAATCTTCCACCGTAAATCACATCAGTTGCAGATTACTGTGTGTTTGTGTTTATTCTCCATGAGCCATATACATCCTGGAAATGGCTTGTATTTTGAATGTAAATTGTCAAGTGTGTGAATTTCAGCTCATGCAAATATGAAAACCTATTTCATAACCATTATTCAAATCCCTTTCAACATAGTAGTTTTCATTGCTTGCTAAGTGCTTTCCCACACTCCTTCGTAAGTAGGAAAACAATATGAATGGTGCCCATCTGTTCTTCTATGATTTTTATTTCAAGGCAATTTTAATTGGTTAACTGGTTCTGACAAAATGAATAGAGTACATTTACAGACATCTGAAAATTCCCTGTATGCTACACATTCTGGAGTCTGCAGTCCATTTTGCAAAAATCGGTATTTGTGGGAAAGCAGATGGAAACAGGGCAGTACCTCCAGTCTCTGCAGCAATTCAGCAGGTGCCACACAATAGCACGATTGTGAGAAGAACAAAGTCGTGTCCAGTAGGTCGGGGAGGAAGAAGTTTACAATAAATACCAATGATATTTGATCGAGTAGATAACAGGCTATTGGACCTTAGATAACAAAACGATTCATTCACAAAATAAACACTGCAAGTACATTCCACGACTGAGAACTTCAAAGATTGGTATGTCTGAAATTTTTCCTCCGTTCAGTAAATTTATCTCAAAAATTGCTCTGGTTTCTCTCCCACTCTGAAACAGATAAAAAAGATAAAAATGAGATTAAAAAAAGTGGATTTGTTTATAGCAGTAAGTACTATGCTGTGACCACTCAAACACAATGTTCAATTTGCCCAGTGACAGGATTTTATTTTACCTCTGACTTTTCCTGTGAGGAAGAAATGATGAAATGGTATTCCATCTGGTTAAGCAGTTATTCTGTATCTTCTTTCCCTTCGTTGTCAGATCTTCCAGGCCTAAGACACTTTATCAGTATCCAAAACAAAGTATAAAAGAATGGCTGCATTAATCTTAGCAACAGAAATATTAGTTTCTATTAGAGTATGCTGACTTCGTGCTACAAGGCTACTTTAATTTCTACCTGCCTTCCTGGACTCTGAAACACCAGACACATTGCTATGGAATATCAGCCTTCAAAAAAGCTGAGCATTAACCTAGCTAAGATTTTGGATATGTGATTTTTCAATCAACAAACAATACCAGAAATATAAGCTTAATCTTTAGAATAATAATAAATATATGTGATCTGCGAAGAAGCTGACTTAAGCATTGCAAAACTATTAATTTAAGTATTTTGGAAATCAGTTTCTAGAATCATCTACTATCCCAAGTTGGAAGGGTTCCACGAGGAACATTGAGTCTAACTCTTGACTCCACACAGGTCAACCTGAAAGGTAAACCATGTATCTAAGAGCGCTGTTCAAATGCTTCTTGACCACTGACAGGCTTGGGACCATGACCACTTCTCTGGGAATCTTGTTCCAGTGCTTGACCACCCTCTCAGTGAGGAACTTTTTCCCAATATGCAGTTCAAAATGCAGGTGGCCAGGTGACTTGAAGATTTGACATTTAAGTTATTTTAGTACATGCTAACTTTACCTTTCACTTGATGGATACAATGCTTGTTGCCATAAGTGGATCTTGGTTCAAAAATGTGTTTTACCTCAGTAAAAAAATTCCATTTGTTTTTAATGAGTTTTGGCCAAAACTGAAGCCCAGGAAGACACTTAAGTACATACCTCGATCATGGGATTATTCCCATCAAAGTCAAACTGAAAATAAAACTGAAATCATGTTTTTGGACTGAACTGGAAACTTGTTAGGTCAACAGGCCTTCTTCTAACCACTAATTTCTTAAAGAGGGCAATAGAAATTAACTACATTTCACAGAATATCTGCTATATTATTGTGAAAACCGATTTCTTCTAATCATTAAAAAAGCTCCTCAGATAAATCAAAAAATAAATCCAAGGATTCTGACACTAGTTGGCTCATGTTGCAAGACTACCTCAGGGCTGTCAGACTCCTCTGATTTACAGTTACGTAATTGAGAGCAGAGCTGGCCTTTTATCTTAAATTAGCTCTAAGAGAGTGCCAAATAAGATAGCTCTTTTAAATCAATGTCTCCAGGATTTACCATACTGTAATGCGTATAGGCTGACCCTGGACTTCCAGCCTGCCATGAACAATCATCTGCTGGAAGCTCTGGGTTATGGGGTATTCCAAGAGTTTTTTCCTCTCTTTAACACCAGACCTGACATATAGCTGCAATCAACAGTAGAGATATTGAAGCCTACATTATTTATTAACTTTATGTTATACGTATTTGAATTGTTCAAATTCCTGAGGCTTATCCAACTTTCTTTGAAATCAGTAGATTAGTCTGTTTATCTACAGGAATTTGATTTACAGATGATACCAGATTTATTTTCAGTGATGGCATGAGAAATAGTTTCATTGTTAACCCTTAATTCACTCTCTCGAGAATTTCTTTTCACTTGGCCCCTTTGAGCACAAATTGCATATTAGACTGTTTGCATTCTGTCCCAACCCCATTCAGGAAAGATTGTGTTATTTCATTATTTTTGCTCCCCATCTCAGGGTTCTCTGTTCTAAGGGGTATAAAAAGACAGGATGGCCCCCATCAACTACCTAGCATTCCCTTCTGGATGTTGGAAAAGAAGTGTGATCATGCAAAAGAGTGGTGAATGAAACATATACAAAAATTATACAAAAATACTTTAATTGAAATTCAAATTTAAGTACCTTTCTCAGGAAAATTTGCATGCATACAGGTTGCTACTTGTTGAAGATAATGGGAAATTGGGATGATTCAAAAAATGGGTACACCAGATAGTAAGGTTACTACAAGATGTGAAAAGGGTGCTGTAGAAATTTCCAGGTGACTTTTCACAGAAGGAGCTTGGAATCAGCACGACTCATTAGAATCTTCCATGTAAGACCTGATTCTACTCTAGAACTAGTGCAAATACCGTGCACCCACAGTTTAGCTGTAGAGAAACTGGAGAGAGATTAGAGGAACTTGCAATTACCAGGAGCTAAGACTTTGTGAAAGTGTCAACTTCTGGAGTCAGCTGACATTAACAATAGTTTAAGTATGTCTATATAGAGCAGTGCCTGACTTATGAAAGTCTGACTAGCTCTACACTTGTGTTACCCATAGCTGACTCCATTATTTCTGCATCCAAAGCATGTGCATGATCCTTGCACAACCCGACCGAATCTTTGACAGATGATCAAGAGCTGTCAGAGTGTTTGTGTTCACTTTCAGACTGTTTTGTACTTCAGTTTGACATTTTGAGTCATTTATTTCTTAAACAGAGAAGGCCCACTCAATTTTATCAAGTTTTTAAAGCTTTTTATAATTTTTGTCCACAAAATGTATTTGACAGTATGAAGAAAATGCAATAAATACAGTATATGAATGTACCTCAGGTTTTAATAATGCTTAATTTATATAGTTGAGATTCTCAAAAGAACTGCAATGAGCTACAGCTCTCAAATAATCTGAAATGCTAACTTACACTGTTTTGGAAATCTTACTCCTAATACCTCCCAGTAGAGAAGTAGAATATAGTCGGATTCCATTTTAAGCAGTTTACTGAACTTCTCTTTTGCTGATATATATTTTTATAGTATTATTCTGTCCCTCTCTTCATTTAAGTTAGGGGAGAGTGCTTTTTTCAGGGAATTGTCTTTGTGTGTTACAGAGGAGGACATCAGACACTGAAATAATTTGATCTAGAAGCAATTTTCCAGGTGAACTTCTACAGCATACTTCATCCTAGGAGTGTGAATACTGCTAAAATCAAATTGTGGATGAAAATCTGGGTCCCAACACACTGCAGACTTTGAAATGACAAGGGAAGTGCAATTGAGATTGAGCTGAGAATGATAAATTCAGCACTAATGTTAATATAGACCATCAACTGAAAGTGGTGCTTTATTGTTTTGAGTTTTGATCACTGATGCCGCCCAATGATAAAGGCCAAGGACAAGTTTTGTAAAGTCTTCTGCCCTCACAATGTAAATTTTCTGGACACAATGCAGAAGACTGTCAGAGTTCCAATGTTTCTACGTTTCTCTTTTGGGTCATGCACAGAAGTGGTCTCAGATGGTACTGTGCCGCTGAGCTAATTGTCTTGGGGGGCTCATGGTCTAATCTTCCATGTCTACCTGAAGCAGGGTGAGGAGGAATCCGACTCTCACACGTGCTGGGCTCTCCAGCAGCCTGTGGAGTGAAAACCAACTCTTATCTTCCTCTCTGCTGAACTAAATATAGCTCCCTTCATCCCTCAGTACCTTGTATAGAGACTTCATGTTTTGGCTCCAGTCAAGTGTAGGACACTTAATTGTTGTATTGCTGAACATAAAGGTTTTGATAGTCAGACTCTGTGAATCTTAAGCTGACCCAAAGGTCAGGCAGTTGCCACGTCAAGTTTTGCCACTGCCAAACACCAGTCAGGCACAAAGGAATTACCAGACTGGAACATGTGTCTCACACATCTCAATACAATCTCAAAACAACTTCAGTGCAAAAGCTTGTATCATAATTACAAACCTGCCTTCCCTGCTCTTTTCAGATGAAACTTGAGCAGCGTCTCCAAAGCAGCTGAGCACAGGAATGCGTTCAGTTCTTCTGCCCCATTCTCAGGGCAGTAAACTCTGCCTAAAGGACTGACTACATTACGGGAAGTGGAACTTCTTAAATTGCCATGGCCAGGTTAGTTGGCTTTGTTAAATGGTATATGCTCAGCAGATGCACTTATGCAGTCTTAGATGCAGAACTCCATTTTAACAACTAATACGGCAGATTCCTGACGAAAAATAAGTGTCATGCCTAACTTCCCCTTCTCCTCACTGCTCCAGACTTGTATATATCCCAGGTCATTTGGATTTACTAAAACTGAATCTATGAATTAGATGAATCTATGAAGATTAATGTAGGTTCACCCTTAAGAAATACCTACCACCACTGTTGCAGGACTGGAAGATGGGAGTCCAATGACATCCATGGTGCCTTCTTACATTCCCAGGTTACCACCTTTTTGTTCTGAATGTGGTCTGGACAAAATGGTTAGTTTTCCCAGATTTTCTTTTGCAAAATGGGAACTGTAAATCTTCGTTAGCATTTAAATCACATGGTATATGAGGAATTGTAAACTACGTGGTGAAATTTCATTATTCTCACTATATGAAACAGATGACTTAGTAGGACTATGAAACTAAGTTTGCACAGACCATTGAAATGTGGTTTATATCTGTTGCCATCATGGTCACCATACAGTGTTATGACTTCTTTCCTTTACCTGCCTTTGAAGCTCAGTAGTGCAGAATCCAGGTTGTTAACAGATGTTATGCCTTGGAGCTTGATTGTCATTGCTTTTTAGTTATATTGGATGGGGAACTTAGCTACTGAAGCAGGGCTTCTTTCATAAGTTTGAGGAAAATTAGTGCTGCTTGGTACTGAAAACATTTATAGAAGGCGGTATTCTCAAAAATAATGATAGCACTGTATGGATATAGATATCATTAAGCAAATGATGTAAAGTGTATTTAATATACAAAACTAGAGTAAAAAAACAGTTCTAAATAAAATGTTGCATTTGAAGAGTGGTTCAGTAATTTGTTCAGTCACCAAATGGTGGTGTTTTGGTGATATATTCAGTTATTGTACTATGATGCTAGTTTTGTTTTATATTCCACTGTGCTGTCTAAATTCCATGTTGTGACTTAATGAGTAGACATAAAGTTCCCACTAGTGAAATGGCAGTGAGGAAGAAAGATTTTTCTTTCCCCTGTTACTGATATTTAATTTGACTTATATCACGAATATTTTTCTTTTGTGGCTCTAAACACTAATAGCAAGCAGCTAGATACACCGTGGTCTTTTCCTCCTCTAAGTTGCACATGACTATATCTTCATTTGTGAATCATTAAAGAAGAATAAAGCCTTTCATATGCACTAACAGACAACTAAAAAAGGACACTGAATTACTGAGAGAAAAGTCAAGTAAATTGAGGGGGCTCATAAGAAAGAAAAATAGTAAACTCTAGTTGGTTTGACTTTAGTAAGACAAGGTAGTACGTATGGCCTAGACATCTTGGGAATAGATTATGAATTTTAGGAATAAGGAATATAATGTCTCATAATTCCCCTAAAGACATTAATCTCTGCATGTAGAATTTGCTTCAGAAAGATAAAAATGAAGACTAAAGTCTAAGGGTCTAAGTCCCTAAAATCTAAAAAGATAAAATTACACCCTGAAGTTTAAAGGCAGCACATAAGCTAGAAAATGTGGGGGCAGGCATTGTAATAATTAATTAAACTGTTACTTGCAAATACAGTGAAAAAGCAGATTCACCTCTGTAAAATCTGTAAAAATGTAAAATCTTCAGGCATGGTTTTAACATTTTATGTTACACTGGGAATACATTTTCCAGAAATGATCAGCCTGATTGGAGAAGATGACCAAAATAACCTAAATTCTAAGAAATGACAACCACTGACATTTGAGAAAGGAAATTAGTTCATAATGGAGGTAAACCAACACCAAAACCAAACAAAAAATGTGAAAGCAAAGTCAGCTCTAGGAAAGTATTGAAATGTGCATCAAGAGATCTGACTGTACTTCTTAAACATCATATTACTCAACAAGTTCACAGCCAGCTGTCGTGAGCCCCCTGCACACAAACATTTTGCAATACATAGAGAGTGCTGGGCTCTTGATGTGTAATATACAACAAATATTATAAACAATGGTATCTGATAGAGATGTCAAGATCTTAACACCTGTGATGATAGAAAAGGGCAGCCCAGAGGGGTGACTACCAAGTAGATGAATAACTGAGTTTAAGGTATCAGTGAGGGCTGCGTAGAGGCTTATGCACGTAATGATGCATCTGTTAGGAGCAAAAGATAGAGCTCTTATGGCATCTAGACAATCTCTGGGGTGTACTTGAGAAGATAATGGTGATTATATACACACAGTTACTAATAACAGAAGAAAGACCAGGTCAGGGGAGCAAAATAATAAATCTTTTGATAGGAGGTGAGAAAGTTGAACTGCCATGGTGTTTTCTTCATGTTCCAAACACCAAAGGAAAAGAAAATCCTTGCAAGGGAGTAGGGATTTTAACTTTTTACATTGGAGGGAAACTTTTGCAGTAAATGGAGCCTGCACAGTGAGGAACAACTGTACAATACAAAGTGGAACCAGTACTTAAACTTAGGATAGGGAACTGAGAAAAGATCACGCTACTTAAAATTACTTGTGTTACCGTTTTGAATCCATTTTAGGTGTATTTACACAAATAAAGGCAAGATTAGGCATAAAAAGTCAGTAAAAGTCAGCAACGAACAGCCAAAAAAAACCACATCTGAGAAGGACATGTAAAGTAAGGAGCAAGATCAGGACCAAATGAATACATGGCTCTCTAAAAATGACAGGGGAAAGAAAAAGCTGGATAAACTGAATAACTTGATTTGTATGATAATATCAATACAACTAGCATTTAATAAGACCGGCAGATTAAAAATAATATGTGGGACACAGTGATTCCACTAGATTTTACATATCTGTGTCAAGAGCCAGCAAAGATGTGATGTTGTTTTGCTTTGATATTGTGATATTGTTGATTGCTTTGTGATATTTTCAGTGATTACAGAGGTAAAACCTGTTAGTCCATAGCCTGTATCTGTTTCTTGCTGGATAGGATATCCACTTCGATTTCATGAAAACATTAAATCCTAATCATTAAACTGGGCAGAATAGGTGCTCAGTGAGTAGAAAAGAATATAATGCCATGAAAATTGCTGCAAAAAGATACTATACACTAGCTAACTGAAATTGGAAAAATTAGAACAGATAAATTTATTAGATATATTATGATGGTCAGCTGCAAGTTTGCACCTGGAAGTAATATACTGGTACATAAAACTTAAATAATAACGTGGCACAGAATAAATTTCTCATGTAAGTATTTCAAAACAATGCATTCTTAAATAGATAGCAATTAAAATATATGCCTGAAGAAAACTGGCATTTCTGCACCGTAGAAAATTCTGTTATAGCTATATAGTTTCATTCTGAACTGGAATAAAATGAAAACAATTCCTACTAATGAATTATTTGGGAAAAAAAAATCTTTTAAGTAACCAAATCTTACATTTTTATGAGAATTAAAATTTTATCACTGATTTGCATATTTTACTTATTAATATCTGCAATAAGTTTTGAAAGAGCTTTCAATAGAAATAGAAAAATACCATTTTATGATGTCTTGAACATCTGATTTTATACTGTTTTGATTTTCTTAACAAAAATATGCCAAAACTGACAGTCTACTACAAAGATGTAATTATGAGAACACACAGCTTTCTATCTGGAAAAAAATAGTCTCTAATAAACTGTCATCATTTGTCTACTTCTGATTTATTGTGAATAGGTGGAAACTTTTGGAATCCATCATGCTGATTTTATATTTGTTTTGCTCAACCACTTTTTATTAGGTAGAAATCTGCTGTATTTGGGGAAAATAATCTTGACTGAATAGTAGAAGTGAAGATACTACAAAATAAATCTGAGATCGAATTGGCGTGTCCCCCATCTTTACCTAGAGAATTGAAAACAATCACTTGGAAAACTCATCTTGCTCTTTCTCATACACACACACACACACACGTGGACAAAAGACAAAGCAACTCTCTTGTTTTACAGCTGGTAAAGACAAACAACTGGACATATAGTTAGGTGATCAAATAAGAGAAATATTAAAAACTCAATGAATTTGTATTTGACTTGCCTGAACGTCCAGCGTTAATCTGCTGTTCAGCTGTTTCGAGCAAACAGTAAAAGGAACCAATGTAAGATTAGGTTATTGTTTCTTGCTATTTTACTGTTCTTGCTGTGAAAAGCAGTATCTCTGTCCAAGAGAGAAAGCGTGTTTCACTGAAGTTTACACAGAACAGTGCAATAACACATATATATTCTTTGCCCATCAGGTTATCAGTTGTACCAATGGATTTCTAGCGTCATGCCTACAATAGTAAGTAGAGTGACATAATTGGAGCTAGTCTGGAGACCGAAAAATCTCATGCAGAGAACCAGTCATCCAGTTGCCTGTGTTTTGGTGGGTTTGGGGCTCTGTCTTTCCTGGTCACAAGGACTGAACATCCACTCGCATTTCAAACGCATTGTGCACACTCCTGGGGAGAAGCTTTAGATTCAGCTTTATCTGTTCCTGTGCTCCTAGAGTGCCCCAAAATGCTGTATGTGGGGAGAATTAAGGATCTTCACTTCAAAACTGCATCCTGCGCTGCATCCCCAGCAGCGTGGCCAGCAGGGCAAGGAAGGGGATTCTGCCCCTCTATTCCGCTCCGGTGAGACCCCACCTGCAGTGCTGCCTCCAGCTCTGGGACCCCCAACATAAGAAGGACATGGACCTGTTGGAGCGGGTCCAGAGGAGGCAACAAAGATGATCAGAGGGATGAAGCACCTCTCTTATGAAGGCAGTCTGCGAGAGTTGGAGTTGTTCAGCCTGGAGAAGAGAAGGCCCTGGGGAGACCTTATAGCAGCCCTCCAGTACTTAAAGGACACCTACAGGAAAGCTGGGGAGGGACTCTTTGTCATGGAGTGTAGTGATAGAACCAGGGATAATGGTTTTAAACAGGAAGAGGGTAGATTTAGATCAGATATCAGGAAGAAATTCTTTACTCTGAGGGTGGTGAGACACTGGCACAGGTTACCCAGAGAAGCTGTGGATGTCCCATCCCTGGAGGTGTCCAAGGCCAGGCTGGATGGGGCTTGGAGCAACCTGGGCTGGTGGAAGGTGTCCCTGCCCATGGCAGGGGGCTTGGAACTAGGTGATCTTTAAAGTCCCTTCCAAGACAATCTATTCTGTGATTCTATGAAAAGCACAAGCCTGATCCAGCTTAAAATGCTAATGCCATTCCTTATGGCAGTGCCAAGATTGCAGTGAGATTGTATATTACCGAGTGACCGTGAAATCATCCAACAGCTATCCTCCATCAAATCATCCTTTAGCTCAACATTAGCTTTGAATTCCTTGTTAATATGCATTGTTTGTACTGAGGTAATTTCAAGAAGTCCCAAACAAAAAACATCCTTACCATTTCCTGACTGTCTACCAGAAAAGACGATCACTGCTCTGAGTTGTTAAAAATTATCAATTACGTGGGTTGCAGCCCTTCTTGTTTAGTTTGCTTTCCTTCTGTGAACGAAGTATGTGGTTTTTTTTTCGTTTGTTTTCTTTTTGGTGGTTGTTGTTTTGATTTAGTTTGGTTTGGACTGAGAGAGGGAGTTTCTTATGCATTCATCGCTTCTTAAAAACACCCCTTTGGTTTGCAACAGCTCTTTCTTCAGTTTCTTAAAGTAACATTGATTTGTCCTGTGAATCAAAAACAAATTAGTTTCAACAATAAAAAAAGCTAAAAAAATATCAATTTCCTTACTTTTGGTTCTGTTTCTCAAGAATGGTAAAAAGCCAAAACCTGAAGAGGACTATCAAAATCTTGGAGTATATCTTCAACTAGCTTTTGATCTCAGATTTCACAGAATAAGCACATTTATTGGGCATTTCCAAGATGTTTAATTTATAAAACAAACAAAAAAGGGTTACCAGGTTAGGCACAGGTTGAAGGAATTAACCTCATCTGATTTTTTGCGAAGAGTTTCATCATTTATGAAAAAAACTGCTATAGCAAGATTGCAGTGTCTCCTTGTATTTTGAGTTATAAGTACACCGATATTTAGGCTTCACTTAGTCCCACTCATTCTGAGCAGTCAAGACCACATTGGAATTCAGTGACACCTTAAAAGCATCTTGAAATCTTACTTAATGCACTTCTCCACTTTTTTATCATTCTTTTTTTTAAATCTGACTTCTATCCTCTCTTCCCAATGTGATTCCATCCCAGAGTTTCAGTTTCTTAGCAGCTCTGCATTTCATTTTGTGTAGGGTAGAAGTATACCTTCAAGGTCTTTTATGGCTATGTTAAATGATAGTCACTGGTTATATCTCCCAGGTTTGACAGCTTAACTTGCCTCATCACTATAATTTTGTTTTGATGCAGTTTCATCTGTGTGTGTGTGTGTGTATGTGTGTGCATGTCTCCATAAGCTAATTATAAGGTAGAGCTAATTAGGAGACTGAGCTTTAGAAGAGACATTAGTATTTGTCTGCATTACAATTTTTTTGATTGTTCAGTTTCAAGGGAAGAAAGCCAGAAGATTTCTCTCCCTAGCTCCCTTCCACTGCACCATACTATTTTTCCTAATATCAGCTTATTTCCAACTGACTGCTTTTTCACAGTGACTATATGAGATTTATGACTCATCTTCTACAGTTTACTTCTATATTAATTGTATCTAACTATTGCTTGTGGTGTTTTCACTCCATCTCCTGCTTTTTTGCTCTTTTCTCTTTTCTAAAAGTATGTGAAAGCCTCTCTCTTCCCACATTTGAACTCCCTGTTCGGGACTCTGCATTTGGCTACCAGCATTTTATTATAGCATGGTGATAAACCAGGTGTCATGCTCTCATTTTGTGTTCCTGGGGCTGAGCCACCTGCTTGGATTGCTGTCTCACGAGGAGCTCCACAGTATAATCACCTTTGTTTGCATTGTCTGTGACTTTGCCAGCAATTCATGCCTAAGGCTTTCAGTGTGTCTGTAGCAAAATGATACCTGAATATCTAGGGATGAAAAGGTAGACTTGTAAGCTGCTAAAATATAGCTTAGTAATAGAGATATACACCTAAACTTTTGAAGAGTGCTATGCAGGGAAACTTTTCCTCTACTGTGTAAAGTTGAAACTTTACACGTTCTGGTCAAATAAAAAAAACCCCAGAAAAGTCTTTCTTTCAGGTCAGAAAAAATGTTTAATTTCATTAATTAAAAAAAAATTCTTTTGAATTACCTGTGTTTCTATAATTAGATTAAAGTTCCAAAAAAAAGAAACCAAAGCCAATATTTATTACTTAGACAATGTTGACAGGAACTATCCTGACAATTTCAAAACCTTAAAAAACATTCCTTACCAACAGTTACATTCCTCAAAGTTTCCTCAAATTCCTTGCACAGGTTTCTGGTTCGGTTCATTTGTTTTTTTCAGCTGAAACCATTCTGTAAAACAGTCCTGACCAGCTCTGTAGTGGAATTGCTTTGCTTTAAGTTTCTTTTTTTTTAATGTTGCATTTCCCACCAAAGTTTATAATATTTCTGCAATTATATGGCTTCCCATAATCTTATATTTTTTTTCTCTACTTTGTAAATAGTCCAATATACTGACAAGTGAAGATATTCTTCGCAATGTAGTGTTTCTAAAGTATGTGGTATTTACTATCCAAATCCTTTAGAAATATTTGTGCAAAGAGTAAAGTCAATGATCCAAAAGCTCATTGTAATCAATGGGAGACTTTCCATTAAATTCAATGGGCTTTGGTCCAAGCTGTTTGTAATTATAGGCTGACATTTTGAAAGCTGCTTAAGGGAGTTGGAAGCCTAATACTCATTAAAATTAACTGGGCATCTCGCTTTACTGGGGTGCTTTGGAACTCACTACCACAGTTTATATAAACGAGTGACCTGTTTATGAGGCTCAGTTTACTACATTAAAGCTCCAAGGAATCTGTAAGCATGTGTCTTATCTTCTATATGAAAGAAATGTGCTTTAGATTGTATTACTTGATAATGGCCATTTTGCTGCAGAAAAGAATTATCTAATTTAAAAAGAGAGATGTATATATAAAAAAATTATCATAGAATTGACCAAAACTGATTTACACAATGGTTGTTTGCCAGCTTAATGCTTTTTAATTTTTTTTTAAAAGAAATGTTCTTAAATATTTGGAATTTGTTTGTAATGAGAACTAGATCACTATGCTGAACAAATAATTCAAACCATAATTTACCTGACATGTTATAATTTTTCTATTTGCTGCAAAGAGTCTGTGATGTCTTTTTTTATGTCATCCATATCTATATCTACACCATCTTTATCTACATCTATCTCTATACTCTTTAGACATCCCAAAAGTATCCAGCAAGCATTCCTTCATTTGAAAGAGTTTCTTGAACAGTGACTGACAAATGTTGGCTCTAGCATTTTCTATGGGTGCTCCACTATATTAAACCAGTATATACAAGGTAAGTTACTTAAGCTACAGTTGCTTATACACATTATGCAATACCAAATCAAATTTGTGAACTCTGTTGATTAGTTCTAAATGTCACTTGTCAGAGAATAGCATGTGGTTCAGTAGTAATATGCTCACACTCATGTTAGATTTTAAACTCACCAGTAGTTTCATTCATATGCTTATAGCTAAACAGTTCACTGTTAACTCTAAGTATTCTTAAGGGTTTAGAAATATTAAAAACCTTTGAAGCTAGAGGTATGAAATTTTACCACAATTTGGGAACAAAAGGACAATATTGTCATTTGTAAGGGTTCTGAATTATGAGACGTATCAAAATAAATGCAAGAGTTATTTAGCTAAAATATTTATGTGCACGTGATATGCACTTCAATAGCGAACTTGATTTAAGTTAAATTAGTTGTGAATCGTAATATTGTTTCCCAAGATGACTTATTATGGATTATGATTTTGTAATGACAGTGTTTTTGCTACGAAATCACGACTCAGACCACATTAAGCGTATGCAGAATACTATTGCTACCAACAAGAAAACATACAAAGTGGTCAGATGCAAGCAGATTAATTATTTAAACTGTTTTCACATACAATTTCAAATGAAATAAAAACCATTTAAAAATTCTATTTGGGGTAAAATAAAGAGACTGCATAAATAGCTGGTCAGCTGAAAGTAGTCAGCTGGCTCCTGGAATGGTGAAATTTCTTCAAGTGGATTTACATTCCTCTTTCGAAGAAAGAGCAGCCTTCTGCTTCCACTCTATCCAGGGGAGACTTTGCGTACTGCCGAATAAATGGTGATAAAACCAGATTCCAAGAGGAAGAGTAGCCATTGCATTTTTTTATTAGTATCATGTTACATTTCTTACAGGTCACTTGCTGTTTTCTGCTTTTAAGGCAGCTGTTGGCCTGCCCTCTCAGTTGAAGAAAGTGTATAATTATTAAATTACAATTTCAAATATATAAAAAAAAAAGGAAAGGGAAGCTATTTCTTACAGTACAAAAAGCCCAAAGCAAGACAGAAAATGTCATACAGTAAAAACAACAGTACAAAAAGCAGAAAACAACTAATTAATCTGAATTGGAGTAAAGTGTAATTGCTAATGTCTTTACTGAGCCATTTTATCACATCGTCTGCCACCAAACATATACTTCTGCTGCTGTATAGTTGTCTATATGTGCAATTTTATTAACATTAGTGGGGGTGATGGATGTAAAATGCATGCATTCGTGTCGTTCTAACACCAAAATCCTTGTAGGTTCAGTGAAGATAATTGTTTTGATCTCTGGATCTCTTTCTGAAATTCCTCTGGAAATACAACGTACTATTTCTAACCTTCTTATGCTTGAGGCCATTTCTTCTTTTGGACTCATGAAGCTTCTCAGACTCATGCCATTAGCAAATTTCATCAGCAGATTCTCATTTTTAAACCAAGATCACAGCTGAAAATACTAGTATCAACCTCAGGACTGATCATGCATTTCACTGCAGCTCCTCTGTGCCACACTGTTGTCACTGATCCTTCAGCTTCTTATTTATCCACTTCTCAGTTCTTATCCTGATCATCATCTCTAGTTTAACTAATAATTTCCTATTAAGCATCAAATGTTTTCCTGGCTTCCAAGTAGATTAGATCTAGATTAGACCTATTTCACTTGTCTAGAAAAGCAATTATCTCCTCAATGAAGGATATTAGGTTAGTCTGGCACAATCTGTCTTTGTCAAACCCAAGTCGCATTTTGTCACATTTTCTCTATACCTCTGTGCCTTCATTCTTGTCTGTTGAAAAACATAGCTCAGACCAGTCTGACAGAGTCACAGTTGTAAGGATCACCTTTTTTTTACTTTCTTAAATATGTGTAACATTTAATATTTTTTTTGTTGTGTGGCATTTCCTGAAACCTGATGGATTTTGTACCTCAACTAGAGGAACTGCGATACTGTGCCAGTACTTTCATAATTCTGGGATAGTGACAATCCCTCTCAGTTTTCATGACATGAAGCACTTAATATTTTCTCTCCAACTCAAATGGTAATTTGTATGCCACATCTTCCCTGTATTCTCACTGAAAACTGAACTTCAGCATAAGACCACAGACAGACCTTTCTTAATACTTATCCCACCTTCACTATACAGTTTTTTCACTTCATCCCAGTTCTCTTTTATTTATAGAGGTAAAAATATGTTCAATTTTTATTTTCTTTTTCTAAATCTAGTGCAATTTGACTTTGGAAAATTCTTTCTAGTCCCAGAAGTACTAAACTTTAAACTTAATTTTCTAATTGACTTCATTTTTCTTTCCTTTTGGCTTTCCAGTCTTTTTGGTTATTCCCAGTTGTTATCATCTTTATTTTATTATAGTTCCACATGATTTCTGCACCTTTGGGTTGCTTTGATTTTGGTTTTGTTTTTTTTTTTTTAAATACTTAGGTTCTTCCTATAGTGAACTGTGAATGAGAAACTAAGTTCTGCTTAGCTTGACTAAAAATAAAATTATTTTATTGAAGTCTTCACTTTGAATCAGAAGCTTTAAAGACTAGTTTGTAGTTTTCCTTCTACTTAATTCAAAATGAATTATCTCGTGATAATTCTTTCCAAAGTTATTTTCTACAGATAGTGTTTATGCAACATGCTTGCTACTTACCAAAGACAAATAAACATAGTCTGCAATAGCAAAATATGACTCTATCTGGCATATAAATTTATTGGTTACTCAGTCCAAGACCATATAAACCTTAATATCCTTTTAGTATTTGTTCTTCAGTACCTATCTGGGAAGTTAAAGTCACTCGTAGCGACAGAGTTTCTGGTAGGATGTCCAGATGTCTTTTTCTATGCCAATAAGAGCTTGCAATTCACTGTTTTCCCCTTTCCCCTCCAATACATGTAATATTTTTTTCCATCTTTTTAAAAGATCAAAGTGACAGTTCATCTATGCTATTCCTGCTTACATCTTTAAAGCTATCGCATTCTAAAGGTGCACCATTACTCTCACAGCCTTACTCTTTATTTCTATGTGAAAAAAATGCCTGCTCTTGAGAGCTTATGTGCCTCTTGTGTTTTCTTCTCTGTATTCTTGTTATCGTTTTACTATCCGGCTTGACACTCTACATCAACCTTGTAAGTTTCTTCGCATTGTCTGCATTTCTTATGCTGGAATTTAAACATCTGACTTGTTTGTAGAGATATCCAATAATTTAATTGCAAAAGACTTAATTTAAACTTTTAACTATTTGACAACTACTTTCATTTCTAGTGATCACAATTAATTAATTGGCAACTGTTTTGTGGGGTTTTTTTTTAGAGGTGAATATTTTTCTCTTCTTATTTTTTTTTTCACTTTCAGTGCTCCTTTGTCCATTGTTTGCATTCTCATTTACCTTAATAATTTTTTTTTTCTAGTAGCTCCATTAACACTCTACTTGATCAAAACAAATGAGTTAGTTACTCTAAGATTTTCAATGCTTTTTAGTCTCACGATCCTGTTATCTCTTATGTTGGCCATAACTGAAGAAAGTTTATGCCAACAGAAAAAATAGTCCACCAAGAGAATATTTTCCAAATGACAAACTTGTCTAAACTTTCCTTCTAGGACCAGCATCCAGAGTTATCATTGTTACTTTGTTTCAATTGCTTCTTTTCTATTTTTTTCTTTTTTTTTTTTTAAAGTCCTGCAGAGTAAAACTCAAGATCACATAGTTTAGTATGTCCTGGAATAATCATCTTGTATCTCTTCCAGCTCAACTGTAGTAATGCCGTGTATGTGGCCTCAAAGTCTGTAGCATTTGGAACTTTCAAATTCATAGACCCTTGCAGTGTTTCTCTTCAGGAGAGTAGATGCTAAGCTAATTCTAATTTCTTTTCAGCATCAAGCTAAATCTCTTTCCCTCTGCAGTGCTCAAATTTACATGGGAAAGAAACATGGCCATATGGGCCGTAAGACCTATGGCAGCCTAGCCAGAGGAGAAAGGGAGATCAGGACTTCACACATACCACCATACATACTGTACCTGTAAAATACACCATGATGTGCTAGGTGAAGATATGGACAAGACATGCAATATTGCTGCTTCACATTGAGGCCGTTCTCTGTAGAGAACAAAAACCTCTTTGGATTGGGGACAGACATGTCCTAAGCTCAGTGTAAGACTGTGTATACCCTGAAGAATACAAAATCACCTCCAGCTCCCCATGTTTTGCTCTTTGATCTTGCCTTCTCTAAAGCAAATAACCACATACATGAACATTAAGTCATGTTTAAAAATTCAAAATAAAACACCTCAGACATTTTCCCTTCTAGGAAGAAGATGAAGGAAGAAAACTGGATATATCTTAGCCACTTTATTTGATGTTCTTTGTGACAATCATGCCACAGAAAACCTACAGATTGTAAAATTTGCTTCTGAGTTCTTCACAGTTATTGATTATATTACTCCAATAACCTGCCTGGGCCTAGCACAAACAGGAAAAGGACTGATAGACTGAGAGGTTCCTTTAAAGACTGCGGTTTCAATTCTCATTATTTAAGACAAGGCACATTTTTTACAAAAACTGGCATTGTACAGCTCCCGCTATATTCAAATATCTTCTCCTATTACCTTTGGCTGCCACTGAGGGGGTTCAACAGTACTCTTGCAAAGCAGGCCATGGTCTCAAGTCAGGCAATGGGAAACTGGGAAACACATAGTTTGTGGCCACCTGCAAAAGGTTAGCAGAGGTTTACTCTATTCTCCAAGGTGGCATTGACTGAATTAATCATTAAAACATTCTTTTCCCTGCCCCCGCTACCATCTTTGCTTCAACTACTGTACATATTCCAATTTCTGCTGCAAATGGAGGGTCCAGGCCACAGCAATCGCCTGTACTGCACAACCTTGTCTCAGTCCCAGAAGCATCCCATCTCAGGTACTGAATGAGGTATGCTTCCTGAAGGAAAAACAGCATGTTATTATGTAAATTTTTTTTGTGTCTTAGTGTGTGCCCATAGGGATTGTGCAATCAAGGTTGCTCAAGCAATTTTTACTCAAGTATTACCAAATTTGGATTTAAAACGTGACTAATTGCAATAGGCCACTGGAAAAGCCTCCCACCCATTTATTAATAATACTGAAATCTATGAATGGAAATACTGAATCATTATACAGACTACTGATAATTTGAGCTAACATAGTAATGGAGCGGTTCAGGAGTGCCGGGATCCTTTCCAAGTTCAAGGAGACAGTATGGTTTTATTGTTACAGATTCTCCTGCCAATTCCTCAAAGACTTTTCTTGCTGATCTTATTCTCTTCCAAAGCCTTGGATTCTCATCTAAGCCCCATTTTCTCCATCATATCAATTACAATCTTTATTCCTTAAATTCCTCCGATGCATTCCCCAATACAAATCCCACCTTTTCCCCTCTTTACATTATGGAGTCCCAGTCTCCCAGTGCCTGATCCCTTTGATGCTCTTTCTCACTGCACTCATTCCCTGCAGCTTTGTTCTTTGCCCCTACGTGGCTGAAAAAGTTGTTCATGCTACTGGACTCAACACACGTTGCTTATTTTCTCTTCTTGTGCCTCTCGCTTTAAAATGTCACAGAGCCACATATACAAGAAAAATGTTACGTAGCCATAAGTGGAACCCCTCCATTCCTTCCCTGACTATTATTCTCTGCTTAAGACATAAAAAATCTCTGCTGAGCCTGAATAGTTTTTCTCCAAAATCTTATAATTTGCAGTGGCAACAAAAGCCAAATTTCAGTTTTCACCCCACATTGTCATCCCCAGCTGCCAAATGTCAATCTGCAGCTTCAAATTATATTTACTATTTAAATAACTTCTTCCCTTATCATCTTCTTTCCTCCCCACTCCTTTTTGTTTTATTATCACGAGTGAAACAACATACTTCTTGCCTCATTCTCAGAAATGACTGGATTGTTTTGACAAACAAGACATCCTAACACATGTTTTAGTCACCTTTGAGCAGACACAAAGGATCATTTGAGCCCAAATGTCTACCAATTGGCAAAATGAAAAGTACTAAAATCAGCATTTTATAATGGAAAGTGTCAGGAAACATTAATACGCATAGCTACCGGCCCATTTTTGGCCTTCATCAGTTTATTCAGCATTAGCCAAGTAGCACAAAGTCCCTGGCTGAAGCAGTCAGCTCCATGGAGGCTATAGCTTTTGCAGGTGACATGCTGCTGTATTTTGCAGTTTTGACTGCCTCTTGCGTTACTTTGTGGGAACCCTGGAGAAACTCATGCAAAATGCGCTTCAAGGTGCTCTACACCAGGGTAGCATCAAACCAGGCCCTACCCAACAGGTCTACAATTAGAAACTTTCAAAAATCATTTGTTTACAGCTTTTTTATTAGGCCTTTATCTTGTTCATCAAATACAATTTGTTTTTGTCTTAGATATATACTTAGTATCACCCAGTACCTCTGTTTTTCAGATGTCCTCTTTGCACTTAAAACTTCAGTCTTTGCACAGAATTTCTTTTGAAAGATGGAGAGAGAGTTTGTTTGTCTTTAAGAAAATTGAATAAATTAGCGGATTTCTGCCAATGAAAAATAGACATCACTTAAAAAATCCACACTAATTTTCTTTGTTTGAACCAATTTAGGATCACCTTTTGGAAAAGGTTTGGTAGGTAACTTAGCAAGTCGGCTGCAACCCTAACAGGTACATATTTTCAACTGGACTGATCAAATAGGTGAGCTGTGTGAAAAAAATACTGCTGAGACTAAGTCAGCTGGAGTTGAAACATGGTAAAGCCAGGGGTTTTGTACCAAGAAAAGAAGAATTTAAATAAACAACAGAGCTGTAAACCAAACAGCACCTCCACATCAGAAAAAAAACCCAACAGTCAAATGTGAATACATAGATATGTTTATCTTCCCACTAGTTAGTGTGGTGTTTAATACAAAGTACATAAAATTTATTCCTGAAGGGTTTCAAAGTAAGATTAGGGAGTGCAAAGGAATTATAGTCCCTTCAGTCTGTGGATCCTAAAATACCACTTATAGCAAGTGGCACGGTATGAATATGGAAGACAGGAATTTTCCCCTCTGGAAAAAGCTATTTTAATTCCCTGTAGAATGCCACTATATCATTTGCATCTGATCTGTTTGGAACATCTTTCATGTAATTCTTGGAAGAATACAACAAAAATAACAGCCCTCAAGTACCTTTGGGGGTGGGACTTTAGATGGAAAAAGGAATGAATAGTTTATCCCCTTACGTGACATTTTATCCCATCCAAAATCATTACAGCTGAAAGAAATAAAAGATACTGTGAATTTATACTGCTTTTTAGAATTGCTGTAATATATGCAGCTAAAGCTTTGCTAACCACACATTTTATAAAAGTGATTATCAATTGATTAAAATTGCATATTAGAGTGTATAACTTTAATTTTGTATTCACATAGTGAATCTGCAAAATAGTGTAGAAGAAAAAGGAGTCATGAGAAGTTATATTATGCATCAAATATTGCACTCACTTCACCACGTGTTGCAAATGAATTAGACCAGATATAGACGTGATGTTGTCTTTCCTCACTGGGGCAAACTGGCGGTGGTCTGAGACAGGGAAATGCAATAATGTCCAGACCCTTCTTTTGGAGTGAGTTGATTCCAATCATAATGATAGGGAGGAGGCTCACTGCAAATAAGGGAACTGTGACTCACTGGCAAAGAAAAACAAGAGCTTTCCCACTGTCTTGTGTTTACCCCAAGTATGTAAATTCATGTCTTGGCTTGTATCCCTTGCTCATGCCAAGTTCCCATCGAAGTCAGTGGGAATATTGAACGTATAAGGAATAGCTTACATCTTTGACTTCATCAAGCTTTCTGATTAAATGTTCCAAACCTCCCATTCCACTATTCACAGATCTGAACAACAAAATTTCCTTAACGCTTTTAATTTTCTTGTGACGGGCAATTGTTACCCTTTAAATCACCTACATGGCTGATCTTCGTTCTCCCTGATCCCATCTACCAGCTATATGCTTTAACCAATACAGAACACACAGAGCAGTGCAGGGCAGTCAGCTGTAAAGCTTTTCCTGTTGCAGTATGCCACTTTTACCATTTTACTTGGCCAACATAATGGACTTTTCATCTCTTCTCCTTTAAATGTGAAATGTGTTCACATAGATAGCATTTTCTTCACATCCTCGCTTCAGCAGAAAAGTAAAATATAGTAAACAAACTATCCCGTCCTCTTTTCCTTAAATAGTAAATTGCAACTGCAAGGAAAGTGTTTCATGTTATCTTAAATTAGGCTAGAATAGGAT
The DNA here is from genome assembly GCA_017639485.1 of Pluvialis apricaria. Classification (NCBI taxonomy): domain Eukaryota; kingdom Metazoa; phylum Chordata; class Aves; order Charadriiformes; family Charadriidae; genus Pluvialis; species Pluvialis apricaria. Next base: position 7,761,270 of record CM030010.1, read on the forward strand.
GAAAACATCTTATCTTTTCTTTCTTTAAACTGATTGAGAGCTTTTCAGAAAGTAGTGGCGGTGACAGTGGTGGTAAAAACTGCGCTTAGCAGCAGCTCACAAGGAACTCTGAAATTTCTGAAACAAAATTATTAACTCAAATTAAGTTACCTTCATTTAAAAAAAACACTAGGAAGTGAAACAATTGCTGCATTATTCACATCCCTTTTGGCAATCTCAGTCATGGGACAAAATGGCCCTCATTAAACATTTGGAGAAGGCTGAAGGTGACCCTTCTTCTTTGTAGGTTTTATAGATAATACAGCTGGTACCATGATATAATAACGATTTTGACGTACAGGTATAAAAAGCTATTCTGCACCTGCTATTTTATGGAATAATCAATGAATCTGAGCAAGTGGCAGACCGAAGTAGGCAGGCTAAAGTTCCAGAAGTACCTCCTCTACCACTTCTACATCACTTCAGACCCTTGAATGGCTCTTGTAACACTGCCTCATATCTCCACCCAGAAAAAGTCTTTCTGCATGACGAATGCCTGCTGCCTAGCAGAGAAGCCTCTGCTGCCGGGTAGGAGTGAGGAGCAGGGTTCTTCTGCCAAACATTGTCTCAACTTTCCTACTTTGCTGTGCAGCAGCTGCTCCATTTGCCCTGGGCAAAACTTTCCTCCCAGATGGTGGAGAGGTGAGATTTTGGAAAGGGAAACAAGAAGAGGAAAGAGGGAACTCCATCATGGCTGGGCAAGACACGTACTCTATTACAAGTAAATGGAATAATTTTATGTGCGGTGTGGTTGCTTGGTGTGGGATGGATAGTTCACAGACCACTTAGATGTGCCTGTAAATGTGTGCATTTACAGTTGAGAAGAGTGGAAAATTACATGAGCTGCTAGTTTTGGCACAATGACAGAACGTATGTATTTGCAAAGCAATCTCAACACCAACAACTCCTTGAAAGCAACTTTGCTTTATGGTATTGAAGAAGCTCGATACAGTGCTTTGCTTGGCTGTTTAACTTGGGTCTGAAATTAAGAACTTGCTCCGACATCATAATTTTTTTCATTCAAGGCGTGTTTTGCATTTCACCCATCCTAAACAGTATCAGAAGAACTGGGGTGATAATGGAAAGTAGCTCATGAAGACCAGGGTTTTACAGCCTGGGGAAGCTGGATAACAGTATGCATCAGACAAGCTACAAACTCACATGGAAACAGTTTAATGATGTTTTGTACTTAGAAGATTTGCTTTTGTCTTTCTTTCTCTTTGTGATGTACATATTTTATACTGGTTGTACTGGAAATGCATATGCATGATTGAACTCAAACATTACGCAGCTTTAGTTATTATTTCAATACTTTGAGTGAATTCTGCTGGCAGACAGTTCCTTCAGGCTCATCTGCATTGCATGAATTTATGATTTTTTCCGGCCACCAGCGGATGTATTTTGAAATAATTGATAAGTGTTTTTAACTAAGCATAAGTAGTTTATAAGTCCATAGTAAGTGGACCTTGCTTCCTTTAGTAAATCCTCGCTTTTTCTGCTGTCTCTGAAAAGCGGATTGATTAGGTACTGTGGGTGAATGTTTTTGGAGACTGGTTAGTTTGTCATAAATCCATGCTGGTTCCACATACTGAAACTAATTGGCAGCTTTGCTTATTAATAGTGTATTGTTAAAGAAAAAAACCCAAAGATGTTCAGAATACTGAACAGGAATCTTCTTATCTCTGTAGTCCATTCCACTTTTTTCTGTCTCCTTCTTCTAAATCCGTGAATGAAATTACAGTGACTATTAGGCTGTTGAAGTGGAGAGTCTTGATTTCCAGACTAGCCAATCTCAGTGTCTTACTGTCTCTGGCATTTCACTGTAAGAAGGGTGAAGTGTGAAGTATTTGTTAACCATATCAAGCAATCTGCAGGTGTGCAAGGAAAGAACATACTTCCTGCAGCCCTCCTTTACAGCCGGAGTGGCTTGCCATGACAAGAGGCAAGCGTGGGTAAGGAGGAGTCTCGCTGCTGCACAACGGAAATGGAAATGCATTACACAAGACGAAAATCAGATATGAGCTCATGTGAAAAGAAAGACCCAAAGTCACTCGTACTAGCTCTTGACCAGAGTCAGCTGAAGTTTTTGTTAGTCTCCCTTTTGGAGGTTTGTTCCTACTCTAGTCAGATGCTTTTGATAAGGGTGCAACCAGATATAAGACACAAACCAAAATCCAGATTCTTTCATTCCTAAATCTCTAAGCACATCGCAAAGCCTGAAGTCATGCAGAATACCATGTGAATAACAGATAGTATTTTCTCTTTTAATTTGTCAGCTTGTTCTAGGCTGGGAAAAGGTAAATTTTATTAAAAGACCAATGATTACTTAAAATCTGAAGGGAAGAGAGAATGTCATGTAGAACATTAATAAAGTTTAGGGACAGATGGGACAAAAAGAATAAGAAAAAAATCATGTTTAATTGATTGTTCATTTGTTATGCATGAAATGTATTCAGAGACAGTAATGAAATTTTCACTATCTCAGACGGACAGCACTAGCAGAAGAATTAATGAAATTACACACAGCTTCAGCAAAGTACTAATAGTTATAGCTCAATATTCTGGTTGCCTAGTGACCTGATTGATCTTCAAAGTAAGAAATAAGAAAACAAACCCTGTATTGTGTGTTATGCTGCAGTGAAATGTGTACATAAAGTATTACCTTAGCCTCCTGGTATGTGCAGTTCAGCCAAATTCTTCATTAATTACCCTTGTAGTGAACAGGAAACCAACATCATTATTATAACAACTAGAGAGATTGTAGGATTTTTTCCACTAACTCTTACAGTGATGAATACTGTCTACAGTGTTGTTTATAATGCTTAGACTGACTTCATGATTCCAATGTAAGAATAGCATGTTAAATACTTAAAAGTGTAGTCATTGCAAAATTAAAAATAAATTAAATACAGCTAGTGTATTGCCAAATGATTAAATATTTATACTAAAGCATTGAAAGAGTGCTTCCACTTTTATGGTGACTGTCAGAGTATTTTTAAAAGTTGGTATAATTCTGAATGATGATTTGGAGAACTTCTAAGGAGCTTCCCTTAGAAATACATATAATAAAACCAAAGGTTAATGTTTGCTAGAGTAAATGAATTAAAATTCTGAAGTAAAGATCCATAAAGCGAGTTTACCACTGACTTTCTCACTAATCATCTCTCTTATCAAGGCTGTGCAAAGCTTAGTAATGAAATCAGAATCTGATTATGTTTGCTGGGACATGCGATCCTTCTGACTCTGCCTGGCTTTCCTTCAATTATGAGCAAGGATGAAAATGATATGAGCCTTTTAACATCCCTCCAGCCCTTCTCTTTTTCCTTTCTTCAGGGATGCCTTCTCCCTCCTCCAAGCCCTTTACCACAAAGAGAAGAAAAAAAATCAGCAGATCGGGCCAAGAGTCGCGGGGTGTTTTCGTGTGGGGGGTTTGGCGAGGTCTGTAAGCCCGTTCCGCTGGGCGTTCAGCGGTTCTCATTAAGGGCCATGCAGCCGACATTCCTGCCGTGCCTCACAGGGCTCAAACTGTGCTTAGGATGCAACAAGTCTCAGCCTTGCCCTCAGCGTTCCAGTCGCAGTCCAAGCCAGCTCACAGACACCTACATTCCGCCCTCAGGTTCAAGCGTTTCGCTTACCTGGGCAGGTTTTAATCTAAATCATTCACAAGTTTCTGCAAAAATACAGCGTCTGTTAGGTGACTTCCAGCCTGTGGAAGACAGAAATGCCAGCCAGAAAAAGACCAGTTGTTTTGCAGTCAGTTGTGTACGTGCACAGTAATTATGTGAGCATAACTTAACCTTCTAATCCATTTTTTATAATTCTGAATTCAGAAAAGTGCATTATTGTTAAAGTTCTCCTTCAGTGCAGAGCACAACGTTGTAACGACTTGTAGGAACAGTTAAATCCATATTTAAATGATTTATTGGTTTTAAAAATGGATGACAGATGTGGAAATGAGAGATATGTTTATCATGATGTATTCTTGTGTTGGAACCAAGTTAGCTTTCATCAGCTACTTTGTACTATTTTATTACACCATTGATCTGAAATCTGATTTTTGTACCTTGACATAAAATGAGGCTTGAAATATGTTTTCAATATTACCTATCTATAAATTCCATCAGACTGGCCTTATTTTGATTGGGGTAAGACCATCTTGGAGTTGCAATTAATATAAAATCATAGACTGCTTTCTTATTTTATTTCTATTTCCTCCAGCAATTCAGAGCAATGATGGATGGTCACTTCAGGATGTAGTCTGTGTTCTGAACTGTAAACAATGTTTCCCAATGACTCAGAGATTAAAGTTTGTTTTACAGTGTTTTATTTGGAGCAATAGATTCTTATTTTATTATTTTTTTTTTCCTGAAAGACTAAAACAACAAAGAAATTGGCTTATTTCATGTTCATATTGAATCGGCATAATCAACCTTTAAGTTCAAGACCATGTCCTTGAGTTTTCATGGCGGTCTATGACAAACGAGAGATTAGTTTCCAGAACGTATAGCAGGTGTATTCAGAACATATTCAAAACATTTGGAACACATATTCAATAATATAGGCAAATAAGAAAATCTGAGACAGTTTACTAACAGTACTTCAGAGAAACTTATCTGGGTAGGGTTGATGCTAGGTAGCTTTCAGCCTGACAGTCTGTTCCTATTCGCTGTATCTTGGCTCAGCTACTTGAACACAACTGTGCGTAGAAATGTTGCTTGCCTAATAATCCACTGTTTTGAACTTAAAATAAAACCTTGAACTTACTAGACAGACCATTATTGTAACATGAATCCTCTGGCTGAGATGCAGATTTTTGCGCCTCAGTTTCCTCTGACATAAAATGGGGATAGTGACTGCTTTATAAAGCTTAGAGGTGTGTCCTAAGAAGAGTTTGTGTATGACTACCACTACTACTTAGAAGTATCAGAATCATTAATAATAGTATCAATAGCAGGATATCAAGAGTTCATTAAGCTTAGCATGCCTTTGGTTTATTTTATGGAGCTTTGAAACAGGTCTCCAAAGAGGTGCAGATAGTCCTATATTTAGAAGCAGCTAACATGTTTAAAAGAAAGATTTACGATCTGACCCATGATCATTAAGGTCTAATACCACCTTATAGAAAATTTGCTTTGTTGGGCAAAGATGCCACATCTCACAGCCTTCCAGGACACTTTCACAAACTCTTCCCTGGTAAGCTCAACTGCTCTGACATTAACAAAGAAGGCGGCCCATCTTCCCTGTGTAATGAATTCCAGTTTCACTCATGCGGCATCCCTACCCATTTTGAGTTAGCTGTATTTTAATGAATTTTCCATTTCGCTGCCACAGTACGTTCTTAGAAGTTCAAGTGCTGCGTAGCAGTTGGTATTTTGTTAGTGGAGAGGGCCTCAAGCTTCTCAGCAGTAACCAAATTTGAATTCCACTATGCCAGAAGTCAAGACAAAAAGATGTGTCTGTGGAATGGCAAAAATTAATTTTGTGAAAGTAAGCGGTGTGAGATAGAGAATGGAGCTGAGATGGGACAGTGCTTCTAGAGCTTCTAGGCAGCCTCAGAGTCAGATAGTTTGGGGATACTGGGAGAGGGACTGGGAGAACTCAATGAGACCTTGAAGATTGATAAGGGGGGAAGGAAGTGCGGGGGTTTGAATACTGAGACAGAGGCTGGCAGAGGTCAGTATTTTGAGGGAATGAAGGTGCAATAACCTCCTTACATCACCTTTGCTAAGCTGGTCTGATCTCTAGGTGCAAGGCCACTTTCCTGAATCCACATGCCTGCCTAACACTATGCAGAAAATTACCGTGCTTGCTCTTATACCTGAACCCAGATTTCCTCATTACAGAGAGAAAAGCCAAGTTGGGTTAAGTGCCAAGCTGTATATCAGGTGGGGAAATCAGACTGTGATTGGGGAAGATGAGGGGAACAGCAGTGGTTGCTGCTGCTAAGGAAAAACAAGGCTCTAAAGAAACCCTTTGTCTACACATCCCTTCTCCTTCCCCACTATCTATGTCTGTCTCTTTTCAAATTGCCTATTCTCCATGTCTTGCATCACAAAAATAAGGGGGTGGGGATGCGTAATGCCTCCCCCATAGTCTGTTGTGTTAAGCAAACACCTATTTTTGCTGTCTAAGGGCAGCAGCATTGCCAGGTGCTGAAGCTGCAGCTCTGTTCCTGACCATTTTGGAAAGTTGAAAAGCTTGCGCAAGAAATTACAAATGCAGTCGAGGGCTCAAGCAATTACACTCTTCAAAGTGTTTCTCCTATCTCAGTGAACAACTTGAGACTCTTAAGGGTGTATTCATTTTACAGTGGAGGGAAAAGGTCAGTCAGGTGGCTCCCTGTTTTCTTAATTTAACTCACTAGATTTTCCCTCAGTAATTCAAACTAGAGATTAAGGATTGCAGGAAAAATTCTTAGGAACTGTAGCATTCTGTAGGAACAATAGCAAAAGTCAGAGAAAGCTGATTTTTTAATTATAGTTTAATCTTAACCCAATTCATTCTAATGGTACTAAAATCTCGATATAGATAGCTTTGTTGATATTGTATCACTGCACAAATACACTTATCTGCAATTTTGAGCTAAGGCCTTCTGTGCCTTAGGTGTGCCCTACCTTCAAGAATGCAAAGTCAGTTCCAAGCAAGTTAAGGCTAGAGAAATAACTTTGGACCAGTCCAATTTTACATTTCCTAGCGTTTGATTAAAGTTACAGAAGTACTTGCTGAGCAACGGTTGATTCATGTCAGTAATTTCCACCAGGCTTAGTTTCTCCATTGTTGGTGTTTTGTTTTCTTTGTCACTGGTACATTGCCAATTCGTGGTTTTTTTTCCTTCTGTGACTCACATGTTCAAGCTAGCTTTTCTCAATATCAGGGCAGGAAAATATATTCTGGACCAGCAAGATGCTCCCTTGCTCTTTGGGACTCTGCTTTTAGTTTGCATGAGAAACCATGACTGAGTGGTAGGTGTTGCCCCACTGTAGGTGATTAGTACGAATGTGTCTCAGTAAATGCCTCCTGTGTAAAGCCAGAAGTTTTTCCCTAGCCTTATTGGATGAAGATAATATCCCATCCTATACTAACGTAGTAATACCTAGAAAATAGTTTTGTTTTCTTTTAATGTAGCAAGTAGGAGGCTTGTCTCACTGCTCCAGATACTTAGTACATTTTCCCCAGCGCTTTCTTCCTACAAGAGGATAATTAATTTCCCTGACGGTTTAGTGGCTAGTTCATCTCTAAGGTAACTGGTGAATAGTCTGGGATTATTTACGTTTCTGGAAAGAACAACAACAGCATACAAAGTTTTCTTTCTTGCTATTCTTCATTGTTTGCATAACATGTACTTCCCTGGGTAGACAAGCATGTTTTGTAATTCAAGGTCCCTGGAAAACAACAAGGGAATTATTCATGGAGGAAAGAATTCACTAAATTTGAACTCATGTTGTGAGTTCATAAAACATTTTCTAAAATCTGTGACATTTGGAAAACATTGAACATTAAAGAGCTTTCGTTCCCAGACCTTTTTGAAACTTTTATGCTTAGCTGACCCCTCCCCCCCCCAAAAAAGGGTTTAAGATATTCTTGTTGTTTAAAAAGAAGATCTGAGTTTAAATTATTTAAGAAGATCAGACTATCAAAATAACAATTCCTGGCTTAAAAAAAAAAAATCTGAGAAAATATCTTGATTTAGTCTCATAAATTCCACCCTATGATTTCCCTCAAGGTTAGATGCTGATTTGTAGCGTAATTCCCAAATTTGTCCACTGAAATTATTTTATACCCCTGAAACTGAATAAAAATCTACTTTGGGGTCAAGTGCATAACGTGTTTGTTTTAAAGTGGCTTGTTTTTTGCTTTTTGCTTTGACACAGGCTCAACCGCACGCTCAGTCCCACAAGGTGCTATCTTCTCTTAACAACAGTAACCTTGCTGAAATCTGTGGTTTATTCGTAAATAAAGGCTATAGTTACATATATAGGAGCGTAAGACTTTTTTTTCCTCTTTTTTTTTTTTTTTTTAGTATTGTAGAATTGGGCAGTTAATAACATCAGTCCTGTATTGACAGTTGGCAGGGAAAGCCAGGATGATACAAATTTCTGAATCCGTCTAGTGACTTAACCACGGCTGCTGATGAGCCATGTCTGCTACCCATTGCCCTCAAATCTTATTTTCTAATTCTTTTCCTCATTCGAAGAAGCTTGCATGCGTTTTCCCCATTGAGAACAAGATGTGTGCTAACCCATAGGGGATTTACATTATATGCATGCCAGTTTCTTAATGAAAGGGAACTTGCTGCTCTGCCCCTTAAGCAGTCATATTTTCTCTTGTGTATCAAAGCTGTTTTGTGCCTTAGGGGTAAAAGTTGCAGCTTCTGTACCGTAAAATCAAGCTGCATTCTTTAGAGAGAGAGAGAGTGTGGGAGAGAGTTTTAGTTCTGCCCTGAAACAGTTTTCTTGTGACAGGGAAGCAAAAGTTGTGAAGCAAAAGTCGTGAAGCAAAAGTTGTGTTTTCGTGGTTGTCTCTACTTACTGATTGTTTAGTTCGTATGGTTGTTTTCCTGCTGACATTTACCATGGAAATACATATGCCCCAGGTAACATACCTGCATCCCTAATTTCTTCAGATTTCTCAGACCCTTTATTGAAGGTCATAAATCTGTTTCCTTTAGAAAAAAATTCTAGTCAATAAAATTCCTTCTACTTGCTTCAGGACAGGATACATTGACAAAAGGTTAGTGGTTTTGTTTTATAACAGTGTTTAAAGACCAAAATATTCTAACTCAACTTTGAAGCATTGTTAACTTTAACTTATTCTATCTGGACACATATATAAATGATAGGAGTAGTAAGAAGTGGACAGAATGTGATGTAAGTGAGAAAAAGGAGACTTACTTCTTTGTACCTATGAATGTTTCTGTTGTTTTTTTAACCAATGTGCCGCCCATGTTGAAAGGTACGGCTCAGTCTTAACTCTGGACTCAATAATAAAATATAGTCTGAAATCTCCTGCTTGAATCCAAATTTCTCAAAAAAACTAATTTATTTAAGCTTAATTCCTTTTCCTCAAATAAAGTAATTCAGTCTAGGAAAAGAGTATTACAAATATTACCAGTCCCCGTTCATCTACCTCTTTGCAAATCTCTTCTGGTAAAGTTTAGCTATTTTGTTACTATTTTAACAGTTTTAAGAGGAGTTCCGAAATATACTCTAGAAACCCACATGTAGTAAATGTCTTATATAGAGAAGGCATTTGAAGAGAAAGGTAATTTCTTTTATGAGGTTACAAAAATTTATTATAAACTGTGTAACAATGATTTCACAGCTAGAAAAAAAAACAGACTGACAGTGCCTTTAACAGTGACTAGCTATTTAAAAATAGCTTTTGCGAGTGGAATGGTGATAGGCATTTTGGAAATGCTAATGGTGACAAAAAGATAAATAGACATCTTGCAACACACATGCACATTCAGGATAAGCCAGACTCTGATTCCTTGATTTCATTCTAGAAAGTGATTTGTTGGTTAAAGGGAGAAATAATGCCATTGTGCTAAACAAAGTTTTAATAGATGAATGAATATAAAGCTTTAATAGCTGCAGCTGCTGATCCATGGCTGGAACAGCATACAACCTGCATGCAACAGAAATTCAGATGCATGAAATATTAATGATGATTTTAAGATAAGTATACCTTTTCAAACAATGCTCAATTTACTGTTGTGCTGTCAAAAACTTTCCATTTCCCACATAATTGTCTGCTTCTAAATTAAAATAAATATGCTTTATTTAAAATGCATGAAACCCGAGGATAACAGTCTACAAATTTACTCCAGATGCATACTAACTGCTAGAATAAACATTTCAGAATACGGTTTTACATAATACACTTATCTGTTTCATTTGGCTGTCCCCATAAACTCACTACACTCCAAGCATAAACAGGTTGTTAAGTACATTTAAGGATTTTAGAATGAACACCAGAGCTGCCGTTATCATTAAAATGAAGTGCTGATATTGGAGTCAGGCCACACGGAAGTGTTTACCCAGTACCGAACTAGAATTTCAATTTTTTCCTTCTCACAGGCACTGGAGTATGGACGGCTCTGATACATCAGCTTGAAACCCATCATTTGAAGATTGAGCGCTAGCTGCATGTACAGCAATCTGAACATGCAACTGCCCGTTTCTACACGATGAGAAACAATATGATGTTAAACTGTTATGAAATGAATTCTGTGGTTTTCTGGTTTATTTTGCTCATAGCTGGGTGCTGGATGCCAGCTCTAGTGCAGGGTCACATGTGTACTCCTGACCTGTCAGTAATATAGTTTCCTGCACACGAAGCGTCGTGTACTTTTTTTGAATGTTCCAGATAACAATATTGAGATAATCTCTGAACCCTTCAATGGCACAAAGGGAAAAAAAGGAGGGATGAGGCAGTGCAAAACACAAGGAATAGGAAACAGTGTGAGTTGACTGTTGGTGTTGATCATATTTCTCTTTCAAAAAGGAAGCTTCTGCTTCATTTCACAAATTGTTTCTAAAGCTGTCATGTTTATTGATTCTTGAATATTCTACTTTATGAAGCTTAGTCAAATATTTTCTGCAAATGATAAGTTTGAGTGAAGAAACACACAAGAGAATGACATAATACATTTTAAGAAGATCATTTACCAGACTGAAAAATATCATACACACTAATGTGAACACATGGACAAGGGCAAATTCTTTCCCTTATTCTTGATTCCTTTAGTTTTCAGAGAATACAGAATAACAAGTAGGCAAAGTATTAATAGAGGTGCAAATAACTGCCATTAGTTTCCATATTCCACTCTGTGTTCTAGGCCAGCCTTGGCATGAGACTGATACAACTAAACCTTTAACTTAGTTTCTATCATCACTGTCCCGCCTCTGTTCTAATAAGGGAATGAACTGGATTTGTGATTGATGGTGCTTCATCCTGTTTATTCCACTTTGTAAAGAGAGTTCTTTGTAAATCACAGATTTTTCGGATCAGGTGATTAATATTTTTGAGGACCTGGTTGGTGTACATATATTCTATGCTATATAACTATATGTATTATCTATAATAGAAAATAGAATACAATCTGCAAGGAAGACAAAATTGCAGATCAACAAGAAAAGAAAAAGCACATCAGTAACACCAACTCTGCAAGAAAAGATGTTGTCTTTGCTCTCTCAAGGCTTGGAACTCACCTACATAACATACTTCAGGGCAAGAAAAAAAATCATGGCTGTCTTTCAATACTTCATCATCATTATACAACATATTTCCTACTTCTACTATGCTAGGTCCACCAGAGCTAATTCTTTGATGGATGTTTTCTATTTTTCTACTTCTTCTTACTTTTACTTAAGGCCAAACCCTTTTTCTTCTTAACAATAGGCCAGAAAATAACTTGAAACACATGAGGAAAATAATAAAATTGGTAGTGGTGCAGATACAACACTACAGCTCTTCCACAGCCAAAGAAAAGAAACCAACCCAGAAATCAAAATGAAGAAACCCCACAAAGAATTAACACTTAATGTAGCTGAAAGATTCAGGAAAAAACAGTAGGGAGCGCTAATCTTAGGAAAGAGTTACAAGACACAGGCAGATGTTCTTTGCCAACATATGGTGTAGTGAGGACCTGAAATGTGTGAAGAGAAAGAAAAGGGAAGGGAAAAATGGAAAAGAGAGTCAGAAGATAAGAGGGATGGGAGGAAAACACAAAAAAAAAAGAAAAAGGAAAAGGAAAAAGGAAAAGGGAAACTTAGGAAGGGGGAGAAAAAAAAAAGATTGGATTTTAAGTTCCGAAGTGGCATGTCAAAAACAATGCTACCCACTTGTATTGCTTTTACAGACCACCTCAGAACTATACATAGTTTACTTTAGCAAACTGTGAAATAATAACTGCCTGAGCTATCTTGTGTCGTAGAAAAGCCCTGTGTTCCATTATTTTTTGTGAATCTTTTTTTAGATTTGGGACATGAAGTTTTTTTAAAAGTATAATCTCTATAGGTGTAATTCATAGCCTACACTCGTGAAGTTATTTTCATAGAATCATAGAATAAGTCGGAAGGGAACTTTAAAGGTCATCTAGTCCAACCCCACCTGCGATGAGCAGGGACATCTTCCAATAGATAAGGTTGCTCAGAGCCCTGTCCAACCTGACCTGCAATGTTTCCACGGATGGGGCATCAACCACCTCCTTGAGCAACCTGGGCCAGTGTTTCACCACCCTCAGCATAAAAAAATTCTTCCTTATCTCTCGTCTAAATCTGTCCCGTTTTAGTTTAAAGCCATTAGCCCTTGTCCTGTTAAAACAGAACCTGCTGAAAAGTCTGAAGTCTGTCCCCGCCTTTCCTGTATGCCCCCTTTCAGTACTGGAATGCTGCAATAAGGTCTTCCCGGAGCCTTCTCTTCTCCAGGCTGCACAACCCCAGCTCTTTCAGCCTGTCCTCATAGGAGAGGTGTTCCAGCCCTCGGATCATCTTTGTGGCCCTCTTCTGGACTTGCTCCAACAGGTCCATGTCCTTCTTATGTTGGTGGCCCCAGAGCTGGACTCAGTACTGCAGGTGGGGTCTCACCAGAGTGGAGTAGAGGGGCAGAATCTCCTCCCTTGCCCTGCTGGCCACGTTGCTCGGGATGCAGCCCAGGTCACGGTTGGCTTTCTGGGCTGCAAGTGCATGTTGTCAGCTCATGTCCAGCTTCTCACTCACCAGTACCCACAAGTCCTTCTCAGCTTTCAAACCTTTCATCGATGCCCCAGCCTGTATTGATACCGGGGGTTGCCCTGACTCAGGTGCAGGACCCTGCCCCTGGCCTTGTTGAACCTCTTAATCCTGTCCAGGTCCCTCAGGATGGCATCCTGTCCCTCAGGCGTGTCAACCACAGTACTCAGGTTGGTGTTGTCCGCAAACTTGTTGAGGGTGCACTTGGTCTCACTGTCTATGTCATTGATGAAGATATTGAACAGTACTGGTCCTAATCCGGACCCCTGAGGGAATTTGCCCGGAAAAATAAGAAAGCCTTTCCTCTGAAGACCTATTAGAGTTATTAGCATAGCTCAGTGCTTGTTTTTTCTCTAACATTGTGAGCTTTTACATTATGATGGTTTTCAGTAAAATGTATACAAATATGCATCTTTAAAAGATGTATTTAATTTAATTTAATTCATGCATTAAGTTCTTTGTGTAGTAGCTTACAGAACTTTTGGCTTCCTGACTTTCAGGCACTTCTCATCCACCATAAACTAAGTATCTCACAAAGAAACTAAATGAAACTAAACCCATTGACAAATAAGAAAATTGGATTTGTTTTTCTACTTGCTTTGACACACCAGGTTTGACAGGAAAACATGACAGAACTGCAATTTAAAGGTTAACTTCCTTAAGAGGGCCTCTGGGCTTATCATAACATCCAGAGATCTATTTCAATTACTGAAAAAATAGACTTTAAAGTGGATGAATGCACACAGTATATTTGTTCTTTGTTAAAATATGAGTGAAAAAATTCTTTCCGCTATCCTTTTGATGAAAGTACACTCCTGTCTGCCTGATAAAATGTTTCCTGTTTGTATGCTACAGACTTGCTAAACACTTCCTCTTAAAATTGCTGAGTAAATAAAGAGATTTACCTGGGCCTATGGTAGAGAATTAGAAGAACTTCCTTGTAATCTTAACTGGCCTGTAAATCTTAGAAAGTGATTGATTTTGACATTTTAAGAGAACTACCAAAAAAGGAAGGAGAAGACTGAGAAGAGAGCAGAGGCAGAAGTGCTGGCACTAATATAGAAAAAAAGAAACAAATGGGTAGTCTTTGCATGCCTTGGATATTTGGAAAGTTTCTGAAAGCAGTAAAAAAATTGTTATGCTTCTATCAGTCTTCTATCCTATTCCTTAACATATTCAAATGCAGCGGGAATTTCTATAGAATCAAGGATATTTCCAGTACTTCCTGGGAAAAGCTGGGATGAAAATACTTTATTTTTTATTGAAATGTATCTTTTCAGATCTTAAAACTGAAAAACTTTAAAACTCCTGTTTAGGCAATGTTTAGATTGTGTTACTTTTTAAGCTGAAGAATCTATTCTCCCATTCACAACAATAAAACTTAAAATTTTGTAAAGGATGAAATTGGAATAGGTAGAGTCAATAAACATTTCTGAACGTTGCCATTACATCCTTATCTGAAGTAAATGGTATAAATAATTTTAATGGTTGGTAAATGGTAAATGATGGTAAATCTTTTTAATTTTCATGGTAAAAATCATTTACACGGATTGAACTTTAGATTGCAGAAACTCTGGGCAATGGCCCACTCTACTTTTGTGTATTGTTGGAGACTACATAGGCAGTCAGAGGGAAACAAATAAATAGTTGTCACCATCTTCTATAGTTCTTGAATTCTTATTAAATGCAAAATGGCTGCTGGCTGTTTTTAAGGTCATTTGTTAAGAGCAGAAAAAGGCATCAAAATAATAGCAATAATCTTCAGCAATTACTCATAACATCCTAGTGAAACGGATGTATAAATTCTTTTTGGAAAAGTATACGTCATTCTGTGATATTAGTTTCTTACTAACATCACCTATGACGATGGAAAATTCTCTCAATGTCAGACGCTTTGTTTTCTGCGATGTGAACACCAGTCACAAGGAGCTCAGCTGAGCCTAACAACTTCTTTAGCGTAGGTCGCTGAACAACTATCAAACGCTCAAAAATCCCAGTGACTACTGACTACAGAAGATTCAGAGCGGTGAGTTTGAGGTGAAAGACTTCATAAACCATTTCCATTCCACTAAGCCATCCAGTCTCCTCCTCCACTCTTTTTCATTATATTTGACATTTTTCAGATTTAATCTTGGTTCCAGACTACTAGCTTGTAGCTGTGGGCTGAGGGGATGAGACTTTTCCGAGCTGTAGAACATATTAAAAAGCAAAAATATGAAAGGTATGTGGAAAATGCAGGCCATACAGAGTTTAATAGAGTTAGTTGCTAAGCACAGGCACTTTCAGGAAAGAGTTCCATTTCTAATATTGCTCCTGATAGCCAAACCAACTTAGTGGCAGGGGAGCTGCTTCTTCAACAACTGTGATTCTGTTGTGAAACACTGCGTGAGCTTGGCACCATGGAAGAGACAGAATTGTCACTGAGTTTCAGTCAAAATTCCTGAATTTTCTCCTGCATGGGCAAGGAGTGATTGTAGCTCTCATTATTTGCAGAATGGGCCTTCTTTCCTCAGCTGAGCTTGCTCTCTCGTTCTCACTCTGCATGCACGCAAACTCTCAACCACAAAGTCAACAAGATGGATACAAAGAAAAGTATAAACAAAGGTAAGATGTCTGGCAATGTGTCAGGATATTTCTCCAAGAGGCAAAAAAATAACAGACAATGAAAAAGATATAAATTATCATCATTATGATTATGATTACTATTTCATCTTTTAAAACAATATGTATGCACTTGCACAAATATTCTTAAAATACAAGACTAGACTACAGAATAATTTGCCTAGTTTAAGACATTCAGAATAATACGGTAAATGACAAGCGAAATCCATACTTACTCATTCTTAGCCTCAAAACCTAAATGGTAATCCCAGCCTGCCACTTCGGTACTCTGTGGCGAAGTGCAAGAGAAACAGTTCAAAGTGCTTAGGAAATGCATTTACACAGTTTTCTTATTATTACAAAGATCTTTTTACTATTAGAGAATGTTTGTGTGCATGTGGCTTTACAGATTGATAAATTCTTTCTGAATGTGAATAGATGTAGCCTCACGTGCTCATACATATACGTGTACAAAGTAAATATATGGATTATAGAAATACATAAATAGGTAGTTGGTATGTATTGTGTTTGCAAGTATCGATATATTCCAAGTGTACCCATAATTGCACATATTCCATGCTACATAACTGTGCATACAGATTTTTTTCTAAGAAAGTATAGGAAAATATAGGCTACATGGATATATGTGTACATATTTAACTGTTAGAAAGACCGCAAGAACACAAGTATTTGAAGGTGGTTTTACAGTACTCAAGTATCTTGAATTATTCAAATTTACCCCATATTGCAGAATAGGCTCTAAAATACATCTATTCAGATACTGTGATTTAGATACTGAATTTAAGCTAACTACACTGAATTCACTTGGAATGAATGCAAACCACATTCAATCAATTATTTTCTGCCTGTTATGGAAAAGAATAGATTTGAAATATGTTCTCTATACTGCAATATACACTTGCTTTCTGGCCTAAATAATAAGAACCTAACAAAAGGCAACAATTAATACTACCTTCAGCCTGGGCTGGTGACTGCATGTTGGTTAAAGGTGCTACACAGAGAGCAAATGCCTACATTTGTACCAAGGCTTATATACATTTGAACATGTATACTTTTCTGCGCTGTGGGATCTTGCAGCATGTCTTTTGTAAAGAGGAGAATAATATTGTAAAAACCTGTCTCGGTTAAATTTTTCACTTGGTAACAACAGTGCAGAGTGTGGTGTTTCTATGTCAGAGAACACATATATAGGCATATAGGCAAGGGCAGTCCATAACTGAAGCATGCATGAGCTCCACTTTACCTTCAGTTTTTTCACAGGGACAGTCCCAGGGATGTCCTTAACCAAAAGCAGAATAAATTGCTGTCTTTGGTCTTCGTTCCTACAGTTCCCATGTCTGACTGCAGTAATGCAAGTGTTTGTTAGATATCCTAACCCTTTCCTCACCTTTTGGTGTGGGATGGAGGGAGAAAATGTACTAGACCTGGACCTGGTCTCTCTGTGCTGATGGCCTTGAACCGGCAGCGGCCATGCAAACCAAGCGGCTGCCACTGCTCAGTACTAATCTTTCACCTGCCCAAGGCCCGCAGTGGCCAATGGCTCAGAAGCACCACAATTCTCTACTTTGCAGCAAATGCTGGAAGTGAAAATGCAAAAAAAAAAAAGAGAAGTGTCTGGTGTTTGTTTTGAAGATGTGGTATATTGTAAAGTTTTCTCCAGCTGACATTTCACCATAGCTCAGACGGAGAATATAAATGTTAAAATATGTATATTTTCCATGGATCACCAGGCCTATTTAAAAATGAAATCAATAAACTCGCCTGCAACAGAAAGATTTCATGTTAGAAATTTTCCCTTTGGCACTGCTATGAAAGGCAGAGTGTGCACCCAGTACTGTGACCGAGCACACAACCAATGCAATCTCAGATTTCCTCTAGGAAAAAATCTTTCAAAATGTGACTTCAGATTATAAGAAAGATTCCTCACCATGAGGATTCCTCACCAAGTATCATATATATTACAGAAGAAAATATTTAAATACTTAATACTGCAATCAAAAAGTCTCTGGATTATATTTCTAACAATTTCCAAAGTTCTCTTCTCTTGCCTGTTTCACCTAAGTTTCATCTTTGAGCCAGGAGGAAAAAAACACAGGAGAAAAAAAGGAATTAATACTGTCTAAATATAAACGCTTAGATAAAAAGATAGATAAAAATCCCAATAATTCATCAACCACTGCCTAAGTCGGTTAGTAAATTATCTGCAATGCTGATTTATAAATTGAGAAAGTTGCTGAGCTATTCCAGAACCTGCAGCTTTTGCTTTTTGTTTCCACCCACTCCAAAATCAATCGACATTAAACATATTCCAGAATCGTCTAAATAATACTATGTGAAATTTACAATTTTTTTCATTAAATTTTATGATTTCATTTGGGATTGATCTAATCTCTAACCTTTGAATTTCACTGGTTACCTGTTAGTCATGTGAATACAAAGACAAACCTAGAGTATGATTTAGGAACTGTTGTTATAATTTGTCAAGGGAAAGAGAGAAATCTTTTATGCCAACATCTAAGCTGGCTATCTGTCATGTAATATTTTCCTTACAGAAATCTAAAATTTAACTGGCTCTGTCAGTGTACCTCATTATATATTGATGGATGAACAAGTCTTGTCTTTTGAAAGGAGAAAAAGTTATAAAAGACATATTTTTGTGTTTAAAACTATGATAATGCATACATTTGGCCATGGAAGTGGTTGAATCACCACCCCTGGAGGTATTTAAAAGATGGGTAGACATGGTGCTGTGGAACATGGTTTAGTGGTGGTTTTGGCAGTGTTAGGTTGATGGATGGACTTGACGATCTTAAAAGTCCCTTCCAACCTAGACAATTCTATGATTCTATGATTTTAAAATGTATTTTATATGACAGTCATCTTTATTTTACAAATGCATACGCATACTTTCCTACTCCAAAATGTATCTTCTTCTGAGACTTGGAGTGATTTAAGTTGACTTCATAATTATTTAAAAAGAAATTATTTTCTGGTCTTCAATTATAATATGACTATGCCAACAAAAACAGCTTATGTCCTTCTGGTGAATAAACCGTAACAGTAACTCTCCTCCTTCAACTTCTCTCTACTTGGCTGGCTTCATGTAAAGTCAAGATGGAAAAATAATCATTCCATTCTTTCAAATTGGTAAGATATTATTGCTAACACTGACTGACAACATCTCAGGCATGCATGAGAACACATTGCCCTTACTGTCCAGCTGAATGCAAATACCTTTCAATGGGACATTAGAAAGACCATAACAGACACACTGAAAAAGCAAATGAAAAGAAAATCCTCTGAAAATATAGAAGTGCATCTTATTCTGGTCAGCAAGCAGCAAGATTGTGCAAATTTGTGGGGTGTAACCACTCCACAAAAGAAGGACAACAAAAGGGGGCATTTCCTCTAACATGGAATGCACAGCAGCTCCCTCTCAGGGGCTGCAACTGGAAGCCATAACATAAAACTCAAAATGTGTATTTCAGTCCAGTATTACCATGGACACCTCTGCTTTCACCCATGTCATTCAGTGGACTCACTGCAGGTAAGCACATGCTGATGCTGAAACTTTTCTGACCAAAGAAGGAAGACTGAGTTTGCCTCCACACAGCTGGGTTAGCTTATGGTCACAGAATCACAAATCACAGAGTGGTAGGGGTTGGAGTCATTTAGTCCAACACCTCTTCCAAAGACAGTTCACCTGGAGCAAGTTGGACAGGAACACATCCAGGTGGGTTTTGAACGTCTCCAGAGGAGGAGAATCCACAGTCTCTCTGGGCAGCCTGTGCCAGTGCTCTGTCACCCTCAGACAGGTCCACCCTCAGATGGTCCTCAAATGTCACCCTCAGATGGTCCACCCAGCCCAAAAGTCTGCATGTCCAATTAATTTATTTCTACGGAACTAAACAGCTTACCAAAACCACTGTGACCGTTTCTATAAAGCTAATTGATATGCTGAGTAAAATTCAGCCCCCTTTGACACCAGTGGTAAAACTCTCACTGACATCAGCGCAGCAAAAGTTCAGCGAATTTTACTGAATTAGGGCACAGCAGTAGGAAGCAGAAGTGTTTTACATTATCCTCTGGGTATTTAATGGGTTGTAAACTTTAGTAGTTGCACAACTCCCATTAGTGTCAATAGGAGAAATGTGGCTAAAATTGAGCCAGTTCTTTCTGAGAATGTTAAATGACAATGAACTAAACATATATATGGCAAAAAGTTTTATTTCAATAAAAAACATGCCTGTGTTGCTTTGTTCCCCCAGGATCTACCCTAGAATTTAGATGAAAGTTTACTAGTTACCTTGGGAAAACATATTTTGTGAAAATGGAGTTTGCCACACCAGGGTCAATTTTATTAGAAACCAGCACTTAACATTGCTGGTCATAAATAACACAGCACATAATTCTGCAAAATTCAGAAAAAAAATTGTATTTAGTACTGTAGCTTTTTGAAAGGAATTATAGATGCATAGTCCTTATAGACAGAAGAGTACAGACTGAGTGGGTGAGTGGAATATTAGAAGGAATACCTCAGAAAGTAGACGTCTGAAGTAACATTTAATCTTTAGGGCAAGGAATCTAGCAGATCCTACGAACTGAGAGTAGAAAACCACCTGGCTCCTCAGCAACATAATGAAGAGAATCTTCTCATATCTAGTCAAATGGATTATTTACCTGAAAATTTTAGTCCTAAATTGATTTCTAGAGAAAAACAGTGAAAAAAGAAAGGTATGAAAGGAAATCTGAAATATGTGTACTAGCTTGTCAGGTTGTAAATGTTGTTTAGTGGTTCCAACACAAAGAGATAACAATGTTTCTAAGAAAGAATCAGTGAACCATTGAGATTTTTGTTGTTCTGCAGATGTTATTAGTTTACGATTCCGTGAGCCATCAGGTAGACGAATCCGAAGGCAAGTGGCAAAAATATATTCCAAAGATATATTTGTGTTGCTCACAGAATCTGTTCTGATTGTCCCAGATATCTTACTTTTTAACAGTTTCATTCATGTGGCGTTTGCAAATATGAATGGTGTATAACAGACCTACTTAAACAACAAGCTCACCTTTATTCCATTAATATCAGTGGTATCCAAGCTTGGAATCCCAAAGATAACATTTCAGTATCAACACTGATTATTAAAGCGCTGATGATTTTAGCAGGCAGAATGAAGGGGAGTGCAAAAAGATAGAGAGAAGTGGGAAATGAAAGCAGCAGCAGTAAAAACATGCAGAATGCAGAATATAGCCAGAAGAACTGGGGAGGAAAAAAAAGTAAAAAAAAAAAAAAAGCCTCCTCAAGTTTGGCAGAGGCATGTAGGTTTAGCAGCATCTCATTCTAGAGTGAAGTAAAAGTGTTTTAGTGCTACTGCTTATGTTCTTTTAAAGAAGCTGATTACTTCACATCTAGAATAAGACACTTAAATACAAAAGAGAAATTAGGAGTCTTCTATAGTTCCGTGCCGTTTATGTCACACACAAAAGAAAAAATGCAGTTCCATTAAACTGATCTTTAATATTGCCTTTTTGTTTCACAAACTAAAACCAGGACTGTATAGAAAGTTAACATAGTTTGTTAAAATATTTCTAAAGTAGCAATGATTAATTTGCTATACATAATACTATAGTAAATATAATAATATAATAAAATAAAATTGCTATTTTTTTAATTTCTAGTCAGGACAGGTAATAATTTCTCCTTGTTCCTTCAGAATTTTTCTCTTACTTTCACACTGAAATGGAATGCTTGAATTTCCATTACGTTGTGAAAGTGCTGAGATGCACTGAGGAATATTACATAAGGCACCATTTGTTGTATGACATTAAATCAGTTGAGAGCAAGTCCCTTGGATCAAGTGCAGCAGGGAGCTGAAGAGGCATTTTGTAAGCCAGAGCTTGTTGAGCCAGAGCTCTACATATCCCTGTCTTTGGTCCTAGAACAGAACCATAAACACTGAGAAGATTAACTGAAGACTCGGTAATTTCCAACTGTACCCAGGTATTGAATTCAAATTTCCAAAGAAGTCTGAGTCTCCTAACACCACTGGTAAAATTTGTTTCTGACTATTGTCCAAGCGGTATGCAGGAGCTGTGAGATTGGCTTGGGAAATATATATTCTCTCTGCTCAGAGAAGTTGTGGAAGGTCCATCTCTGGAAGTGTCCAAGGCCAGGTTGGATGGGCTTTGAGCAACCTGGTCTGGTGGGAGGTGTCCCTGCCCATGGCAAGGGGTTGGAACTCGATGTTCTTTAAGATCCCTTCCAACCTAAAGCATTCTGTGATTCCATATACTATCTTTTTTTTTTTTTTTTCATGTCTAGTCGGACTTCTCCCTATTGCAACTTGTGACTGTTGTCTCTTATTCTCAGGTTCTGCATCTGCGAGATGAGTCTGTCCCTGTCAGAGCAGTGCACAGAGAGGTTGTTCTGTGCCCCTCCTTAGAGACAGTCGGTACCAAATGGGCCAAGACTCTGAGCAACCCCATCAAACTTTGCAATTAGTCCTCGACAAGCAAGGTGTTAGACCAGATGACCTCCAGAGGTCATGTCCAGCCTATTTTTTTTGAAAGATTTTTAATAAGTAAAGCCTTTTGTTATCATTGCCCTTCTGTCTGACTCTTTTTTTTCTTTATTCCTCAGAATTTTTGGAATTTATGTGTTCCCCAATTGCCTCTGGAGCCTTCATTTTCTTATGACAGTTCCTTTCAAATAAGACACTACTTTTTGCTGTTACTTCTCTTTAGTTCAGAACAAAAAGTACTTTCTCCAAGACTATGTCATTAATCTACACAATGTAAAAAACTGGCTCAGTGTATGAATTACAATTGAATTGTGGCATTCTCCACTCCAGTGCCTGTCCAATTCTGTCATAATGTAAGATTTTGCATTACAGATACAGGTACTGTAATTCAGTGTAATTTGCATCATTTTGCAACAAAAAGTTAGGATTCAAAAATCATAAATTATAAAAAGGAAATAAGAAAATACACATTTTAATTGATCATAAGATAAATAAATTATCCCCATCTAAAAAAAATAAATTAAAAGTCCAATTCTTTAAGCATGCTGATGATGTAAAGGTTAGAAACATGGGAAGTCTCCATTATATACTGTCTTTTGACTCAAAGATCAGCAGAAGCTTCATTGTTAGACAACAGTGTTAAAATGAAATATCCTGCCTGGAGTCAAGAAGGCATGACGTGTTTGTTTGAAAGGAAAGGAGGGTGTCATTTGGTGAAACTGCAGGAACCTTCAGAGTAGCAACAGGGTTTCTTTTTTTTTTTCAATGCTTCCAATTGACTTCAGACACATTCTAAACAAGTCACTGAGATTAAATAAATTCAAGATACAATTAGAAATCCAGTAATTCACATTTTTGTTTAGGGCTCAAAGAAAAGCGAACTTGGCGATCGTAAGCATATATAACCTATTGGTTGCTGGAGGTTGTGTTTTGCTATTTGAACCCCATTTGTTACAGAAATTCAAAACTGCTTCTCTGATAACATTAAGGCTGAAAATGCATATATAATTTGGCTGTGCTAACAAAGTTTCAGTTATAGATATGCATACAGTACAAGAGAAATTGAGAATAAAAAAAAGTTTAAGATAAAATCAAATCATTTCAGCATAATTCTACTGCTTAAAGACAGAACATTTCTTTCTATGTGAATAATTTTTCTAATTATGATTTAAAAATTATACCAATTTTCATTAAAAATGTTCATTTCTAATGTAGAAATCAACAATTATCTTCAAATCTCATTAACATTAATTATATCTATTTTCATTTCTATCTCATTAAGCTGTATTTCCTTTTAAGTTTTTGCCAGCTTTGTGACTGTCTATTGGAGGTTCAAAATGAATGTCCAGTGAACCTCAATGACCTGTGAACCACAAAATGTTTTGCTTTGTTCCCAATTTTATGTTCTAAATAGAACTCCACCTTGGAAAAGGAGCATAGTGACCAACTAAATAGTAACATAAAGTAACAGTGGAGAATATACATTTCTGAAGAACTGAAAGAAGGGGTTTTGGAGGTGGGGGAGTGGGCAGGCAGTTGTGCCCTGGTCTGTATTTACATTTTTCTTGGAGTAACACTACTACTTGAAGCAATGCGCCCACTTTGCCCTGACTAATTGAAATCCTGACTGATAAACACTTATCTATGCACATAAATTTTGGCCTTCTGCCAGATTTTTGTTTGTTTGCCTTCAGCAGCACTAATTGGTCTAAGTAACCATGGGTTTCTCTTGCATTCTTCTATTGGAAGCCCTCATGGTGAATTTTTGAGGTTCTTAAACATTTTTTCCTATAAATCTTTATAGGAAGATTTCCCTATTCACAAACATAAATGCCATATACACAAATAGGCCACTTTTATACATCTTGCAACTTGGTGTCCAAAGAGAAGGACAAAACCTTCATGGGCAGGACTGGACTACTGTGAATTCCCAAAAGGCAGCCTGCTGCCTAGTCAGTGACTTAAGCAACAGGGGGCTTGAATAAAGGGTTTCTGTTCACTCCAGAGCCCAACACCAGTCTCTCTCTCAGACTTTTTTGAGTCATTGATCTTTTGAAAGTTCTTCCAACAGTACCAGAGCATCTGTGAGCATAAACAAGAGATAAGCAGGACCTGTGGACCTGTAGACACTATTATTATTATAGGGTAAAGAACAGGCATAGGGACAAGTTAAAGGCTCCTCTCTTCTATTCTCAGGTTTTTGAAGTGTACACTGAGCAGATACTCAGAGAATAAATAGAGGAACACATGTATGCAACCAAGTCTTATCCCCCAGATAGTGTCTTATGGTGACTTAAATCTTAATTTGATACAGTTCCTTTTCCAAACTAGTCAAAGTATATGCGGGTAGCTGCAGTAACTGCAAAATACCACTGCAACAATGCTCCAAGGAAAAATTTATACAAACAAACTCTTCCTGTGTTTGTACCTCAATTTATTCATCAAGAATAAGGAATATAGGTCTTTTCCATTCTCTAGTTCTTGGAGTTTTGAATATATAACTTGAAGACATACTTCACCTGTTTTTTCCTTTTTTACAATACGTTGCAGATCCACAGAGTATTCAGAAGTGATCCTTATTTGTCAGTGGATCACACCAGCATTTTACTTTCACTATAGGAGTTGTTTACATTGTGTGGCTAACACAGTATCTCTTCTGTACCATGAGTCATTAAGTACCAGTAGTATCTCTAGCAGGTGTCAGGCCCTTTTCTGGCTGAAATGACATGGTAAGCTACAAGACATTTTTAGGTTGACTTTCTACAAAGAGTCAAAATTACTCTAGGGACTCTTCATCTAGACTTTTTGGCAAAACTATATAAAGAATATACACAGGCACTTAAGTAAATTTGCATAAACTTGGAAAGCAGGATAGATTCCATAATCTCGTTTACAAAGACACAGCAAGGTTTACGTACATGCTATTTTGACTAGAGAATTTCTGATTTGGTTATCTTCAGAAGAGCTTAATACTCTTAAATCTAGAGATCATATTTGGCTTTGCTAAATACTAGCAAGCGCATATGACAAAGGCAATATTCAACCTTGTTTACAGCTTTAGACTATAGTTGCTTAAAACTATAAATTTAAAGGCACTCGCTTCTTCAGTTTTCCTCAGCAACAAGAGGTTCTGCCTTCCCTTGTCTTGCAGGGACAGTTAATTGCTTGGCTCTTCTCACTTGCCTCAAGGCAGCTAAAGCAGTTTCGCAATACGAGTTGAGAGGCAAGACAGGGAAATTAAATTTGTTCCGTTTTCTTATTTCCACTTTGATAATTCTATCCTTTTCCCACTCAAGGCCAGAGCTGTGAAAAAGTGATCATTCTTCTTCATTCCTTATTTAAGAATATTCTTTAACCCTCTGACTAGCAGTCTGAAAGAAACTTGAATCAGAACTCTGGTCACTCAATATTTTATTCGAACATTTCTTCAGTATTTGCAGGCAAGGGGTGGATAATACTGATAACAATTTTTCTGTGGAAGCTAGATAAATTCTTGATAGTTCATATTGTATTATTTAAATAATTAAAATAGTAAATACATAAAACTTAACAACTATTTTTATATGAAAATTATTATGGAATTATTTACATGCTTGTTTCACATAATCTTCATGAGAAAAAATGTCTATTGAAATGTGTATCATTTAATATATGAAACTATATGATTTTTGCCATTTTTCGATTGAACTGGCTTAATTTCAAAGTTGCCTTAGACTGATTTGTTAACATGCGAGAGTGCAATGATCAAAATAGTTCCCGAGGACTAGGGAAGTGATCATCCCCCTGTACTCGGCACTGATGAGACCCCACCTCAAGTACTGCGTTCAGTTTTGGGCCTCTCACTACAAGAAAGACATTGAGGTGCTGGAGCATGTCCAGAGTGGCTGAAGGAACAGGGGCTGTTTATCCTGGAGAAAAGGAGGAGACCTTGTCACTCTCTACAACTGCCTGAAAAGAGGTTGTAGAGAGGTGGGGGTCAACCTCTTCTCACTAGCAACAAGCAATAGGACACGAGGAAACAGCCCCAGGTTGCACCAGGGGAGGTTTAGATTGGATATTAGGAAAAAGTTCTTTACAGAAAGTGTTGGTAAGCATTGGAACAGGCTGCCCAGGGGAGTGGTGGAGTTGCCATCCCTGGAGATGTTTAAAAGATGGGTACACGTGGTGCTGAGGGACATGATTTAGTGGTGGTTTTGGCAGTGTTAGGTTGATGGTTGGACTTGATGACCTTGAAGGTCCCTTCCTACCTAGACAATTCTATGATTCTATAAAATCACTACTTTCTTTTTAGCACCTGAGTCCTCAAAATAATCAGCATTTTAAAATTGACACAGTGCAGCTGTGTCCGTTATCAGATTAACTGATTGATGGAACTGAATTTCACACAACTTCTATTATTTGGTGAATAACAAAATGATCCTTCCAGTTAGTTCTACTGTAGGTTCCATTCTGAAGATGGAACTGAAACAATATTAATATATTAGAGTGGCCTTGGAGTGCATGAACTGGCTGCTTTATTGATGAAATTAAACTAGAAGACGTGTTTGTAGTGTCTAGCGGATGAACTCCAGCTGCAAATGGACATTCAGTCTATGTGACATAACTAAGGTTCATCTAAAACTGGGGTGGAAAAAAAGGGATGAAATAGGTACTTTTTAAGTCAGAACGTCACCACTAACTGAACTGCTCACTAAAGCAGATGTAGACAAATAACCCAGTAACATAGACCTTTTTCTTTTTATTTTCTTTTATGGCCAAGTAGCAAGCAAACCGTTCCCACAGTCAGTCACTTAACATGAGAGCCTGAGACCCCACAGTTAAACTGATCATAGCATAGTGATGTTCAGAAGCCACAAGCTGAAACGAATATTCAGCACTGAACGGAGTATCATTTTCCTTCTCCATTGGGAGTAGAGTGCCATAAGCAGTTACCATGGAAGTATTTGACAAAGTTTTTTAATGCCTGAACCAAACCAGTGACTAAATTTTTCATATGTACTGTGGTTTTCCATTGAATTCAGGCACTGATAAGTTGCTTCCTTTTACAGAAAGTTCAGTTCAATTAATGAGCTGGAAAAGATACAACCTTCTCTTACTGTTGTTAGTAGTTTCCAGTTTTAGACTTGACAACGTAGGAACTAAGGCTGAGGAAAAGAGAATGAGACAGTTAAGTTTTGGTAGTGTATTCTGCCTTCAGGTTAGAGAGAACAACCACTATTTTGAGATGGAACTACCACTAAATACTTTCACCAGGTATAAAAGATCCTTTTGAGGCAATTCTAACATTCTGTTCATATCATAAAACATCATATTTTTACCATTTTTGGGGCCTCACACCAACATCTCTATTTACTCAAATTTAAAAACAACGGCGGAAAATTCTATCATTTATTCTATGATTCTACTTTTCTGCTTGAAAATGGTTATTGTCTCGTTCTTCAGAGTAAGACATGGAGATTCTGTTAATGAACATCTATAATAAAACCTACCTAAAGGATAAGTTTCTTTAAATAAACACCGTTTAGCCACATAAGCCAAGCTCTTAGAATGTTTCATAACTTATAATGAATATTTATCAAAGCACTGAATTTTTACTGGGTTTTGATTTCTCTTGCACCTGTGGGTTTTTATTTTATAATGACCATCGTCTACTCTTTCACAATTCAAGGAGGAGCTCTGGACTGCAATTTTAACCATGCACTTCAAAAGTATTATGTTTTCAGTAACACTTTCTGTTCTTATTATGAGAATTATCATGAGGACTGATTAATTTTCTGTCATTCTCTGTCCTTGTTACAATTCTTGCTCTGCGAAGAAGACATTAAACTTTTCATGTACAATATATTATGCACTTGCTGTACTGCATTAACCTTTCAGATCTTCTGTATTTTAGTAGGCTGGCAATTTTATTCCTTTTTAAAGTTTTGTCAGGGTAGAGGAAGGAAAAGGTAGCAGGGCCAACCAGTCAAATTCCAGGAAACCAACAAGGTCAATGCAAAACCTTTCTACCTTGAGCAAATTTAGGCGAATGTAAGGTTAAATTTTAATGAAAATATTATGAAGAGGACAGGAAAATTATGATGTTAGAGTGAAATAGATTGATACAAACCACTTTTTTTTTTTTTTTTCCTGTTTAAAAAGGTAGCTTGCACCCTGTGATGGTTTCCTAGACTTAACTGGTGTCATCGATTCTCCTTAGTAGCAAAAATGTCTCCTTTGGATCAGTTCCTTTTGTATAAGCTCTTTGCTTAGTGCTGCTATTGTGAAAGGTACTTGACAAGAGAAGCTGTCAGTGTAATAAATGGATTTATAATGCCCTTTTTAATGCCATAAAGTTATTTCTGGTCACTAGAGGGACTTTGTCTGAATGACAAGTTTAACTTGCTCTTGATCTTCAAAAAAATCATTAAAATAGTTAGCTTTGTGCCTAAAGGCCTCTAGCTGGTTTAAAAGTAATGTCCAGTTAAGCACTAGCTTCTGAGAGCACAACTCAGGAATATTTTGCTGAAACTCGACAAAATGCCATGAAATCATAAAAAGTGTTCAAGACAAGGCCGGATCAGGAATGTTCCTTGACCATCATTTAATCACATAAATGTCAGGTAGGTAAATTATTTCTGTAGTTCCAACTCCCACCAGAAGGAAATTAAAAAGGTTGCAAATGATATTCCTTTGTTTTTTTCCTCTCATCCTGACATCAGGCTTGAAAAATGTTTGCAGAAACACTTTCAAGTAGTTTAAGCATACAGTCTAGAACAATATTTCAGTCTCTGTATTTGCCTTAGTCATGTTAGTTTAAATCCTTTATTTATTTATTTCATCTCTTTACATTTCAAGAAAACATAAGTACTGTCTGATGTCTACAGTGAAGATGAAGTGAATTATTAAGTGAAGAAAAAAGGGAATTATTAATTTTTAGACTATCACCTGCTGTCTGGATGGGCTTATTAACAAGCAAATGATAAGATGTAAAGTTTTGACACCAATTTGTGGCATTTGACTCAATATTTTGAACTGAATTACTAAAAGGCCTGTGCATAGCAGTAGATTTGACTGCTAGAAAATCTAGTAGTAGCTAATCCTTTGATCGTAAACAAGACTGAAAAAAAACCCCATCATAAAGAAGCCTCACTAGTGACCAAACTTACCTTTAAAATATTATCTAATAAGAAAAACAGTTTCAACCAGCCCCCAAGCTGCCATATTTGAGTACTTCCTGTTTTAAAAACAAAAGCCACAATATGTAGTTGAAAAAGTAACTAGAACATTTTCAACAGAATGTTTTTAATTACAAAAAACATTGAAATTCAAGAAAATTAATTAGTATATTTAATTTTTGATTGCTAATAATAAATTATAACTCAAACAGAACATAAAAATATTATTCTATTATTTTTCCTCATACTTCTTCAAATTGTATATACCAAACATTTCACTTTAAAAAGGTCAAAGAAAAGTTAGTAATATGTTCCTAATAAACTACTTTTTTTGAACTGGAAAAGAAGTTTTGATTTATTATTTCATTCTAATTTTTATTATTTATTATAGTTTTATTTCAGAATAGCCTCGTGCAAGGGAGGACAAAGTTTTTTTTGACAATCTAAATTTGTAGTCCTTTTGACAATACAGCAGCTGATCCCTTTCCATGCAGATTTCTCCAAGATAGTCTCAGGATTAGGTTAACGACATGGGAAAGTAGAATGGATGATCTGACTGCCAAATCTGACAATCATAGCTTACAATCTATGTCATCTAGCTGTGATATTGACATTTTAGAAATGTGCAGAAAGTCTAACAAAGAAATAGTGAAAGTAATTAAATAGAAAGGCAGCTATTTTTAATTCTGGGATCTGTGTAAATACCAGTCATGGAGTTTATATTTTTACAGGTTTTAGCAATTTTGTCCTAAGATGAGATTTAATTAATAAGATTTCTGCTTTACTAGCATAAGGTAACGTCTTACAAGAAGAGTTCTGTAATTTTTTTTAAATTATGCCTGTCACAGAAGGAGGATATGTGATGTGCAGTTAAATACTAGCTTGGAACTACAGTGGGATTGCTAGACTTCTACATCTTTTGAAAAACAGACATAATCTTTATTTGTTAGTAACGTCATTTGTAAGTCACAGGATTTATTTTGAGAGAGGCACCTGAATTTATGGCTGGACCCCTGCCTTCCCCAAACTCAAATCCTCTTAAGGATTCTGTCTTTCTCAAAGAATTAACATTTAGAGAGCTGAAAGTCATAACTTTCCTGGGGCGAAGAGCAAGCTGGTAAAATCTCTGTGATTGTACTGTCCAGTTGCTGCTTAAAAGAAAAGATGCTTTACTAATGTCTCCTTGAAGGAGGTGTTCCTATATATCCAGTCATGTTGTGTCCATCTTCAGTCACTTAAGATCTTTTAGTCTCACATTTTAATTATTCTATACACCAGTGGCTTTAATAAGATATTTGGTGAAGGGTGAAATATCCTGGGGCAATGCAACAAGTCAGGTTTAAAAAAAAAATCAAGCAGGCTTTATATTTATGGAGAACCTAATTACAGAGCATGCAATTATGGTTTTGATTAATATATAGGAGTCCCAATATATAATAATAATGTAATATTCAATGTCATTCTAAAAAGTCTTTCAATAAAACCCGATCTATTTCACTCTTTTTTTTTTTTTTTTAATGGAGGACATCATAAATCACCAGCCTATCTATTGAATCTCTCTTTCTAATGGCCTTGTAATGAAGAACCCAACAAACTGTACAAAATATACTGTGAGCTGAAGAAACCCACAGAAAGCTATTGAACAGTAACAGAATGAGTCCTTTGCTAAAAGAGAACAAAAGAAATCTAGTTTTCTATCAGTAGTATATTTAAGGCAGGTCACCTGGCGTCTCTCCTATGTGCCTATATCACGGAGTTTGACATGTGTTATCAAGATGTTTGTTCTAGATTAGCAGAATCCATTTGAAAAAAACTGTTACTTAAGATGACTGAATAATGGTACTATTTTAGTTAAGTTAGTAGCTATAAAAAAGAAGGGAGGGGAAAATCCTGAAGCCTCCATGTCTGTCTGATCCTGGCAATGCGATTTTCTATAACTCCCTTAGTTAGTGGGAACTGTCTCACTTATTTTACATTTTTGGCTTTCACAATTATAGCCCAATTTTACAAGGGAAAATTAGCTTCCCTAAGGTATGTATTCTCTTGTTACATGAGAGGTGAGATCCAGACACTGTGAATTCCTGGCAGAGACTTTTACTTTCCTGTGTTTTCTTCATTTGGTGGAAGCTATTTCAATATTATTTTATATTTTGGACCAGAAAAGATATAAATAATTTTTAGAAGAGGAAATGTATTTCCTTCCAATCAGAACTCTATTGTTCTATTGAACCTAAGATCCAGCCCCATAGGTATATGCACTCTGTATTTTATGATACAGTTCATAAATGTTTCAAGACTAATTTGAAACTAACTATAATTTAGACAAAACCTTATGCCCTAAAATAAGTCAAGTTAACTTAATTGGTCCTTTCTCTAAACTTTAACGTTGATTAACAACTTCAGTCTTTGTACATTTTTCTGTAAATTAGTTAAGGACACTGTATTTACTTACTTTCTGTTTATTGAGTTTACATGTAAAGAGTAAGCATTTATTTCACAATAATTCTGTCAATTTAAATTTAAGCATCTCAAGCTACATGGAGAAATACCACTGCAATATGTTGTGTTAAAAAAGTTCTTCATCTCTTGTTCATGTTTCTAAGTATTTTACCCATGTTCAGCCTTTTGCTCCAGTTCCACCAACAGCTCCATCTATCTTTTCAGTTATTTCAATGTACGGCCTTTCTGCTGACTACACAGGCAGATGTCATTGTTTACATAGAAAGTGTGGTTTTATCTCAAATTAATTAAGTGAAATATACATCTGAATCCTGTATTGGTTTAAATTGGGATTATATGGATTAAGTTTAGTAAAATCACAATTATAATACATATGCACATAACTCACAGATCAGATCCAAAGAATGTCTCTCCACAAGGTACAATAACAATAAAAGCTGATTTGTTATGCTTTTGCTACCTTTATACGAAGGTTAAAGTCCTATTTTCACTTTTCATATAGTTCTTTTCATTTTTTCTGTCCTTTTTATTCTTTCATGCCGACCTTTTTTTTCTCTTTTTTTTTTGTAGTTTAGTTTTTTGCTAGATATCCCCACTTTCTCTGGCTCTCTTATCTTTGCAGTATTTTGTACCTTGTGCCTTCCTAGGCTTTGCTTATACTTATTCACCCATATCTACTTTAGTGTAACCTTTTCCTTTCTGTTCTTTGTTCACTTCTGTCCGTATTCCTGCCTTCTGTCCCCTGATTCCCTTCACCTCTACTCCTTCGTTGTTTTCGAGCTAGCTGGCCGTCATTCAAACTTCAGTGGAACATCTGTTCGGATGGTACATGGGGCAGAAAGAGCACACTTTGAAGAATGACCCAGCCCAAAACACCACAGGGTAGAGTCTATAGGTCAATCTGTTACCTTTGGACATCTCAGGCTTGAAAACTGGAAACTTCATTCTGAATGATAGTGAGGATCAGTAAAAGCAGACCATCAACATTGTATTATCTCTATTGTGTTGCTTTAGAATTTAATCAATTAAGGCTTTTACATCACCTTTCGGTTATAAAGCAATGCAGCTTTAAATAGAGATGTGGGAACATACTGTCTTTAATGGAAAATAAGATTTTTGAAGTTTTGAGTTAGGAAAAGGTTTTAGAGAACTAAGCACAGAGATATGCTAACTCAAGGGGAGTTCAGTCTGCTGTATTAACAAGGTAATCTTAAAAACCCTCCTAAACTCTGAATAAAAATAGGTATGTTAAGCTATTTTAAAAACTCCACACACTCTTATTTTCAGGGTTAGTGAGGCTATCGCACAAGAGGAACAATGATCATTTCCCACATCAAGACAATGTCCCAAAAAATTTTAAATAAGATTGAGGATCCTAACCGTGAAGCTTAGAAGAACATGCTTGGATTAATATTGCTAGGTAATTACTAGATCTGTTTATACTGTTCTGGGGCATGAACACAGAAAAAAGTAGAGCTATGTCTGGAATTTTGGGCAGTAAGCAGCAATTCTGATACTCCCCGTTGCTTAAAGGTTTCTAGCATATTTTGATGATTCTCGCATACAGCTAAGACAAGAAGGAAAACAACAGTAGCAGAAACTAATTAAAGATAAACAACAAAATAAGTATTTTCATCTCTTAAAACTGTTATTTCTGCTTTGCTGATGAGATAAGGCACATGTGAACTCTTGCATTAATTAAACTGTTAATATAACAATTTGGCTTCCTTTACAAGACTCTTCATTAAGCCTTAGTTCACTTCCTCATTTCTTTTGACTCCACAGTGGGTTGTATTTTTCTTTCTCCCACCAGCTGCTACCCACCACTGTATAACCACGAATTCTGCATTAATGAAGAAAGTCCTATTACCAATTCAGAACAACTTTTTGTTTACTCATGTATGACAATGGAAGAAGCAGTGACGAAAAAGACAACCTTATGTTACTGTCAGAATGTATATTTGATGACATTTGTGACCTTGTGTTTGCTTTTCTTTCTGTGCTTTTTTCATCTTTTATTCCTATATAGCCATCTGTGATGCTTACATAGAGTATAAATCCTTTCAGGATGTTTCTGCAGCAAAGGATACAACAAGGACACTAAAAAAGCAACAGCCGTTAGGCACTATTTGAGTTCAAACAATAACAATAGCAGTAGATTGTGTTTATATGTGCCTTCTGATACTGTACAATTTTTACTGCAAAGCAGAATTTACTGTGCTACTCCAAATATCTGTGTTGAACTCAGCAGCAGATAGGACATGAGAAAAAATAAGATAACAAAAATGCTCATGATGTCATGTTAATGTCCACTAATTCTATAAAATTACTTTGTTCTGGTAAAACTAAAGTGTTTTTTCTATTCTAGAAAATCTTTGACAAAGAAAAGTTGCATAGTTGCAAGAAGCATTTGAACCATATGCACTCAACCATGGATTTGTGGTCCAAATACCTCACTCCTATGCACCTTTCCTGTCTTCCTCCTGTCTTCCCTGCTCCATTGAGGTCTTTTCACACAGCTGTCCTAAGAAAGGACAAAGAAGTACAGATCATATGTTTACATCTTTAAGGATGCAGGAACTTCTGAAGTCAGGGAAAGACAGATATATGTAATCCAGTCTGTACGATAAAAGTAAATGCTGTCACTTCTGAAATATGTATCTGCTCTTGGAAGTGTTTCTCCTTCCACAGCTGAGGTGGACAACAAGAAGATCAGGAGCTGGGATGAGCAGAGAGGGGGAACTCTGGACTTTGAGAGAAAAAGGAATCGACATTAAGGAATCATGGAGGCTCACTGAAGAAACACTTCTTTCTTCTCCGGGGCTGGGAAAGATGCCCAATATAGTTAGCATTTATATTGCCTGGAAATTACATTAGAACATTTGGGAGAAGTTTTCTTAAAATATGGATGGTTTCAGGGCCAGATTTTTGGAACTGTACACACGCATGGTATATTTGAATATTGTGCAAATATTTACATGTGAGTAATGTATCAGTTATTTTTGTCGGTTGTGCTGAAGCATTTGCTGCATAGACATTTTGTTGCTCTGGAAATCTGGCACTTAAACGGTGATAAAATAGCTTTGTAGACCAGAATAGAGCACTTTGACTCAACTCTCAGTTCTGGGGAGAATAATATTGAAAGTAGTGACCGTGTGATGCAGATGGACAAATTCATCTTCATGTCACCATTGTGCTTTCAAGAACAAAGATGAGAACATACAACTGCCTGCTGGTGCAGTGACGTTCTTTGGGGGCTTTGGTTGAAGCACCACACTCCCTCTTTTCTAGATGTCTTCTGTGAGAGAAAGAATTAAAGTAGTGTCACAACTGCCCAGCTTTGCTGGGACATGTGTACAGCTCTGTGGCAGAGCAGGGCGAGTCCCTTTTGATGCTGCCAGTGAAACAGCTCAGCAGCTGTTGGGGCCAAGCCAGCCAAGACACATCAACATTTTTAAGAGAAACAATGTGAAATGGTCAAAGGTGGTAATTTCCACTCCTCGGGGCTTAAACAATTTCAAGTGTAAAAAGTGTCAGAATTCTCTGAATATTCAGAATATTTTGTGAATTTTTCATTTTAATGAACTGATAATTTTTAATATAATAATAATTTTCTGAATATTTCAAAATATTCATACAAATTTACTATACTATGAAATGCTGTGTCTGTTTTTCCTAAGGCGTGGAGTTCTGTTTCCTAAAGGCAGATGAGCCACCAGATGCAGTGATTCAGAAAGGTCAGTTCAGTCCCTGCAAAATGTTTTCTAATTCAGAGCAGGAGATATTGACTCTGATATTCTTTTCACCTTTTGTGTCTGAACCTCTTCATTATTTATTCCTGGGTTCATATTGTCAAGGACTGTACTTTAATTGCAGGACTTTGGTAGCACACTTCTATGGGCCTGGGATAGAGATCTCCTTGCATTAAAGACAGACCTATAGAAAGGCCTAGTTAAACAGAAATGGAAAAAGACATGATGGATACCTCCATTTTAAGTTGCTTTGTGACTGCTGCTTTCTTTATCTCCCTGCAGATGATTTTTTCACGTTGATCAGACAGAAACCTGGACCACTTCCCTTCTGGATGAGTCCGACAGCAGAGGAGATCCTACTCTGTCTCACCAAGGGCTCTTTTTTCTTCCACCCATCCTTACGCTGACGCTAGAATGCGCACAGCTGTATCAGGACTTGTTACTTTAGCAGAGGTTGTAAAAAGAAACACAAGGCTCATGGATTAGTGTGCATCACAGGAAGCCATGTTATCAAAAAATAAAAAGCAGTCTTCCAAACCTACCCTATTTGTCCTTCATGCACTACATGAAATTCAGCATTTTTTTACCAGCAAATACTGTTTTAAAATGTCTAATTTATTTAAGGGTTAGTGGTCTTTTTAGCAGTTAACAGTGCAGGTTCAAATAATGTTTGATTTTTTCCTAACCGTATTAGAGAGAGAAGAGTTTACTTTCAAAATGCCTCATCCTACATCTTGAGTCAAAAGCAGTCTCTGACAGTGCCAAATTATCTCATTTCAGCTACAATATACTGCTAAAAGGAACAATCTAAACACTTGCACTAAATGTCAAAAACAGCCTTTGCTCTGCAAAAAAAAAAAAAAAAATTCCTTTGGCTTTATTTATAGAAATCACGATAACTATAAGCTGTTCTACTTACTTTAAACAAAAATATATACTATAATATGAATGGCAAATGGTTTAGAGCGAGCTAATTAACTTACTCAACCATAACTTTGCAAAGACAATGATTTGATGATAAAATAGTGCATTTTGAATTTCCATAGAGCTTCCAGTCCATTTTTAGAGTGGATTTCTTTAAGTGGTCTTTTTTATTTTTGTTAAAAAGTTATTGCTCAAGGAAAGGAAGTTTAATTGACATGTGGAAAACCCCTCACACACTCAACAAAATGAGCATGTTTTTCTGAGCTCTCTTCCTCAACTGTGTGCCTTCCAACCTGCCATGGAAGAAAAAGCCCTGCACAGGCAGGGCAGGCTCCTGCTCCTTTTGGGATCTGCCTCACCCCACAGCGATGGTATCAAATAACTATAGCCTCTAATGAATTAGGAAGAGAGCTTGAGGCAACCTCGAAACCATTTATGAATAAAAAAAATCAGGCAGATGATTTGTTATTGTGTGGTAACAACTTTAAGGGAGATATTCCAGTTGGTCAGTACCTGATGTAGAGCATCTTTTCCCAAGGTGGGCTTTGCTGGTGACCTTCTCTGCCTGCCACCAGTGCTGCAGGGTCACAAACTGCTGGCGTATGGCTTAGCATGACTGAATCCTCTGAGCAACGAACCTTTTTTCTTTTAAAATAATCTTCTGGTAGCCTAATAAAACTGGCTGCTTCTGGTTTTCCCAAGAGGCTCTGAAAACTAGCTGCCAAGTGAGGTGCAGAGTCCTGGGTGACCCTCCGTCACTGGGATCAATACCTCTCAGGCCCCGGGTCCAAAGTGTTAAACACATGACTGACATTTTGGTCAGAAGGCTGTTCTGGCTGAAATGTTGGTGATGTTTGCCGTTCAAGGAAAATAAAGATGTCATTCGAAAACTGGAAGAGTCCTGACATCTGAGCGATTGAATTACGCTGTGCTGGTGAGGTGCAGCAGGAAAACAATCATCAAATACCAGCCTTTCTAAAGAACACAATGTGTTGTTACAAGGTGCCTAAGACCGGCGAAATATTGCAGCTGTGCAATGTAGAATATTTTATGTAGTGAAATCCAGAATAACCACACAAGTCAGAAGCATTATAAAATATTTCAAAAGAGGAACTACATATTTTATTCATACAGGATGACATTATCTTAGCAGATTAGGTATAATTCTTGCTAAAAAAAGGATATATTTAAATATTTATATAACTCATTAATCAGGGAAGGAAAAAATATCTCCCTCAGCAATAAAGATTTGTGAATGGCTAATTACCAGAACATATTAATTTTTAACAGATTAATTTTTTTACCATACATATATAATATTTGGCATTCATCCTTGCGTCCAGAGAAGTTTCTGGATGTCTGCAATACTTTGAAAGGGAATTAATCAAGGCAATTACTCATTTTCAAAGAAGTAATTTACAGGAAAGAATTATATATCCCTTACAGCTCTGACAAACATTGTAAGCACAAAGACTTTGCATGTTTCTTCCCAGCTTACAGAATGATTCTGAACCCATCGTTTCCACAGTCCAGGTAAAATAGCTTTGCCTGCCAAACTACTTGATTTTGAGAGTGATTGCTTGTCAATTATTGTTTTTCTTGGAAAAACTTAAAGGATACAAATTTGATCTCAGTGCACAGTATTGAGGTGTGGTAGAGTTTTCCATCACAAGCAACTTGGAAATTAAGACTTGATGATTTTCCTAAAACACACCTTCTTACTCAAACACAAATGTATTTAAAAGCAATTTTTGGCCAGCATTGTGCAACAGATTCATTCAGTGAGCACAGTGGTGTCTTCTGGCTCTGCAAGCTAGTAACCTAAATCTTAGAACCATAGAACCATAGAATCATTTTTGTTGGAAGGGACCTTTTAGATTGTCGAGTCCAACCAGTGACTTGTCCTTAAAATTAATTTGTGTTTCCCAAGTAGCCCTACTCCAATGTGTCTGCATTTTACAACCAAGTTGACATTATGGAAAGGATTTCACTTGCCTGCAGTAGCCTTGCCTGCAGCATTAGCGATGTCTGTCCTTCTGGCCTTTGCTCTGAGCAATTTGCAGTGTGGCTTTTTGCGATTCCGTGCTTTTCTGTCAGACTGGGGCAGCCTTCTGTACCTCTCCTCTTTCTGCACGGAAATCCTTGCAGAGGGAGATGTAAAGGCAGAACAGGGATGCTAAATGGAAAAGAGGCATGCTTGACCATTCTCGTGAGCAAACCATGACAACTAAAGTGGATGCGATCCAGCACTAAATCTAGACACTCGTTTTTTAAAAGTCTCTTCACCTCACTGCTTATGTAGCCCCAGTTCCCCTTCTGTGCACAGAGAGGGTTGGATGAGAGGATCCAGGGGGCCCTTCAGCTTTCCTGGAGAGGTTCTTGACTATCTGCTTTAGTTGTTCCAACTGCAAAATATTTTTAAATACTTGCACTTACTTACCCCGATCCTGCTGCCTAAAGTACCTTGTACAATCCGATGTCTCTATTCCCCCCGCAAGAACTGCATTTTTCTAAAGGCTGTGCTGTCTGCCTGTGCTTAGATGCCAAGGTCAGATGGCAGAAGTCAGGAGATAGAGATGGAAAATGGCTCTTTGCACGAGTCATCCCAATGACTTCTTTAAGATACCCTCATTCAAAGATCAGAAGGGGGGCTGGGGAAGACAAAGGTGTGCTCACTAGTTACTGTGAGCTGTTAAGATAAGACTCTCTTATAAAGTCACTGGGATGCATATACTGCACACAGTTATTTGTTCCCTTACAAGGTTGCATTGGTTTAGTAAAAAATGCATACAAACTTGTGCTCTAATATTCTGTTACAAAAGTTTTATCTCATCTCTTTTGCTATTTTCATATTTTGGGGTTTTTTGGGTGTTTTTTTTTTGTTTTGTTGGTATTTTTAGTCCTAAGAACAAAGTACTGCTCTCCTTAATGGATGCTATGCTACTGCATGAACATGTTTTTCGTATAAAGTGATTAAATTCATCCGGGTATTCAAATCATGTTACTTGTGTAAGTATAGATTATTCTTGCAGAAAAATATTTTTGCATCCTGCATAAGGCTCAGTTTGCTGTAACATGTCTCTTAGGATTTCAAAGACTGGATGTTAGAAAAAAATTATCAGATAAACAAATGCTCTGGGCCAATTATAAGCATATAGGTTGTATTAAACAGCACAAATTTGTGAGATACAAAATGGTTCAAACTTCAAGTTTTAGAAAAAAATGAGAGAACCAGTGTTCTAATTGCTCTCTGCCTTAATAATAAGCTTCACACATTCACATATATGTGCAATTTAGACAATATAGCACTGAGCTAACATGCAGAAAAATGTAAAATAAGCTCTCTATAAACACTGTTTATAAGAGCAGAACAATCCATCTTTCACTTTACAAGCTGTAAAGGCCAGAAAGGATCAAGAAGCACAAACAATAAAGGTTTCTTTTTGTACGGTTCAATTTAGTAGCAAAGTTACTGATAACAAATCCACACAAGTTGTATGCATGTAAATGTGATTCTCAAAAAAAATGCAACATTAAGTAATGCTGATAGAATTTTAATATACTCTACTTTCTTTCCAGTTGCTCTTTGGCAGTTGGATTTATCAACAAAGTAAATGCAAGATAGGAAAGCTGCTGTCCTATGGTTACCTTTACATGTGCAGGAATTGCTGCAGGTAAATTGTTCAAAAGTGTTTTGATTGCATTTTCACCATTAGTTCTCAAAAGTCTGCTAGGGAAATTTTACGGTTTTGTACCAGTTAGAGCACACTAGGTAAAATACTGCAAAATATCAAGGCTTGAAATGAGTTTTCGTAATTCAAATGCTCTTTTCTGAAGTTCTGGTCATAAGGGACATATTAAAGTTATTTTCCCATTTTAGAACATGCCTCCAAAGGTTGCAAATAATCACTCAGATGTGCTTAAGTATAGCCACATCAAAACTGAAAAACGGTGAAAGGCTAATATCTGAACTTAACAGCTGAAAATACAGAGTGGTATAAACAAAAAATAAATGTTAAAATGAATACTATCTAAAGAAAAGAGAAAAGGCTGCCATAACCAAAATCAATTTGATGACATACTGTATAACTTTTCCTTAGGCGTTCTGAAATCTCAGCCCCTTTGTTAGATAGATTTTGTCCTATTAAGCTCCGTGCTGGTCTGGGGTGTTACTTTAAAGCCATTATTTCAAAGACTTCAGAGATGTACAAAGAAAGTACAAAGCAGGTCCTCCTGCAGAGGCAACAGGAAGTAGCAGAGAGCTTAACAGAAAGTTCTCACTGTGGAGGCAAGGGTGAAGAGACACTTCCCCACAATAACACGTTACACGTTTGGAGGTATTCAGTATTCAGGTGTATTTACAACACTTGGACTAGTTGTTTTACCCATATTTTCATTTCTCCAGTCCAGATATCTGCAGACTTTCATGTCACCCATCCTTATTTCTCAGTACCAGTAATTGCTCATCTATTGAAATTGAAGTCCTGCTTTGACTGTGCATAATTTCTCTATTCCCTGTGTAAGGACACTGCTCTTACGGTCATGAAATCCACCTTTTTCTGATGCCATGTTCATAAGGTGGTAAACACCTCAGAGATGTTTCTCTAAGTTTTTCCACATCACCTAAAGCTGGCACTGTTCCTCCGGTGTTTTATTGAGCACGGTTTTCCAAGCCATGGCCCTTTTGCCTCCAGCTCCCATGTTAATTCACTCATTAATTCATTCCACTCTATCTGAAGGAATCACTGTCCATCTCATGGCTTTTTTTTTTTTGAGACTGAAGAGTCCACAGAGCTGATACAACAGTACTTCATATTGGCTGCATCTTGTTCCCCAAATCCTCCTTTTCCATTGCTTGGAAACTCTCCCCACAACACCCAAGGGTGACAGGCGCCCCCAGCCTTTGCACCGCCTGCTCTGCTGCATTATAAATAAGAATAAGGCCATTGTTAGTGTAATCTTAGCAGTTATTTGGCACTAACCTGCAGAGATTAATGGAATCCATACAAAAATAAGAAAGAGTACAAACTTTCTAGCCAGACATGTGACACTGTTGGACCAGGCTTACATCATTTTTCATTTTCCACAAAAATGGAGGGAAAAACACTGTGACTGTTGAATGTCTTAAGACATACACAGTGCATATACACATACATATGAAAGACCAGCTTTGCCTTGCAAAGCAATCAGTCTCTTGCAGGATAAAGCTGGCTTTCAAAATTCCAGCCAGGGAGTTAAGGAAACTCAGTGTAAATATAAAACCC
The DNA here is from genome assembly GCA_017639485.1 of Pluvialis apricaria. Taxonomy (NCBI): domain Eukaryota; kingdom Metazoa; phylum Chordata; class Aves; order Charadriiformes; family Charadriidae; genus Pluvialis; species Pluvialis apricaria. The sequence continues at coordinate 7,802,743 of CM030010.1, forward strand.
CACCAGCTATTTTTGGATATATACACATAACACATTCATGTCAGCTCGTACTGGCAGATACAAAACACACCAGTGTAACTGTTAGGTGATCTGAAATTTGAATGACGGTGAGCAGTGGCTCTAAGTTGTCTTTTTCAAGACACTGGTCAAAGAAAGATAATTTACTGCTGATCCCAAGAGAAAACTTATAGGCATCTAGGGATTTATTTGCCGAACTTACCTGCAACCGAGATTCGGAAACTACAACCTACAACTGGGATTCGGAAACTCATAAAAAGAGTAAACGCTACACTCCCCCATCTTCCTTTATCAAGCTCTACCTCAAACCATCCCGTTACCCTTACCCTCTGTGGAGCAGAAGTCAAGACTCTTGCTTGTGGCATAATACTTGAGATTTGCTGCAGAGAATTATCTAGGGCCACGGCTAAAATTCTGACTGCAGTTCAGTAACTTTCAACTTGCAAACTCATGGTGATTTTGCTTCCTATTTGAATGGAAAGGCAAAGTTCAGCAATCTCCTGATTATTCTCTCTTAGAGCATTAGGAGAATTTTTCTTCTAACAGCACAGCATCCTTCCCTCACGCTTCAGTGTAGTCCTCAATCTAAACAATATTAGGAAATAGCTAGTGGCAGTGTTGTTATCAGTCTTTCTGGTAGTGCACAACTGCTCTCTACATATTGGATTATTTTATCCTCTTTACTGAAACCAAGATTGGCACGGCAAAGTATGTAAGTCTAAATAAAACATATCTTTCCTTGAAAATAACTATAGGACTAAGTGAATATTTCTAAGGAGTACAGTATTTAACAGTAAAAGTTCTCTAACGCATACCTGTAGAACCATACTCACCCAGTGAAAATATGAGAGCTGTTTTTATCCTTATCATTATCTATACCTAATTCTTTCTCAGCATCCAACTGGAAAAATATATTAAGGTGTCAACCTTATCTGACTGAATGTCATAGCTAATACCCACAACACCCACCTCTGAATATCAGCTCAATTTGTCCCACTGATAAAGTCTGATCTTTATCCACCAGAACATTAATTACTTTATTTACTTGATGTGTTTAATCCCACTGCTATGTTAGCACCAAAATTAAAAAAGGAAGACAGATCTTATTTGGCATGATAGAAAACTATTCCAATTTCAGTGGGATCACTTTGTGATGACCAAGGCCTTGATCCTGAGCTCAGCATTATTGTTAACAGTTTAGCTTTGATTTTTCTTTCTTTTTTTTTTCTTTTTTTTTTTTTTTTGAGGGTTGGGGGTTTATAAAAGAAAGAGAAATGACAGAATAAAAAACAAAAGTCATGAATTATTTTGGATAAATATTATTATATTTACATTTTTACCTGAACACATAACAACAATCTACTCTGTTCATAAAGCAGATGTTTTTCTTCCTGTTCATTGAAGGCTCATCTCTAGTTTTCTCAGAACTGTACTAAACCTTGGGGACCTCAATGAACAAGCAGAAAGTCTTACCACATCTGCAATGGTGACTTCCTTAAAGGCAATTATACCTAAATGCCAAACCTCATTTTCACTTGGCAAAACTTTCCTTTCGAGCAGTTTCCATTCACTTAGCACCATCAAAGGAGTTCAAAGCTCCTTGTATTGCTCTGAAGATGCTCAAATTCAGAGCAATCTTTTGACTGTCTTGTACAGCGGGCAGAAAACATGAAATTCTCATCTCAATACATTTTCTGGATATATTTACTTAGGAGTCCTTGCTGAGTACACTACTCTTACTGAACTTAGGGTCTTTCTTCAAGCCTAGTTCTTCAAAATAGCCTGAGGGTTGGTAACTCTGAACAGTCTGATCGAAAGCACGTACCAAATGTTTTCTGCAGAGCACTTGTGTGAAGCCAGGTTGCTTTTAAATACACAGATGAAGAGTAAAGCACCCATGCAAGTTTCTTTAGCAGCATGCATTGCACATTTGTCATGATTTCAGCTGGGGTGGAGTTGATTTTTTTTGCTAGCAGCTGGTGTAATGCTATATTCGGGGTTTGGAATGGGAATAGTGTGATAGTGGTGGGTTTGGTTGTTGCTGAGCTCTCAAAGCCTTTTCTGCTCCTCACCCCACCCCACCAGTGAGCAGGCTGGAGGGCACAAGGGGTTGGGAGGGGACACTGCTGGGACAGCGGACCCCAACTGACCAAAGGGATATTCCATGCCATGTGACGTCATATTCAGCGTATAAAACTGAGGAAGAAGAAGGAAGAGGGGACATTCAGAGTGATGGCGTTTGTCTTCCCAAGTAACCATTATGCATGACAGAGCCCGGCTTTCCTGGGGATGGCTGAACATCTCCCTGCCCATGGGAAGCAAGGAATCAATTCCTTGTTTTGCTTTGCTTGTGTGTGCGACTTTTGCTTTGGTTATTAAACTGTCTTTATCTCAAACCATGAGTTTTTTCTCACATTTACTCTTCTGATTCTCTCAGCCATCCAAACTGGGCTGAGCGAGTGAGCAGCTGCGCGTTCTAGTTGCCGGCTGTGGTTAAACCATGACAACATTCAAAAGCAAAACAAAATAAACAAACAAAAAAGTATTTCATAACTTCCTGAACAATCATAGGATCTCATTGTTAAGGATTTTCAACCTATTTAATCAAAAGATTTTTTTTTTAAAATATTCAAAAAACCTCTTTTTTTTTCCCCTCAGCGAAGCCTGTTTATATGGAAAATTATAATATTCTCTAGTAGCTTGTGCCAGCTGTGGCATTTTCAATAGAGGATTGTGAGAAAAGGAAAAATTTAAAATGACTATTCATTCTTTTCATGCTCATAAATAGGAAATACACTTTAAAAACAAAAATTAGAAAAGAAAATCTAGGTCAGTAAAACGTGAACTCCAGAAAGAACATTTGAGAAAATACAGAAATAAAACTCATAAAATGACTGTTTTCTATGGCAGCATTTACACAATTGAAAAAATATTGTCCAAAGAAATGTTATAATTTTATTCAAATGACAAAGAAGTCTGGAAACCTTAAATATTCAGAATCCATTTCAATGACTTCAGTAATCAGAAGCAGATTTTAACAGGGTTTTTTTTTGTTGTTGTTTAACAAAATGAAGCAAGACTGAGCGTTTTGGTTTCCTTTCATTTTAAAAAAAAATATTATTTACTAATTTCTAATCCTAATCTAAATTTAGGGTTTAGACTTAGGATCTGATGCTAATTTTACTTAAGGTCAATATAGAACCACAGAACCTGTGAAAGCTGTGTAAGAAAGAAATAAATAATTTTATTCTCCAGACCCAAGTTATATTTCCAGGACATTTAAAGAAAGAAAGACAAGAAACTTATCTTGATATAAATCTAGATATATTTGCAGATATGTACAGATAGAAACACACAGTGTATTCATAATGTGACTATAATGTATACACATACTTGAAAACAAAGCACAGTAATCATGACACACTAAATACAGTGAAATCAAATCTGTGTGCCACAATGCTTTGTGTAGTAAAATTACCCCATATAGAATGAAGCCACAGTTATTGCATTGACTATGAAGATTGTACCACTTTCATATACCAACATACTGCTCAGTGGCAGTCTTCAGCAAAGATTATTCCTCATTCACCTTCCCACCTGTGCAGGCTATACAACATTTTACCGTTAATGGCATAACAATTAAAATAATGGTGTTGCAGATGTACTGCCTTAATTGCATCCTACATTTCTGTTATTACACAAATTATAATAATGTTTCCCAAAACTGGCAGTGGCAGGATAATAGGTGGTGTTACTGATCTAAGCAACTCTTCTGTTTTGTTTTATCTAACCATTTTGTGTCTCAGCTTTATTACGTGACAACAAATGTACGCTGCCTCCCTCTTATGGCTCAGCTCAACCGACGACGGAGCTATTGGGGATACACTCCTTTCTGCACTGGTGCTTGTGCCCAGCAGAGTACAGCCTGGCAGTCTTGGAGCTGAGCCTTTATACAGAATTAAAGGTGAGATCTGGAACCAAAACGTAGAAGAGCTAAATTTGAAGGAAATGGTACAGCTTCAAACTTAATGACTTCCCATTTTAAATACTTGAATAAATAGAGGATTACTTAAATAAAGCTATCAGAAAAGAAAAAGCATTGACATTTTAATCTCAATAATTTAGCTGACATCAGCCTAGGAGCTCATTGTTCAACCCATAGAGCAGTTTCTGAGTTGGATAATTTAACATTACAGGAGTCATTTGGATTTTCTGACACATCACGTTGCCTACCTTTTACATCCCTATCCTGACACTGATCTGCCCCAGAGCTCCAAAGCCGCAAGGCAGCAGCACTGAGCCAATAGATTGCAAATAGTTTGGCAATCCCATTTTTGTAAGTGGCAAAGTTTAATCACTCTCTTCCTCCATCAAAATTTTTACTTCAAACCTATGCCAAATGTTTCTTTGGCCCGTTATATTTCAATTGCATTTTTTTCTGTCTCTCCATCACAAGTTCCTCTAATAAACAACCTGTAATTTTATTGGCCATTACTGCCAGCTGTAACACTGTGTTTACACCCTTCATTTCCCTGAATGTCTTTTGTCATCTTAGAAATATGATAGTGTGCTTTGGTGGGTAGAGAAGGACTAGTCATTTTAACTGTTATGTGTATTGGTTTAAGTCCAAGAGATTCACAAGTTATCAAATTCAAGCTGAAAAAGAAAAACTGCAAATAGGCAGTGTGCTACAATACTGGTGGATGTTTGACAGGATGGTAGCAAAAAGTTCAACATTTGGAGTTATGATTCTGCACTCTGGTATGTATTTTGAAAATCGTTAGTCTTTTAGCAAATTATTGATGTGTCAAATAATTGAAATTGATTACCCAATTGTTAAAGCTGATTACTTTTTTACTGTTAGCCCTAAAAGGAAAGTAACTTTTTGAGATTACTGTCAAAGGGGGCACCCTTTTTCATTTATACTTGCTATTCTTTGTAGTTATACTAATCCTTAAAGGTGATAAGAAACCTTGAAATATATTTTTTTAAAAAAAACTCTTACTTCTTACATCTGAATCCCTGTATTGAAAATCAGATTTACAGTGATATTTTGTTATTTTGTTTACTCCATTTTGAATGAGATTTTCAAAAGAGCCATTCCCTGCTTAGTGGTCATAATTAGTATAAGGAAAAATATGTTTTTAATTATAATGAACTCTAAAGGAAATTAACACCTACATTGGAACTAACGGCAAAAATCACAATAAGTAATGAGGTTAACATAGCAATCAGAGTTAGAAGAGAAAGTAATATTAGTTAAGGCCTTCAAAATTTTTTGCAATGAGAAAATAGAAGTATAAATTTCATAGTGAATTATCATTCTGAAATTTTAATACTTGATATTTTATTGATGGCATCTCAAAATGACAGCGATCACCTCCATTAGAGTTAGTCTTTAAACAGCAATAATGGGACACAGGCTGCCTACTGGTATTTAAAAGCTGTTTAGTGGATTAAGGGAGATTCTGATCCAATTAAGAAATATTACAGTTCTGCAGCTCTTAATACAAAATATCTGGGTTTGATTTAGGACTGGGGGACATTTTGAAAGAAGCTGATCTGTGTAGAAAATCAATTCAAGTAGCAACCTGGGAAAAGCTGAAATTAAATGCAAACCTTTAAGCATAGTTTTGAGAAGATTTAAGAGTGCTGTACTTAAGCAGAGCTGTGTGGCCCTTGATAAGCTATTCTTTGTAACTTTAATTTTATGCTTTAATGATCATATAAATTAATAACCTTTTAAAAGCCATGTATGCACTACTATCTCCTATTTTCCATGGAGCAAAATTCAACTATACTTTACAGGAGGAAAAAAAAAAAAAAGAAAGAGAAAAAAAAAAAGAAAGAAAAAGGAAAATCTGAAATAGATATATATTCCTTTGGGGAAAAAATAAACTTGAAAACTCCCAAACCCCAAACCCTACATCTAAACATTAACATATTTTCCATGGCTTTTGGATATGCAGTTAGGGTAGTTTTCACCCCATAAAACAAATCATAGAATCATAGAATATTTTGGATTGGAAGGGACATTAAAGATCATCTAGTTCCAATCCCCTGCCATGGGCAGGGACACCTCCCACCAGCCCAGGTTGCTCAAAGCTCCATCCAACCTGGCCTTGGACACCTCCAGGGATGGGGCAGCCACAGTTTCTCTGGGCAACCTGCGCCAGTGTCTCACCACCCTCACAGGAAAGAATTTCTTCCTAATAGCTAATCTAAATCTCCCCTCTTCCAGTTTAAAGCCATTACCCCTGTCCTATTGCTTCACTCCCTCATGAAGAGTTCCTCCCCAGCTTTCCTGTAGGGCCCTTTTAGGGACTGAAATGCTGTAATAAGGTCTCCCCGGAGCCTTCTTTTCTTCAGGCTGAACAACCCCAACTCTCTCAGCCTGTCCTCACAGCAGAGGTGCTCCAGCCCTCTGATCATCTTTGTGGTCCTCCTCTGGACCCACTCCAACAGGTCCGTGTCCTTATCTTGAGTGCCTCAGAGCTGGACGCAGTTCAGAAGGTGGGGGTCTCACCAGGGTGAAATCATACAAAAACTTTCAGCAGGACTGCTACTTATTTCAGTATACTACTTAACTTCCAAAATATCATCCTGCATATTATACTGCATCTTGAGAAGAGAGTCACTTAACTGTAATTGAAAATAAAATACATTAGAACAAGCAGCCAAAGGCAAGCAGATAAAACTGAAATTAGCAAGAGATTCAAACAGCTTTCCAATATGCTGTTGGATGAGCAATAGATGGAGGCATTATAGGCAGATAAGTAAGCAAATCACTGGCATTAACTGCAGCAGCAGCAAATACTAATTACACCAATCACATACTTCTGTTGCAAGTGGAATTACATAGCTGTATACAGACACACATACACGTTTCATTAATAATGACTTGATATGCACTTTCATAAATTATATATTAATAACCAGTATAAATAGTGTGGTTAGATTATATTTTAAATAGTAATATATGAACAGTATTTCATTTATTAAACTCTACATAGGTCTCAGAGCAGTGAAAGTCTTGTATTCTAGCATATCATGCTTTGTCCTCAATTTCTTAAAGATGAAGCTGACATTTTAAGTTTTATAATATCATCTTCTTTCAGGGATCTCACACTGATATACTGCAAACAAGAAACTGATAGCCAGCTGAATAGAGAACATCTGGTTGGTTCTGACCGTTTTTCCAGTATTTATTTTTGTAGACTTTCTACAGCAGTAACTGCAGAAAGATGCCTGGGAGATGTGTTTTCACAAAAACCTTCAAATTTCGCATTGGCCTTTTTCCCTCTTCAGGCACAGAGATGCACAAATCATATACTTCATATTCCTTGATGAAATTATTTGAGGATATAGATGGATAGCCTTCTGGAGCTATCTTTTCTGACTGAATATAGCACAGATGTTTCTTAAATGCAGTGAGTATCACTGTAATAATCAGGAAGCATTTCATGCATTTAAACCTCTCTTCATTTTAAAGATACAGTAAACTAGGGTTCCAATTGCTCTATGGTAACAAAAGCTCAAGATGGGTTGAAAATTATCATGACTGAGAATAAGTTGGAAAACAATTTTCTTCTAGTTTCACCCCTTTATTGCATTTTTATTAGGTAATTTTGAAGATATGGGTGTCAGTTTAAAAAACAAAAGCATCCTTTACTCTTTTTCCCTAGAAAGTCCTAACAAATATTCACTGTTACTGATGAGTAAAGCTGCTCTGGAGTAAAAAAAAAAAAAAAAAAAAAAGCAAACCCAAAACCCCAACAAAAAATCCCACCAACAAAAAAAATCCCTGAAGATTTTGTTACAGCTTAGCAATAGCACAGGCTGCCTAGAGAGGTTGTGTCTCATTCTCTGGAGATATTCAAAACCCACCTGGATGCATTCCTGTGCAACCTGCTCTAGGTGAACTTGCTTTGGCAGGGGGGTTGGACTAGATGATCTCTGAAGGTCCCTTCCAACTCTGACTGTTCTGTGACTAGCCTTCTCTTGGAAACTGCGGAGGCAGCTGTATTTTGTAGGTGCAGTTGTGCGAAGAAGGATTCCCTTGAAGTGGACAGTCAGTTCCCTCCTACATAGCAGAAACACGTGGAGTACCCTCCCATGGGCGCTCCATCCAGCCTGGGTGGGTGCTCCTGTGGATCCCCACCCTGCCACACTGCCACACCTCCCACTCGGTAGACTGAAATCAGCACTGACTGATGGCACCTCACAGCAGTTGAGCAGGTGTCAGTGCTTCCACAAGTGCCTTTAATTCACCATCTCAGCAATATTCAGCAAGTGTGGCAGAGAACACGCCCTCATTACCAATACCTGCATACTCCTTGCACTCTCCAATTTGATGTCCAAGCAGAGGACTGCTGAGAGACTGGAAGAAATATGTAATCTTTAAATTAAAGCAAATAATTTTACTTCTATGCATGTAGAAGTAATACTGTGTAGCTGGTGATTTTAAACAAATATTAAGACTGACCAGGCTATTGACTGCAAGCTGATAAAGCTGAAAATAGGTTTACTGAGGAAATAAACCCAATTTCATATTGTTTGCATGTGCTGGTTTCATTTGGAACCTACTATAGCAAACTGAAATATTTCCCCTATAAAGTTATTTCCCAACCTTAATACACAATCTGCTTGTTAAAGCATGAGATTTGATTATTCCTACTTGTTTAGATGCACATGTGACTAGCTAGCATGGTATAAGCAGTCCTTCACAGTGTTTAACTCAGTGTTTGACCTTCCAAAGAAATTGTGCACAGATGTTTTGTCCAGTGGGTAGGATAATATTCCCATTCTTTTGTTTAAAATTTGCTGCTTACTTAATTCTAGCATGCTACTATTTTTTAAAAGAATATATTATGTGGTTATTTGCAGGAACAGCTGAAAAAAAGAAAAGGCTGATTACTTATCACCTAAAAAAATATTTTCATGTCTAAGGAAGAAGAGGAATTGTTCAATTAGATGATTTAACTTTTTTCAATTTTTTTTTTTAGGGGGTTCTCATTGCAAAAATCAGTAGACTTCACAGCAGTAGAAGCAGCTAGACTTACTGCCATTGTCAAAAAGGTCAGAAATTATGTTTGGGAAACAGATATGGAATCAAATCCCTAACTCTGGATTAAGGTCAAGAAACAAATTATCGCATGGTTTAATTTTCAGGGATTCAAAATTTTGAATGATGGCTCGGTCTGCATATTTGTCTATGAATATCTTGCTCAAAATAGGAAATTGTGCTCTTTTATTCTTGAGCTAACACTGTTGTATCTAGCAGAAATCACAGCCTGACTGAGCAGCTCTGGCTGTATGAAAGCTTGCTTTCTCCAGCGGGTTTTCAGAGAATGAATGAATTTTTCAAAGCAGAGAGAAAGAGAAAGGATGTTATAAGCTTTATGCAGAAAAGCAGACAAGCAGACTACAGGGCTGCTTTCAGTTGGGAAATCTGATACAGAGTACTGTATTTGCTCCTTTGACTTCTTTCCAAAGAAAAGTAAGTAAAATATTATATTATTTTTATAGTTCTAAAAGACACTATTCAACATTGTACCTTATCTTTATCTACCTACCTTAATACACCAAGGAACAACTTCTTTTGTGGACTCCCTGAGCTGGTATGAGATACAAGGAAACCAGGAATCGTGACTTCAGGGGCACACCACCGGGGCCTTTCACAGGGATGCTGTGAGGCAGCTAGCCCTCTTTTTCATAGTTGTATTGGAGGCATGGCCAGTATTTTGACTGACACCATAAAGCTCACGCATTTATTTTAATGTTATCCATCCCTTTAAACCTTCTACCAATTTTTGTCGTTCCCCTCTCCACTCTCTACCAAGGATTTTGTGCAGTTTGGCAAATGGTTTGGGGTTTTTTTTTTTGCCATGAAGCTCTGTGTGCTTTCTCAGCCAGCTGGTTCTCTCTCTGGACTTGTAGAGATAATAATTTGTGCTTGCAGCAACTTAGAGAACTCCACTACGGAAATGCCGCTCAGCAAACCTTACAGGTAAAAAATGGATTTTAATTAGTCGGCATTTTACATACAGATTGCATTATCCTACATGCCAAAATGGCTTGGTTACGGACAATTATTTTAATGTAGTAACAGTGCGTTCATACAGGGGCTATTGAGGAAAGAGTATTGGAGAAATGTCAGCTATTATGAAACCAACAAAAACATTACACTCGCTCTGAACTTCTGCTTACCAGCTAAAGTTATTTTATTTGTCAACATTTATAATACTACATTAGTGCCATACTAACGCTGTCTTGCCCACTGGAATTACGTTTGTGCTGTACATGAGCTAAGCAAGGCAGGCTGCAGCACGGTATTCACAGTATAACGCATGGCTGTTTTACAGTCGGCTTCAATATGGCAACAATTTTATCTGCGATATCTTTTCCAAGGTCACACAAGTAATGCATCTTTGTGCTAAAAACAGAATCCAGATGTCAGCTGAACACAACTGGCAGAAACATTTCTCTAGACCCTGCTCCTGTCTGCACAGCACTAGGTAAGCTTTTGGTATCCCTTGCTCATGTTTTCAGCCCAAGCTTTCCCTTCCCTTCTGTCAGCCCGTGACTTCTTTATGGTACCCGTCAAGTGATCCATGTGGTGGCCAGTCACGTGTGGTGTTCCCCAGTGCTCGGTATTGGGGCTGGTTCTCTTTAATATCTTTATGAATGACCTTGACAAAGCAATTGAGTGCACCCTCAGTAAGTCTGCAGACGACACCAAGTTGGGTGGGAGTGTTGATCTGCTTGAGGGTAGGAGGGTTCTACAGAGGGATCCGGACAGGCTGGATCCATGGGCCGAGGCCAATGGTATGAGGTTCAACAAGGCCAAGGGCCGGGTCCTGCACTTGGGTCACAACAACCCCATGCAGCACTACAGGCTTGGGGTGGAGTGGCTCGAAAGCTGCCCGGCAGAAAAGGACCTGGGGGTGTTGGTGGACAGCCGGCTGAATATGAGCCACAGTGTGCCCAGGTGGCCAAAAAAGTCAACGGCATGTTAGCCTGTATCAGGAATAGTGTGGTGAGCAGGACTAGAGAAGTGATGATCCCCCTGTACTTGGCACTGGTGAGGCCCCATCTCAAATACTGTGTTCAGTTTTGGGCCCCTCACTACAAGACAGACATTGAGGTGCTGGAGTGTGTCCAGAGAAGGAGGCATGAGGGATCTGGTGAGGGGTCTGGAGCACAAGTCTGATGAGGAGCGGCTGAGGGAACTGGGGTTGTTTAGCCTGGAGAAAAGGAGGCTGAGGGGAGACCTTATCACTCTCTACAGCTCCCTGAAAGGAGGGTGTAGCCAGGTGGGGGTTGGTCTCTTCTCCCAAGTAACAAGTGACAGGACAAGAGGAAACGGAATCAAGTTCTGCCAGGGGAGATTTAGACTGGATATTAGGAAAAAGTTCTTCACTGAAAGGATTATCAAACACTGGAACAGGCTGCCCAGGGAAGTGGTGGAATCGCCATCCCTGGAGGCATTTAAAAGACAGGTAGACATGGTGCTTACGGGCATGGTTTAGTGGTGGTTTTGGGAGCGTTAGGTTGATGGTTGGACTTGATGATCTTGAAGGTCCCTTCCAACCTAGACAATTCTATGATGTGCACTTCCAAAACCTGTCCAAGCCTCTCCCTCACATGTGGTCAGATAAGGGATGTGTTGAACAGCCCTGTGTGTCTGGCTCAGCTGAGTGCGCTGGGGGAGTAGGGCTGGCCTTCACCACAGAGCCCTGATGAAGTGGAGCGTGTTCACTGTTTGTAGAGTGTGTTCACTCTTTTTATATCAATGTCAGACCCCAAACCACACTAATCTGAAAATAAACAGTGTGAATGGATATTAAACGTGTGTAGCAGTCACTGGAAATCACTGAAGAGTACTTGTAACAAAATGCAAGGGATTTACCATTCCCATTAGAGTTAATATCAGTTCTGTGGCTAAAAATCCAGGCACTAATGCTCCTAAAACTAAACCACTCTCCCATTTTCAGTACCATTCTAATAAAATCCAAATGAAGGGATTTAAATGGAAGCCATCCGTAGTGTCAATGACATACTGCTCTTGGTTATCCCAGGATGTGCAGTATCAACAACTGGGCAGCAGTGCTGAGTGCATGGACAAAATCCAAAAACCTTTTTTCAGTGCTTAACCACAGAGGAAATACAGCCTTCTCCCTTGTACAACACATACTGAACTAGAAGGTTGCCAAAATAGCTTGTTATGTGGAAGCCCTGTGCTACCAGAAGATAAAAACACTGAACTAATTGTTTGTATTAGGGTCTCTAGGCCCTGTGGCATTTTATATGCAAATGCACTTGGGCTTACATGTGTATTAAGTCAAATCGATGAAATTATCACTGTAGAATGAGCTGAAATGATAAAACATTCTCTTTAATATGAAAAGGATTTGCAATTCAGCACTTCCATAGAAAGCTAATTGAAATGCACTTATGCTGCTGAAAAGCGGTGATAAATTTATGAAATGCACACAATTATTTTTAGCTGTCAAAATACTTAAAATCATAAGCTGTAGATAGAAAATTAACCAGCTAGTATGATTGAAGACACATGATTTAATTTAAAAGATGAGTCCAAAAGAATGACTACCTGAAATACAAAAAAGGTGAGGCTGCAGAAATAAAGATGTAACAATTAAAATGTTCCTCTTGAGCAAAGTAGGAAAGCATATGACTATAACAGTAATTTCACCATGCTAACAACTTGCAAAATTTTTTAGCGTGGTCTTTAGCAAGGTTTAGCAAGGTGCTGGAGGAGTTACTTAGACAAAATTCTCACTGAATGATTTACCAAAATTTCAATCACAGCTTGCTTTCTGCAAACACAGGTTTGCTATTTCAATGTTTGGCTTGTACTGCAAGGAAGAAGGGAAAGAAGAGTGGCAGGGGGAAGGAAAAAGAAGTTTAAAATACAGTGACCTTTCCACCTGATATAAAGTCCATGTAAAATCACAAGGCATAGCCCTAAGTAGCTTATTGGTCATAACAAAAAGCACACTTTTTTTCTTACAAAGTATATTTAGGGCTATCCATGTCATATTTTATAACAACAAACCTTTCAGATCAAAAGACATGTACTGAAGTATCACAAGTAATTTCAGTTGCATAGGTTAGCAAAAACATACCAGTGTTATACTGAAGTAATTTAACTGAAAAAAATTTAAATATTAAATGTATTAATGGTATGTTCTTTCATTTCCACAGAAACATTTTTTCTTCTTTTTTTGGCTTTGTTTTTGTTGGCATATTTGCTCATACCTCAATATAAAGGGAAAGAAAAAGGAAGAAAACAGAGTTCAACTCATTGAACCACTTGCTGTATTTCTCCTTTACTATCTGACAACAGAAAACTAAATGGGAAAATAGTATGTGATAAGGTTTTCCACTGAAATGGCTGATGTGTTAGCCAGAGAGTTCAAAGAAATAGTTGCAGCACAGAGAAAGAAGCTTTTGGGGAGCTTTGGGAAAGCCTGAAGCAAATATTTGAAAGTGTTTTTAGAATTAGGTAAAGATATTACTTCCCCCCCAACACACACATATAATTTGCATAACAGGTGCTCAAATATAGTACTTACTATGTAAATTAAAGAATCCAGTGTTGTGAATTTTCATAATATTTCTGTGTTTGTTTCTTCTCCCTGTGTTACTTGAAATTTGTGCCTATATAAAGGGTATTGGGATGGCTTTTTTACTGAATGGCATGAATTCAGTATGGACAACAGTAACCATCAAGATGATCTGCCAATATATATAAAAATGTCAAATACTTAGGTCAGATATTTGAGAATGGAGTCTAATAAGATGGAATTCTATATTTTTTATTATTTTCACCACATTTGTTTTGTAGCTGACGTTCATGGGACCACTGATGTTAAGAACTTGAAGGACAAGGTTTCAGAAAATATTTTTTCGGTGTAGAAGACCGAGTGTAAAGAATAGTATATGAAAAAGAAAGGAACCAATATTTAAATGCAGTTCTTATATCTAGACAAACAGAGCATTAAAAAGAACAATTCTGGAGATCTATTCCTGAATATCCTTTTTTTTTCTGTTTACATAGAAATTCTTCTGGGTTTCATATGAGCATAGAGCTAAAAAAGACCTCCTTGGTCAAGTCCAATCACTGTAATCACAGGCAGTCAGGTTTATTTCACCACAGTCCAAAGAATGTTCATTGCCACCTACTCAACAAGCCTCAGAAAAACCTTTCATTCCTTGTCACAAGCTTAAGACACTTTAACCGGATGGCCACTGAAGAACCGAAGGCTATAAAATGGCTATAAAATATAGAGAGAACAGAAAAGATCAAAGACAGTTTTACAATATCAGGGATATTTCAAACTGTTGGCTAGAACATAGCTCATCTGAAACAGTATTGTTTAATGTAAGAACCTATCTTTACTGGGTTTTTAGGTATGCATGAGGAGACGAGAGGAGGGGAAAACTTCTTCACTCATAATTCAAAATTGGTTTTCATACTAAGAGTGGTAATTATTCCCTAAACTCAAAAGGCTACTTAATTCTTTATTGTCCTGCTTAGTAATTCAGTCTTTTACGTTCTAACATAAACACCTTTATAGTTTTCAGGTTTTGTAGCACCATTTTGCTTTACATTTGCCTCATTGTATGCAAAATATTTAATTTCTGGCTATTGGTAAGAAAATTTGTCGCAAGTCACAACAAGAGAAGATGGACCTCCATTTAACTTTTCTTGAATATGACCTGAAATGTAATTTTTCAACATTTCCAGAAGGATTACATTTGCTTCTCTTTTATTTTTCATTTCACAGATATTCACTACTAAACTTCAGCAGTGCTGTTATAAACATGGCCATAAAATTCAGAAGTACCTAGAATATCGGATTAATGCAGCTAAAATTCATGCAGTTCTACAAATGTATAACTATTTTACCATGCATGAGCAATGCCAATGTCCCCATGTGACTTTTGTTTTGTAGTCCAACATGATGAAAAAGGGTATGAGAATAAAGATTACTCAAGGACAGCAGTGAGACACAGTTAACATACTTTATTTACGGTTTTCCTCCAAAGAAGTGAAGAAAGAACATGAAGCTTTGTTTTGCCTTGAATTTACTGAAAGGAATTGGTATGTTTAAAGTAAGTGATATATAGTTATATTCCTTTCACGACCTCCAGTACTATTCTGCTGCCTAGTGATTACATGAAGGAAAAGGCAGACCTATATCAACTCTGACTTCCAATTTATGTTGAAGGGCACACCTAAGTCTTGTGTAGGTAGCCAGTCTCCCAGATCCAGAGTTGAATTTCATGTCCAACTGCCTACTCTTAATGACAGACCAAATTAAAAAAATCTGTCATCCTCCAAATTTATGTTTGAAATCCAAATCAAAAAGCTGTAGCTTAGAACCATTTCTACCTTGTTATTAATTTGGAAAATTAAATATATTTCTACATAAATTGACATTCCAGTTATGTCCACAGGGTTATGAGCTATATTGGTACATAAAGTTGATAACATTAAGGGAAAACAGAAAATCAGGATATTGAAAACAAAAGTGTAAGGTCATACAAGTGAGTCCTAACACGATATTATTTAAATTTGATTTTATTTCATTTGTTTACCTGTATTGACATCAATGGAATTATCTCTAATATTCACAGTAAAATTACTTTGAAAGCAATGAATTTATTGATACCACTACACTGTGCTGTTGTTATCTGATGCAGAATACATTAAAAAAAATTACACTCTCTTATTAACAAGGGAAATGTCTACAATTTATAAAGTCTAAATATTTAGCATATCAGCTACGTTTAATAATGTACTGTCCTGCAAAGTAACCTGTAGCAAATATACAATGTTTTTATATGAGTATTTTAAAATATTCAAAATATTCAGCAAATCTTAATAATTATTAATCCAAAATAACTAGAGTCAAGCACAAGGACATCTGTCTGGAGCATCTAGCAGATGGTAGAGCAGCGATTCAGAAAAAGAGTTAGGAGGTCATCCTGAATAATCATCTTTACATGACCTTTGCATGCAGCGTTCCAGTATAAAGGTCTGGTGCATTTCTTGGATAAATAAAAAAGGGGAATATCCATTAGAAACAGGAAAGCTACCCTGCCTCTACAGGTAGCATTGAGAGCATTGCTATGACAATATTATCCCAGGCTTGGGGATCACATTTCACAAAAGATATTTGTACACTGGAAAGACCTCAAAGGGATGCCTCAAAGCAATTAAAGGGAAGGAAAAATAAGCACTTAAACATTTCAAGTTATTTGACTGATCAAATTGGAGTTTGAAATAAATATACTTCTATAACTTATTGTATGGATACTTAGAAAGCTACCCAATAAGGCAAAGGTTTCCAAATAACGTAAAATGCAGTATTCGGTTATTAAACTCAGTTTAGTGCAACTTAGAAATAAGATATCAACAAAAGTAAGTAAAAAACATGAGCTGAGTGGTACACAATCCCTCTGTCCATGACACTTTGTAACATGTAGTGGCACACTTTACAGGTATGCTGTTTCCCAGTTTCAGGGATAAAATAGAAAAACTAAAAAACACAAAGAAGGATGACCATTATTATAGTTAAGGGATGGGATTGGACTATCTGTTCTGTGATAATCTTTTCAAGTTGTGAATTCTGGGTCCCACCCAGAGAAAGCTCATCTTCACCCTTTTCTTTCAGATAGCCAAGTAAAAGGGGGAATTGCTTACATTTCTCTCAGCACGGAGAAAGTACTACACTAGCTTCTCTTAAATCTAGTGAGCATTAGACATCCTTCCTAAAGTTTTCAAGAATGATTTTTTTTTTTGTTTTCACCCATGGAACAAAGGCAGGTGAACATTTTCTTTCTTATTTTCTATTCTCCTCTCTGACTTTCCCCAAACCTTTAAGGATAGACAGAGAATACTGTATCAAGCAGAACAAGCTTTAGTGAAAAACATAAAATCATCTTAAATCTTTCTTAGATACTTTTCTACAGCAGGATCAACATATTCACAAGATGATCAGAAGATTTTTTTCCTTCTTTATGCTAGTAGGGAGTCTACGGATTTTTTTTCTTCACTTCGGAGCTTATGATCACAGAATCATAGAAGCATAGAATGGTTTAGGTCGGAGGGGACCTTAAAGACCACCTGGTTGCAACCCCCTGCCATGGGCAGAGACACCTCCCACCAGACCAGGTTGCTCAAAGCCCCGTCCAGCCTGGCCTGGAACACCTCCAGGGATGGGGCAGCCACAGCTGCTCTGGGCAACCTGGGCCAGGGGCTCACCACCCTCACCGTGAAAAACTTCTTCCTAATGTCTAATCTAAATCTCCCCTCTTCCAGTTTGAAGCCATTACCCCTCATCCTACCACTACATGCCCTTGTAAAAGTCCCTCTCCAGGACTATCAAAGTAAGATCACTTGAGTTTATCTCAAAAATTAATTTCCTAAGATTCCAGTGAGTTTAGGTTACTGGCAGGACTTAGATTTTGCTCTTTTCTCACTGTAGCCACTGAATTTAATATCCTGAAGATTGAGATGTTTTTGTCTACCTACAGCTTTTAGGAGGACTTAATGCATTCCTATTTCACAGTTCAGAGGACTAGAAAAACTGACCTCATTTGGCCTTACACACTTGGAAATTAATCTCAGTTTCTCTTTTATATACGTAAACATTAATGGGCAAGATTCAAAGGAGCAAAACCAGGTCAATTCCAACCTTTCAGTTTTTGAAGAGATGGCTGACTTTCAAACACTTTAAAGGGCAGTTTAAAGGTACAAAATTTCTTTAGATTCCTTACAAGAGAGGATTGCAGTGGCCATGTGCTCTTCTACCACATTTCCACTTTTTCCTTTGCCTGTTCCTGACATGTTGCTACGCCAAGAAAGAGGGGTAAAAGAGCAAGTAAACTGGCACGCCTATTCCTGCAGATTTCTTCTAACAAAATAAATACACCTTTCAGAAAGGCTGGTTCTCGTTGTTTGCAAATGTACAAAAGAACAAACTCTGATTCAATGAGTTTATTTCTTGCCCCAAACAATTCTGGGTGCTCACAGAAAGATTAAGAGTGAATTTTTCAATTTTTTTTCATTTCCAATTCATTAATACATTGGAGTTATACAATATTTAAAGCTTATATCACCAGAAACGCCTTAGGCAATTAATCTATAATTTTATAGCACATGTAAATAATCCCAAGGCAGATTTAAATTTGTTGCCTATTTCTGAGTTGAAAGAAACTATATCAGATCTTTTCAGCTAGTCACTAGACATCATATGTTAAACAGATTCCAGTCTAAACTGTTGGCATCCTGATGGAATAATCCACTAATTATCTTACCATTTATCTGTAATTTTTAATAGTTCCTTCTGCCCTTCAGTTGCAAAGCTATACACAATATTTTTAATATGCTAATACAATGCGATGTTATTTGGTTTAAACATGTCAGTTTAGTTAGCTTGCTTCTAGCTTCAGCAAATAGTCCCTTGAGCATTTGCAAAGAATAATTTTAAAAAGTCATATTCTTAGTCGTTCTTAGATATAGATTTATGCATGTACACATGTATATAAATATATATACATACTGGAACATAGAAGAGAGTTTTTTAAGACCCATATTAATATTGTTTTGATAAATGTAACTCATGAATATTTAATTTCCTGTGTCTTCCTAACGACTCCAAAAAGAGATTTTGAAGCTACTCAGGATACCTCAGACTTTATTATTAGGAACGCAATTGGGTTTTTTACAGGTGTTTTTATTTTTATGAAATGTTTTCCATATTACAAATTAGACAGAAGTAAATCAGATTTTGACTTCGATTTGTAAGCTAGTTAATTATTAATATTGAAGAAAAGAATATTTACTCTTTCTTAAGGTATTTTAAATTGAAATCATTTAGAAGTTTCATTTATTTCTTTACTGAATGATTGAACTTGATAAGCCAACATACATTTCCTGCAAGCTGAAATGTCATTCTAGGTATAAAACTGAGACCTTTATTTAACTGCATCGTCCATATCTGTCCAATAATTTAATCTTGTCTGTTAATATGAAAAGGATCACAATACCAAGCCTTATAGTTCTTCACACTTGAAGCACAATTCCTTTAAAAAGGATAATTAGAGAGAGAGATTTAATTGTGAATACCACTTTAAAACATTTTTGCAAGTATATTTTGGTGTTTTTTCCTACAATTCTGTGTTATGCCACAAATTCTAATACCGCAAGAGAGATACAACACCTTATACACAGATCCAGGAACTTACAGTTAGTCTGAGTAATGTTCTAGTGGTCTAATTAGAGTACAGCAAGCAGCTGTCTTTGTTAAAGGTGATACAGACACTTGTGGTCGACATTAACCAATTTTTGCAAATTACCATTAAGAATACAGTTCTAATTGTCACACACAGACTTCCTAGCATCTGCCCCTCTTCTCTGCTGTTAGTCTCATACACTCAGAAAAGGCAGAGGCTGAAGCTCAGAGTCCTTTTTCCACCCGTGGGTGTTGGGTGAGTCATCTTCACCGGGAGGAGCACACCACCGATGGGATGTGCGCTCTTCCACTTTGGTTCACTTAGCAACACTTTCAAACATTTTCACAAAGCCTGATGCTAACACTGATGTCTCTGTAACTTAAGTTATGAAATGATTACTTATCTTTATTGAACATAGTCTAGTTTTGTAGGGCAATAACTGCACAATACCACAAAGCTAAGCTGGAACTAAGAATAAGTCAGAAGTTAGTCATCTGAGCAGCAGACAACTTTGCTGTGACATGCAGGAAAAGCTAGACAAGAGGCATCTAACCACTGGGCAACACGCTGTTAACAGCTGAAACCAAACTAAAACAAGCTGAGGCCAAGTCAAGTCGAGACAATGCCTGACATGTCCTTATGTTGCTGTGCTAGCACAAGGCTTGTTCTACACAGTGGCAACACCATATGTACTATTCTCCTGGGATATTGGGTATGCTTGAAAAAAAGTGACTTTGGTCTAAAACCACATTTTTGGGTTACCCTACATTCATGCAGGTATTAAAACTCATCATGGGTGAAAGGTGCTTTTGCTCCGAATTTTATTTTCACTCACATTCACAGGAGCGGTCACTGGTCATCAGATAGGGTACACCATTAGACTGTTCAGGGGCATCAGTAATGTCAAGTCAGATCCGGCAATAGTTATGCAGGGCTGAATTCACAAAATGAAGGTTCTTTATGCTGGGATAAATCAGCAAATGCTTTGAAGATTAATAGATCCCCTCAGGGTATAGCGAATGGCTGTGTTACTATAATGCGAGCAGTATCTCCAGGAGCCATGTGACTCTCCCTGCAAGGTAATCGATGTCTCCGGTGAGACAACAATGGCTTCTGAACTAAATTTAGAAACTGGATCACTGATAAAGAATCTCCAGTGTATTTCTATTACTTCAAATATCTAAGTCCTCTAAGTATTTCTTATTGCAAGATCCAAAGAATAGATTATACAAAACAATAATAAAAGGATCACAAACTTGTGACTTAAGTTGGGTGACATTCATAATCTTTGCGGTTTATATGCTGCAAGTAAGATTTTTGTTAATCACTTCGCTTTAGACAACTATGAAAAAAAGCATTTAGTGTGTAAACTAATGAGGTTTGGTTTTTTTTTCTTTTTGTGCAATGAAAAGAGTGTGCTTGTGTGTATATATTATGTTTAGGATTACTTCAGTGGCACATATTTTACAACATTATGTATTATTGCATAACACAACTTTTTGTGAAAAATAAGTTTTACTTTTGTGAAAACTATTTTCTGTTTCCAGAACTATTTTCCAAGTCTTCAGTAGTGAATAACTGACTGAAGGAGATACAGATTTGCAATTATTGGGTGTTTTAGTCTTTTTTTTTTCTTCAACGTTCTGAAATAAAGCAGAAGAACTAAGTTTCTCACAGGTCAAGAGACTCTCGGGATGTGTCTGTATTAACATTTTACTTTGAATAAGGAGTGCCCTTTTGAAATGGATCCTGTTTATTCTCACTTACCACAATGTATTTGCATTGTGGAACTGTCTCATGAACTGGGTTACTACCAGTGAAACTAAACAAGGTGTGCTTCCTTTTTTTCCAATTAATATGATCCACTAATATTCTCTGATTGCTAATGGGTTCTCACACTATGGGATCAGCTGTTACCGGTTGAAGATAAACCCCTCAGGATACCTATAGGGTGGATTTAGGGCAATTGGCACAGAGTCCTGCATCCCAGTTTCGTTCCCGCTGTGCTGGGCCAATTGCTATTGAGAACCCGGCTTGAGGCATCAATGAAACTGAAGAGGAGAGGAGGACTTAGTGGCTGGACAACTTCCACGCTCACTTCGATAGTCCAGTCACATCCTAGCCAAGGCCTGGAAGTGAATTGCTTTTTTTGGATATAAGACTTTTATTGTTCTCTCCCACTGGGTCTCCAATTTTGACAAAAATTTGTTCTCCCACATAAACAGATATTAGTATTACCAGAACTGAGAAATCGCACTATGATTCATATTTTGAAAAGCAGCAATAATATAATCTCTAAATAGAAAGGCGTGTGTAGAACTAAAGGTAATTAAACCTCCCTGAGGCTATCTCTGAATCCATGGATCAAATCCTGATCGTGTTGCTCTTTATGACTGAAGTCCATCAATTCTTGCCACTCCAGCTGAAGCACAGGATGGCCTAGAAGAGACCTGGCATCCAAAAAAGAGAAAACCCAGTTGGTCAGCAGCCCCAGCATCCCTCCAGCATCACCATCCTCCCTCTTCTCATTGTGATGGTCTTTATGGTGCAATTCCTTCGCATTTCATTGGTTTCTCTTTCATGGGGACAAGCCAGTACAAAGATTCCTCCTTCTGTGGGAATCACTGTAATGTTTATTTTCAGAAAAGTTTTGGCATTTTTTTGTGACAGGTTGATTATATTATGAAAAGAAAGGTTCAAAAAGGAGACTGAATACCACTGACTCAATTTCCAGAGCATTATTTATCGGGCAAATATTTAAAATTATAATTTAAGATGTTTAAAATCATATAGTGTACTAAAGAAGTCAAAGAATGAGTTGGGAAGAAAACATTCCCTGAAGCAAAATACCAGATACTCTGGAAGTGAGAAACATCCAGTGAACCAATCTATGTATTATTTAACCTTTCCCATGCAAAACGCAAATACCAATTGAATTGCAAACTTAGTGTACAGTCATCCACATGTATGGCTTTGCTTAAAGCTAGTCTTGACCATAGGAGTTAGTGGTATCAGAAATTGTGCAATTCACTCAGAAGGAGATTGCATGCCTTTGAAGATCTGTATGGACAACGCCCACCTATGCAAAGACTGGAACATTGCTTAAACTCTCCAAGGGGGAACTACGTACATTTGAAGCGGTAGATAGCTGCTCTGCGAGCACTCGTGGAAAAGGGTGTCTCAAACTGCTTTTAGGAGCAATATAACTGTTGATACAAATTAGGATTTCTATCTGGAATGTTTATCTGATACCTACCGTGAATGTGATGAGTCCAAAGAGTAAAATAAAATTTCTCACCTACCCCATGGAAAGCATTTGAACAGCACTGTGGATTATCCAGCATTCCAACTTAGCTCATTTTTTTCAGTGTTTAGAGGAAAAAAACGGGTTACACACATTCATTCATATACTACCTGCTACGAAAGATATGAATACAACTGATTGAACTGCATTTGGCTTTTATGCTGAGTCTGAATACAGAATATTAATGCAATCATAAAGGCACTGCAACTACAGCCATTCGTCAGTTTTGAAGCTCTGTTTACAGTCAGATTGGAAGGACAGTAACAGAAAGATTTTCCAAACCCTGCTCACTTCTGGTATTCTCTTAATGTAGTTTTGTGCCTAATACTTATAGCTCTGATTCTAAATTTTAGTTGATTCTAAAATCATACACTGTTTAATTTTATATTCCTCTGAGCTAAAGCAAAAGACCGAAGTTGCACGCTTAAGTCATGTATTGCCAAAGTGAAACAGTTATCACTTTCATCCTGTGGCTAAGACCTTCTAGTCTTGCAACTTTGTTGACTTTCACTCCATAGGTTATAGGAAACCTACATTATTATTTTATCTCTTTCAAAAAAATTGAAAACAGCTTTCTCTTCCCACAAAACCTACTGAGATATTAAAGACTTTCCCATGTTTTAATCAAAAGTCAAAATCTTTTGTGGCTTTTCAAGTTATGAAAAAGAAGTACATGCTAGACGTACCTCTAGGATAGCTAAGAAGGGGAGGGAAGGGGGAAACAATCATCAGTCAAAACAAATCAAGCTGGAGTTTTTGGTTTTCTAATGTCTACTTTGAATGTTGTAGTGAACTAATTACCCTCCCTGGCTTGTTTTTGTTATTTTTTTTTTTCCTTTGGTCTTAGAAAAACTTTCCAATGAAAAATGGCAGGCTTTATTGTATCCCCATGGGAAAAATTGATTAAAAACCAAACCCACAACTTTTTCTCATGCAAAATATACATCATCCTAAATTTTAAAGAGGTTTAATCTCTTTTTTTTTTGCCTGTTCTGATAAAAGAGAGCATACTTATAGTTATAGCTTTAAAAGTCTTAATTTTTTAGTGGAGAATAATTTGAAGTGCTGTCAAAGATGAACTGTTTGTGCTCTTCAGTTTGTCTTTAACTTAATAACATCCTAGAGATGACTGGTCTCATTTACATGTAATTTTTGTCAACAGAATATTGGTTTATTATTTCATGTTCTTTTCAAATTATTACTAAGGAAAAAATCAGAAATATTTTTCTTCTTACTTACGCTGACTGTCTTCCCCTCAGAATGTCTCATCTTCTCCTTACTTTGATAATTCCCTTTAATTTGCATATGCTCATTGGTAGGCTGCAAATTAACTCAAGTGGAAAAATAAAAAATAAAAAAGAGACACGAGTGCCATTAGGGAAAGCTCAGTGAAAAGCTATGCTTAAAATGCAGTGGTAGTCAAAGCAAACAGAATGATAGCATGAATAAAGAATGGTTTCATGATAATAACGAAAGAATTACCATGCCATTTTATAAATAGATTGTAAACTTTCACCCACAGTGCTGTTTTCAGCCTGGCCCCGATGAAATCATTGCCAACATATCTTCTGATTCCAACAGGGGAAGGATTTCGATCAGAGAGGGCTCTGAGCGGGAGTGTCAGCCAGGAGAGAGCCTTTCCTCACTGCCCTGTCACTGGTGCATCGGTGTTGGGGTAGGATACCGGTCAAGCTTGAGGAAGGTGAATGAAAACATACAGAGAGGTGACAGGTATTTTTCTACAGCATTATGCTGTCTTTTCACAATCTTAATATTCAATAAAGTGATGTAAAATAATAAACAAATAAATAAATAACTAGTGGTAGCGTGTATTCTTATAGAATGGTTTCTCCCTGTTTGACCTATATATGTATGTCTTTTCTAAAACACCATTCCTTTATTTTAAATCTGCTCATTGTAGCACTGGTTATAGTCCTGTATCAAAATCTATAGAACAGGTTTACAGCCCTGTAGAATCCACTTGGTTTGACTTTACATTTTGGGGGGGAAGCTGAGGAAATCAAAACAAAAGCAATGACCCTTCTTATTTCCGTATTGCAGTATGATAAACATTTTGAAGCATATGTTATGGAACAGATGCAAAAAAGTAGCTTAAATAAATTGTGCTGGCATCCGGTGTAGTATAATCATCTGAAACTGTCACATTAATGGTTCCAGCTTATCCTGGAAAAGCAAAATGTGATAAAAATAACCAGAACAAGCAAACACTTACTGGAACACTAATTCAGTGTGTGGAAATGATTGTTTGAATACTTACACTTACACAGCATATCAGTTAGTATTGGCACTAAAATAGATAGTAAAACACTAAAGCTTGACTAAGAATGATTCCATAATTCCTTCAAAATAATGCCTATTCCTTGGAGGCTACAGTCTTTTGTGTATTCATTACCAGCACAAACTGACTGCCAGAATCAGTTAACCACCAAAATCCCCAAACCTCCCCAGATTTATATATCTGCTTGTCACAAAATGCTTATAGAACTCAACAGACTTACAACCGATTGCTGTCAGATAATCATATTTAAATTCTGAGGAATCTTTTTCATCTTATACATAGTTTGGTTTGGATTATATAGTGTGAAATGAAACAAATTTGGGTTTGCTTTTTATAAAGTTAATTTAAAGTGGATCAACACTATTGTGAGGAGGGCAACCAAAAGAAATGATGCAGTCCTAGTCTATATTTCTTCCTTGCCTCCAGAATTATTACTCATCTTTAGCTCCTAAATAAATTGGGGAACATTAATAAAGATAATTTACTATCAAGCACGACAATAAATGAAAAGAATAATTTACTGCTCATCACACACCTCCAATTTTAGACAGCTAAAACGAAGGGGAAAAAAATCTTATTGGCTGTGTTACTAATTATTTATATGTCTCATTAAAAGCTCAGCATTTTACTCACTGCAACTATATGATTCACCACTCTTATCTTCACCTACCACCCACTGCTTTGGCCTGCCTTAACTTTAGATGTTGCAAAAGATGATTTTGTAAAGATAGCTGGATGTGTACGTATTACTTCTAAACCAACTAGTTAAGAAATAAATCTGTTCATACCTGCAGTGTGTGGTATTATCATCACAAACACTTCCTGTGTATTTCTACTTCTTTTCCTCTTCTTCGTGCTACAGAAAATGCATGGGTAAGATTCCTTTCCCTTTTCTGTTCTGCACATCTGGCTAATAGCTGTGAGTGTTTGGGGGGAAAATGATACTTAAACTGCTCATTTTGAGGTGAATTGGATTGTGATATTTTTATTTTATACAGGAAAACAAGTTCCTAGTTAAACAAAATGCACTTAAACTAAAGGAAAAATACAAATATTAGAAATGTTGGTATGATAATGCCATTATCTTGTCAGAAATTTAAAGATAAAACATGCAACAAAAGATAACTTTGCATCAGGAAAGTAGTCAGAGCATTGCACCATTTGCAAAAGAAATGTCACGGTGTAGGAGTTCATAAATCCACATTCAGCTGATGTGTTATAGTGAATTCAAATAACAATAGTTGCAAAGACTGCATTATCGCATTACTCACTTCTACCTGTTTAAACATTATGAGGGAAAAGTAATACCTGCTACTATTTACAAAGCAGCAAATGAAAGGGCAGAATGTTCCTGTTTCCTGTGGAACTGACTGACCCTTGTTCTCCAGGAGAACAGTTTGCTGCTAATAGGAAAAATAAACAACAGATGGCCTGGAGGGAATTTTTTTTTTCTTTTAATGGGTTTTTACTTAACAGAAATCCGTAGCTTAAAGTAGGTCATTGTTAGCTGGGGATAGAGAACTACAATAGTTCTTAGCAGTTTAGATTAATTGGTGAGAAAGACCACCAGCTTGCCAAGATTGCTCGGTTGCCTGAGGAAAAATTAAATTTTTAAAGAAAATATTGGAGTTTAAGGTCTTTTCTTTAGCAGAAACTTCACCCTTTCTATTCTGCATGTTTTGCTTTCTGATAAATAGAACATAAATTCAAGAGTTTTGTGTGTTTCATTTTGGGTTCTTGTCTGTTTGTTCGTTTGCTTTTTATCTGAGCTCCAGGATAGAAATGTAGCAATCATCTAATACCAAAATGCAGGAAACCAGTGCAACCTGCTATCATAACTGTTTTCCATCCCTTGTCTGGGTACTTTTATACATTTCTTGCCTATGTCTTGGGGCTTGCATTTTTGGGAGAAAATGGGGTTTCTTTTAAGGAATAAAACCAAGACATTAAGATATGGGGCAGGGTTGGGAGGCATGAATTGATAACTGCATTGAAATATCGTGAATATAATTTATACAGCACAGCACAACATTCAAGACAGCTTCAAATCCTTTTATTTGTGTGGATGGACCAGGAATCAATCAAAATCTGCAGAATACTTTCCAGCACATAATTTCATATTTCAAACCCATTAAAGGTTTCTGATGCAGAGAGAGGACAGCAGGTAAATGAAGCTTTTTTTGCCACCAGTAATCTCATCCCTGAACTTTCAAGAATCTTCTTTTTTGTGGTACTGAAAGCTAAAAGAAGCACAGCTTCTGCCTGTAGTCAGAAAATATAGCTTCCCACAACCTGTGTGGTTAATGTCTGTACTGGCTCTTATGTCACTACTGAACCTTAATGTAGACATATCTCTCAAACTCAGAAGGTCCAAAGTTCAAAAAAGAAGAGAAATGGAAATAGAGTCATAATAAACATGGAAAAGAAAGAGGGAACTCATGCTTTCTTTCTGTTGGGAAGTCTTCTGGCAAATTGCAAAACAGCAAATAAGGGATCCAACAGAGAGCACCCAAAAAAGGATAGTCCTGCAGTGAACTGGAAACTGAAAACCATGTAACAGGTGGGTTTGGGTACAAAACTGCTTTACTCAGGGAAGAATCCAGAGGAGAGAATGCAAAGAAGAAATTAAAAAAAGGGAGGAGCCAAAGCAGTCTGGTTTGCATCACACGCGCTGTTCCAGCCGATGGGTAAAAGCATTGCGCTGTGCATGGAAATAGAGACCAAACCCCAAAAAAGTGAAGAGGAGAGAAAGATGAAGGACAACAAAATGTATGGAGCAAAATCTTACAACTATCCAAGACTCTCTATCCAAAGGAAACGGTTCTTAGGGGGAAGACTTTAATTGGAAACCACTTCGTCACCACAGAGACCAGTAGTTGAGGGGGAACAGGGTTCCCTTGATAGCATCAAGGAAGGCCAAAACCTGCAGAGATAGCAGGAGAAAAACAGGGACAGTCCAAGCTTAGTCTGAAAGGACCTTTACACTTCAGCAAGAATGAGAACAACCCAAAGACGGATCAGAAGCAAGGAATGTGTAGATATTAAAAGCATAAAATAAAATTCCGTCTCTGTAACAACTTGCAGAGACATGGGCAGCATAGCGTTTGGCTGACTAGTCACACTGATTAGGGAACTGAAGATTTCAACAGTTTCACTCTATTTGACTTTGGTTGTTTCAGCAGACAATCATGGGGACAGTGTAAAAGTGTTCGGGGATTATGAGGAAGCAGAGAACAGCTCTACTGGAAACCTGACTTTTTTCTCTATAGCAATTATATAGTAATTATAGCAAGGATTCAGAAGTTTCTCTGATTCAAAACAGGTAGTGTTTAGTAAATGTGGTAAAAAGAGTCTGATGGGAATTCATATTTAAGTGTGTTCTAAGGGTGCGCAAACGCAAATACATACATAATTTTTTTCCCCTCTTAAAAATAAACAACAGAATGTTTCAAGTGATTGTCAGGTCAATAGACTGAAGCAAAGAATAACAAATGACGGATGTTGATTTAAATATAAGAGTAATGATATAAAATTTATGGGATGATTCACACAACTGAAATGTCAAGATACAATATGTACAGACTTACATGGAAGAGATCAAAAAGCAGGGAGCAGTGGCAGTGGGTGGAGACTGTTATGCATCAAGGTGGTTTACATTTGATGAGAACTACAGTTCACCAAAGAAGAAGTAATAGGGAGCTTATTTGCTGAAGGAATCTTTTTTCCATTTCTATCTTCCTCTTTTTGCCTCTTAAAAATTTCCTTGGCAAGGAAGGTATAAGAATCTAGTTGTTGGGGGAGAAAAAAAGGTGAAAAAAATCAGAACAAATGAATCAGAACAAACCAAGTAAATTCAAAACATTCATAAATGCTTTTAAGCAGTAACCTTCTAGGTCAACGTGCCCTGGGACAGTGCACACTATTGACGTACATGTCAGTAGTATTTAACATAATGGTGCTGATATATCAAAGGGAAAAGATAGGAAAGTTTTCTTCTTGTTTTGATTTTACTGAGGAAGTGACATTCCTGAAAATTGTAAAATAATAATCATAATTTACAGAATTTTCATAGTTCTAGAAGCAGGCATGCAAACAGCACAATTTAAAATTTGTGAAGAGCTGTTTTCCTATAAACGATTATATCAACAATTAACACTATAATAAAAAAAGCTTGTTGATCAATACTATATAATAAACTTATTAGCATAAAACCAAGCTGAAATGTGCACAGTGAGAAAAATGGAATGTTTAGCTGCGAAAAGAAATGTGATTCAGCGGTTTGCGGGCTATGCATATGTTTTAATTATCTACCCACATATAAAGCTGTTACCTTGATAGAATGAAAGGAAAATGTTGAAAGGAGTTTTATTTTTTTTAACATACAGCAGTTAGAGCAAAGCAAGAACAGATTAAGTATTGACTTGTAGATTCTACTTTCCTAGTGTAATTCAAAACAAGATTAAAAATTTAAAATTAAGTTCAAGATAAGAAAGAACAGTGACTATACCCGTGTAGTATATGCTTCATGTCAGAAACCAACCAACCAAATGCAAAATCTTCTGTTGTTAACCAATGCTGTGGATAAAGGATCAGCCACTAAATAAAACAATGATTTGTACTTCCTCTTTTAGCAATAGCTTCACTCTTTTCAGGCTTCAGTAGTGAATTTAAAAAAAAAAAAAAAAAAGAAAAAAGAAAAGAGTGAGTTAAGTTTCTTAAGCTTTCTTTAAAAAGAGGCTTTTTTTTTTTAGATGATGTTCTGAAACGAAATAGGAATTGAGTATCTAGCCATTTTTGGAAAGCTGAGCCCCAGAGTCCTGAAAAAATTAACTAATGCAATCAAACTCTCAATGATAGGAGCACCTGGGTTGGTGTGGTAATACTTAGATTGCATTATTCAAGAGTACATCAAGATAGCTCTTGAGAAGAGACGTAGGTATAAAACATACCTCTTTACATGTACTGACTCGTATGGGAAGAAAGCCATACAAGCAGTCCAAGATGGTACAACCCTTTGGTCAGGTGTGATCTGAATGTTTGGAGAATGAAGACCTCTGGAGGCTTTTGCCAATAGAATGGCAGTGTAAGTGCAGTCTGTGTTTACCAGCTGGTTCCATATTCCAGAAGTGCTTATAATTACACTCACTTGTGGCTGAATAACTTCAATTCGTGGATTCCATGAGAACACGTTCAGTGACACTTCCATTGAAGTGTTTGCAATTTGGTGAAATAAATTTTAGAGGACTTTGCAGAGATATACGGACACTTAAAGAGACAGGCTTAGAGGGATTTGGAAATAGCATCTAACCACACTGTTCCATTGCAATGGAAACTTGGCATATAAGGAGTGTTATAGTACCCTTACAATAGAGCATAAAATGGGATCCAGTCAGAAATTAAATATTTAACTGCACGAACAAAGATAGAAATCTCATGTGACGAGAGCTATCTAGCACTGAAGGTGCTTACATTCACTCAGTACTTATTTTAGATTCTAGAGCTCTTTAAGCAACAGAGTTTTGGCTCTGGAGAAGTTGAGCTAAGTTCCTGTTTAACTTCCTTTGCAGTCCAAAGACATGCTGGGAGAGCTACCTAAACTCCATCCAGATCACTAATAGTCATGATTTAGTAGAAGTTTTGAACTTAACGATTTGTGTTTTGTTGTTGTTGCCACTTAAATAAAATTTACCCAAAATCTTGGCCACTTTAAGAAGCACGTTGCACCCAATCAGATTTCAAATAGGAACATTTTTAATAGCAACATTTACACAGCCTTCAGCTTAAAGCTATTTTAAGAAATTTCATTGCATTCGGTTTTTCTCCAGTAAAACTAAATTAGATTGTTAACATTTATTGCTATTTTCCCCTATTACTTAAAATGACCTAAAAAGAACATATAAAACATTAAATGGAGACCAGAGGCATTCTAACAAATTATCCTATTACCCATATTTTTTTCCTAACTCTCTGAACCTTCTGGGTTACTGGAATTTACTTTTGTGTATTTTTGTGTATCTTTTGAGTCTGTGCATTGTAGAACAACTGGATACAACTCAACATTATATAAGAAGGCTGCAAGGTCTCACAGTTCTGTTTCGGCTGTACATCTATAATTAACTTTCTAAACTACCTGTGTTAAAACACCCACAAATTTAACCTATGGTCCAAAGAAATCCTGCTAGAGTTCCTGTGTTGCTACCTATCCAAATTCGAATGTGCTTATCTCAGCACTTTCCAGGCATGCTACATATTAGATACTACACAAATTATTGTGCCCTGCTAAACAAAGAGGGATAAATTGCCCTCTAACTGAAATCTGTAGAAGATGGCAGTGAGCTTCACTGAAGCCACTACACAATCATCAGCCTTATTTTATACTATGGGGTCATAGGAAAACCTATAGCAGTTTTCTAAAATGTATGAAGTTTGTTGCTAATTACAGCCTTGGATAATGTGCTGCATACTTGTTAGCTGCTGTTTCAGCTCATAAAGCAAAGAAAGGAATGTAATATAGCCACCAGGAAAAAGGGGAATACCAGGGAAACTGTGTGCAAAACAAACAAGCGAGAAGAGGAAAGAAACTGTGAGCACATGAAAAACTAAATGGGCAAAGGGAGAGGAGAGCATCAAGGCCCAGGACTTAAACCTTTACTAGAAAGTGGAAACAGGATGGTACATCCTCTCTGCTACTTTGACCATCAGCCATCTAAACCCCATAGTTAACAGGAAAAACAGAGCTGTTGCTTTATCCTAAAAATACCTGAGGTCAAACTAGTCAACCCTGCACAGCTTAAAAACACCATGCTCCACAATGATGGGCTCACCAGGATTCACTTACACGATGACAGGGTTTGTAACAGCTTAGTAAAATAGTTCTCTGATCAATGCTCAGCTGACAAAAAGACAGAGACAGGAATATCTAGAAAAGGAATTGAGCA
This sequence comes from Pluvialis apricaria, assembly GCA_017639485.1. NCBI lineage: Eukaryota > Metazoa > Chordata > Aves > Charadriiformes > Charadriidae > Pluvialis > Pluvialis apricaria. The sequence continues at coordinate 7,834,571 of CM030010.1, forward strand.
CAAAGCAAAAGTCTGTGTCAATGGTAGGATTGTTTTTAATAACCTGTAATTAAATCATGAACTTACTGGTACAGGGCATTTTGAAGATGAAAAAAGATACATTGACTCAAAGAAAAATTAATGCATAGAGAAAAAATCCACGCAATGTTGATTGAAAATGATTGTTTGTATGCTGTCTTCATCTTCTAAAGTCCCTGTCCTTGATTGCTGGGCCTGAATGATACAGCAAGAGATGGATCATTCAAAATATTTCTGCCTCTAATACAAGTATCTAAAAAAAGGGAGGCGGTGTCTCAAATTTTTTTCAAGTATCTTATCTTTTCCTGTTATGGATCAACTTAAAACTTGCATCTTCCAAAGTTACCACATCACTGTTTGTATTACCATTTAGGATTGTTGGTCCTGGTTTTTGTATAATATTATTATGTATTATTTATGATTTTATGAAGGACTCTTCCCCAAAGACCTTCTTGTTTTGAACATCCTAAACATTTTGACAATAGTTTGACAACAGATTTGACAATAAAGGAATTTGTATGTGAAGGGGAGAATGTTTATGGTTTTTGGATAGGAGCCATTTTCTAAAAATTATTCTAGAAAGGGATCAACATCTGTTGTGTGTCCTTAACAGAGGTGATACGAGTACTTTCAGAAAGCTGTTGTTCGTGTCTTCCAGCATTTCTGGACAACATTGCCTAAGGGTAATCTGTGACATTTCACCCTGCTTTGGAAACCAGACATCAACAAATCAAGGTATTTATTTCCATTTCACTACCTCTATGTTTGACATCTCTAGGAACCCTCCATGTATTCTTGGTGATTTTAAACTTTCCCCGCCAAAGTATTAAATTCTGCAAGCAATGCTGTTAGTGTGCCAGTGCACAAGACTCTATTTATACTTTACAGACTCAAATAAAAACCCTGAATAGAGCTACAGAAACAAAAAGACAATGGGACCTATTTTCAAAGTAAATCATATCAAATTTATGCTGAGATGGGCTGCTTGCCTATTTAAAAGTTCTTTGGATGATTTCTGAGCTGATAAGTAACACTTTCGAACATGATACATCATATATTTATACCTTTAATCCATTTTGACATGACATTGAAGGTACCTATTCCTTTGTCCAATCTTTCATTATACATGTTCTTTCTGCTGACAATAGTTACTTATCATAAATTCATGTTTGACGTATTTAGTGAACACATCTACAGCTTCCATGCTTGCAAATTCTCCTCTAATCCCCAGCTCATGACAATGGTAATTTAGCATTTTATTGAAGTTTTCAACACACAGACAAAGTTTAAAGTTGTGTGAAATGTGAGAAAAGCTGTTTCATAAAGAGTGGTTCCTTTTCCTTCTTTTTTTTTTTTTTCTCTTTTTTTTTTCCCCAGAATGGACTGGAGCAACACTTGACAATTTAGTCTAAGACCCATCCTAGCCATGACTGTCATGTGATTCTGAGACTAAAAATGTTTTTTTTTTCCCTTCCAAGGCACTTCTGTTGCGTTGTTACACTGTACAAATGAATCGGAGCCAAAATACCATCTATTCTTGGATCACTCTTCATACCTGATGTATTAATATCTTCTCACCAGTACAGTATGGATCATTCAAAATATTTCAGTCTCTAATCTAAGTGCCTATTAGATTAGACACTAATCCATCCTTACTCTCCTGCACAGAAGTACAGCCATCTTCACAGGGTATCACTGTGATTAAATGGCAAAAATGGACACTTTGCTCTGTTCTTAGCAAGTTTAACCCATTGCTGAGGATTTTGAGACACGGTGGAGGAAGCACAGCAATAGATACACTTCCCAACCTATTGCTGCAGTTCCATTGTTTGAGGACTGTACAGAACTGCTTACGGACTGGTTGAAGCTGGTTTGCTTACAGTAAGAAACAAAGTGAAGTTTTCAGCAGATCTTTCATTATGTAACCAAAGCCTGAATTGTTCCAGGTGAAGCTGGGAAAGATGTAGGCATTCACACCACCTCATCTACTGTTACTGGCCCTTGCTGGAGCTGTGGGGATCTCAGGAGTCAAGGAAACTGGAGAAGTGACACACTGTGAATCACTGATATCTGAGCTTTAGCTTATTATATTGAGCTCCATTACCAGTAACAGCCACAAAAATCTAGCTATTAATCACTCTGAGTCCTCAACATCACTGAATATCTGAGAGGAAAGGGGAAGGAGCACGGCCAATAACAGCAAGCTGAAATAACATTTTCAGGGGAAAATATGTTGGAAGGATAAGCAGAGACCCAGCCATCCTTACAGAATGGGTTGTAAACATAAAGAAATATTTCACTCCTGTGAAGAAGAAAGTTCTGCAGATTTGTTAGAAGATGGAGTCTGCCCCATTCGTCTCTCCTCCTCCACCCCGCATCTGTTAAGTATTAAGTTTTACAGACGTGGAAATAGAACCAAGACTTTTACTGATGTTTCCTCTTTTGTTAGGGAATATTAGGGGTTCCCATTATCCTGTCCACGTGGTAGACTGCCTTTAAATTACATAGCTACTTCTCAACCCAGGCTTGTGTCCACTTCCTCCTTTGTTGCCCAGAGGTTGCACACAGGGCAGAAACACAGGTGCAGAGGGATGCTGAGAGAGCAACCACCCACACGGGTGCTGCCATGCCACGTCTGCTCACTTCAGATGTCAGGGTACCCCCATAGTATTTATTGCTGTACCACAAAAAGCTATCTGAGTATATCCAAACATTGTTTTGTCACTGTGGTCAAAAGCAATAATTCTGTTTCGTAGAATCACAGAATCACAGAGTGGTTTGTCTTGGAAGAGACCTTAAAGATCATCTAGTTCCAACCCCCTGCCATAGGCAGGGACACCTTCCACTGGACCAGGTTACTCAAAGCCCCATCTAACCTGGTCTTGAACACTTCCAGGGATGGGGCAGCCACAACTTCTCTGGGCAACCTGTGCCAGTGTTTCACCACCCTCACAGTAAAGTATTTCTTCCTAATATCTAATCTAAATCTCCCCTCTTTCAGTTTAAAACTGTTACCCCTCATCCTATTGCTACACTCCCTGATAAAAAGTCCCTCCCCAGCTCTCCTGTAGGCCCCCTTTAGGTACTGGAAGGCTGCAATAAGGTCTCCTCAGAGCCTTCTTTTCTCCAGGCTGAACAACCCCAACTCTCTCAGCCTGTCCTCATAGCAGAGGTGCTCCAGCCCTCTGGTCATCTTTGTGGTCCCCCTCTGGACCCGTTCCAACAGGTCCATGTCTCTCCTGGGGGTTCCAGAGCTGGAAGCAGTACTGCAGGTGGGGTCTCATCAGAGTGGAGTAGAGGGGCAGAATCCCCTCCCTTGACGTGCTGGCCACACTTCTTTTGACGCAGCCCAGGATGCAGTTGGCTTTCTGGGCTGCGAGCACACATTGCCGGCTCATGTTGAGCTTCTCATTAACCAACATCCCCAAGTCCTTCTCTTCAAGGCTGCTCTCAATCCGTTCTCCCCCAACCTGTATTTGTGCTTGGAATTGCCCCAAGCAAAGTGTAGGACCTTGCACTTGGCCTTGTTGGACTTCATGAGGTTCACATGGGCCCATCTCTCAACCCTGTCCAGATCTCTCTGGATGGCACCCCTTTGGTCCTAGGATGGCAGCATGCTCCTCCCCCACACAGGTTAATTAGCTACACCAAGAAGCTGATGATGTGGTGCTGTTTCTAGACTCCAAACTGGATTTGACTGAGCTTTTCTCCACAAAGCACATTACTGCACTACATACAGATTTGCACTTCCGCAGCACTTTAGAGATCTGACTGTTATTGTAGTGCCTTGTCCTGCTTCCCTTATCTGAAAAGAACTGAATTTTGTAAAAACAGATTTTTAAAAATCCCGTACTTACTGAATAATATTATTTTATTATTATACTGAACAACTCTTTTGACCTATACCATGAATTTCTTGGTTTTATGTATTATTCCAAGCTTACATTGCCCTACTGAGATAATTTAGCATTTGTCCATTTGTTGTTTTTTTTTTAATCTGTTTCTACAATGGAAAAATTAAATTATTAACTTTTTGTATAAGGAGGAGTGCACAGTGACCTGCTTATACATGACTATTGATTTTCACTGTGCTTTAACGTGTTGGTTTTATGCATTGTGTCTAGAGTAATGATAGTGAGCAGAATTCATATAAGTAATTATTATTATTATTACTACTACTACTACTACTACTACTACATCTTCAAGGACCATATATCATGGGGTTCACTAATTCAGGGAATAATATACTCAATATCCTGTGCTATTTTGAATTCTTTACAGTTCAAAAATCTGTCTTTTCAAGTAAGAAAAAAGAACCAGTTATTTTACTGTTTAGGAAAGGTATAAGGAAAACAATAATTTAAGTTAAAAATTGAACTAAGCAGATAATTTCTAACAAATTACTTGTCTGTTTTCTTCTTTGTTCTGCAAAATGTTGATAAATGCATCATAAAGTATTCTTTCAAAAATTATTGTTTTCTTACACTTCAAGATGTCTTTAGAAATCTGAATAATTTATGAATATGGGTGTAGGTGATGCACACTTTGTCTATGAATTGTGTGCTAGGTTATGGACCTAAATTAGAACGTGTAATACAGGTATTTATGGAGATAAAATAATGAGGGGGATGGAACTCTACATTTCTTACCCTGTGCCTCTAAAGACAGTCCTGCTTCAAGAACCTTTAAAGACAGTCTTAGCGCTGAATTTGTCTGGTCTCAAAAAAGTTAAAAAATTGATAGTGTCAGTGACCCTATAATATGGTTTGAAGTACACATGGAAGTGTGTACTTCTTGTGCCCCATAGCTTGCCTGTTTTTTTTCCAACTATTCTAGCAGTATTATAAAATGTCTTATTGTTACCTAAAATAAGTGTCTTACATATGGCAAGATCAGCATCTGAGAAATGTATCTCCTACTACTCATTTTGACATAGTAAACTATTTTTTATTTTTAGTAGCTCAAAATGCATGTAGTATTTTTATTTGATAAATCATCTGTTTATAACTAAATATTTTAACTGATTCACATTTTGCAATATGTCATTCAAAGCAGCTATATAAAATGTACTTTAACAATTGTTAACAAAGATTGGTTAAAGTTAATGAAAAGTATAAGTATTTGCTAGCTCAACAACAAAAAAAAAGTCATAGCTTAAGGTAACATGAAGATGTTACCAAGAATTAAGAAAAGTCCATATCAGAATACAGCTGCTTTTGTTACTCTGGTCTGTATTGCCACCGAGATATAAAGATCACCTGAAGGGTGGGCTGAATTCTGTGTTAGTTACTAAATGAAAGCCAGGAATGAAACTTGGCTGTCTTCAGGCTCCTCCTGACTCTCCTAAAAGTTGTCTGAAAGTTGAGGGTTTTTTTTAAAAACTTTGAACTTCCTACAGAATAGTTATTTCCTATACTAAAACATGTATCCAGTTTAATAAGTATCTAAATAGAATCTAACCATGTCTAGCAGTGTAAGGAAAATTGAAGAAAGTGACAAGTAATCCATGGCCAATCAAATGAGGTAAACCTTAAAGTTATTTGATAAGAAAAAAAAAGTAAACTTCTTCATACAGAAGTAGAATTGGTCACTAGAATTGTGATAATTTAAATTCGTTGAACCTGTTTGGTATCTCAGCCTGGAACACTGAGTCATTCTTATCACTGAACACTTCCTTTGGTTTGTATTAAACTTCTAAATTATTTTCTTTGGCATGTAAAAAATGATATAGTAACTTCTGGATCTAGCATGTTGGTCAGTTAGGTCAATTTTTCAGGATGTGGAACCTTAATTTGCTCAGGCAAATCATTTAAACAGTGCATTCTGCCCTTAATGTATGTGTGCAATCCCCTGAAAAATAACCAGGAATATTTTTTCTAAAACACTTGTCAGGATTATCCACTGTTAAAAATTAGTTTCTGAATGTTTTTACTGTAAATATAAGGTGTGCTATATTTCTTTTTCTTTTCCCAAGGTCTAATTAGGGTATTAAATCATGGTCTGCAAAAGAATTGATAAACACTTTCTGATTCTGCACCATTTACCTTGCTTGTTTCATAAATAAAAAGAAACTCTAATGATAGCACATAGAGCTGGGGGAAATTGTATTTATTTCTAATGCATCTAATTTACACTACACTTATAGCATTTTCCTTGACCCCCAGAAAACTACTCATGAATAAATATGAGCCACTTTCTATATAGACATGTGAACAAACTGACAAAAGACAGGTAAATCAAGACAACGTCAACATGGAAGAACAAGACTGTACTAGTAGCAGTCACCACAAGCAATTACTTCTTTTGTGTGTTGTTTTTAAATGCTTTCAAAAGGTTTTTAATAAATTTTAAACATATGAATTGAATTCTTGAAATACCTTGTTCGAAAGAAGCATTAACCCTATTAAAGTGCAGCAAGCTGAAACAGAGACTAAGGAAAAGGAGATAATTCGTTTATTTCTACCTTAAATATATTTGAATAAGTAAAGAGTTAAAAAAAAGTAAAATTATCTTTTTGTGTATATCATTTCTTAATATATCCAATTTCTTGGGTCTGCCTGCTGTCAGTTAGTCATGTAATGTGCAAACTGCAGTTTCAACATCCAAGCCCTTCTTCTCCTTCATACCCCAACCTTTATAGAAACAGTATGTCACATATGCAGTTGCTGGGAGAGAATCAATGGAATAATTTGAGGATGAATAGGCCATCAGCTTTTACTGTATACGATGCAACTCTGGGACATCTATGACTTTTAGAACATATTTGATATTCAAGTTATTAATTTTGAATACTGCATAAATAGGTCAGTGTCTGTGCATGTATATATATGTATATAAAAACATACATCTATATTTTCCTAGCTTTTTTTACCAATATATGTATTGTAGAGAATTTGCTTTGCCAAATACTACTTAATAGTGTCTAATACCCATTTCTGCAATAACTCTTCTTTGTTGGAGTACCTTTAAACAAAAGAAGCAGAAAAAAGTGATCAAGCCAATTCATGAGCAATTAAACTGACCATAACATTATTTTCTCAGCTCCAGAACACCTTCGGGTGCTCACTGTGGCTTAAGCTGTATTATAAGCATAAAACGATGATCTTTCTATTAATTTTTTTCTTCTGCAACAATTCTGCTCTTCACAACAGCTGCCAAAAAATCTAAACAGGACAGAATAGAGAGGACCAGAGCTGACACGAGCAGTTCCAGAAAAGTCAGAATACAACACAGCTCCATGTCCTGGAAACTGAAAATCAAAGGACAAATCGTGGTTTGGGGAAACATGAAACCCAATGAATTTTTAACAAGACTTTGGTAGTGGAGTTCAAGATGCTCTTGTGCGATGTACAGAAATCTGTCTGTGCCAATGACACTTGAAAGTGATCCTCTTTGCTTGGCAGCACAAATCTAGCCCTCCTTCTTAGTAAAATATATGCTTGTGCGGTGCATGTATATGTCTCCTGGAATTTTTGCATTCAAGACATTATGTCATATTATGATACTGTTTTCAGATATAAATTTCCTTTTGCCAGATAAAACAAAGAGATTGAACTTCCCCAAAGAGAAAAGAAAAGCCACCCACTCAATACACCATGCATTTCCAGAGCTGGGTGTGTTTTTAGCCAAAACTTTTCTTTCTGCTGGAAAATGGGGCTCTGCGGAGAGCAACGCTGTCACCAGACACTGCGCTGAAGCACTGCTTTTGTTACTAAACCATGTTCTCTTTTTAGGTTTAATTGCAAATTCTTTTCATTAAGATGCTGTGTAAACAAACACTGCTTTTTAAACTTCTAAAATGAATTGAACTCTTTCTTGTCTTTACAACTGTCCACTGATGGGTCCTATTTATAGGAGGTGCTTGATGCATTTGTTCAGTTAGCGATACCAGGAATAAATGCAGCAGCACTGTTTGAAGGACTGTGTAACACGGAGGTGTTCTGCATCTGATATGGCACCAAGACCTGCACAAATAGGTTCTCATTGGTGTACGTCAAGTCAACCTAAGCAAACTATGGCTCTTTATACCTTTTAGCCATTGTTAATAATTTCTGCCTAGTGTTATATCCCAGGTGGAAATGACTGAATGGAACAAATAAAGACTTTTCTTTTACCTTTTCTGCCTTCATATTATTCATTTTATCCTTTTAAAAGCTGGAGGAGGCTTCATCTGTTCTCAGGCAGAATGGACGTACCTGTTTGTTATAATGATTTCCCCAAATCACTGGCAATTTAATGTGTTATTTATTTACAACTTGCTCAACCCTAAAGTGCGGATGTGTATGATCGTTTCCCAGCACGTCGTCTCGCAGGCTCTCACCTCGGGCTATGGACAGCCTTGAAGGACAGCTTTTAAAACCTGCGGATCAGAAGACTCCAGGCATCAGGCTACAAAGATGTGGGAAAGCACCGGAGGTTAGCTGGCTTTCAGTCCTCATCTTGGAAAAATATTTGTACTGCACTGCTGGCAGTGTCTGCCCTGTAGCCATAGCAGCAAACTGAAGTGTCCTATAGAGATGCCAAAGCCTCCTTCAGCTGGGCTCGGCTATGAGCAACAGCCCAGGTACAGCAGCAGAGAAATTACTTATCATGCAAGTTACATGTATGACTTTAGCATGGATAAACCCTTTCTCAAAATCTGCTCTCAAAGCATGCCTTACCACTATCTGTGTTGTTCAGGTAAGGTTAACCTCAGGAATTCCATAATTATTTGTGAGCAACGGTAATGACAAAAATAGCAACAGGTTGCTCCACCTTTCTGTGAATTTTCTTATTGCTGGCAATTGCTATCCCTTCAAGTATTACTAAGGGTTTCATTTATAGAAGAAAACTGGCAATGTACAAGATTTTGATCGGTTTTTACCTAATCCCTATTGGGTCTTTTTATTCCAATTATAATTCTTCTAAAGAGCTGGAACTTTCTATTTTTCTTTCCATAATTACTTAGGAAAATATTCTGACAGCCTGACTGTTATAGAAGTCTGACTGCTAGAAAACAAGCACTGCGGCAAGGGAGAACAGATACTATTTCGCCTAATGCTTATATCCATAGGTCTTGTAGAAATGCACGTTTGCAAAAACACATTCTGAAAGGCATTTCCACACAGAATTATCTGGACTGCATATATAAATGAGATGCTATAAATAAACAAACACAGCAATGTCTTATTCAAAAGTTAGCCCACCAAAATAACACTGCACAAAAATTTCTCCTGCTTTGACTTTTTATCAGATTAATTTAAAATTCTCATTTGAGACAGTTTGTGGCTAGTGTTTGAATCGTACTTAAGGTTAAGATTCTAGTTCATTTATATTTGAGATACCACAGGCTAAAAAAAAAAAAGAAACAATTCCATGATGAAATTGCCAAATTTCATCGAGCTCTGTATATCATCTATATATTTGCTGAGGTTCACTCTGAACTGGGAGTGGGCACACTGGAAATTCTAATTCACAGGAGGAAGTTAGGTGAATTATAGTCTCTGCCAGTAAGACAGATTGAACAAAACGGCTGTTGTGGTTTTGTATTATGGCCTTTCAGCTAGAGAAATCTGCCCTGAAAAATAATAATACCCTGTGGGATATAAGCAGAGCACTAGTACTCTTTGATTCTTTAGTGAAAGTACCAAATAAACATAAATTCTCTATGTCTGCTTCTTGCCTACTTAAACTATGTTTTTCTTTCAAAGTTAATAATTCCATCAAAAAAAATTGTAAGAGACAGAGACACACACCCCACTTATCTTGAGTTTAGATATTTTGGTTTTAACATCACGTTTTTCAACTGAGTAACTAACCATCTGTGTATATATCTCTCAAGAGGAAAGTCATTCACAAATAAATGTAATTTAAACATTCTCAAACTTGGGAGTAGACACCTACTCTTTTGCCTGGCATGAAATTTGCTTTTCTGTTTCTAAAATTCTTTTAACCTCCCTTGTGTTTGTGCTCTGTTGTTCAGCACTGTATATTTCTCCTTCTCATTCCGTCTCTCTTCCATTTTCTTCAGGAAAGATTATATCTTACCACAAATTATTCCTGCTTTATCACATTGAGCCATATTTCATGGGCACGGCAAGATTTGGCCTATAATGTCAACTGGCACATAAAGCAAATGGGATGTCATTTGTAGGTTTATCTCAAAGATTTGTAGAGGTATTTTCAAATTGCTACTGGCAGCAGAGATTTCTAATTTGCCTTCTATTAAGGAAACTGCTCACCATTTCTAAAGAAATGGTTAAGACCTGCTGATTATCAAAATCTTGATGAATATCAAGCACTTTCCCTTTAAAATCATTGTAATTGTAAGGAGCAACAGGGAATTATGATATGTCTGTGTCTAAAGAGCCTTAGCAGGTCCTTTTTTTCCATAACATTGCACAATATTTTAGTACGGCTTTAAGCTTCATAGACCATTTTAAATCAATAAGAGATATCTTACTAAAATCCCTTGATAATGTAGTTTTCTCTTCTGATACGATTAAGTACTATTATCATTATATTTGTATCAAAAGACAGTCGAGAAGCCACAGTCATGACTGAAGTCACATTCTCATAGGGATTACAAAAACACACAGGACAACATGACTCTCAAAAACTGATGACCAGGTAATTAGCAATAAATTGTAGTCAACTTTATTGTATGCAACTTACTACCATCTCAAAAAAAAGGTAGATCAGTTTCATTAAGTTACAGCTTCTCTAACTGTACAGTTAACAGTGATTACACACCATCTTCACTGGAGTCAAGATACCAACTTTACCAGGACAGAATTTAGTTGCTCTGCCTAGTTCACCACAATTTACCAATAGCCTTTATTTTATGAGGAAACCATTAATCTTCCTGCCCAGTGTAAACGCATGGTACGGGAGAACCACAGGTTCTGAAAAAATTGTTAATTTAGTACCGCACTGATAATTTTTTTTTTATAATTGCTAGTGTAGGCATATCATATGATATTAAATGCCGCTTCCCTTTTCTTAACACATTTAATTTTGACAAAGAGCCAAACGCATTTTTTTCAGTACATTAGACTTTCTTTTCTGTGTCTTAATTTGTTAAGTAACTGATCTTATTTCACAAAAGGACTTTGCCCATGGAAATAGGGACTTTTCCAGCAAATTCATTACACATTTCCTTGTTGGAGGGTTTATTATTTGCAAGCAAACATTTGTTACTGGCAAAATCCCACGGAATATATTCCTGGCTTGTATGAAATTCTCTTTTTCAATTTTATCATAGCAAACACATTCATTTTTTTTGAAGTTTCACTTTTACAGTTAAAATATAGAAATGAAAGACTTTATTTTTTTTTTCTTTTAAATATACCACTAGGTAATCAGAACTACTTCTGGGTAAAATTACCAAAATGTTCATATTCAGCAAAGAGGACACAATTTTCATATGAATTGTGTAGAGCAGGCTAAGATAACTACTCTCCTTTTGACTTGTAATAGAAATCATAACTCTGGAGTATTGTAGACACCAGAATAATCAGTTCAGCTCATGTGCCAGTGCACAGTAGATTAGGGGGGGTGGGGGTGTAGCCAGTAGTTTTAGTACATTAACACGGCCCCATCACAATAGCAGAGGGTTCTGCAGAGAGGATTTGACACAGAGAAAATAAAGGGCTTCTGCTTCTGAGAAAAGGCTTCCTGCTCATGCATGTAGAAGGATTTCATTAATGAGTCATTCCATAAACAGCAGATGGTATGAAGAGTGTAAACACATGAAGATACCCATGAAGCTAAGACAGAAGGTCAAGGACCCTGATGGAGTAGCACAAAGCTAATAGAGCAAAAAGAGAGCTAACCATCGCCTCAGCTGGTGTAAACCAGAATAACTGTTGATAACAGCCAAGCTATCCTGATTTACATACTCTGGGGATCCCCCTTAACTGCTGCTCCTTGAGTGTTAGCCATGTCTCTGCATCTCCTTTCGGATATTCTGGATATCATCAGTTGTGTTTTAGTAATTCATCAGCATGGGGTGTGCATTATGATCCGCAGAGAAATGCTCTGTGAAACTGGAAAGTTTCCCCAGGGCTGGTTGTGCAAGAGTAAAGCAAAAGAGCTAAAGACATGGAAAATGTCAGGTCCATAAGGGTCAGCAAAATATAAAAGGGACAGGCCTTACAAGATTTTGTTTTCCACTGAGAAAAACAGGGATGTGACACCATCTCAGTGACTGCGCAGTAACTTTAAGATACCTAATCTAGCTGTAAATTACTCTGCTTTTGTACAGATGACAGTTTAGCCATGAAGTTCACTGCAAGCTAATTTACCTTGCAGAGATTATCCTGCAGTTGCTGGTAAATGATTTTTTTGAAGTAGCAAGCTTTAAGCAGAAAGGCAGCAAATACACTGCTGGCAGTCATTCCACACATCAGGACTATCATGGAGTATGTTCATGAAGACAAAACAAAACAAAACAAAACAAAAAAAACAGGTGGAGATTGAAGCAAGTAGCCGAGCAGAGAGCTGAAGTAGTCAAGCAATACTGATATGTGAGTCTGTTTGAAAAATTTAAGCAGTTTTTCACCTCCTTTTGTATTTGGTCAGTAACTTTTCCAGTCTATATCTGATCAGCTATGTTCAGTTCCGTTCAGTCTTATGGTAACGTCTTCTGGATAGTCAAATATATTATTTGCCATTATATCCAATCAGCTCTGGAGAAAAAGTAGAAGAGAAGAGATGGAGAAAATATGCCTTTGGAGTTGTACAGAGCATGAAGTTGTACTAAACCATGGAGAGGTCCCAGGAGCGTTATTGTGTTGTGGAAACTTAGAGCCAGCCAGCAAAAATATTTGAACAGGGGAAAAAAAGTGGTTAAATGACCAGGAGAAGAAAATGTTAAGGGTAACACAGTAAAGTCAAGCAGCAGATTATCGTAATAAGACCCATGTTGTTACTGTAAAATGCTATTTTTATGTCTAATCTTATTACTTTTTACTGCAAAAGACAACTCACTTGGGTGGTGTCCCTGGTTGCCATCTTATCCCTGTTGCTTCTTCCTCCCTGTTGCCTTATCTCCAATGAGCAAATGTCCCTCTCATGCTTTCTGCAGTATGAATTGCTCTGCAGGGATGGAACACGCTCTTTTGCTACCACTGCTCATAACCTAAGTAGTGCAGCCAGTCTGGCAACCTCAGTAGATAAAAAGGACAGAGCATGTTCAAGGCTAAAATTCAGCCTCATCTGCAGTTTGAGGTTGAACTAAGATTTTATTTTGTTATGGTGTTTTGTATTTATGGGTGGGTGGTATGCTGCTGTGCTGTAGAAAAACAGAGCAGCGCGGTCCAGAAATCTCCCTCCCCAAGGACCCTTCTTGCAATTTAGGAATGAAAGAAATGGGACAGTGATGGGACTATGTGAAAGAATTCATCCTCAAGATTTCATAACTTACTGAGCTTATAGCACAACAGGGTGAATCAACATTAAGCTGCTTTGTAAAAAAAAAAAAAAAAAAAAATGAAGTAAAATTTCAGTCATTTACTGCAATTTAGCAGACTGCACTTCACTAAATCTGGGCAGTGCTGCTTCATAGGATGCATACAGAAAGGGTATTTGAAAGGCCAGGCTTCACTGTTTCTTGGTTGTAAAAATCAGAGACGAAACAAAGATAAGGGCACTTGAATTGAGCAGTCTCATTACGAGTTTGATTTGGCATTTTTAATGTTCATGAAACACCACTGACTGAATTGTAATCGGTGTTGTGGGTTTTTTTTTAAATGACTGAAGGTATATAATGACATAACTTCCAAGAAAGACAGGACAGCAGAAAACAACCTCTCTCCGGTAAATGGTGTTGAAATGCAGAGTAGGAAAGAAAGAAAGAAAGGGCATGATTATGTTTCTGTGCTGAGCTAGTGTCTCCCTTGCACACAGAGAAGTGCCTCCTCAGGTAATATGGCATTTCTGTATAACTGCGCGTCATTTTACAGCATCCAACAGAATCATATACCGAGGCCAATTTTAGGATTTAAAAGCACACATATTAGGAGCTTCCCACTAGCGCTTACAATCCTTGAATGGATGAGGACGTTGTGAGTGAAAAGATGCTTAAAATGAGTATAAAAGGGTTGCTTTCACAGTGGCAGAATTGCCACAGGCCTGCCCTGAGTTAAGGATGTATTTAAATGCCAATCTGTAGAGTATTGCGTCAGTGCATCCTCCCTTATTTCGCCCTTCACAATTCATTCAGTAGAGGTGCTTGAGGTAAAGATCCCCAGATTTGCACATTTAAGAAGTAAGAGCTGAGTGTTTTTAGCTGAGAGACTGTGAATCTGAATTTCCCCTTCAGTGCATAGGACAAGGCTCCTCTGTTTAAAGAAGTTTTTTATTGATGTGACTGTATATTATTTAATTGTGGATTTAGTCTTATACTAAACAAATGATATGAAAATGTTAATGCAGTTGTTTTCATATGTGCATTCTCCTGATTTGCCTATGAACTTTCATGTACATACATTAATACAAATGGCTTTTGAGACAGCTTTGCTTTTTTTCCCCTGCAGAGTGTATGCATTCATGTGCCAAACAGAGATGGAGAAGTAAATTCCTGCTGGAATTTCTCAAGCACCACCTGTTCCCCCCATAATTCCGGTTCTAAATAACTACAGTTTGCCAGCGGAAATCACATGGAAGAAACAGAAAAGGTAAAATTTCAAGCTTGTCAATAAACCCAGTTAATAGACCTCAGAATTTATCCCTAAGGCCTAAATGTGCAGGCAACTGCATTGTACAGAGGAACTGAAAAGATTTTAAGTGCCCTATATATATATATATATATATATATATATATTTATACTCACTCGTCTTACATAACTCTCTTCTAAGTGTTCTATTTTACTCCCTGAAGGATTTGGTAATCTTTTTTCTTCACATGCATTTCCTCTTCTTTGTAAAGATTTGATGAATTGGTCAGGGAACAGAACACTGCAAGGTGACTTAGGCAGCTGTTCATACAGCTTGAGTTTTGACTATTCAGTAGATGTTCACACTGTCAGTAATTTGCATAAGAAACCTGTGGATATGAATATGTCTACAAAATTGTTCATTCAGCCAACAAGAATAATGGTTTGCAACAAAGTACAAATGGATGAAAATCAGTTCTGCGTAAAGCCGAAGCTTTAGAAAAAGGCTTGGGGTCAGATTCGAATAGTGCATAAGCCTCATATATAGTAAATCTCATCCAGATAAAAATATCCCAGTTGAATCCGACTAATAATATTGCCAAGATCAGTATTATTAAATATTGAGTTTAGTCCTTCACTTGGACTAAGACAGGAGTTGTGTTTGATGATTTACTGTTTCACGGGTGCTAGAAAGAACAGGAAGGTCAAGGGACAGTTTCTTTCTCTCTTATTAACTTCACAGTCTCCAGTCAGACCATACTTAACTTTAACAAATAATGATCTGGCAATCACGATAAAGAAACTTTGCATCCAGCCGAAGGAAATTGTTAATAATATACATATATAATATACTGCATACCTCCTCTAGAGAAAGATTTCCCTGAAGTCAAACTGTAACTGGAGTTTGAGATTGAAAACCTATTTGTGCATGTTGTGTACTTCGTAAGTAAACAATTAATTCATCAAAGTGCCTTTTAAGCCCTGTGGCTCACAGATACAGGAGGCAGACACTTTTTGAATACCTGTCTCATAAATTCTGTTGTACCATAGTCACACATAACAAAAATAATAAAATTTGTGATGCTAGATCTTTTAAGTTACAGTGGTATCACCACTCATAAACCCGATAAAATTTGTAAAGCAAGCTTTCAGAAGTACTCAAAATTTTCTTTTTTTTTTTTTTAATCCATGTTTTCTTTTTGTTCTTGGCTGTGTAAAAAAAAAAAAAAAAAGGCATCTCATGGGTAAGACCTGTAACTTCTGAAACAAATCCAAAACTGCTATTCTGTGGAAATAGAGACTTAAACTTGACATGGTACTGAGTTATGGTCACAGAGTAGTAATATTTTAAAAGGGCAAATAAAACCTAAGAATAAATGTGTACAAGCAGGTTGTTAGGAGAGTTCTCTGTCAGATCAGTGTTTCTTCTCTTTTCCCAGTGGCATGTATGAGTGATATTTCACAGCTTAGAACATGCGAGTACAAGTTATTCCCTGGTCAATGGCCTCTCACTATGACAACATTTATCACTAATCATGATTTTTGTTCCACATATTTCATTTAGAACTTTTCCATTCTTCTATTGAAACAATAGAAATATCTTGTGGGCCAAGACTGTAAAAAGCATACTGTAGTTTGAGATTTAAATTTTTTTATCTGAAAGCATTGGTTTTTTTACCAATCATATCCAAAAGCCAGGATTTCACTCCCAAGAAGCAATTTAAGAAACAACAGCTGCAACGTGTATGGCATTCCTTATCATTCTTTACACCAAGACGTAACAAAGTATTTACTTCAACAATTTCAATTCAGTTAAGAATTTAGCTGAGCTAAAGACATCTTTAAAGGATGCATATATTTTTTGAAGGGTGCATAAAATTAGATACAGTCACTGACTGAAACACAAACTTTAATCTTTTACCTTTTAAAACTTAGTACAGTGATGGTCATATTTTGCTTCTTTCAAAGAACTCACAAATTTTAAAAAACCTACCAGGCAAATATGAATAATTCAATAGTACAATGTAATTTTGGATCAAGTACTAAAAAACTAAACAATCACACCAAGTGATTGGATATTCTTTGCTCAATGGTAGTACTATGTATGTGTGCAGGGTTACACTGTATTATAATTGTGAAATGCATTTTTAATCAGACAAAGCATGAAGTGGCTTTGTATTTTAGCCACAATCTTTCCTTTCAACTGCTGGTTCTCCTGGTGAGTTTTGTGATATCTCTTCCTGGACCCTGAGGTAAAAATTTCCCAGACAAAGAATTCTCCAGTTGACAAATGTGATGATGAACTCTTACCTCAACTCTCCCACTAAATTCTAAATTTTCACCTGATAAACTTGCTTAGCCCATGCATTTTTGTAGGGAAAGCATATGATACCACACAACGAACAGAGGATAAGTGGAATTGCATCATAGTGCTGTTACAACCTTGATGTTGCTCCATTGCCCTTTCAGTGTCTTCAGTCTGGCAGAGGCTACAGTCAATCAATCAGTCTGAATAATGATACATTGGCTGGAGTGAACTGTTCATTCAAAGACCACCTCTAATAATATACCTCTGCTTGCAGGACTTAAGTAATACTTCTAGTCGGAATAGTTATTTCATAGGGTCATCAAACCTTGCCTTTCTAACTTCCCTGGTGGAAGAGGAGATGGCATCTGCTTTTGCAGGTCTTATTTTAGGTGTATCATTAAACTTTTTTGCTCACATCTCAAGGAAGCAAAAGGTATATATATGATTTTAAAAGGTGATTAAAAATTAAAAAAAAAAGAAGCTATTTTAATCTAATTATGTACAGGATATTTCACTGGATATGTCACAAAATGCAGTGAGCCTGTGAGCAACTTCACATCCGTTATTCTTCAGTGATTTACCTGCCATGAAAGAGATGATAAGTTCACACAGAGAAGGTGAGGAAGTAAAAGCTATAAACTCTAAATGAAAATTTTGTAAGGCATAAAAAAAGATCCTTTTTCAATCAGTGAGCCTGTCTCATGAAGGTTGACTTTTATATGATGGATGAACATGGACCACTACTCTTTACTTTAGTATAGCCATGTCAGACTACCTCATACAGAGCAGTTTTCGTGATCAGTCCACCTTATGGAGATAGATGTCTCCCCTTCTGGTTAGCAGTCTATATTTTGGTGCCAAACTGTGCAAGTTCTAATCCCAATATCTGAAGTAAGCAGTTGCCCGGTGACTGAAGTGTGAAATAAAGTGCCACAAACATCTCATCTTGGTAAATATTTTTTCTTTATTGAATGTTTTCTTGTTTATTTATTGAATTTGGAGTTGGGGGAAAAAAATGAGATCAATCATTTTCAGTGCTGGAAGTTTTTAGAAAAATCACTTTTTTTGCAATCCAGCATTCATAAAACAACATTTTCCTTTTTCAGTAGAAAACTGGAAATTATGAATGAAAGCATTGATAAGAATTTGAATTGTGAAAATGGGGATGGTCCTGTGATTCTCAATCCATTGGGTCTATCCATTGCCCAGTCTTCTGTCATCAGGTGGAATGAATGGTGCTGTTGCATCTGTGCTGCAGCTTCTTCACAAGCATTTCACTCTGTGGCTCAGGAACATGCTCAGTTTATACAAATTATTTTGGCAATACTTAGCAGCCAAATTCTGACAAATTATAACAACTACAGGGGAAAAAGAAGGGACTATGAGGATAGAGACAGATACTTTGCTGAACTCAGAGGTGCTATAGTTATCACACAGAATACTTTTGTTTTAAGTCCTAGGAGTACCATGCCTCCCAACTGGGTCTGGATTATGGAATATGCCTGCAGCCAAATGAAAGCTTACCTTTAAGTCTGCAGATGCTGTGTGGCCACAGACTTTAGAGTAAGTATATTTCAGTAAAAAAAAAAAAAAAAGCTTGTTGGCATGAAGCTGAGTTGCTGTGGATTTTGCTCATCTCTACCACTGTGCAAAACTTTGATTTACTTCCAAAAACATTCTTGCAACTTTTTTTCCCCAAAAAATTATCCTTCTGAATATGTGCAGTGTTTAAACAAATGAAGAATGTAGATACGTTAAAAAGGAAAAAAATATTTCCATTGATAACATATTTTCTGCTTTATCCTCTCTGAGAGCTTTGCTGGACTGTTGAACTGGATTAGGTGACAATCTGGAAATTTCAGTTACATAATGAGTACAGCACAAAAAATTGCTGAGGGTCACTGGGAAAATATTTCTCATTTTTTTTAAATGGTGGGTTTAATCTCAAATACTCTTAAGGAGGAATCTGCTAGGAACGTCACTAGTTACTGAACCATTTTTCTATTTGTTAACATCCCTACAAGAGTTCAAAGAGAAGGTCAAATACACAGTAACTACAGATCACTGCAATTTTTGTGAGAGTGATGCACAAAGAGGTACACTTAAGGAAAGAAAGGAAAAAGAAGAAAGTCTGGAACTAAGCAAGAAATACTTGTTTCTGTCCTAGGGGCATTTTTGAAATTTTGAATGTTATTTCCTGTCATGGATTGGAGCAAAAAGTCAATAGCTCAATTTTTTTGAATCCTAGAATCAGATAAATTGATGAGGGTCAAACACTCTCTACATATTATATGTATAGGTGTGTGTGTGTGTGCACGCGCGTGTGTGTGTGCACGCGCCTGTGCGTGCACACATACAATATGTACTACATTATTTTCCTCTGATTGCAACAAGACCACACCACCACTGCAAGCTCCCAAACAGAAAGCCATGCAGCAAACACAAGGAAGAAAGTGACAGGATGACGAGGCAGAGCTGCTGGCAGAGGAAACAGGATGCTTTAGGGCTAGGACAGTGGTCTCATATGCTGTCTCTAGGCAGTGGAGGTCTGGGTCCTTTTGAGAGCCGCTTGGTGTAAGAATCTGACCTGATTTTGGGTATATGACCCGAAAAAAGTTCCCTTCTGATCCCTTCTTGTGTATCAGAGGGACATTTGTCATGTTAAACAATAATTATTTCTGTGAAAGAAAGTCTGTAATACCTCAGCTCTCTTTAATACTATAGTAATATTAAAATTATACCTTGGCAAAAGACATTTAAGTGTATGTGGCAGAATTAGTGAAAAGGGTTGATTTGATACAAAACAGCATTAAAAGATTCCAAAATAAAATATGTATTATTTCATATGAGCTTGTTATCGATAATTTATCTATCATAGTTTATTAGAGGCACTTTGATGATTATCCGCTGAGGAAGAATCTGGGTATGCCAAAGAAGGTAAGCAAGCTCCATGTTCAAGACAAAAGAATTGGCACAGCTGGGAAAAGCTGAGGTGTGGAGTGAAATAGTAAAAGAATAAGAATAAGTCATTGCCGTGGTTTAACCCCAGCTGGCAACTAGGACCATGCAGACACTCACTCATTCCCCTGCAGTGAGGTGGGGGAGAGAATCAGAAGGGTAAAAGTGAGAAAACTTGTGGGTTGAGATAAAGACAGTTTAACAAGTAAAGTAAAAGCTGTGCATGCAAGCAAAGCAAAACAAAGAATTCATCCCCTGCTTCCTGTCTTCACAGACAAGGACAGCAGCCGCACTGCCGAAGACGCAGATTGCAAAGGAGAGGATTGGGAAAACGGAGCACCGCCCACTGTAGATGAAGATAAAGTGAGAGACCACCTGAGGAACCTGAAGGTGCACAAGTCCATGGGACCTGATGAGATACATCCGCGGGTCCTGAGGGAACTGGCAGATCAAGTTGCGAAGCCACTAGCCATCATATTTGAGAAGTCGTGGCAGTCTGGCGAGGTTCCTGCCGACTGGAAAAGGGGAAACATAACCCCTGTTTTCAAAAAGGGAAACAAGGAAGACCCAGGGATCTACAGGCCAGTCAGTCTCACCTCTGTGCCTGGCAAGATCATGGAGCAGATCCTCCTGGAAACTCTGCTGAGGCACACAGAAAACAAGGAGGTGATTGGCGAGAGCCCTTCACCAAGGGCAAGTCATGCCTGACAAAATTGGTGGCCTTCTACGAAGGGGTTACAGCGGCAGTGGACAAGGGAAGATCTGCTGATGTCATCTACCTGGACTTGTGCAAAGCGTTTGACACTGTCCCACACGATATCCTGGTCTCTAAATTGAAGAGACATGGATTCGATAAATGGACCACTCGGTGGATAAAGAACTGGCTGGATGGTCGCACTCAAAGGGTTGCAGTCAACGGCTCGGTGTCCAAGTGGAGAGCAGTGACGAGTGGCGTTCCTCAGGGGTCGGTACTGGGACCCGTACTGTTCAACATCTTTGTTAGCGACATGGACAGTGGGGTAGAGTGCACCCTCAGCAAGTTTGCTGATGATACCAAGCTGTTTGGCGAGGCAGACACGCTGGAGGGGAGGGATGCCATCCAGAGGGACCTGGACAGGCTGGAGAGGTGGGCCCAAGCCAACCTCATGCAGTTCAACAAGGCCAAGTGCAAGGTCCTACATCTGGGTCGGGGCAATCCCAAGCACAAATACAGGCTCGGCGGAGAATGGCTGGAGAGCAGCCCTGTGGAGAAGGACCTGGGGGTGATGATTGATGAGAAGCTCGACATGAGCAAGCAGTGTGTGATCGCAGCCCAGAAGGCCAACCGTATCCTGGGCTGCATCAAAAGAAGTGTGGCCAGCAGGTCAAGGGAGGTGATTCTGCCCCTCTACTCCGCTCTCGTGAGACCCCACCTGGAGTACTGCATCCAGCTGTGGAGTCCCCAACATAAGAAGGACATGGACCTGCTGGAGCGTGTCCAGAGGAGAGCCACGAGGATGATCTGAGGGCTGGAGCACCTCTCCTATGAGGAGAGGCTGAGAGAGTTGGGGCTGTTCAGCCTGGAGAAGAGAAGGCTCCGGGGAGATCTTATTGCGGCCTTCCAGTACCTAAAGGGGGCCTACAGGAGAGCTGGGGAAGGACTTTTTACTAGGGCATGTAGTGATAGGACAAGGGGGAACGGCTTTAAGCTGGAGGAGGGCAGGTTTAGATTAAACATTAGGAAGAAGATTTTTACTTTAAGGGTGGTGAGGTACTGGCCCAGGTTGCCCAGAGAGGTTGTTGAAGCCCCGTCCCTGGAGGTGTTCAAGGCCAGGCTGGACGTGGCCTTGGGCAACCTGGTCTAGTGAAAGGTATCCCTGCCTATGGTAGGGGGGTTGGAACTCGATGATCTTCAAGGTCCCTTCCAACCTAAACCATTCTATGATTCTATGATTCTATGATTCCCATGGGCAGGCGGGTGTTCAGCCATCCTCAGGAAAGCCAGGCTCTGTCACACTTAATGGTTACTCAGGAAGACAAATGCCATAGCTCCGAACATCTCCCCCTTCCTTCTTCTTGCCCCAGCTTTATATTGCTGAGCATCACATCACATGGTATGGAATATCCCTTTGGTCAGTTGGGGTCCGCTGTCCCAGCTGTATCCCCTCCCAACTTCTTGTGCCCCCCACCCTACTCGCTGATGGGGTGGGATAAGGAGCAGAAAAGGCCTTGATGCTGTGTAAGCACTGCTCAGCAGTAACTAAACATCCCTCTATTATCAACACTGTTTTCAGCACAAATCCAAAATATAGCCTCATACTAGCTATTAACTCTATCCCAGGCAAAACCACTACAACCATCAGGAAAATATGTTACAGCATGAAGTCAAAGATTTCCCAGTGATCCAACCTTAAAGGAGTTCCAAAAATAAAGGATTGAATTTTTCAGAATTACCCAGTATGCAGTGTTTATTGTTCTTGGAATTATCAACCAAGAAGCTCACTACTATGATATAATTAAAGAACCGATAGAGGAAAATATTTTCCAGGAGCAAGACTGCTTGATAAAATGCA
Organism: Pluvialis apricaria; assembly: GCA_017639485.1. Classification (NCBI taxonomy): domain Eukaryota; kingdom Metazoa; phylum Chordata; class Aves; order Charadriiformes; family Charadriidae; genus Pluvialis; species Pluvialis apricaria. Next base: position 7,857,043 of record CM030010.1, read on the forward strand.
AGTCTTAACTAAATAGAAGAGGAAAGCATCAACAGCCACAGTGAAATTCCAAAAGTTCAGTGGGTCCTGTGAAACAAAATGTTCTTGCTTCAAGCCTAGGGGAAGAAAAGATCTATCATCTTGATAACCATGCCTATGCCTTGTGGCATTTCCAGGAAATGATACAGCTTGAAGAGAAACTACTTCAACACTTATCCATCATTTTGCTAAAAGCCAAAATTTCCATATGATTTTTTTTCACCTTTCTCCCTCCCATTTTTTTCCTCGTCTATGTTTCCTCTGCATTTTGTTTCTTCACATTCAGTTATTTCTCATTGTTTCTCTTTCTCTCTTTTCTTCTTTCTATTTCTATCTCTGTTATGGTTTGAGAAACCCGTAACAATTTATTGTCGTTTAGACAATCATTCTATCATCCGATGACCCCTCCCCACCTGGGAAAGGGAATTGCGAAAAAACAGGGAAACCTGGGAGCTGAAGTATCATCTTCAGTTGAAGAAATCAACAGATTCAACAGAGTAAGATTAGACAATTAACGTTAATCACACTAAAGAAGCAATATTGATTCAGATACCAATACAGAATATGCCAATTCTATCAGTAGAAGCTGTGCACTCTCAGCAGTGGACAGTAAATGTGGGACACTGTGAGTGCTACGGCTTCAGAAGGAAGGGAAGGGCTCAAGGCTCCAGCACCAGGGCAAGAAGTTCTCAGGATGGCAGCCATCAAGGGAGAGAGCGAACTCCTCAGCAAACTTTCTAATTTGTAGTGAATGTGACATTCATGGTACGAAATAATCCTGTTGGCTAGCTTGGGTCAAGTGCCCGAATCTTGCTCCTCATCCCTGCACCTGGTGAGCTCGAAAACACTGAGACCTTGAAACCCACACACCGTAGATGGCTATAAAGTAAACATTTTCACAAATTCAGACACTAAAGTCTTCGAAAAGTGCAGTCTTCCCAAGTGTTACAAGAGAAATTAATCCTGTGTCACTCAGACTATGACAATCTCTTTAGAATAGGTTGTACAAAGACAGATATTACCCAATTAGTGAACTCCACACACGTTACTTTGTCTGATAGAGACTGGACTGAGAATACTGCACAAGTACTATAAAGCTTTAACATAAACTCTGTCATGTAACACATTTTTTTTCAAGGAAGGGGGATTTTAACTACATTTTGTGTATATACGCATGTTTGCACATGCTTACATATATTTATTTGTTCAAAAAATATTTTACTATATGTTTTTTCAGGCTGCTAATTCCTCAGATTGTGAGGCAAATATAGTAATCCCTCAATTAGCAATAGAATTAATCAGATCTAACTGTATGAAAAAAAAAATAAACTCATGGTTTTCTAAATTGAAGTTCAAGCCATAAGTTAATTTTGGGGGTGTTTAAATACCTCAGTTTTATACTGGTTTTGTTATGACTTTTTCTCTTTTGTTCTTTGGAGAAAAAGTCTTGCTCATCAACAAAATAAGACAAGCTAAATACTGTTTAAACTCCCAGGAGATGAGATTTTTTTCCAAGTCTCTTAATTATCCAGACATTCTTGCAGCCATGAATGCGGTTCTTAAGCCAAACAAAAGTCTAGAATCAAAATAGCATGAGAACTGTACAGTCTCTTTAAGTATTGGTTGATGGTCTTTTCAAGCTTCGTACTTTGTGAAGATTAGGAACATACTGCCTGACTTACAAGCCAATTTTAATGGCCTGTTTTGCAGGTAGCAAGCGTTGTTATTTAACCATTCAGTTCCTCACATCACTAAAGGAACCTAGAAGTTTTTCACAAAAAAAAGAACGTCTTTGTCTCTGCCAGTCTCTACCAGTCTCATTATCAAGTTATTCAACATGCCTTAGTTTTAGCTTGCTTTTTAGTAATAAAGCTCAAAGAGTTATTGGATGAAGAAGAAACACAAGGAGGAAGGGGGTGGTTTTCCTTCTTTGCAAGAATTTTAATATCTAATCAACAGAAGACAGGCCTTAAAATCGCCTAATGTTATTACCTCCAGCAATATTTATCTTAGCTTGAATCAAATCTCCAAAGCTTCAACGATTTCTTGAAATTTATTATGATGAATTTGTATATGCGTGTTTGCATGTTGAAAAACAGGGTCGCAGGCAAAGGGAAGCTATTCAATAAAATGTGGTCTACATATTCTAAGACTTGCTTTTACATTCTCTAAAATATACTGCTAAAATTGAATAGCAACAAGGTAAGGTGTATTTACATCAATAGATTCACCCTTTCAAACCTTGTAGTCTAAATTAGGATGATTCTCCATAAGATTCTCCTTTTTTTTTTTTTTCTATTTACTGGGGAGCTAGCACAACTAGCTTAGACTTGGCAGCTAACTTTTAGATCAATATGTTTAGCAATATTGGGCAAAAAGTTCTCACGGAAATCAGTAAGGGTCTCTCTACCGAATGGAATGTGGTTTTTGCTACATAAGAAAAAAGGAAAATTAAGTATTCCTCTTTCTTTAACATTGTCAGGAGCTTAGATGAGAGGATTTGTCCCCTGAGAAGCTCTGCTTGAATCTGTAAGTACTCCACTGTGATCTGAGAGTATCTCACCACTTTGTATAACATGACATGAGCCTCTGATGGCATAAAATACTGAAAAACACCCCTCACCTTCCACCGAGAAACACAACACATTTAAAATAAATTAAGTGTGGGTTGAGCACTCTGCCAAGAGACAACATCCCTAATTGGCAGCTGCTGTTACAGCAGAGAAGGTTGATTAGAGATGAGAGAGTAGTAATTCTCCACAGAAAGGAACTGTCTGATATTATTAAAAATTACCTGCTTGTCACAGATGTTCACTCGGCTTATTTTTAGCATGAGTTTGAGTTTGAAAGACTGGAATCCAAATTTATCATTACTCAACACACAAAGAATGTTTTTGGCAGACATTTGTACACTATCAGCAGAAAATGAACTAAAATGCTTGACAAGTTGTAAAAATTCAGAGTAATACATGAGCGTGTTTGTAAGAGCAGCTTGTCTCCCAGTATTTTCTGGTGGAGATGGCATTAGCATGCCATAACACTGGGGGGAAAAGGGGGAAAATTCTCAGGCAAGAAGAAGGAGCAAAGGGAGAAGGTATAAAAGCAGAAACAGATATAGTGAAACAAAAGAAAAAACTATCTTTGATAATAAAAAAACAGTCGGAAGAAGTTTGCAAAAAGCATTTAGAACCCGATATATGTACATTTGAGTTGTACTTCAGGGAAAGTAAACATTACTTTTTAAGTAAGATAATATTCATCACTAATGGCAGCAAGGCCTGTCTCTTTTCCTCCTATTGCCATGCTTATTCTTTTTACAAGTTGATCATTTTTTAGCTTGGCTTGGAAGGCAACATCCTTCTATATTTATTTTATTATAAATTAATTATAAATTATTATTATTTTATTATAAATGTCACTATTTAAAAAGTAATGCAAAGAAATCTTCCCTAATGGCCATTGGCCATAAGTCTGACTTGTGTGACTCCAGGCACCTTTTGCTTGTAGTGAAGGCACTGCATAATGTGCAAGCGTTCTCTTTCACTGCATGATGTCAGATCCTAAAAAGAAAAGGAGTGGGATTTAGAAAATCTAAGAATAAACAAAAGGCAATAAAATGGAAACTAAAGGATATCAAAGGATAACAATGGTATTTTAAAGTCTGTGACACAGCTTTGCTGCTAAAATAGGAGTAAAGAAGAAATACTCTAAAATACTTTCATATGGAACTTATCTTGCATGTGAACATTATCATCTGATGAGCTACCAAAGTGCTAGACTATAGATACTTTTCTGTTCCTCTTCAGTGCCTATTTAAAAGCTTCAAACATTTTGAATGGAGGCCTCTCTCAATGCTTCAAACTCCTGATGCTGACTAGTGCTGAAACACCTTTTTCTTCATATACCGGCTGCATCTGCTACTCCATCTGCATTCCTCTCAACTTGCAGAGATGAGGAGATTACTAACAGTAAAGCAAAAGAGTTTCTTTAAGTGGCTTAGCTTATTCTGTACCCCATGCAAAACACAAACGCCTACAAGTGACAAGTTTCAGAGGAGTATCTGGATAGTCGGTAAACCCCTCACAAAGAATAGAATGAACCAGAGGCTGGTACTTAGTATCAGATTTTTTTAAGTGCCACAGCTTACTTAGTCCCATTTAAGAAATAGTTAGCTTTTTCGAAGTTATTTTGACACAGTAGGTGTAAAAACAGTCAGACCCCCCACCCCCACCCCCCCCCCCCGACTTCAAAATCATAACTCAGCAAGATATCTGGAGGGAGTCTTAAGCGTTAAAGATGTTTAAGCATGTAGAGCCATATGCGCATTCTAATTACACCGGGTTTACTTAGAGTTACTTTTGATTTATATCAGTGCCACTAAAAACAGAAACTGGATCATAGAGGCCATTATCCTTCTCCTTTTGAAGGTGACAGCAAAATTTGTATTGATTTCAAAAGACATGGCCTTCTTTTTCTTTTAATATAGCAAGATAGCCAGAAGTGATAAATACAAATTGTTGACATTAACAAACCAATTGTGAAATACAATTTTTCTATACTGAAAAAATATCACTGATTATAGGTTTAGAAAACCTCACAAGATGAATTTTACTCAGTTCAATATCATTGCAAAGAACAGTCAATTACACCTAAGAACACAGTTGTTTCTTTGCACCTGTTAAAATAGTACTAGCAGAGTATAATATTGCAACCATAATTACAATAGGTGTGTACATTTAACACAGGTAAAAAACTCACATAAAATAAGATGACAGCTCATGATTCAAGGTGTTTTTTTAAGTATTTTAATATTGTTCAGGTATTTATCACAGCAGTAAATGAGCCTGCTGCTATAAAATGGTAAATTATAAGGTAAGTTTTTTTTTTCTTTTCATCTAACTTCATAATGAAGAATAAACAACATAATTAGAGCCCCCAAAAGCTGCCATAACAATATTTCATGAGGGACAAATATGAAGAACACCAAGGATAAGAAGTTTATAAGAATGAGTAAGGGATAAATCAGAATACTACTATTCTCTTGTTTGCATTCTCAGACATTTGGTTTGGATACCCAAGTGAGAACTTATGAAAAACTGTGCATATTTGGAGAGATAGCTTTTGCATATTACTTTTTAGTTTATTTGAGCATTTAAACTACAAGCACTTTGCTCTCCATTCAAAATAATTAATTTATATCGCTATCTCACTGTAGGTACTTGGTGAAAAAAATATGCTTCACCTAGGTAGTTGTTAGTAAGGGAACACACTCAAAAGTCTGTATCATGAGATACTATAGTGGTGAAAATGTAGCAAATCATGATCCTGAAAAGATCACTAGAAACAACTTGTCTATTTTGCTGAGATTCCAACTTTATTGGTACTTCCATGATCTGTAGCCAGCCAGAGAGCAGCCATGACATGTTATAGAAAACTGAAAGTTACTTTGTGCTGTAACTTCTCCAGACAATTCCTTTTCTTCCGCTTGAGCTGAGGGCAGAAAAAGAGGAACGGAAAATTGGTGTGATCAGGTAAATTTTTTTCAATGAGTAACAGCTTTTCCCTAGCGAGAGCCAGTTCTAACGCTGACATTCTAGGAGTTTCAACCAAAGTGAAAAATGAAACAATATTTGCTAAAGACTCCATTGCAGCTAAATTTCCTCTACCAACTGAGGTTTATCTCGCCTGGTATGATATCAAGTTGTGTAGTGTTTATGTTTAGTTTGTGAGCCTGATCAGACGCTATAAACTTAAATGGCTTCTTCTGGTTTTCACGGATGAGTCTGACTGTTACATATTATATCCTATATTATATCCATATTATATAGTGAATGTAGTTGTATAAATATATTAAAAGAGATACATATATGAGCCATGTATTACATGATATCTATATTCTATATTTTACATAGTTTATACTATATAGCTATATTGTACACTGTCTTATATACTATAATTACATGCTATATACTCTATATAATTATTTACTATTTATTATACATTATAATTTTTGATATATTAAATCGTACAGTACATCTGTAAGGTTTCCTGAGTTCCTGAGATCATGTAGTAAAGCACAAGATTATGGAAAAGGATAAAGAGTGATCTTATTCAGGACACTATAAGAGGCAGACCTGATTTATTGGAGCATTCAGGATCCAAGATTTTAATTCTGGATTATGTGTTTCCTTTGGAGGCACACCTTCTTTCCTCTACTTTTTCCATATCTTCAGCACATAACATAAAGCAGTCATCCAATTGGTATTTGCATTCATATATAAAACAATGAGTTATCAGAAAGCCCAAATACTTGTTTCATAATGCTTCTAAGTTAAAATGTTACTAGAAAATTTAATGGACTTTTTTTAAATATCTGAATCTTGCCCAGGTGGCCAAGAAGGCCAACGGCATCCTGGCCTGTATCATGAATAGTGTGGTGAGCCGGACTAGGGAAGTGATCGTCCCCCTGTACTCGGCACTGGTGAGGCCCCACCTCGAGTACTGCGTTCAGTTTTGGGCCCCTCACTACAAGAAAGACACTGAGGTGTTGGAGCGTCTCCAGAGAAGGGCTACAAGGCTGGTGAGGGGTCTGGAGGACAAATCTTATGAGGAATGACTGAGGGAACTGGGGTTGTTTAACCTGGAGAAGAGGAGGCTGATCACCCTCTACAACTACCTGAAAGGAGGTTATAGAGAGGTGGGGGCTGACCTCCTCCCAGGTGACAAGTGATAGGACAAGAGGAAATGGGTTTAAGTTATGTCAGGGGAGGTTTAGACTGGATATTAGGAAACATTTTTTTCACTGAAAGGGTTATTAAACACTGGAATAGGCTGCCCAGGGAGGTGGTGGATTCACCATATCTGGAAGTGTTTAAAAAAATGGTAGATATGGTACTTAGGGACATGGTTTAGAAGTGGGTTTTGTCAGGTAGGTTAATGGTTGGACTTGATGATCTTAAAGGTCCCTTCCAACCTCAGCAATTCTATGATTCTATGATTCTATGAATATATTTTTACTAGATTGGTGATAAATGCAGTATTGAGTTATTTTGGTTAAACATTTAATATTGCAGAAGAGACAAGTGTAACATATACAAAGCATTTACAGGACTTTGGAGTCTAAGTTCTAGTTTTAAAAGTGAATCAAAAATGTACAAGCCTGAATCCTGTTTACTTTCAACAAGATTTAGACTCTTGAACTTCATGGTACTCTTAAAAATTTTACCAAAATTCTAAGAACTGAATAATACAAAACACATAAGTAATAAAAAACATACTATGCCAGTCAAAGTAGAATTCTAGTTGGTTTTATTCCTGCTTTCCCACAGTTAAAAAATAATCCCAGAATTACTGACTATGGAAACAAACACAAACTCATCAAATTTGTCTCATTATGTGAACAGAAAAGAAAAGATATAGGAGAAAGGCAAGATAAAAAGCTTTTATGGAAAAAATAGTATATGTTCCTTATGTTATGCATCTATTCTCTTTTCCTTGTATTCCAGTCTTCTTTTTTAAAAAAAAAAAAAAAAAGAGTATATAATATTTTCATGCAACTTATACTGAAGTGATGCCTTGGGATTTGAAGAGACATAAGCAATTGCACTTTTTCAAGCTGGATAGTTACATTAGGGTGCCAGAAGTTATTGCTGAAAGACTAAAAATAAGTGACCTACAGATTGACCTTAAACACTGTTTCTGCTGTATTGAACTTAATTATGTATATCTTATAGACACAGGATCAACCAGCTGAATAGCGCCAGAAGGAAGGAAAAACGTCTTTCAAGTGTCTCACTTCTGTTATTCAAGGAAAGGTGCTATACATTTTTGTGCTGAAAATACAGTGTGTGAGCAACCTTGGCAAAGGAAATCTTAATGACAGGAATATTCAATGGTGACTTATGGCCTGTGCCAAAGTTAGAGGCTTGGTCCCTAAGAGGATACCAAACTAGGAAAATTACAGATGGGGTAATCATGAATACAGAGAAGAGACAGTAACAAAGAAATCCCATATTCAGAAAGCTGTCCCTGGGCACTGTCAGAAAGAATATTCTTTTGTGTCGTTTGTCATATGCTGTCTATTTGTTGAGGTTTAAAGTAGGAGGAATGTTTATCTCATTGTGAATAAATGTACAGGCTTTCATTAATTTTACAAATCATCTTAGGCCAAAATTGATCTCTGAGTTGTAAATTTATTCCTCAGAAGTCCAGATCTTAATTCAAGGTCCAGTCGTATGTTCTAAGCTCGTCCTTCTATCTCACTAAAACAGTGCTTCAGCCATTTACAAAGACTTCTGAGTTAACCTTGGAGTACGAGAAAGAGAATGAAGAAGGGTTGAGCACTGTATATAATATCATGAGGTGGGTGGGGAGAAGGACATTCTTGGAATATAAGTATACTTGCCAGGAGCAGGTCCCACAGAATGACAAGAATTGTTTTGTATTGAACACAAACATCACAAAAATAACAGTTATACTAAAGGAATCCCTGAATTTATATTCCTTGACAATGAAAAATATCACGGTCAAGAAAAACCTAGCAATATTTGATTGGAGGAGTTTGATGTTCTCCACCCAGTTGCACTAGCTACTGTTTTTCCATTCTGGAAAAGTGGTCAAGAAAATTTGTGCAGTGAAACACAGATGTTTGGCTCAGCTCCACAAGTAAATCCATATTCTATTGTACCAAGACTACGCCTCCTTAAAGAAAGCACAGATCTTAATATTACTAAAGGGTTCTCTGCCCTTCTTTTACAATCACAAACCATTATTTTATGTGCATGTAATGTATCTAAAGTACCTCTTAACATGTTGAAACCAGAGACTTAGGCTTAAGGATGTCACTCTGCTTTGTGAAAACTGGGTGCAACCAGTTCAGATTATTTTAAATTAAAAAGAAATAATATGAAGGATGTGTCAGACTTCAGACATGTTAAAATAATCTAATTCTTTAGTTAATTTGATTTGCTCACTATTTTAACTAGGCTGCTGATTCAAAATTTGTCAGAGTATCAAATTTTTTCAGAGCTCTTGCAAGTCTGATGGGCTTGCCTCACTAATAGAAAGAGCTCAGTAATCGGGCTTAAATTTGAATGTAAGTTATTCCACGTACTGCTTCTCATGCCACAGATGTGCAATTTTCATTAGCTTTAATAGAACTCGTTTCTGCCCACCCAGAGAACAATTTACTGCAACGTGTCAGTTAATTTTAGAGAGGATATTTTAGGCTATGTGATGACATGGTTATACAGGACTAACATGAAAATGGTTTCAAACTTTTTCCTTTAAGTGTAACAGTTTAAATTTACATTTACACTAGATAGATAAAGCCCAGAATGGGGAATTTCAGAAAAGTAAGACAGCTAATGCAGAATATGGCAACATGGATCTGAAAAAAAAAATGTGTGTAAATTATTATGAATCCACACTTTAAAACAAAAGGTAGAAAAATCATTAATCATGAGAGCACACGGTGGTAAGCGTTTAGGTATGTTGACTACTTGACTCATCTATAGAAGTCCTACAATATTCAGTACATGTAATTTCACAAAGTGATTTCTGCATCTAACTCTAAAAACCCTGTTGCAGATTACTCCTTTCTCAGGTCCGTGAAGATAAATCTGGCTGCCTTTGCAGGGATTCAGAGACACAATCAATGTCTTTCCAAAACTGAAAAGAGTTTTGCACTCCACCATGCTGCTGTTTTCCAAAACTCTGGTGAATTCTAACTACAGCATCGAGTTTCCGAAGTAATCAGAAATCAAAGGCTAATCATTATTTCTGAAAGAAATACTAGGGTTATTCCAGCTGCTCGCATCATCATATTGGTCATCTTTGCACCCAGCAGGTAGAATCTCCTGATTAAAGCAGCAATACTGTAGAAAGTGGTATGGGTAGTGGTAGTCAGAACAGGTAATTACATTTGGCTTTTGTTTTTTCAATCCCCTGCTGTATTTCTATGACACATGTCAAATTGTGATTGCATAAGCCCATGTTCCCTATAAGTACCTAGTATCTAATGTACATGCTGGTAAGAAACTAGGTAATTTAAATGCATGTAAAGGTGGATATGGTGGTGAAAGAACTGAAAACTTGTTTTGGAAGTCAAGCTCCACTGAAATAATTGCATAAAATCTCTGAAAAGCGGGGACTATGTGGCTGCTCTTCCATAGCAACCTCCAACAGTTTAAGATTCCTGCAATATTGTTAGGCTCTAAAGGATGGGGGAAGGACAGTTGAACTTTCTTAACATATTTAGAAAAAAAATCACTCTCTTGTTTCAGTGAAACCTTCTATTATATTATTTTGGTAGAGAGATATATTTTTATATAATGCTGCAGGATTTTACTTCAGAAAACCTAAGTGAAGCTGATGTGCCTCTGTCCAACAATAAAGGAAATAAAATACAGATTGCCTCTTAAACTTATACCTAAACTTATAGTACTCCTGAATGGAATTCTATTTAGTCATTTACTATCATGATTATCAACAGGCTCTAACTATGTGTTTTGCACTGAAATAAAAAATAAATATTGAAAGTGCTACATTATTAATACCTGTCACTTTTAGGCTACAGGTAAAAAACAAGGCCAGAATATTTATGTGGGTGAAACGACTTAAAATACTGCTCACATGCACAATAGCAGCTCATTATGTAGTGCAGCCTGCAGACTGAAAAACAGCAACTGTGCACAAAAATGCCCCTTTGAAAACCAAATGGATTAGAATATCTTTGCTTCTAAAAGGCAATAAAGGCAATATTCACTATTATTTTGCACAAGCTTTAGTTAGATGGGTTAACGTGCTTGGTCTTCTTTGAACACGTGAAAACAGTTATTTTCTGGTAGGGATGATTTAATCTTTTAGTAAAAATGTATTTATTTTTTTATAACTTTAAGCAACTAACGAGACTAAACATTTAAGAAAATATTGTCACTGCAAAATCCCAAGATTGTTTCATTTACACTTAAAGATGAAGGATGAAATTCAGCTACTGGGAAGACCTAAAATACCAGTTGATTTCAAGTGAGGCTCAAATCAGGACTAAACTCATCCCCGTATAACAGTTAGCCATTATTCTGGCACTCTGCAGAGAGAAAATCGTAACTTTTGTGAACTCATTAAAGTTTCAACCACCATGACTCAGATTTCATTGATTTCACTGAAAGTGGCTGGCTAGGTGCAAAAATGGATCACTGTTCCTTAAGTTTACATGTGTTTCTGTTAAAAGCTTTGAAACATCTACCTCTTTATCTGTAGACCAGCATGGGAAAATTTCCTCCTGAGTAACATCTTTTCCCATTTGTGAACTGACACATTTAGTAATTCTCTGTGCCTTCTTTCCCTGTTTGTTCTTAATTTTCTAATGCCCTGGAAAATAAGGAAACTCACATCCTCAAGCTTCTTTCTCGTGAATAATTCTGTACTCTAGCTCAATACAAGGTATTTTACTGGCTTCCCTCAAAGAAAAATGAACACTTTCTAATCACTTCCATTTAAATGCTGTTATTTTCATGCAGAACTTTTCCTCAGTAAGAGGAACTGCAGATGTAGTGGCTTGTAGTTGTCATTACTGTGTCATAGACATATGATTGGATTGCACTTTTCAGAAGGCAAATGTAAACTTATCTTTACTTATTTTGAAAACCATAAATGAACTTTACCATTATATAAAATCTCTTCAACAGAGGTTTATTTTCTTTTGTTTCTCCTAGCCACAATAATATTGTATTTCCTTGTTTCCCGTTGCTGCTGTGAGACTCTCTTTCACGTTTAATTACTTTAAAATCTCTTCATTTATCTTTGGAATGGTATTCAGGGGCATGCTGGATTTACAATAAATCATTCTTATTCTCCCCCATATATAGATTGCTAATGGATATGTATATATTTGGCTTTTAGTCTTCTGTTCAGGACTCTTCTGGCCAGTATCACCAAAATCTTTAGTCAAAATATTGTACAGCACAAGAAGCATAAAGCATGTTTAGTTTTCACATCCGTAGCAATGTATTACCGGGGAATAAAAGAAAATGGAAGGAGATTTACAATCTTGTGCTTTTATTGCATGACAGAAGTCCCCAGGACAGATGAGAGACTGGAAAATGTAAGCCTGTTTTCTATTTTTGATGGAAACATATACAGAGAGATTTCCTTGGTCTGTCAAGGGAATGATACACAGTTAGAATGTGAACTTCTCCACACTATACCAAAATAAACTTCGTTTTTAAATAATAAGTAGGATTCTACACCTTTTCTTATGTTTATGAATGTACTTGTTAGTTATGAAACAAGGGCATAGCAAAACCTCAATAACCTTTTATCAGCTTTACTGTAATAATTTTTTCTAGGTGTATTTAAAATTGCAAGAAATACCAATCAAAAATGAAACAGACTGTGGAAAACCATTTTGTAGGAAGTGTAAGTAATTTGGAGCTGGGACTAATTCAAAGAAATATGGTTCATCTTGTAAATAAATTATTTTTTCTTTCTTATATATGCAAAAATATGCTACCTTATCTATTCTAACATATCTTCTGGACTTCCACAAGCAGAAAGAAAGTTGGAAGCTTCTCAGAAAAGTAAATAGAGATTCATATCTTTATCTCAAGCTGTTTCATTGTGCTATCTCAATTTAATTGAGTTTCTTGTTAAAAATTTCAAAAAGAAAGTCTGCCCCATATAGCATTCAGCAAGCATATCCAGAATCAAGGTAACAACACAAACGTTAGTTAGAAAATGCTAGACATACACAACATCTTCAATCTTCTTGTCTCTTAGTGTAACCACAACTGATCGGACAATCTGAATAGAGTTCCTTGAATGACATTAAATCTGTGGAGGGTCAATTCAAAACGGCTCTCAGAATTCTCACAGATCTCAGCTCCACTCAGTTTATGAAGCACACAGTTTCAGAATATAACTAATTGCACAAACAACCTACTTGACTTACTTAATGCTGTAGCAAAGTTTAAGACAAAAAATTAGAAAAGCTCTAAGCTAACATAGCCTGGAATATTCACGTATTATTTTGATGTGCAGCCATTCTCAAATCAAGCACCCAGACTAAAAATCTAGGATTGTAACTACTATCTCAATCTAATTTCTGAGATAACTTAAATAGAACAAAAAAAAAAAACAAAAAAAAAAGGAAAGAAAAAGCAGACTGAAAAATTTGCATATGTATGAGTCCATCCCAATACCCAAAAGCCATAGGAACAAATTACAAGTTCTTGAGAACTTGAGCAACTGCAAAGTTCACTGCCATTTAGATCCCAGGTGCTAATTAAGTAATTAAGGCTTTCAAGTAGATCAAGCCAATCAGAGAAGGATCTCAATAAGAGACTTCCAGATGCAGTTATAATGTCAGAAGCAGAATTGGAGCCCCTTTATCAATTAAGAGGAAGCTGATGAGGTAAGCAAGCACATAGTTTGGTGAAGACTTCTTAATGGTTGTAAGGACTGGTGTAGGTGTCCTTGTCTTGCATTCATAGGTAACGCTAAGAAGAGAGGCTGACTTGCTCCAGTGTATTTAAAAACCAGTATGACAAGTCTCCTTTTCATGATAGAACAAAGCTATGAAAGTAGAATTATAAAAGGAAGGCAAGGGCTACTGAGGTTGTTGTTTCAATTACCATGTGCATAATTACCTTCTTTCTGGGTAAGTGATATAGATATGTGTGTGTATAGGTCAATTAAACTCAAAGCATTCAAGAAGAATTTTAGTCCTCTAAGCATGATTGGGTGTCCTAAGAGACCTGAGGGGAAAGAAATTTTTTTCTTACTAAAAAGCACTTCTATACCTCTGAGGATGTTAAAAGCAGAAACCTCTAATTATTACGGGTATAGCTCTGATAGAGGAAGCTATAGAATCACGTACAGAAATAGCTGATCTTGTGACCTTAGTGAACGCAAAGAACAATTTAACAGCAAAATGCATAAGTATAGAATAGTTTGGGTTGGAAGAGACCTTTAAGACCAACCATTAACCTAACACTACCAAATCCACCACTAAACCATGTCGCTCAATGCTACATCTACATGTCTTTTAAATACTTCCAGGGATGGTGACTCAAACACTTCATTGAGATAACATTGTTACCATGTAGATAACAATGATGTACTGAACCATAGCAGCAGAATTTCAGAATGAAAATTATGATTTATAGGAGAAAAGCTGAGGGTGAGTGCTTTCTTTGAAATTATTCCAGTACCCACCCAGTCCGCAAATTTTCTTCTCATGTATTCCACTACAGCTGTAGTGTTACTGGCTTTTTCTTGTTTAATAAAATTAGGTTTTGACATGTCTCCAGCTATGTCTCTGCTGATTAGTGCATTGCTCTTACTTTACAGCAGTTACTCTTTACATCGCATCTCAATTCATGACCCGCACATAAGCAAGGCATCTGCAAAGATCATACTTTCAGCTATGTCCTGACTATAGATCCAGAGTTCACTTCCTTTTTCTGGAACTCTGATATTCAGACAAGTTTCTGTGATGTTCATGGAAACCCAAAGGCTTCAAGGGAGGCCTGGACCACGACTGTGGTTCCTTAACCAGGGACGGATGCTATTGGGGTGTGTTCTGGTTGACCTGAAACTTTTAACATATGGATGACTTAATACAATAAAGGACTCCTCAGGTTTTATAGTTCTTGCTGTTTCAGTCCGAAACAAAACCCCATAACCTATTGGTATGTTTCTGCTTTAGAAGGATTTTCTTTTATAGAGTTTGAGCTGAGTTTCAGGAAGTGTCTCACACTTTCACAATCAGTGCCGCATTGCTCAGGAGCATTCCTGGATTGCACTGTAATGCTTCTGCAGGTGTATGTGATAAATGATTTTATATGGACAAACAGAAACTGTTAGATCCACCATAGCATGAATGATTAGTCGGAACTGTAAGAGAAATAAACAGTTGTAAAAAATATACAGGGTCAGTTTACAAGGCACTAATCACCATATAATGAGTTTCAATTTGAACAGGACTCTGCCTTGTTAGAACTTATAAGTTGAGGATTTTCTGATATTTAAATTAAATTACAATAGCTGCAAGCAGTGTGTGGGGCTACTAAAGCTATTCAGTTGCAAAGCCAGGGGATTTGATAATGTATACAGTTTTTCCCTTGAGGTCAAAAATGTAATTATGAAAAAGTTCTGAACTGAAAAATAGTCTTGTCATCTGTTTTCATGAGAGATAAAAGATCACTTTAAGGTGAAGAGGTTACAGATAAGAAAGAAAATTAAATTTAAAAAGCCCAACATGACCAACAGTAGAGCTGCTGAAGAATAGTAAGAACAAAATTAAATATTATAATTAGAAGGGGAAATCATTCTACCTTTACTAGACATATGCTATTAAAATATTTAATTCATCTCCTGATTAATTCACTGGATGATGCGAAGATTATTATAGAGGTGATAAATCAGTAGATTAATATGTATTCAGCAGGGATATATGAGGCAGGACTGAATGAAACTCCCTAGTTCAATAGGAGACCAGTAAGCCCCTTGTCACTATATTTGGTCTAGAGCAATGTACCTTCTTTTCACATGTGGTTCTAAATTATAATACTGTCTTAATAACTCAAGATGAGAGGAGTATAGTGATTGGAAATAGGCTTCTGGTGCAAGCGGTTTTAGCTATTATTCTAAATATTTCTTCCTAATTTTTCTGAAGAATTTTTTAGGTATACCTTGGTAAATTATTCTTCTTTATTCTCTAATTAAAGGTGACACTGTCCCTAACCTTTCTCGGCACATCACATTCCCTTATAGCCAGAGAAAACTATATCCTTCAGATTTGTGACATATTTGTCTTATTCCACTCATTCCATTCAGCTGTATTAAGTGGCCTCAAACTTTGGAGTTGTAGTTCGTTGCAAAGTTTTCTATGACAAATCTCTCTTAGAGGAACCTGAGAAAAAAAATCAGTATTCACATAATATCTGTAGCATTCTTCATTTTTTAAATTAGGAAGATTTGCAAATTGGAACCTTTAGGATGACTAAGGGTATGTGGAACAGCTGGGATGCGGGGGAAAAAAACCCAACATTTAGACGTAGAAAAGAGATTTTCTTTTTTTTTTTTTTGTTTTTAAGAAAATAATTCCAAAGATAACAAATAACCATGTAGTGAAGAAATGCAGACTGGAATACTCAAATTCAAGCTGTGTCCGAACAGGAACATTTTTTCTTATCCTTAAGAATGTTCCCTGATATATTTTGATGCAATTATATTTTAAAGCAGAACAGAGAAAATTTTTCTTTCAGTGCCTCTACTTGCCTCATTAAGTAACATAAGAGTCTATATCACGTGGCCAGAATCAGGCACGTGGTCATGATGCTCCCTACACTGAAATGAAAATGCTACTTTTAAGTTCAGTAAATTACAAAATGGTACTACTCGGGGAGAAAAGTAAGAAAAATTGTTTATCAAGTAGGCACAGACTCTCCTTAGTTACTAAACAAATTGCACAGATATTGCCAGTCTCTAATTGTTTTGGCATGACCTGGAGAAGACCCGAACATGTAACTAAGCCATTTTACTCACTGTTTAACTATAATTTGAGTTAACGTAAGAAAAGCACTTTAAATTAAAGTAGCGTAGTAATGCATTATGTCTGGCCACACCTTGAAGGATGCATGTAATTACAGTGAATCAGAGAAGGATTAACATCTAGTGGACTTTTGTTGTAGCTGTCAGTTTTGATTGAGTCTACACTGGTGAGTAATCTAAGATGAGCCAATGCACCATTTCAAAAATGCCATTTGTGATCTATACTCTGGATTGCAATTCCTGTACTAACTGTTCAGGAGAGAAATTAAGTCAAATTTGAAGTTTGGCTGTCTGGAAGTAGGGCAGAGAAACAATCCCCAATAAATCTGACCAAATCAAAACCACAGATGATGCAGCCCCATATTTCAGGGGAAGGTCAGTCTACCAAGTTGCATGCTTGACATATACTAAACAAAAAGATTCTTCGTGTACTTCTAGGTAGTGCCATGATCCCTGCCT
Source organism: Pluvialis apricaria (assembly GCA_017639485.1). Taxonomy (NCBI): domain Eukaryota; kingdom Metazoa; phylum Chordata; class Aves; order Charadriiformes; family Charadriidae; genus Pluvialis; species Pluvialis apricaria. The sequence goes on from CM030010.1 coordinate 7,874,074, forward strand.
CACAGTCATCACTTCAGATTATTTTCTACTCCAAGAGTAGAATAATAAGAAGGTAAAAAATGTGCAGAAACAAATTTGGTAAAGGGAAGATGAGAATAAGAAGATATCGGAAGTCAATGTCCAGGAATGGATGAAGGGAAGAGAGATAAAAAGTCAGATTAAAAGACATTATTGGCTTTTAACATGGTTACCCAAAAGCCAGTATGATAAGTCCTTGCTAATGTTCCTTCAGAGTTTATCAAATTATTTCCTTTGGCTGAAATGAGAGGGGGAGGAGAAGGAATAGGCCCGAGACAAATGACAGAGGATCTAGGGGTTTTCTATGTTAAACTACTTAACGAACTGGCAGCAAAATCACGGTTCCACTAGTAATTGTTTTAAACACTACTATTCAAACAATAGTGGTATGATGCAATGAGTGCTGAGTTTATTTGGGGGGTATACAAAACAATGAAAATGTATCCCTGTATTTACCAGGGATAATTCATAGCAGACTAGCACCCTGATTGTTTCTTTTTGTGGAAAAAAATCTAATTTGTTACATTTTATTGGTCTAAAACTGTATTTTATCTGAATCTCAAACATTGCATGCTGGGAAGTTTGGAAATTAGATTGGAGATAATGAGGTTCAGCTGAGACTTTGAAGAGAGGAGACAGAAGTCAGCTGGTTATATTGAAAGCTGAGTAATGTGTAAAGAGAAATTAGCAGACCATTTCCTTAATGATCTGGTGTAGGATGATTGCAATTGAACAGATTCATTAGCAAAGTTGGTAAAAGTAGGAAAAGTATGTTAACTAATTTTACCATTGACACAAAGTTGGAAGACATCATTAGCACTGAAGATTTAGAGTATTTCACAGGAAGATGAGGATGACTAAGGAATAAAGAAATAGGAATGGGATTGAAATGATCATATCAAAGTCAACATCTGAGCTGACGGTAACAGATGAGCCACTCTTTATTAGCAGCTCCAGCCTAGTATTGGCTTTGAGTTCACCAACTAGGACAGAAGAAGGAATTTGCTATTAACCACTGAGTAATTATGAGACAGCAATGCAACAAGACTCTGAAGATTGCAGCTCCCTCTCAAAATACTTCATGGGATCCCTTTTCAGTTGAGATAGGGGCAGCATCAACAGTCTTATAGATGGCTCTAGACTTTCTATTATACCGTCCATAATTCTGCAGAGGAAAGGAGAGAGAAAAAAAATAGTATTCTTAGTCTCCACTACAAAAGGAGTCAAAGACTTGGCTTTTTAAGCCAAGAAAACAAAAACCTGAAAGGACAGGAAAAATAAGTTCTGCACTGTAAATCACAATCATTCACTGAATTCCAAAGACAGAATATTCTGATATTTCAGGCCATTGACATTGGCTGTAGTAAAAACATAAAATGGTATGACATTATGCCATACATAATTCTGCATTTTGATCGAGTATATATGCCACTTCTCTTTGCTTGCAGCTCCACAGAGGTTTTTAATTCATCAGGGAGAAGAGGGGCATAGAAGAACTACTTTAACTAAATTCTGGCACAAGAATAAGTACATGTAAACTGACCATAAATAAAGTGATTCTTGAAAATTAGAAGGAGGTTTTTAATCACCAAAGGTCTGATTCTGTAACAGTGTATAAATGGCCACACTGATGCAGAAAACCTCTATCACTGAAAGGTAGAACTTTAAAAAGATTGTACAGTGCACTTGCGTGTTGTATCAGGGATTAAACTAGATAAACTTCCTAGTTTTGTACTCTTATGAATACTTACGTACAGCTGGAATGACTTCAACGAATTTTCTGTTTTCCTCAACACACTCACTGAACTGAGATCTTAAGGATTTGAAGGATGCGCATAATCATATACAGTCTGGTGCCTTGTGGAACGTGGTACTACAAAAGTGGTGTCACACTGATCATGTACTGTTTCCAGTGCTGATTTCATGCTCGTCTCCTTTCCACTGAAATGGGACACCGGAGTTGTAGGCATACAGCATACATACTTGATCGCAATCCCAAATACTAATGAGGTCAGAACTACACGTTGCTATCTGCAGTTTACCCAGTATCTGAGGCACTGATGTTTTTCCTTTTTCATTTCTGTGACAATGTCTGTAAAAGGAATAGAAAATGGCACAGAGTAAAGCTGTTGAAAGAGAGTTTTAATAAATATAGAAGATAGTCTGGTGATAGCTTTTGATTAGAGATTTGCTAAAAATTAAAGGGGTCATCAGTATTGCATTTGTCACTTAATTGAGATGTCACTGTACTAGCTATATTTCTTTTGCCAATATTATTAAAATCAATTCTGCAAATGAAAAGAGTTAGGCTGGAAAAAGGCCTTTTCTATTCTTATTGTCTATAGTACAGTCACGATGACTTTCATCCTCTTGACAGACTATCCTTAGCAGTTTTCCTAATGTGTAAGTCTAGGGTTATAAGTGCCTGAGAAATAAAGAAAACAAAATAGCTATTTTTCTTGCACAATATCTAGATTTTTTTTTTTTAATGGAAAAAAATTGTTTTAGCTTTTTTTTTTCTATATGTATAATAACAAAATTTTATGTAGTCTGAATCATGACATCCTTAGTAGAGTACTTCCAAAGCAGAAATGGAAACACAAGAAGGAATGTGATCCTGTCCCTCTACTCTGTTCTAGTGAGACCCCACCTGCAGTATTGTGTCCAGCTCTGGGCCCCCTGACATAAGAAGGACATGGACCTGTAGGAGCAGGTGCGGAAGAGGCCACAAAGATGATCAGAGGGCTGGAGCACCTCTCCTGTGAAGACAGGCTGGGAGAGTTGGGGTTGTTCAGCCTGGAGAAGAGAAGGCTCCAGGGAGACCTTATAGCCCCTTCCAGTAGCAAAAGAGGGTCTTACAGGAAAGATGGGGAGGGACTCTTTATCAGGGAGTGTAGTGATAGAACCAGGGGTAATGGTTTTAAACTGGAAGAGGGGAGATTTAGATTAGATATTAGGAAGAAATTCTTGACTGTGAGGGTGGTGGGGCACTGGCCCAGGTTGCCCTGAGAAGTTGTGGCTGCCCCATCCCTGGAGGTGTTCAAGGCCAGGTTGGATGGGGCTTTGAGCAACCTGGTCTAGTGGGAGCTGTCACTACCCATGGCAGGGGGGTTGGAACTAGATGATCTTTAATGTCCTTTCCAACTCTAACCATTCTATGATTCTATGATAAGGTTTAGCCATGCAAAATTTTTGCAGAGTTCAGCAGGATTCGTCTTCTTTCTTCTGTAGGAATGAGATTAAGCCCCAGAAATGGTGCATACACATATCCATGTTGTGGAGAAACTCCAAAATCCAGACCAACTCAGTCAGATAGTTTAGTTTTCCAGAGTGCCCTTCTCTGTTCCCCTTTTCTCAGTTTTTCAGTAGTTTCTGGAATGAGGACAGAGGAATTTTTAATTCCACTACATAGAACTTAAAGCCATTTAGATACCTAATATTTGCATATGAATTACTTACAGATTCTCTTATAAATCTTGCTTCTTGTTCTGGAAGGATAATTTTAGTCCAGAGTTTCCATCTCCTTCTAAACCCTACTATTATAGCTTGATTCTTCTTTTCAGGGGTTTTCTGAAAGCAAAAGTCACATTAAGAATGTATGTTGTGCAAAAATGTAGGAATCCTATTAGTATTAGTACTTTCAAAGCTAGGGAAGTCTTGCATCACCTTTCTCTGCAAATTCTGAAGATCAAAAACCACGTGGAAGATTGTGGAAAGCAAATGACAGGTGAGCAGATGAAAGCAGGATGGAGTTTTCTTCCTTTCTATGACTCCTGGACAAGTGTCTACTTAATTTTCTGCCTCTTCATGTAGAAGCCTAATATATCCCATAGGAACATATGAGTTTTATGAATCACGAGAAGGTGTTTTTTAAAGATGATTTTAGGTGCATGTTTACATATATAGACTTTTCAGCAACAACACTGAATGCTAGTAGTTTTTGCAGTTTAAATTGAACAAACTGGGGAAAGCAGAGTGATAATAATGTAATGCAATTGCATGTTAACTATCACACAATTGTGTGCAACAGTATAGATTTTCAAATAGCACTGAACATATAATGATCCTCTTCAAAAAACACTCCTCTGTTAGGGTACAGAGCAGATGCCAGATTGAGCACTGAAGCAAAAAGAAAAAAAAATAAAATCCATTGATTACTGCAAGTGATCCTGACGTCGTTTTATACACAGAGCTCTCCATGGCTTTATAATAGTTCTTATCCACATTTGCTGGATTGCCAAACTTGGCACTGAGCCCCATATCTGCAGATCCCAGAACATTAAATATTTAGGTTAAAGCAAGTAAAGGAAAAAAAAAAAAAAAAGCTAGTCAAACAAATCTTGCATTCACTTGGATGAATACACTGACCACTTGTCAGTATAGTAAACACATTGTGTTCAGCGGCATCGTGGAATTATAGTAGCATTTTACTGATGCCTTTAACTGGTCTTTGCTCAGTGACAGAAAGACACCTGAACAAACATTTTTGCCAGCTGTAGTATTACATGAGAGATAAGGCAAAATAAGATAGCTATTCGCTTACAGATAAGGGATTTTTAAAAAGAGACAAGATAATAACTGCGGGTGTGATTTGGTAAGAAAACGTAGTGAAGAATTCTGTGTTTGGGGAAAATCTATAAAAACACTGAGGAAAACTGTATTTGGGGCAACTAAGGGTGTAAGCTTCAGAAGAACACACAGTGGTGCACAGGGGCTGTGGGATCTCTTCTAACCTGTGCTTATGACAGTCAGTGCTGTAAGGGAGAACCCTTGCGATCCCATAAATACCATTTCCCAGAAGGATCCTGACAAAAATAGGACGCTGCTTGGTTGAACGGGCAGATGATGTAGCCATAAAATGCGTTAATAAGTAAGCAGCAATTTTTCAGCATTCTGCTAGGGTGCCAAGATGTCTAAGGGTAAATTTTTATGGGATTACAGATCCAGAACATTTGAGAAGGGCCCTGAAAAATATCTTGTGGTGATTCTTTAAGAAAACATGAAGCTGGTAAAGAGTTAATATGTAAGTGGAAATAATACATGACACTGTCTTTTTGTACTATGTTTTCAGTCTTAAAGGTATTGTGCAAAGTTAAATGACTTCAGTTGTGTAATAAAATAAAGATATCTTATTGAATCGTTTAGAGAAGAGGAGCTCAGTTTTGCAACGATATCGAGTTCTTATCAGGGAAGTAGACACAAATAACTTGAATTGCAATATTGCAGTATCACATGTTGTGAGATTACTTATGCCGGGCTTATTAACGAGAGTCTTAGTTCGTCCTTCTTAAAATTTGCGAATTAAAAGATTGATTTTCTTTCCATCTAAAATCCCCCCAAAACTTAAGAACAGTAGTAAAAACAAATCTCAGGTGATGATTAAGCTGGTTCTATTTTCTGATATGTACAGGATTTCTTGTGCTTCAGAAAGGACTGCTGCAGTGTAAAATGTACTTTTTGACCCTTAAAATACCCATGGGACTTGATTACTTTTAAAAAGTAACAGGAATGCACTGAGAAGCAGATGAAAAGTGTATGTGTGGAGAGAGGGAAAGAAACCTAACATATATGGAAGTGCAAAAGGAATCCTTATACACCACTTCTGGGTATCGTGATGAAATACCCTGTACAGAGGCCTTGCGATTAGCCAGGATCAAGCTGGCTGAAGCAGCAAAGAAGAATACCAATGTATGTGTGATACTGTGTCTAAGTAAATTAGTCTCACTGAAAGCATGTTTATTAGTTCAGTTTTGCATAGTGTAACTCACCTGACAACAGAGTGTTCCCAGTTCAGGCCAGTACCTCTGCACAGCGCCGCACGCAACCGTGGGAAGACGGCAGAGCCATGGATGGTGGGCCGAATGCCTCTGCACCACTTCTACTGTACAAAACACTTGCGTAGCCCATGGTGTTGTTTACATCAGTGGCACTCCTTTGATGTTAAATGCAAGTAAATTGCGGAAAGATGCAGGGGAATGACATCATAGGTATCTAGAAAGAGGTTGTTTCTATTGGAAGCAAAATGGTGGAACTGGGGACAAGACAATAAAATGGGACTGAAAAATAGAGTGTAATTGAAGGAGATTTTGGGGCGGGGGGCCGGAGTAGGTTTGATAAGATGAAAATGTTCACAACCTAATTTTGATTTCATTGAACTGTTTTTCTTCCCCCAGAAATCGCAACGTGAAAAAGAAATAATTTAAAGTTGAATGTTCCAGAATTGTATTTGAAATCACTTTTATGAAATTTCCCTTAGCACAGAGAAAGTTCAAAATTCAGCAATATAATAATTAGATTAATTGAAAATATAGAAAAAAATCACTTTCAGTTCTACATAAGTGTGGTTTCTGGTAACATCAGTAAACCTACTATTTGTTTAGCTCTACTTAAGATTCATTTCTGTGAGCTAAAGGCAAATCAATTAGTCTTTTTCATTGGCAACTGCACATTAGGAATATTACATCAGATTTCTACAAGGTTATTCTGAACGTGGACATTAGTGAATGCTTGGCAATGGTAGCAAGGTATGAGAAACTGTGAATCACCTGGGAGTAACCCAATCTAAAGATGGCATTCTGTGTGATAATATAAAGAAGACAATTAAGTTTTCAACATTCATAAATGTAATCATGCTGATCTTTTATGTTCTATTTAGATTGCCAATTATTTGAGAGATATTTTCATTCCTCTAAATATTGTAAATCATGATAAATTGCTTCTTATGGGAAACAAAATAATCCTTTGAAAGAAGATATTAGGCAGCCCAACCAATAACATGACATGTAGCAAACTGCTACTGGATCATATATTGGCAATAATGCAAAATTAACTCATGGGATAAGACCCCGAGTACTTCTGGAAGCACTGTGATTTAGCATTTGACAGGCACGTTTGCTGTTGCTATTTGCTGACTTTGGCAATGCTTTTACGACATGTCACGCCAATAAAGCTACAATGCTAATAAACTTGTCTGAACATGAAAACATATATCACTTTGTATACTATTACACTAATTTACGATGACCTTTTTTTTTATTTGCTTTCTGCGGAGTGAAGAGAGAACAACATCTTCAGCCACTAGCCCTAGCTGGCTGCCCATGACAACTCACGAGTGATTGCTGGACAAACCTATAGCCGTCAGTCAAGTGGTAGTGTGTCAGCTGGGAGAACAGCGTTCATTTTGCATTAAATACTCACTTTCTCTTTGCTATTCTTTTCTTCCGTTCCCCTCCTTATTGCAGTTATCTCAAGAGTGGATCACCATTCAAAACCGCTACCCTGCCTTATCTGTTTTCTAGACAGGAAATCCAGATTTCATAGGCCTGATACTGCTTTTATGAGTCTAGAGATTGCCTTATCAAACTTCATGAGTAGTAAGTCAATAAATAGAAGAGGTCAGTAAATATACCTATGACCTTCATTGACACATTTTTCTTGCTTACTAAAATCTAATACTGAAACCACAGATATTGTTGGGGCTCACAAAATGTGTACTCACCTCTGCGCTTCCGTTATATACTTGCTAATAGTCTTTAACCATACTATATAGCCTTAATTAAATCTCGATGGTTTTAAAGTTCCCAGTGGCACAATCTAACCTTTTTATTGCCTCTTCTGCTTAATTTAGGGGTAGTTTCTGTCCTTAAATTGGTTTCAGAATGATGAAATAGTGCAAAATGGCCTGTACTTGGAAAGAAAAAAAAAATCTTCCCAATAAACTGCAGGTTTATGCTCATTTTTTCTAACCTTAAATGTTCTCATTATGAACAAAATGACACAAGAAGACACATGAATGTGTAAAAATATGGATTGTATCATAGTATGCAAGTCTCCTTTTTACTTTAATTTTGTTATAATGTCTGAAAAAGTTCCATTTATTAAACTTGAGCCTGTTCTTGCTATATTCAATGTTAGTTCATTAATATCGTGTTTGCATATAGTCACTGCCTCTTTGGAAACCTGTGTGTAAGTGTGTAAGAAAAAAATTGCATTACTTGAAAGTAAAACAAGAAAACTACTGTTGCCAAAGGGTCCATAGGTATGAGTCATGCAAGCAGCCCTAAAGCTCTGTTGCCTGCAAGGGTAAGAATCTCTGAACTAGCCTGATTGGAATGAATGGTGCTTGTGTAAGTTCAATGATACATGTAGATTTTGTCTTCTAATCAATAAGACTTAGTGGCCATGAAACACAATGTTACTAATCATCATTAATGATATAAATTCTGACCGTAGCTAGCGAGAAGAGAGTGACACCCAGGCACTCTGAAGAGGTTAATTTGGTGTCCATGTATCAACTCCTTAAGAGGTAGTATGATTCAGCCGCAGTGGTCAGTGAGTTCATAGTAAGGAGCACTGAGGCAATAAAGTCCTAGTGATCATGGGAATTGTGAAGCTGACAGTTACTCCAGAATGGTTTGCATATCTGTTTTACCCATTCCCAGAAAAAAAAAGCAAACCCAAACCAAAAACAAACCACAAAACCCATGTCTCAGTAACATGATATGACTCAAATAGGAAAAAATATCCACCTCAGAAGTAACAATATGCCATAGGAAAAGAACTCCAATATCATTCCCTTGTTACTGATCTCTTTACCCAATAAAACCAGGAAAAGAATAAAGGTTTCTTTATGACCCAGAAGAAAACAAATGCTATTATAGTTAAGAACTGCAGTTAGTCATACTATCTTTGGATGATGTCTCTGACTTTCAATAAGATGTGCTTGGGTGTTCACACCAACTCTTTTTGCGTAGAACAGAATTAGAATACACTGTCATGATGAACTGACGATATTAGAGACTAGCAAGAGCATTGACTGAAGAATAATAAACAAAATTCCAGAAAGGGTTCCAAAGGACACAGATATGTACAGCTGTAACGTTAAACCTGGCTATCTCTTTCACTGCTACCACATGCCACAGGTGTGGAATAGGTAAAATTATGTAGTGAGGGAGTGATGACAGGTCTGTATCCATACATCATTCCTATTGAATTGCATATGTGCACCTTTTATTTATTTAGGTATTTTTGTTATTACTCTTGGATGTGTTTCAGCAAGTTAGAATTTCTAATTGACTTAATGGAAACATTCTGAAAAAAAAATCTTTTCTGAGAACATTTTGCTCATGCATTAGACATTTGCCTGTTTTTCTTCTTATTAGGAGTATTTGCACGAAAAACAGAGAACACAGAGGTTCATTCGGTTCCAAGATCCATTTCCCACCTGAAGTCAGAATCAATTCCATATTAACTAATTGAACTTCAATGGATTCTAAGTAGATTTTATAATTGCAGAAATACTCTGCTTAATGCAGGAGAGAAGAAGGTGAAACTGGCTTGAAGCCCGTTCAGCAATCTCCTTCTCATAGGCTAAATCCCAGCACAAGTTAAAATAGCCTCAGGCTTTTCTGTAACTTGCACCAGATGGTAGAACCCCTTAGAGGCAATTACATTGGCAGGGATGACTGGAGCATGGTATGCGCCGCATATAGTCCTTCCTGCCCCAGTACATTTCCAATAAGCATTTCCTTAGCCAGGTTGCTGCAATGACAGCTTTACACTGCTCAGAGATTTCTCCCATGTGGGATAAATCCCCAGTTAGTCAGAACAGGTTTAATTCTGCTTAGAACTGCTAAAGCAATACACGGCCAACTTGGCTCACACTAACAATTGGCCCCGTAGCCATAGCTAATGAATAACCAACAGTCCAGTTCTGTATGACATCAGTTCTGTGGGTTTTTTTGGTGCTTGTTTTGTTTTGTTTTGTTTTTTTAATTATTCTATTTCTTCTCCATCCTTGTAACAGTTCTTACCTACAGTTTATCTGTATGGAAAAATGATTTCTGGTACATATCCTAAATTGCTTTTCCTTTAATTGCCGTTCACACCCACTTGTCAAATTAGTACAGTTATGCTGGAAAAAAACAAGTCCCCCTCCTGAAACTTCAGGTTAGCATTCAAGACAGTGTTTCAACAGCCTGCATTCTCAGGCCTCATGGATCTAAGCTCTCAGCCTGTCCTCATAGCTCATAACCTTTAATCCCGACATCAATCTCAGCATTCAGTTCAATTACTATAGTGCTGTGTTCTGAAAACTGGCAGAGGCTCAAGGAAGTTTGTGAAAACTTGCAAGTTTCTCATTCATTTTCATCAGAAAACTGGTAAAACATGAATTTCCTTAAGATGTTCTCCAGAATTCCGTCTACTCATCAGTGAGGTATTGAATAGCATCTTTAGTCGGAGTGGCTGAAAAATCACAGAAAAATGCTCTGATTATGTTACTGATTTCTACAGGTTGGCACAGGCCTCGCATGCGTTTTCCCATTCCTTTCAGGAGTGCTTGGTGAGTTTTTTTTACTTAATCACAGAATCATAGAATCATCTAGGTTGGAAGGGACCTTTAAGATCATCAAGTCTAACCATTAACCAGACTTTAATCTAGTGTCTGGTCTGAATGTATGGATGCAACACTAAAAGTCTTAAAAAGTTGCTCACCAGAGTCTCCATTTTGGGTATTGAAGGTTCACAGTGTGTTTCTAAATCAGAAGACTGTACCGCAATAGTTATTTCTACACAGTGGCCTTCTCAGAAAACACAAAATGTAAGCTGAGGAGATTTTATGGGGTATAGATTCTGGTGTCTGAGAACAATACCTATTTTAATTATATCTTTATATCTGAGTTGAAAAAACTGAGGAAAGTTTGGCAGTATTTCCTTAAGATCTCATTTCCCCTGAGAATTTCTCCACAGCCACTGATAAAATATCCCTTCTCCCTAGGATCCAAATACGCTGTCCTGAGCTTTAGGGCCTAGAAGAGCAAAACCAGAAGGGTGATTCACAAAGTGAAAATCTAATCTGAACTGACATGAATGGGGTTAAAACCACACTTTTATGTTAGAAAGTAGTCCCCCCACTTACCAGCAACAGCAGGGAGACACGATGATAGGCAGTGTACACAGTTTGAGTGCTGGAGAAAGCGAGGTGCCACAGTTTCTGAAACAGAACCTATGCATCATCTTCATAAATGTCTTCAGAAGAATTAATTAATTGTCCAGACTGAAGGTATCAAATTGCTTTTTGTGACTGAGGTCTCTAAGAAGCTGGCAGAGAAAGCATACTTTCTGGAAAGGGGGGCCTTTTTTCCTCTGTCTGAGCGCAGCAAGGTACCTGGGTTTGGTCTTTGAAGACTTTTTTGCTTTGGTCCATTAAGTGATACAGCTTGGCATTGATCAGAGGCTTTATTTCCCTATACCTTTTCATAGCCTTATAGTATAATGCTACAGTATTTCGAGAAAACACATCAGACCACTTGCCTGTATTCCACTGATTCCTGGCGGCCCTGATACATTCTGTACAGCACAAAAATCAAGTCTTCACCTTCATTAACATCATGGGTCTCCACCTCATCATGAAACACTGATTTCCTCATTTCTTTATATTTGCTGTGTTATACACTCAGCAGTGACACACACTAGTGAAGCCGGTGTTGTTTCAGCTTTACTTTTGGATCAGACTAGCAGAGTTATGGTTTTCTGTCATTTGCAGATCAAGCAAAGGATACTAAAAATGTACAATTTTCCAGATACACAAGCTGAATATTTTTCTTCCAAAAATCTATTTTTTCAAGAAATAATGCCAACAGTTATTGTAAACACATACATCACTTACTGTTGTGGTTTACTTAGTTTCATGATAAAAATCTAAAAAAAACCCCAACCCTGCAGACAAGTAAACAATTTCAACTAGGACTTTCTAACTGAAAAGAGAAATTAAAAAAACAAGTTAATATTGTTAGTGTAATGTTTTCTGAATGGCAACAAATAAGTAAAGTAACCCATACATTTTCTTGAAAAACACACTCTAAAAAGGATATACAGACGTTACAACTTTTTTTCTTTTACTTTTTTCCTCTTTTTCTTTTTTCCTTTTTTTCTTTTTTCTTTTTTTTTTCTTTTTTTTTTCTGTTTTTTCCTCTCTGAAAGTTAAGATCTATGGGATCTTCTGTATCATTCTCAGTTTATTAGTCTATAACTTTATGATATTTTAGCAGCTTGGCAAACCGGAATGCAATAATGTTGTAAATTGTATTGACAGCCTTTTCATTCCTAAGCCTCATTTTTATTGTACCTGTATCTTATACAAATTGGCACACAAGATCTTAGTAGATTAGACAGCTGGATTGTTTGACAAACAAAAAATATTAATTGTCACTGTATTTTGATGAAGGTCAATCAATACCAGTTTACTAGAAAATTCCTGGTATGTACTTGTCAGATTTCAGACCTTTAATTCCCTTTTTAGATTTTTTTTTTTTTTTAATATTGAGGATTGATTTAAAAATAACTCAAAAGCAGGGTGTTTGTTACAAATTTGACACCCATTAGAAGCCTGTAGAGTGATTAATTCATCCTATACAGTGTTATATAAACATCTCAGTGATTAACTACCATCAACATTTTTCAGGGACCAAATAAATCCCTGTCATTAAACCATTAAATCATGATATTATAAGGGAGAGATGGTTTAGTGACATAACAGTGGGTCACTGGTAGTGAGCTGATGATCACTGTTAGGGAACCAACATATGCTATTTTATTATTCTCGAACAGTAATGAATTCACAGTCTGTGTTATTATTATAAATCTAAGCTCATTAAATATTTTAAATCAAAATATGACATTATCAGTCATAAATAAAAGCATTGTAGGTTTTATTTATTACATTACCTTCATCTCTTTTTTCAATCACTGCAAAAGGTGAAATCCTTAAAAACAGTGAACACCTAAATGTAGAGTTCTTCCTGTGCAAAGGTTGATAGGTTTTCATCTTGAGGGTTAGCAGGTGTCTTGCATTACTTTTTTTTCTTTTGAAAAACAATCTTGCATGATTGACACATCAATGACGAGCATTTCTTAGCTGTGAATTTTACTTTTCAATTACAAAAGAGTGGTAGTTCAAAGTCATAGAGAAAGGATACAGTAATATGACATAGGTGGAGTGGATACAGGGCAACTCGTGCAAGGTAATTGTGAATTTTTATTTCTGCAACAAACAATTTTTTGTCTGTTTGCAAGATCCATATGTAATCAATAAGTATTTACAAGTGTAGTAACACTTGTTGTAAATCTCCCCTTTACACTGTTCTGTCTCCTAGAGAACCCATTTATAAGAAAAACTGTTGAGAAAATACTCAGATATTTTATGTTGAAATTAAATGAACATTTTTACACTCTTACAAATATGTTCACTTACTGTTTGTTTTTTTTTCCTTGATATGTTTTAGAAACATAGGTTTTAAGACAAAATGAGCACAACTTATGTAAGTTAAAGGAATCTTAGACATGAAGAATAATAATTTCACAGTCTGCTGGAGCATTGGTCTTTTTCTTTTTTAAATTTTAAATTTAAGTGAAGAGTTTATCTGAGAAAGAAACTCCTTAGAGTGGACATGTACACTCTGACTGGAGACAAGGAAACTTGAATTACCTTTTATCTCTTTAGATTTAGCATGGGATGGACATTTTTCTGGGATACTAAAGTCTATCCACTTACCCACTGAGGAAGGGAAACATTTCCAGGGTGAAGTCACCAAGATAGTCAGCATTCCTTCCACTTCTGATAGAAAGCCAAAAGTCAGAGGGGATGGAAGGAGTGTAGGGAACTGCTGAACAACTGCCCTAGGACACAGCACATCAGAATACCTGATTTTTTGGATTTGTGTTCTTATTTTCTCTTTGTGGAGAGGCTTTTCTTTTTAGTCTCTTAGTCTTCTACTTAGTTCCTCCACAGTAAACATTCCCTTCTGGTTTCCTATGATCACCTTAATCTTTGCCTTCTCTCCTCATATCAATATTACAGCTTTTTATCCTTCACCTTCTTTTTCTTTTAAGCCGAAACCTTCGTCTTTATAAGATATACCCAGGACATAAAACTTGCACCACAGGCAGTCTTAGTCCCGGTTTACATTCTGACTCATCCCGACTTTCTGACTTCCTTTTCTCTCCTTTAAAGACCACTTTTCTCCTGTTATATAGTTTCTATAATGCTTATTTGTGCTTGAGATTCTCTAAAATATTTTTTTCCAATTCTGTCTTCCTGCTGAAAGGGACAAAGTTGAAGTGGATCAATGCTAAAGAGCTGTGATAGTATCTCAGCATTAATAGATACGCATTTTCTTTCTCAGCCATAGAGCAGTACTATAGAAATTTATTTTTGTTTTGTGCATAGCCCACTTAAATACCAAATTATGATATGAGCCACACAGCAAATTGTACTAGGAGGCATTTATCACACCTGCATTTAGAGACAACAGTGTGCGGTCAACAACAAACCAGGTTTCAAGTTTTAAATAAAGCTTAATTCCACCTAAAAGCACATTTTTTGCACTGTGGGTTTCAAAGACAATGTATATCTGGTGTTTTCTGTTCTGATTCTCAACTGATACGCTGCTTAGGATCAATATTTGCCTCATTAGTGGTAAGTTTAGAAACTGCGAGAACCTGGCCTTCTGTAGGTTCTTGCAGACCTATCAATTTGCTTCAGAAACCATGCATATCCTCCCCTATTCCAAAGCTATATTTCAAAAGCAAAGTGAGTTGTAAAGTTAAAGTGAACAAATGAGCAAGCAAGCAGGCAGTGGATGTTATCAAGGAAAAATGGCACAATGATCAGAGTGCAACACTACATACAAAAATTTACATTAATTTTCTTCAAAACCGATAAAGTGCATGTACAATATATTTATTTTTTTCTTTAACTGGTTGACTGCATTTACAAGTATTTCCTGCACCAATTACATGAATTGTTTGGCTATTATAAAAAATCCCATTTCTGGGGTGTAAAGTACCATGTGGAGGTGAAAAAAAAGGAAGTTTGCACCCATGTGCAGAGCTCGTGGATAAGAATCATCAGTTCCTACGCATAATGATTTATACTGGACAGTCAGGCAGTGAGAGAATACAGTCAGTGAGGAAGGATTTTTGAGATTAAGCCTTTCTGTAACCCCTTGCCCAACAGGCAGGAAAATGTTATCTAAAAACAATAACGAAAAAAGATTATTTAGAAAGCGTAACCATTTTGGCAGTGGAAATATTCAAACTTCATCTTATTAATGGGAATACATTAAGTTTGTTAATCTATGAGAACAAAACAGTTCAAAACTGGTTTACAATAACAAATTCTTGGAATAGTGACAGCCTGTTGGGGAATGCCTTCAGTTCCCTCAGTCTTTCCGTCTTCCTCTGCCAAAATTTCCCTGATTTAAGAATGTTAAAAATTCCAAATCCTTTTGATTTCTCTATATTTGTATATGTCTTCCTTCCTATTGAAATAGTTATATTGACTGACTTATCTGTTTAATTCATAAATTTTTTTGGTTGTCACATCATTTTTTCTACTAGGCTTCAGGAGAAAAAGTTCACACCCCAAGTAAATTTGCTTTGTCACTTACAGGCAAAAGATCTCGAAACTCTCTGCAGCCTCATTTTCTTACAAACTCATCCTTTCTCTTTGCATTTGTCTTTTTCTGGCGCACAAAGAAGGACGTAGGTGTGGCTGTGACTCCTTGAAATTGAGAGACCTGGAGTTAGGTGTCTACACACAGCTGGCTGTGCTTTCTCTGAACTCTCTTTGCAGTCATCCCAGAGCTACTCAATATATAGTCATCCTAGAACTATTCACTTCATCAGTGGAGCTTGGAAAGTGATTCAACCCACTCTCAAAAACATTTCAACTTCTACAATACAGTTCAGTTCTGTAGTGACATGCATCTTCTGTCACTCCAGCAACAGCTGGACATCAGTGAGGACAATCTGCATCAGGAAATGCTGGGAGTTTACATTGATGGAAATGCATTGAACCTCAGGTCAGCTTGCTCACCTATTATATCTCACTTATTGCTAACTTGCTCAACTAAAGGTGGAATAGGATGAAAGGAGACACTTCCTCTCCCAAGTAACACTTAATCCCAGCAAGATCTATAGTGCCATTAACTGCCAAAATCTGATGACTTTTAAGCTTGTATGTAGCTGATGCTAGGATGCAACAACAATAGAGGACAATCAGTTTATCACATAGAGAATTACATGCAATCCTACATGTACCACAGGATTGTTTACCCAGGGAGCACGTTTTGCATGGGTGCGTGTGGTTCAAGGGGCTCCTGGCACTGTAAAAAAGAGGTGCGAGTGTCCAAACTACGACAAGAGCAAAGGGAAACAGAGGTTCATGTCTGGGACCTACAGGGACACTGCAGATGCTGGATCACAGAAAGCCACCTGGTTCATAAGCTTTTGCTACATCACATCTATTGCCAATGGCAGGGAGAATACAGAGCTAGCCAGACTTTGGTTTGATGTGGATCTCTTATGTGTTTATGGTTATCCAAGATACCTGGACATACCTGCCAGTCTATAGGGGTTCCCATACATCTTGTAGATGTCCTGAAGATATTAGGGTTCTCATAGTGACACTACACCACCCAAGTAGTGAATTCAGACAACTGAATTTAGCCTTTGCTGGCTGAGTAGCTCTGTAGACTTCAGTGAATGTAATTAGCTATACAACCAGGACTCAACTGATTGCTTGAACAGAGGTGTCTAGTGCCATTTGAGATGCCCTAGACAATTCCAGTTGTTGTGTTTATGACATAGGTTTGATATCATGTCACATCTGACAGCTCTGTGTAAAGGTGTTAATACCCTGGTGCATCTCAAATGTCACAGGATGTTTAGTTATGAGCCAACCGAATCAAGACCTCACTGAGAATGATGAGATTTAAATAAGACAATGTAAATATGCACAGATGCTGAGAACTAGGTTTGCTTAAAAATGGATAGCTGCTGCCATTTCAGATGTATTTAGCAGATAGATTTAATAAATGACTTGTGCTCTTTACCAGTAGTTGGCGTTAGATGTGACACCCTAGAGCATCTCAGAAGGCACTAGAGGCCTGACTTCGTGGAACCTATGGAACTTTTGTACTATGTAGATAAAGACCTCCAGGTTTCTCCCACCCTAGGTATTCAAGTCTTCCTTATTTAGACAAATTTATTTTCTACTTATAAAACCCCTGAATTATTTTTAAGTTTTTAAGCCATAAATCCACTCCTATGTATAACAAATTTCAGTGGGGAAATACCTCCAGAAACATAATTATCTTTAAATTAAAATTTAAATTAAAAATGTAACCAACACCTACAGAAAGTCCCGACAGATGGTGTACATGTGTGTTTACATGTGTGTGTGAGAGGATTTTTTTAAGTTAGCGTATACACACACAGAGTAGACTTGAAACTTATTTTCAGAAAGGAGCAAAATGTGACATCTGAACAACTTACCTAGTGCTACAACTACGGGATCCTATTCTCCATCAGTTTCATAGGACACCATCATATTTATCCTGAATAAAATCTCTTCTGTAGCTACTATGCAGGATAAATAAGGGTTGTAAGTTCATATCCTTATTAAACTAGTCATTGCTAGTGATTTTGTTGCTGCTGTTTTTCTATTTGTCTCAACATTTATAATTTAAGTGTAAACAGAGACTTTGCGGGACATGATCTGACTATAATATTAGCATGAAAGAATATACTCGCAAGGGTGAGTTGTGAAAAGAATGGCAGAGGTTTCACCTCATTTTGGGGGGTGTGCATACATCCATTCTGAGGTCTGGAATCATTCCAGGAAGAAATAACATGGACTAAGGAACAAGAAGCTAAGTAGCGTCTCTTCAGAGAAGAAAGGGGATGGGGCAGGGAACATCCTGATCAAAACCCAAGCAAGTCAACAATGAAATTTGTTTGTGAAGAAACCCAAAACAAATATGATACTGGGTTGTTTCTGTTCAGCATTAGTGTGTCTTCATTTGATGCAAATATCTACATTTGGTCACTGTGTTTCAAGAAAGTGCAAAGAAAATGAAGATGCAAGAAGTGATCGGGGATAAGACATGGTTTAAAAGGAAAGACTGAAATAATTGGAATTATTTAGCCTGAATAAAAAGTGGGAAGGAAGAAGGGAGTAATGTCATAATGGCCTTCAGATAAATACATTTTTTTGCAAAAGTAAAAAGAGTAGTCTCATTTCCGTGCCCAAAATCAACCTGGCAAGAAGTTATAGACCTAAACACAAGCGAGAGTCAAAGTAATAATTTGGGATAAAAGTCCTGATTGTAAGCATAGTGAATGAATACAAATAAACTGCACAAGAAAGTTGCAGATTTTCTGTCATTGCAGAAATGCCAGAGCCATTTGTCTGTCAAACGACCTGAAGTACGAGGATGGAGTAGAAAACCTTTCATGTTCCCTATCAACCCCATTCTTCAATATGTAGGTTTGAGAAATATTGACTTATATACCTAATTTTAGTAAACTGAGTAGACATTAAGTTAAAAAAATGGTTTGACTTGGCACTGCTGGCTAGTGGGAAAATCAGACACAAAATCTTTACCTCATTAGTCATTGTTTTATCACCGTCTTACCTTTCAAGGTGTTACCAGTTATGCCACACAAGATGCCACCATGTTGAGATAGCATGAGGTTCTTTATGATCTCCAAACTGCATTGTTCAGCAGCTCACACTTGATATGTTAAGAGTCAATTCTTGTCCTCAAATCTCCCACTGTCCACAAACTCCTTCCATTCTGCTGCTGTAAACAGTGTCAGTATCAAAAAATCCCATTAATTATACAAACGTGTTGGGTTTAGAATGTGCATATTAGAGTTACTTATTTAATAATCAGTGACAAAAGTGACATTTGCTACTTTGTTTAATTTCATGTTTTTATAATGTGTTCTTCAGTCTCATCCATTTTTTAATGTCAGTGTTCTATATATATTAAATAATTTATGTGCACTAATTTTCCACAAGTTTAATTTCAACCTTTAGTCTTCAGCTTTGTCTCTGGTAATAGAAAACTATATGAAGAAAAAAATCCAGATTTTTCTCCTGGCCTATGATAGAATACATAAGTAATGGAGGGTTGTGGTATGGCATATCTATACTATGCTTTATACCGTATAATTGTGGTTTAGGGTTGCATATTCTTCTCTAAAATTCCTTTTCCTCTAGACTTATTAATACTTTAATGTAGAGATTTTGCAGGTGTGAAGCTTAATTACAAAATATGTTAGTTCTTATTGAATAAATTACATGACTAAATCCAACTTTGGATACAGAACAGTGCAAGTTATATTAAAAAGTCATTATATTTGGAAGTTGGAGCAAGACACTATAGCTAAAAGGCAATTGGATGAAATTAGCTTTGAGATTACAAGACTTTAAGCAGAATTTAGTAAGTGAATATTAACATGTGCATTTTATTACAACCCTTTCCTCTCTTTTTTCATTTCCTAGTTACTTTAGATATCAAGGAAATAAGACACGCAAAAGACTCCCACACCAACTTGCACCATTGCACTTTGGCTCTGCTCAAGCTCATAAAATTGTTCTCCTGTGTCTCAGACACTGGTGAATCAAAGCTCAAGCCATCATGTGGGCTACAATAAACTCTTTGTTCTTCTAAGTTGTTTTCATCAATGATATTTTGTTTCCTACAGCTGTGTGTCACAGAAAATATGCAGCTGTCTTGTACAGAGTTCCAAGTATTACTAATCTAAATGGTTAGCACTATCTTCAAGGCATCATAAGAACAATCAATGAAGCCCAGGGAATTCTGTATTTTATAAACAAGTGTTTAATACTTCAAGACTACTGAATAAGGCTGCGCAAGGCTATGAATAATTATACCTGAGGGCTTATACAATTTTAAAGACTGAGAAATGTTCATGCTATCACAATATCTGCTGTCTTCAGATACCTCTCAGCTCTACTGCAAGCCTTTCATGAATATTCTACAGTGCAAGTCTTGTTTTCTATTGCTCTGTGTGAAATCTTTTGTTTTGATTCTCTGTGCTTCCTTTCGTGCTGATAAAGTGTTATGAGTGCATGAAATACTTCCCAAGTGACTAATATAATGTACCCAATGCCAGTGAAACTCTGAGCAAGCATACCCCTTTTGCTGAAAGCAAAAAGGGAGATATCAGTAACAGCATTATAAACTACATGTTTTTAACAAAAATAATATAATCTACCTAGCAGGAATTGCAAATAAATCATTGGCGTTAGGACCTCAGAGCCATGCACAGAAGATTAAATTTATTCATACTGTTCTTTTTCGGTCTTTTTTATCCATTACGTATCACCAAAATGACATGCAATGTCTCAGTCATATTTCTGGTACATGTCTGCCAATTTTTTTAGGCAATTCCTTCAGTCTTTACTTAGATAAGAACTTGCATTGAGGGAAAAGTGAACATTTACCTGAGTAAAACGTTCTATGCTTGCTCTTATTAGATATATTGCAGCTGTCCTTTGAGATATAGCTCATTACCTGACAGATCACTTGAGGTGATTCTACAGGTGTGTGAGCAGACATGGCCAACATCATCCAATATGCATACGAGCCCTCTGCAGACGCTGGCACCAACAGCCACCAGGACACATTGTGTCAGTACCTCATATAGTTTATTTATGATATCTTCCATTAACACTGCTGGATCAGATTTGTTCAAACAACATTTACTTTGCATGCATGCAATATTTGTGAGTGGACTTCTGTAAATGCGTGTGTTCCAGGTTTCTCTCAAAAATTCAGCCTATTCACTCTAGCCTTAAGATTTGATTTATTGTGCACGTAAATGCTTTTGTACACGTATATGTGAATTTTGTGTGCCTACGTATGAGAAGCCAAGGCAAATCTTCCTTAAGGAATTCTTTCAACACTGCTGGCACAGATCATGGTATAACGACATATTATAAAGTATCTTGAATGATGTTTAAGACCATGTTGTAACAGCTGCTGAAAGTTAATGCTACTGTAATGACGAAAATGGAGGTACTCTGATTTACAGAAGATCTAGTTATTGTCAATTTGTTGGCTGTACTCAACATGTGGAAGTCACTTTAAAATAATATTACCATAAATAAGAACAGATATGTACCCTAGATTGCTCCTTCTCTAGTAACTAAGATTCAACAAGAGGTAAGAACTCTAGCTTAGGAAAGGAAGGAAAAATTTAAGTAACTAAAAGCTGAACCATCCCAGTATCTTCAGATGGAAAACTAAAACTTAGGATTCTCTACCTGCCTGGTTTTCTTTTAATGATATACTGCTGCCCACGCGTTCAGATAGGATATAATCAGAAGAGATCACAGTATGTAGTGAAGGTTCCTTTTGCATGGGATGAACTAGAAAGTTAATCAATTTGTTTTATGATTTATCTATTTTTGAACACTTACGATTTTTCAATAGCAAAATGTGGGATTCAGATAACCAAAAGTTCAAGAAGGACAGGGAACTGCTGGACAGAGTCCAGCAAAGGGCTACAAAGATGATTAAGGGACTGGAGCATCTTTCTTATAAGGAAAGGCTCAGGGACTTGGGGCTTTTTAGTCTAGAGAAAAGACGACTGAGGGGCGATCTTATCAATACTTATAAATACTTAAATGGAGGATACCAGGGCGATGGGAACAGTCTTTTTTTCAGTGGTGCCCAGTGATAGGACAAGAGGTAACGGGCATAAACTTGAACAGAGGAAGTTCCATCTTAACCTGAGGAGGAACTTCTTTACTTTGGGGGTGACAGAGCCCTGGTACAGGCTGCCCAGAGAGGTGGTGGAGTCTCCCACACTGGAGACATTCCAAACCCCCCTGGACGCCGTCCTGTGCAACTGCTGTAGGTGTCCCTGCTGTGGCAGGGGGGTTGGACTAGATGATTTCCAGAGCTCCTTTCCAAACCTGACCATGCTGTGATTCTGTGATTCTGTGAAAAGACTAGCACCCCTTCCAAAAAAGCTGTATTCAAAAGCTATGCAGCCTCTGAATTCTGAGAGCTGCTCCCAGTGACTCATTCATCTCCACCCTTGCAGAAAGTCAGTGCAGAAGCCTGGATGGCCGTGACCTACATGAGACAAATTGACCCATTCAGAGAAGTAACCTCCCCACACCTGAAAAAATCAGGTCTTACTGAGTGGTAAAGTGCTCAATTATTGTAATCAGTGAATGGCCATTTTTTAACTTCAATCCCTGCTCATCCACAAAAAATCATGTCTCTGGAGCACTGTTTTTATACCAGATCACAGGGGTGAAATATCAAACCAGAAAAATCAATGTTCTTTCTTCATTTTGTACATGCTTCAGACCCTGACTTTACGTCTTTCTATCCAGAGAAGCAAAGGGAGAAAGCATCTGGCTGTAGACCAACTTTTTTCTGCCTAAGGACCTCTGGATATTCTCCTTCAGAAAAGCTTATTTTTAATGTGCATCTAGTTAAACAATCAGGAATCCCAGAAGAGAGACAGTTTGTAGTACTCTCTTCTTTAGTCTCAGTTGTGTTATCAAGGTGCACTTGGATGGAAATAGGATGTAAATGTTCACAGACTCAGGTCTGTGTCATTTTAGTAGTATGTGTAAACGTCAATCCCCAGCTAAGAATCAACCACACTCAGCAGGATATTGAAATTCATAATAAAATAACAAAAGAACTGAACTATGTGGATCTCAGCCTGTGCCTTGGTAGTTTACTGGTTTATTACTATTTACAACTTTCATTGCAGTTTTGCTCAAAGGCTCCTTTACAAAATCATACCCTATTTTGTCTGGCTCTGTGAGTAGAACACAATATATATATATATCTAAAAAAATCCACAGAATCATCAACCTGATGGCCATCACTCATTTGTGAGTTCCATATTACATGGTTGTAAAATAGTCTGTCCCCAGCTTCCCCTTTTCCTAACCATTCTTGTTCTCCTTCAGCACAATATCTCCCAAAGTATATTTAACAATCCCTCTCTGCTCCCAGATCACTCATTACTGCCAGCTTGGATGAATTCATCACTTTATCCCTCTACTTCTACTTATTTGGAACTATATATATATACGTATATATACATACACAGAAAGAGAGAGACATCATCTTACATTTTACAGTCGATTTGATTGCACTTTTAATTAGGTCAGTTAACAGAGTTCTACAGCAAAATAGAATGCTTTTTATTTTCCATACGTATTTTCTATACTATGTGGAACTACAGGTGCTAAAACCAATTTGATATCAAACCATAGTCCATACTGGTAGAAAGGCAAAGTCAAAACTCAGGGTGGAAGGGCTGACAGGATAAACATTAAGCTTTTGCTTGTTAATTCTAACATTTTGGACTCCTAGTCTCTAAAATAAGAAGTGGATCAAACCCCAAGATGTGTACAGCCATCTTAATCTCATATTTGACAGCAGGCTAATTATTATTCAAAACAAGACCTTTGAGAGCTATTTCCAACTAAAGGTGTCCTGGTCTTAAATCTGTGATTAACAGAAATATGTAAATTTTTTTTCTCTATACTAAAGGAACACAAGCTCATATTGAAGGTAAATCTACTAATATATGTTGACTACATAAAACCAGCTTCATAGCCCGTACAAATTACTAGATTAAAATCACCTAGTTAAACTTTTTGAACAGGAGACAGAATCTGAACAACACCAAAAGCATATCAGTTAATGAAATGTCAAAACAAAACAGTCTGAAGAGAAATACAAAACTTTGAAAGGCACAGCCAGACATTCAATAGAAAAAACCCATTATTTTTGTTGTAAAGAATTACTTTTGGTCCTGACTTTTAATCCTTCCTTTGGGAAAACGTCAAACAGCAATAAAGACTAGCAACTGAACAAATCACAGAAATTTCAGAGGTTTTCTCCAGAGTCACTTTATGAGTTTTTGGTGATTTAGTTGGGTATTTTATCATATGATGTAATAAACAATATCAAACACAAAATAATTATATACAACTAATAGCTGAGCACTATCACTCAGACACATCCAGGATTTAAGTATACTGGGTTGACTATAGAATCTAGTAAGAAGATAATTGTGTGAATGTACGGTTCAGATATCTGTGCTGCACTGAAGCTGTTCCACCTCTTTCTTACTCGTGGCTCTGATGAGAAACTCGTATCACACAGAGCAAAAGTTCTTTTCCAAATTTCTTGAGTTTATCTGGAGAAATGCTTCAGCTCAGAGAAATCTCTTTTTAAATAATGACTGCTTATTTCCCAAGCAATGGTCATTTATTAAAACCAGCTTCTCCATTTCAGAATTCATTTCCATGCAATTCAAGAACTTCTTTCACTGCCACGATTGTCATCCTGTGTATATTTTTCTGAATAGAAATTACTACTGTTTTAAAAGGAGAAATCCAGCTAACATGAACTCTATGTATGGGTATATGAAATATACTAGGGGGGACTCACAACAACAACAACAACAATGACGACAACAACAACATAATAATAATAATAATACAAGGATCACTTGGTTGTGCATGACATTCTAAAAGCAGCTTATGAAAACGTGCTGAGTAAGCTCAATTTGTTAATAGGGACCAATTTTCAGGATACCAAAACTCAGCTCACTTTTCTCTGATCACAGGAGTAAAATTTCCTGTTTATTTCAGTGGCAACTCTCTATATTAAATTACCTATGCATTTAATAATTTATGCATGCATGCATGCAGTTTATATTTTCCGACTGTTTTGAAAAAAAGAGCAGACATTACAGACGATTACGTGCAACATGCAACTAATTTCAATCTTCTTTTCAGACCAAATCTGCCAGACAGATGGCCCTGGAAACAGCATCACTGACTGAAAATCAAATACTCAAATGATACAGAAAGAGAAGCAAACAAATTACTTTTGTCAGAAGGGGGCTCAGGAACATTTCATGCACCAACAACCACAAGGTTAAGAATGAAACTCTAAGCACAGGTAAGCAATACTGATATATAAGAGGATTCCAGGCTTTTTTTTTTTTCTTTTTTGTTTGTTTGTTTTGTTTTGTTTTGTTTCTTACAATGATTTCCAGCAAGAGCAAGACAGAAAACTAGAAATCATTCCAATTCATATTTGGGTACTATTTTCCGAAATGCTCAGATGCTGCAGTCAGCAAGAGTTCTAGCACCACTGTCCAAAGCAGGGGATTACAAGCACTGTAAACCTTACCTCTCGCAGGGACAACAAAAAAAACCCCAACCAAGCAACCCCCCCCGCCCCAAAAACCATCACCAAAAAAAACAGAACAGGGAAATCATAAAATTAAGGAAAATTAGACAGTGGTTATTGATGGCACTTAGCCAAAATCTGTTTTTGTAAGTGACTTGAAGTCTCACTGGATTTCTTGAGGCGATGGGTGCTCAGGGAAGGGTTGAGCTTTCAGAAATGCTCTCCAGAGCTGCTGCAGGCATGCAACATGCATACACACTCTGAGCCTGCTTTGTGATCACTTCCACAGAGGGTGAGGTGCGGTGAAGGTAGAGTTCCTGGACTTTTTAGGCCAGTGTGTTAGCCCAAACAGCTTGTGGGGTCTTTTGATCGATGACAAACAGGAGATGGCATAAGCAGTGCTCTGTATGCAGATGCCAGTCACAACCTGCACCTTCCTTCTGGGAGCCAAGCCATCAGAAGAAAGATGTAATGAATGAAAAGGTTGAAGAAAAGAAAGCACACGCATCTCAGGAAGTGTCAAGCGGATAAGAAGAAATATGCTTTGAAGCACTGAGGTAAGTTCTTCCCGTGCCTACGCACAGAGAGCTCCTCAGAAGTTTCTGACCCAGAGAGCTGTTAGGCTGCATGCATTCAGCCAGTTTCAGTATGTCCAAGCCACGTCAGGTCCTCCTGCTTGAACATAAAAAGCTAAAAACAAGTTTAAGAGAGGTATAGAAACATCAAAGTCGTTGTTAATCAAATGAGTCCTTCAAACCAAAGCCATTCCTGCCAGCTGTTGAATATTAAATGAGGCAAGACACAGACATGACTGAGAGCCTGAAGCCTTGCCCTTCTCATCAGTGCCTGGAGGAAAACAGTTTCCGGCCACTGAAGTAGTCAACCAGTACCTGACAAGCCATTCATTAAAACAGAACAGTCTATTAATGTCTCTCCTTGTTTCAAGGTTACCATATAAATCAAATTACAAAACCCAAGACCTTTAGGAAGATGAGTAGAGCAATATGGCCCCGAAAAGTGGTAAGCTGGGAGAATTGCTTGCAAAAAAAAAAAAAATAAATAAACAAACCCTGAAATATAACAATAATCACCACGTAATTGACATGACTAAAGTCCAGGAACATTCAATAATGCCATTTTAATAAATTGTTACTAAATATCTCTAAACCTCAAACCTGTTCTTAGATGATACCGCTCATTTCTCTGACTGGAAAAATGTTCTTGTGACATCTATAGCTGGAAAATACTAATAAATAACCACAAATATAAATATACCATGAACTTTAAAGAGAAACTGTGTTCCACAGAACAAGCCAGTCCTCACAGCTACTGCACAGAATTTTGATGTTCTTTTCGCAACAACTAACTTTGTTTTCTTCGGTGGGTCCTAGTAGCTGAAGTGTGTAACAGTCCTGTAGTGCAAAAGTGAAAGATATTTATGCAAACATTTGTGGCCAAAAGCTACATTAAATATAGTCAATTACTTTCATTCAGCATGAAAAAGAGAGAATGGCAAGGCAGTTTTCTACAGAACAATGAAGCTCTTGTGCCTACAGACTACACGGAGCATAAATTGCAGCACAGTGAGAAAACTGGACTTTAAAAAGTAAATTTATTTTCTCAAAACACCTGACAATTACCTGTAATCCAACTACTTTGCTGAAAACCCAGTTGATGACAGCCTTAAAATGGTTATTATTTTTCAGTGCCATAGATATACCTCGTTACAACTATTATTAACAAGCCCACTAATGTGTTTATAACTTAAATAGCAATGCTTGTTGCTGGAATGGTATTTTACACAGCTGGACAAAAACTTGTAGTAAACCTCAAGGACTTCAGGCTGCGTAAATAATATTCAGTAGATGTTCTATAAGCTGCATTTTTTTTTTTCACTTGTTTTTGTCTGACTTTGTGAAATACATCTTCCAGGCAGCTGCCTGAGCTTTGAGCTCCTGCACAGATAGTAAACTCCTGTTCTCCTGACTAGGGTTAGATGATCTCACTTGAGGTTATGCCACCAGCAGCTTTCATCGCAGATCCAAGGTGGGGCAATATACGTTCCATCTCAGTGCTGAAACAATGAGAGTTGGCTGAATATCAAAACAATCATTGACTTGTGCTAGTTTGTTTAAACGTCAGCGCTTGTGGGTGATCTTTTTCAGAGTTTGCTTGGGCTATGTATGTCTTTCGGAGGTGAAAAATTGTTCTGTAAATCAGGCAACAAATGTCTCACTCATGAGAATGCAGGCTTTTTTCTTTTTTTTTTTTTCTTTTTTTTCCTTTTTTTTCTTTCCTTTTTGGTAGGCCAATCAGATCCCAAATATTATGAAATGCATGTAAAGTAACAAGGACAAAGTTTAGCCAGACTTGAAGCTGTAATGCTATTGATTAAGTGTAGGTAAAGGTGAAGAGGGTTGTTTGTAGATTGTCCAAGACAGCATGTCAGGACTAGGGAGTGAAGCAAAGCCTGTGCAGCACTGAGAGAAAAGAAGGAAATTTTGTAATTTTGGGACTACTGGGGGCTATACATCATAAATGTCTATGGTGAACATAAGTAGATGGAGTAGCAGCCTGTCAGATAAATGTATGCAATAAATGATACTAAGAGGTCATGAAAGAGTCATCTAGGTCTAGCACCTGCTGCGGGTAAAGCAAAGCAGCTCTAATCAAGATCAAGCCAAACTATATTAACTCTTTCCAAGTCAGCAAGTTAAATTAGTCTCCTACAATCTTTCTTCTAAACACGTTTAATGCTGATGTAAACAAGTCATAGGCTAAACGATAAATGATTTTTCAGAAGGGCTAGGATGTGATCTAAACATTTATCCAAAATACACACATGAAAGGGTACTACATATTACTAAGTATACATATATAATATATATTTTGCAGATGAGCTAAACATTTTTGCCTTTTCTTAAAACCACAAAAAGACACATAAAGTTAGCTGTTTTTGACTTGTATGAGCAAACTGTTTACTCTAGAGTCTAGGCAACTTAGCCAAGCCAAAAATCTGAGTCCAATTTAAAAAGCAAATAGCAGACCAAATATATCATTAGCTGAGGAAGCATTCTAGCTGCTCAGCCAAGTCAAAAAATAACCTCCTAAAACTTGAAACAAACCCACATTAATATAGGAGTGTTATACAGAAAACATCCATTACATGGATCATACCAAATAAACCATTATACAGTCCTCAGAGGTCCCAGTCTGCATAGCTAAATTAAAGCAGGGATTTAAAACTGCTGAAAACCTGTTCTGACTTGTCTGATTTGGACAGATTAAATCAGATGCAAAGAGCTTTTCATAAAAAGCAAGGAAAACATACATTTGCAAAGAAAACTTGTGGTAGCCAATTACATTTCTAAGTGCTATAAAATATATATGATGAGATTAAAATATCAGCATTTCCAGACTATTTCCTTACTATTCTTATTAATGTTTTCTGAGCAATCTCACAAACAACCAAGACATCGAAAGGGCAATTATGTGTTCTATATTTAAAATAAAAATAAATAAAATATTACTATCAAACTGTAAACACACAAAACTTTCATTGTCGGTTCATATGTTATAAAAGTCTGATCTTTTCAAATCAAGCAGATCAAATAATTTTTTTTTTTTTTTTTTTCCCAGAATAAATCTATTATCTTAAACATAGAGTGAATGCAACAGCCGTTAGGTTGTAAGAAAGATTTCTGGTACCGTCTCTTTCTGAGATAATTTCTCTTGTGTCTGAGAAACTTCCCAAAGAAAACTTCCTGAAAAATAATGTATTTCAGACAAGTTACTGCTTACCGGTATTCCAGCTAGCTCTGTTCATGATGGCATACTAGTGAAAAACAGACCTGGATCAAAGACAAGTACAAAATCAGTTATTACAGGCCACTCAGTATTATTAACAATATATTCTCTAGTCAAAAAAGAAAAAGAAAAAAAAACCACCATCACCACCACTACCACCCCCAAAGCCTGAAAGCATGTTGGACTATATCAGGAGGCCCAAAATCAACAAAACGCATTCTCCAGAAATGATCTTGATTCCACCTTTGCCAGGCACAGAGCTATTGAATATCATAATCAATTAAAATTAACCCTGCTATTTCAACATTCAATTAACAGGCTAGCTATATCCACGTATAAGCTGTCTGGAGTGGTCCACATCCACCATTCACCATTGTTTGAAAATCATGTTGCCATTTCTGGTTAGTTACTGAGGTTCTCACCTCTTTTCCTGTCGCCAGTCAATAAGCCAGTCTTTTCTAAATGGGAAAATTCTTAATAAACACAAGCCGCAAGCAAATGTTATTTCTGCACAGCCAACTGGCGTGTGAATATGTGTGCACCTATGAAAAAAAACCTTCTAAGCATTTCAGTACACCTAAACCTGCCGGTATTCTCAAAGCAAATGAAAAGGCACACAGACATGTCTGGTCAGCACAACCATTTGATTTTTGAACAAGTGTTCACAAACACTGCATTTTGGCACTCGGCTACCTGCACTCCTACGTGTCACATTGCCAAATGGTCATAATATTTACCTCTGAAGTAGTTTTCAGAGAGAATATGGGGCAGCTATTATGTATGTAGGTATGTGGCAAGTATGAAAAGCAAATAAAACAGAAACCAGAAGTGTTGTTTCTGTAAACGTTATTATTTCTCATAGGAATAATGATCACACACTAATATAAAAGGTTAAATACTTTGGGGTTTGTACATTACTAATGTACTGAAATAAGATATGTCGATACTTCAAGTAGTACACATATATTTATGGTGAATAAAAATTTAATGTAGATTTATCTTCTTTTCCCCACAAACCACTCTCCAAGTCAGCTCCTTCTTAGCACAAACACAAGTGAATCAAAACTACAATTTCACTTTAATTGATATTGTAAGAGAATCAAAATTGTTTTCCAAATGCAGCAGAAATTAAATATGGAGAACAGAAATCATCCTTTGGGATGGAAATAGGACAACTGGTAAAAGCTTTTTTTTTTTTTTTTTTTGAAATCTCTTCATTTCGATGAACTAGCACACATCAATTTTGTCATTTCAGTGTGATAATATAACAATGCTATAACATTTTCACAGAGATGTATAGAATAAAAACATTTGAAGTAGATATCCGTTTCAAAATTGAAAACTCTCAAGAGCTAATGCTGAAAACTGTCAACACCAAATATTTAAATGGTTTTAGATCTTTGGTGGAGCAGAGATTTTTGGGTTGTTTTTATTTTCTGGGCTTAGTTTGAATGAAGCTGACCTCAGTTTTCAAACCATTTCCATTCCAGTGAAGCAACAAATCCTACCAGAAAGGCATCTGCAAAAATATACTTTACAGAGGTAATGGCAACTCCACCATTCTTCCTCGTGCCTTACTCAGAGTAGTTTCAATGAAGCACACCTAAAAGTGCACAAGGATTCCTAGGTTTTTAAGTGGGTCATATAACCTTTGGCTACTACTGCATTTGAGATCCTGGTTTAGAATTGAAAGCTAATATCTTGTAAATCATCAGGTGCAGGATATAAGGTGGAAGGTTCTTTGTGCGCCTGTAAGAGTGCTAATCACAGAAGGGTTTTTCACATGGTCTCTTCACCACTTTGTTCAAGCAAGCAAATCGTGCAAATCATGCCTGCTTTAGAAGTTTTGCTCTCCTCCTGCCTACACCCCTTCAGAACTGGTGAGAGAATACTCAGTTTTGTTCTAACAATACTCGTCCTGCGCTTTTACAGGACTCACTTATGCCATGTGTTGTTATTTCTATTTCAGTAAAAGTAAATAATGAGCTTGGTAATAAAGCTCTTGGAAGGGCTAAATTGCAACTGGGCTCAGCGTGTGTCAAATAACAGAAGCTCTTCAACTAGACACATACGGAGCTGGGTTTCGGATGAAGAGATCTCACAGCCATCAGCATGTAATCCCTTCTTTTTCAAGTACCTTGCAAGATGACAGCTGTGATGCATGAATATTGAGAATGGAAAAAGGCCATTCAGCCCACCGAGGTTCATCCTTTCCTTGTACATTATTTTCCCAAGACATATCCAATCATTACTTGAATGACCCTAGTGTTTTCTGCGTTCACAACTTTGCCCTGTGGGGACTCCTCACATTTATTATTCGGCAACTGAAAAAAGTGTTTCTCATCGCCTTGCCTGAATTTATTTTTCTTTCACTTCCTATTATGCTAGCGACTCACTCATCTGTAGCAGGCTGAACACAGTAACTTCAGGTTCGGTTTTCAGAGTGGCATCGCATTTTCATTCTTATTAATACTGGGTTTTAGATAGTTTTCTATCCTGGTGCTTTAATTTGTTCTTGAAGGAGCTGTCAATCAGCCAATTTACCTTTGTACTGCCTGGGTCCAGCTAGCAGATGTAGATAATAAATAAAGAAAAAAAGCAGAAAGAAAACACCTTTAGAAAAACTGGAACTTCAAAGCATTGCATTACCCTCCCAAATCTTAAAGATGCGCAGAACTACAGTATATTTCATCTGGAGTTACATACAGAGGGACAAATTTGTCCTTGGATTTCTAAGCAGCCTCAATATAAGACTCCCGTTCATACATTTAAGCTCAGAATAAGGGTCATGAGCTCTGGTTCAGTATTTTCATCTTTGAAAACGTTGTCCTGTTAAAATTGTAGGAGTCCTAAGAAAAAATTGTTTGCCCTTCTGACAGCCAGCGCTGACCTCCTATTCATTAATTAGGAAATAAAATCTTTCGGATTCAGAATCAAATGATCAACTTGTTTGCCCAATTTGATTCTACAGTCTTTAGATGCAGAAAATGTGAATAACTAAGGTGCTTTCTGACTTGAGGCTTGGCAGCATTTTCAGGTAATATTTCAGAAGACTTCAGATCCATTGGGAATACTATGAGTAATCTTTAAAATTCCTTTTTACCTCTTAAATTTATAGTAATATTAATTTATTTTGGTTTTCATATAAGAAGTAAAGAAGATACTATCTTTAGTAATTAAAATGCAGACACACACACAAAAAAAGACAACTCTAACTTTATCCACCGACACTCAAAGTGTCACCCACCTTGTCTTACCAAGTTTCTTAGTTGAATGTGACAGTATTGTAGGACATTTTGTAACTTTGTTATTATTACACCTCCTTTGTTTTGTCACCATTAATTACATTGTGTCAGCATTTCTGGTTTCAGTTCTACTACTCAAGGCTCAAGCTCCCGCCCCCCAGTCTTTATGAAATCTATTATTTTAACAAAAATTAATGAAAACAAAAAAAAATTCCAAAAATCTCAATATTAGACTGAGGAAGATAAGGTTTTCTCCCTTTCTTTATCATTACACAGTAGTGTGATTTTTGCTAACAAAATAATATTCTTAGAAAACTTATTAACTATAAAAATCCCAAATAGAAAAATACTACATAAAAGCGCAGCAAGCTATTAGCCTATATAGTTAACCTATAACATAGGGGTAGAATATTCCAATATTAAAATGTATACTATTTTAATTTTTCAATAAATGATGTTTGCCTCCTTTTTTAGTGTTTTACTTTATTCAGCAAGAAATGTTAGCAATTCTTAGGTTCGAGTGGTTGTTCCAATCCAAAGCAAAAAAAAAAGTCTAGTCTTTACAGGCTTAAAATGTTTGTAAGGTATAACATAATCAGAATCATCATTTTCCCCTTTGATTTTTTTTTAAGATTACAGACAAGTATTTATACACTGTCGGGAAACAGTAAGGTAGACAGAAAAGAAACTAATTCTCATTTCACTTTCAAATTCTGATATAATTGATGTTTCGATATCTTTCTAGCCAAAAAATACTTGTGCTCCCCCTCCAGTATAAACAGGATTTATTTCCTCAGGCTGTGATACATATCACACCTGTGACACATAAATAGAACCTTAATACTCCCATCCTGAAAAAAAAAAACCCAACCAAAAAAACCCAAACCAAAAAACAACAAGAACAGCAACAAACAAAAAGGAAAAGGAAAAAAAAGACTTACAGAAATATGATACCTCATATAGATGTCATCTAGATTTAATAGAATCCATACTGGTTTAATGTCTGAAGAAAAAAATCCACACAACCTTCCCACACTTAGGACCTGATTATAACAGCTACTGTGTACTGTCTTGTCCCTTTGATTTAGAGCTTTCATGGATCAAAATTTCTGTGGCCTTTGTGTTCGTGAGATTTGTCCTGGACAATTATAGGAATCTATAAAACAGCCTGTGGTTTTCAGAAATCTGGCAATATTGTTAGAGCTACTCTGAAGCAGCTGAGCTGCTGTCATACCAATGGCAGAGCACATGCGCTGTCAGTCTGTTACTTCCCGAAAGCGCTAAATTTTCTGTGCATGCTCTGTACGGGTGTTTTGTCCAGCTGCAAGGAAACTTAGAATTACCTCACAAAACACAAAATATCTGCAGTGTGCATAAGCAGTAGGTTTCATGCTTGTTGTCGGAGACTTTTCTTTCAAAAGAATGATGGAGAAAAATGTAGATGTCTTTCGTCAACTACGCTGAGTTCCTCAGTGTCCCCTCACATCTGACATGGCAAATAGGCTCTTCAGACTGACTTTGAAGAATACATCCTCCGAGCATCTCCAGGAGACTAGAATACCAAGTTCTGCAGCCCGTCAAACCTATACTGTGATGTCTGACAGGCAAACAATTTCTTTCCAGTCGTTTGATGGTAGGAGGCAAAATCTTCTCAATGAAAATGGTGTTCTAAATGAGGTAATTGCCAAGTGTTTCTGACTTCCCAAAATCATAATTTTCCCATTTTTTCCCATTTCAGTTCTTATCCAGATGTCAGTCTTTATCAATGGAAGGTGATATTATGTGGTTTGAAAGAGACTTGCAGACGGCATGAATACAATTTAGGTCATCCAGATGATTGAGAGTTCCCATTTCAATGGTCCTTATCTCTTGAAATAGCAGCCTGAGTTCACCAGCACAAGTTAACTTTTCCCCTGGAAACTAATCGCCGTTGCGGTGCTTAGGAAGACACATTAGCTTGAGCACGGAGCAATACTGCTATATCAATGTGGCTTCAGAAAAGGAGCTTACACACATGCGGCTGACTCAAAGCTCGGGCTTTGCAGGTAGGCAGTGCAGATTCCAGTAAACTCAGATCATGGTAGCTTGGTACCAGAAGGTGCTTTGGGAAAATGGATAAGATCACTTTATCTGGCAAATATGCACTAATCTAGCCTTAATAAAACATTTTCATTAGGCCTTGAAATTACTGATGTTGAATTTTACTATGGTTCTTTTTCAAATCTATCTTTCTGAAGTTCCTTATTCTACTCCCATATATTTCCAAATTCTTTATGAAGGTGACACACATGAGAACCACCCCTTCAAAGCCCCAGTATGACTGTTAACTTATACAGGAATGTACTATTTATCCCAGGTTTTGTTTTCTTTCTCTTAGACAATTTTTATCCATGTCTCGTGGAAGTCTTGTGAAGACCTCCATTAGCTTCCATGGAAAATTAATTAATTAATTAATTAATTGCCTCCATGAAGTAGATTTTGAGCACAGAGACAGTCACAGTCAGAGGTCTTCCTATTGTATTTTCAGATTTTTACAGAGTGCCTGTAAACCTGTTTTACAGGTTGCTCAGGTATGACTTTAAGGAGGACCCAGTCAACAGATAGAGAGCTTTGTTGTTTTTTAAAATACATAAATTTTCCATTCCAGGATGACAATTAATCAGGAGAGACTGGTGCTGGGAAAGTTGAGGGAAGGCGTGACTTGTGAGGCTTGACAGGTGTATGGAAGGACCAAGATCTCTAGCATCTTAAGAAGCCACTAAATACTACTCAGAGTGTATTTGATTTGTAGAGCATATGCTTTAGGACTGCTACAAGAAATCACGTATCTTTTCTTTACAATCTTGTGAAATCACAAAATCCTTTAAGACAGGGACTCATTTGACCTCCAGTTAATTTGAATAAAAAGAGGTACTACAGGTTTTCCAGTACCATTCTGTGTAACTCTGGGTGAATGGTGATTTTATCTTGAAGTCATTCAATTATACTACAAATAAGGAAAGGATTAGAATTTATATATAAAGGTATATATAAAGGTATATAACTGATGAATAAAAGATTGCAAGTACAATTACAATAAAAATTACTATCAGAAAAAATATGTTATTTTAGCAAAAATTAAGATTTCCTAGAACCTTCTTGCACTTACAGGATGAAGTTAGCTGACACAATCCACATAACTTTGCATTTTCATATACATTCAATTTAAAAAGCTTAGATACTGCACTGTTATTGAAATGATGAAGCGATACACCCAGACAGTCCAAAGGCTACATCAGTCATAGTAGGTCACGTCAACTGGCCAGCAGCACAGTCAGAAGCCACAGTGAAAGGACAGAGTATGGAATGGTGAAGAAATCTTGACTCCAATAAAATTTGAGTTAACTTTTTGGAGATCCCTTGGCTGTTTGCATATTGTGAGGTGTTTCTTAAAATTTGAGGCATGACTGCAGGCAGCATTCAAAGTCATTTATATAATATCGAGGCCTGAGACTGATGTTGGATGTTAGCAGAATGATATGGATAATAAAAACCGAAATAGTGTGATCTTCTGAAGAAAATGTCAAAAAAGTCCTTGCTCTTTATTTTTTTTTTTTTTCAAATTAAAGAAAAGATTTCCTTCATTGCTGCCTACTGCAAGCAACACTGTGGTTTGTGTAATTTTGTCCTTGCCGTTGCTAGATTCAGGAACAAAGAAATACATTTTTTATCTGGGGCTTATTATCATACATAGGAAAAACATAAATATGCTTTGTTCTTGCCATTGCCATGTGGACAAAGATGAATGCTTTTTTTTTTTTTTGCTAGCTTTGCTGCTGTTGCCAAGCAGAGATGAATATTATCTTATCTTTTTTGTTTTGCTTAACAAAATCCTGCCCCAAGATGAAGCCAAGGCCAAGGGCAGACAAATATTTCATATGGAAAAGAAAGATAAGTAAATATTCACCATAGGGATATTTGCTCCTGCATGGAAATGCTAGTGAGATTCATGTGAAGAAAGCAAGTGTGTTTACATCTTTTTGATTCTTTCTTTAACATAGCATTCTCACTAGGAGCACTAGAGCCATATTCCACTATCTGGAAACTTCCTGTAAAGCATTCCTGCTCTGTACTGAGTTACCGCAACTGCCCTTTACTCACAAAGAGGGCTCAAAAGACTGGGTATATTATGCCAGATACAAGAACTTCATTATATTATTGAGAAAAAAGGAAAACAGTTAATATTGTGTTCAAAGGAATATTATATCTTTCCCACTGAGCTTAGCAGTCCAAAAGTTCATATTTTAAGAGTATGCAGCCTTTATTCATCCAAATTATTTAAATGGAACTATTTTTGTGAGCAAAATTGCTTTCAGCTGGACTTGAAGATAAAATTCTTATCAACTCCTTGATATGAATTAATACAAAGATAGATTTCAAACACTGTTCACTATGTGGACAGGGAATTTCAAATACAGAATTACATCTGAATTTTCTGGTTTCACAGTATTTTGACCTGGGTTTTTGGTCTAGTTCATGAATGAAGAGAGCATTTAGAAGGACTTAAAATGCAGTCAGGATTTTCTTATATCACTGTTTGTCCAAATTCTGCAATATCTATGGGGAGTTTCCAGTGAAAAT
This sequence comes from Pluvialis apricaria, assembly GCA_017639485.1. Classification (NCBI taxonomy): domain Eukaryota; kingdom Metazoa; phylum Chordata; class Aves; order Charadriiformes; family Charadriidae; genus Pluvialis; species Pluvialis apricaria. The sequence continues at coordinate 7,910,825 of CM030010.1, forward strand.
CAGTCTGTACATATGTTTCTGTATTTGCTCATGTACATGTGCATTTGTGCATTTGTGCATTTGTGTTGTGTTCCCCTGTCACTTGGCCCTCTGGTGTTTAACTGAACAGGTTATGCTGCTGGAGAGAGTCCAGCAGAGCGCTACAAAGATGATCAGGGCAATGGAGCATCTCTCTGATGAGGAAAGGCTGAGAGACTTGGGTCTGTTTAGCCCGGAGAAGAGAAGATTGGGAGGGGATCTCATCAGTGCTTATCAATATCTAAACGGTGGGTATCAAGAGGATGGGGCCAGACTCTTTTCAGTGGTGCCCAGCGACAGGACAAGGGGCAACAGGCACAAACTGGAACACAGGAAAAACTTCTTTCCTTTGAGGGTGGCAGAGCACTGGCACAGGCAGCCCAGAGAGGTGGTGGAGTCTCCTTCTCTGGAGATATTCAAAACCCACCTGGATGTGTTCCTGTGCAACTGCTGTGGGTGAACCTGCTTTGGCAGGGGGGTTGGACTAGATGGTCTCCAGAGGTCACTTCCAGCCCCGACCATTCTGTGAGTCTGTGAATCTGTGATTCTGTGATTCAAATGTGTCTTGAGCTCTTTCTGGAATGACTTCACTTTGCAATGATTGGACATGCCTTATCTGACCATGCCTTTTATGCAAACCACCTCTGCTAGACCATCACTACTCTGATTAGTTTTATCTTACATCTCTTGTTTTTTTCAGAAAATATAAGTAGATCTTTCCAAATGCACCTGAGGGTTTGTTACTGTGGTTTTAAGTCACAATTTCTATGCATTCAAAAGAGACTGAATAGCATGCTAAGACTAGGAATTCCTACTTAATAATTTAGTAAGGACTACGTCTTTAAAAGGAATGTTATTTGAACTTATTATGGCCACAAAACTAGCCAATTGAAAACATTTTATAGAACTTCTATACAGCTTCAATAACAGTAGTGTTAAAATAACATCTTGATAACAAATAATTTTATAATTTCCTTAACAATGTATAAGTAGGAAGCAAGGAAAACCAAGCTGTTACAAGCCTTTATTGTCAAACATATTTTCAAAATATGCTTTGCTCACTCAGATATTTGAATTCGTTACACCTAAATGTTAAGAGCTGTGCTTTGAAAACAGTCACTGTTGTTTATTTAAAAAAGAAATAAATAAATAAACTAAGAATGCATCTGATGGTAGTTACAGCTACGTTATGGCAATCACTGCTGGCAGCTTAACTTTCATTTATGCAAAGTTTATGCACATAAGACTTTAATAGTTCTAGAAGAAAGGAACTAAAAATAAATGGAATTTCAGCAGTAATCAAACCATTACTATATTTTGGTGGCGCCATTTCAACTGTTATTAATGCCACATTTCCAAAAGGTCATAAAATGAATGTAACTTTTTTCAAGAAAGAAAACAGAATGAAAATGATGACTATCAAAGGGATAAACTAAGTAATGGTAGACAAATGCTCAGCACATTAAAATCCAGATAGAACAGTTGTACTATTACCTGTCTTACTGTTCCAAATGAGTGAATTTCCTGTGACTGAACTCTATTTCATCTCACTAAAGGTCTGTAGAAGCCCTGAAGTCTGCTCTTATGGTACCGAAAGATAGGTGGATACTGTACAAACCCTCAACAGATGAAAACTGACAGCCTAACAGCATCATCAGATGTATGAAAATTTACACCAGCGGGAGACAGTGAACATATTCTTCAACAGTTTCAACTATTCTTAACTAGCTGTGTGTGAAACAGATAGTGTGAAATGCAGTTTTCACAGTAGCTCAACAACTAGCAGAAGAGAAAAATTTAAAAACTTGGTCTTAGCAAGCAAAAGAAAAAAATTCCTTAGTTTCCATTTATTTTTGGTAGAATTAGATGCATCATTCCTTGTACAGCTGCTTATCACTTATGAAATCAAACTATCAAAGTTATTCATTTCCTTTTGAGGAAGCCAAGTCATTCTGAGAAATTAATGGGCTTTCAATTTGCTTAATATTGCATTAAATGCTTAACATATATTTTAAAAATTTTCAATATGCAATGCTTGTACCTGGCAAAAGAAAGCACTAAATTATGCAGTAAAGCCTCAGGCAGGGTAATACTAAACGGTGGAGAGTTCTAGATTTTTGTCCTATGAATACCTCAAAGTATATCCATTGATATCAACACAATGGGGTAAAGAACATAGGGAAAATTATTTATATTCAAAATTCGATGAAGATTTCATTCAAGTAAAGGCTGTAGACTCAAATTCCAAACAGTTTTTCTGTGTAGTCTGGTAGATTTAAAAAAAACCCTCAAAAACTATTTCTATTCTTACCTGGATAGGATGCACAGTTGCTGGATGGCCACAAAGTCTGCATCGACCACGGAGAATTTTATACCGCTGCTGGTCCCTAGCGTCTGATGGTATCTTAGATGCCTCCCAGTATCAGGCCAACCTCATGGGCATGGACTGTATATATCGCATGTGGAAAACCCTGATATTCTGAACCAGAAGATGTATAGGATACGGGATGATTTGGGGCATCTCAAATGGCACAAGATGCCTTTTGGTGGCCAACCAAATCAAGTACCAAAGTCTGAGAAACTTTTAAAATTGAAGATAAATCCTGAAAATTTAAGTTGAATTTTTGTGTTGTTGTAAATGAAAGGAATGCACACAATATTTCCTGATATTCAGTTTCAAATAATGTGGGTAGAGAGAAAGAAAAATGATGTTGCTAATTATCCTGTAAGACTTACAAAGACATTATAATGAACACTACTGACAAATTATGTAGATCTTCCAGTTTAGAGTCTAGTCTTAAGCAAAGCCGATTTCAAGTAAAACCATCTTTTTTTTCTATTTATGAATAATAGCCAGTCTAAATCAAATGAAAACCTGTTCCAAATGGATAAAACCCAAAAAAGATTTCAAAGTAATTACTCTGAGCTAATCAGATTTGATCTGTAATCTGGGATACTGGCTACTTGCTGCAGATCTTTTCCTCTCATTGAACTAACTCCAGCCCATTGAAAAAATGATGAAATCTAGGTTAACATTAATAAAAAAATGGCTTTCATTCCTGAATAGTAGCTAAACTCTTTCTGGTACGTATTTCTTTCAGCCATATATCAGATTGGATACTATCAACAAAAGAATTATTTCATTCAAAGAACTTATGTAATTTTTAACTACAACTCAAAAACCCAAGTTTCACACTGGCTGAAACAAAGGTAACAAAATAAGGCGTGTTGTTGCTGGTAAAGAGGCTATTCTATCACTGACAACGCTTTTCAATAATTTTTAGGACTGTACCTTCACCCTATACACCTCCTATCCCATTGCATACATATAATTAATATGAGTACCACAGGTAACAGCATAGTGAAACACATACATGTATGTAAATATGGATAGCTGAGAAAACACAGAGCCTTTTTGCAAAACTCAAAGCTTTATAGTTTCTTATCCTAGAAGCTATAGCAATGTGTGAATCAGACTAACATATAATATGTGCATAACAGATTAAATTTAATGTGGATTCACTCCTCAAAGTTGAAGGACCATCAGAAAAGATGCATTGTGTGTACTTAAACAGTCTGTGAGACGGGACTGTCAAAGTAATTTAAGCAAGCTTCTCATTTACTCTGCTTTGGTCTGCATTGCGAAGCCTTCTCAGAAAGTAGAAACGGGATTAAAAAAAAAAAAAGTTAACAAAACTGAAGTAGAAGATGGACTCCAAGAACACATAATGCCCTCCAGCTGCAAACAGGCATTCAGTCTTTGGAACCAGACTACAGGTGGTCCGAAGTTAAAATAAAATAAAATAAAATGTGTACAGTGTGGACATCATACATGTAAGTATGAATTTTAGGAACATCTCAAGAGGCCCTGAAAGAATTAGTGCTACTGTGATATTAAGGTCTGATACTTGAATTAAGTCAAGAGTAACTACTGCATTCCCAATGTCATCAAACCATTTTTTACCGTTGATAGTTGACAAAATGTCAGATCTTGATCATATTAACCTATGACTGAATAGTCTGCCTTGTATCCCAGTCCAACATAATTGAGAGCAAGGGATTCCAGTTAGGGAAGAAATACTTTGAGATGATAGCTTAAATAAATTATAATGATTTAAAACCTGTTCAAAAGGTTGGAATTGTAGAAGTATTTCTATTGGATTACTCAACACAATTCATATAAGACTATTAAAAATGTGTGATAAATACTTCTCAACTACAAGGACAAATTCATCTCATTTGTGTAACAAATAGTTTATGTAATGTAAATAACTTTGCATTTAAAGTATCAAACTGACTGCTTTTAAAATATTAAAAAGATTTCAATCTGCCTCGATTCTGGCCTATGCGGGCATTTTTTTCCTTAATGACTAGGAAAGAAAATAGTGGCATTAAGTTCATATATGATAAATGAGATTCTAAATGAATAAGAACTCAGTTTAAAATTCTATCTGATTTTCTGTATTCTTGAGGAACGCAGAACATTATTCCTGTATTATTGATTCAACGAGGAAGTGCAATCGTTCAAAATCTATAGACCTTCATATATTCAGCTAGGTATCTTGCCCGGTGTCTTCAAGGGAGAAAGAATGAATATAAGTAGTCAGGAGAGCTGTTTCTAACCCTTGGACTAATGATATGAAAAAGTGTCCAGAAATTAGACCAGTCTCTACTGGGGAGTCCAAACACTTTCCTGCAAACACACAGGAGTGATCAGATGTATGAACGTGCGTGGAGCGAGCATTCAAAGAAGAAAAGCTGAATTACAGTACTTGGGATTCTTTTGGGATGCATACATTCACTTCCAAATCTCCTTGCCTTTTCTCTGGAAGTCTCTTTATGTTGTGGAAATGTGTGGTTGATAGCTAACTGAAGGTCTTATTGCAGGCATGCCTTTTATGCCTGTGAATGAAATAAGTAGAGAGACTGGAAAATATGTAATCTCTCTAGATAATGCAAAAGCAGAAAGAAAAAACTCCTTGACTTTAAGAGCCGTGGTACATGTTCACTTACAAAACAAATATTCACGTGTGCAAGATAGCTCAAAGAAATCTGTTTACTAGTAAGTAACTTTCCCTTTCTTTGTTATCAGCGCACTTTTCAACTGGAAAAAAAACCCAAGATGAGATGCTGACTCTAGCCATATTGCTTTAGCGTTCTTTTTTCATTGATGTGGTGTCACTTTTGAAGTTGCACCAGGCTAAAATAAGCACCACGCTTCTCTGGCTTGGTAAACCTGGCTCCCCCATCTTCATCGCCTACCTGAGCTGCGATTTATGTAGCTTTTGGCAAGCACAAATAAGACTTCTCACCCAAATACCTGAACATAGATTTAAGCCAATCACTTGCACACATGCACACACATTTGCCAAATACCATTGATTTTACTGTCTCATTGTGTAAAAAGATATATATAATTCAGCTTCATATCCTTTTCCTTATTTTCATGCTGTTGGCATAAGAACTCCACTGTTCAAAAATATTTCTCCCTTCAGAATGTATTACATATGACCTTTATGCCTGTCCATCTTGAGGTATACCTCTTGAGGTATAATAAAGACATGATGAAGATCCCATACTTATTATTTGCAAATCTGTGAAACTAGTATTAATCTTATATACTTAGCTAAAAATATTGTTTTGGGAAGTTGTTTTTTTTTTTTTTTTATTGTTAAGCTGTTGCTTGGTGAGAACTTATACTACAGTGTATCAGAGTGAATATCCATTTTTTGTTCACACCGATTCAGATACCTTAAAGCGCACTATTTTACTTATTGAGCTCAGTGGGATTCAGCTACAACGTCTAATCTGTACACTTAACAATTTCATTATCAGTAATTCCTACACAACCATCACCTTCAGTTTTACATGTGTGTTTTCTAATGATTTTTTTTTTAAATCCATCATACGCATCTATGTGTTAGTGTAAAAAGTTCTGAACAAGCACAGAGATCTACATTATTGAAGATACAACTGATCAATTCAGAGCCAAAATTGTGGGTCTGACGAGGGGACTTGGAAAAAGAGAAGGCTGACTACAGAATTGTATAGCGTTTTTGTATCACAGATTCTAATAGCATGAAAAATGAAGGTTATCAACTGCTTTTCCACTTAATAGTGATGTCCCTATGGGACGCACATGTGCAGAGCACCCAAAACTTCTCAGTGGTACAGAATCAACTTTTTACATGCAGTACATCCAACACTGATAACTTCTGAGTTTTTGGCTTCAGCTGCCATTTAGTTATTCACTCTCTTTCTAAGTATCAGCATAACTTTGAGGGGGAAAAGTAAAAACTCACCTTTATTTTACAAAGACAACATCAATGTTGAGTAGCAACCACCTATTTTCCTTTAAGAATATTTTGAGATTTGCATTCTTAAATAATTTCAGAAAATTAAGTAGAAGTCTAAAATTTATTCCATAATTAGGAATTAGGAGAAGACAATGGTGTAAGACGTAATAGAAAGATATCCAAAGTAGAATCACAACTGATGAGGCCAAGTATTCAATGGGGATTTCTTTCAGAGAGAAGTGTAAAAGAATGAAATAGAGGAGATTCAAATTGTTAGGCCAAAAACTTCTGAATAGTACAGGTCAGGGGTTGATTCAAACTGTGTTTCTTTTCTGAAGAAACGCATTCTGTTTTATTGGGGGCCATCAAAGAAAAAGGACGCCTCTGTGTTGTGCTCTTTCTGTTAATCAGTGTACTGCTGCCGGCTGTAAAACCCACAAGACAGGAAAAAAAAATTGCTGAATTCCTCAGTTTCCTGGTCACAACAACAAGCGCGGCTGTGATCAGCTCACCACCAGTAAGTAATTGTGTAATCACTGCCTAATGCATTGCTAAAACCAGAATGTCTCTGAATTTTTATTGAACGTGTTTAGTCAAAAGTATCCCCACAATTTGCTTAAAAGCTGTATGTCTAAGCCACCGCCTTATTTCTAAAAATTCTTCCTTCACAGTAAAAAGAGCTGTCTTTCTCAAAATAATGAATTATTTTTTCAGATTTTGAAATTTCAACAGGCTTCAGTCTACCTAGGAAACTTAGAGGCTCCAAGAAGACGTCTGTCCACTTAGAAAAGCCGGGTCTGCACAAATGACCTGAATATTAATGGTACTACTGTTGGTTTTGGCAATGAACTCACCATTGCATTTACTTCTAGGAAGACACATGGCAGACCTGTGATAACCACAAAAAATCGTTATCACCATATAAAGAACTGTTAAATCCTTTTGATATTATGGACAACTCCCTTTTCTCCATTTCTAATTAGGGACAATGATTGTATTCCTAGCAAGAAATCAATTAAAACCCTGTGTATCATTACCTTTTAAATTTTATTTTGTGGATGAAAGCTGAACTAACTGTTGTCTACGTAGCCAAGAAAGGAAGGAATGAACAAACAAATGAAACAAGAATGAATGAAGGAAGAAAGGAAGGGCAACACTGGAAGAACCCAAAGGACCTGAATTTCCCCACATAGAAATCCCAAACATTGATGAGAACAGGATGGAACTTGGATAGAATAAAGGTAAAGATAAATGAATGAAGCTTAGGTGGTGCCTGTGTGGACATTTAGGATGGGTGACTGGCTCCTGAGGCCAAACACCTTACTTAGCATATGTGAAAGCATTCCACAAAAATTATTCTGCATTTCATCTCCTCGTTCTTTCTGTATTCAAATGCCTGACTCGGGAAGCAGACACTCTATGGGTCTGTGGAGTAATCAGTTGTAACAGCCATCGTCATAATTACAAGAAAACGCATCTCTCCTTCAGTAACAGCTGTGGGAAAGATCGAGGATTATCCTCCTAGATTTAGTCCATGTCCACACTGGCACCAGTGTTTTATGCAGTCCCAGCTAGGGAGGCGTTGGTGCATCTGGAGATGGCAGGCTAATGCACAGCTTAGAGTGTGAATTTATCCTGTGTGAAATGACCGGGAGAGTGAGACACAATGAATAGCTGTATTGAGCTGAGAAGTGTAGGAGAAGGTGAATGAAAAATAGGAAGATGAGGAATAAAGTGAGGAATAAGAAAGGGTAGAAAATGAAAGGACTGTATTCAGATGTATTAAACGTGTGCAAAGTCACTTGCCATTAAACACAGTAAAAATTAGAAGGGACGTCATTGTCCATCTGACTCCATTTATCTGATAATCAACACTTTTTATATTTGTAATCCTGAACTCTCATTTTAAACCCACATTAATGAGATGATCAGGCTGTTTTACTACTGCCTTATGAACCTTGCCAAAGAGAACTCATTTTCTCAGATCATTTGCTGCAGTATCAGTCCATTGTTTCATCCTGACCAGACTGTTATAACATTGCTTTTGTCTCACCTGTTAGTTTAAAATTATACAGATGGATAAATTAAAGTGCTTTGACATTCCAGTACTCAGTTTTTTGGCTGAGGAATCTGCTTCTGATTGTCGGTAACCAAAACAGTGGTTTCAAAATATTAACATTTATCCATTTTAACACAACTAAGTTTTCTTTTACCAATCGCTTTTAGTTTCATAAGTACTGGAGTGTTTTGTTATGCTTTTCTGTATCTTTTATTCTTCTTACTCTGAGGATTCTTGTTTGTATCTGCAAACCAATACCTTTCTTGTTAACCATCTTCTTTTTAAACAAACACAATGAGGTTCATTTTGACCTTTTAAATCAATGAGAATTACGCCAGGAACAGCAGTCTTGTATGACTTTTTTTGGGAGGCTTGTATTTCATACATACAGGGTTTGCTACTGTTGAGCCTCAGACTTCTGGTCTCCATTTCGAGTTTTAAAGCACATTACAGTACGTTGCGTGTGCCGACCCTAGCTAAAACTATGCCAGCATTTCCATAATAAAAGCTTTTATTTCCAGAGGTTCCAGCTGTACATTCAGCTGTAAAAATGTGCACTAGGCTAAAATTGGAGGTACAGGATTTCAATGTGAAATTAATACAGATTAAAAAAACATTCCGCTTGATGATTTCTGAGCTATAATTTCTGAAAAAAAGTAGGAGTTTGTGAGATTATTTTTTGCCCTCTCATCTTGTAAATCAAAAAGCAATTTAACTTTTTCAGGATAATTATGTAATTATGTGATGAGCCTGTTTCTGCTTCCACAGAGTGCTTGCTCTATACCTTAGATATGGGAATTGGTTTTCATGTATACTACAGAGGTGAGCATATGTAGTTGTTTACCGAGAAGAATTCAAAAATGACACACTGTCATCCTGCCTACACAGTTCACTGCTACTGATGTTTGCTACTGATGTTTTCTGCTCGTCAGAATCCTACTCCTGCAAAAGCAGGGATGTGTACATCAATACATAATTTTGGTTTCTTGGCAGGGGGCAGAACGCATAATGCACTCTGTCTTAAACTAGCTGTGGAAAACTTGTCGCTTTTACTTTTTTTTTTGTGCTTTGTGCAGTTCTTTTACTTCATGTAGAATAGAGGTAGAAATAATACTAAATAACAAATTAAATTGTGCCAGGTCTTCCTATTTCTCCCTACTTCTAACTGTATAGTTCCATGAAGGCTTCCTAGGCCCATTCTCAGCGATCCCATTTATGCACCTTGCCTACCTAAATGCCAAATTCTAACTCAGGTGATGGACTGTTTTCATCTTTTTATTTATGTGGATTTTTTCTCTCTGAAAAAAATATCTGTAACCTATCCATACCTTTCTTCCCTGGATCCCACATGTTGCTGGTCTACCTTCTGAATGGGCAAAGAAAGCAAAAAAACCTGTCTGCTTATTCAGGGGGACCATAGCTTTGTCCACACCGTTGTCCAATGGGAAGTAAACGATGGGATTTTTTTATCCACATTATGGACATGAAAATATCTAGATTAAAAAAATATACGAACAGTGAATATCCTGATGCTAAATTGCTGTAATTGTGTGATGAGTCTGTTACGGAGATTTAGAAATAGGTCCTCCCTTCAGCATTGATTATCATTACATCTGAACAGCTGTTCCACAAGTATTTCTTTTCAGGAGAAAAAGTATACCTTTGTGCGTGAAAAATCAAGATTAAAGCAATCTAGGGCAGCACAACAAAACAATTAAAAAGTTCCTTTTTACTGATAAGACAAATGAACGGCAAATAAAATATTCTTATATATTCTTTTTTCTTGCACTAATGTACATTGAAATGCTCAGAGATGAATGTAAGACAACAGAAGCTGAAGTATAACACTCTTTAAAGTGTTCCACAGAAGAGAGGTAGGAGAAACTTTTTTAAATGCTTTGGGAGTGCCCCTTGTTCCTTCTAATAAGGTTAAAAAGAAACAAAGGAAAAAAATGTGAACAAAACCTCTGCTTTCCATAACCTTAGCTTATATCTGTACTATAGTTTCAGATACAATATCAAACTATATAAACCAACGAAGACCAGAAGACCACATTCCCAAATCAAATTACTGTGTCTTCTTATTTTGTGTAGAATACAAAATTAAATAGAAAATGAAAGTAAGGATGTTACTGTAAAAAGAAATAGGTTAAAATTCTGAATGTTTATAAGACAGCTGTTGATTTCATTTTCCATGAGCTGAAGCCTATAAAGCATTTTGCTTCATAGCACACAAAATAGCAAAGTATACTACACAGCCTAAAGTATAAAGTACATAAACAGAAAAAGCTAATGATTCCACACTGGTGAGAGAAAACAGGGCCCACAGGTTAAGTGAGAGGAAATATGACTATTTGTCAGTCGTATAATCTTGATAACATACAGAAATAGTTTAAAAATATGAAGAGTGTTCCTGGCTTTAGAGCCCAATCCGAAGGCAATGACCAATCCCATTGTGTTCTGTTTTTCAGGAGTGAGTAAAGGTCCAGAATCCTTATGTGCCTTATTTTCATGTTCTTGGATGTTAACTCTGTAGGCAAGACTCTGCTTGCTTTTCTTTCTTTTAAGGAAATGTGGGAGAAATGAAAGAAAAAAGGAAACGCAAACAAAGCCTCCTTCAGGAATTTAAATATATGGCTGCTAACCACACGAAGATCTGGACTAGTATACGTACAGGGTCAGAGAATGAATCCCCATCAAAATCATCACCCCTTCCTTTTCCCTTTGTACAAGGGAAAATCCCTGGTAAATAGGCAACAGGATGTGGAAAAAAGTGGCTCATAAACTGGGACAACCAAAAGATAACATATTTTCTTTGTGGAACCATTGCAAATTGCTACACACTCTGCTACCCATGGATAAAGTAGATGTGAGTATCCCACTCCTTTCTCGGTATTTTCATGAACCAAGAAGGAATTTCATAAAAGGGTAAAACTGGTCTAAATACAGTTTTACTTCAGGAACCTTGGGCAGAGTATGGTTCTGGACAGAGAGGAGGCATACGCATTTTTAATAACATAAAATGTAAACATAAAATAACATAATGTATAACATTATACGTAACATAAAATGTAACAGCATTTCATGTATCCATTGAGAGTTAAAGTCCAGCTTTCTGGAAAAAATTGCATTAAAATGTCTGCAGGCCACTGATTAGTCACTTAAAGGCTAATCAGCATCCATGAACATTTTCAGGAGTGCTGGTGAGGCAGGAATTAACATTGCAAAAAGAAGCATCAGAATCTCCAAACCTCCTACAGCTATGCTCGTGTTATGCATAGACACTGGGTAGTGGCACATGGATAATTCTGTATACAATATAATCATATAAATACAATTTCTGCTTGCCATATGAATCCCTTAGCTGGTGTCTGCAACATCTTTCACTGGTAGCTAAAGCCAAACAACCGTCTCTTATCAAGTCTATGAGTAAACAGGACTTGCAGAAAAAAAAGACCTACCAGCAAGAAAACAAGAGGAAAATTTTGTTTTCTGTCGTTTTGGTCTGTACAGAAGTCTGTAAAACATCTTATAAAACATTAATACTATCTGTTTAACCTGAGTATGTGGGTGGGCAGGCGAAGGGGGAGTTTGTTTGTTTTTCATAGCAGCAACAGCTTTCCACGCGATAGAATGAAACCTTGATCCTATTAAAGTTAATTGAGGTCAAACTCATCAGTTTAAAAGGATTCAAGATTTCACTGTCTTGCTAGTCAAGCCATTTATTTCTGTGACCTCTACAGCAATTTTTTATTATAATATACCTTTTTATATAAATATCCTCCCCAAATATTACAGAGTCTATTACTCATTTCTGTTGCTACAGATGATTCTTTCTTTATTATGGAGTGCTGACATCTAGACTGGCTCCTCTTTCTATACTGTTGGTCTGGGTATAGGGTTAGACTCCTGTAGGAGGACATAATAAGAAGCAATCACTAAAAGTTTCCAGCTTTTTAAAGATCACCAACAAGCGATGGAGAGTTCGCTATCAGTGATGGATGGACAACATCTTTGTGTCATAAAACTGAATGTTAGACCAGGCATAGATTTAGAACATGCTATTTTCTTCTATAAAAGAGGTGGTTTATTCAGCAAAATAAAATTCTAACCGAACAGCCTGGAAAAGCAGAAGGATCTTCAAGATTAACATTTGATCAAGCAGCATAAATTCCTTCCGTGCATAAGTAGGAGTCTATAAGTAACTGGAACATGTTAATTTATTTTTTGCTTGAAGTTATTGACTTAAAAATAATTTCTTTACATTACTTTGTGTTTTTATCAATATATGGAGACAGGAAGATCCAATGACCATTCTTCACTTTTCACCTTCTGTCCCCTTTGCTTCCTTTCCCTCTTCCTTCTGTTTGACTGAAGAGAAAAAAGGATGGGGGTAATAAGTCAGAATATAAGAAAGAAGAAAGGTAATTTTAAGAGTATTTAACTACAGATTTTGCATAGTTTGGTATTTTTAGCCATAAATCTAAAAGAATAACTTGGAAAAAAAGACTAGGAAATATGTAAAAAATTTTAAAAATTAAATGTTGAAGAAACTGTTGAATGTTTTGAACAACAAACAGTTCTTGTACTTATCAAGTCACATTTACTTGTGATAAGTCAAAGATCCTAGTATGCCTGCAGTTTTTACCCAGTGTCTTCACACAAAGAAGCTCTGTTCGTCTCTCACTAATTAGGCAGATTTGTCAGAATTCCTCAAAGACCACATTCAACGTGGTTCTAAGGGTAAAGCTAACAGATGTATAATCTACGTTTACAATAAATAGCATGAAAAAGTGGGTGAGGAAAACCTTTTATTTACTTCTGGAACTGAGAGCCAGTGAAACGTACTGCATTAAATCGTGCAAAAAGGAAAGAAACAAAGCATTCCAAAACTACATGGCAAACAGCTTATAAGGAAAAATCCCATTACTCTGGAGTTGGAGAGGTAAATTTTCTGGAACCAGACTCACCAGCTGCGTCCCAGCTCCGCAGTGCATTTTGGTAGTGTGTTACTACAGTATAAGCAAATAATAACTTCAGGTACTCAGGCTTGTTTTGTGTGTTTTATTCTGGTTTGTTGACTCTCTCGTATCTGTACACTTCCCTCATGGTGCTTGTTTTTTTCTCCTTGTCAGAAAACATGCCTTGAGTTGGCAGTTATTTTACCTTTCTCCCTCTTTACCTACGGCCCACATTTGAAGAGCCTTTGATGTCTGTGTGCAAAAGATAATGTTGAGCTCCTGCAACCCTGGGAGTATCGGGCTTCAGTCAGAGAGACACCCTGCAGTGATCTTCTCAGCTGGGGGGAAGGAGGAGTTCTCCCAATATTAACCCAAAATTCGTTTTAAAAGAAAAAAAAAGCACTATTGAAATACTTTGCCCTCTAACCCCTCCCTTGTAAGTCTCCCCTCCCTTGTAAGTCTACAAGTCCATTTGGTGCTTTCTTGTCCTCTAGTTGTCATATTTTTTATTTCCTACTGTATGCAACATCCAGCACAATACCAGCACTGACAATATTTATTATCAATATTGTGATTCCTCTCCGTATGTACACATTAAATAGTTTATGTTCTAAATGAATGGGTATGAAAGGAACTTAATTTTATTCTGGATGAAAGTCCTGGGAAAGAATTCTGAAATAAAGATTTCACTGCAAAGAAGACGTGCCAGTGAAAGAACAGGTATTACTTAAAGGCTTACCATTTCATTAGCTGTGAGAAAACTTCTCTGCAGAACTTCCTATAACAGTTAATCTTGTTCACAGGCCCTATCTGTAGGTTATGTTGGAATTCCTGGATTAAGAGATAAATGGGAAATTTTCCTTACTCCTCTGACAAATGTTTGTGTAACACAAAAAAGAAAAAGAAAAGCGGAAAAAACCCAAGCATGTTTAAGTCTAAGTCCCCCACTCTTCATCACTCTGCTCATTTCAGCATTTTACTGCAAAAATTGATGCGGTGCAAAACCTTTTCCAATGTTAGAGGGAAAATCAGCAAGAACACAGACTCTTGTGTGAATCATTCCAGTCCATCAGAAAAAATCCCAAACCTTCCTTTCTATCTACTAATATAAACATTATTAATGCAAATACTCTATACGTATGGGTTAAAAGAAATATCATAGGATCATAGAATCCCAGGTTGGAAGGGACCTCAAGGATCATCTGTTCCAAACTTTCTTGGCAAAAGCACGGTCTAGACAAGATGTCCCAGCACCTTGTTCAGCTGAATCTTAAAAGTGTCCCATGGTGGGCAATTCACCATTTCCCTGGGGAAATTATTGCAAAGACTAATTGTTCATATTGTGAAAAATTTTCCTCATGTGTCCAGTTGGAATCACCCCAGGAGTAACTTGTACCCATCACACCTCGTCTTTTCCATGCCATTCTTTGTAAAAAGGGAGTCTCCATCTTCTTGGTAGCCACCCTTGAAACACAGGAACATGGTGATAAAGTTTCCCCTAAGCCTTCTTTTCTCAATGCTGAAGAAACCCAGTTCTCTCAGCCTTTCCTTATATGGCAGGCTTCCCAGTCCTTGGATCATCTTGGTAGCTCTTATCTGGACCCTCTCCAGTCTGTCCACATCTCTCTTGCATAGTGGGGACCAAGATTGAACACACGATTCCAGGAGTGGCCTGACCAGCGCTGAATAGAGTAGAGTGGGATAATGACTTCTTTGTCTTTGCTGGTGGTGCCCTTGTTGGTGCAGCCCAGCATCCTGTTGGCTTTCTTTGCCTCAGCCACACACTGTTCACTCATACTGAGCTTGTTGTCCACCAGGACCCCCAGGTGCCTTTCCACAGAGCTGCTCCCCAGCCAGGCAGATCCCAGTCTGTGCTGCGCTCCTGGATGATGCTTTCCCAGGTGCAAGACCTTACACTTGTCCTTGTTGAACTTCATGAGGTTCTTGTTAGCCCACTCTTCCAGCCTCTCCAGGTCTTCCTGCAGGGTGGCTCTCCCTTCCAAAGTGTTCACTTCCCCACACAGTTCTGTATCATCAGCAAACTTCATCAGGGTACACTTGATCCCATCATCAATTAAATGATCAAATAATTTACCATCACTTAGTGATTCTGCCTACCTCTACATTGCATTTGTGTAGGTTAGAAGAGCTTACAAAATGTGTTTACATATATGTACATACGAATACACTCTCTAAGTTTTGATGGATAATGATTCATAGAAACAAGGACAAAAATAACCAGAAAGTCTGGATTTAGTCATTAATATTTTAATTCTGAAATAATAGTAAAAATTAATATTTTTAATGTGTGATATGGGAATACTTGTGATAGATGCAATACATATACATTCTATGCTTGCATTCTATACTACACATATACATACACTCATACATGTACATGCACTAAGAATGTATGCATTATATTTAGAATAAAGATATGGACAATAATTGGTCAAATCCATTGTCATCCCAAAGTACTTAATGTGCAATTGTAAAAGTGAGCTGTGTTTATTGGCTTATTTCCTTTAAAGTTATATATCAAATACGTTTATTAGTTTTCACACTGATGTAAAATACTAGTTTCAAGAGAAAAGAGATTGTGTGACAGGAGTGTGAGTGAGTGACAAGGACTCAGTCTGCTCTCCCAGCTGTGCTGATCTAATATTTGCCTGCTGTCAAATGGCTGGTCCCACTCTCCCTTTTCCCCTGCTTTCTCCCATACATATGCTCCATCACTTCCATTGTAGTATTACCAGCATTAATCTAACCTCATGGTCAGCTGAGCATGGTTAATATGATCAAACTACTTCTTAGACAAGAAGAAAATAAGTTGCAGGAAGAAAGATTAAATGTCTGGACCACCTGGAAGACTTCTGAGGAGATGTAGCTTATTAAAAGGTGGCATAAATGTTCATGAAGTGGTTCTTTCCAATGAAAGCAACTTGAGATGTAAGTTATGCCAAAAAGGCAGTCTCTGACAGAGAACTTGTCATATACACCTCCAGAACGCATCTGGGAAGGGAAGACAAAGACCTTCCTGATTTAATTTTAAGGGAAATAGGTAAAATGCAGGTTTTTATTCATTTTTGTCAGCATCTTCTTTACATAAATGTAACTCTCTTCTATTTTGAGAAACAGCACCTGAGGGAATGTTTTTGCACCCTGCCACATTCCTCGGTGTGGTTAGAAGGGATGTGCTCTGTTCCACCCACTGGCCAGGCTGGGGATTTAGAAAGGAAGAAGCATCACCCTATCACCAGCAAAGCTCTTCATCGTACAGGAAAGTACTGAGGTGTCCCACCTCTGTTCTGATGGAGTTTGTCATAGTGACTAAACCCAGTAATTTCTAACATTTCGGGTAAAATTAGCTGTAATCCTCATCGCTATCAGTGTTTTGATTCAGGTCTAAACCGAGCAGTATCTGAACATCCACTGATGTGATCTGTGAACGAAAGTTTCAGCACAAGAATCAAATGAATGAATTTTTTGAATGCTGAATGGCCAAGCCCCCATACATGACAGATTTACCTGTATATTACATATAAATATATAAACACAGGTATTACAGATTTAATATAAATCCATACACATACACACATATATATAGATATTTTAATTTTTAAAAAAAGCCACCATTACATTCATCCTAACCAGGTAAGGACATATCTATGATGTGCCCATATCTCCCTCGTGAAACCTGTCTAAGCTGAGTCTTACTTTTCGTGGCACCGCACACAGCTGCCGCCAGTGTGCCTAATCCCAGCTTCAGTGAGACTGCGAGTCAGTGTGGATGGATGTAAGGAAGAAAGGCTGAGAACAAGCACTTAGAGCAAGGCAACACTGACAATTTTCTCAGCTGAGTCATGGCTATAAAAAGGTTTGGGAACCATTTCACTGTAGTTGCCCGAGTATTTAGTAGCATCAAGAATTAAGCAGTTTTCAAAAATGCCTGAAAACTTTGGTCAGCAGCTGCAAAGATATTTTAGAACCTAACTAAAGAAGGGTGTAAGTACCAAAAGGAGTGAATTCAACAATAATTTATATTTTAAAAACATTTAAGTTTCTCAGGCACTGAAGACTGGCTGAAATGCTAATCGTGCAAATGCTTTCTCATATAGATTATCAACCGTATTTTTTAATAAGGACCTCTGAATAACTTGCCTAAAATAACAAAAATTATGCTGTATGTTTGATTTCAATCTTACTTTAACTCTAGTTGCAAGAGAGAACATTTTATATTTTCCTGTGTTCAAAAATACCAGGAAACCTGGGGGCAAATCCAATCTTTAGGGTCATATAGTTTTATCTTCTGTATTTCTCTAGCCATAGAATTTTATTTTTTTTCCTCCTGTGTAGAGCCCACTAACTAAATTAACTCTTCCAGAATGGCTTTTTGTCTTGATGTGAAAATGTCATACAATGGACAATCCAATACTTCCCTTTATAGAATGTTCCAACTTCAAATTGCTTTTTACAAGCATTTCTCAAGAGGCAGCAAGAGATCCTTCGATTTTAATAAATGATACACCCTAACATAAAAATGAGGCAGTAAAAGTAATTCCAGTTGGTTTCTATATGAAGTGTCGCTAAAGTCAGTTGAAGGACTAATACCTCTTTGTTTATGTCAAGAAAGCTGTATAAATGGCAATTGTAAGCCTGGGTTTACGTAAAGGAGAGTCTACTTTTAGATACGATCCAGTAAAATCAAAAGATCACCATAAATCTCCACTGAGGTTTTTTCACATTTCTACGGGTTCAACTGATAAAAATCTGTGCAAAGTTATAAACAAACAGCTGATTTAATGGAAGCCTTAAGAAGTACTTCAGAAGTACAACCACATTTGAAAAGGTTGCAGACATCAGAGAAACGTGGACCAAGCATCATAGGAAAGGAAGGAAACAACCAAATCCATCCTGGAAATCTAACATATATATGAATTCTGAAAGTTTTCTTACACTTAACAGAAGTGAATATTTCTGAAAGAGGTAAAATTATATAAAACTTAGAGGCAATTTTGGCAAGAAAAAGAAATATGGTCTTGGAAGGTCATACAGTACAAACATAACCAAGATAATTTGATCTGCCATATAGAAATACTGATATTGAAATACAGAGCTGCTGTACATCATGGAAGGAGATAAGGGTCCCTTTCCAAATACCACGCAATTACACATTTGCAATATGATGCAGTTTTGGGCACCTCAACACAAGAAACTTTTCAAGAAGCTGGAGGAAATGATTGAATAACTAGAAGGCTTGATTTATGAGTTACAGTATATCTAAGCAGATACACAGTAAATATAGTGGTATGAATACCTTATAACTACTACAAAACATTCATAAATCTTACAAGGCTACTGCAGAGGAATAAAGATTGATAACTGCTTGAAACGGGTAAACTCTTATACCACTCAGATCAGTCTTGTTCTCAGGGTAAGACACTCCACAGTGAGCAGAGGAGGCAGAATTTGTCTTTACACACATAAAAGAATTATTTTTCATTGTAATTGTATACAGAATAGGAAAAACTGAACACAACTAAACATGAAAACAGAAAAAAATCCACTGATTATCTAAGATAATTTGAAAAAAAAAACCCCAGATATAACAACTAAAACCAACTCTACAAATTGACCAAGTGGCCTTCCCAGAATGAAGAGCAGTATACTTCACTGTCCTTGTTCTGAAGTTTGAGGCATGTACTAGAGTCCTGCTCTCAGATTCTCCTTCCCCCAGTTTTCTGTTCTTATACCAATTCATAGTGTTTTTTGCAAAGTTCTGGTTCCCAGACCATTACTCTGAATTGTTCCTTTTTGTACACTTAACCTACAGTTTATCCCTTTCTTTGAAAATACACAGGATACTATTTTTTTTGTTCTTTTAATACCTAATCCTAGCTGTCACAAGAAGCTGGATTTTATTCAGACAGACAATGCTCATAGTCAAAGTGTTTTTATTTGTTGTCAGACTAGTCAATGTGTTTAATCTGAAGCACTAGGTGGAAAGAAAAATGTGTATAAAATATTAATGATCTCACTGTTGCATACTCATTATGTCAATAGGAAAAAATGAGGCATAAAAAATCAAATATAATGAGGCCATTATAGAAGAAGAAACAAGGTAATCAATTTCTAATATATAACACCACTACAATGATATTAGCTATAATTTAAACAAAGTAATCTGCTTTTGTTAGATATGCAAAATGCAAATGAGACATTTTAGTAGTGCTCCCATCTCCTGCAGAAGTCACAGCAGTGATGCTAATGAGGAGATGATAAGGTTAATAAACATTTTCTTTTATTATAGTGTTAATTTTTTTAAGCTATAAAATGTTGGTTTGACAACTTCCTTTGCAAACTTGAAAATACCACTTCAGATAAAACTAAGCTTTTCCTTTCAGAAACACAAACAGAAAAGTATTTATGCACACCTGTGACACTTGCATTTTTCCTGAAGCAGCTGTGCAATATCATAACCACATTGTGGCTCTGTATGTGTGATAAATCAAATAACTTGAACAATGATCAGGTTCTTAAACTGAGACTGATGCACTTATCAATGCGTAAGAGGTAAATCACTATAAAAATTAATGTTCACATGAAATTCCTACAGGTGTATGTGCATCACTAATTTATCCTCTGAGTTTCATTTGAGGTCATATTATGCCCTCTGAGAATAAAGAATGTTGTATGTTATTATCTACAGCTGGTCTTGATTGGTAACACTTAAGGAATCAAATCTTCAGCAAAAGTTAGTGAATAGAATAATATATAAAATACACTGAAATTTGTACAAGAAGGAAAACCCAGGTAAGGAAGCCTTTGTATTCAATCTTCTTTTTAGTGTTTTCTAAGACAACTAAACTCCCAGCATCAGCATGGCCTAAAGTGAAATAAATAAAATTAAAAAAAAAAAAAGAAAAAAAAAGAAAAAAATATTAAAAATAAAATAAAATACAGCACTTCTATAAATTTTAATGTTAAATCTTGGGGATTGTTAGAACTTTGGGGAGATTTTAAAAAGATTGCACAGGCAAAATGGATAAAAGTAATAGAAGGTTCATTTTGTCCTTGAACCCTTGTCAGTCAGAGAAGACGGCAACTATGCCCTAAAGAGTTGACAGAGCATATTTAGTCTATATGGGGCTGCTGTTATGCCTTTTTCAAAAAATCAGCTGCAAAGGAAATTCTATAGGAAAGTTTGATATTTCCATTTCATTTTTAAACAAAAGATAGGATTTAATAGACTTGGAATGAATATTGAAGCACATGAGTGCACATCTGAACCAAAAATCTGAGGGCAAATTTTTCAAATACAAATTAATTTGTTTCAGCAGGAGTTCTCTTATCACCTTCAGCAGTGGTAGTCATTAGGAATACTTTCAAAAGCCTTAGCTATAAACTTCTGAAGTTCAAGCTTCATTTATCAAACTACATAATACAGTTTCAAATCTTCACACTTTCTATGGGAAATTAAATAATATATATGTGATACTTAGAAAGCAATGACATCTACTTTTTTCTCCAAATCAACCCTACTGAAGATAAATTGGTAGCTTATAAATTTTGCTGTATCATCTCAAAACCTCTTAAAACGGTAGCTACCCTAAAGACCATTAAAGTAACAGGTGGCACAAAATGTATACGAAAACTGATTTTAATTGCAAATAAGATTCTGTACGTTCATCGTTGTCAATAACCATCTGGAAGGATATCATCTGCGATACCAACTAGTTTTGAAACACAGACTGCTTTCTGCTTTGATTTGGGCTTGGTAATCAAAGGAGCAATTGGTTGTTTAGTTTTTGTATTACAGCTTTCTTCTTGGATCTTAAAAAGTACTAAAGGTGTGTTTTAAATGAGCTTACAACCTCTTCAATAGTTCAGCTATATTTTATAGCCAATTCTGGGAAACATGTTCTTCTGGAAGAATAAACCTTGGGTTTCTGGTCTAAACAAAAAAAAAAAAAAAAGAAAAAAGGAAGAACTCTATTTAAATGTGCCTTTGTCCTTCTTTCTGTCTTGTTTCAAGGCCACCCAAGGCACTGCTTTCCACCCATTGCTGGAACTTCATATGCAAAGTTACCAACCACAATTCAGTCAGGGCTTCTGTGGACTGATGCTGATAACTTTATTCTATGCTTTTTTGACCTCTGGGTTAAACTACCGAAAAGCTTTATTTTATTACCACTTTCACAAAATGCTGTCTGAGTTCTTCCTAACACAAAAAGCTGTTAAAAGCATTTTAAGACACAATAAGCAGCCTCAGTTTAATCTGATAGTCTTTGGGGAGTTAGATCAATACTTATTGTCAAACATTTATTAAATTTTATAATTGCAGTAGCTTCCAGCATACTCTGGAAGATGTATTTGTATGACTTGCTGACCCCAGATTTGCCTATTCACAGGTAAAGATTTTTACGTTCTATACTACTAATTTGTGGCTCACTTCCATATTAGTTTGAAATTCATTTAGAGACAGCATTCAATGCTGATTCAATAAACTTGAAAAAAAAGGAAATAAAAAATCTGAGGTCCATTTTCTTTCCTTTTATATCGTTTTTCTTTTGTTAACTCTAGTTAACCCTAGTCCACTCTGGCTGAGTGATTTTGTCCATGGCATTGCTTCACAAAATAGGTATGATTTTGCATTAAAGGTATTACAGAAGCTAAGTTAGTATTTTACTGTCAGAAGAGCACATTCGCCCTGGATTGCCAGTGCAATCAATCAGATGAATGGGTTCCTTGAAGTCATCTTAGCACGGTGTCTGTAATAGCCCCATTACTAAAGCACCACATAACACAGCACCCATCCATTGGGGTGGTTGCAGGAATAAATAAGCACAGTGCAAATGAATGCTGCTGGTTTAGGCACTTCACGTAAGATGTAAGACTATCAGATACTCATGCCGAGAGAAATCCTAACTAAGGCCTTGTCTTTTCTTTTACACTCTCTCTCTCCTGGCAGAAAGCTTTAAGGTGTCTAAAATAATACAGCTTGACAAGAAAAGACTGAACAGCTATGCACTTGAACTTTTATTTACCACAAGACAACCAAAAAAATAAAAGAGAGGGGGAAAAAAGAAAAAAACCCTGATGTCTCTTTAAAAAGGTCTGTCTCCTGAAACAGTCTATGAGGTCACTAGTAAGGCAACATAAAAACAGTTACACCTAAAGTTCTAGCATAAAGAGCTTTAATGATATAATCTGTTGACTTTCATACTTCTTAAATTAGAAAAATATACAATGATGCATGTCAAACATTCAGCAACACTTCTCACTCTGGACCTGATTAAAAAGAAGCAATTGAGAAATGAAATATTCTTCCGCTTTATTAAAACCAAACATTTCAGCAAGCTGTAGCCTACACATTACATGGAAATCTATAAAGTTCCAATAACATGTCATTTTTGTGACTAATCCAATAATGAGACAACACAGTCAAACAAGACCTTGGAAATAACCAAAAAAGGGAAAATATGTTCAAAGGCAGCAGATCTATATTTTTAAAACAACAGCTACAAAGCTGGATACATTCAAACAATAATCATTTATCATAAGAAAACAGGGCAAGGGATTTAGGAGTGGGATCTCAATCTAGATTTAGAATGTAGCAGAACATAGTTCAAGAATAAAAATTAGTTTCTTGTCCAAATAAAAATCACCAGAGATAAAGATTAAGACATTCAACTTAAGGAATAAGTCTGAAATAAAGATGAAGATTGAAGAAAACCCCTGGATTATTTTGAATAAGAAGGACTACTTCATAATTTAAAAAAAAAAACAAAAAAAAAATTTGTTTTACAAATTGACTTACAAATCTTTCTGAAAAAGATGTCATTATTTTGATTAAATTGATGAAAACACTTTTGTCTTTTATGCACTTAAACGTTTTTGATGCCCTATTGAGGATAGCACGATTTCTGTCTGACACATTGAAAAATATCACTGTCTGTCTGGGTGGATTATCAGTAACATGTTCAACCTCATTTGGTGGGCATCTGAATAAAACTACTCAAGATTTCCATGATTTCCATTTTATTGAAAGTGCCAATTGCTGTCTCCATTAATGACTGTTAAGTCAATCGACCACGGAAGACTCAGCAGCTTGTAGCTGAGCCATGCATGGCGTGGAGCTCCTGTAGCTTCTCTGGAAGATGACGTACAATCTGCCTGTTGAAAGGAAAAAAGAAATGTAAGTGTTATGAATCCTAATCATAAATTTGAACTAATAGCATTATTTAATCTTGTCTTTTCACGGATTTCCAAGGGAAGAACATCTCACCTACCCCTGTCTAGCCTTGCTTCTCTCCGTTGTGCACACACACACACACATACAAAATGCTTGTTGCAGCTAAGGCAGTGAACACTGAAAGCATTGCTGTACTCTGAATGCACTTCTATCAGTCAGTACAAGGTATCTTAAGTTACACAGTATGCTGACACCTCTATTGCTGTGATTAATTTTGTTGGAGGCTCTAGGGAAAAACCTTTCACTTTATTGCAACCATTTTATTTTTCTTATTGTTATAGGAAAGCATCTCTCCATTTGCTGCTTCTTGCTTCATTTTTCCAGGGCAGGGGACAGGGGGTTGTAGCTAAACCCTTAAAGTGAAACATTTTGGAGGATTTACTTTCCCCACAAGAACCAAACATTTCGTGTCTTATATCACCTTTCATTTCCGCTCATATTTTGTCACAAATGTCCTTTCAGAGTTTGAGGTGAATGAACAGTTTCATTTGTGCTAGAATATTTTTTCAAGAGAATTCTAATGACACTGTCTAAAAGGAAAAATATATGTTTATGCAAAATGAAAGCTCTGAGGCTGAACATCTAGTTGAGCAATTTTAACTGCATGTATAATCAAGATTTTCATAATTCTCTCCCCTTTTCATGGTTATTTAAGTTCAAAAGACACTGTTCAGCTAAATGTCCAGGAAGAAAGAGGTTTCTACTATATTTACTCCTTGTATTTTTACCGAAACTATTCTTATATACAGTCATGAGAACTCAAGTTCTTCAGGTTTGCAAAGCAAGAAGAGGATTTGGAAGAGAAGGAATCACTGTCTAAAACAGCCTCCCGCTTGGAAAAAGATGTCCTCACACTACATCAGTATAAATTACAGCTCAGTCTCTGCAGCACCTTCTCATATTGTTTTTGTTTAGTAAAAGCTCCACAGATTTGCGTTATAGATGTCTGAAAAATACATAGTACCTGCTCTTCAGAACTGACAGTCTAAAATACATATGGAGAAGGCAAGGCACCTGAAGAAATTTGAAGGAAAGCATCTTTTGGAGTATCTCATAACTTAAATTAAGTTACTGCTTTATAGTATCATAGGAACGCTAGAATTAATGACAACAGAGACAAAGCCCAACATTCAGGGACTGGGGCTCAATCCACAACCTGATAACAATGCAAAAGAAAGGCATAGAAACTCGTGTATAAAAAAAAATTTTAAAAAATATGAAATAGCATTTCTTTACACAAAAGTTATGAGTTCTTCCTACCGTTTCCTGTGATTATTATTTTTTTAAATTTATTTTTAATGTATAAGAAAGGTTTCTAACAAAGACTGGGATGCTAAACGTAGGGTTGTGGTGCCTTCTAAAAATGCATAAACCCAAAATGTCACTATCTTGCAATGAAATAAGGAGGAACAATTCCCAAAGTTTTCAAGAATTTGAACATGATATCACAGCTAACAAGATACTTTATAAAAAGGGTGTTTTCTAATGAAAAATGGTTTTAGTAAAAGCAGTGCATTCTGTATTATCTACTCCATATTTTTCATCTGCCTTTTTTCTTGTCTGTTACCCTTCAGCAGCTTAAGGGACTATCAGCTAAAATTTTTTTGTGGGTTTTTTTTTCTTCCCCTCCGGCCATTACTAAAGCTTAAGATTTCATTGAACTGTTCTGCTAAAGACCTGGAACATTGTCATTAAACTTGGCTCTACTTGGAAATCTCCAGGCATATATTTCAGTGAATGGGAAATTTCCTGAGCTAAATTGGGCTTGGCTCTACCCAAGTGATCTTGTAAGCCTGCAGACTATACAGTTCTTTAAAACATAAGCTATAAATAAATAAATGAAACCCCTTTTAGATGTTTTTGTTGAAAAGATTTCTACATGTATCACATATGGACCTATTGTTTCATTTTTCAAACCCTGTCCTCTTTCCACAGTAAAAATGGAGGTAAATTTTCCTTTTTCTTTTTTTCTCTCCATGTTCTCTACTGTTAAAAATTCATATTTTTTTGTTTGCTTATGTCATCTTTGTTGTCTTGTCTTAGAAAGAAATTGTATGTTCTACATTTCGTTCAATATTTTTATTTTTTAAGACATTCTAATGATTTTTTATTTTTTTTTTCACTTCAGGCTAATACTCACAATATGCTAAACAGCATATATCCAACTGGAAAGAGATCGCCAAAGTAAACCATATGGCATTCATTAATGTGAACTGATGGAAGGTGCCATGTTTTTACACCATACCAAGAAGTTCTATACGCACACATTCCCTTAAGGAAAGTCACTCTATCAATAAACTAATAAGCTAGGCTTACAAAAAACTTTTACTCCAAATACTCACTGACTGGTTTACAATCTGTACATCTCACGTAAAGAAGTACTTTCCTTAGTTATAACACTCGCTAACATCAGTAGATTTTCTAGGATGACACGTTTTCATATTCCATAAACTACTGTAAGTAAAATGAAGTAATCAGATTAAAAAAAAAAGCATCTAACAACAAATAATTAATAATAAGAGAGAGAAATTGTTACTTGACTTTAAAGGAACTAATAGATATACCATATGTATATGCTTCACTGGACCAAGGCCTGTTATGCTCAGCACTAAAGAAAATAATTTGTCTTGCAAGCTGTTTTGTGCTTACACAGGTTCCCATCACAGCTGAAGTACATCACAGCTCCGAGCAGTGCCACTGAAAGTTCAGACTGGTCCTATTTTAAATTCCATCTCGCCTTCTTTAAGCATCTGTTTACTTCCACACTCTCTGCCTTCGTCCCAGTTGTAGCAGCTGTTTTTTCTCTCAGCTCTGTAATGCCTATTGTCTATCTTACATTAATTTAAACGAATATAGGTCTGTAGTCTTCACCTCTTTTTTTAAAAAACCCTTTTTCTTTCTCCAGAGCAAGAAAACTAAGAAATATTCCAGCAAAAATTGGTCTAAAGCAAATTATTCTGAAATATCAAGAGTTCAGAGAATGAATGCTTAAAAATATGGCATGCCACGAAAATTGCAGAAAAAGCAAATTATTTAGAAACAAATACTAACTATATATGTGAATGCTGAAATATGTATAAATTATATATGGCAGAAAAATACATTTTTATATAAAACTTTTTTGGATAAAACTTTTTTTCTTGTGTTTTAAATGAAAAAGATGCTTTTGTTGCATTATTTTGCACTAACCTCATCCTTTATTTCTACCCTGAAGGTGTAACCTCTTGTTTGTAACATTGGATTTGCAACTGTGCAAGTGCTAAAGGCATGAAGTGAGAAGGAACATGTCTATAGGTGAGAAAACACAGAAAGGTGAAAGGAACTCTTAGAGAAATGAGAATAATAGTCTTAGAGAATGAATTAAATAATTGAGAATTAGAAAAATAGCAGTACAGATATATATGTTGCTAATTAGAGGACTCATTGGAGTTCTCAATCAGAAGACAGCAGCTCTTTCTTTAAGAGATTTTGCCATCTTGTATTCCTATTTGAGAATGCAAATTAGCACTAGGAGTCTGTACAAACCTTGTTACAGCTAAGTCTGACGAGCTCTTCCACCACCTGAAGAGCAATTAGTAGCAAATGGTTACTCTCTCTGTACTCCCTCACCTTCCCGCTCACGGAGGTGGACAGACCAACCCTGAGAGCAGAGCCTGCCCGGCACCTGCCTCGTGTCTCGGGACAGTGACCGGCTGTGTTTGCTCAGGGAGAAAAGAGGTTGCAGCAGCAATTTTTTTTCCCCTCCTTGGAAGATGGAAGGCACAAGTGGAAGATAGTTTGGGAGAGACTGCTTCTCTGATCCAACACACATACGCACTGCACATGGGTAAATTGAAATCTGCCTCAAAAAATGATATGTATTATACACATACATTAGGGGTAGGAGGGAAGTAAATCTTAACCATTGCAGTGCTCTAAATAAGAAGATAACTCCAGTATGAAGAGATCTAAATATAGGGTGAAGTACTCACATTGCCTACATTAGGAGCCTTTGCTTCCGGGATTGGAAATGCAATGAGGGAAAGACAGATTTAGAGCACATCCTACTCTATAAAAAATTTAACGTAGGATGCTTCAGGTGCATCTGATGCAGAATGAAATCTCTGGGCCTTGTGTGCTAGATGTTAACATCATCTACAGGTAGATTTACTCCAATCCGGTTGAAAACTAAACCCCTGTCATTTCTTTTGAGATCAGCATAGGTATCAGAAACAAAAGTTTAAAACAAAACTAGGCTCGGCTGTAGATTCAAATTACATCTCTTTTAAAAATACCATTCTGATTCTGAACCTGGCCAATTACTTTTTAAAAAATAACATTTTTTAAATCTCTTTAATCACCTTAATCACCTAATGCCATTCTTAGGGAATTTATTTGTTTTCTTTTTAGGCATAAATTTTAAAATTGCAATGACCAGCTGTATGGTTACAAGTCATATATTAACGCTGCTTTTACTATTGTTTTCCCCTAATGTATATCAGATTGATTCACTTCAGCTGAACTTCATAACCCTTAAGCTTTTATCTTGTGTGCAATAAAGACAATGTGCTGTTCCAGCAAGGATCTTTTTCAACAAAGCAGCTTGGGAGCAACACTGAAAACCAAAATGTGGAAAAATTGAAGGGGATACAGAATGATGTGTTTACCCTTGGTAAACAGCTTTTGAATTAGAAAAATCTGGATTAAGAGGGAAAAAAAAAATTGCTTCCTGCATCTGTGATTGATGTTTACAGAGTCATAAAACATTTTACGGTAAACCATGTGCCTAGAGGAATTTGAGAGATTTGCCAATTTTCTACACCAGATCTGCATCTATTGAGGAACAGCATGCTTCTTCAGCTTCTTTTGTGTAGCGCATTGCACAAACTTATCTCAAAGCATTTCACAAGACAGTCCAACAAATAAGTAGCCATAAAAGGAAAGCATGACAGTGAATAGATACTGATGAAGGTTAAAGGGAGAAGTTTTCAAAGGAACTCTAACGCTGACAGATAACCCTCAGTTTCATGCGTTTCTGTTAAATAAATCTGATTTTACAAAGGAGAACTACATTTTTATTTTGAAATTATATTTCAGATAAAGAAAAGTGTAGAAACATTTATGGACTGATTCTATTTGAAAGCATGGCTAAAGGTAATTTAATTTAATATGTATGTAGCTCCACCATTAACACAAATAATACCATTACTAACAGGAGCTGGCAGTAGCAATCAGGTTTGCACAGATTTTTGTTTTTGTTTGTAGCTTTTTATTTAATAAAATATCAGGAAACAGCTTTGTGGTCCCAGTGTTTATTATTTTTGTGCATTCTACTTGAAGTGGGAACTGCAAGTATTTGACAAATGGATTGATATACTGTCTACAAGTCTCAGAGTAGCTATATAGCTTTTGCTAAATGCTAAATTATAGTTCTTACCACTTCTAATCCTCCCAACACATAGTCCCCAATGTAAAAAAAACAAGTTAAACCAAATAAATATATTAGCGAGCCTCAATATATCATACTAGGTCAGCTATTTGTGTTTGATTTCTTCTTTGATTAGGCTGCAAGTTCTTTTTACATATGGTCCGGTAGTTCTATAACACTTCATATTTCTACTGTCCTAAAAAACTGACTGATTTTCTTTTCCTATTCCTTTACATCTCCAGTGCACAACTGGCATCGGTTGTATAGAAAATATCCTCAGCAGAGTAAAAAATATATATAAAAGTCTTTAGGAGTTTATGTTCTTGTCCGCTTCCAATGGACTGTAATAAAGGTGGTAAAATAATGCATCCCTGAAAGAGAAGGACAGCTATCTGCCATATTTAACGTGGTCCAAACAAATATAGATTTTTAGAAACAGAAAGTCCTCTTTAGATTTCCAAGGAAAGCCTTCTTCATGGTAAATATTTACCCATTGTAATGTATGCTTTCTTTATCCATGTAATGACTTATCCTTTCCCGCTAGAAATAGATTACACTCCTATTTTGTGTAGTCGAGCATCATTATGTCTTTCTTCAGGACCTTTTGTAATCTAGGACTACCTAGCTCTTTCAGCTGTGTATACAACATAATGCTTTCTAAACCTCTTAGCTTTCTGATTTGTTCTGTTCTGTATCTCTTCCACTTTGTTTGTTTGTTTGTCTGTTTGCTTGCTTGTTTCTTAATGTCTTCCAACCAAAACTGGACACAGTAGTCCAAGCCAAAGTCTCACCAGTGCTAAATGCAAAGTAACTTTTAGGCAGTGACATACAGTAGTCAATAAAGTAGGGGGCAGGGAAGATGACATGAAAAACTAGATTGCTTAGAAAAGGAGTTTTAAAGCATCAGTTCTGATTCAATAGCATTAGACTGTGTTTCCAGAAATGAAGAATTTTGTTAACCTTTATTTTTTTTTAATTTTTTTTAAAGGAAATGTTAAGCATTTGAAATGCAGACAGAATTTTATATTGTTGGAGATGATAGGGCTGGTTTTTACAAAAGCTAGGGTAGAAATTTAAAATTTCATTTAGAGAATCTGTTACAGAATCCTTATGTTACATCTGGGAAAAGATGGACTTAATTTACCTATCTAATATTGGAAGTAGGGGGAAAAGCTTTTAAGAAAAAGAACACAAAAACCTGAAGTCAGCATAGCTCCCAAATTCCTAGTCAAACACAGGGTTAAACAATAAAATGTTTTTGCAGAATGGGAAACCTGCATGTAATTGTAGAAAAGAAAAATCACAGATTAATCTAAGAAGTTAATTGACAGTATGCAAATAGAACATTTGTGTAGATGATGTCTTCATTTTGGTAGACTCAGATCTTCATCAAGGCATCAAAGAACAGAGAAAGAGAGAGGTAAGCAATTATTCCATGCATCTGGACCACTTCTAATACATCTAGGAGCAACTATAAACTTAATACATGTAATCTGCTCATAAACAGAAAGGGAAAGTTAGTAGTGACACAGTACTCCTTCAACCCCCCAAAAATTGGCCACTCTTTCCTCAGGAAGGAAATGCCACATCGTGCATAGGTCAGTATGCATACATTTTGGGAAGGAAAGAAAGAACAGCAGCAACCAAAAATGTGTATGATGATAGGTATGCATGGATTCTTTCTTTATAACATATTGTGAAAACATCATCTAAGTTTTGAGAAGCTCTAAAC
The DNA here is from genome assembly GCA_017639485.1 of Pluvialis apricaria. Taxonomy (NCBI): domain Eukaryota; kingdom Metazoa; phylum Chordata; class Aves; order Charadriiformes; family Charadriidae; genus Pluvialis; species Pluvialis apricaria. Next base: position 7,941,553 of record CM030010.1, read on the forward strand.
CTACAACTGCCTCAGGCAAGCAAAAAGGCTCATAAAGGAAATATCCCATCAAACTATTTTTATTAAAGTACAGAGTAATCTTCTAGTGGAAGTGGTAGCTGTCCCATCATTTGAGATATTTTGAACAAGACTTAATAAAATTTTAGAGACTAAGTTACAAAACATGGACTAAAATATACAGATCACAGACTGAAACACTTAAAATGTTTATTTCTTATATGTAGACTCCAATATTTAGCACTGCTTGTACAGTTTTAAAGGCCATGTGCGTTGATTTGCTGTGACACATGCAGGTTTTTGTGTCCAGGTAAGCTTATTTCAAAACATACAATACCTAGTAGTACTTACTCAACTTCTTTTATTGCAAATTCCATGGATTTTATATTGAAATCACGTGGATCAGACATGAATATTTGAAACTATTTTTCAGACATAAATATGCATGTGTAACGCTAAATATTGGCTAACACATTTAACGTTAGTCCATGAGCTGCATGTTTTATATAAATCTAAGTTAATTATAGTATGTTACCTGTATCTTCATATATATCACACGTTTGTAATTTGCTATATACAGTATCTGCATCCAGAAGTTAAAAAACTTATGTAAAGAACAAACTCTACCTATAAGACCACAGAATCACAGAATGGTCAGGGTTGGAAGTGACCTCTGGAGGTCATCCAGTCCAACCCCCTGCCACAGCAGGGACACCTACAGCAGTTGCACAGGACGGCGTCCAGGCGGGTTTGGAATATCTCCAGTGTGGGAGACTCCACCACCTCTCTGGGCAGCCTGTTCCAGTGAATACGATATAATATGTTACAATTACAGTATTTTATAATTATAGTATTTTACATATATAGCATAATACATACATTATCAATATCTTATTTATAGCACTTGACTGGCAGAGAAATAGTTGTATTTGACAGTCTGTGGTTCCTGACCGGCACGTAGGAGAGCTAGATGTATAGAACTAATGACTATATGAACACCTAAAGGAAATTTAGCAGTAAGTCTAGCAAAATACTCGTGGGCAGACCAAAGAAACAGGGCTTTTCCAGATAAATCCAGTTAGGTTATTAGCATGTATTTGCTGCTAAATTCAGAAATCTCTAAATTCACACTGTGACTACGAAAGAACATAGCATCTACTTTGCATTACCATGAATTCTTGAAACATCCAGTCTGTCTATACTGCAAGTCACTCTGGAAATCTGGCTAAGACATAGGAAGGACTGTCACCCGAGCAGAAAGTCGTCTTTCCAGTCTGTATAAAGATCTACAATATTTCAGTTACATTGTTTGCAAAAGGTTGCTAGAATAATTGCTTCCAAAGGATTGATCTGAAAAGAATTAGAAGAATTGGTCAAAATACTGAAATGAGGCACAAAGCTCCCAGTTTACAGCTCAGTCCAGCATCTTCTCCAACCATATGAAATCTGTACCACCTTACGCTCATACTGGGATTTATTTTCTCCCTAGATAAGAGAAGAAACAATTGCAAATAAAAAAATATTTTTCACTGCTTTTTCTGCAAAAGAACCTGATATAGCTCAGGACTGAAAAGAACATTGCCTTTTGGTCTGCTTGTTTAATGAAATCTGATATTGTGACTTAACTTTTAATTACTTTTTAAATGCTGATATTGCTGAAAAGAAAAGCCTCCATCTCTTTTCACATTGTTTAAATGTTTGTTTTGGATAAAAAGTATAATGTTGTCATAGGATTCAAGAAGAATACAGTTATTGAGGTTATTTGGGAAGCAACCTGTCATCTGAGCCCTAGTCCAACCTCCTGCTCTGAGCAGGGCTAACCTCAAAGTCAGCCCCGGCTGCGCAAATCCCTGTCCAGTCAAGTTCTGAAAATCTCCAAGACCAGAGATTTCACTGCAACTCTGGGAAACATGCTTCAGTGCTTAACCGCCTTATATGCAATTTCTCTATGTTCACTTTGCAAATGTTATCTCTTCTCCTTTTGCGACACCTCAAAGATTTTAGCTCTTCTTCTCCACAACTTTCTGATGAACTGTCTTACACAGCACAAGGCTGAAATTAGACTCCACCTTCCCTCAGCCTTGTCTTCTCCAGGCAAGAAATTTCCTCAGTTTCTCCCCATGTACCATGTCCTTTAGCTCATTGACCATCTTATGTTCCCTCCACTGGACTTTGTCTAGTTTGTCAATCTCTCTCTCATACTGTGGGACCCAAAATTTGCCATAGTACTCTGGACATGAAAGACTTATGAAGTAACCACTTCCATCAGCCCATTAGCTACGCTTTTGATAATGCAGTCGAGCAAACCGTTAACCTTCATCGCTATGACTGTCAAAACATTTTTTAAAAACACTGTTAAAGTAAAAATGAAAAGATAATAATTTTGAAGTTTTTTCCCAAGGTCTGATTTCCCACAAAACTTTGGAGGCTTGTTCTTACTGTTCTCTTCCAGTATAAAATCATGTGAAAATGGTGGAATGTGTCTTTGAAATAAACAAACAAAATAGTAATAATAATTCCCACTGAGTACTGCTTTTCATAAGAGCAAGTTCCTGCTGCAGCAACTTCTGTCACCTAGAAGTTTAGCCAGGCTTAATTCCCACTGAGGAGACTGTAACCTAGTGAAATAATTAAGTTTATACCAGTGGTACAAAAAAAACATTTTTGAATGTTCATGGATGCGCTAATTTGATACAGGACAGAATTTCAGCTTCTGAGAATTTTCTAAAAGATTGGTCTGTTCTCTCCTTCCCCCCATCAGTTACTATGGATAAATAGCGGATTACAAGTTAGGCAGCTTATTAAGGCTCTCACTAATCCTATGGGTTTTCAAAAAGCTTGGGGGTTAGCTATAATTGGGTTTGTGTTGAACTTGACCAGAACATTATACCAGAGCAGCTGTACTGCTTCCAAGGCTGGAAAAGAGACACTTAGATTAGCTGCTTTTACTTATAAAAGAAAGCAACAAAAAACAACAGGAACAAAAAGATCTATTTTTACCTTTGTTTGTTAAATACATCTAAAAGGATGTTTGGTGCTGTTCCACTCATTTCAATAGTCTCAGTAGGGATGAATTGGAAAAAGTACCTCTGCCTCAGAGGAAAAAAAATCATTCCTGAACATTGTCTTTTGCATGTATCATTTTTCTAGCATACACTTTTTATGTGAAATAAACTTCCAGACCCAAAACCAGGAATAGCTATCAGAAAGCAGTGAGGAGAAAAAGGAAAAAAAAAATAAAATTCACAAGCAGTATCATTCTTTTCACAACTATTTTTTTTTCTGCCTAACAAACTTACTGGGTAAACATTTGTTCACAGTCAACACATTTACAAATTTAAAGCAATATAGAGTCAGCTACATATACCACCAAATCCCATATCATCATGATAGTCATCAAACCTAATAATGTCACACTTTGTTTGAGGGAAAAGCTGACATCGGGTGAATAAATGATGTTCTCTAAATACCCAGAACCAATATTATAGGATAGTAATCAAATAGCAAGACACTATTTGATGTCTTAGGGGGACAAATACTAACCCTTTCAAAGAGGATTTGGCCATTGAGCAAGAATTTATCTTCTAGTTTTCTCTTTTCATCAAGATGAATGAGGTGGAATAAAATATAGATTTATTGACTCTGAGGACTGGAAATAGTAAGACTTGTTCTTTTTCTCAGTAAATTAAACAGAAATTACTCAGAAGATAGAGTGTGTGTGTACTTAATTTCTTTTGGTGACTTTTCAAACCATAAATGAATGCTTTGGCATGAAATACTTCTGATTAGCCAGGAGAAATGGTTATTTAAATAAAAATGTAATACTGGTTTTCATTTAATAATTTTCCGGTTTCCACGCTCCTATTTACACCAGTATGAATTAAACAAAATAGATGTGTTCTGGAGAGAGAGAGAGAGCGCCTTAAAGCAAAAGACTCTCTGAGCAGGCAGTAATAGCATACAACGATTCTCTAAGTGAACAGCATTAAGAGAGGAGATTGGGCACAAAAGAAAACCACAAAGAGGTTAATAGTTTTCACAAATATTTTTGTCTTTTAGGTGTGTTTTTTTCCTGTTTTTATTTTTCTGACAGTTTATTTTCTCTATTTCCTAATCTTTCTAGGAACGGGAATGTAAATGGAGAGACGTCAGAGGTAGGAACATTTCTGAAGACTGTGATCTTGTACTGCTTACCAAGGAAAAGGCTGCAATTCAATACAGTGCGGCAATGCAAGAGGAGGTGAGATGCTGGGAAATGATGAGTGTGAGAAAAAAAACTTCAGAGGTGTCCCTTTGGACAGATTACTGTAAAATGAGTCTATGTCCCTGTTATTGACGTATTTCAAGAAAATTGCTGTATGGCAGGTCATACAAATCCAGTATAGATGTTTTCATGTTTATGAATGTATGCGTCCACAAAATCACAGAAACACAATATATTCTGACTGAGAGGAAAGGAATTTCCTCTCTTGTTTAAGCTTGCCTTTCCTGCTCTGCGTATATAAAACCTGAAACTGAAGCACAGAGCTTTGGAACATATACATATTGACAATCAAAGCCAAAATAATGAAATTTATTATGTATTTGCTCATTATTACAGATAGTGTTTTCCAGGACATTTACTGATTAGTATGTGCAAGTATAACCCCCTAAAATTTTTTCAAGGTTAGTTATATGAGAAAAGCCACGGTAGACATAGTTAGTTTTATTCCTGCAAACAAATAAATAATTTTTTTGCTGAGGGGAAAAAAAATAAAAAGCAGCTTGTTAGTTAGTACATAGTCTGTTGCTCTGCTTTAGGTTGGGGTATTTTTATGCTATCACAATAGCTTATGGTTCTTAATGTCTTCTGTAAAAGTCATTTCAAAAAGAAGAAATTAAAAGAAAGCAGCGAGTGAGCATTTGGTGGCAGAGAGTTGTGTGCATTCTGTCCTCCAGTAAGCATGGGTGTTGTACGTGTACATTTTTCTTCAATATAATCAGTCTTGGAGGGACCATTCAGACCTTGCTGAATCAAATGATCACAAAGGGCATGTATGATCTCTGAACGGTTTGACGCTGTTATGACATTTAAGTCCAATTTATTTCATTTGCATTATGATAGAAGGAAGACCAGGGAACCATGGTAACTTTAAAGTAATTTAAATTCCTTAGAAGATTTCATTTTAGCTACAGCTAACTAAATTAAGAAAGATTTGTTTAGCAAACTGGAGATATTATCTAGGGCTTCATATTTGCCATTGCAATAAATTATATAGTTAAACAAAAACTATAAAAGGCCACTTCTTGTCGTTTTGTTTTACAATGATAAACCTAAATGTTGGCGCAGATTATATACATAGGACATATTCAAATGGGCCATAATTGTTAATAAATTTTTTAATGTATAAATAAATTCTTTAAATTGCTTGGTCTTTAATGCTGAGATACATTCATGCAAGCAGAGATCATCAGTGACAATTCAGAACTGGTCTGTGTGTGACTATGAATAGCTTTGTCTCATTTGATGCACCGTCTTTTGTAATTCTTCCACTCACTCCTTACTGCAGCAAACAGATTTAGCTGTCAGATTACAGTGTTTAAATGACTAAAGCTATCATGTAGCCATATATCTTTATAGGTCATTTTTTTCTGTGAGAATCACCAAACGACTTATTTACTAAGCTTCTTAACATTCCATTGACTTTATCGCACTGAAGACTGAAATGCAGGCAAAATTAATTTTCTTCAATGGTTTTGTTCATGGGAGAAGAAAATGCTTCCTTCTGTTCGACTGCTTGAGGCTTGCTTCTTGGATACAGAAAAACGACGTTGGCATAAACTGCTGTCTTAGGCTTATAACCTCATCCAGCTGGCATCCAGAGGCTATAAACGTCAAGGTGCCACTCAAAGTGATGAACTTAATAAGCACATACCAGGGATGATATTAGCTCTAATATTGCCAATGAATGCAGGCTGTTATGAAAGTTTTTGTGGACTTGCATTCCTTGGCCAAAAAAAAAAAAAAAAAATTCTTACTACAATCCATAAAGCAGTGTAAATAATAGCCATTGGCCCTCAAAGATGTCTGTATATTAACCCCATTAAGTAGTTATACCTTTTATAACTACATGATGAAATGGAGCTGACAGATTCCTTATGTGTAGAGCTTAAAGCATTTTTTTTTCTTCAGTGTTCCCCATTTCAGATCTGTAGGAAAAGTGTTATGCAAGCTATGTATTAGTAAAAGAAAACAAAGTTTTCAAAATATTTAAATTTAAATTAAACTTGCATTTTAAATAAACAAACTTATGATTACTTAAAAAAACAATTACATATGATTCAAAATAAAATATGAAAAATTTTACCTGTAGTCCTTAAATAAATCATGATTTCTTGTCTGAAAGAAAAACACAGTTTTATAAACATTTGTGTCAAAAAAAGCATCTGAAAACATAACTCACATTGGATGTCAGGTCCACTTTTTGGCACTGGGTAGTATTAGAGATACTTCCAAAACTGATTATTTTAATATATTAACTTGTTTCAGCTGGGACACCATTACTGCATCCCAGTCTTTTTAATGTATAAGCTAAACTATATGTATCTTTTAAAATACCTTTTATATGGAATATGCAGCTTACTAAAGCGTAAATGCATTTAAGGGTGTATATATACATGTCTACAAATATGCCAGTTTATATTACTTAGACCAGAATTTTCATACTTGGTATTTTTAGGTCCTTCAAAAAATTCATTATCTATGTGCAGTTTCCTTCATCCATCAACCTTTCAATATAATACATGATGTAACACTTATTAAATCTAACACCAATTATATTTACACAAATGATAGTAACCATGAATGAGAGATGTAACTTATTCCTGGAGGAATTCAAATTCAGCTTTTACTGAAAACTGTCACTGAATATTCTTAACATTTATGCATAGTCAGAGGAAGAGCTAGAAGGTTTTTGTTTGGTTGGGTTTTTTTTAATGACAGATCAAAATTCTTTCACTGGCAGAGGACTATAATCTGTTGTGAGAACTGGCATTGAAGACTGGCCTCCCCAGAACTGCGTGTTAGTCTTAGTAAGGAAACAACGTTTTAAACCCAATCCTTACCATACTTATAGTTGCATTTAAATATTGTGCTAGTTAGTGACTTGGTGCATAGACCACACTCTGGTAACCTGCAACTCTTGCTCACACTTTTGTCTTTTTCTTCTATTTGATTCTAGCTTCCTTTTGAACGTAACTCCATGTTCTGGCACACTGGACACCAATAAACTTCATTGGGGCAGCAACTAGACAGTCCAGTTCTGTCAACGGGGCACTGTAGCCCACTGGTGATTTTATATCCATCAGGCTGGTTCAACTCAGTTCATCAGCTGAGAGCTGAAAATCCATTTGCAAATGCACGTCCAGGCTTACGTGCCTTCGAGACTGCCCAGAGGGTATCTAGATGACTGATTCCAAGAAGCGAAGTGGAACACAAAGTTACTTTTATATTCTGAATAAAAATATCATCTCCGCAGTTTGACAGTTGAACGTTATCCAGCCAACCAAAACTATGTGCTCATTCACTGTCTTTGCTATTAGATTATCACTGCCACTACGCCTTTGAAAAGCGCTACACACATCTTTCATTTTCTCTGCTCCTGAATAAACAAACTCCTGATAGATGAAATCCCTGCTGATCTGCTAACATAAGGGGGTAGATATGGAAGGATGGGAAAAGGAAAGCTTCTGACTAGAAAAAGAAATGCCTTAGCTATGCCATGACACAGTGACCAAAAGTCTTTGTAATAGAATTGAATTATGTGATTTCTAAAATGTATTTTGAGTATAATTAGCAAACATCCTATTGCCACATAATAGCAAATCTCTCTTTTAAAGACAAAAAGCTGGTAATATGTGTTTAATTATACAACAAGGCTGTTTTAAGATGTGTCTGGATTTTGTTTTTAATTACATTTCTGCCTTGAGTTTCATATGCAAATATATGCATAAGTAGAGTAGACATTAGACAAATTTGTTACAGCAACTGAGAACCAAGAGAGCTATCTGATTAACACACACTGAATGAAAAGAAAGAAAATATTCAGTAGAGGGTAAGTCAAGGAAAAAACTAGTAATGCATTGACTTGAGAACAAATTCATTTATATTGTAAGAATTTATAATATATATGGCAAACTTTTTCTTACCAAAATCTACACAGAACCTTTTGCTATGTGAATAGATATGAGATGGACGCTGTCTGTTGTATCCTATGTCCCGACAGTTCAAACTACTCAGGTTATACCTGATGAGTGATATACGTGGTACAAGTAATGGGAGAACAATGACCCTAGAAAAATTTCCAAATTATTTTATGTATTTACTCATCAGGCAGTAGTTCTCAATATATATAGTCTACAATAGATCAGAAGATAATATTATTTCAGAAAATAATATTGTTATGATAATTGATTTTATTGATGACGAGGATGCAGAAGATACTTGATGTTCCAATATGCACAGGATTATCCTCTATGCAACTGCGTGTTTTGGTACTGTTTAAGATCTTTAGGCATTTCATACTCCGTAGTTTCCCAATAAAGCCCTGGCAGTGTACGTTCTAATACCTTGTAAACAAAGTACTGCCTGCCTTAGATTAAGGAAGCGCAGGTTTATAGGTTGCTCATTTGAGAGTACCACTATATTTAACTGAGCATTAATATTGCATTGGAAGAATAGTATAAAAATTAATGTGCACTTTCCATAATGCAACAAAAATGAAAGGTGCAATTTGTCCTATTATACTTGATTTATTACTACACAGTAAGGAGAAATGAAATACAAGGTAAGATATATTTTTATTGTGTTTGTTGTGGAGTTTATGGGTTTATGTTCACAACATAAAAGGTACAGTTTCATAATTAAGAAAGGGCATCACTTCAGTTAAATGTCCATCCTAATTCAGAGATGAATTCAAGACAGGTATTTGGGGAAAAGAAAAACAGCTGCATGTAATAATGGGAAAATGTATTGTAATTGGTATAATTCTGTGTCACGCACAGAATTGATTAAAGATGCCGATTCTATCAAGGGAAAATGTCCTTGGGATAAGGCTAAGGAAAAGAAGTATTTTTAATGTGTCAATTAAGAGTTAAAGAATTGTGAAAATGACTATTGGCCTATGAAAGAAAGAGCTGGTAAAATTGATGAGTGATGCAAACAGAAGTCTCCAATAATTATTCTGTGCTATATTTGCAAAGCAGTGGAATGATAGGATTAACTCTTTGGGGTATTTTTTTCTATTTATTTTAAAAAGGTGGACAAGAACGGGAATATTGTTTAAACAGCAAAATATTGCATGCATTAATCTGTGGAGATCTAAGGAACATTTACATCTCAGAAGACAAGACCCCAGAGTTTTACGGCCTACAAACAATTTATTTTAAGTATATCCTGGGAAATACAGAAGTGAGGTGGATGCAAGTTTGCTTAAATAAATTAATGCAGAGGTATTTCCATACAACATATTAGTCTGGTACAAGGTTTTTATTTAACACTGATTTAAAATAGCACACTTTATTGTCAGAATCAGAAACATAGAATAGGTGAGGTTGGTAAGAACCTCTGGAGGTCATCTTGTCCAACCACCCTTCTTGAGCAGGGCTGCTTAGAGACTGTTGCCCAGGACCATGTCCATATGTTTTTTGTATATCTCCAAGAATGGAGACTCGAAGGATGGATCAGTCTTAAAAGAACTGAAGACACTGAGTGTCAGAACTCAAAAGCTACTACTGATAAGAAATCAACATAGAACTGCAGTTCCTCATGAAGTTATGTAGGGACTGATATCAATATAATTCAGAACCCTCATTAATGATATGGAATAGAATATAAAATCAGTGTTTATAAATTTTTTAAAGCTGGTTAAGAAATGGTGAATGCACTTAACTGCACAGTAGTATGGCTCATTTGAAAAACTGACCCATTCATATAAAATTCATTTAATGTAAGGCAAATGTGGAGATGCAGATACACAAGCAAGGAATGCAAGTCATTACTGATTTTAATGGAAACTGAAAGCAGATAAATGAAAATTGGAGGTGGGAAAGAAAAAGCCCCAATTTTTGAAAGAGTATCTGGCTAACTACCAAGACCAAGTAAGAAGTAACTTTCATGACGAAATATGCTGGTTTTCCTTCCAACCTACTCTAGACTGAACAATTCTTTTTAATTGGAATTTCTCCCCTCAATCAAAATTGTGGATTATTCTTTTGACATGCTTTATTTCAGTTCATACTTTCATTTATTTTGTGTCAATGAAATGGAAAAGAGATTTGTTTTCATCTTGTAAACACTAATACCTGTTTTTTCTCCAAAAATATGGTTGAAATAAACCCTTTAGTGTAAATGACTGAAATAACATCGGATTAGCATTACCCAATGGGCGGGGGGAAAAAAAAAACAAAAAACTCACACCTACCTCAACTGACTAGTTGTTGATACACATTATTAACATAAATTCAGCCGGTCCAGACGCCTTGCAATCAAGGTTGGCCTTCTTTTTGGAAGACGTGCTTCTGTGTGACAGATGTTATCAGATCAAATATAAGGGCAACCTGGTGAAATGTAATGACCTGAGATATACAGACAGTCAGGCTATATGATCTAATGGTCCCTTCTGGCTTCAGATTCTATAAAAATCTATTAATCTTTTATACCCAAGGCTAGTGCAAGTGCAGCCATTAGACCAAGATTTATTTGCAACAGACCACCACAGGGGAAATATAAAATTTATTTGAAATGACCTCTCAGATCTGAAGTTCAATTTGTCCACTATTGCATGTCTTTTAACCTCTAGACATGCCTGTCTTAGTCCAAAAGAGGGATCTCAGGAGGCAGAAGGCAAAGACAACAAATACTAATTTTTATACTTAGAAATGCTTTCAGTCGCCTCTGAGCTAGCAATAAAACAAGCAACCAGGATCGGTTCAGAGTCCAGCTCTTAATATCATAGCAAGACAAATCTTTCACACTCAGGTGAGTATTAGGCAGAAGGGGATTACCAGTGGATAAAACAAGTTTGATGTAAGCAATGTGCCCTCCATAATGTTCCACACAGGTAAATTGTGTTTTAATACACTTGTTCCATGTGCCTTGAAATGTGAAGGAAAAAAAAAAAAAAAGGAAAAAAAGCATCTTTTTGGTTTAAATTAACCTGAACTACTTTAGTAAAAATTTCTGCCAGCCAAATACATTTATATCGGTTATCTTAGATTTTGATTATTGGGCATGCTGCCACTAGCTTCCATACATTGAAGAAAGACTGTAGCAAACCCATAAATCTCTTGCCATATATTGGGATGGTGAGACGTGGTATGAAGGCTCAGCACGTTATTTCTAAAACTCTCTTTTGAGAAGAGGATCTGTATTAAATGTTACATTGTGAGCAGAGCTGACAAACTAAAATCAGAGTAGCGAACTGAGGTTTTGGGGTTTTATTTTTCTCTGCTCTTTCCTTGTGGATGTTTTAGAAGTGACTTTGTGAGACATTACTATAGTAGTCAGTAATTCAGTAACAATGAAAATACAATATTTCTAAACGCAGGTGGCATATTCTACATTACATGATATTCACACTACTTGATACATTGAATATCTGTTTTAGAGTAGATCTGCATTTACAAAGCAACAACATAAAGTTTTCCCTACAATGGAGAAAGCTTACATTGCGAAATATAACATTCTTTCTATCAGGTCAAAGGGGTGGGACTGCTGCTCTGCACTGCTTGTAAAAGCAAGGAGCACAGTACAGAGGGCTGGGATAGATCACATTAGGCCCCAAAACATACCTTTCTGCAAGAAGCTCACAGTAGAGTCCTCACAGTTGCCTGCAGTAAGCTGGTACATCTGGTTAACTGAAATAGCTGTCACAATAAAGTCCCACCACTGCACTACTGTCTATCTTAACTGTAAGGAAGGCAGAAGAAGGCACTTACTCCAGAGTTTCTTGGATTTATGTATCTAACTTCCAGTATCCAGTCTGAAAAAGCTAGACTGTAAAAGTCAGTGTTAGGGACGGGATTAGTTCTTCTTTTACTTCTCTAAATCACAGTCTCAAACGATCAAGCTGCTGCTGCTGCTTCCAGCCAGGCACCACTCCATCTATTCACCAGCTGAGGTGATTCAGCTCCAGATGGCTATCTGTTAGGTAGCTTTAGGGGGAAAATCAGCAATAAACTCTCAATCCTGGTGATGAGTTTGCCTCATTTCACATTCCCAAAGATAACTTTCCAGGTGAAAGCAGTGAACTTTGTGAAGTCTTTAAAGTGAAAGTAAGCAACTTTTCTTCAATCTGTCATGCCCTAAGCGAGGACCATGACTCTGGATGTTTTGGTGACACTGAAGGAGTACTAGTTTTGCTATCAGCCAGGTGAGAAAGATCATCAAACAAGCAACTTTCAGTAGTAGGCGTATCAACTTGTTCCTTCTTATTTTTGGCTATCAGTGAAGTGAAGTATATGTGAAGTTAAGATCAGGCCAACACATCTTAACTATATTAAATAACTTCTGTTTTATTTATATGCATGTCATTTATTACTTTTTCATAATTTCTGATACAGCCTGTAATACAGCAAATACAACATATGCATCTAGAAAGAATATTGCCCAGACAAAATGTTTCACAGATTTCATATTGTGTGGGCAAAACAACTTGTTCTTACAGGGGTAAGGCAGCAGTGACTTTTTGCTTTCAAATTCCCTTTGTTCAAGTGAGAAGTGGTGATAAGTAGCATAGTTGGCTTAGGCTTATGTTGCCACATTTGATTTAACAAATAAGGACAAAAGAATCAACAACAGGAAAAAAAAAATACTCCTAAAGCATGATTGCCAGAAGAATATGACTTTGGGGTTTTTATGATTTATCTGTGAAGTCCTTGTTTAGCTTGCTAATTATCTCTCCAGGCTCTGATCTTTCTTCTCTGTGTGTTACTTGTATTACCATACTTTTTTTTTCTATAAGATGTTCAGAGATTTCTTTCACTCTTTCAGGTGCTTTAAACATTACCTCTGCCTACATCTCTCCTCTTATCACTTCCTTCTCCTTAGAGTCTTTCTGAATTTCCTTCATCTCTTCTCTTTCCTTTCTCATTTTCTTTTTCTGTTGTACTGACAATTACAGCTGGAAGAACCACCCAGTGCAAAGAAACTCTTGGAAGAATCTGTGTGTTTCTTAACACAGATACTGTACAGACTGTGAAATTGTTTTCAGAAAAGAATTTATTTCCATTTGTCACACACAAGGCATATACTGTTGTATGCCAGGTATATGAAAAGATGAATGGCTCATGTCATCAACAGTGAAATAGGTCATGTCATTGCCTTGAAGCTGGTGTTTTTGAAAACAGTGCCACCAAAACAGTGCCCTGCTGATTTGCCTTCAAGGGTGGACATCCATGCAGATGTACTGATCATTCCTGCCTGAACTGCCACCTGTATATCCTCAAATTCATTATGTCGTAATGTATTCTATTTACTAGTTTGCTTCATTTTATGTTTTCTGACTGAAAGCCCCTGGAGTCTTTGTTTATATGCAAACTATCTAATGTAGAACATTGTATTCATTCTCTGCCTGAAGTATCTGGATTTATGAAAGTTGAACATGAAAATCAAAGTGTCAAGCCACTGATTTCATCTGTGATGAGTATAAGAGGTCCAAAAAACATAAACACATATGTTTAGATATATTAATAAATATATATGCCCACATAAATATATACATATATATATACTTAGTTTCAAAAATTTGGCATACCACTCTGACACCAATGTCTGGCCTCACATACATGCAATAGCACTCTTTACAGTGAGGAATTAAGATATATACAGGAAAAAATTATCCTATAAGTATTTCCTATGTCTTTTTTCATAAAAGATAAGGCTTATCTAAATCAAGCCTATCAGAACTTATTTTAAATGTAAGTAGTATTTTATCAAAAAACTAATACAGAATATTAAAATATAATTGATCACATCCAATTGCATTCTATGAACTTAAAATGAATATAATTCAAACAAGGCAACTATATCTAATGTTATTTAAAAAAATGGTTCCACACTTCAGTTTTCTTTCTGGATATATCAAGTCAAAATAACACATTTCCAAACAAAAAGAAGCTTCATTTTACAGTACACATGTATTTACCAAGTTCTTTGTGCTCATGATATTACTGGGATTAACATGGAGGAGCAAGGTATGAGTAAATCATGGGCATTTTCCTGCAACATTCCTCTATAACAATGGGTATTTATAAATGTTATGAAAGTGAATCATTAACACAGATTTTTCCACTGAAGCACCTACTGCTTCTCTTTGAAAAAGCCCTATTCCTACATAAATCTGAGTTTCCAGCTCTCATGTGTGTGTTAGACCACACACAAAGTACTGTGTCCACCTTTGGACACCCCAGTGCAAGAAAGATATCAATAAAGGAAGTGAGTTGAGTGGATGAAGCTGATCAGGAACTGAAGCACCTACGCTGTGAGCAGACGCTGCAAGACTGGGGTTTGTTTGGCCTAGAGAGGGGTTGGCTGAATGGTAGATATAAGAGCAGCCCCCGGTACCTACAGTGTGGTGTTGAGGTTTAGGCCGAGCCGGCTACTAGGGACATGGGGGACCCCAGATGGGACCAACAGATGATCCCATCTACCTGTCTTCAAAAACAGAGGCAGATGGGAGCATCTGTCGGTCCCATCTGGGGTCCCCCATGTCCCCAGTAGCCGATTCAGCCTAAACCTCAACAGATTAATTGGCACACAACGTGGGGCCCGAACAGTGCTCAGCCAGAGCTGTGACAGATTGGCTGAATAGTTTGAATTCCAGCTTGCTCAGAGATTAAAACAGACAGTTTACTTCAAGCTCCCAAGATGGCAATCACGACACCAGGTGGCACTGGGGCAGTCCCAGGCTGGACTCAGTGATGGATGGGAACTGGATTCCAGATCTGCACTCAGGATCAGTATCAAAGGCAGATGAACAGACAGAGTCCTCCTCGGATGTTGGCCATTGAAGAGAGAGCCCTGACACTTTTATCCTGCAGCTTTTATACCGAGCATGAGGCAGATGGGATGGAATACCCTGTTGGTCAGTTTTGGGTCACCTGTCCTGTCCGCTCCTCCCCGCAGGTGGGACCCCTCTAAGCTTTTCCCCTTCTGACCCTCCAGCGGTGCAAGTAACAAAATGAGCTGGCTGTGGGTGTTATACCAATAACTATAAGCAAGAGCTTCTCTGCATAGCATGCCTTGGCATCAGCTATAAACATTGGTCTTATCACTCTGAGAGCAGTGTCTGCACAATATGCAGTTAATTTCAGTAGTTAGAAGAGGCCAAGCTAAGAAGCGAGGTTCCTGAACAAAATTGGTCCTGTTTTATCTCAAACCAGGACAGGTGGCTATTGAGAAGACTGAGACACGTTCTTATCACTGGTGCATGGTGGCAGGACTACTGGATTTCTCTTTGATTTCATTAAAGTTATTGTATCCTTTTTTTTTAATCACATTTATGAAGTGACAGAGGAAGCTGAAAAAGTTTTATTCACAATAAACATAGAAATAGAGAATCGTCGAAAAAGGATCTCTGTGTAGAGGAAGCAGTGGTGGATATAGAAAGAAAGGAGAGGTATGGCTTCTTTGGAGAAGGGAAAACATTCACAGAAACATCTACATGACTGTAAGGTTTCCCTCAAAGTTGAAAGCCTGGATACTCCTGAAGCTTGCCAATCTCTAACAGTTTGTTTGTTACCCTTAACTGACAGCATATGAACAATTGTTCGTACTTTCATTTCCATACTCCAGTTTGCTACTGAATCTTCTATAAATTTATTTTCTGCTTGTGCTTTGCATTTTAACTTTTGCTATCTACACCATGTTAAGTCTTGTGCTCTCATTTGTGGTACTCAGTATCTGCTGAAAATTGGATCTTTGTCCAGGGCACCTGGCTTTCTTGAAATACATTTCTTTGAAGGATTTATACTTTTTGTATAGTTTGTGGGTTATTTTTTTTTATTATTATTCACTGAAGCAAACTATGAATCATGTTAGAAATGAAAAAAAAAAAAAAATCACAACCTCACAGAATGTAATAAGATGTTATGCAACGTAAAGGAATACTAATCACAGTGTTTTCAAACATTCTTGTTTACTTCTTGATCAGATTTCCAGCACTCAGCTAAGACCAAAATAGAGATGACAAATAAAGCTAGCTTCCTGTACAGCCATAAGCCTTCACGGGTTTAGGAGTCCCTCAGGACACTTAAAAAATGAAGACAACATTGATGCTAATAGCAATATGATAATTTACACCTTTGGGACCTGTTCCAGGAGATGTGTGGAGGAATAATGCTGGCTACCCTTTTATTCTCTTTAACCTCTGATATTCTCCTACTACTTTACTTACCTATGCATAAACAAAATGTAGTCTATCTTATCTTAAAAGGAACACATTTCACTGCCTTTTTTTTTTGTCATTTTCTCTAATTTCAGTGAATATATTGTAGCACTGAATAATTTTCCTCTCTTCCAGATCCATACTGACTATTTTGCTAGTTTGACCCCTTGTATTCCATTAGGCTGTTCTTGATCAAGTCTATAACAACCTCTGGTAACCCAAAACTCAGAACCATAAGCCTCACTATTGCCTTTGGCAATGGTCTCCTTCCTGAAATCTTATTACCCATTCACTCATGCTGCTGTCTCTTAATTCTTTTTGAACATCCCTGCTCATTCTTTTGGGATGTCTTCTGAACTATATTTTTATTCATCATTCAAAGCTTTGCAGCAGCTGCATTGGTCCCTTACAAGTTTCCTTCTTCTGACATAAATATGAAGTCTTATGCCACCTTTGTGCAGGTAACAAAACAGATGTACTCCGGATTGATACACATTTTCTCATATTTTCCTTTTACGGGTAACACCTTCCATCAATACCCACAACCCAAAAGATATCCTGTGTAATCTGAAAATCCCGTTTCTATCTGAGCCAGCACATCCAAGTAGTTTACACATCTATTATATTTGCTTTCCATTGCCATCCAGGCGGTGAAATCTCTCATCTAGGCATTTATCAGCTCACATCTCAATTTGTGTCATGTTTTCCACAACCTTGAGAAATACAGTTCTCTTCCACTCATGCATATTGAAAGGGCTCGGAGGGCTTGTCTGTGTGGTCTCTTGCAGACTGACATGACTGAGCTGTGTCAAATACGAGCTGATCAAAAATGTATGTGTAACAGCAGCCCAGCAGGACTTACCAGCTTGAGCCTAATGGCTTGTGGCTGATTCAGAGAGTCTCTCACCTCCCTCTACCACATACCTCAACATCATAACCAGACTGGCACAGACATGATACATTGGATACAGCACTCCAAGAAGGAAACAGCTGGGAAGACTTTCAATATCAACAACAAAAGATGGAAAGCAACTTATGCTGTAAGTATTAATATAATCATAGAGTCATGGAATAGCCCAGGTTGGAAGTGACCTCAAAAGATCATCTGATCCAACCTTTCATGGGAAAGGAAGCCTAGATCAGACTATCTAGTATCTTGTCCAACTGCACCTTGAGAACCTCCAGTGATGGGGACTCTGACATGTCTCTGGGAAAGTTGTTCCAGTAAATGACTGTTCTTGCTGTGATCGTCTTCCTTGTGTTGAGCTAAAATATCTCCCAGTGCAACTTGTACCTGTTGCTCGTTGTCTTCTCCTAGTGACTCTTTGTGAAGAGAGAGCCTCCATCCTCTTTTTAGTCACCTTTTAAGTACTTTTCTGAGAATGAAAGATCAGTCAAGTTAAAGTATGGTATCCAAGCTCTGGTACAGTGCAACAATTACAGGAAGTGACCTTAGCTTTGACTCGTAGCTGGATAATTTTGATAAAGGTTTTCACCAGCCAATTCTCAGATTATCAAGAATGAGAAACCTTAAAAACTTCTTTATGTGAACATGCACTTCATGCTAAGAAAAAAGAATTCAAGGTTTTGTAAAAGTAATAATACTCTTGCATAAGATCTGTACTAGCGTGATTGTAGAATCTGATGTGCTGCTTCTGAAAATGAACTTAGGGCAGGAAGCGCTGACACTGACATTAAAAAATTACCTTTCATCATAGTATTATTCATAAACAGTAGGCATGTCCTTATGTGCACTTAGATATAACTCTCTTCGCAATGCCAAAAAAAAAATAATTGCTGTATAGTATGGAGTTCAACTCTAATTGGCATTAATTAGGAACATGAATCATGTGTGTGACAAAGGAAGATATTGTTAAATTAGAGTTCTGCCTTAATCCTTTCTTGTTAAGCTCTCCTTCAACTTTAAAAGATATTCTTCTGTCACAGTGACAGTCAGCAAATGACAACCCGCCTTGCTCTGCATCCTTGGAAAAGGCTATGCAGACATCAGTCCTTTTGAATCTGTCATCCTTTGAGATTCCTCCTCCTGTCTAATGTGTTGTTCATCCTCACAATTATCTTTCATTCACTTAAATTAGACTTTTCCATATGATGTTTTCTTTAAATATGAACTATAATCATTGTCTGGAAATTATGCCTTTGGGAGATTTATTTTTCTCCAACTTGTTCCTTTCTACATTTTGTAACTTAGTGAAAATATGCTTTTACTTCTTTCTGAAAAAATGAATATGACCTTAGGAAAGATTAGAGCCAAAACAGGGTACTAATTGCCAAAGATGAACTGCTATAAAATTGCACAGTGTTGCCATATTTAGGTAAAGGATATTTGTTGCTAAAAACAAAAACATTACAGTAGTGCAGGCAGCCAAAAGCCTGGGACAATGTAGCCAAGTCTACTTCATTGTTTTATATTGTAAGTTCATGTTTATATGTAATCCTGGTTTCAGTTCTGAAAAAGTATAGCATTATGGAAACTTAATATAGAAGCTTAACCAACGGCAAGTTTATGATGCTAATCCTATTTGTGCATCTCTACTTTTAACAACTGTATGAGCTTGTGTATTAGGTAACATTATTTTAGTTAAATGTCATTTATTATTATAGTTTCATGACATTATAGAACAATGGTAAGTTTATTTCTAATATAGAATCATAGAATCATAGAATGGTTTAGGTTGGAAGGGACCTTGAAGATCATCGAGTTCCAACCCCCCTGCCACAGGCAGGGACACCTCCCACCAGCCCAGGTTGCCCAAGGCCACGTCCAGCCTGGCCTTGAACACCTCCAGGGATGGGGCTTCAACAACCTCTCTGGGCAACCTGTTCCAGTGCCTCACCACCCTTAAAGTGAAAAACTTCTTCCTAATGTTTAATCTAAACCTGCCCTGTTCCAGCTTAAAGCCGTTCCCCCTCGTCCTATCACTACATGCCCATGTAAAAAGTCCTTCCCCAGCTCTCCTGTAGGCCCCCTTTAGGTACTGGAAGGCCGCAATAAGATGTCCCCGGAGCCTTCTCTTCTCCAGGCTGAACAGCCCCAACTCTCTCAGCCTCTCCTCATAGGAGAGGTGCTCCAGCCCTCTGATCATCCTCGTGGCTCTCCTCTGGACGCGCTCCAGCAGGTCCATGTCCTTCTTATGTTGGGGACTCCAGAGCTGGATGCAGTACTCCAGGTGGGGTCTCACGAGAGCAGAGTAGAGGGGCAGAATCACCTCCCTTGACCTGCTGGCCACACTTCTTTTGATGCAGCCCAGGATACGGTTGGCCTTCTGGGCTGCGATCGCACACCTTTAATGTCATATACTCAATGAGTTCTACTATTTATATTTTGAGTTTCATTGTATTGCTTTTGCTTTCTTTCAGCTTTATCATATTGATGCAATTTAGTGTAATCTTACTTTTTTATAGAAAACTGATGTGGATCAATGCCACATAAGGTGAAGCATGTGTACTTTAGATTTAGAAATGGTGAGAAATTTCATGTGTATAGATGAACTTGATTGTGAATATATGAGAGAGCAACTGAACTTTTGTTTCCATCTGTATCCCAAGAGCAACCACATAAAGAAGGTGCATGAGCTGGCAGACTGATGCTGTGCCAGATCTTACATCAATGTGGTACCAACATGTCAGGACGTTGCCATACCGTCCTGCTTGCCTTGGCTAGAGTGCTTCTCGGTCCAGTGCATAATAAAACCAACTCATTTCTATATCCCTTTCCACATTTGGTTCTCACTCTTGCATCAGCACCAGGCCTTGTATACACATTTTTACTTAAATGTTCAGGTCAGTTGAGTTTAGACAAATCTGTACCCACAGAGAGTCTTCCTTTGTCCTGGAGTACCATAGTCCCATGAACCTCATCAGGTTTTAAGTATTCAATGCCACTACAATATTCAGCAACAGAAAAGTCAAAGTAGGTCTTAGGGTGTGCTGAGCTAGTCCTGTAAAATCGTGTTCTGATAGGCCAGATTAGGGCCCAATTTGGACTGTACTCCAAGAGCTGGGGAAAAGCAGTGCTTCTCTTGCTGTTATTTCAAGAAGTGACGCAGGTAGTAGACCAGCTTCATTCCTCTCTAATTCCTCAGGTATTAGGGCTGACTAGCTGCATGAGGCATATAAACAACGTCTCAGAAGAGTATGATAGGGTACATTACTGCTCCCAAATCGTCAGGGTGCTACCTTGACCTTTCGAGCAGAATATCTCTCAGTCCACAAAAAATAGCCCTCCATTACTCACAACGAATTGTAGAGTTGGTTTCCCTCGTAAGCTACCTTTATTCAACTGATTGTTGTGATGCTCAATTGTGTATTAATCTATTGCCAATTTCCAAATTATGAACATATTTTTAGTGTGAATCAATCCTGGGTTGTTTTTCTTTCTTTTGTGGAAAAAAAACCAATAAACCAACAACACAAAGCCAAACAAAACAAAACCCAAACCAAACAGACCCCTTTCCTCCCCCCCCAAAATAATCCACTCCAAAACCTCAAGAGATTTTAGAAACATTTTACTGATTTTAAAAGAGTGTTGTAAATTTTGAAGCGTATCTATTCATGATTATTTTTTCCTACAGAACATGTTAGTAAGAGAATTACAAACTTCCTAGAAATTATACTTTCAGCAGATATCCTGAATACATGCTTGGAAATTAAGTTTTAGAAAATATCCAAAGGCTATTGGGAAAAGATGGCTTAAATATAAAAACTAAATGCTATTTAAAATATTTTCTGACTCTTCAGACATAAATTCTTTGTTCAAAGCCTGAAGAGAAAAACCAGCAACAAATCTGCTAACGTTATAAGTCAGTCCTCTGACCTTTTAAGTTGAATGTATTAGCTCTGCTGAGACTTTAATCTCACTGTTTTATATCTGAGAAAACTTTAAGTCAGATGGACACATTATAGAGTTGTGCATAGTATATACCTATAAAATAGCAATGTATTTTTCTTATATATATATATATATATTATGTTTAATCACTTAATAGCAGCTGATTGTTAAAGAGTTAGGACCTGTCATTTTATAACCATTTGACTGTTTCATATAATTTTTTCTCCTGTTTTTGTTGTCGTCTTTGCAACTTTTAAATGTTGCGACCTTTTCAAGCACAACTTTCCCTCCTCCCTTACATTCTAATCACTCCTTCCTTGCCACAGAGTCAGCTTTTTTTAGAGACGGCTTGAGTTTTATGTTTCTGCTTTGACCAGGCACCCAACTCGGACCAGCACGTGGCTTGGGGGTTGCAGAGAGGGGTCGGTTGTTGAACCACATCTGTATGACTGGCAGGTAAATCACCCACCCAAAAGGCAACCTGTCTTCCCCAGAGGGTGGGTCAAAGCTATCAGTGGAAAATATTGGCCATTTTATTCAGTTACTTAAATAATCCTCTCACTTCTCACGCATACTCTGAAAGATAATTTCCAGGGGTCTGGCTATTTAAATTCTGTTTAAAACACACGGGAGAAAACAAGCTCTGCAATATTTAAAGCAATTATACAACCTGAAAAGCTACTGTAACTAGTCCAGGTTTTGCATAATTTCATTTTTGGAAATGTATTGATATATACATACATATGCAAGGATTCATATTAATCCATACATTTTTATTGGATCTTTTATTACAAAGGATGAAAAAAACTTCACAAGTACAGGCAACTGTCTTCAGCACACTTGATAAAAGTGTTAGCCTCACTTCCCAGCTAAAGAAAGAGAACAACAACAAACTTGCCAAAGGTAAGAAAAAGTTTGTAGATGTGATTTGGAATCAAACTACGCGTCTTTACTTCTTGTAGCTGAAGTTTCCAGCAAAACCACCACTTAGCAGAGCTGTTCCACAGGTCAGATGTGCTATATGTTGCAATTCAATCTGAGCTCTGTAACTGTGCAAGTGATGACAAAGGGGCAGAGGGATGTGAGCCACCTCCCTCCCCCCATCATATTAGTCAGTAGATACCTGTAGCTGATGAGAGATTGCCAAGGGCTAAGAATAGCTCTGTTTCCTTTATAGCCATAGCAATTCCCACTCTTCGTAGAAAGAGGATATCGATACAGGGATCTATGAATACACCCACCCACAAGCATCCCTCACCGTGACATCTCTCTCATGGATGGTTTAGGGACGTACAGAGCAGCTCTTACCCCACTCTGGATGACCAATGGGATGACTACAACTCACAGTTCAAATGCGGGAACGAGGGTTTCAACAGGCTGCTCGGATTTATTGGGAAGACTTCAAAACATGGGGAAAAGAAAAAAGGTGCTTTGTCACACAAAACTATTACTAGCGATTGCTTCATTTCCAGCATTGTTCAAGTATTATTTTAACATTTATGAAAAAAGAAAATTATTAAAGGCTTAAAAAGTTGATATCATTGGTACTACCATCTTCAAACTACCAAAACCAATCAGATAAGCATGTTTCTGCCTCTTTAGGTGCAAAATTTTGCTGCAAAGCTGGACTAAAAGGTTAATTTCTCCCCTGTCTTAGTTGGCTTTTACACGGGATTTAGCAGCACCAAAAAGAAATGAGAATAAAATTGCTTTCCATTTTTTTTTCCACTTATGTAAGCAGGTTTTGCAAGCAATTTAGAGAAATGTTATTAACAAGAGAACAGGGGATCCCTGAGAGAGTACTTTTTAGTAAATTGCAGTCCACATGGAAAAACAAATCATTGAGAACCATTCAGCTAAGCTCTTCTATTAGTTAAGGGCTAGCAGTTCTGATAGCAACATACAGAACAATTTTGGCAACTCAGTGCTGCAAATTCCTTTGAAGTAGTCAATTAATTGACAATGAGGGTTCATCTGTCATCACATAACTTCATTTACCTAACCTCTTTGCATTAGGGCTATCTGAGAGTACATACATACCATAAATGTTATAGTTACTTCAATCCAAGATAACCGGTCATTTCAGAAATGATACATCCATTTCATGGGACAGGACAGCTAACAAAAACGCGAATGTCTTTTCTTACCTTCGCATGTCATTACAGTTTTGGATGGTTGATTTCTGGTCTTACACAAACAGAAATATGTTTTTTTCCATGTCTGAAAGTATAAACCCAGCTGTCCCCTAGAAGAGGTAGGCATAAAACTGTCCAAGCACTGAAAAGCAGATGTCCATGTTAGCAAGGAGTTAATCCACAGCCAAGAGACAACAGTATAGCTAGCAGCAAGCCAAAGATGTCAACAACTTAGTTTTTCTGTTCAACAACAGGGTTGTTTCAGAATCCTGCATCATCTAAATATTTAGTAACAGCCTTGAAAAACATCAACTATGCTGTACAAAAATGCATGGGAGAGGGTGGCCCAATTAGCCAAGGTTTCTCTGATTTTACTGCCTTCTTGATGAAGGAATATAAAAATCAATGTTTAAGTATACTAAGACCGCAGCTATAAAATGACAAGTGTAATCTTGAAGGTTAGTTCTCTGATAAACCTGAAAACATCAAAGGCATGGAGCTGGCATGAAGACTTGAGCCGTTCCCATACTTAAGATTCTTCAAATCTGTGTTTATGGTTTAGGCTTATCAATAAACAGCTTTTGTTTCTCTCAGATATATGCACTTGTGACCGACAAAATCTGTCAAAATCAGTTTCATTAAAAACTGAAGCAGGGAGGCAGCTAATGGGAGGACCATAGAGGAGGATTTTCTAGCTGCTTGTCAGATATCTTTATTTTTTTTTCATTTAATTTGAAAACTATTTTTTTGCAGTATTTGAGACAATGAAATCAATATTCACATTCATTGAATAGCTAACTAGTAAGAGATATGTACTGTTTGTATGCTTTTTTTGTGTGAGGTCAGTAGGTTAATTACACAAGTAAAAACTTTAAATTGTCTAGAGGTTACTGAACTGTATAAATAAACAAAGTATTCTGCAAAGTGTATTTAACGTCCATGCAATTTATTCTTTTTCATTCAGTGGTATTGCTGAAAGAGCAGCGGGGATTTTTGTAGCAATTTTCTGTGCTTTCTGCTTGAGAAAGTCTGCAGCCTCAGTCATTTGTATTTGAAGTTGATTAGGATGAAGTCAGAGTGCTCACATTTTTTTAACAGCTTCTGAGAGTGCTTAGCTCAGGGGCAGGAAGAAGAAAAACAAATATTCCTTACAAATATTTTGTCTTGAAAGCATTTCCCCAAAAGTACAACTGTGTGTGTGGTCAGATGGAAAAGGCACACTCAAGTCTCCTGACAGACATGTCTTAAGACACCCGGCGGTTAATGAATGCGGTCCCTGATAGAAGTTCTTCTGATCAAAGCGTCACTTAAAATGTCTACCTGAGAATTTAGATTGAACTTCTGTAGAAGCTTATAATTTGTGCTAAAAAGGTTAGAAACTTACTAAGTAATGCAGAAAACCGTGCCATGAGAAACTGTTTAAAAATTATATTAAAACATGGTTAATTTCCAGGGGATTTTTTGTCCCTTTAAACAAAATATATTCTCAAAGTACTGTATAACCCAGACCGTATTTTCTTATTGGTAGGAGCAGTGATGCTTAAAATATACTAGCACTGACAGTAATTGTAGTTTTATTTTGGCCTAGGAATTACCTAAACTAAACTCAGGTCCTCTGTGTCCAAGACTGGGATACTAAAGCAAAATTTGAAATGGAATTCATTTGCTGTATGTGACTCATAAAATCATAGAATCACAGAATGGTTTAGGTTGGAAGGGACCTTAAAGATGGTCTAGTTCCACCCCCCCTGCCATGGGCAGGGACGCCTCCCACTAGACCAAGCCTGCAGTTAAGCAAATGCTCATTCAACAAACGCCATACTAGTTTTTTCCTTTGAAAACATCATGCATGGAAACACAAAGTTTTCAGGTAAAAGAACAGAAATCCATGACCAGCTCATGCAAGGAATGTATGAACTTCTGCATTAACCTGACAATATCCAGGCCAAGGTAGCAAGGGTTCTCTACGCAGAGAAACTCAACAAAATCTTAATCTTTAAACGTAGCTTCTCTCCCATTAATTCCTTTAACACTATGCATATCCAAAACATCTCAGTGGGGGAAGACATTTTCAGTACGAAGAAATGGAGAAAAACATTGCTCAAGGAAATTAGATTTGTTATTGTAAGTGTTTTCTTTCTGAAAATTTCCCCCTACCCTTTTTTTATCTTGTGGGATATTGAAAATCACAGCTTTATATTTTCTCCAGCATTTGTTATGACTTCTGTGTCACAAGGGTAAACAGTAGTCATCATTAAACTTACAATAACTTGCAATTTTTATTCTAATATGTATAATGACTGTTACTTTAGAGGCTGTGTTTTGCTAAGACTTATCTCCGTTTGAATTGTTACTTTATCTGTATTAGCAATTGTTACCTTATCAGAACAACAAAAAGTGAAATTTCATTTTTAAAAAAAGTCTGAGCAGTGGCAATGTGGTGTCCCTCTTGTACTGTTTCCTACCTGTTTTATGCTTCAAAGATGAAAAAACAATATTTCACAAATAAATTATATTCTGAGGAATGCAGAATCAATCCTGGCATATAGCAATATAACCTACCATTAAAAAAGACATCCCCCTCTTTATATATTTCTTTTACCTGTATGAATTTATCATAGAGCATTTTCATTTTCTGCATTTGATACATTTTCAGCAATCTGATACCTGTCATGACTGATACCTGTGCAATTTTGAAGATTTAGTGTTTATGAAAGTAAAAACTGGGTAGTCTAGTCTATTGGACTGCTTTGTGGCAATACAAGCCAGCAGAGAAGCAACCTCTGGTTGTCCTGACAATGTGAGCACGATGAGATTAAATACCGTAGTTTTTGCACATACACCGAAAGCTTTACTGTAGTAGAATAAGCACTATAAAT
Organism: Pluvialis apricaria; assembly: GCA_017639485.1. Taxonomy (NCBI): domain Eukaryota; kingdom Metazoa; phylum Chordata; class Aves; order Charadriiformes; family Charadriidae; genus Pluvialis; species Pluvialis apricaria. Next base: position 7,967,840 of record CM030010.1, read on the forward strand.
CTGAACATACCCAACCGATGTATTGAAGGTGGTCACTTTCAAAACAAATGACACTCAAGAATTCCCAAATTCTCACTTTCCCAGTTGAAACTTTTGTCGCATTTATTACTCAAACAAGGGACTCTTGTTAATTACTGTGATCTATGTACATTGGCACCAACCGAATATGCATGTTCCCCAGCTTCTTATAGACATTTATTGTTCTATGGCTACTAATTGCACAGCTGTCACTCTCTTTTATGGTTTTTATGGTCTGAGCCATATTGTTTGCATCATTTATATCAAGTAAGCATCTTGGTTTGTTCAAGGGGAAACAATGAAATCTTTTGCTAAGATACCACATCTTCAAAGCTCTGTGTTTGCATATGGAAATTGTCTAAAGTAGGACTGTGGTGATTACAGCCAATTCCAGTAGCATGCCAAGGCACCTAACCAAAACTTAAATAAAACTGAAGCACATCAGCCTGAAATTGTGACCTTAACCAAATATGCATGTCACAAACGCACATACACATCTCTTCCCCTTAGCTTCCTACACAGCCTGCTCTCACACTACATCTCTCCCTCTCCTACACAAGGTGTAAAACTTCCCCACCTTGAGCAAGTCAGCATATTTCTCCTACAAAAGCCCTATTTGGATCCTGGAAGGAGGCATGGTTCTGCTGAAGCCCTCAGGTGTGTTTAACAAGTGTTTTTTTAAAACATTTTACAGCTGTAAAATTGGCCTGACTGCAATCACAGCAGTAGTTGATTAAAATTGAAACCAGGAAGATTGCATGTACCTTTAATTGTTAAGGAGTGAAAGCCCTTTCCATGAGAAATCTCAATTCAGTGTCTCTTTTGGCCTGAATGTTTCCTGGAAGATTGTCTTGATTAGCAGGACAGGAATATTTCTAGTTCAATTCTCCTCTTGAATCTTAGAAAATGGACAGCTTTATCTGATCTAAGTTGCTTAAATAAGATTTAAAACTATAAAGATTATAAAATAAGGCTTTGCTTTGAAAAATTGCAGTCAGCAAAAAAAAACCCTTAAAACTATGTTACATCATATATTACAGATGACAATTTGGTTTTGCAAAATGATTTTTTTTTTCCTAATATCTTTGCATGAGATACTGAAAGACGAAGTTGAATCATCGCTTTTTGTTGGCTTTGTTATCAAACTGAATTTGTCACAAAATATTACTAAAGAATAATTAATAGTACCTGTGTAATCTGAACATATAAATTGATACTTAAAATCCTGTATTATCGTCATGATAGTATTATTGAACATATAGAAAACCTTGAAAAATACAGCATAATTTCTACTTCGATAAAATAACAATGAATCATTAATTTCATTTGATTTCTGTTTCCTTTATCACAGATTTTAATATGTTAAGCCTCTTGTAAGGAAATATTAAAAATCTAAATTGCAATGATCAATTTTATTAGTATAGTGATGAAGCAGAAGTTCAGTCTGCCTTATTTGGAAATAATCAAATGCTAAATTTTGCCTAGTGTCATCATTTGATCTTTAATCAGAAGTCTTTTGTTCTCAAAACAGGTCTGACTAAACGCCTTGATTCTACTGCCAAGGAAACTCAGTCTATATTTTTTTATTCTTGAAAATCTAGTGATTTTACTTTTCAAAATTAATTTACTTTGTTGGCTGTACAAAATATTCCAATGATGTTTTGATTAATATTATTGTAGTTTCATGCAAATTACAGAAAATAGGGTAGTCATAATGATTCTTACTATAAAAGAGCAACTACGGTACCCAATGTCTCCTTTAATCGTAGAGTCATAGAATAGTTTGGGTTGGAAGGGACCTTTAAAGGTCATCTAGTCCAACCTCCCCTGCAATGAGCAGGGACATCTTCAACAAGATCAAGTTGCTCAGTGGCCTGGCCAACCTGGCCTGGAATGTTTCCAGGGGTGGGACATCGACCACCTCTCTGGGACACCTGGGCCAGTGTTTCACCGCACTCACAGTAAAGAATTTCTTCCTTCTATCTAGTCTAAATCTTCCCTCTTTTACTTTAAAAGCCATTACCCCTTGTCCTATCACAACAGGCCCTGATAAAATTTTGTCCCCATCTTTCTTATAATCCCCCTTTAAGAACCTTTAAGCCCACAATAAGGTCTCCCCAGACCATTCTCTTCTCCAAGCTGAACAACCCCAACTCTCTCAGCCTGTCCTCATAGCAGAGGTGCTCCAATCCTCTGATCATTTTTGTGGCCCTCCTCTGGACCCACTCTAACAGGTCCACATCTTTCCTGTGCTGAGGGCCCCAGAGCTGGATGCGGTATGCCAGGTGGGCTCTCACACGAGCAGAATAGTGGGACAGAATCACCTCCCTTGACCTGCTGGCCACCCTTCTTTTGATGCAGCCCAGGATATGGTTGTCTTTCTGGACTGCAAGCGCACATTGCCAGCTCATGCCCAGCTTTTCATCCACCAGTACACCTAAGTCCTTCTCGGCAGGGCTGCTCTCGATCCCTTCATCCCCCAGCCTGTATTAATACTGGGGATTGCCCCAATCTAGATGCAGGACCCTGCCCTTGGCCTTGTTGAACGTCATGAGGTTCACACGGGCCCACTTTCCAAGCCTGTCCAGGTCCCTCTGGACGGCATCTTGTCCCATAGATGTGTCAACCGCACCACTCAGCTTGGTGTTGTCCACAATCTCAGGTGCACTCGACCCTCCTGTCTATGCCATTGATGAATATATTGAATAGTACTGGTCCCAATAGGGACCCCTGAGGGATACCACTTGTCACCCATCTCCATCTGGACATTGAGTCATTGACGACTACCTTCTAGATGCGATCATCTAACCAATTCCTCATCTACCACACAGTCCACCCATCAAATCCACACCTCTCCAATTTAGAGAGAAGGATGTTGTGGGGGACCATGTCAAAGGCCTTACAGAAGTCCAGATAGATGACACCCGTAGCTTGTCCACTGATGTAGTCACTCCATCACAGAAGGACAGTAGGTTGGTCAGGCAGGATTTGCCCTTGGTGAAGCCATGCTGGCTGTCTCGGAGCACCTTCCTGTCCTCCAAGTACCCCATATCCCGTGTCCTCCCTATCACCTTTTTTTTCCCCCTTTTTCCTTGCTCAGCTTCAACAAAAGGTTCATTTACTTACTTACTTCTTCGCGGAGCAAAAAAAATGATGTAGCATACAGCAGGCTCCCCTGTTACAGCCATCACCAGCTGACAGCCATTCCTACCTGATACTGACTTTGATCCACTCTCATTAAGCAGCTGGTGCCGTGAGTGGTACCCAGCAAGATTCATTGTGGAAGTATCTTCTCTGATTTGTTTCTGTCCACGTTCTTTCTTTGCCAGGAATATTTTTCCCACCCTGTACAACAAAAGTATACCTGGTACATCTCCCCCTAACTCCCTGTTTTCTCACTTATGAGCAAACTTTCTGATTCACCAGCTGAAACACTCATCAAGTCTTTTCCACATATGATATCAATGTTTTTGCCATCTTGCTTTTCAGATTCTTGTTCCACAGAGATTTAGAGAATATATTGGCCCCTTCACACTTTTTTATGTCAATTTTTGTATGCTCCCATTTGACACCAGCAGCCACTTTTATTTCACTGAAATATTCTGTAGCTGCTTCCAAAACTTAACCTCATATACTCTTGTGTTGAAAATTTTTTTCTTGGAAACTTTCTTTGAAATAAATAAAAAATGTCTATCTATGTCTAGTTATGATTTTTTTTGTTTGTTCAGCATAGATAATCATTCAGGAAATAATATGTCCAAGAAAGGCAGTTTGTCAACTGGTTTAAAGTTTTTCACTTCCTGCTTTCCTGAGTAGCTGGCATCTGTGTTATGACCCTGACCATCTAAAGCACCTGACAGAATTTCTCCTCAAGTGAATGATACAACACTTACATTTGACTCAATTAAGTGTAGAAACAAAGTGAATTTCATTTCATGGTACGAGAGTTTTTAATCATGCTTTATCTCTTTTCAAAGCACATATTTATGGGGGGAGAGGTTGAAAGAGAAAGGATCCAAGTGGATCCCTATGACATCATGCATCATACTGGAACAAACGTTTAATCTGGAATGATCATGAATTTTATACTTTCACAACTTTTCATTCCCAAAGGATACTGTGCTGACTTCAGGTAAACTAGGATAGCTCAGTGAACCGCTTTTGACATATGCACTTCTTCACTTAGACTTGCGTTCATGAAAAGTCTGATCTGCTGAAGCAAATATTCCTACTGCAGAGTATAGGTATAAATTGCGGGCTATTGTGACTGTGCCTTGTTTTGAGATTAGACTAACAGTATTTCTGAAAGTAGAGGAACTGAAACCAGTACGGGACTCTAGCAGTTCCCTGAGAATAAGTCTGTTTCTCAGCCAGGAAAAAGTGTATGAAACAGTAGGATCATATCTAAATTCTGGTAATACTCAGACTAAGTATTTTAATGCTGCTGTATTTGCATGTGAGGTAAGTTAGAATGTTCATTGTCTCTGACTGTATTAAAAAAAAACCCAACTACAAAGTTAAAGTCATTTGGAAAATTAACAACCGTTTAAAGGACCATTTCAAAGAGTACCTGTGTGAGTAAAGAAATGCAGTGACCTTCGCATATGTATTTTGCTGCACCAAAACAATTAATTGCTGTATTTCCATTCCCATTAATCTCCAGACACCATTCTAATACAATAATGACGAGACTGAATAAACACCCTGGAGCTGTAAATCAGCTTAAAATTCCTGAATCGGTTGAATTACGTAATGAATTGTTAAATCTTCTGTTTCAATTCCCAACTATTTTTTACGAACATTTGGGTAAATGTCTTCAGTATCTATCAATTAAACAGCACTTTTACCTTTGTAATGGTTGAGTACTAACATGAACTAGGTAGATCTCAAAAATCAGATGCAAAGAATTAAGTATTTTTATGCTTAGTATTATCTTCAGCAGGAGTTAGAGTTATTCTAAAGAGCCTGACAAATTTCAGACACAACAGGATACAGAGCACACAAGGGATCATCGTGTTGACTGTGCAAATCAACATCAGAACTGAAACTGTAAATGTTTTCAATATATATTTTCTCTTCTATTTTCATTACTTTTTCTGTATGACAAAACCAGTGCATCAAAGTTAATTCCCAATATAATTTGTAACAGAGATATCAGGAAAACTGCTTCAAACTATCTCAGCAACCTAAATCCCTACCTTGAAAATTCTTGAAACAAACTTCACGACAATGCACACAAAAAGATGTATGGGTACTCAATGAATGAAAAACATTTCAACAGGCCCAGTAGCTGTGTCTGCTGCAGGCTGGAAAACCCCTTTGAGAGCCTACTGACTTCTCAATAAAAATCTCAGCAGAAGCTCAAGTAATTTTAAAATTTGAAACTTAGGCCTGAAGTGTTTGCTCACATTTCACAGGTATTTTCTTGTTCTTCTGTCATTTGATCATGAATTTTCATACTTTCACAGCCCCCAAAGGATACTGCACTAACTGAAGGTAAACTAGGATAGCTCAATGAAATATTTTCGATGCACACACTCCATACAGAAGAAGTACATATATTGATTTTTCTGTAGCACACTTCCAGACACAACATTCACTCCTTTTCCTGCACATTGTTTCTCATGTGCTGACTCAAGCCAAAATGCAATCAAAGAGACCTTGTGCAGGCAAAGGAATCTGTCATTTAGATTATTAAAATCACATTTTTTAAAGTCAAGTTCTGCTCTGAATCTCAGTGCCTGACTGCCTTAAAAGAAGGCTAACTCTTATACCAAGGGAGACTGCAGCCAGAAGGATATGTTTTTACACTGCCAAAAATACCAGCTGGTCCACATTGCTCAGCAACTTGATGAAGGGAAAGGATTTGCTAAGAATAAGAGAAACTGATAATTTCTGCTATCTTGTTGATTTAGTTTTTGTTTTAACTGGATAGAAATGTTTCTCTGTGCTTCTAACTACTTAGCATAAAACCTAACAATAAACCAATAGCATTTGTGCTTTTACAACGAGCAAGTCCATTCTATACAGTGCCAGTACTCAATACAAATGTAAAAAAATGCCAACAAACCAAACCAGTATCATTAATCTGGATGTCACCAAAACCTCTAGAACCAGAAAGAAGAAAATCATGAGGAATATATCTCAATAGCTATTTTATATAGGGGTCCAGCTAGTTTCAGGTAAAGTGCTTGATACATTTAACTTACATTCTTCCCCTTCCACTTCTGTACCTCATCCTACTCTTACAAGTTTTAGCCATTAAAAGCACTCATAAGTCACCAAGAAATAACTGTCTAAACAGTCTACCACCTCCCAACTCCCTCCCAGCTACATGCACACAAAATATTGAAGAAATGTTCTGTCTGTGCCAGGGTGCCACTTTATTAAAATGTTAATGCTCAAGTTTTAACCTAAGGGTGTGAAAAAGAAAATACCTGCTAATGTGCTGGTGAGTAGAGAGTGGCAGATTTCCCAAGACATCTAATAATAACCACATGAAATCTAAAGGAAGAATGCAGACACAAATTTTTGATTTAAATGTTTATTACCCAGCAAGAATGTTAGAGGTAATAAATCTCTCTTTTTTTTTTTTTGCCTTAAAATATTAATTTTCTCAATTTAAAGTTACAAGAAAACTAAACTTTTGAATACGATAATACACAGTTCAAGTAGCCAAATTATCTTTTGCTCTACAGGGAAATCTGATCCTTTCTTTCCTGGAAAGATGGAAATGTGTACCACAAGACATTACTTGTGTGTTTTGTTTCACCCAAACTTTGTTCTGATACCACTGATTAAGAACCTAGCAGCGCATGGGAATACTCAAAGTGATTCTTTTCTGCAGTATTCTGTCTAGTATGCAGTAAGTCACCTCCATCTAGGTCATCCTTCTTCACTGAGACCAACTGGAAAAGACACACAAACGGAATTCCAGAGAAAATGGAAACAATTCAGCTCTAATACCCATAGTGCCGGCAACCTGCCATTACTACTTTCAGAAATGTTTGTAAGCGTGCTGTTCTTTTTTTCTCACTGTTGTCAGGTCTAATCTCAGAGATGCCTCTTAAAAAAAAAAACATTTTCCAAAGCCAAACTTTAATGTACAACAAAGAATTTCATTTTTAAATAAAGCTTTGGACAAGAATATCCCGAATAAGAGCTAAACAGAGGTATTGCTACGTTTGCAATTTTTTTTTTCAAAATTTTGCCAACTAGTCAGGTAGTATCAAGTCTTGCAATAGAAATCAGCAGTTGGATCACTCCTGATTCAAACACAAGCAAAGGGCTCAAAACAGGGTATCGGGATTAGAAATCCATCATGCATGAAATTGCTTTTCCAGAAAACCCATAACTTGGGATAGTTGCATATTAACTTCTTTGCCTCAGTGGCAAGTCACTGAGGTGTTGATTTTGCGGTGTCCACACTAAGAGTGAAATATTCATGCACACCCTCTCTGTGCGTGCCCACATTTGCAAAGCAATGCTGAAGGTGCAAGAGGAACGCTTCAACATAACAATGGAAAGATTAGTATAGCTTTAGTAGTCTAAAGTATTTTCATAACATTAGATATGCAATTTCTATTCTGCCTTCATGTTCTGTATAACAGACCAGTAAATTTGGGTATAGATGAGTTGCTTATTTTGACCCCTTTCCTTATCCAACATTGATATAGTCTGTCTTCTCAGGTTTTTGATATGCATATAGAGTAAAAAAAAACAATTTTCTGTTCTTTTAGCTGCTCAAATACACATTAGAAAAGAACGTTATTTGGATTGAAAAATCTTGAGTATGAACACAATCCAAATCTACTCTCATCTAAATAATGCAGCTAGCAACAAGAAAAAAATATGTCTTAAGATGTTTTCTAAATAAGCGTCATTTCTGAGAAATCTTCAAGCCACCTGGGTTAACCTAAGTGCTATTGATCAGAGGCATTCTAATGAACGAAGGTTTAAAAAGTAAGTATTTCCAAGATAACTTTACAATAAATATCTGAAATAGGGGAGAATTCTACAAACACAGGCATCAATAAAGGGAACATGTAAAAGGAAATAGCAATTCTGCATTGTTACAGTAGACTAATTTAATTCTTTTTTCCTTGTGAAAACATTCAAAATAAATTAGGGATTCTTGTTTATTCTTCCAAAAGAAGAGCGTTATTATCACAGCAAAAACTGTGAACTTAAAGGCAAGAAAACAGAGCACTGGTAAGTCACTTAGTCCTGGCCAGAAGGGGAGGACTAGGGGCACAATTAGCTGTTGTACCCCGCATCCCAGCTGAATGACCAGAATGTGAGATAGCTAAATGCTTCCGAAGCTGAGATGCTTGCACTGCGCTCATGAGCTCATAAAATGGAGCATTTTTTATTAAGATAATAGTAGAAAATGAAGACCATACCAGACATGCAACCTGCATGTAAAGGATTATTACCCACATGTATACAGTCTATGAGTGGAGACCAACACTAGAAGCAGCATGGTGGTAAGCTTTTCACCTCACAAAGTAGAACCAAAAACAGCTCTTAGTGTTTTATAACAGACAGCACTACATGGCTACCCTGATGACAAAGCAGGACAGACCAAAAGACGTCTTCTGAAGATTTCACTGTACATGGACAGACTTGAGTAAAAGAAAGCAAAAGGCATATCTGTTCCCCACTGTATTGTCATATCCAGCAAAAGAACCAAACTGAATTAGACAAAGCAGATTTTTCTAGTCACTCATTCAGAGAGTGGGAGAATTGTGGAATCAGGCAAGGAAATCTAGGGATTTCCATAAACTACAAACTTGTTTTCTTCATTTTCAAAACTGAAAGTGTGTCCTCAGTAAAATGACTTTGTGCTTATGTGGCTGTTTTCTATCATCCCTGGTTTGACTAAGGCAACGTTCAGGATAGCGCAGCCCTGAAAGGAGAACTGGATACTAATTTCAGACCTGAAAAGCTTATTGCAAATAACAGAGAACCATTTAATGTGTTATTTCCATCAAAGAAAATATTGGACTATAATATAACCTTGCCAAAGCACTTGTCCATCTAATAGTTGTGATGAGTGACAAGACTACAGTCAATATGAAGGGAGTCTATTATGAGACAGAAACTGTAACAAAGCTACTGTGTAGTGAAAATTTACAACCGGTCCTCAGATTCCCAAAACCAAGAAATGGGCAGGAATTTAGGGCTCTAGGACCAAACACATCATTACCTTAGAAGCAAGTAGATACAAACATCTGCAGGCTTGATTAATTTAACTTCATGCAAATCAATGAGTACTTCATATATTTTTTTTAGTGATGTAGAGGAATGTATTTTTTAGACCTGCAAAATCACCTCAAAATTGACAATATATGTTTGGTGTCAAAGACATGAGTGTGTCAGGCTGACATACAATTTAAGGAATGCAGTGATGTGTAATTCAGAATATTTAATTCGGAATGAACAAAAGTGAAAGTAAGTCTTATGAGAAACGACTGAGGGAACTGGGGTTGTTTAGCCTGGAGAAGAGGAGGCTGAGGGGAGACCTTATCACTCTCTACAACTACCTGAAAGGAGTTTGTAGCCAGGTGGGGGCTGACCTCTTCTACTTAGTGACAAGTGACAGGATGAGAGGAAATGGGTTCAAGTTATGCCAGGCAAGGTTTAGGTTGGATATTAGGAAACATTTTTCACTGAAAGGGTTATTAAACATTGGAATAGGCTGCCCAGGGAGGTGGTGGATTCGCCATCCCTGGAGGTGTTTAAAAAAAGGGTAGCTGTGGTACCTGGGGACATGGTTTAGAAGTGGTTTTGTCAGGTTAGTTTAATGGTTGGACTTGATGATCTTTAAGGTCCCTTCCAACCTCAACAATTCTATGATTCTATGATTTTAAGGTAATTTTAAAAAAGAATAGATTTGGTTACATACATGAGATTATAAATCAGTGAGGTTTCTCTGGCAAAATGGATTGTCATTCCTTGGAAATTATTGGGTTAATGTCACGATTCAAGTCATAGTTTTGGAAGGAATGTATCTGGTCTGTAAGCAATAGTATCAAAATATATTTAGGATAATGATCCTGTCAGAGACTAGACTTGGTTTCCAGATGTATTAGAATTGATTATATTCTCCAGACTCTTTAGGAGACAACATTCTCCAAATTCAAGATTCCAAACATGTTCTGCAATAAGGAACTACCACTCTGCTTGCATACAACTGAAGTGCTAGAGTCCAGTTTTAGAGAACTGATGTCAACTCTCCTAGTGGCAGGAAAGCACAAGAAAATCATAGTTTTCAGTGCATACATTATTTTGAACATGAGGTAGGATCATAGAACCAAAACAGTCACCTGGATGACTGAACGCAGTTGCCTAATATTCTAGGTCAGTATTCATTTAATAAGTGCACCAAACACCATGTACAGACATCAACATTGCATTCGCTCTCTAAAAACATTTAAGCTTTCTATTTGTATCCTTAATTTCCTTATGGGCATCTCTAGTCATTATTTCTCACGCCAGTAATATTTCTTAGGTCCCTCCCTAGTGCTTTCTTCCTCATTGTGTTTACTGACAGTAATTATTCTAGTTGTCACGTCAGTTTTCTTACCACTAAGCTAAATGTTAGAAATTTTCCCAATCCCTCCTCCCCCTTCAGTAAATCTTTTCCTGTATGTGTTCCAGACTGAATTAATTTTTGCTAAGTGTAAGGGACAAGAGTTATATACATGCAGGGAACAAGATTTACACACATATTTTAATTCAGGAATTTAAATTTCCATTTCTATAAGCAGTAGTCTGGCAATTAAATTGTCCTTATATTTTTTGTTTCTTTTTTCATGTGCCAGACAATGAAGAACTTCGGAAAACTACACCTACGCTTCAGTGGGACTGGATACCATGTCCTGCATTCCTACTTTTTTTTACCAATTAAATACATTGTTCTGCACAATTCAACCTTCTTCTAGTCTGGTGTACTGTAATTCTTAAGATTCAGCTAACACTGGATAATTGGTATTGTAGGTATCTAATGAGCAGCAGCTGGGAGAAATTATTTCTGTTTTTCATCACTTCCGAAGTAAAAGAATCAAAATGAATTCAATTAATGAAGGGCAACCAAATAGGATTAATAGAGCTGGGAAGGTTTGCTTACAGTCAAGTCCTCTAAAATTGGACTCATATGTGAGATAATAAGCATTGTCCTCTCCTATAGACACTAGCAACCACTTACCAGTTTTAGCACACTTCTTTTAGTCTCCTCTTACACTGTGACTCGTTTGTGCAACATGTAGTCCTAACCTTGTAGTTGAACATATGGAATCAGTGAAATGGTGGCTCTGTTGTCACCAAGGAGGGTGGGTACTGGTGAAGAACGTAAAATGGTACCAAAGTGTGTTTTTTACATCAGGGTACACTCTTGCCACTGGCTTATAGCTAGAAAGTTAATTTTATTGCTACTTCACATAGCTCTTGTGTTATTCCAACACCTGGGACTGATGTGACCTCAAACACGTTCCCTTTAAGTAGAATAATTTTTGTCTGTAAACTGCTTCTAGATTACTCTAGGAAACTGATATTAAGCTAGTGTTCATAAGCTTACAGTTCACTGTTCCACTAAGAGACATATGGATGGATTCAATATCTGTGGATACAAATGACATTCAGAAACTAGCTATATTTTACACTGATTTGAGTGGACACAGTTCTGCAGAAGGTAAATTAATTTTTTGCTCACATACTTCAGCAAACTATGTGGGCTCAAATATTTTACAACACATGAGTCTTTGTAGGAACAACAAAGAAAAAGGAAGACCTATTTCCCTAGCAGGGAAGTAATTTCATCCAAGCTGAAGTGGGGTTACTCGATCCTCAGAGAGCGGGTTTACATTACTTGCTCCTCAAAAAATATACACTTATCTCAGTTTTAATTTTCTGAAAGAGTAATTTTTTTTAAAGTACACAACCAATGGGAACTAGCTACATCACTTTCCAAACTACACGTAGCATATAAGCACTCTGCTGTAAAAAATAGATTCATCCTAGGAAAAATACTCGTTCTGTCTAAAAATTACTTATTATTCCTTAGGGTTATATTCAGCACCGGGATAGTATTGTTGGATAAATACTTCAATATAGATCAAGAAAGTGAAGCTACAGTAGAGAAATCTATATCAAGTAGTGGAAGATTTATGTTGAAGTTCCAACAGTTTGAATGTGTAAGTATAATGTTCCAGACATTATCTTCAAAGATCGTTTTATAGTAAACATATACATTCTTACAAAATCCAAACAAATAGTAGGCTCTTTCCTTAAAACTTAGTTTTATTGCATTTTTAGGGAACTTGCAAAATAACAGTGGAGAACAATTTCACACCTCATTTCCCCAAATAAGCTATTGATGAATCCAACTAAAGAACTGATGAATATATGAATTCTTGAAATGCAGATCCTTCCATTTTCTGTTACTGTAAAAATAGCATAACTATACCATTACATTTCCTTTTAATTTTGTGGACAAACAGAACAAAAGCAAAACTCTTCTAAACTTTCAGAAATCATCTATCTAAAAATGTGATCATTCACTTTGATAAAATTGGTATAATTACCTTAAACTTAGTAGAACATTTCAGATTCAATAGCCAAATTTCCTCTTTCTAAATCTTTATCATAACTTTTGCTCTTATAAAGTCAAAGGAAAAGACATAAATTTGATTCTGAGGTGAAAAATCTAACTACATTTATAAAATTATGACTTTTTAGTTGTAAGTAATCCTTTTCATTGCATAATCAGAAATGGCAATTTTGAAAAGTCTTCATTGTCTTTGGATAAATAAGGAAGTGCCAACTTAAGCCATTTGAATTACTTATTTTTCACCAAAGCTTTTTTTTCTGTCAGCATGGTCAAAGTTATTCATAACTGGCAATACTCTATGTATTTTTGCATACTTTTGTTAGAGTTCTTTAGCCAAAAGCTGCCTGCTTTGAATGTTCACCAGGCTAGAACTTCTGGTTATTTTCTTTAGAAAATCCAATACTTATTGAAATACTTATTAATTTTTCTTTCTGGAAAATAACAGGTGGACAATTGTTTCTGAAAAAAATAAAAATAAAATTTAAAAAAAAAGCGCAAGATGAACTTTTAAGATGTGACTTAATTTTCACTTGGACTAATTGCCTGTCATTACAGGTGGTATCAGTATTCATTGTTTTAAGATTCTTGCAACATAAATGTAGGGAATGTTGTCTAACGATAGCAAAATTATCTTCATTTTTAGTGGTCTTATTTGTTTCCGCAGTAAATGCTACTATTTAAATGCAGCATTTTGAATATGGCAAACAGAATGAGACAGCAGCTGAAAGAACACTTGAGGAAGAGAAGTCATTCAGCAGATAGTCATTAATACTATCCATATAGAGACACACAATCATCAGAAGAACTAGAAAAAGCAAGGCAACAGAGTTTACTGTAGGCTGAGAGCAGCAGGACTTGGATTGCAAGAAAGAGATGGGGGTGGAAAGTGTTGATGATAAAAAAAAGTATTCTTTTTATTCTGCTTTCCTCTTCCTTTAGTGCTTGATGGAGCATTCTGTGGGCTAATAGGTAACATCAATAATGAGCACTGGTCCTTGAACTCTCGTACTTTTTTTAAAAATAACAAAAAAACATATAGTTTAGCATAGGCAATACTCAGGACAAGTATAAGAACTTTCTAGGTGCTCACTGGAAGAGGTTTTCCATTGCAGTCAGAGGACTTCTTAACAGGGGATGGTTCCTGTGATGTTGAAATACTGCAGTTGTTGTGTTTGCTGACTCATTGTTGAGATCTGCACCACGACTCCCCTTAAGTTTTGGGCTTCCTACATAGAAACCAAGATAAGCAGATACAGAATGACATGTGCTAAACTGTTCCAGGAGGAGCTTGGATTCAGCCACATATCAGGGTTTAAAGAACTGTCAACAACTATCAAAATCGTAGCACATCCATAGTTCATATTTTAATATTAATTATACCCAGGCAATTCCATGTCATCGAACAATATCTGCTACAGCAATATCTGTCTACCAGTATTACAAAAACTCTATTATTAAAGATTATATCCTTTTCACAGGTGCCATTTGTAAGAGAATTTGTTCTTTTACAATATGCACACTCCTGCATTATTTGCAGTTTGTATTAATATACGAACTTTACACACTATATTAACTTTTGTGATAGTATACAAATTATACACACTTAGGTCTGAGCCCATCTTTACATAAAAATATAATGCACATTTCCATCTTTGCTATAACTCTAGTTTTGTCCTTAGCCCTAAACTTTATTTTTCTCTTTAAGGTTTAAAAAAAAATATTAGAAAAAGTAACAGGAAACATACGAGATGAAAAAAAGGTATAAAAGGACAGGCAAATCTGCCTTTTGACACTGTTGGCCTGTTTACAGCTAAAAATCCTTTCATGATTAAATACCTGGGGAGCTTGTTGCTTTGAACAGCACAAGAAGCACAGTTCTGCATAGTTTTGCATGTCTACTCTGCTTAGTTCTCACTGATAATTTGCATATTTAACTTCCGCTGCATTGGCAGGCAAAAAAACAACATTATTTCCCAAAAAGCTGTGTATCTGGGTATGTCCTCGGGTAGCTGATGAAAAAATACTCTTCAGTGACAGTAAATTTTTCAAAACAGACAAAGGGAATTAGGAGCTTGTTTTCAAAGTGCTGACAGAATTGTTATCTCCCTTTGATTCTTTAGAAATACTGGTCTAGAAGCTTTCTTGCTTTCTTTCTAGTCTCTGGGGCTCAGCTCTTAAACACAAGGCATCAGTCTTTTTCTATTCTGCTGATACAGATAGCAAAGGTTCACGTTACAACTGGTTTGCTACTTCAGCAGCCGTGAGGGGCCCGTGGTCAGCTGCAGGGCATTCTCATACAACGGTAGCACTGATTGGATTTTAAGAAAAAAGGAAAAAGCTTTCCTGTCTTAAGGCAGGACAGCATGCCTCCATCTCAGTTATGATGAACGAGTTTTAGTGCGCAGACTGAGAAAAGGTGAGTATCTCCCACGAATAGGCTTTGAAGAGTTTCATAAATTATTTATAAAACACTGAAACGTGCTGCTCCATTAGCCAGGGCTGTTGCCTAATACGGAAACAAGTGCTCCTTCATCATACCCTTTTCAGGCAGCAAAGAAAGATTAGCAGTAAGCTGAGGATAGAAGGGTACTCCATCTGTAAAAATTTCTCTTCTAAGACTGGAACAATGCTTGTGTCCTCCACTTAGATGTAGGAAGGTGTCCATCAGGTACAGAGACCCAAACGCGCACACAGCAGCAGTTTATGGAACAGAATGATGCAGGCTGGAGCACAGGTGTAATACAGTGGGTCTTCAGGTGCTTTCGGCTTCGATCCTGGCACAGTTCAGTTCCACTCCAGTGCACTGTGGAAGGCTATTCTTACTGTAAAACCTGCATTAACTTCAAATCTACCTTGTGAGCCCCTATGCAGGTTGAATCTGTGTAAGAAAAGATGTGTTGCTCAGGTTATCAACAGATGCATTGATAGAGTTAACTTGAAACAAGACAGAAGCTTTTATACAAAAACACATGACAGGGTAAGAAGGTAAAAGAGATTCTTTCTGTGTCTACCCAACCCTGACTTGTACTTCTTCGCTTTACATGAAGATGGCCTCATGTTATTTAAGTCACAATCGCTGATAGGTCATTTTTCAGTTGCATTTTCTCATTTGACATCCAGAATTGTCAGAACACCTTGATTCAGGAGAGATATTTGGATATAATCCATTATCGCAGCTTTTGTGGGTAACGTGTGAAACACCTGATTGTATTGCATACAAAACTCTTACTTGACTAACATACCATTCATGATGCAGATAAAGTTTAACAGCCAGAGTGCTTGTTAAAATTTAATTTAATTGGCTATCTCATTTAACCAAACAGGCACTGTTGTCTTGGAGAGAACTTTCAAGTTAAAGTGCAGATGACGCAAGTGGGAGATGCATAATGTAGCGAAACATGATGATTTTCCTCTTTTTATAGGTCTGTGTATATATAAAAAAAACCCACTATGTAGCAGAACAAAATTCTTTACCTTTCCATGTCAAATTTCAAACATTATCACTATTATAGTAAATAAAAAAAAAAAAAGGTAGAGAATGATTTTTAAATTCTGCAATAGTTTTTAAAAACCAAACCTGGATGTGGTCAGAAGTGATTTAGTCAGTTTGATTTCTTCAGTTATGGTGTAGTTTCTTTAGAAAGGCTTATGCTGTGAGCTGTCAGAAAAGTGAATAACTTAGTGGTTAGAGCCCAGGTCCTACACCTGAGATATTCAGGGTTCCAACTCTAGATTTGAGCCTAATTCATAGAAATGTAGAATCAGATAATCACGTTGCTCAAAGCCTCATCCAGCCTGGCCTTGAACACTTCCAGGGATGGGGCAGCCACAGCTTCTCTGGGCAACCTGGGCCACTGTCTCACCACCCTTTCAGTAAAAAATTTCTTCCTAATATCTGATCTAAATCTCTCCTCGTTCAGTTTAAAACTGTTACCCCTGGTTCTATTGCTACACCCCCAGATAAAGAGCCCCTCCCCAGCTTTTCTGTAAACCCTTTAGGTACTGGAAGGGGCTATAAAGTCTCCCTGGAGCCTTCTCTTCTCCAGGCTGAGCAACCCCAACTGTCTCAGCCTAATGTCCTGGCTTGAGGTAAACCAGCCAATTTTCTGTTCAGTAATTTTACTTTGCAGCTAAGCCTCTTCTAACTCTCTGAAATTAACAGTGCATTTTTCAGAGAGTATCGACTTCTAGCAGATAAGGCCTGATATTTACAGTGAATACCCAGGCATGGTATGCAGAGAGGCTCCTGCTTATACTTATTGCTATAACAGCCAAGGGCAGCTCACTTGGTTATCTGCCCCGTTGGAGGGTCAGAAGCGGAAAAGCGTAGAGGGGTCACACCTGTAGGGAGGAGTGGACAGGTCGGGTCACCCAAAGCTGACCAGCAGGGTATTCCATCCCATCTGCCAAGTGCTCAGTATAAAAGCTGAGGCATCAAACGGGTCAGCTGCTTTCTTCAATGGCCAGCGTCCAAGGAGGACTGCCTTTGATCCCAGTCCACACGCTCCCGAATTTAGCTCCTGAGTTCAACTGCCATCTATCGCTGAGTCCAGTCTGGGACTTTCCCAGTGTCTGCTGGTGATGTGATCATCATCCTGGGAGCTTGATACTGTTTTGCATATATTGTATATATTTCATTATTTTTTATTAATAGTATTGTCTTTATCTTATTTTATGAATAATATTTCATTAAAGTAGTTTAGCTTCTTTTCAACTCATAAGTCTCTCTCTCTTTCATTCTTCTCTCACTTGGGTGAGAAGTCAGAGAGCATCTGTTGTTCATTTTTGTGGCCAGTCCATCCCCAGCCATGACACCTGTCCTCATAGGAGGGGTTCTCCATCCCCCTGATCATTTTTGTGGCCCTACTCTGGACCTGCTCCAACAGGTCCATGTCCTTCTTATGTTGGGGGCCCCAGAGCTGGACGCAGTACTCCAAGTGGGTCTCACCAGAGCAGAGTAGAATCATCCTGTGAATTTCAAGAAGTGATTTATAGGAAGATCTTTCACAGTACTGTAGGAAATAAATGCTGCTTAAACTCAAAGGGACTTGCAGTGGCTATTGGTTTAGGCTTTATATTGGATTTGGCCTTTTTATTTTGTGTATCCAGTTGTCTTACACATGTGACTAAGAAAATTTCTAAGATAGACTTTGAATATCAACACTAATACATCAATATGTGTAACATTATTCTCTGTTGTTACTCCCTCAGAATGTATGCATTTCCTGCTGTCTAAAGCTATTTTCAATTATTACAAAACTATAATCTAAATATTGCCAAATAGTTTTCCCGAGTTTTATTCATTCACAGTGTGTTCTCCAAGCTTCCTGCCAATGGCCCACCAATTTTCCTTCTCTGTTTTATCAGTGTTAGATAAGATGCCCCTGGCCTTAAGATTTATTGAGTTTGTAATGAACTTGGTTCTAAATTACCCAACATCATTAATCATTAACTTCCTCATGCGATCCTATCTGGGACTGTGGACCTGCCTGGTATGTGGTCAGAGTTTACCCATTGTACGTACCCATTCTAAGTGTTTAAGGTAAATACAACTTTTTCTGTTTAAGATATGAAGTCCTTTGTTGTTCCCTTTTGCAATTCAGTTGAAGCTTTAATACTGAATAATGACTATCCCACCAATTCAGATCATAAAGACAGGAAGTATCCAAGAAGTTGATTATGAACTTCAGATGTATAGATTTTAAACAGCAGAGTTCACATTCTTTATTGACAGTGTTAAAAATCAATGCAAATTTAAGGTGTTAATCTCCAGAATTCACCTGAAATTTAAGTTTAACAAACAGCCAAATACACATCTTTGCCAAATAGCACAGACATCTTAAACTTTACTATTCTTGTTTGCTGAGGTAAAATATCTCTTGCTAAAACGTTATTACAATTCATAGTCCTATTTTGATGAATCTAAAAACACCTTAGTACTTCCCTTTCCATCAGTTCATTTCAGAGAACTTGGCTTTTTTTCTCAGCTGTAAGTATTAATACAGGGAGTTTTCTCCAATTCATGTTTTGGGTTTTTTTCTTTTTACTGTAAAAGTATGAACTTTTAGAGTTGCTAACTATGAACTAAACACTTTTTGCCCAAAGTTATATAAGTACTAGAGCCTCCTGCTAAAAGGTGTTGGGAAAGAACTAGGCCACATCTAACTTACAGCATCAATGCCTGTATCATAGCTAAAAAACAAAATTGGTTGCTTCTAGCTTATAAATACCAGTCGCCTAACTCATAATCGTGTTCCTCAAAAACAGTCAATATCATGCCTAAGTTATTATGTGGGCTGCATTTGGGTCATCAATCAAGTTTATACGAACTCAGAAAACTCATGAAATCATTACTGAACAAAAGAGCATGCTTAATTACTGTGTTGCCTATCTAGGGCAGCTTCAGTTCTTTCTTTTACGTGTCCTAGGATAATAAAACCATTATTGCTCTGTGACGTCCTTTATAGAAAAAGGAAAAAGATATACAGATATATACACAGGCAAAAGGCAGCGGAGGTTGACTGGCAGGCTTGGCTTGGCTCTCCTGAATCAAAGAGAAAAGAAAGCAACTACTGCATTTTCCCCACTTGTACCATTTGTTTCAGAAATAAATTGAACCATTTTAAAACTGCAATACACAGTCAGAAAAAAATGAGGAGTTCCTTGTTGCAAAGCCAGACAAGGTGATCTAAGGCTTAGCAGAAGGGTGAGCCAGTGGCTATTGTCTCTCATAAGAAAGATACCCGCATGAACGCACCTCAAGCTCTTCCTGACACCAGGGAAGCTCAGCACACCTCAGAGAAGCTCTGGTGGTAGTGTATGAAATGCAGGAAGATTACTGTGGGGGACACAGTTTGGTGGGAATCCAGTGATTGCTATTTGGCAAGACAAAGGACTGAGTAAAGGAGTCAGGGGAAAAATAATCCCTTGGATGTAAACAAATGAATCAATATTCAAGCAAACTCTAGCCTCATTGATAGTTTTCAGAGAGGATATGTTTGTTCAGCTAAATTTTTATTATACTTTGCCTACCACAAAGACAGATGTCTCCTTATAGTACTCAGAACAATTTTTCTATGAACTTTCTCTATATGCTACAGGTATCATCAAATTCACATGTTGTAATATTAATATAAACAGATGATGAACTTAACCAAGGCAGTCCTGTGAATTCATTCTTGGGTCTTCTTTACAATAACAATTTAAAACTTTCACAAAGGTCCACTGTCAGATTATATAGTAGGTTGCTATAACAGACGTTACCTGTTCTGCCTTGTTGCCTGAACCAGCCCATGCGGTATCTTCCAGCGTGATTTTGGCCCTATGTACTAATAAAAAAAAATTAGGCAAATGGTTTTGATCTTCAAGGTCCCTTCCAACCTAAACCATCCCATGATTCTATGATTTTTAAGGTAGCTAGATAAAGTAAAATGCTCGCGCTGTTTACAGAGAATACAATCCTTTAATGCTTATTCCACTGGTAAACATTTGACAGCTTGATAATAGTTCACACTGCCTCCTAAAAAGACCTAATATTAAACACTGCTGTATCTGTGCAAAAGAAGGCACTACTGAACATAAATACATCTGTTCTACCCTGGCAAGGTACTTCAGTGTTTGGCTGTTTAGTTCCTGCTCTGTGGCAGGACTGTTAATACAGTGCAATTATATAGCATAAAACCAGTGTTACAGAGCACAGATCCGAGTTTATACTGGATATAAGCATACTTTTCACATATAGTACTGTATTTCATATTATCCATGGGGAAAAAGTAAGGAACAAATTGGAATGTCAATATTTTACAGCTATTACATACTTATTTCACACTGGTGCTAATTAAAAGTAACTGGGAGATCAGAGTGAAGGCTCCCACAGAAATGCCCAGATCCTGAAGCACTGCAGTACCTGGTGCCCTCTGTCCCCCAAGAGAATACGGTCATAGCGTCATAGAGTCACAGAATCATTATGGCTGGAAAAGACCTTTAAGATCATGAAGTCTAACTGTTACCTAACTCACTGGTCATTTCACCCATCAGACCCATTCTCCTACATCTCTTTATATTCCTGCCACTCTGGGAAACTAAGCCTAAGCACCCTGCTATATTTTAGCAAAGAGGAGGTTATCTATAGGACAGAATTCACTCTGCAACATCCCTGTACTCAAGATGTGTAAAGAAAGTAGGTCTGGACAAGGTACCTTGTTTATGTGCAGTCAGGGCATGTTAAGGTTTTCAGGAGAAGTTATGCAGCAATATTTATGGAATTATCTATAGGAAGGAATCTAGAGGAATGTAGATGTCTGACCAAAGCAGAATGCTGAGTTACTGTAATGATTAATACATGTAACTTTTATTCCCCTTGAAAGAAAGAACACCACCAATTTTCTTAAATGAAGCTCACTTAGAAAAAAAAAAGATTAGAACCACATTCATAGATTAAAAAAAGAAGACATGGCTGACTGTTAATTAGCAACATTGTTACCATGAGAATTTTTAACTGGAAAACTGTAAAATATTTTTCTCTAGAAAATGTCTGTTGTAGAAAAAGAATGTGTCAAGTTCCAATTTAATCTACAAAACATTAGCAGAACAGAAATCAGGTTTTGTTTTGGGTTTTAACAGTTTGTTTCCGATTGTTTTTCTTGCTTCTTTTTTCACATATGGATTCTAAAGATGTCAACAGATGTTCTTTTAGCAAATAACTATGTCCACTGAATTTATTAAAACTTTCTTTCCCCAACTCATGTCTCAGCTTTATTGCATCTCCTTGCAGTGTCTCCAAATCCAGAAGACATCTGTATATAGTCTAAGAATTCTGAAGCAATTTAGAAAATCAGGCAAGATATATCAAATGTTTTTATTGCAATTATTTTACGAAATAGATTGTAAAGAAAAACAGATTCTCATTATCCTGACATTTGAACTGAAGGATTACGATTACTTTGTTTGGCATAAGAATTTCTTTTTCTGCCTTTTGGAAATACTGCAATATACAGGATGGCACTATTTTCTATATTTTAAAAATTGCACATTTAAGAAATATTTTCCTATAGGTACTTAAGAACTGATGTTCTGCTTCTTTAAGCATAATAACATGATATTTATAACAGTTTCAAGATAGCATTATAGGTGGAGTTAAAATATTTTTTTGTCACAGTATTTAAAAATAAACAAGCGATAACGTGAAATCACACCAACCACCCAAGGAGCTCAAATTACTAAGGCAGAGACTTTCTGGGTATTGCTTGACTTCATAAAATAAAATAAAATAAAATAAAACAATTTAAAAAAAATAAATAACCAAATGAGACAGAATGTTGCTTCCTGGAAAGGGCAGATTCTGTGAGGATGGGAACTGCCTCTGGACTTATTATCTTAGTTATAATCTGACTGGAAGTAGACCAAACTTCGCATTCTGGTCAGAATGGTAAACCATAACTTGTCAGAGCATGCTATTTGCTTTCAGGATTCTCATTTGTTGCTTGATGTGTGTTATTTCTTTTGCTGTCATTGTTCACCAATGCTAAAGACACGTACACATTGTAATTACAGATTTATCAAATTTCTGCAATTATGGGTCTGCATATTTCTCAAATAAATTGTTAAACACTAGCTTCACTGCCAGAATACCCATTCAATAGCTTAGTGTAGCAAACTGCCAGTTAGGTTTGATTATACAGAATAATTATACGGCATGAGCATTGAAATTAGAAATGCATAATGTAAAATGTGATGATTATTTCTAACATGGGACTAAATTAAATAAAAAAGGCTTTAGTGATCTGGAACAGATCTTAGTGTTGTATGATCTGGGTTGGCCTGATCTTTTTTTCCATCTAGCAAAGCTTGAAAAAGCTAACGGTCTGCTCACCTCTTTGCTAAAAATCAGCCAACAAGCTACTTTTTACACACCAGAGGTTTCTTCTTTTTATGTCAGTACATAGCTACACAAACCAGAAGCAGATGCCAGCACAGGCAAGAGCTGAATTGTCTAACAAATATTTTAGCACTACAAAATAGTAATATCGATATTTGATGATAATATACAAGCCAACACAAAATTTGATCAACTAATTCCTGTGCCTTATTGCATTAGATTAGGCACAGTTTAGATGGAAAAAAAACGAACTCAAATACACAACAGAATTAAGGTTCTGAAACAAACTGAGGGGAGCTAGGGGAGTCCACTTTGCCCGTGGCCCTCTGCCATCTTTTGTCACTTTGCCACTTTGTCTGGAACTATTATAAATAAAAGGAAAAAAACTTAAGTATAAGACTATTAACTATGAACACTTTTAGTCTTATATCTGACTTAAACTGATAATTTAAATTGAGAGGAAAGGATCAAAATTTTGGCAAAATATGTAAGGGAGTTCACCTAATTCTGATCAGCTGTTGCATTCTAACTCATTTCATATAGATACTGATACATTATCATTTTGTATATCTTTTATTTCTTTTTAAGTAAAACATAGTAACCAGCAAGATAATTCAGCTCCTTTTGCTGAGTATGGGATATTGACTTAAAGCACAAACTTGCAAATATATATATAGCTGTAAATCCTTATTCTTGAGGGTGTTCTACAGAAGTAAAACTGTCCATAAAAGCTTTTGTAGGATGAGACCCTTTGGAAGTTTCCCAATATTTTTTTTCATAGGTACAGCCAGTAGTGCCATCTACAGTTAAGCTTGCTTGAGGCTTTCCATTACAAGACTTCATTTTTGGTTACTTATAACCTGACAAAGCTGATATTTTTGGTAGAAATTATCTTTATCTTAG
The DNA here is from genome assembly GCA_017639485.1 of Pluvialis apricaria. Classification (NCBI taxonomy): domain Eukaryota; kingdom Metazoa; phylum Chordata; class Aves; order Charadriiformes; family Charadriidae; genus Pluvialis; species Pluvialis apricaria. The sequence continues at coordinate 7,991,248 of CM030010.1, forward strand.
AGTACTTGTCAGTATTATTGGTTTCACCACAAACAGTTCTACCGTTTCTGATGCTATGACAGATAACGTATATACTTTCTTGCCATTGGGAAGAGAAAAAATGAAAAGACCATAAACCTATAACATCATGTGCAATAATCTTGTTGAAAACCTCCAGCACTCCCCTGTTTCAGGTCAAATTTGAAGAGTTCAGCTGCAGTGGAGGACCCTATGATGGACAAAAGAGAACTGTAATGTGAGAATTATGAAGGGGGAAGAGGAGGAAATTGAGTAAAAAATTAGAAGGCAACTGTGTCTGGACAAGAGGTTAGGCTAAGGACTGAAACAGAGGTGGAAGAGTAGACAACATCTAAGACAAAAGGGTGGGCATTAGAGAAATTTTTTGTTAGATTCTCCCTGAAACCTGAAATGTAGCATACGCTTCCCAAATTTTTTATTAAGACCTTCATTATTTCCTTTCAGCAAATACATGTGAAATGTAAAACTAGCAAGTATGCCTGATCCATCCCTTTCCAGTTTTGGCCCACAGAAATGAGGACTTAGGCCTGTCTAAGAACATGTAATTATTTAAGTTGGCAGAACTTCATAGCATGAGTGTGGATATATCATTCAGCGTATGCTGGTTGGCTTTTCTTTAAAATTTAGGAAATTGCAACTGGAAATCTATGGCTGAAGACCACAAAAAATCCAAAATGGATTACTCAATACGTGATCTCTGGTGCCCCTTTCTTGCTCCTAGTTCCCTTCACCTGCATGTGCATGTGCATTTCTCTAGGCTTACATTCCAAACATCCAAATAGGAATATAGACTACACTGTTTCTTAGTGTTGTGAAAACATTATTGATGTTTCTCAAGACCACCTGTACTATGCCGACAAGTAACAAGGCACACTTTTACTTTTGAAAGAAGGCTTGAAATTTTCAGCAAAAAGTATTAATTCACATTGAAAAGAGCCTTGTGACCACATTCCACTCTCTATATTGAAAGGGACAAAGTTTGCGATTAGAGATTATATCATAATTCATGCAGAAATATTATTTCTTTATTTCCCTTTATTGTTTCTCATGTTTGTCCTGGTAAACATATATTTAACAGTCTTACAAAATCATTTTGGAGGACTCAATAAAAACTTAATTTCTGTGTAGCGATTTCAGAATGACATATTGAGGTAAACGACAGGGAATATTTTTTGATTCAGGTTAATATAATGAATGCTTAACAGATGCCCTAAAGAAAATGTCCCACATTGAACCCAATGGTGACTTTGCTAACACAACAACAATTCACCAATTTACTTCAGTTTGACTTTATGGAGCCAGTCTGCCGCAATCTTACAGACAAGTTCAACCCTAGGCATGCTTCATCAGATGTGTTTCTTTTAGCTGTTGTAAAGGACCTTGTAGAAAGTTGAGAATACTGTGAAATGGTGATACTTTTGGTCACCTCAAGTGATGTTATTCTATATTTGAAACAGTGACTGCAGTACATGTTCTCCTTCACTTGTCTGAAACAAATTTTCCTCTCCTTCAGTCACTTGTGATTAGCCCGTGCAAGAGTGTTTACAAATAATAATTGCTATCTGGGATGTTAACACAGGAACATAGAAGTAAGGATGTGCAGGTTGTTCTCTCCCATTACACTCACTCACTTTGTGTCTACTTAGATAGCTCTGCAAAAGGAAATATCATCAGTAAAAGGGATGAAGTGCAGCTGCCCAAAGTTACGTGCAGACTAGGACAGTCAGTTAAGAGGTAAGAAAAACTCCAAAAGAAATTGATCACAAGGCTGCTCACTGCTGAACTGTTTCCTTGTTTTACTTCTAACTGACAGGCAGGATTATTTGGGGATAAAATGGATTTTTATTTTTTTTTTTGACACATCAAAACTAAATGAGCTTTGGATCATGCCTTCTTTTATTTGTTTACCTACATTCAGAGTTTCCCCAGGAGACAAGAGCAGTGGATCACTGTGAACACTAACTGTAGGCTATCAGAGGACTAACAAGAGGCAAGACAGTTGGGACCAGACTTTGTCTTCTTTGCCAGCTGCTAATGACTACATTTTCCTTTGAAACAAAAGAAGACATAAACCAGTAGCTCACATATTTCTTTTATTAATGCAAATGAAGGTAATGTCAGTCACCTTCAAACTTCTGACAGCTAACTTTAATGAGTAAGTTATAACTGAGGTGTCAAGTAAAAAAATAAGGTGTTAATTTATCGTTTGAAGTCATTTGTCTTAAACATAGCAAGTTTATACAACATTCAACACATCTTTCTGGTAGTGACATCTTTCTGTTAGGGACACAAAGTAAATATGCTGTATTTTCAGTTCCAAATTATTATTTCCTGGTTTAAGCTTCCCTAAAGTTGTATATTTTTCATAAAACAACTTTTATTTTATAAGTACTTATACATATATACCCATTAAGCTATTGGAGTTTAAATTTACGGTGAAAAAAACAGTATGTTCCCTAATATATGAGCAACCTGGTGGCCTAACAGTCACAAAAGCCCAACCCAAAAATTAAACATGAAAACAATAGGATTGATTCAAAGGAAATATTACATAGAGTATACTTAAGTAAGACCTTATGTTTTGTGTCAGACGTTATCATCAGAGACTATTGGAGAACTGATTTCTTTATTTCTTTTTATTATTTCTTTTTAATTGTAAGGTTTTTAATATTTTTTTCAAGTATATGGCAAAAAAAAAGTCTTTCAAATTCCTAGACAGCAAATGACTTTAGTTTAAAGTAGCTAAAAATTATCTAGCTAAAAAATAACAGGACAAATTTTTGAACTGATCTATTTCTTCATACTTCTGTAGTATATGTAAACTTATCTGAGTCTCGGAAGACATGTTTTCTTTCCTATAAGTTTGGTATCACATTTAATAACTGTAATTAGTGCACTAATTTAAAAAAAGAGCATGTAAACAATGAAAAGTGGCAAGTTCTGTTACAATCTCTGTAGACTTTTTCCCTTATAAAGACCTTTTCAAAGAAGTTGCATTTTTGATACTAGGTCTATCCCAAAGGAACACATAATAGCTTTGTTAGTAGAAAATGTCAAATGTGAGAATCAGAAAAAGATAAACAGCATATATTTCTGTACTGTAAAAAAGCTTAGAGATGGAGAACCAAAAATCTTTGTGAGTTAACTATTTCTGTTTCATATATCATGGATAAATTTAACAATTTATAAATGGTCAATAGCAGAGATCATAACTAAACCCAGAAAGAACAATGTTCATTACTCAAGAGAACATCAAAAAGGAATAGTCTTGATGTATGCAGATCAACTACTATAAATAGTCTAAAACAAGTCTTACATCCAATTTCTCCCTTGGTGTGATAAATAGGTAATAATTTGTCTTCAGGAATATCTAAATTAAAAAAATAGCAGAAAAAGCTGGCAGTATCTAAAAGATCAGATTGTTTAAATTACAATGGAATGCTCCGAGATATTAAAGTAATTACAGAGAAGGCTTTCATTTAATTCTTTAACAAAAATTTAGAATTTACTTCATCTGAGTTGATGTATTTACGGTTATTTACTCTAAGATTCAAGTGCTGAACTGAAAAATTCCTCAGTCTTTTGTGCTGTGCTGTAATGCTTCTCTGTTTTTCATCTATGGTTGGTGCAGAGGTGAATATGATTAACTGTGATATTTGGTATATGAAGGAAAAGCTGGAAGGAGACAGTGTTTATACAGTGTTTATAACCCATTCTTTCTATAAACAGGGAAAACAAATTGCTTTTTTTCCTTTATTGTTCTAGTATCTTTTACAAGTTGGTCTTAATATCTTCAGCTCATTTCACCTTATTTAATACCTTGCATCATACCTCTAATTGTTTTACTTCTTTTAATTGGAAATTCTCAGAACAACTTTAAATTGACTGCTGGTTGGGATTTTTTACTTTTCGTCAGTCTGTTTCCTAAGGCAACACTTCTGTTTTATGAGGTTTTAATAGGTGTAATTTAAAGCTACCTCACAGCACTTTAAAAAGATGATCAATTACTTACAAATATTAAAAACGTTATTCAAACTTCAGAAGTTATTATACATGTCATTGACCTTTTTTGTCAACTTCTGTTGTCCTCTCATTGTCTTTTTCAATTTTGTAGGAAATTGCTGAAATTACCAGATTATGTTAATTCTGTAATTAACATGAGCCCTTTGCTCACAGATAATTATTCTTCAATATTATTTTAGGCACTTGTAACATCACAGAATCACAGAATGGTCAGGGTTGGAAGGGACCTCTGGAGATCATCTAGTCCAACCCCCCTGCCACAGCAGGGACACCTACAGCAGTTGCACAGGACGGCGTCCAGGCGGGTTTGGAATGTCTCCAGTGTGGGAGACTCCACAGCCTCTCTGGGCAGCCTGTGCCAGTGCTCTGCCACCCTCAAAGGAAGGAAGTTCCTCCTCATGTTAAAGTGGAACTTCCTGTGCTCAAGTTTGTGCCAGTTACCTCTTGTCCTATCACTGGGCACCACTAAAAAACCACTCTTCTCATCTGCCTGGCACCCTCCCTTTAAGTATTCATAAGCATTGATAAGATCCCCCCTCAGTCTTCTTTTTTCTAGACTAAAAAGACCCAAGTCCCTCAGCCTTTCCTCATAAGAAAGAGGCTCCAATCCCCTAATCATCTTGGTAGCCCTTTGCTGGACTCTCTCCAGCACTTCCCTGTCCTTCTTGAACCGGGGAGCCCAGAACTGGACACAATACTCCAGATGGGGCCTCATCAGGGCAGAGTAGAGGGGGAGGATGACCTCCCTCGACCTGCTGGCCACACTCTTCTTGATACACCCCAGGATGCCATTGGCCACCTTGGCCACCAGGGCACATTGCTGGCTCATGGTCATCCTGTTGTCCCCCAGGACTCCCAGGTCCCTTTCCACACAGCTGCTCTCCAGGAGGTCAGCCCCCACCCTGTACTGATGCATGGGGTTATTCCTCCCCACATGCAGTACCCTACAGGTGCCTTTGTTGAATTTCATCAGGTTTTTCTCTGCCCAACTCTCCAGCCTGTCCAGGTCACGCTGTATGGCAGCACAGCCTTCCAGCGTGTCAGCCACCCCTCCCAGTTTTGTGTCCTCAGCAAACTTGCTGATGGTACACTCTATCCCTTCATCCAGGTCATTGATGAGTGTATTGAACAGGACTGGACCCAGTACTGACCCCTGAGGGACACCACTTGTTACTGGCCTCCAACTGGACTCTGCACCGCTAACCACAACCCTCTGAGCTCTATCTGTCAACCATTGTTCAATCCACCCCGCTGTCCATTTGTCCAATCAAATTACTTCACTAGATTGGACATAAACCATTAGTAATGAAAAAAGGCTTCAAATAAAAAAAATTTGGAAACTATGAAAGAAAATTTGAGATCAGTAAACATTAGTTTTAATGTTTTGTGTGTTTAATATCAAGCATTTCAAGGGGAAAACTGGTACACCAATGAAAGCAAATATGAAGTAGATGCAACTTAACATATTCTGTAGGATATTTAAACCAGTGTTTGCTAAAATTATAAGACCTTGGTAGATTTATAAGATACAATACTTCTAATTGAAAAGTACCTTTTGAGAAATTAATACATGCTTTGATAACATTTTTGGGGTTTTTTTGCAACTAAAAAAATACATTCTTTTTGTTTAGCAATTCTTCCTTGAGAGAATTCTTCTGATTCCTTTCTGTTATCGGGTTTTTTTGATACTGTGCATTCTTGTATATTCATCCATATTTCTGTGGAAGAATGGACTATGCATTCCTGTATATTCATCCATATTTCTCTCTAAATTGGAGAGAGATTAATTTGATGGGTGGACTGTGGATGAAGAACTGGTTGGAAGGTCACATCCAGAGTGTAGTGGTCAATGCCTCACTGTCCAGATGGAGATGGGTGACAAGTGGTATCATATTGGGACTGGTACTGTTCAATATATTCATCAATGACGTAGACAGGAGGATCGAGTACACCCGAGATTGTGGACAACACCAAGTTGAGTGGTGCGGTTGGCACACCTGTGGGACAGGATGCCATCGAGAGGGACCTGGACAGACTTGGGAAGTGGGCCCGTGTGAACCTCATGACGTTCAACAAGGCCAAGGGCAGGGTTCTGCACCTGGGTTGGAGCAACCCCCAGTATCAATACAGACTGAGGGATGAAGGGATTGAGAGCAGCCCTGCCAAGAAGGACTTGTGGGTATTGGTGGATGAAAAGCTGGGCATGAGCCAGTAATGTGCACTTGCAGCCCAGAAGGCCAACCGTATCCTGGGCTGTATCAAAAGAAACATGGTCAGCAGGTCAAGGGAGGGCATTCTGCCCCTCTACTCCGTCCTGGTTAGACCCCACCTGCAGCACTGCTTCCAGTCTGGGGCCCTCAGCACAGGTAAGACATGGACCTGTTGGAGAGGGTCCAGAGGAGGACCATGAAGATGATCAGAGTGTTGGAGAACAGGCTGAGAGAGTTGGGGTTGTTTAGCCTGGAGAACAGAAGGCTCTAGGGAGACCTTATTGTGGCCTTTTTCTTAAAGGGGGATTATAAGAAAGACGGGGACAAACTTTTTAGCAGGGCCTGTTACAATAGGACAAGCGGTAACAGCTTTAAACTGAAAGGGGGAAGATTTAGACTAGATAGAAGGAAGACACTTTTTACACTGACAGTGGTTAGCCACTGGCCCCGGTGTCCCAGAGATGTGGTCGATGCCCCATCCCTAGAAACATTCCAGGTCAGGTTGGATGGGCCTCTGAGCAACTTGATCTCATTGAAGATGTCCCTGCTCATGGAAGGGGGGTCAGAGTAGATGACCTTTAAAGGTCCCTTCCAATCCAAACTATCCTATTCTATTCTATATTTGAAGGGATTATTGATCATCTTTACTCTGAATAGGTATCTTGGACAAAGGATCTTTCCATTTATTTTTAAAAAAAATATATTTTGTTGGTTTAGTGACCATAGGCATCTAAATTTACACTCTCTTTCACAGTATTTTTCTAACTTGCAGTTAGAGACCTCAACTATTCTATGTATAGAGACATCAGCTCAGATCACAGCAATTTGTTATTATCTATCTCTTTTAGAAAATAGCACAGAGGGAAGGTGCACAGGGAGATTGAAACTATGAAGCTGCCTTTCAGACTTTGTATTTTACAGAAGAGTGGATCTCAGCCTTTGCCTTTTATAGTTTTCCTATTACTCCCTAAATTCCTTGAAATTGTCTGAACACTTCCATTATTAACTACAAAATATACTTTATGATAAATTAATAAATGTAGAAGGCTACATTCTTCACAGCTGTAATATTTGTATGCATGTTTGCATTTATGTCCATACTGGTAAGAACTTTTAACATCTGTTATTAAGACCTGTTAAGAGGTATTAAGACCCATGCCTGTGTTCTTACTGTTTTCTTTACACTCAAGGCTGACCTGATAGCTGAAGGTTTATGGGCTTTTTTTTTTCCGGTTAGGGTGATCTAACCATTCATCTTTCCTTACAACTACTTTGCAACAGATGATAGGCAATGCCAAGCAGCCAGAAATGTGACTTCAAGGAAACAAAGCTTCCATTCCTTGCAAGTACCTCCAAATAATATCTTGAGGAAAGCTTCCAGGATATATCTCCCTTTTCCACTTGTCTGTGCAGGAAAGAGTCCCTTGGCTGATTTGCTCAGAATTTCAAGGGATCCCAAACAAATAACCACTTCACTTGTTCATCCATGACCCATCAAGTCTAAGTGAGCATATGTTGCACAGATGCTTTATGCATGCACAGTAGATCTGATGTATCTGAAATGTGTCTAAACCTCAGCACTTTTGGACCCATGGTGCTTGCTGAACTCTAAGCCAAAGCAAATTTTTGGACATGTATTTTATCATGTATTGTGGCTGCAAAAAAGCCTAAGGAAAAATAGCAACTCTTCTGTACAGACGTAAGTACAGACACCATGCACATCTGAAAAATATACTTAAACAAAAGTAAATAAAAATAACCAAAAAGTATTCTAGGTGATTATTATTATAGGAATATAATGTCTGGTTAATGGCTAGTTGCTCAGAACATCTATATAACCACAAGAAAAAAAAACAAAATGTGAAAGAGGAAGACAGATAGTCTGTAAACAATGTTGCTCTTAAGGCAATCTTTTCTCAGTCCTTTAGGTCACTGTTAGTCTGAAAGACTGATGAACAGTTGAGACACTTTCATGAAGAAAAAACCAACAACCCACCTTAAAAATATCCAAAGGCACTGCAAAAGATAAATAAGTAAATAAAATGGTATTTTTCTGAGGTTGGTCAAAATGCCAAATTTGGATCAGTGAGCACATTCTTGCCTCAACTAAATGGAATGTTTACTGAGCCCTCTAGCAGGAACACTCTGGAAACTCAATTATTAATGAGATGTGGTAAATCTTATGTGCCTGAAAACTCTCCATATTTAATTTACTGATGCCTTTCTAATCCATCTTGCTATACTAGCAAGGGAATAAATCCAATGATCTAACCAGTGTTTCTTCCCCAACTCTGATTCCTGTGAATCTGCGTTCTTCATGCTGATGATCACTAAAGGGATTATCCACGAATCAGGACCATATAAATATGCACAGGTATAAATATCTGTAAATGATAGGTTTATTTTTTTCAGAATGCACAATATTTAATTCCTAATCAGTCAGTGAGGTTCACTAAAATTTAAAAATGAACAGAATTGAAATCATCATAGAGTTTTCCTGTTTATTTGTTTGTTCATTCTTGCTAATCACCCTAAAATCAATTTGTGGGTTGACCATATTTCTTTACTGAAGCAGAGTAACAATTACAGGAGACTTACAGCACTATAAGATGTATAAAGTTTCTGAACATTTCAGCATGTCATGAATAAAACTGTGAAACTGTTACTAGAGAATATATAAAGAACATTAAATTTTTAACACATCACACGTGTGAATCATATTTTTAGTGTACGTATATCATTAACTTTAGGGCTGATCCATGCAATATTAATCTACATTAACCTTAATTAATTGTAATCATCCATTTATAAATAAGTTTTGAGATTCAAAGGACTTACTTTGTTTATCGATAAACCACATTGCGCTGAAATACCTTTGCTCCTGGTCACCTCATCTTTCTTTTTGAAACTGCCACAGTCAAAGTTTGCTACCTCAGCTGGAGTCATTCCTCTGTTTAACTATGTCATGGTCACCTTGAGAAAGACTATTGCCGTTAACGGACAGACCACTGAGACAGCAAAAGCTGTGATAATTTGCAGTAAGAGGAACTGTTTGTGAGACATTTAAAACCACATGTTTTTCCAGAAGTGTTCTGGCTAATTACTGTCTCCTAGGTAGAACTGTAGTTTCTGATGTATGCACTGAAACCCAAATGGTGTGAGATCACACAGTATACATAACTTTTCCAGCATGTTTTACCACACTTGGAAGAAGCTGGGACACTCAGGTGGGCTTGTCTCAGTGGATAAAATGAACAAAGCTGCAGGTTGAGTATTTTCAGTCAGGGTTCCTATTTCTATAAATAGATTCTTCTATCCACTTTTAAACATTAGAAGTTCATTCATCAAGACATTCTCTTTTGTGGAGGCATCTGAAAAAAAAGTTGGGTAAGGAGTGTGGTACCCCCAAATAGCTACACATATTAATTTTTATTTATTTATCCTCAAAAAAGAATTTGTTGTGGGGAAAAAAAATTAAGTACTTGGTCTTTTTCTATATTTCAAATCTGGCATGCAAAATGTCATTCTCAGTGGAGTGGACCTTTAAAAAAATGGAAAAGGATTTGAAAGTGTATTTTTTTTTCCAAATCACTTCCATGCTAGATAAAGTGGATGGTTATTCTTGACTTTACTGTAAGAAAAGACTTTTTTATATGCTAATACGTCTGTGGCCATTTTATACCACCAATGCTGGTTGCACTTTACAGCCAAGAAATGAGGCATGACAAATTGTGCATAAGGGCACACCACCTTTTTCAGGAAGAAAGACAGAAGAAGGAAAGAACAATATGAAACATTTAATAGAGGAGATTCCATTGCTATACAGCTAAAGCCACTGCAGTTAAAGTAATTTAAAATTGTATTCTGAGAGATAGCTTTCCATTCTTAAACAACAGAATCCCATTTTGACAAACCTAGAAGTGAAACAGTATTACTGTAATGGTATATTGGTTTCTATAAGCTATATGTGACATAGAATCTATGAAATCTTGTCAAAGCTATCTTAAAAGCTCACAAGTACAACATGGTAGTATCACAAAATATCCAATACTTGCTGTTCTTTATGGATACTTAAATGCACAAATAAGAAAAAACCTTGACATTCTGTATAACTCAGGGCTAGAAGAAAAGGGTATTACATTTTCTTTTATATGATAAATCTAACTACAGCTCCTCCAGTACTGTGGAATAGAAGAGACCCAAAACTGGAGAACCGGAGATGTAGCGGGATGATTGAAAAAGATTGAAAAATATTCTCAGAAAGCTAGTATGCTACACTTAATCTATATCTTTTCCTAAAAATTCCCTACTTGCTGAAAGGAATAAAGAAATAAATTTTGACAACTCCTGGTAATCATAGCACAGCTTTGTAGTTGTCAATGAGTTCACTTAAACTTCCAAAAAAAAGGTAAAAAAGCAAGATCTACAGTATCAAGTTAAAAGCTACATGAGAAGGCAAACAACACAAGACAACAGAAGAGTCATAGTTCTTCACAAGGAAGAAAAAGAACATCCATTGTTTGAGGTGACCAAAGGGGATCTAAGGGCATTTAAGCATCTAAAGGGGTTTTGTACAGAACCCTAAGGAAGTTACAGTCATTGCTTTTGAAGTGTCAGGGACAGATCAGAATAAGAAGGAAATGTGGTTATTTTTTAAACACATGTCACCAGCTGGGGAATTAAGATTTTATTACAGAACTGACTTAAACTGCAATCCTATAAATTATTTTTTTCCCCTGATTGTGCTGCATAAGGGAACCTCAACAAAAGTGGGGGTCCATTTGATGAAATATTACCATAAGCAGAGAAACAAATGGTTAAAACAGGATGATAGTTAAAACAGGATGACAGTTAAAAACTACAATATTGGAGGTTTAAACATTGTCCACTTTAAAATATACATCCTTTATAGCTGCTGTTTGATATCACACAAGAAGTTATTCTATTGAATCAAAGAGTATTGCTCCTTAATGATGAGCATATACTATTTAATGGCACTTTTTTGTATTCATATGAGGCCATGAGTTTGACATGGTGTCTTTGTTCTGTTTGCATTGGAGGTTGCCAACAGATAAGCAACACAGCAGAGTTATTTTGTGGATCAAAGTCTGAATTGTCTGAAAATTGAAGGAAAATATCATGGAACACTTTCAGCTCACGCGCTGAGATTCCAAAACACTTGCAATGGTGGTACACTTGAGTTACTACGTAACTTTCCTCTCTCTCTCTCACAAAATTTGAAGAGTGTAATGTTGTATTGAGCACAAGCATGAAAGTACCTGATTGAGCATTATACAAGGAGAACCATTGAAACATTTATATAAAATGAAGTTTTGTTTCTAATGCATAATGAGCTGCCCCTTAGACAACCGGCAATTCAAAACTCATTGTTCTTTTCAAGTGCTGTGCAGATTTTTTTAAGCTCATTTTAAATCAATCGCCACAGTTTTCACATGAACTGCACTAAATCCTTCCCTCCTACTCAGTCCGTCTCATTCCTCACAAATAGCTTAAACTGTAGAAAGTACTTTGCACCTGCTGTTAGACAGTGTCTTGCAAATAAAACCTTCTTACAATTATATTGTAATAGTCAGCTTCTGTAAATTAAGGTAGTTTTGTTGGGCTCAGTGAAGTTTCACTGATTTACAGCTGCTAAGGTTCTGGCCCTGTGATTTCTCCAATAATTCCTGAGATGTTCAGTCTGCAGAGACAGAGATCTCATTCTGCTTTTTAAGAGTTTATTTGAATCTCTCGTCTTGTCATTTTAGAGTGTTCTTGACACATGAACCACAGACAAACCCAGCAACTCAAAATTCAGTGAAAACTGATGACTGTCTCCTATTTCATAATGACAATATCAAATAATGAATCAGTACAAATTCACTAACAAACGTCTCTCAACTTGCATCATTTTTTGTTGAATTAATATGTTTTCTACATTTAGGAATAGCCAGTGGCCAATGCCTTAATAAGATAGGATTTCCAGAGAAAAGCTATTAAGCCAAAAGATATCATCAGAAAAACAGACATACAAGCCTTTGTGAAGTAGAAGGTATGTTTAGAAAACTAAACATAGGAGATTTAATTGACTGAAATGTGGGGTTTTCTCTTGCCCGTTTTCTTATTCTTCGTTTTTCTTCTATTTCTTCTTTGATGATAAGTCCAAATGAAAGGAAGCTTTCTGATTCTATCCATCTTCAGCTTACCTACAATAATCACTGTCTAGTTCATCTTTCAGCTGAATAATAATGAGCATTTTCTGCCATTTTAAAGGTTTCAAATGTTCTCTCATTCTTTAGTATTCTGAGAAGGAGATAATCAAGAAAAGATGCAAAACCAAAAAACATGCAGAAAGAGTCCAAGGCTCACTATATGACAGAACTGAGGTGGCTGAGCTCTGTGTAGTCTGTGCACAAACAGACTGATGTATTTTTTCAGTTTGCCCTATGTAGTGGAAGTCATCTTGTCCTTGCAGGAGATTTTCCCAGGAACTAAACCTAATCTGATGATTACAGATAAAAATGGAAGAGCAAATGAAATGGAAAATGCTATGGCAAAGCAGTACTTTTGTTGCTATGCTATAAATACATTCCTTCTCTTTAACGGGTGAGATCTTTTACTGTGTTTATAATTTAATTACTCTCCTGTTAGGGCTACAGCTATTACATCAGGGTACATGGAAGTAGGGACAGCTATGAAAAGGAATTCCATGTAGAAACACATTAACATACAAACTTCAAGAATAATTAGTACATTATGCTATTACCCTTTTATTTTTAGGATAAGAAAACTTTCTGCTTAAGAAGACACAAACTTCTCTAATCTCAAAAGACGAATAAATCATTGTTTAAAGTACACTGAGGAGTCTCAATTGGCATCTGAAAAGAAGAAAAATTGCTTTGATTTTTTATCCCTTTTGATCTTTTATTTCTGCTGGTATTTTTCACATGCATTAAACAAACTCCTATTTCTCAGTGAAATGACAGTAACGAAATGTCCAGCCATTTTTCAAAAGTAACACTGTTTCTATTACACCTATCATCGATAATAAGTGTATTGAGAATAGCAGGCAGGCAAAGCATTAAAGTAGCTTAAAGATATATTAAGAAGATGTCAAAGAGAATACAGGGGAGATAAGCCTTCTGAAGCTATACACTAATAAACCCATGAAAAGAAATGAAAGTAGGGAAGAAAAAAAATCATTATTACAAAATTCATTTTAACAGCGGAGGAAATAAAGAGATTAGAATTTAGTTAAGTACTAATAAATTGCTATGGGTGTAATTTGCCTATCAGAATAAAAACGGTGAAAGCCTCGCCAGTCCCCTGATACAGATGTCTGGGTAAGAAATAAGGAATGGAGTTCTATAACCGTGAAATGCTGTTGAACTTAGTTCTTCACAGTGTCTCTTTGGGAAGGGTCAGTTCAAAGACAGTATCAATTTTGGCATACAAAAAATTTGCAAAATGTCCTGGGCTCCCTTTAACCTCAGAGGAACTGAAGACGACCTGCAGCAAGATGCCCAAAATCTGATTCCTTTTGGTATGCCTCTGCACGGAAGTGTCTTTATTCAGGCTTTGCATGTGTTTTAGGGGAAATGTCATTGAGATCAGGTTGGAAATACAAGTCTGAGAAATCAAGCTTTAGAGCTTTCAGGAGCAGAGTGTAGCGTAGTGTCTCCACGTTGGACCTGAGAGATGCCAGAATGCTGATGCGGAAGCAGAAAGGCAGTCAACACAAAAAGTGTAGCCTCAGGGCTCCAAACCCAGGAAGGTCCTGTTCTTCTGCTACCCTGAAGCTCTAGCAAGTCTGATTTTCTGAAGCCAACCCCTGTACTAAAAGGCTCCAATGCCTGAAGCATTTTAGGTTGCTCTTTTCACTGGGAGGGGGGGTGGAGAAAGAGGAAATGAGGCTGTTACTAAGCCTCTGTAAAACGTGACTTTTTGTTATGAGTCCTTTTCTACAAGTAATTTCCTGGCTTGATCACTAGAAGATTGCTATGCTTAAAAAAAAAAGATGATGATGACCAGAAAATCAAAACACAACAGACCTCTTTGCAGACCTCTTTTAAAAATTAAATTGAAAAGGAATATAAATTTACAGGAAGTTTCTCTGTCACTTTGATTAATAATGTTTGTGCTTGTATGTACTACCAATTCATTTGCTGAGGTCAGAGTGTCTATGAGGATGGTATTGTGCATACAGAAAACATCTGCTCTGAAGCGTGCTGATGTTTAGAAAACATTTGTAATGATTTGCTCCCCATGGACCTCTGTAGTTAACTCCTTATAGACATTTGCAGTCCAGGCTGCAAGGTAGTCCGCTCTGACAGAACCGAAAGGAGTATGGGAGTCAAATTATCTATGTTCTTTATAATTATAACATTTCAGAGTAACTATTACAGTATTTCCAGCTCAGATCTTTCAGAATTTCATGCAGGCCATACCCTATATTGTGTAGGTTTCAAAAAACTACAATCCCCGTGTTTTCAACATTGCATTTGCAAGTAATCTTCCCTCCTAAAAGGGCTGCAATATTGTGGCTATGATTTTCATACAAACCTGCTTTTGAACAACTTTCAGGCAGGAATTAATCATACTTTTATTGCGTGTTATTTAATATTGAAGGATATAAAAGTGCTAAAATAAACCGTCTGATCACATAGATCTAGAGTTCTTAACCTTGCTAATGAATTTACTGTAAGTATGCAGCACTCAAATAGGAAAAAAAAGAGTGCAGTAAATTCTGTATCTGGTCTTGGTCATAACAAAAATCTGGTGCTCTACTCTTATTTTGGAAATGTAGATAAATTACTAAAATGGCCACCCTAAATCTAATATCCATGAATAAAGGCAGAACCTGCCACAGGATTTCTAAAATAAAAAATCTTCATTGGGTCTGGAAGCAGTATGGTAAATCTCAGCCTCCTTCGACTTTCACCTCCCTTTCCAAGACTGAATTTTGAAGTCACAATATACAGAAGAAGAATTAGAAGGCTCCCTTTCAAACTTATAAAGTGTTAAATTACAATTTATTTCCTTTTAGTCTGAGAGTCAAAGAGCATAAAAACCATTTGTCTGCCCTCCTTTATTCTCAAGTTAAATTTTTGCTGTTTCTTCAACAGTACCATTTTCAGAGTCGCAAGTTAAAATAATTGCAATCAGAATCTCCCATTTTTAATTCGTTCATCATCATTAATTTATGTCCTGAAAAGGTAATGGAAGTAACCATATGAAGTTCACAAGGCTTTG
Organism: Pluvialis apricaria; assembly: GCA_017639485.1. NCBI lineage: Eukaryota > Metazoa > Chordata > Aves > Charadriiformes > Charadriidae > Pluvialis > Pluvialis apricaria. Next base: position 8,006,751 of record CM030010.1, read on the forward strand.
AGATAGACCCAGACAGAAGCCAATATCTGAGCATTATAGAACATTTTTCTTTCGATGGACTTAGGAGTACTTGAGCATTAATATTTCCTGTCTTATTTAATCACTGCCTTTAAAGATCCCTAAACTCATATTATACAGGCAAGAAATGTTCTCTGCTAAAATCTTTTAAAAGTTCTTATTTTAAATATCAGTTCACAGAACATGGAATAAAGAATATTTTAGTTCAACCTTTCATGCAGACAATTTAATAGCTCTTCTGTCACCATCTTTGTAAAATTGCTTTACTATGGAGATACCAGTACATAGGTATACTACCCATTATACGAACAAAATAATTAGTCACGAGTATTTAAGTATTCTCCACTATATAATTATTTTTATTAGTGTAATATCAACGTCTTGACATTAAAGTGAAATAAGAGTGCTTCCTAAAAATAAACACATTCCTAAGTGTCATCCTTACTACTGGATCTGGATGGAGCCAATGTGTAGGATATTATGAGCAATAAAACCTCTTTTATGTTGATAAAGTTTATTTTCAGTCTGGAGTTACATAGCTTTGTGATTTCGCTTGACTCACCACCATGGACTAATAGGATGTAAACATCATTAACCTTTTAGTAGAACTATGCATTCAATTTAATGATAAATCCTATCATACTTACTCCAGACTCTCCTTGGCATCAGAGGTATTATACCTTTCTGAAAAACTATGCAAGACAATATTAGAAAAAAATAAAAAGGAAAAGCACTTGTAAACAAATTTTTCAAAGACTTATTGTTTATCCACTTTTGTAAATTCGCACATCCTACTAGGTATTGCAATCATATATATTTGGACGTATATTTCACAGTTTGGTATAACTTATGCAGATAAGGTCCTTTCATAAAATAAGTAGGTTTAGATTCTGAGGTCAGGAGTTCCCAGTCAGAACTGGGTTGGACTTATTCTCAGACATTTCACTGTTTCAGCAAAGCCAAACTATTTTGCAGAAAAGCATATACATTGACAAAGATTTTAAGGAGAAGGTTTGTGAAGTCAGATACCTCCAAGCCAGAGACACAAAAAAAAGAACATAGGAAAGAATGAAGGCGAAAAAAAAACCCAACAAATTTTGAAACTTGAAAGTTATCACAAAGAGGAAAAAATTATTCTTAAGCCCTTTGTAGCCATAAAAAAAGCAGTAAAGTATGTAATTAGACCTAAGAGTTTTTGTAGACTGAGCTTTGTTATATAAAGAGTGAAAGTATAGGACCATATTAAATGCTGATATCAAAAAGGTATTCAAGAACAGCTTAAATCTACATCAGAACGATTTCTGGTGGTCACTTAAATGTCACGGAAGTAAGAAAATTTCATTTATAGCACATCAAAATTGTTCATTCTGAGTCATTATCTAATAGATATAATTGCTCAAGATTTTAGTTCAACTTCCCTAACATTTTCTGCCAGTTACAGTTTTATTAATTCTTAACAGAAAGATCCAAAATATCATACATTCAATGAAATTTGCCCAGAATTACACCAATTTACTTCCATTTATGCCCTAAATATGATTTTGGCAGACTACAGAGATCCCAAGAATTTAGACCCAAGGCCAGCAAAAGCTGAGATTCTCCAGAGCTTCAGAACAGAAAGAGAAAACCACACAGAGTTTGTGACCCTGGAGGCACAAGATCATGTCTCATTATTACTGGCAGTGTATCATTTTGCTGATCATGAATATCTGACCTACTGTTTTATTGTATTTGACACATCTAGCTCATTCACTAGCTACCAAACTACCACTGCAGAAAGATTTGCCACACTACAGTGCGAATAAAAAGCAAACTCTTTTCATTTCAAATATTCCATCAGAGAAAAATATATGTTGCTTGCAAATTCACACCAAGTTTTGACAGGAATCATGCAGGGTTATACAGCAAGAATAAATTACTGAGCATTTTTTTGAAAATATTTCAGTACATTGTAGTAAGCCCATATCAACTAGTTTATCTTTCTGTAGGAGCTGTTAACCATTCACATGACAAATACCAGAAAAGAGATTGCAACGTTATTAACACTTTGAAGATCGATTTATTAAAAATATAGGAAAAGGAAGACAAAAAGTGCATTCAGCACATCTGAGAGCTTTTTTTGCAGTCATTATACTGTAAGGTCATTCAGCCCCCTAAGGTAAAGATCTTCTCCCTGTCGTCGTTTTCTTCTCCCTCACTGTCCATTTACCCCTCCTTTCATTTATGTAATGGCTCTGTTACTCAGTTCTCACTCCTACAAGCTTTTGTTCTGCAGAGCTACAGGTTTCCAGCCTTACATGAACACCGTTCATTTAGTGACCCCAGACAAACGTCTTCTCCCACTGCCTTTGTAATGGCATTCAGTTCTTTTGCAATAAGCTCATTTGCTTAGATTACTAGGTATAAATTTAGAAGCTATACCTTGCCATTAAAAAAAAATCTGATGAAAATTAATTTGCTTCTTGGCTGATTTAATTTTGCTATGATTTATCCTCACAGTACTTTCATTTACCCCTTGGCTATGAAAGACAATCTAAATGATCGAAAAGTCTGCCTCTTGTAGCAAGTATACGTGCGTATTATACACAGACGTATGCAAGGCAGCCCACCTACTGACATAAATATGTTGGTGCTCTGCAATTTCCTGAAGACCTGTTTGAGCATCAGTAAGACTCATGGAAAAAGAAGCCTCTGCACTAAACCAGTACAACTCTTCAAGGGCAAATAAGCATACCTCTGTAACAGGCCCATGGGCAAGAATCAGAGGTGTGGGTAGAGATACTGTAGTAACTGCAGTTGAGCTGGACTGTGAGGTGTGGTGGTGCAATCTCCACCCCCACCACCACATTAGGCCTCTTGATACTTGTTACCAGAACATAACACAATGGCCTAACATGAAGGAAAGAAAAGGTGGAGAGCAACAGACCAAGAACACAATAGTGTGCCTGGTCCTCACGGCTCCTACCGTTTAAAAATATTAACTACAATCGATCACCCCTGACAACATATGGATCGTGGCCACAGAGAGGGGGGTACCAGAACCACAAGTTCTAGCAAGTCCTGGGCCTGCCTAACCATGGAAAGTACCGAAATACTCCATTGTCCGAGCTGGGCTGGAGTGGAAAAGTACCTGACAAAAATCTATTATCTCAGATCCTACAAGTAGCAGTTCTAGTAAAGACCCTTGGAGCTCTTCTGGATCGCAGCGGGCTGTGGCCAGTATCTCCCCCGACTTGGGATGCCGCTCAGGCAGGACACCTTGAGGACTAGAAGGCCAGGTCAAGACAACCTCTTTCAAGCCTCCATTATTGCCTGTTGAGGAATGCCGGCATATTGTGAGTATTTACTCTAACTCGAGAAAGGGAAATTTTTACTATAGGCTAGCTTCTCTTTCATCTACCTCTCCACTTATATGTTTATGATTAGCTTTATGGATGTGGATGCTCTTCCATTTGTCCATGCATGCGTAGGAGTTAGAAGGAGTACCCACCGGCTCATCAAGAGTCGTGTGATATTAAGAGATCTTTGATCTCAGCGATTATAGACCAGTGCACACGCGTGCACTTACATGCTTTGCTTATATGTATATGCATATAATTTGAGATACGTGCTTTTGTCATATGTATATGTATTGATTTGGGATACTTTATAGTAAGTTAGTGTGAATCTTGCCGTCTTTGAATCTGTAATTAAGTCTCTCTTTAGTTATTTTGTTAAATCACTTCGTAAACCTTTAAATCAGTTAATGATTAAGTGCCACTAAAATGCAACATCTTGATCTGCCTCAAATCACTAATACATTTTGAATCCCTGTTAAATTATAACAGTGTCAAATACTTCCATCCGTGACAGGAGACTCTTTTCCTAGGCTCTTGCTGTCCTTATTCTCCTCCTATAACAAAAGAAGAATCTATTGCTTTGACAAAATAACCGTATATACCCCGTCACTCCCTCTGCCAGTTCTGTCAAACTGATTCATCAGGCTAGTGGGAATATTTAACAGCATGCATATTCCAGTTTAGCTTTAAAATATTATCATTTTGGTAGAACTAGATCAGGGAGCAACTACATGGACAGTTGTGCTGAGGTGGGCTCACACCTAGATAAAGGACAGCAACAATCTGAGGGTAAACAGGTGTGGTAACTTTTTAACACATTTTGGCTGTAACCACTCCAGAACAATACGGCTGATCAAATATTAACATGCAGCTCTGCCAGAACAGTTCACCAGTATTATTAATCCTGTGAAGCAAAGTCCCTTTAATCTACCTATTAATCAAAATCTTTACCCTTCACAATCAAGTAGCTAGTTTATACCTGAGCCCTGGAGTAGATTTAAGTCCAAAATTGCCTATATAACCCAGTAAGCCACAAACCCATATAATTATCTGAAGTGCAAAACCATAAACCTTCATGGAAAATAACAGCTTTTGAGCTTCATGCAACATTGCAGAAGGAGTAATATTCTCATGTTAATCTCAGATTTGGCTACTGTTTTACAGTCATCAGGATTTAAAAAAAAAAAACATCTTCATGGCAGTATGGATCTGTCAGGAGGAAGTTTGCATTTGCTTGACTATACTCTATACGAGTATATTGATACTCTCTTACTTCCAGTCCCATTGCAAGCTACAGACATGGAAGACAAAACAAAATCATCCTCCTAACAAGGTGTGCCCACAATGAACTTTGTAGAGCCAAGAGGTAAGACCAACTCCTCTCCCTTAAAAACAGGAGCAGGAATACTATTTATCCGTAAATGATCAATATTTAGCTGTAGATGTCAAATGGTAGGCAGATGAAGAAATGAGATTTTAAAAAATGAGACATGTTTATACTTTGTAAATTAGCTCTAACAGATTCATGAAGTAATTTTTCTCCTTTTCACAGAATCACAGAATGGTCAGGGTTGGAAGGGACTTCGGGAGATCATCTAGTCCAACCCCCCTGCCACAGCAGGGACACCTACAGCAGTTGCACAGGACAGCGTCCAGTCAGGTTTGGAATGTCTCCAGTGTGGGAGACTCCACAGCCTCTCTGGGCAGCCTGTGCCAGCGCTCTGCCACCCTCAAAGGAAAGAAGTTCCTCCTCATGTTAAGATGGAACTTCCTATGCTCAAGTTTGTGCCAGTTACCTCTAGTCCTATCCCTGGGCACCACTGAAAAAACACTCTTCTCATCTACCTGGCACCCTCCCCTTAAGTACTTATAAGTATTGATAAGATCCCCCCTCAGTCTTCTTTTTTCTAGACTAAAAAGACCCAAGTCCCTCAGCCTTTCCTCATAAGAAAAATGCTCCAATCCCCTAATCATCTTGGTAGCCCTTTGCTGGACTCTCTCCAGCACTTCCCTGTCCTTCTTGAACCGGGGAGCCCAGAACTGGACACAATACTCCAGATGGGGCCTCATCAGGGCAGAGTAGAGGGGGAGGATGACCTCCCTCGACCTGCTGGCCACACTCTTCTTGATACACCCCAGGATGCCATTGGCCACCTTGGCCACCAGGGCACATTGCTGGCTCATGGTCATCCTGTTGTCCCCCAGGACTCCCAGGTCCCTTTCCACAGAGCTGCTCTCCAGGAGGTCAGCCCCCAATCTGTACTGATGCATGGGGTTATTCCTCCCCAGATGCAGTATCCTACACGTGCCCTTCTTGAATTTCATAAGGTTTCTCTCTGCCCAACTCTCCAGCCTGTCCAGGTCACGCTGTATGGCAGCACAGCCTTCTGGCGTGTCAGCCACCCCTCTCAGTTTTGTGTCATCAGCAAACTTGCTGATGGTACACTCTATCCCTTCATCCAGGTCATTGATGAGTACATTGAACAGGACTGGACCCAGTACTGACCCCTGAGGGACACCACTTGTTACTGGCCTCCAACTGGACTCTGCACCACTAACCACAACCCTCTGAGCTCTATTGTTCAGCCACTGTTCAATCCACCCCACTGTCCATTCATCCAACCCACATTTCCTAAGCTTGCCTGTGAGGATGACATGGGAGACAGTGTCGAAAGCCTTGTTGAAGTCAAGGTAGACAACATCCACTGCCCTCCCCTCATCCACCCATCCAGTCATGCCATCATCGAAGGTTATCAGATTAGTCAGACATGACTTTCCCTTGGTGAATCCATGTTGACTACTTCTGATAACCTTCTTTTCCTCCAGACACTTGGAGATGATGCCCAGAACAAGCTGTTCCATCGTCTTTCCAGGGATGGAGGTGAGGCTGACTGGCCTGCAGTTTCCCGGGTCATCCTTCTTGCCCCTTTTGAAGACTGGAGTGACATTGGCTTTCATGCAATCCTCAGGCACCTCACCTGCTCTCCAATTTTATTTGTTACTTTCTACTCATTTTTAACAACAGGCATTTAATTGCATTTTCATCTAGCCAGCTCATAGAGTATGGGTCAGAGAAAGGTCTAACCAATAAAAGATACGATATATTTTTATGGTAAACTTTTTAAGAATCCTGTGAACTTCAGAGTACTTTAGATTTTATCGCAAGCATGCAATGATAATATATTTCTTTTTTCCATAATAGGTGTTTCTACATGAGTCTAGCACACATGAAATCAAACCAGTACCCTGATTTGGATGACATTATTCACCTAATGTAAATCACCCAGAAAAAGGGTAATTACAAGAAGCTTCTGAATTAGAGCATGAACCTGAGATACTTTTAATTTCCTGTAGTGCTGAACATCTGTAGCCATTAACCTAAGATTAAGTTGTGGATGTTCAGATATTCAGTAACTTTGCAGCATAAGTTCAATTATCTGCATAGAGGTATGCTGGATAAGATGCTGCAGCTGACAATTTTGACTTCCTTCTTTCTCCTTCTGCATCAATAACATATTAATAATATATATTTATTGCAGAAGAACATAATATATTTCTTGATATCACCAAAGTGCTTTGGTAATAAATGTGCAATACACAAATGCTATCTAGGGAATATATTTATATCAATAATAATATACAGTCATTACATAGTGTAATCAATTTTTATTCCGTTCTAAATCATTGATTGTTTTCTGTGTGTTTTTAACAACAAAAAAAAATATTTCATTAAGTTAGTGTCAAAATTCGAAAATAGACAACTTTCCTTTTATTAGCATGATAATCAGTGTCCATGGCTTTTATTAACATGATCAAAGCCTTTGCATTTATTTCCTTTGAGGTACGTTTCCTTTAAGAAAAGGCTGTCCACCAACCACATCGAAAACCTATGATACATGCAAGTGGCTGAGCATGGAGTTTTTCAAGACTAGCTACCATCACAGGCCTGCCAAACCCGCAGTGTGGTTTGGCACTCCAACGGAGAGAGCAGAAATGTTAGCTGGGGGTCAGTGAGGGAAGAGGTGGCTTCCCAAATCTTTTCCAAATTTAAGCTTTTACTCAGTAATGATTATTTCTCCAAATCAGTTCAGCTACCCATAGCGGTTTCCAAGAGACTAAAATATAAGGAAGAATATTTTTTTTTAAGAGAAAATTCTCTTGAAATTTAATTAAGCCATGATGTCCTATTTTTAGCTCCAGACACTGCAAACTGTTTATTTCTCCCTTGTTTCGTATTCCTGTCACTGACAAATGATCCCTCTAGATTCATTTCTGGGTCCTTGACCTTGTTTTAATTGATAGAGTGAGAAAAGTTCCTCTCCTGCTGACTTGTCACTAGTTTTGTGTGTGACTTCTGCATTTGAGCTATTCCCAATTTTATTTCATTATTAATATAACTTCATTTATTACAGCATTACAATGCTGTCCATTGGCTGGGAGTGGCATAAAGAGTTAGGACTTTAAAGCAGGTTAGGAAAAAAGCAAGACTTGCTTGCATACATCAACAGGAAAAAAAGTAAAGAGGATTAAAAAAGAGTTTTCCTCAATTTATTAAAATGGATGGAAATTGTTCTTGTGAACACCCTCTCTATCGCAGCATAACAAGGTACCTGTCCTGTCAGGAGGAAGCTCCTAAATATGTTTTCAAAGGCAGGAGTTCAAAGGGAGCTAAATTTATTTCTGAACTGTGTACAAACTGAAATCCTGTCAGGGTGAGATATAGCTCAGGAGCTCGTGCTAAAGAAAATGCCATGGCATGTGATACCGGTGGAGCAAGCGCAGCCAGCAGCTCCATTTTCAGTGGGATCTTGTACTCTCCAATATTTGCAGTGCAGTTCAGTGGCAGGGCTGAGGTGAACGCGTGGGATGGCTCATTCCTCACATTCACCAAAGAGGTGGTTTTCCAGTCTTTCACTTAGCACTGCTAAGCAATCTTCAAACTGGATTCTGAAGCTGCCGAGTTAATGACATTTCATATGGCCTTTTGATGACAAAGATACCTTTTCCTTACTCTGTAAGCATCGACACTGACTTTTTTTGCCAGCATTCTCCGAGCATCCTCCTCAGTAATCAGTTTCCGTGAAAGCATCTGTTAAACATTGAAACAGAGGTTTCTGGCATCATCCATTTTCTCTTTCATGACCAGACTATGTACTCTGCTATAAACTATGTGGTACAGCTTGAGAGTAAATAAAAATAAGTATCTTTCTAGTCCCACTTAGATGATAGTGCTTTGTAAAGGCATACTCCAATACGCAGACCGAAGGCAACATTGCAAAACAGTACATTTTTTTCAAGACTTTTTCATTTTGTAGTTGGGAGATCATCCACATCTGAGCAAGTGAAGGTGAGAGTGTTTTCTTTTGCTGTCATCCAGCCATTTTGTTTTCTACCCTATACATGTGTTTTTAATTAGGGCATCAGTAATGCTCATCCCAAACAGTGGTTTTAATGGCTGAATACTACCGTATGCATTAAAGTCACTGATGAGCTAAAACTGACAACTCTCTCTCTCTCTCTTTTTAATGTCAGTTTAGTATTAAAAAAACTAATTAAAAGTGGTAATGCATCATTAATATGCTTCTCTTTAACTAGAGCCTGGGATTTGAAGCCGAAAGTTGATTTTCAAGCTGTTTGCCTTTTAACTAATTCCTCCCCTTGCCTCTTTTCCCAGTTTGTGGTAGGAAACAAAAATGCATCTGGACCTAAAATAATTCTACCCCACAGTATTTTCAGAGAGAGTGTGACATGAAGCCTATCAAATTTAATCTTGTATACAAAGCATCACGCAGTGATCCTTTACTCCGGGTGAAATTAATGAAATGCGGGCTGCCTACAGCCACCACCCAAAGGAGATGGCCATGCAACAGCTACAGAGGTGCTGGGAAACTGGAGCCACTGGGTTATAGCTGATGCCTCAGGAGAAATTTGCCCTGGAGGGTTTGGGACACTATGCAAGGCAAGAGGGCTCTGAGATCTGCTGATGGAGGGACTCAATAAGCAATGGCCTGATGCTGCTGCTCCAGCAAAGGAGATGATAACCCCGTGGAGGGAAAAAGATTTGAGTTTGTAATGGATGACTATTCAAATTGCTGTAATGATTTTGGCTGTGTGTTGGACTGGGACAAGGCCTGAGATTTTTAATATGAGATCAGATTATTATGGTGTTAAACCCAATAATCTAGCCTGTAGAGACAAGGAGTGGAGATCGCCATGGACAGATGTTCAGACTGTTGTAACCTTTTCAGTTTTGTGGTTTGCAGGAGCAAGGGGTGAAGTTGGTAACAGGAACATGATGCACGATCTTTTTTTTTTTTATATAATGTTAGCCTCAGTAACCTTCTCTGCAGGGAGGAGGGATGGGATTTACTGAACATATGCACATAGTCTTACAGCGTTGACTGACTTGTCCAGGTGAAAAAGCAGAGTTTGTAACGTATGCATGCTAAGGCTGTGACGATTTTAGAAGTAGGCTTTATAATAGACGTACATTCAGACAAAGATATACATAACTGGCAGAGTTTGGGCAGCAGTGGGCTGCCGGGTGCCCTGTGTGGGAGGAGGCTGTCCTCCCCTCTGCCATGTCCAGCCGGCTCTGTCATGGATGGAATGACCCATTGCATACCAAAACTGCTGGCAGCCAGAGAGGCACATGCTGCCTCTGGTCAAACTTTTTTCAGAAAGGGCAGTAGACACACATGGAGAGGCACAGGGAAGTGGATGTTGTGGGGAAACAGCTGAAGAGACAGCCATGGAAAAAAATTGCACGGCTGCTGGGGGGCTGCAACCTTTGGAGGACCCATGCCAGAGCAGGGATGCAGTAAGAAGCAAGGATCAATGGAAGAAAATTAGTAAGAAGCAAGGAATGAAAGAGATAAACCATTATGCACTGACCCCAACCTCCTACGCTACACATCACCCCACTGAGGGAATTGTGATGGATGGAGAGTAATGTGTGGTGAACAATTGAAGCTGAGACATGGAAGAGGGGATGTTTCCTTAAATGTTTTTTGATTGTTTGCCTTCTCATTGTTTCCCCAATATGTGAATCAGTAATTAAAAATATATGTTAATTGACAATAACATGCAAAACTAAATTCCCTGGGTTGAGGTTCAACACTCAACAGACATGTTACAAGTGCAGACTAGAAATAATCCCCAGCTATAAAAACAATTAATGTAACATTCATATGCAGTGCCCTTCAGTATTAGTTAAAATTTTCAGAAGAGAGAAGACTCCCTCATATCAGGTTTCCATTTTGTCTCTTCTGACTCCCATTCAATTTGGCTTTTCAAAACTTACATAAAATTCTCACATATTCACTCTTTCATTTTAATACATATCACTTTCAAGCAACCATACGTTACTTAAGAATTTAAAACCGCTTAAATGGATAACTTATGGTAATGTTGGTTTGAATTCCTTTACTCCATTATCACGGAAACATGAATTTATCCAAGAGAGCTAGCCTAAGGGTGGAAAAAAGAAAAAGAAAGGAGAAAAAATAGTAAGACAAACCAGGTAACTTCATAGTGAGTGACCTGAAAAGTTCAATTTTTAAGCCAACCCAAAATGATTTTGTAACAGAAGTAAACATTTCTTTTTATTACACAGAAATGCTCTTTTTGAGGGGCACTTAAATAACCTTTTGGAATTAATAAAATTCCTTTAACTGTTTGACTATTACACCATCGGAGAATGTAAAGAACATCTCTAAAATAATATAATCCAATCTAAAAATGGAAAAAAATATAAACAGAAAAGGACTTGCTGCATGTACGGAGAAGTGGCCTGCCTGAAACTTTCATTCCAATTGGCCTAATTCTTGAGTGAAAAAGTTGCATTAATGAAATGCATTTCCCTAATGCTCAGGGTAATTCAAATCAAAGGATTAAAATTTACCATATCAAGCAGGACATTTAGGTAATTGGGCTTTGCCCAGCAAGTCAGTGCTCTGTGTTCAAACTTAACTATCTTCAAAGGGGCATTATAAAGATTAAGAGATAATTTTTGTACTATGCTTAGTAATGTGTTGGTGACAAGAAACATTAGTTAGTGCTATTGTGCCTAAATCAATGGTTAAATTGAAATACATCAGTTACACCAGAGACGTACTTTTAGAGTACTGACAGATCTGTACATATATGTACGACATAAGATTTTTACTCCTCAAAATTGCCCTCATGGAAGAACAGTCATTGATTCCTTGTAAAGAGACTCAGTTTTCCTTCTGGCTCTAAGCCCAAGCTTCTATAAAAGGGTCAGGATATAAGAAAAGGAAAAGCTGGTGCCATGGTTCTCAGGGCTCTCACTTGTGACAGTGCTAGGCAGCCAAATATGACCTTATACCTAAAGCTAATAAAAACGACACAAATTACCCCAGGAATTTTTAGATATTAAGAGCCAGAAGGCCTTAACATTTGCATGTAATATTCAATTTTAAGACATCAGAGTTAGAGTGCTAGCCTATTTCGCTGGCAAATTTCCATTAAAAATATGTATTTTAAGAGCAGTTACCTTTTGGTTTTGTGCCTGATTCTTAACGCTCAACAGTTAACATTAAAAATACTGCAGGCAAAACCTAAGGCTATTTTTCCACTGGTAGTTTTTAATTATTTTCTTTACCAATATGTATTAATGAGCAGGTTGTAAACAAGAGGAATTTAACTTTATTCCAATTAAAAAAAACCCAAAGAAATCAAAAAGCATGACAGTTGTTCTTTGCTATTTTGTTTTCGTGAAATATTTAAAAGGAAGACAAATTCACACAATGGTTCATCTTTGCTGAAAATAAGACATATCTCAGTGTCAAAACTTGGGTTATATTTGTCAATCAATTCTGTTTCCCCTGTAAATCACCAGTATTGTCATTCTGTGGCTCACCTTGAGTAACTTTTTTGAAAACCCAGTCAGCTATCCAAGAGCAGAAGTGTTCTGCAGGGCTATTAAACTCTCCAAAACTAGGACATGTTCTTAGCAAAAATATCGAAATCTCTGGGTTTTTCCTAGGATATGTGAACATTTCCCGGTATGGACTTTAATAGGATGGTCACCGCGATCCTCTGCTTAAAATCCAAGCATGGGTATTGTACCTTCAATTATGCAGTCAAAGATGCTAACAGGGAAGAGAGGAACATATTTTCATTCAGAAACTGAGTATTTTGTGCCATCATGAATATTTAAATAAGCTAGATGAAATTCATCTGATGTAATCTAATTTTGTTCAAAGCAGTTGCTAATTATTTTAAAGCCTATATTTTCTGTGCTTGGTAAAAATATCATTATTTGAGGTGTCAGGTCTTTGCCTATAAAAGCTACTTTTACATAAAATATCAAGATATTTAAAAAAAAAAAAACAACAAAACAGAGCAAATACAGAGTTTATCTACAGCTTTAGGCAGAGGCTTGGATTTAAAAGACAAAACGTTAATAACTGGAAGATCCTGTGGCAGTGTTTGCACTGTGGCACAGAACTATTCCCATGGCAGGTTCAGTGCTAAAATAGCTGCCTTTCCATACCGAGTTCTCCCTGGATAAAGCTCAGATGTCCCAATGTTTTGTTTTAAGCACACTTCAAAAGGTATTTAGCCGCCTCGGGTGTAGATTTGAGACCTCCATGAATTCCATTTGTCCTTGCGGTGATTGCACCAAGCAGACAATAAAAGTCACTTGTAAGGGGAGCTCTGGCTGGCTTGGGGTTGGCCCCACACGATGGCAGATCGCGTTTGTAGGAATTAGTTTGCAGAAAGCAATCTGCGCTTTGCAGTCGTAACGGACGGCAAGGTTTCTGTGGAAAGCAGCCTGGCATTTGGAGAAGCAGCAAGCAAAAACTAAAAATATTTAAGAGTGACTAATGCCCCATTAGTGAAGCACTCTAAACAGCAAGTGACATTCCTCAGCCCCGGAGTACGGTGGTTTAAGCAGGTAAAGCAGCCAAAGGGTGCAAGAAAGGAAACACTATTATTCTTGCTTTAGATATTAGGAATTAAAGTACATAAAGATCAAGCAACCTGTCCAAGGTCAAACAAAAATGATGTAACAAAAACAGAGACTGGATGTAGTTTTCTTTTTCCTGGTCTAACCCTTAAAATATAGTCATTCTAACTTCTAAAATACTTAAAATCAGTAAAGTCAGTTGTGATTTTTCGATTGCTTTTGTTTTTCTTAAAGGCAAAAGGTCTCAAAAACTGCTAGGCTTTTACATGATGTCAGATCATAACATTTAGTGTTTATTATCATTACTGTAAATAAAAAGCTATGAGAAACAAATGGAGTCAGGAATCTGCTTCGTTGTCTTCTATTTAGGTTGTGGGAAAAGAAGATTTGAGGAAACTCTATGAGTTTTACTCCACAAGTTGAACAGTTGTGGTGGATAACCAGCATAACGAGGTATGCAAGAATGTTCTGCAGGCAATACTGTCACATAAATAATAACAAAGTGTTTAATTAGTGTCTAATATGAAAGAAACAAGAAAGATATGAGATCTTGGCCTGACTTTCAGAGTGTAAATACCTTTGGTGATTCATTTCTAACAGCTGGTTAACCAATCACACTTTTTCTTTTACAAACTTAAACTAAGTTGTCTTTGTTTTGGCTTAGTCCCTTGTTTTAAAACTAGAAAAGAGATTTGAAGAAAACTAGTTATTTGTTTCATTTTGTTGTATATCATCAAAACCTGTTTTGACACATGCAGAAGAAACATCATGAAATTCCTTTATCTAACTCATGTAGGTGACATATTTCCAGTTATAACCCTGGAATTAAATAATATGGGATTAATTCCTCTTTGCACCACTGCAATAACACTAATGCAAAGGAGGAGAACTACCATTCAGCCTTGAGTAAATATTACTCAGCTCCGTGCTTTGTAAAAGACCCAGTCATCTATTTCTGCGCATTGTCTGCCATCTCCTCTCCGAAAAAAATATCTGTTTCAACAGTCAAGGAGACAGAATGGTGAACATACTCTTTTACAGTTCAGAGTACAAAAATAATCTTGCAATCTTAAAAAATAAATGTGTTCTGTAAGTTTAACTTTGCCCTTTTTTGCAAAGCAACCTCTCATTTCTCGTAACAGGCTCTGAGAGGAATGTAATGGTACTGAATGAATTAAACATTGCTTAGCCCAGAGACGACTGTAGCACAGGATTGCCTTCTCCATCCCTGCAGGCTATTGCACATCATGGCTTGTGGGTTGTTAACATCTCACAGATTCAGACTGTTGAGAGGGTAGCAAGATACCTTTCTTCAAACTACTACATGTTTTCTTTTGTCCACCTTTTATTCACTGAATGTTGGGCAGTAAATAACCACGGTTTCTACTGACATGCAAAAACACAAAACAAATTCTCTGTTTAAGACAGGTTTATTCAGCAATGCAGTGGATATAACTCTGAACTCATTTGAATAAAATAAATTGAAAAGCAGACAGACTCAGGTACTACTCACAAAAGCATAATACTCCAAAAGAATTCATTTATTGTCTGGAGCGTATACTCATCCTGAGAGGCTGGTTTAGGTTCACTTAAAGCATCTGGCAAGCAGCATGGCAAAGCCACAGTGTTGCTTGGCATTACAGAGCTCGTGGTCTCGCAATAAAAGTCTTTCTCTGATTTCTTCAGACCAGAGCCTGCATGGTGCCTTTGGTAATTTGTAGTAACACTGATCTTGTTCTGTGGAGCTCTTGCTTCTGCCACCCTGTTTACATAAATGCAGAGAGACACTTTTAGATTCACATTAATAATGAAACAGCAGAGTGCTGGAGGAAAGGAGCATTCTCTAGACACAGCGTCCCACATCAGCACCAGGTAGGATGAAATATGATCAAAGTGTAAATATGAAAGAGAACAATAACCAGGTAGTGAACATTGTTTCCCACTAATTACAGTCATAAGCAATCTGCGATGTGCCAGGGCAGGAAAATGTCTTCCATGGGACATGTATACTTGTTAGCAAGCAAGCATTAACCCAGCATAATGAGTCTCGCTCGAAGCTGTTGCTGGAAGCCCCATGCTGTTATCCATATGCTGGATGCCTCCCATAAAAATGTTGATTGTGAACTTACTGTTCCAGGAACCTTTGGGATTTTATGGTTTTCTCAGCTATAAGGCACCATTTGGCCTCAATGTTGTATTTTCTGAAGTGGACACAAGAGAAGAAGCAACTAAGGACTAAGTCTTAGTGTAATTTTCACAAATGTGCATTTGGAGTAATTCCATTGGTTTCACTAGGCTTATCTTGACTAAACCAGAATTTTATTAGCAGCTTTTACAGACACAGCAGTTACTAGTATTTGTAGCACAGATCCTAATTACAGAAACTAAGATCTACCTCTAGAACACCCAGTTGCCAGTGAAAAATTGGGGTAAATGCTTGATCCCAGTCAAGTAAATAGGCTTTACACCAATGGTTTTAGGGGAGCTAAATTTTTACTTCTGGACTGTAATAATCATTAACATGATTTTAATTTGCAAAGGAGTAAGACTTTATTCCATTTAAGTGTTATTATTTTGAAAATGACATTCTTAACTGTCAGGTCACATTTTATTATTTCTCTGTATTTCATTTAATATTGCTATTATTCTTACATTATAATGTAACTAAGACTTTTCTTTGTTGCTCTTTATATCCTTCAGGTGATATTTGTTCTTTTAACACCTCTTCTCTAATCATCACCTACCATAGATGCACGTATTTACTTTTGTAATCTTTCCTCATCAGTCAACATCTGTCATACACACATACCATCAGTTCTCCTCTGAACTGCCTGCATAGTTAAAATGCATGTGCCATAATGGGACAGCAAAATTTAACTGAATTTATTCTTGAAATTAAACACATTGTCACCTTGTGCTCTATTCTACACTCATAGAATGCACTGTTAGTCGTTTTAGCTTTTTTTTTAGCTCTTTTTCTTTGTTCTTACCTTTTGGTCGTAATTATTTTTCAGTATTATGAGTTTACTGGCCACCTTACTTTTGACTTCATTCATTTGCTTTCGTTTTTCCACCCCCAACCTTCTTCCAGTGTTATTGATGAATTTGCTACATACACCTGCATTAAAAGAATTAGATACTTGAGACCAAACAAGCTTTTGATTCCCACTCACCATTTTTTTCACCTTTACTTATTTTCACTAAGCTGGCTTTTAATGTACTTGGCAATACTGAGATCCAGGAAAAATTTGAACCTGGTTGGGATGCACCAAAGTAATTAATCTGTTGTAAAATGTTTCTGATTTTCTGGGTTTAATCTCACTTTGTGTATCATGGTAATAATGCTCATAGCTGTGCAGCAAGCACACTCAAAGAGAGGTTCTGATGTTCGGGAGCCTGCAGATCCTGAAAAGTTTGATGTCTGTCAGATTAATCAAGTTCAAGTGTGTTTAAATTACTCATTTAAGTATTTGTTGAGAGAAGATTCTCTTTTTCTATACGAGGACATGTGTTAATTATACTCAACTGTAAAGCATTTATCAATCTATGAAAAAAAAAGCATAGTTTTAACAGTCTATGGACTCTTTGTGGTACATTTCATAGCTGGCCAATTGCCCAATACCATTCTCTGAGAAACTTTTAAGTGGGAGAATAGCAGCCAGTAACAAATAAAACTTGTATTTCCCCTATAGGGAAAACAACACATATAAAAAAATTCTGGTGATGTGGAAATGTTGATAATCAATGTTCATTTTCAGAAACAATATAAGTTATGCTTACTTTTTAATTATTTAGAAAACATTAGCCAGACAAACATGTAAAATAGGAAAATTAATTCAGTGTTGTGTTTTCTGCTAAAGTAGGAATTCCTGTACTTTTAAACTACTTCCACTTACTTGTCCTAAAAATGCTTTAGTGGTGAGCTGAAGACTACAGTGAGTGTGAAAAAAAATTATTTTTACAGAAATATTGCTATAATTTCTATCTATTATTTTTTTCCCAGAGAGGTGCACAGATTTGCATTGATTTCTTCATACAGAAGCAATAATATTGCCAGGCTGGGCACAACACTGATTTCTATGATCCAATACAATCTCTGTGAGTAACTGGTTTTGTATCAAGCATAAATGGAGATAATGAAGTGAACAATTAACTTTCCCAGACTGACTGGTAACTGTCTGGAACACAGAAGTTGTGTTTTAACAACTATCTCTTGTTTTGCTTATTAGTTTAAAGCTAAAGGGAATTCTTAAACCTATTGTTTCACAATGTTTTTTTCAGAGAGCAGCTGGTTTACTCTGGTGCAGTATAAACTGTACCAAACCTTTTGGTTGTACAGGCAGTGCCGTTCTGCCTAGCTCAGTCACCAAGAGACAGATGTCTTGGCTCTGTTTTCCTTGGCTTCTCATTCCAAGCAAGCTGCTCAAACACAATGCTTGTTTACCCAAAGCCTTCAGCTTTTTGCCTGGAAAGCCCCAGAGGGCTGCGGCTCTAGATTCACATGTCTGGAGGAACGGTCTGGCCATTGGCTTTCTGTCCATGCAGATAAGTAGAGATGATTTTTTTTACCTTAAAACTCCTCCTTAAAACCCAAACTGTAAGGTTTCCATCTAGATCCATCAGTAACCTACAAAGTGTATGATATTTTTGGTATGTAATGCCAACAACACACACGTACCTCCAAAACCAAATAAATAATGCCTGATGAAGTTTCAGTCACCACTCAAACTTTCTTTAGGATCCAGGTGAGCCCCACATCTTGAAACATTTCACTGCTGAGAGAGCATAGCAAAAAAATACATCAATTCTGTTACGGGAAATGTGCATCCATTGGCATTACTGACTAGAACATCCGTCCGAGATCCAGGTTGATTAGGCTTCTTTAGGGTGGAGAAATCATACCTGCCTCTTTCACCATAAGTGTAACGACGATTTCAGATTTAATCCATGAAGGCAGTCTGAGATGGAATAGGAATATGTAACTCAATAGAGAAGGTATTTCACCAGTAAAGCCTCCCACACAGTTTGCATATTTTACCCAATATTTTTATTCATTTTATGCAGTGATTCTAGGAACATGGAACAAAACCTAGAACTCTTTCCTTCTAGGAAGTTTTCTCATAACAGAGTAACAAAAATCTGTTCTTACTTGTTTTCTTTTTGCTCCCTGAATCTTTGTAGAAAACTGTGCAACAGGAATTGCCTTTCTTTTTTCATAGCTTGAGAAGCCAGAGAAATGAGCTTAATTATCTTGTGGGGGAAAGCACTGAAGTCAGCAACCCAACTTTTTGCATGTTAAGAGCAAATATTTACCTTTTACATATATCACACAGCCCTCCCTCTCTAATTATGTTTTAGCAGAAGAAAATAAGGCAACTACCAGGGCTGTGTAGCAGGAAATGCAATAAATGATGTTGGTCTTCGAATCCCAGTTTTACCTAAGCGCTATACCGCTCTTTAAAGAGGAACACTGTGTCACATCACCATATCTTAAAGATTGAACAGCACTAAATCAACACATTTTAAGGAAATGAAAATGACATTCTGAACGCAATTAGGATTTTTAAAAGGCAGCTTGTGAGTCTGAAAAAGACAAGCTGATCCTGTCGGGACAAGCAACTCTCCAATGATGCTATGGAGGTGAGGTGAAGTCCAGTGAGAGGTGGGTTTCAGGCATGCCTTCCCTCAGGCATCCCCTACGCACCTTTCTTTGGTGTCACAGAACTGGTGCCTTGGCTTCCAGGAAACCCATTCCTAAGTGTTAACTCCCTCTCCTCCATTTTCAGGGAACCAAGCTCGCCAGCTCCAGTCAGTGTATCCGCTTCAAAGCCAGAATATGTCATCCCTTTTGTGCATATGAACTAAAGTTGTTAAAAAACCATATAGATGCAGAAGCACAAGCAAGGTGTTCTGGGTTTTTTTAATATTAAAGTTTTAAATTGATGTCTTTTTATGATGACAAATATAAAATAACTTGATAATTGAATGAATAAACCAGTTTCCTCCTTGATGTCTATGTACTTACAGCATATCCTGACCACTAAATTGAGACACAGAAGAGGACAAAAAGAGTTATGAAATAAAACGAAAGAAGATAGCAAAAATAAAATAAAAGTTTCCGCCTTTTGCCTGAAAGACTGTATTCTCTGTGCCAGTAAGAGCACTAAGGGGGTTATAGACTATAAATCTTTTTATCTCAGGGAAAGAGCGATCTTTAAGTTAACAAGCTCTCTCTATTGTAGAAAGACCTTTGCAAATAGATTCTTCTTGTTCATTCCTGTAGGAAAGAGAGCGTGTTAGTTAGCTATAAAGTCCTCAGGGCTGGAACAGTATTTATCACGTGCCTGTATAGTGTCTAGCAGTAGGGTATTCTGGTGTTTGATTGTAGTTTATGTTTTCTACCATAACTTCTGGTTACGGACTCCTCTTTAGCTTCAGCAAGACTGAAAACAAAGAGCTTTTCACTCAGAATGGGATACTTGAATAACATTCTTCGAGTGATAGATTCTTTGGACTCTGTTACTATCCTACACACTTCTGTCAGGCATTGAAAGCTTTAAAGAGATGTTCCTTAATACTAATGTGCATTGTGACATAGGCACACTGAACATTAATTTGCATAGCAAATGTAAGACAAGCACATGGATGCAGAGTGGTGGACGATGCAAAGAAACAGTAAGTCATTGTTAGTCAGCAGCGTAGGCAATGGGCTCTGTCGCTGAATCTTAACCGCCATCAAGCTCATGTGCATTGTTTAATTAATATTGCTCAGGTGACACCAATATAAGCAGGTGTAATACTGAAAAAAATTAACCAGTTATAGTATGAAAAGAAACCCCAAGTACATTTATCAAATAGATTTTAAGATTTCCCCCATGCAGTACTTTCTTTTAAAAAGAGTAGATACATGTTAAACTGCATATCCTGTAGAGTTTATATTTGTATATTTTTATTATGTATTTATAAGTCATTGCTGAAATATTCATATAAATAAACATATAAATTCTGTATAAACATTATCACAGTTGTCCTGGGCATTATCCAGAAAGAAAACTTCATATTCTACTGTTATTATTCAAATCCTTTTAACATTATGAAGTGTCCCTTAATGGTAAATTGATTACTAGTTATATTTAATAGTATCTTTGAAAGTAATTGTACTCAATTGGAAAGGTAGTGTTAAACTCCTATTAAGGAGTGGATCTTTGATGAGGAATTGACAGATGTTGCACTTTCTTAAAGAAACTGAGGTTATTTTTATTCTACCCTCATATAAAATAGAGAAATTTATTGTTACACCTTTGAAATGTAGCATTAAGAAAATGATACACATTTCAGCCTAATGCATCTGCACATCAAAATGCTGGTGAATTGAATAGTATAAGAGCCAGGACCAGGACATGTTGAATTTGTATTTGAAAAATCATATTATTTTGGTTTGCTTGTATCTAAGATGAGCTTATGTTGTACAAAGTATTTTAATAAAGAGAGCTGAGCTTTTCTAGATAGACACTTGTTTACTTGTGGAAGTGTACTGCAGATAAAGCATAACTTAAAAGAAGTGCCTCTACTACAATCACACTTGGGATGTTTATCTCTTACCCACCAATATATCTGATACAACACAAAGACCAGCTTCCTTCAAATGTATTCTGGTCATGCAACACTTGTTTTCAGAGCTTCATGCTGCTGCGGAAAAAGTACTTGTGTATACAAGACACAGAATAGGCTGGTTGAAGCTATGAATTTATAGATAGGTTTTTCAAATTGTTACATAAGGCAATATTAAATGTACAGACAAATCCCCTTTACATGAAAAAAATGCTGTAAAAAGCATCTATTAATAATTTAATTTTTAAATGGATTTCTTTGGTGATGTCTGTTAGATGTGTTTCTCCCTATCTTAAAGCAATATTTTTTTTTAACTATTTAGATTTTTTTGCTACAGGAAGATCTCTTTCACACACAGAGGCATTTCATAGAAGATCTCTTTCACACACAGAGGCATTTCATAGGATCATAGAATAGTTTGGATAGGAAGGGACCTTTAAAGGTCATCTAGTCCAACCCACCTGCAATGAGCAGAGACATCTTCAACTGGATTCACCACCCTCATCTTAAAAAATTTCTTACTTATGTCCAGTCTAAATCTACCCTTTTTTAGTTTAAAGCCATTACTCCTTGTCCTATCGCCACAGGCCTTGCTAGAATGTTTGTCCCTATATCTCTTATAAGCCGTCTTTCAGAACTGAAAGGCTGCAATAAGGTCTCCCTGGAGCCTTCTCTTCTCCAGGCTGAACAACCCCAACTTTCTCATCCTGTGCTCACAGGAATCATAGAATCATAGAATTGTTTTGGTTGGAAGAGACCTTTAAGATCACCAACTCCAACCATTAAGCTAACACTGCCAAGTCCACCACTAAACCATGTCCCTCAGCACTACATGCACACATCTTTTAAATACCTCCAGGGATGGCAACTCAACCACTTCCCTGGGCAGCCTATGCCAAAGCTTAACAACCCTTTTGGGGAACAAATTTTTCCTAATACCCAATTATAAACCTCCCCTGGCACAACTTGAGGATGTTTCCTCTTGTCTTACCACTTGTCACTTGGGAGAAGAGACCGACCCCCACCTCGCTACACCCTCCTTTCAGGTAGTTGTAGAGAGTGACAAGGTCTCCCCTCAGCCTCCTTTTCTCCAGGCCGAACACCCCCAGTTCCCTCAGCTGCTTCTCATAGGACTTGTGCTCCAGATCCCTCACCAGGTTTGTTGCCCTCCTCTGGACACACTCCAGCACCTCATTGTCTTTCTTGTAGTAAGGGGCCTAAAACTGAACACAGGACTCAAGATGCGGCCTCACCAGTGCCGAGTACAGGGGGACAACCACTGTCCTAGCCCTGCTCACCACACTACTTCTGATACAGGCCAGGATGCTGTTGGCCTTTTTGGCCACCTGGGCACACTGCTGGCTCATATTCAGCTGTCTGTCAACCACCAGCCCCAGGTTCTTTTCCACGGGGCAGCTTTCCAGCCACTCTTCCCCAGGGCTGTAGCGCTGCATGGGGCTGTTGTGACCCAAGTGCAGGACCCGGCACTTGGCATTGTTGAACCTCATACAATTGGCCTTGGCCCATGGATCCAGCCTGTCCAGACCCCTCTGTAGAGCCTTCCTACCCTCAAGCAGATCAACACTCCCACCCAACTTAGTGTTGTCTGCAAACTTATTGAGGGTGCACTCAATCCCACTGTCTATCTCATTGATGAAGATATTAAACAGTACTGGTACCAGTAGGGATCCCTGAGGGACACCACTTGTCACCGATCTCTGTCTGGACATTGAGCCGTTGACCAACGCCCTCTGGATTCTACAACCCAAACAGTTCCTCATCCACCAAACAGTCCACCCATCAAATCTATGCATCTCCAATTTAGAGAGAAAGATGATGTGGGAGACCATGTCAAAGGCCTTACAGAAGTCCAGATAGATAACATCCATAGCTTTTCCCTTGTCCACTGATGTCATCACTCCATTATAGAAGGCCATCAGGTTGGTCAGGCAAATTTTGGTTAATAATCATATGCAATCTTTTCTTAATACTTTAATTCAAGCTATTTTTTTTTTGCATCCTTATATATTGGCTTTTCAAAATAATCTTTGAAGCAGAATGGATACATTGTAATAACGGCAAATGAGAAACCTTCACTTTATTCAAATTAAAGCACATATGTAAAACCACTAGTTATTCCTTAATGGTTGTAGTGCCTATTTGGCATTTTACTTTAGGACTAAATTTGCAAATACTTAGGATACGTACAAGAGGAAATTTTATTATGTTTTTCAAAAAAACACGTAATTCCCACCCCCAATTTCAAAATTCGAAACGAATGTGATATTGAGTGGCAGTCATATAATTACAGGCATGTTCCTCTCTGTTATCTTATGCTGGAAAAGTGTAACAAAATAATCATTGAGGAGAATCACAACAGAGATCTGTGACTAAAGACCAAGATTTGGAAAAAAAAAAAAAAAAAGAAAAGAAAAGGAAAGAAAAAGTAACTTAGAGACTGCTATGGGACCAATGCTTGATGTCCTACAGTTAGTGCTTTGATTAGTGAGAAAAAATTTATGGTAGCTGCCAGGGAACTGTAAATTGCCCTGGCCCTGCTGCAAGGATGGTGGTGCAAATTTTAGCATGGATGGCTCTATAGCACGGAGCTGAGAGGTGCAGCTTTCAGTGAGCCTGGCAAGTTAGTTCCACAGCCTGTTTCAGAGTAGTGCCAAGGGCAGACAAGCACACACACACAGGTGAAACACCTGGTAAAGCTGTGTCATCTGAAGGTGAATCCAATGCATATAAGAATTAAAGCATATTCTTATGCTTAAATAGGAATGATGTGTTGATCATTTTAGAAACACTGTCTCAGGAAACACGTAGTTACTGGAACCTGGCATACCCACTAACTTACTCGGGAGATTTTTTTTCTCCTATATTTGACATGCCACACCTTTCTACATCAACACACTGTACTATTCCTCCTATCTGGACTTGTGCCTTCATACCAACACACCCTAGGTCTAAATCATCTAGATCTAGAGTGCTTTTCAGCTCCTTCCACCTGGCCCCAGGGGTTCCTCCCTCCTCCTCACCCTCATGTTAGCAGGTCTTTGGAAAGGACCCTCAAGGAAGCTACAGCATGGTCCAGAGAGGTCCCCAGCCAGGACAATCAGGAGCACAAGGACCAGGCATGTCATACTGTTCAGCTGCCTGACAATTAAGCCTTATGGGGTTTACTAGACACTGGAGTGTACCCAGTCTGTTCAGTTCCTCATCTTCCTTTTCTGATCTACCTTTATCTCTCAGGGGTAACCAGGAAGTGAAGAGAAAACATTCACATATTTTCCTGATACAGAGGGATATTGCAGATGAAGAAAATATACTAGTATGATACTAGTGTGGTTTTCCTGCTGAAGGCATGCGGGCAATATTATTACCCGCATGCCTTCAGCGTGTGTTTTGCCTTACTCCACAGTCACCCTGTGTGTTGGATCATATGCCAGCCTAACATTTGATTGATTCAGTTAAACTGCAAAAACTAGAAAAGGAAAAAGAAACATCTCTCTCCTTCAGACAAGTGAGAGACCTTTGACTAAGTGCAACCTCCAAAAGCCTAATCTCTAACTCTAATCTAATCTAATCTCTAACTTCCTAAATCTTTCTAATAAAACAGAAAAAAACCCAACCTTCTCCTCAAATTAAATTATAGTGAGCAGGTATATGGGATATAAAATAGGACCATTCATGAGAAATAGGCAAAAACAAAATAATCCCATTCAGACAGAGCCAGACTGAGTTATCTTTCTCTGAATTTATATCAGCTCATGCTTAGCTTGCTGAAATAGGGCTCCTGTGGCTCTAGAAGGCACGTGCTTTTCACATGTTCTGTAGGATGACAGCACAATGTATGGCTTTCATATTGCACAGTCACCAACACGAAGACTGAAGCTACTCCTGCCTCCCATCTCATCTCTTCCCAAAACATTACTTGGAAACACAAAACATGAGTTCCCCTGCTAGGGTTGCAGATCAATCAAGACAACATCAACGTTTAATTTTAGCTCCTTTTCCTTCTCTTTTCCAACATATATGTAAATCACGTAACAATAAGCATCTGGACAAGGTCTTTATGCTTCCTTCTCTCTCATTGATACTCCTGTTCAGCCCGACACTCTACCTTTACAGTAACTCAGCTAACATTAGTTAGTTGGATATAGTCTAAATAGCTCAAGTAACAAACTCATTTTGTGAGATGGATTGATTTCCAAAGCAAGGCAAAGTTATCAGTGTGTGTTCCCCAGACGATAACCCTATAGCTGTCAGCTTCTCTATGCGTTGACATTTCATAAAGTTGCAGCAGATTTTGTTCAAATGTATTTAATTTGAAACTGCTTTTGGTTTTCTACAGCAAGGCACCAGGTTTGACCACCTGATTTCAAATGCTGCATGACTCAAACCTCTGTGGAATAGACTGAAAATGTGATGTTACCCTTGAGTGTTTAATAGTGCAGGAAGGAACATGGTGACAAGCAGTAGCCTGATCTAAAACTAGAAGATGTTAAGCTCTGAAAATCCTTATGCTCCCCCTGTGCATTCTTTCATCTGCTCTCCAATTTTGTTTGTGTTTCCCTCTTTTTAACTGCCTTGTCATGTTTACAGAGTCTCTCAAGCACATCTGCTTTCTTTCCCATCAAAGAGAAAAAAAATGCGAAACATGTTCATAACAGAGAAAGAATAATAACTACATGCATTATTATCAAAGTGGTGACGCTGTGTTCAGAGCTGTACCGTTGCGCGAGGCGCACAGAGGATGCCTACATCAGGTGGCGGAGAGCAGTACAAAAGCATTCCTCAGTCCTCTGCCTGCCCAGGATGTCACGTCTGCACCACACAGCGGGGCTCTCTTCTGAGCAACCGCACTTGGCTCTGTAGGTACATTAGGCAGCGTGCTGACAAGTGAGCCCCTAAGCGCCATCACTCAGGTGGTCCTTTCAGGGTTGTGCTCCAACTCCTGGTTCTTGAGTAGAGTCAGCCCATTTTGCAGCACCATTACTTCTATCGTCCCTGCCCAAGATAGTAAAACTTTAAGCGAACAAAACTGAACTGATAAGGGGAAGCAGGTAAGAAAAATTGTCTTGCTACCTGGGGCTGTGAAAGGAAACCAGATAGCATATCATCCTGACTTTTTGTCTCTGTAAGTCTTCTGTGTCATTAAGACTGTAGCACTTTCAAGGTCTATGTCTGCATGATCCAGTGTGGAGGTGTATAGTTACTTGCACAAGCTACCTCTACTACAAAAAAACATTGCAGTCATGTTAATAAGGCATTCAGATCACCCTCATTAGTCTTGCTGAGTAGAAATTCCTATTAGCCTCTGCAAACACGGCTGTCATATCACATATATATGGATTAACATGGCTAGAGCTGGATCCGAGGGTGGTGAGCCCCTGGCCCAGGTTGCCCAGAGAAGCTGTGGATGCCCGATCCCTGGAGGTGTTCAAGGCCAGGTTGGACGGGGCTTGGAGCAACCTGGGCTGGTGGGAGGTGTTCCTGTCCATGGCAAAGGGGCTGGAACTAGATCATCTTCAAGGTCCCTTCCAACTTTAACCATTCTATGATTCTCTATATTTCTACCTGGCACTATGTCCTTCTCTATAGTTCAGAGCACCAATACTAGCAAAATGCCTCCTATATCTGAGGAGGAATACTACCACAGATTTTCTCTAATTATAATTCTATTGGTGTGCTCAGTAAAACCAGTTAACCAATAAAAACAAATTCATACTCCAAATCCAAATGAAAAGTCAGAGAATATCTCCTTTCATTCATGAAAATGTCAGTAGTTTTCAGTATATTAGGGGTAAAATGTTGCCTTACCAGAATGTCAATTTTTCCTTTAATAGCCTCCCTGGCGGGACTGTAACTGCAAGAGTGTCAAAACTGCCCTTTTGCCTTTTTTGCAGTGTCGTGTTTTTAGGAAGAAAAGCATGTCAAAACTGATTTTGTTAATCAGGGCAGATTTATAAACCACTTACAAAATACTTTGATTCAAACCATTTCTATAAGTACCAAAATAGCAATGGGCCCTTCTTACGCTGTGACTAAGGTGTTAGCCTTCACACAAAGGTACCAACAGTACTCTAAGAATTTCAGCCATAATAGCTGTGAATTCTCACATATCTATTTCTCCCACAAGAAATTTTTCCAAAGCCTGGCTTTATGCTTGAGTTTTAAAATCATTATGTTTGCTCACCTTTCTTCAAATCTGTCTTTAAGACCTACTTCTGCTACGAATCCCATAAAATCCAGCATTTGCTAAGGATCTGCTTTGGAATTACTTTATCTTATGCTAAAGTGCACTTCTGTTACCATTTTCTAAAGCTCCCATTCCCTTTTTATTCTCCTTAATTTCCCTGTGTGCAACCCTTTTGTACATTTTATCAGCTCCAAGAAGAACGAAATTCAATTATTATTCATGCCTCACTCTAGTCCAGGTATAAAATATTTTGCAGGCGTGAATACAGGCGTGAATACAGGCCAATGATTTTTATCTTGAAAGTCCATTGTATGAACAGAAAACTTCACAGGATATCGAATAAACTTGGGAAAGCCAGTAACCTATATTACTATTAATTGGGACTCCTATCTTGCGTGGGTGACTTGGCAACTTGGCGGCAGCTCTGGGGCTCAGAAGTACGATCTCATACCCACGAGCTGCTACCGTATGTCAGCAGAAGGTTGGAACTGCTACTGCACAGGCAGAGCTCCCGCATCTCCCCTAGTTGTGACGGCCAACAAGTGCACGTACAGTCTGTTACCGTAGCCGGGATGGAGCACACTCTGAGCCTTTACACTGACTTCTTCACGCAGCTTTCAGGAAGCAATCTGCTGTCCTCCTTTCCTTTCCCTTCCCTCGCTGCCTTTTGAGCACACGCAGTTTGAAATGTTCCAGGGAAAGAGAGAGGAAATTTTAAAGTGAAGGAGTTTAAAAAGAGAAAGAAAGAGCTGCAAGTCTTCTGAACTTTCGGTCTGAATGGAAATAGTCACCTCCGTTTCAGTGAAACTGAGAAAATATACATAAACACATTTTTATGCATACTGTTATAAATTTATATGTATTATACATTTACGTTTATTGCTGAAATCTTAACATCAAAACACGGAGAGAGGAATTAGGTGCACGCTCTTTGACAAATACTCAGCGGTGAGCGTTAGATATGCTGTGATGCGATGTGATGTAGAGTCACTCTGTTGTTGTAGAGCAGTGGAATGCCTGTGACATGCCTTTGTGTGCACAATAGCTGTGCAGGCATCTGGAAGAGCCACTGCAAAAAAACAGGGAATGGAAGGCAGAATTTGTGTGTGGAATTTGACCATAGAGAATCGGACATTGCATATTGTATCTTGCAATCCTATGTGGTGCCAAGAAATCACAGGAAGAAGACCATATGTTCAGTGCACAATGAAAGATACATGGTGAAAGGACACAGTAAGCAAAACTGGGCAAAGACGTTTAACACTAGTCTTTTCTATGGTTCTGTCTCTGCAGAGGAAATCAAAGAGCTTACTGGAACAGTTAGTTATAACAAAATCTGAACCTCGAACTTTTCTCTTCCACTCTGTGACATCCTCGCATTCTGCCCCACATCAGTTTTGTGTCCTCAAGTACTGAAAGTGAAGTCTATATCATACTGTCCATTATCCTGAATCTCATCACTTTTTCAAAAAATATGATAAATTTTCTGTGGTTTTTTTTCTGTGTTTCAGACATATTAAAAATAATAATCCTCTCTTTTTATTTCAGAAATCGGACAATGAAACAAACGTGGAGGCAGGGATGTTCCTTACAGGCACAGTAGCTAGAGTTATACACTTGTTTACAGCAAAAACAGATGACCAGTGCCCTTGCAACAAATATAATCAGCAGTTTCAATAGAACTTGCTTGTTAAACTGATTCATAGCTTTGCATGGTATAATGACTTTATTGCTATTTATTACAGAGGGACATGAGATAACAAGAGACGCTTTATCTTTTCTTTATTTTTTTCAGACAATGGCATTATTTGTTAACAGTGTTTGATGACAGAAACAGCAGAGTCAGCTACAGCATGGATTAACATGAACAATAAACACTTCCTGAATGTTTCATTCAAAGCAAAAAGATAACAATCACGGTTTTGAACCAAGGGATGGAGGCTTAAAATCAGTTGGAGGGATAATTTCCAGAATGCCTAGAAAACGCCAGTCCGTGATAGTTTAAATTAACTGTAAATAAGAAGTAATAGATTGGGGTTTTGTCTTCTAAAAATAAAGTACTTTGTAGGTGACATATCTTTAGCTTTGAATGTGAAAAACTGCAATGTCTATTGAAGTCCAGATAATTATTAAATTTTACTGGAAAGAATTCAGATATGCCATTTTTTTTATGTATGGGCAGAAAACTGTAAAAAAAATCACAAATATAAACCAAATTTGTGTAAAGTAAGTAGCTTCTGAAAATACATTAATTCAGTTAGTCACATTCAACCTTCTTAAAAAAAACAAACTGGCTGTATACAAGCTGAATGAAAGTGCTACAAGTCCCAGGAAAAATAAGAAATATTTTCTCATGTGTTCTTTCCTAGTAAACAAGACATGCTTCCAGTTAAACCTTATCCCATTATGGTCACAGACCATGACTGGGAAGCAGCCACAGGTGGTAACTTCACTTCTAATGCCAAGGGTCCAGACTGGGTGAACTGAAACGTGATGGTAATTGTTACCACCAGAAGTTTCTGGTCATAGTTACAGATTATCCCTCAGAAAAAGAGGTGAATACAGGTAAAGCAAGGAATTGTGCTTGTGGTACATGCTGCTCCAACACTAGATCAGCAAAGCATCCAGTACCAATGTGGGACCTTTACAAGGAGGGGAAGAAGGTTTTATTTAAAGCAAAAACTAAATTAAAACAGATTTCCCTCATTGCTCTCTCACAGTCTCACAGTCACAAGCACCCGAAAAATGTGGTGTTCAATAAGTCTGTCCAGCTGTTGGGCACCAGGGCAGGGGTGGGTCTTCAAGTGTCCAGCCAGCCATTGGGTTCTGCAATGTTTGTGTCCAGCTGCTAGGTCCTTTGCAATGCCCTGGAGGACAAGGGAAGTCAGTTGCCAAGTCCTTCTCACCTCCCCAGGCTATCCTTAGGCTGGCAACTGTGTGCAGGTTTCAGGTATGCCTTTTGGGACCCTCTTGGAGCTGGCAGGGACCTCCATTGTGTCCCACCTATGTGATCCATCAGGGTTTGTTCACTGTTCTTTGTCTCCACACCCCCCTGTCCTGTGAAACCGCAGGTGAATGGGATCTTGATGACTTGCTAATGTGGGTGCCAGTGATGCAGGCTGTGCTGAGACCCCTGTCCCTGCTGTGCATCCCTTCTGGGGCCTCCCACACCCAAACCTTCCCCTTCATTCTCCATTCACACTAAGTCTTTCCATTACAATTTGCCACATGCTGGGCTTACACCTAGTCAGTACACACATTGCACAAAACAACCAGTATTTGCAGGAAGAAAAATGACATCATTATCAAGCGGTGCTGTAAATTTTGCCATTTTTCTGAAATATCACACTACATGCACCAGAACACCTACTATAGAGGCAGATTCTCCCATGCACTGCAGTCCTTTTGCGCTCATGTTGAAAAAAATCTGATTAGAAATACACTAAGAAACGTGTTTCAAAAGAAACATACTTCTTCAGGAGAACTTTCATGTGATGTGGTGATCCTTTTGTCCCATTCTTTCCTGTTTCTGGATATAGGGCAACACAGCACAGTTGAGACTTCTCTGCTTCTAGGCCCTTCAGAATAACTGAAAGCAAGTGAGAAAACCATCTGGGCTGCTTTAGCAGCAGCCCTAAAATTGGCAATATGATAAGAATAACATTTATGCAACCTTATGGACCCCTTCAGTCTCCTTCTAATTACCCTGCTGGGCAATATTGTTTTCTTCTTCTGATGAACTCACCCAGAGAATTTATTTAGGAACAGCTATAAAGACCCATATGTACTACAGAGTAAAATTACATTCAATTACTGCTGGAAACATTTTACATCTACTGCTTTTTACAGCAACTAACAGTAGTTCTCTATCCCATAGTGACTCAACAACTGTGCTTTATCACTTTCCAAACGCAGTTTGCAGGGCTGGGGGATTCTGCATACACCAAACCTCTACAAAAACTATTTCTTACTTATTGATGTGTCTTGTAAAAGATAAGCGCGAAGACAGTAACAGACGTATTTGGGCTTACACAGAAATGTTACAGCAAGCAATTCCTCAATCTTGTGTGACCACAAAAAG
The DNA here is from genome assembly GCA_017639485.1 of Pluvialis apricaria. NCBI lineage: Eukaryota > Metazoa > Chordata > Aves > Charadriiformes > Charadriidae > Pluvialis > Pluvialis apricaria. The sequence continues at coordinate 8,037,941 of CM030010.1, forward strand.
AAAAATGAACTGCAAAATGTCTTTATTGTCTTTATTTCCAGAAGTCAGTTCGCCCATTTCATTAGGTATCTGTGCAAGGCAATTCACCAACACGTCTGACTGAGATTAAGATGCTCTCAAATGTTATCTGTGTATAGCAAAATCTGAGACTCTCTGGATGAAAACAGTTTGTGAGTAAGGTAAATAAAAACACAGTTGAATATGCAATATAAATGAAATATTTTCTGTTCAAAACCAGAAACATTTCTCTAACATCAGCTTTCCTCATATTTAAAATAGCTCAATATATAGGCAAAGCTTAGGTAGCTGTAACTGGTTTGAGTTTTGCTTTCTTTCTATTTATTCTTTCCCTATTCCCATCTGATTGTATACAGTAAGCTTATCAACAGAAGCACATCATTTCTACTGTCATTTTGAATGCTTCGTGTAACGATGCATTCATTCTTAGCCTTGCCGTCTGCGGAAATGAGCTTAATGAAATCAGCATTTGAGCCCACTGGCGCATATCAGCCAAACCTTACACAGGAACAGAGAACAGAAGAAGTTACATCACCACAAGTGAAATGAACAGGAGCGGCAGGATGTGTCAGAGAAAGGTTTTGAAGGCTTTTCCAGGTGCCTTCAGAGATGTAAAAGCAACAGCACGAACTTCACTCTTGTTAGAGAACAGAGAGTGTACACAGAGAACACTATAACCAAATCAGTCTGAACTTTCAATCAGCCTTCCCAAACAAGAAGATAGGGATAACAGGCTTCAATAATTGCACTACTTAAAAAACTAGATATTTATGCTGAGGAAATTGTTCCTAGCATCCTGTTACACCTCTGTTTATTTTCTATAGCAAAACAAGTAAGAGGGATTCCTCCTAGTAGTACTATAGCAATGGTCCAATCCAATAGGAATGCAAGGTTTTCGCTGAGTAATTTTCTCTTTGATGGCTTGTAAGCTTTAAAATAGTCCAAACAAGGATTTCTTTACAGATCTTTGGAGACTGCTATGCAGCCTGATACAATCTGGTTTTGGGGGGAAAGTTTCTGTTAATTTTTATTACAATAATATATTATTATTCCTACTCACTAAGTAAATGAAAACTTCCAGGAAATTTCTAAGGGCACCACACTCAAACAGCTAGTATGATACCCTTTTAAAGTTTTTGTTATATTAAAGAAACTTAAGTTCACAAAAATTATTAACGGCAGATTATGCAGGTTATGAACTTGCTTGTCAGAGTTTTTTTTTAATTAAAAAAGGGATGGAAAACTTGATGAACAGCAGGTTCAGTTATCTGAGTTGTATACTCTGTTTAGGCAGTCTTACTGAGAATTATTATATCCATCGTGCAATTGGGACAGATTCTTATAAAGCAATCTCATCTTGAGATGCAGTTTTGCCAAAAAAATCATAATGGTATTTGTTTCAGTTTCTTTACAATATTGCTATGTCACATAAGACTACAAAAGTTTTCAGTGGTTTTGATTTTTTAAAACAGATATTCAAATATTGATTTTTTTCTTTTTTTTTTCTTTTTTTTTTTTTACTGGCTTCATGCTCTTACATTATTTATAACAAATATCTGGAAAAAAAGCTTCAGGAACAAGGAAGAGAAAATGGTAGCTCCCCAATAGATGAAATTATTTGCCCAAAATTACACAAGTAATCAGTAACAGATGTGGAAGCACAGATCCCTTTAGTGGGGTTCTCCTGGCAGCCAAAACAGTATCAGCAGGCCACACCTCTCCAGTTACCTAAATAACTATCTCAACCCTTTTGGTGTCTTATATTAGGAAGATCTTCCGCAAGATTTCATATCTTTTGGAGGGTTTTGCTATGTTTGAAACATCACAAGAAGACAGTTCTAATAAAGTTCTGACAAGTGCAGTGGGAAATATAAAGACACAGAAGTATTATTCCAGCAGTATACAGTCAGAAAATATACTCGCTCTGGGAATGTCCAATATTCTATCTCATCCTTTCTTCATCTGCACCTTTTCACTTGTCTTTGATGTAAGTGATCAAACTTTGATGTAAACAAATTTCCACAATAAAGCGTTTTCTTGATGTTCTACTGTTTTATGGCTCTTCCTTAACTTGTCTATTGACTTTACAAATAGCTCCAACCCAAGAAGATCTCCTTTTAAAAAATAAAACGCCATCAACAGTAACATTTTAACTCATATGGTGAAAAGAATCACTAATTGCATTTAAAACTAATGGAAGGCATTTTCAAATCCGTTCACAAACCCCAAACTATTGACAACAAACTCATAATTGTACTAATTCTGAAAAAAACTACTGATTTTACTGCTCATAATAGTTCAGCCATTGATCTATTAACCAGTCACAGGTGCTTTCCACCAGTATGTCATGGTTGACACACACACTCTGAGTCCATATGTATTTTTGATTAAAAAAAATAATAATCCCAATCATTCCTACTTTCCATTCACTAGTTTGCTCAGCAGCTGTGGTACACGCAAACTAAGGTTCCTTCTGAGGAAACTAAACCAGAAGCTCTCTTCTGGCTACACCCAGATGCACGGCACGTGCCTCACGACTCATGGGGATACGAGTGTACAAGCTAAGGGGGAGTTTTCAATGGGTCTGAAACACATGACTAGTAGAAGTCTTAGTCCAGGGATTTGGCTAAATCTGAAAGTAAAACTCCCAGCACTATATAGTGGAAGTGTAGAGGCCTCAGACAAAATCGCTTCTACCTCCAGAACTGCAGCTGTTGAGTCAAGTAACTATTTAATGCTTACACAGCCATAGAGGACAATAACGTACAGCCATAGTAAAAATTCTGACTGTGGTCCAGCTTTGTAAATAATAATGACACCTATCTATATTGTGGCTCTTTTCAATGTTTTTCTGTAACTGCTTCACAGATGACGATGTCGTCCTCCTTACTCTAACGATGTGAAAAATAAAGCACGCAAAGGAGGAGAGCCAACAGGCCAGGGCAGAAGTGGCAGGACTGAAATTTGAAGTGCACAACTAATTCTGAATCTCCTGGGCTTATACCAGAAATAGTAAATTGAGCTTGAAAATGACAGTTTCAGACAGAACGGTGTGGTGCAACAACTGTGTTACTAAAAGGTATAGGGGGGTTTGGCCAAATTTTCATTAAATTAGTATATAAAATAAGGAGAAACTCTTCTATAGGTCATCCAAACCAGTTCACAGATAAAATCTATAAAGTGTCAGAATAACCCTGAATTAAATTAAAACTTTGAAGATTTCATTTTAATCTTAAATGAAAGTCTGCATGTGAACTTACCTAATATCTTTTTTATTTTAATGTAAAATCACCAAGAATTATAGCATTTTAATAAAATAAACTTATTTTAAGGTATTCTTTTTGTAACTATGTTATACATTGTTAGTGTGTTTTTTTCATCACTAGTACTCTCCTTTGTTTAATCCCATATTTGCTATACGTGTAAACACAGCGTATAGCTATCTCTAAGACTACCAAACTGCCAAGAAATTGGGCCTATTAGCATATCAACCAACAGATTTATGATAGAGCAGTAGTAATACCCTTTAAAATATGTGTTTTCTGCAAATTGGCAAGTAATTTAATTTGTCAGGACACCGTATCATACTTGATATCTTTGTACATGTGTAGTTGCTGAGTCATATAATATAAATATGTGTCAATTTGTTTTGTGACATCATTACTTTCTTCAAGTATGATTTTACATCCCTTTCATCAGTAACATAATATTTCCAGACAGACTGCATTTAAAACTGGCATAATTCCTTAAGAAATTAAATTATTTTTTTACATTACCAAACAGAAAAAACCCAAAAGTATTTTGATGTCTATATTTCTATTTTACCTGTTAACAAAAGAGGAACTCAAAATGTGAGATATTGGATCACGTTATAAACCAACAGTGAAGGTTTTACTCCTGAAAAAAGGGACCCTTGAAGACATATAGGAACTGATCTTAATGGTAGCAAATGCTGATATTTATTTTTGCAGGAGTACTCTAGAGTCCCTGTTTCTTCATAACTAAGTTGCTTTGGAAGTCATATTATGCTGAATAATGAAAGCGTTCATTTTAATATAAACTGAATAAATGGTGTAATAGACAACAGTAAATTACTACTGGAAAACTAGCTTAAAAGTATATAAGGCTGATGAATTTTTTAGTTTTGTTAAAATTAAGGAACAGATGGAATTGGAAAAATCTGGAAATAACATTATTTCTTAGCACATGTTGTTTCTTTTGTATTACCTTGGTCTATTCTTCTCTGCAAGAGTGATTTTTTATGTAAAATATTATTTTGACTACTAGAAAAGGTAGTAGTGGGAAAAAAGAGTCACAGAAAGAAAAGACTTGAGGTGGGAAGGGCCTCTGGAAATTGCCTAATCCAAACCCCTTCTCAGAGGAGGGTGAGCTACAGCAGGTTGCTCAGGGGCTTGTCCAACCAGGGTTTGAATATTTCCAAAGATGGAGGCTTCACAACCTCTCTAGGCGACCTATGACTGCTCATCCATAGAGTAAATCCAGAAATTCAGTGTTGGATTTCAGTCACAGTTGTTCTTCATTTCTCATCTAAATATCTTTAAATGGCTTCCTAATCAGTGCCTTTTCTGTTCTTCCCTCTTTCTTAAGATTATATTGTCTGGGTGCAATCAAATCCAGAACTCAAAAAAGGCACTGTTGAAAAACTGCTATATGTGAAGCAGTATATTAAAGCATCTCCTGGCATGATTTGCGTCTGCTGGAAGAGACACAGTAGACAATAAATACCTCTAAATGAATGATTTGAAAACAAACCTAAAGTGGTACCTTTGTGTCATCCAATTGAATGCAGTTACACACAGTTTTAAAAATATGGTTGTGCTTATATTTCTATATACACACACCTATATACACACACCTATATACATGCATGTGCATTGCGTGTTTTTAGATGTGTAGGCCTCAATTTGTGCATATATCTAAAGAAACCTTTTTTCAACAACCTCCATACTCTCCATACAAATACTATCAAAACACCCAAAAACATTTAGAAGGTGTTTTTTTTCTTAAAGGAAAAATAAAATAAAAGTGTTCCCAGTTCTTCTGAACAGAAGCCATTTTGGAATTGCAATTCCATATGTGATACCTGATGTCTGCTAATTTAGTCAGCAGTGGAATCGCGCACCCTCTGCAATTGTTGTGGAGCTTCTGTAACTGCAGGCATTTGGGTTAAAACCTGTATTCAGACCACATTCATTCTCATCCCTATTTGTTTTCCAACTCCACTGCAGTGTTGAAACCACACTTAAACTGAAACCGCTCTGAATGATAGGTTCTCTGTAAACAGTGGGCTGCTCTGGTGATGCGATGGCTCTTGCATGCCATACCATACAATTGCAAGAATGTTAAATGAAAATATTCTAAGATCAGTGTTTGCTTGTTTTATAAAAAAAGAACAGGGAGAAGCGTGTTCTTTTTGTTTTCTAAAATAAAACATACAAGCAATTTATTTTCTCGTACAACCTGACGTTTCAGAGAAGGCCTGCAGAATCAGATTTTATATCTACAACCAGGAGAAATATATCACAGTATTAAAATGTTTATATGAAATATCCACTTCTAATCCTCTTTTTTGCCAGTGATTTTAATATTGAAAGCAGAGGAATGAAAAAAAAAATCGAATGCCTAATTTTAAACTCTATTTTGAGTGAAAGTCAAACTGGTGTCTAAGACTGTACATAATCCATACCTGATGTCTAATTCAGGGTCAGCTGTGCCCTGAAAAAGAAATAAAATGAAAGAATAGCAACAAACAGAAAAAGAAAAATGATAAGGAACTTGGATGAAGAAATGGAACATTAAGTCCCTCATTTGGATAATTTTTTTTTTGTAATTCCTTTGGACAAAAATAAATGTATAAAAATTAAATTAAATTGACACAAATGTAGATAAAAATAACAGGCTGAGGAATAGAACAAAAATATTCAGGTTATGTGATGAAATTAATGAAACATTTTTATATCTTGTTTTCTATTGAAATATCTTGGCAGAAGCCAAGTTTCATTTCACATAGCAGTACAAAAGGTCTGGTCAAAAGCTAATTGAATTCGATGTAATTCTTACTATCCCCTTCAATGAGTCATGTATTTAATCTTTAATGATTCAAATATACTTAAGGCATTCTAAAAAAATGTTAAGTTTAATAGATGCCAACTGGAAAATACAACATGTACTGACCAGGTTTTCTTAGGTATCTAGGAGAAAACCTAACACTGATTTGAAGAAGGGAGAGAATGGCCCTCTCTAACGAAGTGAAAACCTGAATATCCAACTTAATAATAGATTCTCCAAATTTTAAGCCAATTTGAATACCTTACTCAGGATTTCAGCTTTTTTCTGTCCCGGTAGAAGTGATAAATTAAAAAGAAAAAGTAAGTAGTCCTTTATTTTACTAAGTTTTACCTGCAGCTATGCCTCCATACGTACTCAAGAGACTAGAGCATTACAGTCTGCCATATAAACACTTGTTAGGTAATATTATTAAAGATCAATAAAAACATTGAAAAATATTAGGAACCCTATATGAGTTAATGACTCAGAGTCTGATATAATTCTTTGAAAAGGACAAATGACCACTATTACCAGATGCAAGGTTTTTTTTCACAAAAGACTGGCATTTCAACACTTGCAGTAGATTTATCTTAGTAGAGGAGAATATTCTTACAGTACAGATGCAGAGGGACTAGCAGTCTAGAGAAATAGTTTAAATTAGGAAAATGCCAAGAATGACAGTCTTCCAAGATTTTTGTGAAAATACCACTATACATAAAAATTTAAATTATAAGAAAGAATTTTCGAAGTGCTTTTAGAAGATATGGATGTTGCTCTGACTCAACAAAACATTTGCAAATGTGTTCAAATCTCTCACTGTTCAGAAAACTACCATATGAAACAAGAGCGTTAGTTGAATATTGCTCTGGAAAGCAATTTGTTAGCAGAAAGGTATTGTGGGGAAAATTGAAACTTCTTTTAGCATGGCTCACATTATCTGCATCTGCCAGAGCTTCTGTCCTGCATGCTGCTTTCTGTAGCGAGGCCACAGAGGAGAACAGGAGTATGAGATGAAACCAGGATGCCCGTGAGGCACTGCAACATTTCGTCGGACAAGGATTAGTCTTGAACCGATTCCCACGCAACACAAACATGATTATTTACAGTATTCTACAACGTTTGAACTTTCCCCAAGCCGAAGTATTTGCTTGTCCTGAAGGATATTTCTGAAAGGGAGAGGGGAAGAGAGCAAAGGGAAAACATCAGTTCCAGGTTAAAAGAACCTGAGGTATGTTCTCTACTAATATCAGTTTCAGTGAAAATCAGCTCATTTATAAATGAGTTTCATCTTTCTAATCTCCTTGAAATCTACCATTATTACCACTTTCTAGTCTTAATGGCTTCATTTCAGGGGGATTATTTTTGTCCTCAGCTTCCTTTTCTCTGAAAATCATTACTGGTCTATGCAGGGACAGGTAATGAGGAGCCCCTGATGTGAGAGCAGATGCTCCCACCAGCAAGTCAGCAGAGGTCATCAGTCTTGTCTACTTTATAGGAAGATGTGTCCTTTTAGGGACTTTTGTGACAGCAATCTGTATCCTGCAGGTTCCTGCTCCAGGAACCGAACAGGGATTTACTTCCAACATGTCACCAAAGACTTTTTGCAAAAGTCCATTTGTAGTAAAAGCAGATCACAGCAGAGAAGCACTTCCCACCAAAAGGAATTTCACCACAGATACTTGTCATTTTTCTCAAGTTTGCATTCATAAAGGTAGGAAAAAAAATGTTATTTTATTTGCAGTTAATATTCAGAATTTACAGCCTGCCTGGTCTTGTATCATATGAGCAAGCTTCAAGAGGTTTCCATTATCAAGTGGCACTTAAGTCTAAACTGCTCAAATAAAATAGATCTTCGGTAGATTCTGTGCAGGCAGGAGTAATATATTATTATTTTATGTATAATGAAACTTTGTGCAATGAAAGTAGATTGAACAAAGAAGTTCTGGCTTTTTCCCCTATTATATATGTATGTATATGTATATATATGTAAGTACATAGAAGTGGTAGAAATGATCATTTTGCTTTTCTGCATGTGTTATTGTAATTATGCAGTTTCCATTATCATTTCTAAAACAGAAACTTGATTTCTTCTTTGACCAGTAATCTGGCACCGCCACTGTTCTGCAAACAAGCACCTCCAGGATGTGATTTTTTACTATGGTCTGCACTGCCAGATTCCTGCCTAAGCTCTGACCCTCACCTCTCTTAATGAACATAAACTCATTCGACATGGCTGTCGTTTTTGTAATCTTCTTTTCTCAAGTAAACCAAAATTAAAGGTGTTGCTAACAACATCTTTTTTCATCAGCCTGTCATTTTAATCTAAATTATTTCTGTATCTGTGTCTTATACACTGTAAGAGTATAAGAGAGGAGTATATTATAACTGTGACACATTTGTGGTTTTAACCCAATTGTTATGCCCTGTGCACTAATCCATCCAGCTGCAAACTTAGAACATTATTAAAGAAGTTAAGCAGTTATAAGATTTCCTGCTTAGACATACTAATATAGACCCAGTATAAGTCTTGTCTGAACAGGATGTGTCCCTATATTAATACAATAGCCAACTTTTACATGAAGTTCAAGTTAAGTTCTGCAAAAAGAACAATATTTTGGCCTCCATATATATCATTGCAAGCTCCATAGGTTTAATGGGCTTTCACATGTGTAAACAGGACAGACATCTGGGCCAAATCCAGCTCTGGAATAATAGCTCCATTGCCTTTAGTCCTGGCTTTCACCCAACATGCATAAACGGGGACCTGATGGAGATTTTTCCTAGTATTTTAAGATTTTATATCAGCTATTTTCCAGCAGAATTTCTGGAGAGAACAGGTCGGATAGATCTTTTTTTTTCTTTTAGGCAAATCCTGCCTTTCAAACAATGGCATTAATGTTACTTCTCTATGAACATTCTAACTTGATATCCGTAAACTAAATCCTAATTCGGAAAAAAAGATAAGTCACTTTTCTACAATGAATAGAGTTATATTTTCCTAAGTTTTAAGTTTTCAGAAGTCATTGGTTACTTGGAGTATGAATGTTCAGCTTTAAAATTTGTCAGAAATCCAGATTTTCTGGGGATGGGGCCTGTTTAATATATTTCTAACAGAGTACCCAAACCGCAGCACAAATAATCACTTGTGCTTCTGGAAAGCTCCAGCCAACATGTCTTTTCCATTAGGTTTTTTTTGCATAGGTGTATGAGGTTTTAGTAACTTCTGGTAAATGTTACTTTATAGCAGAGAGTGTTCTAAACCAAACCAAAGTGCTCTATAAAGGTTAGGGACAAAGATACTGGAAAATTCTTCATTTCTATGATTATACTCTAATTTTAGAGGGAAATAGCTGCTTTCTGTATTATAACAGTGTCATTTACTACTCAGGACCATAGTAAATAGCATAAAGCATTCCAACTCCTCTGTGTTACAAGTATATGAAATCTTACAAAGCAAGTACCACCTGTATATTACCTAAAGTTTTTGTTTACAAAGTCTCCCTCTGCCTTTATAGCATTTCCAAGTTATCTCAGTCACTGAGAAGCTCAGTTTTCAAAGAAAATCACTAAAAAGTAGGCAGTTGTCTGTACAATCAATACAGATAATCGGTACAACTCTAGGAGTTCATTATTTGAACAGTCTTGCACATATGCAATAGCCATCTACCAATGAACGTTTACATCTCTAAAAAAAAGCTATATACCCTTTGTACTCTTTCTACAGATAAGAGGAAAGCAACTAGGTCATTACAGAGAATGACAACTTGTTTTTCACAATCCTCCTCACAAGATTTCTTCCAGGGACGAAGTTACAGTGAGTCACTCTCAGACTGAAACATGTGCGAACCTGAAAAGGAAGATGACAAAGGTGGAACCAGACGAGAATAAAAACCAATGGCAGTGAATGAGAATGAAAGCAAGACCAGAAGCAAGCAGTTTTAAAGTATTAGGAAAATAGTGAAAAAGAAAGCAAATTGTCTTTTTGGCAGGAAGATTAAGAAGAGCTAAAAGGAATTAGGAGCTTTCATTTGATAGTCCACATATATCCAGTTTAAACCATAGTAACATGCAAAAAAAAAAAAAATTAGATTCAATATACTGTAGACAGCAGCTGAACGGAGATGCAGTATATTAACAGGCAAAGGCAAAACAACCCCCCACAGTTTCTTCATGAAAAGAATATAAAATGTGCTGATTGTACAGGTGAGATACTCATACAGTTCCACATATTCTTTTATATAGGAAAAAAATGGAGAAAGAAATTCAAAAGGTGACTTAACTTGCTATGAAATGCAATGGAGTAATAAACATATGGACTTGCATTGTAAAATCCATGATTCATGTTAACAAAATTCCCAGTGCCAAATGCCTTAACAAACTTCTCTGATTTCTTGCAAGTAGAATGGGAAAAAAAATGTAAATTTATCGAGCAGTTTGAAGAAACCAAAATTATTTGTGACCATTGTGATCAACAATTTGCAACTAAAACAAATTAGTTTTTCTACATATTTAAAACAAAATATACTGACTATTAAAAAGTAATGCTCTCACTTTGAACTTAATCTATGTAAAAACAGCCAGCAAAACCAAAACCTTATAAATTTATCAGTCTTAAAATTAAGTAATATTTATGTTACCTAAGTAAAATTGCTGATCTAACATTCGTACACAAAAAGGAGTCAATGTGGAAGAGGTTCAAAGAAGAGCAGCTAGGCTACATTGTAATACGTAACAGCTTTTAAAATTCATTAATGTATGCTATCTTTTGTTTATACATACCATACAACCTTCACCGCGGTCATTATCAGCGTTATCATCATTAAGATGCGTGCAATTTAATTCATTACATGAGGTGTTCTTCCAGTCATCTAACGTTAGAGAGGAATTTATTTAAATGTTTCATTCACCTGTCTCTCTTTTATGGTGTAATGCCCTCCCAGCAGTTCAATACTACATACCTTTTTCATTTTTCTAGGACACCTACTTTCCTATTTTGTAACATTTTTAGAAAGAGGTTGGCACTTCAAGAGGTCTTTTCAATGCCTCAAGTGCTTCATGACTGCACCCTTTCCGTTATTCAACCAAAATCACATTTCTCCAAGTGTTCTATTGAATTTACCACAAAAGCAGAATTTCAGAATGTGGTATTATATGAGAAAAACAAAACAAAACTAAACAAGGTTGTCAATGTTTGGCTTATACCCATATTATCCCTAAGGACTCAGATTTAAGAAGAAATGAATTTGTTTTCTGTGTGAAGAGTCCCTGTGGGTGAGCAGAAGGAATAATCCAACAGCCTGGCTCACTAAGGCTGGTACAGAGTTATGGAGTTCAGCCTGTAACCACTCTCTCTGCCATCTTAGCTCTGCAGTTTAATTCCAACAAACAGCACACCTTCTCTGGAGTTAAGTCTTGCTTAAAAACTGTCTACAGTAAAAGAGAGAGAAACCACAAAAGTGCAGGAGCTCTGTCAATTGTGATCCTCTCTGCTAAAGGAAAGCAGCTGCAGACACTGTTGAGGGAGCGCCTCATGCACCATAAAAGCCATGGTATGGTAGTGGCTATGTTTCAGAGCAGAATAACAGTGTTTGAGAGGTTTTGTTTTCTGCTCCTCACCCTTGATGAAAGAACAGATCAATAGAAATGCTTTCACTGTGAAAGGAGCATGAGTTGTGTTACAGTCATCTACAGATCAGGACCATCTCCCAGGAGAGTCCTTTGTGAAAAGGCATAACACTAAGAAAGCAAACAAGAAAAATGGATGTTAAAACAGGTAAACTTTCAATAAATATGTGCAAACTCAATGTTGAATAATAGTTGCCTTCTTCTACAGGGAGCCCAGGCACTGTATAAGCACAAGGTATACTAAAGTCAGGAAGGCAACAAGGCCAAGTGGAGGTTGAAACCAATTTTTGATGCTGTACAATGTAATGTTCCATGGTTTCCTTGTGTAAGACTGCAGAGGGGACAGGTTTTGGGAGGACAATGGCTTCTGGGCCTTTGAATAGATTTGGAGTTCTCAAAAGGATTTAGAGATCTCAAAAATCCTGCATTTTCAGGAGATATAAAGAAATGCCAGCTTGGTGTTGAGTTTGGATATCTGGACTATGGACTATCCATGTAATAAACTCAACAAAATTCAAGCACAGATGATGAAGTAGCAGGTCTACATAAATGTTAGTCTGAATTCTGATCAGTTGTTCAGAAGAAAAAAAAAAGAGGAAACCTAAAAAAAACCCCAAAATCTTGTGATTTTTTTTAACTCACTCTTATGATGCATCACTGTTAGTGTGATTTTATTTAAAGAGAATGATAATCAGTTATCACATAACGGAAAAAAATGATTAATACATAAACACTCAGAAAACATTTTCCTATTCACTAAGCGCTGTATTTTTTTTCCTTGGAAACTTTTCTCAGAAACATTAATTAAAATTAACTACTTAATAATTAATTAAATTAACTACTTGCTTCAAAAAGGATTTCAGACTTCTAATGGTTCTGACATCAAATACCTTTGTTTCATGACACAGTTAGTACATTTTGTTTTATTTTTATTATTACAAAACCCCTTCTGTTCTCTCCCCTGTATTCTGCGTACTGGCACCCATTATTACAAAAGAAATCACTTAACTCCACTTACACCTAGAGGAAAGTTTACACATTCATAGGATGTTTTCACAAAATGTTTGGTTAAAAAGTGAAAATGCTGCCATGTTTTTTAAATGGGAATGTAATACTTTTTAAAAGGTGGTTGTTGTGCTAACAGTTTGTTCACTTGAGAATATGACTTCACTTCCTGTAGAGCTGAGTTGCAAAATCTGAGAGGAGAATGCATTGCTTTATTGTCATAAGAAAATACTGTCGCTTCAAGTCCTGGATTAGCAGGGGCTAGATTTCTCTGTCATATCCCACACAGGACAGAAATAAAGAACTTATCCTATACATGATTAACAATTAGAAACGTCTTGCAAACACTCATCTCATTGCCCACACTAATCTTCATGGATGCAATCAAGAAATTGCAGAGTTTTTCTTCCCTTTATATATAATTTCCCGATTGAAAGAAAGCTGCAACTTCATGGTAGTTGAAAACACAGTTTTTAAGAAAGCAGAGGCTATAGGGTTAAATGCTGATCTTTTTATTTCCAGTTCAGTAGAACTATTTATGTAAGGGGACAAGGAAAATTTCTGTCCAAAGCTTTAAAGCAAGACTGATCTTTACAGGATAAAATGAATTGAAAGCTCCATATGTAGTATTTGTCATGTGCAATGAAATCCAAATATCTCATTTGGAACCAGACTCTGTATCATCTTTATACATATGGCCTCAACGCCACAGCTGTACATTGCCAAGCAGTGATTACTTCACCCTCTCTCTTCAATGAATGTGAGAGGCAAGGTCCTCCTGTGATGGTCATTATTTAACTCTTAGTTTAACTACAGCTGGTGTAAATCACACCCCCACAAAATCTGAGGACTTCTTTAGAAAAGTAGCTTACTGTAGTATTCTTGCTGTTTTTATTCAGTGCTGGAAAACATATGGGTTGAACTATTCTTAGCTTTCAATACAAAAAATATGAAAGTTAATGAAAACTTGACACCATCTATTTCAGACTATAAAAGAAAAATGTTGCACTGTAAGAATATAGTATCACCTCTATATTATGTTTAGTCTGGTATCAGCCTCCTGATAGAGGCCAGTAACCGTTGTTTCAAGGTAAGATGAGTGACAATGGAGAGAGAGAATCATAGAATCATAGAATTGTTTGGGTTGGAAAGGACCTTTAAAGGTCATCTAGTCCAACCCCCTTGCAATGAGAAACCTCATTACTTTCTACCTCTAGTGCTTGGATAACAAAAAATTATTCAATTATCATGCGTACATACTTACGGAACTAAATGTTATTAACAAAGATAGCTGTCGACAATTAAAGTTCAAGTGGAAATTGAAGTTCATGTTGATTAGGAACATCAAGTAACAAGCTGAGAATGAGGCAAGTTAATGGACTATAACAAACATCCATGAGAAGATCAAATATTTTTTTTCCAGTTGGTTATCTGACCTACCTTGGATATCTTTGGAATATCTGATCTACCTTAGTTTAGGAGGCAAAAGTTGTGTATTTATTTATATTTCAGAATATAAATCAGAATTCATCCTAGCAAGATCGGGAATAAATCTGTTTTCATTTCTTAATCAACAGAGGAAAAAAAGACTCTTGAAATTATAACACATATAAACTGTGTAATGAAAACAAATTTTTACATGACATTGAAAAATTTATCATCTATAACACTAATGTATTTCTGAGCTCTATGAGTTATACTCTGTCGAATATATTAAAGAAAAGGAACAGATTTTGAATTGTTCTGCTCTGTTTTGCAGGCCGTAAAGTCCACATTCACAAACTATTAGTAATTGCAGCACTCAGTGTTACAGCACCTATGGCAGATGAGGCAGCCAACAACGTTTAGTCAAATTATTGTTTCCTAGATAACTGAGAAGTAGTAGTAGTAGTGGTGGTGAAAATGGGATTGACATAGGTCTCAGCCAATTGGTAGGCAATGCCAGAGAAAAGAATGTTTCTGGAATTCTCTCTCCCATGTTTACAATGTGTTACAGAATGTTAGGTCACCTACAGAAGGTTGGATCACTCATCCTTTTCTTCTGAGAAGTAACCAAAGGAAGACTTGGAAGTGATACTCAATTTTCCATAACTGTCTGAAAACCAGATCACTCTCCAAAGTAAGAGAAGAGCTGTTTTAGGCTTATTCCTCACTTAAAGAGATTCAAGTCCATCCAGCTTCCTTTTCCAAAAAAGTAGTGTAAATACCAAACTAGAGAGCAACCAGGAGGACTCCATTTGTTTTAGGATAGAAGATGCTGGGGTCTATAAAGAAAGGCAACAAAAGTGTACGTCTTAGGACACAGCCAGGAGACAGATACTAGAATCATAAAAATGTTACTATTTGTTTCTCATGTTAGTCATGTATTATAAACTAGAGACATAAAAACAAAGAAAATATAAAAATTTAACCTGAAAGCAGGCATGAGCATCAATGTTTATATTCTTTCAATTCAGTGACCTAACTACTTCATCGTGTACCTTCTTTCAGTGTCCAGAAATGGATTTTAGTATTATTTATTGTTTTACAGAGGATAACAATTGTATTGTAATTTAATTGTCAGGCAGTATTCACCACACCCTTTCTCAACACTGTGGCTTTATTGTGTCACCAATAATAGAAATCCCATTTTTTGTTGTGAAATAGATGGACACCGGTTATCAGATGTATCATAGGCACTTGTATAATTAGAGTCAAAACCTGACTTTCCCTATGAGAAATTTATGACATCTGACAAACACTGCATATTCCTAAAGTTTATCAGAGGATGTTATATGTCAGCAGGGATTGGCTACAGAATTGTTAATCTATTCCCTATCTGTACGTATCCAAATCTTTTGCTGATGATAATCCTTTTCTGGTTTTTGACAGCACGAAGTTGTTCACATGTTGTTGTGCCTAGCTTATTCTGACCCTCCCAGGGTAAAGAGGTGTGAGGCTGGCCAGCCCTTCAGAATTAACAGTTTTCATGTACCTTTAAGTAGTTTGTTTTTGACGAAAATGGGGACAAGATACCTAGTTGAAATAAAAAATACGAAATCTGTTCTACAAAATGAGGACATTAAGAAGAGTTTTTGCACAACAGACTTTCACAGAAGAAGCCAGAAACCTCTTAAAACGTCTTAAACTGTCAAAGGAGCTGTGTGAGAATTGTTGCTACTGAAGAATATAGTTTCTGACTAAATTTTATTGGAAGGTGATTTTTTAGTTTGAAGTTTTCACATGGGACTTTTGAGCTGTTCCAGGAAAAAACAATCAAATCTGTGAGCTCACTCTTAGCAAAGATAAGGTAGAGTGAGAGGTGCTTTGGCCCAGAGACAAAACTTGTTTAAGACTCTTCATCTCCCTGAAAAAACTCACGCTGCCTTCAGCATAGTCTGGCACTTCAGATCCCATGGCTATAAACAAGTCAGAAATGGTCAGCTAAAGAAACACAAAGATGGAAAAACTGGTTTTAGGGATAGGAGAACAAAAACATCAGAGGATTTCATATCATCCCATTTCATATACATAAAAGAAAACATAAGTCATAAAATCAGACATAATGTGAAGCTGCAGACCAATGCAGAAAGTGCGTGGTGCACTAGCAAATATGTAACAGCCCTAGTCAGATCCTGAAGTGAGGGAGAAGAAACTATCAACATCATAATCCTCCCAGCAAAGGACTCCAAATGATGAAAGTATGAAATCAAGAACCAAGGAACTGAGATTTACAGTGGCTCAAGAGACAAAGAGGCACCTTGGATTACTTCATACAAATAGAAGAGCAGTACAAAAGCTGAGGGGAAAATCAACGCTGAAATAGTTTGAAAAATGTCTACATGTTATGATGTTATTATATTCGTACAAAAAAAGTCAGAAGACTGAACTTGTCAGCAGGTTATTTAAGGTTTTTGAGTGATTTCTGGGTGGAAGGACAACAACAAAAGAAGTTAGTGTATGTCTGTAGCTGTAGGCAGTAATCACATTTTCAGACAACTATGCAAAATGACTGCAAGGTAATGATTTTGCCATTGCTACGATGGGGCAGTATCACGGTTTGGGCTAGACGGGCCAGTGAAAACGAATGACAGATGCTGTCCCCCACCTCTCTCTTCAAGGAGAGGAGGGAGAGAGAGAAAGATACTACGAGTTTAGGAAAAAAACCTAAACTACTTTAATGACAATATTAATTAATTAATAAAATAATAATAGAAAATAATGAAATATATACAGCATATACAAAACCATTATCAAGCTCCCAGGATGAAGATCACATCACCACCAGTTTTAGACTGGACTCAGCTGTGGATGGGAACTAGATTCTCGGCCTGGATTCAGGAATGCATGGATTGGGATCAAAGGCAAATGAACAGACAGAGTTCTCCTTGGATGCCAGTCATTGAAGAAAGAGGGCTGACCCTTTGATCCCTCAGCTTTTATACTGAGCGTGAGGCAGATGGGATGGAATACCCTGTTGGTCAGTTCTGGGTCACCTGTCCTGTCCGCTCCTCCTAGCAGGTGGGACCCCTCTAGGCTTTTCTGCTTCCGACCCTCCAAGTAACAAAGTGAGCTGGCCTTGAGTGTTAGAGCAGTAAGTATAAGCAAGAGCCTCTCTGCATACCATGCCTTGGCATAAATTACAACTAATCAGGTCTTATCACTCATGAACCATTTCTGCACAGTATGCTGTTAATTTTAGAAAGTTCAGTTAGTTAAAAGAGGCTGAGCTGCAAAATAAAATTACTGAACAAAAAATGGGTTCTGTTTTACCTCAAACCAGGTCAGGCAGGAACACAGCAAACTCTTCCTCCTGTCATTTATATTCGTCATTGCCTTGTCCCTCCTCCACATAAAAGCGATAAAGTTCTCTTTCAAAAGACTTTCTTATTTCTATTTGCTGTTACACCTACATTCATTACCTTTTCCTTAATCTCTTTATTTTCTAATGGGATCACACTTGAGCTTCTTTTTTATTTAAGGAGGGCAGTAATTTTATTAGTTTCTTGTTTGTTTGCTATTCATCATCTCAAAGGGAGTGTTGCTTAACATATGTAATGACTATAATTCTGAAAGCGACTGTCCCAAAGCTATTGATCTAGTACAATCATCATCACTGTATTAAAACTGGCTGCCTTGGGGAATAAGTGTGGTCCAAAGCAGTTTAAAAAACTGCTCTACTTCTTGTTGACTTTTGTCAGTAGAGCAAAAGAGTCTAGTCCAGACATGGAAAAAGAGGAAATGGAACTTCTTATGCATTTTGCTTTCCTTGGGTTTCTACAAATTCTCATTGAAAAGAAGTGTCTCAGCCATCGTCGTTGTAGAACACAAGCACTTTATAGTATGTCTCTCAAAAGAAATCTGTTAACCCATCCCTGTCATACTGGTCTGGAATTGCTATGACTATTTTTTCAAGGGAGCTTGCTAAGAATTGAGTAGGTGCGGAATTATTTCCCCAAGATCAACTGTGGATCTTCAAAAACTCTAATTATTGTCAGCCTTGGACTCTCTCTTGGTTTTTGATAGCAAAGTTCTTTAACTATCTGAGATTGTGCTCAGGGATTTGGTACCAAGATTATGCCCAGTTCTTATAAGGTTCTGAAAACCAAGTATTATCTTCCTTTGCCTCTTGAGGTTAAACCAAATAAGATTTCTTGGGAAGCGCTTCACCAATAATCATAAAAATAGGTAAGTCTCTTGACAAAAGGGCTGGTATTTTTTTTTAAAGCACCATTAGCAATAACATTTTATTAGTATTCAACTAGTTACAGAACTCGAACTAGAATACAGAGATCTCAGACTGATTTTCTCATTCTTTGAGGAGGCTAAAATGAAGAGTGTCTGAAACTCCGGAGACAGGAGCATATGAAGTAATATATGCATGTTCTTCATAAAACTATCCCTCTCTACAAAACACCATTTAAAATTCATTCGGTAAGAAAGACCCAGAAATGTTGATTATCCAAGTAGTTAAAATAATGTTAGTTATTTCCAGTTTGCCTTATATTTTCAGTCCTAAGTACCAAATGTTCAGTTTCAAAACATATGTTGATTTTAACTGTCATTAAGCTGTAGTCTTCAGTGACTAAGTCTGCTCTGAATAAGAGAGAATATACACATATGGTTTCCCTGGAAGAGAGCACACAAGGAATTATCACTTTGAGAAAATGTTTGTATGCTGGTTTTCCTCTGTTTCAGGAAAAAATAATTTCCATTAGTCTGACTTTTAATTTATTACTACTTTTCCCAAACCCTTTTCTTGCTCACACCAGTCTTATGTTTGAATGCTTTCCTATATAGCAGGAAAAATAATATATTTCAGGCGATTGCTCTCTCATCACATTCTGTAAGGCATTAGAAATGCACAGAGCACAGGGAGAAATATCAATATATTGACAAAGGGGAGGCAGTTTTATTACATTTTTTTTAATATACAGGAATAACTTTTTGTATTTTGCAGATATAGGCCTTGGAATATAAAACCAAACATCTAAAAAGCTCAGTCAAAATATCTCTTTCTGGATGAAGGGAAGAAGGTAGAATATTTTAATAAACTGCATAGATAGGAGCTCTGGATTTATTTTCTGTGGAAACTGAAATTTTAAATACACTTTTAGAAAAGCTAATCTGCGAGAGCATTGTACCAAATATGTCCAGGAAACAAAGAGGATCTTCTATCAAAAAAATCACCATAATTGCAGGAGACAAGTGAAGACAGGCAAAAAAGTATCTCAGACATGAAGAAGTAGCTTCTTGCAATGTAAAGAATGGTTTCAAGTTATCAGCTGTAGAAAATTCAACAGAGATTTCTGGCTGGCTCAGGAAATGAAATTTCCTATCACTGATAATAAAGGCATATGAAGGTTTGCTTGTGAGAAGAGAAAGGAACTGTTTAAGGATTCTGTTTTTATTATCATAGATTAAGCTATAAATTAAGATACTATTTTGAATATTAAAAAGCATGAATAATAAGTATGGTAATGAATTAAATAAACCATTTCAAATGGCATCATCTATTAAAATTTGTACACTTTTGTCCATCTTTTGTTACTGCGGGTCAAATTCTACTTAATCTTTATTCACAGACACTCCTCTCCATGATTATGAGTTTTGCTCATCTGTATTGGCACGACCAAACTTCATGTACAGCATTCAGCTCTCCGTCCTCTATTAAAAACCTGCTAACAGTGCTGCTTGCACAGAACGACCGATACCAGCGGCCACGTTCTGAATGCAGTTTCTGTATCTGATATACAAAACTTCACATTTGCCTCAGTTCAGGACCTACAACGCAAAAGAACTCTGATGTGCTTCAGGATGCTTCCTTTCGTCCTGGTCCTCAGGATAGCAAGCATCCTGTCTAGCCGGGGTTTTTCTGGTGCATATCAGAACAGTTTCCTATGTTCAACGTAATCATGTGCCAGACTGAGGCGATGTCTGAGCGCACCGTCCATGTATGTGCAAATCCAAAAGGAATGTTTCTTTAAAGGGTGCAGAAGCAGGGAATGCTTAAGAAGTATCACCCATTGGAGAAGCAACCTGGCAATTTCAACTCATGGTTGAATGGTTCAACGCGCTTCTCTTCTAGGACTGGCTAGGAGTGATCTTTTGCTATCATCTCTCGACTTTGCATTACTATTCTATGTTAAAAATATTCACTTAGCGTTATTCAAAGGTCTGGTTTCTATTAAGGCAATCAAGAGTTGATCAAAACCTTGCACAAAACCTTTCCAATAGCAAACAGTCAGTGTTTTGTCCTGAAACTTAGCTGTTTTCCCAGGAATGTGTCCTTGATAAGGCTTCCAAGGGCATTTTCAAATCGCAGTGAACACAGGAGAACAAAAATGACAGACTTCTAGAGCTGTCCATAGGCTCACATTTAAGGGTCTTTGTCGCCCAAGGGGTTGTGGGACCAGCCCTAATCCCTGCTCCCATGGGGAAAGGGGCATAATCAGCACTCATGTGCCTTACATGTCAGCAACTTCTTGTCATAATCCTAAACTGCGTAGTTAGGTTTTTCACATTAAACTTTATAGAGTCTTTTTTTCTCTCTGAATCAAATTTCAGCATCCTATGGAGATGCATTATTAAATGTCTAGCCAGAGCTTTTTAAGATCTTGAGGACAGTTGCTGTTTTGATTTCATACACAGCTCTTTGGAGCCAATTGGGAAGAACATTTATGTGTAGTCAAGGAAAGGCAAGCATTCTAGCAATTCTGATTTGTATTAATACATTTTGTTAGAGGTCTTTTTTCTTTCATCTGTAAAAAAGAACCAGGTATCTACAGCCAGTTCCTATTGGAAGAAGTGTTAAAGTGCCCATTTCTACCAGTGCAGATTGTTTTTAAATCAGGTAATTATGATATGAGGAAATATCTATGTTTTCTGTATCTGGTACTTGTCCTTTCAGAGGCCTTTTTCTAATTACCCGTGCTATACAATACATATACAGAAGCCATTCTCTGCAAAAAAGCTGATTGCTTACCTGGTGTAGTCTGGAAATCTAAATCTGGATAAGAAATCTAGAAACCTATTCTAGAAACCAGGGGCAGATCCTGAACTAGCATAAACTGGTCTCACACCACTGAGACGAGTAACCTGCAGAGCCTGGTCAAGACTAACCTACCAGTTCTAACAAAACAAGTGGTTTTAACAATAAGTATATGAAAGCTTAATTTTTCAATTTTCTAGCACTTTTTAACAATGCTTCCTTGATATAAAGCTGATAGGTCTGGTCAGACCTGTCTAGACTGCAATCTATCCCAAAACTTCAGTGTCCCACCTGCATGCTCAGAGCACACGTACTGTGATGGGTATGATTAGACAGTTGCTGTGGCTGCGTAGCACATCCCTCCTAATAAATCCACCACTCTGTATCGCCTCTGGAGAAACTCCGCTGTGCAGGACACCGCTGGAAAAGTAGTTAGCCTGGTTTGTTTGTTTGCTTGTTTGTTTTCTGGAGATTAAAGGAGAGATTGTGTATTGAACCAGGAAAACAAAAGAAAAGGCTGGATTTTCTTACATTCCTAACAATCCTTGACTGCTAGACCCTTCCACAGCCAATAAACTGGTTTAACCCCTCCACAGAGCCTCCTGTTTCCAATTGATCTTTCTGGGACTTGCCTATGAAGCAAGGACCCTAGTCAATCTTTAGGCATGGATTAGTACCCCCTCTTGCATTGCATTTTATTTTCCAACTTTGTGGTTTACCTTGTCTCTAATAGCGACAAAGGTGTTGTTCTTTACATCATATAAGGATTACTGTGAGATTTCATTGGGTGCCTTCCCTGAAGCTGACAGGTTTTTGCCTGTAGGGAAATAATTGAACAAATGTAGTAACCACATAAGGAATACTCTGTGTTAGGATAATGCCACCGTACAGAAAAAGCATAAGTCACCAAATAATATGCTTTAGAAAGGATTTTTTTCTAGACAACAGAGCTTGTATCAAGATTTAATTAAAAGCGTATTATTCCATTTCCACTTCATTACATTATTATCTGTTCGTCTCACTGAAGGATCTCTAGAGACCAGATTAGTCCGAGATTTTCACAGTATCAGAACATCTTAAATCAAGAAGTAAATTCAAATCTAAACATATTAGTTGGTGAGTGGAACTGGATAGAAGTGTAAAAGCAACTGTTAGTTGCTTTTAATGACAAGATCTAACCCTGGGGTCACTCTGGCAGGTGAGTCCAGTGAGTCCAATGTTGTGATGGGTAGTTATGGATTACCAAGCAAAGGAGAGCTGATTAATGAAAGAATAGCACATGCCAGTGGGATTTAGATTCCTGCAATGGATAAACTGTCAACTAAAGGAGACTTCAGTTACATGTAGGGTGGAAGATACTACAGCTACATTCCATAGAAGAAAACAGGCACCGGCTCTTTGCATCGCTATACAGGAAAGCCTACCAGTGTAACCTAGGGTACAGGTTTGGGGCCGGGGTGGGGGCCAGGCAAGAATATGACATGTGAACCTTACCTGGCCCTGGTAACCATATGAAAACTTCATTATTGGTTTTAATCTGAAAGATTTATTTTTTTTAAAAATGTAGTTTTCTTAAGTAGCTTTTTCTTTGAGAGACTTACACCTCTGTACCAAGACATGGGGGAGGAGGGGAGGAGTTACTTCCTTATTATCATACTTTTCTCCAGCAGGCATTAAGAAGAGACTGAGCAAAGTAGCTATTATTTATCATCGCTTGAGGTTTTTCTAGATGTGCATACTGGAGCGGAGTTCCAGTTGATATGCTAATGCGAAAGGTGTTTGGACTCCACCTAAGGCCAGTATCACAGCAAGATGTACACTGCCTCATTAACATTGTTTATGTAATGACCTGACAATTCATTTATACTTTACAAGTGCATTACCATTGCTAAACTGTATTTTTCTCTTCTGTAGTTTGTTCCAGACATAAATGTTAGCTATTAGTTATTTTCAAAGGTATAGGAACTGTTGAAGAATTGCTTATTCAACTATATATGAAAAATTAGCATATTCTGCATTATGCCAGGTAAGTTTATACTTAAAGTAAAACCATTTACCAAGTTACTAAGGTTTTTTTGCTATGTCCTTTCCTGCCCCCTTCTATTACACATCACTTATTTTTCTAGTCTCCTAAGATACTAGCTAAAAATAACCTGGCAATGGATCATACTCCAAAGATTTTCATTCCTGGGTTTGATGCCGATAAGATTTGGGTAGGAAAATCACTGAGAAGGAGAAGATTGCGAACAATGCTTGAAAGTTCTATCCAGTCCTTGTCCAGTCCTCATCCTTTGTGCTTTAGAAGTCTTTAACTCGGCATCTGTCGTATCCATCAAACTGGAGTTTATCACACACATTGATCATCACTGCTGCACTGAACTTAGCCAAGGGTAGACTTTAACAACAAAAGAGTTAAAAGTGATATTAGTCTTGTGTTACCTGACCTAAAAAGCAGAGGCATTGGACCTCCAGGGAATAGAAGAGACAAGTAAGATAAGTGCATGGTGTTATGAAGGGAAAAGTCAAATAATGAATTAATCCTTGCATTTTTTTTCTGGAAGTTGCTGATGACGTGTTCAGGATAGTCAAAGAGCCTTTTTATTCATCCTGTTTCAAGACATGGACATTAGTTTAGCCTGTCTGTACTTTCAGAACTAAGAAGCTCCTTAAAACAGAGGGTCTAAACGAAGCTCCCTCAGTGCTGTGTGCTGTGACACAGCACCTTTACTAAGCCTGGCTGTGACAAATGGTGAGGCTCTGAACTTTAAAGGACAACGGACAGGTTTGAATTATTATGCTTTACCCAGCTAAAAATAGGGAGAATAGCCATTCTCATCCATAAGAATCTGCCACTTCATATAACTAAGTTCTGGCAGACTACATACAGCAGGTGTATTTTAATTAAATTTCTCCTCTGTTACATCAGGAACAGTACGCAGTCTCTGCGGCTCTTCTCCACCTTGCCCTCCCATCCCTCCCCACAGTCTCTCTAAGTAGCTGAGATACTCTCTGGGAAAAGGTTAGACAATACCTATAAGTACAGACTAGAATTTATGAGATCTCTAAATAAATGTAAGCCATGGGGAAATATGCCTTTTGATGAACAAAGATGTATTTAAACAATTAGTTCATGGAAAGAAGATGACTTTTGGTCCTACTCTATAGATTTCATTTGGCAGGACTTTCTGAAATCTAACTATGAAAAAAAATATCTTGGAACTAGTATAGAATTTGAGCATATTAGTTAATCTTTTTCACAGACAATTTAAACACTTGTAAAGTATATTTTTACTAGCTGATTTATTCGCTAACATCTACTGGTGTTTGCAAGCTTATCAAAAAGTAATCTTATATATACTTTGCCTTGCTTGTTTCTAGGGGTCTATGTTGAAAAGCGACATTAATGTAAACATGGAAGTTAAGTTTTAAAATGTAAGCTAGGACTTAAACTAAGTTTAAAAGTGAATGTATTATATAGCATAAATGGAAAAAAGAAGTAGGCACTAGGATAGCATGACAAAATAAACAAACTTGAACACACACAGAAACACAATCATAGTTTTTGCCATATGCCCTAAATGAATAGCTACATTATTAATTTTGACTCATTATGCCAACATTTCCTTTCCTTTTTTTAAATTTCATTTCCTTTTATTTCTTCACTGATCTAATCCCTTCAAATTTAACTTAATGTCCCTACTTTTTAGGGAAAAATAAATAAATAAAATATCCAAAACCCCTCAAATGAAATTGGAACAAGAAAGCTGGGTATTGCACAGAAATTCTGTATTTGTATATGACCTGTAGTTTTATGGTAATTATAGTGATGAGGAATCAGGATGTGTGTTTAAAATCTTTTTTCTCTGTAATCCATTAACTAATATGTGATCTGCTTTTCTTTGGTTTCTTGTTTTGGGAGGGTGGGAGTAAAATAAGCCCAGGAAAAGATGTTGGAAAAGCTTGTCTCATAACCAGAATAATTTAATTTCAAGCATATTTTAAAGTTTATTTTCTTTTCCATCAAATGGAAGTTCAGTTTATTCACATGACAGTTTAACAGGATGAACCATTCCTGAAATTAAATATTTTGTAAGTGAATAATAATAAATGACCACAAGTGAAAGTGAATTAAAAACAGTAAAAATATATTTTAAGCCCAAAGTGCATTCCAATGATAACCATTTCATTTACACCCTGAATTAGTGCAAGTTTATTTTGAACTGTTCTAGAGAGAAAAAAAAATAAAATTGTTTCATATTATAGTGTCCCATATGATCCAGACTGTTCACTGCAGTTTTGAAAATGAGTATTTTGGCATTCCTAAAACTGCAATGTTTCATTCTGATTTGTTGGAATGGCCTGAAGCGCTGTGATGTGAATCACTTAAGAAATAAAATTTCGTTTTCCTGTGGTGCACCTAATGTGCAATAGGTTCTGTAGAGCCAGACCACCCGCACCCCTCCTTACTCTGTGAGATAATATGCTCATCAAACTTTGCACTATAAGTGACATTATGGAAGATAAAGCACTGCAGGGATGCTGCCCTTTATGAAGGATGAGACTAGAGGGGTTACGTGCCTCATAAGGAAATCCATGTACCATAAGAAAATGCAGCCTGTTGTTTGAAGTCCTTGTACTAAATTAAAATTCTCTGCTTTGGCTCAAATAAAAATTAAAATGAAGTATATGCTAATTTTTGAAAGGACAATATATTTTTTGGCATTATAAAAAGCTTCTCACAGAAATCAGTTTTCCAGAAGCTACATTTTCTGTTGGGAAATTCCAATGGAAAACTCATATCCAGCTCTCGTTATAAATAAACTTCTTAAAACCACTCAGAATCTGTTCTGACTGATGCTATACGTGGCTATAAGAAATGTACTGGACTGGTTTTTTTTAACCCATTCTATTCCCTAAAGCCAAGTAGAACAGCAACGTGCCCTGCACCATGAAGCCCTGAGCAGCCTGCAAGGTGCCTGGAGATGCTGGGGATGGCGTGTCCTGCCTGGAGGGGACAGCCCCGGTGGGGTCACACCACACAGGGCACCCACGCCACGGGGCTGCATGGCGATTCGCCTCCCGGCACCATCTCACACTCATAAACTCTATCAGCACTGTCAATACTTGTTAGAGGCAGCAGGGCTGCCCTGAGCCATTACCCCTGAAAGTCGGAGCGTCTGCCTTTGTACTGGGAAATTAGTTGTTTTTCCAGGGGGAAAAAAAAAATCTCTTTGTGGTTTGTTGGTTTTGCTAAGCACTCTATCCACCTGAGAAAAAACACATCCGTGCTGACAAATTGACACTGCTGACCAAATCTTCCTTCTGCATCAACAGGAGGTTTGGGACTGAGGCGTTTTCTTGACAAAACTGAGCAACTATGATAGGTTTCTCTCAGTACTTCTGGACTTGCAGAGATGAAATAGAAAAGGCCTGTGCCATACTGATGCAGCCAATTAAAGGAGGGAGAAGATGAAAGGTGGAAGAAAGAAAAGTTGAAAGAACAGGCTGAAGCTTCAACCTTTTTTCCTCAGAGCCCACAGATGCAGAAGATTTCTCTGGCAATGAGCATGCGTATTCCTGATGTCGAGGTCTAGAAAACAAAACAAAGCCAAAAAGAAAGATAATTGACTTCCCTCACGCGTTGAGTCAATGTGAGACTCCATATGAGCATTCTCCCATGGAATAAGCAGGTTGGTTTGCTCTTGGTTTTGGGGAGGAGGGAGAGGGAAGGTGCATTTCCTACAGCACCTCAGAAGAAGTCAGCTTGGGGCACCCACGCTGCGGGGACCGCCACCGGGACTGCCAGCCAGGTACAGCTCCCAGCGCCCTTGACCTGCTGCACCCTCAGGGGGGCTGAACGGGAAGCAAAAAACCACACTGAAAAAGGTGTAATATAGACTGTTGTGATTTGTCATTGCCCAAACACCACTTCATATATTCTAGGTTCTATGTATATGTCTTTTTAGGGGGAACTATCTTATACTGTGCAGGTGACACTTTAGATTTACTCTTTACTGCTTCATTACTCAATTCAGGTTGCTTTTATGTTTTCTTTTCTCCTTTCCAGCCCCTACAGATTTAGAGCTTTATGCCAGCTCCCTCACATCATTGCCACTGTTGCCTTTGACTTCTGCCTGATAACTTAGCTACTTTAACAAGATACTTAATATTCTTTCTACTTCAAGATAATTGGATTTGAGTTAATTGTATACTAAAAAGAGTGTATTTCTGTCAATCAATCTCCATATCTGCTTAAATGCCGTTTTAACATTTTAATAAACCTGTCTGCATGAAAGAGTGTCTTTTAAAATTACTTTTATGTTTCTGTCTCATTCTACTATAAACTGTTTGGTTGCCACCTCCATTCATTCTGGACATCCCCGACTTTGGTTGGATTAACCCAAATGACATTTTATAGTCACTTGCACGATGGCTGAACAGAAGTGCTGTGGGGCTGGGGTAGTTACAGTAAAACGTATTCATGTTAATTGCTTGGTACTAATGTATAATAAAATATTTGTACAGCAGCTATCAGTCTATTTTGTACTGCCATCAGTGTTTAGTGGTTTCATATTAATAGATTCATCTGTAATAGACTTCTAGTTGACCTGAGGAAAAAAAATATCTCTAACTTGCTATTTTACACTCTTCTATCAGTCTATTCAAATATTTGCATTACAGCATCACTGTGTATCTAAACGATCATCTGGTGCTTACCTTCCACACACTTGAAAGCTGTGCATCAAGACAGAATAATAGTCGTTCTTAAGCCTAGCTTGAGAAAAGCATGTCTAATCAATGATACTGATGTACACCACTAAAATATTCTGAGGCATACTGAAGCATGTTGTAGTGTAATCTTCAAACGCAGCACAATCACAGAAGATTCGTAACCCTGTGACTAAGCCAGTTTCTGCCCTTTAGATATAAGGAATATCTTGTCGGTATTCACTTCCTTAATACAAAAATAAATCTGGGAATATGTACACTGTTCATCTTACACTATTTAAAGTAATATATGCATATTTTAAATATACTTCACAGTTCTTGTTCCTGGCCTCCCGACTCCTTTATTCTGTTCCTGTCCTTCATTCCTTCATCTGCATCCTATTCTGCTGACAGAACTGATAATTTAGTGTAGGAAATAAACTTAAAGATAAAATATTTTTGTGATGATAAAACATATTTGATTTCGGAGTATATTTTAAAATTCAAAAAGTAAAGCCTTTCTTCCAAAGACTTGCTGCTTTCTCCCCTTTTCTTTGATGCTGTGTTGTCTGTAATTTATGAACCAGACATTTGAGAGCTTTGAAAGCTTAAAAGCCTGAATATATAAACACTTTTTTATGGATATGGATAATCCTAAAAATTTAGAGCATAAAAAGCAGGGTTAAAAATTATTAGATTAATTTAAATTGAACAATTGATCTTGTTCTCCATCACAGTAGTTACTGTTTATTTTCTCAAGAAAAATACTTGCAGCTTTAGAGAATTATGTTCCCTAGAATCTCAGAAGTAAGACTTATTGCAAAACTTAAAATAAAGCGTTTGCACACATGTTTTATGATGTGGTGCTAATTAGACACTCATGGGAAATTCTTGCCTAATTCAGAGCACTGAGTGAACCATGTGTTTCCAGAGGGATCTGTGTCCTTAATTTGGCTTTGCTGCATGAGCACGTGCTTTAGATTGAAACATCACTTGTAGATTATGTCACCATCTACTACGTTGAACAGTTTCCTGCTTTGAGATTAGTATCATGTATTAAAGGTATTGTGAATCAGAGTAATGTTATTAAATCTGGCCTTAAATTTTGATGGTATACATATCAACTGGAGCAGCATTACAAAATGGGGAAACAGAGTACAGCTAACATGTATATACCACATATATAAAGCAACTTGACCTCCCTTTCCCATGTTTAGTGAGGACTGTATTAGTAGGAACTATTTAGGGGAACGCTGTGGAGATAGCTGTGCTTATGAGAGTTCTTCTCTAGAAATACTGGCAAACAGACGGTTCTGCACACTACTCTTCAGAGACAGCATGAATCAGGGAGTCACTGTAATTAAAGAAGATACATCAGAAAAATCAGTATCTTCTTGACCTAATAAGACTGCTTAAACAGTTTCCTAGAACTGACGAACTGTTTCCCAAAAAATAATAGGAAAGATTTTAGTGAAGGGCAGTGTATGGCCACAGATCTCAATCTTATCCAGAGTATTGATTCACATCACCTGTCACATAAAACCTATCATTCTTCATTTATTACGTATATACACATATTTCTGTAAATGTATTGCAACAGAACTGATGAAGCCTGGAGTTGTGGAGACTTGGGATTTCCTGCTTTTTAATAAGGATGTCATCATACCTAGCCTTCCCCTTTGCAGTCTTTTCTTCTCACAAAGCTGGCAGAAACCGCGCAACTCTGTGGCCTTTACTTTTCTGTCATATCTGGCTGAAACGTATCGACATGTACAGAAGTTATGAGAGCAGAACGGCAAAGTTACACCATGCTTATTTGCTGCTGAGGAGCTAGATGCTAACTGACTGGAACAGAAACTACTGCGGAGAGTTTTACAACTAAAGAGGATCCCTGCTGGTTTTTAAGTCAGACCTCATTAGAACAATGCTTTTGTGAACATTTCTGTTTATGAAAAAGAAATAGCATGATAACAAAAATGCACTTGTGAGAAGAGAAAACAATCCCAAATATATTAGAAATACTCTATTACATATAACAATAGTTGTATTTTCAAACATATTCACTTTCTTTTCAGTCTTCAACTTTTCAGCTCCTTCAAAGGGTTTCTCAGACAACTTAATGAGGTAGCAAACAGAGTTCAAACTGCAAAAAGTAAGTTTGCCTTCTAATTAATTTCTTTCAGTATATGACCATTTGATTTTATCACATCTTGGCTTTTATTTTTATTTAAAACGATGTTCCCTTGTTATTTTCCTCCTTTCACATACACTTTTGGTTTTGTAAATAAACTTGGCTTACTCATCCTATAATAAGTGTTCACAAACAAGTCCAGCCGATTCATCTTATTTTAATTCAGAGTCCCAACCTATATCTGTCTTACTGCCTCGTATTCCATCATATCTCTGAAGTTCATCCTTTCCCTCTTTCTTTTATTCCTTATTCAGTGTTTGTGTCAAGTTTAGTGACACTAAAGCTTGATATGATCCCCTTTCTGCTACTCTTTCCACCTTTATTCAGCTTTCCCAACCAAACTCATCCAAAATACTCTCTGTGGCCTTCCTATGGAGAATGATGGTCTAGGGTTTCTCCCATTTAAGCCACAAACTCTGCTCTGTCCATCTGTTCTGTCCCCATTGTCCCCCCTTTTAGTGTCACTGTCTGATAGAAAATGTGTTGCATATGTGGACAGCACGGGGACTGCAGTTATGGTAAGCTACATCAGATCAGACAAAACAAGCCCTCCAACCAATTGTGTTCTTTTGTCCTATCCCCTAACTCCATATTTAAAGCATTTTTAAGGGCACTGTGATCTACAGAAAGCATTTCCCCCCTCCTATTTTAAACGAAACTGAAAGACATCTCTTTTAGGTTTATGTTCAGAATTAATGGCTAACTCACAATTGACAGGTAGATGATGATCAGAGAATAAAATGTGTTTTTAATGTAAATGAGGCATGTTCATTTGTGATGAGGGGTATCTGATTGCAGAATAACTGAGTATAAGAATCTGTGTAGAGTTCTCACTGGAGTCTATACATGATACGTGTTGGTAAGCTGCAAATAGGAGATATGTCTAGCCCTGTATCATTAGAGGCTAAATGTAATCCCATGCTCAAAGTTCAATACAAATATATTTTGATTCTTAACAGCACTTGAGAGCCTCACCGATCAATTTAACTCTGGTGCCAAACAAAACTGCAGTCTGTCTTTGAATCTGCAGAATCCACACGCTTCCACAGAGCCAGAATATTTTAGGAAAGCGTGTGATGATTAGCTCATGACCCGGAGCATTCTGACAATTTTATGTAAAGCAAGTATGTAGGTCAGATATAACATTAACATGAAAATCACTATTTCATATGTCTATTATTCATAATGTCTAGAGTGGTCTCTCACTTCATCCATGCTAAGTTAAGTAACCTTTCCTCCATGAACGGCTAAATTCACCTTCAGGCAGAAACCAACCATAAAAGAAGTCAAAACCAAAAGGTTAGAGAAAGTTATGAACAGCTATTTACTATTCCAACATGAGTTGATCATTTTAAAAGTCTAGAAACACTGATTCAGAGTAGCTATAAACTCGGTAGTCTCAAAATTATGTCAAATTTTAATTTCCAACTGATTAACCAATTTAATATACCTTCTTTTGTAGTGCAAACAGATCTCTAGATTCTCCAGCTTTGGTCTGTTGCACTGTCCTTGCTCACATTGCCTTGGGCTGAACTCTGAGCTTCAGCACTGACTGAAGCTTATGTTCCTCCTGTTAGGCTCTCCCGTATGCCTTCTTATTTTCCTGCATAATTCCTTCTCATTTCTATTTTCCTTCTCTGTCTTCTGTATAACTAGGCTGACATGACGTTATCATAGCCTTATGTCAGCTTTATTTGGGAAACAACCTCTCCTATAATGCTGCAGTGAGCTTGTGACAGAGAGAAGTGAGCTGCCCGCTTTCTGCCATTTGTCTTTTTTTGTCATTAAAAAACCACAGGTTCAGATTCAAAAGAAACAAGCAACAAAACCCTAAGAGCTTCCACTCACCTTTGCTATTTTTTTTTTCTCTTTGTACTCAGGAAGAATTAGTTTTATAATCTTTAGTATAACTAAATGACTACCAAGCTTAACATTTTCCTCATAAAAACTTTTTACAGCCTACAGGAAAGGGAGTTAGGGATATTGTTAAAGTAGAGACTTAATGAGTATATTCCAGACATTTTGATTATTTTTCTCCTCCTTGTAAGTACCATTCTAAAGCTGCAGAGGCATACCTAAAATGTACCATTTTAAAACTGCAGAGGCATACCTATGCATCTGACATCATAGGAAAGAATAGCTACTTACCTGCTTCTCTAATTTCAATTAATACTAATTCCTAATAATTTCAGTAGGTCAATGTTTGAAGAACAGGGTTGCAGTTGTAAACATTAGGTAAAACAGAATTCTCCAAAACATGGACACTTGGTTTGGTACGGGGTGTTTTTGTAAAATAATGTTACAACGTTTATTTTATTTTTATTTCATTTTCATTTAGCTCTAGCGTATCTTAAGCAAAATGTTCAACTACTCAGCAGTTGTGAATGAATATGCATAATTATAGCTGCATAAAGTCTTTCTTTTATTTGGAAAATATGCAGTGAAAATGTGCAAAAAACCATTCCTTCTTAGGAACTTTGCATACAGGCCAGACAGTTAAGTGAAGCCTGGTCTCTTCTGCCAGGAAAATCTACATCTGTGATTTAACTTTTTAGGCTGTTACGTGACACCCTTCAAGCCACCCCTGTGTTTAACATTTTCTAATATTGAGTCAAAATGTTAACGTACATTTCCTATTATATAGATGTATTAATCTTATATTTCACCTATTTTGTTGGATGTACACAGTTTATCTGGAATTATATGTGGTTAAGAAACAGCTGCTTCAAAACTTTGAAAGTCTTGTGTAAGTAGTCTAATCATGTTTATTCTACTTCTGATATAATCTGTGTGGATATCCTTTATATGTGGTCATGAGACATTAACTTTTCTTGTAATATTAGAAAAATGAAATGTTAATAAAACAAAGTATTTTACTCTCCAAGCCAAAAAAAATTAACATAATATATTTAAGTCTATTCAAAAAGGGAAAATAATTCATTAAGTTAATTTATTCAATGTGCTATTTACATTTTATCAGACGCTGGGCTATTTATTCCCCTTCTCCCCATGCTGAATTTGAAGTCAGTTCTGTGAGTTTTTTAAACAGCTGTTGACTAAAGCTGCCATACACCCCATATGTTGAGTTTGTCGACTGAGGTACAACTAAGTTTCTTGGAGTGATTAACTTCTGCACTGCAGCAGAGCTTATTAAAAGGGCAGTTTCCAATTTGCCTTATTTGAGGGAACTTCAGTTCTCATTGTTACTCAGTTCTACGCGTTTATTGTGCTCTTAAGAGGCCTTAGCTCTTTAGGTACCAGGGACTCCAGAGCTTTCCATATAAAATACACTACAGCAACACTGCTTAGAAAGAAATTCTCGTCAAGCTGTCATCATCTGGCAATTACACCAATGTTTTGATTACTTGTTATGTGGTACTTTCTCTTCAGCAAAATTCTCATGAGATGAACCAGGCCACAGGCCAGGCATCCTCCATCCAAGTGAGCAACGTTGTGCAGGCTGCCTGTCCAAAGCATCCAGATTTGCTAATTCAGCACTGATTCCAGATGAACTTTAAATCTGATTTAATTTATATGCAACTACACCATGAAATTGATGGTCTTTAAGGATAATTGTTTAAGATGGCTGGGGAGTATTTGTGCTGTAGGAAAGTTAGCTTTGCCTCTCTGACAGTTAGCTGGATGTTTGGTCCAACATCCATTGATGTCAGTTCAAAGGCTCCTATTGACTTCCACGGTCTTTGGATGAGGTTCTAGATGTCTAATTGGCCATCTGTGGACATATTCACTATGACTGTGCACGTATTGGACCCGGCCACTGCATATGCAGTTTCCAAAAACCGTTTGTAGTAACTCACTTTAAAATGCTATATTCAATAACTATTTTAG
The DNA here is from genome assembly GCA_017639485.1 of Pluvialis apricaria. NCBI lineage: Eukaryota > Metazoa > Chordata > Aves > Charadriiformes > Charadriidae > Pluvialis > Pluvialis apricaria. The sequence goes on from CM030010.1 coordinate 8,071,876, forward strand.
AATAATCTACTGAAAATATGTCATTAAAAATTCAGTGAACTCCATACCTAAGTATCAATGTATGGCAATATCTGCACTTAAATATACAGACAGCACTAAATTTGTTTTTAGAGATGTTTTAACCCTGGATATACAGATTATCTTAAAAATGCTATGACTGTTTTTTCTTCTCAGAAGAAATTATGTATATCTTAAAAACTGTGTTGAAAGGCTTTAAAAAAATGACTCACTTTGCCACTATAAATGATGGATTTTTATCGTGCCTGCCAGTTTTCTACAAAAGTTACCAAAAAAACCCTTGAAAATACATGTACAATCCCTATTTGAAAAGATGTCAAAATTAATGAAAATTAAGAGAATAGTTAATTACAAAATCATAAATAGAAATGGTTTATAGAACTGCTACTGCCAGGAATTTACTGAGAAATGTTCCTGTAGCTAAAGAGATAGTAGGACCAAGTCTTTATGATCTAGTAGGTCACAAAACAAGCACATATGCTGGATTTATCTTTGAAGTTTAGTCAAAAACGGAGCTTGCAGAAGGCAAACAAATTCTAATGTATCATTATGAAAGAAAAGTAACTAGCACAGGAGAGGGCTAGTGTTAATATAATTACATATAGCTTTTGCCGTGTTATGATTTTCTCCCCTGGTATCTTATTGCTTTTACATTTTGTTTTATCCCAATAGTTTTGGATTTTTCCAAAGCATACTCATTAATGCTTCTCCCTAGATGATACATCTTATTAAACTTCAAAACTCTTCATACCATTATATTTACAGTGGCTGTCTATATACATGGAACGTGTTTGGAAAACAAACTTTGTTTCCTGGTATAAGTGTTTATTTATATTCGTATGCATGATCTCACATGGCTGACAGTAGATTAACCAAGGTATGAACTCCTTTTTAATACTTATTACATATATAAAAAATACATTATATATATATAAATATTAACATATGATTCGGTTTTTCTCATTTTCTTTTACATATGGCAAGTTCAAAACGAACAACAATGAAGAAAGATCACTGCAAGAAATAACAATTTTTCATTCTTCTTTGACTATCAACATCTATTTGTCTCTCAAAAACTGTATTACTACATCTACTGTCTGAAGATCAGAATAAACATGGTAGTAGGATTGAAAGACTCCGACAGTGTTCCCCAAGAGTCTAATTTCCATATCTAACATAATGCAAACCACAGCAGAAAACTCATTTTTACCTTGCTTGTACCTTATATATTAATCCAGACACGGGCCAAATGTCTGCCAAATATATTACACCAGCTGGTAACATTTTGCATGTTCCCGCAAAGGTATATGGCAATAGCAAACCATTCAGTAAGCTTTTATATCTACATTACCTCTTAAGGGTATTATTAACATAATCTCTCTCTAATCTATTCAGTGGAATTTGGTCAGTGTAATCCAGGATTATTTTCTTAAACTTTCCAATCTGTGAGACATATGGAATTTTTCACCAAGAAGAGCAAATATATATGAAACTAGAACCCAAAACAGAATTCAAATGCTTTCAAACTCCATATTCGTTTTGCATCTCATTTAGCAGCAGCAGTGATGGTTACATTTTCATTCAGAAACAGGATAGGCGAGCAGTTTGCTAAAGAAGAAAACCAAAGGCAACAGTTACAAAACTACGTGGAAATTAAGACACACTCCTAGAACAGCAAGTTATTATTGTCCACTAAAGAGGAGAAAAACAAAGCAAACCATTAACCACCTCTCAAGGCATATGATAGAAAAGAAGGAATCGGATGATAAGAACAAATAAAGCTAAGAAAAAAACTTGTTGCATGCCTGCACCTAAAAATTTGAACATCTTCACAAATAAATAAAAAAACCCAAAAACCAAACAGTTGGATAACAGAAAACTGAATTGATAATTACAGGAAAACAAACACATGCTTGAACAAAGAGTGTGTTAAAAGAAAACGAAGGAAAGCAACATGGTAAACAAAAGAAGGACATTTATTCCAAAATGCTACTTAAAATGACAAACAAGTGGGAAAAAGTTATCCCCCTGCAGCTGAGTTCCAGTGTCTCCTGTGACCAAAATGCCCAGGAGAAAAACTGCCCCTTGGCGAGCTCAGACCACAGCAAGGTCACTGCTGAGGTGACAAACCTCAGATAACAAAAAGGTGCTGAATAGGTCAATCCAGCAGAAAGAACACTATATCTTAGCTGAACTGCAACAAATGGGACAGATCCCAGATCTAACTGGGGTCATGTTTCTAAATGCAACCAGATAATGTACCAACCAGTGTTAATGGAAAGGCAAAGCTCTTTTTGCCCTGTGGGTTAACTACAATAACTTTTACCACTTAGATCAGTGATACCTTGATGCTGTAATTACTCACTGCATGTGTCGGTCGATATTTGCAACGTGCTTATTTACTGCCCACTTTCAGGTTGGTAGCTGCTCTGGAAAGTGCAGATGGCTTGTCCCGCTGAAAATAAATCCATGTAATTTCTTTTTTTCCTTTTTCAGAGGAGCAAGCAATTTTTCAGCTCTGCTGTATCTCACAGCTGGCTGAGACTGCAGAATCATGAGCTACAAACATGGAGAAACTCTGTGTGAATTTTGCTGAAACTTAATAATTACTGTACTGTTAAATATGCAGTGTGTATAGATTCAGAGATGGATCCAAGGGCAGGGAGGAAACCCAAACTGTAAGTTTTGTTTAGGTCTGAGTATAAAGCTGTTCATTACAGGAATTGAAGTGTTCTAGAAAAAGAATCTCTGGCCATTTGCTCTGGGTATCTTTGCTGTGCACAAAACTAGAGATCAAGAAACTCACTGTCTTTAAACATCAGTTCAATCTTATGTAGCCTCCAAGTGAGCAAAACAGACAAGTTAAAGGTTAAAACTATCTCCAACCCTCAGCGTGTCTTCTCCTTTTCAAAGGTTCAGAGGACACAGAAGAGTTTACAGTACTGAATAATATTATCCTTTTGTTTACTGCCTCCTTCATGCCAGAGGAACACTGTGTGCATGTTGCTTCTCTTGCAGTCTAATGAGTGAAAGCTTTTGGAGGCATCTCTTTTGCACCATGTTTGCACAGGACTTATTTTAGAGAAGTTAGAGAAGTTTCTGTCTCAATTTCTAGGATCCTAAATACTAAAAATAATAATAATTAAAAAAAATAAAATTTCCAATACTTTAATAGATTTTAGATTACTAAGAAAGGGAGTATCAGAAGGTGAAATATTTTGGTCTCTGACCATTTATAACTTGTTCTAGGAATAATCAATGTGTATCAGCTAACAAAATGTGTATCAACTAACAATTTGCTGCACTATCATAATGTTTCTGAACTGAGATTTCAAGACTTGACAGCTGGAAACATTTTGCGTTTCCTGTTACGGATTGTAGTAAGAATAAAATGGGAATAGATGTCATTCACACAAGGACACAATTTCCCTTGATATTAAATCCCTTTATTTCTATTTAGGCTTCATTTTTAACATGTATGAAAAGCAATTATAGTTACACCTAAAGGTATGATTTGACTACAAAGTTGCAGGAGGGAGTTACAACATTTTTTTTTAAATTATGGAAGATCTACCTTATACATTTTAAATAGTGAGTAATCCTTTTTACTCTTAAAAATGTTAATAGTTTCCTATTGCATTAAAAATTTTCAAAGCTTACACATTATGTCATACCCTTAAACCAGCAGATTGACAAATAACTAATGAGTAGTTTATTTAGGAATAATATTCATGGACAGCATAAAGTATCTTGCAGGTATTACTGAAAACACTTCTCTCCCAATAAAACGCTGTCGAGTCTTTAGTGAGTGAGTTTAAAATAGCTGACATTGTAATATGACCTGCCATAATAGGTCTATTCCAAATGAATGGCTAAAGTAATAGAGATTGAAAATGGAGTAGTTGCCCAATCTCTGCAAAAATAATTTTTTTTGGCATTGGATGACATGCTGAAAAATGTTTGCATTTTGGAACGAAAATGACTTTTCTTGCCTGTAGCCGGCTGAGTTGGCCCAGAGCTGGTAGGCAAAAGGGGCACTCAGGAAGTTATCTCATGGCAATCTCACTGCAAGGTTGATGCAGAGGGAACTTGCAGTCCAATAAAAACAAATAATACACTACTTTTATGTATCTTTGAATTGTGTGCAATTTGCTGTTTTACAAAGAGACTTGGCAGGTTCTCATAAACAAACCAGAGACCAGTAACAGCGTATTGCATATATGTCTCTTTTAGCTGAATTCTGTGGATGACAAAAGAGATGCAAATCTCACTGTTCTTCACAAGCAAGGAAGCTACAGAGGCGTGACAAGGGCACTTTATGCTGACAGCTAAGCTGAAGTGACACAAGGAATTATTACAACAGCAAGCTATCTGAACCGTGAATGAACTGACAACAAGCTCTTGGGAACATTTTTGACAAAACTTCTGTATCAGACATGCTGATTCATTAAAATCAGAACCATTGGTCTTAACAAGCATTTCTGAAGAAAATTGCTGAGGTCCAAGATGGTTTTCCTCACTAAAACCAGAGAAAGAAGTTGGAATAACCCATAACCCAGCAGTTAGCAAGGGAGTTAAGAGACCAGAAGAGCCAAGAGTTCGGTGGTGAGGCCATCGTATAGAGATAGCATAGGATAGTCTAAAGCTTTGAATCAATTTTGGTCAACTTTTATCTGGTTTTCCAAAACATTGGAATAAAATATTTTCACAGTATTAAAAGGTCTCTGTATTGGGTTTGCGTGGCAAGGTCTTGGTAGCAGGCTACAAGGGTGGTTTCTGTGAGAAGCTGCCAGAAGCTTCCCCCATGTCTGACAGAGCCAAAGCCAGCCAGCTCCAAGAGGGACCCACCACTGGCCAAGTCTGAGCCCATCTGCAATGGTGGTAGCACCTCTGTGATAACATAGTTAAGAAGAGGGTAAAAAACCAACTGCACAATTGCAGCAGGAGAGAGGAGTGAGAATGTGTGAGAGCAACAACTCTGCAGACACCAAGATCAGAGAAGAAGGTGGGGAGGAGGTGCTCCAGGCACCGGAACAGAGATTCCCCTGCAGCCCATGGTGAAGACCATGGTGAGGCAGGCTGTCCCCCTGCAGCCCATGGAGGTCCATGGTGGAGCAGATATCCACCTGCAGCCTGTGGAGGACTCATGCCAGAGCAGGTGGGTGCCCAAAGGAGGCTGTGACTCCGTGGAGAGCCCATGCTGGAGCAGGTTTCCTGGCAGCACCTGTGGACACATGGGAAGAGGAGACCATGCTGGAGCAGGTTCTCTGGCAGAACTTGTGACCCCATGGGGGACCCATGCAGGAGCAGTCTGTTCCTGAAGGACTGCACCCTGTGGAAGGGACCCAGGCTGGAACAGTTGGTGAAGAACTGCAGCCATGGAAAGGACCCATATTGGAGAAGTTAATGGAGGACTCTCTCCAGTGCGAAGGACCCCACGCTGGAGGAGCAGGGGAAGAGTGTGAGGAGTCCTCCCCCTGAGGAAGAAGGGGCGGCAGAGACAACGTGTGATGGACTGACCGCAACCCCCATTTCCCGTCCCCCTGCACCGCTCAGAGGGAGGAGGCGGAGAAATGGGGAGTGAAGTTGAGCCTGGGAAGAAGGGATGGGTGGAGGGAAAGTGTTTTAAGAGTTAGGATGTTTATTTCTCATTATCCTCCTCTGATTTGATTGATAATAAATTAAATTATTTTTTCCCAAGTCAAGTCCATTTTGTCCATGATGGTAATTGGTGAGTAATCTCTCCCTGTCCTTATCTTGAACCACGAGTCTTTCATTGTGTTTTCTCCCCCCTGTCCAGGTGAGGAGGGGAGTGACAGCATGGCTTTGGTGGGCACGTGGTGTCCAGGCAGGGTCAACCCACCACAGGTCTCTCTTTCATCCTGATGAAAGAAAAAAAAAAAATTCTAATATTTGCATGAAAAAGAATTATTTTATTTTTTTTTAAATAGAAATGGAATTTGGTTCCAGTTAGCCATAACAACTCTGGACATTATAAATGTATTAATGAAGTAAGTGGAAGATATAATCAAATGTGAGTCTGTCTTATGTTTCTTTGCAGTGTGTTAAGCAGCAGAACATTGTGTCTCTGTGTCCCTGTCTAGAATGCACATACACAGTGGCACAGTTTGTCCTGCTAAAGTTCTAGAAATAACAAGGAGTCATATGTCTGTTTGACAGATGGCATAACTTCTTTACGTAATTTCTGTAATTTTATGTATTTTGTTAAAAGACAGTGGCTGAGAAGAAGGGTTGAAAAGTTGCCTCTATTGCTCATTCTGCCACTTTCTTTTGGATAAAAAGTCTCTCAAAGCGGGGAGAAAAGCTATGCCCCTCTTAGGAATAACTGGAAAAGCCCAACAGAAATGCAAGGCAAAATGCCTGTTGTAAAACATCACTAGTTTCTCCTGAGCAAAACCTGGAAACCTCTTGTAAGGACTAGAGGTCTTTCTTCCAGTGGATGGACTTCCTAGCCTCAGGGATGACCATAAGAATATTTTTCTAGGTGTTCAGGAGACTGAGTAGAGTTTTTCACACCCACAAAATGGACGGGTATGGCATGACAAGGAAGTAAACTTGGGAAAAATTTCTCATGCTGCAAAGAAACAAGGAAGATTTGTTTCCAAACCTATTTTTCAGCTGTCTCACAAAGTAAACATATGTCATGGTATTGAGACCCAGCTTAAGAGGTGAGAAGCCCTTAGTGGGTATTCTTTAAAGAAAAAGTAGACCTATCATCAAATCAGTTTTGAATAATTATTTTTAATTTTATTATTAACCAGTACACTGAAGGAAATCCCTATCACCTATACAAGTGCTGACCACCCTTTTCTCATATTTGGCCAACTGATTAACATAACTGTCAATTAAGAGCACTTTCTTCAGTATCTGGCTTGAAATTTCTGACTGTCTTTCAGACCTGAAGATGATCTTGCTTATTTGAAAGATTGTTTTCCCCTGAGCCCTGTCAAGTGGTTTAATAAAAGATTGCATTTCTCCTTACAAATCTTATTCTTCTCTCATTATCTGTTGTTTTATCTTCTCGGCGGAATGTTCCCTTTGTGCTGTGCTCCCCAGTGTACCATTGTGCCTCCCACCTACCTCATGTTCCTGCGATTCCTGCAACCCAGACAGGAAATACTAGGGGTTTTTTCCACACCAAGATGGTCTTGTCCTGATAAGCAACCTGGGTGCTAAAGAGAAATGCTTTCTATTTATCATACCATGTATTCTTATATCATCCAGTCAATCCCCTAGCATTGGACTAACTTTGGATTTGTCCATTTACATGTAACACACAACTTCCAAAGTTCGGGTGCAGTTCTGTGAGAACTTGCTTCAGTAAAGATGAATTACGATGTGGCTCATTTTGACTAACTTCATCACCTGAATTGACATCAGCTGTACATTTTGGTAGTCACCATGGCTTTCAAACATGTGTGAAACAAGATCAGCAAGTCTTCACCATTTCTTAAGGTATATTCAAAAACATTTAGCAGTAGCTCAACCATTTCAACATTTTCACATTCAAAGGAAACAGTTTTAACATGGCTGAGCACTCACAAATCCTGCTCTGAATATGGTAGGTAATTTTTATGAGTAACAATATTAAGTCTGGCTACCTTTCTTATCTATAAATAGTGCATACTATATAGCACTCAAATTTCTGTATTTGTTTTCAGGAAGAATTTTTGATATGAAATTATTTTTCATTGAGTTTCATCTTGAAAATCTGTTTGCCCTGATGATATAAATGCATCAGATTACCTGGAAAATACCTCCAACAATGGCATAGTATAGTGCCTATTTGAACATTAAAAACTTACTCCACAGTTTTATGCTATGTACGTTACACGTAAATACAGTATTCATTTAAATGTCACCAGACCTATGTCTAAGATGGCAAACATTCCAAAATAGATAATGAAAATGACATTGTAATTACAATAAAACAGTGCCATAAACTGACATTATTGCAGCTAGAAATGAATCATACAAGAAAATAAAATTATGAATAAAATTCATAAACTAAATTGTATTTTCTGCTGCCGAAGTTGCTCTATTATTTGCAATGTTCAGTGAAGTAACTTAGTAAACAACATGAAATCTAAAAGTAAATACACAGTTTATTCTGCATTCCATGATTTAAGATGGATTAAGGCTCAGAGATGGCTACATCCATCAGTACTCTGCTACCTGTATTTTTCTGCTTTGCAAAACACATTCTTTTTTTCTCACCAAAATATATTGTAATATTTTCCACTTCTCTGTCACATGCAAAATGCTCCTACCTTCTAACAGTCAGGGTGGAATACCCCACCAAGGTACATTTTTGTCATCCAGTGCTGTCTGCGTGAGTCATTGCTCTATATTCTTTTCCTCAAAGTGAGTCAGAAATTTCTCTTTTGTCTCTTCTTGTGGACTAATACCAAATTACATGCTTCTGGAGTTACTCCGTGCACTGGTACCCTTTATTCTGCCTTGCTGCTCACTGCCTCCCCTGCATGGCCGAGTTGCTCCACACCTCTCCCCACAGAGCATCTCCCCTGGCTGGCTCTGCTGTACTGTCACTATGTGAGCAGAATGAGCAGGGTCAACATGCATCGGTCACAGCTCAGCCACATCTCAAATACCTCCTGGCAAAGGGTTTGGAAGAAGGGGTAGAAGTGAAAGCCAGGCAGCTCCTGAGACGAGAACGTGCATTGGCTGGGAAAGGAGCAGTACCAAGGCAGCTGTTTCAGCTGCGACAGAGCTAATTTTCTTTCTAGTGGTTGCTGTGCTTCAGATTTGCTGTGAAAGAAATGTCAATAATGCATACTGTTTTAGTTGATGCTAGGTGATGTTTATAATATTCAAGGACTTTTTTCAGCTTCCCATAGAAGCTGAGAAGGAGCACAGAGAGGACAATGGAATGGCCAGTGGAATAGACGTCATGCTCGATATATAAATGGAGGTTGACTGGGGTGCAGGAATCCACGATCACTGCTCAGGATGGGCTGGGCAACCAATTCACCAGGTGATGGAAGTGACTTGTGTTGTATTACTTTATCTTGTATATTCTTTACCATTATTTTGAGCATTATTATGAGCATCTCCCTTATGAGGAAAGGCTGAGAGAGTGGGGACTCTTTAGCCTGGAGAAGAGAAGGCTTAGGGGTGACCTTATTATGGTGTACAAGTATCTAAGGGGTGGGTTGAAGGATGATGGAGCCAGACTCTTTCAAGTGGTTCCCAGTGACCGGACAAGGGACAATGGGCACAAGTTGGAACATAGGAAGTTCCGTTCAAATACACAGAAAAACTTCTTTATGGTTTGGGTGACAGAGCTCTGGAACAGGCTGCTCAGGGAGGTTGTGGAGTCCCCTTCTCTGGAGATTTTCAAGACCCGCCTGGATTCAGTCCTGAGTAACGTGCTCTAGGCAATCCTGCTTTAGCAGAGGAGTTGGACCAGATGATCTCTAGAGGTCCCTTCCAACTCTGAAAATTCTGTGATTCTGTGATTATTATTATTATTATTGTTGTTGTTGTTGTTATGACTACTACTATTATTATTATTACTATTATTTTCCTTTTTCTGTTATTGTTCCATTAAACTGTCTTTATCTTAGCCCACAAAGGTTTTTTTTCCTTTCCTTTCCCCTCCTTTTCTCTCTCTTCTCCCTACCCTTCTGAAAGGGAAGGGGGAGAATTGTGTGAGCAGCTGCATGGTCGTAGCTGCTGGCTGGGGTTAAACCATGACCACAGTGGGTCTGGAGGAGGCAGCATTGCAAAGCAAGACCAGGGGGTGATGTGGGAAGGCATTTACTAAAGATAGTATTATACCTAAATGGACTGGATTTTACTGGACTGGTCTGTAAGAAAAAGAGGGAGAAATATCAGGAAGAAAGGAAGACAGAAAGAATCAAAATCTAGGAACAAGATACTGAGACCAACAAAAGCAGAAGAAACTTGAGGGACGGGAAAAGATTGTCTGTGATTTTGTGTCAAATAAAATGTGGATGTTATTCCAGTATGCAAGAATCCAATGACAAAAGTTATTCTATAATGTGTCTCTTCTTTATGCTTCTGCCCTTTCAGTGAGCTAGCCTGTAGGAATAGATAGCTGCTGCACATCTCTCCCCCTCTGCTTCTCTACTTGACAACATAGCCTTAAGAAGTGGAATGATCCTTTCTAGCTCCCCAAGTTCAAAATGCTTGTCTCCCATCACAAAACAGCGCAGTAGCCATAAACAGCAATTGTGTTTCTCCAGCTATTCTCACCATTTGACTTTCTGACTTACCCACAGTGTCTGGCAGAGCAACAGAACAGCTCGGATGCTGGGTACACATCCTCTCCCTGAGAGGAATCTCTGTCTGCCTCCTGTCCACCCTGTCAGACACTTACTCCAGCAAACCTTTTAAGGAGTCTATACATCATATCTGTTGCATAGCTATAGGATGTCCAAACAGTATTAATGCTTTGCATTTTGAGTGTCTGTGTTTATTTTTTATGTTTTAATACTGTGTAAATCAAACTGTATTCTAGATTATTAAGGACATAAAGATGTAATATCCTTTTCCAGTACAGCAGTTAATCAGCCTAAGACACAATCTAATGCATAATCTCTGCATTACTGATAAAATATTGACACAAATGGATGGTATTTCAAAATGGTCTAATCCTTTAAGAGGCTGAGTGCCCTGAGAGATGCTCAGCAGACTCCACTCCAAATGAAATTAGTGAGCCTCTGAGACCCAGCACTTCACAGGACCAAATCCTTTAACTACTTTATAAATGCTTTCTACAAAAATAGTAATGAAAAAAAAACAACAACCAACCCTTCTCATTATGCTAATGTAAATGAGTAACAGATTGGCAGCAGTGTGCAGATAGAAGTCTGTGAGGCAAAGATTGAGACTGCTGGGTTACCAGGGATAAGGGGTGTAATTGAGGATAAGATACTGCAGAGAAGCCAAGGGCTACACTGTAAATTGCTTACTCATGTGGCTAGTCCTACTGAAGTCTTCTGAAGTTAGCAATGCTACCCATGGGAATGAATATTCATTCATTTCATGCTGAGGCTGTATGAGCCATTCTTTGCTCGGAGACTGCACTCTTGCTCTTTCCTGGGTCAATTTGCCAATGCCAAACTTCCCCCCATGTTGTGCCAGTGTATGTGTTTGTATGGCCACATAGTGAGTTGGATTAACAAATCAGTCTCTTTAGGTGGAACAGAGACCCAGACATTTTGTCTAGGCGTAGGTCCAGGGCCCTGGATCATCTCCTTGACTTGGTTCACTGCACGAACAGCTGTGTTGGCACCAGGGAGAGGATGGACAGACCAGAAGTAGTAGATCCTACAATTTTGAAGTCAGCTTCATTGGATAATACCTTAGACCAATGCCAAAAAGCCAGTTTCATTGTCTGCTTCCCCTCTTCTCCCACTGCCCACCATACATCCCACGTCTGCCTTTGTGAGCACAGCTCCTTCTACGGGTATAATTATACTTAAAAGAGGGATAGGAGCCTAGCCAGGACCACTCTTTTGGCAGGAATCTGAAACCACCTGAGAAACTGAAGGAAGGAGGTGGAAGGTGAGAAATGTTTAAGCTGGCCATAGCAGTATAGTTGCTGGATGTAAAACCATGGACACCACAGGGCTTTATAACTTGACAGTAAATTATTCCTTTGCGTTCATCTTTAGCACAAAAATTTTTGGAATAGATTTTTTGTCAAACACCTTTTCTTTCAGTATATTAAAGGGAAATTTTATTTTGCTACCTCGATTTCTCCTAAGGGGGTGCTGTAAGAAATTCAAATTGTAATTAACAAATCGTCAGGAAACATATCTCCAGATTTAGGCAATATATGTTCCACAGCTGTGGAAGAATAAAGTATTCACACTACTAACTACAATACTGCATCCTTACAATGGTGTTTACTACCAGGAGCTAATGCATACAAAACACTGTCTCTGCCACATAATGCAGGTGTGGAACTCACTGTCCCAGGGCAATACCTGGCTCAGAAGTTTAGGAAAAGATTCAGAAATGGATGAGGCATTTCTCACAGCATGTTACCAATAACCTATAATTGCTAACAAGAAGAAGGACTTTCTAGGATAATTTTAAATGTTCAGGTATGAAAAACAAAACTCTAACAATAATACATCAGCCAGCACTGACTAATGCACAAAACCATTTTAAGATTTCTAACCTTGAAGCTGATTCTCACGACAGCTCAGCCATAGAACTCTCTTGGATGAAGAAATATGCCTTCTGGCACATCCTTGGGTCATTACATGCAGTGTACTTTAGATTACAATGATTAGTAAATTCCGGGTTTTCTAAAAATTCTCCAAGTCAAATAGTCTGTCTTTTGATAATTCTTTATCTTACAAAGACAGCTCAAGGCTCAGTGCTTCCACTGGATAAAAATGTAACCCTTTGGCTTGAAAAAACAGCTGTTGCTCAGATAAGTATGTCCTGTATACAATGATAGCCTTTTGTTGTTACTGCTGATAAGGAGGTAATGCCCTAGAGGATAAGCAAAACATTGGCGAGCAAATTTCTGTAAAAAAAAAAAGAAAAAAAAGTATCTTTTTCTTTTGAGCACTTTATTCTGTAGTCATTCTAGTCAGACACTCCTGCATCTTACCCTGAAGCATCGGGTACCGGCTACCCTCAGGGATTGAGCACTGATTTCCAGCAATTCTTAAAGAATTAATGGAATCTCAAAAATTAGTGTCTCGTGTATGATGTAACCTTTGAGACTTTTTAAACATCCAAGCATATCTGTAGTTTCTACATCATCCATTATATAAAAGAGGACAAACCTGAGAGAGAATTTTGCCTGTGTACAGAAGCAACAAGAGACTTCTGAAGGTCATATTACCCTTAATGGCTTCTCAGAGCTTCTCTTAGCATTGACAGGATAACCTAAGCTTCCAAGGGCAAATTACATCTCCTAAACTGTCTCATAAGCCTTTTATTATTGCCACAGATACCAACTCCTGCTTGATTATTTCAAAATTATATGATACTGATATGACACCCCACACGATATCTTGGTCTCTAAATTGGAAAGACATGGATTTGACAGATGGACCACTCAGTGGATAAAGAACTGGCTGGACGGTCGCACTCAAAGAGTTGTGGTCAACTTCTCCATGTCCAAGTGGAGACCAGTGATGAGTGGCATTCTTCAGGGGTCAGTACTGGGACGAGTATCATTCAACATCTTTGTTGGAGACATAGACAGTGGGATCGAGTGCACCCTCAGCAAGTTTGCCAATGATACCAAGCTGTGTGGTGAGGTAGACACACTGGAAGGGAGGGATGCCATCCAGAGGGACCTGGGCAGGCTGGAGACGTGGGCCCGAGCCAACCTCATGCAGTTCAACAAGGCCAAGTGCAAGGTCCTACATTTGGGTTGGGGCAATCCCAAGCACAAATACAGGCTCAGCTGGAAATGGCTGGAGAGCAGCCCTGAGGAGAAGGACCTGGGGGTGTTGGTTGACAAGAAGCTCAACATGAGCAAGCAGTGTGCGATCGCAGCCCAGAAGGCCAACCGTATCCTGGGCTGCATCAGAAGAAATGTGGCCAGCAGGTCAAGGGAGGTGATTCTGCCCCTCTACTCTACTTTGGTGAGACCCCACCTGGAGTACTGCATCCAGCTCTGGGGCCCCCAGCATAGGAAAGACATGGACCTGTTGGAGCGGGTCCAGAGGAGAGCCACGAGGATGATCCGAGGGCTGGAGCACCTCTCCTATGAGGAGAGGCTGAGAGAGTTGGGGCTGCTCAGCCTGGAGAAGAGAAGGCTCCAGGGAGACCTTATAGTGGCCTTCCAGTCCCTAAAGGGGGTACAGGAGAGCTGGGGAAGGACTTTTTACTAGGGCATGTAGTGATAGGACAAGAAGGAAGGACTTTAAGCTGGAAGAGGGTAGATTTAGATCAAATATGAGGAAGAAATTTTTCACTTTGAGGGTGGTAAGGCACTAGCCTGTGTTGTCCAGAGAAGCTGTGGCTGCCCCACCCCTGGAGGTGTTCAAGGCCAGGCTGGATGGGGCTTTGAGCAACCTGGGCTGGTGGGAGGTGTCGCTGCCCAATGGCAGGGGGGTTGGAACTTGATGATCTTCAGGATCCCTTCCAACCCGAACCATTCTATGATTCTATGATTCTATAATAAGTCAGACTTTCATAAATAAATAAAGCTCTCAGAAGACTGCATTTAAAAATTGTGAAGAAAACACCAGAAAAAGTCAAAGCCATTGTTCTTTGTACTACAAGTTATGAGCACGTCTCCAAAGTGACACCCTTTACTTTTTGTGAGATGGCAAGGGCGAGAACAGAGAAAATCTGCAAGACAGCTCTGCATAATCCCCAGCTGTCCAGCTGGTGTGTAAGGCTCACAGCAGGACCTGGCCGTTAGCATTTGGACACAGTGAAGAATATACTGGGGAACAAAAACAGTTGATTAAAGTGTGCCAGGATCTGAAATTATGGGCATTCCATCCCCTTAGTTTGCCATCACATCACCTAAAATTAGTCTGAACTCAAGGTGAGTACATTGGTTTATTCTTTTCCCCTCTTCTTCCCTCCACAGTTAGGAGATACCTCTTAATTAGGATGGGTTTTCCCCCCTTCCCTCTTTGTAAATATCTCCATATTAAACTAGGAGTTGTCTGCTAAACACATTTCTGCTTCCATGAGATATATAACTCTCATTCCTGCCTTTGGTATCTACTTAGCTTTCTCCAATACGGAGAAACTTGTTTCCAGACCCAAGAACATAGTAACATTTTTTTTTCCATGTTTTTCTGCATTTTAGCAGGCAGATATTCACCATGGTTTTGGTTGCAGTGTGCTGCACCTGTGCTCTCAGGATGGTCATATCTTCTGTAAAGATGGTGGTGACTACTTGCCATTACAGTGTACTGTAATACTCAATTTTTAACTACTCTACATCTTTATTTAGCTATATCAAGCACAGCCCTGACGTGCTTGAGTGGAGTATGTCATATGACTTGATCTATCTGCCCTCTGTAGACCTTGGGTTTCAACACATTAGGATCCAAGCATACCTGGAGTAAACTAGGGCTCACCACTTATCACAGCCACATCCATCTCTACTACCATGCAGTCCTTGCACACCTTTGCAACACACAACGAATTACCAAGGGAACCCGCACATGTCTGAAATGGAGTTATACTCTGCCAACAAACTGAGAGGAGGGGAGAGGAAGGTCTTTTCTCTGATTTGATTCATAATGGTCTTCTGAAAACAAAACGGAAGTTCAATTCGGTATGTCAGCGCCCAGCATTCCATTTACTTGGAAGGTTTACAGAGCTCTACTTCCAACACCCTCAACAAAATGCATAATTTTTATTAAACACAGAAGATGGTTGCATTTGGGGAAATATCTAACAACTGGCTGTCTACTTGTAAAGCCAGCTGTTTAAATTATCTGGAAGGCTACTACTTCACCATATGTTATAGCAGACAATTATTCTGAATACATGTTTGGACGGGCACTTGCATAGTCAATATCCAGTCCTTAAAATCCTCAGATTATGGAGTTATGGTGCTATTATCATAAGTTAATATTTTTGCTGAAATATTTAGATCCCAGTTGTCTTTACTATTCTCCCTCACACCTGATTTTTCCTATTGCAACAACTGAGTAAAATCACCATTTATTCCAGAGAGTGTCTATATGTTAAACCTTTCGTGATTCAGTTTTAATAGAAACTGACAAATATTTTGTGATTTAAAAAAATAATGGTGGATTTTTCCACATTCTTATAGTGGAAATGTACTTGCTTGAGGTGAAGATTTTGTTTCTTGAGGGGCACAGGAAACACTCTTCAAGCATGAATAATCTATCCTTTATTTGTGTTTTCAGTTTAAGTACATGTGGATTGCTCAACCCAACTAATTTCTACAAATAAACTGTTTCTGAGAAAGAAATCATTCTGAACTTGTTTTGAACCAAAGTTGGAAGGTACATTCAGTTTCAGTAAATCCTTAATGATTTCTCTGAATAAAGTTACCTTTTGGGGATGTTTTTGGAAAGATAATAGGAAAAGAATGAGAAGCTGCATTAGATGTGACTGTGGTTGGGAAAAAAAAGGGAAAATATAAGGATCTCTAGTATTGTATTTATCAAAAAAATTGACAGTACAATACTGCAGCCATATCAAATCTATCTGATTATGAAGAGTAAATAAGAACCAAATGTTAAATGTGTAAGGAGATATAATCATCCCTATATTCGAAAAATATAGGAACACATTCACAATGTTCTGAAGACTGTGGGGATAATTATAGAGGATTTAAATCACCTGTTTAATACTGGGAACAAGCCCAGGGAAAAAAATATCTGGCTTAAAGCAGTCTTCCCAGGTTTCTCAAGATCACAATACTGTCACTTCTTTACAGTGCCGTAGTTACTGTGAGAAAATGTACCTTCAGTTGACTCTAGTTGAATAACACTGGTGTTTACGTTTTGTAGCTTGTAGGGAGGTGGAATTCATGGAAAAGATGGAGCATCGTCTTGTCTCACTATTCCCTACCTCCCCCTTCCCCCTGTCCTCACTTTCATGATAAAATTTGTTTGCCAACAATATCAGCTTAAAGAATGAGAAACTGCTCAGGAACTTCTCTGGAGTAGAAATTGCTGCTGCTAGCTGCTGTATTCCAGCTCCAGACCAGGTCTCTTCTTCAGCTATGCTGACAGAGTTCTGAGTGTAGAAAATTAATGGATGAGATCAGGGAACAGATCCAGATTATTTTTGGTTGGTTGGCTTTAGTTTTGATCTGGCTCAGTTCCCCATTTAACTCATACAACTGCCCAAACTTTGATCTGCCAGTCTAATTTGTTCCTTAGCGTGTTGTAGAACAGGTACAATGGTAAGTGGAAAAGAATGAGACAGAGAGCGAAATACCTTCAAATAACATTTCTGGAGACTGAGTATCATGAAAGTGGACCAGACAGTTACCAGAATGCTTTTGTTGCCTACTAGAACTACTACTGACTCCTTACGATAACAGAGTGGATAATAGAATCGTTAGAAAACAGATATTTTCTTTATGGCCTTAGGAAAATAATCAGGCAAGTTAATTAAAAGAAATCCCTGCTCCTCCCCACTTTTTCCTTCCACTTTCCCCCAAAACACAGCCTCAGAAGTCTCCCAATTGCAAACGGACCTTTTAAAGTCACTTCCTTCTTCTTTGTCCCTTTTCTTTGGAGTAAAGGCAAGAAATGAGAATGAGCCTTTCACACATGAAATGTCACGTCAGTAACTGCTGCTATTACAAAAACAAATCATACTGAAAGATTTCATATGCTTTTCTTCTTAGACAATCATTTCAGATGCAAACATTATTCATACTTCTTAAACAGAGGATATGGTTAAAAAAAAAAAAAGCCTTTTTTCAGTTTTTCTGAAGTCAAAAGGAGTCATGTACCATTGAGTTTCTTGACAGCAAGCAGTAATGAAATGATATTCGTAGCTTATATTTTATTTTTGACAGGATAAATACCGGTGCTGAAAATATCTCTGAAAACACATCAGATGTGAAAATATACAATTAAATCTCTTTGAAGTGCCTGGTAATGACAATGAAACAAATTCTGAAGTAGTATAAAATCTATCCATAGGTCCTTCTGTGTTCTACGACCCCTTGAATATCATTTATCTATGTGAGTGGGTACATCACAGCCTCACTGAGCATAACATTTCACCAGAACAGTCCTAGCGAGTTTTAATGGACCTTGGAGTAAGAATGCTTAATAAATTTAAAATGTATAATTTTGAATTCAGAAGATAGTTGAATTATAAATAGAAACTGAGATGAAAGATAATGACTAATTTGAAGTCAGCTACAATACGTGCTGATTAGTATGGAATTTGGCATGCCTGGCTATCAAAAACCAGGGTTCTTGAATATGAGAGGGATACCAGGAAAGGAAACATATGAAAGCTAATACATTAAAAATGAAGACACTTCTGAAAGAGTGAACAGATTTGGAATTTATTTTTGAAGTGCATTGGAAAAACATCACAAAATCAGACTCATAGGAAAGAACAAATACAGTTGTAATTTATCCAGTGAAGGTCACTTTACCTTTCAGGCACTTTCTTTTATATTTCCTCTTCAACATACCTAAAAATTTATTTCGCTTTGTTTGCAAAACACCAATGCCGAAATAAATCTACTTGTTAGCTTTTCTTTCAGGCAAGAATAGGGCAGTGACATTATATTTTTTTGCTGTCAAACTAACAGAAAACCTGAAAAACATAATTAAGAACAATATTAAGAAAAATATTTGTAAGATTAAATTGTTGCAAATTTTTGAAGAAAATCACATTTATAGGGAACAAAACCATAGATTCTTCCTTTAAAATCACTTATGAAACATATTACTATTTTTAATCCACTGTCTTAGATACAGTTGAACATGAAAACCTAACTTAAAAAATGTTCTGATTATTCAAGCTATGTAAGTAGAAAAAAAGATTATGTGGAAAGTTCTGAACAAACATAAATAGTCTAAAAAGTTACTCTAATTTTTTTGCATTTTATTCTAAATCACCACAGTGTAACATAACTGATATTTTGAGTGCTGTGTGGCTTCAAAGTAGTATACTCTTGTTACTTACTCTCATCTTCAGTTTTTCTTACAACAAGGGTTTCCTAAAGGAAAAAAAGGAAATGTGAAATCGGTGTTTGCTATGGTGATTACCATTAAAAATTCAAGAGTGTTAGCAAATTCTTCACAGTTCCCAATTGTTTTGTATTCAGAATACATGAAGAAAAAGCAGCTCAGGTGACATTTACTGGAACTCTTGTTAAAAATTGGCTTTTTGATATATGACTACCATACTTAAAATGCTACAGCCTTCCATGAACGCTGTGTTGAAACTGCAATGAAACTGTGTTGCTGTTGTGGCAACAGCATGAAAAATTTAGGGCCAGACTTAGAGGATCAGTTTTGGTACATGAAATGACCTTCAAACAGAGTCACAGACATGCCCTTTTAATACCTATTTATCAATTTCATTTTGATATCTACTTTTGCACTACCCAGGCACGTAAATTTGGGTGTTTATGCACAACTCACAGTTTCAGGAGCTAAACATTTTAACCCTACTGAGCTGCTGTGATGTAACCCTGAGTCAGAGGGACATCGGAGGATGCTGAGCTACTGTCTCTCTTGAGAGTAATCTGTGCACATCAATTACTGCACATCAATCACAACACTGAACCCAGGACAAGCCAGGCAGATTTTAGAAGTGGCAGAAGGGTCTGCCTGCTGCTCACATCATAGTTTTGTGCCCAAGTGAATCCCCTTCCCCTCTGCCTTCCCCCAGGGTAGGAGAAACAATCTTTACTCTCTCTTCATGCTGTGAAGATTTCATACCTACTACTGCAGCTTCTGGTGAGAGACGTCTAAGGCGGCTGTAGATGAAACAGATTATGAGACTTTCTCCTTCTTTGTGAAGCTGTTTTATGCCTTCAAGATGATCGGAATTGTGGGGAAAGAACAAAAGGCAGAGGAACTACTCCCCTATGTTGTGGAATTTAGGGGCACTGAGCTAGAATAACGTAACCCTGGTTTTCAGCTTCTGAACTCAAGAACACGTCTGTTTTTGCCCTGAAATTAAGTAATATAAATGCATGAAATACTCTGTGAATCCCGTTTCTGTTCTGCTTGAGGATTATCATTGAAAGAAAAATCTAGGTACCATTTCTTAGAAACCCTTATTTGAAAGCCCAAGCCAGGATCTTATGCTTAGTACAGAATCATCTAGGTTGGAAGGACCTTTATGATCATGGAGTACAACCATTAACCCAGCACTGCCAAGTCCACCACTACACCACGTCCCTCAGCACCACGTCTACACATCTTTTAAATACCTTCAGGGATGATGATTCCACCACTTCCCTAAGCAGCCTGTTCCCATGCTTGATAACCCTTTTGGGGAACAAATTTTTCCTAATACCCAATCTAAACCTCCCCTGGCACAACTTGAGGCTGTTTCTTCTTGTCCTATCGCCTGTTACTTGGGAGAAGAGACTAACCCCCACCTCACTACACCCTCCTTTCGGGTAGTTGTAGAGAGGGATAAGGTCTCCCCTCAGCCTCCTTTTCTCCAGGCTAAACAACCGGATGACTACTAGGGGATTACCAAATTACTTGTCACATGAACTAACATTTAGAGGCAACATAATTTCTGTATTGCCTAAAAGCTTGCTCCTCCAGATGTAGCTAAGACAAAACAATTAATTTTAGGTGTTGCAGAGCCATTGTTGTAAGTGTTTATGTGGTTTCTTAGGATCACAAATCTGCAGGTTCCAGCTCAGATGCAGTGTCTGAACTGTATGTGCTCAACTGGAACAATATCATGCACATCCATCAAGGACCAAAAAAATCAACAAATATTGCCTTCTAACTTTACATGCACATAAATGACTGTGTGGGTATAACCATAACATGCTTCCTCCAGAGCAAGAAAAATGGCTATAGGATTGAGGAAAGCTGCAGTTAAAAGTGCCTGTCCTCCCACCTCCTGCTTGGACTCTGGGCACGCAGCCATACAAACTGCGGCTGCCTCCTGTGTAGGTGCCTACATTTGGGGGTAAACATCTTTCCTCCATTTAGCACATTTGTTCAAAACTGAGAGAATTTGGCTGACTGCTGTTAACTGTAATCTTAAAAGAACAAAAGAAGCTGCATGTAGCAGGTACTATCTTTTATATTCAGACTAATTACAATACAAGGCAAGCTTTGGAAAAGATAAGAAGAATTAGCCTTGGGTTGAATTCTCCAGAGATTACTTTAGCGGAAGTAACCAGACTAAGAATATGTTTGCAGTCTCCTTGGCTTCCTTTTTGGGTTATTTTATTATGTTTTTTTTAATAAAGACTAGAGTATTTCAATTAATAATTTTGTCAGAAAATAACACAGATCAATCATACTTCATAACAAAACCAGCATAATTCTTTTCTTTCAGAGTAATATTTACATTTTAATATCTACTTTCTAGAATATTAAATTTGCATTCAAATACCTGATTATCCATAATGTATATCTTTATGGCTTTACACAGAGAGTTGGCATAAGCTTTTCATTATTACAGTGTAAGAGCATTTGGCATAAAATATTCCCTTTAGTGATAACCAAATTTTAAAACAAGTAAACATAACTGTCTTAAGAAAAATAATTAAATTCTATTTTTCCAGGGAAGAGGTATGGAAAATCACAGATAAAATGCAATAGTTTTATTTTGCTTTATTAATGTGACAACTGAGCAGTGAGCCATGCAGTATTATCACTGTTGAGTACCACCTTGAGATTTAACAAAATGTCGCATGCTATTGTGGCAGCATTTCGTATCATGATTTCAGCTCTGGAGGTCCAGTGCTTCTAATAACACTTCATCTCATTCCATATAATTATTGGTGGTCTTACACTTTCATGACAAACTGCTTATTGCACTGAAAGACAGAAACAACTATAATGCAAGATATTGCCCACTAAATTCGAAGCGATGGGCCTGAAGGCATCAAAGACAGTTTTTAAGTTTTTAACAAAGATCTTCGATTTTCTCTAGAGTATTGAGGACTCACCTCAATAAACAGTTGGGAGGGAAGGAAAGGTGTAGAAAACGCTTCTTGGTATGTCCTCATTGCCATACTCTGTTATGTCTACTCACCCACTGAATATTTTCCCTATTTAATTGTTTGGTGGGCTGCATGCCACACTCTTTATGATATTATTTTGAGTGTTGTCAAACATTAGTATTGTTTTTCCTGCACTGTGTGTAGAAGCCACAAACACAGATGAATTTGCATTATTTTTCTCGTGCCATCATATGACCCTTCTCCACTACTGTAACGTTTCAAAATAACTACTGGACATCATAGATAAAAAAGATCTCAGCATCATCAGGCTGGCCGTACTGGCTAAGAAGTTTTAGGAATGTCCTGTGAATTCAAGTCATTTCAGTGTGTTGGAACTGGAGTTAGGGTAAGTGAATCATGGTTGGTAAACAAGACAAGATACAACTACATTTATCCTATACTAAGTATATGAAGTACTTTTCATTTTTTTCTTTCAAGCTATTTCATTTTTTAAATTTAGATAATCTTCTAAGTCAGTGTAGTAGTCTGAATGGTTAAGAAAGGAAGATTTTTTTAATTGTTCTGCCAGAACAATAAAGAAGCACTACCTATGTGCTTCAAATACACCCTGAAGAGATTCAAGTCAGTCATCGTGCAACTTTCCTGAACATTTAATAAATCATACAAAACTGGATATAAAAAGATTCTCAAAAGAAGGTATTATAAGCTGTGAAAAACATTTCGCACTGCAAGTGCTGCTAAACTGCAGGTACTTTTGAATGTAAATTGTTGCATTGAAGACAATGCTCTACCACAGGTTATTTTATCTGCCAAGGCTCTTTTCTTCTTCCAGGATTTGGAAGAAACAGATACAAGCACACTGTTTTCAATCAACTTCTTTAAATTCATAATCTCACAGATGCAGAATGCACCTCTGGAGGTTTTTGGAAAGTCTTGAATGTTGGAAAGAACAGCTCTGTGAATACACGTTAAATCGATCCAAATAAAATCAGATGTATAAATCTCCCTCTGTCTCTCTGGATTCTAAAACAGGAGAGAAACAAGGACTAGTCCAAAGCAGAGGATGGCTGGGACAGAGACAGACAATAATCCATAATTTTTAATATTTTGAGTCATGAGTGAAGAAAAATTATTCCAGTCTTGTGCAGAGTACTTCACACTCCTACACTGAATATAAGTCCAGGAAAACCTATTTTTAAGTGGTTTTGCTCATATTTTCTACACAGAGGTGATTTCCACCATTGGGATCTATGGATTAAATAAATTATGACAGGGGAAATATTGCTATATCTTAAATGTAAATATAGATGAGTTTTGCACCAGGTTCATGTTTCACAATTCATATCGTGATTTATGTGGCTAATTTCATATTTAATACAAAAATTTAACTAAAAAGCACAGCCTAAATTATAAATTGAACTCTAGTATCTATTTGTGATGTTAACTGGTCATTGAAAATAATTCTATACTTATTCTTGGAAATTTTATCATTAATTTCTTCAAAAATATTATTGAAGTTAAGACTTTAGTACAACTATGAAAGGATTAGAGATTTATGAAAATTAGGAAAACTTCTGCAGTTATTTACGTAAAATGAAAACATATGTTGGCTGTACAGACAAATATTTTAGGTCTTATACCCAACACCAACTGCATGGAATATGGAAGAAACTCTTCTACAAGCAATTTATTCTCTTTTTCAGTTATGGAGTTTCTTGCACTCCATATGAACCAGTGAATACTGAGAGAAGATACTTCACATAATACTTCCAGTGGTAAATCTCCAAAATCAATAGAATAACTTTAGGCATGAATTTGACCCAGTGGGGTTTATTGATCCACTATAGTTATTGACCGAGCAGTACAGTGCAGTCTTCCTCTGACTGGATATTTAATAAAGCACCAAAATTTGTTTCAATATTGAATATCAGTTTGAGCTGATAGTTCAGATCATGGCTTATTAATTGATTTTAAATAGCATGTGTTACTGATTATGTCCGAAGGCTTTGTGCAACAGCAGTGCATGTAGGATCATAGGACAACTCGTGTTGGAAAGGAACTCAAAAGACTGTATTGTCTGACTGCCTGCTCAAGTGGTGGGATCAGACCAGGTTGCTCAAGGCCTCTCGTAAACCTCGAGGGATGGGAATTACACATCCTCTATTAGCAAAATGATCTCCTGCTAGACTGTCCTCGCAGTGGAAAAGATTTTCCTGTCTGATCCTCTCTTGTTCAACTTCTGATCATTGTCTCTTGCTCTTCCATCATGCACTACACATACAGTAGGGCACAAAACTAGATGCAATACACTAGATGTGGTCTACAAAGTGCTGCATAGAGGGTGATAATCCCTTCCTTCAATATACTGTCCATTGTCCCGCTAATTCAGCCCATGAGGCTGGTGGCCCTCGCTGCTGTTCCCATGCTGCTGGCTCACCAGCACTCCCATGGCCTCTTCCAAAGAGCTGCCCTAGCCCAGCAGTCCGCAGGCTACATCTTGCTGCAAGAAATTATTCCTTGCCAGATATAAAAAGTTTATTGGCCATTGGCTGAGAGCAGTTAGAAAGGCAGATTGGCATAAAGAAGAATTCTGATAATTTTTTCTTCTGTCTTTTTTGACTTTGGTGCTTCCCAGTCTCTCTTCTTTCCATTCTTCTTTATCTGGCCAAAATGCCATCTTAACATTCATTCTCCCGTTCAGGTATTGCTTGGATTTTGTTTCACTCAGTAGTGAATTTTAACCAACTGACTGTTTCATTGGTTATATACATTTGTGTACATATATATGTATCTACCTGTAATCAGTATGACCACTGTTGTCAAAATGTGCAAGAAAAAATATGATAGATTTATTTATTTATTTTTAGTATTAAGGAAGAGCTTTAAATTATTTAAATCCATTTTCATCTTGAGCTCGGTGCACACTAATGAAAAGCCTGAGGTGTCAGGACTTCTGGGAGTGAGGGATGTGCCTGTGGAGTTCTGAAATATATACACAGGAGATCACTAAAAAGAGCAGGTTTGTTATCTCTGGATATCTAGACTAGAATTCACTTTATGGGGGTCTGAACCTCCACTGGCATTCTCAAGGTCCCTGAAGACTGAGAGAAAAGTGTTGAAAACCACAAGATAACTCAGATGAAAAGTTCTGTCACTGAGATCCCACCTTCCACTACTGTAAAGGAGACCTTTATTACTGGCTATTGCAAATATCTTCAGTTATTATAAGCTAATTCTCCCTTTTGTTTTTGCTTTCAATCATTTTGTTAAGTATCCTATCTTAGCTTTAATTCTTTTTATAAACATTTCAATTTTTTTAATTCTGCAATTTATCCTGAATCCAACAAATATTATCTGAATAATACAGCATTTTCTGCTGCTGAGGGAGGCAGCACAGATTCCACAGACTTGCACATAAAAGCAGAATTTGGTCCTAAATTTGCTTGACGGGGGGGCCTGGGGGTGGGTATTAAAAGAAAGACACCTCGAATGATGAAGTATATGTGCTAATCTGAGGTTGAGTGATATCTTCTTATCTTTCTTTTTCATGCTTGCTCATGTACACATTTAAACTTGAAAAGAAATAACCAGTATT
The DNA here is from genome assembly GCA_017639485.1 of Pluvialis apricaria. Lineage (NCBI taxonomy): Eukaryota > Metazoa > Chordata > Aves > Charadriiformes > Charadriidae > Pluvialis > Pluvialis apricaria. The sequence continues at coordinate 8,097,120 of CM030010.1, forward strand.
AATAAAGATTAATTTATCTATTAAAGATCTAATAGGATTACAAGAGTTGGAAAAGCTGAAATATTTTATGCTAAAATCTTTTATGCTTACTTTTACTTTTACCAGAGTACTGGAATTACTCTTAGTTTGCACCAGCACGGCTATTTCTTATTTTCGCCAATATTCCCTGTGCCATTTAGTGTTGCCTGGAAATTTGAATGTCCCTGTATCAAAGAAAAATGTATTGCATAATGTTTATATTTACTAAAACTCACCTATGGGCAAATGAGTCAGCTATGTATTCACTCTTGAAAACTTTGGGTTCTATTTGCTGACTCATAATGACATTCAATTGCACTAAATATCCATAGTGATTTCAAGAGGAAAAACCCATAAATATTTCTTTGTTCAGAAAGAGTTTTCACCTCCATCTGGAATATATAGAATTTTTTTTTTTTGTGAACAGATACAACTGTTGGAAGAAAAAAATATTGGAAGAAAGATTCTCATTAAGAAGAGGTCTTTTTTCCCTTAGATGGTATTTTGACAAAGTATGATATTTTTAATCCAGTTCTAAAATATAAAAAATTTCCAAACTTCCATGTAAAAATTTTCAGAAAGTGTAGTTGCAGTTTGGTTATTACAGTGTAAGATTATTGGATTAGCACTGAAATGAACTGTCTGATTTCATAGGTCTTTTTCATACTTACCCCTAGTACTCTGTTATTAACCTAGGACAACATTTATGCTCACAACGATTTACTTACTTAATGGGCTGCTTTCAGTTTCCAAAATTGTCATTTATTTATGTAGATAAAATTATTTTCTGCTAATGTCACATTATGCATATGAATATAACCATGCCTTAATCCCATTCTTGTGTTCTTTACATTTTTTCACTGATCGTAATTCCAGCTTTCTCATCCCAACCGATCTCTGATTATTTTTTTGTCTTTTGCAGGGAAAGCCAACTTCATATTAGACTAGTGAGAAAAATCGTTATTATTATTATACTCAGACTTCATTGTTGCAATGTTATATGGGGAAGAAATATCTGTATTTTTACCAGTGTCGGGCTATACAAATGTGAACGGAGAACAGACTATCAAGTTTAATACCTGCATTCCTTATACCCCTTATTTACAGGAGCTTGAAGTTTCTTGGGATTGTAACAGAACAGGATTTTTCAAAATCACTAAACAATGGCTTCTCCTTATATTGTAAGAGAGAGAGAGGATTCTCCTTACATTGCATAGGAGAATCGACATTCTGCTATGAATGTCCACAGTAAGTTCCTTGCTGACTTCAGTGGGAGCAGAGGTTGGCTGCTTGTTGAACACCTTCAGAAATTCTACCATAATTAAACAATTCACAGAAAAGCAGCGGCTCTTAGGATGGAACAGGTTTTTTTTCAAAAAGGAAAAAAAAAAAGGGGACACGCACACACACAACACACACAACAGAGCAAATAACCACCCTCTAAGTACCAAAGAAGGAACATAATTTTCACATTTATCTGTACCCACTGCCGCATTGAAGGGAGAAGACAATTATGTGAAGAGATCCTACATCCTATTCTCCCTCAGGGGAAAGCAGCTTTCAAACAAAGCCTGTGTTTCAAAGCTGTCCTCCCAGCAGATATTGATGCCTCTCTCATCTAGCCCTGGTTCACCCACATCCCTGCCTTCCCCAGGCGCTGTGTCGGAACAGGGGCTGTTGGCGGAGGTTAAGGTGGAAGATGCCTCTGGCAAGCAGTGGGTGAGAGCAGCTAATGAAAAGAAGTAACATGAGAAAAGAAGAGATATGTTAGAGAAAAATTACACTGCTGCCTTTGTAAGTATACCAAAGCATGTATATTAATAAAACAATTCATATTCATATATAGGTTCATTTCACTTAACAGTCTAAAAAATCCATCTGGGTCTGCACAATTTCTTCTAATTCTGTGCATTCTTTTTTTTTTTTGTCTGAAGAATCATAGCTATAAAATACCTGCTTTTTTTTTTTTTTTTTAATCTTATTTCACATACTAATTTCCAGTCCCTGGACAGGAAGTTGTTAAAGAAGCTTAATCAGACAGTGACCTATTGGCTACAGCATTAAAAGAATCAAAGGCAGTATTGCAAAACTCAATTAAAAGTTTCTCATTCCCTTGTGAAATTCCCTTTAACAGAAAAGGAAAAGTTTTTTTTTTTCCTTTTTAAATTCAGTCTTAGCGTACATTAGCATGTAGACCATGATTACTGAATTGAACATCTCAAACTTGGGCTCACAAGTTCTGAGACTTCCTCATAATTTTATTTATAGTTAGTTTGGGCTCTGCTTTGATCTACAAATTGGTATGGATGCCCAGGCATATGTCCAGCATTTACCAGTTATAGGAAAAATCTCCAAAGGACAAAAGTATCTGTCTCATATATATAGGTCAAAGACTGATGTTATAGCTGCAATGTAAAATCTTAGCCTTGAAATCTTTCTAACTCTTTGAGAGCAATTTTACCATTACTTATTGTGTGGTGATTTTAAGCTAGCTTTTGAAAACTTTCCATGGATACCTGTTCTTTGGGAAGCTCATGTTTCAGACCCAGAAATAGAATTTTCAACATCGTCATTTACGTAACAGGCAAATCAGCTCTAAAAATGTTCCTACACATGTGTATACCAATATCAATCCAATATCAAAAATATGAACATATTGAAGAAGGTGAGATAAATCACCTGATCCATAATGCCAAAAATAAACCTTCTGAAGCTCTGGCATGTCACTAAAAAATACATTTTAAAATCTGCTCATAAGCTGGGAAGGAAGAATAATAATGAAGAGGGCAGTGAGCTGCAGTATTTATTCTTCATATATATGTTTATATCTAGTTTACAGTTTCTCTGAGGGACAGGGAAAGAACGAAAACAAGCTTTTCGTAGGTTGCCATACGAAGGTAAGAAATTGAATTGATGGAAATCTGTACTAAATCTTCTGTGAAGCTACTAGATTCTGAAACCAGAGCCTGGTAGGAGATTTTGTAAGGACTAAAAAATCTAAAGGGAAGTGCTGTATGGTACAGGAAGATAGAGTCTGATGCGAGGTGATGCTGGGGTAAGCTGACGCTTATAGCTGCTGAGGTAGGGCTGATGTGTTGTGAGAGCTGCAAAAGCCCAGCTGCAGAAACCCATGCTACCAATAATTTGAAGAGACAGAAGCCATTACTCTTTTCTGTTATTTTCTTCCCTTCAATAAAACCTCTATTTCCCTTTACTTGCAGTCCCTTTGCTCCGCTATTCTGTGTCAGCTGGTGATCAAGACCTCTCCCAGCACCTATGAAACTACCTATTAGAACAGCAGTGTATGTATGCTGGTTTAGCGTGGATGTGGTCAATCAATCTATCCGAGCCATTTTCTAAAAGACCTTTTGTTCCAAATCAGATTAGGTCGTTAGCAGAGGAGATTATATTACATTATGGCATCTTATTTACAAGTGAAGGTATGAACTCAGAACTTGGAAACCAATTTCATGCTATTCTGAAAATACTAGCTTGGGACCAGTGGTAGGAAATTAATTTAACACAAATAAAACTAATAGATGTAAAAAAAGGCAAGCGATGAATATCCACATTTTTAATTTAGACTACCACTTTTAAATGGGAAATATAGGGTTTTCATGTTTCTTGCACATTTGAACTATTTGAACTTGCTGGGCTATAACAGAACAAAACAAAGCAAAACAAAACAAACAAACAAACAAAGAAAATTAAATTGCTTCTCAGGTAAAAAAAAAAAAAAAAAACAAAGAAAAGAGAGAGAGAAAAAATAAGTAATGTCTGAAAAAGGTAATTTCAGGCATTAGGATTTCTATAAAGATATTCAAAATATGACCTAGAGTATTGAAAGGAAAATACAACAGAGAATCAAGCCCTCATGCATCAGCTCTTCATTATTCGGTGAGCTGAAATAGTCCTGACCCCAAACGGTAAAGGTATGGAGGTCACTGCAGAAACTTTCCGGTTCTCCATAATGAGTTAGTTCAGGGTCAGCTGAGCTTGTTAACTCTGGCTCATCACTTTCCTTGCTAGACTCGGCGTGGCTGCTCTGAAACATCAGTGGGGCTCCTTGCTCCACACCTGAGTACTCCAGCAGCAGCGCTTATTAGGTTGAGCACAGAAGTAGCCTGGACCTGGACCTAGGGTTCCCACAGGGCTAAGCCAGTCTTATAACCCTCCTGCAACTGGAGGATCAGTGGATCTGTGTAGTTGGCATGGTTAGAGATAACAAGTCTCCCCGAACTTGGTGTCCTTCCAAGTAAAATTGCTGAAACGTCTCTGAAGCACAGAGATGTTCTGCCTATTTGAAAAAAAAAAAAACCACAAAACCACATGTTGCCTTTAGCAGCAAAATACCCATGTGGTATGGGACTTATCTAATAACACTGCCTGGCCCAAGGAGTCCTTGTAGCTTGAGAATGGCTAAAAAAAGGGTATCAAGACTGAGTGTCATTTCGGTATGTTTCTGTGAATATAAAAGCCTACAGATGCAGAGTGATACATTATAAAAAAATTGAGCCCACTCAGGAAAACGTGTTGAAAATATTTCTCTTCAGAACAGAGATTAAGCATACGCCTAAATTAAATTTGTTCTGATAAACTGCCCCAAAGTGGGGTACTTTCTTCATTAGGATTTAAATGTTGGACAAGTTTCAACAGCAATTAAGATTCAGCAAGTGAAACACGATGCCGTTATATTTTAATTCTTCACCTATTGTTCAAGAAGGATCATAACACCCTTAACAAAGTAATGGCATCTCATATAAAATACATGTAGGATGTGGTGACTTACTTACAAATAATTAATTACTACTAGTTTTTTTTTCACAGCACAGAGATTCGGTATACGAGATTAATTACATCTAGGTGATATATGACATTACCAAAAATTTCTTAGAATACCTTTGGACAGATAAGAATTTCGGGTTGTTTGCAAAATAGTAAATATGAGTGAAAATATTTTTATAGTACGTTTTGGTGAGATGCACTAATAGAAATTCATTTCATGCAAGAATCTGCTTACCCAGGGCATCAGCATATGCCACTATGTTTTAACTGATGAGAAGAAAAGAGTGAAAAGCAACTCTTCTACAGGACTTGAATTTATGAATGTAAACAGGTTCCTCCACTGAAATGACTGAAACACATTGTGATGACACTCAACTATTAATCATGAAACCTTGACACTTGATCTCTTTAGTGCAGATCACATATTTGGTTTTGTTTCCTAAAGAATGTTCCATACTGTTCTAGCTAGAGGACCAAAGTTTTTGGATGCATCCTGGTGCATGACTTCCAGGAAAAGCTAGAAATAGTTCTCTCCTTCACAAAGTTACTTTAAAATAAATTTACACCTCAGAATAAAAGATTTTAAAAGAATTCTGTTAACTCAGGACAAGAGTTTCTTCTTAATGTATTAAGACATCACATAAAGGCAGCCCAAAGCAGGATGCTTCATACTGCACCATTCATTTAAAACTTCTAGTTCTGTTTCTCTAGCATTCTGGCTTGGTTTTGCTTGTTGGTTTTGGTTTTTTTTTTATTAGTACTATCATACCAAAAAAGTAAAATATTGTATATCCTCCGATAACACAGCACTAAAATTTTCATTGTGAATAGAATAAAACAAATTCAAAATCATGTTTCTAAGTGCTTGTCTTATATCAAAATATAAAGAGATTATAAAACAATCAGTGACAGAGAATCCTGCAGATGAAATATGTCAGAGAAGAACAATCTCGCCTTTAAAATGAGATATAAGAGTCCTCTAAATAGCTGAGAGATCTGACAGCATTTAGTATAATGAGCACACTAGGTATTTGTTGGCTTAGCATTTGTCCCTGCATGAGAAGTCTCCTAAAGGGACAAAAGTCCTTGTGTATGGATATCTCCTTTCCTCTAGTTCTGGAAAGGAGATGGCAGCAAGCCTGTATCTTACCAGTAATACAAAACTGTGCTCCAGAGCTAAAACTATATGCAGTATGTGGAGTCCTGAAAGCAAAACAAGAAAACACTCAATGCTTGGCTGAATATAACTTCAGCACGTTTATCTAAGAAATTGTTTGAAATTCCCTTGAATTTCCAAAATTTCTGAAGCTTTAGAGTGCTGCTGAACCACAACAATGTCATTCCTCAAAGAATTCTGTATCTCCAGCAAAAGTGAAACATTTTGAAAATATTCTTGAAAGAAACTGCTGAAGAGTAGGCGGGTGATTAGGGAGTTCACTTGGCATGAGGGAGAAATTCTCAGAACCGGTTTTGCTCAGTTGAAAGTAATATTTCTCAGACCAGATCAATGAAGCAGGAAGAAAAGAAAAAGGGCATTTCGTGTGACTGTCCAAAGCAAAACATAACTTTGGGTTAAAGAGATATTTTCAGGTTCCTTTCACATCTTAATCTAGAGACACTTTCCCTAAGGATCAATAAGTAAATTATCAAAGTCCAGCAAGTCCAAAAATAAAAAGAGATTCAGTTAAATAACAGTTTCATATAGAAAAAGCCCTTAATTTTTCTTCAAACAGCACTACTACGAATGATCTTTCAAAGTTATGTGATTTGCAGTAAGACAAACCTATTTTGATTCTCAGTCATCAGTAACTAGGCAGATGAGAAACATGTCAGTGAATTTTGTACAGTCACTCTTCCTCATTAGCAGAACTATATCAGTTACGGTCTCTTAAAAGAAGGAGCCTGGAAGAACCATTAAAACTATAAATTCTTAGGTAAAAGGAAATGTAACATGCTCAAAAAAAAAAGTAAAATGTTCAACTAATGTGATTGGAAAGGGAAGTATAGGCTACTGCCACATCTGCTGAGGTAAGTGCAGAACGTGAGAAATTTAGGCTGTTTCACAGATCAGACCTTTTCCTGGCATACTTTTAAACATGAAGTAATAATTTGAATTTCTATTTTAAATCTAGTCCATGAAATAAGGAGGAAACATAAGGGAAATACACGGCAAATATAATGGATGACTTGAAATATAGAGGATGGGGAAGAGTTTCATTTTCTACTAAGCAATATTTGTAGGAACTTGATATGCTTGAAACTTGGATCAATCTCTGCATTCAGGTAAGTCATAGATTTTCCTGCCTTACAAGTCTACCAAGAGAGAAAGACTAACTGGAATAAATTCTTCCTTTATCTCAGGCTTTGGTATTTCAGTGGTGTCGTGACCAATTCCATTGAGTAAGCTTACTAGTAGAAGAGGCCCTTTTATGAGGTCAAAAATGTTTGGTTTTTTTTTTTTCTCTTTTAGACAGGGTATGCCAAGACAGACCACAGTGAGCTGTCAGAGAGACAAGCAAGACCAATTAGTCACATGGAGCCTGCATATACTCCAGATATCCTCAGCTACTGTGGGTACTGCTACATGATGCCACTGTCTGCAGTGACTCCCTTTCCTTAAAGTAAAGAAGCAGCAAGGCAATTAAACAGCATTTAGCGGTAGCATTTGAAAATGTAGATTATGACTGGAAAAAACAATAGATGTAAGTTAGCTCAGACAGCGGGGACAGGAGAAAGCTGACATCTGGACTAGTTTCTGCTTTCTGATGAAGGCAATTTTAGTTGCCTGTTAGGACCAAATTCAAGAGAAAATTAAGAGAATGAATTCAAACCGTGTATGAATGTTACACAGAGGAATACTTGAGTGAATGCTGGGGGTTTGGGATTTTTTTTTTGTTTTTTTTTCTCTTTCAATTAATTTTGTTTTTAGATAGCTATGTGATGTCTGGGTCTGAAATTATTAGTTGAAATAGGATCTGAAAGCAGAGTCTTCGCATCCAGTAATAACTCTGCCTTCCAGCTCTTTTGGCAAATGCAAAAGAAATGCAGCATGAATTAAATCTAGGCTGTTCCCTTCATAACTGTAAATTAAACAGTTCTGACAAAGTGCAGATACCAAAACCACTGACAAAGCAAAATCTAGGCAGATATCACATGCTAACCAGCTCTGCCAAAATGAATATGAACAAAGATACTTACCCCAATTTCTGTAGAAACCTACAACTAAACAGCTACAGAAAGAGTGGGAACTTAAAGTGTTAAGATGAAGTCCAAATTTATTTCTAAAATGTTAGAATAGGTGTTCTGCACAGTCTAAGATCTTGAGGTTTTGATAGCAATTTTCCGATTTATTGATTGTTGTCCAAAGAAAGATTCAGCTGAAGAAAAAGGAAGCTATCCTCCTGAATACAAAATCAAAGGACAGAGGTTGATAAAGTAAATCTATGACAGGGTAACAAAGCAAATTACCTTGGTTTAGATGCAAACTAATGAAAAACAGACAAAAGCAAGGCTTAAGAAGCACATATTGGTTTAAATAGCAGTCCTCCTCTCTGAAGAGGGGGAGAGAGAAAGAATCCCTAAACCCATGCTCACTTTTAAAGTGAAAGAGAACAATTTGTCTTTTCTTCTTTCCTTTCCCATTAAAATCACTGATATTATATTTCCTACATAATGGATTACCTCATTATAACACTGTTATAGCACAAAAATGCTATTCTATGGAAGAACACTGTTATATTATGATTTAGACAGTTCATGAGTGTTAAAGGAAGAAGGACATTAGAGAGGGGTAAACACGGAATAGTTTTAGGATGGAATTTACCTGTGGCCTTAGCACTGTTTATAAACAGCATGAGGGAAGCTGCAAATACAAAATATATCGAAGGCATTGAGAAATAGGCTCCAGTGTGGGAAGGCATAGCAGTGAGCAGCAGAGAGATGGACAGAGGAAACTGTTTGGAGTTCGTAACAGGTCATGTTGTTACTGCAAGGCACAAGGACTTAGTCACCTCTTCCTGTAGGATAATTGCTGGCATCTTATCTACCTTCTTCCACATGGGCCCTGCATTTACAGAGCACTTCAGCCCACAGAGATGGATTGCTGCTCAGTTAGGGCTTTGCAGCAACTTTCCCAGCAGGAGATGTATTTGACCTATCCAACTTTTCACATGGAGCCAAAAGATTAAGACTTTCCATAGGTGCAGGGAATCTCACCTGCAGTTGCAATTTGCGTCAGTATTTCCATTCATTCTGTGCTTTAATCTTTAGCCAAACTATGTTCTCTGATGTAGGGAAAGTAAACTATTTTCAGTTCACCTCTGGAGTCATATACGGTACTAAATTTCTTCCTTGACTTGAATGGAGTCCAGTATATTCCTATATTTTGTGAAATGTCTTCCTATCAGTGTGTTTCTCAGACACTGGTTTTCCCCAAAGGCACCATGATTAATTATTCGATGCGTTATTTATACTGCAGGCATGTAAAGGAAGACAGAAATGCACTTGCATTCTAAGATGAATAAAAGAGAGTAAGATGATGGAAGCATATATAAATTTGGGGTTAGAATATATGTTATATAATACTATGAAGCATTTTATTGTGAAGAGGTATTAATCAGAATTAAAGAAGCAAATATGAGCAATTGGAAAGGATTAGTCAAACAAGAACGAGGCATGAGAAAATGAACAGAATTGCTAGATCAATTACATCGTGATATATAGATTTTATTCCGGGTGAGGAAAAGTGTATATCAGTCTCCTGGCTGCTGAAAAAGATAGCATAACATTCTTGATTCAACAAAAAACAAAACAAACCAAAACAAACAAAAAAAACCAAACAACAAAAAAAAAAAAAGAGAAATGTTGATACTCTAAGGAGAGAAAGCTGGCAACCACCAAATACAGGACTGGAGGCTCAAGGAATGACTGGCCTTAGCTTGTCTCTGGGATGCAACAATAGCTCAGAAGTGATGGACTGAATGTAATTTGGCTCGAAGTCTGAATAAGATGTAAAAATCAAATAATTTCTGTAACCTTATCCTTCTTGGAAGTAGGTGACAGGCAAGGGTGCACTGTTATGACATGAAGAAACATGCTGTCTCATTTAGATCGTTAACTTCAAGAGAAGGAAGAAGCAAGAGAGGCTGAACATTGACAAGGGAAGGAGTCCAAGACTCTACAGCTGGGGTATTACAGGGGCAGACTGGGGAGGAACAGTTGTGGCTATGTACAAAATTAAAAAGCTGTGAGCCTTTTCCGCCAACATCTGCCACTGGCTGTTGTCAGGATTGGTGTGTCAATGCCTGGAGCTTTCTACTTTTTGTCACCCAAAGAGTAGAAGACAACACTGTGTTAAGCAGTCTACATGGTTCCAGCTGCAGAGACAGTAGGATGTTCGGAAGTCTTGGCATAGTCATGCTGCCTTTGGCTAAACCTATGTATTACTCTTAATAGAATAATGCCTTTGTGTTTCACTGATTGTTCACAGTGGTAAGCAAAGTGTCTTCTAAGAGCTGAAACACTTTGTGAAATTTTTATGGTAAAGTATGTACTCCCTTGCTGTCCAGTTGAAGAGCAGTGTACAGAAGATGTATAAAATGGCTCTGCAGTATTCTCATAGCAGTTGGGTTGAAGAAAAATCTATTACCTCTTATAGGCATAACAATTTTACCTGCCTTTGCACTTCTGTGTTCTGGTGTGAACTAGAACAATTGCAATAACAGCTCTGAACAGAGCTGTGAAACAGTTAATAAGAGAATTGTTTAAATAACATGAAGTACAACTGTCCCCATCGAAATTTGGAAACTTCGTGGAAAGCAAGCCACGTCTCATGAGGCACCCAGTCAGGTGCTGCATCCTAATCAAAGCTCAAAGAACAATACTTATGAGGTTTGACTGTCACTAATGCTAACCTATTCTTAATTACTGTGTTATTAAAATTTCTTTTAAGTATCCTTTGATTTCTAATACCATTAGAATGGCAAGTATCTAATAAGTTCCCATCTCTATCTTTCAGAGATTTCAAAGGGTTATTACATAACAGATTGTCGATTCATCCAACAATGAAGTAAAAATGCAATGCAGAAATCCAGACTTCAAATAAATCTGATGGCCTAATTCTTTATGAAAAGCTACATTATAAAGCAGAAGTAGGTGTTTAATTGTAACACTTTCACCACTATTAGGGTTAGAGATTCAAATACAAACATGAACTACAAACACATCTTCCCATACTTTTATTACCTGAGCTTATTTTATCTTCTGTAATACAATGTTATTAATGATTTTCCCACTGCCATACATATTATAGGTAGCAGTATGAAATATTCACACGAAGCACACTTTGAAGTGTCTACATTACTTAGCAACTTCATGTCACCAGAAGAGGAATGTAAAAGCGGAATATCGTGTAACCTTTCTGTTGTTCTATTCGCTTTGCTACTTTTCTCTTTATGCTAGGATTTCTTAGCATGCATTGCAAGGGCAAAGCTATAAACTGGATTTTATTAAGGCTCTTCACATAGTAAAATGCTACTGGCAACATATGTCGTGATCTTAGAAATTTGCATCTTAGCATGGCTATCTGTGACATTGAAGCTTTGCTGATTTTTACAACATTTAGATTCTTTATTTCTAACATATCTTCTATCCCAAACATACATTGCCTGAACCCACAAACAATAAGTTGTCTCTACTCAGAAATACTTCTGAATTCATTAGCCTTCCTAATGTATCTCGGCATACACAAGTAAAACAGCCTTCCAAAGGTACAATACATTGGATGAATCATTTATCTGCAAAGTAAATGAGCTGAGAATATAGGTCATAAAAAAATATTCAGCAAATATTCATTACTTTGTGCTGAGTTCTTAATATCCACTATATTGTGTGGTTAGATTTGTTATAGTTTTACTATTTTTTCATATGTATGTATGTATGTATATAATGTATTTGTCTTTGTAATGGACTTTTTATGATAGCAACAGAGTTGCATAATGTTTTCTGATGTTGCATCGCATGATATGTATATATTAGATGTAAACCTTATCGTTATGGATGATAGCTTAGAACAGAGGTTCTATACATAATATACATGGAACCTTAACTGTCTTACATATAATATACTTGGAACCTTAACTGCCCTCTATTTCACAGAACAAATGGATCCTACCTGCTGAAAATATTTTTTAAAAAAAGAAAAAAGTTAACTCTGCTATCTGAAACTGTTCATATCCAACATACTGTGTTGTCTTCCCTCAGATACCCAAACAGACCCTAGAGAAAGTGCCTTGCCACTGCATCTGCCTTCTGAGGTCTCCAAAGGTAAGCCAAGAAATTATATCCTGCTCTTCCTTCAGCACTTGTGTTCTCTTGTTTATATATCTGTAATACACAAATATACTTGCAAATTACGTAGACATGCTCAAGCTAGCCTGGACGGGCTACTTCAGCCAAGTAGCTGTGAAGAAGCACATATTGAACTCTGTAGAGCCATAACTGCACTGTTGTCAGGAACTACTATGTTTGCAGAGTTTCCCAATGGAGACCTATAATGTTCCAGTTTATTCCATGTAGGTTGTTAGCTGTAGCGCTATTTCCAAAATAGAATCATAGAATCATAGAATGGTTTGGGTTGGAAGGTACCTTAAAGACCACCCAGTTCCAACCCCCCTGTCATGGGCAGGGACACCTCCCACCAGCCCAGGTTGCTCAAAGCCCCATCCAGCCTGGCCTTGGACACCTCCAGGGATGGGGCAGCCACAGCTTCTCTGGGCAGCCTGTGCCACTGTCTCACCACCTTCACAGTCAAGAATATCTTCCTAATATCTAATCTAAATCTCTCCTCTTCCAGTTTAAAACTGTTACACCTCATCCTATCACTACACCCCCAGATAAAGAGTCCCTCCCCATCTTTCCTGTAAGGTCCCCTTTAGGTACTGGAAAGGGCTATAAGGTCTCCCCGGAGCCATCTCTTATCCAGGCTGAACAACCCCAACTCTCTCAGCCTGCCCTCACAGGAGGGTTGCTCCAGCCCTCTGATCATATTTGTGGCTCTCCTCTGGACTTGTCCAACAGCTTGTAATGTATTTTTATAACTAATATTAAATAATTAAAGAGTAAGAGGTGGGGAGACACCTTCCGTTTTCTGAGAGTCAGTAATGTTTTCATCAGGTGAAATTTACAAAAGATTGAATCTCAGTATCTAATCTTCAGCCATCTCTAATATGATTTTAATGTCTTGCATTCAGCAGTGTTTGCTCTAAGATCCTAGAGATGAATAAGGGGGAGGAAGCCCAAGGACGTCCTTCAGTAGCAGTTGGCTCATAGATGCCACTCACCATTTGATCATAAAACTGCTTCCTGTAACTCAGCTGATTTTACTAGGGTCAATAAAATATCATTTTAAAGCTACTCAGAATATCTTAGTGCAGGAGCAGTATAGTTGCACTCTATTTCATCTTTATTGTAGTTTAGTTATGAACTGGCAAACTGGTACTGAAGAAAACATGGACAATTCAAAATTCAAGAAAAAATGCTTTCACTGAATTTAATGGTACAAAAATACACTATTTTGGATTTAAAAGAATCATTCTGGGATTATATCTCATAGAATGTCTTGCTTTCTTTGGAGGAAAAATGCAAAGCCGTAGTGGTTTTCTTCATTTTTCCCAAGAAACTTAGGAAAAACCCTGGCTTTATACAGTCAACTGGATATTTTACTATTCACTTTGATGGATCCTGGTTTTGTCTGTTAGCCTGCTGTTTCTTTAAGTATTTTTTTTTCTTCTAGCATTATATCTGAAATAAGATAGAGATTTGGAAATTGAAATTCCAGTTTTAATGTTTCTTTTAGGAAAAAAAACCCACCAAAACAAGAGTTCTTTGTAAAGGGCTGCTACCAAAAGAAGAAAATACATGTCAGTCTCTTTGCTTCGTTCAATTCATGCAGCCTTGTAAAAAAAATTCATTAGATGCACTCTTCTCCTAATTTGAGCCTAGTGTTCCTTATAAGCATTAAAGCAAGACGTTTAACTGTCCCCAACCATGAATTGCCAATTTCTTTAAAGATGTACTTTCTCCTTCCTTTCTCATGTTCAATGCATGAAATGTGGTGTATTCCTCATACTCTGATAATATCACACTTTTCAGAGATTTTGCAGTTTCCCACCAAATGTTTTTACTTATGTTTTATATTTTATTACTTGCTTTAACAAAGAACATGTTGAGTTTCTTTAAGTTCAAACCTTAATTAGGTTTTGATGCACTGTATCATTCTGATTCCAATAAATATTTTTCCTCTTTGTGTACCAGTACATGAAAAAAGGTAATGTATAGACTATTTCCCTGCTAGTCAGCGACTTCCCATGTAATGTATCTTAACACTTGAAACATTGAAAAATAAATGTGAATTTCCATTAATCCACATGCAAAATGACTTAAAATGGGAAACAGGATACATTTTAAGATACAGTATGAGTTTTTTTAAGTTATGCAGCTCCTACTATTATAAAGTTCAGATGCATTTTTAATGCCTGAAATAAAACAACAGTTCACTGCCGGCTTCCATTTGAACGTTTACCAGAAATGCATGTGGTTTTGTTCTTTTCATCTCAGACACAGAATTAAATAAGGTTTTGTTTTAACTAACTAACTAAGAGAAAGCATGACCTGGTTGTCATGGTTACCTGTCTGTGTTAGACTGCTCACTGACTGAACCATTAGGAGTAATTCTACTAATACACAAATGGACTTGACTACCTCTAATTTTACTTTAGCAATAACAAAAGCATAAAGGTGAAGGGAGTCTTACATTACACCTAATTATTCCCCTTTTCATAGTGACAGATTGTTGTTTATAATACTAATGGAGCGGTATATAAATCTCTATAATCACCTTTGTTATTCTTATATTGATCTCCCAGAAAATTCGAAAGGCTTTAGAGTAAGCGGACCGAAAACAATAAGGGTATGAACTTAGGTTAAGCAGTATCTATAATATGTCGTGTGTAGCAGTTTTGTTCTCCAGTAAATAGTTGCTCCTTCTTTCACAGCAAGAAGCAGAGTACCTTAAAATAAATGAATAGAAAAGAAAAAAATATATAGAACATCACCAATTAATTTAATTGACCTTCCGTAATTCATCTTAAAATATTCATGTTTTGTAATACATATCTTCAAAAGGGCAAAATTTGACTTGTAGTAATTAAGACAACTTAAAAGTGCTTCTCCTCATACGTATCTTTTATTCTGTTACAAACGGAAAATCTGGCAGTAACAGAAATATCAAAACAAATTATTCTTGAGATAAGTAGTTTACGTAACAGTGATTCATTAACTGCATTTCTTTCCAAAGCTTCTTACAGTCTTGAATCCTTCTGTGGAGTATAGTCTGAAAAATAATAGAATTGTAGAATCATAGAATGGTTTGGATTGGAAGGGACCTTAAAGACCACCTAGTTCCAATCCCCCTGCCCTGGGCAGGGACACCTCCCACCAGCCCAGGTTGCTCAAAGCCCCATCCAGCCTGGCCTTGAACACCTCCAGGGGTGGGGCATCGACAACTTCCCTAGGTAACCTGTTCCAGTGTCTCACCACCCTCACAGTAAAAAATTTCTTCCTAATAGCGAATCTAAATCTACCCTATTTCAGTTTAAAATAGTTACCCCTTGCCCTATCACTACACTCCCTGATAAAGGGTCCCTCCCCATCTTTCCTGTAGGCTCCCTTTAGGTACTGGAAGGGGCTATAAGGTCTCTCTGGAGCCTTCTCTTCTCCAGGCTGAACAACCCCAACTCTCTCAGCCTGTCCTCACAGGAGGGTTGCTCCAGCCCTCTGATCATCTTTGTGGTCCTCCTCTGGACTTGCTCCAACAGGTCCACGTCCTTCTTATGTTCGGGCCCCAGAGCTGGACGCAGTACTCCATGTGTGGTCTTACCAGTGTGGAGTAGAGGGGCAGAATCACCTCCCTTGACCTCCTGGCCCCGCTTCTTTTGATGCAGCCCAGGCTGTGGTTGGTTTTCTGGGCAGCGAACACACATTGCCAGCTCATGTTGAACTTCTCATCTACCAACACCCCCAAGTCCTTCCCCTGAGGGCTGCTCTCAATCCATTTTCTCTCCCCAGACAGTATTTGTGCTTGGGATTGCCCCCACCGATGTGCAGGACCTTAAGCTTATCAAAGAATCATACAATGGTTTATGTTCGCAGGGTCCTTAAAGATCATCTATTTCCACGCCCCCTGCCATGGGCAGGGACATTTTCTGCTAGACCAGGTTGCTCAAAGCCTCGTCCACTTGGCTTTGTTGAACTTCATGAGGTTTACACAGGCCCACCTCTCAAGCTTGTCCTGGTCCCTCTGGATGACATTCCTCCCTTCAGCATGTCAATAACTCCACACAGCTTGGTGTCATTGGCAAACTTGCTGAGGGTGCACTCAATCCCAACATCCATGTCACCAACAAGGGTATTAAACAGCACCAGTCCCAATACCGACCCCTACGGAATGCCACTTATCACTGGTCTCCACTTGGACATGCACCCATTGACTACAACTCTTTGAGTGCGACCATCCAGCCAGTTCCTTATCCACCGAGCGGTCCGTCTGCCAAATGCATGTCTATCTGATTTAGAGACCAGGATGTCATGCGGGACAATGTCAAATGCTTTGCACAAGTCCAGGTAGATGATGTCAGTTGCTCTTCCTTTATCCACCAATGCTGTAATGCTGTCGTAGAAGAACACCATATTAGTCAGGCATGATTTGTCTTTAGTGAAGCCATGTTGGTTCTCACAAATCACCTCCTTATTTTCCATGAGCCTTAGCATAGTTTCCAGAAGGATATGCTCCATGATCTTGCCAGGCACAGAGGTGAGACTGACCAGCCTGTAGTTCCTCGGGTCTTCCTTTTTTCCCTTTGTAAAAATGGGGGTTATGTTTCGCCTTTTCCAGTCAGCAGGAACTTCATCGGACTGCCACAACTTCTCAAATATGATGGACAGTTGCTTGGCAACTTCATCCATCAGGTTCCTCAGCTGGTCTTGAACCTGGTGTTCTCCTACCATGGGCAGTACCTCATTCTGCCGGTCCCTGCCTTTGCCTTCTGCGACCTAGGCACTGAGGCTAAAGCACTTGCTGGTGAAGACTGAGGCAAAAAAGTCATTGACTGTCTCAGCCTTGTCCATATCCCAGGTAATCAGGTATCCCATTTCCTCCAGAGAGGGCCCATACTTTCTGTAGTCTTCCTTTTGTCACTGATGTACCTGCAGAAGCTTTTCTTGTTGCCCTTGACATCCCTGGCCAGATTTAACTTTATCTGAGCTTTAGCTTTCCTAACCTGATCCCTGGCTGCTCGCACAATTTCTCAGTATTCCTCCCAGGCTACCCATCCTTGCTTCCACCCTTTGTAGGCTTCCTTTTTGAGTTTGAGTTTCTCCAGGAGCTCCTTGTTCATCCATGCAGGCCTCCTGGCTTTTTTGCCTGACTTCCTCTTTGTTGGGGTGCATCACTCCTGAGCTTAGAGGACGTGATCCTTGAATATGAACTAGCTTTCTTGGACCCCTCTTCCCTCCAAGGCTTTATCCCATGATACTCTGTCCACTTTTTTCATTATAATTTGCTAGGTAGAATTATCATAGCACAAAATATAGGCATTTGGGGGTGAAAAAAAAAAAAGGTATCATGTCATTCAAGCTCCATTCCGTCTCCTGTATGAAGTACTCCATTAACTGCATGGTCTACTGAAAAAGGCAACAGTTTCAAATAAAATTTATGAGCTACTAGTCATCGGAGTAAGAGCTATGGGTGTGTAAAGGTTGAGGTATCTTAATTAAACTGGAAAGGAATAATTACCTTCCATAAAATGAAGCAGAAGGAAGGAAAAGCTTAACTGGGACTTTTTCTGGTCCCCACTCCTAACTGAGAAACAATCCAACAGCAAAGTGAGTGGGACAGCAGGAGGCAGAGTTCCCTCTGCCTGGCTTTCAAGCTAAAGCACCATTTCCCTTTCCTTTGCTCTGTACTGGAGGTACTGCTGAAACTGTGGGCTTCAGTTGGCTGTCACATCATTGCTCATACCAATCATTCGCACAGTTTGCTTGAAGGTATACATTTGCTCTGGACCAGCTATGGGCTTATTTATCAAATTGGCCATGACACAACATGTAGTATTTATGAACTTTAATCTACTATGCTAGATTTGTCCTAGCTGGAGTGGCACTATTTTGTCCAGGGTGAAGCCTGACAGGTCACAATATAGCTATGCTATCGAGAGAAACAAATTTTAAATGTGCCTAATACTCCAGATTGTGTGACCAGAGGATTTGTTAAATTTTATCCATAGCCTGGGGGATTTATTGTGCTGTTGAATAGTGACCTGCAAACTGGTGGTTTCCAGACCCAATCCCAGCTCTGACTCAAGAAACACTTATTTTCAAAAAATTAATCACGAATCATAACTTTATCTCAGAAACCCTTACCTAAATCTAGCGTTAAGCTACGGTTAACCCCAGTCTGGTGATCAGATCACCTCTCTGCAAAGCGAGTGCTGTCTGTCTGATAGTTGAAGGCACTACTGTTTCTCTGCTGGACAGCACTCATGGTTATTTTGCTTTTGCCTACCAATAGGAAGGTAGAAGACATTAATATCACCCTAGCAGCTTTCAGAGGACAGTGACTAAACACAGACTTACGTACCAGATAAGCTGTGAGGTTCCCAGGGACAGTTTTCTGTTATAGAATGATTGTCAACAAAGCCAAGGAACAGAACTGAGGTAACTAGGAAGGATACATATTTAAAAAATCAACCAGAATGTTGGGTTTTTTAACAATATTTAAGAAAACTTTGTATTTGAAATTCCAGAAGATATTTACAATGCTTACATGAGGCTCACTACAATAGTGCTACAAATATGGTTTCTTCACTCTTAGAAAGAAGACATTGATTCTTCATAACCAGCCATAGCTAAAACAAGTTACATTTTCAGTGCACTCTCAATCTGGGCATTGAACAGATGTCCCCCCCTGCTTACGGGGTCTGTATCACTGTTTGAACAGGGGTCATTAAGCCTGGATCACCAGACTGTACTGTAGATCTGTATAGCGTCCTCTGTGTGCCTATGATTCACACCTGTGAGCATGGTGGGGAGAAAATTATTTAAACTTGTTAATTCACAAGAGTTAAAATTTTGAGTTCATAAGAAAACAGGAGCTCTGTTTTACAAAGTGACAGCGTGACACCTCGTCCCAAGGACATTAGCACTAAAGAACACTCATTAGCTCAGAACAAACAGCAGATGGCCCTTGGAGTGTGGGACGCTTATTTGGAAACAAATTGTGAGCAGGGATACAGAAAATCAACAGTTTTTATCCAAATAAAAAGGTACAGGGCCAAAGAAACAGCTGGCATGAACTGGCTTATCTTCACTGAGGTCAATTCAGGAAGACACTCCCATTTCTAATAGTGGAGTCCTGGACACCAGAGGTTTCCAGGGTTAGGAAAGGTTAGGAAGGGGGTCAGGAGGAAAGGAGTATAGCCATAAATTGAACAAAAGCGCCCTAGACAAGGAAGTTGCAAGGTATGGTCTGGAATACATTCCAAGCAAATTAATTTTGGGTTAATAAAAAAATATGTTTTGTTTTATTTGCAAAATATTAAACTACTTAAGTCTGATTTTGTCCCTTTAAAATGTAGGGGTTTTTATGTGAGTGATGCATGAAAAGATATTTCTGGCAACTCATTTTGAAATTGATATTCCAAACTTACCAATTCAAACTGTCACAATTAGGAAACAGGACTTCACATAATGTGTGTAATTTCAGGGAACTTAATCTACTTTTGCAATGTTTAGATTCAATAGCTGAAAAAAATCCACCAAACTTTAAAAATAACTAAAATATCCTTTACTTTTCAATCTATAAGAAATATATAGTGTTTTTCTTTTGACTCTTAAAATCTGATGAGGGATCGTCTGCTACATAAAAAGAAAATATGAAATGAGTGGTCAAAGGGGGCATATTTTTGATGTTTAGATAGTGTCAAAAGAAATCTTATAAAAAAACTCTGCCAAGAACTTGAAATAAACCAAAATGTTGATGAGATCAGCTTTAATTACTGTTAATTTTTTGAGAGGGAATCGGTGGCTTTTTGATTAGTTGAAAATATTAAATGGCCCATGATATTTCATGGTCCAGCTCCCACTTCTATAATGCTTCAGTGTACCTTTCCAACATTACAATCATGACAGGCTCTTTCCAAAGTAAGCGATGTGGGCCTGTGAAGATGTGGTGAGGACAATTTCTGAGCTTTCAGTAAGAAATAATGGTCGGATAATTTAGTCCTTCAGCAATGCAGAAATAAGTAGAAATCGGTAAGAACATACAGTTTTTACCCAAGGATAGATCTGAGGCAGGATCTCACAGTAGTTTAGTATGTCCTGAAACCTGTTAAAGGCTTTAAATCTCAGTGCCTATTTGATTCCTCACTACTTTTCCAACAGTTGGAGCGTATGTACAGCTTGATAAACGAAGAAGCTTTTTCCTTCTAAGTTTTTGTTGTATTAACTTAAGTTTTACAGCTTGATAAGTATCCTTTTATGCTAAGATTTTGGTTTCTTATTTATTTTCTTAAAACAAAGTTCTAAGGTATGGAATCTTTTTATAATCCATATGACTAATAGATTAGGAGCTGAAAATTGCTCGTTGAAATGTTCTGTGTTTTCTGTAGTGCAATATCCACATAAAATTTATTAAAACATAAAAAGGTTCTGCACCACTAAAAGTACATTGCAGTGTCTCCAGAAGGGCCAAATGTGGAAATGGAAAAGTGTTACAACATATGTCTATGACACCTGCCTTTCATTTCTATTATGTTTAACTCCTCAAAGACACGTTTGAGTAAGTAAAATACGGATTGTCATTCAAGTTGCTTATAGAGTGTTTGTTGTGGTATTTTTACTATTTCAAAAATTTTTAATAATGTATTCTGTATGTCTCATCAGTGATGTTTATTACTGAAGATTCATAAGCTGCTCCAGCATTATTGAAAATATATAAACTATAACCTTCTGAGAAAGCCTCCTGCCTTATTTACCGGCATTTCAAAAAAATGAGGGGTTTAACATGATCTTGTTGTTGTTTTCTGGTGTTAGAAGTGGGAAACCTATATTTGATTAGATATGTTTTTGATCTCAAGACCAGAAGAAGGAGATGTGTCTTTTACTGAGGATAAGAGTCCATTTGACTAGGTGTTGTAAAGCAAATTCGAAGTGGAACAAGCTACCTACATAGGAAGTCCCTTCCACGGTCTCAAAAAAGCAGTCTACACTACTCACTCACAAATCCTTCGAGTCCCTCAATTTTCTCAGCTATTTAGAATAATACAAATCTATTTCTTTTTACCTATCTTCACAAATAAAGAGAATCAGAATGTTCACATGACCTAGTCGTGCTTAGAAATAAATATTGTATGCGATTTATCAGTATTATCTAGGTCAGATCTAATAATCTATCACCGCCTCAAAGCAAAGCAATATTTTAAGCTAAAACAAAAATATCCCAGTGTTAAAGACTTAGAAGTACATCTGTAAGAATGTGGACAACCTATTAACTGTTCTGCACATTTAATATGAACACTATGAAATATCCCCAAAGTGCCAGGTTCCCTTCCCTTGTACTAAATGTCACTCTGGTTTAACTGTAAAAAAAGCTATGATCAAAGACTAGATTAATTTCACCTGGATTTTAGCTGCAACACAGAGAGAAAAAGGCCAGTTCTTCTAAGAGGAAGGGACTAATCGTCTGAAAAGAAGTACTAGTACTTATTCAGTGTATTTATTAATGACATGGAAAATGTTGAGCAATGAGCTGACAAAAACTGCAAATTCTATTAAATCGTTCCAGTTTTCAGTTTTATGAAGCACTTCAGAATGATTTAACCAAACCAGGTATTTAGGCAATGTGTTGACAGGTGTGAATACAGGAGAGACAGTAGAAGCAGACATTAAGAAGAGCTCTTCAAACTACAAGAACAGCTAACAGTAGAGACTACCCTGTCTTAGCTCTAGTAATACCCCTCTGCTAGATCTACCACTTCCCTACCACAGTGGGAGGAATCTATGTTTTAACCCTTCTTTTCCACTGATTTGTATTACAAAGCATCCACAGTAGTGTTTTTGATCTATTCTTCTTATCAACTCCTACTAGACTGAGGGGAACTGAGTCCTACCAATACACAACTGGTTCACTTTTTGTTGCTTAGACATTTTGACACTGTTTTTCCTCTTCACTATGCAAGGTTCCATAAACACAAAACCTGCTTAAGAGACAGATTTGACTGTGAATGATTATGTTTGTTTGATCAATGTTAAGTACCACTCTTGTCTGGTAGACCCAAAATATGCCCTTCAGATGGAGTATGGAAGATTTCTGAAGCTGTAATGAGACCAAATGATTTTGACAGTAGAAAAGTAGGGTTATTTTGTCCTAATTATATGACACCTGTAAGTTCCTGTGGAACTTTTGGTTCCTGCCCTCTATTGAGTTGCCTATTGACATAGGCAATCACTCTATTGAGATTTTGTATAAGGATATGTATTTTTTCTCTTTTCTTTTTCATCCTATGAAATGAGATTTTTAAGATTAATCCAAAGAAACCTAACCACAGATTAAAACAAAAAGGAAGTATGTTGAAATAGTAATGTAAGTGTTACTTTAAAAAGAAAAGCTGCAGTCTAAAGCAGCTCTGATAAACATCTATATGAGAAAAGAAGGTCACTTGGTTCCAGACAGATGCTGTATAAAATGAGATGTTTTTTCTTGTCAGAAAATGTCATTTGGATTTGTTGGGATCAATATTGTTCTCATCCTCTACTGTTATTACTTTTAGCATGGGTGAGGATTGTTGTTTTGCCATGTTGATGGAGGTTTAGTCTAGACTGCAGTAGAAATTTAAATGAGGAGATATAGATGATAGCTCTTTTACTGTCAGAGTCGCAGATATGATCAGAAGGACTGATGAGTAATATGGAGAACACCAATGACAAGTATAATTAGCTGCTCTGAAGTGTTAGAAAACGACAAATCTAAATTACATATTCTTGTGGCTCTAACATATTTTGTTGCATTGATCCAGACCACTAAATATTACAGTTGCAAACATTTTTCTGAAAAGATGTGTAAAGTCCATGCAGTATAAGCTAAGCCATGCAACTCATTTCTTTAGTATACCTGTGAGTTCATTGTTTGCTAAAATTATTTCTGAGACTTCCAGAGATTATGCTGTATTGCGAAGCTAAAGAAACATTACAGCATTGTAAGGCTTCTCCCAGAGGAAACTCTCTAGCACTCAACCCAGATTTCCTCTACACGGGTTACTAGATGCTAGAGATAAAGCTAAAGATCACTCTCTACATTAAACCACTTGTTGAACTCAACTCAACGTTCAGAGATGGAAAAGGACTTCAGCTTCTCTCACAAGAAGTTTTCTGTTTCAAAGCAGAAAATCTTTTTAAAAGGTAGGTTTATCATTCCTGCCCAACTGATTCAGATACACTTAAAATGTTTAACTTTTCTTCATGTAAGTCCTGAAGGACGATACAGTGGCTTTTGCATGCAAAGAGAGAAGATATTTCTATCTCCCCTGTACAACCTCTATTCGTGCGAGTTCTACCAACTCCACCACTCCAGCCCTTTGCTCCTCTTGGAAAAAAGTATTTCCACACCATCTCTTAATCAGGTTACTGGCTGTTAACACTTAATCAAGCTGGATTTTTTTGTTGTTTTCTGATATGGAGGGAGTTACTAATACCATAACAACAGCCATTTTTAAGGACAATTTTAAATTCCAAACAGCACGGCTTGCTTTACTTGGACTTTCTATAAAGACAACACTAGTTGTATTTGACAGATATTTTTATCTCAAATACATTTTTGGATTATATAAAAAGAAGCATAAATGCTGAAGATAATTACCTTTACTTTTTTTATGTATTACCCCTCTGGGAAAAAAAACCAGTAACATTTAAACCACATGGCAGAAAAACATGTTATCCAAAGTATAAAAAAAAAATGTCTAGTGAAACAATTTCAAGTAAAGATGGTGTGTGTCTTCCACCATAAATTAGGCTTTTGAAAAGAAATACTGTTTCTGCAGATCAATAAAAAGGCAGCCTTCCTTGCTGCCCTGTGTGTGTCTTCCTATCTTAGGTGTGATCAGGCCTGGCTGCCTCTTGATACATCCCTGCTATTAGATGTCAAACGTCATTTATCCTACTCAGTGGAGAAGAGGTGCCTCCAACGAGTGATATAGAGCACCTAAAGTTAGCTGCCTGCACTTTATCAAAACCTAGAGAAGCCAGACTCTCTGTGTTGACGAATTTGAGAATATCCTGCCTAGACAGAAGTTTACAGGTATTAACCACGGAGGCTCAGTGCCCAAGAAACAGGGTTAGGGCCACTTTGTTGGCTTCATTTTTGCCAATGGGTTGGACTGAGATTAATAAAATTATGAAGTCCCAGTTGGATTGCTGCTCAAGGCAATCTTAAAATTTATTGTTGTATATATAGGAGCAATTACAAGATTTAGTATGTGATTTTTCTGGCAAATATGCAGATTAGATAATAATGGTATAGATATTATTTGGGGAAAGAGAGAAAGAAGGAGATAGAGAAATATATTCCACTGACAATAGGGAGGAATAGACTGGTATTTTAGGGAGTAGTTTGTCTTTTATATAGGTATGTAATATTTTGGCTGGTGTTTGTACTTTTTCTTTTAGGATAGATTACTGTCGTTACTCACTGCAAAATCTGAATCCTTCTTGCATAAAATAGGCCAGTAATAATTCTTACAGACTTTAGAGAGTCTTTGCCTCACTTATATATTTAGTGTCCAAAAAGTCAGGGCTGGAATAGAGTCTCAGGGAACAGCTGCTCATGTCACATATTTTAAATCGGGATCAGAGCAATTTATTGATTTACAAATGAAACTAATTAACTCATAATCAGTGCACTATACAGTCAGGATCAATATGAGCAGCAAAACATATATAAATGACAACACTACACACTTATAAAATGTTAATAAACACCTGTAAATTTCTAAACACACAGCTAGAACTAATTTTAAAAAGTTCAGTCACACAGTTGCAAGCAGCATCTCGCCTCTCCCGGGAGGGAAGTTTTCCATGTTCCCACACACCTCCAGTTGGAAACATGGGTGCTCAGGCTTTGTGAGTACCTGTGCTGCTCCCTGCAACCCATCAATCCACAAGCCAGGAAGAAAGCACCCATTGAGCTCACACACATGCACCCGCAGCGCAGGTCCCAAGTGCTACACACAAAGCCGCTACCGTTGGCTGTTAGCCAACAGGGTTCCTCAGGTGGTCTTCTGATCTTCTTTTACAGTGGGATGGACTTTTCTCCCCCAGTCCCTGCCTTGCGGTCCATCCACTCCAGAGGTAAAAAAGTTGTTGAGTACTTCAGCCTTCTCCTCATCCGTTGTTACCAGTTTGCCAGTCACACATACATACCCATACACACACACACACTATACCATACACCCTTCATTTATGTTGCTTATCTCCAGATAAGAGACAAACAGTATATATTAGCATTAAGATGTACGATTGATTTTGTTGATGGTCTGACTTCTGAGATGTTGGCATTTTAGTATGTTAATACTCTATGTCCACATTCATTTTTTTTCTCAACTCTGAACTTTACTTTCTCTGAAGGAGTGAATTTTTGTTACTGTAAACTTTACAAATGACTGTAGAGTTTTCTTCTGTTGAGTGCCACCAAATAACTATAATTCAGTAAGTAAACCCTGTGGTATATGAGATTTTAGCTAATATCGTCTATAAAACATGCATGGAAAAAAGGTATTTTCCTTCCTTATTGATAACTCCATATTTTGTTGAGAGTTATGAAAAAGACAGAACTATAAATTAGCTTTAATCAGCCAAGAGGAACAGCAGATGACAGAATGCGCATTAAGGTGTCAGTGAACATACTATCTTTCAGTTTGAAATAAATGGAAATGAATGTAACTTTTGCTATGGAATGAAATATAACTTATTGCCATTTTGGCAGAACAACTTGTTTTATATGCCCATTAATAGACATGACAATTATTTACATGTGTCCTTACACTCCTTAAAGATGTCTCTTTCATCTCACACTTATGTATTATTATTTACATTCCAATTCATTTGGAACAGAAAAATTTCGCAAATTTTGCAGGTATTGTGTTATTTTTCCACATCTGAGGAACCTTTTGGGATAAAAACCTTTCAGTAGAGGCTTGTTGGTCACTGTTCATACACTGCTCAGCTGATAAGGTTCATCTTCTCTCTTTTCTCTGTCTGGATTAGATTGATCTGTGCTTCACCACTTTTGGGGTTTTTTTTTTGGCTTTTTCCCTTTCTTTTCTCTATAATTCTCATGTTCTTTTCTATAGGTGAGTGATTTCAAACTTGGGAGTATCTAAACTGGACCTGTAAGACCCTTAATTTTCACTACCAATATGGACAGTGAATACTATCCATGTCTTAAATGTAGCCTGTCAATGTCAGTATCTTATGCTGGAGGCTTATGTTTTGGAAAGTATTTGAGGAATGTCAGTACAAAAAGGGTATATGAATAAGGTGTCATATCAGATATCTGAGTCATAGATATTGAAATCATCTTGTATGGTTTTCTTGAACAATATTTCTAAAGATGTACAAGTATTTGTAAAAAAATATGTGATCTGTAAAATCTTTACCCATAAATAAGAAATATTTCCTCCCGCGCAGACTTGTATCTACAACTGTATTGACCTGGGAAATGTATTACTGCTAATAAGAACTATTTAATTGCTTTTATAGCCTCATATCTTTGTCCAGGTTAAATAAGGAATTTATATTTACTGCTACCGTAAGTTAGAAAGCCTTGGTTTATTCCATAGTACCTATTCTGATATAAATTTCCATTGCCAGGCTCTGAATTTTCAGCACAGAAATATAATAATCGAAATGTATTCTCTGAGGAATGTTAACGTAGCTAAATACAAAGTTGGGACAGTACCAAATAGAGTCAAAATAAATAGAGGAAGGAGATCAGACTCATAAAAATACTATTAAAAACTAAGTCACAGATTGCTACTTACTTTCTCCTAAAGATTTGCTAAAAAAGGCCAATGACTCCAGTACATGAATTATAATTAATAAAGATCTACCAAAGTAAAGGCTACTGATTTCCTAAAAAGATCTCTCAGACACATGTTCAGATAAAATACACGAAACCACACTAAAGGAAAGCACTTGGCATCGTGATACGAGTTCCTCAGGCAAGTCAGGTAGAGTGCATGTGCAACGTGTTGCCCAAGGTAGCTCTACACAAATCCAAGTATCACAGCATTGACTCCCTTCACCCAAACCGAATATCCCCACAATGTAACAAGATGGCTTCAGGTACACCAAATTAACTTGCGTGTCTCACAGGCTTCTGAGCGGTGTTACTTAGAGATAACCTCAATTTTCACTTTGGTTACCCAAAGTGAAGTTTCACTTCACATGTAATGGAAGGAGAATACAAAGATTATCTTACTGGAGTTAGTTTATAATGAAATATTTGTAAATGTTACATGCTCCTCAGAAGGAAGGCAGAATGTATACTATAAATACAAGGGACTATTGCAATAATAGAATGAATGGATGTGCTTTTTACAGGCTTCATCTGAGTTCCCTTAAGCTAGCTGAAAGACAAGAAAGACATCGAAATTCTGGAACATGTCCAGAGAAGGGCAACAAAACTGATGAGGGGTCTGGAGCACAAATCTTATGAGGAGCGTCTGAGGGAACTGGGGTTGTTTAGCCTGGAGAAAAGGAAGCTGAGGGGAGACCTTATCGCTCTCTACAACTACCTGAAAGGAGGCTGTAGCCAGGGGGGGGTCGGTCTCTTCTCCCAAGTAACAAGCGACAGAACAAGAGGAAACAGCCTCAAGTTGTGCCAGGGGAGGTTTAGATTGGGTATTAGAAAAAATTTCTTCACTGAAAGGGTTATCAAACATTGGAACAGTGTCCTTGTCCACAACAAACAGGCTGCCCAGGGAAGTGGTGGAATCACCATCCCTGGAGGTATTTAAAAGATGGGTAGACGTGGTGTTTAGGGACATGGTTTAGTGGCAGTTTTGGCAGTGTTAGGTTGATGGTTGGACTCGATGATCTTAAAGGTCACTTCCAACATAGACGATTCTATAATTCTAGGTGAAAATACTACCCAGGTTTTATCAAATGGCTTTTACATACAGATGTAAGGTAAAGCGGAACTAGAGCCTTAATAAATTATATTGAAACTCAGCTGTCTATCCATTTATCTGCATTATCTGTAGGTATCAATCAGATAAACTTTAAATTTTTAGAAGCAATGTTGCCTACTGGAATATCTAACTTTGTTAGCTGCATACTCTGTAGCCTTTCCATGGGTAAACCTGTATGCTTCCAGAAGAGATTAATAGATACTAATGCCAGGCAGGCTGTGAGCCCCATTCTCTATTCTGTCTTTCCATCTTGAAGGAAACCAGCATTTGTACTTCAATTTGAAAACAGATTGACTATTTTATTTTTCCTATTCAGCCAGCAAACTGAAAAAATCAGTCATTCATAGTTTTACTCTTGATGTCCGGTCACTAGAAAAGGAATAGTCAATTTAAACCACATTCAGTCCAACTTACCTGTAAAGTAAATTAAACATTCTTCTCTGCAAAGCGTAACAATTTCCAGGGGGCATAGGCTGAATTTATCAGAACATTTTTTCAAGTCAGATGCATTTTTATTTTGCTAGCACATTGAAAACGTCATGATACAGAAGATAATTTCTTTAATTTCCCCTTCTACTCCAAGGATTTTTTTTTTGTTATGTCAATCATGAGGACTTTTGTAGCTCCTCTCAGCACTACAGTGATGTTGAACATGATTGAAAAATTACTTCCATTTTCATAACATCCTTCAAACCCAGACATTGCAGCAAACAGATTCATTGCAGTCTCCTTCTGATTATTTTACTTCTCTCACAGAATTTACACTTGTTGAATAGTGTCTTCTGTGCTCTCTCTATTTCTAGATCTCCTATATCTAAGTTTAGTTCTGTCACCTTTGAGTATGTGCAATTGTATTTAATATTGGAAAAAATTCTATGCAGTATCATTTAAGTAGCTTGTAAGATGTAGCATCTTTAATCACGCACCTCACAAGGCAGGTATACAATCTTCTTTTTTCTGTCCCCCAGCTCTAAGCTTTTTCATAGTACAGCATTTTTTCAGCTAACAAAAATCAAACTGACCCTGTTGAATTGCCTACATTCTGAAGAAACAAGCAGTTCTATTTTCATTTTACTAAACTGAGTATGTAAGTAGCAGTATGTTTTAAAGGTGAGAAAAATGGTGATTGTAAGCCCAGCATTTTTTATAGCACAATAAACACTTGCATGGTGTTGTGTTAGTCAAATAACATATAAGTTACATGATCAAAATGTAAAATCGACAGCCTTATTTAATAACATACTGTAGAGCAACTTTAGAGGAGTCAACCTCAGTTTCATTCAGTATAACACAATCTGCCCTTCGACACTCTCAAAAATCAGCACTCACTTTCATTTTGAAAATCAAATTTCTTCTTAGTGATCCTCTGAACTCTGTTTTCAGTGAAAGTAAAAAGCATTTCTTAGCTCCCCTCCAATCAGTACCTCCTAAAGCGGATGAGTTTTTCACAGGTCTTTATCTGACTAGATATTTTTATTCAGTCACATATAGATGAATGCTAAACTGCTTCTCCAGAAATTAGTATATGCATCTGATTCTTTATGCAGAAGAAATCTTCAAAGCACCTTTTCAAGGCAATTTTTAAATAAATTATCTTCTACTTTGGCCTGTTTTGTACTCAGTGGTGCATAATATTTTACCTTAAATTTACTGATTATTAAATATACTGTCTCTAGAAAGAATTCGAGCTCATGGGACAGGGAGAAGTGCCATCCTGTTTGGATAACCAAGCATTATTTTAGATTATGTTTATTCAGATAATATATTTTGAAAGATGGAAAAAAGGTAACTTGTTGCAGGGCCGACACATGGTTCTCATTGTGGAAGTATATTTAATTTATGAAGATCAGTAAATGCCTCAAACATTGCTATCTTTTGAACTGTCAAATGTTACCAAAGAAAAGGAACAGTGGGAATACATCACAGTAATGAGAAGGAATGGAAAAGTAGATTAGTTTAGCTTTGTAATTTCTGTTCAAAATTGTATTTTAAGATATCTGAGTACTTTGCATACTGAGAGCTTTTACATTAATGCAGACACCATGGTGGTTTTTGCAAATACAGACTTGGATTTTTTGTTATTCTTCTTATTGTTATTAGTATCTTACAGAAATTTGTATCTGTGAATCTCTGTAAATCATTAGAATCATATGCTATTTACTAATTTTTGGCTAATCAACAAACATCATTAATGTACCTTTTCATGTGGAAGTTATCTGTCAGTCACTATGTATTTGCGAGGGCAATAGCTGCAGAATTAGACTACTGTTGCATACTGCTTACTAAGTATCTTGTTTAATTCATATGTTAAGTTTGGAACAAGTGAATTCAAAAGCTTTAGTATAACAAAACAAAATAATAGAGACAGCTAGCATCAAAAAATAAATCCAAAAGCATATATTTACATTCACTCATATTTTCATGTTTCCTGAGTCAAAAAATAATTTAAAGGTTATATACGGAAATCTACCAAGATTTTTGCACGTTGTCTGCATTTGCAGTAAAATTATTCACCCAAGAAATACTCTACACATTTTTGGTATGTTGTTTCAAACTTTGCTTTCATGCAGCTTAAGAATTCTTATTAATCTAGATTTCATTTTGCACTTTGAATGGTCACTCACTCTAATTCGTAAATCACTTGAATTCAACAGTATGAGTGCATCACATTTGAGCCATCTCCTTTCCTTTGGTATCATTAGCTTTTCTTAGGGACCACATTCTTTGCCATCGTGCTGTATAAGACTTTCTAAGATATTTTTAAGGTATGGTTTAATGCAATAAAACAGTGCCAATTTAGTTCGGAAGGTTGCTTCAGCAATATTTCGTTCCTGACTCAGAAACTCTGGTTTACTGTGAAATTTGACAGACAATTACTCAGTTCCTTCACTAATAGGAGCCTGTTTGTGACAATGCTGCAGTCAGTACTGAAGAGGATAAAGTATTATACTAATTCTTGATAATGCTAGGAATGCCAGCACATGTATAAAAGTCTGCTTTTATTGAAATAATTTATTTTATTCCACATTACAGTTTTGGTGGAAATTAGAGAAGCTATTATCTGCCTAGTAGAAAGTTTAGATGCTTGTATACAGCAGATCATGCTCATATTGAACCGCCATGTTCAGCTATAATGTACTTTTAGTACAAATTAAACCTTTTACATGTATTTGTTAAATTGTGGGAAACCCAAACCTTGGTCTTAACAGTATAATAAACATCTGCTTATAAATGTTGGATCACTGGTCCTGAAAAAAATTGTAATAAAACTATATTGGTATGTATGTATAGCACTGAAGTGATATTGTTGTCTGACAGAATGTAAAATATTGGATAATTAGTTTTTCTTCTATTCTTGGAGTTTTCCAGCTAAATAGCTACAATTTATGAGCCATGTATTTAGCAAACAACAGTGAGATCGACAAGTAAGTAGTTAAAAGAGACCATCGCATGCATCCACTCAGCAGTAAAGTCTATTAATAATAAGTGCATAAATAAAATTTAGATTTGCCTGCTTGATGGTAAGTGGGGATTGAAAAAATAGAGTTTGGTGATCCCCAGACTTTCACACTGATGACCTGTGGGTCAGTAAGGTAGTCTTGGGGCAATTATGATGTTAAGTGCTAACATGTCAAGTGCTAACATGTCTTGCATATTCTCTTAAGAAAAAAAAATTACTTCACCAGAAGGGCTATAGTCTGTTCTCCAATTAGTTGGAAGGGTACTAATTGTGTATAAGGCTGCATAAGATTATTAGATCCATACTAGTTTTGCTTCTTGTCACATGGACAAGGCACATTTACAGGCTGCCCAGAGAGACTGTGGAGTCTCCCACACTGGAGACATCCCAAACCCGCCTGGACGCCGTCCTGTGCGACTGCTGTAGGTGTCCCTGCTGTGGCAGGGGGGTTGGACTGGATGATCTCCAGAGGTCCCTTCCAACCCTGACCATTCTGTGATTCTGTGTGATTCTGTGATTCTGTGACTTCAGTTCTACAGTGGTGTGAGTGCACTTAGTTGATTAAAGTTACTGTGTAACTTAGATGTGAATTATTCTCACTTTTACACCAATGATAAAAAAATACAACTAAGTACCCTGGAAAGTTGGTGTATCCTGAGAATTTTCTGGGTTAGAAGACTTTAATATATTATATTGCCAAATTTTCGTGTTTTTTTTCCTATCCATTTCCACTGCCATTACACTTGGAGTTTCTTAAAATAGGTATTTTATTTTAGATTTCTTTAAATCTTGTTAAATGAATGATGGTTCATTCATTTAATCAAATGATTGCAGTGGATTTTAACATGACTTTATTCTTGACTGAAGTAGTTTAGTCATGCAAGCGCATTGTAGAGGTCCCAAGTACTCACAGCTGCTTTTGAAAATTCAGTTCAAGGAAATGTGTGATATTTTTAATGTCTATTTTTAAATCCAAAGTTCAGTTTCATTGGGGCACTCCAAACCTGTGATAGAAATGTCTACTAAACCATTTTAATCTATATGCTTTCTCCTTTCTCTCCCAGTTCACCATTCTATAAATTCACAAATCCAGGATGAAAATGAGAGCAAGTATTCTTCATACAGCTGTCATATCTCTTTTGCAGTAGGCTGCTATAATACTCAATACAATGCTTTGTGGAGATATCTAGGCAAGCACAGATGCCAAAAGCAGTATAACTGTGTTATTGCAATACCCCAACTAATGTAACTAGATTACTTCCACCGCAGTGTCACAAAGTAGTACCAATGAATTACATAAATATATCCAAGTCTAATATGCACAAAGAATTCCAGTTAATCTAAAATAAATGGCATATTTCTAATAAAATTGAATAGTTCAAGGATTTCATACATAGACTATATAGTCCCTGATATCCTTCAAGACGAAAAATTAAATCTCTAATAATATCAGCCCAGAAGTTTTCCCTTATTCAGTGTGAATTAACCTGTATAGGGGACAATTTAAAGCTGGCCCAGGGACATCCAAATATATCACAGTCATTTCTAGGGCATAAACTAAAGTAATTGTATACAGTTTTGTGAGATATAATTCTCTTTGCATTTTCACTTTCAGTAATTCATTGCTTTTAGCCTGCAGAAAACAGAAGTTCATGTTAAAGATACTTTAGCTCACAGAAACAAAGAATGTGTGTATTTGACTTCAAATACATGTGCACCACATTCTGTGTAGAACAAAAGTAGAGAACAACAGCCTATGGGACAAGATATAATATAAACACAGAATGCTTGCTGAAATCTGAGGGAAGTTTGCCCACATTAAAGCAGTGACTCTTTTGTTTTGTGATTTTAAGATTATAAAGAGGAAACTAGAGAAAATGTTCTTAACCTTCAGGAAAAAAAATACAGTGGGTGGGAAATACAGATTTCGTGAGTGGAATTTTAAAGGTTTTCATGAAAGATAAGAGGGAAAATCCTGGTAAGAGTCAATGATTTTCTTAATATTCTTACATATATTAAGTAATGTTGAAAATGCCTGCCTTCCAGATCTTGGCAGTGGTACCTGCAGCACTTGATTTCTAATTTAAATCACAGAATCACACAGAATCACAGAATGGTCAGGGTTGGAAGGGACCTCTGGAGATCATCCAGTCCAACCCCCCTGCCACAGCAGGGACACCTACAGCAGTTGCACAGGACGGCATCCAGTCGGTTTTTGAATGTCTCCAGTGTGGGAGACTCCACAACCTCTCTGGGGAGCCTGTGCCAGTGCTCTGCCACCCTCACAGGAAAGAAGTTCCTCCTCATGTTAAGATGGAAATAAAAAAATAAGAATATTAATTTACAAGCTCAATGCCTTTGAGTCTATATCTTCAAAAATAATGATAAAAAACCACCTTCATAGATCTAATACTGCTTGTCTTTGGTCCTTCTGAATGTAAAATCTTTCTTGGCTCATAAACTTGCCCACTTTTTATGCAAAACCTAAAACAGAAAAGAGAATATTATCCTAAGTTGGTCGAGACATCATTAAACATCCTTTTGCTGGTTAAGAAAAATTCAAATTAGAAAAAAGACATTTAGAACAGGCTAATGTGGCTAGTGGCACATTATACTCTTTGTCTCACCAAATAAACTCCAAATTTATGTAATCTGTAGGCTATATTCTTCTCCTCATAAGCTCTCTTTTTTAACGGTTTCTATGATCACATCAATTTCCTTGTTTAATGAGCCCAAA
Source organism: Pluvialis apricaria (assembly GCA_017639485.1). NCBI lineage: Eukaryota > Metazoa > Chordata > Aves > Charadriiformes > Charadriidae > Pluvialis > Pluvialis apricaria. The sequence goes on from CM030010.1 coordinate 8,131,417, forward strand.
GGTATACACCTTAAAGCACAGTATGAAAGTATGGGAGCTCTAAGAAATGGAATAAAATTGCAATTTATTAACTATTTCTAGTAAAATAAATATGAACGGCTATCATCATAAAATTGGTCAAAAAGGAAATACGAGATTTTTGTTATTACTTGTTGAATAAGTTGTTTGCTGAAATTCTCCCTTTATTTTGCTAGAGATGTATGTTCGATGAAAATATCAAAGATTTTCTGTCAACAACTGTTCAATGGCTCACTCAGAATGATGGTTTCTTTGTGTCGATGACAATTTGAAAATTGTCCCTGACCTCCATATCATCTCTGGGAAAGATGGCATCAGTAGCATATTTGTGAGCTGCTGCTGGAGACCAGGTAAGCAATCACTGTGTACACCCAGAGAATTCCAAATAATCAAACCCCAGAATTTTGTCAAATTTACCTAGGATTCAAGAAAGCTGAAAAGCTGACCTTTTTTCTTCCTTTGGTGTGGGACTCATTTCTATGCTTAGGTGCTGATGCCATGAATTGTCAGTCTCACATAGCCATTCCTATCTTGTCTGAAGAAATCTATAAAAACAATGAACACAGGTTAGATAATGCTGTTATAAGTGGTAAGTCTGACCTGAGACACAGAAAGGGGCAGGTACGGGGTAAGTGACTAAACTAGAATATATAGTCTGCATTGTCTATAGCATAGGGAGAGGTGTTTCAGAGGTAAGACGAACTGTTCAGTCATTCTTGGGAAAGTTTTTTTACTGTTGTTTTTGGGTCCTATTCCTTGTGTTTAACAAGTTGGTAATATTATAAATGTAGGCAAATAACTACAGCAATCTGTGCAAAGAGAATGAATTAATCTAATTATCAGAAGGTTATATGATGAATAATATTGCCATAACTACCATGAATCTTATGGGTTGTTTTTTTTTGCTGTAACAATACTAGCACTGGGTATGATATATGCATAATTTTTAACTTACAGACTTTACAACCAAGGTATTTGTCTTTTCATAGCGTAAACTCTTTTATTTAATGCACTGATTCCTATTCAAACCCATAAACTCAACAGAACTGAAGTTGTAGCAGATGTTTTCTACTTGTCTGGTGTCTGTTTCAGTACCTGTGACAATTTCATGTAACTGATCATTACTCTTAGAGAACAGAGACAATGTCATGCAGTGTTAGATTGTCTATTGGATAACAAGAGGAGAAAGCAGTTAGAGAGGAAAGTTAAAAAGGAAAAAAAAAAAGGAAAAATAAAAGAAAGGAAAGAAAGAAAAATGTCCTAGACAACCCGGCAAGTGCTAGCTTCACCACCACCACCACATTAAAACGACCCGAAAATAGTTTAAAGCTAACGAGAAAAACTGTTGTAGCAGCAGATGTGAATTCTGGAGGAAGGGGATAATAGGAGACAGTGGAGCTATGAACAGAAAAGTATTTGGCAAAGCCACTCTCATTGAACGACCACCTACCCTTGGTGGTGTGTGTGCCAAGGAAACGTTGCAGACATTTGACAGACAGGGTATTTTCAATTTCGGTACAGGAGATATGCATGGGACTTGCAAAGCAAAAGAAGTTGAGGCTGAACCACATCAAGACTGAAACTGCTGCTTAGCAAACCTCTGCTTGTTTCTGGCATGTGTAAGTCATCTGCTACGGCTATTAGAAACCATCTGGTGAAAAACAGTAGTACCAAACATACCACCAAATTCTTCACCTCTTCTTTCTTTTACTGTCCCAGTTAACTGGCTTTACTTCCTTCAAATCAGTGTGAAGATAACAAGAATGAGACGCAAAAGGTTATGAGGGAAGGGGACATAAATGCAGGGTTTGGTTCAAAACCAGGGGGTTGAATTTCAGTTTTGTGAGGAATGACAGACTACCGGCTGAGGAGTCGCTCTTGGATTTTTGAGAGTTCAGTGATATGATCACACTGAGCAAACTTTCTTCCTGGCAATGTAAAACAGCAACACATGAGGAAATTATGTCCGTTTTTATTTCTGTCTGTAAAGCACTCATATATTTAAAGTTTTCTGTAGACAGAAAGGTTTCCCTGAACAACTTTGCCATGAAAACATGCTTTGTATTACGTGATCCACATATAATTTCTGACAGAAAGTCACAAACCTTCAATGTCTCATAAAAGCCTACTGAGAACTGTGAGGTACCGAGTTCATAGCTGTTGTAGGTAAAATTCTGTGCTGCGAGGCAAGGTCCCACCAATACATTCATTCCTGTGCAGACTGCATCAGAGAGCAAGGCATGGTTTCTACATGCAGCAATTTTCCCTGCATGGGGGCAATGGAGGATAGCTAAAAGGTACTATTTACCCTAGAAAATCATTACTTATTGTCTTTCATATGATTGTTTCCTGTAGTTACAGCAAAACACTATATTTATCCTAGTGACATCATTTTCTGCCATTATGCGTGTTGGAGATCCTCAATAACTTGATTGTTGGTCTGAGGAAAGACTGTTTAGTGATTTTCTATGCCCCTAAACAGAAGCACAACATCATATTTACTGATTCTTATTAGGCTTTACTTGGTTAGCTGAGGTCAGAGTTAGGCTGATTAACTTCCAGATTTTGGACTTATAAAGAAGATGATCTAGACCACAACCTCAGATTTCAAAACTCAGGAAATTATCTGATCATTCCAGGCCTTTGAATCCAGTGTCTTTTCCAGCCTACTCTACCCTAGTTGCACATTGTGCCTAACATTAAAAAATATATTATTTTATTGGAGTTGAGACATGCCTACCTTAATTAAATTCCACATCAGATTATTAAGATGGTCATTTTAAGACACCATAATGCATTAATTCTACTTTACGTCAGTTTATCCATGGTGCTGCTAGTGTTCAAGTTGAGGGATAAGGAGGAAAGGTAAACCTATTTTTCTATTTTCACTTACTTTAAAAAAAAATGTAGGGTTTCTCCCATTACATTCGCTAAGAAACAAAAGGTACAGAAGTAATCTGAAACCTTTCAATACTTAACTAGCAGAAAATAAAAATCAGTTCTCAAACTTATACTCTCAAACTGCTCTCCGTAAATAGTGGCATTCTGAACCCCTAGATCTCCCTGCAGACCACTCCCCAGAAAAAAGCCTTACTGTTAATTGTGAAAAGACAGAATAAAACTCTACTGAGATTCAGTATTTAAATAGTTGTTTCTACCTGAATTTGGTAGCTTTGGTGGCTACCCAAATCATCTGCAGCATGGTATGTCTGCTCCTAAAGAAAGCCTTTCTTTTGATAATCTTTTCTGTAATGTTGCTAAAAGCAAACTACCTCCTAGGTATGATCCAGTGGAAAAGAATGAAAATCAGCAGATTTAATTCTCTATTGTTTTGTACGTTATACTGCCTTGTTTTTGAATGGTGTCTTTATGTTTAATAGCAATGCAGAATAGAAGTAAATTGATCCTATTGTGATCTAACACTCTGTGCTCGCTTTAGTTTTTATTTACATCATTGCAATCAGGAATACAGGTCTAAATCTGAAACCCAGACTGGTTAAACCAACTTCACTTCAAAAGAAAGATACCTTAACATTACCATCTCTGAGTTTTATCAGAGTCACAGAGAGAAATTCACCTTCTAGTCAATTGCTTTGAAATCTAAGGAATAAAAATCGTGCTATTTTTATTTTAACTCTGATTACAGCAAAGTAGAGATGCCTGAATGACCGATTAATGTGTTGCCTCAATAGTTCTTCAGCAGTTCAGAGTGAGGCATCTCTGTTTCATGAGCTATACAGCCATTTTAGTCTACGTCCAAGCTAATGAGACTCAACAAAAACAGCTTGGCTGAGGTATGGCACCCTACTAAACAAACAGCTAGATGGTGTAGCCCATGCTGACTAGATACTCACTCCAAGTACCTTTCACTGGTACTAAGGACAATCTTTCCTAGTTTAGGAGTATTTTCACAAGAATCAGTGCATGAATCACTGTAACAGTGTGTCTTGTAGCTACCAAATCTCCCTTTTTATCTTTATAAAAAGACATTACTTTTTTTTATTGAAAATTCATATAAAAGTATAATAGGCTAATTTGAATTTTAATAAATCACTGCTGAAACATCTCTGATCTTCTATTAACTTTCATAGTAATAATTCCTTCAAAAAAGTGTTTAAATCTCTGAATAATCACCATATAAACTGATGTATCTGCAATTTCCTTTCAGAACTACAGGCGCTGTGCTTACCTAGCCTTCAGTTTGACTTATAACTGTTCTTATTCATCTTCAGTACAGTGCACCAGGTCTTTTATAGCTCTAGAGCAGCAATTCTCTGTTGTGTCCAAACTGGGCACAACCACCATGGCTTTGTTTCCATCTTGGTGTGATAACACCCTATCCATTCCCCTTGCAGAATTACTACCTTTATTTAGATTCAAGGCAAAAAACCTCATTCTATTTCTTAAAAAATTAGTCTTTACCTTGTTCTCACCATACAAAGATGACTATCATTTCCCTTATCTTTTTTTTACTTACGTCACTGAAGATGTTTTTAACTTCCTATACTATACCAAGTTTATGTAGCAGGTCTAAAACTACAAGATGTAACTTCTTTTCCATCTCTGCTTTCATTCTAAAAGCCTTCTTAATGCAGTAATTAATTCAGCTAGTTCTTCAGCCCTCTTTTGCGTTAGCTGTTCCTTTCCTTTCCTTGAAGAGCAGGTTTTGGTGTTTTGGTGTTTGGGTTTGTTTTTCTTTTATTACACAAATATATACTTACATGATGGAAAAACTCTTTTTAATCATATGTGTATTAGAGCTTTAATAATTTGTACTGTTTCCCCCTAGGCCCAACATTCTTTCTAAACTCTATTAGATGATAAATTCATGAAAATATAGACAAGAAAATTAATTCTGTTAAAAGCAACAACAAAAACATTTTATTATTCTTTAGAGAGCAAAGAAATTGTTAAGAAAATGTGTGAAAACAAGGCTGGAAATTACACCCCTTATGGGAAAGAGCTTCATTACAACTAACTAGTTGAGAAATCACAGCCAGTGTCAAATAAAAAGGACTTCAAAATTTGAGGGAAAGAGTAAGCTTTGGGTGGTCTTGTCAGAACTACAATAAATAATGAACATATTTGCCTAAGTTATGGAGTCTAAAAGGTGGCTGTATGATAACAAGGCTGGAGATATCTCATGTGAGTGCGCATTCAAGCTTAATGACTCCTCCAGAACATATTACTACTGACCTCTAATAACAGACAAGTAAACCAATAAAGGTATAAACCTGGTGATTCAAGACCACCTAAGATCAGCAAAGAAGGGAGTTGGTAGGTAAGCAAGTAGTTCTTTCTTTTCTTAAGAAAAGAAGAGATCATCATGGAAGCATAAATGCTCGATAAACACAATGAAAAAAAGCAGTGAAGGTGGCATCCCCTAAGCTCCTGTTAAAAACAAGGTTTTGGCCACAGCTGTCAATGATATTTACTAAAGGTGGCCAGGATCCACCCAGGGAGCTAGGTCAGGCACAAAAGTTGATGGGGGGGCAAAGGCAAGGCTGAAGACAAGCTACAGCATACATTGAAAGTGGTCCATCCAGGAGACAAGCTACCAACAGTGCAGAACAGAGGTCTGTCCAGGAGGCAAACAGGGACAGGGATAGGGACCAGCACTCCTATGGCATCTCTGGGCCAGGGACTGAGGACCCTAAGCTGGGATGAAATGTGGTCTGGGGCAATGGGCAGTTTGTGGTCCCAGGGTATCTGGTCAGGGCTATTGAGGGCTGGTGGTGCCCTCAGGACCCTGAGAAAAGAAAGAAAAAAAGACATGGTGAGACAGAGCATCAGACCACTGATTGTAAATTAGAGACAATTGGAAACAAAATGAATGATGGAAATGTCTATAGGGAAAAAGAGGAAGAGGTAGCAGGGAACATAACCTTAGCAACACCAAGAGAAATTTTATTTTTATCAGGAGGAGACATCGAGCTGACCATTACACTGATCCAAAGAACAAAAGTGTGATTTATCTTCCAGCAGCAAGGATATTTAGTGTGAATCTGAGGCTGAAAATTATTTTTAAGGGAAGTCCATAGTACGTATGAGGTGTCCTTCATGTCAAGACAGATGCTGCTGCTCTATTCTCCAGTGAAATGATTCAAGGGCAATAAAGCTGAGCAGGGTATCAAAAGAAAGGGTGGGGAGGATTACAATGATCTGAGTGCAATTTTTCAAATCCCTAGAGAAGGTGGTAAAAGATGACAAGATACTAAAGATCACTAGGCAACAAAAGAAAGAATTTAAAACTATCAGGAGTTTAGACTGCACAATCACTGGTAAAAACAATTTATGTTTTAATCTTATGTAGATTAAGATCAACACACAGACCCTCTTCAGCCACTGTTAGATATTCCCCTGGGCTATTAACATGTTTTGTCCGTTCTGTTCCTTTAATCAATCTAAATTAGGACCACACCATCTTTTCACAGCATGGCTTCTCATTATAGAGATTGTCTAGCAATATTTATCTTTTTTGTTAAAAGCATTGCCTCTGTGGGAAAAGGTAAGTCTTTTCTCTGACTGCTGACTACCAAGGAAATAAATAACAGAACCTAGTTCTTTCTGGATAGGATTTCTAATTAGTACCAGCAAGAATGAGACTATATTAGCATGTTTTCTTTCATATGAATTATGTCAATATCTTCTGCTGTTTATCTCTGGGATCCTGGTGAACAATGTCTTAGGATGGATTCATTACAGTGGACCAAAAGCAATGTGCTCACTCTCTTTTCCAAGTGATCTCATGCTTTTTTTTTGTTTCACCTGGCTCACCGTGGTGTGCTTGAGGACTACCAGAGACACATGGCGTAAACTTTCAGGTAAAAGTCATCCTTGAATGTTGATAAAGGAGACTTTTGTCAACGTACGTGAAACCTTTTAGTTGGCTTCTTTAACTGGCTAGATCATTCCATAAACACTTCCTTAACGATTAAAGCTAAGAAATGCAACCTAGCTGCTCAATGTTAGAGTATGAGCAGAAGTGATCAATCTGTCTCTCCTAATGATAGTTTTCGAATGACAATGGTGGCCACAGAAGTAATCAGTCCAATGCTATGCATTTGTCGTGCCATTTGTGAAATAGAAGCTGCGCTCTGGCATTCATTACTGGCTAGCAGGCACGGCTTGATGGGTTTTTCCCATGAGGCTAATATTTGATTTTGTGGAGCTCTTCAGAGGTAAAGAGTCTGCATCCTACGGCTGTCTGGCGAAAAAGGAGTTGTGTCAATTACAGTGAAAGTTAGTCTGTGTGAAGAAGCACAGAAAAGGTGGAGAAGTAACAAAGGAGTAATTCTGCTGGTACTTACCAGGGATAAGGCTGTTCCATATCATAGGAGCCTAGAGGTAGCCTACACTGTTTGCATAAGTATATCCAAAACGCTCATTGGCACATACAGAAATTATTCATGTGGCATGGAATAACCACAGCAGAGCTAAATTTAAGTGAATAATTTGGGGAAATCATCTAACGATGCTTCAGATTTTCAACTCAAGACAGTTATGTGCCAATCAAGGAATGAATAATTGCACTCTAAAGCACTGAATGAGCCTCATTAGATCCAGAACATTGTATACATAATCACACGCTCAGATATTCTAACAAAAATTCATCAAATTGGGTTTGATATTTCCCAACTAAAAAACAACAAAATGAAGCAATTGGCTCAGATCTTCTCAGCCGACTATATAAAATATGAATTTGCATTACTTTCTTCTCCTCTCTGAGAGACAAAGGAGAAAAAATCCAGACTATAAGGATGACAAAACAGCTCTGCAAGTGACTTATTCTGTAATTCTAGTAACGATTTTCTCTGTTCTGCATCAGTCTACTTTGACATAGATTGTTTTTATGGTTAACTTTTAATATCAAAGAAATAAATACAGCTGGTTAGGTGCAAAATGTTCAGAATATGGTAATAACAAAACTTGACTGTAACTATACTAAAACCTTTGTGCAAACCAGTAATAAAGTTGTTTGTTTACTCTTTTCATGGATCAGCAATGTCTGTATATTAGTATGCAACTACTCAAATATGAATTTTCCTTATCTTCAGTGAAATTACAGAGACTGTATTAGAAATAACACTTTAAACAATTACACTTGAAGAGTGAAAAGGAGAAAATATGGAAGTATTAAGATATACTATAAAGGAACAGAAAGGAAAGAGAAAGAATGACAGGTAGAGCAGGTAAGTAAAATTCAGGCTGTGCTAAAGTGGGCAGAAAAGAGAGAGAGAAGTGTGAGGTATGGAGGAGCACGTGCATGCATTTTGGGGTTGGTCTTTTTGCCCTGGTTTGACATTATTTTACTCAGATATACTCAGGGCATTGTCTTGCATGTTCAAAAACTTTTATTGGGCAATTTTCATCTTGTTGTGGTAGCCAGACTTGCAGGTTCACACAGTGGTTTTTAGTTTATGCCTCCTGGGTTTCCACTTCAGCTTTAGTATCTTCGCTATTACCACTCCTCAGCTGAACTCATGTTCTTCATATTTAATCAGATTCCATTTAGCATCCATCACATGTAATTTCAAATTACATGGCTATCTTGTAATCCAAGTTGTTTTTTTTCTAATGGGGAAAAAATGAATTCTGAAATGGAGTTGTGCCCAGAGCAAATGGACACAAGAGCACTTCTAAACTGTAGAGGTTCGGTTATCGCCTGCTGAACCACAAAGCCTGAATTTGTCTGATTTAGCGGCACGTATTTTAAGTAGGGTGAGGGTGGGGGGGATTGTATCCTCTGTGTGATTAGTCTTAAACAGAAACAGAAGAAACAATTCAGGGATGTTTGCTGGTCTTTGTTTCCAGTATGTAATAGGAAATTACTAAACTAGCTCCCCCCCCACATCCTTTTCATTTTTAAAAAATCCATATTTCATTCAGATTTGTGTTCCAGTGTAGTTATACAACCCTTATTTAGGAATCTGGTTAACTCCTGAAATAACTAAAGAAGTTCAGTGGTTCTTGGGTAACAAGTGCACTGGAGCCACGTTAAAAATAGACAACATACAGAAATTGTTTACATCGCTCTTTTGAGTCTTTAGGTTTAACCTTTCTTTCAAAGACATCAATCGAAGTTAACTGATTGGGGCTCAGGATAGAGTTACTGCAAAGCGGAACATTCATTTATTCTAAATTAAATTTAGAATATGTGAAATGAAGGTCATAGTCTTATTTAGTAGACCTAGTACAACATCTAACCCCGATTAACCTAACACTTGGTTGGAGTACCACATACATAAAGCTATTCCCTCTGGTCTTCTGCAAAGAACTACAGAGGATACTATTTACCTGAAGAAGATAGTGGGTACAAAAGTGGCAAGACTAAGAACATGGAATTGTGGAAGGTATTAATCAGAAAGAGGAAAGAAAGTTCTATTATTTTCCCTCAAAAATCAATCATATTTGTTAGGAGTTGCCAAATCCAATAGCCCAACAGAGGTGAGGCTGCCCCAGACCCATCTCCTCAGGTCCAGCAAGTAGCAAAGCTGAGCATTCTCAATAGACACACACACGTACGCACGTGTGCACACACAGAACCATAGAATAATTTAGGTTGGAAAAGACCTTTAAGATCATTGAGTCCAACTGTAAAAAAACGTGTATATGCACAGCCCGCTACACACGTCACCACAGACAGACACACTCAGCACTCGCACAAGGGCAAACAGCACCAATGGCCTCATCCTGTTACTTTCTCTGGCTGATCAGGATGAAAGCCCATTAGTGGGAAGTATATACCCAAATATACATATATACAGTATGGGTCCCTCCGGTAGCAGACCTTAGGCACTCAACCTACCCTGGCCACTGGATCTCCAGTCTTCCCAGTTGTAGGCACCAGGACATGTGAGCCCTGGAGGATGCTACCCCCCTCCAGCTGCTGGTAATCAGTCCTGCAAACATATACATACACACACACTATGGAACCTTCCAGCATCTGGCCTTAGACACCCAAAAGACAGATCTTTATGAAGAACTAAGGTATGAACAGTACTGAACCATGGTCAAGAGCCAGGAGGTCCTGTTCCAGCCTATATTAAAAGATCATTCTTCATCTAATACCTTCTGTTTTAAAGGAATTAAATCAGAATTAGGTTGGTCCATTACATTTGATTAGTTGTGTGGCATGTGATTGATGAAGTAAACATTTTAACGAAATGCATGCTAGGAAATAATGAAATCGTTAGGAATTGTGGTTCATTAGAAACAATTAGTTGTAGGAATAAAATCATTTGATCTTGAAGTTTGATGCGATCAGCTCATAAAAGAGGATAAAACTTGTAGTATAATTTCTCTCCTACAGAATTTAAATAAAATCATGAACTTCATTACTTTTTTAATCATACAGGAAAAAAAATCTATACTTAATACTTACGTGAACTCATGTTCACAAAGGGAATACATTATTGAAAATATTTGTTAATTGATCTTAAGTTATATTAGAATATGTACAGAAATCTTTGAAAGCCCTATCAATTTATTGTGTTCAGTTTTATTATGAGGAATATTATATCATATATTTATGTGGCAAAATAAAAGTTTCACTACTAATTTGGTACGAAACTCATAAAGGGAGCTCATATAGCAGGTTCCACTAAAAAGTCCTTAAAGATTATCTCCCAATAATGAAGAAATGCTGTATCAAAGATGACAAATTATAGTGGTTTTGAACACCAAGATAAATAATTCTATAAATACAATCTTTTCTATATCTGTTTCACTTTTCTTTGGTGCTATAGTCTTCCAGGTATGCTTTTGTATTTTTTAAAGGTGACTTCTTAAATAAATTTATTTTATTTTTTATTAAAATGTACAAAAATATATTGTTCTCTTTGTTCTGATATTTTGGACTTTCCTCTAATTCACACTGACACCCAGTGAACTTGTAGTACCTCTGAGACTTTAGAATACTATTTACTTCAGGATACTGCATTTTTTACTTTTCATAGGAATGCTTCTAAGTACACTGTCTTTATTTTGTCAAGGCGTAATCTTCTATTTCCAACAATATCATCACCAAATTGCTCATTTTGAGTAAATAAATCTGAATAGAAAACATATATGATATTTCAAGTTTTAACAGTGCAGGTCTTGAAAAGCTTTAGTGATTCCTAAGCCATGGTTCATAAGGGTATGACAAATGGTTTATATGCAGTATGTATTGCCATTGTCACCATAACATTTATAAATTGTTGAGACTGGTGGCAGAAAGAAGTTGCAAGGAATTAGAAGGTAGGCAAGCATGATTTCAGTAGGGGATCTTTTACTGTGTCAGTCACCCTTTACAATGAATTATTGGATGAAATTGGAAATGAGATTACCGGTACAGTGAAAAAAAAGTCAGGTTACGTTATTATAACCCTTTCTGTTCTTGAAATTAATGAAGTTTAGATTTTGAAAACTTAAGCAAATAGTTATGCACTGTCTCATCTAGCCTATGTGCTTGTGTAGAAGGCAAAAGACCATGAAATTTACTGTAATTGAATTGTTTTCAGTGAACAGAAGAAAATGGCTGGAAGGCTCTGCAGAAACATAATGTTTGCTTTTCATACAGACAAGTGGGAAGAGTAGAAGTAAGGGCACATCAGCATGTCTGGGAGAATGTACAGCCTGAGGCATTGAACTGTTTCAGGTTTTCCTCTGTCCTTACCAATCACTTCTTGGCACTTATGAAATTCCGTTCTCCTTCCCAACTTTCAGCAAACCCAGGACAATCAATTAACCTTAATTCTGGCATAAAGCACATATAGCTTTGTGTCCTCTAAACAAAAAAACTTTGTTTTCAGAATAATAAGAAATATTTGCTACTGCATACTTCTAAAATTTCCAAAATTACCCTCCAGTTTGTTTTTTTTTTCTGGATATCCCTGGCCTTACATTCTGCAGTGCTTGCCTGAACTATATTGCTATGTCAATATGAGCATTGTCAGAAAGTGGTAATGCAAATTAAATACCTAAAGAGATCTTTAAACACTTTAAAATGCTGAAATATGTGAAAAGGAGAAAAAATCAACTGGGGTTTAGCCTTGAGAAGCAGTGAAACTTCAAAGAAATTGGTGGGTTTAGCCAAAGGTACTTCACAGGTTTTAAAACCTCATAAAATATGTGAGTCCAAGGTATCTGCTTTAGGTGATTAGATTACTAAAATTAAAGATTCCCATCCATATGAGAAACAGCCCTTAACACACAAATATGTATGCCCCATATTGCAGTTCGCACTCAGCCATCCATGAAATAACTGAAGGTGGGGAAGTGAGGGAGAGGTGTCAAAACAGACAATCCACCCGTTGAAATGATGGCACTGGTTTTGTTTTTATTGATACACAATAATGCTCGTTTTTCCAAAGGCTAAGGAATATCTTTCTTAAAGAGAAAATGTCAGCTTAGCTGATTCAGTGGCTGCATCATTGCCACGAGAGACTCGTCGCAGACAGTGTGCTACATTTCAGCTGTGTCTCTTTCTGTCTCCCACAGCCGCATTTAAAGGCATTCCAAGCGGAGCTCACTGTAAGGCTAGTCAGCCAACAGAAATGCAGAACTTTGTATTTTCCGATCAATGCGAATGGTATATTTTCACCTTAATCCCTTCACTTGCATAACCAATCCAATATTTAATTTCCTATTCAGAACCAGGGTCCTAATTAGAGCTGCACAGAGCTTTTCACACGTTGAACTTGAGTGAACAAGTCTCTCGCTGTTTGCAAGTTTATTGCCATTAGCCCAGCAGGTTTGCTCTTCACCACAAGACTTAGTTCAACCATTATGCTCCAGAGAAAGGAAAACCCTGAGAACACTAACACCAACACTACTGCACTCTACCAAGAGCCCACTGTGCTTTTCTCTCCTTTTCAATAAGCTATTAAAAGACAAAGTAAAAAACTGTAGCAGATCCAACCAGTGGCGAAATACTTAGGCAGTTTTACAAAAAGGGTATTACGGAAAGAATGGAGGAGCTTTAGGGGGAAAAAAAAATAAATTGTTGAAGCAATTTAAGATAATAGGATGCTAATTAAAGAGGAATTATAGTGGAGATTTTATAATGCTTTTAACACCGGCGTTAATGTTGACTGCATCCGGATTGAAACAAGCACAAGGAGTTAAGGAATTACCTGCAATTAGGAACCAGATACTGCCACTCTCAGGGAGCAGCAGGTTTCTCTGTAAGCAGGTAATGCTCAGGGCACGTAACAGAGGCAAATCCTACCCTAGACACTGCTCACTGTGATTGCTCTGCCACTGTCATGGCACTAGATAATTAGGAATAAATTATAGAGTCAGCACTCTCTCTTGTAGGAATCTTATGTGTGTGACTAAAGCGTGGGGCCTCAGTCTGAATGGATGTTTCCAGGCTCTAACTCTGGCATATACTTAGCTTAAACTGCACAACTCGCTTATAGACAGCTGTGACAACTTCTGAAATGCCCTAGAAACGTTGGTCCCTGTATGGGTCAAATTACATCATCAAAACTAACATGAATATCAGGATGGTTAATATGCTAAAAACATCACTCTCAACATAAAATAGTCCAATTAGTGAGAGATAATGCATGATAAATATGGAAATAATGGCAAATGTTTAAATATCTGTGGATTTTTTAAATGATTCATTTGAACTCTTTTCTTGTTTTGCCTTTTTCACTGACCTGTGGAAAATTACAAAATCTTCAAAGCAAGTGCACTTTAGCTCTACTTTGGTATGGTTAACAGGAAAACATTCGAAAGCTAAAGGGATGTTTTATTTTAATTAAAACAAATAAAAGTGTTTGGTGTTAGGAATATATGAGAATTTTTAGCCTGGAGCAAAGTATTGTGATTGGGTTATACATCTGAAAAAAAGTGGAGCTTATGAAATTGAAAGTACTGGATTTTGCTGACACAACTTTAACAAGTCTGTATAACACATAACCACAGTAATGTAAACATTGCCAAACACAATACCTAATAAAATATGGCACTATATGTTAGAAACAAGAGAAACTCTTATGCTTTACTACTCGAAATATATTGATGTGGCATAGTCAGTGAAAAACCACAGGAAACTGGTGAAATTGTACGGCTGCATGTTTATGCATTTTAAAAATATGCTCTTTTTGGCCCAGATTTGTCTGTTGCATTGCATCTAGCACATCACTATAGGAAACCAATGGTTAAATACTGCCATAAGCAGAAATTGAATATAGACTGAAGAAGAAGGTATATTACAAATCATATAATTACCCTGCCCCAGAGGTATTTTCTTGCCTGAGGTTCTGCTTATTCCAGTGCTTCCAGGGTGGGAGTCAGCTGTCTGTCCCTACAACAGCAAAGACGTAACGACTCCTGCTTCCCCAAAAGGGTTCAAAATAAAGGAATGTAGAAAATACTAAGCAATTTGTACAATCAGCATGCGATTTCCTGAGGGGTTAAGAGGCAAGAAAGTCAAGGTTATATTTTAATTCTGTTCTGACTCATTCTATACTTAGTTTTCTATTATTACCTCTTCTTGAAAGAAAAAGTGCTCACATGTGGAACATTCTAAAATAGGAACACTATCCCTAGATCACTTCTTGCCTGTACTGGTATCTAAGATCATTTGCAAAGAAAAATCATTATCTAAAGGTCTTTTTGGAGGTCCTGACCTTGGCCGCCTTAAAGTGCAGACAACACGTCATTTCAGGAACGTGCTCCTGCTTGCATCCACAATAAGGACTATTTTGGAAAGATAAGCCAGGTACCTCTATTTACATGAGCCTAATGATACTGTGATATTGAATACTACGCAGTATGAAAGGGACTGCAAGCATATGATGGCACACTGGTAGGGAGATAACAGCACAGCGTGATAAAGATCAGAGAGGCAGATGGAGACAGGTGGCTCCAAGACAAATGTTTCAGAAGACAAAGGAGTGTAGATAGGTGTCATGATGTCTGGCATGGCATTACAGAAAGGAGGCAGCAAAAAAGATTTGAGGTCCAGGTAGAAAGGAAGAGGAAGGACATTTTCAAGTGCACACAGGGAAGGAGATTTTAAAATAGGCTTGATTAGGATCAGTGATAAAGTCCCAGAGGTGAAGAGAGAGAAAGGAAAAAAACAAACCCCAAAGCCTACTCTTCTATCTAAGTTTAGCCAAAGGACAATCACCTGCAATACAGGCATAAGAGGGTCAAGTAGGAGACCAGCCAACCAGTTGTTACACAGCTGCCCCAATATCGGAGTGTGTAGGAAGAACTACTTTGGTAAAGTATAACCAAAACCTCATGAAAATGGCATCCTAGACACCTGGTGAGCTAAACCACAAGGGTACATTACTGCTATAGAGTTGCGGTCTCCTTAGGAATGGCAGGTGTGAGAACAAGAGGAGTAATTGAAGGGGTAATTTAATATTCCTAAAATTAAATCTTTTATAACAAAAGGAGATTATAAATGTTCAGAGATACCTAAAGAGCAAAGCAGGATGACAGTCAGTCCATGGAATATTTTGGGGGCAGCTTTTGTTTTGGAGAGTAAAGGAAGCTCCTGCTTTAGGTCTTATGTCAACTAGCAAAAATGATGGAACACGTAAAAAAAAGCTACATTCGGCAACTGCAATTGTGAAGGATTATAGAAAAGCTGTGGTAAGTAATATTGGTATGAAGGTAAAAGAGCAAGAAAGTGATGGCTGAGGGGGAAGGCAGACTTCACCAGTTAGTTCCAGGAGTACAGGAGATAGTCTACAGGGAAGAGAAAAATGTTTAAAGGGTAAAGGAGTGCAGCGCTGCTGGGAGTTACTGGAAGAGAAGATATTTAATGCACAGTGGTAAGTTATACACGAGTGAAGCAAGGAATGGCAGAATAGTAAGAAACTATTGTGGAGGCATCAGAATTTCTCCAGTGACCTGAAAATTCAAAAAGAATCAAACAAAAAGTGGAAAGAAGATTACAGGCCTAAACGTGAATATAAAGGAACAGTTCAAGCCCCTTAGGGATAAGATCAGAAAAGCACAGGAACATAAAAGGAAACAAGATAAGGTTCCCTAAATGCAGAAATAGAAAATCAAAACATAGGCTTGGTGCTTAGCAGTAAAGGAGAGAAAATTAAGGACTCAAAAAAGATTGAATTATTCAATGGTATCTGTGCTCTAGTCTTTCTGAAAACAAAGAAACAAAAAAAGGTATCTGTAAAAGCTCTCTGGATTCAAATATTTAATATATTTAATTTTATCTGGGAAATAATGTGTACGCCAGAGAGGAAAACATTTAAAAATATTAAAACAAGTGATATTTCACTTAAGAAAAATATACAGTATAACTTTGACCAGTTCCTGATCTCTGACTAGCCATAATCGTCCTCTAAGACTTGCCTGTAATATCCAAAATATGCTTGGGAAAGTAAACCTAACTTAAAAACAAACATAAAAAAACAAACAAGCAAAATCCCAAACAATGGGAAACTATAGTATAGTTAAAGCAGTTTCCATTCCTGTAAGTATTCCCATAAATGTACATATTGCTCATTTCCTCAACTGAATTTTTGAATTTGAAAATATCTAGAAGTTTAGATGGTAACTGCTTTTTGGGTTTCCTAGGAGCTGATTATATCATATTAATTTGATTCTCTTAGACAGGGTACCTGGCTTTGTGGACAAAGGACAAATGGACTGGTGCTTCATTAGGTAGAATACTGTGGCATAAAGCTGTAACCAAATGCAGGTAAAATTAGTAAATGGTTTGGAAGATGTGATTTGTGAGTAAAGATGAAAAAAAAGTTTAGGTTGTATAGAAATGGGGAGAAGATACATTATTAGGTATATAACAGATGATTGTTTAGTGAACAGAGAGAGCCAGAGGGTAAATAAGTACGTTTCCAGTGTATAAAAATATCTTTAATTTGTATTCTAGTAAAAAAAAAATAAAATATGTGTCCAGGACAGAAAAGACTTTCTGTGGACAGTGTCCAAAGGTTTTGACATTTGTTGTTGTTGGTTTTGGTAAAACATGGGTTATAAACAACAGGTTGTGATGGTCTATCCTACCTCAGTTTCCTAGGGTGGGCTAGATCTTATTTTTGGCATATTTAGTACTCTCTTTCTGTTACTGTGAATACCATAAATATCCTTTGTGCAAATTTTCTTTTGTAGCATTTGTCATCTTTTTTGCACCGCTTTATCTTCACTTTTCAGTGCTTGATGGAAACAATAAAATTGGGGAGCAGGAGCAACAACCAGGTAAACTTCCCTCTTCTTACGTGCATAGTATAGCACTACAATGGCTACATTTAAAATATATTCCTGTTTACTCTGTACGGCCATATAAAAAATATATACCCATCCATGATCAGAATAGAGAAAAACAAGGGGGGTTTATATATCTTCTTGCTGAAAAGTGCAAAAATATCTGTTAAAATCACTCCGTAATTTCTTCTCTGACAGAAGAATCTGATGTACAAAGCAAGCACTCAGATTTGCTGTGAAATTACTTCAAACGGCATATTTGCCAGGGAAAATGGTAAGAAGGAGGAAGATTTCATCTCCGTTGGCAGGATTTTTTAAGATTAGTGAAAGAGGCTCTGACTTGATAATGATACTAAGGATTCTTTTTGTCCCCCATCAGCTATATACTCAGCAGTTTAGAAAGACAGGTTGGCTTGAACCGTGTTTGGATAAACCCACAGCAGGACAGGAGCTGCAGAGGCGCGGAGAGAGCAGCCCTGATTCCTCCTCATCACACAGCTGGCCAGAGGAGGCTTGCATCTCTGACCTTCATGATAAGTTGCCTGTGTTCTTCTAACACCAACATTGTGTTACTGTCCATCCCATTTCACACCTATTAATAGCTTGTTATGACACCTTTTAATTCGCAAATTTCAAGTACTTTACAGAGCCCTACTAGTTTTACCATATCGCATGAAGCAGCAATTCTGTCTGACTGACAGGTCTATAGTTACACTGGATAAGTATAATTTATCAATATCTTATACTACATGTTGCAGTAAAAATCCACCCTTTTGTGCCTTCCTTTAAAAAAACAAGAACAAGAAACAGAAGGAAGGGATGTTTTGAATCTCTGCTCTTGGTTTTTAATGTGAGACTGGGACCATGGCCTGTTCTTAGCACAGCTTTCAAGGTGACCTCAAGAGTAACTATCATAACATCTATCAGCCACTTTTATTCAGATAATTTACCCAGGCTGACATTTCTCTGTGCAATCAGAGCATTATTTTACAAGGACACTCTTAAACCCACCAGAAATCCCCCAAGATTTATAGCACATTATCAGACATTGATATATTTTTCTCATCATTCTCTCTGCAAGTGGATAAAAACAAGAATAATAATTTAAGGTTGTATTTTTGTATTAAGTTACTAGCTATAGGCAAAAAAATTATACTTAAAATTGAGTGTGCAAAAATGAGGACAAGTTTATGCAAGGAAAATAGCCAATAGTTTATGCAAGGAAAATTTTGAGTCTGGAAGACATACAGTGCAGAATTCCCTTTGCTGCATGACAGTTTGTAGAAATGCATCTTCACGATAAAGAAGTCTTCTGAAACCCCATATTTACACTTCTGCCTGTTAGGTGGCAACAAGACAGTCCCTGCTGGATGAGGATTACCAGCTAATTATTAATTGCGCAGCACAACTGTTTTTTTGCACTCCAACAATGTGAAAGCAGCGCAAATACAGTGGATACAGTCCTGTTCACCTACTAATTCTCCTCTACCTCTAAGCTGCTCAGGCTGAGTCTGGCACGGGCTGAACACCGAGCCGGTCTTTTGTCTCTCAAAGGGAGGCATTATACTGCTCTTTAGAAACACACAGCAAGATAAAGAAATAATTATCCCTTGCAGTTCCTCATATAAGCAGGTCTGCGTTCTCCAGCACGCAGCGACAGCAGTGCTGTATTTTTTAGAGCCAAGGACAGTTACGTTTGATACATACAGTGCCAGGCATATAGCCATAAATCTGTACTGCAGGGGAGAGAGAAGCGATTAGTTTAACGCAGTGACAAGGGGGAAAGGATACCTGTCATCTGCTAACTGAAACACTTAGGTTATACTCAGAAACAAATCAGTGTCTGCGTGTTGCTCGTTTCAAAGCTTGTTGTGTGAGAATTGCCTTCCCCATGCTACCATCCTAAAGGACTTCCCTCTGAAGTTTCTGCATATACACCTCTGTTGGTGTCCTCATGCCCAAAGGAGGGTAAGAGTCGATTCGAAAAGCCGCTTCCCAAATAATTCAGTTTTTCTAGAACATTTTTCTGATATTCTGTAAATATCAGAAATACATAGCTACTTTGTCTTTTTTTAAAAAATTGTTGTCAACATCTATGAGGCCTTCTTTCAGAAGACAAACTGTTCTTCTAGCCCACGTAAGAATAAGAAGCACTGGAAAGGTTTTAAAATTATTATTACTTTTAGTTAGAACTGGCTCAAATTTGAATTACATCACTTTTATGTAGTCTTGTTGCTATAAATAAATTAATGCATTTTAAATCTTAAATAAACCCTTTATTTTTAATTTTTTCCAGTGGCAAAAAAAATAAATACTGTCAAAGAGAAAATTTTAATTTTTTTACTTCACATTATTTTATACCTCCCTATTTGTTTAAGTTCACTACAAATTAGAGGAAAATAATAAATTGCACAAAATTTGTCACTTTTCAAGCCCTGTAATTACTTCAGTAAAAGGATTTTTAGACCTACTCTTTGGTAGAAGATTAAATTCATAAGACCCTGAAAAATATTCAGAATAGCAGTCTTTTGTCACGGGTCAAGTCGTATTCTCTGAATCGTTAGATTTTAAGTAGTGAGAGGTCCAGTGTGCAAGACAAAATCTACGTTGCTAGTTCCTACAGCCTATGACTCTGTATCAGTGCGAGTGTCTCACAGGCATTAACACATTTTTCCTGATATATGAATGACCAACAGAAATGGTATAATCTTGGTATCTCTCAAGTAAACTGCAACCTCCCAGGAGTTTTCCTTGCTGGAAAATGTAAGTTTCTTCAGAGCTACACTTTCTTTCAGTAAGTGCTGCAATTACAGTTAAGATCAATATGGTTCAGCATCATATTTTCTTAATTCTGGGACTTAGAAATAAATTAACAGTAATAAAAAACTCATTTTGTGCTGGACACTCAAGTCTAGACAACAAAAAAAACCCAAAAGTGAAGATCAGAATTTGGACAAAAAACAAATTTGTGTTGGTATCCCAACACAAGGAGGACTTAACAGAACCTAATTACAGGTTTGCCTTGTATTGTTCATGGAAACATTTTTCAGAAAATTAACTGAAACATTGCTGCTGTTTCAGAGTCTCTCGCACTAGGGAAACATTGCAAGAACAATACTCTGATAATACAAGTTTGTATATGTAATATTCTGCAAGGTTACTGTGACCTTCAGTTGTCATGTGCCATGCATTTGCCTTGCAAATTTGAATTATCACTCATTTCCCTCCTTCCCTCCCTTCCTGAATTACTTAGGTTTCCCTCTTTGTTTAATTTGCTTGTTGGACCAGATCCTCCCTTTTGCAAATTAATTATCCAGTTAAATGTAGGTAACTTTCATAGGAGCTGTGATGTTGTGCTAGTTCTACAATGATCAACAAGAAAATGAGCTTTCTTGTATCAGAAAAAAAAGGACTCAAAGGCTTTTACAAATTTTAAAACATCACAAAAGGAGAGAAATTGTTATACAATCATATTTAGAAAAATAGCACATCCCATGTAGAAAAATTCTCATCCCATCTTGAGTCAACAAGCTTGTCTAATCAGTCACAAATGAGCTGTAGTATTTTACCGTACTTGTTCATGTCTGTTATCATCAGTCTCTTAAGACATCATTGTCTACAGTGATGGTAGTGATCCATAAATAATAAACATCAGGATTTTCTAAATCTGAAGGGAAACATAAACTAGAGTTTGACGTGTTAATGGGGGATTTATTGGACACATCCACAAAAAAATAATAATTATGTTTTAATTAATGTGTTTAAGAAACTTGCAAAAATTTTATTATAAATATTTGGGTTAAAAGCTGCTTCAAAGTGAGTTTGGATGTCAGTTTTTAACAACTTCTTAGTTGTGCAAAAGTCTCACTAGCTGTAGTATAAAGTTTTGGAAACTTTGCATTAAAACAATTAATCACTGAGATGGAGAGAAACTAGTGTATCCATTGGCACACAGATAAATCACACATGATTTCTTTCTAATGTCTAGTCACCAGGAATAATAGAAAACACAGCTGGCAGGAATGTTAGGAGATTATCTACTCCATTTCTTTCCTCAAGCCAAAATCAAGTGCACCTTGCCCATGCTTGACAGATACTGTCTAACATCCAGTCATGGTGCTTCCACAGTCTCCCAAAGCAATATGGTCCTTAAAGATAGAAAGTATTCCGAGGTATTTCAGCCTTAATCTGTCTTGCTTTAATGTATTTCTTGTCGCACGCATTCCAGATATGGAAAGCAGTTTATTCCTTTCCTCTCTGCAGCAATCTTTTATATATTCGAAGACCATTATCATGTTTAACATGATGCAAGCTTTTTCAGCCCAGCTAGCTTTTCAGTGCTCAAAAATTGCAAGAAAAGTAAGCACAAGACATAGAATCATAGAATGGTTTAGCTTGGAAGTGACCTTAAAGATCATCTAGTTCCAACCCCCCTGCCATGCACAGGGACGCCTCCCACCAGCCCAGGTTGCTCAAAGCCCCATCCAACCTGGCCTTGAACACCTCCAGGGGTGGGGCAGCCACAACTTTCCTGGGCAACCTGGCCCAGGGGCTCACTACCCTCATAGTGAAAAATTTCTTCCTAATATCTAGTCTAAATCTCCCCTCTTCCAGTTTGAAGCCATTACCCCTTGTCCTATCACTACATGCCTTGTAAAAAGTCCCTCTCCAGCTTTTTTTTAGGTCCCCTTCAGGTACTGGAAAGCTGCTATAAGGTCTCCCCTGAGTCTTCTCTTCTTCAGGATGAACAACCCCAACTCTCTCAGCCTGTCTTCATAGAAACTGGGCTCTGAATGGAAACCGTGCTGGGAGGAACTTAGTTTTGGAAATCTGTTGCAGTAGAAGAGAAAAGCAAACTTGAAATGGATTGGGAACAGTTTTCATGCACAGAAAACTGCATTATCCCCTTGTCACAATGAATATGGAGTGCCCAGCTAAAACATAGCAATATAATATTTATGTTTAGCTCCAGTGTGCCTTTGCAAATTTTATGATGCAGTGAAAGATATAGTGTGTGTTTTGGAATGTATGTCAAACTTGGACAGATTTCCTAGAGAGTTATGTAACCTCAATCTCTAGTGGAACTTCTACACACAAATGAAATTACACATAGGTAATTGACTTCTCTGTTGCTGCTCATGGGTGTTTATCTCCTTGTTTAAGTTAGGAAAGTAGGAGTTAGGACCTAGCTTTCCAGTGTACAATATTCTTTGCATGAGAGGAACTTCCACTAACCGTATTCCATTGAGAAGCAGAAGTCAGAAAGCATTTATTTAAAATTCATTGGCTTCTTTCACCATTTTTATTTGCTTCATATTTTTATTTTTTTATCCTTATTTTTACTGTTTATTTGGGTTTGGTTTGGTTTTTTATTATACTAAGATTTCCTTAATCCCTTATACAGTATTATGCATTCACATCAGTGTTCTGTCACACGGTATGTGTCAGAATACAAAAGAGTACATTGAATAACAATTTGGACCTATATGCAGGGCTGGACCGTCTTCTTCAGCAGCAGTGAGGTCTAAAATGCTACTCATAAAAGAAACATTTAAACACCCGGGATCTTTGGTTTGCACAAATTATCACATTTGTAGTATCTCTAGAAAGTAACGGGCAAGTCATTCTTGTTTAGTTTTGAAAATTGCTTAACTTTTTTAGAAGCAAAAGAGTATCAGACTATCTTTCCCCCTTCTTCTTTTCTTAACTAGCTTTTTTTTTTTTTTAATTTATTCAATGTAATAATCTATCTTAACTCCTCATCTTCCTTGGTCAAATGTTTATGACTTTGGGGTTAGCATAGCTTGTAGTCTCCATTTCTTTTGGACGGAAATAGATAAATGGTCACTGAAACACACAGGCGACAGGTAATTTAGAAAAAAAAAACAAAAATAACACAAGCTAGTGCTGGATGGTCACCTGTTCAATTCAAGGCAACAATGTATTCTTGCATAAATGTTGTGTTCTGTAGGACTCTGAATCAGCTGAATTCTCAAGGCCACTGAGATAACCCAAGGGACTATTTTAGAGTAAATATGACAGAGCTCTCCTGGATTTGGGGAGACAAAATTATTTAAAAAAAGCAAACAATAGATAGTCTCTGAAGGAAGGTCATGATGCTGGATCCTTTTTACAAGACAGAGGCAAGAAGTGAAAAACTGGACTGGAGCTGGACTCTTCTTTCTTCTTTTATTGGCATTGTCATTATTTTCCAGAAAGCTGTTTGGGCACAATTCTATGTCAATGCTCTTCCTTGAGTTATTTCTCTGCTGATGGGAGATTAAACCAATTTCTGTTACCAAGAAGATAAGTAAGTTCATAACAACCTGTTCCAAAACATTTTTCCATATGAAGTAGAAAAATTATTTATTGTTAGTCAGGTAAAATCTTCCACTCTGCACATTTCAAGTTCTGCATTATTAGGCATTAAAAATAGACTGTCACTCAGGCTCAGGATAGCTTATATTTAAACCTAATACATATTATTCTAGGTGATCTAGTTTTGCTATAAATCTTTGCGTGTGTTTTGGAATGTGTGTTCTATGAGTGATGGTTATAAATGAGAAGAGGATGACTTAACTGGATGTTATCCAACCTGTGGGTGGTATTAAGTCAGCATGATTTTTCATAGAAAACTCTACTCAGTATTACTCGAGTTTTGCTTTTCTGTACAAAAGGTATTCACAAAGAACAATGCTGGCAACATTAACATCTCCAAATAAACATTTTAATGGTTGACCCTAGTCCAGAGATTATTTTAGAAATGGTTCATAACAATAAGTAGCAAGAATTTTTCATTTGATTTTCAGTATAGCCAAGCTTTCCTTTTGAGCATGACTTAGAGTTAAAGAAATGACAGGAAACTGGCACTACTTTCCAACACAATCTTGGTGCATTTTGAATAAAAAGAGATATTTCAAAACAAATCAAATATTTTGCTTCTTTCTGTCAGGAAATGTATTTCAGAGGCCTACCCTTGTTATTGATGGCTCTTGAAAATTATTCAGATTTTTGATACTGCCACTGAGTATTAAGGTTTGTACTGCAATGTTAACGTTTCTATTGCAGGTTGAATTTATTTTATAGTAGAAATATGGCTTAAAAGGAATATAAAATCTCCACATTTTCTTACTTGGAAATCTAGTAAGGCCCCTTTCTGCATATAAAAGTGTGATTTTTGCAGTGGTTTTGTCCCAGATATCTTGCTCTCAGTCATGTCTTTTTCCACTGAGTAGGTTAAAATAGAATGTAGCCTTCTCAAAATGTTATTAGACTTCTGGATGGCTATCATATACAGCGCTTTTTATGATCAGCTAGGATATTGCACAAACTAAAAAATGTTACGTCAGGCTTAATAAATAGTTCCGATTTTGCGTTATGTATTGAAAGCTGGCAGAAACATTTCCTAATTTAGAATCTGGTTTGTCTGAGTCCATAATTTAACATTCTCTGAAGAGTAACTTGTGTTTCATAGTCTGTCAGATTTATGTACAGAAGTTACTTTTCCTAAGCAAGAAGGGTGGTCCAGTCTTACTTCTTTTATGGAAATCTAAACAACTTTAAAGTTGAAAAGTTAAAGGGAATTGAGACTTTGGGGGTTTTCTAGTTTGGGGAGTAGCAATACATAAACACTTCAGTTCTTGCAAAGGAGACAATTCTTATAAGCACTCTACAGTTGCCTCAGAATTTCCTACACTTAAGTTATGCAGCTCTCACACATCAATGCTTACAGTTCTGGCAACTAACTGAAAGAGTGCAGGGATGGAGAGATTGCACAACATGGAGTCTGCCGAGAAAGAAAACAAAAAGATGACAGAAAGGGAAAGAATGGAGGGGAAAGAGCATGTGAAGAGGAGAAATGGATGAAGTGGGAAAATAGAGCAAGCATCAACATACTGATGAGATTCTCTAGTTCATAATCAGCACTACTCAGTATTGAAAGAAAAGGATTGCATCGCTTGTTAACATTTTAATAATTAAGATATAAAAGGAAATTGCTAACTTGCACAAGGCCATACATCTCAGAGTCTGGGCTCTAGGGTGGTGATGGTCACTGTAGCAGTGTAATAGTTAATCTCTACTTGGCTAGTTTTTGCCTTGATTAAACAGAAAGCTCAAGTGATGCTCATTGTTCATGCAAAAATATTTGCTTCTTCATGCCTCCATTCCCACTTCTACCTACTACTTCGCCTGTCTCAGGACAGAAGTGATTTCCAGTACTTTTTCCTATAGTTCTTAGCACCTTCAGGATCCAATCTCACTTGAGTTTTCCCTGAACCACTGTCATCTAAATAATAAACATAAAAAAGGTTGAAAGAGTTTAAATGTTTCATCTAACTTAACTTCCAAAGCCAAGAAAATCTTTATCTCAGAGAGTATAAATCAGATGCTTAAGATCAACGCATTGGCATTTATTACAGTATCGTATCTAATACAGTTAATTCTAAGGATGATACTCTCTTAAAAATTCTACTCAACATAACCTAAGGGAAAAAATGTGTCTCCAGAAATTTTCAAATATCAAAGATTCCCCCTGAGAGTCTCGAAAAAAACCTACAAATGCATCTAGAAAACAAATTAAGGAGAGATTGATTGTATCACCTTTGCTAAACATCATGCTCTGCTTTCTGTGTTCACAATACTTTCAGATGCGTTTAGCTGTTTACAGGATAACTGTAAAGTATTAAAGCAGATGGAAGAAAAAAAACCCACATTCTATAATTATAGGCAAAATCATCAAAACAGTATACTAAATCGACTCCCACTCCTAATACCATAGTGTAATTTGTAGATACCTTATGTTGCAAGAGTTGACTGTTTGCTTTAAGTACTCATCACAGGTTCTGGCAATTATAGAGACTATTAACCTCTGCCTTCTTTAAATTGCTCAAACAGATACCTTGATCTACATATTTCCATCCTCAGGAGGAATAGATCAGTTTTTGAATCTGCCATTCATTATTAAACTGTCTTTGTGGATCGACATTTAACTACTGCTAAAAAGCAATGTCTCTAATGCTAATAATGGGTCTGTAACACAGATTCATTAATATTACATTATACATTTTCTTACAGGACCACTTATAATAACTTTTCTCTTATGGATTTTCTGTATTAATAATTTATATCTGACCTTAAAATTTATTATTTCAGTTTGATTTTAGCTGTCTGTCCAACATACTAACTTTATTTCATTGTAAAACATGATATATATCATTCGTGGTTTATAAGCAAATTAATAGATCAGTAATTACACTTTCTGAAAGTCACACTGTGCATGCCTTGAACAACACAGGCAAGGTTGCAGACCTTATAGATTTTGCTTATTTTAGGGAAAGAACAGAACATATGTGGCAGTAGTTATCTTTTAACTAATTTATCATTAACTTGTGCATTTTTTATGAATAGGATCCTTAAAATGAGTAAAGGTTTAGTGTTCTGACTTTGAAATTCATAATTTAACATTCATGGAAATGTGGGGGGGGATGTTGCAAGCTTGACTTATTTTCAATAGCAACATATGGAGGGAAAGTAAAGTTTGAAAACGTTTAGTCTCAAATGCTTAAATTTATCTGAGTAGAAACAACTTTAACAGAATATATGAGGGAGAAAGGACAGAGTTTATTCATGTTCTCACATCTGGGGAAAAAAAGGAGAAAAGATAAAAATACAGTAAGAATAAAAAGTTGGGCTGAGATCAAGAAAAAAATGAAAATTGTGAGGATTATGAGCAATGGAAAAGGCTCTCAGAGACGCAAACAAGAAACTAATTTCTACGTACAAGAATGAGAAAGCATATTCATAAATGAACTCTTAAAGAGAGGGAAGTTGTTAAGATGGAGGATCTGATGGTTGCCTCAAAAGGATGGCTCAAGGATGAGATTTTTTAATCAAATGTAACTACAATATGTGAAAAGATGTTAAGGAGTTAACAAGTAAATAAATAGCTGGACTAAAGGATGGAGGAAATGCAGCTGGAAACAAAATAATATCAAAACATGATTTAACACATTAACAGAGTGCTTTCAGTACACTACTTAACTCAGTTTTCATTTTTTCAGAAAAAAAATGAATCATGTTAAACAGATAAATGAGATTAAGCAGACATACTTTAACCAGGCACTCTTATCCCGGTGTATTGGGAAGAATGAAACAGACCACACAGTTTACAGTTCTGTGGATCTAACACTTTGCCAAGAAATCTAGTCTTAAAACAAAACAGAAAGTGGAAAACATAATCCTGTCTCTATCCAGCCATCCTGGAGTATTTTAGAAGCCCTGCAAACTGAAGAAGATTTTCCTATTGGTGTATGAGGAGTTGGTATGCTTTCCATCCACTTTGATAAATATGTTTATCAAATATGCTTTTCTTCTCCAGTAGGACTGGGTTACTTGTGGCATTTTTCCTCTCTTTACTGGAATACTCTCCAGTACTTCATGAATACTGAAGCAAAATTCTCCATATGGAATAGGGGAATCATTCCGCACTTGTGTTTGTTAGGACTGGAAATGCCATTTCAAGTATGTGCTATAACATTTACAGCACAATCAAGATTTATTAAAACTACTCCACAGAGCACGATTGTAAAGAATTTATGAACTGTAAAACTGCTATAAAGGTCACTTGAGATGCAAAAGTTTAATTTGGAGTATCATGTTATGGTGTAGTACTGCTAAACTTAATGCTTGTTTAAACAAATGGCTTGAGGATATTTGTCTCAGAATGTGGGGTTTATTAACTTCAGTAAAACAACTTTATATTATCATTTTTTTCTGCTTAGCTTTGATTTTTAAAGGCTTGTTCACCTTTTTATGTCCACTAATCTATCGCTTTGCTTCTATGAACATGAGCATAAAGAAGGACAAGAAGTAAATATTTTTTTTTAGATTTTGTAGTGTGTAGTAGCAGTGTGCATAGTTTTATTGTTTACCATTGTTTTGAGTTTTAATATTGCATTTAATGACTTTCTTTTCTTTAATCACCAGGTGCAAAGATTTAGAAAACATTTAACTGTCGTCTGGAAAAAGAGGAAAAATTTCGTAAATACTTAGTAAGGTCCCAAAAATTTAAGTTAAAAGAGAAATTGCTATTTCTGGATAATAATGTGGAAATGTATATGAGTTCCACTGGATGAAGAGAAAATTAATTTGCTGAAAATGATTAATATTTATACAAGTTTCAAAGGCAAAATTTCTCTTTTTTCCACCAACTTTTATACTATTTCTATAACCCATCACTGAATCAGTCATCACATCACATGGATCAATCTTTGTGGACTTGCAGAGCTCAACTTAAGTCCATAGTGAGCGGTACAAGGTCAGTATTCAGACCCAACAACTTCTTCATTCTTAAGAATCTCACTTTGGAGAAACCCTTTGCTCATATACTTAAAGGCAGGCAGAGAATGTCTTTAAACTACCAGGAGGCTGCACATGCCAAAAACCTGCAAATTTGTAAATGTGAAACATTCATTATTTGCCAGCAATAATTGTTTCCTGTTAAAATTGGCAAGGGTGATTAATTGCTTTCTCTTAGCATTTTATTGAGGATTTAGGAAGTTAACAGAGGGAAGCTGTAATTGGTAATCCCACCTACCCTAACAAATAGTTAGAGCTGTTCCCTATATAAGCAGAGTTATGAAGAGAAGTGATTTCATGTAGCTTCATAAAAAAGGCATAAAATTACTTGCATGTCCAGAGCATCAGACAACGTAGTTAAAGATCTTTGAAACAGTATGTCTTTCAGCATATGGTGGTACAACATAGACACAAATATATGTTAGAATCACAAAAATGACAACAACCAGCAATAACAAATAATAAAAACAAATAAGATTTGTGTCTTTTAGAAAATTGAAGAAATCTTGACATTTTGAGCTCTTTTTTTTCATGGAATTTGCACAGATTCTACCGTGGCCTTTATATACCAGATGAATGATGGTTTGATTTCTAGTTTTCTTCAAGATGAAAATATTTTTGCTATGTTATGCCTCAGGCATATGGAAAAAAATATCTCCAGACTGAAGAGTGTTAAGGAGCAGACATTTACAATAAATAATAATAAAACTTGCTAACATTTTCTGATGTCAAAGAAAAGCGTAAAGATTCATTATCTGTTTCTTGGAATACATGCCTTATCAAGCAGATCCTTTGCCAGGAGGTTCTGCTATAGCTTATACAAAATTAGCTGCTTGGAACAGCAGAAAAAGTGTCTGCTTCACAGTAATGGGCTTGCTGTTTTCTGCTCTTAGATGCTCAAAAAGAATTAAGACTGAATCAACAGTGTTGGAGATGTGTACCCTTTCACATTACATCTGAGGAAGGAATAGCTCCCAATCCAAACAAATAAAATGTTTCATGAACCAAGCAAAAAACTTTGGTCAAAGAAACAAAACGAGCTACTTTTGTTTCCTACTCTAGGTTACAAGAGTGTTGCGGTGGGTGGAGAGGAAGAAGACAACATAGGCTTGTAAAATGGGGGTGGAAAAAGGATGTGAAAAAAGGGATGTTGCCGATGATAGTCACACAGCGGCTGCTAGAATGGACCTAGGCCTGTGGTCAGTTTTGTTTATCAATGTTTAATTACAGGATATCTAGTAATCCAAAATGCTCGTGAGGCAGAGAAATATTGCAACATCTGTTCCAGACAAAGGAAGGGATTTAAACTTATGAAAATATTGTTAATTTTAAAAATAGAAAAGACAGCAACTTGTGTTATCTACCATTGATTCTCCACCAACATGAAGGTCTGAAGTTAGACGTGCTTCCCCTCACTTTCAGTACAACAAATTGCCTGTGGTCTTCGATGTCTTTCTTCAAGTGTTAAATTAACAAACCAGCTCCAGAAGCTGTCAGCGAGGAATGTTTCTGCGTCTTCATTTTCAGCATGAGACAACATTCACCCTGCAGACTCAGCAGTCTGCCTAGGTCAGGCCTTCTGGTTTTGACGCGACCATATTCAAAATAAGGGTATTTACTATAAAAAGAGGGGTTGGTTTGTTTGAGTGTTTTATCTTGGCATAGCAAGTACAAATAAATAAGCATGTACTGCCATGAAATATTTAATCAGAGCCATAGGAAAAAGTAATTTCCTGAGGTCTCTGAGCAGATATTTTTAAATATATTCTGCCAACCCTTTGATAAAACTTTCATTTAAATTCCAAGCTACCCAAGCAAGCTATTTAGGTTTTTGAATAGTATTTTACATTTCAAGGGGAAAAATAAGTTTGTGTTTACTTATGAACTACATACTAAATTCTGCACACTAGGATGATATTTTTATGACTAAAAGACCTCACGTATACATTTTTCTACCTATCTGAAGTTCTGCTGAAAAACATTGTTTTACCCATCAGCACATTGGCAAACATGCCTTCACGGTACACACATGAATTTTTTGCTACTTTACTGTGGTATTTGTTCCACATGACTAGCCATAAGTATCTTTTAGATTCACCACAAAAGCAATCTAGAAGTAAATATTAACATTTAAGCTATTAGCCTAAGGAAAATGTGCACTTTTGCAAATAAGGAACCAGTACTTAAGATAAAGCATCAAGACTAGTCATGCATTAAACATTTTTAGTAGTACTGTGCATGTAGCAAAGCACTGGGTTTTATCACATAGTTTTGTAGAAATGTGCAGAGGTCATATACTAAGTCGTTTACAGGGACACTCCGATGAAGCCTAAGCACAGTGCTGTGAAGTGTTTTGAAGTGAAAATGGACAAGACCAAATGAAGCTGATGATTATGGGGAAATTTTATGGATAGAATCCATGGAGATAAGATTCCTCATGTAGGAACCTCTTTTCTGCAAGACCTACCAAGATCTTGTGGTACGGAAGGGAAAGACTCAGTATTTAACAGTGCCCATTGACAGGATTAGAGTTTGAAGGCAGAGGCAGAAATTCACAGGATGCTAAGACAGTAACTGAGTAGGACGATAAAGAAGCATGAACTGAGGAAGTAGGACAGCATTAACTCGTGAAAATAGGTTGCCAGTAGGAGGCTATGATCAATGAAGGGGAGCAGATTGAGAAGGACAAGAATGCAAAAGAGGCTACAGAGCTTTGAGGAAACTGAGATTGTTAATGGCAGCATTTATAGGTACTGCAGGAAGCCAGCACAGGGAGGCTGAAGGGGAATTAGCAGTGAAGAAGCTTGGCCTACAGAACCAGTTACATTCAAAATGATCATTGTTGAGGATAGAAAGAAAGGAAGATGCTGGATGCAAGACAGAGATCTTGAATGGTTCTCTGAAAGTATTTGCCCAGTATGATGTGCTGTGGTGAAGAAAAGGATGCTGGGTTCTGGGAAAAACTAAAAAGGGACAATGAGCAAAAGACAAGCACCAGTACTCTTAAACCTACTGCACTTTCATATCTTCGATAATGGTGATGGACAGGAATCATACAAATTCAAGAACCACATGAAAACTTAAGGGGAATAATTATTCATAATTTTTCATACCACAGGAGCAAAAGGGTAGCCAAAGAAACTATTAGGCACTGGGTTTAAAACAAACAGGAGGTACTTTTCACATAGCAAATAATATATTACAGAACTTTCTGATCTCCACAGGAAATTATGGAGGCCTGAAACATAAGTAGGTTCAGAAAATGTTCAGAGACATTCACAGAAGAAAGGTTTTTCAAGGTCTGTTAAATATAGCAGTACAAATTACAGGCCTAGACCCCAGATTCAAAGGAACTAGCACAGTATTTGAGGGAAATTTCACCATGTTTCTATATTGTCGTATGTTCTCTGGTATCCATTTACAGTCACTATGACAAACAGGACAGTGAGTCATTGATTTATGCTTTCCCTCTATCTCTCTTCTCTCTCATGCAAACACAAACACACACAGAAAGAAAAAGTTTTGAACTCGTAAAAGAAGGTTGGAGTAATATCTGGAAGAATACTGATTTACCTGTGTCCCATTAAGTAGAATAATTAGGCTACACACTACGTAGAGTGACTTTTATTAAACATTCAGTTTGCATGGTTAACAAAAAATATTTTTATTTTAAGAATGCAATCATTGCCAAAGACATCCAAAGTGCAGAATCTCAGATGCTGGACACTGATGGATTTGTTATGGGCGCTCTTGGGAAGACCCAGTCTAAGAATAGGAGAATGATGACACTCTATCCCAGGAAAAGTAATTATATGCTGCCTCCCGTATGCAGGACGTGAAGCCGGGCCAAGCAAAGATCAAAAATGCACTTAGCTTTGTAAATAAACTCTTCATGTAGTCATTCACACTGGGGTACCGTTACAGTGATGTTCAATGACTCTAAACTACTAATTTATGTGTAAGATCACAGAAACTGTCAGGCAATCATAAGAATACCTTGGCAAACACATTCAGGATAAAAATATAATGAAATAGTAAAGAAAGAATATTTGAAACATTACAGAATCTTGTATCTGTTCTATTTTAATTATTCCAAATGTGACTTCCTTAAGAAGGAAGAGTGGAGATAATGAGACTTGAGGAGAAAAGACGATGAGATGGGGACCAGTACGTATAATCAAAGGACCTGAAGGTAGCTGGAGCCTCCAGCTACTGAAATCTGTAGGGAAAAGTCCTGTTAGGTCATCTTTCACCAACGGAAATTAAGAACAATTTCTTTCTTTAGAAACAGGGACAAAAATAGTCCCTCTTTAAAAGCATCATGGTTCCAAGTGCACTTAAACTGAACTGAGATTAAAGCGTACATATATATATGTGTGTGTTTGTATACACATACACACATGTATACACACAAAGGAGGGGGTGGTGGTTTGTGTATATATATATATGTGTACACAGTGATTATTCTTTGTCCAAAAAGAAACATTTTTCTATTTAATGCCCTCCACTCAACACTTCTTTCTTCTTTCTTTTCATGAAAGCCACTGGAGTGTAAAGTGAAGATAATCCCTGAAAAACATGTCTAAAAGGTCTCAGCTAATTGCTGACAGAAGAAAGCTGTGGGTCAAAGAATAGGATGGGAAGATAGAGGGAATCCATGGTCCATGTTAGAACTCAGTTATTTAAATAATTATGTGTAGAGGAAAGGTAAACTTTTGTCGACATTACTGCAGCTTTTTATTTTTTCAGCACAGAAATATGTTGAGCTCCTATAAATAGGCCATTCATAAGCCTTTGTTTCAACTCCTTTTATAGCTGTGCTTAATAGATCTGAAAAAGGCTATTATTCTGTTTTGATTTTTATTTTTTGAATCACAGTGTTATTATTACCATTAATTATTTCTGACCAGTTTTGTTTCGATAGTTGATGTACATTATTAATCAACTCAGCAAAAAACTCCTTTTCTTTGGGGAACATGTATCTTTACAATGGACCAAGCTAACTGTCATTTATGCAAGATCAGAGAAAGTATGCTGCTATTAATCAATATTACGGCCCACTACTTTAAATCCATTCCATGTCTAGTGCCCCCAGAGCAAAGCCAAGAGTAAGCACAACAAATATGCAATTTAAGAGAGATATATGTGATGTACATCAGCAACAAAAGAAGAGGAACTAGGGTAATAAATACCTTGCAGACACAGAAAGAGCCATTTTCATCTTAAATTTTGCATTAGCATCCTAGAATCAAATATTGATAAGAGATTTTCCCAGGAAAACACGTAATCAGCCTCAAGTTGGTCATTAAGGATGTATGTAATTTCTCCCATGTGTCTTTGGCTAAACGATATGATTTTTTTTTTGCCACATAATATTATTTGTTCCCTACATTTCCCAATAGGAGTGTTGTACACATTGTTTATATGTACACGTCACAATCTTCAGTTATATGTGTTCCATAACATTTGAAGTATATTCTCATATGTGACATCCTCTGCGGTCATAAATACTTGATTGTTGGAAATAAACTGGCTAAATGTAGAAACCAAAACAGGCTGCTTTGCTCCACTAGTATCCACATGGATGAATGTGATACTCCTGTATTATATACTGAAAAAAGTAAGGTTTTATAAAATTTAATGTGGGGTTTCTTTTCAGATAAAAAATATTTCTTTTTGGTGTATGACCTGTGTAAATGCCAAAACTGATCTATTTAATTAATTTGATTGTGAGTTAGGATCTACGAGAAAGTGCGTTGCGCTTATGTAATGATCTTCTACAACATCCCCACATACGTTGAGTGTAATGTGTATTTTTGTTTCTAAAGGCTTTTCTTTTTCAATGGATGTACACAGCTTATTATTCGAAAGCAATGAATGTAAAGAAATATTCTTGGACAAGTGCAAAACAGGCAAAAAGGTGTTACTTTTGCAAAACTTTTGTTCAACAATGCATACTTTTAAATTGTGTCTTTGAAAAAATAATTGAAAAATATAAAGAATTTTAATCATAGATACATACATACGTTGTTTCAGACCTCACACTCTGAAGACAGAAGCATTGTTATTTGCAAACCACAGTAAACCACTTTATGGAAAATGGTTGGAAGGTAAATTAATATCCATGTCAAAACTACACATTGGCAGGGCCTCTGCCTGTTCTAAAGCAGCTGAATAAGCACCTCAGCTACTTGGTTTTTCAGTCCGTTTTGTCTTCAATATAAGAACAAAGTATAAGTCGATTTCTGTGTGTTTGTCTGTGTGTGCCTCTGTGTGTGTGCCTCTGTGTGTGTGCCTGAGTACACTGGCAGCGGGAGTAAAGAACTGAAGACGTGCCCTTTTGAGCATCCTTCAGTTTGCATCTTTCATAGATCTTTGTATGTACTTTAATTCCCAATAATCATTGACAAATCATACTGTAATTACAGTAGAACTCTTTAATTGCAGTATGGTTTAGTGCTTTACAAGATCTACTTACAGTAAATCAGTCCTGACATACACTAATAAAATTAGTAGAGTTAACAAAGGAACACCCTTACCACCATGTGAGAATAAGTTTACAGTTTTAAAATTCCATGTTCTTGAAATAGCCTTTGTTTGCCCGGGCGCCTGGCTAAGCACTCAGTCCAGCACAGATTCCTTACTAAAATCCATCATTTGCTGACTGTTTTCTATCCCTGTTGTCTACTGTTTTATTTTAAAATTGTTTCTTCTTTCATAGTCCATGTATCCCCCTTTTCTACCTTCTCATTTTCCTTCCTTCTTATTTGTGACAGAAAAAATGAACTTGAGAAATAAATGTTTGTCTGAGGAAATAAATCAATCTCAAGTATTTTTCCCTTACCTTTTTTATAGTCTAAGGGTTTTTTTTATTGCTTCTTTAAGGTGGAGTATCCAATAACAGCAGCAAAATCTACGTAAGATGCTGGTCTCTCTAACTGTCCCGGGACACAAACCACAGGCCCGCCTTGGCCTTCTTTAGTTTACTCAATAATTCAGCCTGGATATTGCAAGATTTGCTTCCATGAGTTAGCCTCAGAAAAGAGACATACCAAACAGCTTTCACCCAAACTTCTAAACATCCATTTGCCTTCTTGTTTTTGAAATTAGTTGAAAAATTTAATTAACTCCAATTAAGAACTCATCCATACACAGGTAAATTACCTGTGTGAAGATACAAACAAACAAGCCCAAAATCAGTAGATTTACCCAGAAATTCTGAGGCAAAAAATTACACCAAGGAATTTAGGAAGAAAAGGGATTCTGACCTGAGGAACAGAAACCCACTGAATTCTTTTTTTTCTTTTTAAGTGGGATCCAAGTTTGTTCTTGAGCTGATCACTATAAATCTCAGGCATGCTCTGATCACTTACCTAGCTACGCATAAAGAGAAAGACATAGATAATGGGGAGGGGTCTATTCTTTTTCATCGAGCTATGCAATGATTGCAGACTGAGATTATATTACAACTATTTTATATATTGTAAAGTAAATAAAGAAAATTCACATAAACCAGAATATTCAGCATAAGCAGAACCAGGTGGCAACTTTTCCTTTCTGTTTGATTTGTGTTGTTTTGTTTTGTTATCCTAGTGAGAGTTTTCCCAAGCTTGAACAGTTTATAGTCTTAATCTTGGGCCTGGAGACACCCCAACTTTTTTATCGTAGTAGTAATAAATTTGAACCATCACAAATGTTAGTATACGCTTCAGAGCTAGGCCATGGGTGAGATAAAGATGGAAGGCAAGACTCCTAAAATTTGTTCAGCAGTGCTGAAATGAGTAACAGAAGGCACAAAAAATGCAGAAAGACGGAGAATGTCAGGTAAAACAATTCCACTTTCTCTGATTACACCATGACTCAGACCACAGAGACGGAGGCAGCAATGCTTCAAGTATTGTGCAAGGAAGAGGAGTGTTTACCTTATTTATTTATGCAATCTCCCCTTCAATTTCCCGTTCTAGAATTTGTTTAGCCGAAGACCATAAAACCTATTGTTTTCTTGCAAGCATAAGAGCAAAAAGACTTATTTTCTGAAAAGACTTTTCTAGCAAATATAGGCACTGAGCTGCTCTGCGATGTACAAATCTTAAGTATTAATATTGATGGACCTAGAATACCATATAATTTTGCCATATAGCTGAGAGTCAGATATTGCAGTTCTTAGAGAAATAAGACTTCCATTGACATCCATAGAGTTTTGCTTGAGGTCGTAATGCGAGATCAGGCTCTAAATCACAGTGCAGCTGTCAGACTGAGCCAGAAACACTTTCAACACATAGCTTCTTGCTCACTATATTTCAAAAACAGTGGGTCTCACCCACCTGCCGTTTAGTGGTTTTATTTAAATAAATGCAGCCATAACTGATTGAGACATCTGTGTCCTTCCATCTCCAGAATTAAGTAACACGGGATGCGAATATGGTATAATGTTCAATGAGTTTCCTTAATCACTTTATTTTCTTTGTAGACAGTTTTTGTAGCCTCTCTAGCAAAAATAGTGAAAGAAGCTTATTATTTCAAAATCAATATTCTGATGATGTTTTAAGTATCTTAACAGAGTTTAAGCGATGAAAAATCCCCAAGCTTTATTTCTGCTTTCTTCTCTTTATGATGTGTATCTTTTTTAGTGTGCTTTTTGTCTTGCAAGTGTAACTGAAGAAGGAAGTGAAAGTACAACTAAATTAGCTAATGGAAAACCTAAGCATTAGAAGCAATATAAAAAACGAAAAGAGTTGACACTGAACAGCATTCATGATGACATGTTTATTAATACAGCACAAACACTAACAGGGCAGTATACCATGCTCTTACAATGACTTACTGGACCACAAATAATTTGCAGAGACAGAGAGTTATAAGCTAGATAGAGAAACTTGTTAGCAAAGGCTTCAAGAGCAGAAATGTCGATCAGAGAGGTGCAAAAAGAGCAGTCTGGCGGAGTGGAAATATGGATGAAAAACCAGTTCTGAGCTGGAGAGAGCTGGGAGGGAAGGCTGAGGAGAGTTCAGCTCTGCCCCGCAGACAGCGAAAGGGCAGGAAGAAACACGTGTTGGTGAACGATGCTAAACAGGAACCAATAAATTTGGGACATTTTGGAAAAACAAGCATACAGGGATTTTACCTATTACTTTTTTTATGTACATTGCAGTCCTGAAGCTAATTGCTTATCAGAAGCCTCTTTGCATGCACAGATATTGAATATCCTGTTGCTTAAGTAAATGTTTGATGCTATGGACAGAATTGGACATTAGTAAAATCCTTAAAATTGTGGCTTTACCTGTGCAGAGAGAGAGTGGTGAGAGCTTAAAAGATACCAAAAAATGATGGCTAGCTCATTTCCACTGCAAAAACTCACACTCATGACAACCAGACAAAAGTAATGTCTGTAATGATTAAAAAAAAAGAAAAAAAAAGGGAAACAGGAAAAAACGGTGTTATATTCTTGTCTTTAAGTCTAATACAGCTCAAAATAGAGCTAGGGACTTCTCTGAAATTCACCATGAGAGTCAGGGATCATATGCAAAATAACTCTCAGCCACTACCTGTACCTCTGTTTAGAAAAGGAAATGGCATAGGAAGAGAACTTATTCTGAAAAGAAGAGTGAAGGAAACGATTGCCCATACATAATAAAGTAGACATGCTGCAGTATTTACAGTATTTTGTGCTATAGTTGATATACAAATTAATTAGAAGTATTTGCAAGTCTCTTCTAACGCATATGTTAATGAATTAATCAGAATAGTTCACAAGATTTTAATTACATAGGCTAAATGTCAAGTTTTTAAATAGTCAAATTAGATGTTTTCATAAATTAATAATTTTGTGAATTTTGTATGCGTGTGAATGGGGCAATTAGGGTTTTTTAAGATAACTTAGTTTAAAATTAAAAGCTACATGAAAGTCTGCTCAGACATCTTTAATAGCCTGACCTAGTTATGAATAATTGCTGTTGACACAGGATTTACACATGTCCTTACACTGTCATTTTCTTAAACGCAAACAAGACACCTGCTGAGTATTAGCTTCTGGAAGCATGTCAAATATAAATCAGCAAGTAATTAACTCTACCATGCATGTGGAACTTAATTCATCTTTAAAATAGTCTTTCTAGGCATTTTTTTTATACTTAAGGGGGAGAATAAGGATGAGACATGATATACATACAAAAGAAAACATTCCCTTTGAAGAAGCATGGGTAATTTCAACATAATAATAACAGCTTTTGATACACGTCTTTTTTTTCCTAATATAGTTTACATTGAACAAGGTTATCCATACACCTTTAAAGAGTTTTCTATATTTCAAAATATGTACTGGTACAGATTATTTCATCACAGAGCTTCCAAATATCTGTGATTACTAATATAATTCCTTTTCAGAAATTTAATTTAACCCTGTCACATTGCAGGGAATTATTCAAGGTAAAATAAGGACAGACACAGTGGAGGGTATTTGGAGAGAGAGAGCGTGGACAGATTTGAAGGAACAAGATGGGAGCAACAAGTAGGTCTAGAAAAGAGAAGAAGTATTTGCTGTAAAATGAATATTGTATGTAGCAAAAGGGAGGAAGCATATGTAAAATAATTTAAAACTTTAGGACTCTAACAGTATGTAAAATCAAACCCACTCTTAGCACTTTTGCCAGATCTGGACCTCAGATCTCGTCTGAGAAGTCGGTACTCTTCTCTTACTCAGTCTTGCCAACAAAGTGGAAATTAGGCTGTAAATTTGAAACCCTCCAAGATTATTTTCTGACTGAATTGTCCAGCCACTTGGAAATTCTGTAAGAAATGCAAGGCAATCATGACCCAGAAGCATATACACCCAGCTCCTACCATGTTTGTAGGGACAGCAGCCTATTCAGAGCCTATTCTATTATCCCAGAGAATTTACTGGCCAGGACTTTCAGCTGAAACTCATTTTCTGAATCCTATCCAGTTTGCTTAGGCTTAGAAATGTAGAGGCTAAGGAACACAAGAGAGAACAAAGTTACTTTCAAACATGCTAATCTTGACCCTGGAGCTGGATAACTAAATCAGTCATCTGCAGATATTACAGGTTATTAGCTTAATAACAGCAGGATTTTGGATAAAGCTGATGATTTTTGAGGTTAACAGAACACAATGTCATCTTCTTGCACGCAGACCCTGTGGTGAGGCGTGTGGTTAATGTAGTGACAATTGTGCTACTACTAGCATAATTATATGCTGTGCTAAATTTAAACCTCTCATTAATGAAATGCTGCTAATATCAAATTAGAACTTAATATGATCTGTGGTTAGGAAAATAATTGCTGTCTGATCAGTTTTATCAACTACAAAGAGAAAAACTACACTATTTTTATTATTTGAAGGGGAAAAAAACCACGCTTTTTTTAAATAAAGCTTACAGGGGTACATGCACTTTAGGCTTGCTCCAGAAGCAATTTTTCTGGAACCGTTTGTATTCAGATACTATAGCTTTAACTGCTGGGCTTTTAATTACACTGCTAGCATAGTTCTCCAGCAGGCAACTTTTTAAAAAGAAGTAAAACAACAGCTAGGGGTGACTATGAGCCAAAAACACACAGTTTACTCCATCGGGAGCTACACTGGTAATTCCATTTGTGGAGGATTTTATTTGGATACTAACTCAAACTAGGAACACATTGGAATGCTGAAATCAATCTTTCTGCATTGTCTGGTAGGTAGAATTTTAATTCCATCATTTCTCCTTCCTTTAGGAAATTCCTCAGGGATATAACACCATCAGTTTCAAAAAAAAATCTAAAAAAAAAGAAATTAAATTGTCTTTACCTTGCAGGACTTCACTCTTCTTTGCATGTAATCATCTTTTCCTCCTGCCCCTCCCAGATAGCTTTTTTTATTTGTGAATTAACTTTAAGAACATTCAGTGATAATGTTACTGCGGTGACCATCAGTTGTCGCATCAGCGGTAAATTCTTTCTTTACTGGCAGTTGTGCAACCAAATAATGCACTTCTTTAATGTGAAGTGCTACATCTTTAAAATCTACTTAACTTCAGGACTGCAAGATAGTGGAACCCTGACAGGCATAGAATTCTCAAAATTAGATCATATTTACTTAGGATCTTCCCTTTTTTAACTTTCTCTTTAAAAATCACTGTTACATCTCAAATTAATTCACAGATAAAATGTTAGGTAATAAAAACCCTGTATGCTCTGACCTGAGTACATGAGAGTGCTTCATCAGGGTTTGGACAGAACCCAAGTCCAGTTATACTAACATTGTAAGCAAAGCTTTACAATTTTCAAGCCAAAAGGATTTTTGTTGTTCTCTGTTTTCTTTTTTTCTCAGGTTAACACATTAATTAGAAATGACCTGCAATGGATAAAACGCAGCCTACACAATATACCTGATTGGAGCCCCATCCCTCCAAAAAAGATCACATTAAATTTTCTAAATAAAACCTAAAGATACAGTTATTGAAACAAAGGTATCTATGGACTTAAAGTTCAGAAGGTTCAGGTTTGTCAGTCACTGTTAAATATTAATAATACAAAGAGTAATGGAGAGAGATCAAAAGTGGTATTCCGCCTTTGGCACTATTGCTTAGCAAATAAGCCAAGAGTTTCTCCTGCATCCTTTGCTACTTTTTGCTTTCTTCTGCTATGGACGAAGTGCAGAACACGCACGGTGTAATTCTCACTCATACTGTCACTCACAACTGACTCATTGAATCATTTCTGTGTTTGTTGTGAAATACAGAACATGTGAGGTCGTGTTAGTTGCTCTTATCTCTGAAGATAAACCCTACGGACATATTCATCCGAAAGTTCCTATGCGGATATACGTGAATTAACTAAAGACGATGGGATAAGCTTGCCACAGACCAAACATCCTGCTTTGCGAAAGTTATACTTTGCAAATATCATCTGCCAGCTTTAAGGGTTTAATCCTACACATCAGAGGTGCTGAGCATTGCTTCTATAAGCACAAGATAAAAAAAGATGAGCTGCAACGGGGCCACAGTAAAGCTTGCGGCTGCATTAGTGGCAAAGCGCTGCTACATAAATGTCAGCTTGTCCCCATCGAGTGACAGATGTTAAGGCTAAAGAAGAGAGAGCAGAGTTTAGTCCTTGCTGACAGTTCAGAATGACACTTGAGTCCACCTCTCTCCATGCACACTGATCACCCTCATCTCCCCTGTGCCACCCAGAAATGAGCACAGAACTCTGAATAACTTTTATAGTAACTGCTCAATACTTTGGTCCTTGTCCAGTGCTTACACACACCTGTGAAAACAGTGATGCTGATGCTCACATCTCCTTCGCTCCCTATTGCATACAGCAGAAGAACTAAAATGAATATTTATCTTCTTATAATCTTTTTTTATTATTATTTTATGCAGAGATATTTACACTGTGCAGTTCCTGTGTTTTGGCATTCTTACTAGTGTTTGTATTAAATCTGGCATGCTGAGTATCTGTTTAGCATTAAGCATGAATGTCTGCCTTTGAAAGGAATTTCTCTTTAATTTTTATGCCTTTTTTTAAAGAGCTCTCAAAAGCCTTAGGCCCAACAGCCATTTTTAATTTTCATGAATAAGGTATCTCAAATAAGGGGATCCCAAGGCCCCCTGGCTGTTTTTGAATTCTGCACTAATATTAGAGGAACTTGGAATCTGCTCACAAAGCACTGTGTCCAGTGGATGTTTCTTTTGGGGAAAAATCCTACAAATACCATGAGGAAAACAATTCTGCAAAAATTCTACATTGCTATGTATGGGTGTGTAGCTGTACATATATTCATTTCACTGAATTCACAATACAAAGTCTTGTTATTTTTCCTGCCATTTTCTCTCACTCCAACTGTCATTTTAGTATAAAAAATTAAGTATTTAATCTCAATAAAATAAAATGAGATTATGAAGAACTTTTCTGTCACTGGATCCAACACATATTGAACATGACAGAAACATTCAAACACATTAAAATATGACTTA
Source organism: Pluvialis apricaria (assembly GCA_017639485.1). Classification (NCBI taxonomy): domain Eukaryota; kingdom Metazoa; phylum Chordata; class Aves; order Charadriiformes; family Charadriidae; genus Pluvialis; species Pluvialis apricaria. Next base: position 8,173,961 of record CM030010.1, read on the forward strand.
AATATTAAAATCTTAATCTGTATTGTTTGGAACCTTACATTTGCAATTGTGACTGTCTCTTTTATTCAGGCTTCAGAAAGAGAAAAAAAGTATGAAATGGAACAAAACCCAAGTAACTTGTTATCACAAAATACTCAGAACTCAAGTTAGTACAAAACACCTTTATTTCTCCTAAGAGATAAAAAGAAACCGAAACACAATTTGCATGCCAGGAATGAGTAAGCAAACTTGTTTCTACTGACTGAAAATAGTCTTTCCTCACAAACCTCTTCAGTGTGACTTTCAGCCTGTAAGCACTCCTGAAACTGTTGCCACTGGGCTCTGATGACCGCATCCTCACCAAGCGTCATGACTGCTATACCAGCCTCCATTTCTCAATGTCGCCTGCCCTTAGCACTTCATCCTCAAAATAGTGTTTAAATTCTGTCATGTGCAATGATTTTTCTCTCTCTTACTCTATGAGACCGCTGACTAAAATATAAAATCCGTTCATTTCTCTTCTGAAAGTGTTTTCCCAATACCGTGTTTGATTCTCCCCCAAGGAAATACATAATACACTATTATCTTCTTCGCAGTTTTAAAGTTCCTAAATAAAAAGATAATAATGTACCCTTTCTCCACTTCTTTGGACACTGTTGATAATCACCTTAAAAATATACTACACACATAAATCTTATATGAGCAAAGAAGTTTGAGATCAGACCTGATAGAAAATTGTTTTCCCAATCCACAGTGCTTGCTGCCATTTTTTTCTTAAATTTTCTCAGACTCTTTCCAGCAGCAAAGAAAGGTTTATCCACTAAAGAGCCATGAGCACAGCCTGAGCTCAGAGGATGTAGAAAATCCACGATCAAGTCCTGTTGTCTAAAAATTTTGCTGTAGGCTTAAAACTTGTGTCTTGCACAATTTAGGTGAATACCAAGACCACCAAGTTCTGTTCTCACCTTCACAATTTCTGAACTATTAAACTTTTAGGACAAGAATAATAAAACTGTCAAAGGAGGTAGGCATATTCAAAGTTTTAACTGTGTTACAGAAGAAAACTCTTGCAGTCAAAATGTTTTAACCCTAAAATTTCCTTTGCAGAAAGTGTGCTACTTTTGTTTCAGTATCTTTTAAAAGGAAAAGTTATCTCCTAATTTTGAAATAAAATGATAATGCGAAAATTATCTAAACTGAGAAACAAGGAGAGGGAGGATATGTGTTGGCAGGGAACCACTAGTTGAGTAGTTCAGATCTGACAGACTTAAAATTAGTATTGTTGGGGGTTTTGGCAAAGCAGTTCTTACTCTTTATTGTTTTTATTAGGTTTTCTATATTTCTACTGAAGTGAAAAATCTTGTCTTCCTTGACATAACTAAAATGTAGCAGAAATGCATTGGATGTAGTACAAGAACCAGCCAGGACCAGTTAGGATCTTAATGGATGTTCTGCATACATTTATGACGGCTTAAATAGCAAATGGAAAAAGAAAGGAGGCAGAGATAGCAAAGAATTTAGAGAGTTAAAAGGAAATAATTATATTCAAAGTGGTAAAAATAAAAGGGTATCGTACAGAGTAATAGCTAAGAGAAGAACAGAGAATCTCAGTTTTACCCTGAGCAAGGAAATTCTTCTAATTTCTCTGAACATATAATAGAACTAAAGACTTCCACTGAGGCTAGGACCAAGCCACCTTTTCCTTTTAGACTGAATATAATGTGCAGGTTGTGTACTGAATACAAAGTCTAACTTGCTACAGATCAAGCTGCCAGAGAAATCTGAAGTTAGTTAGTGGAGTGCATCCACCAGTGAACAGTACTCCTGGAGCAGGGAATCGTTAATCATCTGCATAAGTTGATGAAAATCAGGTCTGCCATCCCCTGGCATCACAGGAGGCTCTGAAGGTATGCGCACTGTCCTGGCTTGAGGTAAAACAGAACCAATTTTCTGTTCAGTAATTTTACTTTGCAGCTCAGCCTCTTCTAACTAACTGAACTCTGAAATCAACAGCATATTGTGGACACACTGTTTGCTCTCAGGGTGATAAGACCTATGTTTATAGCTGATGTCCAGGCATGGCATGCAAAGAGGCTCTTGCTTATACTTACTGCTCTAACACCCAAGGGCAGCTCACTTTGTTACTTGCCCCATTGGAGGGTTGGAAGTGGAAAAGCATAGGGGGGTCCCACCTGTGGGGAGGAGTGGACAGGACAGGTGACCCAAAACTGACCAACAGGGTATTCCATCCCGTCTGCCTCATGTTCAGTATAAAAGCTGAGGGATCAAAGGGTCAGCGTCTTTCTTCAACGGCTGGTGTCTGAGGAGGACTCTGTCTGTTTATCTGCCTTTGATTCCAATCCATGGATTTCTCAATCCAGGTCTGAAATCCAGTTCCCGTCCGTCACTGAGTCCAGTCTAGGAATTTCCCCGTAACTGCTAGTAATGTGATGGTCATCCTGGGAGCTCAATACTGGTTTTGTATATATTGTATACATTTCATTATTTTATTACTAATATTTCATGAAAGTGATTTAGTTTTTTCTAAACTCATAAATCTCTTCCTCTCTCTCCCTCCTCTCCTTGGAGAGAGAGGTCGGGCAGACCATCTGTCATTCACCTCAGTGGCGAGTCCAGCCAAACCACAACACAGACCCTGGAGGAGTGAAACAGGCTAATCTGTTCAATAGAATCTCCAGAAATCAAAATAATGTCTTTTTCTTATCTCATACTTAAAATGGGGTCAGATAGTTCACGTCTCTAGACTGGGTGGGAAACTCAATACCTATCAATGTAAGGGAAACAGAAGGGTATAACCCATCCAGCATCAAATAAGAATCAGTATCAAATAAGAATCGAACATAGATGAATCTTTAAAATAACAATCATACTATCTCCTTGCTTACATGTTGTTTTCTGGTTCCAGCAACAGTACAAGAAGCAACAGCAAACAGCAAAAACCTGAGCTCACATTAATACAGTATGTTTCACCATGAGAATCTTGCTTGAAGAGCTGCTAGTACTTTGCTTCTACACATGCCATGAAGGAGAGAGAGATACCCTCTAGTTTTAGGGAAGTTTGGAATTTAGAGATGTCTATTTGGGCTACACATACTTGAAAAGGTTTGGGTTTTTTTTAAACAAGTTTATTTCACTAGAGTGAGGGTCTTTGGATACATGCTGTGTTGAAAGACTTGCTTGTTCCATCTTTATCTTGTGAACGGTGGTGATTCTGAGTTTGTGAATAACCCAGATTATTTTTTTTCCTTGTAGGTATTGCTCATATAACTTTTTATTTGGGTTTTCTTTGGTAAATTCTTAACGAACAATATTAAAATATTTGAAACAAATAACATCTGAAATATCTAGTCTGTATTTTGAATAATACATGGAAAATCTGCAAGCTAACAGCTGGAAGTATGCTAAATTTAATCTGGCAACAGATCTATGAGTGACAGAAGGAGTAAACTTGACAACGAAAAAAAGGAACAGGCTCCCTGAGTGGACATTTTGGGACTTGCCAGAGTTTTGATAAAACTATGCCCAGAAGGCTCGTTGAAGGACAGCACACCTACTCAACCTCTCAGTCACAAGAACACGATGCCACACTGAGTCTCAATTACCAGCCAGGCAATTCATAAGGAAAAGTCTCATCCCAACACCCTGCAGCAACCCCGCTGTGCCCTCATGGCGTGCCTGAAACTGGCTACAACACAACATTTATTTCTGCCACATCACAGCAATCAGTCTGAAACAGCGAGTGCCTTGTTAATTTGAGTCTCCAACTTAATGATAAATCAGCAGTGTGCTTTTCATGTGTAAATATGGAAAAGGGGAAGAAAATTAAATCAGAGAGGAGTTTTCCATTCTTTACTTTGTCTGTAATATCCAGGCATTACCATATCTAAGAAAAGAAGGTTTTTTCATGCACGGAAAAAAATTCCACATTGTCAGAGTCCTAATGTGCAATACAGTAGGGCATTAAATATGCAAAAAAGCCCACCCTCTGCGCTCTGAATGCCTAAAAGCGAGCTGCAGTCCCTTGTCAGTAGAGCCTTCCTGCCAAGCATTGTCTTCATGTTGAGAGCATGCGAATACTGAATGGCGACAGCCGGTACAGCATCCTTCCCTACCACAGTCACAGGTATTCCAGAAGTAGCCATGGGCACTCAGGGTGAGGCTGTGAGCAGCCAAGAAAAAGGTTGGATTTGCAATGCCTTTGCAGCACTGTGGTGCTGCCCCGTTCACAGTGACAGCTGTGCTGTCTTATAGCTCAGCCCCTGGGTTCACATTTCTCTTCTGCGCTGCATGAAGTCCCTCCACTGACTGGTTGTCTTCTAACAACCGCCCACACAGTGTCCGCAGCAGATCCAAGCAATGGAGCGACCTGCCAGAGCATTCGTAAGGTGGCCCCAGTAAGGGGGTGTGAGGTCGCAGGAGGCCAGGGACTGGGCATTAGCTTTCCCCTGTTTGCATTCATAGAATCATAGAATGGATTAGGTTGGAAGGGACCTTGTACATCATCTAGTCCCAACCGCCCTGCCATGGGCAGGGACACCTTCCACTAGACCAGGTTGCTCAGTCTGCATTAGAAGATTCTGAATCGGATGCTAAAGGGACAATTTGCCAGAAGGCTCAAAGCAGTAGCTTCTGCAGAAGTAGCTTCTTTCCTCTTTAAAAGAATACTATTGTACGATTGCTTTTGCATCAAGCCCTCTTTGGGCCAGATCTGCTCTGTGCAGTAGCACAGGGCTTCGGTTCTCCAAGGACTAAGCAAAAAAAAACCCTGTTATTTTTGTCCTTGGCAATCAGAGTAGAGGAGCCGTTACCTCTGGTTTTGAACTACAGGAAATGCCATTTCCACCTGAATAAACTTTATTGCAACACCCACTTTTTCCATTATGCCTTTTCAGATGAGTCTTCTCATTCTTTATAGACAGAGTATTTCAAAGAAACTCAGTTTTTTCCCCTCTCTCCCAAAATATCCTTCTGGTCTACCTCTAAACAATTAAATGTTCTGTGTAGCATCAGTCACTGTTAAGTTACTGCCAAATACAGTCTTTTTGGTGTGGGCAGTTAGTTTAGCTTTCTCATTTTAATAGAAAGATGATTTGAGGATAAAGGTCTCACAGGAGCACAGGTAGATCTATATTCCCTCCAGTTATATCTACGTGAACTTTAATATTTGAAAGCTATTTTCTCTAGAGCAATCTGTTTATGAAAAAAAACCACCAACTCGCACGAAGGTGTGCTGAAGAAGGTTCCTGTTATTTATGGATTTTTAAGATATTGTATGCCACATCTGATCCTCAGTAAATTATTCATAGTGCAAATTTCTTGAGCATTTCCATATACCACCTTGCCAATGATGACACATCCCAAAGGAGTGTTTTACATCCTCTGTTGCTGGTCCTTCCTGTAGGCAATGTTTGTATGATAGTCATTCCATTGTTGTAGAAAAATTATTTTACCAAAAGCAATTTTAAACTTCCTTCTTGCAAAAAAAGAAATAATTACTTCTATATTGCTTTTAAAAATTCAATCTGCTTGTAAATGGGGAGGAGGTAGAAAATAGATGCTTCCAAGTGTTGATTTCTTTGAGAAATTGCCAGTAATTATAAAGTGGAATGACTGGCTCAAGTCTCAAGTTGTGATAGCAATGAAAAAAAGGCAGGAAACAGGGCGGGGGGTGGAGTGCAGTATATGTGTGCTGTACCCTTGTTTATTTTTTACGTTTTGAAAAACATACCCAATCCATCTCCCCAAAGCTATTTTGTAGCAGCCTGCTTAAAAATGTTTAGCAAATATAGATAAGAAGTACCATGGGGTTTTGTGATTAGAATGGCTTCAGCTCTGACACATCCTGTGCAATGTGCGCTGTAGTTTAAAAATGCATCTTCTGAAATATATTTGCTGTAACAAATTCACAGATAAGTAAGCATCACATGACAGCTAGTATTTGACAGATAGAAAAATGCACTTCAGGTAGACAGAGAAAGTGTCTGACTTTTTCAGCACGTCAGCTGTGAAACAGCTAACCAACTAAAGTAGTCTTCTGATTATTTGGTTTACTTTGCTTTTTTCAGGGGTGAAGGAAACGATGCAGATTAAATTAGTCAATACTCATGAAGGTGATCAACTGACAAGGGAGCGGAGTAAAACATTCTGTTTAGTTCTGTGATATTCTTATTGCATTTTTAGAGAATCTTGTTATCCCTTATCGACACAACTAATTATACTGTTAACACCCATTTTAAATGGAGTATCTAGTGTATGAATGACTTGAGTACAGAGCTTCTATTACTCAATTAAATTTCTTGACAGCTGAATTTGAAAGAAACCAAACCTACTGGGTTACTAAAGCCAAAAGATGAAAAATGGGGCAAGTAAATGCAAATATTGCTAATGAAAGCATTTTATTAAGGCATTTTAAATGTTCCATTAACAAAGTCCAGTCACTGTAGCATCACATCTTTCTGAAAACTGAGAAGATCGTTCTAGTAATTTGTGGAATTTAATTTTTTTGCCTTTCATTAAAAGGAAACAATTCAGCTATCTTCATGGCAACAGTTAATGGAGCTCATGGACAATACAATATTCACATATGTAGTTAGCAGTTTTCATTACCCAGTATAAATTTAAATATAAGGATTATCTTTGATTTTTGCACTGAAATCTAACTTCAATAAATTTCCTTCCTCATAGCCTGAATTCTATATCTTTTGTAATATTTTTTTTGCAATAGTTTTATACCTTAAGAATTATTGTTTTCACATCTTGTGTGGAAATACTAATAAATACATGAAAATCCCAAGCTCAACAGGATTGCACTCCAAGTGCAAGAAAGACACACACAGACTCCAGCATTAGAAAAAATGCATTAATACAATCATTCCCAACAACAGCATCTTCCCAGAACCTTCCATAACCAGAGAATATTGCCTTTTCCCTAATTAACTTTGTGCAATGCAGTCTTCAACCAAGCGGTGGAAACCTGAGGTAATTTGTACACCCCTGATGTTTTTAAGGGTAGCTCAATAATTTGGAGAAGCGCTGGGTTTATACGTTCTTGTTCAGAACAGAAATTTCAACCTTTTAGAACACTAAAGTTTAGAGAGACGCTGCTTACTGGAAACAAAGGGCATCTGCACCACAGCACAATGTTGCAGGTTGTACATTTCCTCTATAACATAACGTCAATATGAAAATTAAGTAATCTATTCATTACACTTAGGAGCACTTCTGATGATAAGAAACAGAGAGTTCAGTAGAATCAAGGTGAGGAGAGTGTGGACAACAGTCTCGTTCCTGCAGAGCACAGTCCTGAAATGCCAAGCAAGGACTAGCCCATCTTTTCCCAAATCCCACCTATAGCTGTTTAAAAACGTACATCTTCTTAATGTAAGTTGTTTTGACTTTGCTTCGAGTCATTGCTTTTTGGCTCATGCCTGAGGAAATAAGCTGTCTGCTGTCCTGCTGTTTCAAAGAGTGTGTGTGCACGCATGCAATTGAAATTCTTCTAGCCAACTGCAGCGACACTGGACCAAGTGGATGCCTGCAGAGATCAGTACGGTCCAACAGAAATGAACGCTAAGGAGGAGACATCTTGTTAGTGCCGGTAAGGCTGAAAGGCTGTAGTCCTAGTTTACACTTAGACACCCCAGAAACTGCCAAAACACATACACCTACATCATGGGAAAAATCTCTCTTGCGGTCTTAATGCTGACCAAGCATGGCATATGAATCTGCAAGAACCTCACCCTGTCAGTTTTCAGAGATATTTTCACAGAGGTGATAGCAGCTTTATAATGCAATGAGCTAGTGAAACCTTTGCTCCTGCGATACCTGCCTAGCAGAACACTTCGCAGCAAAGTCCAAGGCAAAGTCTAGATGTTTCAGACCAGTTCTTTGGTCAACATCGGGGAGCAGAAACGATAGCTTTCCCCTCAGAAAGCAACAATATCATTGCGAGATGTGTTTTTCATTCTCAGTGATAAATGGCATAATGGACAGCTCCCCAGAAGGCAGAAATAGTCAAGGTAGTGAAAAAAAAGACCAATTTATTCCTATGCGACACAGCAATCCAACAAAACAAAACAAACAAACAAAAAGACTAGGTTTATTTATGTATACATACCTTCTATTTTAGGAACAGGATAGTAGAAATGAAATTAATGCTAGTTAAATGATTCCAGATTTCTGTAGTTCCATTGTGTATGGCATTTATTTCTTATGCTTGTGTTGCTAGGAGAAGAAGCCATCTACCCCTCTTCTGACTCAGGATTAATAGCAATCTTCTATTCCCTGCCCTGATGCCCCAAACAGACCTTTTAAGTTAAGATCTCCTTTTCGTCAACGCATTTAAATCTAAAAAGACACCATGAGAATCAATGTAAGTGTTTCACGTAAATATGGGGTCTGCGGATAGCAAGACAGAGAGAGAGAAGTAGAAGGAAAGAAAGAAGGAAGGAAAGGAAGCAGGTCCAAATCTGACACCAGGGACCTTGGATCCACTCACTACAAAACTAAAGGACAGATATAATTCTCCTCATTTTACTCATACAGGAAAGAGAATCTCTCTCTCACACACACACACTCTCTTTTTTTCCTAACACTCTCAGATATTCACTCTTCCCGAATGTATCTGTGCCTCTTAGTCACATGCAAAAGCCCTACATGTAACATGTTGTAGAAACAGCCATATGTTTTTTGCTGTAGCATGACAATTTAGAAGCCCTAGAGACTATCAAATAATTGTAGTGCTAATCTTTAAGACCATGATTCTTAGTAGAAAACTTCATCTTCTTAGAAGAGATATCAGGGTGAAGTTGGCTGCTTAATTTTAAAATTAGTTATTCAAAAAGCGTTAAATTGCCTTTTGCATCACATGGAAAGTAAAAAGGACTTCAGAGACAAATTATTAAGATACACTAATCAATTCACCCTTCAAAAAAAATTTGATACTGTATCTGTTGAAATCTCATAGTTAATAATTACCGACAAAAACTAATTAAGAATTGTTTGAACTCATTTCCTAGACTTGCTTTCCCACGTCAGTTCCCAGTTATTTGAATCCCTTAAACTCTGAGTTAATTATATGGTTACAAATATTGGGCAAAAATAGAAATGCAAGTAATTATGAATTACCAATTGATATGATCATTAATACAGTACATTTCATCTCACTAGTTCCATATCCAGAACTCTAATTGTTTGTAAACCTCAAATCGCATGTATTGCTCATGCGAAGTTTAACAAAGTCTGTTGAGAAGTTCAGCCAGGGTGAGATAGCCATTAAAATTTACCACTATTTTTGTCTCCTTCAACTCAGATTACCTACTTGTAGTTAGCTGATTTATGGATAAAAACAAATGAACCTATTTGTACTACTTATTGTGAATATAATCCCATCCAACAAATCTGTCTGAGGCACAGTCTGTTTTCAGAGTGTGCTTTTTCTCTTTTCTTCGAGGCATTTCCTTTCTCCTTGGATGCATGGGCAGTTCTCTTAGGGCATACATCCAGTTTATGGGAACAAGGAAGTACAATCTCCAACTGAGACTTAGTTCTACTATCTTTTTAAAGATTTCTGAGTAACTGTGTGTGTCAATGTTATCGTGACTCCATTTCCATATACTAAAGTGACAAAGTTGCCAAGTGAGTAGAGACAACCTCGCAAGTATGTATAAGTCCAAGTAAGACTTACAGTGAGCAAACAAGGAATTCATATGAAACATCTATTACACATTATTGTTTCCTATATGAGAGGCTATGTTTTCTCAGACTATCAGACTTACAGAGAGAGCGGATAAAAGTCTGGACAACAATTGGTCCCCAAACTAAAATTTCATTCTGTTCTTTCATCTGAACTTTTTCTAGAACTCAGTACTTCTGTGCGTTGAAAATTCCCATTTTGCACAGTCGAATAAACTCAGAACTTTGCTAATGAGGTAAAGAAAATTAGAAAGAAAAGAGACACCTATGCAATCTCCTTTGTTCCAAAGTTTGTTTCCATTGCCTTTCGGCCTATCTTTCACCACTACGTTAAGCAATACCATCGTGCGGCAGGGATTTCTAGACCCTTTTATCCAAACAGCAACATGCAATGCATATCTACCATGCAATTAAAATTATGACTGCAAGTGAGGTGGCCTCGTTAGGGGATCAATCAATGTAATTTTTTGTGAGCATAAATCTAGGCCACGAAAAAAGTGATATCTTGTTATTGTACAGTATCTTGTTACTGTACAGAGGCGATTCTACCTTTGCATGCAGCATAGCCTGAGTGCAATTATAGAACAAAAAAGTTGGTGTTGGGGACCTGTTATCCATATGTGTATCTTGGGGAAGTTTTGCTTTGGAGTAGTATTAATCTGATGGCAGGGACTGAATGCTCACTCACAGCTGGAGTATACCTGGAGTCCTCCTGGAGCACACCTTCCAGTGTATTTCATCAAAAAGGAATCTAATTCAAATGCCCCCAAATGTGAACCAAAGCATAGGTAAGGGAGGACTTTGCTTAAAAAAACCCGCATTTCTTATCCAAACTCAAATTCTAAAGTAGATACACCTTCTGAAGTATTTTAGGTTTCAAAGTATTTTTCTAGTGATATTTTGCAAAGAATGCTGTATGTGCAAAACTGGTAAAAAAAAAGGGTGGATATTTTTCTGTTTTATTTCTTCTAGAAGAAGTTTTGAGCACTGTTTGCAGTATGTAGGATGGTTCCTTCATCTACAAGTCTCTGCTGATTCATCAAATTGGAGAAAAACACACAAGGGGTTTGGACATGAGCAAATAGTGTACTATCAGAAGTCAACCTGTAAGAAAACTGCAAACTACTGATTACATTTACCTGTAGAGTCATTTTAGACTCTTCTTTCCTGACTTTGCTGGCAAAGGTGTGGATAAATACTAGTGGACAAAGCATAAACTTCTGTTTTTCCACCTATAATCAGCTCCTCCATCAATAAATACCATCCTCATTAAGGGTTAACGTAGACATGAAGGAGTTTTGTTGCTACTATGCCTGCCCCTACTGGCAATTAGTCCATGGAGGATATTTAAGCAACACCCTAAGCAATGTTTTTATGACAAGAACTTTTAAAGTGGGAACAAGAATATAAGCAGGTGTAAACTATTCTCTGAAGAAACAGAATGGTGATCTTTTTGCAGGGGAAAAATAGCAGGAAGGTATAAGGCAAGACAGACTGTTTTTAAAAACTATCTTTATATTCGATTCTCCATTGCCCATGATTTTTTACTGTCAAAGAGGAATTTACACAAACTAACAGATTTGCTGCATGTATAACCTGTATTACTCCTTGTTTCACAGCTGCACTTGGCTCTTAATGTTGAAACTTCCTCAGCTGGAATCACCTGTGCCCACCTGGGTGCTCGACAGAAGCCTTCTCTGTGGGCTACAAGAACAACACAATTAGAGGAAAGTTGGCTTCCCCTGTGTTTGAAATCCCATTCGTAGGTAACAAAAATTACATACCCTATCTATCTACTGATAGGCATGCCGATGAGTACTAGACCATTATTTGATTTCAGCCTTTACCTTTGGGGTCTCTCCATGTATATAAATATAAAAATAAATAGTGGGGTTGCATTCCATGATACTGCACAGTTCCAAAATGGCAATAAAATGCCCCCAGCTTTTACCTACAACAATAATAAGCAGAAACCATAATGTTGTATCATTCTTGGAAAAACTCTTGACACTGGAAGTTCATAATGTTAGCAGAATTCTTAGGATATTTTAATTGCCTGTGATGAAATCTGAAGAAAATTGTGGGGGGTTTTCCAAGAAAAGGAGTTAATTTTAAAGTGTTATGGTAAAACTTGCATGAACCAGACAGATTTTTCATATGATCAAGGTGAGGTTTTTTTATCATATTGCTGAGTTTAGAAACAAGTTTAAAATTCTGTGCATGTTCCTTGTTACACTCCCCAGCTAGAGACACTGGTGGAAGAATAAGTGACTTGAGGCGAAAACCTTTTCCTTAAAGTCAGTGCAAATTCTGATGTTGATACAAGCAGCCACAGGTTTCCCTGCCATATTCATGCCCAAACATAAAATATGTGTGGCAACTTACCTGAATTCTAGTTCATCTGCTCTTTGAAGCAAACCAGTGTTTGCTGGTTTGTCTCAGGTTTGTCTCCTTTCTATTTGTGGGATTTTGTAAAGGGAGGGGTTTCAGCCAGATCAGCTCTCTGAAATGGTTCTTAATTTGGGCACATCACCCCAGCATCAGCACAAGCTGGGCAGGCACTCATCAGCCTTAATTTTTGACCGGTTTGTGTTGTTCTGTGAATCCCAACCAGAGCTGATATGACAAATGATAAATCCCAGCATTGTGTAAGGCAGATCCTGTTCTCCCTTCTGCGGGTCTTTTGTTTCGATCACCCTGTGTCTCTAGCTCTGGCGTGAATCTGTGCAGCTGCTTGGTGAACCAGCTTGGCGAACTGAGACAGCAGAAAAACAGCCAGAAAGAACAAAAGAGCAGGATGATTCTTTAACTTCATCCACTGATCAGCCAGGCTTGTGAGAGACATTAAATTCATTTAAATAGGCCTTTATTTAAAACAGAAAACAATTTCCGTCAGATGAGAATAAAATAAAGCTTAAAACTGTGGAGTTCTTTTCCTTATAAGATACAATGAGCAAGTGTTTTAAGGAATACTATAATAACAAAAAAACCCCAAATATTTCTGGGACAAATCACTGCAAATTTGGGGGGTTGTATTTTTTCCTAAAAGAAAAAAAAATCCTTTTAAAGACGATCCTATTAGAAGAACAAAAGAAAACTTTGATCTCCATAGAAAATAAAAGCATCTGGTATCTAATAAGAATTACAGTCTTACAGGTTTTTGTTTTTAAAGCTAAGCACATATTCAGTCAGGACTTGTTATATCTGACGTGTTTTTATATGTAACTAAGAAGGTGTGGATTCTATGGTTTTGTGGAAAGGTTTAAACACAAGCATGACCCTTTGAAGAAATTCAATACAGTCATAGGAAATACCATTCCCCTTATTTGACTACAGACAGAAAATGCATGTATTTTACACAGGATTGTTTTCAATTAATACAGTACCTCCAGTTAGTTCACTACATATTATATTTATACTGTCCCAAAGCAGAAGCAGAATAATGTACCTAGGGAACTGAACAGAGCAGCTTAGTTATGTTGAGTATTTTTCACACGTACCAAAGTACACTTATTAAAGAGAGGAGGTCACCTTTTTGAAACTCTAGGTCAACCATTGAAACGGAGCAAAAATCCAGAAGGAAACATGGTGGTTTTCTGAAAATAATAAGGTATAATTTAAATTGTACTTGACTAGAAACAACAAAAAATTATAAAGGAGACATTTTAAATGCTAGAGAGTTACAGGTTCAGGTTCCTCATGAGAGCAAGTGCTCTCCAGGAAAGTAAAAAATGCCATTTATCTCTGTATAACCATTCATAGCAGACGAAAGAAGAGTTCATCCATGTTCAGCCCCTCCTCCCTTTTTCTCTTTGTTAAAAGCAAAACACCCCCTAACAACCACTTAAAATACATACCAGCCGCTCATGTTGTTGAAGCACTTGACCTTAAGTTTGATAACCTAAAAGCCATCTTCTGTCTTCTCTGCTGGAAATGCGGTGGGATTCGTTGTTTGAGTGCTCACAAAGCATGGACGTAGCTGTTGAATGGACACACGACTTACAGTCAAATACTTCTTGAACGAAGTGAATTAACACTGTCATTATCTGTGTTTTTCCTTCACTTATTTGCGATCATTGAAATAGCTTTAGCTGTCTTTAACGTAACAAGGCTTACATGGCTCTCTGAGGGACTTTCTCTGCACTATGCTCATTGCATCATCTGCAGCTATGATCGTTGTCACCAATAAAAGCAGAATGCAGATCAACAAAGATGTATTTTTAACACTATGAATAGAAGTACTTATCACAAATGATATAATTTGTAGACCATAACATCAAAATTGCAAGTTATGATACAACACTCATTTAAACTATTACACCAAGTAAAGAAGTAAAATTTTTCATTTGCTAAATGAAAGGGCCATTACAAAGATATATATCAATTACATAGTGACAAGCTCAGCTCTTAGTTCACTTCGCTCATCTGTACATATAATTTCAAACTATACCAATTGTTCCAAATGTTTTATGAACCTTAACTATCTTTAAATTATCACCACTTGAGAAATATAATTCCTTACATTTCACTACTTAGAAATATGGAGCAGTAAGAATTTATCATATTATTGGGGTTTACTTGACATGGAGGTCAGCTCATGGTGTAGTCACCACCAATCAGCTACAATTCATTCCCAGTGCAGCTGGTCCCTAATACAGACCATATACATGTCTTGATCTGTTTTTGGACTAAGATTATCAAAATATAAACTTGTTTTTAGCTACCAGCTTTAAAGATATTTGCCAAAGTAGTAGCATCTGTGTTAGACACAAGATTAATATTCATGACTTTCCTGTTATTGCTTCTCATTCATAACACTTACACTGTAATAAACTAACATCTGTATCTCAAATAACTGAGAATGATCTTAAATTAAACAAACATGACATAGCATATCCTGTTGTAAATATGTTGTGTTTGTTTCTCAGATTGATTTTTTGCTGTGGTAAACGTCTGCATTTGAAGTCACCCAAACTGCTGTTGTTTGCGCAGGTACACCAGCACTAGAGACATTGAGTTTTGAAATATTTTTGCATGACAAAATAACCGAGTAAAACATATTTAACAAAGTGAATATAAATGTATTTTGAGCAAAAAACCCAAACAAGTGAAGATCTGAGCAAGCTAGTGAAAAAGGAAGACACACTTCTGATGTCACATTTCTAGATCAGAGTCCTATATAGAAAATACTGTGAGAAATATCTCTCTTGATAAGACCTCAGTACATTTCCTTTGTCCACTCCCAGTGTGGTGCTTTTCTAATTGCAAGCTAAACATAGACAGCCAATAGATGAATTAAATATTCCTATTATTCCAACTCAGTTAGGTCCCACTGGATATCTCCTAGAACCGGACTCACACACACTCTGATTTATTTTTTTTAAAACACTTAAATTCTTAATGAGTGGGTTTGGTACTTAACATTTTGTCTGTGCAATTCAATGTCATCTTTACATACCGAACTCTTCAAATCCAGTCTTTCGTCTGCATGCTTAACAGAGAACGATTATGCAATCTTGACTTCACTTCTTGTATATCTTGTCATAACAAAGATTGAGGGAATTGTTTTTCCTAATACATTAGCTCCATTTTAATTTAATCAGTTAATCGTTTCAATGTATTTCCCTGATATTGCCCAAAAACAACATACAAGTTTGTGCCACAAGTGCAGTCATGAATATTGCAAGTACTGAGGTGGTATCAACACAGTGAACTCATGCTCTTCAGATGAAGGAAAGATATACTGTGTGTTTCTGCAGGAAGGCAGAAATAAACTATGCGTACACCAAAGCTTCCTCCACATCCCCATGGTCATAGAACGTGACATGCTGCAAAGTCAAATTGCTTTTATAAGGGAAGGCGGCAGTTACCTGTTAGCTGAGGAGAGTGAGTTTTGCTCACTTTATCTCTTCTTCTAGAAATGCTTATTCCAAGGCAGGTTTAAATAATGGAAGAGAAAAAGTTGTATGCTGAGTCAGGCTGGTCAGTTTGGAATGTGACTCCTGGAGACTTATCAATAGGTGGTAGATTTTGAAACATATTCTGTGGTAGTTCAAGATGGAATTATCCATTGGATCATATGGGTTAGATCAGATCAGTAAGTGGTCTTTCCCTGCCTAAACATTTAGAAGTATTTCTAGTCTTCTTTTTTTTTTTCCCAGTTTTTCACAGTTCCAGGTTATTTACTGCCAGAAATACACATACTTGTTTGTTGGATACTAAATTAATCAATTACTTATGCATATGCTTAAGTACAGGAATGTGAACATTACGGTATCAATGAAGAATACCTAGATATTTAAGCTAAGCTAATAATACTTTTTTTCTTTGTTGCATTCATAAAACATAGTTAAAGGAAATAAATAATTAACAGGCAGGAACCCAAGATTTTGAGAGCTTCAGCAGGGAATTCGAACTTCAAGAAAGTCAGAAAAAAATTTGCTCAAATATTAGAATCATCAGTTTGAAATTCAATTATAAGATATCAGCAAACAGTTTTTATCTTTTTTAATACATAATTATTATACAGTGTATGGAAGTCTAGATTTTTTGTTTAAAAGAGCAGTAAATTTAGGGGTAATGATTTGTAAATAATGTGGGGGGGGTTATAATTTTTTAAAATTAATTTGTTATAATAAAGTGCAAATTTTTCTGTCTCTTTCAATCAGGTGCTGATACTAATGCTGGTGCTTTGCCTTAGTGGAAATATTGGCAACTTGGAAGTACACAATGAGATTAAAATTGACAAATAAGCACCAAATGGGTTAGACACAAATGATCTTTTTTTTTTAAATATACCTAAGGGGGGGGTGGTGAGAAACTGTGTTGGTTTTATTTAATTTACAAGAAAATCCAGGGTGCTTATGGCAATAACATCAAAAATACTGTTGAGCCCATACTTGTAAAATCTGACCTTTTCAAGAAACACACTTTTCAGAGACCTTAAAGACTTCCATAATGTACAGAGTATTTTCTCTAAAAGTTTACCTTCTTTATTTTTTAGTTTGAAGATAAATATTAACATCACAAATAAGAAGCAAATAAGCATGGATTAGTATGCTGAACTGAATTCTGTTGTGGGTTAGAATTCTGACGTTATAATGTCAGTGCTAATTGACATTTAATTTGTTCTTTAATACTGTTGCTAAATCTCTGCTTCCTCATTAAATGGCGTATCATGCTAAACATAAAGAGAGGAAAAATTTTTAAAAACTGATCTTTGAACAGCCTAGAAAAGCATAAAATAATTATGTATGGTATGAAATACAATTACATGTATTACATACAAGGTTTTCAACTTTGGAAACCAGTAGAAATTTGCTGTTTTCTTCTAACAGGGACAAGATCAGCCCAAAGGTATTAAAATGCAAGCAACATTATAAATTAATAGCTCGCTAACCAGGAAATGCAAGAATTAGGGTTGAAACCATAACCTTAACTCTTCCCCGTGGGCTGTGTGCAATATGATGATATGCAATTCCATGATCACATAAAGTATTAAAAAATAAATGTGCAGAATCCCTACCACCTCCCCAAAAGAGAAAACCTCTTGCCGTAACGTGGAATATCCTCTGCGTACCTTTTAGTCCTCACCAGCAGGTACAGGGCAGAAAGTTCCTGCATGTACAACAAAAGCACAGCTGGGAGGTAGCTTTCTTCATTGTTTGGATAAGCTCGTTTGTATCCCCCAAAAGGAAGAGCAGCATATAAAGGTACCCTCTATAATTTGTGTAAACCTCAACACAAACCATTAGAAAATTGCTTCTCACTTCAGCACCAGCTGATTAGATGAAATGCAATGCTTCCAAATCCCATATGTGTTATTGACTAAAGGATCCTTTACATGAAACACAGGAGAAATACTTGAGGTGATTTCATGTATTACCTTACACATTTTGTTTTGTAACTTCTTGCACAATATTCAAAATACCTGTTCATGTAAAATCAATTTTATGAGTCACTTCTAAGCCATCATTGGTTGATGCATGTAAAATAATATATGCTTTTCCGTAAAATAAGTATATTCTACTGCATAAAAACTATAATTTATTTAAAAGTAAGTTTCACTGTACAGTTGTGGCTGTAAAACACATTCTCAATCAGATTATGTGAAAGGCATGGTTCAGCCCATCATCCTTTGGTTACAGTAGATTTGCTGATGTCACATCAAAAGGCTCATTTGCAATCCTATTTCCCAGTTTTAATTACTTCTGGAGACCAGAGAATAATGATACATTTGATATAAATTCAGTTCTTCCAGTATTAATTCAGCCATTTCTTTTTGGTACTTTATGTTCTATATAACAAATACAAAATTATGTTGTACTGGATGTTATCTGTATTCAAAGTGGGATGTTAATGGAAATAATTCTGCAATTTTAAGTATATTCTCTGGAAAAATCTAAATCAAACTTTTTTTTTTATTCCTTTTTTTTTTCCTCAGTACACAGATAAGAGGAGATTCAAATTAGGGTATTCAGTTCCCTTTACAGCAGTTTTTCAGACGTGAAGTTTTTCTTCTTTACTCCCCTTTCAGCAAAAATTAACTGTAACCAGCATTCCATTACCTATCTTCTAAACAGTACACTAATGAAAACCGTATCACCCAAGAGATAGCACTACATGTTAATTCTACCTAAGCCTTCTGTGTACAAATTTTCAGTTTATTTTGAGCTAGCAAGTTGCTCAGAGAGCAAACATGAAACTGAAGCTCTGATGAGAGCACAGGACACCAAACTACCGCAGCCATGTCATCGTTGTGGGCTAGATCCAGAGCAAGTCATTCTGTCTAAACATAAGGAAAAACTTCTTTCCTTTGAGGGTGGCAGAGCACTGGCACAGGCTGCCCAGAGAAGTTGTAGAGTCTCCAACTCTGGAGACATCCCAAACCCACCTGGACGCCGTCCTGTGCAACTGCTGTAGGTGTCCCTGCTGCGGCAGGGGGTTGGACTAGATGATCTCCAGAGGTCCCTTCCAACCCTGACCATTCTGTCATTCTGTGTGTAATTCTTTGCCCTTTTTTTTTTTTTTTAAATCAGTATCAATTTCATTTGCTATTGTGTGGCTGAGGTTTACTAAGAACAGCAACAGTTTATCAACAGTGGCACAAAAATTACCATTTTGCTGTGAGAAATGGTTATCGAGTCTCTGCCTTACATATTACAGGTCTTTTCTGCTCTTTCCTCTCTCACTCCTTATGCACATCCCTGGTTAGCACGATCAGCCGCCCGAGTTCGACAGATGCTTCCACTGCACTTCAGGGACATTGCCATTTTGTCAGGTTTGCAGGTCTACTTTAGAGCACTGCAGAGAAAAACACTAAGCACAGTGTTGGGGTTGAGTCTGCTGCTGTCTCCGCAGAGAGGCACGCAGAGGCTGATTTCTTTTGCTGTCAGGGATTAGTATTTCTTTGGAAGACTTCTAGGCAAACAGCCCAGAACAGCAGCAGGTCAGGGGCCAGCTACTGGCTCCTAAGCAAACCTAGAAAAAGCCATGTCCTCCGTGCCACCGCTTGTGAAACGGTGAAGCCTGAGCAGTCATTGCTGTATGCTAACACCATATGCTGCCTGCTAGACCTGACAACTCGTCTATCGCACTGTAGACGGTGGTGTCCTTGCTTAGAGGAGGTGTTAGGTACTTGTGCACGAAGCACCACCGCACGACGAAGGAGAAAGCTTAATCTAAGGAGTAGGAGAAAACTTTGGAGGTTTCTTTCTGTACTAGCACAAAGCGTCTGTTTGCTTCCCACTACAGGCACATTGCAGTTTGAATCAGTACAAAGTGGTAGTCTTCGTAAAAACTCTGTATTTTACAATACATAGAAGTTGTAGTATGGTAATGGGGTGACAAAATACAGTCCTTTCCCTTTTCCAACATTAAAAAAAAAAAAAAGAAATCATCTGAGAAAACACTCCACCCACTTATTTCCATCCTTGTGTGAAATATTACTGTATCAGAAAACATTTAACTGAGTTTGGAGAGGATAAAGGGCAATTTTAAACAGAACAATTCAAATGTTATCTAAGCATCAATGGCAATTATAAAAATTCTGCCCTTGGGTGAGGTTTCATCATAAAAGGAAAATTATAAATGAGAACTGTAGTCTCCTCTCAACACCGAATTATTTTTTTTTTGGGTTCCACTGGGTTTACAACATCTTTATACACATGTGTATTCTCTTTCATCACACTTTCTCATCATTAAGTAATAACCTATAATGATAATTAATATCTGTTGTGAAGAGATTGTTGTTTTCCCTGGAGTTGTCCCTAAAATTATTAACAAAGTGAAAAAAGAATAGAGATTTTCCCTGAAAATGCTCAAAATTAAATCTTTGTAACAGTAGGAATATTGTTCTTAAACCAGCTCTTTCACCAAAAGTAGATCCATATTAGAACACCCGTGATGTTAAGCAAGGCCTGAAATGCAGAACTATTCTGGAAGACGATGCTGCTCCAAGAGAGTAATAAGAATCCTGCCCTGCAGGCACCATGTGCATCGGCATCACCGGCTGTAGCAGAAATTTAGTCTTGGACACAAAGTCCTATCGGAAGAAAAATTATTTTCTGTCTAATGTTACAAATAGACTGGAAGATAAGGCTTTCTCCCATAAAGGAACTCAGAGGCTCAGGTAAATGCTTTTTTTTTATAACACCACCGAAATCTTATGGCATAGGCAGAACAGTTCTCCCAGCATCATACAAGGGACAGATTTCTGATTGTTGCACTAAAGAAACTATTACAGTTTTGGTTTATGATTTGTACAGTGGACTGATGAACAACAACAAAAAAATCTAACAGATAAATACATAACCACATATTGGATATAGATGGGACAACAGAAATAAAGAAATACATCCAGAATATATGTTCACTAGGTGTCTGTCCTTTCCCACATACACCACCACATACTTTTGGAATTTCTTCAGTTTGCCTGCATAGGCTCAAAGCCTTGCATGCTGTTGCTCTCAGAATAAAGTGTACATGGCTTTGTCTGTGTGCTGCCAACACCACCTGTTCTTTTTCTTTCCCTAAATCTGGAGCAACAGCTCATTAGTAGCCTCCTTTATTATTTCTCCCTTTATCTCAATGCAGTATTTTTAAAGATATTATATATCCTGTTCTACCTCTGTAATTTTCAATAAATGTTTGGTCTATGCATGAATATCTGTGAGTTTCTCACTTTGCATCTTCTTTTGTTAAATGTGAGCTCATAAAATCAACTGACATTTCAGGAAGAACCTGTAGCAGTTTGGTGTAGTGCTGGCCTCTGCAATAAATACAATCTGTCTCAAACTCAGCAAGAAAAAAAAGAAGCGGCGACGCTGAATTAATCCACATCTTTGCTGACTTGGCTGAGACTACAGTAGTGCATTGAACTAGACTTTTGAGGATCATCGTTTTCATTTGATTATTGCAGGCGTGTGTTTCCAGCACACCCATCTTTTAATGTGATGCCAGACAGTTGTTTGTGCTCTGTTTTTCTCCCATTGTATAAGGTTCACGTGAACTTAGGAGCTCAGTATATTCTCACCTCTGTTGCCTGCTGCCTAAAATCACTTCCAGGCAGCATTAAGCAGAGGGCTGAAAGTCCTTCCATGAACGCCTGCCTGTCTGAAACTCCCTACTTACCAAATCTCTTACCTGTGTGCGGAACGGACAGCAATCAGTATGATGGCAAGGCGTAATCTCCTCTCAGTCATGATAAAAGACAATGATGACCAGCATTCAGAAAGAAAGGAAAGGTTGATACGTGTGGGACAGCAAATCATCAGACTTCCTTCTTATTTGGATAGAATAAGGGGGAATGGCTTTAAACCGGAAGAGGGGAGATTTAGATTACACATTAGGAAGAAATTTTTCACTCTGACAGTGGTGAGGCACTGGCCCAGGTTGCCCAGAGAAGTTGTATAGGCCCCCATCCCTGGAGGTGTTGAAGGCCAGGCTGGACGGGGCTCTGAGCACCCTAGGCTGGTGGGAGGTGTCCCTGCCCATGGCAGGGGGGTTGGAACGCAATGATCTTCGAGGTCCCTTCCAACCCAAACCATTCTATGATTCTATGACTTGCGCTGCACAAGACTGCCAAAGACTGGGGAAGAAATTTCCAAATAATCTCAAATGAGGAAACCAAAGTAATGAAGGACACTGAAGCCTTCTCATCTTCTGTACAGATATAGCCAGAAGAACCATCCCCTTCCTTCTGTCCCACTAGCCCCATTTCTTCCTTTCTTCCTATCCCAGCAGTTCCTGTCAGATTAATGGTAGAAATATAATCCTCTAACTTTGTGTCTTAAACGGGAGAGGTTCTGTCCCTTCCTCTGCCGGCTGGCAACACTCCTTTCCTCCTTAAAGCCTGCTGCACTAAAGCTCGTATATTGGTGCTCCAGGACCCGTATTTTAAATTACAAGGAGTGAAAATTTCTGTAGAAACCATTACGCTAACCCATCTGAAACAGGCTGATAAACAGCCGATCTTGTGTGTGTTACTGAATATCTCATGAGGGTAATTTACAATTCCTCAGAGAAAACTGAGGTGAAATAGTCCCTGCCTGTGTTTCATCTCAGCAAGCACATCATGCAATGTCTCGAGAATATTAGCAGCGGTAATGTTTGCCTTCTACCAGTTGCAGCCACCTGGAATAAACATGAACGCTCACACTCACACAGCTAAAGGCTTCACCTCCTCAGCAGACGCAGCAGGACCTGTGTTTGACTGACAGAATGCCCACGCAGTGAAGTCTCCTGGCCATTAAATCTAGGTCCGCGGGACAATTTTCTTATATTGGGGTGATGACTATGCAGTCTACATCAACTGATTTCTCTTCTGCTATCTTCACCTAGATCCATCCAACAATGAATAACAGAACCAAGGTGTTCCTTTTTTTATTACGTCATGTTGATATTTATACTTCATCTTCCATCATACCAATGCACATTTAGCATCACTAGTCTTAGACAACATATTATAGAGCTTTTCTTGAGACGCAACTCCAGATAAACTCTTTATTTTTTAATTCTGTGTGATCTGACTCCCCATTTATACTGGAGTATACTACATTTTTCTGTCTTAATGTCTTAACTTTGATCCATATTTTTGTGACAATCTCAGAAGCTTTTGTAGTCTCCTGGATGATCTTTCCTGTTTCTGGCAGTTAGTATTATACCATTTGTATAGCAGAAAACAAACTTTTAAAGCAAAGGTAGAGAACCTGATACTTTATGTCTTGGATCACAGCAAGGCTGCTAACAGCATTGCATAGCTGGTTTTAATACCTAAATCCTTGCCTGTGTTCAGTGGACCATACACAATGCAACAGTAACGCCATTTCATATGTCCGAGGCAAATCCACTACGTATATTTTATTTGACATACTATTTTAGAAACAAATTTGGTGACACCCAGTCAAACCTGCAATTTTTCTCTTTCCTTTCACATCCTTAAATTTAGGATGTAAAAGACACACCTATCCTTAGACATGGCTAAATGGAAAAGTCCATTCGTGAAGCCAATACAGGCAGTATTTTCGATTTCTGCGATTCTCTCTGCAAGTGATCAGAAGTCACCAGAAACAGGGATGAACCCAAGAAAATTTAGACAGATCCCTTTCCATCACTTTTAGTTTTGACCTTATGATTTCAAATGAGTAACATCTGTATCATCATCATATATATATTTCCTCTTAATTTCACTGCTTACCTAGCACGAGCTGTTTAGTGTTCCAGTCCAGCCTTGTTTTGTTAAGCCGATACCTCCAATTAGTGAAGGACCATTTCCTTCTGCAACGGTTAATGAGAACAACAAACAGTTAACCCCTGTACTGCAGAGTAATTATGGTCCTGCTAGATACAGCACAGTTTTTACTCTGTTTTTTATACTAGTTCAATAAAGACTTTTATTAACAATAGGGGATTTTTATGGACTAAAGATGAAAAAGCATACTCTGACATGATTTATTTATTGTTCTCTTCACACAGTGTTTTTTTCTGAACCATCTACTCGTATTAAAGAACATTTGCAATGATATATGTATGAATCCTGATTAAGCTATTTGAATTCTAACTGCTAATGGTGTAATTATTTATTAAGCACACCTTGTACCATGTTAAGTCATTTCTTTTTCAGAAGCAGGTTGTTCATCCTGCTCCCTTTCAGAAAGCCCATCTTTTCCCTCTGAAGGAAGCCATTTACAGTTGCCTATAAAAAAATTTTGCTAAAATGTAACTACTTGAGCTGATGTTATCTACGGTGGATGTCTGCCTCAGGCCATTGATTTTGGGGAAAACACAGTCAGAATAGCCATTTTAAAATTAGGCTGGGGAAATTACATTTTTATAATGTCAAATCTCAAATCTGACATTTTGACAAAGCATATATTTAAAGTCCTGCTATTTAACTATTTAAAAGTAGGGCTGTGAATTCTTGCCTGAGAGCAGCTGTTAAAAAGTTCAGCCTGTTGTTCCTCCGAAAAATCAGTCCGCGTTTTTGACTGAGTTGCAAACTGTTAAAAAACAGAGTTTGCACGTATGCAGACTGTAGCAATCTAAGTCTCTGTGTGCATTAAGTATCCTTGTACCTCATATACCCATATAAGTTTGTAGTTCATTTACTGTCCTCACTGGAAGCCTGAGCAAGAATAGAAGTGACTCTTTGTGTTATCCTTACAGATTGAGTGTGGTTGCTACAGATAAAGACCTGAAATTGGGAGCAGGAGGGGGAACCGACAGAAGGAAAGAGATGGACAGACGTTGAGATATCTACTGAAATAATTGAGTTAAAGTTAACTTCTGTCAAATATAAAAGGTATGCTAAACCTCCTGTGAATGAAGATTTTTACTGCTGCTGCATTATCACAGAAATACAAGAAAATGTGTACTGCAAAAACTACTTTACAGTATAAGAGTTAACGGTGTAGATTATTATTTATGCTATCAGTCATCTTTCTCAGATAATATAAATTCCAGCATAGACACTATGCAACACGTGCAAGTCTGCTTAAGGATTTAATTTGTTTAAGATAAAATATAGTCCTTGTAGCAAAGGTCTCCTTCTTCAGCAGTGTAACTGAAGTGGACCAGCTCCTTCAAAAGATTATTTCCTGAGGGGTCCATAGCATTCAAATGCAAATATTTTGTCTTAGGAAAGTGAAAGTGGTTGATAAAAACTGGAAATTTACTGAAATAATGGCATAAAGGTTGGTGCAATGCAGAAACTACCATGTTTGCACCAGATAAACAAACAGAACATCACAGGCTCGTGGGTATTTACAGCTCGTAGACACTATAAAGAACTTCCAGGGGAAAAAGAAATTCATTTTAAAAGTTGGTAGGACCTGCTGATTTCTCACTGAAAACAGGTTCTTTCCTGCCCACTTTCAATACATAACTGATATTGTTCTGCATCTCACAACTGTTTTTCCCAATGGTAGGCTATTCAGATTCATTCAAATCATGAATATTCAAATTTCTAAGAAGCACTTACTCAGAGCCATTCTTTTAGATCTCACCATTATACTTGGGGTTGCTTTTGGTTTTCTGGAGTGCTAGCTGGATACATCCCCACTGGAATTAGTGCCTTTGGGGTTGGGTATTGTCTAGACATAGAAATAGCTCATTTTTAAAAACTCCTAAAATTAAATGATCACAGATAAAGTTGAAAAATATTTCACAGCCATTGCCAAGAACAGAAATAAAATCACTTAATTATTCATGTCACGATCTGGATCATGTTACTTTACAGTGGCCTTAATCAATAAAATCCAGATTTAAAAAAAGCAAATTGGTGAGAGGAATGGGAGGAAAAAGGGGGACTAGCCAGAATTAGGGTCAAAATTCAATATGATGTTTTTATTCTGAGATGATAAAGTGCCCATTGATGCCAGATTTTTTTAAATATCCTATGGCTTCCAAACATTTGTTGCCAAAGAAGTTGGGGCTTTTTTACTCTAAAAACATGAACTGGAGACTGATCTGTGCTGAAAAAGGTAAGCCAAGCTGGGAAAGCATCTCTAAGGTATAACCACCTGGATCTAGGCATGCTTGCATGCATTCCCAGTGTCAGTTCCCCAGATCTGTCCTATTTTATCCCAGTCCTATTTTACAGCAACAGTATTCATATATGAAAAAAAAAACTTTTAAAGGCTGATGAATTCTATGCAGGTCATATGGAAATACACCATACTTGGTCAGTGACTTGGGCAAAGATTTCTATTCCAGAAGAACTTGGTGTGAGAGTTACAAGTAAAATTTAAATCTAAGGGACTCTTTAGCCTGAAAAATCCATTAAATTCTTTAACTGTAAAAAAAAAAAAAAATCAACCAAACAAATTCCTCAAAACCCTCAAGGAAAAAACCCCACAGACGAAAAAAGAAACAAAACCCAAACACATTCTCCTAGGTTGAGATAATGGATCAATGGCAGCAAGAATAATTTCTAGTGAATTTTTTTTAGAAGGACATAGATGCATCAAAAGACAACAACAACAAAAGCAAACACTTCCTAGTTAGAGGAGCTATTATCTCTACTTAATAATATACTTCACTGAGCTTCTAAATTGTTAGAACATTTGAAAATTTGCATGCTAGAAAACCTGACGCCATGAAGAAAACTCTGGCTGTCTTATTTCCCTCTGAGACAAGAAGCTGAATGCAAGGTCACACAGGAAAGCTTTCATTCGTTTTCGTTCCATTAGATTTCAGAGGAGTCCAACCTGTACTTTGCCGAGTATCTGAAACAAAGCCAAACTGGGGGCAGTTTGTGGTTTGTCCATTGCACGTAGAGACTGATATGAATTTTTGTAAGGTCAACATTTACCAAAGTTTAGTGACAGTGAAAGTGCCTTGCAGCTTTATTTAGATTTTTGAAACACGTCTGCTTCAGATGCAAAGAAAAGATTTAGAAGAAGAAGCAGTACTGATGCATGCAAATATGATTGACTAAGCAGGCAGAAAGCCTGAAACAATAGCTATGCTACATTGATTTCTGCTTCATCCCAGTGATGTTTACCCAGGCACCAATAATGATACTTTAAATATCAGCCTTGTTAAATATTTTGTTACACATCAAAACACATTATGGAAATCTACAATAGCAAGGGATGCCAGAAAGGGAAAGTCAATGTTCTCTACTCTATAAGGCTTTTGGCAGAGAGTCACAGAATCATATCACCAATCCCAAGCACAAATACAGACTGGGCAGAGAATGGATTTAGAGCAGCCCTGAAGAGAAGGACTTGGTTGGTAGATGTTGGTAGATGAGAAGCTCAACATGAGCTGGCAATGTGCACTCACAGCCCAAAAAGCCAACCGCATCCTGGGCTTCATCAAAACAAGCGTGCCCAGCAGGGCGAGGGAGGGGATTCTGCCCCTTTACTCCACTCTAGTGAGATCCCACCTGGAGTACCACATCCAGTTCTGGGGCCTCCAATGTAAGAAGGACATGGACCTGTTGGAGTAAGTCCAGAGGAGGGCCATGAAGATGATCAGAGAAGAGAAGGCTCCAGGCAGACCTTATAATAGCCTTCCAGTACCTACAGAGGGCCTACAGGAAAGATGGGGAGGGACTCTTTATCAGGGATTGTAGTGATAGGACGAGGGGTAACAGTTTTAAACTGGAAGAGGTGAGATTTAGGTTAGATACTGGGAAGAAATTCTTTACTCTGAGGGTGGTGAGGCACTGGCACTGGTTGTCCAAAGAAGCTGTGGCTGCCCCGTCTTTGGAGGTGTTCAAGGCCAGGTTGGATGGGTCTTTGAGCAACCTGGTCTGGTGGGAGGTGTCCCTGCCCATGGCAGGGGATGGAACTAGGTGAACTTTAAGGTTCTTTCCAACTCTAACCATTCTATGATTCTATAATAACACAAGAGGAGAGAGGAGTTCCAGCAGTGGTTCACAGGTAAGAAAGGTTTTCCACAGACTCCATGTTTTCCAGGGCTGACTTGGGAAATTGAGTATTCAAGTGATTTCTCCTGCTAGCAGTTTGGATTACCAGGATGGATTTGGATTACCATGGCCCTGCTGTGGACTACATAGTACAGCTCCAACACAGGAACTCTACTTGAGAATTTAAGATTCAGCACAACCCAAACCTTCCTATCTAACTCTTGAAAGAGAGAATTATTGAGACCTTAGTAGAAAAAAAGGAAGTCAGTGATGAAATATCCTGCTGCAAATATTAGAAACATTTTTTGTAGACACTTCCATAAATTTCCCAAATTTCTGTAAATTCAAAATATCAATGTGATAGATAATTTTTTAAAAAAATAATTTTAATAGCTTAATATAAAAATAAACCTGTCAGGACAATTTTTCACCTAATTATTAGTCACCACAGTTCTTCAGTGCATCTTCTCTGGGGAAAAAATTTAGATTAAAATAGCTTTAAAAGTTAAGAGGGCACATGTTCTCAGGGCTACAGTATGAAAAGTAGTAATGTAGCGCATGGCAGAACGAATTAAAGAATCAGCTGGGCAGCTATCAAGTAACTGAGACCGCAGAAATATTCTACAGAAAAGCTTCATTCTGCCAGATGACTCCATGTATTTTTACTAGAGGTTATAAGCAGATCAAAAGACTTCAAGTTTTTCTCAAATTGCCTACGTACTTCAATACAGTAGGACAAAATCTGCCTTCAGTTATAACACTGGATAATCACTCATTTCATGGGCTTTCATGTATTGGTAGTTCCACTGACATAGCTGAGGGCAGCATTTGGCCAAATATATCTTCATTCCAAAGCAGCACCTATTACCTATGATAGCTTTCCCCAAAGTATGTTGGGGAACATGTGCAGATACTATATCGGGACAGTGACACAATCTTTTTCCCAAGCTATTCCTTAAGAAAAGTGATTTTAAAAAAAAGAAGTCCAAATCAACTTGTCTTTTCAAATTTAACTATTCCATTTGAACAGACACTAAGAATAAAGTAAACTGAGAATTTTTTTAAGGGGTTAAAATTGGATTTTTTTTCCCCTTCATTCAGGAGTCACTGACTCTTCCCATTCTTAGTTTTTCTGTAAAGCACTTGAGCTCTAGTGCTGTGTAACAAGCTAACTGTTAGTGTTTCATTAATAGTCATATCATAACCCAGTTACAGTATATTTAAACCAGTTTCTTAAACCCAACACACAGAACAATGATAATCAAGAAGCTAATTTACGAACTACTGCTAACTCTCAGTCTGAAGATGTATTACAGTAGTGCACCATTAAAATGCCTGCTGTCATGCTGAAACACATCATCAAAGTAGGTCAAGCATGCCTAGTTCTTAGATGGACATATATCAGGATGTAACTTTCCCTCAGTTAATATAGTTAAGGAACTTGTGGGCTGGGCAAAAATAAAAGCCTATATACAACAGTGATATTTTTCTCCATCAAAGAGAAAAATATGCAGGAAGAAAGATTTTCTTTTTTTTTTTTCTTTTTTTCCATAAAAGCAGGGAGAAAATGTTGACATCTATCAAAAGCATTTGAATTTAGTCTGGGATTTTCAAAAGAACCTGATCTTCTTAAGTG
Organism: Pluvialis apricaria; assembly: GCA_017639485.1. Lineage (NCBI taxonomy): Eukaryota > Metazoa > Chordata > Aves > Charadriiformes > Charadriidae > Pluvialis > Pluvialis apricaria. The sequence goes on from CM030010.1 coordinate 8,203,165, forward strand.
CTCGCATCACCACGTCACTGCTTAGGCAGTTTGGAAATCCTTCCTTCATGCACAGAGAAGCTGACAGATTGACAATGCATTGACTTGAATCCTTTATTCACCAAACAAGAACACCACAGGCAAGGGATGAGGCCAAGACTTTTTACTGCTTCTTTTCTGTGCCTCAACCCTTACCTGGAGGGAGCCACTCAATGGCTGAAAGGACATTTTATCTTCCAAACCAGTATGATCTCCAGCCTTTTTATTAGCAGAAAAGATAGCTAACATACACTATGGCTTACAGTTTCTAAAAATAACGACTTTAGTGATCCTGACCAGAAGACCATTGTACATGGAAGAGTTAGTGATCCACACAACAGTTAATGTGAGTAGGACCAGATCTGTGCTGTGCAGTGTTGTGCTGTGCTACACATACAGTTAAGCCTTCAGGCTGGCGCTGTGCTGCACAAACCCCTTGCCCGCAGGATAACCTCAGCCTGCTCATTGTAGAGGAGGATCCTGCAGGCAAGTACCCCTTGGTTCCAGCAATTACACCTCCTGCATCGCCTTGCCTTTATCTAAAAGTGCAGCAAGAAGTTGTCATGCAAACATCCTCTCAGTTTGACAGTAGAAATTCTGAATAGAGCTGTTTTCTTGTAAGAAAATCCCATAATAGCTCGAATGACCAAAATGGGGTAACCCTTTCTACAGACGGGGTCTGCATAATGTGCTGCAGGCAGGTTGGAGGCACGTTTGGTGCTGCAAAACTCGAGGTCCCCAGCATCTGAAGGGACGTAAGATTATCTACACTATTCTCCCTTTCATTATCGTGTTAGCTCTAACAAATAGTATTTTAAATTAAACTTTAACGATACAGACTCTATAGAGTCTGATTTCCCTTCTTGCTTGGCATCGTAACTGACTAGCAGCTCCAGGCACAAAACACTGTTCATTTGACTTTCATGATTTGATGACACTTTTCAGCATCACCTCTAGGAATTTTATGGAAAACAATTTCAGGCATGAGTCCGATTTTTCTCACTCAACATATCTTGTGGTAGAAAAAGTATGAAATTACTGTATGGGGGGAAAAAATGAAGCTCAAATTAAGGGATGCATCAACAACTTTTGCTCTGACTCTTCTATGATGCCACATCATTAAGCTCTTGTCTTAGATACATGATTCTTACAAGGCAACAAAGCAGTTTTGTTTGTGTCTTTCTTGGTGGTGTAAGAAATACAGAAGAGAGCTTGATGATGGAAACACAGTGGAAGATATAGGTAAGAAACCTTCAAGACTGGCTATGGGTGATGTCCTGCCTTGAGATTTTCCAGTAGAATCTGTAACCAAACGGAAAAAAATTATACATTATCATCTGAGGCAGAATCAAAAAAGTATTGCAAGTGTTTTTAAGGCTCTAGTTTCAAAGAGATGGTTGGGAGAACACAAGGAGAGCTCAATCACCCCTCATTATAGAAAGCCCAATGAAACTTCTGTATTTTCTTTCAAGAATTTGGTATGGAGACAGACTAAGGTTTATAGTATAACACCTGAAAGAGCAATGAGCTATGTATCAACACTTCCAATAGCATCCAAACAAGAGAAAAAAAGAGATCTCTGCTGAGAAAAATGAAGAACAAACAAACAAACAAAGATACCTGCCAAGTGTTTCAGGGACTATACTGATATTCATCTAAGGAGTAATGACTCTTCCTCCCCCAAAGTAGAACTATTCACATAAAAATACTAGGAAAAGGAAATCTTAAAAAGATACCTAAGGGGAGCATTGCAACACAAAGCTGTAACTAAGGATGAGACCAGGTCAACCAAAACATCTTGCCCTGAGGCACAGACTTAATGGCTAAGTGTTTCTCTGTATTACTTTGCCCAATACTTTGGTTTGGCCAGTTAAATTGCCGGATGCATGCATTTAGAAAAAAAGAACCGAAACACTCTGCGATTTCCAAGATTTCCTCTGTATTTCACGTCTTTATTTTTAGCCAACAGCTACTGTGTTCTGCAACATAGAATTCTGACAGGGATAGTCTCAGCACAAAAAAGAGAAATGCAAGTTATGCATTTTTAAACAAAGAGGTGAAGCACAAATAAGATGAAAACCAGAAGCAAGTACAAATGAATTCTGAAGATCAGCATTTTTTGAGGAACTTCAAGAAAGGGAGATAGAACACCACTGCAGGGACTAAGCTGCATGGTTAGTCCCAGATCCTGAGGGATGGAAAGCTCACAGTTTATGCTTAACAATGCAGTAAAAATAGGCCAAATATGAGAGAGTATACAACTCAAAATGGAGCTGATGGGAAAAGGTCAGTTTTGCTGACTCCATGACCAAGACAGAGAAGAAAAGACAAAGAAACCAAAATGCCACCTGAAACATTTCTCGAGGTCAGAGCACATAGAAAACAGGCTCTGGACTGCATGTCAGGTAAGAGAAGAAAGAGTATTTAGGAAAAGAGATAAGAATGACAGTGTATAATATCACTTTGCAGTGTTAAAAAACACCAGCCAAGTGTGAAAAATGTGAAAAGAGAATGACTATAGCAGGAGGAATTCTTCATGGGGAATGATGGGCAGTATTACCTTGGAGGCAGCTATCAGTCTGAAGGAAAGCAAATGGACTATTACATTTAATTGAAGTTGGCAACAGGAATACAAGGCCACATGTTGCCAGCAGTAGTGGTAGTCAAACTGAAAGAGAAGACAGACTGAACTAAGGTAAAAGAACTTGCACTGACTACATTGCCTTCAACATGAGCTGAGCATATAGGCACGTTAAAATTTCACCTGGGAAGAGTGCCGGTCCGAAGGGTATTCAGCATGATCGCGAGCTTTCCCTCATTGGAATTATGCAAAAATGGTATAATTAAGAAAGTGTAAAAAAACATCTTGCAGGGAAAAGGGAGTACACAGTTGAGTGGATAATGTCCAGAATTAATATAGCTACCCCATTAGTCATACCACAGGGAATGTCCCACTTGCCCTAGAAATATGACTGGACAAGCTCAAAGCAAGAAATGAAAACTAGCAGAAGGTAAACACTCACAATACAGAAAAAGAGAAAAAAAAAAAGGGGGAAAAAAAGGGAAAACAGAACTCTTCTTTTCTGCATTGACCTAAAGAAATCAAATTGTTATACAAGAAGTGAATATTTTCCACTACCTACAAGAGTAAAAATTCCAAATGAATTGGTTGATGCCAAATGTTTTCCTATAGCTCTTACATCTGCAGTAGTTTGGCAGGTGTCTTTAAAAACACATAGCACACGTACATGGTGCATATTCAACAACCCCTTTCCAATATGCTGTTTTCTCAGACTGCCATTTGGTTTGTGTCCAGCAATCAGGCTGTTTTAGTAGAAAACACACACATTTTTGAAGGTCTGGAGTGTATGAACATCTGTTTTGGTGACATTTTGACATGAAGTGGGTGTAAAGGGGAAAAAGTATATGACCAGAGGCTTCGAACAGTTTTAGAAAGAACTCAAGCTGTCTGGCTACAGTTAGGTTAAACAAAAATCTAAATCTTATTCTGCGCAAATAACATTTCTAAGTGCAATTATTACGGCAAGAGGCCTGGTAAACAACAAACAAAATTAAGGCTATCACAAATATCTCTCACTCAAAAGACAGTAAGAGGAACAAAGATTTCCCAAGTATTGTGAATCATGTATGGACCACTACATTTCATCTAACTAAGGATACCAACCTACAGAAAGAGACACAACTATGCCACAATGACATGAAGTGAAAATTTTAAATGAGCTTTTTGAGAAATTTAAGTAATTAAATAAGAAAGTTCCAGTCTTGAAGGACTCCAGTAATCTGAAAATTACATTGTCTCCAGTTGTTTCTAAAATCACTGACAGTTCTCCTACTGCAATATGATCAAAGCAGGTCACGTATGCTAACAAACCTGAACATCAGTGTCTCAAACACATGAGACAGGAGGCTACTCATGTTTAATCTGTGTATGTAAGAAATCAAATACTTTGTGGGAAGAACTGATAGACACATAAATCCTAGTTGCCCTTACCCCCATGCAGTGAAATGATAAAATGAGTTTCATTAAATAAGAGCCTACTAAAAAAGTCGCACTCTGGTCTGTATTTAGTACTGTTAAATTACAAAAAGATGCCACCAAGGCATGGGATGTTACCTGTTGACATTCTGCTCAGCATAACACCAGAAACAAGAACAGTAGATATGTTTATCAATAGCTTATTGATGTGTATTTGAAATTCTGCATTGCAGAAATGTGGATCATTTAGTGTTCAAATCATTACACTTCCTTGGAAAGAAAGTAGGTAACACCCTACTTTAGGAGCAAAAACCAGAAAAAGAGCTCTTTTGCCAAAGTTCCCACCACACGGCAATGACTGTTTCTAAGTCTAAAGAAATATTGGCTCCAAAATAGCTTTGAGTACATAACTGCTGCAACAAAATGCCACCCATTATTTGCTCCCATGGTCTAATGACACTTCTAACCCTAAACACTTGCTGTCAACAACAGGGCATTAAGCTTATGTCTAAAATCTGCCATTTTCTTTGATAAATGAAGAAAGACCGTTTTGATAGGCAGTCAGGAAAAAATAAAGACCTGTGATACTGCCTTTGCAATTTTACTCCCCCACTTAATTAAGGTCCTTTGCACCTAAAAGTCACATCCTTCTTATCAACTCCATCTTTCTTTCTTTGCCAGATACATTGTCAACAGAAGCCAAATATAGATGTTATGTTCTAAAACCGCACAGCTCCTCCCTTGTAACTAATTCTTAACATCTCTTTCTGGATTCAAATTTTTTCTGATTCTGAAAGTATTACAAAAACAAACAATAATAGAAGCACAATGATTCTTTCAAAGAAATTTCTTCATCTTAAGACTTTTTTCCAACACATCTTCTAAAGCGACTGGACCATATGATCCCCACCACCACCTTCAATCCCTTCTCCCTTTGCTCCTAATGGACTTTTGAAACAGAAAACTCTTTATTCAATACCTGGCTTACTCCTAACATCTTTGAGCCAACATTAATACCTGTGTTTCAAACAAAATCCCTTTCTTCCTCTTCTTCACCTGTTCCCAGACACTGTCTCACAGCCACAGTCCATTTTCAGTCTCAGTTCAACGAATTATTTCATAGAAATTTCCCACCTCTCCCACTTCTTCCAAGATCCCCACTGCTTTTTCACATCAATGTCAAGTGATTGCTTCAGGGCCAGTCCAGTCTGCTCAGTGTGGAGAGCAGCAGCCTCTCTCTTAACACATGACTGAAATGATCACATGGGGAGGAGAGAAAGAGAAGGGAAAACTCAATGCAAGCCTGACACATAGGGTTGTCTACATATTTTTTGTGAGCTGTGGGTTTTGCCAGCCTGAATTCTCGGAAATCAGTCCCTGAGCCCTTCAGTGAGAACAGGTCTGTATTCGGAATAAGTAAAACCACTTGCTCCAGTGCAGAAAGCAATGTCTAACATTCGCCAAGTTAGACCTTCTCATGCTTAAGGACAATATTCTCTTCTCAAGTGCCTAGTCTGGAGTTTCAAGAATTCTGAGTCAAAAATCAGATACGTCCACATAGATATGCATACCAAAGGGAATCTAAATTGATATAAAGTATACACAACATTTGAGAATGCTGTCTAACTTAAACCAAGAAACTCCTTACAGACTCATATCTGTTGAAGATATCTGAAATTCCAACCGCTACCCACCCTGCACTGACACGCTGTGTCTGTGAGCATTTACAATGCACGTTGAAGATTTACACTGAAGTAGTGTGGATTCCCAGAAGCTCTGCCTACATTATAAATACAGTACAGTTTGTGTTAAAAATCAAGTTCAGACTTGTTGTTGCCCTCTAAACCACACTACAAATGCTCAGTGAAGACCTTACTTTTTTGCGTTTCATAGCAAGGGTGTCAGTGGGAAATTCCAGGCATATGAAACCTGGTCATGGTCCAGCCTGTGTTAGAAACTGAGCAACATTGAATACCAGATTAAGAGATACTGATTTGGAATCTAGAACCACACATGTTCTTTAAAACCGATGAAACTAAAAAAAATTTCTAAAGATCTCATTAATATGGCCTTATATAGTTTTATTTTACATAACACATTTTTATACTTGTTTTAGATTCCATAGTTGTTTTCTTCTTACACAGATACATCATTGCCTTGTTTCTGAGGCTAACTCTAAAAATACAATCCAACACAAAAGGTAAAGGAACATATATAACTTCCTATAGCTAAGCCACAAAGATTGTTTCTGGGGCCTTTCCCTCCCATGGGAATACTCTGATCCAAATAGACAAACACTAGGTTTCCAGACAGGAAAAGTGGATCATCCAGCATCTTGTTAAACCACTGAAGGAAAGAGCTTATGGGTAGGAACAGGCTGGGAGATGGCCACATGGCCAAAAGAGGCCCACAGATGCTTCCAGTAGCAGTCAGGGAGATTCCAGAGTGAGAAGAAAAGAGAGAGTTTAAATTAACATAGATTCAATTCAGGATGGATCGTTATTACCATAACATCCCCTTTGCTACCATTCAGGTTGCAGAAAGTACTGCAATATCTTGGCTGTGAACATACAACATCTGCCTGAACGGCAGCGTGTCTTAACTGCTGTCACACACACACACACACACACCCACCCCACCAAAAACCCTCCACAGTTGTGCTCTGCTATTTCCTTGACTTGGCAGCATAAACCACACAGTTATCCGAAACAAACAGATTTCTGTGGAAGTTAGGCAGTTAAACACCTTTAAAAGCATTTCCTGACTTCTTTTCCTCTCCCTGACTTTCATCTAATTAACTGCTAGAGCTAGTTTTCTACGTAACTTCAGAGGAACTAAACAGATATGAGCAATCAAAAGAAGATTAATAGCCATTAACATTTGCCTGTGTTACTCTTCCGGAGCTACTATAAACATTTATGTCTGGTTTTGTAATGACCACTCACTGCTAAGGTTTGGGGTGTGAAAAAAAGGATCAATTTTTGTATTACACCTAAATACGCAGCATCCAGAAATAATGATCTCCAGTTTCTGTAGCAACAAAAGTAACAGAGAAGATACTGTACTTGATATGATAGAGGTTTAAATCTGCCCAGTATACTGAGGGGCAAGGGGTACCATGCATTAAAACAAAAAAACAAAACAAAACAAAACCAAACCAAAAAAAAAAAAAAAGAAAAAAAAAGACAACAAGAGGGAGCGAGGGAGGGAGAAGGAGAGGAAGACTTTCCATTTTAACGTTTTAGAAGTGTACATGCTCTTTGGCATGCAAATAACTTCCCTGAGCTGATATAGGTGAGTCACTGGGTTTTTTCCATAGAATGAGTTCTTTGCAGCAAAGACAAAACACTTTACCCTTAACAAAAATGACCCAGAATATCCACTAACATTTAGTGTACTTATTGGTATAGAGCTCAAGTAAGCACCCTGCTAGAAACCACTGGTTAGATATAACGTAGAAAAATAAGTATTTTGAGCAGTTTCTGCCAATATATTTCTTACACAACTTAATGTGCAAACATTGCTGGCCCATTACTGTTAAGAAATGAGGAATTTTAAGGACTATTAAACACTCTGCAAATAGATCAGCTAAAAGTTATTCGGCACAGGTGTTCTTATAATTAGGTAACATTGGAAAAATGTAATGTTCAATGGTCCTTGTACTTTGCCCTTCTTCCTGTGTAGGAATGAATATTGCCATTCATAATTAACCCAAACCTCTATTCCAAGAGAAATAAACATTGAGTGTAAAACAGTAACACTTTATTTTTATAACATTTTAAACTAATATTTTTTTTTTTATAATTAGATGTATATTATTTAATTCATGCTTACAATTACTAACTTTTACTGGAAACAAAAGTGCTAAGATACTGGGAAGAGCCTGCTGGGGGTTTTCTGCATTTCATCTAGCCAAAATGGAACAAGGAGGCCCAGGAAATTTTACTGTTTCATGTTTGCTAGTATGACCTTTTTATTCCAAAGGACAAAGGTTAGTCCCTGGGATATTATAAAGGCTGTTAGAGATCCTTTTAAAAAAAAAAAAAAATAAATTAATCACGCAGTGATTCCATGCAGAGAAACCTAGAATTTGTGTTTTTAATGAACCTTGACAGTAGTCATGAGGTCTAACAAAAATTCCGGACCTGCAACGTTGGCAAATATTCGCTAAAGATTCAGCGAACCTGCTTCCAGCCAGCAAAAGTTTCAATGGATTTACAAACATATCTCTGTTTGTTCAAGTCTACTTATTCATTACAGTTATTGGCTTATTAAACAGCTACCTAGGCAGGTGCCATCCACGGAGATGAAACAGTTTCTCAAACAGTTTATAACGTGCGTGTTGTCATTCTGGTGATAGGATCACTAGTAGTCTTGTTTAATCAAGGGAGTAGCTACATCTTGGAAATTCTTACGGGACCACAGGATTAAATTATTTAGCCGTGCAAGGGTACAGCTATCCTGCAAAAATATACATTTAAAAGATAACATATGCAAATGAATTCCACATGAAAAACTGAAAAGGCTTTTATTCTTTGCTTTGTAATTCAGTAAGAGAGGTTGAAGGGGGCATTGGGGGGTGAGGGTGAATATCTGTTACACAGCTTTGATAGCTGTTAAAGGAGGAAATTACCTGTAGCTAATACATATGTTAATAAGTAAAAGCATTTTTCTCAGCATGTGTCTGATATTCTGCAATTCAAAACTACATTTAAAGATATTGGAAGTGGTCAAATAAAACAAGAAAAAGTGAGAATAAACGGAAAAAAGCTGAAGCAGTAATTATACACTTGTGTTTAAAGAAACCTTTGTTAAAAATCCAATAAAGAGTCTGGAGATTTTACTCGAGTGACAGACCGAAGGTATTGGATTGTCTCTTCACTCCAACTTCTGTTAATGTAAACTCAGTGAGCTTTAGCGTAAGATTCCCCTGTATCCCAAACAGTGAGGGTATGAGAATGCAGCCTGGGAGACACATGGGAAAGATATGAGTGTGTATGTATGTCCATGTGGAATGCAACATATTCATATATACTGCAGTACATTTAATCACATATATTCTGGTGGGAAAACAAATAGTGTAATGAGAAATTTTTTGGAGAGAGGTGATATACAAGGAAATCTTCAAGTAATGCTTCAAGATATGCTGCTTGATACTTCCCCCTGAAGTCCTGTGCTAGAAGAAATAGGAAGAATTGTCCATCCAGCCACCCAAGGCCATTCGAAAGGAGGTCCTACAGTCCCTCCTGTCTCTGACCCCGGCAGTCTGTCTTACCAGGGGATCTTTGAGGATATGTCTATCCCAATCAAGACGTGAGAGAATAAAAATAAGAGGAATAAAACCTTGATGTTGGAAATGTATACATTTTTTCCCCATGTCTATCATTTAAACATTAAATTTGTCTGAGCATTTTTTTTTAAATATAGAAAAAAGTAAAGGAAATGGCAGGGTATCTCACACTAATGTGACAACACTTAAAAGCTGTGTTTAGGGAAAATTAAACTGGTTCACACACATTTTTCATTTTGGTTGTGCTTTCATGAAGTGCAACAAGTTTCAAGAAAGTAAATTTGCCTACAGTTACAATACAAATCATAAACAGTCCCCCAGAAACCAGTGAAGTTTCTTCTGTGTGTCGACAGAATGTGAAAGATGATGCAGACATATAATTTGCAAATAGATGAATATCCACACTTGTGAAATTCATGAAATTCTTATTAGAATTCTGAGAACAATATGTAGACAAAGTATATATCAAGGGGAGAAAATCATAAAAGACAATATTCTGTTCAGTTAAACACCAAGAGATAAATCACCTCACTGAAGGATAAACATGATTACAGAACCCACGGGCAGTGGGCTTTGCAAACCTTATGGACTAAAACCATTTGACTTCCTGCAATATACTTGTGAAATTTAACTAAACAGTTAGATTTCAAGAGCAAAACAATTTGCAAGAAACAGAAGACTCACATTATTTATTATCCCCAAGCACTTCACTTCATAAAAGTCTCAGAGACGTTCACAAGGAGGTACATTTTTTTAATACAGATTCTGTTCTTTCAGAGTGAGACAATCTGTTCTCTTCAACAACAGACATATTACTGAGAACTCAAAACTTTAGGTCGGAGGGGAGAAAAGGGAAACCCATGGTAAATATTTGAAAACAAGAGAAAGTTCTATGAGATCTTTAAAAGAAAAATGTAAATATTTTTATATAGTTTTGAAGTATAACTAACAATGATTCAAATACGCTCAAATTATACTACCTTTGCACAGGTTAATGCACTAATCAGCCATGCAATATTGCATCAAATAACCTTTTTTTTAAAGAAAGTATCCAGTTTGCTTAAACGGGAGTCTCTTTTCCTTTCTGTGCAAATGGTATAACAATAAAATCATACTTGTGTGCTGGTAGACAGAAATTTAATGGAATTATGAGGAGATTCGGGGTTTGTCATCTAGGCAGTAAACCAGAGCTGTTCACAGGAAAAGAATGTTTATTTCCCATCCTGATTACATCATCTGGCTTGCAAGATGGTGGAGGGGGGCAACTGTTTCGCTGTCTTGCTTTGTCTGCATGTGAATTTAGCTTCACGCCACAAGCAGGGCCTGTTACCCTGTGGGGTTTTATGAATAGTGGAGTTCACACAGCTTCAAGGTCTCTGCTTCTTGATAACCACCTACCCTTAGGTTTAGGAAGGAACTCCCTTTCCCGTCCCCTACAAAATCCTTGATTTGCTTGCTTGACTTCATATTACAAGTTTAAACTCTAGTCTTCATGCCTGATTGAGTTCTAAGTGTCTGGTTTGACTTGTCTTTTGTTGTCCAACTCGGGGTCCATAGGTTTGACAGATTGAAGTGGTTCAAGCGAAAGTAAAGTAGAACTGCATCCATTAAGAAGAAAAAAGAGAAGCGGGTTTTTAGCTTTTGGAAGCTGAGACATGCATCGTGTGCACTCTAAATCATGAGTGGGAAACAAGACAAACAAAGGTATGTAGATTAGAGCTGCAGAGATGGATCCTCAGATCCTGTCTTCACTCCTCATCTGTTCAACAAATGTATGGGCCCACAAACTGTCTTAGCCACTCATCATAAGCCAAAAACATTTCTGCAATCCTATAACAATACTAGACCTATAGTTGTGGCTTTGTTATTGGGATGATGATGCATCATGAGAGAGCTGAAGGGCATAACAAAATCATAAATAAATTGTAAGAGTTCCCCCCAAAGTCGTCAGAAGAAAAATTCCTTCCTGAACCAATGTAGTAATCTGTTTAGCTGTTTACAGCGTGGCATGCCAAAAAAAGAAAAATGAACAAAAGGAGCACAAGCACATCTCTGCAGACATCAGTCCTTTGATGTGCAGAGTTAATATCATCACCTTGGCTCCAACTTCTTTTGGGTGTGGACTCAGCCCACCACAGTTCCATCTCCAATTAAGCTAGACGTTACAGATAAAGTAGAAAATTTTATTAAATCTGTCCTTGTGTTTCTGTTCCATTCTTCCAAGCGTTCAGACTCCAATGCACACAGTGGAAAATGGAGGCATGGTCTTTACTGCCTTCCTAAAGTAAACGCAGACAAATCAATAATGAGTAGCATGAGCCTGGACCAGGCATATCAGAGCAGGTCTGATAATTCTTGCCAACTCCAGTAAACACATTGTTAGAAGCTTTCTGGCAGATCTGTGGAAAAGTACCATGTTTTATGCCATTCTTTTCCTTCATGACACTTCACGTGTTAATATGACAGTACCCAGTTTCACATCCTCAGCAACACATGAGCTAATCTTCTTTCTGTTATTCTGGAGAAACTCCATCAGACACTTCTGACTCCATTACTGAAAGTTTTACACTGGGTGACCCTTTTAACTTTGTTTCAAGTGGAAATGAGAAGGAGGGCACCTGTTACACGGACTGAATATTGGCTATGGAAAAAAGCACAGAGAGAGGTGCACTGCATCTATTTAGAGCCAAATGCTGGTATGCAAAGACTTTGAGGTCTTCTCACTGCGTAGCTGCTGAGGATCAAGCTCCAGCTGTTAATTTTAATGTGACAAGGAGTGGCATTAGGAATAATTTCAATTTATGTTCTTATTAATGAACAGGAAGAGAGGATAACACCTCATTAACTACAAGCCCTGAGTGAAGGGGACCTACGAAGGCGGTCTACAGAGTGATGTTAAAAAAAATGGAAAGTAACATGAGCAACATGTTCCTAAAATCTGCAGACAATCACAGTGAATTCTGACTGTGACCATATTACCTATTGACTCTGCTTATTAGAGGAGAAAAAAAGAAGCAATCAGCAGCAGATGAGCAAAACTGAAAGAAGTGTAAACAAGAAAAAGTCACTGTTCAAGTATACTGCAAGATATATCATTTCTCTGCATGAGAGAAGATACATGCTTGTAATGTAACTTTGGAGACATCATACCAACACACCTCCCTCACCTTGATTTAGCTTCGCCATTTCTGGAACATAAGGGGCTCCAAAAACATTTTACTAGGTCTGCTAGTCAGTCCTGTTTCCTCAGTTACGATGTTCATACTACACCACCGCAGAACGTCCGAGAGAGAGCTGGACTGGCCAGTGTAGTGGCCAGTGCCAGACTGGAAATTGTCCAAATGTTTTCAGCTTTCTTTCCCAGTAGCCTGCTAATGACAAGGAGTAAGCATGTTCCTTCTAACAGCGAGTAGCTGCATTTAATTTCTCCCTCTATAGTCTTGCTTTGGAACTTCTGAGTTCACATTTGTCATTCCTGTTATCTACTGTGCTGTAATATGCTGTAGGTGTATTTTTTCCCCTTGAAATCTGTTTCTTCATTGTCTTGAATGAATCTTTTCCATTTTTAGGATACAACTAGCCTAGATTTTTATTTGGGGCTTAATTTGTTTCTTTTTCTTCTTTATTTTCCTCTTCCCTTCTTCTGCTTCCTTTGAGTCTAAAGGTGCTCTGAATAGGACATTATACACTACTGGGAATATGTTAGATTCAGGATTATTTTTCTGCTTAGATTGAACCTGATTACATTTAATGAAGGCTTGATCTGAACATCCTCCAGCATTTTACCACCCAGACTAATTCTGGAGTGAAGATGAAACCCTGGACAAAGAACAGTCAGTGCCAAGAGTTATTCCACGTTGGAAAGTTATTCTAAAAAACTTTTGTTCTTGGATTAGTTGCCTTGTACAAGGTGAGAGCAACTTTAAGAACATTTTGAGACTCTTGATCCCTGTTGGCTGTGTTGTTGGGGTAGAGGTTCTCTTTCCTTCAACAAAGGTGCATTGAATGCCTTAGGTAGTACATATATTACATAGTATTGCAAAATAACTGCATGATAACCTTTGCTAGCAACTCTACTGAAACCTGAGAGCACCAGATCTCCCAGTTTGCTGAAATGAACAGAGCTTTCAGGCATTTTCCCTTTGACCTTGTGTCTCCAAGCAGAATTTTACTTCGTAGGAAATCTAAGCCCTAAGGTTTTGTTAGTCCGCTACTTTACTTTTATTATCCCTTAGCGATTCTCAGTAAAAAAGTGTGATGGGAGGAGAAGGGGGGGATGCCCAAGTAGCTAGAGACTGTTCTAGTAATATCTGAGGGGAATAAACGTACTTTGTGGTAAGTATACCATGATAACTACCAGATAGTGTGGAAAATATTATGTCCTTTCTATCTACTGATTTCAGCCAGACTGTTTTCACAGATTTTCAGCCTTCACTCATGTACTTAAAACTTTCAGGCATATAAATCAATAATTTGGATTGATCACATAATGGATTTTTTTTTCTTCCCTGCCGCTGCTTTATTTTAAAACTTCATAGGTGCAAGAACCAACAATAATCAGCAAAACTGTGGGTGAATGGTTCAGTATGGAGATACAGTCTTTAAAAAAGAAGAATCTAAGCAGCACCTTTAATTGATGCATTGCTGAAATTGCTAGACATCCCAGATGAAAGAACATTCTTCTTTTACATTACAGTTTTAAAGCAAAATATACTCAAAAACTTTTAACTATTTAATTTCATTTCCAATGGTAGCATAATAACAATACAATAAAACTTGTATTTAGCTTACACAGTACACTGCCTTTTTATGAATAGAGCAGTATAAAATTGGTCTAAATAAATCCTCATAATTGTAATGGTAGGTGTGTTTATGCGTGTTCCAATTTTTTTAATCGACAAAAAATTGATCATTTGAAAATAAAGAAACATAAAAAACTGTCCTTTGTGTAGAACTAGTCCTAACACTTTTAGTAAACCTCAAAACCAGATGCCTGAATATTTTTGTAGTTCTCCTTTCACTACTGTATTTTAACATTACAGTTTTATAACCTTTGAATTTCCTCTTATGCCAGTCTTTAGATTACTTACCTGAATACAGCTTGCTATTCATGAAATGTTCCCATTTTGCTTCTGAATAAAACAAACATCGGATATAGTGAGAAAGTAATCATTTCAGACTTCATTTATTAACACAAACCATATTTTAAAAGATTCTTGAATGCAATCTGACTGATAGACTATTAACCTTGGAAATTCTCTGATTTTGACAGTATACAGCACATCAAATTAAAAAAGGTGACCTGTAAAGATAAACAAATTATGCTGCCATCCTACTTCTGGTTTCTCTCTTATATGTAAACAAGTTCTGAAATGCTTTTTGACTTTTTTTCCTGCTTGTTTTTGACCTTTAAAATACTATGAATATCAATGTGGAGTTTGGCCTGCTGTATAACTTCTTTGAGGCACAAAAGAACCAGAATGTGAGAAGTCTCAGCTCATCTAACGTGAATCTTTCAACAAAAAGTGTTTTTGTCAATATTTTCACCAGACTGGCTAGAGAAGTTAAACAAGCCCCACACAAAAGGGTTTGGGGACTTTATGTTTTTAATACAGCAGTGGTGTTTTCACCGCAATAATTTTCTCTTCATGACACTATGGACAGTGAAAGGAATTTCCAGTTAAGAAACTGGAGATGAGAAATAAGTCTTAAAAAAGCATATACAAAATGCCTTTCACCCTCCACTCACCCAGTGAATTTATCTGATCTTTTAGGTAAACTAGCTTTTTCATTTGCTAATATTAAGTAAACTGTTTGCTGTAGTCTGCCTACACAGAAGGAAACAGGGTGAAAAGTTTCTCTCAAAAATGACTAAAATTATGATTCCCACTCTAATCACCGGACAGTCATAAAAAATTGAGTTAGTGTACGAACAGATCAGCTTTCTATATGTGACGTTAATTATTAAAAGCTAAGTTTATGGACCCTACGTGTCAATGGCAGATGGATAAATAAGCTGCTTCTACCACTCAGATGTTTTTAAACATGTTTTATACAACTAGCTTACTATAACAGAATATTAACATTTGGGAGAGAAGCTTTCTATGTGTTTGGTTATAAAAGAAAAATCCTCCCAGTTCATTAAGCATTTTAAAGAGATGTTGAAACATTACATCGGTCTTACTGCGGAGGAAGATAATTTTTATGTTTTAGGATTGAAGAATGAATAGTAATGTGCATTGCTTCTGATTGCTTAATGGTGATTTATTGAATCTCTTAATTACTGTTTTTTGGCAGATTTCTCAGATGTATTGGGGAGGAGGAAAAGCTGTACTTCAACATTTAAGAGAAGAAAGGGTTCCATGTTTTTTTAGCTTGAAACGGAATTCCATTAGATATTAGAAACTTGAATTGCATATTATTTTTACCTATAAGATATAACCAGCTGTTGGAATATGTAAACATTCACTGCTGTGAACATGACCTAGCAAATTGAAAATGGTGTACACAAGTTCAATCAGCAAAATATCAAAATGCTATATGCATTCTTGCAGCTCCTGTCTGCATTTTCTGTACGACTGGGTTCTGGGATCCTGCAGAGAGCAGGGAAACCTCAGGAGTTTGCATGATGACTGAACAACCCTTGTTCCCCACCAGACCTGAGGCAGAGTCTGCTTCCCGGTATCAGAGGGAAGGGGGACGGTCATTTCTCCCAGGTAAGAGAAGCACATCCAGGTTAAGTTCAGGCTGAGGCTCTTCAAGTGGGAACACAGGAGACACAGAGGAGTCCCATTTAGTCTCTACTAAGTTAAAACGAAGCAAAGGTCTTAATTGCAGAGCAAACCACTAGGGAACAAGAAGTCAGAGTCTGTGTGAATTGAGAGAAGCAATAATGAGAAATGAAAAGCTTAAGCCTAAGGGAAAGGTCTTGTTTATTTTTGTGCCACCTGCCTGAACCAACCAAGTGCTACATGCCTGCACTGATAATTGTTGGAGTAGCATCACATACCTATTGGTTTTGTGATTGAAGGTCATAATTACTAATTCCAACCCATTTCTGTGCTCTGCTGCTCACAAAGTCTCAGGTGTAAGCCAACACATGCAAAGGCATCCAAATGTGCAGCAGATACTGCCTGTTAAATCACAATTTTGATGCCATTCTTCTGTGTGAATTAACAAACGTGAGATTTTTGTAGTAAATTCTTTTTCAAACATTTCCATTTCTCTATATCACGCAGTGCAGATATCTTTAAAACTCTATTTGAAATACTAACTAGTCTTGATTAGTTTTATTCATGTTATAACAGACCCAGGGGTTTGAAGCAACTGAACGGACTAAAAAGGGGGGCTATTTCATTTACAATAGGTGCTGTAAGGTAATCTGGACATGCCTCGGGCTTCCTTTGTGACTTTGTGATCATGAAGTGACCATGAGTGGCTGTTATACTCAAGAGCAAGCTGGAGAACTGCTGAAATAGCACTATGTTTCCAGGGAAATTCTTTGTGGGTGGGCAGATCAAATGCTTCACAGCTGAAGCTCAACACCTGTGAATCTTGGCTATTTGGATCAATGTCAACTTAAAGGGAGGAGGGGGAAAATGCCTCTTGACAGAGTCATCAAAAGTACTGCTAAGAAAACACATTCTTGTGAAAGTGTACTGTGATTGAGGTTTATTTTGGAGTGGAGTCATGGAGTTCTCAGGTATGCTCACGGGGAGATCAAGAAACAGGAACAGCTAAAAGAATTATCTAGATATATTAGGACCATCTTGTAGGATGAGTGATGATATGCTCAGATCTACTAAGGTTATCACTGCTGGCCTTTTAAAAATAGTATTACTTCTAAAACTTTTTTCTGCTTCACTGAAAAAAAAGTGTAGGTGTTTGGGGTTTTTTTAAATAACTAAAGTTCAGTGAAAAAATAGACAAAGGGGGTCAGTTTGATTGAATCCCATTCCATTTTGCTGATTCGGTGTCTTGTTTAGCACAGAGAGGATAGTAAATGAAATTTATTTTCAGAGAAGGACAATCCATGGAACTCTATCCTTTCCATAATCATTTGATCTTTTCAGGAGTTGATTGCACACAGCACAGCAAAAATGTGGTTTTTTTTTTTTTCCTCATCTGAAATGTTATGTTCTCTTCTGTTAAATAATGATTAAATAGCAGTGTCTTACATGAACACAATGTGACTGATGTATTTAGGCCAATAGGGATCCAAAATGACCTGACAGTTCTGAAACTATTTTTGAGAGGAGTGACACTACTGTGATGTCTGAGCATCTTCTTAAGAGCAATGTACTCTAGATGTTGTCAGCAAAGAGGAATACCTCAGGCATGTCAAGAATTTAAATTTATACTTATTATTGCTCTTTGTTTCATGGAAGATTAGGTGCTAGAAAAGTACCTGTTATCTTTATTTCAATGATCCTAGACGATCCGGATTAACCCTGTTGATTCTGTAGGGTAACACTTGATATTTAGTACAGGTTACTCTGGTGCAATTATTTGTGTTCATTATTATTATGAAGAATAAAGCTAAACAGTATGATTGGAAACCAGAAATAAACAGAAAGAGCTGACATCATAAATGTGATGGAAGTTCAAGGTTTCATCCTTATAAAATTAGATGCTTTAAAGAAACAAAAATGTCACCTGCAGAAGTGCAAATGCTTTCAATAGCTAATAAATGTCTAGGTTAATTTAAAAGAAAGGGCAAAATTTCCAGTTTGCCTTTTTTTTTTTTTTTTTTTTTTTTTGGTGTAAAGACAAGGAAAATTTCATTACTTGTTCCAAAAGATCACAGACATTCTCAGCCTGTAATCTCCCCCCTGACCCAGTTTTCTTTAATTTTTAGTTGGGGTTTTTTTTAATGATACTTTTGGAGGGCTATAATTCTGAAGAAAGCTTTTGTTCAGGAAAATCTTTCAGAAATTCAAGATGAAAATCTGGAAAAGGGAGACATGATATATCTGGGTCGAGACTGCTCTTTTGAGGTTGTTTTTTTTCCTCATCCTCTAACTGTTGGTGAGAACATTTATGCAGGAGAGAAGAGACTGGTTTCTGCTGTGATCCAGGCAGGGACAGGCAGCGGGACGCTGGTTCCCACACCTCCGCTGAATGTACAAGCAGTCTTGAACTAAATCTGCCTCTTCCTGTCTTTTAAAACATTATATCCCCACACAACCTTAACATTTAGCCTGCTGGAAAGAGAGAAATAGTTTTGAAATATCGGTGATACAGAACAGGGAAAACATATTTCCTACTCACCTCTGGCTCTAAACCTACTTGCGGTTGTAGGGTCAGAATGACAGCGCTCTTCCTTTCCACCCTCACAGCCATCAGCTATTATAAGTGTTCCTCTGCGCTGAATTTTATGGGTGTTAAAGATCTCCATGTTCCTTTCACTTCATCTGGAGTTATGAGCACTCAGTGCCTTTCCAAACATTGGAGCTGAAATGAAAAATTCCACTCCACTTTACTGCCTCGTAGTACCCAGTGCCAATATAAAGGTTGGTAAAATACCAGGGTATGCGCATGAAGTCAGTTTTAAACATTATGAAGGTTCCCAAATTGAAACAGATTTTCTTTTAACACTGGAATATATGGGTTGGATACTTCTAGACATAGGAATTTAATTGATATGGCTATAATTAAAGGCTAAATTCCAAGCCACCGGAGTTCTTGTTTGTCATTAAAGCAACATGTTTGTGACTCCTAAAGTATTTTTTTAAGTTTTTAAACATTTTTTAAGCTTTTTCTGTGCTTGAGGTTTTTCTAAGTGTTAAAGTTTGAAAATTTCAGAAGTTTCCTACGTCTGTCTCTGAGCAAACCTGAGCCATATATATAAAAAGCTGTTAAATTCAAGCAGTTGTAAATGTCATTTAGCAAGGCATGGCTCTTTGCCGGCTTAGCAATATAAATGTTGTTGTATGCTGAGGAATGAATCTGAGCAAGGGTCTGCTCAACAAAACTAGATTGAGTAGGGATAGTATTTTCAAGCACTGATGCCTGAGGGTCTGTCTCATTTATAGCTAATCTAAACCTTGACATAGTGAAAGGCAAGTGTTGTACTTGCACGTACCGCAGGGATACAAGGAGATTAAGGTATTAACACATGAAAATAGTTAATTTCTCTTGTAAACTGTTTCATCAGGGACCACACAGTCAAATTCTCCAAGAGTCTACTTATTTAATATTTGCTTATTAATCTTGTTCCCATCCATAAATTCACAGAATGGATACTTTAAAATCATACTCCAACACAGTGAAATTCTGTTATTCTCCAACATGCAGTAGCCAGAACATTTACTTCAGTCCTCATTTACAGCTGCACATTTTGACTGCATGACACTGACAGTAAAAATAATAACTGATACCCATGCCAATTTTTTAAAGCATTATTCAATATATCATACTGATGTTTTGCAAAGTGATAAGAGCAGACATATCGCTGCCCCTAGCCAAACAAAATGGCAATACCCACAGACTGTTTGTTTGTTCTCACCTTTAAAAGCACCTGAAGCACTATGGTGTCTAAGCCCACTGAAAGCTGAGGTACTCTACCACCCTTCTTCAGCCCCCCAACTCTGTGTATGTCAGCTGTGGAGCAATTATTTTTTTTCTTTACGCTTTCTCTTCCTGCTCCTTTTCCCCAGATTTGAAGATTAAAAGGGAAAGCTTATGAGCTCATGTCTTCTGCAGGAATACTACCTCCTGCCTTCAAGAGGCAGCTTTATATTGCCTAATTCCAATCCATTTTTATTGACCTCTTTATGGAGCTAACATGTTTGGGTTTTTTTTTCCTCTTTTGATGAGTTTAGTTAAGATTTTTTTCAGAGATTCTATCCATGCTCTACTTGGGAAGAAATGTTACTCTATAAGTGTCCTTTAGTTAAATATAATCAAATAGATATTTACAAGCCCTTTCTTAATAAAGTGGTCCATAACTTCAATATAGCCCTACCACACAAAACACTTTTTCACTTCAAAATGCATAATTTACTCTTTATTTTGTACCAAGGGGTGATTGGTAAGGTTTCTTATACCCACAGCTACTCAGTAAGCCTGTGGCAGCAGTGTCTTTCCTGGGTTAAATTAAGCTTTGGTTTCAGAAATATTTTAGTGAGATGGATAGTATAAATTGTATAGAAATTCACAGACAACCTTAATCACTTTCCAATTCCATTGTATAGCAAGTTTTCCTTGATGCTTTCCTGAAGTGAGGAATGGGGGTAGAAAGGAATTGTGGTGGATTTGCTTGCTGAACTTCATTTGTTTCCTTTTTGTGACATTTTAATTACTCTACTTATTCACATACTTTGTCATGCACATAATTTTACCATGCAAGTTCTGTATTACCATATTCACAGCATAGGAAGATTCTGAGAGTTTAATCCCCCATTATGCTGATTTAAGACAATCAAACTAAAACATATGTGAGCATCTAAAAGGTAGGGAGCATGTACAAGTATGTGATAGAGGAAAAATAGAAGTACATGGAAGAAATATGAAAGCACCATAAGCTTTTTCCTAGGTTAACGTTCAAACAGTCATATATAGTTATTTCTTTCATTTTGCAATATTACTAGTGTTGCTGTGTTCAAGTTATATTTCTCAAACTCAGATTTATTTGCAGGAAAGAAGTATAAACGGCTTGAGGCAGAAAATATTTACTAATAGTAGGTTTTACATTCATCTTTCTCTAGATGTGAGTCCTTCTCATTTTTCAGCATAATCATAATTTTCCTCTACTGATTGGATGCTTTTTAAAGCTACCTGCTCTTCTTCTTAGTCCTTACTTCCTGCCATATTTGTTTTCCAAGACATAGCTGGTATCCAGTAAAGCTGCCTAGAAACCTTTGTGTCCAGAAACATGCTACCTCAAAAAAAATACAGGTTTTACTTTTTTGTGTTTTCATACAAATGGTCTCACAATGTTATTCTAGAATTGTCTGTGCAGAGGGGAGAATTCCTTCTTTGTCTTTTTATTTTCATTTGTTGTAAAATTGAACCCGGTCATCATAGAATAACTGTAGGTGCTAAAAAACACAAAATGTGTAGGCTCAAAGTGATTTAGTATGGGGTGGGTTAGAATTGCAGCAGGGTTTCACCTCAGAATTAAATCTGATCCATGGACATGTACCATCACAAGCTGTTCAGGCATCCTTGATTTTACGGGATGTGCTTGTGTAGCTCCCGCTGAAAACTTAGGAGCTTAGCTTCTCCTGCCCTCATCCAAACTATTCACTACCATACAGATAGGTGACACCCCTGCATCATAGAGAAATGTAGTTAAGTGTAATGGAGTGGAAATTCACTCCAGCAGGTTTAAGCCCAAGTGTCAGACTGTCTGCAGATGTGTTTCAGGATTCAGCTCCGTTAAGTGTTTATCTAGTGACAATGTTGCTAAGGATACAGCCATCCTCTCTCCTTATTGCCTCAGCCACCGAATACTTGTCTTTTCCTTTCATAAGGTTTCTACGGCAGATTCTGACCGCTTAACAAAACCTAAAAGTTGGTGGTCATAATTAAGTTACAGTAATTCAGTATGTTATTTCAGTGAAACTTAGCCCTCAGGATCAGGAAGCGAGGTACCACTGATTTTTAGAATCTGATTTAATGTAACTGCTACTTTCTTCTTTTTTGGTTGTCATTACACACATTGAATCAATATTTCATCTTGGTTAGTGTTC
The DNA here is from genome assembly GCA_017639485.1 of Pluvialis apricaria. Taxonomy (NCBI): domain Eukaryota; kingdom Metazoa; phylum Chordata; class Aves; order Charadriiformes; family Charadriidae; genus Pluvialis; species Pluvialis apricaria. The sequence continues at coordinate 8,225,165 of CM030010.1, forward strand.
CTCCTCGGGATATCTTGTGTGATTGTCAGAACTACAGTAATCACTGTCACCTAACCCAGTTAGCAATGTGTTAAGGTTAGAGTTGTAAACACTCACCGAAAATTGGTTTGCATCCCCAATTTAATCTCATAAAAAATTTCATTTCATACTAAATTGAGTGATACATTGAGAAAAAAACACCATTTCATTTCTCTTGTACAAGCTGAGGTAGGATGCGACTTTCCATTCCAGTCTATTTAGAATAAGATAATAATCCATCTCATACACACAGTTCAAAATGATCTGCAGTTTGGACTGTAAATTTATAAATGACAGTTCTGTGAATTAGACTTGAAAGGAAACGCTGAGCAGAGGGTTTTAGAACTTACATGTAAAATTCAGGACAATTTGTACAGGAAAGAGCTTGCCTGCTTATGTTATAACTGCATAAATCCCAGAGATGTCTAGGACCAAAATGAATGAAAATACTCCTGTCATCTTCTCATTTTTCAGCCTTTTTTTTTTGGTCCCCAGTGATTTATTGCTGCCCCACACTGAGCACAGTATTCATCTATTTGTAGTAATCAGAACTTTCTTAGACAAGACTATTTTGGGAAGCTGGCATAAAGCAGCTGCTGGGAAAACACCTTTACAAAACTCAGAGCTAACTTTGAAATGGATAAGCCTGAATTTTTCTGTCTGGAAGATGACTTCCAAATATTTTCTTATTCCACAGTTAAATTACTGATGCGATATTTTTGGCTACAGCCTTGATCATGTGAAAACTCCAATTTGTTGCCCACATCCAGGCTGCTTCTAGCTTGCGGCTTCATTTATTCCCTGTTCCAGGTATTTTCCCAGTCAGAACTAGTTTTTCACCAGAGTCACCCAATCTTAGTCTGCACAATCCGTTTCTTCTTTTCCAGCATCAGTTTCCCTGTCTACAGATTTCCAGGAGCTCTGCCTTTTGCTCTCCTCTGCAAAAATTGCAGCTCTTCTCTGCCCTCTCTGTTTCTGCTACTTCTGGTTTTAGTTCACTCCACTACCCTGCTGGATCCCAAGAGTTTTTAATGTCTTCTCCCTATAGGCTTTTATATTTTACCACTGAGTGGCTTCTCACAAAATAAGTGAGGAGTTGAGAGTATAAAATAAGCAATACCATGCACATTGTTATTTCTTAAGCTCTTATTTAGTTCAGCAACATTAGTCAAAAACTGAAAATATTTTTTTCTTATTTGGGGACTAGAGAATGCATATTACAGCTGGACACTTCTGTGACATTAGTCAGAGTCACGTCAGAAATTTAGTGCAGGTGGCTTTTCCAGAGCTTCAATCTGTGCAGTTCTTTGCAATTTTAGGAGAAAAACAAAATAAAACAAACAAAAAAAAATCAAACAGACAAAAAATCCCCCAAATTTAACATAAAGTCCAAGAATTATTTCCAAGTATAATATATTCTCTTTGCTCAAAGTTCTTGAGGAGTTTGACTTCATGCATGCAACGCCTAAAACTGTGTCTACTTTTTTTGTCTGCAGTGCTACTAGATAGAAAGTTATATGCATTATTCTGTCTATTAAAAAAAAATTCATATTGGATTTATTTTACCATAGGTCTATAAATTTAAGACTGAAGGCTTACTTTAGCTAAAATTTTAATTTACACTTTTATAAAACTCAAAGAAGACTGAACTGGTTCTTATAAACACACATTGTGATTTGTAAAAATAGCTTCATTTTGAAAATTTAGGAAAGAAATTAAGAAAAAGTATTTCTTAGGAGCTGTGACTGATTTGTTTTCGGGAAGCATGTCCTCATCTGTCTGTTCCTGAAGCTGAACTGAAGGAACGGTCAAGTTACAGTTACGTTAAAATGCTGTTTAAAGATATAAACCTTTCAACAGGATTATGCAGTTTGTTCCCTTTGCCAGCATTTAGACTTTGATTTACAAACATAATACCCTTCACTCAAAGGAAGCAGGCATAAAAGATCTTCTGTATATACTTAATCTGCTTACTGTTATCAGACATGTGAGTGTATCAGAAGTAAACACATCTATTTTAAATATTCCCCGAAGAAAGATCCTCTGGTGCCATTTCATGAGAAAGACTCTTCCCCTTTTTTCTCTGCTGATCTTTTCTTTGTGTCATATCACTGCTGAGAGTGAGAGCTATGAATTTCACAACAACAATCTAAGCACAATACTTTAACTAGAGAAGAATCTATAGCATCAGCCAAAGTTCTGTTTCAAAAGGAAAACAGATTTAAACAAACAAGAGTATCATTTCGGATTGTAAATTATTCTGTTAGCTGTTTGCTGATATCTTTTCTTTAAAAGAAGGAATTCTAAAGGGTTCTTATCATGGACAATGTGTTTGAAAGCATAAAATCCCCAGTTACGGTCTAAAAATGGTCTGATCTACTACAGCAGCCTCTATGAAGGCTATGGGCTACACTGCTGTTTGTTTCTTAATGAAAAATATCTTTTGTCAGGGTGAGATCATGGGAGATTTGCAATGCATTATTCATTCAACTTTTTAAAAGTGCTAGAAGGAGGCCACACACAGTAATTAAATTTTCACTGGATATCCTTAAGCCATTTAAGCAGTCTATCTTAACATCTGCGTGAGCACACACTAGCTTATCTCTCGATTGTTTCATATTTTTAGATGCTTTCTCTTCCTTGCTCAAAAATGCATAACGGACATATCCAAGACTCAGAAAGGTGAAAACTGTTGTGCTACCTAATGCCATGTAGTTGTGGCAGTTGGATTTTATGCATGGAGGGGGGAAAAAGAAAAACTAGCCAGTATTTAAAATTCTCCAGACTTTCAGTTTCACACAAGCTCCAGCCAGCATTTTCTCTTAGCATTAACTTATGACTAAAGATCCTATCATAGAGAAATTTGGGTCAAGAAGATTTGAGGACGTGTTGGAAGATTGGTTCTTCCTAGTGCCAGCTCACAAACTCAAAGCATGGCTCACCATTTGAAATATTTCAAACCTTAAGAAGAACTTGTATTGACAAACCCCAAATTTGGAGGGTTTCTTTCCAGATCCATTGTTTGTTGAATAAGAAATTTTTTTTCAAATAATTTAAATCTCTTAAAAGGGATACTCTTGAAACCAGCAGTTCAGCTTGATCTATACTTTCATCTAAGAGGCTTGCTCCTTCCCAGTTGTCACGTTCTCCTGCTTTAGTAACCCTTGTGTTGATCCAGTTTGGATGAACAATGTTTCAAACCTGGATTTATCTTCTTTGTCTCCACTGACATATTCACCTCTACATTTCCCTCTCAAGAAATGTTCATTCTTTTCTCTCAATAGAGAAATCTGCCAATTACAAAAATACCTTTTATTTTATAACAAACTGCTGCTTCAATTGTGCTGTCAGAAAGCTACTTGGGGGAAAGGGAAGGATGGCCTCAATGGGAATAAGAAGGAACGGAATCAGGAACTCAGACTGTGTATTATTATATAAAACACACAGGCACACTGTGAATTATGTAGTTTTATACAATTCAGTTGGGATTCTAATGACAACATAAACCGCTTGAGCTTTGGTTGTATGGCTTATGATGTCGGTAGAACACCTCAGCGGAACTCTAGTCTCATAATTCAGAATTACCCACTACACAGAAGGTGTCTAGACAGGGGAATCAGAAAACAAGACGGTATTTCTTTTTGTTATTTATTAGGAGTATGAATTCCACTGTAGTACAACAGTGAGCCTTCCCGTTCAGTATGTAATCCTCAGAAGAAGAAAAACTTATGAATTTTTTTACTCAGCTATAGACTGATTTTGATCTGAAGATGCAGATATATATCAATGATAACCATAGATTTTGAAATAGCAAAACAAATGTGGCATTGAAGCTTTTTTAAAAAAAAAAAAACAACAAAACTCCTGAGCAGAGAAGTGTAAACACTTAGCAAGACATGGTGACTTGAAGGGAGTAAGTTTGAATCGTAAGCTTATTACTCAACTTCCCAGTGTGGCACATGTCAAAGAGGAGACTCATCTCAAAGGATGGTTGATGCTTTTTGTCATCTAGGAAAGTTGTTCTGCCTGAGAGAATGGGTAGAGGAATTTGCTATAACAAACGCAGAATAGTTCTGACACAAGGCTCACCATAGTTAGTGGACTCCTAGTGACTTCAATATGTTTTTTAATTTATTCTCAAATACAGAAAAACAGAGACTGCCACATGCCTCAGTGATTTCTTTCACAGACAGTGTGGTGAATATGAAAGGAAATATAAGGATTCACCTTTTTTAATATTTTTTGTTCCATTGTGATCATATTACTTAAACTCTCCTTCCCCATTTCTGGAGCTTAACTCTTCTTTTTTTCTTTTTTTTTTTTTACTGTTTATGCAACTCACTAAACACATCTGTTTTATGAAAATCCAGACTCTCAGTCCTTGATAGAACTCCATGCACTAAGTATTTACTTGTCAGTTTGGTGAAGTATAAGAGGGTTTTGTCTATTGTAAAAAGTTGCCGAATCTTCAGGAAGCTCGAAGCACGTAGGATATATGTAGTTTTTCATTGTCCTTCATACAAAGCAGGATCTATTGCTTATTGCTCTTTGCCTAACTGGGCACTATTAAATATCACATCGGGTCATTTGTTAGACTCTGCTTTCAGACCTCGTTAATGGGGATTTGGTCTCTCTTCATTATTCATCTCTAATCAGCTTTTTCCCATCCCACAGATATCTGTTGCTAAATCTCCAGACAGGAACTACCAGCTGGCAAATGGTGGACAGTCTCTGAATTTAAGCAGATTTAGCAGGGCCTTCAGCAAATGTTTATAGGGCTTAAGCTAATTGGAAATAAGATTTACAATGCTGCTTTTAACCAATGCCATTCTATACTTAGAAAAGAGAATTACTGGTATTTCTTAAAACAGTAATCTAATTTGCTCATGAGTATAACTTCCTTGAGTACAGACAGAGCCAGTGCTGATTTAAGGCAACACTCCAGATTTAGTTTTTACTTTAAACTGTGTAATGAATTGAAAGGTTGTTATCCTTAGGTATACCAGATACAACATAAACATCAAAGTCACACTTGACAATTGAGCTGCAATTAGAATCAAATGCTAGTTCTTGTAAAAGAAAGTCTATATTCTTTGTGCGAGAAGTACGGATTCTTAAAGTTGTTAATTTCTAAAGAAACTCAGTGCTTTAAATGTCTCAAAAGTAAGGCTTACTTAAGTTAGCAGTAACCACTTGGCAATAATGAAAATCATTTTCTGTGTTAATTTGGCAAGGACAGAAAAATAAAGAAAAATATTCCTAGGAAATGAATTCCCAGGTCTCCAATCATTTATTTTATACCCCATCTTAGAGACATTTCCGCAAACCTCCATGTCATTTAGTAGGCTGGAGAGAACAATTCTTTACAAAGTGTGAAGCCCTTCTTTCCTGGGAACTGAAATGGAATTTCATCCTGCTTATTATTTCAGTTCCTTAATAATTTAAAACAGACCTCCATTTCTTCGTGTTCAGGCCTAAACAGGTGCATAATGTCACTGTTGTATTCCAGCTGTTTTGTTAGCTTTCATTGTTTTTTTAAATGGAGATCTTTGAATATTTCTTATGTATTCTTTATTCTTCACATATATCCCTCACTAGGCTGTATGTGGTTTACGGTGCTAAACCATTTCTTTCTAATATTTTTGAGCTGTTGTTCAGTGGAAAGTAAATAAATAAGGCTGGCTCTATTCACTGCATAAAACATTTTTATGAAAGTCATTTAGGAGCACCGCTGAAGATGGCTTCTTTAAGTTAAATGTGACAGGGTGGTTTTTTTTAGGCTCTGCTAAAATCACTAAATGGCATGAAAATAAGTTAAAACTTATGTGTGGAATTTATTTTTATTTTGATGATGATAATTTGACCAATGTAATTTCTGGTTGAACAGTCACAGCTGCTAATACTTACACCCAGGAATGAATTTATTGCAGAAAATAATTTTTAAAAAAGGCATGTCACCTGCAAGCTGCTGCCACCAAATAGCCTTGCAGTCATGTCAGGGCTGATACGAATCAGCCTGTGTCAGTCGTGATACTACTATGGCTTGAGATCAGTGATCATTTTAACTTCTGATCAGGAATGGAGTTGTGGCTCAAGCAGGAGAGAGAAGGAAACATTCCTTATCCACTGGCTTCAAATGTAAGTCAAAAAAACATTTAGAAGATTAGACTATTGTTCCATCTCTTACTTTCACATATCCTATCCCTTCCTGCCATGATTTTAACATTTTCTGGTCCATCTCATTAGGACTCGATTTAACAAGGTGCTACATCCCTTACACCGTTCTCACAAGCCTGCGACCCAGGAAGCAGCCAAAAGCAATGCCCTGAGCAGCCTGCACATCAAACAGGTCTCAGCGTAGCTAATGAGACTCCGTACTGGGCTCATTCCCTCCAGCGGTGAGGTTCTGCGTAAAGAATAAGCAACAAACTGCTGTGTTTCCTGGAAGTTTTTCCCTTACCTTTTGTATGTATTTGTGTCTTGTTTGGCCTGGAAAGAAGTGGTTCAGACTTTAAAAGCAATATAAGCTTCAGACCAGTTCAAATAACATTTCCTCTCAGAACAACAGGTAATACCATTTAAAAGAAAACCATCAAGCAGGTTTTAATCTGCCTCAGGAAAACATCACCCAACAAAGGAAAATGAAGGATATGGCTGAAGTGACAGCATTGTTTCCAGCTTGAACTTAAGAGCCTTTGTCATGCCTCACTTTAAAAACATAAAGTGCTGAATTAATTTTTAAAGGACAACAGTTACAGTTACTTGCGGCTGATTATGAGGAAATCAATGACCACAGTGAAGGCTATAGTAATGAGTAAGAATTGTTTCCTAATACCTCGTTTTTATTAGACAGTAGACAGACCTTTTCAAAAGAGGAGCAGATGTATTTAGGTGCCCTGATTTCAAAACTATGGAGCACCTGGAGATTTTCCCCAATATACGTTCTTATTGCACTTTTGCTGGTTTGAAGAACACACAGAAATGGTGCATACTGGTAACTAAGTACTAACCCTCAGTATCATGGAATCATAGAATGGTTTGGGTTGGAAAGGACCTTGAAGAACATCAAGTTCGAACCCCCCTGCCATGGGCAGGGACACCTCCCACTAGACCAGGTTGCCCAAAGCCCCATCCAGCCTGGCCTTGAACACTTCCAGGGGTGGGGTCTCCTCAATTTCCCTGGGCAATTTGTTCCAGTGCCTCACCACCCTCATAGTGAAAAATTTTTTGCTGGTATCTATTTTTCCTAACATCTACTATGCCCTGTTCTATTGCTTCATTTCCTTTTCCTGTTTTTACTGCTGAGTGTAAATGGTGTGAGAATGGGTTGCCCCCATACTAGTCAATTGGAGCTGGTGGGGGAGAGCAGAAATTAAAAAACGTGTTGGCTTGGCTGAAGAGGAAATATGGGACTACAGGGTTACTCCCACTCCTTGCTCTTCATCTCTTTTGTTTGCATTCTAGGCATAAATACAGGGTGGTGACAAAAAGAAAAACAATTATGATTCAGCCATCATTTTGGATTTCTGTAAGAGCAGTTAAGGTCCTCACAGGACTTTACAAATACTATGGTTGTATATACAGTCTTAAACTATCTTGCATATGATTGTAGACTTTAATCTCTAAAACTAGCAAACAGTGATAATTAGGAGATTAAAAAAAAAACAACCAAACAACCTACAACTGGTTCTTTTGTTCCGTGGTTAAAAACACTGCTACCTGGCTTAAACAAAACACAGAGGTGACAATTTGTAGGCTACTCTGACATACTCCTTAATGTTTAGCCAGAGAATTCTTACCAGATAAAAGCACTTACTATGGTATGTCCCCAAAAGTAACTGAACACACTCTTCAGCCTCTTAGATTTTCCTTCCTACAAAAGGAATGATATGCATAATTGACTCATCTTGGCCCAAACCTTAATTTTTTGCTTTGGATATATATAATATCTGAAAGAATGTAAAATGAATTATTGATATGCCGTTAAGTGGAGTAAAATCTAAAGTGTGGCATCAGAAAGATTTCAAGAGAAAATGCATGTGAGAAGGGGAAGATCAAGAAAATAGAGCAGACTCTTTAATTTTCAAACTTCCTTCACTGAGCCCACAGTGAACATTTTTCACTATGACCCTGAAGCACTTAAACCAAACAAAAGCCATACTGACATGGAATAGTCTTTATTTTGAAAGCCTAAGGACATCAGCTGTAAGGGCAGGAGATGATATCATGTGCCTGACTAGGTGATAATTATGATATTGCAACTGCAATTTGACATGTTTAATATTACAGCATAGTATTACTTATGTTTTCAAAAATCAAAGAAGGTCCCTTGAGACAACATAAAAAACTTTCTTTTTTAAAGAAAGAAAATAATTCTTTTTTTCTTATACACAAGATAATAGTTATCACATTGATTCTCTGGATAGGAGAGGAAATAAACATGCTTCTGTCTTCTCAGATGATACTTGATTGTCATTTTATGGCATATACTAGTATGTGATTCTGCCAGTTGAAAGACAGCTTGCTAGCACACCCTCCTGACTAAATACAAAAGAGGTCTCCCTCAAACAAGAAGGGGTTTATTACATGAGCAATACAGAGAAAAGAAACAAGATAAAATAGCAAAATTGAAAATTCAATATAAAATAATGCTTCTGCTGTTACAATCAAGGCATACAACAGATGTGTCATTGTGACCAGATAAAAAATAATATTGTTTTGCTACAGACATAAACCACCTTTTCCATTAGAAATAATGTCTTGTTATGACTGGCTTTGGTAGCATAGTGCATTTGGCACAAGTGAGAACACCCGTGGTGTGCTACCAAGTTTAGAATTCTTTCTCATGATGAATAACGTTCAGAAAAAAATTTGAGCATAATGATATAACAAGCAGGCACTTAAGCAGATGTTTTATCTGAACAAAGTAGTTCAGAAAGCTAAAAGAATGCAGGTTTGCTTCTGCTCCTCAGTTCTTCTTTAGTATTTCATTTCTTTTGGGAAATAGCTTTGAGGAATTGTTGTAAGTTTATCCATAAAATAAAAAGCGGTTAAAAAGTCTTGTTACTCTCAGATAGAAAGTGAGTCTCTAGACTTTTGACACGCTCAGCTCCTGTTGCAGCTGATGTGCCACCAGACACAGATCTGTCCAAATTTGGAGAGATATACAGTAAGGAGAGCTCCTCTTGGCAAGGCGAGTTCCTCGTTGCTGGAGGAAGCACTGTGGGTCATGCTCATAACAGCCATTTCGGCTTAACTCAGCCAAGTGTCATTGTAGTAGGAAAAGCACGGGAAAGCATGAGCTGTTAGCTGGCAGCGTGCTACCCCATTACACCACTTTCCATTCAAACGAAGTCAGAGCTGTACTGAGCTGCCCCAGTTACAGCAGTGCCAGATAATCTGGAATCAAGTAAAAACAAGCAGACCTTTGCACTTTCCGTGCTGTACTTTACAGAGTTTGTCAAGGACCTCACGTGGGCTGTAGATGTGTGCCTATCATGGTCAAGTTCTGATTCAGATAGTTATGGTCTGCCTGCCAATTATCCTGTAAAATTGAAATTGAACTGCTATTCCTTACCTTCAGTAAGTATTTCCTAGCTGATCATACTACACACTGAAAGACTGCACTTTCCTGTATTTTACTAATTATTGAGCTGACTTCTTCATGGATGGTAAATAAATTTTCAGATCTTTTGTGACAAAAGTGTGAAAACTTTTGAATATAGGAGCAGCTGAGTCAGTAGCACAGCTAGGTGCTTGCTCAGCCACAATCACCCTGATAACTATGACTCAGAACCCCAAGTTTTCAGTTCTGCTCTATGGCTTCATTGGTAAGTGGATTTAATCAAGCTGTCAACCTGCGATGTCATTGGGGTGGGTGGTTGTTGTAACCACGGTATGTTGTAACTGCTGATATTCAGTAACTGACAGTATAGATGAGTAGCCAAGTGCTTTCCTTCTAGCTGGCGTATTTATTGTGAGTGGGGGATGGATGAAGCGACCGCCTGCTATTCAGATGCTCCAGTGTGATCCTGTCATTAGGACGACCCATCGAGTCACAAACAATCCTCTTTCTGCTTACAATAAAAGAAAGAATTTGCAGATATTAAGTGCTGGACCACAGCTATAAATAAAGGACTCTTCTTAATTACTCTGTCAATGCCCCACCAAACAAGGTAGTGAGAGCTTAATTAAACTCATGATTATTTATGAAAAATATACGACTATTAATTTCACGACAGTAGTAATAATCTCGGAGAATTAGATCTAGTTGTTTAAACTTGACTCTTCAAAATCTATGCAATCTCCTATGACACCTGATTTCACCTGCCCATTTTACAACTGCCAGCTTAAAAATACACGCTTCACGAATGAAAAATCAGGCAATATTTCAGAAGTTTGCTAACAGGCTGAGGAACTTGCAATCTTAAAAGCCCAAGCCCTTATTAAACTGGAACTAATACATCAATTTTTTTCCTTCCCTTCACCTCTCCCCTTAAATATGTTCTTACAGCTTCTTGATGTAATTATTGAAAGTCATACCCTCTGAGGGAAGGAAAAAAGTAGTAACCTTCTGGAACATGAGATTGGAAACTAAGGCAGTTCAGATGGTCTTGTAGTTAAAGCATTGGCTAAGAGTCAGATAATGAGGGTTTAGAATCTGACACAAACTTCCTGTGTGATTTTTCTGAAATCTGTCTCAAGCCAAACTATGATACTTTGTTTAATAATAGTGACTTAGAGCATGCTCCCCCATGATTCAGCTGGAATTGCTTGTGGGGCAAAGCATCATGCCTCTTGGTGAAAGTGGCAGAAATCTGGTCTTCAGTCTCCTCCTTCCTTGTCCTTGAGTCAACAGAGTGGTAATACAAATACTAACCTGCCTCAACAAAATGTTCTATTTATTGCCTCACTTATGCAATTCAGATATTTCAGTGATGGCGTTAATGGTCTTGGTCCAGAAAAGTATATAAGCGTGTTTCTGGCCTTAAACACAAACACCACCATTAAACTTTATGACTTACTTAAGTATAAGACCATTAAATCACGGACAACTCTAGGTGAAATCTGATTGCTATACTTAGCACCTCTGAACTGTGAAGCTCTGGAAATACCTACAGCAGCGGTGGAAGAGCAATAGTCTTGGCCTCACTTCTAGTGGAAATACTTCCAATATAAGGAGATCATTTAGACTTGCTGATTGATGAAGATTGCCCCTCAAATATTATACTTGATAAAGGAAGTCCTATCTGAGTAAGTCTCTAAATATCACCATAAAATATATGTATGCTGGCTTAAAGGCTTTCTATCATCTGCTTTCTAATGATGTCATCTTGTTTTACAACTGTGCCTATATAATTGCAATATAAAGTAATACATTGCATATAATTGTGACTATATATCTCAGTACCGAGTACCCCATATACTTCATTGATCATTGTTTTCTCACTGTTCAGATATATTGCATATTATTCAAGAATTGCAATGAATATCTTTTATAAAACATTTTTTAAAATATTCCTTAGTCCAAACCAAGCATCAAAGTTCCTTCCCATTCCTACTGGGATGTCCAAAATCTACGCATGAACCTTGATATTTAAACTGATTATTGTACTTAACCCATTCCTTTGGCCAGCTCCTTAGTTAACAGCTCTTATTTTTAAATGGCACCCCAATCAGATGAAACTAAAATGTGACCTGTAAACCAAAACAATTTTAGAAGAAACATCTTGAATTTTTCTATTTGTAAAATTTCATCTTACATGAAAGAGAGTAAGTATTCTGGATAAGAAATGTGTCAGCTTTTCTAGGGTTATATTATCAGCAGCACACATGCATTTGTAGGGTTCTGATCCACACTAAAGTATTCTGCCAATCAAAACACACTTTGGTACATAACTTATGCAGTGTAATCTGACATAGCCACAGGCAGCTTCACACCAGTTCGAAAACAATTTGCATGGTAAATTAGCTAATAATATTGCAGCAATATTTGATTAATTAGTCTTCCAATTTATTAGTGATACTTACATGGAAATTGAGAAGTAGAGACTGCAGTTTATCAGACATAAAAACTACATATTCAAATTAGCCTCCAGTTAATTATGTAGAGATATAATGTATCTACTAGTACTCAATATCATCACATATCCACATTGTTGGTAGTTCAGAACTCATGGCTGCATTCTTCCATCATCAGATTTGTATTGACTAGCTCACATCTGAAATTATTCCGCTGTGCAAGAAAACCGTTCTCTACTGAATAGTCAATTGCATTTGAAGGTCCTTATTTGAGGCATGGATTCAAACTGTGTTGTCCTACGGTTTCCTTTGTAATTCAGAGATGACCTATTGCTTATGATTCCGACCTTTGATTTCCCATCTCCCCCTCTTTTCTGGAACGTACATGTTGTAGGGCAGTGACCCTCTGTAGGAAAGAAATGAAGAATACTTAATCTAATGGAGCTAGAAAACAAAGTAATTGCAAACTGATGCCCTGACACTGCATTGTGATGCTGCCTCACAACTTTGTCACAATACTCAGGAGAGAGCGCAAGCGTGCACTCAAGTTGCACCGTAAGGCAAACAACACAATGCAATATCAGATTGTCACTCTGCAGTTGTTTCTCAGCCCTCTGTGATTTTCCTCAGTGAAAGTACCTTGCCTTCCTCTCCCACTGATGCTCAACAGCTGCCAAGAGAGCTGTTTCTCTGTCCTTCCCATAGCACTAGCTTGCAATCCTAACCATGACACTCCCATGAAAAGCAATCATAGAATACTTGCAGAACTCCAAAGCTTTCTGTTCTCTGAGTATACCTGGAAAATGTGTATCTGAAATGATAGAGATACCAAAATCCTATGAATGATACAGTAACACTACATAATAACTCACATCTGTTCCTCATTGTGAATGAGTTTGGATGGCTCTCCCCTGTTTCCCTTCCCTGGATTTTGAGACAACGGAAAAAAAACCCCATCTTTTTCTTTCCTAATACCATGGTTAAAAACTGGTTTATGGTCTTTCAGACTGGCATGTTTGCATTCTAAAAAAATGTAATCAAATTTTTATTTGAGTTCTATACTTTATCAAGTGACTTATCTTTGTTAGCAAACATGAATTTTGAAAAGGAGTCTGATCCTAGGCACTTAGACATACATTCCAAGGATATTTCCCCAGCAAAAGTGAGGAATTATAAATTACCAAATGACATGTACTTTTCTTCCTAAACTCAGGAACAATGACATGGTTAAACTATTGTAATCTGTGCCTTTTACTAGATGTACTCTGCCTATATAACTACTGTAGGTATAGCATGTAAATAGAAACAGAGCTGCTTAAAAGTAATAGCTGACCAGCACAATGCAGCAATTACATATTTATAGAAATAGAAGTGTATTTTTTGTTGAAACATGCCAAAAATAGCAACCACTTACATACTTCCAAAGCGCCACATATCAGGTGTTGGGTTCATCTTCATTCTGCCTCAAGGGGCCGTTGTCTAATTAACTGAAACAACCAAATGCATTTGCCAGCCTGCATGGCTTTACAGAAAGTACATATAGTGTGAAGAGTGTTCCCAGTAGGGGCACTCATCCAGCCATCCTGATTGCATCCTAAAATATTTTGGGAATTTACTGCACAAGAGTTAAATTTACTGCTGTGCTGATTTGACATTGCCAGGTTTGGGCTAGAAATGACTGCTTCATATTAAAATGGGAGAAGTAATATTTTGTCATGAGAATTAAATAGGTGTAGTGATTGGTTTAAAATTCTCTAACTTCCTCTTGGTAGTTTCTTTTTTTAATTTTATTTCTTGGATTTCAACATGCCTCCATCCTGTTCAGCACCTGAATTTTCTTCTCCCTCCTCTCCTCTCCTCTCCTCTCCTCTCCTCTCCTCTCCTCTCCTCTCCTCTCCTCTCCTCTCCTCTCCTCTCCTCTCCTCTCCTCTCCTCTCCTCTCCTCTCCTCTCCTCTCCTCTCCTCTCCTCTCCTCTCCTCTCCTCTCCTCTCCGCCCCTCCCCAAGGGATCTCAAAGGATGAAAATGTGGCTACAGCTTCATGGATTTCACTGTTTTTACTTCGCCAAAGCCAAAGTGAATAGTACTTATATATGGTGTTATAAAAGAAACCACCACCTGAAAAATCTGACAAACTGTGCTTATATGTTTTCAAAAACATTATTCAAGCTTACAATGTTATCAGTGCTGCCTAATATAGAGCAATCCCCACAGCTACCACCCTGGACAAATCTACAAGGGACCTGGGACAAATCTTAATTTCATTTTAACCATGAATAATGAAAGGTTAAGGCCCGGAGACAGTAATGAACCACACGGATGGCACAAATTTCTTTAAAATACCTTTGATATTTTCTGGGAAAAACATCACTTCTTTAATATTGCTGATGGATTTCTTGATGAATGTGGATCTAAATGTAGTATATCTGTTTCAACATACTATTTCATAACATTTCCTCCTCGTCTTAGCTCATGAACAAATTAGTTTCCAATTTCCTAATATTCTCAGTTGTTTCTTCTGTCCGTATAAATCCAAACCCTTCCAGAAATGGACCCAAAGCAGAGAACTCAGAGACAGGATGATGGTCTTGCTCCACATTTTACAGAACTCCGTCAAATCCAGTTTGCAGATAAAGGTGTATCTCAGAAAGAGGCAATAGCTCTTCTGCCTACCTGACGATTGAAGTACACATAGACATGGAGAATAAAATAACATAATTCCACAGAAACCCAGATGGATTAAATGACTTGCTGTTGTTTAGCTCGTGTGGCAGTGGAAGAGCTGGGAACTGAACCCAGGCTCTTCTCAGCTTCTGTTCAGTGAAATCAGTGTTTCATCAGGAAACCATCTCCTGACCTATAGCATATAATCAAACCAACACTAATTAGGACTTTTTATTACTCCTTTTATTCTACTTGTAATCCAGAGCCTTCCCTGTCTCTCCTGCTATCAGGGATCGCACATGCAAGCCTTTGCTTCTTCCTAAAATATACTATTCACTATAAACCTGTTCAACATTTCCTTTATTTGGTCAGTTTCAGTGCCTGTTTTGCTTACCTCACTGCCAAACATTAAGATGCGTGCACATCAGGCACGTATGACAAAATCACTGTGTCTTTCTGTATCACAATTCTCACAGTTTGCTCTTCTAGCATTGAATTTGAATGTGTCCCACTAATGATGGTTTGGGAACCATGTGTTTTGGCCTACATGTCTCCAGGAGAAAGGGACAGCAGGCAAATGGCCATCTGCAAATGTGTCCTCCTCTCTGAAGAATCTTTCCCTCTTTCCCAGGAAAAGGGTGGGAATTGAGGTGAATTACAGATGAATCTCATTTCTATAACTAACACTGTAGCTGGTGATCTTTCTTTGGTCTTTCAAATTTTTTGTGTTCTTGGAGTTTCTTGTCCTCTCCAATCTGAAGTGCATACTGGTGAGGAGGTCTCGGCCAGGAAGTTTATTTAGGGTTCTCATGCATATTGCTCAGAGCAAAAACATTCTTTGACTGGTTTAATTATAATTGGGAGACATGCCTAACCACAGAAAGCAGCTGCTTTGATGACACTGTTGAATAAGCATCTCTTTCTAAATCTCATGTAAATATAACCACAGACAAAGACTAGAAGGATCATGGTCCATTAACTTTAGGCTGTGTGAATAAATGTGAGGCAATAACTGATCAAAAACATTAGCATCTGAATTTGAGAAAACAAAACATAGGTCTGTTGTGAAGACACCACACTGATGTGTTTATACTCTATTACCTGTTTCACTTGATCCACTCAGTTAAGAAAAAAGAAAAACTTTAATCTGTCTGCAATAAGTCAGCAGTGAAATTTCTGCAATAAGCCACCAGTGGTGTTTCTCATTGTCTACTCGCTTTTAATGTGTTTCTCCTGGTGCTGTCTTGGAAGGTTACTGACTGATTTGGATGATTGCATGAATTTTGCTATTATTTTTCATTGCAAAACTTGAAATGTTATATTTGTCTTCAAGCATGCTATTTCTGCAGTTAACAGAAAAAAAAAATTAGCATTTAAATGAAGATGTTAAATTCTGTCACAGAGAAAATAATGAGAACTATTAGTAGAAAATATGCACAGATTTTTACTCTGCCAAGGCATGATATAGATCTAAATTAGGCTATGTAAACTAGAAGCTGAAACTATTAAACTACAACCCAAACTCAGGGAAACAAAGTTTCTTCTGACTGCTGTTCAAGGTGCGACCATCCTCCAGAGAGCAAGTACTTTCCTACGCGTAGTTTGCACGTGTGTGTTGAAATAAACAGAAAATTTTCTGCAGCATCGTAGCCACCCCCCATCGTCTAAGGAAAAAGAACTCTCTTGATAATGCTACCATTCAAATTGCACCTTTAAATGTAGGAATTGACCTTTCCATTTTACTAGTGGAAGATTTAACTTGTCCCTTAAATTAATGACCTCTATAATTGGCCTTTGCTACCAGACATTCTTAAGATGGATGTGAAAATTATTTTCTTCTAAGAATCTCACAGAGGAACTTGGAAAAATGGAAAAGAAATCCATAGAAATAGTAAGGTTGAGTCACAAGTAAAAATAAAAGTAACTTCCCATAAGAGGATATCTCTTATTCATTAAAACCTGTTCTGAACCCACTGTTTCTGAGAGTATTAAATCAGTGGAAAAATTACCATTAGCAAGGTAAAAATATCCTTATGCTTCCTCAGCTTTGAAAAATATATATTATTAAAGCTCTCGTTAAATGGTTACATATCAAATCAAAGTTGTCTCTAAGTAATACAAAAGGGAAAATATGTATTGCAGAACAATCTTTCATCTTAATTGCATGTTCAGATACACTAACCAACTTTGAATGCCCAGTTAGAAACCTAATTATGTCTGACATGCAATCACAGGTTTAAATAAGGGACCAAAATGCAAGACCATCTTGATTTAATATTAAAATGCAGTTTTCACTAAATTAAGGTATTTGTTTATGGTATTCAGCTCCACTGATATTAGAAATACAACTCATGAATAAAACTTGTAAATGGGAAGATCCTGAAGAAAGCTTCTGTGGAGGAAACTCAAGGTGTGAACAAAATGCCTATGTTTCTTTTTAAGGATTAATAGTTCAGTGTCTCCCCAGGTTTTAGTAATATTCAAGCCATTGGTTATAAATTATTGACTTTGTAAGGCAGCTATCTTATTTGAAACTGAATTTCATAAGCCATCTGAACAATTTCCATTAATTTGCATAGAAGAGAATCAGATCTTAAAATTCTTTTTAATTTTGCATTACTTTAGTGGCACCACTGCTGAGTACTACTATACCATAACCCACAAACAAAAGATTCAGTCCCTAGAAATTAAGTGCTTGGTCTCAAATTTAAAAGATTTCCTCTAAAAGATTCCTCTAAAAAGATTTCCTCTAAAGAGAGGAAATTATTTCCTCTAAAAAGATTTCATCTGAAGAGGCTAATTTCCTATGTTTGCATAGCCTTGGCAGTATCTTAAAACAAATTTCTGGCCAAAGATTAAACTGGCAAACCCATGTGAAAACACATTTCTGACAAGGAAATACACAAGATCGCCAGACTTCTATGTGGATTTACCAGAACCTAATGCTACTTAAATACATGAGTAACTCTGCTTGGACAAGCTGGTCTGTACCAATCTCTGCATTTTTTTCAAGCCAAAAATTGGGTTTGGGGTTTTGGGCTGTGTTTTTTTTGGTTTGTTTTTTTGTTTTGTTTTATTTTGTTTTGTTTTGCCAGATTCCACCCTGTCATTACAGGCTACTAGTGAATTGGTTAGAGAAGCAATGCAATTACTGGTTCCATCTGCCTTATACTTAAACGCTCAGGGTATTGTTTGTACACATTAAATTTTTCCTGGATTATATATATGCTATCAATAATCATATATTCAAACTAAAGACTTCTTTAAGAATGTCTTTATTTACTGTTAATGGTGGAGCCAGGATGTTTTCTATTGGTTATCTTGTGGATTATATGAAAGACAACATTTAACTGGTGAGCTGCTACATGCATCACATAAACATATGCTCTATGAGGAGTGTTAAGCTGAACAGAAGTCCAAGGAAAATAGTTAAATAAATGTTTCAACTGAAAATTATTACTTTGGGAAACAAAAATATGTGATGCTAATTGTGTATCTGAAAGTATATCATACAGGTCTTAGACACAACTTTGTTAGTAGTGTTGAACTTTGTTTTTTTCCTAAGGTGAGGGAGTAGAGCTTAATTTTTGTGAAACCGTGCATTATTGAAACAATTTGTGGAACCATATCTACTGCTTTCGGGTCTTATTCATCCAGAAACACACAGTGTTAAAGGAAGCCAAAGCATTACAGACGCTTCTGTAGCAGCTGACTGAACTACCAGCCTTTTGAGACAAGATTGCAAGTTCATCTTTTCCTGTGTTTTTTTTTTTTTTTATACTGTGGGAGAGAAAATGAAAGCTTCTCTATACTAGATAAATTTGACCGTCTCACAGTTCCTTGAGAAGAACTTCTAATTTGTCAATATCCATTTCACTCTTGTTATTTTCAAAGGTTGGTGCCCGTTTTACTTCCTCCCGACACTTCCAAACAGCCAGTGGACTTGAGGAAAGAAGGGGCCACACAGGACACTTTTTTTTTCCTAGAACTTCCTTTTTTTTGAGAAGTTTTATAGCTTGAACTCACTGTAGCACATCTTGATGCATTGAAAATCACAGGCTGCAGTCTCAGCTTTTACCCCTCTGTCTGACAATAACGCACCTTTGACCAACAGTAAAGGATGTGCAACAGACTATAGCATGTTTACTCCCATCCCCAATTTGACTGCCTGGCACAAGGAAACTACACTGCACTTCCCATATCTAAGTGAGTATGCCCTCCTAATATGTACAGAGTGAACTAGCATTATTGTTGGTGAACTAACTGACAAATATAAATCAAATCATTTATTATTTACTGAGTAGTTGTTTCTTGATCTGGTATCGATCATCTTCAGAGAATCTATAGGAAAAGGAGGTTACAGAGTTTCGGGAACTGTGCCACTGATTTCTCCGAAGTAGAGAAAAACAGTATTGCATGTAGGAACTGATTCAGTCTTGTTGAATTTCTTCATGTTATCCAGATACATTCAAAAGTGTACAAAGAGAATAATCCCATGTTGATTGTAAGAGGTCTTGTGCTACTGTTGGTATTTCTGCAACCAAATATGTGAAGTTTTTAAAAGACAAAGGAGGTAGCTGTGTATCATTCATCTCTATTTTTCTGTCTATTTGGGTAACATTTTGTTTTAATGGAAAAGTAAAACATTGTAAAAGGGTGTTCTGGTTTTGACTGGGTAATTCTGAAAAATTCAATCCTTTATTTTTGGAACTCCTTTAAGATTGGATTGCTGGGAAATCTTTGACTTCAAGCTGTAACACATTTTCATGATGGTTGTGCTGGTTTTGTCTGGGATAGAGTTAATTTTCTTCATAGTAACTAGTATGGGGCTATGTTTGGACCTGTGCTGAAAACAGTGTGGATAACACAGGGGTGTTTTAGTTACTGCTGAGCAGCGCTTACACAGCGTCAAGGCTTTTTCTGCTCCTCACCCCACCCCACCAGCGAGTAGGGTGGGGGGCACAAGAAGTTGAGAGGGTACGCAGCCAGGATAATGGACCCCAACTGACCAAAGGGATATTCCATGCCGCATGATGTCATGCTCAGTATATAAAGCTGGGGAAGAAGGAGGAAGGGGAGAATGTTTGGAGTGAAAACGTTTGTCTTCCCAAGTCACCGTTACGCGTGACGGAGCCCGGCTTTCCTGGGGATGGCTGAACATCTCCCTGCCCATGGGAAGCAGGGCATGAATTCCTTGTTTTGCTTTGCTTGCATGCATAGCTTTTGCTCTACCTATTAAACTGTTTTTATCTCAACTCATGAGTTTTCTCACCTTTACT
Source organism: Pluvialis apricaria (assembly GCA_017639485.1). Classification (NCBI taxonomy): domain Eukaryota; kingdom Metazoa; phylum Chordata; class Aves; order Charadriiformes; family Charadriidae; genus Pluvialis; species Pluvialis apricaria. The sequence goes on from CM030010.1 coordinate 8,245,146, forward strand.
CTTCTGATTCTCTCCCCCACCCCACCGTGTGGGGAATGAGCAAGCAGCTGCATGGTGCTTAGTTGCCGGCTGGGTTTAAACCATGACAAGGGGAAAATCTTTATTATGTGTTATTGTAGCTTTATGCTCTAAATCCTTGGTAAAAAGTCTAGTATTTTGGTGGCTGTTAATCACTCTGAGGAGAGGAAAAGTAGATCTTCGGAGAACATTTCAATTTTAAGACAGAAAAAAAATTTAGGGCAAAATGTCAATACCTATGTTTCAGACCAGGCTACAGATGTTACTTGCAATTGCATCAGCTTCCCTAGCTCCGCTTTAAGAATAAATCAAGTCTGTGTGTTACTTCTTAGCAATTCTCAATAATGTATTATTAGCACGATAACAACAAAGCTCCAAAACCAGAACTCTGATTAATAAATAAATATAAAATTTTAAATGATGACCATAAATCACAGTATTACTCTGCATCAGTAATTTGTCCTCATACCCCCTCTTCCAGAGCCACTTCAGCCCAAGAGCACCTGAACAAACCACAGACACTGACTTCCTCTGATTCTGTATTTTATATCACCCCAGTTGCACAGTGCCATTGAAAATTACATTGTTTAGTTTAGTCTTCTAAATCAACCCTTTTGGCTCATTTTCACTTTTTCACCACCTGCAAGTCCTGTTAATGCTCCTTTGTATGCTCAACCTGACAACTGTTCTGCATATAATGTACGCGTTGTGAGCAGAGTTATGTTAGAAAAGTTATAATTTACCACAGTCCTATAAGAAAACTGAGGTTTACAAATGTCATTGTAGAACTGGACTGGCCGTATAGAAAAATTCTTCCCTTGAGTGAATTCATCCCTTTATCCCATGAATAAAATGTTATTATTGGTTAAGTAAAGGAGGAATATCTGCTCAGAAAATAATTGTATCTTCCATAAATAGTGCTCAATGAAGAAATGGTTTTAAAGCTTGTATTTAAGTCTTCCTATGAATAAACATGATTCCATGGATGAATTGCTGGGAAGGCAGTGGTGCTCTTAAAATATGAGATTAGTCAACAGAGAATTGAGTCTGTGACGAAAAGTTGAAAGCCACACGGCAACAACCAGAAGCTAGGAAATGCACGCTGGCAAATCTGTGATGTGTACATATGAATTACAGAATTTTGGATGGGCATACTAGTTACGTGACTATCCAGAAAATATCTTTTTGTAAATACCCAAGGCACTTATAGCCTTTGTCTTTCACACAAGTTATTTATCATAGGTAGGATTAAAGACGTGTATACAGTCATAGATATTCACATGAGTAATCAGTCAGTCATTCTGTTTAGGTGTTTTCTTTCTTGTTGTGTACAGTGTCTTGTTAGCTTTGAAACTTCATGTTTCTTTTTTTTAAATAGTTTAAAATATTTTTCCAAGTGAAAATAGTCAAATCAAACTTTGTACATAATTATACTATTTAAAAAAAAACATTAAATGAATTTTTTAAGTCCATGTTATTACATAAAGTTAACCTAGCACTTTTAATGTCACTAAGCACTCTGATTCAGCTGAGTAAACCTATGCCTAACTGTAAGAACACTGGAATTCATAATGCTGGTAGAGATCAGTACACACACACTTAACTTTGAGGACATGCTTAGCTTAAACAAGGCAGGCTAACACATTTGAAATCGCACCAAGTATCAGAAGTCTTGATTTTTAAACCATTCTGATTTGATACAACCTTGATGCCAATAATGGTTAATTCTACCCTTTTCCACCAGTAAATGTGTCATATCGCTCACAAGTTTAACAGCACTTTTGCTCAAACAAGGTATTGTTTAAAGATTCATGATCAGAAATCTTCTGCCTTGCCAGATGCTATTGTCCCCCCAGTTTTTTTATTAGATGTCAAGGGAATTATTTTAACAGTAAGTTAACATGTATGCTAGGAACAAATGCAGGATGTCTGAAGAATCAAGCTGAAATACCTGCAGGCTCCGAATAGTTGCCGGATTAATTTTCCACATAAATCGATGGAAATCTTTTCATTTCATTATGAGGTAGGCCTAATGAAGACTTTTTTCCCCCCTTACTCAGTGTTTCATGACATGAAAAAATAATAATTTGAAGCTATATCCATATTTCAATTCAACTGTATCAAATCTCAAATGGTATCTTGTAACAAGCTACCCTAAAGCTTCTACAGTTTTGTTTACCTTTGCAAAAATCTTGATGTTTCCAATATTTAACCTGTATTACTTTCCATCTTGAAAATGTATAGAACACAGAGGACAAACCATTATCAAAAAAGTCTTTAAAAGAGTTTTAAGGTGTGGTAAACTAATAGTATTTCCAGAAGTTGTTCTGCTACTCTATTTTTTTCTGCTACCCTTTTTCCTGGTGTCTACCTATAGTCTACAAATGGCCTTTTTTCTTTTTAACCCTATCCATCTGCTATTATCTGCTGTATTTATTAGTAAAACTGGTTTTGTTTTGGTTTTTTTTCTTGTAAAGTAGGCAAGTAGCCTCTTGGTAGAATTGCTAGATCTAGTTAAGGAAGTTTGGAAAGGAATAATCTATATTATTATAGAATAATCTATATTATTCTAAGTACCATAGGAGTTTCCTGAAAGGAAAAAAGAGAGTCTGCATTGGAGTAATAGCATATGATGGAACAAGAATGGAGCAAATAATGAATGAAACAAAGACATGAATATCTGAATGTTCATTCTACTTCTGTGTGTATCTGGGTGGGTTTGTCTGTCTGTCTGAGGGAGTTTTGCCTGAAGTAGCAAACTTGACTGTTCCAGTTTGAACTAGGACAGCCTGTAAAAAAAAAGTGTATGTTTTATGTCTATATGACAGTGAATTATACCTTCATGCAGTACTCCTACTGAATGTTGGAAAATCTCCAAAATTTACCTGCAAAACGATGTAGAGTTTGTTACACTACAAAGCTGTTGGAGGCAGAAATTTAAATCTAGTATAAAATATTGAAGCACCTAAAATAAATGTTCATTTAGAAAGACTCTTAAACTCTTTAACATACAATATTGCTCCAACCTAAAAAGAATTAACTTCATTTTGGTCAAGCAAAACATTTGGTTTCAAGATAGTTAACACATTAAGGATTTTACGTGACAGTTTCTTCAGTTGTTAAAGAACCAGCTAAAAATAGAAAACAGACAGTGGGAAACATTTTCTGCTTTCATTTTGGGGGGACGTTTCCCCTGGACATGACCTGTGAGAAGGCCTGGGCTATGTGATACATTCTGGAGAGGTGAGAGAGGGGTGCGTGACGATACTAACTGATGCAGGAGAGAATTCACAAAAGACAATTGTGTATTACTGCAGAAAGTCCTTACAACACTGACTGACTGGATAACAAAATATCAGATGAAACACAATATAGATAAACACAAAGTAATGCATGTAGGTTAAAACAATCCCAGCTTTAAATATACAGTGCTGTGATACGACCTGCCAGGAAATGATACCTTGGGGTTATAATAGGCGATTCTATGAAAGCATTAGGCAACTGCTTAGAAGCAGCCGAAAAGGGAAATGGGATGCCAGGTATTATTAGAAAAGGAATAGAAAACAAACCGCAGCGTGCCATTGTGCATTCACACCTTGAGTACTGTGTGCTATTCAAGAAAACTAGAAAAATTTGGAGAAAAGCAAGGATGATTCAAAGTAGGGAAAGAACTGCATGCAAAGAGCAACTGAAATGTAGGTCTTTTCAGTACTGGAGACAGCTAAGGGGAGGGATGGGAATAGCATTGGTATGGTGAAAGAATAAAGTTTGTACACTATCTCTTACAGCAAAATCAGTGGTTGACAGGGTCAAAAAATCAAAAATAGGTACTTTTTCATATACCATGTGCATAAGCTCTGGAACTCCTCCTTGTAGGACATCTGCAGACCCTAAACATCAGATTTTTGTTCTGTTAACCAGTCTACTAGTTTAGTACTACTAAATGCAAAAACACCACCTCTGCCTTGGTGAGCTTCTGAAACGAAATTAGAGATTCAGAAAGAGCATTTTGAGAAGCTTTGACTCAAATTACTCCTCTAATTCTGCTCACTTACTTTCACTAAAGATTCAGATTCAGTATTGACCACTGTTGTTGACAATATATTGGACTAAATGGCCAGTTTCCTCTGATCTGGTTAATTTGGAGTGAAATAAATAATGATGCATTCAATTTTCATTCAACTCAGAAATTTCAAAGGTACCCTGTTAAACTAGCTTTTTTGTAAAATGTTTGTTGAATGTAGTTCAGGCAGAAGCGTGTAAATTTATATTTATATGAGCTGAAATACTATTAGCTGACTACTTACGTTTCTTGCAAGAGTTTCAGCATCCCTAGTATAAGCTTGTGGAAGCTGAAAATAAAAATTGCGGCCTAATGTAACTATGTACTTATGGAGTCTGACTCAAAAGACAAGCCTTTTAAAGCCAGGTAAGGTAGAAAATAAATTTAGCAGTGCAGTTTTACTTCAACTGGCCCATCTCCCTGATGACACATCATTACAGTTTCTGTAAAATGAGGAATGCAGGGTGACATGAAGCTGCAGGAGAAGAAACACGATCAGATACAAGCACTGAGTTTTCTTATTGCAAAAGGCAAAGTGTCTTAAGGTAGTCATAAAAAAAACTTGATTTTTTAGCTTGCTCCTCAAGAGCATATTGTCACTTTAAAGATGCAGAATGGTTTGTAGGTTAACTCTGACTCCACAGGGAACATATATACCGCCACAATCTTTACATTCCAAAGATCAAGGATATACCAGGGAATGAAAGGACAATGCAGGGTTATGGAAAAGCCTTTGATGGATAAATTTGGTCCATCTTAAGCAATCTTTCCATTTTGGCCCTTTCTCTATTTTAGGCAAATGCAGGATATGCAAGAGAAATATCAGAGTTATGAGACTAAATATGATATAATTGTTTAAATCATTCCAATTTCTCACTTTAGGCGCTGTATTGGACACACTGTTTTCTGTATTTCTGCGTAACAGATGGAATTCTGGTGCTCAGTCTGGAAAATATCACAGCCGATCTGGGACCACGTTGTCCCAGGAAACCTTTCACCTTTTGCAAAGGCCATGAGGGTACAGTTCAACTGCTGAGCTGCTTCTTCTCCATTTCCTTTCACGTATTCATAGCACATTATTAACCTTTGCACTGCTTCTCTATTGCTTGCTCAGCTTCCAAATTCTGAAGAGGATGCTGCATACGAAATATCCTTAGACCTTTGGTATACCCTTCCAGGCTGACACTACAAATCCAGATAAAGGGGGCTTTTCGCACTTCTGTGTATCTGGCTACAAAATACAAACTTGCCCTTCAACAACTCATTCAGCCAGCTGGAATTCTACTTAGTACGTGACCAGGCATACAGAACCCTTGTTGAGATTAGCCACCACTGAACACGTGTGCAACAATGTTGTAGGAGGTATACTACCTCGGTTTGACCTATGAGCCATGCTTGAAGAAGATCCCCTTCTATGTCATGAAGCCCTTTATTATTTTTTCCAAAGGAGGCAGAATTGTAAAATCCCATTAAACCCAGGACTCATGCTGCTTCCTTGCAGGAAAAGTAATGGGCAAAACACAGGTAAAGTCCAGACCTTAGCCAAATGATAACTTTCAGTGTTTCAGAAATATAAAATGAGGTGTCTGATAGCCTAACCGGTACGCAGGGTACTTGGCTGAACGCCTGTCACTGGGTTTCTAACACAGACAGAGAAAGTCTGTCTCTTTTGCCCTTCTAGACAATTAGCTTATGCTAGACACCTGTTCTTTGATGGCCACGGGATCTTCATTAATGCTGTAGTAAAAGTCTCTGGCACAGGCCTTCTGACTGGCATGTATGAGTTAAGATATCATTACCATACACAATTCAACTTTCAAATGAAGAAAGAATAAAGGAGTGCTACTTCATTGCAAGAACGGAGACTGTTTTTTAAATGAAAAACCTAACGTCATCACATCTATTACTCATAGCTTCAAAGAACGAACCATGTTGTACTATTCATAGAGCATAGGCAGTGAAGTGTAAAACTACAGTACCATCCAGCAACTTACCATGTAATATTTTATGATCCAAGACATCCAGTTCAATTGCCTTTCAGCAGTGTGAACCACTTAAAAAATGTTATCTATACTATGACAGGTTTTTGATGTTGTAATACGCATAGATCCTCCCATAATATTACGGATTTTTAAAAGGAAATTATTATGGTTAAATGTAAGGAAGGACATTATTAACTTTTGTGCTTCGTGAGTGTATGCATTTTTCATAGCCTCACATCCTCACTGTTCTCTGAGCTGTGATACATCCAGCAAATTCATCAACACAGAAGCTGTTGGCTGCTATGCCACACACTTTTTACTACTTTGTTACTACATTTTTACTACATCATATAATCTTTTAAAAAATATAAACTCAAAAGTAAGGCACTTATGAAAGAAACTAAGTAGTATTTTAACAGGAATTATATTTCTTCACTAAATGAAAATATTTAGTGACATTTCAGCTTTTTTTAATATCAGTGCTCTTCCCAAGAAGTTCATCTTCATGACATTAATATCAATATAGAGTCATTCTGCAATGTATACATTATATGACATAGCTATATTATACCGTTAACATTTTATACCAACTCTCTGACAATTGAAAATATTGATTTTTTTTGGTTGCTGTGCTCTCTGTCCCCGAACTCTTGGAAGCTCTAGCGAGCATCTCAGAACCTATGGCTTGCTCCGCCACATGCTTCATTACCTTCAGGAGTTATTTGTAGAAAGTCTTCAAGAGTGTCACACATTGAAAGTTAGACAGTAAATTCTCACTGAGTTCTCTGTGAGTTTTCAACCCAGGAAAGCAACAAAATAATGGAAAAATATAAAACACACACAAGACTCTACAACCCGTTTGCCCTGTCCATACTGGGACCTTTTCAGCACTCAGAAACAGCTGTGCAAAGCGAAGAACGTGCTGCTACATCTATGGGGCTGTTTTAGATCTGTTTCCGTTAAAAGTTCGTTGGAAAGGACATAGAGTTACGATTCCCTGTACTTTGAAAGCATTATGGCATGTTCAGAAAATGATATGGTCACCACAACACAGCGCAGCTCCTTTATGTCAGCTTTGGTTATCACCCTTTATTGTAAACCGTTTGGGGTGGTTTCTGCCTCAGACAATGCAATACACCTTGATCACACAAAACCAGTCTTACACACCTACAATGATACCTTTAATAAATACAGGGAAAATTACTAAAAATTATTTTCTATTGGAGTCCAGCATACAATACTGTGAGTGCTAGCATAGAAAAAAGCTTGTACCAACATATGTGTGTATTGTTTGTACACAGAAAACGTTTTATTTGTGCCTTTGAGCAACATATCACAAGGCTCTCTTCTCCCCTGTACTTCTAGCAGCCACTTATGGCAAGAGCATTGAAATCCACTATATCTGATCCTCATTTTCAACATCACAGAAAGGGGACAATGACATGCAGTAAAAGATGGTGTACTGGGCTCCTCAGGGCCATAGAAGAATGACAGACTGCCACTTGCAGGAAAAGAGCTGTACTATTAACAGGGAATATATGGTTTGTTTGAGTAATGCTTTAGAAGCCACTGACTGATTTTGTAATAGGTACTATTGAAAAAAAAAATATGATGAACTATTAGACATGTATCCTTATGCCATTTTTTTCAGGTATATTATAATGATTTACCCTCATGCATTTTTGGATGCAATGTAAAATTAACTCTGTTAATGTTTAGATGGACAATCTGCACGATATCCTTGACAAATGAACCATCAGGCAGACACATGGAAGATGTAAGTGTGTAAAGCAATTCCAAAAAGCCTTTGTTGCTTCCATTTATATAAAAGAACTGAAAGAAACATCCCTCTCTATGCTAGCACACTTCTTTTTTCCAGTTCAACATAATGGTGTATTCAGTCCATTATGTGATTCCATATCTAGACAATTCTACAAATGCATACTATATAAGATAGAATATAACAGCTATCCATTACACTGTAAGATTTATTTTATAGTTCTTTCGCCTTGACATATTAGGCTATTCTTCCTTTTTGTGCAGACTACAACACCGCTAATGACAGCATGATTTTCATAATGCTAATATAAATATGTGTGTTGTACAGTGACTTTGGCCTGTTTTCTCTCTCTCTCAGAACAACTTCACAGGCATATATGGAGATACCCACAAATAGCAGATTTTTAATATGCTGGCTGTTTAATTCCTGTCCTTCAAAAACAAGGAATTTCCACATTCTCAAAAAGATATTGGAAATACCCAGAAGGTACTGAAAAGTGAAGTCTTGTAGAGGTAACCTAATATGTGTTTGTTTACCTGGAGACCACTTGGTCTCTATCCAGCATGGCTTCAAGAGGTGACAACAGATGAAAAAATGACTGTTGCATTAGGGAAAATTTGTGTAGAACAGGGCAAAGGATATAACGGAGTGGGGTATATTTTGCACTAAGCTTGGGATGACTATAGTCAGGTTGGTGTAATAAAAACAAAACACAACAACAACAACAAAAAAAAAAAAAAAAAAAAAAAAAAAAAAAACCAAAACAAAAAAACCCCCAACAACTTAAATCCAGAAACAGCATAGATTCAATCACAAAACGCATCAGCTGAGGCAGTAAGTCCCATGACTAAGAAGACCCAGCTCAGCTGTCTGTGTTTCCAGTATGGGTATTCTGACATCACACTGTGTCTTTTGGGTTAAACCTGGGGCTCTTCAGCCTCCATAGACTCAGGAGCAGGAAAAAAATATGCCATATCTGTTGTGCTCCTCCTTAGGAAACTGAAAAAATTTCCACCCTCTTTTATTACAATGTGGTCCCACTGACACACATTGAGGACAGGGCTCTAGGTAGCAGCTCAGAACTATTGTTGTTAACAAAATTTCAAATGTGGAGCTCATTACAGCAACTAAACTAAAACATTCCATTTTAATATAGAAGAGAAAATATAGCTATGGAAACGTGTTCTTTTAAAACAATTTGGTTCTGACCTGAGACTTTATCTGGCAAGTTTTAGCCTAAAGCTCATTTTTACAGTGTGGTTATAAACCCTTGGAAATGGAAATGCTGACATATCCTTGGCTATAACAGCTCTAACAGGAGCTTCTACAATAGCCTGTAAAATCAACTATTTTAACTGAAGTCCCTGTTTATTTCTTTATGCTATAAGCTATGACTGCTGTTTAGACTGAAATAGGTGAAACTTCTGAAGTATACTACACTGACAAGGTAAAGCAGGTGATCTTCAAAGTATTATTCACAACACAGCATTTATACAATCAACATGTTAAGTACTCTTCATATTTTGGTCTATTTAAGACTGTCTTTAAACATAGATGTGTCTGTTCCTGCTCCTAATAAAACTTTTTCATGAAGCCCATTGAATTTTTATATTATTATTTTATCAGAGAGCACTGAGCCTGTAAGCCTATAAAAACACACGTAAAGATTAGGAAGATCCAGTGCTGACCATGCACACACACATTGATAATGCTAACTTTAAAAATGACTTTAAAGAGTCATCTTTCAAGTACTTTCATTATTCGTAGGTTTTTCACCATTCAAATGCACTCGAGTACTTTGCTGGACTGTATCTTGTGAGGGCGGTCAAAAGTAATGCAGAAAAAGGATGAAGAAGGACAGGGGTTTAATGGATGTATCTACTCCATGTGAGGGACAAAGACATACCAATAGTTTCACTTAGATTTTGGGTTTAACTGTAAAAATACAGAAGACAGGGCGTATCATAGAAACAATCCTATCTGACCGAAATCATAAAAACATCCGTAGGTATAAAACCTTCCTTCTTTTCACTAACTGTATCAAATTCAGGACAAAATTAGACTTGGAATATCTACATTTATCTCCTTTTTAGTGAAGAATATGCAATAAAATTGACATTCATCTGATTACACATCAGAATCTATACTTAAACACAAAATGATAACTAGGTAACTGTTTTCATCTCAGTATCTCCATATGAATGTCTGCGTGACATACCATGGAGTGTCTGCCTGTACGAATTCTGTCCTAAATCAAGGACAGAAATAAAAATTTACAGAATCAATTTGAGCAGATATATTGCTATACAAAGAGAATTTGGTGAATAGGAAAATTCATGGGTTGGAAATATCATAAAGTTTGTTATGTATGTTTTCCAATTTTAGGATTTCAGTTCTGTATTTGATTTGAAACCCATGACTGTGATGTCAAAGATAACTTTTTCTTTTAATTTTCAAGTTATTTTGGTTAATTATTTTAATTTCAACACTAAGATAAGACCTTCTTATTTAGAGAGAATAAAAACACTGAATCTATTCCTTCACCTCCATTTCTCTGAAGTAGACATGGATGGAAGAGAGCCCAGTATAGGGAATGATTGATAGGTAAGTCAGCTGTGATTCAACCATACAATCTATAAATATTTCAATTAGAGCTTTCCCTAAGAAAGAGCTGAACCGAAATGAAGAACTGGGAATAGATATATCTTCTCTACAGAGCATACAGAGTGTTTTGAAAGAGCCTAAATGTATGCCACAAATTGGTACCCAGGCCAGTCTTGAGGAAGGCACCACGTGTCCTGGGAGCAGCACGGCTGCCCCAGCGCGGCATCCCGCTTCAGCCTTTTAGCAAAGCAAGCAGGGTCCTGCAGCCTGCCAAAGTCACATTGCTGGGGCCACTTGCTGCTGGAACCAGAATGATCTCCTTCACAACAGCAATTCAGGTCACACAGCGCAGAACTCCACTGTACCACGTAGCAGTCCCCATGCTTGAGCAGGCCTGGCTGGGTCTAAATGCACTCTGCTCTCCATACTGCAAAAAACCTGCTGTTTTCATCTGGTCAGTCTTCTGTGTCTTGATTTTTAAGTAGTTTTAAATGGTGGTAAAAAATGTTTCATCAAATGCAAAAGTAAGAATTAATTAAAAGCAAAATCAAGTCCTTGGCTTTCTATTTTTATTACCAATTACTACTACCTTCCCAAGTTATTAATAAACATCAAAAGATAAATCTATGAACATACACACACAATCACACAAGCTTATTAAAACAATGGAATTTTTGAAAAAGCACAATCAATTTTAGGTCACTTCTGACAGCAATTCTCTAAGTAATGTAAATAAGAGTGGCTTCAGAATGCAATTCAAATGGACTGTCTATGTATTCTCTAACTTTTGAACAGTTGCAAGCTTCTATAATTTTTTACTGTGTTCCAGTGTGAATATGTTATATGTCTTCCATATTAATACTTTATACAGTCCAAACTTTGAAAAATGAGTACTGGTATTATTTTTGCTTCACTTTGAACACTTCAAAATTCAGAAAAATGTCAAATGTCATTTAAAGTGTAAAAATAAATCCCGAACCAAGGTGTAATTATTGTAGTTGCATGATTCATTTTAATGGAGTGAGAATTTCATTTCATGTTTCTTTAAAAGTTACAGGTTAGCATTCTCAAAATCATTGATAGGCTTTGAAATGCTGACCTATTCATGATCAGTATTTCTGAAGAATCTGAAGTATGTCAACACACACTTTAAGAACAAAATTATTAATATAACATTGTTTGCGTTAATTTTTTTAATTACCAGTCCAGTTCTATATGTACACATATAGAACATATCACAGTTCTATATGTATACATACCAAAACTCCAATATCTAAAAATTTTCAAAACTTTAGGAGCTCACCAAAAGAAATAGGAAATTATTTTTCTTCTGGGAAATTCAAACAAGGTTTTGCATCGAATTGAATGGAAAGTTTTAACCACTTACTCAAAAGTATGCTTAGCAGGGCTGTGTTCAAAGAGAGAAATTGTTTTGAAATTTTAAATTAAAGACCTGACAAAGCCAACTAGTGAAAAATATAGTGCAAAAACATCTGTGCACAGTAGTCTCTGCATTTACTTCATAAAAGTGAAATGCATACCATAACTGAGTAATGCAAATGTATTTTGTTATTTGAAGATCTGGGAGAATATCCTCAGTTTGTATAAATCAGTCTAGTTCCATTGCTATCATAGAACTCATGCTGATTTACACTATCCAATATTCTGGCACGAAACATTTTGTAGCTATGGAAATTGACAATGGTTTTGTAGAAGTGTTGGAAAAAGGAAACATTGCCTCATTGAAAGAAAAATTCCTTATACCTGCCCGAGCCAAGACTTCATGACAGCCAAAACCAAGCCTCAAAAAGCTCAGTGAAATTATGCTCTCATGAGACAGAAACCCTCTCATTTTAACCTTACAAGATGTAGAGCATAAATATCTTTACTTTTGGCAAATTCTGCTTAGATCTCAAATACACAAGTATTTGCAGCTTTATGTATAACTATATTCAAACTCACACGTATATTTTTCTCTCATTTTTTCATCTTATTTTTCTGTGTATATGCAAAATACGAGAACATTTTCTAGGTGTATATTTTTAGGAATGAAGACAGAGATCCTCACAGCAAAAGTGAAGCTGTAGTCATCTGCTTCCAGAACGTGCTGTATCAGGCTTGCCTCTGCTGACAGCATCTCCAACAGGTATGTGTCAGATGAAGGATAATGAAAGCTTAGCTGTAATACTTACTTAAAACCTATTACTTAACTTACTTAACTTACTTAAACCAGGTGATTGATACGAAAATTGAGTGTCCTGGGGCTAGAAGAAACAGTGTTTCCTACCTTATAAAAAAAAACCCAGAAGTTCTTGAAATAGCATAAAATAACAAACCTAACAAAGGCAAGGTTAAAAAAAAAAAACACCCAACATATCTGGGAACTGAGGGGGTGTACACAGTTAGAGAGAAATAGAGGTAAGTTGATGTGAAAGAGAGAAAGGACAAGTGCACTGTAGTGTAAGAGCTTACTTGAAGATCACTTCATACCAGACAGGACAAGCTATGTAGAGGCCTTCCAGTACCTAAAGGGGGCCTACAGGAAAGCTGGGGAGGGACTTTTTACAAGGGCATGGAGTGATAGGATGAGGGGGAATGGTTTTAAACTGGGAGAGGGCAGGTTTAGATTTGATATCAGGAAGAAATTCTTTACTGTGAGGGTGGTGAGCCCCTGGCCCAGGTTGCCCAGGGAAGTTGTGGCTGCCCCACCCCTGGAGGTGTTCAAGGCCAGGCTGGATGGGGCTTTGAGCAACCTGGTCTGGTGGGAGGTGTCCCTGCCCAGGGCAGGGAGGTTGGAACTAGATGCTCTTCAAGGCCCCTTCCAACCTAAACCATTCTATGATTCTATGATCAGGACACAAAGCATGAGCTGTAGAAGAAATCCTGAATCACCCCATAGGCCTGTCCCCAAAAGATCAAATGGAAAGAGGAAACACAAGGAAAGAAACATTTTCCATGATTCTCAGTTTCAGTCTAGGTTTACGCCTGTATCAGTTGACGATTTACCCCACACTCATTCCTACTGAACTCAACAGTATGCCATTCACAGGGGGACGCTGCTATTCAAAGCCAGTCTGTTGAATCACTCTGTTCATCTTACATTGGAGGTTATTTCTTTTGACCATCATCAAAGTATTTCAAAATTTGTTTTCTCCTCCTCAAAAGTAAGTTAACAGAAAGAGAATAGCTGATCAGAGCCCTGTGTGTCACATAGGAGAAACTCAGGTTACGGCAGAAAACCGAAGAACTGGATGCGACGTTTGGCTCTAAAATACCCAACACATCAGGGCAAGCAAAATTGGTCACTGCAGACAGGACACACAATGTGTTTCCTGACAGGTAGAAATTGGTTTTGTTTATCTCCTGCTGCCCAGAGCTTTCTGACATAACAATCTCAAAAAGTGAACCACATACTTGAGTTTTCAAAAATGTACTCAAACATCACATTTAAACTGGACATGCCAAATTCATCACAAGTGTAATCAATAAGAATGAAGTACTGTCACAGCAAAGTCAGCATAACTACTACGGCAGCGGGATCTGAGGCTGGGGATGATGGTAAATTTCTGTCCAGTCGTATTGCCTAATGACAGGAACACCTTAATGCTGGTTGTTTTGCCACCCGGTTGAGATTTCCAGAGGGGAAACTTGGCTGCATCATGAATAACAAAGTTCATATGAGGAAACACGTTCTTCCCACACTCCATATAACCTCAGCTCTTTCCTATTCTTTTACTGCGATGACACATGATCCACAGCAGCCAGATAAAACTTGCTGAGGTTCCTTTCTAGAAGGACCCAACTGTAATGGGACTGGTGAAAGTCACGCAGAGTCATGGAAGGCAAGATGGAAGAGGAAGTAGGCACCATATCCTTTATTTTATTGTCAAATCCTTTGCCCCATATTGAAATAAAATCATATCAAATATGAGGAAAAATAATAACTCATATGATTTTACTATGGGTTTGTGGTGGGTTGACCCTGGCTGGATGCCAGGTGCCCACCAAAGCCACACTGTCACTCCCCTCCTTACCTGAACATTGGGGAGAAAATACAATGAAAGGCTCGTGGTTCAAAATAAGGACGGGGAGAGATCACTCACCAATTGTCATCAAGGGCAAAACAGACTTGACTTGGGAAAAAATAATTTAATTTATTACCAATCAAATCAGAGGAGGATAATGAGAAATAAATAACCTAACTCTTAAAACACCTTCCCCCACCCATCCCTTCTTCCCAGGCTCAACTTCACTCCCCATTTCTCTACCTCATCCCCCAGAGTGGCACAGGGGGACGGGGAACAGGGGTTATGGTCAGTCCATTACATGTTGTCTCTGCCGCCCCCTCCTCCTCAGGGGGAGGACTCCTCACGCTCTTCCCCTGCTCCAGTGTGGGGTCCCTCCCACAGGAGACAGTCCTCCATTAACTTCTCCAACATGAGTCCTTCCCATGGGCTGAAGTTCTTCATGAACTGCTCCAGCCTGGGTCCCTTCCACAGGGTGCAGGCCTTCAGGAACAGACTGCTCCTGCATGGTTCCCCCATGGGATCACAAGTCCTGCCAGAAAACCTGCTCCAGCATAGGCTCTTCTCTCCACAGCGCTACAGGTCCTGCCAGGAGCGTGCCTCCAGCATGGGCTGTCTATGGGATTCACAGCCTCCTTCAGGCACCCACCTGCTCTGGCATGGAGTCTTCCATGGGCTGCAGGTGAATATCTGCTCCACCATGGACCTCCATGTGCTGCAGGGGGACAGACAGCTTCACCATGGTCCTCACCACAGGCTGCAGGGGAATCTCTGCTCCAGCACCTGGAGCACCTCCTCCCCTCCTTCTTCACTGCCCTTGGTGTCTGCAGAGTTGTTGCTTTCACACATTCTCACTCCTCTCTCTGGCTGTAGTTGCACAGGTTTTCTCCCCCCTGCTTCTTAACTATGTTATCCCAGAGGTGCTACCACCATTGCTGACGGGCTCGGCCTTGGCCAGCGGTGGAGCTGGCTGGCATTGGCTCGATCAGACACAGGGCAAGCTTCCACCAGCTTCTCACACAAGTCACTCTTGTAGCCCCCCACTACCAAAACCTTGCCACAAAAACCCAACATAGGGTTTCAGGCTGAAATATAGGAAATCCTGTGTTATACAGTATATCCAGAAAACATATTAAGAACAACACAGGCACTGGGTGCTGCATCGACGGGTCATGATGTTTAAATCTTATTTTTGCAATTGCCCACCTGGGGTGTGATATACACATAACAGTAACACTGCTGCCAATCTCAGCATTGCTAAACTTTACAAGTACCTTTGGTCACTGCAACACGGTGAACAACTTCTGTTTCATTTAGCTGTGAATATGACAATCCAAGTAGCTAATCAGAGAAATCACGATTCCAGATTGGCTTAATGAATGTTAACAGATGACATCCACTTAAGGAAAGACTGGATGATTTAAAGAAATTCTATTATCTTAGGATCTGGCACTCTGATAAAATTAATCCACAATCACTCAGCGAATTAGTCTTCCAAGGGATATTCTACTTTCTGGATTGTCAGAAATGAGCGTGCCTGAAGGATAGGTAACAGTAGGTGGAACGGGTTAGTGTTCTTCCAAGGCCCGTATATGGTACTTTAAAATGCCTTCCAAAGGCTACTGAACCCTTCACTTTACCTAACATTTGTAATTACAGGAGAAACCCAAGAATATCCCTTGGATATTATTACAGATTTAAAAAATGATTATGTTATTTCTTTAATGCAGCCTTTCAGTTGAGGTTTAGCTTTCTAATTGAAAAAAAAAAAAAAATATTGTATAGGGTTTGTAAAGTAGTTTAAATGCAACTGTTCCAAAAACAGTTAACTGGAACGGGAATTTGGAATTGGGGTTTGCTATTTTACTCAAAACAGCATAACAAAGCTTAACATCAAGTCTTTGTTTCTGTTTAATGCATACACATGTAATATTGCTCAACCAAGTAAGCTGAACCAGTACTCCCACAGAAATTTGTAAACAGTATTTTTGTGTGTAATTACTATGTTCAGAGTAAAAAGGTGGAGTAAGTTTTGTTATGAGTTACTATATTTGCAGTACAAATGGGTTTTACCTGTTTCTGTGCAGATGACTAGGATTTTTCCAAGAAACTAAATTCTGTCTGTAATTATTGAGATTTGCAGAAAACACAAAAATATTTGTGAATAGTAAGACATGGTTCTATCATTATCACTGTGATTTTGCATTCTTTATTTGGGAAAATTGTAGGCTTAGTGGTTTTGTCAGCCCATAAATAATTTTCGTGTCTCAAGGAAAGAAATGTAATGTCATAATTGAGAGAACAAGAAATGGTGAGAGTTGGGTCTTTCACCAGTGCTACTTTTCTGAAATGAAAAGATCTCCTACTTTATTATTGTGAGAATACAGAAATGCTTAAGTAATTGATAATTAAAATTACAATTCTTTTAGATTCTACTGTAGATCCCAAGATTTCTCCTAAAATCATGTCTGAGACAAGCAAGTTGTTTTGAATGAAAAATATGATTTTGTAATGAAAACTCTCACTTTGAAAAAGTCAAAGTTAAATAATGCAGAATTTCTGACATCATTCATTTTGCTTAAAAATGGAAAATAAATACTTTTTCTACTTTCATATTCTCCCCATATTTTTAAGGCTAATTTCAATTAAAATGTAATTGTTCTTCACTTGCTCTGAAATTCTTTTTTTTAGCTAAATTTTTTTTTTAAAAAATATATACCTATATAATATACCTATGCTGCGTGGTATATAGACTACCGATCCCTTGGAGTCTCTGTTAATGTTTACAAGTATTCTAAAAGGTGAAAACATCTTTTTATACAATTCCACAAGGCAAGAAAAGGGAAGACAAAAAATGTTTAGTTTTTCTATGGACAAGAATAAAGGAACAATGGAGAATAGAAGCTGACATCTTTGTAGGGTGGATAGACTTGATTTTAATCAAATATATGGATCAAACATCCTCTCTTTTAAAGTTTGTGGATTCTTTGAGTACTGCTACCCTGACTAGATGCTCTCATGAGGCACTGAGGGCAAATTCTCCGTTACTGAAATTTAGGAATTTATTGATCCAGTTCCAGATAACATGACATTGAAATCATATGACAAGAGTCACCAGCTGCAGAAGGGCAGGTGGAAGCTGACGGTTCTAACTCCCTGTGAACCCTCCTGCATGACCAGACAGCAGTGGCTTGCCCTTCTGCAGTCAGTTTCCTTTCTCCCAATAGGCAGATATTTTTTTTTTTTAAATGGCTATTTAAAATGTGACAATGATCAGAAAGGAATTTTGTCATCTACATTTAGATTTCTGAACAAATGCATGACTTTCAGGAGTTCTTGGTAACTATATCTCCCGTTCTAAGCCAATAACACTTCCCAGTTTGGAAATGTCAGTGTATGATGATAATGCTTTATAACTATAAATATCAAAATTACTCAGAAGCTTTTCTCTTTTCTTTTCTCAAGTAACCTCAGATTTCTCTTTCACTTGGTTAATCTTTATCCAAAGGGAGAAAGATTTCAAACACATAAACAAATAATAAAAAAAAACCTAAAAACAAAGCAAGTTTCTTTACTGTCTTAAACTTAGCCAAGTATGAGATATATATTTGAAAATATATCTGGCTGGTAAAATACCGTGATTTATTGTGTAAGAGTCAGGAGGAAAAATCAAGCTAATCATTACTGTCATCATAAACTTCCTCTCATCTGATTTAGTACTGAATACCTACTTTTATATTCTGCAGTACATCAATTTCTAATTCATGATTCTGATTGCAATCAGGGTACATCATTGCTCTGTATCTGCTGGTCTTCATTAATGTTCACAGCAGTTTTTGAGCTGGAGGGCTTAGATTCCAACAGAGCAGACACAATGTCTAAATTTGTTTTACAGCTGAAGTTAGAGAAACCCTCTTAATGAATGAAAACCAGATCTTCAGACCCCACTGCTATAGCTTTATTTTTATCCAGGATCTCATAATATTAATCCTAACAAACTTACAAGGATTAAAGAAAAAAACAAATAATTTGTCTCCTTTCCTCTATCTAAATCCTTTGATTTCCCTAAGTAAAGTTCTAGGCTGGAAGATTCACTGATTATTCGCTTTATCAGTGATAGATACAGCCTTCAAAACGATATTTCAAATTTTCTCTGTCAAATAAAAGACATGGTATATTTTTAGGTTTTTAACCAAGGCCTCCGTGATTCTAAAACTGCTGGGTTTGGGGTTTTTTAATAGCCTTATCTTCTTCCCTGCAATTCTAATTCTAAACATAGATTTATCATTATCTGATTTAGGTAAATGAAATAAAGCAAATTAATATACCCCAGGATTTAGTGGCTTGTTACAACTTGTTTACTAAGAGCCAACACTGAATCACGTATATTCTAGTTTAAGTAACTAAAGAGATTGCTCAAGATGAGATGTATGTATTAATAGTAAATAAATAAATCCTTAGTAAGTATTTATTGCTATGCAATAAACCATTAATACTGAATGTCTCCAGTGGAAATTTTTTTGTTTATTCAGGAGAAGAGACAAAGAGTCTGACTCTGACTTGGGATATAATCAGGTTAAAACCAGCGCACAGAGGATAAGAATCAACATTTTTCTCCTGCTTACGGTAATGACTCCCATCAGTGGCTTGCACAAGATGAATAAATGGATCTCTACAGGGCAGACCATAACCGTGCTTCCTCAGGGGTTCAAGGAGAGGCTGCAAGCTACAAAAATTTAATCCTTGGTGAAGACCTCTGGAAAGCATATATTTATTGAAAAAAATCTACCCCCTCCCCACACCCCCCTCCAACCGAAAAAGAAGGTCCGTGAAGCAACCCCGAGAATCTGAGCTTCAGACTATGTATGTAACTAGCCTTTAAAGCAATCTTCCCCTCTGCCTTTCAGAGACCAGACTCCTGATGTGGATTTTGCTCCCTGAAAAGCATCAGGCCATTTCAATACATTGCAGTAATTATGGAGATAATGAATACAGCATTATGCAGAACAATTTTAATATCATGGTGGTAAGAATTATTTTTCTATCTCTTCACTGTTGGTTGAGATCAAATATTGACTTGTATGGAACGTACTCTACAAACAATGAAAGCTGAAATCTTCAGTAATGGAATACTGTCTTCAAAATGCTAGGAGTAAATTTGCTAATGATTTTACTGAGCTCTCTCAGGTAACTTTTTTTAGGCCTGATGACTTTAAAGGTTAGTTACACCCTTGTAAAATGATCCCCTGCCTTGTTTCTCTGCTATCACACAAACGAAACAGGATGTGATGGCAATATTGAAATCAAGACAGAAATCACAAACAGAGCATCATGCCTGACGACTTTTTCCTCCGATAATGAGATCATCTTGATTTCAACTACCAACATATAGAACAGCACTCAACATTGTCACATAAGTCCCACATCATCTGTACTTTCCCAGATAGTATGAGTGTTGAAATAAGAGTTGTCTACGGGCGGGTGAAACTATTGTTCTACCACTGCACGTGACAAGCTGAGGGAACACACAGGAGCCAAAGCTGATGCTAAACATCACCTTGTTGTGTTGGAAGTATGATAAAATTAGACATTAAAGGCAGGAAAAGAACTATTGTAAATATGATCATCAGTGCGTAACTGGGGAAAGCAAAGAGGGGACAATCAATGTCACTCAAAGGAAGCTAGTTTATACTGCTCACTGGTCAGATTAGAAAGAGGACAACGTAGACAGTTGTAGCACTATCTTTAAAGGAACATAGGTAAGAGGCTTGAAGGAAGAGCCTTGGTCAGGTTCCCTGGAGACCAGTGATGTAGCTGAGTTATGAGATACGGTTCTGGACCAAGAGGAATTCAATTTGTTCAGACCATGACTAACAAAGTTATTTTGTATCTCTAAGGTTTAAACCATCTTTTACATACCAGAAAGATCTGTGAAAGTGCTTTGAGCACGCTTTCCTGCCAGACAGAGGTAGCTACTATACTAATTTTAAAATCTTAAGGAATTTAGAAATTATTTGGCTTTGACCCACTTGAAAGGAACAGGAACAGTCAGAGATTTAGGAAGAGGGGAAAGGGCAATGTAACAAATAAGATGGGAAAGCGTTGCTGTTGACAGTAATATTATAGGGAAGTTGTCAAAGCCAGAGATCACAGGAAAAACAGTAGAATAATAGTGGGGGATCTTATCAATGCTTATAAATACTTAAAGGGAGGGTGCCAGGCGGATGGGAACAGTCTTTTTTCAGTGGTGCCCAGTGATAGGACAAGAGGTAACGGGCACAAACTTGAACAGAGGAAGTTCCATCTTAACATGAGGAGGAACTTCTTTCCTTTGAGAGTGGCAGAGCACTGGCACAGGCTGCCAAGAGAGGTGGTGGAGTCTGCTTCTCCGGAGATATTCAAAACCCACCTGGACACCATACTGTCCAACCTGTTGTAGGTGTCCCTGCTGTGGCAGAGGGGTTGGACTAGATGATCTCCAAATGTGCCTCCAACCCCGACCATTCTGTGATTCTGTGCTTCTGTGAAATCAACAGAAGTGTAAAGAGAATTGTTAACAGGTTAAGAAGTGGGTACCACAGGTAGAACAGGGAAGGAAACAAAAGCTAATGGCAAATCACGGGTACTAGCTGATAGGTATTTGAGCTTCAAGGAAGCTAATTAACAAACTTACAAAAGTCCTGCCAATATATTTTGAAGAGTAGTGGATAGCTGGAGACTTGGGGTAGGAAGAGGAGGAAAGGAAAGCAACAACTTGGAGTTGATATGCTGCAATCTCGAATAATATGGTTTATTTTGTATCCCTATTAAAAAACAGAACTAGCACTGTGAGTTAAAAATAGGCAAACATCTGGAGAATAACAAAATCTAAAAACTGAGGAAGTAAAGGTTTAAAAACCAATAATCATGACAGAGAAACGTGACTGCTTTTTGATGTTACAAGTGAAAATGTAATAGCTGGAGGGGACACAGTAGCCAAACTATCAAGATCTTAAGTAGGCTTACAAAAAGGTCTCTGAGCAAAATCTTACAACATTAGCTCAGTAAGCACTGCCATGTGAAGTAAGATTTCAAATGGACTGCAAACAAAGGATGCTGATAAGCAGCAATGTGTATAAACTCAGGGATCAGTAAGCAAGACACCCCAGTGGAAGTTTTTAGGTATTTTCTTGTTTCACAACTTCCATAAAGATATGAAGAGCATTAAAAGCACTGTGATTACATTACTGTGTGATGCTGACTGTTTTCTAAAAACCCAAATATATTAAGATGTAAGGAATCTATCAATGCACCCAAAGTGATTACCCTCTTGTTCCAGGAAAAGTATGTCAGACAACTGTGCAAAACAGGGGCATATCCAGGATCAGAGTATCTGGCATTCACCCTCCCATCTGGACACATGCAAGGAACCCATGTAAGTCTGAGCCAAGCTATTCATGCAGTGCAACCCACCTTCTGGAAGTACTCCAAAAGGCGTCCTACAGTACACCTGATAATTTTGTTCACAGTCACTGAGCCATACTGACAGGCATGAGGGATACCAGACGGCATTATGTCCTTTGGGAAATGGTGACTGTTCTCACAGATCTCTGTGGCTTTTCAACTACTTCTCATGCTTTGTAACCCGCAGAATTTCCAAATGCCCATCTTTGAAGGGGAACCGATACTGTGTCTTACCAGAGTTGATTCAGCACAAGTAAAACACTGAACGAAGGAGTAGCAAGGAATGAAGAAACAAGTACAAACAAACAGAAGTTTAATTGAAAAGGAAAATGAAATGAAGACTTAGGTTCTCCATTCTAAAGCACCAATGGACATGAATAATTTCATGTGTAAGTTCAAAGTTTGGCACAGCTGACCATGGTATTTAAAATAATCAGATGTGCATGTTCATTGGGTTGTGACCATCCACGTCTCTAGGAGAAAAATACAACGTACCTATAAGGAAAGGTATTGATATAGAAATTGTAATGATGAAACAGAGACATGTATAAAAGTAAGAAGTTAAAGCTATAACCTGCCCAAAGCTTACCTATAATAATAAAAAACTCTCTCTACCAGCCGTACTTTGTTAATTAGCTGAATATATGTCAAGAATGATTAATGAGCAATTGATTATAGCTTGCTGTTAACCTGGGAATAAAGATTAAGAGGCAAATCCTGAGTTAAATCCAGAGGTACAAAAATCCTGCAACAGTGATTCTGTGCACAAGGATGTACAATGTACAAAAGGAATAGTAATGAGGAGGTGATAGCAACAGGATCTGGGGGGCACCTTTTCCTGTACGTGGTTGGTTTAGGCATAAGGCAGATAATGCACCTTCGTTTCAGAAGGGACAACTTATGGGTTGAGTTACCACCCTGGAAAGCTTCTTTTACTACTCTGTTCAAATTTCCCATTTTTCAGAAAACCTAAAATGGCCTTTGTCTGAAGAGAGTAAAATGAGAAGAAAACTACTGGTTAATATTTCAGAAAAAGCAGAAAGGCAGAGAAGAAAAAATGCTAGAATGATGTAAATGGTTCTCTCTATATATGTACTTAGTACTAGGAAGGAACCCTATTGCCAACAATCTGTAATTTTTTGTCTGGCATAGTTTTCAAGTTTCAGCAGCAAATGACACATGAAATACAGTACAGTGTCCAGTACAGCTGGACAAAGCTTTAGAAGCTATACCATGGAGACAAAATCTATATTGGCAGGGAGATAAGCTAGAATATACAAACTTTTTCCTCTTTGCTAATTCCCATGTTTTTGATAGAGACACTTTGAGGTTCCCTAGGTGATTATCCTGTATGATGCCAGGAAATTAAACAACAATCTCCATTTGACAGCAGGTTCCACTGCTGAAGTAATCAGACAGACCTCATCCAAATCAGTGAAGTAATTTTATTTCCAGCAACAGATGATCCAGCTCTATTTCTTGACTTTTCCTCCTCCTCCTCCATATTCTTTTGTCCTCTTTACACTGTGTACTTTCAATACTGGTAAAGAAATTATTTTCTCTTCTTCCACCCATCACATATAACTTTGGATTGATTCAGTTTGCCAAAACAATACATTCACAATTTTCTGGTGACATGGAAATGCATCTTGCAATTAAATACATCCTGCAGCAGCAAAATGATTCTCTGCCAAATTATATATACAGCTCTAATTTTAGAGATCGGTGTCATTCTCACTCCAATTGGCCTAGCAAAGCAAAAACAAGGATTCAGTATTTTTATCATATGTTATTCTACTACAGAACACCGGAGCTTTCAGAAAGATGTTTTTCTTCACCAGACAGAAACTGCACAGAGTCAGGCATTGACAACTGACACTATTCAGTGAGTGAGTCAGTGCATCTACTCAGGCACAGAAAAGAAAGGAACTGTGTTTTAATGCAGTATGTACTGTCATGGGATTATCAAAGGAAATACAAGCGGGTAACAATGTGCGGCTACATTAAAGCCCTTAGCGCTCGAGCTCCTTGGTCCTGTGTGTTGTGCGCAGAAGCAGAACGTAAGAAAACTGTGGAGTGCCAGCGGTGCATGGCACAAACTGTAGTACAAGCCTCTGGGAATGCAAATCTCTTGCAGCAAAACTGCAACTGTTCTGGCCCCGTGAAATTAGAGTCTGACTGCAAAGTTGAAAGTCCACCTCGTACTAGGAGTCAAACCTTTCTGCTGTTGAATGTTTTGTGATGTTGGGATTTTTGCGCGAGCACCCTCTTAATGAGGAGGATTTTTTGTGATAGCAAGAAACATCAGCCTTTGGTCCCCATGCCTTTTAATCTGAAATTAATCAAATGCCATAACAACTTATATTGCACGAAAGTTATATTTTTCCAAATGTACTGAGAGGAACACACCGAGAAATGAATTCTATAAAATATAGAAGAACTTCAAACATCCAACAAAATAAGCTGCTGCGTTTTATAAGCCGGAAGTGTGCTCAGGCACAATGGCTACTTTTTTTCAAAATGCCTTTAAAATAAATTTTCTCTTGAAGTTCCAGAATAATAACCAAATACAGTTCTCTGTCTATTAACCGTACTAGACTATCAGACAATATCCTATAATAAACTACTGCTCTTTTTGCCAACTATGAGTTCCTGGTGTTTTTAAACTATTTAAGTGGGTTGAAGAACAGAACTCTTGTAAATGTCTGCTGCGTCCTCTGTTACTTTGAAAGACGGTGACTTCGTAAAAAGTAAAAGGGAGAGGGGAAGAGAGAAAGAGAGAGAGGGAGGGGACTGAATGCCAATGTTCCTGGTTTGTGTTTCTCTTTTCCCTGCATTTGTAAAGTCTTTCTTTAAAACCGGGTTTTATCAGGGAGGATTAAGTAATATTTCCCTATATAATTTTACCTGAAAATCCTTTTTTTTTTTAATAAAACAAACAGGAAAAAAAACACCCAAAAATATTGTTTAGACATAATGTTCTGACAAATGGAAGTTGCAAGTTTAAGTGGCATTGTCTCTTTGTGGTTTTATTGTGAGTCTCACAATACCCATTTGCAATACACCCATTATGGAAACACCCTGAATGGTAAAGTGAAAGGAATATTTAACAGTCAGTTTTCAGTGCAGGTTTCCAACTTTCAGAGCTGCTGAGATACGCTTGAAAATGTGGCCAAAGATCCTAGAAAGAGAAATGTAGGAAGCTAATAACAACTTCAAATGAAATCACTTGGCACGGAAATTTCAAATCCTTTAAATCCGAGACTGAGTGATTGACTGATTGACTGAGATTAGCAGTTCTGAAGGATAGGCTCTACATCTGAGAACGGTGTAATTCCCACATGATTTAAGGCACTGCAAGCACATGGTCGTGTCTTCTGGGCCACTGTTTTACTCTAATGGCAACTGGCACAAGGAAAGAAAATTGTTATTTCCAGAAAAGGCCTGGAGCTTACTTAAAGGAGGCAGGCTCTGAGGAGCCTGCAGAGGCACTGCAGAAAGAAGATCACAAAACAAAGACACTTTGCAGCTGCTAAAGACCAGCCAAGATGTCTGCCAGCATACAAGAGACAAGACACTACGCCATGGATATTTTTTGATATATCTAAATAGCACAACATAGTCGGGTTGCTTTTTTCTGCTGCCTTTAAGCTCCAGGCTTGAAAGAAGTTACTTGCACACCATATAAACATTTATAGTGACACTGAAGCGAAAAGGAAATCTTAAAGTGCAGAAAGGAAGGAAAAAAAAGAAAAAAAATCAGCCTCGTGAAGTGTTTCAGATTCAACATTCATGTGTTGACAAAGAGTCAGTTATTCATAATTTAGAAGTAATACTGTAAGCATTGTGTATTATTTAACTGCAACAAAGGGAAATGATAAAGATTTTTTTTTTGCCTGGCATATTCTGGAGGAGGAGAGCAGAGTTGCTATGTACTTGAATCGTACAATATTTACTGAATTTAAATTACATTTTGTACACACTATAAAGATCCTTGTATACAAACAGTACAGTTATCAACCCTGAACTGTAAATGACATAGTAATTTAGTTGTATTAACATATTTTGTATATTTTTCAGAGTGAATTCATTGTAAGATGTGTCTGTTTTATTAAATATTGAATGATTGGTCTGTAAGCATTTAATTTGAAACATTATTGATTTGCAATACATGTGTTTCAAGTTTAGTGTTTGGCTACATTCCCTTTCCTTTCTGTCATTATCTGCTGATTAGTTTCTCTGTAATTGAAGTCAATAAAATCTCTTTAATGTACTGTGCTACTGTGTATCATTAAGTAACGGTTATAATCATGGAACTACTTCAGTGTTTCGGAATCAAAAGAACATGTAAGGGATGCCCTGATATTCTCTTTCTTACTGCATAAACACTTTTAAACAGACAAAACATGAATTAGTAGCACAACTTTATTTTAAATTATAATCACTCAGTGTAATGACACCCCGTTACCTTAAATCCTGGTTTAGTTGCAGAATCAGTACACAGTCATCAATCAGAATAGACTGGCCATCCTTAAGCAGCAATCCTCACACACATTATCGTAGGAAGACCCTTGTTCAAATAAAAGAGAGTGAAGGGTTGTGTGGTTACTGTGTCAGCTGCAGCCTCCAGTGAATCTGGCTTACACCTTATCCTCTGCTTTGCACTCACTAGACCACATCTAGAGTACTGCTGCATCCAGTTTTGTACCCTCCACTCCAACAAAGGCAAGGATTCAGGTGAAGGCTGCCAGGATGATCGAGGCTGGGTCATTCAGAGAGGCTGAGGGACCAGGGATTGTTGAGTCTGGAGGAGAGATGGCTTCAGAGGGACCTAACAACAGCCCTCCTAGAACCAACAAGGAAACTACACCAAGAAGATGGGCCATGCTCTTGAAATCACTGAGTGGGAGGAGGACAAAACAGTCATAAGCTAGAAAAAGAGAAGATCAGACCGGACACAAGGGAAAGCTTTTTCAGTCCAAGTACAGTCAGGCAATGGGGTAGTTTGCCCAGAGAGACTGTGCAGTCTCCATCCTTGAAGGTTTTTTAAAAGCCAACTGGATATGGCCCTGGGAAACATAGCCTGATCTTGCAGCTGACCCTGCCTGAACAGGAGGTTATACTAGAAACCTCCCTAGTTCCCTTCCAACAAGAATTATTCTCTGACTGTGAAGTATTTTAATACTGCGACTTTTAAAAGAAGAGACAGTATCAACCACAAAAAAAAAAAAACCAAAGTTTAAGTCTGAGGATGCCCGCACAGATGGATAGAGAAAAAATGTGGTTTTAGTCTTCCATTGCTGTGAGCTGTCCTCTCAGCAGAGCAGACTGGGAAGGGTATGACATTATTGCCACTATAGGACTCAAGCAGGTTCATGTTTGACCAACAGGGATTGCTAACAAGGGATCTTTCATTCTTCCATGTCATAGAGTCATAGAATGGTTTGGTTGGAGGATACCTTCACACATTTAGACTTTCTTCAAAACTGCTGTTGAACTGAAAATGATCAGTACAAAAGATTGCATTTAATCACCCCATAATTCACAAAAGCAGCTAGCGTCTTTTAAATCTTTACCTACAAAATTGTTGAACTTATGCACCTGTATAGATATATTGTCACAGGCTATACAGTAAATATAAGACCAATCAAGAGGAAAACTGATTTGTTGGTATGGTGTGATTTACTGACAGGGTATTTTCTTTCTCAGTGAAAACTACAAACGGAAGATATATTTTACAATATAGTCTGGTTTTGGTATCTGACCAATTACCGATCAGCTGAACTCTTACTGAGGGATGCTATCATGTAATCTCTGAAAATAAAAAGTACTTTTTTTTCCCCTACAAAAATGCTATGTCAGTAGATTTTAAAAGAACCACTTATGTCTCTTAAATATTTATAATTGCTCAGATCTTCAGATGAAGCCAATAACATTTATTATCATGTATACTATATACAAAACATTAATACATGTTTCTGTTCTTGAATCTAAGTGGTATCTTACTAATTTCAACAAGGACATATTAACAAAATACGTAATAGGCCTGTTAGAAAACAGAATCCCATTATTTCAGGGTTTCTATTCATTCCTATTCAGAATGAAAATTTGAAATGTCCCTGAAACTGAAATGTAAGTTACTAAATGGAGGTCTATAAAATTGGTTCCTTTGCTAATATAACATATTACTCAACATAGAAGTAAAATTTCATTAATACTCATACCATAATATAACATTGGAAATAAAATTAGTCTCATGGGTAAAATTAAATCATTACTTCATTTTCATGTTTAAATTATAAAATTGAAACAATTCATCTCAACTTGTAAAATTTTCTCTGACGTCTATAACATTCCCAAAATGATGTGGCTTTGCAGTGAGATCATCCAACCCTATTAGCACCCTTGGAAGCATCCTGTAAGGTCCCAAAAACATATGTCTATAGACATTGCTGTAATCAGTGCAAATGGTCCCTAACTTGACCCTCCTCTCTTCACTGTATGCTTCATCATTGCTTCTTGGCATAGATATAGGCTGACCTTACCTGTGAAGACTGAAAAAAAGGGAGATATTGAGTACTCCATTTTTTTCTCTGTCATGTCTAACTAATTTGCCAGCCTCGTTCTGTAGCAGTTGCTTGCTATGCCTGCTCTTCTCCTTGCTTGGGGGATTGTACCAACCTTGTGCTTCAAGAGTTGTATAGTCTGAATATCTCCTAGCACTCAAAGCTTCTTCCTTATTTGTAAGCAATCAGTTCAGTAGAGCACTAATCCTAGTCAGCATACTCAGTAGTTGCATTAGGACTCATGATACACTTCAAAAATCTCACAAATTGCTTGTGCACCATTGTGTTGCTTTCTGAAGTCCCCCATGAGAATCAGGACCAGCAGACCTACAGATTTTCCAAATTGTGACTCGTCACTACGTAGCTCGGAAGAGTTGGTTAGAATTTTCATCCTGACCAAAAGAAATATTACAAGCAAGAACATCTGGGAACGCCTGGTAGTGCTAAGCTGTGCTTAGCATCAGCACAATACAAACTCTGGACAATATAAAGTCAATCTCAATCAAGAGTGGAGGAAGATAAACCAGGTACATCCTCTATTCCTTTCTACCTACCTCTGAAGCGGGGACAGATACATAGAGGAGCTACCTACACCATCTTGTACGCTTTCACTGTACAAGTACTGAGACTATTTGAAGACTGCACCCCCTTGAGCACTATCCTTTTTAAATCTACCCTCAATAGTATTAAAATCCAATCAGTAGATATTCTGAAGTTTGTGTTTAATGCAGAAAGAAATGTGCAAGAGCAACAATTGGAATAACCTGTCCTTTTTTAAGGAACATCATGGTATTACCTGATGCTAGATGACCTAAAGGGTAAGCAAATTTGGAACAAGTTTCCAGGGAGACTTATAGTTGGATTTTTAAGTGATGAGTCTGGCTTTAATTTCAATTGAAGTAATAGCAACATACTCACTGTAAACATTTATACTACCAACAGTGACATTCACAGTTTCTTATTATTCAGAGTAAGAATACCAGTTTTAACTTCTAATGACTGGAATCACTCTTTGCTTGGGAAAGCCAAAGATTATTCTTGCCAAAAAAAAAAAAAAAATCTGGGTATTTTCCCAGAAAGTTTAAATTAAGATTAAACGATTTGAGTCTTTTGTTCAATTTTTCTCAAACAGAATATTATATTCCAGTTGTATTTTATCTTTTTTTTTTTTCTTCTTCACCTCCTTCTTTGTATAACTGAATCTCCACTTTGGCAATATTCCCATATCATTTTCTCCAGTCAAATAATATCCCTTTCTAAGCCATCTAGTTTCTGCTTGCAAATCTCCCGAGTAATGCATAATAGGAGATTACACCACCTCTCAAAGCCAATTTACAAGCTTACCAAAATATTGCTGGAAAAACTTAGCATTCTTATTTTTATATGTTTCCCAACAGAGGGCCAATTAGTTTTGGAAGCCTTCAGGATCTCATAATATGGATAGGAGATTTTTATGATTTATTTATAGATGCAGAAGGTTTCAATTAGATGGTAAGGGTGAAAGAGTCACATCTGAGGATGTGGTGGTTTCTGTTCTAGTGGCAGGCCTAAAATTATATGATGAATCACCAGAGCAGAAAACGCACTATTTTCCTTTCTTGTGAGACCTGTAGTCTTCCATGATGGAAGATATTGTACTAAAAGACCATGACAATGTCACTGCTTATTTTCCACGTATAAAACAAGAAAGCCATGTCCTATTCATTTGACTAACACAACAACTTCTAGCAAATATTTCAATGCCATTTATGGCATTTGGATTTCCCTTTTTTCTCCTATTTTTATTCCTCTAGACACTTCAAACCAGAATTCTAAATATTTTACAATCTAGCAGTGGCTCTCGCTCCATCTCTGTGGTGTTAACATTTGTTGCAGAGCAAGATAATCATTACAGAATACAAAGCAGTGATTTGAATTCCTTCTCCTCTTGCCACCATAACCAGTTTCTGGAATATCCTGATACTTCTGCCCCATGACTTTTTCCAGCTGTTTCTTCAGTTCTAAGAATTATTGCAAAGACATTTTCAAACGCTGTAATACTTCTGGAGAAACTGAGCTTGTGATGTAGGCCACAGCAAAACACAAAGCAGCATGAAGAAAGTATGTGTCATGTGACCTCTGAGTAGAAACCAGTGTCATATTGTAGTAATAGTGTA
Organism: Pluvialis apricaria; assembly: GCA_017639485.1. Classification (NCBI taxonomy): domain Eukaryota; kingdom Metazoa; phylum Chordata; class Aves; order Charadriiformes; family Charadriidae; genus Pluvialis; species Pluvialis apricaria. The sequence continues at coordinate 8,275,783 of CM030010.1, forward strand.
ATATTGTAAGGCAAACTGATATTATCAAGTTGCTCAATTTAATAAGTTATTGTCTACTCAGCTAAGATATACTACATGAATGAGTATTGCGGGTTAAAGCCTACCCAAAAGCACAGCTCATTTAAGTGAGTTCTTTACTACACTGCCCAGCTCTAACTGCTTACACAACTGAAACGTCAAGTATAATGATTCACTTCATTTGAAGTAGTTCCCGAGATTAAATCTGTAGTTAAATAACAGCTTTTGTAGTTTGACTATTGAAAATGTAATCAGAAATGCAAGATGCACAGAAAACATGGAAATGGTACAAGTATAGCATATATCAGATCAAACATGAAACAAATGCTGCATAGTAGATCTTCCTAAACCGAACAGAATCATTGGAAGCAATTATCAAGGCACCTGTACACGTATAAAACGGGCTGGGGAATGAGATCACTGGGATTTGAAGAAGAGACCTAGATAGCTGATAGTAGCTGAACATGTACTTCACTTAAATTTCATCATAGCTAATTGCTGTAAGAAAATACCAGGAAAATTGTTTTGTTATCCACTCACTGAAAATTACAGTCTAGATGAAACAAACACTTTGAAGACAATGGCTTTTATGAAGGAAGTTATTATAACTTTAAGGAAGAAGATTGCTTACACAGCAGGATACAAACTACAGCAATTCAAAAAAAATGGCTTTTGGCTTGTGTAGTAATTCTGCCAAGCTGATGATTTGTGAGGAAACATGGCATACCTCCTGCAGTTTGTCTGTTATACTGCTATGATTTACTTGCAAAACCTATGTAATATGGCATCTACTATATTGCTGAATGGATAACAGATCGACATAGAATTTGAGGAAGAAAAATCAACTGCACTGTCCATACTTCTGTTTCCTGTGTAAAAGTAAGTTTGGCAAAATATTTTAACACGAAAATCAACAAAAGCCAATGAAACACACAGATTTGAGTGCCTTAGACCTAACCTGCCAGTTCCAGGAAACCTGTATCTCTGATCTTCTCATTACTATCACCTGGGAATACAATAATATCAGGTTTTTAATCCACTATGATGATCGTTAAATTTTAATGTACTTGTGGAGCTTTAAGTGCATTTTTTTCTCCATGGCTAGTATGAGATGTAACAACAACAGCAACAAAAAAGAGGAATAAAGAAAACATTTTAAAAAAATCTCTTAAACTTACCCCTCTGTGTGTTCCAACAGGAACCTTGGTCTTCCATTCACTCAGCTTCTAAGAAGTCTTTTTGAGCAAGCCTTTTTGATCTCCTTAAGTACAGCAAGAAACCGAGGAGAGGCATTTAAAAATATTGCTCTGGAATCTCCTCTTTTTCTTTCAAGGTTGCAAATGCTTTTAGGTTGAAATATTTATTGTTCTGCATTCCTGAGCAAGCTAGAATGGTTTTGAAGGAAGTCCAGGATTGTTTCTGCGTCTGAAAGATCTGCAGCTTGATGAGGCTCAGTGAACTCTTGCGAGGGGGCACTTGGGGAAGGAGACTTAGTTAGACAGGGGGGGAAAAAAAAAGTCACTTTGATGAGTAAACATCAAAAAGCATGTGTGTAGGTTGTAGAACCTGTGATTGGAAGTTTTAATTTTGGAGTTTGTTTATTTGTTAGGGTGGTTCTTTAAATTGCACTAGCTAAAGATTTGCTGCAAGTGACACAGTTATTACTGATCAAGTTCTAAGTAGGCAAGGCGAGGTAAGATCACTTATTTCATTCTTATCAGAAATCTTCAAACCTTCCTTTCTGTGAATAAATTTACACACACACACACGTCCCATCGTCATCTTCTCACTCCAAAAACCTGAGGGTTCAAGCTGGTCACGGTCTTCCTCTCCTACTGATTTCAGCCACTGTTTTCCCTAGCTGTTCTTTCTATGCTTGCAGTGAAGTCTTCTCATCTAATGGGTGTGATGCAATTTCAGTAGTATCTTTCTCAAACTGCTGTCCACTAATATATTCTACCTGTCCTCCTACATCAGCTGATGTTGCGTTTGTAGGTGACTTGTGAGCTCTTCAGGTCAGAAATGGCTCATCCTGAGGGTACCAGTTCTTACGACAAGTTCTAGTCTGGCTGGCATCAGGGCCCCAAATCTTTCCATAACTTCCTGATCCTTTCTTGATGATCACAGCCAGCAGATGCAGATTTGCTGGTATGTAAAAAGACTAACATTTAAATCTAGTCAGCCCTGACCAGGTCACACAACATTCATTTAATATTCCTTAAGAATACGATTTTAATGCCCGAATGAGTTGTGCATCAGAATCCTCAACTCCCAGAATGAGTATCCTTCTGTAATTAAAAATTCCATCCCATCTCATTCTGACCCTGTAGTCACTTAGTGCTAACTAAATCTCTACTCTTCCAGCATCTATGAAAAATAGATTATTGGTGTCTCTGAGCACTTTTCACAAAGTCCTGCTCAAGAATTTGGTGACTAGAGCAGCTGGGAAGTACTCTTCTTAATTGCACTTTTTCCTCCAACTCAGTCTCTCTGGTGATTTGAACCACTGTTTTCAGTCCCTGCCCTTTGTATTCAGTGCCTGTTCTTCTCTCGCTTTTCATTAACAGTGTTTTTGGCCCAGCCACTAATCTGTACCTCATCTTCATTCATACTCCCTCTTCTAAAAATAATTTAAATCTCACCATTAGTGATTTCCTTCTAAGACACAACTGAAAGGATTTCTTGATGCTTTTCTTTTCAACTGAGGAAGCTTCCCAGCGGTTCACTGTTGAAATATTCACATTTCCTCTAGGCAATCCCTTCCACGTCAGCCTGTTGAGTGCTTTTAGATTTGCAGAAAGAAACAAACTTGCAAGACAAGCAGACAGCTTGTGAGCTAAAACTCTTGAGCTTTGAGGGGCTTGTTTGCCTGAAGGCCAACTGCAGATCTACCGAACTTCCATTTCGTTAATAAATGTACAGCAGGTAGCTGGCTAAATGAAAAATGAAATTAGTAGCAATTCCTGAAAGACCTCAGGGATGTGTTACACTGACAGAATGCCAATTTGTATCTTTAATAGGATATTATACTGGTGAAACATCAAAATAGTTTTATATGGGTGCACGTCACAACATGCTGAAGCATCCTTGTTGTTAGAACAGCAATATAATCATAATTAAAAAAAAATCACAATTTTACCCTTCATATTTCTGGGTTTTGTAGCTTTCATGAACATGACTGTAACATTCAATTTTACTCAAATACAGCTAGTAAAATCAGATTTTTGGTCAAAGAAAATTCAAGAAACTCTCAAACATAGGAACTCCTAAAAACCACTCCACTGTCTCCATTAGCAATGCTTGGAGTTGTGCTATCTTTTAGAAAGAAATAGCACCATCACTTTAATGTGCGTTCCTTCTTGTGGAGGCATGCGGCTTTGCTAAGCTTTTTTGTTATTTTAATTTATTTTCTTCAGCTGTTTTGTGTATTCAGCAGGTGTTGGGGGAGACTTTGGTCACCTTTGAAGTAGTCATGCTGCACAAGTTGTCAATGCTAATCATTTCTCATACCCTGGGTATTGACATAACTTGGATACGAGCTGAGTTGTGCTAACTTCAGGCTGCAGCAATGATGTAGTATTGACTTCAAATTAGTTTACCAGTGTGGTGGGTTGACCCCAGCCAGCAGCCAAGCACCCACATAGCTGCTCTCTCATTCCCCCACCCTCCCCAGCAGGTTGGGGGAGGGAGTAGGAAGAATAAAAGCAAGAACACTCATGGGCTGAAATAGAGACAGTTTAATCAGTCAAGAAATGAGGGAGGGAAAAAAAAAAAAAAGAAATTATGCAAAGGAAATCACTCGTCACCTCCCACAGGCAGATCAATGCCCATACAAACAGCCACCTTGGGAAACAAATCCCCACCCTTCCTCCTCTGCCACAGTTTTTATTGCCGAGCGTGACATTATATGGTACGGACCACCTCTTGGCCAAGTCAGATCAGCTGTCCTGGCTATGTCCCTTCCTGATCTCTTGCCCACCCCCAGCCTACACAATTAGGCAGAGCAGTGAGAGAAAAAAAAAAAAGGAGATGCCTTAACGCTGTACAAACCATTGTGCAGCGGTAGCCCAGACATTGGTTTGTGATCAGGACTGGTTTAGCCACTAATCCAAAACGCAGCAGCCCACTGGCTCCTATCAAGATGTGTAACTATGTCCCAGCCAGACCCAGCCCAATCTGCTAACCCAGCACCACTGCTTACAAAGATTGCAGGCACCGTCATGGTCTTCTAGCTAAGGATTGTCTCTGCATTATTGTAGCTTGCAAAGTAGTACAGTTACAAGTGACGATTTACGCTGACACTTGAACTTAATTTTTTGTTTGGATTGATGTCCTTTAAAAGGATTATAAACAAAAAAAAAATAAATAGGGTACTGTGGTGGAAAACTTTTAACTACTTTAGCACACAGAGATTGTTGTGTTTTTTCCTACTCTGATTTGGACCACAGTTTTAAGATCATTTTTTGTCTCTTCAATATGAAAATACAGTGTCATTCTTTCAGAACCCCCTAAGAAAAGTTCATCTGGGACATTTTCTAAGTTATTACATCAGCATTCCAGCATCCTACAGCTGCAAACACAGCTTGAGCTGCAGTTTCCACAGATTTGCATTTACAGTTAACAGTCACATGCAGAGTTACTGCTAGATTTAAAATCTCCGAAAGTCCTCTCTACTTTTTTATTTTTTTAATGAGAAAAATTTCTCAATTATTTTCTCTTAACACTGAAGTTTAACTCCTGGCAACTATGAGTGAAAGACTCAATAGGTTTGTGCTTACAGTACTTACATTCTTGCTTCAGTACATAACCTTGTAGGAGGGAAGAAGATCCCCCTTCAAGGTTTCTTTTGAATCCAATCTAGAATAATAATATGCAGAAACCATTACTTTACAACAGCTACTGAATGGCAACTGCAATTAAGTAGGTCTTTTCCTAGCAGGTATCTCTCCTTGCAATTAACTGGTACCCATAGTAGAAGTTTCAGGTGACCAGCTATGGAACAGGGACAGGCTATTCCATTCCCCTAAGGGCCTGTACATCCCAAGATTATGAAGTTTAAATTCAAACTGGACCCTGTTCTCTGATTAATAGCTAGCCTGGAAAATTTAACTTGTGGACTTTTTGACTAAGCAAAATGAATTAGATTTCCACTAAACCAAATCAACACTAATTCTTACTGCTTAGTTTCATCAGGGCTCCTTCAGTCTTCCTCTAATGCAGACATTGTTTTAACTATAACAGAAACAGTACGAAGTACTAATATTTCAGATAAGTATGTTTGGTTTTGTTTTACCCAGTAAGATGGTTTTAATATGTATTATCTGATACAGACAAATTTTTACATTTATAGAAGTATGGTATTTTATGTAGTAAAGTAGAGATTAAGCCTAAGAAAATTTAAGGGGTACTTAGTGTAGCTGTGAAAACTAAAGCATGATTTTGGCTGAAGCTGATTATATCATTTAGTTGTCCCCTTGCACAGAAAGGGAATAATAGAACCTACCCAATTGCTGGAGAAGGAAGGCAGGGAGGCAGGACATGGTCACAAGGGAATATTCTCACAGTTTCAAAACAAAGCAGAAATATTCTCTTTTGTAATGACTGCCAGGGAATGCCTAGAAAGTAGAGGTCATTGGCACCTCTGTTAGCATCTTGTTGCTAATAGCTCTCCTAGGAAAAACATTCTTTTGAGATGCAACAAAATCAATTCACAGAGCCACAGAATGGTTGAGGTTGGAGGGAACCTCTGGAGGTCGTCTTGTCCAACCTCCCTGCTCAAGCAGGGTCAAATTCCCAGCCACTGCTTTGAGCAAGAGAAATAGTGTTGCAAGAAAAGGACCATCAACACCTCTGCTTTGCTCTGTTACTTCTGAATTTCTTATTAAGAGGTGTAAAAATCTAGACAGATCCAGAATAGAGATACTTAAAATATGAAAATAGTACAAATATTCCTCTTCCCTTTATTCTGCTGAAATGACTCCAACTGCTCTGGCACTGTTACTCAGATCCTGGTCAGACAGGGGAAAAAAAAAGAAAAAGTGGTTGTGGTTCTTTACTAGGAGAAGGGGGGGAAGGTAAAAAGAGTAGGGAAGAGAACCTGTCCCACCACTAAGACGTTGATGACTGCAGACAAAACTATGTCAAGGGAAGATAAGGAAAGAAAAAGAAGAAAGGACACTAGGAGGGACTAGTGGAACTACTATGAGCTGGAAGTAAAGTGCTTATACTTAAATACAGGATAGAGACTCTGACAGCCTGGAAGACTCAATTGAAATTTTTGTCTAAAGGGTCTTTCTGAGAGATGCTACAAAACAAAAAGCAAGATTTATAATTTTGGAAAAATCACAGAATACACACATCAATATGGGAGTAAGTGAGCAATTACACAGTTAACTTTGAGGGATTTTTAAGCTACTTGGGGGGACTTTGAATTTAATTCGGAGGCAAACAGAGCCAGTAAAGATGATTAATGGGATATCGTTACTTCTCTAAGGAAAGTTGCTTTATAGCCCTACAAATTTAAACTGGCAACTATCATGATTCAAATAGCCCTACAAATTTAAACTGGCAACTACCATGATTCAAATAGCAAGCCTACAGAGAGCAGAGCATTCTTGCCATTGTTCCAAACTAAAAGATGCTCATCTAGCCTGTGCATTATTCTAGGCTGGTGGCCACTGAGAAGACATCTGAGGAAATATAAAACACCTACAAAAATTTTGTCTGAAGTTACTATTTTAAAATGAAATTACTTTCTGCTACAGTTTTTATAGTTACTCAATTGTATTGGGTAGGTTGAATGGATGGACAAATATTGCCTGATCTTTCCCAAGTACAGTAGCATCCCCCACACCTTGCACTATTTACTTTCTCCTGGAATAGCTCTGTCACAGGCCAGTCTTCTCTAGGCTTGCAGGCTAGTCTCTTCTAGTTTCTTAGAGATGCTGAATATACTCAGTATCCATTAGTTACCATCCATAACTCCATCTATACATTACATCCATATATCTCTATATCCTGACTAATAGGATACATAGAATCACAGAATCACCTAGGTTGGAAGGGACCTTTGAAATCATCGAGTCCAACCATCAGCCTAACACTGCCAAAACCACCACCAAACCATGTCCCTCAGCACCACATCTACACATCTTTTAAATACCTCCAGGAATGGTGACTCAACCACTTCCCTGGGCAGCCTGTTCCAGTGTTTGATAACCCTTTCTGTGAAAAAAATTTTCCTAATATGCATCCTAAACCTCCCCTGGTGCAACTTGAGGCTGTTTCCTCTTGTCCTATCGCCTGTTACTTGGGAGAAGAGACTGACCCCCACCTGGCTATAGCCTCCTTTCAGGTAGTTGTAGAGAGCAATAAGGTCTCCCCTCAGCCTCCTCTTCTCCAGGCTGAACACCCCCAGTTCCCTCACCCGCTCCTCATCAGACTGTGCTCCAGACCCCTCACCAGCTTCCTTGCCCCTCTCTGGACACGCTCCAGCGCCTCAACGTCTCTTCTGTTGCGAGGGGCCCGAAACTGAACACAATACTTGAGAAATCAAGTCACTGTACGCAGAAGAAAATATGAAGACAGTCATACTAAATTAGTAATTAACAGATGTAGATAGTTCTTAGTGGAATGTGGCCTTCTACACATGTGCATTGTGATTACATCTGCATGCTTTCTTTCCTTTTTCTTGTGCAGAAGTCACTCTTGTATAAGTGTACATCAGCAATGTACAGGTATTACACTTTTCTGAACATCATTAGTTTTGTTTTAAGTGAAAATTAAATGTTTTAAGAAGTTCATTGAGGGGGATGACGATTTAGCAAGTAAAGTATTTTTTAGTTTGTTTATTTTTAAGCGTGTGTTCTGATTCCTTCAAATATGGTTGCCCATGTCAGAAATCAGATTTCCAGAATTTGCATTTTCCTGTGCTGCTGTTTTTTTCCCTCCACATGGCAATGGAACTTACTTCCAGGGAAAAAAAATAGTGCCTAGAAAAGATTCCCAGAACTGACTCCCAAATGACAACCAAATTTAAGGAAACATTAGGACAGACATAGAGTACTGTCCATTTAAAAAAAAAAAAAAAAAGAAAGAAAGAAAACACTTATATCTACATATAATAAAGAAATGTAACAGCCAATATTTCATTAGTGGTTTTAAACTCTTCAGTACTGTTATCTGAAATACTTATGCCTGTGGGTGTGACAAGTATTGAAAGTTAAGGTATGTAACATTTGAAATTATCACAGCATAGAGCTCTACATTTTGTATCAGAAAATCTGTATTTGAGCTTGGTAGCCTCCCTTAGACAACATCTGTTTGAAGCCTTGAGATGTAGCAATGGCTATGGAATTATAAATGTATTCTGAGGTCAACAGCAGTAGAAAAGAATCACATTTTAGAAACACCTGAAACAATGTCCATTCACTCTTCACTAAACATTACATTTAGCCATTACAGGAACCAGTGTGATAGTAATGTATCTTTCAGAGCTAAATAACTGTACTATAATATAATGATATGTGAAGTATAGTTACTGAGCCTTAGTATTTATGAGATAGATAAAGCTAAAACATTATGCTACAGAAAAGTTGTTAGGTGTTTTTTAAAGTGCACACAGTATACCTTCGATATATGATCTGGCTTTGAATATTTACACAGGAACCCAGTAAGATTTTTCAAATCCCCTAACTTTACAGAGATGTAGGTGCACAACTGTGTTTTTGAATTCTAAGACATGGCCTAATACATTAAGAGTGGTAAAATCGGTTTCAATTACTATCTAATTTGGTTTTTAAATTCTTCTAAGCCTTATTAGTCTGTTCAAAAAAATTGGGAAGATTGTGATAGCAGGCAATCGTGATTTGTGTTTCAGCCAAAAAAAATGTCATTAAAAATACCTATATATTTTAGAATTACTAAAATAGTCGGCTTTATATGAACTGGGCTGAGTCTGTGTTGTACTTCTGGATCTAATAACAGCCACATTATTGTTTCTTTAGTAAAGATAATTAAATGTGTTGTGTTCCATACAGCAACCACAGAAATTACTTATTACATGTTTTACATACCCATGCTGAAGACTTGTGGTGGGAACCACCTTGCTATAGTATGCCAAATTTTAAGATGCTTTGGATAGTTTTCCAAATGACATTGGAACACGGAGTCGCTACAGATGCATATGTATCTTTTTAAACTACATTGCAGACAATTTTAAAGGCCTTTAAGTACGATTAGAGTCTGTCACTGTTATAACAACTTTTTAAATGCACTCAGTCCCCACGCATCTTCCTGTTTCAGGTTGGGAATTCACCAGAAGAGAGGATAGGAAAACGAGATGCAGAATGAATGTTTTGGTTGTTAAATTGTCATTTTCCATGTATACTACTGTCTACAGCAATGTGTGATAGTCATTCCCCTGAAAGACTTCAGAATCATCCACAGCACGGACAGCTGCTGACGTTCGATAAGGTAAACATGTAGACAGAGGAATATTTTAATCCTGTGATGTGTATTATTGTTCATTGTGTTAGCACATTAGCTAGAGACTGTGGCTGTGACTAATCCCTCAGCAGGCAGATGTCCATTAATTTCAATCATAAATCACTAACAAGACTAATAAAAAATAAAAAAAAAATGGGGAAGGTAGACAAGCAAGTTTAGGGTAGTAGTAAATAAAATCAATTGCTATCTCAAGACAGATGATTTTAAGTTTAATATTTTGTATAAGTGGACAATCTCAGGAAGATTAGCTTAACTGAAATAGCTCATTGAAATATTTCAGCTCAGTGATTTAAGGCCTGACAAATGAAACAGTCACCGTTAGTTTTGGTCTGCAAGTGCGATGTTTGCATTGATTTTCCTTTGCTGTAAGGATCATTGCTGAATTACAAAATAGAAGGTACCGTTAATGTTTCGTTCCTTCGTATTCCCCACCCTCAACCATAATTTCACTGATTGCCTTTTTTTTAATGAAGAAAAGTGATGGAAAATAGTGAGCTGTCAGCAGCTATTTTTCCACCTACAGATCTATGCATGTATCCACATATTTATTATTCATCTGTGTTTGTCTCCCAGTCTGTCTTTAAAAATAACAATTTATTTTTTAACTACTTGTAGCAATATTTAACCACTGAACCCTTTAATTACTTATACTACTGACAGGCAGGGCTCACTCAAATGCTGAGATAATAGTTTTGTGCATGCAGGCTGAATTAAAAAGGTAAATGACTGAACCTTTCAATTTTTTATATCCTGCCAGTTTTGAGTGGAATCTGAATGTTCCTGAATGGTAAAGACACCACATAAATATATATATGTGTGTAAGTGTACGTGTATGTAGGAACGTATATACATATACACAGAAGTATAATTCATAGTGGAATGGTTGACCAAATATTTTATGTTCACGGCCTCTTCACGCTAGCTCATAGACATTTTCTGTATATTTTATAAGAAAATAAGATAAATTAATGCTCAGGCCTCCCTCCCACTTCTAAAAGTTATCAGAAAAGCCTTCAGTCTCAAAATCTAGCCTCTGGTAAAACACAGAAGGGTTTCAAGATCCACCCCAGGAAAGCAAGTTATTTTAAATATGTATAAATTACAGCAAAACATACAATTAATTTGTTTAAAAAAAATAAAATAAAATCTAGGATCTGCTGCTTCTCCCACCACAGACAGAAACTGAAAATAAAAAGTGTGTGTTCTCTTTTGTCTTTCTAGCTGTCAATACCATGGATTCTTGCACAAGTATTATCATAGAATCGTTCAGGTTGGAAAAGACCTTTGAGATAATGGAGTTCAACTGTTAATCTAGCACTGCCAAGTCCACCACTAAACCATATCCCTCAGCATCACATCTACACATCTTTCAAATACCTCCAGGGATGCCGATTCCATCACTTCCTTGGGCAGCCTGTTCCAATGTTTGACAACCCTTTCGGGGAAGGAATTTTCCCTAGTATCCATCCTAAACCTCCCTTGGCACAACTTGAGGCTATTTCCTCTTGTCCTATAGCTTACTACTTAGGAGAAGAGACTGACCCCCACCTCGCTACACCCTCCTTTCAGGTGGTTGTAGAGAGCGATAAGGTCTCCCCTCAGCCTCCTTTTCTCCAGGCTAAACAACCCCAGTTCCCTCAGCCACTCCTCATAAGACTTGTGCTCCAGACCACTCACCAACTTTGTTGCCCTCCTCTGGACATGCTCCAGCGCCTCAATGCCTTTCTTGTAGTGAGAACACAGGACTCAAGGTACAGCCTCACCAGAGCTGAGTACAGGGGAAATCACTTCCCTAGTCCTGCTGGCCACACTATTCCTGATACAGGCCAGGATGTTGTTGGCCTTCTTTGCCACCTCAGCACACTGCTGGCTCATATTCAGCCATCTATTGACCCACACCCCCAGGTCCTTTTCTGCCAGGCAGCTTTCCAGCCACTCTGCCCCAGGGCTGTAGCGCTGCATGGGGTTGTTGTGACCCAAGTGCAGGACCGGCACTTGGCCTTGTTGAACCTCATGCCATTGGCCTCGGCCCATGGATCCAGCATGTCCAGATCCCTCTATAGACCCTTCCTACCCTCAAGCAGGTCAATACTCCTGGCCAACATGGTGTTGTCTGGAAACTTACTGACAGTGCTCTCATTCCCGTCATCCAGATCAGTGATAAAGATCTTAAAAAGAACAGGCCCCCGTACTGAGCCCTGGGGAACACCACTCGTGACGGGCCACCAACCAGGTTTAACTCCATTCACCACCACCCTTTGGGCCCAGCCATCCAGCCAGTTTTTTTACCCAGCGAAGAGTACACCCATCCAGGCTATGAGCAGCCAGTTTCTCCAGCTCAGGTTAGTCAAGCAGGATCTGCCTTTCGTAAACCCATGCTGACTGGGGCTGATCACCTGGTTTTCCTGTACATGCCATGTGATGGTACTCAAGATTATCTGCTCCATAACCTTTCCCAGCCCTAAGGTCAGACTGACAGGCCTGTAGTTCCCTGGATCCTCCTTCTGGCCCTTCTTGTAGATGAGCATCACATTCACTAACCTCCAGTCAACTGGGACTGCCCCAGTTAGCCAGGACTGCTGATAAATGATGGATAGTGTTAAGGTGTGTAACTGGAAAAATGTTTACAATCATGTCTATTGATATTCTTACGTGGAATGAATTTCTGATCTACAACGATTTGGGTTCTCTTTAAAACTATTAAATTTGCTGTATCGGGCTATTATTTAATAAGGGAGAATGGGCATTAGCAATGAACTTGTTGCTGAGGGATATGGTTTAGTGGTGGGTTTAGCAGTGTTAGGTTGATGACTAGACTCGATGATCTTAAAGGTCTCTTCCAGCCTCGACAAGTCTATGATTCTATGAAAAATCCCAAACAATTCGTGGTAGCACGGCATTGGAGAAGGCTACCCAGGAAGGCTGTAAAATTCTAAAAATGGATAGATGAAGAAACAGCTGACCTGACCTCGTGTTGGTATCATTCCCGCTTCAAGCAGGCAGTTGGGCTGGATGATGTTCAGAGATCCCTTCCAAATAACACTTCTATAATTCTATAAAGAAAATAGATAGATAGGCGCTATTCCTCACCTTTGCTCCTTTTAAGCTTCTGCACTTCGGAGCAATCACATTCCCCTACGCACTCAGAACTGATGCACAAGCGTACATCACCTGGGAGAAATGCAAGAGTCAACTACCTAGTCACAAGACTGAAAAAGTTACATTTCACAGTTTTTATATACATTTATACACACTTATGTATGTATATATATAAATAGGCACACACACATATGTATTTGTGGGTGGGTGTTTACATAAAAAGAGAAGTTTAAAAATGTTTCTCTATAAAGCATCTATAGAAGATCACACTTTCTCAGAGCATCTTTTTCTTTTTTGATGAACAATAGCCTTTATTCTTTTGAAGACTTAGGGTGAATCTAAGAAACGTGAATGTGTCCAATCAGTACACTACTGGCAAAAATCAGTCCCTTTTCTACACATACTTTTAGAGCAGTGACTCGTTTTCACATCATATTGTTCTGTATCTTTAAGGTCCCTTCCAACCTAAACCATTCTATGATTCTACACAAGATTAATTTCATAAACTTTCACTGAGTGACATTACATAAACTAGACTTCAAGTCAATGGACCTACAGTGAGAATCAGATCCATTTCCTTTGTAAAATAAGTGTACTCTGACTTTGACCATTTGGATTTGCTGAGTGCCTTTTACTGAACTCATATCCTTCCAAACACTTCATAATCATGAGAATAACCTTACTGCATCAATTCAAAACTTTAGAGCATATCTACTTGAAAAGCTTTAGGTCATTTCAGTGTCCAAATAATACTAAATATAAAAAAGATATAATAGTTATAACAAATAACTAACATATATTCTTGAAGAAAAAGCTTGACTTCTCACTTTATTATTATGGTCATATTCTTACCAACCAAAACACACATAGATAATTCTTAGGCACCAAAAAAACTCCAAACCACTAATTTTTATTTTTTTTTTGGGTGGGAGCAATTTTGACAGAAATCCCTTTTAATCCAAGTTTTCATGTGATATAAATGCATTACATGCTAATGCATTATTTGTTATTTACCATTTCTCACTCTCTAGCGAGAAAATAATAATAATGCAATCAGAGAGGAGAAGCACTATCGTGTGACTCTAAACTATTCATTTCCTATTCATACAGTAGAAGTGGCAATTTCGTAAACAGCACATAAGAAAGTGTGCCCCAGCTAATTTAGAAGCTAAAAGATAAAATATGAGAAAGTGTTAAAAATTATTTTATAGATCAGGAATTAAAAATATTGGTCATTCAGATCCAAGTACATAATGGAGGCTGAACATTATTTAATTGCATAAATTACAGTTTACCTGCTCTCTAACCCCACAGACACTTGAACTTCCAGGAGGCCTGAATGTCCTCACTGCCTAAATGACTCATTTTGAACACAAGGCTTCTCCTTCCCTAACTAACTGTTGAATTCTCTTTGGTATATTTTCTAAAACCATACCTAGCAAATCAGACACCTTGGAAAACTCATGCAAAAAGAGAACAGAAGGGGCAAGAAGAAGATGCTGTGTTGCCATTTGAATCAGCTGGTAGCTAGGAACTTTCCCCAGAGCGGAAGAACTGGGCTCCATCACTTCTCCAATCCTTAACAAAGCATCCACTTCATGAGGAGATGGCAAATTTCTGTCCTTTCTGCCCACACCGTCTGTCTTGGTATTAAAAACGGGTTCAAATCTCCTCACCCAGAGAACAATCTCTTCCTTTCACCTCAGAAAAGACCTTTGGCAGTAATCTGCCAGACAAAAGGCAATCTTCCAGGTTCAATAGCATTTTGTGAGAAAGGGATGACTCTGATAACTAACTCCAAGATAAATTTATGGCTGAGAGCCAGAAGTGGGCAGGGGTACTTCTGTGAATTATAAACTGCACATCAGAGAAGACAAGACTTAAACACATTCTTCGGAATTTCCTACTGACCACTTACACTATTTTATACTTAGACACAGGTTCAGCTTCATAACTTTATAGTATGTACAAGTTCCCAAGTCAGGAACGAAGTCACTCAGTATTCCTATTCTAGTAAGCATGGAGAGACAGGCTCCACCGTATGGGTAGATTAATTTTTGAGTCATCTGATTTACTCCCCCCAAGAACACATATTTCTTCACTATCTACTGAGAGAGCCTACCAAGCTAAGAGATTCCTATTTTATATGCCTCATTTAAGCTTCTAAAATTCAATGAGTATGGATTCGGAGTTGCAAGATTTATGTTTATCTCTTCTCAGTACCTAACTTTCACAAAAGTGAGTCAAGTCATTTGTGCTAGAGCTCTAGGTTTCGTCAGCCAATCTTTCAAAAGAAGTTTTGTTAGAACTAGAAATCACATGCCACTTTCCTGAGACTGGATCCAGCCTGTTACCTCAAACACAGAAGTCAGGATTAAATCAGGAATTATTCGTAAATGAAGAATGCCAATAAAAACTTTTAACAATATTAACGATGAATAAGTCAACCAGTTCTAATGACCATAGTAAAGCAAAGGCTGATAAAATCTGCCTAGCCAATATGCAATTAAATACCAAACTATTAATAAATTTCAAGTTTTTTGTTCCAGATGAGAGAGTCCACCATTAGAAGAAATAGCTAATGACACATTTGCATTGTTCTCAAAGGAAATTCTTCTAATTAAGCATTAAAATTCAGCATAATCAGAGAAAAAAAACCACTTGGGAACGAAATTTTTGAAAAATAGGAGCTCACAATGTAAGCAGCTAGCAAATATATTAAAGTGAAGAAATACATAATTATTTTTGCTATAAGAGAGTACTACATATGGGTTCCCATTTTGAACAGAGAAGTATCTATTTGTTCATACAGGTATACAAAGTTTTTGACATGAAAATAAAGGATTCATTATATTAATTGCATAGAAATAGTACCAGTCTTTCAACTGATACATCTACACGTTATATATGATACCACTGCCATGATTTTTTTTCTCTTGTTCAAAATTGAAGAAAAGCATTCAGGCAGAAATACAGGATTTTCTGGAAATGGTTTGCATTATCCTCTCATGGAGAGCCAAACTTCAGTCCATTACCATGGAGAAATCAAAGGGCAAAAACAAACAAAAAAGCCAAATTCTAAGGATCATTGATTAGCAAAGACAACACTTGAGGTACTGAAGCCACAATGTAGTTTTGTCTCACAGTGTGGTCTGAGGAGGAAACAACACTTTCAAGGAGATAACATGGCTCCAAATTATCACAATTGTATTTCAAAATCCATTCAGATTGCAGCCATATCCATACCTGCACTAAAGAATAAAAGTGAATGCACAGGCACCTGAATTTACAGAGAAGCAAAAAAGATATCAGAAAGGAACATGTGTGCATACGTGTCCAGGTTATACTGCCTGACCACTCACTATCAAGTCAGAACGTTTTTAACAGTTTGTTCCAGAATAAACTCACAAATTACAAAACTAGCAACTTCTAGGCAATGACTTGCAACCAACAAAAATGATAGCAACATAATATTTTTTTAAAGAATATTTATAACATATGCTGTACATGGATTCACTTACCTTTCAAAAGTATATCTTGCTAAATTCAGCATGGTTTCCTCAACAGAGCTTTATGTGTTCAATCACTGCTTAACAAGTATAATTTAATCCTTGCTTCAATCTTATACCAGACTCTTGCATAGAGATAAACATCATCCTCTTAAAGAAATCCCTCCTATTGCTTTGAGATCTCTTTTCTTTTGTTGGCACTCCAGCAAATTTTAAGCCAAGTTTTCTAGAGTTCTAATTGTGCATTTACAGACTCACCTTTGGATGGAAGGAAGCCTAGAGGGAAAACATAGATCTGTATACACACATTTCTAATGCAGATATCACCCTTCTTTCTACATAACGTGGTATCTGTTCTTCACATGATGCTGTGTCGCATACTGGCCATAGAATTCCCTAACGTTAGACACCTGCTGGTTTTGCACCATTAATAGCTTCAACATAAATAAAAGCTTCATACCTTGCCTATGTTAGAGCAAAAAGTTTCTTCTGCTTCTCTTCTTCCTCAAGTGCTATTTAAGTGGTGTAGGATATAACTTCTTTTTCTGGGGATAAACCATTCAAAGACAGCTCTAATTAACGTCACTACTAGCCTTAAAAATAAGAAAATCAAACATAACGCTGTAGGGTAGTATTTTACATTTGTCAGGACTATATCTATGTTTCCAGCCAAAGGTTCTGGTAGCAGCTGACCTGGTGCTTGGTATCACCAACATCTTTTTGATATGTCTTCAAAACTCAGCAGTTCTGAAGACAAAGCTTTATCCCATCATATTTCTCACATTAGACAATGTATCCAGTGATTCACAGACATAAAAACAGTTACAAATCTTCATTTTCAGTGCACCTATAATGGGAAATCATATATCACCTCACCAGGTTCTTCTTCCCTTTCACTCTCTGAATTGAAAAATCCTAAATAAGCAAGGGAAGTGCCAGAGGATAGATGTGCTTGAGGATAGTTATTCAATCAATTTACTCAAAATAGTACTAGGTGGGTGCTAACTAGTTCTGCTGTATTTGCTGACTTTTCTCCTCCAGCTCACAGAACACTTAAAATTGAGTGGGAGAACAAGGGTTCAGCAAGCAGAGCATTCAGTGTTTCTCTTTCCCACAGCTGACCTACGTATCATGCATATGGTATGCAACAAAATTTAACTGGACATTCACTATCAATTCATAATAAGGTGATTCTCTATGGTATGTTCAATAGAATGAACAGTTTAGAAATGCGTGTGGTTCACTACCGGCCTCCTGCGATCCACAAGTAAAGGAGACTTCAGTTTTTCTGGTTTGTAAGCTGCAAAACTGCAGAAGATCACGTCACCAGAAAAGTAGACAACCTCTTTTCAATAAAATCTCTGGCTAAGAAGCACGCAGACAAATAATTTTGACTGTCACCAAAATTAATTGAAGAGAGAGGATACGGTTAGGTAGCTAAATAGCAGTAGGCGCCATGCTGCTGTGTAGACTTGAGGCACACCTAAAAATGAAGGCCCAGGTTATAGATATGCTTTACTAAAACCCCATTCAGCAAGCCAGTGTATCATGGTAATATTGTCAGCCATCTAATTGAACAAATGCATAATGTGTATAGCTATCTGTTAAAATTACTGGAAGTTTAAGATACTTCATTTGATGTCTAGCTTGGTAGGGTAGTAACAAAAATTGCAGAAAAATTTACACAAGAAGAAATTAATGCTCATTTGAAAAATTACGGCAAGTTTTTACTACTTCTCTTAAATTTAATATTTTAAACACTTATTAAACCTAATAGTGATATTAATGCATAACGCTTTCAGAATAAAAAAAAATGAAGGCAGGAATAAGACAAGGCTATTTGCATTCAGGGTTTATCCGTACAAATACACGGTTTATGTAGATAAGCAGTCTTCATTCATTATATATTTGTGTCATTTCTAAAACAGCTGTCTCTGAAAGGCTATGCTTCCACAGTCATTCTTGACTGTGAATAAAAATATGCTTCAGTGTTTCTCCATATGACTTTGCCTGATGTGCAAACATAAGGCACAATTCAGCTGCTCACTTCTCAACTGTGAAAGGACTTTGCTGCCATTGCTGCAGGGAAAAATAAATTAGTCGCAAATTATATGGCTGTTAATAAACAGCCATAACCAACTGGTAAAAGGCAATCCTTCGGAAAAACAAAAATCCTTTGAGAGTGTTTTTCATATTGGATGCAAACCACAAAGGGCTAGAAAGAATCTTTCAGCAAGAGACTGCAGTAGGGGATGTGAGAATGACCTCTACGGTATTATCAGCTCCTGGAGGCAGAGAACTGAGGCAATGAGAGGATGCTTAGGCTGATGAAAAGTTTGTTACTCTTAGTCTGCTCTTTAAGACTTCTCCATATCTGGCTTTTGCAGACAGAATATCTTCTCTTCTGTCAGGCACTGCATTTTCCGTTCCAAGACAGTACGACAGATTCCTTCACTAAAATGTTTTTTTAAAAGCCTCCTTTATTAATCCAGCCATGTTCTCTCTGCAGATGCATTTATACTCAAACACGAGATGAGACCACACTTTCTTAGATATGGGCTAGTCCTCTCTCCCTATTCCAGTGACCGTGTCCCTTAACCCTGCCGGCAGTCATGCTCTGATGCAAACCACGTAAATTAAAAATAAATAAGTAAAAGTCTTCACTGCTGCCTTGAAGGAAAATCCAGATGTGATCTAATTACTTCCTGGCCCCATCCACACTCTGGAAAAAAAAAATCTCAGCAATGTGGCATAGTATTCCATTAAAATTCACCTTGCCCTGCAATTACGTATTTGGAATATGGATATTATTAAATTATTTTTCACTTCACATTCGCCAAGACAGTGTGCTGCTACGTCTTTTGTGTCTTATCAAGCTGTGAGTTCCTGCCTCCTCTCTGCCAGCTTCCCTTACCTGTTTGGGAGTGTCTCAAACGTTGCTTGGAGCCTCTTCCACTCAGAAAACTTTCCCAGCAAGAGAGAAGAAAACCTTTCTCATTGTTGTTCCAATATTCCTTTTGAATTCTGTCTTGTCTGTGGGACCTACATAGCTCTGATGACAAGATCATCATTATCATGCTAACCAGTATTGGCACCTTGGGGTCCATCCACTGCACCTACCTATTTCTTCTCCCTAGTGAATTTTATATAGCAATCATCCTTCCATCCATACTTGAAGAGCACCTTGTGCACAAGATGTGAAGCGTGATGGGCAGATGCTGCCTAAAAGCTAAACAAGGTAATGAGAGAAGTTACTGTTGGGAAAGGACAGGGGGAAAAAAATGGAAGAAACAGCACAGCTGAAGCTAACAAAAGGTGAGGAAAGGTACAGGAAGGAATTGGAGCAAATATCTGATCAGCATGGGGAAACAATCTCCTCTGTTAAAGTTGTAAAGACCATCTAAGGAGAAGACCATCTAAGGAGAACTGTGAGAACCACACTGTGGGCTTCAGATCCCCTCTTTCTACTTGTGACAGAGCTATACGTGCAGGAACCCTTTGTCACTGTTCCCAAAGGCTACTTCTCTGGGCACAGCACCTACTAATTCCCTTTCACCTGCACAGAACTAGATTTTTTTTCTTCTGGAAAGTGGGTCTAAATGAAACACGAAGGTCCCAGAGGATGAAAATCTCCCCCAAACATTTCTGGATCAAGAAACCGGGGGAAGAAATGACCCAGTCCAGGTCCCAGTTTTCCCCTCCCACTTTGTTACAGTCTGCAGTTGCTTTCCCTTGCAAAAGAAAGGTAATAGTCTTGGCATAAGAAACAGCCTATAAAAATGTATTCAACCCAAATGTTAGCTTCCTCAGTGCCAAATCCTCATTTAAAGAAACATGTGTGCATGCTGGAATAAATTTTACTATAGTTAAATGGAGGGAAATCTTCTTTAGGCACACCAGGCAGGCTTGAGGCACCCTTTTGGATTCACTGTGATGAAGCCTGCTGCCCTGCCTTGGAGGCAAAGTTTGCCTCTTGATTGGAAACAGACAGCCTGGAAGTGATTTCAGACCAACACACTTCATCACGCACGCACCCAGAACTAGAATTAAGGTACCCAAAATCTTCAGAAACTGTTCAGAGCAGCTCCCTAGATCTAAGCAATGCACATATAAAATCCTTAGGTTCCTAGCGGCAAAATCTAGAAGGCTCTGATTTTCCAACTGAGAATATTTAATGTTGTTGCCTAAAAGCTAACGTTGCCAAGGTGTTTGAGGCAAAACTTCTCATGCTTAGGATAGGTGTTCCCCTGTACACCTCATTTGCCAGTTTCACTCTCACAGATGTCCTATAAGCAACCTTTTTTGATAAGACGTTGATGAGGCAGATAATTCCAAATGCATTCAACAACCCAGCGGTGACGGTAGTTTCAAATTGCTCCCCTCACAAATTTTGCATGTCAAACTTCAACTCAGCACACCTTCTTCTAAGCTGAAGGACCTAACAACCAGGCCCTTGATCATTCTTTTAGATAAAACATTTAAAGATGTCCTGCAGTGTACAAATAAATAAATATTTATGGACCAGAGGGAGAAGGGAAAGATGACAGACTGACACAGAGGCTTATGGAAGTGGTTAGGATAGTCCTGTGGGAGAGTTCAGTTCAAATACCCACTCCAATAAATATTTATTACCTTATACAATTGGAACAACTTGGAAAACAATGGGCATGTTTGCTCCAGAATACCCTGCCTGCTAGTTAGGACATTCCTCTAGTCTTACTTGTGACAGAGTAAACTCTAACTCTTGCTGCCTTAGGGTGGGATGGCATGAAGATGTGTCCTAAAGACAAAACTAGATGAGAGCAGACTTCACAACTCTGTTTCTCTAATGGAACAAAGTTCTTAACTATCTTTGAGTAAATGGCCATAGGCCCTGTCACCCTCTTCCATGTATCTTCCCATCCAGTTTATGTTATTTAGCTTTCAAATTTCTGTGGGTTTTTTCTTGGGCAACTAATTGTCTCCAGACAAGGTGATGAGAATATCCTATTGCAGATAAGGGCGCCCAACCCAAGGCTGTAATATTTCCAATGTTACAGTACCTAAATTTTTTTCTGAATCTAATCCTATCTGTTTTGGTTAGAATGGATATTACTAGTCAGAGATTTGGCTCTTTAATCCAAAAATATAAGAATGCAAAAATAGGATTAGACCAGATATTCAGACAGCTCGTTGTATGCTATCTGAAATCCTAACCATTCCTAGCAGAATTACATCACTCCGGGAATTATTCAACCAGAAAACAAGCAAAAATCACTTTTTGACTCCAAGTAAATCAAGCATGCATGAGGTGCTGGTCAAGATTTTCAGTTCTTGTTTGCTTCAAGTTCTAATGCTCTTGAGAAAAGAAAACTGAAAGGAAAACATGCCAAAACATACAGAATAACATTACATAGTGATACTCTCTATAGGTTAAAGACAGGAAGAAGCCTCTTTCACTCTTACAGTGTTGTGAGCTCTGTAGGCTCATACATGCTTCATGTAACTACCAGCTTCACAACCGTACACACATATTTTTGTTTAAAAAAAAAAAAAAACCACCAATTTTTTTTTAAATTCACTGCAGTCATAATTTCCCTGCCATTGTTACAGTGAAGGATCAGTGCCACCTACAGACAGGGATTAGAGCGGAGCACAACTCGGTGTGAAGGAAAGTGAAGAAAGCATATAAAATTTTAAGCCCCAGACCTTCTAGGTAAAACAATCCCCCAGTAAAGAGAAGGAGCTGGCATCAAGATTCACAGAAATATTCAGATCTCTTTATCTGCTTATGCTTAGTGATCACAAGCATTTCCTCAACAAGTCACTACAAAAGATGAATTCTGGATGCTGCATTTGGCTGTATCAGGTTTCCAAATGCAAATCTCATCCACAGCTGAATAAAGTAGAATACACTGCTGTCAGCTCCTTTTCTGTGCATCTAGTTAATTTTGGTTGGTTGTTATCTGAGTCAGTTCAAAGGGGAAAAAGCCTTCCCCCGCAATTATGAGTGCCAATTAGATTCAGGTTTAATGATCTGGATAAAATTAAAACCAGCCCAACTTCTCACCCCAAACAAAACTACATTAAACCAAACCTAAAACTTCAGAAGAGATTGCAGGAAGGCTGGCAGAACAGAGCTCATTAATCAAGCCAGTTTAAGTGTTGGCAGTGGCTTGGTTTCTCTTCCCTCTGGAAGAAGAAAGGGAGCAGAGGGGACTGGCTTATCTTCTAGCCTAATCTCATTAAACCCAAACCAGTTTGCATGCCCTTCCTGCCTCGGTACACATAAAAACGCATGCACACATACACACGCAAAGGCGAGTAACTGTGATGGAAAGGCATTAAACAGCTAAATCTAAATACTTTGGGGTTGCCTTTGGTTTCTTTTTTTGTAATAGAGGCTAATCTAGCACCATTGTAAGAGCAGAGAATTCATCCACCTCACCAAGAGACCTGTGGTCACTGTACCGCGAAGCCTTTAGTTCGGGCAGGGGTGGCTGCCATGTGTGGAGAAACAAATGATGACTGCAGCCTTTGAAAGACCGCACGTGACTAACCGGCAGTGTTGGCTAGAAGAAACATAGAGCAACTAAGGCTCGTGAGAATAAAGAAATCAAGCCTTTTATTTCTTCTTCTGCTCTACACTTCCTGCATAACCTTGTTGCTAGTCTCTGAGAGACTAAGTTTTGCTATATGTTAAAGAGGGTTAGTAGTACTTACTTACCCGACAGGTATGAGATTAGGTTAAATTTAGCTAAAGCCCCGAGACTCTCATAGGGAGAGATCATTTGGAGAAGTAGTTATTAACTATTAGTGCTGTATTGGCATATTGCAGGCAAACTCAGCAGCTTTGGGGATTTTAAAAGAGGAGAGTAGGAAGTCATTGCTGACCTCTCCTTTTAAATCTCACTTCAAACTTTGACCTTCTGTTTCACATAATAGGACAAATATTGTTTTATGAGTTGCCAGGAATTTCTTCCAAATTATTTATTGCCAACATTCGTTCTACCTGGAAACAGTCTGAGCACAAAAGAATGAAGAAAAACAGGCTCAAAGATCTGTAGTGTAGCATAGCAGTCTGTTAAAAAAAGTGACGAGGTTCTGCTGTAGAAACCATGTTTTACACAGCTCCTTCTTTATTTTGAATCTTCTCTTTGAACAAAAAAGTGATGAGATAAAAAAAAAATAAATTAATAGAAAAAAAATCTTAAAATTAGATTATATTCTTACATTCTCAACAGGCTATGTTTTTAACTAAAAATTCTGCAGATCTGCTAATTCTTTATCTCTGACTTTTTAGACAGAGGTTTAGCTCGTAATAGCTCTTCATGATCTTGGAGAAACGTTTTAATTCTTTAAGTGACCTTTCACATTCTGTTGATTCCTGTTAGATGCAGTTGCAAAATAGACAAAATATACTTTGGCTATCTAAACCCCAATCAGCATAAGAGTAGATTATATTGTATAATTAAGATAGATATTGTGTACTTTCACAATTTAGTGAATTTAAAATCCAAAGATTCTTAAATATCTTCATATCCATCTCACAACTCATAGTTAAAATAAGCTAAACTGTCTTGTACTTTGTAACTGAATCAAATTGATTTGAAATAGCAATTTCCTAAAGCTTTGCAGAACTGATGTAAATCAATTATTCCAGATGAATGAAGCTCACAACCTGCTCATCTATCTTGCAGTATGGGAATGTTCTTCATTTATTATCGTCAGGGCCCACTTGTGAACTGTGGCCTCCAATTTTTCTACAGTGGAATGATACACTATTAGGAAAGAAGTCAAAAACAAAATCTAGTTTCTTAAACAATATTTTACTAAGACAGCAGCAATATTAGAATGACTCAGTGTTCCTCAGCAGAGAGAAAAGGGTTACGCCTACGGCAGAAAGTCTTACATACTAATCTTTCCTGCCAGCACACTGTAAGCTTTGGACCAAACAGTTATCCCAACTTCTCAATAATTACCTCTGTATAGTAGAAAAAATTAGTATTTAAATCAAAGAGACAAGCTACTGTTTAAATCAAAGAGAGGTGATTATTTAGTTATGTTGACCAAGCACACTGGAAAGTGTAAGGTTCAGTATTCAGGCCAAGTATCACTATAGGACTGTGCATATAATATTTATTCATCCCGAGTACTTTAGCATTTTCTGAACAACAACATTTGTCAGGGGAATTTGGTGGTGGAGGGAAAATGGCACACGTCAGAAGTGAACTAAATCTAAACTATGTTATAGGTTAGAAACACTGCTAACACCAAAAAATTATTCAGCAGTTAGTGTTATATGAAGGCATGACTGCGAGATGTTTATTTTACCTGTTAAAAGGTTATTAGCCATCTTTTTTTTATCTCCTAAATCCTGTTTACTTTCAATCTCACGACCTCATTTAGAATGACATGTGCAGTTAGAAACTCTTCTGATGCAAGTTTTAATTATATTAAGGTTTAGAAGCAAGAGTATAAGTCAAGCTTTTTATTTTTTAATGAATATGTTCATTATTTATAGATATTTCTACACTTCCCATCACAGTAGCTTCTGTATGCCAGAAATTCAGTCTGCAGTATAAGCCGTTCCTGCATTCCCTCCCAGATTCTGCAAATAAATTCCTTTTGGATTTTAATCTCTCATGAAGTTTGGTACATTTTGTTATGAACATTTAACTAAAAAAATTATTACTCTACTTTGTTTTCCATTAATACAAAAGGAAGAAGGAAACAGAGAAAATCAGTCCTGAAACAGAACTCCTCTTATTCTCTATCCCAAGCAACAATTTCTGCAGGGATGTTGTCTGGATGTGGCGTGGTCAGTGGAAGTCACTGCCATGACTGGATCCCACCTGTGCTAGGTCAGCCCGGGCATCACTGGGGAGAGGGCTTGATGGTGGGAGCTGCAGGCATCGTGGGGACCCCAAACTGGCTGTGACATGGTAGGAGGTGTAGTGCCAGCAGGGCAGGGCAAGACCCTCGGCTGAAAGCAGCCTCCAAGGGTCAGGATGGGACATGACATTGAGGGGCTGGAGTGTGTCTGGAGGAGGGCAATGAAGCTGGTGAGGGATCTAGAGCACAAGTCTTATGAGGAGCAGTTGAGGGAACTGGGGGTGTTCAGCCTGGAGAAAAGGAGGCTGAGGGGAGACCTTATCGCTCTCTACAGCTACCTGAAAGGAGGTTGTAGAGAGGTGGGGGTCGGTCTCTTCTCCCAAGTAACAGGCAATAGGACAAGAGGAAATGGCCTCAAGTTGCGGCAGGGGAGGTTTAGGATGGATACTTGGAAAAATTTCTTCACTGAAAGGGTTATCAAACATTGGAATAGGCTGCCCAAGGAAGTGGTTGAGTCACCATCCCTGGAGGTATTTAAAAGACATGTAGATGTGGTGCTGAGGGACATGGCATAGTGGTGGTTTTGGCAGTGCCAGATTAACAGTTTGACTCCATGATCTTAAAGGTCTTTTCCAACCTAAATGATCCTATGATTCTATGGCCTCTCCGCAGCGTGCCCAGGAGTCTCCCGTGGTGGCCAGCAGCAGCCCCAAGTCCCACACCCCTTCAGGAGCAGGAGCCTAACCCTGGTTCCCTGCACTGTTCCCCAGTGTTAGAGGTTAGCTATGCAGACTGAAATCCAACTCCCCAAAATGTTTTATCATGTAAATATTCAGCAACAATTTATTCCAGGACAGACCCTTTCAATGTACAAAGGGTCAGTCTGTTCAATGCATAAATCTCTTCATCTGTAACATAAGATGGTAATAACACTCTCTAATTAAACAGACACACAAACTCTTTAAAAAGCTGTAGATCTCTAACATTCTTCAAAGGTAATCATTTTCTACAGCTGAGGAATGAGAAAATGGAGTAGCAATTACAAGTCTTTCCCTGGTGCTCAAAACCAAATGAGTACAAGAACCGGATTTCATGAATGCCAAGTTAAATCTTCACAAGCATTTGACAGGAATGACATAGGCACAGTAGATCTTGCCCTAGGACAAGGGGACGGATTAAATAACAACTGAGGTGACTTCTAGTCCTGTGATACTATGCTAGACTGCCATGTCACTCTGCAACTTTTTAAATCTCTTTGTAGATGAGGGCAGGTAGCGGGCTAACCACTTGATATTATCTGCAGCCACGTGTAAACGTAGGCAGGAAACTTTATGCAAAAAATGTTAATGCAAGAGCCGTTTCTGGCATTTTGAAAAGACAACAGGCAGGCTCCAACTTCTTTATGAAATAAAAAGCCCTTTATTTTGGTAAACATTTTTGTGGAGATCTCACTGTGACAAGCAAAATTTCAATAGCTCATAAGAACATAACATACTGTATATCTGTTGGGTAATGTGATTGGCAATCTTCTAGATACGTACCATCTGTGCTGAGGGCATTGAAAAGTTCTTTGAAAATTCAATTATTTGATTATGAAATATTTCTTTTTGCTGAATTCTGTAAAACTGCTTTCAGGATTGAATAGTACAAGCCTAGAAAATGGTTTGTGTCCCTGAACTGATACATAATAGATCTTGATTTCTCACAAAGCAGACAATGAGCACTCTGTAGCACAGTATTATAAATAGGGAAAAAAGCCTGTCTTTTTTTTTTTTTAATATAGCTTAGACATATCCATGTTATCTTTCAGATAGGAATATAATGAAAAATCCTATACAGTCAATTCAGAGAAAGAGTAAGTGACCTTCAGTTTGTTTTTCTGATACAAACATCAGTGTGTTCTTAATGCCGGTATGTTATATCTCCTTTAATGAGTCAAACATTTTAGCCAGAGGGAAATATAATTTCCTATTTTTACCTTTTGAACAGGCATTATACAAATTTGAGACAGTTGTAATTGCAAAATTGTTGTCTCATATGAACTGTATGTCATATCAGTTACTTTCAATACAAAGAAAAAGCACCTGTACTTGCCTTTGGGTCTCCATCTGCACTTTCTAAATGGCTCTAAGACTTCAGGACTCCTTTGCTTCCATCCATCATACATACTCACTCTGCCTCTGGCTAAGCATTTTCAATAGACATTGGAAAATATATTTATATGACATTTGTAGGATTATGCAGTACACAACTATGGAAGAAAGTACCGGGGTAAGGAGCAGTCAAAGTCAGTCCGTCTTTTACCTTGCAAGAGACATTTGCACCTTCAGAAGGCAACAGTTCTCTAATCATTCTACCACCCATGTTGGAGAGGAGCACTTGGAAACAAATCAGTTTAATACTGGGCTCTGAAGAGCTGTTGAAAAACAGTGAAAATGAGAAATATCCTTCACTTCATATTCAAAAATAATTAAGATATTTGCAGAAACAAGACTTTGCAACCAACCACAGAGAAGGATAGAACATCTAAATGGAGCTTACTTTACTTACTCTCAGCAGCTCAAGATAGATTTATTTTACTTTTAAAGTGCAGAATAAAACAGAGGAAATTTTACTGCTGAGGTCACTGAACATTTCAGGAAAGCAAACATCGATATGATACTCTTAACTGTCCCTCCAGCTTTGGGTCACATAACATCTACTACAATAGCATCTACTCTGTTGTAGATGGTCTTGTAACCTATTAGAGAGAAGAAAGTAAATTGCATGGATTTTAGAGAAGACCAGACAAACAATGGGAAACAGTAGACGAGCTCCAATGTATTCAAGAAATGCAAGATGAAAACGTTTGGAGGCAGAGATTATCTGGGAAGAGAAGCGAGGCAGGTAGGGGAAAGCACAAATGCTTTTCCTACTTTTCTCTTTATGGCCACTTCTGGATGCAGAATGTTGTGCTAGAAAAAAATCCTTCACATGAATAGAATTACCTTTTTAGCGTTAAATACAGTGAAACAGCCAGAAATATTAGTCTGTCTACTAATCAGCCAATTACAGTAGCTTTAAGAGTTCTCATTTTGGGAAACCTCTGATAAAACCAAAAGTGTGGAAAGAAAAAGATATTTCAAACATTCCTTTCAGAGAGACATCTTTTTTTAAGCCTTTTTGGCAATGATAACCTAAGGAAGCTTTGTTTTCCTTGACAATTTAAAAAAGTTGGGTCATGGCAGTGGAATTACTGTCATTTGCTTCAAGGATAGACTAGGGGAAGGGAATGTGAATTACGATTAATTTTCAAAAAAGAACCTTTAAAATATGAGACATTTGTAGATAATAAATTATGGGGAACTTAATGGATTTATATTCTGCATCTCAGTAAAAGTATTATACTTCAAAAAGATTAATACACTCACTTCTCAGGATGACAAGGGAAAAATGTTTGTTCTAGTATTCATGTCTATAGTTTCCACCGAAGACAACAGATGTTCCACACAATCTCTCTCTGGATGGAAAACCTATGAAACTATAAAGGCTAAAATATATTAAGGCTTCAAATATTTCCCTGTGGAATTTTCAAATACTGTTAAGTTTTTGTATCTATACCATATTATTTTTTGGTCAGTGTTTGTGTGCTTGCTTCTCTAACTAGTCCTGGTCATACATTCTTTATTATTTATATTTAACCGCTCTGTAGGTTTTGGGATTTAACTATTGCCATAAAGAAATACTTTATTATTGTTTTTTTTACAATTCTTCCATAAACCAATTTTATTCCAAAACAGATAGGAGTAGCCCCATAAATCTGCCAGGGAGCCTATTAATTACTACATTTACACTCCTTAAAGGTAAAAAAGAGAGAGAGAGAGAGAGAGGCACAGCAAAATTTTAATTAATCATTACAGCACGGCAGTCTTAGTCAAGATCTATTGCTCTTAACTGATGACTATCCGATTTTCAGAGAACTTAGAAGGGCATAAGAAGACGTGATATCCTAATATATGTCCTAAAGTGTTTGCATTTCAAGATTCAGAAAGCAGATGACTTGAATCTTTAAATTCCTGTGTTCTTTAAAATACAATTAAACAAATCGTGGCATTACCTAAAACATTCCAAAGTATTTGTGAACATTTTTAGACACTATGGAACAGAGTGCTGTGCAGACATAAGTTAAATTAAGTAATGGTGTGAAAATGGAAAATCTACTCATTGTTCTTCTATATGCAGGACATGTGTGGAAGTAATCATGAATTATTTCCAGGCAGAAAAGCCTAGACAATTAAAAAAAAAAAAAAAAAAAAAGATTTTGAAATGGAAATGTCATTAGTCATTAGATGTGAATCAGTTGTGCCACTGTGACAATAACTTGAACACAAATCAATACCTGTTGGAGCAGGTCCAGAGGAGGGCCCATGAAGACGATGAGAGGTCTGGAACACCTCTGCTGTGAGGACAGGCTGAGAGAGTTGGGGTTGTTCAGCCTGGAGAAGAGAAGGCTCCACGGAGACCTTACTGTAGCTTTTTAGTACTTAAAGGGGGCTTATAAGAAAGATGGGTACAAACTTTTATCAGGACTTGTTTCGATAGGACAAGGGGTAATGGTTTTAAACTAAAAGAAGGAAGACTAGATGTAAGGAAGAAATTTTTTACGCTGAGGGTGGTGAACCACTGGCACAGGTTTCCCAGAGATAGTAGATTCCCAATCCCTGGAAATATTCAAAGTCAGGTTGGATGGGGCTCTGAGCAACCTGATCTAGGTGAAGATGTCCCTGCCCATGGCAGGGGGGTTGGACTAGATGAACTTTAAAGGTCCCTTCCAACCCAAACTATTCTGTGATTCTATAGTTGAAATGCACTCTCTAGCTTTTAATACATCCTAAAATTATTTGTTTTGTTCTAAACTCTGCTTGTTTAGAATTGGATGGTACAGAAGTATAGCAAAAGCAATGCAGACCAGGGGCTCATTACTCATGTAGAAGGAACTTTTTGTTGTCTTTAGTAGTTCTGGATTTGATTTGTACGGTGGTATTCTTTTATTCTATCTCTAAAGTTTCCCCTCTGCCACTTTGATGCAAATTTTAGAATATGTTTTATTCAGACTAATTTCAGATAATTAAAAATCTGTTCATCACATTGGCATGACTAATAATCAGCAGAGATACTATTCTGTAAGTCACACGGGATGGAGATGAGAAGATTTGTAACTGAAAAGTTCTGGCAGGTTATATCAGTACTGTAAGAGGTAAACATTTTTTTAAAAGGCCCTTATTAAGAAAAATTAAAGGCATGCCATGTTATTTCTTTTATGGATCTACACCTGCTTAATTATACATAAATTGCCAAATGTTGTGTTGATGTTCTGTTGGTCCAAGGAATTCCTACACAACTTATTCCAATCCACAGGACCAAACATTGTCAGCTTATGAAGAGCTAAATATCAGATCACATCAGATTTGATATAGAAAAGGAATTAGATACTAAAAAGCTATTGGACAGTCAGACCCTGCTTTGTGGAGTCCCAGAAAGTTTCTAATTCCATTCCCTTTGGTTGTAATATGAGTGAGCAGAGCTTTAACAGGGAGTATTCTGTTAAACACAGCTCCGTTTCTCTCTGAGTAGGATCCACCGTTTAGTTAGTGTAATGGGGAGAAGATCATGAACAAAATACCCAAGTCCCATGCTCTGAAGTTTCTGGTACCTTCCATCTATTTTTTTAGAGTAGACCCATTTTAATTACAGTGGGCTAAGGGGGAGGAGGGCAGAGAGGACGCAAAGCTGTGTATGTTGTTAAAATAATTGAGATTTACACAGGATAAGTTACAGGTTATTACAAATTGGTCTGCTATTATCTGATGCATTGAGAGTTTAGTATTTGAAGCTATTGATAGCTTTGTAATTACTCCTGAATAGAAAGCCTTATACATCACGTAATGTTCATGGTGTTAGGTTAGCCCAGGCATCAGAACCCATATTGATGCAAAATCCAGAAAAAGTTAGAAATCCCAAAGTTTGAACTCACATTTATAGAAAGAAAGAGTTGTAAAAAAATATACGTTCTCATTTAATTTGTACTTCTCCTAACAAAAAGTAATCCATTCTGACTCTTTAAATCTTCCCTAAGTGCTCAGGAATCCTTACAGTACTAAGACAGTTTGTCCATTGTCTGTTCCCACCACCCCTAGATCCTCTGCATTTTAAATATGAATGATAATATCAGATATACAGTTATCTTGAGGTTTCCTGGCTATCTCCCATCTGTTCCTATACTTATCAGCCTTACGCTTTTTCCTAATTTACTGGTCACTTTTTCCAGGGAATCATTATGTTCTATAGGATTACTTATTCTTCTCACGAAGTTGTGTGTGTTACTGGCATCTTCCCTAGAATTAATTTCATTTTTAGTTACATCTCCCTATGGTGTTAATAAATTTTTCCCTTCATTTTTAGAAGTTCTATTTTCTACTTCAGTGACTCCTTGTTTCTTTCTGATTCAGAAGGCTGTAACTTTTTAATGTCTTTTACAATTTTTCTTTCCTCTTCAACCTTTGGTTTTCTCATCAGTTTAGCAACATGGCCTAGTAGCTTCCGTGCCTCCTTCCAAGAAAAAGAATGATCATAGTATAGATTTTAGGATTTCTATCTACACTGTTGATCTTTTTCCTGCTGTTTTCCTCCATCTTTACAATGAAGGATACTAGCAAGACAATAATAAGACCAGGTTCTTATCATGTTATAGAAATGGTATGGATTTTAGAATAAGTTTAGGTGAAGAAAGAAAAACATCAGGAGGCAATGAAAAAAATAGACACTGTACTATGAATGAGAAAGACTTAACCTTGATATCATAAAAATATCCACGTAAGTTTAGCTTTAGAGGACTATGAATCACTAACCGTCTAATTAACCAGACAAAATATCATGAGTAGCCCTGCTGATATTTCAGTCCAAACAGTCTAGTTCAATTTTTTTACATATTCTCATGTAGTGGCCCATAAGGAACATAAGCCTTCTTTTTTATGCCAGGACTTAGCAGAATCAAACGAGACGTATGCAGAAATTAATTCTTCCACTGTCTTGTCTTTCACTAAGAATAACTTACAATAGCGTGGACAATACCTGACCTCCATCTTCTCAGAAGATTGTTTGCACAGTTTTACCTTTATTAAAGAAAAAAAAAAATAGCCAAAGTAAGATAGCCCTTCACTCTTTGCCTTAGTTCTTTTTACTTGACATAGTTCAGCCTAACGAAGGATCAAGAAATCAGCCCCTACTGCTCAGTGTGTGCTTTATCCTATATATAAGACCCCCATAAGAACTATACCATTTAAGATTTCCTGAGAATTGTTTGCTACAGCACAAAAGGCCTACGGCTCTTTGCCCTGAAAGTCTTCTTAATTCCAAAAATATAAAGGAGCATTAGTAGTAATGAAATGTAGTTGTAGCTTCTCCAAACCGGGCTCTGTTCAGAGTGAAATGACAATGTAATGGTGAGATACCACGATAATGCTGCAATTTAGTCTTTAGCTGTGCCAAACAAAACATGCTGCAGCTGAAGAAACTTTTGTTGAAGACATCCTCTTCTTCATAAGCAAATTCTGTGCAGTAAATTAATAAAAAGAAATAAACCAAAAGATGTCAATACAAGGAAACCTTACGTAGGCATGTGACTTCTGACATGGAAAGCCAGTCTCTCGGCTGTAGGAGAGGGACACCACCCAGAAAACAAACACTCAGAAGGGAGAATAAACAAATAAACAGAAAAGTCAGAACATTCATAATTCTTTGGCCCAGATACTTTTCTTATCACAAGCAACTCAATAGTATGTTCTGTGGGGTTTTTATATTTACGGATTAAGTGTTTTTTCAGTCAATCCTCCCACCCTCAAGTTTCCCACTTGGTCAGAGAAAGTCTTAGATATCCTTGAATATCTCCATGTGTTTATATTGAATTAGATTAGTTGGCAAGTCTTTTTATCAGTCATGGAAGTATCTAACAGACAAGAAAAGAAATGGCTGAAAGTGCAAATAAATTACAGTCCCCTAATCTCTGGAGATAGTACATTTCCAGGAAAAAGCACCAATGTAATTTGTTCTGCCTCCCCCACAATGAAAAAGTAAAAGTCTATAGATGAAAAGTTCTAAGACAGATCAGTTAAAAAACATTTATAGATACGGGTTAGAGACAGGAAATGTTCAGAAACTGAGAAGTCATTCAAAGTGCAGAGTGAGTCACTAACGTATGTAGATTGCTTGCCTAATGTATGATCTTGAAACATGCACTTAACTGTGGCTTCAGTGAAAAACTTGAAGTCCATCTTAAAAATACATAGGGAGATAAATTGTAACCAGTATTCATCAAACTAATGTGCTTTTGAAGGTCAAAATAGAAGTACAGGCAGAAGTCATACATTTCTTTCAAATATATTTATAACTGGATTTTAGTTAATGTAGAATAGCACCACTTCTTAGGAGCACATAGGGATAAATCTATAAAGAGACACTAGTACTGCCATGTTCAATTTTTAAACACCTAGAAAATTAGGCACCCAGCAGCAGTATTCAAAGCATTCAGCAAGCTAAGTTGCAAACCATCATTGGGAAGAAAAGATTCCAAAGAAATTACTCCACCACCCCGATGTAATAAAGTAATTAAATCTGTTCATGATTTTCAAGCCTGAGCTCTCTCCTAGGATTAGTTTCCTAAACCAGAACATTGGTTTTTTTCAGGAAAAAAAAATAGAGCTAGAAATATCTTTTTAATATCTAAATAAGATTCTAATTATGACAGCACTCACTTATAGGTAATAAGCCCTATCACCTATTCTACTTGATCTGTAATTAGACCTAAGCCTGTAGTTAAATATTCTGACTTCTAAGCTGCACCAATAGTGTTTACCTTGTACTCCTCTTTCCCAATCCTTCTTTTGTCTTTCTTTATCCACTTAGAAGTGTATCACTAATCCAAAACAAAACAGGAGAAATGGAGAGACACTGTCTTTATATACAGCAGTATTTTCTGTAGCAGCAGTAACACAGACACAGTACTCAGGCTGCTCTATTCTGCCTGTGATTCTTTATATCACGTTGAGCAACTGAACAGGTATTTTGAAGCTCTCCTTAGCACAAAGGTTAGGTACCTGAAGTGAAACATAGCATGGATCCTTTTCAAGGATTTGTTCATAGCTTCTGAAAAGTGATCAGACGGCTCAAAACCAATTTTTTAGAATTTGGACAACTTTGTAGAATAAAAATCACAAGACGGTATCACAGTTTTCAGGGTGAAAACCTGTATAGGTACTGTATCTTTTCTAGTGGCACTAATGTTAACTGCTTCTGTTACATGTCCATACCAGGTCTGAAATAAATAGCATGATACCCCTATTTTGACAACTAACAAGTAGTCAATATAATAATGAAATATCCCTTTTTACTTTCCAGATCCAAAGAGAAACACATTTAATACTATGTGGGTTTTTTGATCAGGAATTATGTGAAAAAGTTGCATTTAGATTCCATTTTGATTATGGTCTCACAAATAGTCTCATAGTTTTTCACTCAGAAGTGGATAGAAGTGTATCATGAGGGTATCAGGCGACTGAATCCCGGTCTGTTTTAAAATATAATTACTTCCTACCATAATCTAGGTTTATGGAATATCCATTATAAAAATCAATGGATTTTCTTGCTCTTATTTTTATATACATATATTTATTGCTTTATGCATACATTTATTCAAGCATATACATATACTCCTACCCTTTAAAAGAAAATCCAAAATCTTATGATTTACATTGCTCTCTACAGATCAAAGTCCTCTAAGAGTATTTTATTTTAGCTATTGGCTTAAGAATACTACCAACAAACTATATTTCAATTTTTTTTCTGAATTTGATCCAAAACCAATGAGTTAAAGTAATCACCCATATATATTTACCATGTTTCACTTACAAAACATGGACAAACTTCCATGCCTTTCTAAACACTTTGGTATTTCCCACAAATGGTCAGGTTATTTGTCTTAATGTCTCCAGATACGATGTTGTTTAATGACAATTGTCACAGAAGCATGATCGCTTCATCCTTACAGAAGTCCCATCTTAACAGCTTCAAAAAAAGGGCTTCTACTCAATATTGTCTTGTTTGGTGTGCCAGCAGGCCAAGCTTTAGGCATTACGTAGTCCACTACATCTGGTTATTTGCACTAGAGATGTGATAATCATCCAGTTCACATAGGAAGAGAAGGCTTCAGACATAAATCTGGACGGTAGCTGTAATTAATGTTTGCTGATACTGAATGACACATCACTGTAGGTTGTTAATGTGACCAAGGAAACAGCTTAATGACAACCCAGGGGCTGTCCGTACCCTTTATGGTTTTGTAGGAACTT
Source organism: Pluvialis apricaria (assembly GCA_017639485.1). Classification (NCBI taxonomy): domain Eukaryota; kingdom Metazoa; phylum Chordata; class Aves; order Charadriiformes; family Charadriidae; genus Pluvialis; species Pluvialis apricaria. The sequence continues at coordinate 8,311,112 of CM030010.1, forward strand.
GTACTTGTCCCAAAAATGAATTGTGTTTTGATTGTACAGTCACTGTATGACAATAGATAGTCAGGTAGCTCTTTTCTTGCTTGCTTGCAATCTAAAAATATTAGTGTGAGGTTTTTTCCACGCATGAATTAACATGTGTAAGAGGTTAAAAGGGCAACCGTTCCCCTTGGAGCGGTTCTTGAATTTCACTGGGTTGCTGTTGCTTCAACAATAGTACAAAAAGAACGCTGTGCTTCTGATTTATGAGCCTTAAGAGTTTTACAGACCAAAGCCTGACCAAGAGCCTCCCTCATGTTATTTCCTAGGAAATGCCTACACAGCCACAGCTTTGGCAACACTCGGATAAGTATTATAACCATAACAATAGCAAATATCAGTGGGAGACATTGTCTGCCCAGTGAAATTATCATGGGGGCAAAACATCCCCGCAGTAAAGAATAACACTTTAACCCTACACTTTACAAAAATAAACACTTGGAACTTACTTTTGTTACTAGTTATTTCAAAACAATTTCTTTAGAGAAGCGTAACAAATGGTTTGTGCTACTTACTACACAGCTCAAAGACTCAAATATATATTGAGATCTAAAAATGACTGGAGCAATGTGAATGACATATAGCAATTCCAAGAAGTGTTCTATCAAACACAAGTATCTTTCTTGGTATACTTTACTTTTCTATGTGGATCTAAACAACCTGTGCTTTTATCTCCTGCCCTTAACACCTGAGAACTTCTGCTGTGCACTGTCAAACAGTTGTTGTCATCTGCTCAGAATCAGACAGGATGTTTTATAAATTTTTACCATCTTGGTTTCTACAGAGTATGATTTTCACTTGAACATGTATTCATACACATACATACAACTGTTCCCAGCACCCTACACTCAAAGGCATAAAATGCATAAGGCAAGACTTGAGGAAGATCAAAATCAAGGATATACAAATAACTCACATACAGATAAACTATTTTTCAAAAAATACTCAATGTTCCTTCCTTATAAACAAATCTTTTTGTAATCCATCACCTTCTTTAAGTCCTTCTCAAGTACTGGCACACATAACAAAAAGTCAACACTGAAATTTGTATGAAATGGAATAAATTTAAAGTTAGACTGAATCATAGTCCTCCAATTAAGGAGTATATGAAAAGAGTATATGACAACTGGAATAGACATCCAAAAATTGTGGTAGATAGGGGACATGCTGCTTACAGCACTCATGGAAAATGTAAAAACGTCCAGATCCAGTGTTCTCCTGAACTGAAGCTTTGGTGAGATTAAATCCCACTTTTCCCTTTCCAGGATATCTGACAACTACCTGCTGTGAACTGTAGACATTTGGGAACTGAGAGACACAGGGAAAAATTTTTTTCTTTCTTCCTGTTAGAGTAGGGCTTTTTTGCAGAAGAGACTTGAAATTTCATTAAGGGAGACTAGAAAATATACATTTTACTCTAATGCTTTAGAAATTTGGACAAAGACCTGGGTTCTGACCCTGTATCAAGGAGTAATTACATGCTGTATCTTTATCTAGCAACCATAGAATATAAAAATACACAAGCAGCGCCTGAAATAGGAATTGGAGTATAAAGTTGTTTATTCCATGGGACTACTTGTACCTGCTGAGATATAGTCAGGTGTCTTCTCTTTCTCACTCAGACATAGTAAATATTGAAACCCAACACAAATTAGCACAGCTTCAAAGCAGCCAAGAGCTGAAGCAGCCAGCTGATCGGGAGTTCCTTTGGGATGGGGAGGCAAATACCTACAGCCATGACTGAGTGCTGTCACAAGTAAGAGTCTGCTGTCACTTACATAAAAGGACTAACTCCTATTCCATTTTCAGAGAAACATACTTTGAAGACAATTTCAGAGAGATTCTGTGATTCCCAGACCTGTTTTAAGTGTACCCATTTTCCCTCTCAGAGTCCCCCAGAAAATTAGATGATGTAGGTCCTCAGAAATAGTTGCATATTTGATGCTGAACTAGGAAAAAAAAAATAAAAAAAAATTTCCTTCATACAGCTGTGAGTCTTCACCCCGAGTTAACTACCTGCCTCATTAAAAGAAACAAAAGGTGGCTTGAACTAATTACCTAGCAGTGTCATCTAGCTAGCAAATATTTTCCTCATGATTGTTCCCCCCGAGGCGTTTCTACCTTCTGTAAAAGACTAAATAGCAAATCAGTCAGAGTAAGAAAACCACTGTTAGTGTAGTCAGGGAACTGCCAGGTTCCTTTTCCTACTGTAAAGAACTCAATATTTAAAAGCTGGACACATGCCTCCTATATGGGAGCAGTACTTTCTAGTCATCATTTTTAGCTGCTTAATTACTCTTGTGGGTTACACAGAAAGGAAATAATTTGACCGGATTTTAATTATGCCTTACATGTACTTTATGAAGCAATTTGCTGACGGGTACCTGGCAGGAGCTGCCTATCTGATACACAAAAACCTTCAACATCCAGAATTGAGGACCTGACTAAACACCAAAATGTGGCTACAGTGAATTCAGGACCTCTTCTCAGGACATCAGAGAGAATGCCAAATAACAGCATAACAACCCCCATGTCCCACCCTCACCCCAAAAAAACCTCAAAAAAACCCCAACACAACAAAAAACCCACCGCCACAAAAAACACCACCAAAAAGCCCCAAACAACAACAACCCCCCCCTGCCCAGACACAGTAAAAGCTGTAGATGTCTCCTTTTCCCTGTGACACTTGCACATGAAAATCTAGACCTCAGCAGACTCTGATATACCTCCAAGGTGCAGCTCACCTTCCTACCCATAGCTTCCCAATATCACCTTTATAAGGGCCATGACAGCTTTTCTGAGCCAATCCAAGATAGGTGTTGGATTGTGGGAGACTGCCTGACCTCTTAATGAACCTTGCTACAGTCATTGCAACCAGACAAGTCTCTCTGTCCTGCAAAGCAGGGGTAGAAGTTTGAAAGACCAGGAGTCACAAGGGTTGATTCTTCTACTTAGCACATCTGTTCCGTGACTGTAACAGCCTGCTCCATAGTAGGACTTCTGTAACGCCAGAACTACTTCCTCTGTGGGGTTTGGAGGGGTAGTTTCATCTTAAAGAATACATATGGGTTTTCTTTTCCATCATGTTAAATGGAAAGAGCATTCATGCTGAAGGAGTTCAATTTTATTTAAAAAAAAAATATTAAATTATAACCTTGTTAAGCACATCACCCAGGAAACAAATAACCACAGGCCCAAGGTGAAATTGTTTGGACAGTGTCTAAATTAATAACAAACTAGAAAGAGGCCATTTCTACCAGCAGTGTTCAGATAGTTCACAAATCGTTTACTTCAGTACAGTCAAAATACAATAGGATAGGATTTTAGAGGTATAATCCTTTCCCCTGGCATTCAGTGACATGGCAAAGTCAGAAACCACTTTGGAAAGCAGGCCAAGCCACAGAATTTATAGTCAGTCTGTGTATAAATGGGTGGGTATTATTTTAATAATAAACAATAATAAGAAAACCGAAACACTGGCAGTAATACTTCCTGAAGGACGATGACAATTACAGCCCACTGCTCTCTGGCAGGGATTAGTTTCACAGCTTTGAGGAATTTCTGATATAATTGAGTAATGTGTCTCCAAATATCAAAGCCAGCTATGATAGCAGGATGGGCGTCAGCATTAGAAGCACCAGGACAGAATAAATCCAAATAAACCAATTTTATTCATACACACAGAGCCATATCCAGTGCGGGTTTGCACAGTCTTTCCCAAGCCAACAGGAACGTAAGGACATACGACTCTTTACTAAGTAGGATTTTGAAAGAAATTATGTTGAGCAATCCAATCTCTTCTCTTGCAGCACCACTCTAAGGTGGTTTGAGTCACTAACCATGACCCAGTAAAAAGAAAATTCTTCCTTCAGAACCAAGCAGAGACTTACTATTGTAAGATTCTGTGGTTTCTGAGCAAAACCACTTTAACTCTCTACAGAATACTAGGATGTGCAAGATAAATGTCTGTTTGTTAGGCCAAAAGTGTAATAAGTATACAAAAATACAATAGCCGCTAGCTATCTGTCCCAAATAACATGTTATAGTATTCTACAAAGATAGCAAAAGACAATGCAAATCTAGAGTATGCTCTGTAGTACTGTGTTCCTGTAACTGGGAATGTTAAAAAGTTTCTAGCAAAAAAAATGCTTAATATTTGTTTACAGCTGTCAACTTGGGTAATCTCTGCTTTTACAGAAAAATCTCATTGCTACACATTCTTTCTATTTATTCCACTCCCTCAGATTCCAGAATATTGTTTCTGAGCTTCAGTATCCTTTCACCATATGCAAATTCAGTATGCCTGCATGATTTAGTACAGTTTACCTATAGACCTTCTAAAACCTCACTGTTGCAAAAGATTTCAACAGGCTCATGTATCACCATTGGCACAAGAGGTAGCATGCAACAATGACTTCACATCAGATAACTACAGCACCAAGCATACAGTGTTTTATCCATGCGGGATGCTCAGCTGATGTGCGTTGGCCTAACTTCACAGGTGCCACTGAAACTCACTTATTTATGTTTCAACATAAACTCTGCTCACTGGTGCTTAGGACCTTACTGGTGTATTCCTGGTACTTTTGACACCAACCTCCCACAAGCCTGGCAGTTTGGATGAAGATGTTTTTTTTAAATAAGAGAAGTCGCCAATATTCCCATCCATCTGTTATCATCAGCGAGGGGTTTCGTTTTCATTTTTTCAATATGAAATGAAATGCTCCTAAAGTGGAGCGAAATGAGAGTCACGATCAGCGACTTAAGCCAACTTAGAAGAAGACACCATTTACTCACCATACGTTAACGCACCTGATGAGTAACCTTGATACTGCCTCAACAACACTGAGTATAAGTATTTTCTTTAGGTGCGTGTGCTGTAGCAAAAGCAATGTTAATGAAACATCATGCATAATATCAATTACAATAATGAGATATCAAGATACAGAGTATCATTTATCCTGAAGGTAAGAAAATATTTTTCTTCTTTTTTATTCCTTTTAAGTTTAATTTGCATAAAATTTTCTCATTATATAGTGTATAAACTCATTCAACAGCCCATGTACCACCCTCATATTTGGTTGCCAAATAAAATACATGAGGAATCACAGCTAGTAAACATTTTATTGCAAAAAAGCTCAGTTAAAACCTCTAAGTCCTTGCACCTTTTAAAAAATATTTCATACTTCTTATTCTGTCAAAAGGAACAACATTTAACACTAGCTTTTAATGTCCACAGATGTTTTGGCTTAGATTTGAATTTGACTGTTCTGTAGTTATTGAAGAAATGAATGGGATCGTGTCTACTATTCTTATGATCTTAGATGCATGTTAATCTTGCTCTGAAGTAGGCAGTGTGTTATGAAAGCCTGATTGTTGGAGATAAATTGTTATTATTACTACTAAGACACATTGTAGATCTGCTGCATTCTGGGAATGCTGTCAAAGCCCTCTGCATTTTACTGAAGAACACAAATGTCTACAGTTGACGGGATTACCTATTCTGTAGGCTCACTATAGCATTTTAGCTTCATTTAAATGCTCTTTTGAACTCTGCTTTCTTGGTCCTAACTGGGTATTTTTGGGCACCACCAGTTTTGTGAATTTTTTTATAATGTCACTTCATGCATATATTTCTACACATTTATATTGATAATGGGCCTAATCCTCCATAACTTTTCAAGAAAATTCCTCATGTATGACCAGACATGGTCTAATAAGAGAATGACTGCAGAGACTGCTTCTGTCTCTTGCATGGAAGCACAGGAGAGAATGAAGCAAAGGTACTCCCTATGTTATCTCCCTTCAGTTGCAGATCGCAAAAGAAACCCGTGTCCCAGCTCTCCAATTGACCAAGGAGACTAGCTATGCAGGGACAGGCATTATTCGCATACGAAGTATGAAATATTCCTGTTTTAGCATTCAGAGTCACGCGAATTCTTAGGTGTCTCAGTTTCAACCTTGAGAGTTACCTTGTTGAAGTGCTTTCAACAAGGTCTAGAAAATGTTCACCTTAACCAATTCTTGCCATTTCATGTATCTTTCGTAGAAGCCTTTCAAATCTCCTTAAGCTCTTTGCTTATTCATGAATGCTTACTTATGAATCCAAATCTACTGTTTGCTATCAGTGTGACTACGCAACAAATACAGACCTAAACTTTTACAATTTTGCTTAACTCAAATGTTATACATATTTTTTTTACCACCAGTAGGGAACTAATGGCTGTATGTAGCAAAGTTTTAAGAGAGCAAATTATAATAGGAAATAATAGGATTTCATTTCAGGTCTTGTGGGAGTTGGAGTTAAAGGGAGAGAACCATGTTAGAAGTCTCCAGGTGTATTCACAGTAGCTTTGTAGTTTGGATCAGTAGTTTTGGAGCAAGTCTCCCCGTCATCTCCAACTTGCCATACTTGTGGCATCACAGAATCCTCTCAAACTGGATTCTTCCATGATGAAAAAAAGCAGATGAGCCCAAGGAAAGCATGTAAAGAACTGCTACTGCTAAAGATGCTCAGTCTACCGGTCCAGGCAAAAGGTAGTCCAAAGTGACACAGTCTGTGTGGATACTAGCACCAGCTGTTCCCTCTGTAGATCTGCTTCAACTTTCTAATGTAGCCTTCATGATCAAATGGAGCGTAGATGGTAAAAACGTTGCTGTGACCTAAGTGTATAACCATTTTCCCTTCACAAAGCCATTTTTCCAAAGTATCAAAGCCTTTGCTAACATCCCAAGGAAGACAGAAGAAATAATCTAAAAGTTCAAATACAGTTCAAAACACTGCAGTCTGACATGTATCTGTCACTCACTCCATTGCAATATTGGAAATCTGTCATATATTCTGGAGATGGTTTCTGCAGATCTCTACAAATCTGCTAACAATTTCTGCAGATGTCTCAAGTTTTCATAGCAGGACCTGCTGCCCATCAATGGGAGAGAGTCTTGTGCGTTCCTGGCTTCCTTGGTACCTTGAACCATAAAGCAAAAATCAAGAGGAAGGAGACAACATGATACAAAACAACCTTAGCCTTCACCCAGTTCCAGACTGCTCTGAAGTGGATCATTATATGCAAAGCAAGCTATGTCTGAGATAAGTTACAGAAACTGAGTTGTAAAAATGCAGTTTCACTCTGTTAACTTGAATTGGGGAGTGAGCTGGAGCCACTCCAGTGTATAGGCATATAGGGCCCACCTTGCATGAGGGGGATATCTTATACTGAAGATATTAATTTTGTAGCTTAATGCTCTCTGTAGCGTGACATAAACCATCTGTACCTCGGCCAAGAACTTGGCTTGGTAATATTAAGCCTGCAGGATAAATGAGATAAGTGACATTACAATGCAACCCGCAACACTTATCAGTGTTCACGTTAGCTTCTTTACTTCATTGTGAAAAATCACGTTTGTAAATCTCTATCTTGATAGCATCTAACTTTCAGGTCTATTATTCCTACCATGACAATCAAGGGCATTGTTGAAGTTTCAAATGTTTTCTTGGCTCAGTTTAGCAGCAAGAAAACCTGAGGATAATTAATAAGGCCGGTACTGATTGGAATCTGCCAATCAGAGCCAACAGCTAGGGTTTTTGTAGGTAAAGAAAAGTCTCTCTTCTGATATTTGCATGATGCTAGATAATTCAGGATCACTTTTCATTAGCTGAACTTGAGGATGTCATTTGAGCTTTTAGAAAGCCCCGTCTCATTACGTCGGGTTCTACAGAAGAGCTGTTTTGCATCACTGAACCTCCATTAAAGGTCAACTGACAACACTGAAGTGTTGGTGAAAGAGAAATCATTAAATGTAACATTATTGATCAGTGTGTTATTGTCCCATTAAAATTCATGAAGTCAATGATTGTTTTTCTCCAATAAAAATATTTTTCTAGGTGAGTGCGTATTTGATATAATATCATACTTTAGGGAAACTTCAACCAGGGTTTTGGTTTGTTTTTTTAATCAGACAAGCATGATTCTTCAGATTATCTAGTATTTACATTTTTAACATAACTTGCAAATCGTTTATAAAAATCAAAGTATGAGGTTTTTCATTTCAATACTTAGTTTAGGAGTCTCTTTTGCTATCAGCCATGGCAGAGGCTAACTAAGAAAATCAAGATTTGTCACCTTCTATTATGGGCACCATCAGCAGCATTCAGTCTCCCAGTCCTTCCATTTCAGGTGCCAGAAATGCACTATAATTTCATCAATTATCAGATTTTTCTTCTGTCTCTCATTTTTAAGCAAACATTTGGGTAAGGTTAGTGAGCCCTTCTAGCTACCCCTCTTGGTCCTTGAGAAAACTCTTAACTGTTCAGAAAGATAAAACATGATAAAATTATCTTTTTCTCTTTAACTGCTTAAATATGCAGCTGGGGAACACGCCATGTTTTGTTGGTCCAGTAATATAGATTGAGGACCTGATGGGAAAATATACTGTCTATAAAGGTATCAAAGGTATGTGTCCCATCAAAGTCTGATTTTCATGCAGAAGGCATGAGACTGGCACCTAGGTGGGGCTCTCCCTGATAAGAAATTGTGACAAGGGCAAGATATGCAACCTAGAAGGGCTCAAGAGACCTCTAAAATTAGATGCAGTGCTGTAGGGATCCTCACTCTCCTTCAAAGCATCTTATGCAACTTTTCTTTTTGTTTCCAAATCTCTCAAACTTCTTAAGGAACTTCTAACTCAGGAGGGAGAAATGAAATAGAGTTGATTCAATTCATTGATATTCCTACAGTTACCATGCTTTTGATGAAGAAGAATTGTTAGAACTGCTAGCTAGCCTTATCCATATCAGCTGAACCAATAACTGGTCGCTCTTCAGGAACAGCTAATCAACCTCTTTTTATTCATAGGCCAGTTACTGCTCACTCTGAGGGCACGCCAGTGTTAGCAATGACTTTTATTATGTGAGCCAGCATGCTTTTAAAAAGTATTAGTGTGCCAGCCGAATCTCATGTCTATTTTTTCCTAATTACTTGAAATCTGGTACATCGTGGAGTACTATCTAATTCAGTCATTTTGCTCATTCAGCACTCAACTGATGAAAGGTCTGACACAGTCAAGCAAGGAAGGGGAGCAGAGTTGTTCCAAAGGAGACAGCTGCTATTAACAGGGAGACCTATGTCCCTCCTGACCCAGACACATTTCAAAACCCAGTGTTTGAGGAAGGAAAAAGCTCTGAATGCCATTTTAAATAATTGAGGGTTCCAGAGATTTATATTAATGTAAATCTGGTACTTTTGATACACATTCCTGCCCAGCAAAGAAATGTATGGGTAAATAACAGCGGGGCTTTTTGAGGGTTATGGGTAAAGAGAAAGAACAGACACCCCCTTGTGGGGGTGTCAGGAAGCTATTTATTATGTCAGACCAGCACCATGAACACAATGCTCTAACTCAGGAGGGGAACTTGTAGCATCTTTTTCAAAAGGTCTTCTAAGATTAATGTTATTATCATTATTGTTTATTTTTCATTATTTTCCTAAAATGTCCTCAGGAGACGCTACTACCTTTCCTATTGCCAAAGCGTTTCAGTAGGGCTTTCCTTCCTCCTGCCCTTAAGAGTAAATCTCCTTAGGCACCTTTCTATTTTCTCATAACAAACAGTACTGCCTACCTAGGTTTAGGGCAGTTGACATTGTCTAACTTCTCTGAGGAGGTTAAAAGTGGAAAACCACACCTCTTTTTAAGGAAAGACACAATCCTTCTCTTTCCCCACCTCCAGCATTCCTTGCTTTGATATCATACGATTATATAAAATGAGCCAAGAAGTGGATCCCTGTCTCTCATAGATGGTAAAAGTGAATGAAGCATTTATTTTCAAGAAACTTTCTGCCTTCTGTTGTCAGGTAGAATTTGCACGTAACATTGGATATCATGCTAAAAGGACATAAAGCAGAAACAGTAAGAAATCCAGCTTCCAAAGAATAGCTTTTCATGTGCTAGTTCTATATTTAATCATTCAGAACCACTGCATCCTGTAACTTTCAGAAGTAAAAATATTTCACTCCTGTTCTCCCAGTTAGATGGTTTAAGAGACATCTCAAACCCAGCCAAACAAGTAAAGAAAACACTACTAGAATATAGAGTAACAAGCTTTGTGTTACATGAATAGGTTTTGTATCAATATTCATTTACTGCCAAATTGCAAATTCGGGCTGATTCCCAATGCCAGCCTAAAATATACAAGCAACATCAATCAGTCAAGCTTTATTGCATCTGCTTTTGTTGTGGCAGAATTATATATCTTATTAAAATATGCAATAGAAATACACAGTGGAAGTATACAACACAAATACAAACTAACATACCCAGTAAAATACAGCAAAAGATACGTCAATTTATAGTATAAGGTAATGTTAACACAGCAAATGCTCTATAACAGCACTGCTGAGAATATTCTAGTGTCATATTGCTATACTCTCTGTAGTCACATACCACACTGTTACCTCTCAGGAATTTATGTCTATTTAACCTTTCAGGTTCTCCTAACTGTGCTAATGCCAAAAAGGAGTCTTTGCTCCCCTCTCAGCAAATAACCAAGTGAAATATTTATCTCCTGGTTATCTATTTTAATATTAGAACTGGGTTCAATTCTACTTTCCTGTAGAAAAGAAAATGCTCATATTTCTACTCCCCTTGCTTTTACAGAGATGATTCCTTTAACTGGCAATCTGTGCTTTTATGTCACACATGAATGATAACAAAGATGAGGGGGTGGATGAAGAGGATCTTTTTTCCTTTAAGCAGCCATGACTATATAATTTTTAATTTTACTTAAGTTTCTGCCTTTGATCCTCCATCCTTAGTTCTAAAGCCGAAGTACACTCTTGCCCCTGACTTCTTTGAATATGAGCGTAGCAGGTCTGATCCTCCAGCTTTCTTGTGCTAAGCACCCCAAAATTCCTCCTGATATTCCTGTGCCTGGATCTTCCATAGCAGGCCTTGGTAGCAAGAGTTAGCAGAAAGACTCCTACTCTATTCAGGTTTTCCCTCAGCTCTCTTTTAGGGTATGCTACCTAACACAGGAAGGCAAGACCAGGACATTTTTAATCATCTTATATAGAAGTTAACCATTTCTTATCAAAGAATAAACTAAATACATAAGGCTTTGGGCACTGGAAAGATTTAATCTGGAGCCACAGGTCTGGTCTTTCTGTTTTCTCACAAAGTATAATTCAACTCAACTGAACTGAGAGCAGAGCTAAGCTTGGGTAAACTTTTCCAAAGAAGTCGCATCTTTGTTTAACCATCGTGCATAGTGATGTATACCATTTCTGCAAACAAAGTGTTTAAGTTCTTACATACACCTTTCCAAACTGATATAATTCTAGGGGCTCCTATAGATTTACTGATTCTTTACACAAGCTCCAAACCCACATCAAAGATTCTTAACTGTCAGGATGCCCTTCGTTTTGCTTAAAGCTAAAGTAAACATCATAAAACAGCTTCTTCCTGCATCAAATCACGCTTCTCTGAGGTGAGCCATCTCCCCCTTTTCTGCCTATATGAGTTGGATTCAGCCTGCCTGCCCCATCTAGGTGTGCAAGTATATATGTGCACACAGACACACTTCTGCAATTTGTGCATCTTCTTTCACCTGCTATAGTGATTGCAGCATTAATTGTTCCAACAGTTCCTCCATATTGCAGTTCCTATCATGTTAGTACACTGGTGATGTCGGACCAGTTGCTATATATTATCAGCAATCTCAGCAGGAAAAAGTGTCACAACACAGTATTTCTTCTTAAATCCTTTGATTGCCAGAAGCTAGAAAAATCAGCATGTAGCTGAAGTAATGAACAGCCTACCCTATGCATTGCCTGTGAAATGTAATCAAACATTGATTTTTTTTTTTACATTCTAGGAGACTTAAAAGGTATTTTCAAGGTGTTATTCATCCTTTTTATTTTTCATCCTTTTCTTCTCTATCTTGTAATAATCAAAAGGCACAATAGACACCGGAGTTTAGAAAAAGACTGGAAACATCCTGAGATTTTCCCATTGGATTTTACACTGATGCATTCTTAGAGCAAAGAGTGTAAACTGCAGCTCCCATAATCAACTTCAGTAATATGGAGTATTTGGGACTAAGAACCTGAGTTTTGCTTGCAGAGGTAATTAGATCAGGATTTTAATAAGAAGTCAAACTCACCTTCAGGATTGATCCTTTTAACTCTTCCAGGCTTTCTTGCAGTGATGCTTGACTATTTATTCAGGTGTAGCCAGCCAAGCACACCTGCTGCCTGCACTTCACCCAAACAAGCCAATTCAGGCTCAGACGCTGTAAGCTGGAGCTGCTCCATCCAGCACAGACACAGGCTCAACGATAGCCAAGACAACAAGGCTACACCATTTCTAAGGAGAAGTTTTTCCCATCTCAGTCAGAGACTTGAACAGGCTACACCTTGCTGTATAGACATGTTCTATTGTTGAAGTAATTTTATTTTTTTTCAAGGGCAACACTAGAAAAACATAGCGTGTAAGCAGCTGTTTGAAGTAAATAGCCTTGGACTAGCTTTTGTTAGAAGTTACCATCAGCTATAGTAGCTTGCTTAAGAGGCCTTACAGTCTGCAGAATGACTTTGAAGTAGGCTTTAGGCTGCAGCTGTGGAAGATGAAGAATTGGAATTCAGGTGATAGATTCAGCTCTTGGCTGCATTACAGATTTTTCAACAGACTCTGGGAAATAACTTAGTCATTCAAGCTGGGATTCAGCCCTGTGATGTATCTCAGGTTGTGCTGGTGTCTAAGCTTTGTTTGCCTCTTCTTTTTTTCTTCCTCACATGTTCATATACTCCTGTCAGTCATTTGGAACTTATATTACGTTGACATCTGTATTTAGAAGTCTAAAGCTTCTTACACCTCTCAAGTGACCCTTCACACATGCTCAGCACACAAAACTTTGACAACCTTGACATCTCAGATTTGTTTCCAAGCCCTATCATGGTGTTTCTCCTACTTCTGAGATATCTACATTCCTCCTCTGCTGTCCTTAAAGTCCTTATTTTTGGTTATACCTGAATTACAATTACTCTATCCTACCAGATTAGATCTGACATTCCTGAAGCAGAAAGGAGGTTTGAACACCAGATGAAAGCACTGATTCCTTAAGGGCTTGTCTTGCCTGGTAGATTAGTAAACAGTGAGAGACATGACATAACAAGTGCAGGATTTTTTCAGACGAGATTAGCATGGAGTGGCTGTTAGGATGGGGATGGCTGGCAGAAGCTGTAGGTGACACCCCAGATTATGACTAAGAGCAAGTCTGTGGATAGTTTTGGGAGTTAGAAAGGAAGCGATAGGGATTTCTGAGTTCAGTGGAGGCAGGACTGGAACAGGGAATATGACAGCACTGTGGATTTCTATCCACAAGTGTAGTAAGAATGAGAGCTAGGCACCTGAGCCAAGTTGATACACTAGTGATGTGTATGCCACCTAACAAGTCCTGGGTAGAAATGCTAAGACCTTCTACCAACTCCACTTTCCTACACTTCACATATGAACACTCTTGACATCTTTTCTGTGATGCACTCCTTGCTGAATATGTAAAAAGCCCCACATACCTCAAGTTTTAGGTGAAAAAGGCTCTAAGTATTCTTTTGGTCCCAGACCAGGCTCGGTCCGTGACTCAGTCTGGGTTATTTATACGATATCTGGCCATTCCTCCTGGGTAGAGAGTCCTCTTCTACTCTGTTCTGGAGGAACAACTTCTGTTCCTTCTACTCTGTTCCTGAGGAACAGTTTTCTTGTCTACCTACTGGGACAGGATTCTGACATACAGAAGGTTTTTTGCTGGATTTTATTTTTCAGGGTCCTTGCTCTAACAAGGAACCATGGTACCAAACCACCTGGGTTGGTACTTGAAGTACTTGATTGATGAAGTTGCAGATGGAGTGATGCACTTCACTCGTAACAGAGAAGCAGCAATACATTTATTGATACAAAACAATGATTTAACAAAGTTTGATAGTAAATGTGACAGTTTCAACAAGATTCAATGGCAAGGCACACTTGGTTATTTACTGCATGGAGGACAGGTCAGACAGAACTGTCAGGAACTCCCACTGAGCTGATGTTCAGAGAGGACCCCCTTGCTTTCTAAACTTCTCAGAGAGTAGTCTCGGTGTGGCTGGATCCAATCCTAGTCCTAGACTTGGTCAATGGTGTCTGTCTAAAGGATTATATATACACAATCAATCCTTTATATCACTTAGCTAAGATTCCAAAGTTTAGCATGCTATTAGTCACTTACTGTTGCAGCAAGGAATCTCTGAATCTCAAGAAGTAACCTTGAGCGGCGTCCCTGCTCAAGGGGAGATCCTGCCATGCAGCCCGTTGCTGTGCAGGAAAGCTCAAAGGGCTCTTGGGTTGTTCAGTATTTATCATGTAAGATGATTGACCTGTAGTCATATTTGCATATGGACCACAGTATCAGCATTGCTCAAGTTAGCCCTTGGCTATTGTGTTATCTGCCTCCCCAAAAACCACATGGAGCCAGATGCAGCCACCATGACTAGGTGCAGCCATTATGACCACCACGGGTGGTTATTGCTTGGGCAGGGTTGCGGGAAATAAAGGTCAGGTTGGCACCCGGGGAAGAGCACACCGTCACACCATGTAATGGGGCTGGCCACCTTCTCCTGTATTTCCTCCACTCTCCTCTCCTGATGCATCGCTTAGCTGATGTCTCTGAGCCAGCTACTGCTGACCCTGAACATCAGCTTGAATCCAGACTCAGGCACTGATCAGCTGCAGAGTGCAAGGAATGCCTGACAGGAGTGAAAAGGAGTGGGAAGGCTCTATTCATGTCACTAAGATTGGTTTTGTATTTAAATTTGAACTTGTTTTCAGTTCTAACCTCTTCCTAGTGGCTTGGACATGTTTCTGACTCTCACTACTGACAATCAGAGAGTGCAGAATTTACTGTCAAGGCTGAACAGAGATATATGACATACCCATTTCCTCCACCGTCAGTTCTGAAACAACAAAAATGATCAGGCTGCACAGTTACTGTGACATGTTATGAATAGATGGCCCACATCCACACTGTGACATTCCGTGGGCCAGAAAGCGACGTCTCGTTGATGGTAGCGCCTGTTCTCTTCTTTCTGTACTGAGTTCTCCCATTGATCGCTGGGTCTTGTGATGTTTCTTCAGAAGTGGGGGTGGTGGGGTGACTCTGGGGCCTTTTTACAAAAGCGAGTTTTGACAGCTATGATGAAGGACTGCATCTGTATGCAGAAGCAGGCAAAAGGTAGAGGGTGAGGGAAGGGTAATGATTTGTAGATGTTCTGTTAATACCCTGCAGGCAGAATGATACCGAAATGACAGGTGAACCTAAAAGGATTGATAGATTTCCACAACAGTTGGGCTCTTTATCTTTGCTGTGCTGAAATTTCTCAGCTGTAAAATGGGGATAATTATGTTTTCTTCCTTTCACCTGTTTTCTTTATAAACAGAATTGCCCTTCTTCTTTGCTTACCCTTTGCTAATATTTCCATAGCAACACACAACCCGTATAAGTACCTGTAACTATTTCTTTCAAAAAGCACATAGGGAAGAAACCCACTATTTCTATGAAAACATTAGGATTCAGATCTATTTATTGTGTACCTATACATATATATCTCTCTCTCTTTATTTCCAGGACTCGGCTTGAAAAACAAAATCCAACTGAACTGAGCTCTCCTCTCACTATGAAGATCAGGCCTGTGCCTCTGCTCAGCATCTCCATTCTCAGCAAACTGCTAACAGGTGATTTTAAGACTACTTTAAGTCTTGTGGCGCAGGCATATTAAATAATGTTAGTTATTTGTAAATGGCATTGTGCAAGTCCCATAAGCAGCACTACAAAGCAGAGGTAATGTCATTAGGATCAGCAGAGTTCTGCTGGTACAGTGCAAGAATGTGAAACCTGAATCAGCCCGCTTTGTTGTTCACTAATTACAGTGGCGACTGATGAAATACTTTGGTTTGAAACCACATTTTAATTGACACGTGGCGTAGTAATCACCAATCTGAATCTCGATGCCATTTTACCAAAACTATAGAAAACTTTCCCTTATTTAATCCCCCACTCCCATACTCTCTCACTCTTTTAGCCAACGGTAAAGTATCTAGGCATTGTTTATGCTACAAAATTTCAATGCAGTGGGAAAATAACTTAGAGTTATTGTGTAATTATTACAGATGGATGCACCACATCCACAAGGCAACATAGGCCACAATATTCCATGCGCTGTCAATATCTGGGACCTTATTGTTTCTTCACGAGGCCCATTGGTTACAGCAGCTTCTCAGGAGATGATATGAGACTACTACAGGGCTACACGTTGCTATATATACACCCCAGACATCCATAGGAAATACCACAGTTAAAAAGTTTGCCACTGACTATGCATAGAATTGAGAGCTTTTCTGCCACTTAAGAGTGAACGGAGAGCATTTTTAGTTGTTTTAATTATCTTTTTCTTTGTATGTCAGTTCAAACAAACTTGCAGTATGTGAAACTTGAGATCAAAGGCTCTAGTTCCGGATATGATAAATAAAGGTGGGTTTTATTGTCCCAAAAAGGCCACCTAATAAAGCAAGGCCCAAGTAAGTTTGATGGACCTTAATTTGCTAGGTTGGGCCTTATGACCCGACACAATGAACTTATTGCTTGGTACATAATTGCAGCTAGAAAATGGTTTCTAAAAGTTGACAGACGGTGGAGGGGTTTTATATCTACTTTTACTTACTTTGACAGCTTAGAATTGTGATGTGAGGAGGCTGCCAAGATTTTGTAGTGCAATTAAGTGACAAGCAAACTTTAAAGGGATTTAGAGTTAGGCTGTAAGTCGAAAACCAGGCTCATGTCTGGATTTAGATTTGATTTCAATGGAATGCTTTCCTGTTTTCCTGCCTTAAGCTTTGGCTCCTCCAGCAACAGACGCTGAAAATAAGTTACAAAATTGAGGTCCTGCAGCAAAGCACACTCACAAGAAAATGCTTTTCACAAAGTTCTGGAATTCTCCTTGTTATCTATCTTTATTCTGTGTGGACTTTCCATATTTCTCACTTTCTGCTATCTATTCCCTTTCCTCCGTCTTAATAATAGTCTTATAGTTCCTTTCTGATAGCTGCAGGGGTTTTTAGTTCCCAGGTTTTGTATCCTGTATACAAAATTCTTCCTTTCAATGTTATGTTTCTTTTTCTTTTGTTCTCTTCTTTTTTTCCTTTTGACTCTTTCTATAAGACTTCAGTCACGTGCCAGTTAAACTTTTTGTTTCCCCACTGCTTTGTACTTTCTGAATTGACGTATTTTTTTCCCCAGTCCCATAAGTTAGCCCACCCTGAGCTGTGTGAGATTTCAGCCATGTGCTAGTTATATTTTTTTCCCCACTGCTTTCTATTTTCTCAACGGACGTGTATTTACTTTTCCTCGTCCTTTAAGTTAGCCCACCCTGTATATCATTCCAGGGCTGTTTCCAGTATCCATGCTAACTTTTTTTAAGATGGTCCAGCTATCTCTACACAACAGTGCAATCTGTTATATAGATGCTATCTGTCTTTAACCTACTTAGCTCAGGTGTCTATTACAGCGCATTGGCCCAAACAACAGACGAGTGGCCACGTATCAAGAGTTTTTGGCAGGCCCCTAAAGCCCATATTTTCATTGTAATTGATACATGAGCTGGCTATATCAATTTGAATACAGTCCATAAGTTAGATGAGCTACAGGCATATTCATGACTTCAGTATCACAAGTTTTCATTCCAGACTTGCCTCGATGTGCTCTTACCATGTTTGCCTTTTTCCTTTGGCCCATTTAGCCTCATGTTTCACTAGCAATGTGTGGGATCAAAGAAAGTACCCAGAATTAAGCATTTTCCTGGGAGACCTTTAGTGCAAGTAATAGCTTTTTCATTGAGGAGAACCTCCCCAGTACCCGTCCTTATGGTCTCCACTCTTCCCATTTTTCCCTTCTTTCAACTGGATGTAACAATCATATGAGTACATATCATTAAAGAATTTAACACTTTTAGTGAATTGACAAATGAAAGATTTGCATTCTAGTGAGCTTAAAATCTCCATGAAGCTTTGCATGAAAATACGCAGCATTTAGATCAAGCTATTGAGCAGCAGATGTATAATTGTTACACTGAAGACAATGGCAAAACTCTGCTTAACACCAGTGGAGCCCAAATTCTACCTAAGGAAACCTGAGGTGCCATTCTAGGGTTAGTCAGATTTCTCATGTGATGAAGACAAAATGAAACAAAAGGCTTTTAAGGAAGCATTAGAGCCCAGGAAGTTGAAAATTCAACACCTGCTCCCCTCAACTGCAAAATATTAAGCGTGCATGTGCCTACTTGCAGAAATGTCCCTGAAGCAGATGCCAACTGTTTTCTTATGATAGGGATAACTGAGACTCTTACTGGTGGATCAATTCCACCTTTTAGTCTTAGATACTCTCTTTCAACAAGGCATAGCTGAAAAAGATTTGGCTTTGAGTCAAGCAAGCTAATTCCTCATTTAAATGCAATGAGTGATAGACATATAAGTAAACAGGAAAAACAGAACTTACTTATTACAAAAGAAAGTTTAGCCTCCACTGGTAAAAAAAGTCTTTTGTAGCTGGTGTTCTCAAAGTTGAAAAAAGCAGCCCTTCCACGAAGGAAAGGGACTGTACGACTTCCATTATAGCATGAGACGGACTGAACGATGGGAAATACATCACGCATTCTGGATGCCACTAATAAGCAAAGCCATGTAAAGTTCACATGGGATACAGCAGAGGGACTGGCGCACTGCCTATTGAACTTTCGGTTAGAGTACTGTGGATCTGCTTCAGAGAAACTTTCGTGCTCAGCACGTAACATGAATCTGTCCCTTCATTTTTTTTAACCTGCTTTGAGAGATAAGCTTTGTCAGAATTACAACCATAACTGGGTCAGGGAACTCCAGTCCAACCTGCCTGTCCCCAGATGCAATTTCAGAGTTGTTTCAAACTTGTCTAGGGAACAAGGGTTAACTATATTCCCATAATGTGTCCCGGATAGGCGGCCGTGGCTCCATCCTGCCTGATGTGAGGCTCTTCAGCCATGTTGTAACTGCATCATGGAGATGGGAACCTGGAATCCTTTACAGCTGCAGTGCAGGACTGACCAAAATTGACCCAAAATAGCTGTATTCAAAGGGAAGGGTTTTTCTTTTCTTTCCCATGAGAGTTCCAAGAAGCTCAGACTTTTTATCTACTTAGTGTTTATGTTAGCCTGCTTTGAACTGCTCTTTCATACCTTAAATGTCACTACAAAAATTGCTTGCTTTCTACTTCCCCCTATATAGTAAACTAATCAGAGGCTGGAGGAACTTCATCTTTATTTATTAGGCTCTTCTGATCTAAAGAGATTGTGAGTTCCATCACACATCTGGTGGCTGAAGGCCTACCAAGGAGACTAGGAGCACGAACAGCCTGACGCTGTTCCCTCCAGCACATCTGTCAGATAGCAGCTGGGGACTGAAGTGACCAGTGTAAGGCCGCTGGCAGCCTCTGCCGAGAAATCTCCTGCCAAACTCAGGATACAGAGTCTTGCCATGTGTTTATAGGCTATTTGCTAGTGTTCCCTGAGGCTGTAATTAGGACTCTGCACTGGGAACGGGAGGGCAATTATTGTGTTGTGCAAAACCATCACACCTCCATGAAGGAAGAAGATGATTTGACTTGCTTTTTTTAGGATCACAGCTGTGAGAGACTGAAAGACCTTCCTCATAGAACATCAGGGGACAGAAACATGTCTCATTATATACTTTAAGGATGCATTAAATGGAACTCACACCCTTACGGACCATCAGCATAAAGACTCAGCCGTCAATGGCAAACTTCCTTCTCTATGTGCGTTTTCCTTGTTTCACAGTACATTGGTGATACATTTCCTGCAATGAAATAAAAAACCTTCTCTAACAAAGGGGATGCTTTTGTTTGCTTGCTGGTTTCTTATAAATCCTAATAAACTGTCAGTTACAGAAGAAGACGAAAACCAAACTGAAGAGCATTTCTCACAAATTAGAACATCTTCTATCACACATGATTAAAGGGTCAGGTGTACTTTAAGAAAATAAGAGTCAGCTTCCCTGAGGGCAGCCTCTGGCTTCAGCTTCATGAGAAGGACAGAGTACAGCAGCAACCTCTACCAGGGTCAACTCCTTTTGAAATGTTGCAGTTTAAAAAGGTAGCCATCCATCCTGAGGCCATATATCTCTTCTATGCAAAGAACATTTCCTCCTTTCCCCAGAGGAGGGGTAGAAATACAATGCCAAGCATGTGATTTCTACCTTCAAGGTTTGAGAGACATGTCTGTCTTCTCACAGTAACCATCAAGACAACATGACTTGAAGCCAAACTGTTCCAAAGAGAATTTAACAGCTCTTGTACAACGCAGTGAAAGCTTTTCTGAATGACTTTCACATGGTTTTCTGGGCAGCAGCAAAATTTCAGACTTCAATTTCCTTTTCCTGATGTTGAGCAAATACTGCTTCCTCACATGAGGGATTTATCCACTGTAAGCAATGGTCTGTCAGTGTAGGAAAAGAGGAAAGATACATACAGCACCTCCCACAGACTTTTTGCTGTATGAGAGGTTCAGCTTCATCACTTGTATAGTATTCTAGTTTCATCAGTAAACTGATTCTATCAGAACGCATGAGTTTTCATAGTTGTTTTCACAGTTGAAAGTGAGAAACTCAGTACTGGTAATCATGACAAAATGACCTACAAAAGAGTTCATTAAGAAAGCTGTCTTTGTAAAAGGAAATTTGCCAAGAACATCAGTCCTTAGGGTGACCTTAATTAGGACTATATTGATCCCCAGGAGGGAAATGATTTTAGGTGACAGACTATATTGAAAATCATGCTGTTCTCAATTCCTTACGTGCTCGGTCTTTTTCTCTTCTTCTAGTGGGAGAGGCTGCAAGATCTTGAAATGCACAGAAAATGGCAGGAAAACTAATCTTGCTCTTTTCAGGGCATCACAAAATCCTGGAATCTTGTGTCCACTTCTGGGCTCCCTGGTTCAAGAATGACAGGGAACTGCTGGAGAGAGTCCAGCAAAGGGCTACAAAGATGCTTAGGGGATTGGAACATCTTTCTTATGAGAAAAGGCTCAGGGACTTGGGTCTTTTTAGTCTAGAGAAAAGAAGACTGAGGGGGGATCTTATCAGTGCTTATAAATACTTAGAGGGAGGGTGCCAGGTAGATGGGAACAGTCTTTTCTCAGTGGTGCCCAGTGATAGGACAAGAGGTAATGGGCACAAACTTGAGCATAGGAAGTTCCATTTTAACATGAGGAGGAACTTCTTTCCTTTGAGGGTGGCAGAGCACTGGCACAGGCTGCCCAGAGAGGTGGGGGAGTCTCCCACACTGGAGACATTCCAAACCCGCCTGGATGCCGTCCTGTGCAACTGCTGTAGGTGTCCCTGCTGTGGTATGGGGGCTGGACTGGATGATCTCCAGAGGTCCCTTCCAACCCTGACCATTCTGTGATTCTGTGGATATTTGCACAGAAAATAAACTTGTTGCACGCTGGATGAAATCATCTCTCTGGTTGGCATGTTGTTGTTCTCTGGTCTTACTCCTGGAGCATCCTGGAGAACAAAGAAAGATTCTAAGAGTTGTCATGACAATTGATATTAAATTTTGTGTGGCATGTCCCACATATCCCCCCACCTACACTGTCTGGAGTTGAAATCTTGGCTCAAGTAAATGGCAGTTTACCCGAAGACACTGACAACTGGTTTTCAATCCAGGATATTACCACAAACTCAGACAAAGGGAGGAACATGCTCAACCTCTGGCAGAGTTTGCTCCATCACTACATACTATATTGATGCTACCCATCCTTAAAGAGGCAGCGATGAGTGCTGCCACCAGCATCATCCAACACTACTGTAACTTTAAAAGAAAACACCATACAATCTGAGTAAAACAAAAAAAACAGTCAAACCGATTGCACTAGGGGAAATTCAAGTGCTGTCTCATTTTCCCACAGTCCCTTCAATCATAAATTTATTCAGTTTTCTCTAAACCTGGTAGATGGAGGTTCACAGCTAATTGGGCCTGAAATTATTTTTTTCTACAATTGATTGAGAGTGCAAACCTGGGAACACAAACTTGAAAGCCAGACTGAAGTCCATTTAAAAACGTGGCCCCATGGTGTTAGCTGTTCTGTTGGCTGCCTTTCAGAGTAATTTGAAACCAATCCGCTCTTCAGCAGTACAATGGAGCAATTTTCTACCCGGTTATCATAAACAAAACAAGTAAACAGCAGTGTCTAAGAGGAGTCACAAAGCCTTGTATACTCAAGGTCACAGTTTGGGTGAATGGCTTAGCTCAGCGCCAACAGATGTATAAGAACCCGTGGCACAAAAGCATGTAAGCTTTTGTGTACCGATGGCAGGGGGATGAGCAGCGGGGATGAGCAGGCTGAAGCCTCTACAGCATCATCCAAGTGCACATGTGTGCGGCACAGGGGACGTTTTGCAGCCCCCGTCCTTGAGCCTCCCTGAGAAACGTGCAACTGTGATAATAAGCCTCAGGATATTCCAAAGCTTTCCAGTGCTCAGACAGGCCCGAAATATTGAGCAGGTCCTCTATATCTGATTTCAGAAATTAGCATTTTTTTCTTAATCCTCAGTTCTTGTGAGGCGTTTGTGAAATCAAAATGGAGAGGTAAAAGGCACAACCAGCCAGAAAAAGGTGGCTGAAAGATGGGCTTGTTCAAATTGATCAGAGCCACCACAGCACCCACGTATTATTGTGTGCACCGGGGGGAGAACTTAATTAGTTCCCAAAACACTGTCTACCAATGCTGTGCACTGTTAAACATTTATTTTCTCCCTCCCTATCCCTGCCCTTGGAAAACTGCATGTAGTAGAGGGTAAAGCAAACTCTAAACCTGTACTGCAGTATATAAAGCACTTTTACGTCCCTCAAAATGACAGGTGTTATATATGCGTCACATTATCTTTTCCAGCTCTGCTCCTCAAGTATTCAGAAGAATGGTTCAGACACTAAAACTGCCTCTGGTGTTTGACTCTAATGTAGGCAACTCATTACACCAAGGCATAGTTTTAGGCCATCACCTCCCAATATGTAAAAGCAAACGCAAACTTTACCAGTCAACAGAGTAGTTAATATATAAAAATGTATGACAGGACAAGCATTTATTGGCAGAAAACATGAACGGAAATTGAACGAAAAATTCCCCCCCGATATCATCATTATACTAGAGGAAAGACTTTAGAAAAAATTCTTACTATACCTTTAAAAAACGAATGACATTTCTGAGGTACTCACTTTAAATGGAAATAATGGTCTCTCTCACAGTTAAGTTCATTTTTTTTTCCAAAGGAGTGAATTTTCTTTCAGTGACAGCGAAAAGCTCTAATACTGGAAGATGGAACAGAAATTTTATCTGAAGTTCTGAATTTTTTTCTCTCATACGCACACCAAATACTGGCTTCACTCAGATAAGAAAATGAAGTGTTTACTGATTGTTTTGAGATGCAAAGTGGGTACTGAGCAGTAGATGATAGCAAATTTTACAAATCACTACTGGACACATTTCACAATGACTACATGTATAAATATACATATGAAAAATACCTAGTGCAAAAAAACATTGCCTTTACCTGCCTGGTGTATTGCAAAGCAAAAAACACATTGTAAGCAAGGTCAGTGAACAAAAACAGTAAGTACATTAATGACTTCTATTACATTTAGACTTCACAATATGCAAAAGAGAATTAAGTTCCAGCAATAACATATAAGAATTTTTATCTAGCTGAAATGTATAGGGAAGGACATAACTGTACAAACAACACAAATATTTACTTCTTAATAACAATTTCTGTATCATGAAATGAAAAGATTATCAAAACAATCAGACACAGCTCTTCCAATAAATGCATGTGCCGTATGAGGATGTTATTAGCTAGTATTCATTTGGCTGCCTTGGGTAATTTGAAAAGCATTTTACCTATTGTGTTTATCAGACAACTTACAGGAAAGCTAGGAACAATTTCGTTCTCAATTGCTGAAGTCATTAGCCTGGTTTGCAAAATACGTTTCTCTGTTTTTAAGGCAGGTCTCTCTGCAGACATTCTGATGGCATTTTACTGCAGGCACCGCGTAGCGGGGATGCACGGAGAGAGCAAAGCTTACCATTGCTGAAAGACTACAGCAGCTCCAGGAGCTGGGCACATTGCCGGAGCGTGTGAATCATAAAAAATCATGCCTGGAATTATGGGCTGCTGGTTCTGGTGAGCTATTTCATATGAGTTCTCATCTAAAGCCTGTGAAGATTCCTAAAGAAAAAAAAAACATTATCTTACATAGCAATATTGCCCAACAATGCTGCAGTCATAATATTTCTTGTGGTAGTTCTGCTATGCTCTTGCAGTGGATGTTGTCTGCCCTTCCATTCTGTCGGAAGACCGAGAGATCTAGCCTCCCTGGAGATCTTTTAAAAACTAGGTGGATACTGAGGTCCACAAGGGATTTCTGTAGGCCTGGCTGGGTCTCTCCATACTCCCTGGAGCCAAACTGTGATGTGCACTC
The DNA here is from genome assembly GCA_017639485.1 of Pluvialis apricaria. Classification (NCBI taxonomy): domain Eukaryota; kingdom Metazoa; phylum Chordata; class Aves; order Charadriiformes; family Charadriidae; genus Pluvialis; species Pluvialis apricaria. The sequence continues at coordinate 8,335,752 of CM030010.1, forward strand.
CCAACCATTTGTCTCCTATTTACCTTTAGATTCCTTGGAAAGAGAACATATACTCAGACAAGGCAACAGCAGGGGTCTTATGTCAGAAGCAGTTTCCATACGCAACTAAGTGACTCTACTCCCAAAGGCAAACCATACACATTGATTTGAATAAATCCATTTGTATGTGTGTTTACAGAATCCTTCTTTTAAATGACATTGCCTTTCGAGTTCCCCTTCAGAAACTGAAACATAGGTCATGAATCCAGGACACAGGTTCATTTTAAGTCGTAGAGAACCTGCTGGTGCAAAATAGCCAACACACACAGTAAAGACTTCTATTATAAAGCCTTCTGCATCCAGAGCCTGCAGGATTATTGGTTAGGATAATACCCATTTTTTCTTTCCCAGGAAGGCAACCGTCTTAAATAACCCAACAGGAAATTATAAACAGAAGGAAAATAACGGTAATGTAAATATTGTAAAACAAGCAAGTTTTTAAGTATCACCTTCTTGCGTATCAGTACTCTCTGAGCCTCAGAGTCCTATCAACTTACTGATAAAACCAAGATTTTTGCCTCAGTTAGCACTGCAAAGAGCTCCCAGAGTGGAATGAATTTTGCTGTGTCGAATTGCATGCTCTTTATTACTGGTGGTAATGTAAAAGGCACAAAAAGCAGCTTGATTCCTAGATCCCAAGAGCAGCTGTGAGTGCAGGCAACTACAAAAATCATCCTCTGGCTTGTAAACTGCACAAATTTGATAAGGAAGTCATTAAGAGTGAGTGAAGAGGGCCCTTTACGATGACAATGTTATATAGTCACTTCAGAAGCAGACTTTAAGGTCAAAAAGTACTCCTTGTCTTCCTGCCGTAGAGGCAAAATACCATGTTTCAGGAAATCTGGTACAACTTCCTTTGCTCTGAAGCTTCACGATCTCCCTTCTAGTTTCCAGGAGGTATTTCTTTTTTATGGGGCACCGACACTTTGTTCCTATCTGCCTGTCGCTTGTGTTGCTGTTCTGTTCTCCTGCTGTGGTATGGGCTCTTGTTTTATAATACATACCCATAGATAATACATGTGTGCGTGTATATATATACACACACTATATATATATATGTGATTTACTTAATATCTTTTCAGTCTCATTTTCTTCAGTCTTTGTACTTTACACTCTACTTTTGTTCCTCCTCTTCTGCTTGATTTGGCTCTAAGGGTACAATGTGCAGTGACTTTAAAATTCAGGAATTTGGATACATTTGTGAAGTATGAAAATCAGTAGAGGATAGAAAGAACGAGCGAGGATCAAGGTTTACCTTAACAGCCATGATTTGTGCTACAAGGAGCGCTGAATGGGTCAGGGAAACAATAAAGTCTCATGTGCCATAGTTCTTCACTAATTTGAAAATCTGCTGGAAAAAAGTTTAGGAACAAAATGGAAAATTCAAAGCTTTAGAGCAAGCTGAGAATTAGCAAATTTGCAAATGCATGCTGGCTTTAAACTCCATCACACAGGGAACAGCTGAGCTCCACTGCCACCTGACTGGTATTTTTGGGAATTAGGACAGTCTTCCATTTCCTCCACTGCCTTCAGACAGACACGGGTTCTTTGGTCTTTTAAGGAAGAAAAGATTTTTGCCTTCAGTCAGGAAGAATGTCCTTTGTTACCCTCAACCATCCTGCTTTACTCTGTTGTGACAAATAACTTTATACTATTTCTACAAAATTCTGTAACTAACTCAGCAAAGAAACCTCATTACTAGCTAGCTAAATAACAAACTTTCTCATCATAACATTTCTCTCCCAACATAAATGAATACTAGTAATTAAATTTGAGCCCTCATATTTTATTTAGGCTGAATCATATAAATCTGATTAACCTCCAAAAGAGGCAGAAAATTATCTAAAAATTGCTTTTCCAGTTAGAAGGGAAAATAATGCTAATGTGAGTGAAAAGGGCTGGTAAAACAACAGGAGAAGGAGGAATGGAAGGTACAACAAGTTCTTTGGGTTCCTGGAGCATAAAATGTACCCCAAGGGGAAACTGAGCCTTAAAGACAGTTCAGGTGCAGCCCTCGTGAGAAAAGTACATCATGCAACCAGCAAGGGAGATGTAACGGTCCATGGGTAAGTGGTCCAAGGCTATTACACATGGCAAGGAGCAAGACAATTCTGACTACAGATGCTGAGTGCTGTAGAAACTAGCTCACACCCAGCCCACCGTTACCCCAAAACGGAGATGAGGTCCCAGAGGTGACATGGCCATTCCCTGCCTGTGCACCATTGTCCTCAACTCGTCAGAAGATATCGTACATGCCGTGGGCCTCCCAGCCTCAAGAATATTTTAGTGTGTGCCTCAGAGGATCAGGATGGTTGGCCACTTCTGAGCTAGAAGACAGCCACTATGCACGGCAGTCTTTCCTAAGAGGGCAGTCTGATGCAAATCCACACAGTCTGCTAAGAACAGAACTTATTTCAAAGGACTCCTGATAGAAAAAACATTCCCCAGTATTTAAGTTTGATGGTTTTGTCTCTAACTTTTGGACCATACATGCAAAATCAGATACACAGTTATCAGGTACAGATGGTTATTAGGATTTCCAAAACTTGTCCAACTAGACGTGGCACTCCCATACATGTGAAAAGAGGCACCAAATTTGCATGTTGTAGTATCTGTTTACCCGCAATTTTGACTAGAGACCTTTTAAAAACTGCCTCTTATCAAAACATATTGCCAGAAGTCTGACAAGAAGTCTGTAGCATCCAATTGCTACCACGTATCAGTAACTTTGTGTTGTGCTGAGCATGTTAGTCAGAGGCACTGAGCACTCCTGGGGCTGTTTGACCTCGTACAATCAGACAGACTGACCTGGTAGCAGAATTGGGGCTTTTGCCACATCATCTGTCTAAAAAGGCAGAAAACTAAAGCACCAAACTAACTACGATATGGTAAACATACAAAGGTTTCCAAACTCTCCGTTGTTTCCTTTAATATAGCAGAATGCCAACTCAGATCTTCACAAACTTCAATGAACAGGATTAAGTTTATGAATTTCTGTGGACTGGATTACTACTGGGTTCATTAAAAATACATATTCAGTAACACACAAATTTTCACAGCAGGAATCATAGCTGTGGCTGATTCTACCGGAAATTAAGAATTCGGCAGTACTCTGCATCTCACATGCCAGTTAGGACATTCACACCCAATTAGAGCTGTGTTATTTATACAGCTATAATTATCAACTTATCTACATTTCAGTCCTAAAGTCTGAATTAGATTGGCAAATCTCAACTCTATGTATCTTAAAAGAGAGTTTTCCGTGTAGAAATTCACAGCTGCACTTCCCCAGGAGGTGTACTAACTACATACGTAGGAAAATACTACGCAAAATTCAACCTTAGGATCTAAAGTCAATCTTCTATTTTGTTTCCCCCCGGCCCAGTAACATGCCTTAAGATTATGATTAGCCCTTTTGCAGGTGCAGAGCTGGAGGGAAGGAGATAATCAGGATTTCTCCACCTCTATTTGACCAGCCTGGATAGGGGCTGAGCAGATGGGGCCACCATTGAGTTTCTTTCCTCTCTTACAAGGAGCTGGTCACCAGTGCAGAGGCTGGATTAAACCCACAGAATCACAGAAGAGAATCACAGAATGGTCAGGGTTGGAAGGGACCTCTGGAGATCATCCAGTCCAACCCCCCTGCCACAGCAGGGACACCTACAGCAGTCGCACAGAACGGCGTCCAGGTGGGTTTTGAATGTCTCCAGTGTGGGAGACTCCACAACCTCTCTGGGCAGCTGTGCCACTGCTCTGCCACCCTCAAAGGAAAGAAGTTCCTCCTCATGTTAAAATGGAACTTCCTATGCTCAAGTTTGTGCCCATTACCTCTTGTCCTATCACTGGGCACCACTGAGAAAAGACTGTTCCCATCTACCTGGCACCCTCCCTTTAAGTATTTATAAGCATTGATAAGATCCCCCCTCAGTCTTCTTTTCTCCAGACTAAAAAGACCCAAGTCCCTCAGCCCATGCCCCAGCACAAGCCAGCGGAAATGACTGTCCTCCCCAGGCGTTGTGGAACATTGTTGTCCTTCTCTGTCTCTGCTCCATTGAAGCATCCACACTGGTGGTGCCCAAACACTCGTTCTGTCCTTGGCTGATTTCTGCTCTCATTATAAGTGGGCACCACAGCAACAGGCAAGCGAATGATCCTTTGCCTCTACAGGGAAATGCTTCTGATAGCGGTGACAGCTGCACTAAAGTTACAGCCAGACACAACATTTTTGGTGAATGCCAAAGTACCCAAAAATGTGACTTCAGCTGACTTAAATAATAAAAATAATGATTTTCTGTTAACTGCACTGGAAGTCTTGGCTCGGATTTTTTTCTCCGTGGTCAGATTGGCAAAGCGGTGAGGAGAGGGAGAGGCAGGACTCTGCTGCCTCCCCCCCGCTGCAGGGGTGGGGGCACTGCGCCAGGGTACACAGCACACGTTCCCAGCATCTCCTCTGGGGCCGGGGGGGATGCTCAAACAACACTCTAACCATTTGGCTTTTTGTACAAATGCTGGAGATTAAATGCTTCGAGCAAGCAAAGTTAAACTTTCTGTTCATTTTGAAAAATATTTTTTTTTCATTTGGGAAAAAAAAAATAGGCACTTTAGGTCAGACATCGCCCCCCTTATTTGCTTCTCCTTTTCTGGCTTGTTGGAGCAGCAAAGCCAAAAATCAAGAAGCTGCACACCTGCTTTGAAAAGACCTTCGACAGGGAATCGGTGTGTAACCCTGTCAGTGCAATGAGCAATAGCAGCACACTGCAGCTTATCAGCATTCACAAAGGCATTTTTGGAAGTACACCGGACTGCAGCCCATCACTGGCACAGCGATTCCCATTTAACTTGCTCCTGTACTTCCTTCTGAATTTTTAATATTCTGTAACTGAAGTAACTGAGGTTGTCATTCTCCAGTATCCCTCAGTCCCAAGAACTCCAAGATAATCCCTCGCTTATTATTTCGTCAGAGCAGTATGTTCTCATCTAAGATTTGAAACAGACCACAGGATAAACATTTTTATTATTACTATTATTTCATTTGTAAGCATCTTTGGTTGGTATCAGGGAAGGCCTTTTTGACTAATTTAAGAATACACAAAACTAAAATACTTTTACATCTGAAACCCCTTTTTTGCTGCTATCAGAAAAGAAAGAAATTGAAAGGAAGAAAGAAAACCACACATTGATTTTCAAAAAAGTCTTTGACCATAGGTCAACTAGACAGTATATCTGCACTGTGTTTACTTTTCACAGAAACCTTCTCTGTCTCATTAGTAGCCTTCAAATCTACAAAGGGTGAAGGCTAGCTGTGAGCCTGAGCTGCAAAATCACACCAGCGCTACCACCTTCAACTTCAAAGTTTAGTTGTTTTCAAGAAACTTTTTGGCAAACCCACTAAACTCGCTCGCATGTGTGTGCTGCTGCTTTCCATCTGCCTCCAGAAAGCAGGCTTGGTTGGAAAAGGTGCTAAGTAAAAGCCACAAATCAAGGATTGAAACAGGGGGGGCTTTAGAGATAATACTTCTTTCCTTATCTTAACAAATTTCAGCATTAGATAAATGCGACTTTCTGTTTCTTTATCATTGTCACATGGCTGTCTGTATTTAGAATTTGAGAAGAAAACAAAAATTGCAGAAGACACATGGCTCTGACAGACTGGTGAATTTAAACTTAGTTCTTTACCTCCAGATTTTTCTCACCCACATTCCACTTTCTATTCCTACTGCTGTCACCAAGTGTTTGTTTGTCATTCAGATGTCTAACGTGGGAGCCATCCAGATGTACTTCTCTTACCCTCTACTTAGTCAATATATTTAATCACTCCAGTCTCCTCAACGTTACAGGCTTTGTGTGTGTGTGTGCTCTGCTGATGAAAGTCACACATACAGCTTTGTAAATCTGCAAAAGCCACAGCCTAATGAAGTATCCGGAAAAAAAAGAGTGTTTTCTTGCAGAGAACTCAAAAGCAGCAAAGCTGTATTTCACTCATCCCTAGGTTATTAAAAAGCCTAAGCAACTTCTGTCTGGACCCAATGCACAGCAACAATACTCATAGATAGAATGATCTTAAAAACACAGAGCTACAGAGTATTTTTTAAAAGAATAAGTCTGATAATGTGTATGCATTAGATTGCCTCATTAGGAAAGAGCTATCTGAAGGTAGTTGATTACTAGTATCAAATTTCTATTTTAAAAGACCAGTAGATTTTTTTCCTTCTGTCAGATTTTATAAATAGCACGATTGTTTTATAAGATTGACTGAGAAATAGAAATACATTTTTAACTATAAATATACAAATAAACCCTATCAATAAGTCTGTTTTTATGATCAGTTTAAGATTCTATAATCTGTATTCACAGGGCAGACAGGTGATTAAAATTATACTATACAGAGGATCCATTGCACAACAATCATTTGGACATGTTTGCAGAAGAAATGAGTATATCAAAGGCACAGTTAATACTTTCAGTAGGATCAGAATCACCCTCTAAGGAATGCAGTTGCAGGAACGTGGTTTGTTTTGTGTAGTTACAGCATCACAAAGTCTGTTTAATCACCTACCTGATATTTTCATTTGCACATGGGAATCCACCAGTGGTATTCAGCAGGAGTCAAGCAGTCAAGGAATCCCAATTGCCAAGAATTTATATGATTTTTTTTTTCATTTGCAGCCATGCATTTTTGTTTTTAGCTTAGTGGTTTAAGAGCTGAATCATGACTATCTTATTGCAGAGTAATACTTCGTTCTTCAAGCTGACCCCCCAAAGTCAGTAGAAGTGCTCTGAAAGTAAGTCGCTCTACTACATTTGATGTATTGCACTCCTATCACATCTGGAATGTCAAAGCTGGTGCAACAATTTGGTAAATGTTTCAGGAACATAATCCTGTGGAGGTAAGAGTTGGTAGAGCCCCACTAACTCAGTTGACTTCAACAGAACTATTTCAACATACGTCAGCTAAGAAGCTGATCAAGAGTATTTACCCAAGTGAGTAGAGCAATATAAGAAAAAGCCTTTCCCAATGTCTCACAGAGAGTCAGCATGTGGTTTACATTTAGCCCATCACCCTGTGGCATCAGGCATGCAAACAGACCACTGCACCGGTCCAAGTCCAAAGAAATGTTATGACTTTCCAATGACCAATATGAACTTGTGTCAGAAAAAGATAAGCAGTGAAACTCTGAAGCTGACTTTGTAACATTGTTGTCTTCCAGTAGCACAGCGTTGTCAAAAGCATCCGAAAAGTATTGATTTTGGCATTCAGAATAAAAGGAAAGATTAATGAAATTGCAAGACAAGGACAAATGCACAGCATGTGTCTCTCACTTGAGGTTATGTCACAGAAAGATTTCTCTGATAGAAAGGAACAAAGAATTATTTAGTATTTATATTTTCTTTAGAAGCAGCATTTTTTCTTGAGGTCCATTTTATCTCACTATCAAAAAAAAACCCTGACCAGAAGTTGGTGGTTCAGTACAGATGCTGAGAAACTGTTTTCTTTCACTCCACACACACGCGCGCGCGGGCACACACGCACACACAGAGTAGATTACAAAGGCATTTTCAGTACTGTGATGCATTTTGGAATTGTAAAGTAGAAAAGAGGTTTTTTTCCCAGTTAATAAGACCTTATTTACAAGATCTGCAGCTTTCTCCCACACACTGACACTGTATAGAGAATGCCATACACAGTGGTGAACAGTAGTCTGTTATTTTAGGGTTTGCTTCATTATCATAACAGAGCATTACGCTTTTATATGTCATCTTGCAGGCAATTAATATTTATAGCAGCCATGCATGATGCTTATTTCTATTTCTTAGTATTAAAATAGGACTTAATTAACTCATTTTTATTGAAATTTGACTTTACTGCACATTAGCCACTGTTATTGCTGTAAACATGTAAATCATTGTGAAAGCATTTATTTTTGTTAGGGAGTATATTACTCACTTTATATTCCAGAACGCCTGCTGATTTAGTCTTTGAGCTGAATATGAAAATTTCACTTAATAGTCCCAAATGTAGCTTAAGGGATCTGAATCCATAATAAAAACATAACTGGCAGACTGTCAGCTTTCCCACGATCTGCTTTTTTGAGTAAACTGGTGATAAAAAATAAATAAATAAATAAATAAAAAAGCTGGATCTGGCGTACAGGAAAATTTTCCAAGCAAAGGGATACAATGGGTCAGTACAGCCCATGCCACATGCCTCTGCACCACCGCCCTGGCCCGAGGGAGCCCAGATGGGTGCGGGAGAGCGTGAAGCTTTGGAACAGTTTCTAACTTATTTAGAGGAAAGGTGGGACAGGAGTTTTGGGGGCCACATCGCCACATAGCAAAATTTTCTCTCCTTCCAGAAATTTACATGCTGTTCTACCCGTATCTCTGCAAAACCTTTTTTTTCCCTTTTGTACAAGGGACAGTGAATTAAACTGATGATGGTGGGAACAGCATAGCAGTAACTCCAGCACTGAGCTCAAAAGTGGTATAAACTTTCAGTTAGCAAAATCACATACTCGCAACTAACTGCCCTTTATAAAGGCCATGTCTATTATTGCTATCAGTTTATGAATTGAACCTGGTAACAACATGTATAGATAGGTTGAAATAAAGTTAAAGTATAGCTTCAATAACAAGGAAAAGAGTAACTTAATTCCTCATTTTCTAGGAGCTTTTCTTCACATTCCCTATAGGAATTTTTGCTTTGTCTCTCACATACACAAGTCTGGAATTGCTTGGTAAAAGAAACTCTTTTCCCATTAATACTTTATTGAAAATTCACATTTTTAATTTGCTGCAGCAAGCTCTACCTGTGTGTTCTCAATTTTGCCAGCTAGCTTTTTCTTTTCACTTGGCAGGCAAACTCTCTGTACATTGCTGTTCTAATGGGAATATAGCCTTTCAGTGGGTGTACTTACTTAATTGCCTTGACGAAGCTATTCCTCCATTTCATCAGATGTCTGTGGAATTTATGTGCACTTTAAATTAATAATAAAATGCTTCTAATGCAACATAAGCAATACCCATAGATTTTCTTCTCTTTGGAAAATAATTATCCTCTTCAAGCTGTCTAGTGTATCCAAATCACAGACCCCTCCAGCCATCCACCAAAAAAGCTGTAGACCAACCCGTAGCATTTCTCATGGGTCATCTGTGTGCAAACCTTAGATGTATCTGGGTGCCAAAGCTCACAATATCATTACTTCTGTCTCATTTTATAGTCAAAGGAGAATGACAGGCAATTACAGAAGGGTGAAGGGTAGGCTGCAACCCCTGCTGGGTTTGACCATATGTCTCCATTAACTATACAGACACCGCAGGCACAGGTTACACAACCATACACTTGTAAAGGACTTCAGAGACTATTTAGCTCACCTAATTATGCTTTGAGCCGAAACATTACGGAGAGAAAAAACTAAATCTATGGATCCTTGTGTATAATGTATGCTTTAAATTACATAAAAATAAAAATCCAGCAAAACTGTTGACTCATATTCATATTTTGATATTTCTTTTTTCAAAGTTTACTTGTGCCTTATAGGACGGGTTTGTATGGGTTTTGCTTTTATGTTACTATCATGTCACTTACTAGCTTTTCATGTTTTGCAGACTACAGGCTGATTGATCAACACAGCTTCTTGCCTTGATGCACGAACAACTGTACCCATGTCAGTGCTGACAGTTGTTTCTCTCTAACCTTTTCTAAAAGTCCTCCAGGCATGGAGATCCCTTACAGCCACCTGGGACTCTAATCCATTGGTTTATTCTTCTAAATGTTGAGAGTTTTATTCCAATATCTAACCTGGATCCTCCTTGCTGAAATTCAAACCAATTATTTTCTATTTCTCTGTCAGTTTGTTTACTTGTCACTTGGGGTCTGTCTTAACAGATTTGTTACACAAATTATCTAAGTACTCCTACTTCCCTTCTCCATTCAAGGGGAAGACGTTCTCCTTGTCTTCACTTTTTACTAATGTCACAAACTGTTTGACTATAATTGACATTTTTAATAGAAAATTATGGAAAATCATTTAAATCTTTAGCTTTTCAGCATCGTCTCACAGTAGGAACATAAGGAACAACATACCGGGCAGACCATAGCGATGGTGTGACTGCAAGTGGCCAACAGCAGCTGCTTAGGAAAAAGAAAAGGCGAGCAGAAATCATACTTCTCTTAATATTGCTCCCTCTGCCTCCAGAAAACTACTCAGAAACATGAAGAGTCAGAAACTATATCCCCACCTTTTTTTTTTAATGACATTTTCTGGATTATATTTCACGCCATGATCCCAGGACAATGAGTCCCAGGATTCATATATACAGTGTAAGAAAAATATTTCTTTTCCATCTAATCATATTTGCGCCCCAGTTGGCATATTATAGAAAAAGTCATTTTATATTGACCTGCCTAATACATTCATAGGTTCATATATTTCTACCCCCTGCCCCCACTCATTTTTCAGTTTCTCCCCCAAAAGCAGCAGAGCGACAGGCAAGCCGGGGCGGCAGGGCTGTGTCACAGATGAAATATTTGACCAGCAATTCAAGATTTATTAATGGTTTGAGATGGAGCAGAAGGCTAGCACTCAATCATTAACCAATTTAAGGATTAACAAGGTGATTCAGTAGAATATGTTATAATTAAAACTGCAACAACTAAATATTTGAGAATTACAAGGTTCACGCTAACTTACTACAAGGTATCCTAAATCAAAATATACGTATGTACATACATATAAACACAAAACATAAAAACGCACCCCACTCAAGGAGTTGCACACGCACCACCCGAGTCTTTAACTGCTCAGACCAGAGTCCCTTCGCAGCGAGCGACTCCAGTGAGCCGACGGGTGCCCCTTCCGACTCCTCACCCACACAGACAGAGAGAAATACTTGCACCCAGTGAAATACATAGACACCCACACTCATGAAGACTGATGCATATATGCAAACCCACCGACAGGTAGAGAGGCGGATGAATGAGGCTAGACTATAGTTAAAATTTCCCTTTTCTCCAGTTTAGAGTAAATATTCACAATACATTGGCATTCCTCAACGGGCAATAATTGAGCCTGGAGAAGTTTGACTTTGTCCTGGCCCTTCGTTGGCTGTATCAGCAGATGGTCTTTGAACCTCAAGGAGATTGTGGCTGAGGGGCGTCCCACCTCAGGGGAGGTGCTGGTCACAGCCCACTGGGATCCAGGAGATCTCAAAGGCTCTTGCTTAGGGTCGCTATTTATAGGGCCTGAGATAACTGACTTTCATCAGGTACTTTTCCATTTTGGCCCAACTCACACAATGGCATATTCTGGTATTTTCCACCAGTTGCACAAGCCCAAAACTTGCAAGATTTTGAAGTTCTGGTATTGCCCCCACTTTGGGCCCCAACCTGGGTACAGATGTAGTAGGCTGTCAGGAGGTGATTGCTGAAGCCATAGGGGAAGCAGGAGCCAGGCACGCCAGGGGCTGCCCCAACGCTTCAGTCCACTGCCCTTCACCATCCATGCCTGGCTTACCTTGGGTTGGTGTGTGGCCCAGGAGGGAGAATCGCACCAAGCACTGACTGACCCAGCATGGGGAGATTTTCACCACTGCAGGCTGTAGCCCCCAGCCGGGGTGAGCAGAGCGGGACCTCCGGCCATGGCCACACCATTCCCAGAGCGGAGCCCCTGGACCAGGGGAGACGCCGGTGGGGTCTCACAGCCCTGCCTGTGAGAGACGTAGCTGTTTTCACAAAGGGAAACACCATAAATGCACTTGGCCTTATTTATTGTAGTAAGGATTTTACTGAGCAAGTAGAGAATTAAAAATCAACTTCTTTTTCTTTTTTTACAGTATCATAACACTCTTCTATAAATGTAAACCTTCACAAGTTTCAAGGCTTCTGTAAATATAAAAAGTGGTGGTCCGTATTTCCCATTTCTACCTTCTGCTTGCAGAAATATGTATAGATGTCACGGAACTGGCAATGTAATTGCTTAAATAAAATTAACTACTTTTCAAGATTCCCATTGCAGCACAATGATCAAAATAACATGATTGCTTTTATGAGCTAATAAGAAATAGCTAAATCTTCTTCAGTGCCATATATTTTCAGTTAGTAGTTCCTTAGCAACTAAAATAACATTCCCTGCAGAGAAAGACAAAAATTTGAAAACTATATGTCTAGCTGGTATTTGCCTGAGGTGCAAAACATAAATCAAATTTTCCAGGACTCTGACATTTTTATGTATTTATGCTATTTTGAGCCAACAGCTTAACCCAGGCTCAGTTTTGTTTCACAATACATTTTATGCATAATGCAAAATGTGCAAAAAGATCAAATAGTGCCCGGTGTTAGCACAGGGAATTGGCATCTTCTGTCATCTTCGTGTCAATTGGCATCTTCTTGGCATCTTCATGGCAATGTTTTAAGATCACCATAATTAGCAAATATTGAAGAATACTCTTATAACTTTGAAAAGTTAAGAGTTTTTTAGTACAGCTGTGCTTCATTAGTATTTTTCAACATTTAAAAGATCATACCATATAAATACGGTGCATGACACAATGTTACTTTCTTTTCCTTAATCAACTCCTTCTCTCTCCATGTGTAGCAGGACAGAGCTCTCAGCAAACTTTTCTGCCCAGTTTCTATTTCAAAAGTCCCTCTCTCCCCACAGAAGAATGATGTCAGTGGAATTAAAAATACATCAAGAGTGAGGAAAACAGGCATGATATGTTGCAGCATCAGCTCCTTAGGCTCCATACTGCCTGGCATTTCAAGGTACTCTCACTTGCACCAGGACTTTTTGGATCAGGCAACAAAATGAGAAAGCCATACTCTGCCTTCCTGATGGATGCAGATACAGTTTTCCCTCCTCAAGTTGACGCAGAAAGGGTAATTCACAGATACATCTCTGTGCATGCTGTGTGCAGTATAATTCTCACAATCCTTCTACAAAATCTGCACAAAACGTCTACAAAACTTGTAGAAATTCTAGAGAACAAATATTTAATCAAAACTTATTATGACTAAGAAAAGAAATTCTACTGGCAAGAATTGTTTCAAAAGCAACAATGGTTTGAATTCCATTTCCAGCAAGTTTTTCAGGCGAAGTTTCAGCTTCATCTCTCTTTGAATTTTGCACATTGAAAAATTACATTATATGGACATTATTCATTCAATGCATCACTATGTGTCAGTGTCATTTCCTTCATCTTTAGAGAGATTTTCTCTTTAATCTCACAGCAGTCATAATATTTGCTCTTTTGTCAACAGTAAAAAAAAAACCCACAACTCAGCTTTACTGTAAAGGTATATTGGACCTTCTGTTTGAACACTCTGGACTTCATTGCTAAGAGGAAATGAGATGGACTGAAATATTCCTTTACTTGCTCCTTTTGTGCTACCAAAGCTGCTAGATGAACTGATAGCAGTTTTCCCATCATTGGGAAGAGGCTTTAATATGTTATGCTGTGATTTAATCGTTTGACAATTGATCTTTTCTTGTAGCCACGCTATTAATATGAAGACATGCTCAGTGCTGAAAAGGCTGCTAACAGCTTGCTTGTCCTTAGGTGCTTCCAGATCAGTGTCATAATTTTCTTTTCACTATGCAAATTTACATTCCATTAAAATTAACGCAAATTGAAAGGATATACAGTGAGCAAAAATAAAAACTTAAAAGCACATAGTCAAAACAAGACGAAGCCAGTTAAATAAGGATATTAAGGAATAAGTCAGAACAACCCAAGAATTGGCAAGCAAATTCTGTAAAAATTCTGAGGTTTATCTGTTCTCTGGCTTCCCCAGGACTGGAACTAATGGATAAGGTCTACAATATCTTGAAATACATCATCCTCAACTTTGGCACACCAAAGGCTTCAATACAGCAGTTCACAAAGATCCTGTCCCAGGATCTGAAAGCTGGTTGTCACCGAAGGAGCCAGAAGGCAGCCTCCTACTTCAAGCACGCTAGGACTATCTTAAATAAAGTGGCTCTCGATCTACTAGTCTAAAATCAAAGATAATGCTACAGTTTCCCACACCAAATATTTTTCTACAGTGAGTAGATCTTGGTCTATTTTTAGATCAACATGGCAGGTTTTTTTAAAATATCAAGGGTAAAAACAAGTGGTTTATTATGATGAGCTATGCATTACCTGGGGGGAAAGAGGGTAAATCCTGCAACTGCGTATAATATACAGCCTTACAGATTCGTTAGAAGATGTGAGGTAAGTCCATTAATGGTCTACGTCATGTTCTTTTGAAGTCTGATGCTTGAGGGAGTGAGGGAGGAGAAGTCACAGTACCCGAGTCCGGTGGGAGGCTGTCTGACAAGACCGCAGGTGAATCCATTCCAGTCCAGGTGCAGTGAAGGTGCTGCCAGCTTAATTACTTTTGGATCCATCATCTAATCATCTGCACCTGCTTTCTGGCTCGTATCTCATGTTACAAGAAGTTTTAAGATTGCATTCATCTTCATGTTAGAAACCACATATTTAGACGGAACAGACCTGAACAGTGTGCACAGAGCAAAAACCACAGAGCAAAATTCACCCCTGTTGTAAATCCATTTCTTTAATGAAGGGATTTATCTAGCCTATAGGGTAAGACTCTGATCACACATTTAGCCATCAAGAGGAAGATTATCTGGGTATTCTTTATTCTGATGTTCAGTTTTAAAAGATTCTATGTTGACATATAAGAGCAGTTAAAGTAGGTGCGTGCTTTTTTCTCCAGTATGTATAAACCGGAGTGTCATAGGCATAAATTGAAAGGATCGTTCCACATACATCTCACAGATATGTCTTGCAATTGAGACTATCATTAAATTTGGGGTGGAAATCCCCACTGCTTCCTTTCCAAGATATGCTGCTGTTGCTACCTCTGTTGGTTCCACGTTACTTCTCAAAAGTAGGTATTTCAGACCATTCCATTTCCAGACAGTACACAGGCTTGCCACAGATGGATGTGTGTATTAGCAGCCCTAACAGACCTTTCATTAAAAGGAAATATCTAAAAGTTTTGAACACAATTAATATATACATGGTGTTACCTCTGGTATGGCCTTTCCACTTTGCAAAATATTTACTGATTCAGTTCAGAAAGGTAAGACTAACTTCCTAGAAGAGGGATCACAATGTCGAGAGGACAAGTCCTGAAGTATTTCTTTGGTCAGAATGGAAAACTGAAATAGCAGCTGTGAAAATATTAACTGAGAAGGTATTCACAGTAAGCAGCACTTACACCAGTAAGAGGAGTGATCTTGAAAGTCCATTCCCCAAACTAGTGTGAGACTTCTTCCCTTGCCCAAGCAGGCAGGGAAGTGATTATTCCAGTTCTCTTCCACTTAAAGGAGGAATTCAGCTTAAGGGTTATCACATCTTAAGGTTTTTTTGTTTCTTACAGGTTAAGGCAACTCAGTAAGTTCAAATATTACAAGTTAGGCCTCAAAATCTACATGGAAGCAGTTTCTTTTTAAAGAGTGTCATAGCTGGGCAAAGCATGTAACAATTGTGTCTGTCTTCAGTAGTCTGGCACTGAGTTTATTCACCCACTGAGACAACGGAATGTAAATTTAGTTGACTCCTATATTTTATATGTTACCTAATTATTACATATTCCTTATACATTTTTGCAGCAATATTTTGTATTACATCTACAGTGCAGTTCAAAACTGGTGGAAACGATATAATTTTCTAATTATCTACATTTACATTTTTCATAGAAATATTCTACACTTCATTTTTCCATTATGCTTAACATATCAAGATTCTCCGGCTTACTTACCTGGTTTCATAATGGCTCAACGATATTGGATAATATGGATAATCCAAAAATAGATTTGCAGGCCAAATAATTGCACATCTTTTGTTTTGTCTCACATGTGTTCATTACTAATGGCCATATGCAATATTTCCATTTGGATTATAATAACTACTCTAACTCCTGCAATTACTACTCATTAGGTATTAACGTGGCTATTTCCTTTCATTTGAACCCAAGCATCAGGCTTTCATAAAAAGTCTAAGCAATAAAAATCTATTATAACTCTGTTTCACTAACTTTTTCATTATCTGACTTGGCAGTAGTTGGACATCCACACCTAAAAAATCCTAAAAGATGTTGACTGCTTCCTGAGAAGCAGATGGTTTTGGGGCGAGAGCTGCAAGTCAGCTCCTAGTTATCCATTTACTTGTACCTTATCACAGACGGTTTTTTGGGTGAGGCTTTGGGAGCAAGAACTGTGCCAGACAGGAAGGATCAATTTCAGGAGCAATGTGTAAGGTGGCAGAAATATATCCTCTAGCGTGCTCTCTGATTCTATATGAGACTGAAGAGCTCTTCTGTCAAATCTGTTGCCAAAACCCCGCCTACAGATCTCAGGTGACACGGAATCAGGGAGGCTGCCGGTACCTCCTATCAGTTTCAACTATGATGGGAAAGAGGCAGAAAAAATCTTTGCTGGAGTCTAATCCTTTGGAGAATAGTAAGTAGGTAGAAGAAGCAGCTTAGACAAATGTTTATATACGCACAGCTTTTAAATAACCAGGCCACTGAAACTCCAACATGGCTGTTTGCTCATACTTCAATTCTGCAAATGGGCTCCTGAAAAGTTCCATACAACAGTCCCATTGACAGCAAGAAGGCAAGGAGTGTATATATATATATATATATGCACACACTATATTCACTTGTTTTTCCCTACACTTACATACCATGAAGCCAAAAAGGAGGTTAAACTAACACTTCAGCAAATAATTTACATGAGGATTAGCTCTTTGCTAATTTAGACTTGTTCTGTATGTAAAAGTTTTGCCAGCATAACTACTAGGAATGTGGTAAAGCAAAACGAAACTGCCCTTACCAATGTTTTTATGTCAGTGAAGAATTTAAAATAGATGTCTACTAGTACTTCATTTGATTTATACTATATTAAAATAAGAATTATTTTTGTCAGAATAACTTCCTTCTTCAATCTTCCCTAAAGGTATTTAGCTCAATGACATAGTTATGCAAAAAACCAAAACCAACTCTTGAGGTGAAGACAAGCGACTAGCATGAGTCAGGAAGATTGAGAACACCTAATTCACCTCCTCACTGGCAGCTGGCCTAGCAAGAAAGCTTTTTCCTTCCTTTTTTACCTGTCTAAAACTTTAAAGCCACCATGGATGCCTTAAATAGCATCTTCTCTGACTGCCCAAACTATTAGACCACGGCCCTCAAAATTCATTTCCTCATCAGAGTCTAAGGTCCCTTAAGCAGTTCAATGTAAGAGCAATCAGTGCATGCAAGTTCAAGCCTAAATCTTCCACATGACATGACAGGAGTCTTCTGTTGAAGGGGCTCTTCGTACCCAGACTTATGAAGTTACATCATGCATAAACCAGAAGATCATCATAACTACTGTGTCATGACGTAGGCCGAAGGACAATGTGTTTCGTTGTTTCAGTTAAAGCTGAACCATTTTGCAACCATCGACGCTTCAGGCATTTGTTAAATGGACAAAAGGCGTCAGCCTAGGGTTAAATACTTGCCTGGGCAGACATGAAATACTAACACAAAATGTACACATATTCCAGAAAAACAGATCTGAAACCCCATTTTTGTTCCCTGCCAATAGGGGGACTACAGTCACCCTCCTTCTTCTGCTCCGGACCTCAGCTACAGGGTCTAATGTCCACCGTTGCCTATACATTTGGCCATTCAGGTGTCTAATTTATCTCATCTTACTAGTAATCTCTGCATTTCTCTCAGACACTCTTTCTCACCCTGGCTACCCCCTTGATTATACCACATTAATTCTGAATATTAACAGCATAGCAATTTGCTCATCCCAGTCATTCACACGTAATTAGATAGGAGGATCTAAGAGTTTTAGGGGGAGTCTGTTATCATTTACTCATCCCTTCTATGAATTGCCATTCAGCATCATTTTTAAACAAGCTTAATTTTGAGAAATGGACTGATCACGCCCTTTCCTGTTCCCACTCCTTATGTTAAAATACATTCTTATTCCCTGAATTAAAATTTTGTGTTCTATGCCACAACCTTTCCAATGTGCTTCCTTCTGATTTGATAACCACTCCGTTAATCCTCATTCAAACTGTAATTAATAGGTAGGTGACAGGAAAATATCTATCCAATAAAAAGCCATGATAGAAGCTAAAATGGCATACCAAGTCGGCACACTGCAGATAACATATTGGATAGTTAAAATCCGCTCATTCATTCCTATCACAATTTGTAGTAGGGACACAAACTGACACGACATGAATCTCTTCTCTTGACAAATCTTTTTTTCATGGCAAAGAGCATAATGAAAATTGAAAAAGGTATTGCGCTAGCTTAAATCAAGCCCATGGCAGAATAATGTACTTAAACCTGTGGCCTTCTGAATTGCAGTAGGAAATGTAATTTAAGCTGAAATCAATTCCCCAGTTAAGACTTTTATATATATGGGAAATATATACGTTTCTCATATACTAGAAACATGATTATGCAACCACAGAACCACATAATCATGTCAAATTCAGCTGCGAAAAGCCTTCTGTCACATATTTTATCATGAAATTCCCTTCAGTTTAGTTCCTGGCATAAAACTGATGTTCTCCAAATGAATATACTGTTAGCATATTTTAAGAAACACCATATTTGCATAAAGCGTACAGGGGGATTCAATAACTTTGTTTAGGTTGAGACAATCATTGCATTGACCGATTAGGTTCCAGAATTAGAAAAGAATACTTAGAACAAAGCAGATTGCTCTGTTGCACAGATTTCTTCTTCTTTTTAAGGAGCAGATCAAGAAATACTTTCAGATGAGTATTTTAGTGTTTCTACATCAGAACATCCTATTCAGTAAATAAACTGGCCCATATCAGCAAGTTTTTACTCAGTGTTCATGAAACCTTCCTACGGATGCGATTTTCATTGTGTCCAATTCATATCAGCCAATCTAAAGTCCCATGAAAATAACCTGAAAATGTTTCATAACTCCCTACACATCAGAAAAGCATGCAAAAGAGTCCCAAAACTCCATTGCTATTCCTGCTGCTCTAGGAATTCACAGCATAAAATACAATATAGTTAAAGCTGATGAGGAGGCATAACTATTGTCTCATTATTGCACAGGATCTTCAAATAAAAATGTAATGAGACATTTTTCAACACCAAATTCCTAAGGACAAAATTTATTCTTTAAAGGTCTAATCTAATGGGACTTTATAGGTGAAATAAATGAGATAATTAGGTCAGAATTCACTCTTACAACTTACGGGCAGCTCAAAGCTGCAGTACAACTGTCACATGCTTATGACAGACTGGCACCTGGTGACCCTTCTCATTCTGAGTTAAGGTTCTGAATTAAGGTCTTTGCCAGCGAACACTGACTATGCTCCTTCAGCACATCAGAATCTCCTCGTACACCGTTGCTCTTGCATTTCCCTTCCCACTGCACTGTCGCCTACTGCATGCATTTCAGCAACCTCCAAAGTGCACAAAGTGAGTGTCCAGTTAATGTTACCAGAGATGGGTGGAAATTTTTAGTGGTTTCTCCATCTGCTGCATGATGATTAATGATCCTAAACCTCGTTCAAGCAAGTACCCACCCGCCCTTGGTCTAAGGTACAGCTCATAAAGCACTGTAGAATAAACAGAAAAGCACAAAGCTGAGCAGATGCACAAAGGAGAAGAGCAGTTTGAGACATCGTCGAACGTAAAGGTATTTGCCTTCATGAAGTGGCATATGCACTGCATTCTGTTATTAAATTGAAACATTTAATCATTGAAAAATGTATTCCCAAAGCACTTCTGGGAAGATTTGGAGAATCTCTTTCCCTCTTGGGAATTTCTGTTTGATTTTATGAGCACTCTGTTTTTTTTTTGTCTTATAATATTCTTTTGTTATATCCTAGCTTTTTTTTTTTTTTTTTTTTTTGTACTTATTAAACTGGAAGAAGGCACCAGAATGGCTATCTGTAGGGGCAAGAAGGCCAACTGCTAAAACATATCTGCATCTGGGCAGATCTCGCTCTGTAAAACCTAGTCCTGTTTTTCTTCTATCTTATTCTCTCACAGAGCATTAGAAGCTGACCAGATAACTTCCACAAGAGCAGAACAAAGAAATCATTTACTAGGGTTGGTTTAAGGCCATCCAAGTCAAAAAAAAAAAAAAAGAGAAAGAAAGGAAAAAAAAATCAAATAGCTGTAACTGTACAGCTGAAGTGATGGGTAACTCGCTAGTGTGACTAGTCAGCAGCTAGGTACAAGACTAATGAGCTGTCTGTAGTCCATAAACGGACTAACAAATGTCTACAGATGACAGCTGTGGTATTGTTCAATGAAGATATGTAGACCCAGAAATATCCAAACACAGTCTAAAGTTGTATAGCAGGAAGTGAACACATGGTGCGGCTAATGACAAGAATTTGAGAACATGTTTAACATATGGATAAAGCAATTAACTGAAAATGAATGACAGACACAGGATAATCAATTAGAAGATGAAGATGAAACCAACAGTATATTGCAGACTAATAGCTTTGGACCCTGATTATTGAACAGTTGGACTCCACCAAGTGTTGCCAGATCATGAATATGAAGCGTCAGGTTTGCTACTTTCGATACTTAGACTTGTCTGATAAATACAGCCTCAGGTCAAGCTTTGTGGAAAGACTGAGAAACTTGGTCCCTGCAAGAGGTGAGACTCAGAACATATCCTCACGTAGTCAGCTATGAGCAGTGACTCATATCTCAGTGCCAAATATGGGTCAAAGTGTTAAAAGAGCCAATATTCCCCAGATGGTGACTAACACAGCAGCTCGTGCAAGAGGCAGGTGCCAGAAGGAACAGCCAACAGTCAGAACTGTAAAAACTTCGCTTCATGGTTTGAATCATCCATAGCCAGACTGCAGGTTATTAGAAATTAATTCATTAGCATGAATGTAATCTTATTGCTTGATGTGATTAATGACATTTGGAGAACATGGCAGAAGACATTAAGATGCATAATCAGAAGGTAAAAGCCATCTGGGATATAGCAACTAGGAAGAAACAGTCTTGGTTGTGACTAAAAGGAAACCAAGAACATCGCAGTTAGCACTGCTTAAATCATACATGTGAGATCTTACAAAAAAGTGCCATAAAACATTCCTTTGAAATATGACAGCTATAAAAGTCTCTAAAAAAGACATTAGCAGAAGCCACAGGCCAATGATCTATGTACCCTATGGTTCCTTCACTAATCCATAATGACTGACAATGCCCTCTGTGAACTTTAATTGCTCAAATGATTTCAATGACCATTAGTACTCTAGGGATATATTCAAGCACAATGACAACAGTTTGTTTCAGACTCTGTAATCTAGAAGCCTTTAAATTTGGCTTGCAAATTGAAACCTCCAGAGTTTAATGATCTAAACTGACAGAGACTGGAAAAAAAGGCAAGGTTTCACATTAAACAGCTACTTGCAGGTCATAACATCACCACTTCTACAGCTATTGTGAAAATTAAACATGCCAAGATTTAGGAACCAAAGATCACACCTCCAAAACAACAAAGATATTATGCAGACAGCCTAACGTTCGTATTTCTTGGATTCAAGAGCCAAAAAGGCTGTGTAAATTCCAGACCCAGAGGTACAACTACATCTTGAAAGAAGGAATGGTAAATAGAATAGTAGAACACTTCTTCCTCCGCTAAAAGCGTCACAGCACAACAGCTACTCAACCCTTGGGCAGGCGCAAGGCTTTTGCGAGATGCAGCCCAAGCTGATCAATAAGTAAAACCCAGTGCTGTTAGCTTGAAGCATATTAAACAAACAGGTGGTTTCATACAGAAAGAAGTGTAACCAGATAGGATATAAGATTTTTAGAAAGACATCTAGGAACAAAAGACATCATACACCACCAGCATACATCGGTGCAGCCCACTTGAACACAGGATCTCCCGAAAAAGAGCTGCCGAGGATTTATCCCAGGACACCGCCAGATTGCAGTCAAGTCAAGATAACTCTCCTGAAAAACTGACAAGTTACCCAGAGCTATGCTGGTGCAACAGAGATCAGAGTCTAGCTCACAGTATTCATCCACATAGCTTGAGGGAAACCAGCTGAACGACTTTGATTCTGTTTCTGAAATGTCTTTAATGCAAGATTGGGCATTTTGCCCATAGCCGAGCCACTGATAAGAAACTCTGCTTTAACTGAAACTGTCTTATAACTTAAGAGAGCTTTTCCTTTAGGATTACACAGCAAGCAACCTGATTTGATTTTTTTTCCTGATATTACAGGCTTCATCACAAAAATGAAATTGTGCTCTCTACCTTGACACTTAAGCCTGCAGTGACAGCTAGGCACCAGGGCTAGGGGAAAGCTGGCCTGAAACTACTATCTACATTTCTTTTCTGAACTCTTGAGTACAAAACATTTCCTTCTTGTATTACTGAGAAGGAAAGAACTAGCAACTCGAATAACTAACTTTGGATCTGATATAATTGTTAGTCAAGTAAGAATGATCAGTAAGCACAGGACTTTTAAATAATACAGTTTTGGATTTATTTTTTTTTTTCCTGGCTAATATACTTTACCTAAGAAAAACTGACTATATTTAGCAACTGAAAAATTATCTTTATTAGGGTAGATTCATAAAGGTCTAAAACTTGATGCTGATGGCGCTCTCAACTGTGTAAATCAGAAACAATTCTACTGAAATCAGTGGAGGCACAAGGACATTGAAAATCCTAATTCACATTTACTGCCTGGCTATCTGAACAAATCCTAGTCTCAGTGTCTTTCCCCACAAGACAGCAAAACAGCAGCGATCACAGTCTGAAATGGAGGGTATACTGTGAGGTAGATCCCTAACTCAGGATGGACCTGCTAAACAGCACATATAGAGCCAGTGTGTGACGGTTAGATATTAGGAAGAAATTCTTTACTGTGAGTGTGGTGAGACACTGGCCCAGGTTGCCCACAGAAGCTGTGGCTGTCCCATACCTGGAAGTGTTCAAGGCCAGGCTGGATGGGGCTTTGAGCAACCTGGGCTGGTGGAAGGTGTCCCTGCCCATGGCAGGGGGGTTGGAACTCGATGATCTTCAAGGTCCCCTCCAACCTAAACCATTCTATGATTCTATGATACAGTCCACTTCCTTCAGTTGAAGGTACACGTACTCGGAGACTGCATCTGTACAGCCTGAGCAAGGCTTTCTGCACCGCTGAAGTACTAAGTATGACATTTTCAGTGACAAATTTACAAGTTCAACAATTCTGGATGTACGGATCTTGGCAAAATGTTAAACAAGTCTGCGAGAGCACCACCTCACTCAGGCATGCAGGATGTCTTTTTTCTGCAGGGTGCTCGAAAGCTGGGGTGACCCTCTGCATTTCAATCTGAGGTATTTACACCCTGGGGCACAAGCCTCAGCAGAGTGAGACGTGACAATTCTCCTGAAATTATACCAGTTTTGGTCTTTAGGTCATTTATCTAGCTGGGATCAAATATTATGCAATTATACTTCTATTGTCAGTCACATTTACCTAGCAAGCGGTACTGTAAAAGTAGACATGCAACAGCACCAGGGAGGTATTGAGAAAGATGGGAATGGTCCAAGGCTGCAAACAAAATACAGGAGCAAATGGAACAACCAACCAACTTCATTTCCCCATCTGAGTTATGTATTTTTTGGACGTCTGCATTATTTTTCAGATCACTTCTTTCTAGCAATACTTTCATCCGTCATAGAGATAATGAAGAATGAAACTGAATAATCAAGAAAAATGTGTATCCAAATGAAAGTTTGGTTGTACAAATTCCATGTTATATCAGAGGTAATTAGTTGGCTTTTTAAAAAGTTTTTACTAGTTGTAATTTTTTCCACAATAAAATTTAATCAAATTTGCACAGGTAAGGTTTGTTGAACATAAAAGAAATGTTATTAGCTTTCTGGGAAAGGAAATATTTCTGACACGAAATGAACTGCCATATGTATAGCTGACTCATGAAAAGGACTGTCAAAGTCCTTATGGCCCTGTTTATTTCCCCCCTTATTTTTGTACTTGGTAAGATGTACTGTGGGGAAAAACTTTGAAAAGTATATACCTTTTTAGAATGGAAATTGGTTTGGTTTTTTTAAGGATCCAGTCTTGAGGAATTGTTTCTGGAGGCTCACCACGTGGATAAAGTGATAATGTAATAATTGTCTTTATTAATTAAAAGCTCCTATTCACTCTGCGGAAAAATATTTTAAAACATCACTCTGAAAGTCTTCTGCTTCCAGAAGAAAAGCAAAGAAGGTTTATCTGTTTTGTTTATATAGTTGGGGTGCCTGGCTTCTACTAATGGACCCAACTTTTTTCATGCTCTGGAAACCCATGCAAAGCAAAAATATTCTAATGCAAAGAATCATAGTTCTTGAAATCTGCTGCAGCTGTAAGGTTAGCATTGCAAAGAGGTTGCTTACCTCACTTAACACAAATGAAATGCTTTTGTATGTTATATTTTGGGAGAAAGTGACTTACAGTATAAAATGGCATTGTTTTCCATTGAAAAAATAAGCTTTCTACATAGCATTTTAGACAATATTTAGGGGGGATGTATTTTATTGGAAAGGACATGAAAGGACATGTTCCTTTTTTACAATTTTGTTTGCACATATTAAATTTTCCAGTATATTGTGTATGCTGGCATATTGTAAAATACTGAAAATAAGGCAAAAACCAAAATCAGTTAAGCAAACCATAAGTGAAATAGAATTGCAGATCAATCAAATGGGAATAAAAATAAACCTGTATTTACAGATGTGATGGGATTATTTATCTATTTCTTTTGCATACAAAGTCAGTAATTGAATTAAAATCTGAATTGTCATTTATTGCCCATTAAAATAACCAGAAAAAAAAAACCCAAAACAGAAAATGAGGGAGAAAAGGGAAAGAAAACATTCATTAGGACAATAATTAAACAGCAGAATGAAGACCAAATCTAGTATAAATCAATAAAATCAAAACAGACAAACACATATGAAATGCAACTAGAGAAAACAGTAATTTTGTAAATTATCCACAAGCTATCTAATTAGAGAAGGATTGTAAGGGAGCATGCCTGGGTTCAATTGCCTTTTTAGAAGATGTTGTGGAAACCTGTTTGCTCAACCGCGGTCCCTTGCACAGACCATGTCAGAGGACCTACATGCAAAAATTACCACCATCATTCTTGATGCGTGTGGTCAGAGCACCCGTAAAAACCATGCTTAGCCAAGCCCTGAAACAGAAGCTAATTATTTATTGAGCTTTGATTTGCACTTTTACAAGGAAATCTCCTGAAATCATAAAGCAGGAATTATCAGTGATTAATATATTCTGGAGAATATATATTTCTCTATACTGCATATTTCATTTTGCCTGTGATAAGTGTTTTTTTCAGGCATCTGTAAATCAGCTCTGAATTTTTCCATTTCAAAGCCCACTATCTTTTTCAGATTTGTTTGAAAGATGCTTTGACAAGGAAAACTATTACTCTTTATGACCCATTGAAATGCCATACATGATTTAAAGTGAAGTCTAAAATGGCCTCAAGTAAAGTCAAATCTTGAAGTTTGACATGTGGTTTCTGGAATTAAATCAATGCCAAGCAAAGACTAAATACCTACTTTTTCATCATTTCACTTTGTCCATTCATCACAAAACTTTGGGACCTATCAAATTATACCAGTTTCTGAACTAAGAAGTAGGAAAAAATAACTGCTATTTCTGACACTGATGATAACCTGCTCAAACCGATTGCTTGTACAGAAATTGAAGCTATGATGTGCTCCGATTTTTCTGTAAGATTTATTATTTTCATTAGATTAACTGTGTAAGAAGACAAGGTTTTAAGGTCCCTTAAGACTTCATCAGGAAAATTAGTAGCTACTTTTATGTAGCCTCTTTGCAAAGTGAATATGTAGAAATAATCTTCCTAGCCAGCAAAGTAGGTTTCTCTAATCAATAGTCTCACCACACAACAAAAAGACAAGGAAATCTCATCTTCTGTATAAATACTTTTAGAAGAGAACACTAATTAATGAGACCTGGAAGAAGAAATTAAAAATTTTCTTGCATGTTGAGACATGCTGAAAGATAGGAATATAACGAGATAAGAGTTTCTTATACTAAGAAAAGAAGAGAAAAGGTGGAAGTAATTCAGATAATCTCAAGTCCTGTTTTAAGCATAGTAGAAGAAGAATCTGGGGTAAACCGAGATTCAGCACT
Organism: Pluvialis apricaria; assembly: GCA_017639485.1. Lineage (NCBI taxonomy): Eukaryota > Metazoa > Chordata > Aves > Charadriiformes > Charadriidae > Pluvialis > Pluvialis apricaria. Next base: position 8,362,023 of record CM030010.1, read on the forward strand.
GAATAAAGAAATGTTAGAGGTAAACAACAAGGCATAAAAAATACACTGACACTAGGCAAGAGAGCTGAAACAAGTATTGCAACTAATCTGGCTGAGAAATATGTCATAGTTCTGAGAGAAAAATGAAGTTTTTCTATACTACGCAGGGAGAATAACAAAATGGAAATGTTACTGATGCACAGCAGAAAGCTGACTACGCAGAGACAACAAAAACACAATGGGGCTGGAATGGAGGTATATGGTTTCGGAAGAAAAGGTATGGGAAACACTGAATGGAGTGTTTCCACTGAAAAGAAATAGTAGAGCTAGCATGCATCAAGCTGAATTGATTTGGCTTAAAATAACTTTAAGAGGAATAGTAAGGCAGAGTCCATCACAGCACAGCTAGAAGTCTCCTACAGTCATCCGGCAGCAGACACTGTTGTAACAGTATTAGAGAGAGAAATACTGCTAGGAACTGTGTTGTTATGGAAGACATTAGCCATACAGATACATATTGGAGAAACATCTATATCCTTAGATCATGCTTTCAGCTTGGGTCCAAAGCAGTATAATGAATTCATATGACACTGATCCCAGATCTGAGCTGTAAAACAAATCTGAGTCCCTGGGAGCTTCCCAGTTCAGCTGCCCACCAGGCTGAGGACCCCTTCACACGTTTCACAACAAAAGCCTGAGGAGGTGTATAAATTGTCTCCTTAACTCTAACTAGGTAAGCACCAGGCAGGAGGAAGAATTATTTCACTTGAGGACACAAACAAGTATAAGCAATTATTTAATAACAGCTGGAAATTAACAGTCACAGAAAAGGGGGTAAGGAGAAGCTCCAGAGCAGTTTTCTGATAGTAGCTGATTTTTATTTTTTGCCCAACTACGTACTTTTCATAGGGGAACGGATCAGTTTATGACTGTCAGTTACGCAGTTGCATGGGACTACACCCTAGACACAGTAAGTCAGAGTAACTCTCTCTGTACTCTGCAGGAACCTTTCTAAACTTTTAAATAATCCTTAGAAGTATGAAGAGCAGCACCTGATCAAGAAGTAACAGAATGTTATCCACTTGCACCAAGCCAGTTCTCACCAGACAAGATTCCCAGATGCTCTGATGACTCTCACTGAGCGGCATGGGAGGCTCTGGAGAACTTTTCTGTCCCTTATGTGGTTCAACAGTGGTTTCTCAACCACGAAAATACTGAGACATCACAGAATGGAAGCTCATTCAAACTCTTAGATATCTCTGGCTAGTAACACTCCTCAGAGGAGACTAATTTTAGTACCTAAACGTATTAAGTGATTCTCCAAATTAAATCAGAATCCAGACCAGTAGAAAAAAAATTTTTTTCCTGCCTTTTAACATAGTACAAAACTATCAGCGCCATTGCTCCCTAGCTCATCTAGAAAAAAGATCTGCATAAATTTCACAAAGCTCTCAGCAGTTTGTACAGCCTTTCTTTATACACTGCGGACATAACAGGCTTCTTGGACAGTAACTGTACCTGAAATAAGTGTTTCTCCTTCAGGTCAGACAGCTCACTGTATTTAACTTTTTCTCTAAGCTAGACAGCAATACATTTTAAGGGCTCCTTTACACCCAACGGTGTCTCTCTTCTTCTATGCAGCATGCTGCTTGCTTTGAATTCAATAGCTGGTACTCTTTTATTGTCAACATATTAGAAATCATTATAACTTAGCACATGAATAGTTTTATTAGCCTGTCACATCATGACAGATAGAAAAGTTTTGTCAAGGGGAGTCAAAATTTTCTACCGCAAAGTCAATCTCAGGCATCTTATGTGCACCAAACGCCTTCCAAAGGGAGTGTTAACTGAACACAACACAAACCTAAAGTAGACAAACAACCCAGCTTACTGCAGTGGAACGTTTGATACAGAGCAAAACACTAACTGAAGATTAACAGCCTATTAAAAATGAAATCAAGCTATTAGAAGCCAACAAGCATGGGAAAGGTTCTTTTTGTCATTCAGCTACTATCGCATTTGATGTCGCATTAAATTGCCCATTGGGCAAAGCACTGAAAAGCTAATATGGGAATGCCTTGTTTATAATGTTCACTTTCATCTCTGAATTACAAAAGCAATTCATCAATAACAAAACCAGTTTAAATGATGTATGAAGTGAACACAGCATTCTGCAACAACTGCTTCTTCCAGATAAGACCCAAGGATAAACTGCATCCACGGGGGAATGAAAACAAGACACCATTGGGTTCCACAGGCAAAAAGCATTTTACTTAGCATGAAGGACTCTTTATCAAGTGCAGTCATTTAGATAAATTATAATCAGGCCAAAAGAAGTCCTGATCTGTACTTTACAATTTTCCCATTAGCAGTAAGTAAGGCTTTAAAGTGCTGTAATTTGGTAACAAGTCCCTTAAATGCCATGCAACGTGTACAATTTTCTCCATGAACAATGACATGATTCCCCTAAGATAGGTTTAATAAAGCCAAATGAATCAGTGCTTTCTGTTAGTTATTTATGTAACATTCTGGAACAGCTGCAAGAAACGTGCAACTTCCTAAATGGGTTCCGCCTCCAGCTGTTGTGTAGACCAGATGGGAGAGTGACAAACTCCACTTAATGTGTCACAGCATCAGCTCAATCATAAAATGGTACCAAGCAAATCTCCTTGGAACAGGAGCCACCTGTTTACTATCAATATACCTTCTCTTTCTTGAGCAGCACCTCTAATTTGCGACGTGCAATCTAAAAGACGCACCCCTCGCACCCCACGAAGCAGCCCTCAGCAAATTGGTTTCCTTTGAAAAAAAAAAAAAACAATGCCTCACTCTTGATAGCCAACCTCGGGCAGTTTTAAAGCCTTTCATTTATAAAGCTTGCTCACAGATTAGTCAGTGTACCATCTTCCCACTGAGAATTTCCCCAGTTAATTATTCCAGTTCGAGTTTGGGTTGTCTTCAACTTTTACTCAGTAGTTATTAGAAACAGAAATCCGCAATGCCTTCTGTTTTACCTCAGGGCCAGAGCACTGGTCTGCAAGCCTCAGATCTGCTTTCTGCCCATAGCCATTATTTTCCCAACCCTGAACAAGAATATATGATGTGGGGTCTGTTGCAGCTCACTCAGAAAGAGGTGTCAGGGATCTCCAGATGTCTGCAACGGCTTAGAAATAATTGCGTTGGTCTGGGGAGAGAGACAGAATAATTTAATTAGGAAACATAACCTACGTACAAACTTTCCAAATAAACATTTCCATAACATAATGTTTGCTTCATAACAATCCTTTCTGTTTGTCGGAAAGACTTATTGCAGTGTCCTGCACAGAGGGGGCACTTCCCCTTTTCCCTCTGTTTTAACAATAACACGGTGGTATAAACACGGAGACCTGAACCTATTCAAACTACCTCCAGGTAATGAGAGGTGTCTAGGCTGAGATTTCCGCAGCATGTGTTTTCACGCTGGAGTTGTGCCTAGACCTGTTGTGCTACGCTAAACTTCAGGGAGCTCACCTTGCCAAAAGCGTTTGGGAGCGCACCCCCTGATGCTAACACACAATCCCAAGAAGGTCCAGACCCAGGGTTGTTGTGTGTGTGCCAAGGATCTCTGACAACTAGCAAGCTTTTATTCTTAACGATTTGCAAACAAGTCACCTCTGCAGATGTTTAACTACCTAAACATATCCCATCCTGCTGATGTTTTGCTTGGATGGCATTCATTTATAAAGTGTCAGATGCTCCCCATGTCAGCGTCTGCTCATTCATGTGATAACTATTCTATTAGGGGACCAGGATTTCAGCCATTTGAAATTATAACTGGTATGACATTGACAACAGGAGTTGTTGTGACGGATGTCAGCCCACTCTGAAGGGTGATGTTGCCCTTAGAGGGAACTAGTGAGAAAACACATCAGAGCCTAAAAACCGTAAGCCTTGCCAACATTGAAGGACAGGATTAATACCATTTCACAGGATTTTCCCAGTATATAATGCAGTTAAGACTGCTTTTTCAGAGAATGATGAGGAGAAGAACTCCATCTAGCCTACGTCTCCGTACAGCCACTGCAACTAGAGGCTGGGTTCATTTTGATCTCCATGGACGTGGTATCTACTCTGCTGCAGTGGTATCTCAGTTAATGTTAAACTAAGAAACTCCTGCAGGCTACCACATCATTCTTCTAGAGAGGGACGTTTGTTTGCTCTCGCCTACAGCGGATCTCTTTCTTCAGAAACGCCTGTGACTCTGCACCCTAACTGATACGTGCTGCGGCTCTCCAGATAAGTGCTGAGGTTTCCACACTTAGGGATTTTTGTTAAAATAGCACTGAAAATAGCCCTTATGCCAGGGTTGGTCTTTTTTGCAGTAGTTCTGCTTTTTCACAATATTTTATTCACAATATTTAGTATTTTTTCTGAAATTATCATTTCTCATAGTCATGAGTATGTGGGAAATTCGGCTGTTTAAAAGAAAGTATTAATTTTATTAGGACTAGTTAAAAACATAAAAGCAAGCTTTTTTTTTTTTTCAATAAAACTTAGGGTGGCATCAATATTTTAAATGGGATAAAGAAAATTAAGAAAATTGAAACAAAATCTGTCATGTCAGCCAGAAATACCAACCAATCTTAAATTTAAATGTTTCACTTCAGAATACACCCCATGTTCTCCTAAGAAAACAGCGTCTCCCTGTAATTCCTTCCCAACTCTCACTTGGATTTAGCTCTTTAGTTGACTTTCCCGTGATGCACAGACCTTCCTGGGGCTGAGCAACATCCTGGTACCTCTAAACGATGAAACAAATGAAATCAGGGCTGACAGCTACAATTCCTGTGAGGCGCTGCTATGGATCTGCTGCAGGCGGTGAACTGAGTACCTCCTAAGAGACGTAGTACATATACATTGTGGCTATGCATTATGCCAAGCAAAGATCTCCAAACACTAAGTTCTATTTTTTTAGTGTTAAAAATCTCTTCTTACTCAAGACTTGTGAAAATATTCATTCCCTCAAAAAAAAAAAAAAAAAGTGGAAATACATACAGATGTAACAAAATTTCTCCTATTGGCAACAGTTTATAATCCACATGACAACCAACATGAAAATACAATCAAATACTAACTATACAGCACGTACAATAATCTCCTATAAAAAAAATCTGTATCATATGATTGCAAACTCAGGATTGTGCTATATACAAATCAGGAAATGCAAAATGCACTTCTGAACATGTATATACAAATCAAGAGATGGATTTCTTTCACTTCAAGCCCTTGCTGTGTCACAGCCCGGGTCCAGACTCTTCACCACAGCCTTGCCTTGCCACGGTGGCTGATGCTGCCCTGGATGCCCCCTCCACTCCCCAGCTGCCCTGCTCCGGTCTTGGGGACACTGGGACAGGCACTGGTCCCCAGGGAGCCAGCACCACTCGCAGCATCCCGGTGATACTCCCTAAAAACCCTCATGACAAGAATGGGATCTGTCCCATAACACAAAAAGTGTGAAGGTGTTAACAGCAGAAATTAGAAGGCAGGAAACATTGCCTGAAGCCTTTCACTTAACATCCATATGAAGGCTGATTTACAGCAATAACGCAGGCGAGCATCTCTGCTCAACGAGTTTTGAAAAAAGCTCAAATGGGAAATAGCCAGCAGAGACTCAAAGTTGCTCCTAGGATGTATCCAAAGAGATGTCAGACCAGTTTGGAGACAAATTCCCCAGGTGGTTTGCTTAAAGCATATGTTAGCATCTTTTGTCTAAATATTTAAATTTGATCTGGACAAGTTCTTTGTTAGAAGCCTTGTTTGGCCTGGATTCAGACAAGCACATGGTCCTGTGATGCGGTCCCATTCATAAGAAGTTGGTGAGACTGGTAACGCTATCAGGCTGCCCAAGCACAGACGACAATGGCGCCTGCTATTCATCGCTTGCTCACTGGTGTTAGCCCTGAGCCTGCAAGTTATGAGGAACATTGGCCTAATATAATGACCCGGGGAAACAGTCTCACAAGTGCATACAAGTGCTTAAAAAATTTCTATTTGTTACAGCTACAGCACTGGCTTTCCTGTGTCTCAAATGCTGAAGTCTGTTACGCATCCTTGAAATCACAGAATCACAGAATGGTCAGGGCTGGAAGGGACCCCTGGAGATCATCCAGTCCAACCCCCCTGCCACAGCAGGGACACCTACAGCAGTTGCACAGGACGGCGTCCAGGCGGGTTTTGAATTTCTCCAGAGAAGGAGACTCCACTACTTCTCTGGGCAGCCTGTGACAGTGCTCTGCCATCCTCAAAGTAAAGAAGTCCCTCCTCACGTTAAGATGGACCTTCCTATGTTCAAGTTTCTGCCTGTTATCTCTTGTTCTATCACTGGGCACCACTGAAAAGACTGTTTCCATCCATCTGGCACCCTCTCTTTAAGTATTTATAAGCATTGATCCCCCCTCGGTCTTCTTTTGTCCAGACTAAAAAGACCCAAGTCCCTCAGCCTTTTCTCATACGAAAGATGCTCCAATTCCCTAATCAACTTTTCCTGCCTCTGTTTTTCTACTCATCTCCCGTTGCTGGACCCTCTCCAGCAGTTCCCTGTCCTTCTTGAACCAGGGAGCCCAGAACTGGACACAGTACTCCAGATGCGGCCTCACCAGGGCAGAGTAGAGGGGGAGGATGACCTCCCTCAACCTGCTGGCCACATTCTGCTGGATGCACCCCAGGATGCCATTGGCCTTCTTGGCCACCAGGGCACATTGCTGGCTCATGGTCATCCTGTTGTCCACCAGGACTCCCAAGTCCCTTTCCACACCGCTGCTCTCCAGGAGCTCAGCCCCCAACCTGTACTGATGCATGGGGTTATTCCTCCCCAGATGCAGTACCCTACACTTGCCCTTCTTGAATTTCATCAGCTTTTTTTCTGCCCAACTCTCCAGCCTGTCCAGGTCACACTGAATGGCAGCACAGCCTTCCAGCATGTCAGCCACCCCTCCCAGTTTTGTATCATCAGCAAACTTGTTGATAGTACACTCTGGCCCTTCATCTAGGTCATTGATGAATATATTGAACATATATTGATGAATAATGAATTAAACCTGAGTGGCGGCAACTGCAACTTCCCCTGGTTTTCAAATGTCGTCACTTTCTTTTACCCCTCCTCAGTCCTTCATCAAACCTAATGTATAATTATCCCCATAGCTCCACAAGAGTACAAGTTCCAAGCATGCTTTAGAAAACTATTATGTCCTCCAACGAACTTGCTGTACAAAAACACTCCAAAACCTATCAGCTAGATCGAGCTCCCTGACAGCAAACCCTTCTGCTGCCTGTTACCAAATTTATTTTAAACAGCATTGCAGCTGAGAGGCATGATGCTAGCTTAAAAATCTCTGTCCGTGCCAAGCCTGGCTGTGGTGTCAATCATTTGTTGTGACTGATCTCATATAAATGACAGAATATGGACAAGCAGGCTTTTAAAGAAAGGAATAAAAGAACTGAAAAAAAGGCACACGGGAAATTCTTTCAAGGACAAGGGATAGCATAAAGGCAGCAATGGAGATGAGTAGAAAAACAGAGACAGGAAAAGTTAGGGGATGTTATAAGGGGAATTCAAGCCTCTGACAGGCACTCTGATCTACTGCACTGAAAAAGATTGATTTGCTGTGAAATTGGTAACTGTTACACTGGCAAATCTGAAAACATTTAAAACACTAAAAGCAAAATATCATTAAAGATTTCCAGTTCTCTATCGTTTGTGTAACACTTGTGGCAATCTTACCTCAGAATCTTGAACACAAAGAGGTGCCTGGCATGATCCTTTTAACTGTTAGTACCTGAATAAGTATTAGTTTACTGTTTTGTACTGTATTGTTTTAATTATGTAATTATCAATAACAGGCAACATCTTTGACAAGCAATCTGCCAATACTGCAGAGAGAACAAGTTAGATGGTCTATGGCACCCTCATAACATTTGTCATTAAAAACTGTACAGTAATCAAATTCACCTTTATTTTAATAAAATAAAATTAACACTATTTGTTGTAATTAATTTTCTTTTTCACGCTGCTGACATCAGTTACCTAAGAATCAGAAAAGATTCTTCTCTTGATGTTTTTTGAACTAAGCAGCATTATAAGTCTCTGCAGCTTCACAGAGAAGCTCATTTTTAATAACATGCAGCTAGAGCTCCGTGAAGGTTTCCCTTGTGAAAGAGATCCACATTTCTATGTTTTATCTTTCACATAAATTATTAAGCAAACCGAAACCCAGTATTTGTTTGTTCCTGATAAGAGAAATTTATTAAAAATTTCTCTTTTGCTCTATAAAATCACTGGCACAGTTTTTACCTGGAGTAACTCAGTACCTTACAGAACTTGTAGTCTAGATACCCCAAGTTTCCATTCTCCACTAGACCAACCGTGTTTCCAAAGATAATTTGTAAGGATTGAAAGTTGCTGATAGGTCATGCATACAGAGATGTATACCAGTAGTATGAGCAGATCTACTTTAAGTGGCAACTTCTCGTTAATTTTTTTTTAGTAGCCATTTAATGCGCGTACCAAATTTCACCCGGAGGATCCCAAAGCACCCTAAACTATATTCTGACTCACCAACTCCTTGGGAATACCTCTTAATTATTTCTAGACAGAAGTATAATCGCAATAGTTACCACTAAAGTTAGAGAAAATAGAGACCTAATACAAATATTATTATTGACTAGCATTCTGGGACAGTTAACACAGAGTATCGCACCTAAGAGGATATAACTTTTTTATCTATAATAGAACCTGCATAAAAGCAAAAAGAGCAGCTAAGCTTGTCCCACACATCCTTTATAAACTATTTACAATTTAGTCTTCATTACCAGGACAAAAAATGTCTTTCACTTTATTTGCTACAGAGTATCTCCATTCAAAAGCTAAGTATATTTCTGTCTTAGCATTTGGAAACCTTATTTATCACTTAGACTTATATTTTGTTAGTCATCATCTGACAAGATTTGGGCACCATTGTACGGTGCAGTGAAAGAAAATTTAAGAAGATACAGTCAATGCTGTGAATTTCTCTCTAAAGCTTTTCCAACTGATGATGAATAATTCATCCACACTTTCATGAGCCAAATGTTTGCATCAGTTCATCTCAATAACCTCAATAATTACCCATTTGTTGACTAGGTTGTTATTGGCCTTGTCAGCATATAGAGGCTTGTTCATACCTCATGTTTCCAATCCTCTAACAAGACTTTCTAAACCATTGACACATATTCAATCCGCCCCTGGAGTCCTACCCTTCCACGCCAAAGATACTGCACAAACACTATTTTGCTCTACTAACTTTCTTTCCTATTCTCCATTCTGCTAAGACCTGTCAGTCTTGGCTATATAAAGTGGCCTATAGCATCCTACATTTATAACGTTCTGTTTAGTGATCTTAGAGTTTCCATAGAGATGTCAAAGCGATAGTTTTACTTTTGCCACAGCTCTGAAAGGTGTCTGTTGGGACAGCCCATTCAAAAGACTGCATTGGTCCACCACATAAAACAGATTTTTTTCTTCCCTGTGTTGCAATCCCCAAGCTCCACCTACTGCAATAATCAGGCGTCAGTAATTGGTCCCTGAGAGAGCGACCGCACTTCCGCTCCCCATGCACATAAGTGGAAGAAGTCTCGTTCTTGCCTGTAAATGTCTTAGTCCGGACAAACGAGGAGCGGGTGCTCAGGGGAGCACGTGTACAGCATGAGCCAGAATAGCTTCAGTTACAATGCTGGCCTGAAACGGGTATGTTTGTTGTTTGCTGCATGTTTTGATATCGTGGTTTGGCTTCCCCTCTGATCAACGTTGGTGTAGAACTGGAGCCAGACAGTGGAAGTACCGCCAGACTCTCAGTAGAATGATTGGCATATATGGTACCCCGAAACTGAATTACGTTCACTTTTAAACTGGTTAGTCCGACTGCTTAATACTGTACGGTATTTTCTGCACTTTTTTTGTAGAAAGGAGTGGAATGAGACCATTTTTATAGCTGTGAAGACTTAGGCCTTTGTCAGCCTTTGTCACAGTCTTCACACACAGCAGGCATGAAAGAGTAAGCATGAGTTTCCTGACAGAGCACAGAGATGAATTTATCTATGCCACCTCCTTAATTTGAGAGAACAATGCTGAAAACCTACTTTATTTACGCCTACACTATGTCAGGCGCACGAACAGAACTTTAGTCTTTTTAAAACTAGAATAACAGATCATTTCATTACTCCTTCAGACACTTAGACACCACTCATAAAGCACATTGTACTATTGAAAGTTTCTGCATGTGCTTACAGTATGAATATAAATGCATCTTAATGCATGGCTTTTTTCCTTTTGGAAACTACTTTCTTTTCTGCAAACAGGACACTGCCAATGAATCTACCACAGAATTAGCTAACAACGCTTTCTGAAAGTCCAAGTATGGGAGTCATGCCAGGTTATGCTCAATCCCATCAAGCGACTCTTCTGAATGACTGGCTTGTGTTAACCCAGAGGCGGAAGCGGTGCTAGCAAGACCAAGGTTTTATAAATATTCATAAAAGATTATGCAAGTGATAGTTTTGCCTTTAGGTCAACATTAGGCAGGAACCTGAAATGCATCCAAAAGCAGCCACCTGCATCTCTTATGTCTATCACAGTATTATTTTAGGAGTATAATCCTGAGGAAAACCATTAGAATCCACATACTGCAAACGATCAGTTCTCTCTTCCCTTTCAACAGCTCAGAAAACTGGCCCCTTGGACAGCTTCTCATATATCCTCAGAATTTCCTTTCTTTCAGCCTTTTACTGGGTCTCCAACTTTGCTGGTCCTAAACTAAGAGCTCTAGTTCATATACCTGCTACTGGGCTAGAAACAAATGTGGAACAGCCTGAAGGTATTTGTTATTGCAGGGTCATTTCCTTTTGTTCAGCAGCACGACCACTTGCAATCACATCATGCGAGGATGCATTCACGTCCTCATCTGAGGACATATTCATATTCATGTCAGTCACCTCTGTTGTCAAACAAGAATCTCTAATTCAGTTAATAAGACTAGAAAACAGTATCTAAAATATTCTTTCCATGTTAATGTGAGGCTTCACACATTAACATTCTGACTATGACAATTTTGAAGGGCTGATCAAGCTCTGCCTCAGACTTCTTGGCTGCCCTACTACCTCCACTCTAGTAGAACTGCTACCAGGAATCAACCTACACCCCCCTACTGTCCTCCCTTTAAATTGCCCTAACCCAGTGATCCCCATTTCGTAGCTCACACATGGTCTGCAAGATATGTAATGAATATTTCAATGTGAATTTAAATGTTAAAAATGAGGCTGACAGGAAGAGCAAAGTATGAAGTCATCTGAAATATGTTCGTTGTAGAGATTCATTGTTTATGGACTGCAATAATTAGAGATCAATGCCTTAAATGTCTTGCTTTTTTTAATACATGACTCAGGCTCGTGTATTATTTTCTACCGCACTTCTCTAGCTTTCAGGCTGAACTGCCCAATATTACCCCAGAGACAGACTACCAAGTTCATTAGCAGGGAGCACAGTGGCAAGCTGCTCTGTAAGAACACCAAGGCTGCCTGCACTCCTGACTTTACAGCTGCTTCTCTGGATGCGTCTCTTGAAAGCTGTTGAATGTTCCTCCTCGTTCTGCAGAGTCGGTACAGATTACCGTTTTCATCTCTCTCTGCATTAAGTCACCAGAGGTCAACTCTCATTTACTGCTCATTACTCAAATTCTCTCTCAAAAGGTTGTAAGTGGAGGCGGGTTATTAAATCTAAAGTACATCAGCCGAAGCACGCTGCTCAGCAGTGGTGCCTTCCAGTAACTCAAGAAAAGATAGGTCCTACTGTAAATCAGCCGTTTAGTGAGATCATTGTTATACTGGCTTTATCTCTTCTGCATACACACATCTTCATCCAGCACTCAACACCATATTCCTTGCTCAGTCTCTCCCCAGACAGTCTGGCAGACATTTTGAGATTCACGATGGACCATTATTTTTTAGACTACTGCTTCTCCAATGCTTAAAACGTGCTAAAAAGTTTTTGCACATATTCTTGTTACCTGAGCTGCTTTTGTTGCTTTTCGAGTCCATTCAGTCAATGGCTTTCTCAAACTTGAAGCCAGCAAAATCATGTAAGCTGCCCTTCACAATATATCCTATGGACAAACTGGGGCAACTGCAGAGCATACAGGAACGGTACCCATCTGAGTGTAACACGACCAACATGGTTTATGTCCTCGTCTTCGCTATATTCTGGTATCTTCTGATAGAGAGTTCTTACACTGCTTATGAAAGAGAGGGAACTGAGAGATAAATATATAGCTAGCATAAAAACACACTGTGTATGTAAAAATTAAAGCCACATTATAGACCTCAGTGCAGCTTTACACTATAGATTCATATTGGTGATTTGTAAACAAAATATGTAGTATCCCCAAAGAGACTGGATATAACTTTTTAACACTGACAAATACTGGTTTTTCTACCACACTTAAGAATATTTGGACCTTTAAAATCTGCAGAAGGAAGAGAAATTCCTTCAATATGCTCCATTTATTAGAAAACAGAGAAGGATTCAGGAAAGACAGGAAGAAACCGATAGTCCAGTTCCAACTCAAACTGGCCTGCAACAGTTAAAGCTGCATTGCGAAGAGCAGCTGGCAACTCAGGACCACAGATTTCTTCACTAATCAGAGCAGGATACAGCATTGACTACACTACATATGTCTAAACATTAATACTTGAGTAGCTTAGATTCTACTTTGGTCACTGTCTTTGCTGATATGGTCACATCATAACTGTTAGAGTACCTGCAGCATCACATCCTTCATGTCACAATAGCAATTTTAACCTTACATGCATAAATCACGCAGATGTTCTTTTTGGCTTTTACCTGCCAAAATTCATATTAAAGTCACAGAAGCAGCTAACCAGAAATATCAACATACTGTGTCAGACTCTGCACTCCGCTGCATGGGCTTGCTAACAGGCAGTGTTATCCCGCAAGTTATCAGGGTAGTGTTGTTATCTTCCTAATGGCTAAACAAAGTTCCTCTGTAGTATAACACTCAATCTTTCAGAGCACTCATAACTACCTAAAGACTTTACTAAAATACTGACTTTGGACTATAGGTTCCTTTGAAAAGCCTAGCATTTAATTCTGTAGCCAGAGAACTAAAAGCTCAATGATACGTTACACAACATATTCACTGTGCATTGTTCTGTTGACAGGACTCTACATTATCTGAAAACAATGAACATATCAGTACCATAAACTTGAATAAAAGAGCTGAAGGAGGAAAAATGCCGAAATGTGGGTTTGACCTCTCCTAGGATCACATGGCTATAGTTGTAATAGATGGAACCAGAAATAATTGCATTTTGAGGCCAGGAAATAAAAATGCTACCCACGAAATGGATGGTAAGTCACAAGATGATAACCAAATGATTTTCATTGTTCTCAAAGTTCATCTACAAACAGAAATAGCAGAGGACAAAGAAATATCAATACAACCAACCTTCAAAATGTATGAAAGAAAACTTTTTCTGTAGCTCTGGATACAGCATCCATTTGTAGTATATCCCAGTATTTAGGAGCATGATTAAGATTTGCATTTCTAGGCTCAATCCAAGGCTCACTTAAGTCAATAGGAATTTTTTCTTCACTTATAATACTCTAGGGATTTGCCCTAGATTAAAGAAGATATTTTTGTGGATAGCTAAATGCCTTCTACAACAGCAAGGCATGATAAAGACTTATTACTGTGCACAGAGTGTGAAAATGTGTATATTTGTGTGTTAAACTAGATGAGGTGCTATTTTCCCTACCCTGAAAGCCATGAAGCAGCACAGGATCTTTATATATCAGGTACTGTCAAGAAATGCAAACAAAATCTGCCAATCCATGTTGTGGTTCATCTCATCTGTATGGAACACCTTCTTTTTAGTAAACGTATTACCTTGTCATAAATTAGACTGAAATCATACCATCCCTCTCTGTATGTTTGTACACCTACCGAAATGAGAGGGAGCTAAGCAAGAAATAATTACTACTTCACAGCAGCATCACTTAAGAATATTGGGCAACAATACTCTTAAAAGCAGCATGATTCAGGAACCGTAGAAGTCAATACAAAAAAATCCAATTGACGTGAAAAGGTCAAAAGCCATTGGACTTGCTCGGAATTGTCAGAAAATTGCACATTGAATTGAAGACACAGGAGAGCACTGACAGGCAAAACTTAGCTCTCTCAGATCTAATTGGGCCAGGACATCAAGATTATCACTTAAAAAACTGGTCTGGCGTAGTTAAAAGCTAAAAGGATGCTGCACTCGGTTGTTTATTTGTACAGGAATTACAGCCTCACAAGAACTTTACAAGTGCAGAATCTGTGTCCTTTCACTTCTGAAAATTCCTACATTTTTCTAAACAAGGGAACATAATGGTAACAAAATATAACACTACAAACTATGGCAATTTCAATGAGCTTAAATTCAAACCTAGGTTTATTCACAAAAATCTGAAGGCTATTTTCCATGGTACAATTAGCACAGATTAAAAAATCCCTAAACATACCAGTACAAGACCACTACAGCTGTGAAAGGTAACAGTGAGAAAAAGGTGATAAAAACAGAAATAAAATCTGCAACTTTTCCAATCTGTATATCAATCAGACAGCCTCCATTTCACACAATCTGTGCTGAATCACGGTTTCACACAATTCTGCTGTGAATGAAAACCGTTTCTCTTTACATTACCTGTGTGACCTTTGGAAGGAAAGTCAGACAATAGACCAGAATGCCTGCTGGGGAGTAAAGAACATAGAAGAAGGGAAGTGCTTTGTAATTATATCAAAGTGAGGATGTGTGAACAGCAGTCCCTTGCCTGGTTAGCCACACAAATTTTCACTGAGAGCAGCAAGCAGCAGCACAGGCAGCAGTGCAGCCGACTGGTCCAGTGAAGCGACGCAGGATGCAAAGCATCCTTATGGCCTGCTTCTAGCTGGAAGAGGAAATGCTAGAAAAACACCCTTATCTGCTGTTTCTGGCCACCCAATGCAGCAGACTGCCCATAATCGTCACAACTGCCTGAGATGCGAAAGATTCGCTTTATGCATAAAACAGAGGAGAGGCAGCAGAGCAAGAAATATGACTGACATGAGGAGTGTGGAAGTTGACTAGATACTAGAAACACAAACCCCAAAGAGAGCATAATATAGCAATAAGAGTAAATCAGCGAGTTTTGAAAAGAAATTATCATTTAACTTGAATAGTAACACACCTCTCTATATATACACACACATATAAATATATGTACAGCTACAGTCATGTGGATGAGTGCTATACTCCCTCACAAAATATAGCTTTATGTTGACATGTCTCATGTTTAATAGAACAGTACTTAGATTATTAACATAGACATATAAGTGATTCCAGTCTTGGGAAAAAGCTACAATAACATTAGCAAGGATCAGATCAAGAAGACCCATGATTTGTTTGAATACAAGGCTTGCATCTCGCAATTATTTTAGGCAAAATTACATAGAACAGAACAGCAAACTGTACACGTTTCAAAATCAAAAGGTTGCATATGCACATACCAGCATGGTGCCGTGAACATGGAATTCATAAAATAAATAGTTGATGTATTACACTAGTCACCTCTCCGTTTCAGACACGTACGGAGTATATCCCAAGGGGTAACACCACTCAACAGAACTGATCACCTCTCTTACCTGCAGCCTTCTATTTGCACTGCTTCCACCAAAGAGAGCATGGGTTATTTTTCAGAGGAGAAGCCCATTCTGCCACCCAACTGGGACGAGAGCTAAGACCCTCAGGGCATAAGCAAATTCTGTATGCTGCAGTCCCTCAAAGCCTCTTCCCTCCCCCCCACCCCATCCGAGAGTTTTTGAGACAAAATTTCCCAGTGAACTCCCTTTCCTGGTGAACTCCCTGAACTGCCTATCTAGTTTATGTTTACAAAGCCCTGAAAAAGTGAAGATTCTAAGGCTACTGTCTCCTTAAGTTTTCGTTAAAGTGGGGAGCATACACAAAAAGCAGTGGTACCTTTTAATTTTACTAACCTTCAAATGCGTTTCTTCATTTTGAAATAAAGGTTGCGGTGCATATGAAAAGAACAGAAACTTCTTGATTCAGAAAATCTGTCTTTTCATTGTATATGAAGCTTCCTAAAAAGGGAAACATCACTTTAATCTAACGAGACATTTAACAAGGCCTTTACAATTTACATTAGTTGCTTCTCCTGCTAGCTATTCTTTAGCTACTGTAATTATGTCAATAAATGTTAATGCTATCAGCAAAAAAATACACTCAAGTCCATTTCAAAGGTAATGTTTGGATTTTTTCCCGTAACATCTGCCGGTGTTAGTGTAGCTAAGTTTGAATTAATGTCACAGTGGAAAGGATGATATTACTACTACTACTACTACTACTACTACTATTACTACTACTACTACTATTACTATTTTAAAATTCTCAACATAACAAAGTCAGCTAAAAAATTGATTGGGAAAAAAACATCCAAAAAAGAAAATACAAATCGCTGAGAATTCTTCAGACATTCCCTGCAGTGGAGCAAGATATACTTTTTCAGAGTGCTGCACTGGCCATCTGGACCTCTTTTACAGTGTTATGAAGTGCTCTGCTTCTTAAAATTTTATCTGTGTTTTATGGAATGGCTAGAGGAACTCAGAACATTCAGTTCACCACTTATTTTTCAAGCCATTTCCAAAACATGTTCAACATATCTCTGATTATAAGGTTGGGGAAAAGGATAAAATGCTTCAAGAGAAGGCTCCTAGGTATCTGGGACCTGAGTTCTCAGCTAAGGCAAATACCACTCAGTACAGGCAGCTTCTGTACCACACTGTAGGACTCCTATTCGTGTTTTTTTTCTGAGTGTAGTGTAGCAACAAGTAGATGTGGAAGTGCTCGCTTGAGGATGATTTAGTGAACCAGAGTGTCATTTAACTGCATCTTTCTCCTGCCAATCTTTAACATTGCTGAGCAGAGAACTCCCTTCCATACAGGAGTATGTCTGCCTCAGTTTTTCATTTACTTTGCAGTCCCTTTTCTGCTGGAATCCTTTGGCTGCTCAAGCTTGCCCTCAGAACCAGAGGACACTCAAAATCACCTTCTGACCTCATCATTAGCTCCTGAATCTCACTCTTGTCCTACTCTCCATCTCTATTCCCTTACTCAACTTAAAATGATGTCTTTATTTATAATAATCCCCCCCCCCAAAACCCCTCTAATATTGTTTTGAAACATGCTTTTATGCCAGGAACATCACCTTAATTTATTTACTCCACTTAAACAGTAAAACAGAAAATATGACTTTATCTTTCCATGATCTTACATTTTGCTTTCAAATTTCCGTTTTACTTCTTTATTTTCTCCCTGGATTTTGTTTCTACCATATACCCAAGTGTAATAAGGTATAGTCAGGACTGAAGAACCACTCAGACCTGCAAAGAAGGAAATGGGTTTGGTAAACAGCACCAACTCCGTATGCCCAATACCCAGCAGTCTAGAGCCTAGCCACTGCTTTGCCACTGACTCACTGTCTGAGCTTAGTCAAGTCACCTAATCTCTCAGTTTCCAAGCTGTCCTTTGGGAAGCATTATTTAGCCCTAAAATAAAAGCTGCTGCACATGCATGATAATTTACAGGCTTTATTTTAGCACATAGCTCTCTTAAAAGCTCACACAAATGCACAACAGCATAGACTCCAGTCATCATGGAGAATAGAGCTCTCCACTGTGGAAATGTTGAGTTTGGTTTCTGATCATCCTACTTGTGTGTTAGAAACACCATCACTTAACATTTAGACAAAAAAAAAAAAATAAAAGGAAAAGGGAAAAAAACCCTAAGGGAAGAATCTCTGCTGGTTTAGGAGGTTTTATTTAAGTTATATGTTCTCCACCCCCTTTCCCTCAAACCAAATCAGCATGTCCTATATTTAAGACAGAAAATGTAATTTCAGTCAAACTATTTAAATTGGTCACATAGAACCTAGAGCTATCAGTTTTGTTGAAGCCCCTGGTGAATGGCACTTCAGCTCTATCAAATTCGACTCCAGCAATGAACACTAATTCTCTCAAGGTTATTTTGTATCTGTAATGTAACCCAAATCCATCAATTATATAAACTCCTTTGGGTTAAAAAAGATGTAATAAATTGTCCTAGCTCTAAGAAGATGAGTTTGATGAACCTGTCAGTATTACTAGCACTTATAAGCCGTGAATATTCTGCCATATCCTCGTCGTACCACCAAAGGCTCAAGCTATAGCAATAAATGCACAGTAACTATGGGACCTTCCACTGGGTACTCCCAGCCAAGGCAAATGTTTAATTCCCTCATTATCTTTGCTGCTGTGCAGCTCAAGTAATAGCCCCATTCTCAAACTATGAGATTTGGGAAATAACGCATACATGTTCCAAGAAGACTGTATTTTGATATAACATTATTGCAGGACACAGATTAATTTAAATCCATCATTTTTAGAATCTTGGAACGTATTCAAAGTGTTATGGTGCACTGTTTGGTTGGTTGTTTGGTCCAGGCAACAGCCAAGGTCTTCAATATCATCCCCCTCATGGCCTATTTAGTAGCAAGGCAGAATTCAGATAGGAGGGATATTCTGGAGGATGAGGGATCTGTAACAAGGGAATTTAAGTATTAGAGCAGCTTGGCCAGAATACTGAAAGGCTGTTCAGGAGGGTGATATGAAAAATGAAGTTCCTTGTTTCTGTTACTTTTTCCTAAGGGGAAAAAAGAAATAAGGTCTCATCCTGCCCTACTGGCTCAGGGAGATACCAGATAAAGACCAGAGGGAAATCAGTCAATAGGACAGAAATCTTACCCAGAAGATCCTCTTTGCATATTATTATTTAAACATTAATTTAGTCCAGTTTTGTAAGCTTCCTCACCCTTTGTTTCCCAACAATTTCTGTACCCTTTCACCAATTCAAATTAAGTCGAGGAGAGGGTCTCAAATACATTAAATTCCCTGTAAATTTGGTAAAATGCAATAGCATAGAAGAGAGAAAGAAACTTTGAAGCGCCTCTACTGGCACAGAGGCTACAAAATTAGTTCATCCCTTTTAGGTACAAAAGAATACACACAACAGACTCACCTTGGGACATAAACCCACAGGAAGCCAAGCTTCAGACTTTCCACTGCTTACAAAGCAATCGATTTTTTTTTTGCAAATTGCTAAACTTATCATGCTGCTTTTAAGCTGTCCCAAACCTCTGCAGCAATATCGCTTCCAGAGACTGCTCAAGAAAGCACAGACCCTTCTCCCACCAGCGCTGCCTCAAGGCAAACCTGATTTTGGGTTGACATCCCAGTTCCAGAGTAAGTTCACGTACATCCTGCCCGTTTCCCCAGGTAGTCTGGTGTTTTGCTAACACAGGGAACCAAGCTCCCTCTTACCACAGAATCAAGGTTATTTCACTAAGAGCAGTACTCCCATAATAATACTGATCATCTTTTTTTAATTTCTTGCCCAAGCTGGCGCGGGTCCCAGCCTCCACCTGAAACCTTTTTTTGTCCATACGCATTAGCAGTTCGTCTATTTGCTCTTGATTAATTTCTCCTCGTAAAACACAATATTTTTGTCAGCTGAAATAATGATCTCCTGAGGTACTTGGCCCCAGACCTGTAAACTGTTAACACAGATTTGATTAAGGGACGGTCATTCCAGTGGGCTCAGTGGAGCCTTTGACATGGGTAAAGGCTTTCAAGGGGCAGGTTTTGATTTGCAATTTATAGAGACACTGGAGGATTCCTATGCGTGTTCAACTCTTTCATAATATTTGACTCCCTCTCATAATTTCCCAGTGAGGTTCTTTGTCTCTTTGCCTCTGTTTCCTCTCCTTTGAATTCTTTATGCTGCCTTCATTGCTTGAATTCCCTTTCCTCACACAATTAGTTCCCTTCATTTGGACACTTCACTCCTTCCTAACATGGCTTCTGCCTCCAAAGCTGAGGGCAGCTAAATAAAGATTGTATGGAACAGATTTGTCCAGGACACATTACTCTTTAGAGGACAGGTGGAGGAGACATTTGTGCTTCAATATAATAGTAAATACACACAAGGCAGTGCTCCCGGCAGCACAGCTACATGTGACACCAGATTGCTGGCAAATGACAGATAGACTTTATCCTGAACCCTCAGTGGGGAGCTCAAATCTGTATTTTTTAAACCCATCTGGAGTATTCAGTACCCTTGGTGCATTGAAGCCAGCACAGGAAAAATGTGGAAAATGTGCATTTTCTTTCTCTCTCTCTCTTTCCTTTCTCCCTAAAAGTTCCAGCTCTCAATTAATTATAGATATCTGTTCCTCATAATGACAGATGACTTTTATTTTTTTACCATTGGAAACAGTTTGGCTTAATTACTTCTGACATTTCAGTCAGTACACTGTGAGCTTGCTCACAATTGTGCAGCATTTAAATAAATAAATGAGCAAACAAAAAAAATAACTAAATAGCCTATCTCCCCAGCAGCTAACAGAGTTTATTTGGTTTCATGGTAACACAGCCCACAATGGGCAAAACATCATGAATAACCAGTTCAAGCAGCAGTGGAAGAGCAGGCAGACAGAATCTCCGCCTTATTTACCATACGGTATCTCTCACCCCAACCCACACAAACAGATTTTAAAGGAAGCACGTTCATACCCTCATGTTTCTGTCCAGTAAGGAACATAAATTTAGAGGGAGGAAAGGAGACTGAGGTAGGGAACCAAATTAATGGCTCAACTTTTTTTTATTAAAGAAAAAAAAAAAGGAGGGGAGAGAGATGTTTCCCTGACCGCTATCAGCCTAGGAGGGCTGCTGAGGCCAGTGTGATGAAAGGTCTACGGTAAGTGAAAGGGACAGTGGTGAATTTGTGGTGGTATGAGCAGCCATGGGACTGTGGAAATCAGCAGTAAGAAATGTGGGTAATGGCACAAGCAGTTGCCCGAGGGAGGCTCAGGGAAAAAGGATTAATGACCATCAAGGCCTGCTCCCCTTCCACTCCTTCCCTGCAATGCCAAAACGCTGAGCCAGTTATCAATCATGAATGTGAAATACATTGGTGGATTGATTGGGTTTGATACAGTGGCAGCCAGCTACACTTTTGAATACTCTTTGAAAACAATTTTTACTGTGCAATGCTGGAGAAAGCCAACAAATAATAAACCTGTCAGAGTACTCACCAAGTGCTCGTAAATACTAAAGCTGCTGTAGTGCCTCGCAGCTGCAAATGGGAACCATTCCAAAGCCTGAAAAATTGTCAATACTTAATCGTTGCATCTGATATCAATTCTAATTTAAACTTCTACTCTCTCTTCCCCCCAGTCTTATCTTCCCTCAGCAGAAAACGTACAAGTCTTAATAAAGAGCATGCTGATAGCACGCCTTTCCTTTTAGTGGGAAAGGCATAGGGGTCTCTTTCGGCCAAGCTCTTTTTCTCCTGTAATTTATCTTGTTGTTCTGAGCCCTTTGTTCTGAATGCCCATTCCAGGTTCAAAGTTGCGTGTTTTTAAATGAGAGAATGAGGCTATATAATAACCACAGACAACCTGGCCCACTATCCAGGCTTTACTCAGGCAAAACTGAGGCAGCTGGATTTTGCTTGACCAAAGGCAGATTAGAAGCTCAGAGTCACAGTATTTTATGCCACCTTTGCCACAAAGAAAGCAGGAAGAAGTTTCCACTTCTTATTAACGGGTTGTCCTCCCACTTCTGCAATGAACAAAGGACCACAAAAAATAGACCTTGACATCTTTAGAGACTTCAGCCTGTACAGCAGATGCACGGTTTTGCAGTATTTTTGGTCTTAGACTTTGTATACCAGGCCTAACGAAGTCCTGATCGTTCAGTTTTAAAAACACCCTTTAAAGAAATTCTCGTCAAACACAGAAACTGCAAAATACGCAGCTTTTTGCCATAGCTCATGGAAGCATGTTCCATGGTTTGCAGACAGAGCTGTGCTCTTTTGCTTTCCCCTTCACCACATCAGTGGATCCCAACAAAACTGACCCAATGAAAGAGGCATTGCTACTATGGTACCTGAAATCTCTCTCAATTTTTTTTTTCTTTTTTTTTTTTTTTAACCATAGAGGGGCACATCACAGTAGATTAATCCCCCTCCGTACAGACCAAAATGGCACATTCTGGACTTGAATAAGGATCATATAATTTCAGATAGTATCTTTGTATTCTTATAGTACTTCCTTTTACAAATGATGCTTCACAATCTTTAAAAATCACAGTTTAGGATTCTGGAAAGAAATACCAGGTTTTGTGAAAAAGTAGGGAATATACTGCTCAATAACATAAACACACTGCCTCATATGAAAGATTCATCCAACCCAGTCTTCTGTCTCAGTGGCCAACAGTACATGTGCAGGGAAGGAGCACGAAGTAAATGCAGCATGATCCTCCTCCTCTTACATGCTCCTGTCAGTCAGCAAAGGGTACCTTAAAAAAACCTGCTCCTGTATGCTTTCCTGTAAATTCTGTGTCTGCATACAAGGCAGTGAGCAACTTCTCTAAACCTTTTTTCTGGATTTATGACATAATTTCCATACAAATGGGAAATGCCACACACATGTACAAAAAACAAAAACCAAAACCAAAAAAAAAAACCCCAAAGGATGTTAGAGAGCTACACACTGAGCAAAGATGATTTGTAATTCCTAGACAATCTTTTCTTAAGTTTATTGCCCCTTTAATGTTCTTGGTTCTCTTTTTTGGATGATAGATATGGGGTTCTTACATGCTCTTACACTTCCCTTTTTTCTTCCTTTTTTTTTTTTTATCATTGCTCTGAAATATCTTGATCACTTTGGTTTGCGCAACACACGGCCAGGGGAAAGTCAGTTCGCTGTGTATCAGGGATTTGGTTGGAAATGCCAAATATCTCTGCTCCAAAGGCATTCCAAGCTCCCATAGTACCACAGTCTGAGCACACAAAGATGCAAAAATGGCACCAGTGGGAAAAAATTGCTGCATCAGAGCAGAATATCTTAGCTTGGGACACTGCTGTACGTCCCTCCTTGACCTTGATGTAACTGCCAAACTTCTTGATTGGCAAAGTCTCTCTAATGTCCCCCAAGGTTCTCATATTCCATCTGTCTGCCGTCTACAGCTTCCTAAAGACCAATCTCCTTCCTCTTGTCTTGGTTTCCATGATTTCTTCAAGATATGTTCAGAGCACAGCTGGTAAGTTCAAGGAAACTGGCAAGAAAATGGAAAAGAACATCATTGGGAACCGTCTTCCAAAATCTGATTTAATTTTTCCATTGAAAATTTAAAAGTCAGATAGATCTCAGCACTGCCAAGGCCATATCAGTGTGTTTAAAACTGTAAATCTAAATAGAAGCAGCAGTGCTTGTAATGTGTAATTTTAGAAGTTAAGAAATAATCTTTATCTGGGACATTCCTTGGCTACATGCACTAAATCTGGAATTTGTAGGAATGGTTTTGCCATTCTTGTTTCTTTTTTAGGTTTGAGGAAACAAAGAGGGGAGAGCATTAAATGAAGACAACAGATCTGTACATTTTCTTTATATAAAGAGAATACAGACAAAAATGATTTTGTTTAAAGATGGGGATATCCAATTGAGACGGTTATTTCAAACAGATGACTATAGGCCTGATTAAAGCATAATCTGCAGCAAATGTAACTACAGAGGTGACTAATAGTGCCTGTGTGAATGCACACATGCACACACACAGAGACATAAATGAACTTCCCAGCAAAGACAGAACTCACTTGTTTTCAGAAGAAAATCACGTTGTTATTGTCTTCCCGACTCCATCTGCAAAGCTATAAGTGAAAATTCTTCAGTACTTTTCCATTACTCCAGACTTACTGAAAGATGTTAGCTCCTTATATCTTGTGCCTGTGTTGTAAGTCTTCTTGTTAGCAGGCTTTATGACCCACTATGAAAAGAAAGTTCATAGAAAACCTTCTGCTTGTCTAAGCATTCCATGTACGTATGGTTTCCTAGCTTGGTAACCAGGAGACATGAATTAAGCAGTAAAAATGCTATTGTCTTACCGTCCTTCAGAAGCAAATTTGAAGATGGAATAATTTGCAAAATTAGTCCATATACTGTTTTGGAACCAGAGATACGTATTTACTGGAACAGGCTTCCTAGAGAGGTGGTCAATATCCCAATCTTGTCAGTGTTTAAGAAGCATTTGGACAATGCCCTTAATAACATGCTTCAACTTTTGGTCAGCCTTGAAGTGGTCAGGCAGTTGAACTCAATGATTACCGTAGGTCCCTTCCAACAGGAACTATTCCATTCTATGCTATTCTACTTAAAACCTTATCAATTCCTTGCTGTATTCCTAGCTGTAAAGCTAGTCAGACTTCTCTGTTGTCTTTTTTGTTCCACCTTGGCTGGAAATTCCAAGTACTGAAACGGGGTTAACAGCAAGGGACCATAAATCTGGATGACCCTCTCTTGAAATGGAGGCATTTCTGGTCATTGAGGAACTACTGGTTAAAGTAAAGAGCATGCCAAGCACTAGCACCCAGAAGCTTAAGGGGGAAATTATGAGGACTTGAGGTTGACCAGGAGTTATTCAGCAGAAAGGTACTGGAAGTATCTCCAAAAGACTAAATGTGTTTGAAAGCTTGAAATCTGGTTGTCCAAATATCAGAAGGCAAATGATAAATCTCTCAAAGTTGTTATTATTTTAAACGTACAACTTGAAGTGGGCATCTGGAGAGAGGCCTTATGTATTTGAATTTTTAGGCTTGTCAATATTGCTCTGTTGCATTTAATTCAAAACTATCTTGCTAAGATTATCTTCCCTTCCAATTAGACCACATCACTTTGTTCTTCAATTAATTCTGCCTTCTGTCATGTAAAATTTAAACTTCTAAAGTTAAATTTAAATTTCTTAGCTTTGCCATCATGCCAAAGAAAATCTGCAGAGCTGTCGTCTCTCAAAATCTTTAAAAAAATAAAATTCCCATCTTGTCTGCTACACATTGAGTACTTAAGTGGTAGAGCAAGACACTGTAGGTCAAACTTTCAAGCCTTTCCCCATTCAGCTCTTTCCTTAAGGCATATTTCTTCAACACTCTCAAGAAAACCCTTAAAACCCTTAATCATTACAATAGGAGTGGAAGCAAGAGAGAAAATGTTCTCAGTTAACATCATTTCTGGGAATTCACTGTATAGAGCCTTACTTGAATCTGTGTGAAGACTTTTACCTAGTGCACATTCTCTATGCTTAACGATTAACCCATAAATAAATAATAGCTAATTTACCATCAGGGGAGTACAGCTCAAACAGGTACTGTACATCAAAGAGCTTTATCCAATATAGACAAGTACACAGAGACAACCACAAAACTAACTCATAACAATGCATACTTTGAAAACATAATTACATTTCTATGACTAGATGATATAAATTTGATAGTATGCATTTATTATAAATTACCAATTAATAATAGATTACCACGTAGCAAATTAAAGTGTGTAACTCATTAGCTGGAGTATACTGCTGTGCCTCAACAGACTGCTGATGTTCTGCCATTTCAGTTAATATTTTCAACATACTAGAGAATTACAACTTGACACTCATTCTACTTCACTTCACTGTGTACAGTGTAGGTACATGTATTTGTTTTGCCACATAAACTTCCTAGGAAAAAAAAAAAGAGGTTTCTAATGAATGGATATGTCATCATGTAATATTAAAATATATTTTTACAAACTATTTTTTTCACCTTTGCCTGGACAGCTGGTTATAGCACATGGTGAAAAACTGCTAAGAAGTTATAATACATCACAACTACTGCTCAGTATTTGTGCTGGGAAATTGCAAGGCAGTAAATGCAAACAGGTACATTTTTGTAGGTTGCAGCGTAATTTACCTCACAGGAGGGAGCTTGTGTGGCCATGAACTTAGTGAATCCCCTGAACATACTTATCTAAAAGAGGAAAGGGAAGGGAGCACTAAGGAAAGGTCAGATACTTTTGTGCGGGTGACATTGCCCCAGCTATAAATCTCAAGATTTATTATTCTGCCTCTTTATCTCACAGAAGGTTTCTTTGCACCATTTTCTGCTCTTTCCTCTCCATCGTTTTGCCTTGGAGACCTGGAAACTCACGCAGGGTCTGGCATCATTGAAATAACAAATTACCACCATGCATCTTGAATGACCAGATTAGGATCTCCCAAAGTCTCACACAACCTAACAAGCTTAAGAAACCCTCACAAGTCAGCTGCCTCATTCTAGCCTATGGCAAATACGAAATAATTCAACTTTCTTTAGCCTATATGAAAGGAAGTATCTTGCCGATAGATTAACTCTGGATATGTAGCACAGATCAAATATTAGGCATTTCCTCCAGTACACAGTCCTATACATAGTGTCACAACCACCAGCTAAATTGTGCCACAATAAAAAAATCACACAGAAACACGATTCTCTACACTTCACTCTTCAGTAAAGTGTACCCTAATGAGATACACTTCTTACACAATTAGAAAATTATAGAAGTACCACGATGAAACTTTGTTTCACACAGAAAAAACATTATTTCTGTGAAACTACTTATAAGCCCCCAATACTTTAACATTTTCTGACAATACAGAGAGAGTACTTTGTGGGTGGCACTTTCAGAAATATCTAAATAATGCCATAAGAACATTTTGTAAGTTTTAAAAGTTTTTGCTATATCCAAATCATTCATAACTCGGGGTGGAGCACACATTGATCCAAAATTCTCTCCATTCTTTATTTTCAAGTGCTTAAAAAGAAAGAGGAGAATTTTAATTCCTACTACCGTACCATAACTTTAATGCATCAAAGATGACGAAAATAAAGGAAGTTTTCTTCATGTCATAGAGGAAATGCTAAAACTCTGTTTTAGCCAAGAGAGATGTTCATTGCTTTGCCATTTTCATAATGTCTTTCATTTGCTTCACATAACTATGAACTATAATACTGCAGAGGATCCATTATAGAAAAAGCAATAGCCAATTGAACAGATGGGAAGAAGAAATGTAACCACAAAGGGAGAGCGTCTAAGCTGTTTGTTCTGTTGCAGTTATGAGCTAATAAACTAGACCTTTATCAAAAATAAGATCCTCAGATTACCAATAACCTGTAAGATAGGAAAATGGCACTGCAGATTCACCCTACACGTTCCCTCTACCACTGTTTATTTCTCCTAATTTTATTCATCTTTTTCATGTGCTTAGACTGTAGGCCTCCAGGAATATTTTTTAACATGCACATCGTAGGTCCTTTTAAGCACCCACACACACACTTAACCACCAACATTCACACCCGAGCCCTTGCTCTTAGACAGTTGCATACACAGAGGAAGGGGCAGCCAGCCACACCAAGAAGCCAAAGCCTCCCTTTTTTTTTATAAACATGGCACAGCCAGAGGTTTATCGTTGGAAGAAGCAGCACTCCGAGCCAGTGCTATCCTGAGGCCACAAAAAAAGGGAATCTTTGTGAGGCCCCCCGTGGAGTTCAAGTGATAACTTGATTTTCTGTGGTGAAAAAACAAATTCTGCTGCACCAGAAGGAACTGTGCCAGGAAGCGTGAGAAACTCTAACCTGGGAATTGCCCTGGAGGTTTTGCCAAGAACAGTCTCACATTTTCAGGTTGCCACTTCTATCCACAAACAGTTCCCGAGCACGGCATAACCTGATCCAGAGTAGTAGTTCAATTTCAGACTGCTTTTCTTTGTTTTATCACAATCTGAGCATTATATAGTACAGAATTACAGTTCCCCATACAGTTCTGTAACAGCAAATCTTCTGCAATACTACAGATTATTCTTACATTGCTCTTGGGGAAAAGAGATACTTAAGTGGCGGAAATAAGAAAATGTTTGTCCTTAAACTTGTTCTTTGATGATTACCTTCTTGTCATGTTAAAATAGGTTACCTCTTTGCTGAACTTGACATTCAAATGTTGTAAAATGGCTGATGTAATCATTTAAGTATACATGAATACAGCACTCACAGAAAGTATATAGAAGTTTACACATTTTAATGAGAATGGATAATGCTTCTGTAATTTCTCATCTCTCTTACAACAGTTGTCATGAGGAAAGGGTAAATGTGTGCCGTGCTACCTTGTTACAGTAAGAGTTTAAATGTTGTGTCCTTCCATTTAAAGAGCTTCTCTGTTCTGATCTTCCCAGTGTTCTGTAATTAGAAAAGCTAGCCATTTTTCTTCCACCCTATTTGCAGTTTCGCTGATTTATAGGAAAGCAGTAGAGCTGCTTACGACATACAAAATATAGGGCAGGTCAAAACTGTGGATTATATAGTAATGTTCCATATAGAACATGTGGATTACTAAAACCTTATTTCACAAAGTACAAGAAATGGAAGCATTCCTTGTAAATAAGAGTGAGGCACAACTGCAATTTCAGTCTCAGACAGATTCTAATTTCATTTTTGAGCTATGATTATTATTTGAGCTGTAGTGATATAAGGACCTTCTTCCATTCACTGGAGCCATCTTCTCTGAAGCTGCACAGCACCTCTGACAAAATTGATAGTGCTAACATGAAGGCAACAGAGTCCTGATCTCCAAAACATTTTGAGACATGTAGGGCATCCTGAAGGGAAGAAGAGGCAGGAAAATAAATACTGCGTGGGTTAAGACAAAAAAATAGAAGGTGGGAAAGTCGCAGAGGGGTTGAAGAAAATAATGGCAGAATACAATCTCTGCTTAAATGAAAAATATGTGTTTGGCAGAAAATTTCACATTTTAGGAAACTGTAATAGACACTGCCAGATTAATGATGTTATTTTTCTAGTCATGGGCACCATTTGCTGTTGACAAAAATAAGATGAGGATTCCTGCAGGAATTCTGATGTGACTAAAATGCCAAGAATTAGCAATAGACCTTGCTGGAATCAGACTGAACAGTAAAGAAATTATATGCCTCATTTTTGTAGTTTTACGAAAAGATTTTTGTAAATAAGGACTGACTCCCCTGTGAACGGTGCTTAAGTGTTTTATCTATAAAGTAAAAGTGACTTATCATAGATACCAAGAGCTGATGATATGGAAGTGTTACACTGCCTGAATACAATGGCAAACTTACATCTTTAAATATACCACTTTGTTTCCAATATTATGTGGATGCTCCATACAAACATTAAAGTTAGCTTTATTTGTTTGCTTAAGCATGTACTTATTCTTTATGCAATGCGCCTCTGCAAACCACTTCTTCTTCCCCATATAACTCCCACCTGAAACATTAGACTTTCTCAATTTTATAATAGTTTTCTGGCATTGAAGCTATCTTTTTAAGGTTAGAAAGAAAAGGAATAGTTTTCCAGGTTTTTTATGAGATTGCAACACGGTTTATAGTATGGGGCAAATACTGGTTCTGTGTAAACGAACTTCAGAAAGGTTCAGAACTGTAGTGTAGTCCATCTAGCCACCCAAAATTCCAACTGTTAATCCAAACATATGAAACCAGTGAAGTTACACAATTGAGCTGGAAATTTCACAGGCCTTATGAGAATTATTTCATATTCTTCCTCCTATTTGATCTGAAATAAAAGTGCTCTCAACATTTTTCAGCATCTGTGAACATTGTCTTGATTAGAGACATGGAATACAAGCTCTATAAAACTGAAAAATAATGGGATATGATTAAGGAGCAATTAGTTGAAGTCTTTCAAATACTTTTAAAAAAGATAATAGTTCATGTTACTGCTTGTTTTGTCCAAATACATTCACACAAATCACCACCATTTTACTTCATTTGTCTTGGTACTATCACATAACATGCTCAAGAGATTTTATAAATTAATAGCTACTAATTTACTCTGAAGCATTCAATTCACATGAACAAACTAATAATAATAAAGTAGCAAAAGGTACCTAGTTTCTTGCCGGTGGAAATTGATGCTGCTCCTTTGAATGAGTAAGAGACACCAGAAATTGCACATCCTTTCTGATCCAGCATGGACAAGCATGTAGTTTCAGCAGTTTCCCAAGAGCTGCTTGAGTTTTACTGTGATACACATTAACAGAATATGCTGAAACTCTCATCTTCTGTTGCATTGTCTGCTCCTCCAATACATCAGAGGCAAGGACATGTCTAATAAGTAGACCACTTTGCAGAGATGGACAGGTTAAGTCAAAGCAGAAGAAAATTAAGTGCAGGTATTGTCAAAAAGAACTTAAGTTCACAAGGCAACCCTGATGTACAGGTCATACAGCCCAGCTGTTTTCTTCCTGGTATTTTTATTTTGGGCAAAGTTTTAAAACTAAAATATCACATAAAACCTAAAATTTCACAACTAAAATATCTGAGCCTTCATTTCAGCAGACACAGTTGGCTATATTGAGCAGTTAATAAATGTCAACTCCAAACACGAACTTTGTAACAAAAATTATTTGACAATTATCAGAATTTGCTCTGCTAGTAAAGTTTGACCATTTCCAAACTTATCTATTTCTTCTTCGAGTATCACACAGCGACAGCTATACTGTATCTCCCCTATACTCTACTGGGTTTTATGCAAGTTTATTTCTAACTAAGCAAGACGGTTTTCAGGCCCGAAGAAACATGAAGGATGTATCAAAATCACACAACAGAATACAGTGGATGTCTATCCATGCAAAAAGCAGTTAAGTTCATGCCAGAATGGCAAGATGTGCCTGCTTATTAGCAGAGGCAAAGTGTTACCTTGATATATCCATTCAGCTTTGGGATCTGAGCTGGTACCTCCTCTAAGCAGTGCACAGAGACATGCAGATGTACCAGTGTAAAATGGCACAGACCCACCAGTGGCTCTGGAATATCTCATCTGATGTGCACACGCCCACAGATTCCACAAACCTTACAGCCTAAGGAAACAAAACAAAACCAAAGGATGAATGCCTATTTATTGTTTTATTGTTCAAACTAGTTTTCAAGAAAATAAAGGTTTGTGCCACTCTTTGATGAGTCTGGTATGCCAGCTATCTTAGATCCATTCTATACAAAAGGACAGCAACTAAGGTTAACTATTCAGTACAAATAGCTATAGTTTGGTCTAAACAAACACAGTACTGAGAGGGACAACACTACTCTAAACAGACATTACTACCAGTTAGCATCACCTACAGTTTTTCTTTTCTTGGCAATCACAAACACATATGTCTTACTATTTACATAAGAACCATTCTTACTTGCATCACAGGAAGATGGGGATTAGAAATCATCTCTTTTGACTCTCAAATTAGTTCTCTTCTCCCACAAGTCTACAAACTTATTAATTCCCCTGAATGTTCAGGTTTCTCCTCAAGTTTTCATGAGGCCCTGCTGGGTGAGCTATGCTGCCCTGTGTCTGAGAGGTTTAAAAATTGCTTTATTCTCTTTGCCTGCACAACTCCTCACACGCCTCCGCTCAGATGATCTCATTCACGGATTTTTATTTTCCCCTTCTGCAAGAAGAGACTCGGTGACTAACTTTCCTTCAAATTCCTCTGTGAAGAGGTGCTGAAGCAGTCTCTATCTTTCCTCAAACGCTGGTCAGTGAATCAACAGCTCCCCCATTTTTATTTGCCTACTTTATGCTTAGCTTACTAATTTCATTATAATACATAAGCCTATAGAATGTAATCACTCCTCAGGCTTTTTTTTAAAGGGCGATAGCCTGCAATGACCAGGCTGGACTGAAGTGTCAGTAAGTACCCTGCACAACTAGATGTCTGCGTATTTCACCAGAGCTCTTGAAACTGGACTCAAAATAATAGAACCCTTTCTTACATTGGGCTTTTACTGCTCCCTACAAGAGGCTAACCAAAATCACAAGACTAGCCTTACACGCGTTATTTTAGGATTTCTGAAATCCATAGAAATGAAGAATTACAGAACAGCAATAACAATGACTCAGTTTATAAGAAAAACCAAAAAAAAAAAAGACTTTTTTTCCCCAAACCACAGAACGCTTCTGATCGAAGTGTGGCAAGCAATGCTGACAACTTGGTTCAGTTCCTGATTTAGCCTAACCATGCCTCTATCTTTAGTCTTGCTAAAAAAAAAAAATTATTATTGCTAACACTAACAGATACTTTTGTTACCAGGCCCAGAAAGAAGGCTACAAATTCAGTGAATAGAATGAAGTCTGATTTACTTGAAACCTATAACCCCTTAATATCCGTGCTTTGTAACGCGTTCATCATTGCGGCCTTCAGGTTCCAATGCGCTCTGATTAAAGTGAACACAAAAAGAAGCCTGTACGTTTCTCACATCATTCCCCAAACAGCTTTTTATTTATTTTATGTTACTCTGTTTTGACAATGCTGCTTTGGGAAAGCCAAGGTGAAGAAAAAGGTTTGATTTTTCACTGTAAAGGCAATGAGGTTTGTACTCACAGACCTCACTGGAAGTAGACTGAACAAGAAACAACTTGTAAGAAGGCCCTCTATGACTTTAGGCTTTATTTTATTCCTTGATAATGCTACCTGTTGTACCTGGTCTTCAAGTGCGAAGAACTTGGAGCATAAAGATAAAACTGAGAGAACTTGGAGCATAAGGATGAAAAGGACCTTGGTGCTCTTCTGGAAGAGCAACAAAACATGGTACTAGCACTCAGTATCTGCAATAGCAGAGGACTTAGGTATCTAATTGGTTTGTAAACACCAAAATTTTTACTCAATATAATATATCAAAGATTATTTGCCAAAGCGTTGCTGACATTATCAGAATGTTGTGGAAAGACTGCTACTGCTGTCTCTGCTGTACTTCTTCAGTAACCGAGCAGAACTTCCCACGCAAGTAGCTTGTTACTTAATTGCATCATTACATTTGTGAAAGGAAGAATTAAAGCAGAAACAAATCTAAAACTAACATCGACTTGTGTCTTTTTTCTCTTCTGTAACCTAAACAATAATCTACCCCTGTGTTTTCAGATTCTAAGACAGGAACACCACCACCAATCCTGGGTTTCTCAAGAAGTCTGAAAACAACTTTGTACTGTGTGGTGAAATAGTTTTGTTCATGATTCAGAGATTGACAAAGGCCAAATAACGTTCATGTTTAATTGAATGTCCTTTAGCTAAACCATTGGCTTTGCTTTCTGCTCTGCTTCACACAAGTATAAATTACAATCAACTACAGAAGGGGGGCTACATCAGTATGCAGTTTGTGCTTGCAATAAGTTTTATAGCATAATTCTGTATATACTTACAGTAAAAAAGCATGTTACCACAAATGTCTCCCTATCTGCTCTATCCACTCTATCCGTTGGTGTTTATGTCAGGAAAGATGAGTCTTGGAACAACCACAACCTTACTAGCACTTAGAAAGAGGAAAGAGACATGAAGTCAAGTAGGCAAAATACACATACAGCACTCACAGGAGGTTGCTAGTGTAAGACAACTACACACACATATTTGTGTTTTCTTAACTAGCAAAATAGAGGGAATGTGAACACATCTCACAAATAATACTGATTGCTGCTTTCAACTAACAATTGAGTCATGCAAACCTTGGAAAAGTATTTTAAATAGTTTTAAATTGTTCATACTGTTACCTACAAAAACTTCAGGTAAAAGGTTTTCATTCAGGACTACACAAATTAATATGAATTTCTTTTCTGTCCCTTCATCCTCTTCTCCTCAGTACGGCAGAGTACACACAAAGCAATGAAAAGCTTAACACTCTATCATATCTGAAACCCCTTGTGGCACTTCTTTTAGAAGCACTTCCAAATTCACTTGCCATAAATTCTCATAGCTCTGCACTATATATATATCAGAGGTTGCATTTTTAATACATTGACAGCTGGGAAAAAGCATGCTGTAACTCTCTTCAAATGTAGGGTTTCCATTTCTTGAGGAGACCTTCAAGGTTGGGGAAAATGGTGTTCAAAACAGAACATCCACACTTGAGGCTAGTGGGATCTATAGATGTTTAGCATCTGAAACAAACTTACTCTAGTGTGGAAAAATATCAGAAGATATGCATTTCTTATTCTTGAAAATAAGCTATAGACCAGCAACCTTAAATGGGACTATCATCTTTTAGTCAACTGTGTCTACTTAAGTGTGCTCAAGGTATACTTAGGCTTTGCTTTCATGAAAACTCAAAGATTAAATATGTTATTCTGCTGTTTTAGCCAGAAAGCAGGCTAAATAATCTCTTTTAGGAAGCCAGCCATTCCACGTGTAAGTTTAGAAGCCTCCCTGCAAATATGAAAACTGTGTCTCTCTACAGTAGGACAGAGAGAAACATAGGACTACTTACAGTGGCAGCCTTTTAAAGTCATCACAGTACCATAAATGCTGCCAAGAGATAACTGGCAGTAGCTGGAGGCAGTTTTCATGCAGAAAGCTGAGATAAGATGTGTCTTGCAGGAGTATCTGGGGGAAGCTTGGATAACCCTGTATTCACAGAAACAACATGTGTTTTGTTCGAAAATACACTTCCCTTACACAATGCATGTTTGGCATTCAGAGATTCTTGTGTTCTGGAGAAAATAAACTTTTTATATTGCAATAGAAAGTTTGTGGTTGTAAGTAATTGAAGAATTTTGCACTTTTTAGTTTGTTGTACTTGACTCCTTTCTGCTCTTGAAGGGAAAAATAGAAGTAGAAATAAGATACGGAGAAGAGATACGGACTCTCACCTAATTTTGATGGATTATGTATACACTCATTATGATGTTTAAAGCACTGTTTTGATGCTGGCACTAGCCATTAAAGGTTAGGGAGGTCTTTCTCCAGTACTTTAGTTATTTATTTTAATTAGGATATTTTACAGGAATTACATAAAATCTTCATAGGATCACAAAATAGTTTGGGTTGGAAGGGACCTTAAAAGGTCAACCATTCCAACCTACCCTACAATGACCAGGGACATCTTCAACTAGCTCAGGTTGCTCAGAGCTCCGTGTAACTCCATTTAACTTATTAACTTGAACAAAAGCAAACAGCACTGAAGTGAACAAGAAGACACCTGCTGATTTTCCCAGAAGCTTTCCATTTCATATACTGTGTACCCCATTCTGTTTTGCTCACTCACTAATACAACATTTCAATATTATCTTACCAATATCACAATGCTTCTGATTCTAGAAAAGCACTAATAAATGCTTAAGTTAATTTATCATGTGCAAGCCCTGTGACCCCACTGCTGTTAGAGCACTGAAAACGATGGTTCTTAACTCATAGAACCTCCTTATGAGAGTGTAAAAAAGAAAATCTACCAAAAGTGAATGCAAACTGCTTACGTTCAAGAATTTGTTACAGACTTATTCACAGATAAAAAAAGAAGCAGGCTCCCTGCTTTGAGACACGATTCTGCTGCTTTGTCCCACAAGGCATTCAGGAGTGTTAAAATATGTTCACTGTAGGTACGCAGTTAAGGAGCACAAGCTAAAGCACATTACATCCTTCTCTCAGTGCGCTCATAGAGAAATAAAGTGGCCTTGATTCTCTACAGTTCAATCCTTCTTAGTTTAAGCCTTGGCAATTTCAGGCTACTTTACTCCTCAAAGAAAGAATCCACACTGGGGTTTAATGTACTTGGGTTCTGACATAACCATGACTTTGAAATCTCTGGCTGAAATACCTTACATAAGAGGTAATTAATTATTATGCCATTACTCACTTATTCAGACCATTAAAACGTCTAAGGCAACAGGAGCATTCAAGAGAAATTTTAAAGGACAGCAGCTTTTTGCAATGTGTTACAATGTTCAATAGAACTGACTTTTGACCTATACGAAAGACTAAGCCTTTTTCTGCCAAAATTTTTTGGCAGCCTGTCCAGACTCACTCATACAACAAGTACAGTGTGCTTTCACATCTATTCATTAAGTCCTACTGTGAGATTGCAGTGTGTGAGGAAGCAAGAGCAGACATTTTAAACCATTTTACTTACTCACTGTAGCCAATTGTTGAAATAACCTGAAAATGTTTTTTTCCAGTATTACAGTTCTCATCTTGAGTGAAGCTCATTGGTGAAGACTAAGCACATCAGCTGACAAAGCAGTTGAGTCAGATTATTAGCATTTCAGCAGGTCTGAACAGTACTAGTAAGTCAGGAAAATTAGCAAGATCTAAAAGATGTTTTGTATGATTCTGTTACAAAACCAGTCGCTCCAAGGTCTGTTGGTTCTTTGAGAAAAAAAAAAATCTGTAGTTTTAAAACTTGGTGCAGAAACAGCAAGATATCAGAAAGCAGCTGCTCAAATGAAATAACCTGCTCGCATTTACATCTTTCAAAAAATTCATTTTTTTCTTTTGGAGGGTTGACTTGTTCAGAGTTGGGGACTACTGGCATTTGTGACAAGGCTTAACTAGCTTTTACAAAATAGACACAGGGAAATCCTGCTCAACCAATACAAGACTGCCCTTGAAACATTTCCAAAGAAACAACTTTGGTCAAGAAACATACCCCTATTTTTGTCTGAAAAAGAAGTTCATTACTAAGTTATATGGTGATGTGGACGATGATATATGGTAATATGAACATGTGAATACACAGCTCAGTTGCTGCTTGACACTATCCAAGTAGGCAAAAAAAGGGATCACTCTTGCAGTTTGTTTTGTGGCCATACAAAATGATGCAGCAATACACTTCCCCTTGGGCAGCTAGTAGCGAAACCCCAATTTTCTTTGGCTGTGTGAGCTTTTGGAAGGTTCGCTAATGCCAAAGACTGAAAGTTACCATCATCCTTTGGCCCCGTTTAGATCAGTCTCTTTTAGATTAGGTAACTCCCTCTTAGTATGTTTTAATTATTTTTAGCTGCAACATATGCACTGTGGGCAAGAAATAACCTTATCATATAAAACTGCTTTCAAAAACATCCTTAAAGCTAACTGTTGTTTTAAAGTATTATGATACTTTACATTATAGGTAAACTGAGGCAAAGCAGGTTGAAATATTTACCTGACACCTCTCCACTTAGTTGCTGATTCAGAAATAGAATATCTTTGTTCAACAGGAGTATAACTCCTTAATGTAAACCTCACTTGTTTTAAAAATGTGCCATCATGTTTACTCTTTCAACTTTTTCTTTCAAGCACAGAGCTAAGCAAACAAAAAAAACCCCTTTTGCTCCAAGTTAGAAAGGAAGACTGTAGTCAGACAAGATAATATTTGTGGCTTGAACAGACACAGGCACAAAACCACAGCGTGTTTTGCTCCACAGCTTTCATTGACCAGAGCTCACCTGCAAGCATTTCCCAACATCTGTGATCACATCAAGGCTTATCTACACTACTGCCCTATGCATCTCACCCTGACGCATGGCCCATGCTTTTGTGACCTCATAGATGTTTTTATAAATCCATTACTCCTGCTTCTCTTGATATAACTGTATGATAATTAGGATGTAATCACGGTCTTTCAGGTCCTTAATATATAATCTTCAGAATAAGCTGACAAAGCAACAGACTATAAAAACTAGAACACTGAATTTTCAAGACAGAATCTAAGAGAATATGAATCATTTGGAGAAATTTGTGTAATATCAGGATAGACTTGTTTCTTAAATACTGAAATCTTACATGTACTTCAGCCCAGAAAACAGGATACAAACAAGTTAGAAATCATTACGAGCATCAGATTTATTACCACACCTAACCCAATTAAGAATGAAGTAAGGAGAAAGAAGCGAACTATTCCATTAGAAATACTAAATGTCCAAGCCTGGTTACTATTTGTGAATAAAAAACCAACATACTACATGTTTGAGCCTGTATGCTGTACAGTAAATACAGCTGTACAGTAAGGGTTACAGTCACAATTCACAAGCGTGAATTGGCATCAGCCTCCTGCATTGTCACCAGCTGGGATCCAAGGCAGAGCTAATACAGCTGTGACGCATCAACCGTTGGCACTCTGGGACTCAAACTAGAATGATCTGCCCACTGAGGGATGTTTTCTTCATGACAATAATGTCACTGTAGGAGATGAGAGAGCACGTCTAGGAGCCAACTGTGTGCCTTGCCAGGCAGTAGCAGCACTCGATATGGTACCGTGGATGAAATCTGATGAAATATTCCTTTTGTAAAACTCAAATAAAAAAAACTCAAATCAAAGAACCCTGAAATGCTGCAAATGAAACACTGTCTGGGGTGGTAGCATCACTGATAAGTGTAATCCTGGATGAGCCACAGACTTATGAAAATTCAGAAATACTGAACAGGGAGAGGAAAGTACCCATAAACCAAAGAACAGCTCCAGCCAGCACACGTAAGTATTGACTGCTCTGTCTATTTCATGGCATGCAAAAATCTCAATTTTTCACTAAAATTACCTTCCTGGAAGTGTTAGTTGAAAATGCCAAATGCCCCCTGCCTATCTGATATGCAATATTGTACCTTCACCATCAATAGGATGGGAGATGCTTATTAAAATCAGCAGGGAATAACAAGGTTTCTTCTGGTTTCACCAGAGGGTAAATCAGGTTCATTTAATGGGTGTAAATGAGATTAGAAGTAGACCAGCTGTACATACTTCAGAGAGGTTTATCATAACATAAACAGAGGTGTTTATTCATAAAAGTGTAAATTCTATAATTTCTTACTGCTTTGCTCCATTTTCTAAGTAGTTTCACACATATATAGATGCTGATGTCAGAGTAACCCATTAGATCATCTGCTGTGACTTTCTCTAGGTACTAGGCCTTTACATTTTACCCCATTAGTTTACTTTTATTGAAAAAGTTTGTCTGTAACTCACGCTTAACTAAAATATAACTTCTGTTGGGCTAAAACATATCTCCCAGGAAAACATCCAGTTTTGATTTGACATGAAAACTGAAAATCTTTCAGTTCTCACAGTATTTTGTTCCAGTAGTTACACCCTTCCTTTAAAATCATACCCTTAATTTGAATTGTTTTGCTTCAGCTTTCTACTCTAAGCTTCTGTTTGCTGTATTAAAGGCGTTTTTCGTATTACACATTTTCTACCCCAAGAGATACCTATGCAACATTCGGTTTCTTATACCAAATAATCAGATTTAAATCTTCACCATAAACTAAGCAAATTCAGTTCTTTAAATGTTTGTGTACACTAAAACAAAACAAAATGAAAAAAATCCAAATGTTCTCCGTCTTAGTTTGATTAACCCAAGTAAACTAGCAATTGCTAAAAGAGCCATGAAGACTAGGTCAAGTTGGCTTTAATTTCAGTTGGCAGCCTACTTTTTTTTTCCCCGCACACCTCTATAAATTTTAGCACTTCTACCGCCCAGGTTGAAATTTTAATTTTATTATCTACTCTGCTGTTCTTACTTGAGCTAGCTAACTCAGATTTGCCAACCCAAATTAAGAACACACTTTTTTCTTTGCTATTGCAAATGTATATTAAAGGATGCTGGCCGCATCCTTGGGTGTTCTTGCTTACACTACTCTGAACTCGCTCTGACAGAGGCAGAAGCAGATGTGGCTACATCTTGGCATCCCCAGGGTGTATCCCAGCCCAACGCTGCAAACCCACCCTCAGCAATGGGAAGCACTGAACTATAGTCTGGACTGGTTGAAGTGCAGGCAACTGGCCCGTCCTCCCACTTCTGCCAAGAAGGCAGTCACGTCTGGCAGAAGAGCAGAGCAGACAACTGGGAACAGTAAAGTTTCAAACCATTACAGCTAAATCCACCGCTCTAACCGCTGACTACCCAGGGTGCCACACAGTCCTCCCACAAACTCAGAAGTACGCTACATATTTAATGGTCCCATTCCCTCCAATTCAGACTTTTTTCATCAGGGAGAAAATGAATTAATTAAGAGACAGTGGAAATACATACATCTGCAGAAACCAAGCATTGCAGAAAGAAGGCTGTTGTTTTAGCTCGAGGTTTCAACTGAAGGAAAGGATCAAAATTAATGATGACCTCAATTAAATTTCTATAGTATCTCTGGGGAAACTTCAAGCCATATGTTGAAATCCCTTTAATGTTAATGCGTATGACTTGTTCTCCCGTCAGGGCTTAAGGAGACGCTTATGCCTCACATTTCTGTGTTGGAGGACAGAATGTACCAAAATGACTGTGCGAGGAAGGGAATGAAAGGACAAAGAGGTCACAGTAGATGCAATGATACATGCTTTTCTGTTTTAAATACCTAAAGGGACGCCATACAAGAAAGAGAAAAAGAGAAAGGCAGAGTTTAGTAATATATGGTCAACGTTCACATATGTTACCAATCAGCAGAAAAGCTATTTGAAGTGAAAGAGAAACTATGCTGTCAGTTAATTAAGTCCTTATCATCCAGTGAAGTAATTGTATGGGCTACGACACAATAGAAAAGCTCACCCAACAGTTAATTGTATTAGTTGCAGTAGAATTACTACAAGGATGGGGTTGGCCCGTGTTGTTAGGTGACTCATAGCCGTAGTTTGCAGCATGGATGACACGTCCAATTACTCTGCACGGAGAACAAAGAGAAATGCTATGCCACAGGATTCCCATAGTCCAAGATAAACCCTGTATATTCTACAACGATTAAAGGAGTAAACCAGCTAAATACATCTCCATTATTATAGATCATATACCCATCAAGATTCCTACAGATATTAGAATGTCCTTCCTATTAATATTTTTCTTCACACTTGGAAACCAAAGAGAGCAGATCTGTTGCATTTTTGTAAATAAAACATCTTAGAAGCTCTCTCAGGACACTAAGGAAGATTTATTCAATTTGCTCCTAAAAAGCTTGTTTCTTTTCCCATGACAGAAACACAATTTCTCTTTCAGGCATTTGCACATACATTTTTGTTGTGGCCTTCGTTCTTGGCCAGCTACTGCATCTCTTACAAATCCTTATGACTGCCTTCACTGACAAGGCTTAGATAGCACCATTAACCCACAGTCAAGGGCACCGTGTCACTTACTAGACTTTTATTTTAATCAGACACCTTTGATCCCAGGCAATACTTATCAGCTGACATGTCACCGAGAATGTAATCCATATTAAAAAAAGGTCCACAGTGGATAGTCTCCCACAGTAAATACTGCCCAGAAAACTAGTTTACCCTGAGTAGGGTAAGGTATGCAATCAAAAGGGGAGAAAGAGCCAGAAAAGGAGGAAGGCAATAGGACAACAATACAGTGCCAATTTTAAAGCATAAAATTAAACAATTTGCAAAAGGAGATGCGCAAAAAAAAATGTCCAAAATGTGACAGTTTAGGTCAGATCAAAATAAAGTGAAGTTTTTGCTCCCTCTAGGAGATTTGAATAGTCAATTGTCTTTCCAGGAAGTGGAAATGGTGTAGGTTCTTTTTGCGGCTTTGTCATCATTCTTAAATGCCAACCGATCCAAAATTTGTCATTCAGTGGCACATAGTTTATATCTTTAAAATTTTTTGTGATTAAAAATGGGACTGGTAGTACATTTCCAAAACACATGCTGCCTGCTAGTCTACTTCTTGTACACTTTTTCAAAGTCCATTTGCATTCATTGTTTGGGAGAAGGAAACCTCCTAGGTTTTAGAAAATGCCTTTTCTCCAGTGATATTCCTGATACCTATGTCTGTGGTCATTTCCTCTTCCCTCACTTGCAAGACCAGAAAAAATCTTGACAGCCTAAACCACAACTATTTTAAAGAGGTGCTGGGTGCCCTCACTACTTTCGCAGTTTTGTCACCTAGAACTACCTCTTCTGAAGGAAAGATGCAAGTGGAAGTAGGGAAATCTGAGTTATACCAAGCTCCCCAAACATCTCCCAGCCTAAAAA
This sequence comes from Pluvialis apricaria, assembly GCA_017639485.1. Taxonomy (NCBI): domain Eukaryota; kingdom Metazoa; phylum Chordata; class Aves; order Charadriiformes; family Charadriidae; genus Pluvialis; species Pluvialis apricaria. Next base: position 8,403,737 of record CM030010.1, read on the forward strand.
GCTGGTCCTCATCTCTCCTCGTAGCATGCTGATTGTCTCCTTTCATTATGTCACAGTTGGGGATGAAGTTCAAGCACATGGAGCAAGTAGCTCTTGTTCCGTGAAGAAAGATATTTTTTTTTTAAATAGTAATATAAAACTGCATGATGACTATGCATTAAAAAGGAGGGGGTTAGCCTGCAAAACTGCCTGCAAGATGATTTACAGTTGTCTGAGCAAACTTAACCTGACCATCTCATCTGTATACACGACACTATCTTTGAAAATAAGATAATCTACTGCCTTTTCCCCTAGTTCTTTCTCAGGCATTCTGTGTAAGTTCAGGACACAAAGGGAGCTGAATTACGCTTTCCCTGGTGACATAAGTGTTCCTTTTCTACCCTTCACATTCTTGACTTTATAGCTCTCAAGCATAAGGATGCAAAAGAACAAATAGTCCAGTCCCTCAACTTTACATACAACCATGTCATATGAATATGGTAAGCTCCGTTTTGAAGTTCCATCTATTCAAACGTGAGTTTGATCTAGTACTCTGATTGGAACACCTGACACTTCCAGAAATAATGTGCATTAATACCCAGGAATAATGGAGTTGTTCAAGTGCCAACACTGTCATTAATCTCAAGTTTTTCTTCAGCTTTCCTGTTGTTCAAAGCCTATATATTATATGTAAGTACATGGATAGATAAATTATTTCTAATTTCCTCCCTTCATTTTAGGTTAGTGCAACTCTTCAGCTCCCTTGTTTAAGGTGTCGTCTCCATTTTGTCCTAGTAGTCTTTTTCTCACCTGTCCCAGTCTTAATCCATCCTTCTTGAACACAAACATGTTGCACTCATTCTCCTTTCTGAATGTAGTATTTATATACGTACAAAGAGATAGCCAAGAGATAGCTAAAGGATTAGAAAGTTATACCAATACTATACTGTCAGCCCCTATAATACTAAGCACTGCTTTCTGAACAGCTAATGAGCTTCCTTCAACCCCCAACAAGAAGCTGAATGAATTATTAATCATAGATGGAAATAAAAAACTCTCAAAAAAGTTTAGAAAGGAGGAAAGTAGCAGTCAATGTATGTATTTTCAAAAAGCTTTCCAGGTTTTGTTATCATGGATACCTGCAAAATGGGAGTCAGTTGAGCATCAGGTCTCAAATGACTACAGTTTAATAACAATTCTTATTTTATTCATGCAATACGTGCTCATCATAGTGAACTCATAAAAGATTGTGCAAAGAACACAGATTGCCTGCCTCTTAGTTACATAACCTACGTCAACAAGTGGGACTAAACATTGAAAAGGTAACTATGGCACACAAGCCCTGGTTTCAGATAAAATTGCTGTTATCAAGCCATTCATCTCAAGAAGGAGCAGATGGATCTGTTTGTTAACAGACTCTCCGATAATCCTTAAAAGGGAGAACAGAGCCATTGCTGCAGTAAGTGAAAAATAACATGCATACTGAAATAAAAAGTATTCTCGTTTTTACACAGAACGTTTTGTAATAAAGAATGGAATTAAGACTTCTGAAGTATAGGAATTCTAAAACAGAAATCCTAAAAGCGAGCAAACATTGAAGAGAATAGCGTCATATAGGCTAATGACTAAACAGTGCAACCATTTTATGAAACATCCTTCAGCTATAAACATACACTATTTCCAAAGCTGTATGAAATCTAGTTTTCTGCATTCCAGCATAAGATAAGCAGCAAAAATTAAAGACATTATGAAGCGATGACTTTCACTAGAGACTACTCAATGGTACCAGCGATTATCAAGTCCCATTCAAGCAGAACAGCTTCGTGATAGGTTTATACAGTTGTGCAATTATGATTGCTTCCATCTGCCATGGGAAAGGCATGATGGATTACCATTTATCTACTCACCTAAACCTTTGGAATTAACCAGGAAAAGGTCCCCCAGAAACCCTGTAATTACACAAGAACTTAGTTGCCTCTGCACAGAGATTTTGTATTACCTTTGGGATGACAGGACTCATACCGTAGTGACTAATGGGTCATACTCTAACTGGAGGACAGTGAGAAGTGAAGGACCACAGGGATCTATTCTGGAATGTGTCATGCTTAGTGTCTTTATCCATGAGCTGGAGGAGATGACAGAGTATACTCTCATCAAGTTTACAGATCTCACTGAAGTGGGGGACAGTCAACACGCTTAAGGTCAGGGCTGCCATTCAGTGAAACCCACACAGACTGGAAAAATGAGCTCTTCAGCAAGGACAGATGCAAAAACTTCAACCTGGAGAGAAGCAACCTTTTTCGAGGTTTCTGACTGGAGAGCAGTTCTGCAGAAAAGGCCCTGGGGGTCCTGGCACACAGTGAGCTTAACTTAGAGCCCACAGTGCACCCTGGCAGCAACATAAGGCAACAGCATCCTGGGCTGTACTACCAGGAACACAGCTAGTAGATCAAGGGTAGTATTTATCGCACTCCAGCACTCCTTAGATGGCATCATGTACTGTGTCTTGATTTGGATTCTCCTGTGCAAGAAAGACATTGATAAACCGGGACGAGTTCAGCACAGGGCCACTCAGCTGGTTGGGGGCTGGAGCACTCATCCTAGGAGCAGAGACTGTGGGACTGGAGCTTTCCCAGCCTGCGAAGAGGTGGCTTTGGGGGAGATAGACCAGCAGCCCCCCAGTACTCACAGGGAGGTTATCAAGAAGATGGACCCAGGTTCTTCACAGTGGTGCATGGTGGTCTTGCAGTGGTGTAAGATGAGAGACAGGAAATATAAATTGAGACAAGAGAGGTTCAGACTGGATATAAGAAGATTCTTTTTCACCGTGAGGACATCAAGCAATGGAGCAGGTTGCCCAGAGAGGCTGTGCACTCTCCATCCTTGGAGATTTTTGATACCCTATTGGATAACATGCTAACCAACCTGGTCTGATCTCACGTGTGGCCCGGCTTGGATGGAACCTGAGGTCTCTTCCAATCTGGAGTATTCTATGATCCTATCATCCTTTATAAACCACATGTTATTTCATATGTTCTTCCTGGAACTTTCCACAAAGGTAGATGAGAGGCGTACATCACTTGTCTCTTCTTCAGTAAACCTGGTCTCCTCTCTCTTCTCCTACCACTAATGTTGAAAGACAACATCTCCATCTATAAATTAAAGCAATAGAGAAGAGAAGAGAAGAGAAGAGAAGAGAAGAGAAGAGAAGAGAAGAGAAGAGAAGAGAAGAGAAGAGAAGAGAAGAGAAGAGAAGAGAAGAGAAAAGAGACACTGCAAAAACAGCCAGATTTCTGTCTGATTTTGACTTGGAACTGAGAGCTGTCTATTTACAAATAACTAAAATCAGCTAAAGAATGCTGTCTGTCTCTGAGACTAAACACTGTGGTCTGGCTCACATGCACATGCTTCTTTTCTCTTCCAAGACAGCCTGGCTGCATCCAAACTGTCTACTGAAAAAACTCGACAGGTCCACACTATATTGACGCATTATCTAGGCAAATACTAACTGGCATCGCCAAAAACCATCCTAGGAATTGTGTTAACAACTAAGCAGGGCCTTAGGCCAGTGCTCAAGCTGCTGCCATAGCCCCATTCTATTTACTAATACAGATGTCTCCAATGGCATCATTCACATATTTATCGACATAAACTACAATCAATTCAGCAATGAAGGACAAGTGAAGCTCAGGTTAAAAAAAAAAAATTAAAAAAAGAAAGAAAAGTGGTAAATACTGTCTTGAAGGATGATCATTGCAGCATCACATTTGCTATTCGCTGACAGCTTTTAATAGTTTCGTAACACTATGGGAAGCATTACTTTTAAAGAATGGTTCACTTCAGTTCATTTAACTATTATGATATATAGGTTTCATCTTAAATTTGCGCCTCTGGAATACTGCCATGGTCTATTCACCTCTCCTGTTACACCCTCCATCGCAGCCAGTGAAATAATCTCGGAAATTTTTCCATCACATGTCCATCAGTACTCAGTTGCCATTAGACCACTAATCCCATTTCCTGTATATCCTGCATTATGTGAGTCTTTCTTTATACAAGTCAACATACTCGTGCAGCAGTCAGCCACTTTTACAGAGCCTCTAACACCAAATGTGCAAAAGCATCAACTATGTCCTTTCATTTCACCTTAATGAGGTGTCAACAAAAACACAACACATAACTGGAATCAAAGAACTTTGTCCAGCTCCTGAGAACCTCTTAAAGCAAATGTATTTGGCAGCAGTTTTCAACAGTATAACCCCCAATAAATACCTTAACCTCAGCACTAACGTTTCAAGCTCCACGGGACAGGTGTTTTTTCAGGCAAACCTGGTGTGCTGGTATAACATAAAGAGGGATGGTGAGATGCTGCTAGGGAATACATGACTTTGCACTGCTCATTCTGAAATGTTGGGTTGGAATGCACTAGAAATGGAGCCAGAAGAAACAACAATTAAATATTATTGCCTATGTTATGCACAGAATCTAAACAAGCACAAGGAAAATAACAAAATGCACTGGATGGCGAATTACTCAGGAAGGGTTCAGTTGTGACATCCACACAGCAGCTGCTCAGGGGCTCAGAAGAGTGCCTTGCTGGTGGGGATCGCCATTCATTACATGTATTGGGATCATCTGCTAAAAACCTCTATCATCCATTTCATGACAGAGCGCTGTCCTTAGAGGAGCTTGGCTCACCAGAAAGCATTAAGAGGATATAAACTGAGATAAGAAAAGAGCAGGTCCAGCCCACTACTGTGCTAGTAAAGAGAACTGCCTGAATGCTCAGAGCGGTCTAACTAGTTCCTCAGCAGCTGAGATATACACCCTCACTTTGCTAGAGAATATATGGAAGTGCCATTATCATTCCCGTAAAATTATTATTCACACATTAATATTAATTTATCAGAAATTCCTCTTTAACAGATGCTCATCACCAAGGTGTGGTGAAGCTCAGCACTGAACAGGGACGTTTGCAAAACCACAACCACATCACAGGCCTAGAAGTTTACACGCCCATATCTTCTGGTACTAATTAATGTCCTGGGGACAGCCCGTGCTGGTAAATCACTGTGGCCTCTTACTCCAGTGTCAACAATTTAATGGCTTCTACTTAGCACTCCTGCTAGGGAATGGAGTAAAATTTTACTAATTCTCCACACTCCAAAAGAATGGTGCATTTCACAGGCCCGGGCTTCTACGACTCTCTGGACCTTTTGTGTTGACTGAAGGAGTAATTACTGACAGACCATGGAGACAGAGCATTTGATTTGGGCAGAACCATCAGAGCGATGACTGCACTGCATTTTATAGGGGAGGAATTATAACAATACCCTATACCAACAGAGCGCATCCAGCGTGACTGTAGCTATGCCAAGAAAGCTACGCTTTGTACCACAACACAAGCCTCACATACCTGTGGAATTAACCCACTTCTGCTGTTGTGACAACATCTACACAAGCAGTTCCAGCTGGCCTCAGCGATTACACAATTTCAGAGCCTTAGCTGACGTGGTTATGTCAGTAGATGCATTTACTGGAGACATATTCCGAGATACACAGACTCTTACCTAGAATAAAAAGAGAAATGAGAGTGCAATGTGGGCTAATCCAGACAATAGGGCAATGAAGAAAACAAAAAGTTACAGAATAAATTGCCTAACACAGAAAATCAAACCAAAGGTCCCAGTTCTGCAAGGTCATAGAATCATAGGATCGTTTTGGTTGGAAGAGACCATTAAGACCATCAAGTCCAACCGTTAACCCAGCACTGCCAGGTTACCACTAGACCATGTCCCTCAGCACCACATCTACAAGATGCTGGACTCTTCTTTGGAGACCTGAGTCTTAAATCTCTCTCAAGTTATGGGATCCAAAGGATCCAACACTTTGAAGTATTAAACCTACATATTCAGAAATCTTACCTTAGAAGAAATTATGTCGTTATCATTACATCTATGTTCTTGGCTGACTTACCATGAATTTCCCTTCAATAAGCACTTGAGTAAGTGTTCTGGAGAGGGAAATCATGAATACTGACTGAGCTGTCAGACTGCAAAAGCTGTCCTAAAAGCATGAACACAAAGCTGCTCATTTACTGGTTTTGACATAAATAATAATCAGGTTAAGCATTGAAGTACGTGAGGGATCAAAACAATATAATGACAGGCTATCATAATCGTCACAGCCTTCCAAAGCCGCCTCCTAGATCGGAATATAGAAGCTGAAAGAATGAATAAATGTAAGTGGGTTTAAACGTTGTTCAGTGCTTTAATCCAAACAGAAGCTCCATACTTAAAAGGGAATTAGCCTTGGTGATGAAGATTTACAGTAGCCAGGAAGGTTTTTTTGTGTATGAGGAGGGATCAGTACAGCTGAAACCAATTATGTTACGTGAGAGTAATAATGGTGAGAAGTCAAAAGTAAGCCAGATGGAAAAGGAAAGGCCAAAACTAAGGAACACCATCCTTATTAAAAGGTAGTGATAAAATGTCCTATGTCTTTGATGCCTTCAGGACTGTCATGCTTCACAGTTACTTGGGCAGGTATATCTTAAAATCAAAGAAATTATAGAGGAGAAAAACACACTGACTGTATCACCCTGATGAGCAAAATGTATGAAGATTTCTATTTGAAAGGACTCTACTCTGTAAGACCAAAACAATAGCTCTATAAATGTCCATGAAATAACTATTAAAAAAAAAGAGGGAAAAGTCATGTTTGCAATTCCTAAATATTACACAATACGGGGGAATTCAGTTTTATGTCTCTTCAGTTTTGATGAAACTTTTCACCTCTCCGTTGCCCCTTGCTTGTCTATAACCTGGAAATTCCGTGTTGAAGTGATCTGAAGAAGCTGCCTTCAATTATATTACACGAACAGAAGGTAGCAAGTATCTATGGAAATTGGATCACATCATCCTCATCTAAAAGGTTTGTTTGGTAAGTTAACTTTCTTTGATAAGTTAACTCGTATCCCATCAGAGATTGTGTAGCTCTATCAATTAATTAATAATGAATAATTAAGCAGGAAGCCAAATGCTTGCCAAGTCCAGAGAGATGAAATAATTAATTAGATTAGATAATTATTAATTTAGCAGGAAAACAGAGGGATTAATACAATAACTAAGGAAGACAGGTGAACAGAAATTATTAAAATTGAAGTAAGAAGTAGTGGCAAAGTAAGATATATAGGGCTAGAAAATTACCAACAGAATTCTCAGAGTTATCACTCCTATTTTCACTCATGAACTTGGTACAAAAAGGGAAAAGAGAGAAATGTGCCAATGAAATTTGGTGACAACACGTTAGGAAAACTTTGCCTATGCAAAAAAAATGGTGTAAAGGAAGAACTGAATGATACTGAGCACTGGAGCCATAAATATGGGATGAAATGTAACAGGAAAACTGGCAAGGTTATACAGTTTAGGGCTAATAAGAATTATTATTCATTAGAAGCTCGTACATCTTATATCTGAAACTACCTAAGAAGGAAAAAGTCCCGAGTATATTATGAACTGATTGGAGGACTGTGAGACAGCAACATTATTTGGATATGACAACAGACAAACGTGGAATGTGTGAGAGAGGCATTTCCAAGAGAGAACTGGGGAAAAAATTAAGAGTTGCACTACTGTGGCAGGATCGATGACACTCCACCAACCATGGTGAAACCACTAAGCAGGCTCGGGGAAGGGGTAGCAGAAAGATCAGGGGAAGACAGAGGCTTTTTACCTCTAAGGAGTGAGCTGACAGCACAACTTCCTAATGCAGGCCACAGGATTAAACAAAATCTCTTTAATTCAGATACAATTAGGTTATATTATTGCTGAAGCAAGCAGAGAACTGGATTCAATGACTTGGAGATGCATACCATTCTTGTGTTCCTAACCACTTTGGCAACGGTATTATCTATGGTTAAAGTTCAAACATAAAAATCTGCCAAAACAGCTGTGTGGACCTGTAGTAAAATATTCCAGAGCTTGCCACCATATGGGCTTGTGTGGCTGGAGACTGGATTGAAATGGGGAGTAGTTCAGCTGAGGAAAGGGAACAGGCAATATGCTAATAGCATTTTATATTGCTGTATATCTGCACAGATAACCAGAATTGCATTTTAATGATTATCTGATCATAGGTTGTCAAATGTATCTCCTGAGAAGCCCATCTGCTATGCTATTCTTATGTCCTTCTGCATGAGGATTCAAAACACAAAGTCACTATTGCACTGACACCGATTCGTGCAACAAAATAAAACAGCAGCTCTCTCGTAACTATTGAATATTCTGGTGATTTCAACACACACCCAGCGTTGAAGCCTCCAGGTTAGCTGCTAGAACAACAGTCAATGTCTCGTAGAAACAGGAAGCTGGGGAGGGTTTTTTTCAGTTTTCCTGGCAAGAATTGTGGAGGCAAATACACTGAAAAATCACATTTCTCTCTTATTTGGGCTCGATTTTATGTATATCAGGTCTATAGTGGTAATGGATTCTTGGCAAGAGTCAGCGTTGCAAATAAATTGAAAAAGAGAATGTGTTTCAAAATTATTTCAGGGAAAATACTGTTTACCAGATTTAAAAAGCTGTTGTTTGATTACAAATGTGAATACCCCTGTAACTTTCTTAAAGTTTCTCAGTACCTGGAACTCCAGTTTGAATCTCCAGAGAATTCTAGCTGAAGAACTAATGGCAGAACACAGGGCATGCTATATACAAGTGAGCAACTTAATCCACCTTTATTGATTTACCTTCATAAATAAAGGTCTTTATCTCACCTGAAGCTTTAATTTCAGAGTTTAAACCCTGTCCCTCTTGGAATATTAGGACAGTGACCTAGACCACGATTCTGGCTCTCCAGGTTGACATAGAAGACTTAAAATTCAGATTCTGAGCCATAATAGAGCACGTTGTAACACAAAAAAAACAACCCTGAAAGTCTGTGTATCTATGTAGAGAGTTTTATGTTGACCATCTGGAATAGACTAGTGGTCCAGAAATCCTGCTGGATTCTTAACATCTTAATTAAAAGGACGCTAGCACAAACTCAATTTAGGTCACCAGCATAAGTTACTAAAGTTTAGTAAGAGAAAAGATCCTCCTTTCTGTCTCGTAGGTCTCCTGGGTGAAGAAGAAAGGACATAAATGAACGATGCCAGAAAAACTGTGCTTTAAGTTTGAATGCTAAATTTTAAAGTTTTATGACTGAGGATTTTTTTTGCTTTATCTTAGTTTTGTAAAACTTCCATCTGGAGATTAATTTAGGTAATGAACAAACTTATTAAAAATATTGCCCTTATCTGAATAACCCTTTTCACTACAATTAATTTTCCAACATTTCCAGGTTTGTTAGTTCAGATGTGGGCAACACTGATGGAATGGTTTTGGTGATAAGTCCCTGCAGGACTGAGAAATTAATGTTTGTGAGTTTGGTCTTTTATACCCACTGACCCTCTGGGGGCAATTATGGAATTTTTGGATCTGACCTAGGATTTTTCTCTAGTGAAATCTAGTAGGCTACGTAACTACTGGAGATTTTAAGTGCCCTCACTCTAAACAGGCAGCCTCAGCACTGATAGACTCTCTATGACATGAAGGGAGACAATTTTTCAATTTTGTATTTACTGGTCTCTCACACCATTTCTATGTGATTAAAATTAGTAAGAAAACTATGGTAATACAATTATGGCATAATTGCAGCTAAATTTCACTTTGGAAGAGACATTTTCTTCACTAGACAGAACACAAACAGATTTTAGGGTCAATTGTGGTTTTTTTGTTGTACTGCTGGCCACAAAACTCTGCAGTTGTTTTTTTTTTCCAAAGACACAACACTCCAGTGCATTCTCTGAGTCTTCTCACTTTCTTTTCCCATTCTGATAAACAATCTTATATTTATTAGACAGGAAATGAATGAAGAGTGAATATGAAGGAAGTCTACAAGTCTACCATGAATAGGGTAGAGAAAATGAACAGAGAACAACCCTTCACTCTTCAGCATAAGACAAGATACAGAGTACTCAAGGACAAGTAAATAAATGGAAATATGTTTTTATCACCCACCCCCCACACTTCATAGTGAACCTCATTGCCACAGAACTTTGTGGAAGATGAATGGTTATGGTTTGAGGAACCCACAACAATTTATTGTCATTTAGACAAATATTCTGTCACCTGATGACCCCCCCCCAGCCAGGAAGGGGAATCAGGGAAAAAACAAGGAAACCCGATGGTTGAATATAAACAGATTTAATAGAATAAGACTAGATAATTAACATTAATAACACGAAAGAACCAATATCAATACCAATACTCATATATAAAACATACAAGAATTACACTCAGCCCATTCTATCAGTGGGAAGCTGTGCACTCCCAACAGGGGACAGCAAATATGGGACACCGTGAGTGCCGCAGGTTCGGGAGGAAGGGAAGGGCTCAGGGGTCCGGCACGGGGGCAAGAAGTTCTCAGGATGGCAGCCACCAAGGGAGAGAGAGAACTCCTCAGCAAACTTTCTAATTTATAGTGAATGTGACATTCATGGTATGAAATAATCCTGTTGGCCAGCTCGGGTCAAGTGCCCAGGTCTTGCTCCTCCTCATCCCTGCATCTGGAGAGCTCGAAAACACTGAGACCTTGAAACCTACACACCATAGCTGGCTATAAATTAAATATTTTCACAAATTCAGGCACTAGAGTCTTCTAAGAGTACAGTTTCCCCAAACATTATAAGAGATTTTACTAAAAAGTAAAATTACTGAAAGAGAAATTAGTCCTGTGTCGCTCAAACCAGGACATGAAATATCGACATGCATTCTAAAAAAAAAGTAGGACAACTTCACAAACATTATGTCTACTGGTGGCTTTTAAAAAGAATGATGTGGCTGCATTATCAGGCCAGAGAAAGAGACAATCCACACTCATCTTGCTCCTCATGTTTTTCCCCTAAGTGCCCACTGCTCACCGCATCCAGGGACAAGATACCAGGCCTTTAGAGTTTTGAGAGATGTGTGAGTGCAAGTTACTACTTCTGTTTTTACGAAATAGATGTTAAGGTAAATGTTAAACATGGAAATGTCAGAATTTATTTTCGTATCTCGGAATAACTAGTTTGCAGGAACTGGAAACCAATTCAATAAAAATTTAGAGAACCTTTTTACTGGCAGGAAATCCCCTGTCCAAGAACTACCTCAGGGAGACAATCCTCATGTCCAACTACTTCTATATTAAAAACAAATGTTCTGTGGTATTGAAAGCATTTCATTACACAGCTCATACACCTTATCTAGAGGTAATTTCTAACAGATTCCCACTTGCTCTACAAACATAAGTTTCTAGGCACTCCCTTATCCCAAGAGGAATTTATAAGTGAACTAAAATCAGTTCAAGCAAGATTCATTTTTCCATCACTTCACACCCCAGCAAACTGATACACGCTAACTGTGATGAAGTTTAATGCAGACTGTTTACAATGTGTTGCACCTCTTTTCACATTTATGTATAACGTATCAATATCTCTTTTTTTAAGGAAAAAAAAAGTAGTTTGAGATCCAAAGTTTGTAAACTATTCCTTTCCTCAATAAGGTACACACAAGAAAAAAATCTAAGAACTGGCATAATGTGGCATTTAGTACTCATCTCTGGTCTTTCTGAAAAAAACCCCAGGCTACTTCAGCAGCCAAGTGCATATTATTTCCAAAAATACATATGTATAGCATAGTATTAATAACTGTAAAATGCTGCAGAATTAATTACGGCTGCCCTGCTGCAGTTTTGCTATGATTTGAAAAGCCAATACAAAGCTCCAGAAGCTTCTTGTGAAATTGAGAACGACAGTATGCTTCCTGCATTTCTTCAGCACAAAGGGCTATGGCGAAGCATACTGGAAGGTAAACAAACCTTGCCTAAGCTCTCTTTACACAAAAGTAGTAGTTGAGAGACAGAGCGAGCTGCACAAGCACAAACTACTGCTTTTCAGAAGTGATTTTAACACCCCAAAGTGCATCCCTTGCAGGATCCAGTATCTTTTTTAACACAAGGAAATAATTTCCTATCTACTGCTAACTCAAAAATGAGAGCCACTGGGCTTAAAAAGCTCATGAGGTCAAAACAAATTGTTTTTAGAACAACCTTAGAAACTGTGAGTTACTCCCAAGTAGAGAACATTTTGTCTTCCTGCCCCAAATATTAACAGAAATGGTTTTATCAATAATCATCCGGCAATATTCTATGCCTGCACTTATGTTGTTCAAATAGTATACGTGCTTTGTAACGTCACAGTCCAAAAAGGCAAAAATATAGGCCATTTTTTCTTAAGGGATATCTGACCTATCCTCAGAAATCTATACTGGAGAGTGTATCTGGAAATGCTCAGCACCCAGCCATTCCCATTAGAGCTGATGCTTTCAGAAGACATTTGAAAACCGAGGCCGATGACTCAAGTACATAAACATGGATTATGGCTTCGACCCCTAGTGGGAGGTTATCTTTGCAGTCAGAAAACTGAAAACATTTTTTATTTGTTTCTTTTTTTTCCCCAACTAAACTTAGATTCTGCCTGAAACTTGCAGCGAATTACTGCAGAGTTCGTCTTGCAGTCGATACATTCACAGCTGGGAGCCATTCGTTCAGACTACCGTTAACATTCAGTTGATGTTAAAAGGTGTCTAAAACAAAAAGGTTGGCACTAGATGCGGACTCAAAGTTTTAAAGAGACACCTTGGACTGGATTTACACAGACAGGCAATCGTGGCAGCACACCTACATCATCCACAGAGATCCCTAAACTAGCAGAGATCCAAGACACAAGCTCATGAAGCAGGGGAGAGGACAGCACAGAAGTTATTCGCATTATGAGCTTTGCGTGCTGCCAGGAGCAGAGTCGCCACACCAGGCCACTCAGCACTTTTTCATCCAGAATTAACAAGAGCCGATTTTACACCCGCAAATGTCAACATGCTTGAAGTCGAACAGAAAATTGCAGTTCAGGTGTCTCCTGCCCATGCTACACCCCCAGGTTTCTGAACCACTCTATTTCTATTGTCCGGTGTTTTTAAAGCATCCCTTCTACCCCTAAAAAGCTGTGCAGAGCCATAGCACAAACCAACAGCCTAGAGGCCCCTCTACATTGTTTAACTAGACTGGGAAGAGCTATCTCATAAAAAAAAAAGTCTGAACTTGCCAGCATGCTCCAAACACATTTAGGACTTGATATCTATCAGCCTCACCAAAAGAAGCGTGGAATTGTGACACTGTATAGGAAGCGAAGGAGACCACCTGCACAAACCATAGCTAGAAGCTAGAGAAATGAATGGTGAACTAAAGGAGGTACTGCTCACGAGGAAGAAACAGAGAGTTTGGGTCTCTGGGCTGTGGACTACTGAAGAAAGCAGATATGCTTTAGAAGGTTAAATCCAAGAGGGGCAACCCTGTCTGAGGGTTCCCGCATGCAAGGAGGAGCTCAACTGATACATTAGTTGATTCAGATGACTAGCACATCTTGGGTTACCAGTTTTTGCAAATACCCTCTTCTATTAGTGGCTCCTATCGGTGTCACTCTGTGGTATCTAGCTCTTCCCATGTACTGTATGAGGACTCTGCATGTTTAATTCATAGCCATGGATTTGGTGGCTTTAGGGCATACCTGCTCTACACAGTGAAGATGACCTAGGTGATCTTTAAGGTCCCTTCCAGCCTAAACCATTCTATGATTCCATGATCCCAGAGCTGTCTCCAAAGAGACTGTCATGTCTCGGAGGGCAGGGAAGCCCACTGCAATCTTTTCCCAGATCCCAGGAAGAGCAGTCACGATGGCACTGAGTTAACACCACCCAAGGTAACAAACCCTGCCTCTCGGCATGCATCATAAGCTCAAATACAGCATGAGGTCGATATAGCTGAACGGCGTCCAGTTGCCCTACTGCTGGTCACAGCTACGTCATGTACTTCAGCACTTGTTGCGCAAGTCAACTGGTCATGTTGGGAATGATTGGTTTCCTTTTTTTGCTTCCCAGCAGCTTAACTAAAGACAGTTAATTACACAGAGGCAGCTGGAAAGAGAGGCTGAAGAGCAAAAACAAGGAGGTGGAGCAAAGAAAGAGAGAGAAATATCTTAAATAAGCTTTGTCATTAAAAAAAATAGGCTTTTTAATGACATCGTAAGATCACTGGAAGCCGTAGCATTGGCCGCAGAGGACCTTCAAACAGACTGTGCCTGAACAGCCTTGAAGTCAAGTCCTCAGCACTTCTCAACGTTCAAGTCTGCATTTAATTTCTATATCAATGTATCTAAAAAATAAAAATGACGTGGCAAAGCCTCCACCATCTCCATGTCAATTTTAATGAAATGAAGATTGGCACAGTTATCATATAAAACCATAAACAGAGACAAATTATGTATAAACAGCACAACTAAAGGCTGATTGAAATGTTAAAGATCAGGAGTGGTAATATATAATTAGTCATGATTGAATCACTTAAGGCTAACTGTTGGTGCATAGAATCTCAGAGGAATGGGCTGTAATTTTGCAGTTTATTGGTATTTATCTCACTAAATAGTTCCTGAATTTCAGTTTTGCCTGAGAGGTTTTATCAGTAGTTACTGTTTCTGCAATAACACCATTAATTTCAAGCATCTTGTTTGGTCCAAAACCTCCGAATAACTGCTCCCCTTTCAAGTAATGAAACTGAGAGTTCAAATTAAAACATATTTTCTGAAGTCCTTGAAATGTATCTAGTATCTAACTATACAAAAATGACCACTAATTATGGAAGAAAACAGTTATATATAAGCTTTTAGCTTTTCTAATGTTATGGAACTTCCCTTAGTAAAACTTCAATATGTAGTGTTTTTCTGTAGTTTAAGATGTTTAATTTTCTAATCTTCATGTGTTACTCCATCAGCTGAGCAAATAAAATTAAAAAAAAAAAAAAAAAGTGAAATGGCAGAGCTCTCTAGGATGTTTTTTGTTTGTTCTAATAAATACAGCTTTAATATTCTTTATATCTTTATTTCCTAAGCATAATTTCAGTTCCAGAGAAAACTTGGGAAACATTTGTAGTCAATGAAAAGGAAAAGCAACATTGGAAAGAACAAAGAGAAATGAGAATTAAGGCAATGATTCTACATAGCAACTCATTATTCGGAGTGCTGCAATTTTTTTAATCCCCAATGTAGAACATTCAGTCTCTAAAAATCAGGTTGCTTAGGCATCACAACTGATATTCCCAAAAAATGCAGAAAAAAAATTATTTTGTATTATTAGTCCCAAGTAAGACCCATAATAAAAAATTAATATAAAGAAAGGAGGAAAGCTCTAATAGGGGAAGAAAAATGTACACAAGCAGTAGAATTCAACAGAGGATTTTGGACAATCAGGTAATAATTTCTTATGAGCATAAAACATATTTTTCTGAAAAAAAAGTTTTTTCTATCTCAAATTTTGCGTAATGCTTTTATTTTAAAGCTTTCAGTGTAAGTTGCTAAAGGGGATATTTATCTTACAATATTATTGTATATGCTCTCTTTTTTTGCTATGTGATCAGATTTTACAAAAACTATCCAAAACAAAAAAATGTTACACTATACACATCCGAAATACATTAACAGTCGTCATAATACAGATCATATAAAGAGGAATAGCTACATCCTCTGTCTGAAGTGCTGAGAGAATATGGGACCATTTACACATCTGGAAAGTCACAACCTATTCTCCTTGTAGATCATGGAAGGAAGTGGCCAATTCATCTAACCAGACTGGATAAACTTATTGATTTTTTTATGGTACTCCTATAAACACTGAAATATTATTTTAGCGTCCATTAAGACAAAAAAGGGAAATTCCCACTTTTTGATTGCATTCATATTAAGATAACTGCAGAATTTGCTTTCTATTCTAAAAAGAGTCTTAGCAACACAAAGAAATAAAATGTATGTTCCTCCAAAAAACTTTACCTTAGATTCTGCAGAACAGTTGTGGTCTACAGGAGCAATCCACATTCTCCTCAGCAAGGCAGATCGGTTTCCATCACTGGTCTCATGAAGCTGCAGTTGGACCCACTGAACTTCCTCACCTGAAGAAGGGACTTTTAGCTCTGAAGTTTAATACAGGATATTTAACAGCTGAAGGGTTTTTAGTATTTCATCTCAAGTATTTAATTACAGAACTTCCTTTTCATGGAAGTGTCCCGTTGACAAGTTTTATTTTCAGAACATTTTCTTTCCTCTCCTCTTTTTCATCTTCGGAGCAACTGTGAGGAACAAATGCTTGACATCAACTAAGAACAGCACGAGAAATGCCTGTTTTCCCTTCAGATAGAAGGAATGTAACAATTTGAATTGCATTTTCCTGCTTAAATTACATATATGGCTCAAAGTCAAAGTGTGGATCTATGCTATATTCAAGGGAATTCAGGAATAGCCATATTCTCGGTGTGCTTCCTGGCGCACCCACCCTCCAGCTCGTACAGATGCTTTTTCACAGCTGAGAAGCAGTCTGCATGTGGGGGCTCCTCATGGTCTGGGTGGGCTTTTGGGAACAGACCTAAGGCTTCACTGACTGCAAGAAAAACAAACCTGGACCCAAGAAGTGCCTCTGAAAGGCCAGGTAGGTCTTGTTTGCTGGTCTGCTGAAGCAAAGTGTTTTGTAGAATCATGCCCAGCAGAGAGAGGGACTCTGTAACGACAAGGCTAATTCTTTGCGCAGTTACTCTTAGAAAACATTTCCTCAAGGAGTTTTTGTCCTCATCATTTTTGTCCTCTTCACACACCCTTTTCCAGCACACTGTTCAACCTGATATCTTCTTCCTTCTCAACAGCTCCTTTTTTCAAATAACTACATGAATCTGAGCAGTTCTCAGTGCTGGTCTGTGTCCATAGCTACTTCTTCCAAATGATTCTGTCTATGTTTACGTCCATAATTTAGTAAGATAACTAACCTCATTTCATAGTAAAGTTGCACATTTAAGAGATTGTACAACGTTGGCCCAAAGGCCAACAGTAAAGAGCAATGGTGTGTTTACTCATGTCCCAGTCCTCTGCCATTTTTTTTATGCTACTTTAAAAGCATATACATAAAAACAGAAATCCACATTCAGGGCTGCTGGATGGTGACCAGAACATACATTTTTTGTTGCCTGACATTCCCAGGGTCTTTGAAACATGTAGCTATTCATTCGGTCTTGGGACTGGATTTTGTTGTTCACTACTGTTCACTGTTTATATAAATGTCTTTCCAACATATTGTCCATCCTTACTTTTTATCTGCTTCAGACTGCTAGGCTTCTGCTATGCCTATAAAAAAAAACAAAGAGAGAGATAAAGTCAATGTTTTTCTTCAGTACGCATGGCATCTCAGAAAATGAATTGTAGCACTGCACATTATTAGATGTGCAGGTAATGATGTATTCCCCCTGCCAAAGTCTTCACAGATAATAAAAATTACATGCTTGTTGCAGACACACTAATTATGTGCAGTTATGGACACAAAAAAAATTGAATCCATTCCTGAGGTGCAGATTAGTTTGTATTGAATGCTGCCTTTGGCGAGGCGTTTGTGAATTTTATTTTAATTTTCTTAGCAGCAAATTAGAAATATATTTGAAAACTATTAAATTTGAAATACAGCCAGTGAAGCTGATGAATTAAATTGATAGTGGAGTTTCTCCACCATCTATTCCTGACTGAAAGGAAGGAAATTATTTCTTTGGCTCGCATAACGTGAGTTCAGTGTTTCATATAACAAGAGCATCTAGAGATGACAGACAAGACCAGGACTGTGCCAGCTGCTGCAGAAACATATGTAACTACAGATTCTTTTCAACAGCTCAGTAAAAAGTGACTTTGTATATACTATTTCCTTTACTATTAATAGCAAAGGAACGTCCGGGGGGAAAAAAAGCCATGGCTAGAACAGGACAAGCCTCTGTCAAGCCAAAATTTCTAAATAAGCCCTAAGAAATGTAGGCACATGGTTGCAGGTGGTGAGCCGACTCCTGTCTGGCCTCAGCATTGCAGAGGACGTTGTATCGCCGATTCCTCCAGGCAGTCTGCTGCCTGCGAAAGTCTGAGTTTCCAGGTTTCCACTCGGTTGCGCCAGATTTATTCAGCTGACAAAAGACATGTGTTTCTAATTGGTTTGTCCTAGATTTGGGATGTGGCATGGCACTGACAAAAAAAAAATCAGTTATAACCTTCAGAAGAATCCTTTTCAAGCTGTAAAAAAAGTTCAGAAGCTGGATCAAACCACTAGGAACTCCCCTACCTTTTGAAAAGAAAGAGCTCTGCTGTACGTCTCAGAAATGCACAGCTTAATTAGGAGAAAAAACGCCATGGACCTTTAGTTCAAGGGAATGTCCTCTGAGAGTGTACCTATTAGTAGCTGTAGCTACAAGAACCAGAAAACAAAAGCAGAAGCACCATTAGAAGATGAAAAAAATAGCCTTAATCGTCACCCATCCAGTGCTGGAAGATTCGTACCTCACATGAAAAAGGGGAAAGACTCACAGCCACACAAATTCATCCAGGAATGTTTCTGCCCTTTTTTTGTGTGCCAAGGCAGCAGCTTGGAGCCCTGGTCCACGAGTGAGGCCCCGTGCCCTCAGCCCTGCACAGCAGGCAAACCTCTCTCTCCATGACAGGGCACCGCTCCCCACCTTTCTCCTGGCAAAAGACATTTTACAGATGGTTCAAGACCCGGCACGTGGAATCCACACAAAGGGCACCAGAGCTCCGGCCAGGTAAGGAGGGGCAGCAGATGGAGCAGGGCAGAAGAGCTGACAACGCCAAAGTTTCAGCTTCATCTGGAGATGTATACATTGTTGAAGACCCAACAGGTAACTCTGGGGCCCAGTGGGACACAATGCAGCCTTAGCAGCTTGTGTTCAGAAGCAAAATGGACACTTGAGCTAAGACACCTCCTCCATCTACATCCAGCTAGTAGCCAGCCTAGACAATTTGGGCTGCGCTAGGTTTCAGTCAGGGAGACTTTTGTCTCTGAATTTTGAGTCCCCCACAACTTCCCATTCTGCAGTGAGAGGTGCAAAGCAAGGTCAGAACCATCTGCACTGCCGACGCCAGCTCATCCTCTGTTTAACAAACTCACCTCTAGAAAGTAAAGATCAACTGTATGAAAGCAGGTCTAGCTACAGCAATACGAAGAAATACGAAGCAAGATCTTGTTTTCATTCTTTCTGTTTTCCATAGAGCTACTACACAGCAGCAACACTGCTGGAGCAGTCAGCAGAGAGAACAACATCCATCCTTGTGCTCACCCACTCAGTTTAAAGGAAAAGAAACGTCTGTTGCTCCTTTCTTTGCCTTGTGCATTTATGCAGGTTCATTATTTTATTCTTTCAGTTACTACGACTTCCTTCCCTCCATAAAAACCATTGCTGGCAATGCCTGTAAGGCAGATCAGGCATTCTGGGCAGAAAGATTTCATTTGCAATTCCCATTATCATACTCAGACAAAACAACAACAAAACTCTTAAAGATATATTCATTGTTAATTATACTTATTCTATAAACAGATTGTCATTTAGCACGTCATTTAGATTACAAGGAAAAATAATGAGAAAGCATTATACAGTCAATAAACAAAAACATACTTTAGGCTACATTACTGTAAACCACTTTTATGTATTGGAAGAGCGTTGAAGGAACCGGCAGTCCACAATCCAGTCAACTTCCAAACACATATTAAACTTAGAGACAACAAAGTTCTTCTGGGGGAGAGCACAATCACTGTTTTCTAAGATGCTTTTCCTCCCTTCTGCTCTGAACTCCCTTGTTGCTTTGAGCTTTTTTCGTTAAAGGACTCAAGCATAAGGGGAAGTTTCCATTACGTGGAAGGGACAATGACATGATTGTTGTGAAAGCACTTTCAAAACACACAAGGAAAAACATGTTAAAAAATAAAAACAAAGAACAAATTCTTCTCTATTCCTTACTTCAGTTAGCTTAACAGTGTGCTCAAAATCTGTAGCCAGAACGACCTTTTGTTAATTGACTGTATCTCTGCAACCCTCCCCTGAGCCAAATACAAGGAAAGTGCTACAAAAGGATTAATATAGCCAACACAATAAAAGTCAATATTCAAATATATTTTAAGCAAGCTGGTTTGGATAAACATTTTTATGTCTTTGTCTGTTGGTACATAAGTGCAAATTGTCCAAGCTTATCCAGGCAAAGAAATCTTATACACTAGGGATTTATAAGGAGTTATATTGAGCATAATTTTTTCTAGCTAATTATTTGGTCCAGTTTCACTTTTTAGGCATCTGAGTTGCCCAGCTTCACCTGGAATTTAATAAGCTACCTATATAGCACTCTTGTTTGGTCAGATATCCTTCCCTCCCAGCTTTCCCTGTTTACTTTAACACACGATAACTACCCTTATCAGAAAGGCAGTAATGAGAACAAATATTAACTTGAATCTCTTTAAAACTGGAAGAGAATAAATCAAAAGAGATTTGCAGCATGACCCTGCAAACTGAGGTTTCAGAGATGAATGGGGAGTAAAAAACTGATAATAAATGAGGTGAATTTA
Organism: Pluvialis apricaria; assembly: GCA_017639485.1. Classification (NCBI taxonomy): domain Eukaryota; kingdom Metazoa; phylum Chordata; class Aves; order Charadriiformes; family Charadriidae; genus Pluvialis; species Pluvialis apricaria. The sequence continues at coordinate 8,424,259 of CM030010.1, forward strand.
CCAACCTCTTAAAAGACCGTTAGCGCTAAGTAAGCCAGGGGATACAGTTTTGCTTCCACACCATAGTGAAGATGAGAAAGTCCACATAAAAGAGCTGTAGCAAGTTCCCATGATTTGCCACATATTTATGGACTGCTAAGAAAGTAGATGATAAAAAGGATTAATTCCTGATTTACATATTCTACTAATAAAGTGGCAAGGTCTTATGGAACAAACACAACAGCTGCAAATTATGTAATTACGTATCTGTATGCAAATTTGCAGACATCTCATAAATGTTGGAATACTATTTGCAATGCTAATTAAGTGCCTTTTATTGCCTCTGCATAATTCCTACATGCGATCCTGTGCCAGATGTCATTGTAGCTTGCAAAACCTTTATTGTCAGGTTAGCTGAGGTAGCACACATTAACGCTGCTCATAAAAATCCTATTTTTAATTAATTACCTGCAGTGTCTCAATAAGTTTTTGTTGTCTTCCTGTCCAAATCAGTGGGTTGATTTCTGTTTTAAAAGTGCACAACTGAATCACAACTTCCAAAAGTATGGCAGACTTTCTGCCCCACCTCGGCAATATTAAAATGAAAAATAAAGGAAAGACAGACAGGAAAAGTAACATCTCCAGAAGCCAATATCAGTTCCTCATGGAAATTTAACAGGGAGCAGTACAGTGTAAAGAGAAAGACAAACAGGGGATACTGATTTCGACAAATCTGAACGTGTCTCAGAGCAGAAAGAAGATATATGGAGATTGCAATCAACTAGTGGCATCTGTGAATCTCTCCTTTGGATTGTAACTATATTATGCTTAGTGTGTAAGTTGTAAGCCAGGACCGTATTTCCTCCTTAAGCCATTCTTATGAAAGGCCCAGCTTGAACAATGTCTTCCACATACATTTCTTGATCTTAGGCCAAATGACTGAGCAGGGAGGCCAAAGAAAAAACAATGGTGAGAAGAAACAAAAAAGAAAATTAACTATTTCTTCCTCTGGAAGAACAGTCAATTTGTTACTTGCAGTAGTACAGGACCCAATAAAGTATAAATGGAGCAACAAAACAAGTCCTTCACTTCTAACAATGTCTCGTTAAAACAAGCTTAGTAAAAACTTTATGATGTCCTTGATTTAGACCACTGTACTACAACACTTAAAGCCACAAAGCAACAGCAGACCTTTCCAAGGCAGTTTTCCACGGGAGTGCAATCATTTTAATGGCTTAGCTGGCCAACCTTTTCTGACTGAACAAATTTGTCTTCTGCAGCAGCAGGATACGCTTTTGCATGTCTTCCCATCCTCACTAGGCTTCTCAACACACTCATCAAAGACCTCAGCACTGAGTGAGTAATAATGTACTCTACAGAAGGAGTTTTACCCACAGTTCACTGTGAACCGTGAAACCAGACATCTCCACAAAATAAATAAACATTATTATAGGCTTGCCATGAAGCTGCATCTTCCAAAATACCTGGTTATATGGAGTTTACTACACCATTTGCTGATGGAAGCACTTTTTGACAAAGTATATAAAATTATACTTGGCACAAACTAGTAATAGTAGCCTATCTGGCTCATCTCAGAATAAATCTGGGACTGCAGATCAAGATCTAGCCTTTTTTTCCATCTTCCACTTCACGGTATTTTCCATCAAAATGACAACTTGTGAGATTTAGGACTATCAGTGTCAAATCAGAAAGGCTGTTGGGGTCAAATCCAACTGTAAATGATAACATCATCCAATTGTACTTCACCAGGAGGGTGGCTGGAGGCCCATGTAACCCAAGTGGAAGAAGGGTGTAGTCAACAGAAACATTTTTTTGAAGGAGCTGGTAGAGAAAAGAATCTGCTGGAAACTCTGCCAGATCAAAAGTTGCAATAAATTAGGGCTGGCAAATATGATCTAACAAGTTATCTATTCAGAACATTAAGGAATTCTACCTTGCTTTCATCTGACTGAGCACTGATTTTATAGACAAGCCTTATCTGACAATTATTCTTCATTGCCAATTGGCTAGGAGCTTGCTAGCTGAACTGGAAAACAGAAGGAGCAGTCTAGAATTTATACCATATGTGTCAGTTGTCCACAGGATTGGTCTTCTAGAAGAATTCAAGTCCCTCTGTGACTTGGATTTGGAAATATTATCCTGATTTCATGGTTTAACATGAGAATTAAAATATTCAAAAGATTCATGTGGATACCACTGCTCCCTGTGCTTTGATTTCTTCCTGTTTTCCTGGCAGTTAGGTTTTATTTTGAAAGATTCTGAGAACCTAAGTTTTCTACTGCAGCAGAGAGTACATGAATAACTATTCAAGAGCAGTCTGTTCACTAATTCATTTCATGGTATCTACAATTAACCAAGAGGTAGCCACCACCTCAACTCCCCTAGACTTCCAAGGCAATGTGCCCTCCAGAGGGCAGGTAAAAATTATTCCTCCCAAATGATTCAAATGCTGGGGAACAGAGGAGAAAAGGAAGTCAGAAATGGTCACTGAACTATCAGTCCTAGATCTACTGCTATTAATCATTAGCACAGGTTAGAGAATGGCGCAGATCTCTGAAACAACAAATAAAGCGTATGAGTTGAAAATTAACCCAAGTTTTAAAAATGTTTGCATAACTGTGGCATAGTTCTGTTTCTCAAAAATCTTTTCAAGATAAAAATTATGAAATGTGCATATAACAAATGCAAACAGTAGAATGTTACAGACTTGTGTTCTTGAAATTTGAGATGTTGACTTTTTTCTAATCTATCTTTATACTGTGATTTCTCATCTTATTTAACTGTATAGTTATTAAATCTAGTAATGATTTGAGCCGCTTTAATTGGATGAAAATCATACAAAGAAAAATAAAAGATACTCAACCAATTTTTTAAAACTCTGTTCATAGTCTCTTCCCTTTTTTCTATCTTTTCTTTTTCTTGACAGTCTTACTCATCTTTATAATTTCTAGATTGATAGATCACAGATTTACCATTACAGTCTGGATGTTTCCAACCCTCCAAATTCAGTCGCTCTACGGATTCTCATTACAGATATCCTGCTACTGGTTTATATTAAAATGGTCAGTATCTTAGCAGTTTTACCAAAATTCTCCTTCTTCACTCTTTTTCACTAACTATGCACACTACAGTTGTTTTCAAACAAGTGCACATGGAGCATATACAAATGATGTATCAAAGTAAATTGTTAGCAATAATAAACGATTGCAATTACAGTATCAACCTAAGTTTACAAAGCATGGTTTAAACGACAGCTACAAGTCTTCTGCATTCCAGAAAATCAAGTTACGTATGTGAGAGTGACCAGAGTCCAAAATCTGGACTTAACTGTCTAATTGTAGGCAATCAAGTCTGAAGCTATTAGTCCAATTGCAAATCATTGCCTGATCTTGATTCACTTACTGTCAGTCCCATAAATTTTACTACTTCTTTGCCAAAAGTTCTATTATACGGTTTGATGCAGATAACATTAATACACTGTTTTTCACTGTCATCCATGTGTTCATTACCTAAGGAAAGGCTTTTAATCTTGCCAGCAATGTCATAGAGATTTTTGTATATGCACTGACTCTTTCCTCTTCTTTTCCACCTGTAAAGTGAGACCAAAACCCAAATTAAGGTAAATCAGCAATATTCCTTACACGGTAATTTTGTTTCCAATAAAAGCAGCTACTGTTGGCCAGGAACAGTTACACCAAGTCTAAATGCCTTGGGCACACATTCCTTGAGCTGTGTGAACAACTATTTTGGGAAGGTTTCTGGTTGATCCCATAAAATAAAACAAAACACTTCAAAACATTTGTTAAAATTAAAAAGGAGATATTGGATTATGCTATCTGTTCTGCCTTACAAAATAAATTTAGATGATTTCAAATGAAGCTGAATTCTGAAACCAAGGTAGATGTCTCATTTTGACAAAATTGAAGTGAAATACATAGGCTTTCCCTATTCTTTTATTGGCCAAAAAATGAACAATTCAAGCAGCTGAAGTCAACCTGGGCAGTTTTCATAAAGAAAAGCTTATTTCCTGAAAAAAAATCACTTGGATTCCCGTAACTCCTATTACAAATTCGTGGAGTTTGTGAAGTTCATTTCTTTTATCACCTCTGAAAATGTCATCCGAAGTTGTCATAGGTGTGTTAAGAGATAACAAATATCACCAAAGGAATCTTGAGCGGTAGGGAATTTCAGAGTAGTAAGACCTAAAGTACAAATTAATTTTGGTTACTGCTCAGCTGCTTCCCAGCAAGCTGGCTCTAGGAATTCTTTGCTCCTTTGAGATCATGCTGTTCTATTTATTTCTTTTTAGCAAGAAAAATTCCCATTCAGTGGTGTTGCTAAAAGTACATCCAAGAAAATTTCTGAATTATTAATAGGTAAGCTTCATATAATCAGATGATATATCTAAGGGCTATTCAAATTGCTAGGATTAGCACAAGCCAGCTGATAATATTTTGAGACTAGTCTTCCCTGCAGCAAGATTTTTGCATTTTATTAAAGAGAGAAAAATATGGGGTTTTAATACTTCAGGAAAGACTTGTATGTGCAGTAGTCTGACCATGCATAACAGTTTAGAAGCAGCACTCCAGAGAGCAGGGAACTAGAGTGGGAACTGAGAAGATAAAAAAAAACTGATAGCCATGCCTACCACAAGATGTGAACTTGCTTTTTCTATACACCTAAAAAATGAAAAAAAAGCCGAAACAGGAGACATAAGTATGGATGAGGTTTGGGAGCAGCTGAAAGGATGAACCTGAATTGTGAGTATAGGACTCCAGGAAGAAAGGTCCTGTTGTAACATAGTGATTTATTTATTTCCTGAAGGAAATTCTGTGGGGAAGCAGCAAAGATCTGTTGGATTAGCACACAATATTTGCATTTTAATGTGGACTTCTGTAGTACAATACTCAGACATTCAGTTAGACTTGCCCCAAAGCCTTACGCAATAAAAACACCTGAAGACTCAGCAGCAACCCAGACATGGCCTCATAGTTGTGATTAAACTGCACACAGTATGAAAGCTGAGGATCCATTTTTAATTTTCCAGTGAAGACTTCAAAATTGCCAACTGAAAAAGGTAAGTTTAAGAGAAATTGGGCTATGAATCAAGCTTTTTGAAATTTATCAAATAGAGGTACCAGTTAGGCATTTTTATCTCCCACAAAACGTAGATAAGATTAGGAATGCAGACGTTTTAATATGGAAGTCACATAAGGCCAAGGAGAGCCCTGGGACTTTTTTCAACTTTAAGACATGAAAAAGAAGTCACAGTATATGACTAAAAGTGAAAGATACTCCCCAGCTGTTTTTTAAAAGCTTCCAAAAATAAACCTGACTCAGCCAATGTTAATAGGGTCAGAATTTCCATGCCAAGCAGCGATACCAAGGGGACCGAAGAAGAGAGATGTAGTTCTAATGTACTAATAATGACTTGTCTCCTTAGATTTTTATAAAATGTCAGGCATCCAGTTCTTCAGCCTTTGTGCCCGCATACTCACAGGAGTCCTCTGCTGTGAGCAGGACAACTTGTACAGCAGAACCATGAGCAACAGAAGCACAAACGGAACTCTATGAGAATGTATTATTTGCCAACCATCTAGCCGCTCCTCATACATATTTTTCAACTGCACAGTACTTGAAGCTGTGGAACAGACAGCCTTCTGCTGTAAGGCTTTGGAAAAGAGCATACTTAACGAAGTTTAGGAAAAATCTGACATATCCTTCCAATTTTGTTGTAAGGAAGTGATTTGCATTGTTTCATAAATCTGGTGCGTGGCCTGGTGTCTCTGTAAGTCTGACAGACATCACGGCTTCATACTTCATGTCTCCTTTTTTCCTTCCATATTCCGGTGTGGCGCGTCCTGAAGTCTGTCAGTAGTTTCCTGCATATGTCATGGTAATTTTAAGCTGCTTTTGTTCAAATAAAAGAACTAAGATGAAAGACATATATAAAAATCATTTATCTTCAAGCTGAAAATACTCTTCAAATAATTCCTTAACTATTCTTGCACTTTATTCATTCTGGAAAGCAATTTTCTTCAGTTTGTTACATAAGTGTGCGATATGGGAAAGGTTTTCCATTTACGCTTCTAATTGTTTCCAAGGAGATCTGACCCACTGTTCTTACAGCCCAAGGTCAGACAGTTTTGGTCTCAAAGTCTTTTGGATCGTTAATTTGTTATTATGTTGAAGTCAAATCCATTACGGGATACAGGTAGAGACGCTTCTTCTGTTGTGCCTTTCAGCTCTCTCTTTGATTCTTTCGCTTTTGAGAGGAGAAGCCACTTTTGAACCAGCTCTCTGCGTCAATAAGAATCCCAGTCAGTCAAAATAAGATTTGGGCTTTTTCAAATGCAGTTACCCATACATTTATTGAGTGCGTTAACATTGACATATCTTTACAATAATTATAAAAGAAAAAGAACCTCAGAATACAAACAGGTTGATTACGTCCCTGTCTGCAGTAGAGGTGACCTTAATCTTGTTACGCATGTGTCCTGAAGGGAGTGAGAGAGAACTTGCTGGTAAATCTGAGCCTCTTAATACACACGTGTGACACAGTACACCCACCCACAAACAATCACCATCACTTCGTTCATGTACTAAAAATCACCTTCTGCTTCTCTTTCTCAAACAGAATAGCATACCACTACTAAGAGAGTCAAAGTCAGTAGGTCCCCAAAGGTTACGAAGGCAAAGTAACATTCTTCCTGCCATCGAGCATTATCTTAATAAGATTAACACTGTCTCTTGCTTCACCTGTACTGGTCCCACCCCTGTACAGAGATTCTGATGCAAAGGACAATTAAGCAAGGGAAGGGCACTCTGCTAATTTCCATCCCCTTTGAATGAGGTTCAGACACATGCATGCGTTCTTGAGAATCCTGAGAACGTTAAATCCCTCCCCAGACGCTGTAACTGAACTCTTGCAAATTTCCAAAAGCTGCTCTGTGTCTTAATATAATTAGAGCAATCTTGGTATCCTGGCTTCCTACAGCTGTTCCCTACCGCTGCAAGTAACCTGTCTGAGAATTCAGCTCCTTGGTAGGAAGAGAAGACTGACAGATGGTGAATAAATTCAAGGCTAGTTTATTTTTATAACTGGAAAATAACTTTCAGACATCCTGGTGGTCTACAGATTGTTTCCAGGTCTTTTCTATTTTAATGAAATATAAAATATGACTTGGATTCGGGATCGAGCAGTTTAATTTTAGCCAAATTGCAGAGAAAAGTAAATGCCAGCTCTTATTCTAAACTTTAACCTTCTGAGCCACTGAGACATTTATCTTATGCAAAAATTATTGCAATAATAATAATACTTTCTGGTTTACAACTGATTTACCAGGAAATTAATATTTGGTTTTATGAACACATTAAGCAGATGGTACCTATTGTTGAAATTATCCCATAAAAGTACATGTATTTGGACTTGGTTACAGCGTAATGCACGAGACACTTTTAGAGAGGTTGGTGCGGTCGCTTTTTCTTTTTTTCTAACAAGTCATTTTAAGTCTATAGCATGCAACCTTGGAGTTAACTGTGGTGACTCCATAGCTACAGTAATTTAAAAATGATTGACTTAATCATTTTCCCTTATAAGGTGGAAAGAAAAGAGCAATATTAATGTAAATAGCTTACACGGTTGTTAGAATTCTGGTCTGTCATTAGTTTCATCAAAATCATTGATAAACTGAATAGATGTTATAAAAGTTACAGAACAGAGCAGCAGCTTCTGACTTCACTGAACACTAAACTTTCCTTTAGTTTCTGCAAAGCTTCGAGCTCACCTTCAAACAGAAGTCTTGAAGCTATGGAATATCAAATCAATCCTATATTCCCTAAAACTTTACATACTATTTAAGGACATTGAAGGAGCATATACAGCATTAAATAGCATCTTTGCCTGGAGTCCCAACAGCAGTCCTGGTGTTGACTTTGTTCCATTTCCAAATTAACAGATACAAAACCTGGCCAGGTACTTTTAAGGTGACTGGCAACCCTGTCACCTTCGCAGGTGAAGAAAGACTAGAGAAATCACTTGTGTATTAGAAATGCCTACAAGCCATCTTTTTATTTCCGTCACGTAAAGTCAAGCGAAAGGTGGAAATAATTTTTAAGAACTTCAGACTTCATTTAACAAAATCCTACCACTGAAAGAAATGGTTAAAGCATTGCTCAACTCGATGTGATCGTATACACACCTGTATGTAATCTGATCCTTTTTACACATACTAACTGCAACTTTATCAGAGATTTTCCAAGCTACATGACTAAAGCTAAGGTTCTAAAACCATGTAAAAAGAGGTCAGGGGCCTGATTTTCAAAAGTGGTGATTCTGCCATCCATTCTTCACGGCTTTGCTGCAGAAATATCAAAGCAACTAGATGAAAATATTTGTCCGATTTAGTCAGAAAAAGACGACCTCTACGAACCACTGAGTGCTCGGCAGAGTGGAAAATCAAACTAACAAATCAGGTATCTAAATCTAAAGACAAGAGCTCAATTTTAGGCACAGACCCACGCCTCCTAACTTCTGACACTTAATCTCATTCCAGCCTTCTCCTCTGCTATAAGAAAAGGGATCCAGATACAGAAGGATGTTATTCAGACTCTGTCTATAGTAATCACAAAGGGAACTTAATGGGTTATGTAGACAATCCTAATTTAGGTGTCTCAATTAACTGCTTAAAGTTAAGTTGTGTAAATTCAAACTAAGTTTGGAAAGTCTCGGACACACTCTCTAAGCTAGAAAAATAAATTTACTTAAAGATGTTGCACTTACACAAATGTAGAAAGATCCCCAGCAGACTTCTAAAAAGCCAATCTTAATTATAATTAGATGCAACAAAAAATGTAACACTGTTTAAAAAAAATTATGTATAGAGCAGAAAATCCCAATTAAATCAGTCTGTAAATTTGTGGCAATTCATTACAACCTCTCAATATAAAAGTGATGGATAAACCACTGAGAACCATTGACCTGGAAACCTGGAATCCTCCACCCCGAAGTGGTGACAGGCAGCCTGCTGAGGAGGGCGGGTGGGAGAACTGGCAGGAGCCCCTGCAGGTTTCTGATTAAAAAGTTCAGCTGGAACGGCGTCAAAAAACTGAGCCACCAACACACAAACGACCGCTGGGAAGTTCTTTGGCGCGTTCTTATTTTTATATTTACACGACCCAATATTGCGTCTGGCTTACGGAATATGGCACGCTACTTCAATTAGACAGGATGCATCACAAACCACAAGTAGTAATCTATCAGAGGAGCTTTTAAATCAACCTGGCCTCTCCTCAGGATAATTATTTGCAGACTCACTTAGCTGCAAAGAGTATTCTAGCTGGGTGCATACAGGCTGACTTCACTGGATACAATGCTATCTCCAAGTTTCTTGACAGGTTTTGGCAGTTTCTTACCAGTTACTGACAAACGCGCCCAAGGAGTGGGCACCTAAGAGAAAACATCTTGTGACCAGGTGCCCACCTGCCTCTGAACTGATTCTTCTGTAGCACACAGTGGTCCCTGGTCTCAGCACAGATCTAACAAAGTGCATTTTTAGTTTCCGGTTTATCATTTTTGCTTGCATGTCCTCTGGAGCAGTTGAGGACTCGCAATATTCAGGTCCTCTCCTTAAAAAGCAACTCCATTTTTGTCCCAGGACCAGACTGGTTTTCTGCGAGGCTCTAGAATATGTTTCTACTACCAACCACTGTACAGCTTGTAATTCTCACTTTCCCAGGATGTTTATGTCTAAACACTTATCCTTGTAACTTTTTCAGGTGACTCGGGGAACAAAGGAACCTACCTATACCCAGATTGCATTAGAGTGTGTCCTTCCTGGCAGTTCCAAAAAGTACATGCTTAAATACAAACCCCGTTTGCTCTGAGATCAGTATTGTAGGCACTTCACAGCACGAAAGACTTACATTCTGCTGTCATTAAAGCTTGGGCGTACACATTCTGCTTTCCTTTCTGTCCCCAAGGAAAAGCAGCTCTTGTTTATCTCCTAAAATGAGAAACACCTTTGAAGACCCAGAATGATTGCTGCACTACAGCACGGAAGAGGGCTGAATCATCCTCAGCGTATCAGGGAAGGCTTTGTCACAGGCTTCAATAGTTCAGGAATTTTCCAGCTGATCACTTTATTTCTTCACTTACTTTAAACACAGCAATAAATGGCACAAACCACCGAGTGAATGAAGGCCCACTAAAATCAGCTGTGAAACTCCCAACGATTACAGCATGGCCTGATTTTGACACTTTAAACAACAATATGAAGCAAAGATTCAATCTTTCCTAGCCTCTGGTGAGCTAAGCCCAGACTTGAACACGAAATACACCATAAAGTTGTATTCCCTATCAACTCCTGGAGGTAAGACCCTTCAGCAAGGGTAATTTAGCACTGAAATTACATTGTCTTTTCTTGGAAATCTCTGTGATCTTCACCATCTGTTTCATGCAATAAAATAAAGTTGTTGATTTGATGCTGTATCTTCTATGTCAGAATAAAGGCCAGTTCCAATTTGCATCAAGCAGCACAAAAAAAAAAAAAAAAAGAAGTAATTATAAATTATAATGAAAACAAGCACACGCTTTTCCACATTTTAATGAAGCGAAGGTAGCTGCACTGGTTTACAGCTCTGATCAAAATCAGATCACATTAGTTGGATTTTTCAGTTTCAGACAAGCAAGGCTGTAGCAAGCAGGTATAGTAGGAGCTCTAATGAGATTCCTCACCACATAAAAATTATCCGGCAAGCAGTACAAAGATCACTCAAATGAAAACAAATACTCAATAAGGCAGATAATTGACTGCAATCTTAGTTAATAAGATGGCCCCAAACTGCCCTGCAAAAATGCCAAAGCAACTAAATATAAACGTTTATCTTTGTTAGCAAAGGAAGAAAAACTTCTATAATGTACCGGAGAACTTCTATACTGTTTTATGGGAGTCTAAAGTACTTTAAAAATAATTAACTATTTTATGTTGCAGTTTCTGGCCTGAAGTTTTATTTCAGCTTCGAATCTGACGGTTTATGATCAAGAGTCCTTGTTATCCTCTGAACCTGTCAGCATCAGCTTTTATTTTCTGTGTCAACAGAGGACACTAAAATGGGAGACTGATCGCTAACATTTTTTAAAAGGTCTACTAATTGTTAGCTGAGGATATCCTCAGCTAAACTCACACACGTGCATGTACACATATATATATATTCACAGCCACAGTCTAATGACAATACAGCAGATTTAATATATTTTTTTCATTATTATTGATCTCCCCCAGAACCTGAGATTAATGATCATGGAAGCAATCACTCAAGATTCCCAGAGTCTCTCTGTAGCCTAAGAAATAATTTTTTAAAAACAAATAATTAGAATACTCTAAAGTTCTTTCTACAGTGCTGTTTTAACATTACTCCCCATGGAAAAGTCTAGAATACCACAGAGACAACAGAAATCCTCTGGTCAGCAAGGTACTGCACATCCAGGTGGGAATCCAGCCAATTCAGTGTCACTCTCTCCATAACATTAAACATTGAGCTTAAGAGCTTTTCTTGACCAAGACAGAAATGGTCGACTACTTAACCCTATTATCTTAGAAAGCACAGCGGAAGGAGCATCCAATGTGTTTTTCAAACCAGGTTGTGGGAATTGGTTACAAGGGACAGAATATTTAGCAGGTCTTCCTTATTACATCCATCTTACGCTTCACCTTTCTGTTCAGTCCACCAATACATGTGATGAGTTAATGACAACAACTGTTTTTTGGAATAAAAACTGTATTCAAACTATGCCAGCTCAATTCACAAATCCATATATAGTCAGTTTATAATAGATAGTTTTCTAAACAACATAAAGTAAGATGTCATTGTGAAGAATGAAGAAAAAAATGCCCATTATCTCCTTAGAAACATTTGATCATATAAGGGTCTCACTTTCTGCAATTGCTGATTCCACATACTGCCTGCTATTTCAGGAAGGATGCTATTATACAGAGATATTTTTAAATAGCACTGCTATTTAAAAAGAAAACCCTTCTAATGGCAGATTTTTGCAAGTGGGTTACTAATAATGTAGCAGTTCCTCCTGGGAGTCTCAGAGCAACTGAGGGAAGCGAAGCACCCCGGTCCCTTTGACTCTCCAACAGAGCCAATTACCCCGAAGAGTTTCCCACAGCTTCTTCCCGGAGTGAATTTCCTTTCTTATGAATCCTCACAGGGTTAAGCGTTGCCATGTTTGTTAACATAACTTCTCTATACCAATGAAAGCTCCTAGAAAGGGATTTAGGCAGATGCTGACAGATGAACTGCCAGTGAACTCTCAGCAGATTCAGAGATTTGGGTAAGTATATTAACTTTGATCCTTATCTGGACTTCGTGCTTCTTTCTTCCTTACCCCATCAACAAACCTTCAGGCTTCCTTTCTTCACAGTCACAATTCCCTGTTACCTTACCACACACTGACCTGTCTAACTGCCTCCTGGATCTGCCACCTTGAAAGGAGAAGGCTGGCAAGGAAAGTGCTATGGGGCAGCCAGATCTCCCCACGTCAGCAGGTTTTCCATCCTCAAGGAAAGCGATTCGGTGGGTTATTCTTCCATTTCATCCCACCTCCACCTGATTTTGACAGGACAGTGTAAACCCACTGCTACATGTCCCCAGCCTCTCACCTCTAGGTTTCAGAGCTGAACAACTAACACTTTGAGCACTAAATGATCCTTAAAATTGAAAAAGCAAAGACATGCCAGGCCTTCCAATCAGAACAGAAGCCAAGCAAGAAGGAAAGAAGAACAAACCACCAAAACTCCCCAAGACCTTCCTCTGCAGCCTCCCTTCTGCCACAGGGAAAGGATTGCACTATTTCAAATCCCAATTCAAGCCTATTTCTCTCAGAAAGCTAAAATCCACAGATCCATCCCGATGATGATGAATACTTATTTTGCTACGTATGGTATGCCTGGCACTGTTAAACACCTAGAAAAAAATGGTCTCTTTCTGAAATAACCTTTTCACACATTTGGAGCAGAAGGTAATCCATCAGTCTAATAGCAATGAAAAATACATTACTTTAACCTCCTCATTGCCGGCAATTTGAACTGAAACAACTCACAAGCATGACCCTCATACATCTCCTGGCTTTTGCTGAAGGAGTGACAAGGAGGAACAAGATGTGACATAACATACAGACTCCCAAAATGGACATTCATATCAGAAAACTGCAATTTCTCCATGAATACATAATAAATTAAAAAGAATCTTCTTGTATTGGCTCAAGGTGCATATTCCAGTTCCTTTCTTCTTTCTGTCACAGAGGCACTAAGCCCACGATCACCTCCAAGCACCACAAAATTACACGATTTCATTTTCATTCTATGGCAGATTTCCGCTGTTAGAAATCACAGTGACATAGAGACAGACGTCTGTGTCAGATGACACCTGCATTCAGTTCTTGTCACTGATTTATCCTGTCATCTTGAAGAAACCAGTTAAATGCTCCCTGCCTCAGTTCCTCCTTCTGCAAAATGGAGATACTAATCCTTAATTACAGGTAAGGTCTTTCACCAGCTGTTGCAAAAAAGCGCTATGTAATTAGCTGATATTACTACTAGGTCTTACTAATTCCTTTATATTACATGTCTTTTTATAATTTTAGAGGGATTTTGGCAACTGTGCACAAAAAAAAGTACGTTTCCATGACATAGTTCAGCCTCAGAGTAACTGGTTTATGCCTCACACCTACCTCTAGAGTTTAATTTCAATATCAAGTATCGCTGATACAATTGTACTTCCTTCATTAATAACGGGTATCAGCAAATACATGGAAAAAAGTGTTCATTTTAGAGATAAGGCTATCACGTTTCTAGCGAGCTTTCCTATGATCAGGAACAAAGAAGCTGTAAAAAAGTGGACGAATATTAACAACTGTGAACTCACTTCCCAAATTTGAACTCTACGCCAATGCACAGAGGGGGCAAATTCTGAAGCCAAGGATCTTTGTGGTCTGCCCATCTGCCCCTTCTCTCTGGGCGGAACAAGAACCCAGCAAACTATAAAAGCAGATCTGCCCAAGTTTTCCCAGGTATTTCTGCTAACATGTAGTCTTAATCTGCGTCATTCGTAATATTTCAACCGGGGCACAGATGGGATCTATTGGCATCTACAAAAGTGCACCTATTGAGAAGAGAATTAAAATAGCAAGAGATCTAGAAGCCATTTGGCATGTTGCTGGTCTATCCTGCAACACTGTAAAGGAAAGAAAACCGAAAAACATTCCTTTGTAAAGGAATTAAAGGAAATTGATACAGAGGCATAGAAAAAAAAAACCCCAAGAGCACATGATATTCCAAAGGAAGTAACATGAAATTATATCCCCAGCTGTGATAATATTAGTATAGTGACCCATGACTACATACCCAGCAAACTCGAAGTTGTGATCCTAATGATTATATAGAAAAAGGTGCTGAACCAGAAAAAAAAAAAAAAAAAGAGGAGGAGAAGGGCAGACAAAGTACTTTTAAAGCAAATCCAAACACAATATTTATCAACCCACCTGCTATTTGTTTCTGTCAGACCTGTCAGTCAGTGATTTTAGATGAGAGATTGGAAGCAATAGCATATGTGTCTGCTGGTGGCAGCCACAAAATTATCATTCCAGAAAGTGGTATCTTGTGGGTAGGAGAGAATCAAGGGAAATGTTGTTGCTGAGACCTGAAAATGGAAATAAATGGGATGATTTTCAGTTACCCTGCATGCAATCTTCCATGACAAGAATGTTTGAAGGTGTTGAATGCTTAAAATGAGAGACATTAAAAGGGGCAAAAATTGGCCCAAAGTTGGCCCAAATCTCACGTCTTTTGGAAACCATAATTTAACGCACACCTCTCTCACTTCAATCAGGTATTGGAGGCACATAGGGGATGGGGTTCGGTACAAGGGAAATTTAACTTGAAATAGCTGTGGACTCCCTATATATCATCTCCTCTGTCCCCGCTGTAATTTATAGCAGCTTCAAGAAATGATCTAATTTTTGCTTCCTGTAATTCCCTGTCAAGCAGAAAATTTCCATGCCATAACATATTCAAACAGGCACCACTTATATCAGAGCCTGGAAACAAGATCGGTGTGTAATCCTTTTGCTACCTTTCTCAGTGCCATATTACACAGGAAAACTTCTCAGGGACCTGGTACACCTCACTAGTAAACCAATTAAAGGAGTGTTATTTAAACTTCTAAATTCAGTATGCAAGAAGAAGCGGATACTAGTCATCTCCTCACTTCACCATGTAGAAAGATACAACAGCAGTACCCGACATATTTATTTACACAAAGATACTACAGATGCATTCCCACAAGTCAGAGTCAATGTATGAAGGCACTGTAGGTAGTAGGTATTTGGGTACCGACTTTCTTTGTGTAAATAACTGGGAAGAATTTGTGCAGAGCAGAAACCTGGCCTGGTGGACGTCAAAACACTTCTACAATATAAATATTAAGTAAAGAATATTGGAAGAATAGGTTTGTGCTTCCTCCCCATTGACCTTCCCCTACTCCCAGGGTTAAGGAAAGTTTCTTTCTTTCTGTCTCCTTGCATATATGGAGAGAAATGCCGGTTCCTTGAAATCTTTGCCAGAGCTGTTCAGTTCCACAGACCTGACTTTGACATGAGGAGTATCAGTCTACTCTAGTCCCACTGGGAGGTTTCATTGAAGTCTACAGTCAGGGGTACTATGATTTTTAAATTAAAAGTCAGAAGTTTCATTTACATATATTTGCTTTGCGAAACACTAATCAAATATTGGAATTAAGCATGGCAAAGCAAACTTGATACTTATGGATACTATGTCCATCCTTTACGTAGCGTATTATGTCCACAACTACAAGCTAAATTATTGCCTAATAAGTGGTTATTTTAGATCCTTAAATCTCTCCTGAGGGCAGGATTTCCTCAAAGGAAAGAAGAAAGAGTGCAGATGGGTTACTGCCAAGGTGGCAAGGAAATTGCCCGTCACTCCAAGGTGTGAGGGCAGAGACAGGAGAAGGGCCAGCGAGGATACCTGAGCCACCAGAACCACGTAAGGGAGATACTGCAGAAAGAAAGGAGCAAGGCGGGGTTCTCAGTAACTCATATTATTGAAGAAAAATGTTTGTGGAAGAGTCCACAGGAGCAGCAGTGGAGGGCTAAGCCATGGGCAGAAAGGGGGGTTCTATATCACGTACGAAGAAATGGTCCAGGGTGCCTTGAAAGACTTGGAGTTTGGGAGAGCCTGAAGGGTCTTTCTAATGGTGATGTCCAAGAGACAGGATCTAACCTCCATGGACCATTTGTCAACTCACTGAGAAGTACTGACTTCCCATGTAGACTCACTGAGTTCAGTAAGTTCGTAATAATATCCTTTATACTTAAAATCCGTCATTTACACAGACATACAGTTTAGGGCATCAGACAGGAGCTCTGTGATGGTGTGCTCTGAGCTCCTGGATTATACAGTCATAGGGCCAACCTGAACTCCGATTTGAAGCAAACCATACCATTTAGGGGGAAAAAAACCCCTTCAGTCTAAACCGCTACATTTCCATCAAGAGAGAACATCCTTAGTGCCATTTGTATGGCACTACTGTTGCTGTAAACAATGTTTCACTGTGAGCAAAACATACACAACGCAGCCTTGAAAAAAAAAAAAAAGGCTATTTAACGTCATTGTTCCACACTTCTTTGTTGATTAATTCCCGGGTCAAGTGTATTTATTTTTAATATATGCACACAAGATGGAAGTTATTTTTATGCATTTAAAATTACTCATATTCTTAAGAAGGGCTAGAGGGATCTTGTAATTAACGTTATAAGAACCAAGTGACAAGGCTTGAGGGCATAATAGGAAACTACGTAAAAGAACTGCCACAACGCACAGCCCAGACAAAGCTACTCTATGGAATATGGTGCCTTTGAAATTGTGCAAGAGAACTATTTTTATGTACAGTCCACACCAGGGAATGAATGAACAGAAAAAAAACCCACAACTCCACCACCCTTAAAAAATGCATTTTCAGTAAGCCTGTGTTCACCACCTGCTAACAAATATTTTTACTATTTTACCATTATTTCTACCCAACTGTTTTAGGAATTAACATGCATTTTTCATCACACTGAAGATGGTCTCTAGACCACTTGCCTGTCTGCAGCAAATTGAAGCTTGGAACCTCTGAAGTTGTTTAACTGGCAACTGCATAAAATAAATCAAATGAATTGATACGATTAGCAGTTGAAGCATGTGTAAGTAAAAACAAAGAAACTATTTTCCTGGAGGAGTCATTTTGACCTCCTTTTGGTACTGCACTACTTTTAGTCAAGCTCTGTATCAGTTCAAGTTAAGAGAAAACTGTAGAAAAAAATATTGTTTTATGAATAAATGTATAACCCCTTCTCCAGGTTATAGTTCATTAAATTCCCTTGCAATTAACTTATTTGCCTGAGGTTTCCCTCAAAGATGAACTGTTATTGATACAAATTTTGGGGGGTCCCATCATCCAGGCAGACAAGAACTGAATCAGAAATGATGGAGAACATATGGTATTCATACAACAGATGAGGCATTAAAATGTCTGAAGTGAAATGCAAAATATTACTTTCAGCGGAAATAATTATGTACTATTTCAGGACTCTTAGAGAAACTTTCGACTTTTTGTTGCCACCACTAAGAAGAGTAAGTCCTTCTTTGAAAGCTGAAGACAAAAGGAGGATGGATGGATTCTAGTAAGTTCAGTGGGGAAAAAAAGCAAGGAAACAGAAGGCCAATGCTTCAGTCTTGTTCATAAAAGACTCAGAGCAACCAATAACCAATGGAGACTTATTCACATATGTTCCCTCATGGCCCATGGTATGCATCTCACCTTCAGAGAGAGCATCTTTCTCCTGCTTCCCACTCTGCTGTCACAGACTTTAAACAGCCAGTCTGGTCCAGGGCTATAAAAGAGAGAGAGCAAGGCTGGAGATTTCCAGGGACACTGACAAGTGAACTGCAGAAGCTGGAACAGCATCACTGCAGAATGATGAGCTAAAAAAAAGCATGCTCTGCCAATACAGAACAGGACAATGACTCAGAAAATCCAGGTTGCCTTTCTAGATGTGTAACAGATTTCCAGGGAAAGCATGAACAATTATCAGCCATATCCCTGCACCTCGGGCTCTCATCAGTAAGGTGGGGATAATGCTCACCTACGCCTTGTTCTCTGTAAAGGAAAACATCTGTTAAGATGTTTGCTATGAAGACGGAAGCCAGGCCAGGTCTTAGCTTGGAATGTCTTTGCACTACAGTAATATAATAATCAAGTCCAAAAGATGTGTGAAGTTTCAAAATTAAATAGGCTCTCACAGAGGATAACTGAAATAACACAGCAGCTATAAGGCAGAACAGTCTCCTTTATTAATCTGATTTTCTGCACAACAGCTCAAGTTGTCTGATGCCATGCCATCGTTTTTAAAGTAGATCTGCAGTGCCACACAGATTGCAAATATATAGCAATATTCTTGTTCTACGAACTCCTGCCGTCCACACGAAGACAGTAACCCCGTTGCTTCTGCAAATTCAGTAATCAGACCAAATGCATATGTAAGAAGCAAGGTACTGTTGAATCGGTGCTCTGCCTGAATTAATTTTCCGATACACTGATTAGCTAGCTGAGTGCATAGTCAATAGTATGGTGATGAGTGTACTGTAAAATTTGATGAAGAACAGACTGTACTATTTTACTGCCTTTGTCATGGATATCAAGAAAAGAGAGATTTTACATGAAGCTATTCGGTAAAACTAGACCCCCTGAATATTATATGCATATAAAATGAGGTAATTTTTCTACTCTCCTGTAGTTTTATAGTACCTATTTGATAGGACAACCAGCAAAAGGATTGCTTATTTCCAAAAGCAAAAAAACCCCGCAGATTTTTAAGAGTACTTCCGTAGATCTCCTAGCCAAGCAGCAAAACTGATGCTACCAGGGCCTACAGACCTTTTGTTTTAGCAAAATACGTGTTATTTTAATGAAAAGTGTTTTCAGGTCACTCTGTGACTCAGGATTCTGCCGAAGTAAATCAACTAGGGAGTAAATAGATTTCTACCACTCTGGGCGCTTTTTTTTACCTACACATGGAGCTGATATTTGCCTGTGGGCTATTTTCCTGGAGGAAGATATTCTCTTCACCTCCTTACTTGGCTCCTTATAAAGTAGAGCAGACATCCCTGACAATATACAAGTAGGAAAACCTCATACATCTACACCTTACCCTGGAGTTCTTGATTGCCCATTTCTTATCACTATGATGACATGAAAGTCTAAAGGGTGATAGATACTATGAATACTTACAGGAAGATAATTTAAGATGATTCTTCTTTAAAAAAAAAAAAATTCTGTTTTTAAGTAGTTGAAATAACTATAAGCATGTGATTGCTGGCTGAGATTAGAAGCCCAACAAGTCAAGCCCTGCTACCAGAAAACTTCCAATGAATGGAAGGGTTGGTTGTTTGGGTGGGCTTTTTTTTTTACCCTGGTTCCTCATGAATAACCTTAAACCAAGAGCAGCAGCTCCGGATACGTTAGACTTTGTTTGCTTACCACACGCCATTTTACGGGGACACATTGGTGCCACATCAAAAAGTCTACAGGCTTGACGGAGGGAGGGAGGAAGGAAGAGAGGAAGGAGGGAAGGAAGGAGGGAGGGAGGGAGGGAGGGAGGGAGGGAGGGAGGGAGGAAGGATGGGAGGGATGGAGGAAGGGAAGGAGGAAGGAGGGAGGGAAGGAAGGGAGGGAAGGAAGGTAGCCAGATGGTTTTCGCTTGCAGCTATCTCTCATAGGTAAAGAATAAGGAGAGGCTGGCTGACAGGGGACCTTGGTACCAACCTTTCAAGTCTAAGTTAAAGGGACTGAACTAATCCCTCCTGATTTCCCTTTGCTGTGTGAAATTATGCAGCGGCAAGCAGATTCCAAATTTTATAATGCCCAGGATGTTAAGTTAGCATTATACTCTTGCTACATTATATGCTGGGGTTGAAAAAAAGCACCTTAATATATATTTTAAAAAAAACGTAATCTATTTTCCAGGAACTATACAGTAAATTGTACCTGCTTCACAAAACCTTTACTGTTTCCTCCTCTTCTGTTGCAAGATTATTTCCTAAATGTAATAGCTGAGATTTTAATGCAATTATTTTTTCTTTATGACAACCTAAGATTCACTAATGTAAAAATGATACAGATCTTTCTTTTTATTGGGTAGTTAGTGGAAACTTTTACTACTTGCTCATCATTTCCAGTCCTAGCTTTTTTAACTGAATCATACCACTATGAAGAAATGGGTCTAACTTTACCTATAAAGTTCCAGAATCCCTTGATTAAACCCCACTATTCTGGTGTCTGCTAGGTATACAGGGCATGTTTCAACCCTGGAAAACACAAAGGAGCAGGAAAGATCTCCTCACTGGTTGAGTAATAAATGACTGGAACAAGCTGGCTTCACAAATGCAGAGAGGTTTTTTTCTGTCTTTCTGCTTTACAAGAAAGGAGAGAAGGAGCAAAACAAAGATTTCGCCATCCCTTTGAATTTCAACATTCTCTAGTGTCGCAGGCTTTCTCACTTTCTTGGTCCTTTTACTTCTGAGTTTTAACTGCAGCAAAGGTGGGGAAGGAGCAGGCTCCATGGGCTGAACTCTCATTAGGACAGTATTCACCACCCTGTGAACTTCCCTGCATACTTAGGAGCTCTCAGGAACCTCAGAGATTTTCCGGTTCTCTTTTTGCATGAAACTCAGATCATCTGCATTTTCATTCGAGAACATGAGTGACCACATCATAGATGCGAACACGGCAGTCAGGACATTCACCCAAAATGCAGAGAACCAGGTTCATCGCTTATCTAGCATAGACAAGGTAAGCACTCAAACTTGCTTTTACCACATTTTATGCAAGCATTCCACCCATTGGAACAGTTAGTGCTCTTTTATTTTAATAGAAAAACTGCAATAAACCTCAGAATTGCTTCTAAGAAAAGTGTATTCAGAAATTTTATGATCTTGCAAAATAGCAAGAAATTTTCAACCAGAAGCCATCAATCACAACAGAATTCCCACCTGTGTGCCAGCCAAATATTACCTCTGCTTGCTAAGAGAGGTTACTGCCTTCATGCAAAAATGCATAATGCTTCTGCATCAGTTCCTTCTCTCTCTTTGCTGGTAGGGTTGGGGGGGAAGAACAGGAAAACTATAAATTTTACATGAGTTGATACATTCAAGCTAAATATGGGAAAACCAGTGTTGATTAACATATCCAAAGACTGCTTAAATGAATTAAAGTATCATCAAATTCTGGACAACCTCTATCTAGCACATTTGGTCATACATTTTTATTCCTGGATTATCGTATTCATGGCAAGACTCTTCCATTAGTGCAAACATCAGATTTATCTTTGATCAGCTCTTCCCTGAATGGAAATCACTACCAATTTAAATATCTGGTTAGAATCAGGTCCTCTTTTAAGTCACAAAACTGCAGGTAGACAGTATAAAATAAATTTGGAAAACTGTGTTTGCCACAGTGGTAATTAGCTCTTATAAGCATCTTTGAAAAGAAAAATTGAAATTCTTAAATAAATACACAGCAGCAGGGATTACAGCTACCTTCCACCCTAAATTCAATAAAAAAATAACTTCAAAATATAACCCCTGTATGACTGTGGACTTTATCCACTCCAATACAATTTTCAAAGACAAAAATTAAAGAATCTCTAATGTCTTTTTTTTTGGAAGTTAAAAGTAGAGGAGATGCTGTGATTACAATCTATCTTTAAATAGGAATAAATTTGGTTGAGCAGTGGTATTTGATGACATCAGAAAGCAATTAAGCAAAATTCACTGATAAAAACATGCTTATCTATCATTTATACTTGCAGGTAAAAAACCAAACTTGTATCTGAATTCACATCAAGAGATTTCAAAGCACGGATGTCTGTTTATCCAGTTTTATCTTTTTTAAACCTTATCTTTATCTATCATTCTCCCTCTTCAACTAATGAATAACTCAATTGTTTCACTGAAGATTTTAGAGTGCAGCATTCGGATTTTAATCACTCATGCTTTGCTGACTGGAAGTTTTTATTCACCCATACAAAATGAATAACCTCTGTGGACTTAGGAAAACATATTTAAATTAAATAAAACTTACAATCAAAATAAAATCCAAATAGCTGGTTTAAACCCTTGATTTAAACTAAATAAAATAATTGGCCAATTTTTGAGCACTCTGGGACTTCAGTTTAAAACATGTCTTACAGTGAAAAAAAGTCTTGTTACCTTGCTCAAATCCTAAATAGGACTGTTCCAAATCTTGGAGAATATTCAATAGGTGTAAGGGCAACAGCATCTGGCTCAAGACAACAGTATTTACTGTGTATACTACATACAATTTTTTAGCAATCTCAGAACTTTTTAAAAAATATCTTTCTTCCACTATCCCCATTTCACAGATGCAGGAAGAAATAAAGCATAGAATGATCCAAGACAGTGAATCAACATCAGATCTGGGAATATCCATCCTGTAGACACATATCCTGACCAAAGGCCGACCATTGCCAGTATATTCCAATCCATGAAATGGAATACAACATGAAGTGAACATAATTATCTTTCCATTGGCACTACCAGGATTTTTAAAACTAGAATAAAATACTTCATATTTCTCCTCTAACAAGAGTCCTGTAGATTAAAGATAAACAGAAGCCTACCAAGTCTATCTAGTTTCAACTATTCTAAATCTAATCTCTTCCTATCTTTCTCTCTCTTCAACTAGAGAATAACTCAACTCAGTGAGGATTTTGCAGAATGTAGCACTTGGATTTTAGATGCTTATATTTTCCTGAATATAACATTTAGCACTCTACCCCATGACTGGCAACGGAGAGCAAAAATAAGTCAGCTTGTTTAGTTTACCCTTCTGTTGCTGTGATATCTTATATATAAACTGTAAGTTTCTGCTGTTTGCTAGGGAGATGCTGTTACGTCCAGTGCAGATGTCATCCTACCACCCAAGGCAGAGTTTAAGGAAGGTCATCTTTATGGCACCATGTACAACTGAGCCCTTAGTTTTTTCCCTGGGTATGGATGGGCTTGATGTTTGTGAACAGGCAACAATTCTTAAAGAATATTTAACTTTTAAAACACGCTGAGCCTATGAATGAGAAAGTTTAGCAACATCTCTTATTACTTAATCAAGCAGGGACTTCTCTTTTAATAAAGAAGAGACTTCTCCGCTCTTCAGAAAATTGAAATATCTGTCTCAGTTTTCTCCTCTAAAATGAAGATGATGATTCTTGCCTGCAACAAAGAGCTACTGAGAGCATAATGGGATACTTCTGAAGCTCTTAATAAAAAATGGCACAACCAGCTTCTGTAGAACTAGTCGAACACATAAAACCTTGAAAACTGGCAGGAACAGGATAAATTTTCTTCTCCATGACTTACACAAGGCGAAGTCAGCTCAGCTGCATGGCCTTGCATGTGCACACACTCCCACAGAAGGAATTTCTAATGTCCACAAAGTATCTGAAGTTTTACACTGCTTTCCACAGTAACCAAATTAAACTCTCAGCTAAGCAATATTTCTCTGCTCAAACCAATGAAATTGCATTCTTCCAGTTCAGTGCAAAATCTACTCTGTAATACAGAATAGTACTGTGCATGCAGTATGCTGATAAAACACAGCAGAACTGGTTTTAGTTAATTTCATTTTAATTTAACTAAATTAAGATAATCCACAGAAGCCCTAAATCTGCTATCATAATGGTGTAAATCAGAATTTATTCTGCTCAAGTCAGGGAGCTGGTGCAAAATCAAAATAAGTTAAATAAGAATCAGGACCACCAGATGTTTATTATCATTGAGAGTTTTATGACACACAGTCCAAACTAGCCTAAACTAATACTGATTCTAAATATTGGGCAGTGCCATAACTTCCTCATATTTATAGATCTATTCAGGTATAATGTTCAGATGAGTATCCAAGGGAGGAGCCATATTTTAGTGAAATAAAGCAAATAAAGCAAACTGTCATGTGAAGTGTTAGCCACCTGCTTGCTGAGAAATTATAAATCACAATACTTAGAAGAAAAATTAATTCCTTTACAGATGGTAACCTCTTCCAATGAACGAGTGGGAAAGTTGAGATCTTGAGAGTCTATGCCTAAAGCAAAATGAGGTAAATGCCCTTCGTCTGTTCCTGTACTGCGATAGGAAATACACAGGTATGTGGTTGGGAAGGCAGCCTTGTGTTGTTACAAATGTACGGTCTTCCCCAGCTGGGCAGACGCTTTAATGCTATCTTGTAAGAACATATATTATTACAGAAGATGTTCTTTACAGCTTCCTAAGTTGACATCTCAGAGCATTTAATAAATCAAGCTGTAAAGGCAATGTCATTCCAGCCAGAAGTCATTCTGATGATTCTTTCCATACTAAATTTTTTTTGGTGAATATGTATTTTCATTAGTTAGGGAAAGCAGCCAACAACATTTAGGGAAATGAAATAAGGATGCCTGAATAAGACATTTTCCCAAAGAGATCAATGAGAACTACATGGTGGCTGGAGATCCTTGTGGTGAAGTAGAAAATAAACCTCTTCAGACTGCAGGAGTTCTGGAAAGCTGGCACTATCCAGCAACGTCTGCAAATGCGAACATTTAACCTGCTGTTCCTAAAACTGACTCCGAGATTCATGCAGAGCAGAGTTGTCAAGTGACCACTGATGGCACTTCTTTTCAAATGAACATTGCTGCTACGAGCAGATAAAAGAAACAGCAAGCCTGCAATAGCCTCATCCAGCATCTCTCAGCAATAATAAATTTCAGTTACAGCATCACTCCAGCTCCTGATTACTGGTAGTGTGCTTTACGCATGGCTTCAGTAACTAAGTCGTCTTTTTCTTCTGTATTTGCTTCAGTGAACCACAAAAACAAATAGGCTAGAAATTATAGAACAGTAAAATGCAACAATCTTGCTTTCCTTTAAATCAATGGGAACAGACAGCCTTGCTAATACAAAGCCTCCATCCAACTTTTTAATTTTAGTTTTTCACAGTAAAAGATGAAAACAAAAACCTTAATGCAAATTAAATTTTCACGTTTAACAAAACAACTGATGACCATTTTGTTATGTTTGGTTGGATTTTCCTATGCATCCTAGGTCAAAAGAGCTCCTGTTTTCCTCCGGTGTGGATTCTCTGTTGTTTAATGAGGGCTCAGTTGCAGCCTTCCCCCAGCTTAGGTAGCATCTCTTTCTTCTACCCAAGATCACATTTTCACAGAACTTGTAGGGACTTTGCATCTTTGAAACACCTCAACTACTGTCAGATTAGACTGAAGCTGAGAAGTGGGATCATAATTTTTTAGGTCAAGAAGAAAAACAAATAAACAGTATGACTGAACATTTTTTAGCCCACTTGTTCACATTACAAACACACTAAATTTCTCCCAAGTACTTCTCGATATCCAGATAAACTCAGATCCTTTTTTATCAGATTTCATTGCCCACATGCCTTAAAGAGCATTCCCAACCAGCATCATCCTCAGATTTCTTATTTAAATGGGAATACCTACACTACATGTTGCCAGCACCTATGGTAAGATGAATACTCACCACTAACTGACAGAATCTGAAACTATTACAGAAATAATTTTCTGAGAATTCTGAGTAAAATTTCATAATCTGTAATTAAAATGGTTATTTTTTATCTGCTATTTGTAATCAATTATTTTGATCTTGAGGCTTGACTTGTTCAGTCAAGTAACAATTCAAATCAAGCCAACGCTAAATGTACCAAAGAAGTGTTTCGGCATCAGGAATGTGCTTTTCATGCGTATCTCCCACTCTCCCCACGTATCATACCTCAGTTTGTACACCAGAGTGGTCTCAGAGAGCATTTGACTCCTTTGCAGTCCAACTAAATGAGGAGACAGAAGTCTAGGAGCACACCCAGCGCACTCTCACCCACGGGACAGGCTTGAGTTGATTCAAACTAAGACTGTGGAAATGCGTATAGCATGAATGTCAGATCCTCAAGACCCATTCTTCTGCTCTACAGACCTGCTCCTATTGCATCACTCTACTTGTTGCTGTAGACCATCCCAATCACATAGAGTTAACACTCTGGACAGAACTACGGGTAACCAACTTCAGACAGTTGACCTTAATTTGTGTATAGAAAACTTTCTGTCTGGGCAGGAAACAAATCTTTTCAGTGATCTATTGTCATAGGCACCTCTGCCAGGAACAGAGTTTAATCAGACACACATTGAGCGTTCTCTTCAACCACTCGCAGAAGGCTGCAAGGGCTCTTTCATTGAATACAATGGATTTTGGATCAAGGCTTTAAAAGTTAAGAGCAAGCGTCCGCTTGTGCATACAGAGTTCTCTGCAGGCCTGACAATTTAGCCACACTATCACACTGATGACTTCTCTGACAGATTTGATGCTTCTACCATAAACTGTTTTTGATTAGTGGGACTAGACATTACAGCCCACAGACAAAGGGATCTGTTACAATTAGGGAGGGGTAAATTATTAGCATTTCATATTCTGAAGGCAATCTTCATACAGTGCTGTTCTATCTCGCAATACAATCTTTTCCACAGGCACGAGATATTGGAATTTTAATGCCTAATAAATGCGGTGAAATATAGCAGTGCTCCGCAATATACAGCTGATGCATTTAGACTGGCTGGCCACTTCCACGCGTTTCCCACCCGTCCAGCGGATCACCCAGAAACGGGAGTGGAATACCAACCAAGCCAGATAACTGAAGACACTTGGTGTCTTACAACACACTGCCGAATGCTCAGAGTACCTTCGCAGTTTGATCCGCCTGCCTTTACGTGGTGCACATGGAATGCAGCGGCTCCTCAGGTGGCCAGCACAGCGTGAAGCCACTATCAAAGCAAGGATTATTTCGTGAGCTCCTCAAGCACGAAGCCATGCCCACTGCAGAATGCTGCTGTGTTCTTTGGATACTGCTGCTCGAACTCTGCGCCATCGTGGGTGTCAGCAGAGCTACCCAAGGTGCAAATCAATTTAGGGTCCGGCCTTAGTCACCTTATTTCCTTTCAAATAATTGATCTTACATCTGTGGACTTACTTCTCCTGACAGAGACAGGATGAATTTCTAAATCTACATTTAATCCATGCAAAATTATCCCCTAAGGTCTGCGAATACTTGGAGAATGTTTTACAACTCTCTACAACTTTGGCTTTAATGTTAAAACAAGATTGATGCTGCGTGCCTCCTCGCAAAACAGCAGCATCAGCCAAATATGCAAAAATGCTCACTTATGGAAAACGCAATAATTTTTAATGCATTTTCTAGCCATCACCAATTTCTTCTGCAGTCCCCAGTAATATGGAATATGAAGCCTTTTCTTGATGTTACTGCAGATCTTTGCTCACATAAACTCTTATCATCTGTCACTGGTGAAAAATGCACAAGCAGGAAAAGATAATGCAAATACTAAAACGCTGTCAGTTAAAATGCTTGAGCGTGCATGCTTCCGGATGATGAAAAAGCCCCTTTTGTATTGAAACTTAAGTGGTAATGTTCTAACTGGAACAAGAGCAGTATTTTTAATCCGTGCTTGAAAGATCAAATTAAATCTGCGGCAGTCAACCTTGGTCAGGCTGTATCTATCAGAGACAACTTTTTTTTTTTTTTTTTTTTTACGAGAAAGCTACAAGTCCAAAGCTACTGGATACTTATTTGTCTGGTTTTCTGCAGACATTCCGGGAGATACGGCAATTATTTCTAGCCCAAAAGAACATCCCAAAATACTAGGAGATCAAGAGAAAAAAAGATGTCTTGATATACATTCCATGATTTTCTTGAATAGAGTCAGATTTCAACAACATAATTTCAAAAACAAGCTAGTCACAAGTTCACAGTACTTTTACGATAATGTATCAGTGCATTATCTTACATCTTTCAGTTAGTTACAGTCCTACCAGCAACATCACTGCAGTATTTCTGGCGCCATGGTTGCTTCCACTACAAATTCCCTATTTTACAGGCATTCCCTATTTTACAGGCAAACTCAAGTATTTGGAATCCCATAAGATCAAAACTTATTCTACAAGCTCTCAAATCAAATGCAGTATATATTTTTCCTCAAAAAAAAAATTAATTTAAATTGGTTCCACCATTTTTCTTTATAGAATCTAGAGAAGGGCATGAAATGAACATTTGACAGCTACTAAGAAAATACATGTTCTCAGAGAAGCCAAAGAAATCACAACACTTAATTCACCGGCTGCTAGTTTTTTGCTGCAATCTGCTTTTAAATACAGTAGCAAAAATATGTATTATTTTTGCTTTACACAACAATTACTGAGCATATTATATTGTCATTCAAATTTCCTGCAGTAGTAAAAAGAGGTATTTGAATTCTAACATTTTTATGCATCTTCAATATATGTAAAGTGTCTGCTGAATACAAGGGCAAATATACCAATAATTTCAATGAGTTAAGAAAAGTGTGAGAAAATGCAGAACTATCTCACAAATTGAGATGTTCATAGCAGCCCGGTGTCCAAACTTCTCTGAATTTAAAACGCAACTTCCTTAAAATTCACAGCTAACAATGCTGGGGAAGGTCACGTGAAATACAAGGGCCAAAAAGAAAGAGACAGAAAGGCAAAACAGAGTGAACCATATAAGAATAATCAGAAAGCAGTACCCGCTTCAAAAAGAGCGAGCTAGCCCCAAAGAGGATACAGAGAACCCTGCGGAGGCCAAGGCCATCAGTCTCTCAGTCACTGTGGAAGTTTCTCTCCGTTCTTGCTATTCCTGAAATTATAAGATCAATATTTTCCTCATCAGTTCCAAGCAAGAAAGATTATTCATGCTGTGGAGAGACAATTATTATTTTTTTTTCTGCTGATATTTAAAGAAACTGGGGAAAATGTACAAAATGCCTGATCCATTGACCACTTAAGTCAATAGGAAGAGTTCCATTTGAGGTCTAAAGTGGCTTGCTACTTCGGATGCGCAAGATGAAATTTGTCATGTCTAGACAGATAATTGATCTTTTAGATTACAGCTATCGTGTGTTTTCATCTCAACCTTATCATCTGCAACAAGGAAAACCTGAAAAA
This sequence comes from Pluvialis apricaria, assembly GCA_017639485.1. Lineage (NCBI taxonomy): Eukaryota > Metazoa > Chordata > Aves > Charadriiformes > Charadriidae > Pluvialis > Pluvialis apricaria. Next base: position 8,453,430 of record CM030010.1, read on the forward strand.
ACTCGTAATAGGTATATACCATTTCTTTACTTCTTTTCATTCTTCCTGTTGCTCAAATAGAGAAATCCAAATGTCCTTAGCATGCCCAGTACTTGATGAAAGGGATTTTACAGCAACAAAGAAGTTTATTAGAGGTACCTTAGCTCTTGATATAGCCAAGTTATTCTCATTCCTTTGAAATGAAATGCTATGACTAAGACATCGTTTGCAATACCATAATGGAAACCCATCGCTTAGATCTTAACTCTCTGTGACACATGCAGAGTGTCAAACAATGGAACACACTGATTTTGCGAACAGCATTAGTCATCCTTAACCTCTGATTCTGCTTTTTCCAGCAAAACCCTTTTAACACAGAAGTTGTCTCTCAGTTCTCTTAGAATATAATCAAATAATTAAAATTCTCTTTCAAAATTCCAGTCTCATTACATCCATCCGTGATATTTGTCTCTTTGCACCATTTCTAAATCCAACATCATTAACACAGCAAAATTATTACTAGAATGTCTAAAAGCATGTGGGGAGTTATTTCTGAAGCTTGAAGAATAGAGCTACATTTCAGAAAAAAACTGCAAGTATTTCACTGAAATAGTATTTGTCATCATAAAACCATGAAACTTCAGAGAGTGCACTATGTATAAAGAGCAGAGCAAGAACGCTGCACTGAAAAATTAATGAAAGTGAAACAGATTGTTTTAATTCTAATTAGGAACTGTGGTTGACTAGAACAGGAAGGTTTCACTGAAGATTCACTACAGGGAATTCTGCTACATTGCTTTTTTTGGAAATATTTCTAAGATCAAGGATGCAATACCCTGGAAATTAATAGAACAGGAAAAGAGGAAAGAAAGGAAAGGTTTCAGTGGCTCTTCACACAAAAGGCTGACATTAAAAAAACCCTAAGCCTGCTTGGGTTATTAAATCATTGCTTGGTGAAAGTGCAGTATTATAAATGTTATAAAGCACAGGGAATATAGTCATTCTGTTCAGGTTTAACTAATTTTCTTTGCATTCTGTGGGAAACAATGCTTGATACAGACTGTTGATATGTTTTACTGAAGGTTTTGCTCTGGGACTTGAGCTAAGGTAAATTCACTACAAAGAGGGAAAAGGGATTCTAACTCCTCTGGCCAAGACCTATAGATAAAACAGTTTTCCAAAAGTAAGCTATGGCATTCAGGAGTGGAGCTGGCTGGAGTCATGTAACTTTGATGGCATACAGCGTAGATGACTACATCTGAGCCGGTCGTTCAAGTCTTCCTTTCTCTGACATGAAGAGGCATAATTCATCAGACCTAACCTAGACATCCTAGGACAAAGATGACATGTGTGCCGTGCCAAGGCCTGTAACAGCTAGCAAAAATGTAGAAGTATTCATCAATACACGCAGATTAGCACCATCCCTGGTGTCCACAAAAAAGAAATTGAATCACTCTGCATGCTGCAAAGAGGCTTCCTGTAATATTTTTTACAAACAGCCCTGTACAGTATATCTGAAGCTGTTTCTTATCTCATTGTACCCTGAGGGTCTGAAAAAAAGCCAACAAAAGTTGCTGAAAAACTCCCATTGGTTTCTGAAATAGCAGGATGCAGCTCTTAATCATCAGTTCTGGAGCACGATGAAGCAGAAGAACCTGCACACAGAGATGTGAGAGCTATCAGCTAGCATCTTCAGGAGAGAAAGAAACCTGTTTGCATTTATCGAGTTCTTCCAAGCATATCAGTGCATGAGTTTACAAAGGACAAGTAAACTACAGAGCTACGTTAAGACATAGGTACCTAGCAAATCAATAGCAGAGTCAAGAGAAATATCTCATTTCCTTTCCCATGGCCACTGATTTATACCAGCATAGGTAGTTGCAGAACAGTTTCTGAAACTACATGAAAATATGTGTTGTGAGGGCTGACTGTCAAGCTCACAGAATCTAGATACATGAATCAAAAAATTGTGCTTGTCTTCCCACTTCTGCCTCTAACTATGGGTTACATTACATCCCCCCCTCCATAGTTTTGTTTCTGCATCTGCAAGATGGTGACTTCTTTCCCCCACCATCTATAACACTCCTTAATTTACAACTGCAAAGTGCTTTGAGACCCTTGCATGAAAGTACAGGGAAACATAAAATACTCTTGTTTCTAAGCTTATCACTACTATGAAACAAAATAGCTATTTTGAAGCCATACTGGGAACGTAATATTTTAATTTTGACCGCTTTGACATTGTGCTGTGTTTCCATTTTAGAGTCTTTATGGGATTTACCATATTCTCTATTTATCGGGCTATGCTTTCAGGTTAGTAACAATATGAGATAACAGACTTCTTACAATTGTTGTGGAGAAGGGAAAGGATTAAATCTGGCTGCTGGGTTTATATCTCAGCAAGGCTGGAGAAAGCGAAGAAAAAGAAATTGCTAGGCTCTTCCATCCTTTCTGTGGAGAGATGCCTCTTAACGGAAAAGCAGAGTTTCTGGGTGCTCATCTCAACTAAATTGAAGCCATATCACTGCAGCCTCCATTTTAATTCCTAAGAAGGGCAAAATAAGAGAGAGGTTAGCAAAATGAGAATTTAAACTTAGTCAAATATTTCCTTTGGTTTTGAGGCCAAGAAGTTTCTGAAGTTTATTTCTCTTTCTTTCACAGAAGAGAATTTAGAGCTCAGACACACTGACTGGAATGGAAGAGTAATCAGTCAGAAAGAACAAATAAATTTTGTGTCTGCCTCTGTTAGTGGGGAAAATAATTGAAAGCATGACTGCTTATGCGGTTCCTCTACAACTTCAAAAGTGCACAAAATCACAGAAAAGGGAATGCCATCTGTTTGTTGTTAGGGTCATGTCTTTTATTTTCCTACTTATACTCCCACTGAAAGCAATGAGAAGTTTTCAATCCTCCATAATGAAAATGACATAACTTTATTTTCTCTCCTAAATTCAGGTTACAGTAGGCTTTATTATGCATCCTCCTCTCCTCCTGAGTAAGTTGAAGTCTTTGTTAACTAGCACCTTTGAACATCATCTATAAAATAGAACAAAGATGGCAAAAAATGGTCACCACCTTGTAAGAGAAGGAATGTGACCATAAGGAGAAATCGTGGACCTCCCTCAGGTCTGAATGTTTGCATCGAGAAGATTATTAAAAGCAAAGCCACCGCAATAACACAGAACGCGCCCTTGGCATAATGAAAGCAAGATGTAAAAATGTGTTGGTGAGAAGGGCAGCTTTGAAGCAGCTGCAGCCCAGGCTCTATAATAATATCCGAAGGAGGATATGCTGGTAATGGAAGTGTGCCTTGTCTAACTTCAACGATTCATCTCAAGGGGCGATTTACAAGGTGATAAAAGGTTCCAAGCTGCAAAAGGTACTTTAGGCAGTTAAAAAGCAGCTTTTTATGATCATTTCTTCTGTACAGTACACGTTGTTTCATTAATCAAATGCTTATTCTATTAAAACACCAACTCTTTTAGCTGGTGGGACAACAAGTTTTACTACCATGAAATGGCATTAAAAGCCGCAGACTTCCCAGCTAAGCCTTTGTAATGACTCTAACACAGCCCAAGTGTGGCTGTCTCCAGCGGGATACCTGAATGGCGTGTCTGCCCTGCTTCGCTCCCTGGCAAGCTTCTTGGCGGGCTTCAGTTCTCAAGGCCATGTCGCCCTTTCCAAGCGAGAAAGCACGCACGGCACACGTGTCTTCCCCAAACCAGAGCAAAACAGGCGGCTCACATCAAATCTGACTCTGTCAGCATTAAATTGCTCATTAAATGAGCACTAAAAGCCAAGCGTGGCTGCGGCAAAGGGAAAGCTTCCACTTGCAAAGATGACCGTTGCAATGATTTAAAAATACCAGCTTTTTCATCTCATGGAGGCCCAAAATCCAACAACTCACAAGGAGAGCTGTAGATTGGAGGACCTGGTGTGTGCACCAAAATAAATAAATAAAAAATTTTAAAAACTTTTCTCGACTCTCTTTTTAGTCCTTGAAAGAGCCTTCCGGAATCAAGGGTGCCACAGACCACCAGCTAGGACACTCCTTTGGTTTTCTATTCCCTAAATCATCAGATTACCAAAGTAAGGAAATTGATTCTGTATCTTGTAAATCCAGCCCCAAAGTTGAAAGCATTTAGATTCCTACACCCTTTTCCAGCAAAGAAATCAAGTGCAACTCAACTAGGCAGACAAAACTGCAGTACAGTCTCCCAGTCATGCTCATAAACTTTTCAGTTAACTGCGGCATGGAAAATATCCTCTATATTAAGCAGGAAACTAGAACAAAACAACAGATAGTTGGAGTCCACATAGCTGGACTTAGTGGGAGGGAGGGAGGGAGGGGATGGGGAAAAGACCTGGTTGTTTATTTGCACAGCAACCGCAGTGACCAACAGGCAATTTAAACTCACATTTTAATGAACTTAAAATGTTAAAATAGTAACTATACCAATAAAGAAGAAAAAATGAATCATGATAATACAGCAGCTGCCAGGGGCTTATAAGTCTAAATCCACACGGAATTAACTTTAAACAAAATCAGTGTAGATACATTATAAAATACACACTGGTAGAGTAATTTAAATTTACCAATTACCCACTGCATGTTTCAGAGGCACTGCTGAAGTTCAGGTTGTTTTGCTAAAATGTATAACCAAAACCCTTTAAATGCTTGTGCAGGTTAAAAATAAGTCAAAATAAATATGTTTCAGAAAACATACCATAGTAGCATTAATACAATGTAAAGGAACGAAGGTCAGATATTTAAATATTCCAATACAGTAAATACCAAATCAGCATCCTAACACAAGACAAACAGATTTTTCTATTTAGATAAACAAAAATAGCAACAAACATTTTCTTGTTATGCTGTGAAGTGGTGGTTTCAGTATTAGTACGGAACAAATCACACCTTATTACGCCTTACTACAAGTTCAAATCTACCTGTGGCGGGTGGACTATCAACAACATTTCAACCAAAACTATTGTGGGAAAGCTACGCTTACGATTGCCTTACTTAGCTTTGGAGAATCTTTTTGAAGTTTGTAAATGACTATTTTGCACTGTTGTCTGACAATATAGCAGGAGGCTCACATGAAAACATGCCATTCATCACTCTGTGTCACTTGCTTAATTTCTCTGTGAAAGCAATCTGTGTCACAGTAAGAGGCAAGGTGTCATAACTGCTGCTCAGGATTCAAAAGGATTAACTATTATACCGCGGGGAGGTGGTTACGAGGGAATTCTTTCCAAAGCACAACTAGTGCCTGAAAAAAAATGTACTGTTTTAATACAAACTCATACAACTCTAAAGGTACTTGGGCAGATCCAGGCTGCAGAGCCTGACCTGGGTAAGCCCTGATGAAACTAAGTGGCTACAGTACCCATCGAAACAACCAGCAGGTCAGTTTTCCTGCCCGCACAATGCACCCAACCTCCCCTTTCAGTCAATGAGCAGTGGGCAAGCCATTACGGGAGGCAGCTCTCTTCTCTCAGCCCAGCCAGTACCTGCAGTTATCCTTAAGGCTGCAGCTTTCACTGCCAGCTACGCTTCCTCCTGATTTCTCTACAGCGTGGGACAGCGGAAATTCTCACCAGCTCTCTCCATAGCCAGGTACATGACCTTGGACATCGGAGATACAGCGTAGACCTTTCTGCACATTCTCCTGAAGACCCAAAAAAATGACAGATGCACTCAGGAGCACAAGGAAGAAGTTGTTAATTTCTAGCCATGTTTCAAACCACAAGTCACTCTTCATTTTCTGGAAAGCAGAATACAAAACACCAGTAGATCACACAAAACACCAGTAGATCACTTTCGCCTCATTGAACACCAGCTGTTACCTTAGGCAGGCTTTCCTCTTACTAACTCACGTATTTGCAAGGAACTCCTTCCCAAACTCCACGCACCATGAGCATTCAGTTGGCTGTCAAACGTTCTAGCCAGACTTCTCCTGGACAACGTTCACTACGCATTAGGAAACACGGGGAGAGTTTGAAGTTTATCCCCACCTCTCAGATCACTAGCCATAGGTGTCTCCGCTTTCCAAATCACTTTTCCCAAAGGTACAACTGAACCAGTAGACATAGTCACTGGGATGCCCAGCAGAAGCCCTCTCAAATGAAGTCCTAGAACCACAGCAAAGTTACCTCATCTCTCATGGCTTTGGGGAATCATTGAATAAATACCATCACTGAAAAGTCTGGGAAGAAGCATGGAGGAACATTCAATCAAATATTTGGCAGTATCTACTTTGCAAGGGCAAGAGAGGCAATTTAAGTCCGTATGTGTGACACAGGAACTCGAAGTATATTAGTCATATGGTGCTTTCAGAAAGTTTCAACACTGTAGCTGCCCCTTGAACTTGGCTTTCAAAAGGTACATGCCCATTTTGGAAATCTCACCCAAAATATTCCCCTTACCCCACATTTTATTCTCAGGAAGTCTGTAAGGTTGGGTTGCTATATGAAAGCAGCTGTTCTATATTATTTGTAAAAATAAAGAAATAAATAAACCCTTTCTTAAAAAAAAATTGGTATTTTCTTCTTGTGCTCTCCTGAGAAATACTTCATAATAACAACTTACAAGTAGAATTTTTCATACATTTCTTCTTGATCAATTATTAGGAAAGCAGACAGAGTCAAAAATGAGTATCTAACCCAGTTTCTCCCAGCCCTCGCTGTATATGCTTTTGCCTGCACAAGGTACCAGTTGCAGCGATCTGGAAGGAGCTGACTGCTTACATTAATGTTTAAAATCAATTTTAGCATGAAATACATGAGATCAGCCAAAGAAAATGTTTACCAGGATTAAAACAATCATTTACATTTACATTTCGCCAATCTGTTAACAACTGTACTAACTAAATGTTAAAAAAAAGCCTCTTATTTCTGCAGACTCAACAGCTCTTTGCTTTCTCAGGAATACTTTAGAGCCATAAATTGTGTCTTGGTTTTGCCCAGGTACATAAAAGGCAAAAGGCTACTGCATAGCTAATTACAGACTCATCGTTGCTTTCAATTTCTCTTCTACTGTTGTACTGCCAGTAACTTAGGCAGCAAAGTTGGCACAAACCTATCTTAGAGACTCAAATATGGTTGTAGCTTCTGATTAAATGTAAGATAAATTAATCCAACTGAATCACTCTTTGACTTAAACACAATATAAAGGGAAATTATAAGCTCAGACTGTTTTAATATGGTTCCTGATTGGTTCATGTACAGTGAATAAACAGAAAGCATTAATGTTCCCTTTTTGTAACCAACTTACAAAATACCATAGACAGAACTAGTTACTAGAGCCCTCACATCCAGTCTCAGCAGAAGCTGAGAAGAATATTTGAGACACAATTCAAAATCCATTCACAGTTTCATACGTTCATGACCTTCTGCTCAAACTGGAAAGTTCAGTAAACCACACGTGAAGTTGCACAGCTGGCAATCCGGCAGGGCCGTTTTTTGTTTTTTCATTAATCAGCAGGGTGGTCCCCTTCTGACTCACCCTTCTAACCCCTTGAAACTTTTTTTATTTGTAAAGGGATAATTCTTAAAATATTTCTCAATGGAGGTAATTATCTCCACTTTCTACATGTAATTAAACTGAGGAACAGAAGAGCTAAGTGACTGCCAGAGGTCATACAGAAAGCCAAGAAGAAAATATGGTGGCTCTCCTCTGAAGGAGCTGCTTAAATGTTAAAAACTATATGAGCTGAAAGAGAGACCACAAAAAAATCCAGGAAAAAAAAAAAACAAAAACAATGAGGAAAGTAATGAATTATGATTTGGCAGTAGTCAGTCCATGACAGAAAACTTGTCTCTTTTACCCTCATGGTACTTGGGATAAAATACAAAATAATTCAGTGCCAGTCTCCTTGATAAATCGAGCACTAGAAAAGCCCTGAGTGCAAAATTATCTAGCAGATGATAAATTTGCTAGAAGAAGTACGATGGCATGAAAAATCAGAAGTCCTATGAGCAAAAAGTTCAACTTTTGTCCACACTTCCTACACTTAAACTTCTATGATTTTTAATCAGAATTTCTTAACGTGACATTAGTATGCAATTAGGTTCTGGTTTTCATTATAAGAGATTCTCAAAAACACAACATTCTTCTCTGGGAGCTGAAATAAATTTGTTTAAATCTTGTGGTAAGATTGCATTTCTTCTGAAAAATACCTTGAATAAACTTTCATACTGAATATGATTCTGGATTAGATGCCCTTGAATTTATCAGCTATTATAACAGATATAGGTTAGCTGGAATATACGCTACAGTATCTACAGATACTTCATCATATACATTCCTAGGAAGTAAACAGCTAACCAGACATCATGCCTAAAAAGGTTTTTCTTATTTTAGAAGACAACTCATAACTGGCCTTAACTTTTATCTTATGCCAGAAAACACCAGAAACGTGTCAGAAACGACGCCATCATGACTAGCTATATATTGCTGCTGCTAAATTAGTAACGTCATGAAATTCAATAAAAGGACAAGGCAATGGAAGACTGTAGACATTCCCTACCTGCACCTTTTGGAAGTCAAAAATGAACTGGTTTACTCATGAAGAAGGCAGACTTTAAGGTATCACAGGACAATATCACAAGAAATTAATAAAGAACAAAGTACTATCTCCATCAATAGTGCCTACCATGGGAAGAAAATGGCAGTTTGGGAAAACAGTTTCGCTTCGCAGAAATAAAAATGCACGTGAGGCGACTGCTATTAATCTGATGCTACCTCTGAGTTGTGGGGCCAGTACCTGCCGTAGCTAACCCAGCCCTCCTCTCCCAGTGGGACCGGGAATCTTGCACCACAACTCCTTTTCAGCTGGGTACCCTCCCTGGGGGACTGAGGGGAAGAGGATGAGGGGATGAAGAATGTCCTCAGCCACCTTTGCTCCAACCCTCATACACCAAGCACCCACCATCCTTCTAAGAAAGTAATGCCAACATGCGCTGCCCTCCCTGTGGCCAACTGCTGCAGAGAGGCACCTCTGGCGCTTTTCAGTCCAGCTTGTCTTCTCCATTGCTCACCCACTTCTCAGCTCCCCGGCGCTCCAGGATCCGCACCACCCTACCAATCAGCCTCATGACCTCTTCCAAGCCGCAGACAGCAGTTTCATTGTTCACAGAGAATTTCAGAAGCTGGAGCATTAACTCTGTATCAGAATGAAAAATTATTTGAAGTAGGAAAATTCTCCACAAAACGGAACACCCTTTCCCTCCCTTCCTGCACTTGAGATGAAAGAAAAGCCTGTCTTCAGGGCAGGAGGAGGAAGAAGAGATCAGTCCTACCGTGCTCTACAGCCACATACCATAGAGGAGACTCAGATTGACCCTGATCTTTTCAGCTGTTCCAGAATTGAGGATGCTGGAGTGAGCTGGAGGTTCAGAGATTAAAAGACCACCCGTTCCTACAAGATGAATCAGATCAGCAGATAACAAGAATGTGGGGAAGTGGAGTCCAAGCTTTAAACTGCATAAAAAGTTCCTTTCAGTGGAAAACATAATGGCTGAACAACCCTAACAAGTAAACAATACCAGTGCTACATTCACTTTTACACATCCATATGTCATTGCCAATGGTCAGCAATGTTGTACCCAAGTGGAACAGAATTTCTTGTCACTATCTCTGACTGCATCACTGTGACATATTCAAATGGAAAAACCATGGTAATTATATTAAATAACTGGAAAGAGCTTAGCCAATTGTGCTTAATGATTTTTTTATTCATACCTCAGGAAGAATTAATTGAACTTTCTGTGAATTTAAGGAAGCTAAAATACTAAGCAGGGAAAATTACCACTGTATATATGGCAATCATTTCAAGATCACTTCCACTGCTAAATATACTCTTACCCTTACCATGCACCCCCTGGTTACATAGTAAGTCTCACAATAATGAACCCTTTCATTCTGCCTATACAGGTATTGACTAAATTCGTGAAGAAAAGAAAGCTCAATAACCAAATATATCTCCTCCTGCCCCCAGTGAGACATGTTCTGGGGTTTCATAATGAACATGTTGCTTAAATGATTAGACTGTCACATCTCCCAAAAGATTTGAGGCACTTTTATTGAATTTATTTCTCTAAGTTTGAAAAAGCATTGTAAAATGACTTTCTGGCTCATCAAGTTGTTTTGATAATGGCCAAGGTATTGACCTGCCTTAAAGAAAATAGCTTGTGTCTACACAATGATGAAGAGAACGGTAGAATGCAGGAGAGCTATACGAATGTGGGTATTGTTGGAATGGATATAACTCTAGCCTCAGGTCCCACCTCTGACAGTGGCTAGCCTTGGGTACGTCCTTTATTTTTCTCTAAAACTCCACCAGAGACAGACACATGGTGAGCTGTCACACACAGACATCTCACCCTACTGATTGAAAAGGGCTTGAAACTTTGAACTGGAATCATTTCCAAACACTGCTTTTCTAAGGTTTGCTTATCATTTGGGGTATTCTTATCCATAAACACTCAGCCTCCTGCAAATTTATGAGACATTTTTTTGGTTTAGGAGCTTTTTATATTTTTTTTTTAATGGAAGCAATAATTTTCTCCCACTGCCACTACTATATCACTTCTTTCCCCAAGAAAATGGGAACATTTCACCTAAAGCATTTTTTAATTTCTTTTTTGGGAGAACCTTTATTATTTCACTGTGTGAACTGACACAAATGTGAAACTATCACAAGTTCATTTACACATTTGTTATACCATTCCACCTTTATTTAGGCTACATAGACTCTGTCTACCGGTTTTCACAAGAAGTCTGCCTTTTAACGAGTCCGCAACTTTAACAGGCTTTCTTGACTGTCAAAGGAAATTGCAGTAACACAATGTGTGTGTGATTCAGGACTTAGTCTGTGTGAAAACAAGTTATGAACACATCTCTCAACTGCCGCATATGGTGTTATGTGAAAAGAAAAATCAACACAAATCAGCAATTACGGCAACACTTCAGAAAGCCTGTGAAAAGAGTGCGCACCTTCACGGGCAAACTAAGCAACTCATAATCTGATGAGGTTCAAGTTACTTCCCAGATTCAAACTGAAGGGTAATCATATAGCACTGGCTCATTTCACAGTCAGAATGAGCAACAGACTGCTTCCCTCCCGCATGACGAGAGTGTAGCATAGTACTTGCAGAAAGCTTTAAGATTCAATTTCAGGGGTGGATCAGTTGATAGTGAATCATGCTCCCATGTAGGAAACCTGAAACAGGAGCTGTCAGACATCAGGGCATTCACAGCCTGTTGCAAGTGTTCAGTCAAGTCTGATTTAGCAGAAAGGTGTCTCTGTGTCATGTAAGAAGAGCTCAAGCTAACCATAAGGATTTTTTCTTTTGCCTAATTCTACCTATCAAACTCTTTCTCATGCCATCTTCCTATATGGCTCATTTCACTAGGACAATACAAGGGGAAAGAAGGGCTAAATTGTGTTCCAAACACTGCAAGAAGGAAGCAGCAAGAGCAATGCCCGATAAGACCAATGTCCAATAGTACCTATAAAAAGGCAGAGAGGCATGTTTCACTAAAGCCAGAAAGTGATGAGCAGGAGGAAAAGCAAACACCAACTGAGGCTTGTGCAATACAGTAAAACATTACCAAACCAGAAACCTAGACACATTCCCAGTGTGTTAACAACGACCACTTACAAACACCGCTGCCAACTAGAGTCTTCAAAGTTAGCTGTATTTCGTTGTTTTCCGAGGTTTGTTTGGAGGGCTAAAAAAAGTTGAAGAGTTAGCGGACAATCTTCCTTTCTAAAATTCTAAGTCTTACCATTTTTTCTATGTGTCTTACATGTCTATGGACGTGTTCTGCAAGCAAAAGCAGATGAAATCTGACTTGAGAAATGACGATCATAAGAGCATAGTTTTCTTATCAATGTGAGCCCAAGAAATAAAACAACTAAGATTCAGAGAAAGAAAAAGATCTAACAGATCACTGCTGCAGTCTTAATAACATCTTATTAGGACACTAATATGTTTAGCACACGCACAGACTTATTAAACGTATTATCCTGACAACATCTTTATGAAACTGGGAATTAGCCCCCTATTATTGGTATTTCACATTTCAGGAATTGATCCAAAAGAAGCTAAGGCCCTTATCTACACAACTTCCTTTAACTACCTCGGTGTTACTCAATGCCTACCATTAGTTGTAAGCATACCAAAATGATTCAGATAAAGTTGGAGCCAACTTCTCTCCTTTGCTACTTATGCATGGCACGTCAGAGCATAGACAGACGTCTCTGCTTTCGTTGATACAGCAGTCCGAACCTCAACATTCAGGTACTTACTGATTTGGGGAGTTAACACAGTGCTTGGGAGTGGGAATTATGAACCCTCCTTGAGGTCTGTGCACCAGATCCACATCAGGCAACCAAAATACCTTCAATATTACTCAAAATCGGTGACCTCCCCAGCTCGCCATCCTCCTCTCTGACATATGTTGGTCAACAGTTATTTCTCTACCAGTGCACTAATGACTCAGACATTCCGAAAGTGAGCATGGAGAACCAGCATTCCCACTGTTGTCTCTCATAGAGACAGAGAATGCTCCTTTCTCCTTCCCAGTCTATTTCCTATTTCCAGAAATCGCATCACATCACAGGTGTTCAGGTATAGACACCTGATTCCTTCCCTGTGCCTCTGCTGCATTAAACTTCTAGAGAAATACATCATTTCCGAACAATTACATACCTGAACATGAAATTCTGCTTAAGCCATTTGGCTCTGTTCAAAAAGGACTAAAAGGTAGTAAAAATGCCACTTTATGTGTTTTGCTAAATGAACAAAGCTGTACAAACCACAGAAATTTTACATACAGAAAACACAACTTTTCTGTTAAAAAAATAAGTACCACTAACATTCAGACAGTGTCATTCTATCCAATACACATAAGAAAGGAGTTTATTCCTCATCTCTTCTCTTTCAACAGCTCCTTTGTCTCATTATCAGAGGCGTGTTGGCAATTTAATCACATGAGTTATCTGAGTACTCACCGGTATGTCCCATACTTTCCACGTAAGATAGAGGTTACCGTTGTGAAAATACGGTTATTTCCGGTTGCATTACAATGGAGTTGTATTTAGACTGATGTTTGAGGATAGATTGCAAAATAGGATAATTTGTATTTTCGACTTTTGTATTAATTAACTTTGAAAACCAAGGCTCAAATTGCTGATTAAAATACTCCTCTGTTGCCTTAAGACAGTGGATGTTCCATACCATACTACAACCAAAGAAACCCGAGAGCTAGTTTTTATGGCTATATTTTCATAGATAAAGGGAAGGGAAAACTTTTTTAGGCCTTTTCAAGGACTGTGGTATCAATATGACCCCTGGTCGGAACAGGTACTTTTGAATTTCACTTTCACAAGCAGCAAATTCACTCACAAAACGTAATAGAGACATTTGTAGCACTTTGCAATATTGTATAACGATCACTGTTCAAGAGAAACCACTGAAATCAAGCATTATCTAGCACTGCAATTTGAGGTGGTTAGCCACTGGGCAAAGTTTTAAGGGTGAATGGATACATAACAAACCACTGTGATATTTCTAACTTTAAACTGGGAATCCAAAAATATCCAGTGTTACCAAAGCTTTGCATTTCCTCACCAGGCAGCAAAGTCCTCTCTGCACAGACTCAGTACAGAACACCCCCTTTGAATCCGTATGAACCTTCTACCTCACTCCCCATGGACCCAATAAAGCCCACTTGGTCAATGCATAAACCCTGGAAGGAAATGATCAAATGTAGATGATATGAGAGAACTTCGAGATTACTCCTCATGCAAAATATCTTGTAGTAACGAAGTTAAGTGTACAAAATCATATTTCAAGCAGCTCGCTTGAAAGCAAATATGTCCTGTATGGCAAGTCCCTCAACATCTCATCCAACAAAATCAAACTACCATCTTCTATTCCTATCTGGGTTTTTAAGTCACCAAGAATTAACATGAAACTGGAAGCTGATTAGGCCTTTAAACAGCTGTGTAGGCAAAGAAATCTAGTTAGCCCTGTCTCACTCCTATTGCAACAATCAAAGAGGTTGATACCACAGATGTACCAATGGCTGAGAAGCTTGCAGAATCATACCTACAAAATATCAGAAGTTTTCAATACATTTACTTGATTTTAGAGTTTGAATTTCAGCAGAATAAGTAACTAATTTATTTGGTCTTTCCACAGTCTTCTGTAGGTACACAACTAAGTATCCACCGATAATGGCCAAGAATTTACATACAGCTGGAAGGTTCTGGGACTTTGTCTAAAATAACTTCGTACAGAAGAAATTAATGAGTTGCTTGAGTTCTTCTAACCAAGAAAGTCATAATAAATTAAAATATCTAATTAGAATCAACCTCAGTGAGATTACATTAAAATCTCATTTTGTTCTATTAAAAAATTCAATAAAACTATGCCAATTAAATTAGGCAATCAGTAAGAACAAGGAGGTTTTCTTCATGTTTCATCTACTTTGTTCGGCTATTAGAAGTAATTTTTAACAGCTTGTTGACAATGCTCCTCTCTTGACAGTGCTGCAGGTAGTATCAGATGTCAGCTTTCAAATCTGCTTCGACAAATCATCCTTGCATTGCCATTTAGCACATCTGCCTCCGCAGGAAATTGAGTTCTCCTAGGAAGCCCAGTGCTTCACTAGTGTGGGAGATAGATAGCATTTTATAGGGTGGAAAAGGGAAAACAAAGGGAATACTGAATTTCAAGCTAAACTGATACAGAGTGTGAGACTATAAAAATGTAATTAGAAAGACACTTACAACCTGTTGTAGAAGCTACACAGTCTCAGCTTATAGATGAGCTCAGGAGAACTAGGTGGTTTATATCAGTATGCATTATTTCATTGTCTTCAAGTCTGAAGGGTGGTTTACTCTTGCCATCTATTACACTTTAATGCCTGCTGGCGTTGCTTTCCCATATTGATCTTCAGCAAAAATCGATTTGGCCAAACTGAGCAAGAAAAATCTACTAGCCAATTGTCAGCAGCTCTTGCTCAGCACTAAGTGCCACTCAATATGGACTGTGAGGAACCAGCGCAGAGCACTATCACTTTAGAATCATAGAATCATAGAATTGTCTAGGTTGGAAGAGACCCTTGGGATCATCGAGTCCAACCATCTACCCTACTCTACAAAGTTCTCCCCTACACCATATCCCCAACACTACATCGAAACGGCTCTTAAACACATCCAGGGATGGTGACTCAACCACCTCCCTGGGCAGCCTATTCCAATGCCCGACCACTCTTTCTGTGAAAAATTCTTTCCTAATGTTCAGTCTAAATCTACCCTGTTGGAGCCTGAAGCCATTCCCTCTTGTTCTGTCATTAATTACCTGTGAGAAGAGACCAGCACCAACCTCTCTACAGTGTCCTTTCAAGTAGTTGTAGAGAGTGATGAGGTCTCCCCTGAGCCTCCTCTTCCTCAAACTAAACAGTCCCAGCTCCTTCAACCGCTCTTCATATGCTTTGTTTTTTAGGCCCTTTACCAGCTTCGTTGCCCTCCTCTGTACTCACTCTGGCACCTCAATATCTCTCTTGCTTTGAGGTGCCCAAAACTGGACACAATACTCGAGGTGTGGCCTCTCCAGTGCTGAGTACAGGGGCACAATCACCTCCCTACTTCTGCTGGCCACGCTATTTCTAATACAAGCCAGGATGCTGTTGGCTTTCTTGGCCACCTGGGCACACTGCCGGCTCATATTCAGCCGCTTGTCAATTAGAACCCCCAGGTCTCTTTCTGCTGGGCAGCCTTCCAGCCACACTTCCCCAAGCCTGTAGCGCTGCATGGGGTTATTGTGACCCAAGTGCAGGACCTGGCACTTGCCCTTGTTGAAACTCATACCATTGATGTTGGCCCAATGATCCAATCTATCTAAGTCCCTCTGTAGAGCTTCCCTACCCTCCTGGGAATCAACACTCCTGCTTAACTTGGTGTCATCTGCGAACTTGCTGATGATACACCCTGTGTCCTTATCGAGATCATCAATAAAGACGTTAAACAGAAATGGTCCTAACACTGAGCCCTGAGGCACACCACTTGTGACCGGCCGCCAGCTGGATTTAAATCCATTGAGGACCACTCTTTGGGACCTTCCAGTCAGCCATTGCTTGATCCAGCAGATTGTATGCTCATCCAGGCCGTATGAAGCCAGTTTTTCCACGAGAATTGTATGGGGGTCAGTATCGAATGCTTTTCGAAAGTCCAGGTATACAATATACAATATCAAACTGCTGTTTGAGATGTCTCTCTGTTACACACATCTAGCTTCTGTACATCCCGGCTTGTTACCTATGCCATCAGAAACACCTTTTCTTGAAGGCTGGTCTCAAACACAGAATCAAGATATTCATTAGGGGACTGATACCAAATGACAGAACTGATCAAGCTGCCACATTACCAGAAAGCTCTGACACTCTGAAAAAAATATCAGTTCTAATATCAGAAGAAAGGAAAACTGAATTTTCGCTACTACATACAGAAAAGAAATGGCTTTTGTCTCAAAATACGCAATGTTTTGGTGCATTCCTTCACATTCTCCAGGAAAAAAAAAAAATATTATTCTTTCAATTCATCCACCTTTCTGTAAGCAAACCCAGCAAATGGCTACTGAGACACAGCCTCTGTACTGTTTGACTCCAGGAAGAGTTACTCAACTGTTCTGTACAGTTTTTAGAACAGGGCTCTACAAGCCTGTTTGAGCAGAGGGGTTTTATGCCTCCACATCCCATTCTACAGTGCCAAAAGCCTTCTGCTCCCTGTCTTTTCAGGTTCCCAGCTATATGATAGCTTAACTGAGAGCCTGAGGTCCTCATGTCTTAGGATAGCTCAACTTCTCCAAAATAGGCTACGAAAATCTACTGTTTTCAGTACCTGATTAATAATGCAGCTCCTGTTCAAACACAAGTCCATCCTGCTGAACCATTTCTGCCACACATGAAGGTTTTGATGAAACAGCACCTAGAGAATCCCCATTCAAATTAAGTGAGAGACTGAAGACTGATTTAGGAATGCCCTTCAAGATATTGAACAGTCAGGTAGTTTAGTCTTTCATACTTTCCTGGTAAAGACATTCTTCAGGTTGCCTGGTTCCCCAAGTGACCTGCGTTTATTCTCCTTACTGCAGAATGAGGTGTAAGCAGCATTTAATAATAAATAAATGTGATTGTAACAATGTTAAAACAGCCCATCTTGACATTTTAGGAATAGACATTACAGTTGTCCCATTTCATAGTGCCTTTCCATTTGAAGTCACATGGTAGAATATATACAATTACAGTTTTGAAGAGATGAAATTGAAATTAAGCCAACCTGAAATTATTTGTTCTGTACTCATTTCACCATTCAAAATTTAACATTTTTTTTATCCTACCTGCAATGAAGAAGAATGTAAAAAACTTGAAGTCCTTCCCAAAATTGTTTCTCCCCATTTGCAGCACTCTGTGAGCTGAATATGGAGTGGAAAGAAGACTGTTCCTGTGTCGCCTATATAACCTTCACTTTTAAATGCAAAACAGCCTTTGTGACAAGGCAGCTGCCACTTTTCTTTTCAGCTACAGAATATTACAGAGAGACTCACTATGATCCCTATCTCCCACTCGCACTCCTGGGTGCTCTGCATTTGTTTTGTTCTTTGGTTTTTTGTTTCTCTGAAGCTGAAATTCAGTCATTTGGACTGAGAACTGCAGGGTATAAGAAAACATAATGCTTCTGAACTGGGTTTTAAAATTTAATGGTGCTTTAGTACTTCCCTTCAAAGTATGCAGTGCACTACAGGGTTCTTAAATCCAAAACCTCAGAAGCTACCACCTTCTTTGTCTGCCCAAGAGATTAGCAACCTTCAAGAAAGCAAGAGAAATAAGACCTGTCCCACAAACATATATCGGTACAACTTTTACAACGCAGCATTTAACAGAGACATAAGCCATTCCTGTTCCATCTATCATTCTCATGCACATGCTACATATTATTAATTCAGGACCTCTGGGACAGTCCCATAAATCTGTATGGAGTTGGGGGTCTGGAGTGGGGAGGGGTGTTTGATTTTTGCGGGGTTTGGAGGGGAGGGTAAGAAGGACTCTGTGATCCAACATGCCGTTGTTGTTCCTTTGCATCTTAACACACATAATACCATTTAAACATATTGTAACAACCTGTATGATAAAGCCACTGCTGCAGCAGTTGTCATTTAGAACATTAATACCACAGCTGGTTTAAATTTTAAAAATTTAATAAAAGGGCTTTGTCTACATTAAGGACCAGAGGGGAAAAACTTTCTTTTTTTTCCCCAATGAAAAGACTGGTAGAAGCACAAAAGTAAATTTGAAACAAGCAGAGATGAGCTCTGGAATTCTTAAAACATACATCAAAAGAGCTTCTCGATCTGGGGCCACCTCTGAGAAAACAGAATAAAATCAATCCTATTTGTAAATATAAAATAAACAGACCTTGTGAGCTTTTTGCATTTGTTTTGTCTCCAAATGAAAGGCACTGAAAGGTAAGATTCACCTGCTAGGGTTCAACCCTCAACATATTTCTGCAATTCTTTCACACGGGAGTTTAAAACTCCGACTTTGGCTAGCCCTTTAACCCTTTCAGTAAAAACTACTTGCAAACTATCACTGAGAATATTTCCAGAAGGAGTAAATCAGTGTATGGGGTGCATGGCTTTCTTCTAGTCTTCCCTTCCTAGACTTCTTTCTCTACATATTCTAATTTGTCCTTGTCTGATCATACATCATTTTCACACAAACCTGAAAAAAAAACCCAAACCTGCTGGCTAATTTACAGTACTGCCATTAAAGGAGGCCACACGTGGACTGGGCATCGATAGAAAGTTGTCATGTGTTCATGGAATAGATTTTGGGTACTGAAGAACTGCTGTTGCTTGTGGTTCCTAAATTAGGTATATTGGTTACAAAAGCAGAAGTGATGATGCCACGTCTCCGGTAGATTTATGCTTAATTGTTCCATGATGTTTTAATTGATATGTACTAAGTATGCAGAAAGAGCTCGTCCTCCTCTAGACACCAGAAAATCACATCAAGGGTACTGTTAAGAGTGCCGTAACTGCAAGGGAATTTACCATCTGATCTCAGGCCAGAAAAACTGCAAGGAGGAGAACACTCAACCAAGGAGCCGATTTCTGGTGCCTGCTGAGGGGTGAACTCTGATGGCAATTTTCCCAATAGCTGAGTTTTTCAGAAGTCACTGTCATGTGTGAAGTTTCTGTCATCTCACAACGACTGAGCTCACACAGCAGCTTTTTTTTTTTCTCTGTAGGGATACTACCAGTATCTCTTGCATGCCGGCTCTTGTGTTAATGTATTAATTATCCTTCAGCCAGAAGGGGAATTGATGACCAGACAGCCAGGAACATGGAAAATCCTTTTCATTTCCATGCTTAAATTGTTTTCAGTTTTGCTGTCCTTTGCCAAACTGAAATGCCACTCAAGAAGCCCAGGATTTGCACCCTACTGAAAGCTATAAAAAGGATGGAGATTTTTCTCCTTTTAGAAGATCATTACTAAATTCCCTTTCAAACCATTAAAGCAACTTTTAATTATCTGATGTATTATAATGATTCACTAATGGTATAGAAAAGGTTATCTCATTTTTTCAAGTCTGCAGTCCATGGGATGTAAATTCATCTAGGCCAAATATACATTCACTTTTGATTTTTTAAAAAGCATATATGCAAATCAATTATTTTGCACTGTTAGTACATTCCTTTGATTACTTCAGCTGTATTAGCTTTTGATACTGGATGATAACCAAGTTATATTTTCATGCCTGACAGATAACCCAGAGAAATATTATATCTTGATGACATTTTGAAGATTTGGAATATTGCCTAGAAATACTATAGTAAGTAGCTACGGGATATGTGAAAAGATTAAGGAATCTAGAATTAATACAAAATGTGACTGAGCAATTTAGAACTACTTTCTGACCTGAAAACAGAAAAAGAAGAAACTAAAGATGGAGATGAACAAAGTCTGGGATTTTCCGATTTAAGACCCTGGAAACAACTGGGCAAATCCAAAGTTCTCGGAACAAAGTGCTGCTGACAGTAGACTTGAGTTTGTGCTGTCTCACACACGGAAAGGCAGGAAAAAAAAATCTATTAATGCACTTAAGCATTTTTAGGTAACAGGCTTTTCAGCACAGGGAGAAAGATTGCTCAGATAGCTAAGTTTTTCCATTTGAAAAGTTTTCACTTTGTCTATTCTTCCACCTGGCCACACTCAAAAGAAAAGGTCATTTAAACAGATTAATTTATTCACCTGCACTTTCTGCTCTCCTCTTTGCCTTTTATTTTCTTTTTTCCCAGGAAATACCTCCTCTGATGAAGATATGTCAGCCTAAAAACCTGAGGCAGGTTGAAGAATCAACTCCAAATTACACATTCTAAGGCAAGAAGAAACTTGTGCAATTATTCATTTTAACCTGCATGAAACAAACCACAACTTTCCCTTAATTAATACCCATTTCAAGTCCAGCAACTATGTTTGAATTACATTTCAGAACAAAACCAATGACCTAAAAATCCCTTGATTTTGGAATTTTCATTGGCAACAGTTGCTTATGGTAAGTATTTCTAATGAAAATTCTGTATTTAGTTTATTCTTGATTTTTCTCATTTCAAATTCTAACCATATGATTTACTACAACTTTCATTGCTAAACTGAAGATTCTTCCACTGCATTGTGTCTTTTGTGAAAAAACTGAGGACACTGCATTTGTGAGTCCTTTACATCCCAAGCAACAAAACATTTATTTACAATTCCTTAATCCATTTCCTAACTCTCCTCTGAACCACAACCACTTTTTAAAATAAGGTTTAAACATCATAATGGAATATATTATGACAGTGGGTGTTGCATCAAACACGGAAGCAATCTAATCCTCCAAATCTTAGTCAGTACTGCTCTGTTTTTAAATTTAGAAACAATTATTTCTGCTGAGCTCCTCATTTCATTAAGGATTTCTCCTGCCTAAAATGATGGCTTATATTCTGTATTTGCTAATTTCAAAGATTCCACCTAAAGAAAATGTGTTTTGATGGCAGCAAATGTGTGTACATTTAGGCAGAAAACTTCCGCTGCATCTAACTTCCATCTTTTAATCAAAAGAATACCTTTTTTGTGTCAAATACACATATTGCGAGATATTTTTGTGGACTTGCCCAATTCAGAAGTCATTCCCCAACTTTTCAGATGCCAAAGCCTCTCTTTAAGAACCTATTTGCTCCCTCCCTTCTCTCATTTGTCTTCTCCTTTTCTTCAAGCACTTTTTAAAAGAGCTTGTCAAATCCGCTTTATAGCTTAGACAGGGGGAACAAAGGGCAAGAAACATCATTAAGTATCAATCTTCTAGTTTTAACAGCCTGAGTGCAGGGATCTTGGAGTCCAGAATTCAAAAATATGATCTAATCTAACAGTTACGACTTCCTCTTTTAATTTTTTTTTAATGGGGTCTAAAATATATACGTTTGAAGAAGGAGGGGTGGAAATTAATCCTTGTTGCCATGTCACTCTACAAATCACAAGCAAGCAATCCATTACAGATAGTTTTGAGGGCAACAGTACTACAGTGGTATTCCTGATGGATTTAGAAATTATGGTCTGTGGAACTTCACAGGCATTAAGCATGAAAATAAAACCATTAGATCTTCTCAACAAATGCAGCCGCTATTGAAGGATATATTTTTTTCCTGCTCACAGTTGGGTTTTTATTTTTCCAAATTGGAAACACACCACATCGAGGAAGTAATAACATTGCAGTAAAGTATTCAAAGCCCAATTTTTATTCACATTGATTATCTTTTACATTTTGAAGTATTGCCTTTGTACATCCATCTGTAAATGGTTATCAGATAGGAATTCAAGCCCTTTTGTCCATTAAACCATTTTGTGAGAACACTACTTTACTTTTGTTATATCTTTGGGCGAAGTGGAAAAGAAATGTGACATGCATGGTTTTTTACTCACCTTCCAAATTCAAAATCTGCACTCCTTTTTCTGATCCCTGTGACTCAGAAAAATACATACATTTTTAGTCTCAGTTTTACCACTATATTATGAAGTGCACACACACAAAAAAAATGCTTCTTCCAATCAGAATTTGAATGGTTTCATGAGTACCCGACCCTAACTTTCTCCATTTTAATCATATCAAAATTATTTACATGCCCCCCAAAATAAGAAACCAGCTTTTTTAGATAGTAAGTAGATCACAGGCTGCAATAAAGAAGGAGGGATCTTTGCAATAGCCAACTTGTTTTGTTTATGATCCGTCAATACACCTGGTCCCATCATATGCATCGTGATGAAGAGGTGAGTAGTATAACTTACCTGATTAACTATTTCTTAAAGGAGAAATGTCTTCTCTTAGGGCATTCATTCCACATCTAAAGTGCACATCATGATCATTTGACCATTAATGGGTTTTGATGTTATTTGGAGTGTGATTCAGCAAACTTTTGTCCTTAGTAAAGTACTAAACTAAGTATTGTATTGTTACTACAAAAGGTATCTCTGAATACACATTAGTTTGCTGGTTGGTGGGTTTTTTTCTTTTTGGAACAGCTAGGTGAAAGACAGCTACTTACAGATCTTGGGCTGCAGGAAGATATACCTAACTTCTGTCATCCCATAATGTAAATCCCAGAAGGAAAAGAGTTCCCAAAGATAGAGGAAGCTATGCCTTTTTTTTGTCAGGTAATTTGTTCTGAGTTTGTGTTTGCAGAGACCCTAGACACACATTTCTGCAAAGGATCATTAAGTAAAATGTACAATGAAAAAGAATGTGCATTTTACTATAACAGCTGAAAAGCTAGAGGTAATACTTCAAGCTGCCAGTCTATTTCTTGCACATTTGTTGGAGAAGTTAATGTGTTCCGTCACTTATTTTCAGGATATTAAAACAAATACCTGGGCTGGTGGGAGGTGTCCCTGCCTATAGCAGAGGGGTTGGAACTCGATGATCTTCAAGGTCCCTTCCAACCTAAACCATTCTATGATTCTATTAAATGCTCTCATGCAGATATTAGTCAACTATCTGTCTATTTAACTGTTCCCTGCTGTATCTTTGAGGCTTCATTCTTCAGGGTGCAAAGTGCTCGCAGCTGCCCTGAATTTCATAGTTACCGCAAACAGGACTATTGCGCCCAACAGATTTTATCTAGCTGGTGGAGGTATCCCGCAAAGATTCTGCTACAAATGCCGGCTGCATTTCTTTGATAAGGCAATATGCATTGTAAACAAAAATAAATAAATAAATAAATAAAAAGCCTCATCAAAACAGGAGGTTTAGCAGAACAGAGAGAAGAGGATGACAGAAAAAGAAAATACACATCTCAACAAATTATTGGAAGGTACTAATGGGAGAATGAAGGCAAAGAAAAGTCTACATAAAATACAATAAAGCAATGTGACTGATCAATTAAATAACAAACTGTTAATGGCCACTGTAGTCTCTTAGGGAGAAATTTATTCAAATTAGACTTATACATACATGATTTGGCACATTGACTGTCTTATGAGTAACAACTGCAGAATCGGATATTATATTCTTTGGATTTATTTCAATCACCGAGTTATTAAATGGTGGGGATCATATCTAAACAAGAAAGGAAAGAACCTAAATGTACTTCTGAATCTGCTTGATCTGTTTCACAGAAAAATACCATACCCTGACAATAATTTATTTATAAAGACAATATCAGTCTAGAGAAGCTGTTGATAATACAATAATAATCGTTGATAATATTGCTCTAAAACAAAAAGAAAGATAAGGTGACAAAGCAAAAGAAAAAGGAGATTCCTTAAATAAAATCTGCTTTAGAGTTCCATTATTTCAATTTAAATGTACGATAATATCCACAAAGGATTCTACCCTGGAAAAATGAACCAACGATTAGCATAGCCACTGCTGCAACTTTCAGAATTTGACAATGAAAACTTGTTAAATCATAGACGGAAGATTTCTAAAGGCTTGAAAGAAATTACATGCGTACATTATCATACATAATGAAACTCCTGTTGCCATGCTGATACATGAAGTGTTTCTCTCTATAAATACTATTTTAATTCCATTTTTTCCAAGATTTTCTTACATATTTTAAGATATAAAATTTATTTTCTTACAACCATGTTTAAATAAATTATTATTAAAAGAGTTGCTTTATATATATATATACACACACAAGTATGAAACTGGGTTTTCTATTATGATTTAGATTAAAATAGACGGTAAGGGTAGCCATAAGAAATGAACACTTTCATAAATCGATTAAAATTCCCTAAACAAAATATACAACGTTGCAGTCACCTAAGGACGCCAATTGTTGGATATGTGCATCAGCATGTAACATATGAAATTGAAGCTGTATAGGCTACATGTTGGATTTTTTTAAAATAGGATTCATAAAGTACTTGCTCTGATTTTTGCAATGTGTGGCAGCGCTGTGGAGTTGTCCAAATAATGATCAACGAAGAAACATTAAATACTGAGCATTGCCTTTGTATTTTTGGTTAGCATCACTTTCTGTTCTATGTTTATTTTTGGCCATTTCTTACTATCTACCACTTACACAATAAAATTATTACTTTCTGCCAGCATCAGAGAAAGTCCATAATTATTAAGAATCTGTTCTCCTTAAATAGCTCTGCCAAAGTACTTAAGTAAGATAAGATTATATGTTGCCTGAACAGCACGTACTGTATGAGGGTTTTCTTTTGATAACCAATGGTACATCCAGATAGATGTTTACTCAAGTAAGAGACAGGTTTCCACTTATGAACAGGACTGCCCATCAACGCTATTCATGTGAAAGTAAAAGTAAACACTTACTGAAGCTTCTGTAAGTATCATGTATTATCTTGTGACGTAATTTCACAGAATCACAGAATGGTCAGGGTAGGAAGGGACCTCTGGAGCTCCCCCAGTCCAACCCCCCTGCCACAGCAGGGACACCTACAGCAGTTGCACAGGACGGCATCCAGGCGGGTTTGGGATGTCTCCAGAGTGGGACACTCCACCACCTCTCTGGGCAGTCTGTGCCAGTGCTCTGCCACCCTCACAGGAAAGAAGTTCCTCCTCATGTTAAGATGGAACTTCCTATGTTCAAGTTTGTGCCCGTTCCCTCTTGTCCTATCACTGCGCACCACTGAAAAAAGACTGTTCCCATCTACCTGGCACCCTCCCCTTAAGTATTTATAAGTATTGATAAGATCCCCCCTCAGTCTTCTTTTCTCTAGACTAAAAAGACCCAAGTCCCTCAGCCCTTCCTCGTAAGATGCTTTGGCAGAGGGGAAGACTTTACAATAAGAAGAGCATAAAGGTCAGCTGTGTACTCATGACAAACTACGATTATCATGCACAGTTAACTACATTAAGGTACACAGCCACAACTTCGGTAGGCAGATCCAAAGGAGAGAGCTCAGGCAGCATGGTCCCTGCAGTCATAGCAGTAATCATGGCCAGGTGCCACATAGTTACTATCTATTCTCTCGGTGGCCTTTGTTAGGTATTTCAAGGTCTACTGAGGCAAAAACTATAATAAAACTATTACCATCCAGGCTAATCCACCTACTTCAGATCTGCGTGTGATTGCAAGCAATGTATTACTTGTAGACACATCCATATTACTTAGAACATAGGAATCCCTCTCAGCAAAGGATGGGAGTAAAAATTTTCACTCACTCTTTAGCATTTGAATAGCTGTCGTGGTTGCGGGCTCCAGGCTTGTTAGGTTGCTGTACAGGCGCTTTCTAAACAATAGGACGCCTGCAGCAGAAAATTGCCAGCAATAAAACACTGTTCTTCCTAGATCAGCTACTTCAGCGGCAGGTAGATGTTATGAAAAGTAAGGTAAGGGAAAATATAGGTTAAGGGAGTAATTGAGACATTTCCGACATACGTTGCTGAATTATTCAGACAAACCCCACAAAACTTAAGAAATTCATTTTTCAAAACTCATTTTTACCTATGATAAAGAGGTTTTTTCCCAAAAGTGCTCAGATTTGAATGCCAAAATTTAATCAAGCACAATTACACTGAGCTCTAGAAACACTCAATTTTCTTTCAGTCCAATTTTTTTCAAACAAAATTTAAAAAAAATTATAAATCTTTTGCTGGAAAGTATGTTTTAATTAAAGCAAAAATGTTTACTACCCTATGCATATATAGGTACGTATATATGTGGGTCCTACCTCAAAGACAAATGTAGCCACCCTGGGTATAATTCACCCACTCATTAAACCCCTTTTTAATATTGTAGGAGCTGACGTGAGAGCATAAAGAACAATTTAGTGGAAAAGTACTAAGGTAGTAGCGTGGCAGTGGAACAAACAGGCAAAATTCTCTCTACCATGGGAACTGGCACAGAGCCACAGATGTCCAGGAAACCAACATACCAACATATAACATTACACATTAAGTATTTCTATTTGTGTTGTATGTAGCTACCAAGTTGTGTTTGTAACATTCAGTAGCCATCCTTAAAACATAATAGACTTTTTCATGGTAATATTAATTCTGTGTTTGTGTGGCCGTACGAGGCATGCGCAAGTAACTGAGAACAGAAACAGGACAAAAGGGGAAAAAAAAAAATCTATTTCAGTTACACATGTATAATTGCATTTAGTGAACTGAATTCTGCCAAGTCAATGGAACAGCATGTGACATAAACCAGTTTAAAATTAGGCCATGAGAATCTATCCAAGTTACAACCTTTCCAAAATGTGAGCGCATATTAAGAGTCTCTATTGCTCATAACATCATATTAGCTCCATAATGCTTTGGTCCTGCTTCATGAACAAAGAATGCTTTAAAACTCAACCAAGTAGCAACACTAAATAGGAACAGCAACTCGAGAGACGGCCAACTGAACAAATTAAATATACTTTTTAGTATCTGTAAAGCTGCACATTGAAAAAGAAATCCTACAAATAAAGTAATTGCAAAAGCGCACTCTTTATGTGCCCGGTGGCTTTTCAAAGGCTTATATTGTGGCGGTGAGCAGAGCTTTAATAACTCCGGTGACACTATCATGTTACAGCACCAATAAGATACGGAACATTTGGAGAAGTAGAATTCAAGAGGACTCGCTGGTTGGCAGACAGCTATAACCAGAGTTGTTTGGAAATACCATCACTCATGGTGGAAGGTGTATTATGGACCATAGCTGAAAGGTGCTGGAGCAATACAACACGCCCTAGAATAAAAGGGTAGGAACAGACCTGTATGTGATGGCAGTATATCATATAACATACATGGAAACATAAGACACATACTGAATACAGGCTTCAACACAAACAACTTTCTTACTAGGACTTCTAAATGTATACACAGGGCCTATGAGCCATTGGGGCAGTGCATACACTGCAACAGCTTTTTTCAGAAACTATATAAAGCCTGAATTTGCACTTTTGAGAGTACTCGTACTTGCAAGACAACATCTGTCAGGATATGTCTGCTCCAAACATACTGGAACGTAGAATTGAGCTACCCTAATTTGCTTGAAATGGGGTAGCTTTGGCAATGGAAGCATCCAGTCAAAGCAACACATATTTAATTGAGGGCTGATATACAGCTGGAAAAGTGAATATCCAGGGTGAGTTATTATAAAATA
This sequence comes from Pluvialis apricaria, assembly GCA_017639485.1. NCBI lineage: Eukaryota > Metazoa > Chordata > Aves > Charadriiformes > Charadriidae > Pluvialis > Pluvialis apricaria. The sequence continues at coordinate 8,481,090 of CM030010.1, forward strand.
TGACACAAAACTAGAGAAGAAGAAAGGGTGAGAAAAAATATATTAAGAGATACTGAAAATGCATGCAACAAATTCATGCAGATCAAGGCATTCCTTCTTTACTACATCAGCGGTGCCTGGCATGTGATGTGAGCGGCATAATAATAATTTTATATATATGGTAAATATCTACCATCTGTGTTCTAGGCACGAACTGTAAAATGCAGCATAAAACAATTAAAATCAACAGAGACAAAGTTCAGGGTACAGAAAGCTTTTGATCCACAAAAAAATGGCAGATGTTATATTTGAGTGACTGAAGACCAAAAATACGAGAGAGAGCAAGTACAAGTCAGCCTTTAAAAGTACAGCTCAATCCATATGCCAAAGGGTTACTTGGCACTTTTTTATGTTCCTAGCGAGACAGACAAAGAAAAAGAAAAAAATTATTTTAAAAATTTAATTAGGTCACAAGCTAACAAAAAGTCAATAACTCTTTCTAATGGATTTCAATAGGTCCTTCCAAGTTCAAGTTCAGAAATTCATAACAAATTACATTGTATTGTTACTAAAGCACAGCTTTTTCCAGAGTTTTAGGCTAGTGGACAGAAGCATTCATGCTTCACTTTTTCAGAGAAGCATCCCTGAAGTACACCTGTTCTGCAAAAAGCAGCAGGCCCATCATTCTTCAGGCAGCACAACCAATACATTTGTATGGACAAAACAATAAAACATTTCCATGTTATGTTCTGACTTTTGGGTGGTTTTTTTTTTTTTTTTTTAAGGTTTAAGGTAGTCTTCTTCCAGAACATTGCATCCCCTCAACTAGACTTCCTACCTGCAGACTTCTTCCATGAATCAGGAGCCCTACAGCTTCTTTCAGCTACAGATAGTCCTGATCTCAGTCTCCCTTAAAATTCTTCCTGTTGTTGCTACCTGCTCTTTTTTTTCCACTTTTTAAACTCCCTGCCTGCTATTCCACCTCTACTCCACATTCCACCTCCAACAAACCAGATATAACAGCTTTTCCTTCATTTTAAGCCTATTCCTTCACATGCTCTTTACCAGAAGTGAAGATTAATTTTGTTTACCAGTGTATTGGGCTTACTGGTGTACCCTGCTAGTGTAATTTTATTCTTTCAGGGCATTGGGTTTATGCGGCAAGGTGTTGGCAGCAGAGTTGCTGCAGGTATGGCCTCTGTGAGAAAAGATCAAGGATTGTCCCCATGTCAGAGACAGTTCCAGATGGCTCCACAATGGATTCACTGCTGACCAAAGCCAAGTCTATCAGTGAAATCTGGTGATGCCTCTGTAATAACATAGAATCACAGAATCTCCTAGATTGGAAAAGACCTGTAAGATCATCTAGTCCCATCATTAACCTAACACTGACAGCCCACCACTAAACCATCCCTAAGCACGATATCTACACGACCCTTAAACACCTCCAGGGATGGGGACTCCACCACTGCCCTGGGGAACGCATTCCAATTCCTGATGACCCTTTCAGTGAAAAAATGCTTCCTAATACCCGATCTAAACTTCCCTTGGTGCAACTTGAAGCCATTTCCTCTTGTTCTATCAAGAACATATTTAAGAAAGGGTAAAAAAATGCTGGGCAGCAGCTGTGAGAGACAGGAGAGAGGAGAAATGTGAAAGAAATTACCCTGCAGACACCAAGGTCAGTGAAGAAGGAGGGGAGGAGGTGCTCCGGGGGCTGGAGCAGAGATTCCCTGGCAGCCCATGGAGAAGACCACGGTGAGGCAGCTGTCCCTGAACTCTGAGGAGAGCACCACATCAGAGCAGATAGTCACACTGCAGCCCATGAAGGACCACATGCTGGAGCAGATGGGTATACCCTTGTCCTGCTTTCAGCTAGGAAAGAGTTAATTTTCTTTCCAGTGATTGCTGTGAAAGCCACATCAATAATACCTATTGGTTTTAGTCCTTGCTAAGTGATGTTTACAACATTCAAGGTCTTTTTTCAGCTTCCCATAGAAACACAGACAGAAGGATGGAATGACCAATGGAATATCCCATACCATAGACATCATGCTCATATATAAATTGGGGTTAGCCAGGGGGGCAGGAATCCGTGATCGCCGCTTGGGAGGGTGCAAATTCAACAGGCAGCGAGAGTCACCCGTGTCATTATTATAATTATTATTGTTATTTTTCCTTCTCTGCTATTGTTCTTATTAAACTGTCTTTATCGCAACCCACAAAGTTGGTTTTTTATCCCTTTCCCCTCCTTTTTTTTTTCCCCCCTCTTCTCTTCTCCCCCACTGTTCTTGGGGGGGGAAATAGGGGGGATGAGCTGTGTGGTTCCAGTTGCCAGCCCTGAAGGAAGCTGCAGCCCATGGGCAGTCCATGGTGGAGCTGCTTTATCTTGAAGGACTGTAGCCCGTGAAGAGGACCCATGCTGGAGCCGAGGAAAAGCAGGAGGAGGAATAAGCCGCAGAGAAACTATTATGGACTGACCCCAAGCCCCACTCTCCACCCTCCTGTGCGCTGAGGGAGGGGGTGTAGGCGGTGGATGAGCCAGGAATGAGGGAGTGAAGTTGAGCCTGGGAAGGAGCGCGTGGGGGGCAGGCGGTTTTAGTTTTGTCTTTGTTTCTCACCATCCTACTCTATTTTTCATTGGCAATAAATTAAATTAAATTTCCCCAAGCTGAGCCTGTTTTGTCTGTGACAGCAACTGGTGAGTGTTCTCCCTCTCTGTATCTCAGCCCACAAGTTTTTCCATCTTATTTTCTCCCCCTGTCCCGCTGAGAGGGGGAGTTACGGAGCAGCAGAGTGGGCATCTGGCAGCCAGCCAAGGTCAACCCACCCCATCCAGACAATGTTCAAATGCCAGGAACCTCACAAATGCTCAGCTGACTCACTGTACTTCTAGGTATTCATTAATGAAGTAAGCTCTTACCGTTAACCAGAACCTAGATGCCAAACAAAGGTTCTTCTAAGGAACCTACCAACCCTTACAGAAAAACAAAGCTTCTGGAGGCATAAAGTATACAACAATGTTCAGAACCATATCCATCCTGAATAAGGACTGTTGGCAACTGGTATTATTCATCATTTTCAAACCTATAAAGAATTGTTTAGAATTATTAGGTACCACTGCATAATAACCAAATTAATATTTTGGATATATCTAGGCACAAGGCAGAAAATAAAGAATACCCCAGGCAAAGCAAATCCTTGGAAAGTATTACAAAAAAATCTCACTGTAGCAATGAAGAAAGTTTACCCAACTTAAGCATGAAAAATGTCTTTGTCATGTCTGTCCAAAATCAGTTACCTATATTAGCAGAAATACCTAATCTGCTTTTCAGGCATCGTTACAGGGTGCGATGAAGACTTTGGTGAAAGAACATAATGAGATGCCAATTACTAACCAGGGTATCTACAGAAAGGTTACTAATCACACAGTCAACCTGAATAATGCCTCAGTTGAAAAGAAGTTATACATTCACCAAGTTAATCCTGTGTTTTGTGTGAAAATAAGAATTAAATTAAGTCCCAATACGGTAGGCTAATTGAAAGCAATTTTTGTTTAAAAATTTTGTTTTACTTTGCTATGTTTTGTGTATACAATGGACCTCTATACGTGAATTTGACAATAAATTTCTCTTCACATTAGCTGCAAGAGAGCTTTATAAATGTATTGTCTTTAATTTTTTTTTGTCCTTATTAGATCAGATTTCTATCTCATTAGTGTAGAATTCCTGTAATTAAACAGTCATCATCTTCATGAAATTTACACCTACAAAAATGCATGTTCTATATTTTCGGAGTAGCAATGTTAACAGAGGTTTTATCTTCCTTGTCATTTTGCCAGTCTTCATTTCCAGTTTGACTGCACCTTCTTTCAGGAAAGAGCCACACTTACATATGTCGTATCTCCCTGAGTCACTCACAACACATTAAAGTAACTTTCATGTCAACCAAATCCTCTCTGAGCTGCATGTCATTATCTACAGTTAACTATGAGAAAATTAAGACCAGAACTTGTAAATACAATTGATAGTGAAAAACTATATCTCAAATTCAATGACCTACAAAACCACAAAACCTGTGTTAAAATATCACTGCTTCCAGAATGGACTTACGAGACTAAAGAGAAAAATCCAAGTAATCAAACAATTCATAGTTTATTTTGGTTTTCCCACACACTGCAGTCCAATGCTATATACAACATGATCATGCATTATCTTGAAATCTCTAGTTTAATTTGGTCCAGTAAGATGGGATAAAATTGATGTCCAGATACAGAGTAAATTTACAGTTGGAGGTAAACTGATAATGTACACCAACATGAGAAAACTGTTTTAAATGGCAACTTCCACAGACAATATAGCATTGATATATATGCAGAAAGAATTTAACTTAGACCAATCACTGGAAAAGTCTCTGAAGTAGAAACTGTCTAATTACTGCTATAACTGTTTGAATGAAAGGCTATTATGACCATGCCATGGTTAGGTAACAGCAAGCAAATACAGAACCTTTCCTCATTTTTCTCATTAAAAGACCAATGCTGATTGCATCAGCATAGGTATGGCGAGTCTAAGACATGGATGAGTCTTCCTGTACCCTGCACAGACGGCCAGCATGTATGCAGTAAGTCTGATGTATTATAGCACAGGTGAAGATTGACTCCAATGTTACCTATGGTGGCCAACTGTACAGGACTTTTTGTGGGGTCCCACAAACAGTTTTAGTGCCAAAATAAAAGGAAAAAAGAAAATTAAGTGCAGGAATTTGTTATAGCAATTTTGCAATATCCAATATACTTTAGAATTCTGGCCTAATTATGTTTCTTTGGATTTCACTGATGCAGGACTCAAATCTAATATTCAATATTCTAGAATAGGTAAGAGAATTCTTGTTGCACCTAACTCCACAGTTAAAAATTCAATGTTATGGGCAACTTGAACAGAAAATCATGGCTGCAGAAGAATAATAAGTGCGTCAGGTCTATTAGTTGGTTAACTTGCTAGGATAAATGGCATCCCTCGTCACCTTCTTCAAAGCTGTGTTTGGCAAAATCACACTAGCTTCTTTGCTTGTAACTCTTGGGCTTCTTCAGAGTCACACAAATCTGACCCCATTTGTTGAAAACATTAATGGGCTTGCAGTAGCAAAAACAGGCAAACAGGTAGACTTCTTTTAATTGGAAGGCAGATGAAACACTGAATAAAAAATGGGTATAAAAATTCTCCAAATCTGAAATGACAGTGTTTGTTCATCACCTCCTATCTAAACAAATATGCAAGAAATTTCAAACAATGGACCAGCAACCCACAACCAGTCAAATCCATCCAAAACAGATGGGTATACCTTCACTAAAGGAAAGATGGCTGTGTCAGTTCACACCAACTCAGTTCCTCACTCCTCTGGGTTTTATTGTAGTTAGATAAATAACATGGTCTACAGGAAAACCTGATTTAGATTCCATGACAGCCTCTTTATGAACTTCCAAGAGCTCACAGCTAAGAAAATAGTAAGTTGGTCATCGTAGAGGCTCCTTTACTACAGCTGAAGTAGTAAAGCAGCTGTTTCATAGAATCATAGAATTGTCTAGGTTGGAAGGGACCTTTCAGATCATCAAGTCCAATCATCAATCTAACACTGCTTAAACCACCACTAAACCATGTCCCTCAGCACCACGTCTACCCATCTTTTAAATACCTCCAGGGATGGTAATTCCACCACTTCCCTGGGCAGCCTGTTCCAATGCTTAACAACCCTTTCTGTGAAGAAAGGTTTCCTAATATCCAATCTAAACCTCCCCTGGCGTAACTTGAGGCCATTTCCTCTTGTCCTCTTGTCTTTGTACATCTGAAGATTTCCTTACCTCTGACTGATTCCCTAAATAACTACAGAGAGACTCTTAGAGAGTTAGCAAGGATGATCTGGCATTTAATCTGGTATTTTACTGGGTAACATTATCTCTTAAATGTTCGCTTTTTGCAAAGCCATTCCATAGTCACTTACCTTACCACTTGATCACAATGAACACGACTATCAGCAAGGACTAGAGGATGATAATTAATCAATATGTACTGCCAAAAATGTTGCCATTTGATAATGTTCATTATCTTAGTACTATAAAGAACGATTTCAATGACAAGTTGCCATGATATTGCAATGATGTTTTTTTCTAGTTCTAGACATTGTTAACTAGCACTTGGTAACTCTGCTTGAGCCAACACATTGGAAATGTTAAGCCTCTGTTTGCTGTAACATTCCTCTCTTCTGCACACTGTCATGGAAAGGAATTTTCCAACACAAATTATAGGTTAATTATTTGAGTTGTTTCATTTTTGGCAGTCTGCATTAATAATTAAAATGGAAGCTTCCATGTACAAGAACAGTCTTCCACTTTGTTCTGAATACAATTAGTCCTCACATCTGAAAAAAAAACAAAAAACACTAGCACATACAAATACTTGATAGATTATATGATATGTGGACTTTGAATATTTAAACTATGATCTGGTGTCTACAGCGAGGACTTGAAACTCAGGTCAGTGTTAATCAAGGAATCTTACAAAATGTGATTAATTTTAAAAAACAGGTGCATCTGAAGCTCAAAGTCCAGCCCGAGGCACCTCCTCTTAACGTGCAGCCTTAGAAAAATGCTAGCAACTGGATGTCATGACTGCACTAAAGCAACCTGACTAGGCAAGCCTTTCCTCATAAAATGCAATCATGGCTTTCTGTAGGATTAGATTATCTATTGTCAGCATTAGCAAAACAGCTCTCAGCTATCAATGAATTAATTTTAGTCCTTGATTAAGTGATAGAAAAAGCAAAAAGAAAGGCAGTTTTCTTCCTTTGAGGTCTTTGAGTTCATAAACAATTCCACATTACTCAGATGAGAAACTACTCAAATGGCATAAAAAATAAATAATAAAAACGAGCATGGGCATCCCATAAGCAATAATACTTTGTGAACACATTATTATATATATGTGCTAGTTTGCTTACAGCTGTTAACACAAATATAATTAGGAATAAAACCAGTTTTGCCGGTAAAGCACCAACAAACAAAGCAGGGCTAAATTTAAAATTACTACTATTAATTAAAAACATAGTTTCATTAAATGTAATTGTTAAGTCAAATGACATTGGTGGACTTTACTTAAGAGTTCAACTGGATGAAGCAATTACCAACACAAAAAAAAAATCTATGAAAAAGAATTCTGAAAAGCTTTGCAAAAGATTATGAACAACCTTAATGTATGGCTAGCATACATTAAAGAAAAAAGATGTTATCGCCTACAGACTGAAGAGTTCGCATGAGTTCCATTTTGCAGGAGTGATCCTGCAGAACAACTAGGGAATATGTGTTGGAAAATGGCCTGGACTCCATTTCCAAAAGATTTGGTTCAGTCATCATATATCTGAATATAAGGTAAATGAAGAGTATTCAGATACATTTTTATGTTTTATAGCAGAAGATTGTTGTGGAACTCAGCGAAACAAGTATTGCCAGTGAAATTCTGCACTCCTGTGAGAGTCTTCATGACAAAAAATAGCCAAGAATTGTCACATAGCTATTACCAAACTAGTTAGTAGTACAACATTAGTTACAACCCAAGTTCAGATGTGACCTGAGAAGGTCAAAAGAAAGGTTCATCTTTCAGTGGCTCAAATGAAGCGAGTTAGTGGTTTCTACCTACATTTTGTTTATGTCTCTACTTCTCAATGTCAGTTAATGTCATTTAATGAGATAACCCTATCATGTTAGGATTTTATAGGCAGAGGAACTGAATGGTTGCCATCTACCTTTAGGCTATATATTAACCCATAAATCAGGTGGTTTGAGATCTGTGATTATGCTTATTCCTAAAACAGAGATAAAAAGGTGAGAATTATTATTTTTTTTCTCTTTTCCCTTTAGTTTTTTCTTTTGAGATCTCAGGCACATCAAATCCAGTCTTCCCTTTGGAGTGTCAGTATTATGGCATAAGATCTTTGACATACTCAAACCAAAGGATAAAACCAAAAAGGCAGTGATCCACAATTTGCAACCACATAGTTAAATGTAAATTCATCATCATTGATTCCTTGATCAATTAATTCACTGATGTCGTGGTTTGGGCCAGACTGGCTACTGAAATGAACGACAGATGCTCTCCCCCACCTCAAACCAGGACAACTGATTATTTAAAAAAATCAACTGAGAACATCATAGTCCTGTGAATTCTCTCACTGTTCAAAATCCACAAGAAGAAACAAAGTATTTTGTATTTGAATTTTTAACTACATAAATAGTTAAAATCCAAATCTAGAAAAAGTTGGAGAAAGCAGGCAACACTTCTGACTTTTGTATGCATTAAGAAACGTATTACAGTACAAAATATTTTAGCTTTCAAAACATCAGCTTTAACTCCTAATCAACTCTCCGTCATTTGAGATTCTTGTCAATTTGAGGGCTCCTTAAAATTTACTACTCCAAGCAAAAATGTTTTTTGCCACAGATCCAAAAATGGAGTGATGAGATCCCTAACATGCAATTAGCAGGAAATTCTTTTCACTATAGCTCTGCCTTGCCATAAGAAGACCTAAGACCTGATCTTGTCATGGTCCCAGCTCCCCAGTGGAGCAGGCACTTCGGAGTTCGGATGAGTGTCTCATTCATAAGCGTCTCATTTAGCTGTCACAGTAGGCAAAGGGGCTAAGTTCAGGAAAGCAAGAAGCAGATCTCTTCCTATCCAAGGCAGGCAGACCACAGCTCCCCTGATCATCACGACAGTCACGAGTTACAAATACAGCCCTCTAAAGCGTTTAACCCTTTATTAAGGGTTTGTATAAGCTGTTGGAAAGCACAGTAGAAATAAAGTAGTGCTGATGGACATGTACAGTAAAAGAGGTGTTCTTATGATTTCACTCACACCCCCTTAATCTAACAACTACTTATCTCAGCAGGAGGAACATAATACTGTACTTTACTGACTACTTTTTCTAAAACCCTCGCTCCTTCCTTTTCTCCTCTTTCTTTGTCCGTAAACATATAAACGCTCCATATGGTGAAGGGACCATTTAAACTGTTCTCATAAATACCAAAGGAAATACTTTCACAGATGATAAAAAGCTAATTGTCTAATCCTTAGTTCTTCAAGTGTTTTCCATTCTCTTTCAGCTGTTTCTTGGCTTTTTATGTTGCTGGCTTTCCACCCTCCCCTCTGTGCTAAATTAATGTAAAGAGTTTACTTTCATTTGTGCCTTTAAAACATTTTCAAAAATAAACCCATCACCAAGTTTCCTTACCACAGTTCTTTTCGTATTATTTTTAAATCACGAGCACCAAAGATGTGGCCCAAGCTTCCCAGAGACACAAAATAACAGCCGTGGCTAGAAATCAGCTGCACAGGGTTGTTCTCATGGTTTAGGTAGGAGGTAAAGTGCCTGTGTTGTTTCAGGAGGAGTCACAGAACCATAGAATGGTTTAGGTTGGAAGGGACCTTGAAGATCATCAAGTTCCAACCCCTCTACCATGGGCAGGGACACCTCCCACCAGACCAGGTTGCTCAAAGCCCCATCCAGCCTGGCCTTGAACACCTTACCTTACTTCCCCAGTCAGGGAAGTAAGATCTACAAGTGTGGTATTTTGGGACTCCTCCTCTGCCAGTTTGTGCTGTGATTACTTCTGCACACTATTGCTGTTTGTCACCTGTGATCAAGGGCTACACTGACTGTCTTCCTTGAACCATGCAACTCCTTTGTGTGGGAATTTAAGCCAGCCACAAAAATGCTTTACACTCTAAAAAAAAAATAAAAAGGATTCTAGTTTTGAACGATCTCTTCTTCATACAAATACAGAGGTTTGTGCATCTCAAACACCAAAAAATGAAACCTCAGCAGCTATCAAAGCAAGGGGGTTTAGTCAGACTGCTCAAAAATCATGCATTTGTTTTTATTACAACTCATATTACTCAGCTGTTTGGCAAGTTCTGAGAAAAATGTTATCATGAAGGACCATAACCCTGTTTTTTAATGAAGATTCAGCAGCTTTCGTATGAATAACATTCCTGCCATAACAGGACCTAATATTCTTGATTTTCTTATTAAATCAGATAACAAAAACAAGGTATGTTTTTCAAAGGGAGAGGGAGGGAGAAGGTAAAAGCCTATGAGATATGAAGAAAAAAGAATGGCACAATATAATAGCACTATGACACCTAAAGCAATACTGATTTCTTACAAAAATATAATGATAACACTTCACAAGGACACTGAAGTGGAGAACTGTGCTTAGCACAAAACATTTTTAGTGAAAGCAAGGAGGACACAGATAGTTCAATCTGCGTGTACCCAAAGAAAGGCTGCAGCCCCTGCCAGACCTAAAGATAACCTGCCTAAGGAAGATCCATTATCTTCATTCAGGAAAAAGCTTAAATCTTCACAGACCAATGAGAAAGTGCTTGCATTCATTCAGTAGTTTGTTATTTCCAGAAGGCAAGGGATCTGGGGAGGAAGCTGGTTGTTTTAATTTGGTCTGAAAGAATTCAGCAAGACTTTCTCTCAAAATTTATGCATCCTTCTGGTTTCAGCTATGATGGAAATGATATTAAGAAATCCTTGGTGGATAGCCTACTGCTTGTGGTTTGAGTCCCGTCTGGAAGCAAGGATCTGAAAGAAACACAAAACTGAAATATAACAGACAAAACCTGATTTTCTCTGAGGATGCAAGAACCTCATGCCAAGTCCATCAGCCCAGCATCCTGTCTCTGACAGCGGCCAGTAGCAGATGTAGACAGGAATGTAAGGACAGAAGAAGCGTACAAAAATAGTTCGCTCAAATATTTGTCTCTGATTTGTAGGATTTGTGGTTTCCAGACTTTCTGAGCCACAGGCAACAGCCTTCATAGAGTTTCTTTCCATAAACATATCTAATCAATTTTTGAACCCTTTAGTATCCCCAAAAATCCTGGGACAATAAGCTTTTACAGCTTTACAATGTACTGTGTGAAGTACCACTTTTTGCTTGCTTCGAACCTGCCACTTGCAGTTACTATTTCATCCCCTCCAGGTCCTGTATAAAAAAAGACAATGAACCCTGTTCCCTGTTCAAATATCTACGCCACTTGTGATTTTATACACTTCTACCATCTTCTCCAGACTCTGGGAAAATAGGAGTTTTGTAGACTATTCAGTAAAAAACAAGCAAGCAAACAAGGGAGGCAGAAGAATACTACAACTGCTGATTTTATCTGAATGTTTCATCCACAGATCTACATCAGCTTGCAGTTATTCATCCTGAAAAAGAAGCTGCATTCTTTTCTCACACCACACACTGTTAATCTTCTGTAACTATGTCAAACTCTGAACTACCTTCGTATAATCAAATTTTCTACTACAGCTGGCATACTTGCACTCTCCTCTGGCAGCAACCCTTTGAGTGGAGAGAAAGCAAACAAAATCAGAAAAAAAAAAAGTGTAGGAAGAAAGATATTCTTCATGTAGGTGTTCAAATAGAGAAGTCCTACGGCAGGGTTAATCACACCATCCTTCTCTGCCAGGAGAGCAGTCTGTTTACATAAAAGGGTGGTTGCAAGCACGCATCTCATAAGAAAGTACAATAACTTGAAGTTAACTGTGACTCAGGTCCAATTAGCACTCTTGTCAACCTTCTTGAGAAGTTTTTAAACTGTTAATTTGTTAATCAGTCAATGTACTTTCCTTATGCAGATGTGTGTATCACAGAAGATTATAGGAAGATTATGTCTTTTTCTTTTATTTCTGCATGAGTTCCTTGTCCAGTCCCCTGTTTCTGGATGATGGCAGAGCAATAAAAACACTGATCATGGACAACAGGAAGGTGAGACTTTTTCTTTCAGCAGCAGTGAGAGTTTATTGCTGGCTGTAAAAAAATCAGTAAAATATGGCTGCTGACTGTTGATGGACCAAAACAACTGATCAACATTTGTCTTGCATCTAGACTGGAAGATCTTTGGGGTAGATAGTTTTTTTGTTGCTTATATACTTAAGGAACATTAGCACAACCAGGGTCAGATTCATGAGCTTAAAAACGGTAATAAAATCAAAAATAAGCTAAAATTTGTAGAAGAATAGGCATAGTATTATCCGTGCACTAATAATGTTCTTTTTCCATAATATAAATAATCAGAGGACACAATGGAGTCCAAACTACTAGATGTTGCTGGGTATGACTGGAAAATTTTGGAATATATAAACTACATGATTCATTTCAGTCTTGCAATTTTCTGAACCTGCAACTCCAAGAACACCACTAGAGGGCCCACAACTATTTAAAGTTTTATTCTCAATTTTACACTGCCCACACACAGTGAACAGAAACTTTCAAAAGATTCACAGCAGGCTTCTTGAAGATATTTTTTATTATTTTCACAAAAGTCAGTCTCCAAGAAGTGTAGTGCTTAAATGTTAAGGCTCAGATCAGCTTAAAAACTGATCAGAAAGTGTTATTTTGTTGAGCCCAAACCATTCAGCTGAAACGTTTCAGGTTCAGCATCATTCTGTGTCATTTTCCACAGGGCTCATGACGAAGTCACCACAGACCATCAAAGATGACAAGAGGAACCCAGTTTTGGTGCTTCATGTCCTCAAAAGCCCCGGGCAATAGCCCAACTGGACTGCCATAGGGCCAAGGAAGATGGAATCCTGGTGGCCATGGTTACCTGTGCCCAGAGCCAGCTTTTGGGCTCTTTGCCGCAAAATCTCAAAAGTGCTGGACTTCTCTCTTAGTGAACCCACTTGGGAGCTGCAGAGTCTAACGCACTTTTACTCCTTATTTATTATTTGGAGGAAATTTTGACTTTAATGTATAGATGCATATATATGCATATCCCCCACTCAAATTTGGACATAACAAAAATATTGGGGAAAAAGAAAAGAAAGTATTTGGAAGCCAGAAACACTGATTCTCAACAACTTCTATTAGAATTGTTATTATTATGCTAAAATAAATTTGAACAAGCTAGAAGCAGTCAAAACCTCTCTTTTGTAAAGGCAGAACTCCCTTTTATCTGTCCAAGTTTCTGCACTCAAGCAGATATCCTCAGTTATGTTTAGCTATTTCCTCACTTATGAAAAAAACAAGCGTCAAAACTCCATTAACGACCAGGCAAGAGAAGTGACAAGAAAGAGATTGTCCATAATGTACCATCTGAACATGAGGAAAATGTTTTACTTCAAAGCTGTCGCCATGATGTATACAGAAGCATAGCTGCTTCTTTTCAAAGCTTAGGGGTTTGTCACCATCATTACCATCATTATTATTGCAGGAGACAGCGAGAATCACAAAAACTAGTAACAAAAAGAAGTAATCCATCTCTTCCTCTTCGTCCCTGTGAGAATCACACTGTTTCTGCGAGATAGCTCATAGATGCTGTTGTGGGGGAAAAATTACAATGGATGCGGATTTTTTTTAATCAGAATTAGAAAGTCCTGTATAATATTAACTTCTCCCTATGGTTTTCGTTGGAGTGTAATATGAGATTCTCTCCGCCATCCTTGATTCTCAACTTTCCTTTCATGAGAAAGAACAAATTATCTCAGTCACAGCAGCGAAGCCAGTGCTGACATGTATAGTAAATTGTTGTGAGGAAGCAAGGTGTACTGCTGTGGCCGCGCACCTGGAGTGAACAATATGAACATAAAGGATTTCTCTAGGGAAATCACAGAGGTTTGTCTGAACCAGTTTCAGGAAAATAAAAGCAAATCCCTGGTTACTGACTGATTCCTCAGTAGCTGAACAGCGAGCTACTTACAATAGTAGCTTTAGAAAGCGATTTAACAGCAGCCAGGCTGGCTCTGATGCTGCCTTTTCAAACTGCAACACAAATCAGTTTCAGCTGGCTGAGCATCCTTCCCACCAGGGCTACGAGTACCTCAGATTCACACTCCTGTACAACATCGCCCAGTAATTAAAAGAACATCAGTAAGCTCTGGCTTTTCAAAGGTCTGAAAGGCATACAATGGATACAAGTGTTTTCTCTTTATTCCAGAATCCAGTTTTGCATTCCCTAAAGTCAGAAGAAACAACAATCCCTATATAGTCTTCTGGCAAAGTCAGGAGAAATTCCTGTCATTCATTTCAACACACCCAGGATTTTGTATTTTGTATTTACCATTTAACAACTATCGCTTTGCATCGGTCGGCAGGAATGAGAGACTGTCAGGCCTCACTTGAAAACTGCTCTGAAGCTAACTATAACACGTGTAGCAGAGGGAAGAGGGATGCTTCTGTAGCTGGAGGCCAGACAGAGAGAGGTTTCCTCACGAATTGGAGCCATGAGCTCACATCCTCCAGCATTTGGCAAAACCCAACTTTGAACTATGGCATCACTGCCTTTCGCTGTACTTCCACGTTGCTCGCTGCTGATGCAAAGTTGTCTCAAAGTAGGCTTTATGGAAGAGGTTTTGTGTATACTTGCCCAAAACCAAGAACTATGCCCCACGGAGCAAATGCCAAGAGTAAGTGGACTAGCCAGAGGGGCGGGGGGGAAGAAAGAAAGAAAGAAAAAAAAATCTTACAGTGAAAAGAAACTGAGAAGGTCTAATCAAAAAGATAACTCAAACACTAGGAATCGAGTGAGGAAAAGAAATTGGTTGGTAGGAATGAGCACATGCAAAAGATAAAGTAGTTACTGGGGTACAAGGAAATTGAGTTTTTGGGGGGAACAGGAAAAGGGAAAAAAAGGATGAGAACTAGTATGAAAAGAGGCAGAAATGTTGAATTTCATTTTAATCAAAAAGCTGAGAGTTTCTCAGTGGAGTTCACAGGACATGAATGCCTGATTGCTGTAATATTCCTACTGATATATATTCCTAGCAGGTGCTCCCTGATTATTCAAGGGTAGAGAGTACCCTTCCACTTCTTTCCTGTCTTCTGCAAATAGCCAGCTTAACTAAACTATTTTTGTAGATGGAGAAAGTAAACTTTTAATAAAATTTGTGACTATCATAATGGAATAAGGCAGTCGATTTTATACTCAAAGCTTTAAGAAGAGCAAAACTGTGTTTATAATCAGCAAGTAACACTGTAAATAAAACTTGGAAGAGTTTTCCAAAAGCTCTGCAGGTGAAAAATAGCTTAAACATTTTTAAATAAAATAAAAATCACAGTCTAGGCTTAGCTAAGCAATCAGTAATAATTAAGGAGAACTAATGCACTGACATGTTGCATGATTCAAAAAAAACAAGAAAGAAGATTAGGGAAATTTTTGCAGCCAGACTATTCAAAGTTCTGAAAAGACTACAAGTAAAGAATTCCAATAATCTATCTGAAATATATGTCAGGGGTGAAAAGTGCCTCTGTCTCATAATAGAGAGAAATACCTACAATTTAGCAAGATTTCAATGATACAAGGCAGTTCCTTACACACACAAAACTACAAGAAACAATCCTCAATCAAAGGTAACCACTAGATAGTTGTTTGAAGTAGAACTGGAGGTCATCAAAGGTTGGAAAAACAGGACTGATATTTCTCAGCAAATTTAAGAAACCAGTCAACTAGCAGCTCCATTTTGCTAGTGTGCAGAGGCATCTGATTTTTGAAACATTAATGATTTAATGCCTGCCAGACAAAAAAAACACCCAGAGATGTCACGTTTCAAAGACACTCATAGCTGTATCATCAGCATAAAAATGAAAGTTGACAACATGATGATGAAAAATTGTTCTTGCGGCATAATAATTGGCAAATTGGCACATCAGAGGAAAACAGTACAACTTGCCCTATCACAGGGAGATTTCCTGGGGAAATGAAAAATACATGCAAGTGTTGCTCTCCAAGAGACTCCAAACACATCTATAAGAACGTGCCCTGCGTAAGCTTTAACTTGGTGCATCATTTGGGGTCGTGAAAGGTTTTACAAGACTGTCGTGGAAAATTCTTAATTTATTCACAAAATAAATTCAGGAGGAAAGCGGCACAAGCAGTCCTGCCCAACAGACTGAGAAGGAAAATCACTTCAAAGTAACTGCACACTGAAAATGAAGTGAAAGCGTAATAGCATTCTACGTCCCTGGGTCTACGCAATCTGCTATGTAGCTGGGGAGGGGGTCTATCTGCACAGTAGCACACATCATACAGTTTCTGTTCCCTGGAGCTGTGGCACATGCCACACCTGGGGCGTAGACTGGAGGATTACATTCAATAAAGCACTTGGCTGCCCACAGAAAAGGCACCAAATCCCCAAATCAGGAGGTTCTCAATAAATAAGCATTGTGGAAGATGACCCCAAAACTCCACCTCGTGCTGTTAGACCTCGCTACAGCTTAAAACACTAAGAAACGCAGCAGTGGTGGGGAGAGTCCAGAATCCCACCCCACATCTATCTGAAACTTAGTTAGTGATCTCCACAAATTTTGTATAGAGAGGCCTGAATTCTGGCCAGGATATCTACAGGTATTTTACCAAAAGGCATCACAAGGATTCTGCTTTTCTTTTGGTTTTGCTCTTTTTGATCCCAGATGTGAAAGGGTCACCTCCACCCCATGGTCAGCTTCCAGCTGAAGCAACCCAGTCACCTACTTCATTCTAATTGTTTGGTTGTTTACCTAAAGTGCACATCACCTGATGTTGTAACAGATACACAAAATGTCAGCTTTATGAATCAATACCAGAACGGTTAGTAGGTTTACACCATTAACAGTTTTGTAGAAACTACTTGATGAGACTCCTTCAGGCCTGAGAACAATTCTAGCCCTGTCTTCTTTCTGCTTCTGAATATATGGCCATTCCTTTTTGTAATTTAATGGTGTCCAGCAATTCCATTATGCTTGATAGAGAACAGAGATGTGACAAGGACAACCTGCTCAAGACAAATGACAATCCTCATGATAGACTGTTGTAACAGATACAACGGGTGAGCACAGATTGAGAGGAGAAGGTACCAACCTGAGTTTTATAAGAGTCCTAGCTTGTCACTGCCCTAACCAATGCAAAACAGAGTTCATTTGTCAGCACCGCTGCAAAAGTAGATTCTCTGGTAAGTGATTTCATACTAGTAATCCAGTTTTATCAAAAATCCAGACAACTTACCAGGAGAAACTGCGAAAGAAATGTGGCTTTTCATTCAATTATTAGGTTCTTTGATGTCATTTAACCACTCATTCTGTATGCACCAAAATGGAAACATTTATTTTAAGTACTATTTTCTCCCCTTTCTCTTTTTAGATCACATCAACAGACTTTTTTGTTTCTCTCTAGGGAAGGCAATCTGCTGCTACTTTTCTGTTAAAAAGTTCACAATATGGAGAAGCATCAGGAACAATTAGCAAAAAATGCTGATGTGAACTCAGCAGAAAGTCTACATAGACTCTCCAAGGAAATCTTTGGAAGCACAAGAAAAAAAAAAAAAAGGCAGCCAAAAATTCTCTGTCATTTCACATACTCAGGAAGACTCTTTCGGGAAGTTTGCAATAATTTATGGAAAAACTGTGCGTATTGCAAATAGTCTGCTAAGGGAGCTTTAATGTGAGTGTTTATTTTTTCACTCAGTATTTCCATTATTTGCACAAGCTTCTGCCACCTTGCAGCAAAATCTCCTGTGATGGGCTACATCTGTTGCAGCATGTTGCATGCTGCCCTCCTCCTTCCCCTTCCCCCTGCCGACTCCAGAATCACAAGCCCGTATTCCCTCTCCTATCCCCAGCCTTCTGCTTACCTGACAGCTCCGAACAGAACGGTCCCCATGCAAACCAGACAAGGTATAGCTCTTGCCCACAGGTACTCCGAGCAGTATGATGATATGTCACTTGAGCCTCTGTTAAAGCAACCGAAACTTCATTAAAAAGTCTTTATTCAGCAGAAGGTATTTCCAGGGAGAAGACTTTTCTAACAGTTTTGTAGCAACACCAATTCCTGCAGGTCTTCCTGCTCTATAACTTTCATTTGACACTGAAGGAGATTAGATACATTTATATTTAGACAGCCGAATAATATCCATTTCCCAGTTTGCAAAGTATGTTTAATAAATATGTATTTTTTAATTAGGACAGGTCACAAAGTAGCTAAAAATAGTCAATGAAACAGCTGAATTTCCTAGAACTTGAATACATTTTCTGCCAGAGTTCATCACTTTCACTAATCTCAAGAGTTTGCCTACTCCACCTCCAAAAACGACAATTTCTCAGTAAGGTAATACTCGTTGTGAAGTAAAAGTATTGGAATATGGCCATTTGTGACCCCAAAAGCAAGATTAGAACATGAAATTTTCTGTTTTGTTTGTAGAGGAACTCTATACACTCAGACCCCTTCTCTCAAGCTTATTTCCTTTGATTTGGAAATTTTTCTAAGAACTTTCCATTAAGACCAGGGTAACTCACCTGCTAAATAAATTGCTAAGCAGTGCAACTGGAGCAATTAAGATCTAACTGGTTCTGATGAAGCCCTAAAAGAAACAACCCGGATCTGCTCGATTACCTCTTCTCCTTCAGAAAGCCTACTGTCTCTTCCATTTGGAAAAAAAACATGGATGCCTTAAAAATGGAATTGCCACCAACAAGCACATCTCATCACAACTGCGTATATCTGTATGTTAACCAGGGAGGAATTGTGGTTACCAGAAAGAAACTCTGCAGATGCCACCAGCTAAAACTTTGAAACCTCATTTTGCAATGGTAATTAGAAAGTCATTCCTACAAACACCGTAAAGCACTCCACATTCAGTCTCATGGTAAAACAGTCAATAAAATGCACGAACAGCTGCAAGATTCAAAAATCACCGTCTAACTAACCGCAGCGCAGTTGCAGTACAACTGCAGTGCAAGCTACCAACCATTTCACAAAGAGCGCCTGTTTTCAAAGTTTAAAGTTTAATAAAGACATATTAGCAGGAAAATCAGACTACATCCAAAAGCCAAAGAATGGGATTCGCCCAAAAATTTGGGTGAAAAATCATTCTAATGGCATCTTAAAAAAGAGATACCAGTATTCTGTGAAAACAGTCACCAGGTAATCTGCAAACTACTGGCTACAGGCATCATCACTTGCAGACAATTTCAGATAAACAAAATGTACATTAAAACATAGAATCATAGAATTGCTGAGGTTGGAAGGGACCTTTAAGATCATCAAGTCCAAGCATTAACCTACCCTGACAAAACCACCTCTAAATCATGTCCCTAAGTACAACATCTACCCTTTTTTTAAACACCTCCAGGGATGGCGAATCCACCACCTCCCTGGGCAGCCTATTCCAATGTTTGATAACCCTTTCAGTGAAAAAATGTTTCCTAATATCCAATCTAAACCTCCCCTGAAATAACTTGAATCCATTTCCTTTCATCCTATCACTTTTCACCAGGGAGAAGAGGTCAGCCCCCACCTCTCTACATCCTCCTTTCAGGTAGTTGTAGAGGGTGATAAGGTCTGCCCTCAGCCTCCTTTTCTCCAGGCTAAACAACCCCAGTTCCCTCAGTCGTTCCTCATAAGGCTTGTCCTCCAGACCCCTCACCAGCTTTGTAGCCCTTCTCTGGACACATACATACTCTACGCTAAGGATCCTAAAGGAGAGAAGCACACAAAATCTTGCACAAGTGCTTTATCTACACCACCTATAATTTCACTGTTGTGCCCCTTCCTCTTTTGACAGGTACAAAGCTACATCTCAGATGCAAAGGAGCGCATAGCCAGATTTATCAGGCAAGGACAGTGGGCCTAAAGTGGTTATCATTTCCTCCACTTTCCTCTCTCGGGACAATATTCCAGCCACACGGTCCCCTTGTCCGGCCATAGCACAGCTACGCCCAGCCCTGAGCTGCTCAAGTCACGACAAAGAGAAACGAATCATTCAGCTCAGGTGGGAGAAAGTTATTCCTTCAAACACAGAGCTGCTTGGCCTCGCTGCAGATGCTTAGCACACAGGCAAAACGCTCCTCAAATATTTGGGATTCAGAGTCAACACTTTACGATGCCGTTCCTCCTCTCACCCAAAGCACACACATATGCACAGGGTTTGGTTTGTTTGTTTTTTTATAGTATTATTCTCAATTTCAGTTCAGTCTTCAGTGATTGAAACTGTGGAAGAGCCGTCACATCCCCTGAACAAAATTTTTGCCTGTTTCTCATGTCCTCTTTGAACACTCAGAGGTGTGTGCAAATAGTGTTGTCAAAGTATAGAAAGATTCTGTCACACTGGAAATTACCAGAAATGACAGTAATAAAATCATGCCGAACTAGTTTTCCTCCTGACTTTTTTTACGGCTGTAAGAAGTACCGCCCTGAATTTTATATTTGCAATATTAGAAAACACTATCCTCATCTACAAAGCATATCCTTGTGAAGATATTAGCATTTCAGTATCTATCCAGGATACAAAAGTAATTTCAAAATGGTAATTAAGCCTTTGAAGAGTATCCAATTAGTGTGAAAAAGTACTTTGAATGGATGCGGAGCTCTCTGCTTAAATTGAGTTGATATAACACTGTTGAAAATCTCAATTTTTTAAGCTTTGCTACCTGTGTGAACACCACTTTTTCTAAATATTTTATGCCGTCAGCACCATCTTCACCAATTACTAGGAGCTGGTTTACAGCTACCTCAGGCTACCTGAGGAGTAGGAGGAAACAGACCTAATTAGTCGACTGAAAGCGGTGTATCATCAGCCCATGACATATGCCACATGGCAAGTAGGAAGGACTTCTTAATATTGAATACAGTCCAAGTAAGGGGGATTCTTTAAGGTGGACATTATAGAATCACAGAATGGTTTGGGTTGGAAGGGACCTTCAAGATCTAGGTGTAGTTCCAACCCCCCTGCCATGGGCAGGGACACCTCCCACCAGCCCAGGTTGCCCAAAGCCCCATCCAGCCTGGCCTTGGACACCTCCAGGGATGGGGCAGCCACAGCTGCTCTGGGAAACCTGTTCCAGTGCCTCACCACCCTCAAAGTGAAAAATTTCTTCCTAATATCTAATCTAAATCTACCTTCTTCTAGTTTGAAGCCATTATCCCTCATCTTATCACTACATGCCCTTGTAAAAAGCCCCTCTCCAGCCTTCTTGTAGGCCCCCTTTAGGTAC
Source organism: Pluvialis apricaria (assembly GCA_017639485.1). Lineage (NCBI taxonomy): Eukaryota > Metazoa > Chordata > Aves > Charadriiformes > Charadriidae > Pluvialis > Pluvialis apricaria. The sequence continues at coordinate 8,502,097 of CM030010.1, forward strand.
TGGACATTAGATGGTACATTCCAATATCCTTACGTTCCTCCCACATAACAATCATAACAATCCCATTTCAGCCAGAGGCAGACTCCTAAAGTTGTTAAGGCTGGGAAGGTAAAATGAAGTCTACACATAGCAGGTAATGTTTCTTAAGGGGATACAAGCATGAGCTAAAATGAGTTGTTTCATAACGGGTATGTTTTTGCCCTGCTCAAGCCTTTTCACACATGACAAGATTGTGACTGTCTCAGTCCTGCTGGTGAACCGTTACTCAAAGGTGTAATGTTGACATAGTCAATGGGACAATTCAGAGCTACTGCCCACCACTACGAACTAAATGCCCTTCAGTGTACAAAGGACATCAACAGCACTGCAGTATCCTGCGCTAGAAACACAGTGATCATATCAGGTACAAAAACTCCTGTCAAAGCAGATTCTGCAGTATGTATATATATGATTTCTTCTCTCCTATAATCCATACCATTCCAACAGCACATTAAGCATGTCTTCAAAGTTGTATGAATGGAAAATAAATAAAAATAGGCCAAAGTTTCATTGCATTTAAAGTGTATCAGTAAAACTGGTCCAATTTTCAGGGTTATATATTCACACACAACAGGTTTTGAGTTTTCCAGAACAATTATTTTGCAACTCACGTTACGATATTACAAGGCATTTTACACAGGAAAGGCTTCTTTCATTCTTCATTCAGTCAGAATTGGATAGAAGTTCACAATAATCTATAACTGCATTCTCTCTGCTTCATAAAAAGTACTGGACATAGATAAAAACATGATGATTCCCTTTTTAGGTAATAAATCACCCGTGAACAAACACAAACATGACACTTATATGTTTGCATTGCTGGATTTATACTAACACAAATCACAGCACCACTGCAACGAGCATAACAACAAACGTAACACCAACAATAACGGGCTCCAAAACAATGATCATCTGTACAGGTAAGGACTTCCATCAAAAATTTGATGATCCACAATTTTGCTTCTGGACTACAACCACCTAATCAGGCAGTAAGTGTTGCTAATAACTGAGCTGTCAGGTGTTACCATGTTAAAAATAGCATTCTCACTTTTATCTATGATGGTAACACACTAAAATATTTAAGAAATCAGCATAAGGGCAGTAGTATAAATGATTTCTGATTCGTGTCAATGCAGTCTGAGACAAAGTTTACAAACCTTCAAATCATTTTCAGCTCTTCTTAGTCCTTCCTGTCAGATATCAGATAGTTTATTCCTCTCTGACATTTCTTTACATGTATACATCGTGGCCCATGTTCAAGCACACCTAGACAGAGGACTGTAATGCTGCTCTTCAGAATAATGTTTTCTGAAGTTGCAGCTCTACTCCACCTACTTATTAATAGCGCCTACTGCTGTAGGACTTTTACAACTACAGTCATTCTGGAAATGGACACCTCTAAATGGAAATACCACTTCAAGGCAAGCTGCTGTCAGACATTCAGTTCTGCGACTGTCCACTGCATTTCTTCCCATTTGCTCGCTTTCTTGTATGATTAAACCTCCTGGGTTTGAGTTTGAAAATTAACGGGAGTTCTTTCCAGTTGCATTTAATAGGACTGGAGAAAAGAACGTACTGATGAGGCAAGTTTCATAACTTTCCAAGGTATCCCATGACCACAGAATGGATGCACAGAAGTGGATTGCAAACCAGCCCTAACTGGTCCAAGGTCAGGACAACATAATTGTAACTTGAAAGTCACCTTCCACCTCACTAACCCTGTTCCTATCTCCTGCGCTGAGTGCTACTTGGCTAGTCAAGCTGAGCTGAACAAAATAAACCCTAGGATTGTAACTTCCACATCTGGCAATGCTTCACAACACCAAAGGTAATCCTATTAACCATCATCAACAACAAATTAGAATTTATGTTCAGCGCTAGATTTACTAGAGTGAGGCATTTTACCAGGGAAACCGTAAGACTACTGCACAGAACAGAAAAAAAGGAAGGTAGAATAGATATGAGTAGCAGTTCAAATGGCTTAAAAACAAAACTGAGATACAGTAGCAATATCTCATAAAACCAGAGCTGTATGGGTAGACACTGTGTTCCTGCCCTCACACTACTGTTAGTAGGGCCTACTGTGCTGGTTTTGGCTGGGATAGAGTTAATTTTCTTTATAGTACCTTTTAAGTGGCAATGTTTTGGACCTGTGCTGAAAACAGTGTGGATAACACAGGGGTGTTTCAGTTACTGCTGAGCAGTGCTTACACAGCGTCAAGGCCTTTTCCGCTCCTCACACCACCCCACCAGCGAGTAGGATGGGGGTACACAAGAAATTAGGAGGGGACAGAGCCAGGACAGCTGGCCCCAACTGACCAAAGGGATATTCCATGCCACATGACATCATGCTCAGCAATACAAGCTGGGAGAAGAAGGAAGAGGAAGAAGAAAGAGAGACACATGTGGAGTGACGGTGTTGATCTTTCCAAGTCACTGTTACATGTGATGGAGCCCTGCTCTCCTGGGGATGGCTCTAAACGCCTGCCTGCCCATGGGAAGTAGTGAATGAATTCCTTGTTTTGCTTTGCCTACGCATGTGGCTTTTGCGTTACCTATTAAACTGTTTTTATCTCAATCTGTGAGTTTTCTTACTTTTGCTCTCCCAATTCTCTCCCCCATCCCACTCAGTGGGAGTGAGCGAGCGGCTGTGTGATGCTTAGTTGCCGGCTGGGGTTAAACCACGACACCTACATAAACAAAACAGCAGATATTTATAGGCAAACTATAGTAACAACCTGCCTTTAACAAAGGATACTGATCACAGACATAGGGGGCCATCCTCTCCTATTGGGACCTTCTTGAAATTTAGTGTCTCAAACCAGCAAAATCCCTCCTGACAATGAGGAAGAGTTGCACATGCTTGTGCTGTTTGTGCACCCATAAGGAGCAGAAATCAATCTTTTCTCTAAGAACTGGGTGTGTATCCATCATTTGTGCCTTTGAAAATCTCTCCTATTTTCAAGCAGACAGGAGCTGAAGGATTTGAAAGTCATAATAACCATAAATAATCACAACGGGCATAGCGGGGAATAAGAAAGGACAAGAGATAACAATAGAGGGAATATTTTTCTTCAGCGATGATTGCTTGTCAAGTAAGTGTATCATATCATATAATTTGTTTTGTGCCCTTTTTCTTTTATGGGGTCTGTTTTTCCTTTGTGTTTTAATTGCCAAGAGCAAGAAGAGAGGGCTGGATAATAGATTACTTGTAATAACGTTGACAAAGTTTTAATAAGAATGAGAGCAAGCAAGGCATAAAAAGAAAGAGGATGTTCAACAATATGGAGAAGTGTGAAAAAGCACAAGGGAACAGATACATGCAACAGCTAAAGAAACAAATACATCAGAAACACATAGTTAAAATGACGGATTATGCAGTAACAAGAATTGAACAGGTTAAAAAAACACCACAACACTGGAATTACACCCGTGGGAACAGAATACATCCTTCAATAAGAATTTCACATCTTCAACAGTAAAAAGGACAAAGCAGTAATGTGCCTTCCTGATAATAAACACCACAGATTTTCTGCATCCAGTGCTCCAGTGCAATTTAAAGGCTTAAATACTATTCCCACTGAAGTTAACAGGAATCTGTAGCATTTAACACCTTGTTAGAGGTTAGCACTGCCAATCAGGATTAGCCCTTAAAGAAAAAAATTTCTCTAATATAATGTGTTTAGCCACTGTAAGTACTGCAGTTATTTTCACAAAAGTGGCTGCTATTCCCCCATTAGCTTTTCTCACATAATCCCAATCATAAAGTTAGCCAGAATAGGCAATGCCTAAAAGCCCGCCCCCCCCCCCCCCAAAAAAAAAAAAAACACCTGAACTTCAGCTACCAAAAAAAACGTATAAAATATTCATCAGAATTTCTGAGGCAGGAAATACAGCACACCACGGTTAACACAGTGTGGTGCAGATGAATGATATTCAGGGTTTAGACACACACAGTAACTCATCTGATAGAAAAGCGATATTTCCATGCCATAAGTGGCATAAGGCTCCCGTACATCACATGCATCATCTAACAATATTCCTGCTTCACACTTGTTCAAACATTATTCAGAGTCTGACAACCTTACAGGCCACTCTCTGCTGATTTCGCTCTTTCCTCACACTGTCAAGTTGCTGCTTCTGTATTTTTACACAGCAAGCCAATGATCCAGTGTTTTCTCTCGTGTTCTGGTTAATACACAAGCGATGTATTTTGAAGCACACATGTTAGCCAATGGCACTGTAATAACAACCCATTAGGGTCCTTCTATAAAACGAGTCACACTGTGATTTGAATAATGATTGAACTCAATACCTCTGTGGTAAATTAGATGCTATAAATACAGCTGTACAACGTAAAGTGACATGAATACCTCTTTCCTGACAGTTGAAAAAAAAAAAACTTGCCTGTTAATATAAAAATGTAAATATGCAAATAAGAGACCCAGAGGAATATTGTCAAATAATACCAGAACAAAAATGAAATCCTTAATGTCTTTCAGTCTACAGTTATGTACACCGGTTATACTGGTATCCTGTCTGCAAAATGAGGGATGATAAATAACCTAAGAACAAGTACAACATAAACACAATTTTCTAAAAGAATATTACTGTCCATAAAATATGTAACACAGGAATTAGTAAACCGGATAGACATCCGGGAGGGGTTGGCTCATCTGAACATCATTTGTGTGTTGAGCTTATTAAATTGTTATGTAGCATTTTATTTTTCATGCATCATTTTTCATACCAGTATGTTAGGCAGTGAGATATAGGTCAGGTTTTAAATTAAAAACTTGATTTGGAGGCACCTCAGCAAAACTCTCTATTAAATAAAGAGGTACCTTCAGAAAGACAAACAAGAAACCTACTATATTATGCTTCTATTATAGAGCTCAGTGGCATGCTCCTATCTAGAAAAGTGTCGTGTTCTCTATTGTTTAATACATAAAATACATGTCTATTCAGAAGACCAGGGGATGCAGAATTAGAGATTTACAACCTTCAAAGACACTGCTCCGATGTCTTTTATTTTACAACTTGAAAAAGGAAAGCAATATGCAACAAATTAGAGAAGACATTAACAAATTAATGCGGTGCTAATCTGTATGGTTTTATCCTCAGTATAAAGTAGCTGAAAAATCCATCCCTACCAACTCAGTTGTCATAAAGGGATGATTTCATTAAGTGTTGTGGCAAAGATGATTTCTTGCTTATAGGGTTAAATATCCATTGTTCCTTGAACTATTCTCTTAAGTACAAGTTCTGCTCATAAATCCTGCAGAGTGTCTGAAGAGACAACGCAGTACTTTATAAGAGGCCAACCCTGTTCTCTGACTGTCAAGGAATCAATCCATCAGTTTTGGAGAGGTTGGTGAGAACCAAATAAAGTTTGCATTTTTAACATAATGTGGCTAATTATTAATTACTGGCATGGTTGCACCAATAAAACATTTACTGTATATTTTTTGTCTATAAAGTTTTCCATTTCTGTGCCTCTTCCCCAACAAAAAGGAATCAGCAGCAGCATTCACTCTTCAAAGAATAAAGGAGGAAACAGAAAACTCTACTTGGAGAAAAGCACCGAAGACCAAAAGAAGAAATTATGGTAATAGGAAACAAAGAACCGAGACTGCAGAAATCCTAGCAGAATGTTAACATCCCAACAAACTGAGCCTAATGCTCCACTCACAACTTTAACAACTCTTTGATACATAACAAAAAATATTTTTCATGGAAATGGGGTGTAAAAGAGGAAATGCATAATGTATGAGACAAAAGCAAATTATCTCCATTCCCTAAGGGAATAGCTTTTGTCTCACATGTAGGTCATGCCAGCATTCATATTTTCAGTATTCTTTATAAACCCATTCAAGCATTATAGATTATTATGTCAAACTGGTACACTGGGATTTTTTTATTGCAATTAATATCCCTTGTAAGGAGCTTTGTAGAATGAACTCAAATATCACCAAAAGCAATTAAAATCTATCAGAGATGTGAAATGGAAGGTTAGGTTAGTTAAGGGGAAAAGTGGTGCAACATACTTTTCTAGGATATGAGAAGCAGGGCAGAAAATTAACAGAAAATCATACCAGCAAGGCATGAACTTGGAAGAGTATGAAAACAACAGACGGGAAAATAAAAACTGTTCACTGGCAAGAACAAATACATATGAAGCAACCAGAGACAAACCCCGAGCTTCTGTTTTGGCAATGCTTATTTTAGGATTATTAATAAAATGAAATGAAATGTGGAAAAAAATAATCCAGATTTCAGTAAGTAGAACTCAAAACTTCTGGATGTCCAGTTTGAGACATCACAGAGAAGTAGACTTTGACAGATATGATGTACAAGCCTGCAATATTTTTTTTAATGTAGCTCTGCTTTTAACTCTTCACTGGATATTATTTCGCAGTCTGCTTTAGTCTAAATAACATGAACAGCCATAGAAATCATGTAATAAGAAAAGATGTGACTAGCTTCAGTCACACAGCTTCATGCTGGTTTATTTCTGTTTTAAACTCAGGTACTTTACCTGAAATGTATACAGCTATGTAATCACCATAGATTTTTCATAGAATCATAGAATGGTTTAGGTTGGAAGGGACCTTGAAGATCATCGAGTTCCAACCCCCCTGCCACAGGCAGGGACACCTCCCACCAGACCAGGTTGCCCAAGGCCATGTCCAGCCTGGCCTTGAACACCTCCAGGGATGGGGCTTCAACAACCTCTCTGGGCAACCTGTGCCAGTGCCTCACCACCCTTAAAGTGAAAAACTTCTTCCTAATGTTTAATCTAAACCTGCCCTCTTCCAGCTTAAAGCCGTTCCCCCTCGTCCTATCACTACATGCCCGTGTAAAAAGTCCTTCCCCAGCTCTCCTGTAGGCCCCCTTTAGGTACTGGAAGGCCGCAATAAGATCTCCCCGGAGCCTTCTCTTCTCCAGGCTGAACAGCCCCAACTCTCTCAGCCTCTCCTCACAGGAGAGGTGCTCCAGCCCTCTGATCATCCTCGTGGCTCTCCTCTGGACACGCTCCAGCAGGTCCATGTCCTTCTTATGTTGGGGACTCCACAGCTGGATGCAGTACTCCAGGTGGGGTCTCACGAGAGCAGAGTAGAGGGGCAGAATCACCTCCCTTGACCTGCTGGCCACACTTCTTTTGATGCAGCCCAGGATACGGTTGGCCTTCTGGGCTGCGATCGCACACTGCTTGCTCATGTCGAGCTTCTCATCAATCATCACCCCCAGGTCCTTCTCCACAGGGCTGCTCTCCAGCCATTCTCCGCCGAGCCTGTATTTGTGCTTGGGATTGCCCCGACCCAGATGTAGGACCTTGCACTTGGCCTTGTTGAACTGCATGAAGTTGGCTTGGGCCCACCTCTCCAGCCTGTCCAGGTCCCTCTGGATGGCATCCCTCCCCTCCAGCGTGTCTGCCTCGCCAAACAGCTTGGTATCATCAGCAAACCTGCTGAGGGTGCACTCTACCCCACTGTCCATGTCGCTAACAAAGATGTTGAACAGTACGGGTCCCAGTACCGACCCCTGAGGAACGCCACTCGTCACTGCTCTCCACTTGGACACCGAGCCGTTGACCGCAACCCTTTGAGTGCGACCATCCAGCCAGTTCTTTATCCACCGAGTGGTCCATTTAATCGAATCCATGTCTCTTCAATTTAGAGACCAGGATATCGTGTGGGACAGTGTCAAACGCTTTGCACAAGTCCAGGTAGATGACATCAGCAGATCTTCCCTTGTCCACTGCCGCTGTAACCCCTTCGTAGAAGGCCACCAATTTTGTCAGGCATGACTTGCCCTTGGTGAAGCCATGTTGGCTCTCGCCAATCACCTCCTTGTTTTCTGTGTGCCTCAGCAGAGTTTCCAGGAGGATCTGCTCCATGATCTTGCCAGGCACAGAGGTGAGACTGACTGGCCTGTAGTTCCCCGGGTCTTTCCTTGTTTCCCTTTTTGAAAACTACAATTAATTAAATTAATTAAATTTATTTAATTTAATTAAACTACAATTTCAAAATAGATATGCATGATAGACAGTTTTTTGGAGACTGTTTAAATTGTAGCCCAAGTCATAAATCATTTGTCTGGTCATCCCAAACAAATGCTGATTTCCCAGCCTTTTTATATCATATTGTACCATAATATTTCTTCTGCTTTTTTCATTGCAAAGTTACCTTCTAGAATTACCACATTTCAGTGACACACGTAGGTCCCAACTTCCTCAAGCTGCAAACACCTAGAACCCTTTTTCTAGGCTTAACTTCCATCTTCAGAAGCCACTCAATTACCTGAATTTAGGCAACTCTCCCCGTAAACCTAGATGGCAATGGAACACAGAATAGGTACATTTCTTCCCCAACGAGGTGCTTCTGAGCATTTTAGTTGCTTAAGCACCAAAGAATTTTCAAGCCAAACCTGTTAAGTAGTGCGAGCATGGAGACAGCTTGATTGCTCTCGAGGATTTAGCCGTATTCAAGTGCCTAAATCTCAGTGTAGGTTGAGAATTTAGGAGACCTGGATCTAGCACTATATGTTTATGCACAATGTGCATCCTGGCTAGTAAGCTGATACAATGACCTAAGGAAGAGATTACGCACATATGTGCAGCTGCAGTCTTCACTTTGGCATTTCCTAACTTTGCAGGTGTGGAATTCACAGTCTGAATACAATTCCTTTAATGCAGCTGTTTTGTAACACACATGGAGAAAAAGCATATTTGTCTTCGCTATTTGTATCAATGTAAATTTCTGCTTTATAGTAGGCATGAGATTTAATCTCTGATTAAAGCACAAAATTCATCTAGTCCTAACTTACCAAGTGCCATAGATAGAATCCACAAAGACAACAAAACCGCAGTGCTTTTTTTGTCGCAATTCATGAAGACACCCTTGAACAGTAACATTTGCTAATGCCACTCCTGGGTCACTATTCTACTCATGAAGACAGATTTCACACCAGCATTTGGTTATCATCGATGCCCTTTCACTCTCTAAGTCTCCAATTTAAAAAGTACTTTGATGCCTCTTGCTCATTTCGTTATTTCAACAGACTGCAACCTATTTCTGCCTATAAGATTACCAGTAAGTGAGATATCTTCCCCAGAAAATGATGGAATTATTTTCGTAGAAAAGCCACGTGCAGCTACTCTCCATAAAGTACTGGAAGTATTCTACGCCACATTTAGTAGATTGATGAATTAGCTGTAAATCTCTCACCTCTATCGCCTCTAAAATGTGCATTCTATGACGCTGCTTATTTTAAACTGGTAAAACCCACACTGCCCACCCTTTCTTTACAAATCAATAGGATTTCTTGCAGAAAAAAAAAAGTGAAAGTTGCATGATGCTGTCAAAGACCAGCCTTATGAGCAAGCAAATTGCAGCAAAGTACAAAAACATACAGCAGGCCATGACCCAATTAGGAGAATTGTAAAACACCTTTCATTTTTAACTTATTCAGGTAATTCACTTCCATCCAATACATTTGGCTCTGCTTGTGTGATAGTACAAACAAAAGGATAGTCCTGTGACTGAAGAATTAAATCAGGAAATGAAGTTAGCTTTGTCCTCAAGCTTTATCAATTTCTGTGTGCCAAGACCATTCTGCAAATTGGGTCTGTTCGGAAGCTCTGAAAATTCAAGCATTTATTTATGCACTTATATAGGGCTCCGAAACAAATGATGTGCCCCCAAAACCTGCTTGAGGATTGCATTCTCATAACTGTTTTGCACTGCAAATTAGTACATGTACTATATGACCTGGGTTTTGATAGCATATGCAAATTCTGCATGAAAAATTAATAAAGAATATGCAACAGACATGTTTGTTGCAGTGTTCTGGAATGTAAATATAAAATAAGAACTCTCCTGTAAGTATGGATTAAATCCATATGAAGCAAAGAGCAGTTCATTTCACTGCCAGCGTCCCATTTAATGAACTCAGCCTGTCCTGAGCTTCCCTTAAAAGTTGCATTTCTGCCATTCACTGGAAATGAAATAAACACTAAATACTGAAAAATCACACAGCCACTTTTTAAAATTACTTTGCACCATGTTATCCTATCTCAGCCAACTGGATATTGTATGTTAATCCAAAGATAAAAGCGTAAATGAATGTACGAATGGGTACATCATTTTCTGAAAAACTTTTTTTTTCTTACCCTAAATCAATATTGGAATTGTCACTAAGCTTTAAAATCTGCATCAGCTATTCAATCCCATTTCCAGCGATTAAATACCTGATAAAGCATCCGTTCATATTTGAAATAATATAAAATCATTGCAAGATTATTTCACAAAAAGCAATTTTTCCGACTGTTCCCCTTATGCTAAAACTAACTGTATGACCAGAACGTGTATTGATTTACGCTTCTGAGTTCAAAAGGACTCCTTTGACGCCCACTGATATTCTCACATTTATAATGGTGTAGCTGAGGCTCGAATCTGTCCCTTTGTTTACATGTGGAAAGACAGCCATAGGAGCAAGTGATCTGAAAATGGGACTATATTTTCCTGAAAAAAGGCCAGCTGTCAGCTTTCTTGTTGCCAGTGTATCAGTGCAAGAATCTGCAGCCAGGGTTTCACAAAACACGGTGCCAGTACAATTTGAAACTGATTAACAAACACCACTATAGTCAGTGTCATTTAGCTGGAGAGGGGAAAAAGATGGAAGAGTACTTCTATTCCAAACGCAAGGATTCAGGCATAAAGAGCTGGTATGCTTCCAGTTTGACTGAGTGTTGCAATGAAACTTTAATTTCCATGAAAGTAACAGATTTTTTATTATTTTAAACACTAACAAAGAGCGATAAAAGCTTTGGCCAAAATATTTAAATATGAGCATGTATAAGACAAAGCATGTAAATCCTTTAAACCTCCACCCTTTAAAAATGGTTGCTTCTTCTTGATACCCCAAAAAACCTAGCAAATGGGATACAAGCACCAGAGATTTACGCTGACGGAGAACAGCAGCAAGCGCAGTACGGGGAGCCTATGTGCCAGGCTAGAAGGAACTCTAGTGTAACAGGTAATTTTTAGATGCATACATGCATTTCAAAACCTGGATCAGGACATCGGGAGTCACTGAATTTATAGGGCTTCACAAAGAACAGTATAGCTTCCTGGGCAAACCAGTCATCCACGTTAGCTATCCTTCCCTCATGTCAGCATTATAGCTTGTTAACACCAGCTAGAGTAGAAAGATGCAGTTGAGACAGAAGACACAGGAGGCGTGGTAGAAAAAAAAAACTTAGTAAAATGCTAGGCCAGGTGATAATGAAGAGCTTAGGATGAGCTTTAATGTTTTGCTATTTAAACTGTCATTAAAGTGAACCTCTAGGATAAGACTACATGTGGGCTATGTACTGTGCAACCGTAACTGTGCAACATTTGGTACAGAACGGGAACAGGACGGGCTTACAAGCACACCCTGTCTCTGCTTAATCTCCTCTAGACATCCGAGGGTTAGCAGTACAATGTGTTCTAATTTAAAAGGATCTGTACATCAGACACTTTTCAAAAGTTTACCACAAAAGCACAGCAAATTCAACAGTGGCTAATAGTTTTGCCTCATTTAAGACTTGTCCCACGGCCCAAACAAATGACCAGGCTCCTGACTCTGTAAAATTTATATTCTAAATGAGCATCAAAACAAAATCCAGTCTTCTTACCCAAGATACTCATTCTTTCCTTGCTTTCCCTTTCACCGATAAGCGAGAAAAGCATTCATGAAAACAGAAAATCTGCATTAGAATCAGCATAAAAATCTACATATCAAATTCTGTTCTTACTGCTAACATATGCCAGACTCAAGTGTGAAACAATCATATTGATTGATTATTAACCAGTACCTACCACATACCAGTATATCTCCAAACATCTCCGTGAGCGTGGCGTCACACCCATCAGAAAAAAAGGAATCTTTAAAACACCAGAGAAAATACAAATAGTAACATCTAATTGGTTGCTGAGGACTTTCAGGTAATTACCCAGGCTCCGTGGCATTCCGCACTCAAAAAAAATCTATTGGGTGGAACAGATGGGAGAAAAGCAGAGACATCATTTTCATTGCTTTTGAAATGAATAGGTCTGAAGTTTCAGGAAGGCAGAATGTTCTGAATAGCACAATATATTCTCTCCTTCAGAATTTCACAACCTCATGAGAAGTACGTTTGGGTTATATTGCTTGACGACTGACTCCATTGCGGCTAATGAATGATGATGGTACTTGCAAAAGTTAAAGCGTACCCAATACTCCATTTGCGCGAGAGGTAAACAGTTGCAGACAGGAAATTCAAAGGACCTTCCTCTTGCTCTGCTGAAGCACAGTAACTTCACTAATTTGGTCTTGGCAACTATTTCTTATTTTGGGACCAAAAAGTGATGCTGTCCAACACTTAACTGTCTGCTGTTTAGTAATAAACACCTGTTAGTATTTACCATCAAAACTTCTTTGAATTGCAATTAAATCCAGGTTTGAGCAGGAAACGGGTGGCAAAGTTCAGGTTACCAAGATTTTACTTTTTTTTTTTTTTTCTTCTGGTAGAGGATATTCTAATTTAAGCTTTTCGGGTCATATGACTGTACACATGGAAAGCTCAAGCCTGGACGATGACCAAATTGTGCTGCATTAGAAGGTCTGAAAATTCAAGAAATCAAGGTAGCCGATTTTTAAGATTATGACATCAGCGCACTACATTTCTGAATCTGTTTTACCATAGTTTTTGCTAACAAGGCCTGTTATTGAATTTTTTTTAAGGTGGGAGATGGCAGAGGAACGGGTACACAAAAAATGCGGGAAATGGGACATAACGGTATTTTTTCATTCTTAACAATGAACCATTGTTCTCTTTCTTCTATGGCCCATAAATCCAATACTAATACTAAATGCTGCAGTGTCTCATAAAGTCCACTACATATCCTGAAGGCATTCAAATATTCACAATGTTGTTTAAATGGATACTTAAATAAAATTTTATTTTTAAAATGCTACTTACTTTCTTCCATTTTTCTCCTTTCTGACAGGTAGTATGAGCTGAAAGTGATCTCACTAGTAAACAAAATTAGATTTCCGTAATTACAGGTGACAATTTTACTCTATTGCCTTTCTAAATGCAAAGGTGAAGCCAATTACATTAAACTGTTAATTCTTTTTATAGCTAACTTTTATGTGTTTTGTATTGTTTCAACCAATGCTTCCAAATTCTGTTCAACTATAAAACAGAGACAACCTTAACACAATAAAAGAGATTTAAAGTTTCAGTTTAGAGCTTGGTATGCTAATTAATTAATGCTATTTTCATTCCTTTTAGACTTGTAATGAATTACTTGTTAGAGAAAGCAGAGAAAAGATAGACTGCAGAAAGCCTTTGTTATACTGGGGCTGTATTTTAGAAATAAAAGGAAAATAGTTTGCTGGTAACTGGATGCCCCTCAAATTATTTTATCAAGAAATCGACAATCTCTGCTTTTTCTGAAGCCTCCCATGCTACCAGACGTGCTCATGCTGGAACTTGAAAGACAGTGAGTACATATATGTACTTAGTATGCCTGAAAAGCAGAGGTCCACTGGCCACAGCAGTGATGTGCTAGGCCTGAGGTTTGCATTGTCGGTGTTCTTGGCTGGCGGTACCTATAGAGTGTAAAGGGGGGAAGAAACACAGACAGAAGTAGAGAGGAAAGAAGCAGAAGGGGATTCTGTGTGACAGCGTGGAGAGGACGCCGGCAGACAGGATCAGTTTTAAAGAAATGGACAAAGATTAGATTATTACCACAGCCCGGTTTTCCCAAGACCTGGAACATAATGCAAGTTTCCTTGCAAGTTTTCCTCACTCTCAGCAAATACTTGTGAAATCCCAAGGAAAGCGTGTGTCTATTATTCTTACTTGAGAGAACCTGACCCAAAATGAACGATTATCTTGCTACTCCACGAAGCAGCTGGATCCAGAAGTTCTCTCACGCTGCTGTGCCATTTGGTTGCACACACACCAGAATTTCAGGGGGTTCCCATCACTTGTTTTTTTGATCACAGAGACAAGTACAAAACACAACAATCAGAAGCTAAGACATGCGAGGATAAAGCTTGCCGAGGCAATCTAAATTCAGTCTCATGTCAGTACTTGTTATAAATGGTCCTTAATTACATGAACGCAAACTATCTTTCATTGCACCTTTGTCTCAATTAGGGATTTCTTCAATATGTTTCTTTATATATGAAATGCCACATCCTACTATCTTTAAAAATACAAGCTCATGTGTTTTACATTTCTCTGGAATATATAGAACATGCAGTGTCCAATGTGTTGTCATTCACACAAAAAATGTTGCTACTCTCCTATCTCTAATGAAGAAAAAAGTGGAAAAGAAGCATTGGTGATAATGATACTACAATAAACCAGTGCCTTAATCCCCAATTCTTCCGCAAGTGGCTTTAAAGAAAATTTAACTTGTCATTATTTGTGGGCCTCGCAGTGCCAGAGGGGTTAGATTTTTTTTTTTTTCTTGTCGGCACCAATAATGTAGATGACTTTAAGAAATTTATTGCATAATTATTGTGCTTTTGGCATATTTCCTTCCATGTCCTTCAAATTCTATAGAGCATTTCCAGTTTAATACCATGACACTCAATGTAATTATGCTGGAAGCTATTTTTGCCTTTTTATTTAAATCCATTAGGACGCTTATAATAGGATATTGTATTGGATTCTATTTATTTTTAAACTGAAAACATGAAATAGATGTGAGTGTCACACAATAAATGCATCCTTATAAACCTCTACAAATTGGAACAATTACTGAAATGGCATGTACCTGTTTTTACTAGAGTCTGTGCCAATTGATGTTTTTCTTGTTTCACACTGGAAGTTACCTAATGCAGACAGTTAAGACCAACTATGGTACCACCACACTCTTTCTGCTAAAAGTATTATCTCAGCAGCTCATTCTAACCACACTAATAGAAATAGTTTGACATCCAAGGAGAAATAACAGCCTTGAAAGAGCTGTTACCAAATTCGAATAGCACAGAAAATGCCTGAAATGTAACCTAACTAGATCTAGTCTGTTAATCATGGAGTAGATCTTACTTTTCTCTGCTGCATGTGTTGTATAAATAATTGCTATCAAATCAGTGTACATGTAAGGATTCCTGAATCTGGCAATAACAATTTATTATAAACCTACCTACGTTTTAGGGCACAAATGTATCATCCCCTGAGCATTCTAGATAGCAAGTCACGCATGTACTTGTCACAAGTGTTCTTATCTTGCAAAACATAGCCTGGACTTTAGGGTATTAATTGTACGTAAGATGTGTCCTATTGAGACATTACAAAGCTAACACTTTGAAGGATTACTGCTGGATTAGTTGGTTTTTTTTAAGAGTTGGTCTTTAGGCGACTAAGGCTAAAACTGTAAATCTGACAAGGTACATAGTGCACTTACAGAGATTGTTTATTCTCAGTTTAAAGAAAAAGTGACTCAGCTATCAGTTTAATATGTGAGAAGTGATGAAAGTAAAACGGTGCTTTTCTTTACTCCCTGAAAGGCCTCGGTCGGTGAGATCATTATTGCATCTATAACCCTTCTTCTCTCCACCCTTTATTAGCATTGATCCAAGTCTAGAACTACAGCAGCAAGCTGGGCCGCCACTCAAATCACACAGGTTATAGCCAGGTCACCTTGTCTCCACTGGGGAAGTAGCGTGCGCATCTTCTAGAGAGACCACTCACATTCATCAACTTTGCCAGCTAATGAATGGATTAACACTGGCAGCAACTAAGAAGGCTTTTTTTTTTCCCTGATTGGTTATGGTTCAGATAAAAAGATGCAATCATGAATATACACTGACAGTCCAACACTATTTGCTCTCCCGGAGCGTACAAAACAAAGTAGAAGCTACCATTCCGGACTAATACAGATTGCTTTTCAATATCAATAGGCTACAGAATAATTATATAGAGTAAAAAAGCAGGACAATCTACAATAATAAAACAAATCGTAAGAAGAAGGAAGAAGCACTGAAGAAAGGCTTTCTTCCCGGACTTCACAATGGAACGATTGTCAGCTATGTAAAATTATACCCAACTACTACTACTGCCTGAAGGCATCAAAGACAACTATTATGTTGATTTTGTATGTGCCAGAATTTCTTTACACGTCAGTTAGGAAGGCTGTGTGACCTTGACACTAGAACAACAAAAGACTTTGTGAAATCTGCAGACTCACATTGAAAAGACTGCCTTAGAGAAATGTCACTTACAGAACCTGAATTGCTCAAAGACACTTGTAAAGACTGATGAATTTCAGCTGTTAAGCTCCTTTTAAAAACAGAGGAATCCTGAAACAGTGATTAAATATGGAGGTCTTTCTCTTTAGCTACTCTTGTTAGTGCTGTAGAGAAAAATGTTGTAAAAGCAATGTTTTCTCTTGCTCCTGAAAATGAACCATAAAAATTAAATTATGAAGAAAAGGGCATTGTAGCTCTTGGATACTTCCAATTGAAAGATCTCAAAGCAATTTGTAGACATGGATTAATTTAGCCTGGAATCAACTACAAATATATTTCTGACTTATATGAGGAAAACAGAACAATCAGAAAAATGAGCCGAAAGGGATCACAAAGGTATTATGAAAGACCTCAGCGTTAACACCCAAGTCTTCCAAGCTCCTGACACTACCACAGTTTAAAAAACATCCTTTCTTATATCAGGTAACTAAATCACGCCCGTTCAGGGGTGTGCAAGAAAATTAAAACATATATGCCATAGGTGTGGAGTCTGCATGCATAGCTTAAAACATTTCTAGTACCCATGGGAATGGTCTCCTTCACTGCGAGACAGCCTCCACCCTCTCTCAAGGAGCCCAGTGAGCGCTGAGCAAACCACAGAATAACCTCCACGGCAAGTTCTGTATACAGGGAAGGCTGATTTTAGAGCTCAGAATGCTACGAAAACATTGATTCCTTAATATTTGGATTCATAATGTGGTTTTAAAAGGTAAATCATATTTTAATATACACATATATATATATCTCACAGGCTTGCTGTAATGGTATCCCATGTTTATTGATAACTGTAACGATGGTAATCAATGTACAGAACTGTCAGGAGATGTTTTTAGCAGGTAAACATCACCCAGGGGATTTTTTCCAGCCTGGTACCACGAACCTGCAGTCAAGCTTATTGGGCAGGGTTGACAAGAACTTGAGTTAAGCTCCTGCTATGCTGAGGTTATAAAATTTTCATTGCCTCTCCTTTCAGATGTTATAGAAAATAGATTGGAGTAATGCTTTGACAACCTAGTCCACATATTCAAAACATTTGCCCCAAGATTCTTAACAAATTGCAAATGTTAAGGCTGACCCCAATAGCACTCTCATATTCATATCTCAGATACGATATTAGTATCTGATATTCATCTCTCTCAAACTGAATAACTGTTAGTACTGACTGAAAACTTCATCCTTACTTTATCATGTGTTAACATGTAACATGTTCTTACTTACAAGAAGGTGGTAAGAAGTTTTGTCTCACTCTCCCAATTTGTTACTTGTTAACTCAGTAATCTATTGGGATTGATTCTCATTAAAAGTAATGGGAATATTTCCACTGAGTCAGGAGTCCAGCTAAAGCCAGTAAGGGCCAGATTTCCAAAGTCTGGGGAAAAAATGCACTGAATGACATGTAAAATGGTGGTTGTGCTGCTAATATGTAAAATATTATTTTGATTCTTGAGGAAAAGAGACCACAAACTATAGCTTTTGATTCAAAATTGGTGACTTCCCCAATACTCTAATCAAGTGCAAGAGACTTATGGGTTGGCTAAATATACTTCCAGAATTTAAAAACCAGAACACTCGTGCTCATACTCAGCTTGGTCTTGCTTCTGTAAAGAATCCTAGCAAGGAGGTTCAAGGGAAACCAGTGTGAGAGTGGGGTGTGCTACATTCACAGTATTTCTCATACTCCAAAGAGGAATCTGAAGCAGTAAGTCTTGTGTTTGAGTTTTGATATAAAGTTTGGCGAACTTCCAAATTTGAAGTTATCCTGGTCTGAGCAACTTTTATTTGTCAAGCCAGCCAGGATTGGCTCAATTTCAAAGATCTGGACCCTAACAGAATAACCTAGAAATTGCTCAGATTGTTCTGGGAAAAGCTGGAAAGAAAGAGTTTGTGGTCTACCAACACTATCACTGAAAAAAAAAATAGTGTGCGTTTCCAAAGACAGGTGCAAGCAGTTGCACTCACTCCATTTGGATGGAGGTTCTCTTCATCTGGGCACTGAGATGACGCAGTCCAGAAGCTGCTTAGTGATATTAGCAAGATGTTGGGCCTGAACTAACATATCCTGCACCCAGCAAGGCTTATTCGCTCAGCTGCCCTGTTAAAATAAATTTCTGGCTCTCAGATTGAGCTGACTCACAGCACATGAGCGGAATAAACTCACTCCCACCTGCCGCCCCCACGGAGATACAGAGGTGAAAACACCCTCAAGAGGGCCCTTACATGGCAGGAGGCAGAATGTAATAGAAGATGATGAATTTTTTTTAATAATCATTGTATGAAAAGTCACAATTAAATGGCAAGAAAAAGCTATATTTAAATCAAGCCCCTTTCAGAAATTCTTTTGATAGCGAAAAGCAAAAAGAGTTGGCAGATTGAGAATTATCTGCATTATTATAATAAAAGGGAGAGAGAGTCTACATCTTCATGCAAGAGCAAAAGAAAAGAAAACTTAAGCAAATAAAGCAGAGTTGAGTCAGAAGTGGGTTACTGACAAATTAAAGTTGCTGAAATATGCTTGTGCTGGAAAACAGGGAAGGGATTAAAAAACAAACTCCTGTGGAAAATCTGCTATCTTATTCCAGAAAAGCAGAACCAATTTTAAAGAAAGACTTTCAAATAAGAGGCAAATTGGCAACTTCCTAAGAAAGAAGTGGATAAGCTCTGAGCAGCTTGGTTTATCAAATGGAAATTTACTTTCAAAAGGGGTACGCTGAAACAGAAATAAGGAAAAGAGGGAAGCTTGCCCAGGAGTGAGCCTCTGGCTTATTTGTAGGCAAAACGCTGATCAAAGCTTGCCAAAACGAGAGAGTATTTAAGGTCTGGTTAACACAACTGACAAAAATCAAACTTTATTTTCAGCTATTAATAGCAGCACAAGTGCTACAACAATGAAGATTTAATCTGAAAGAGAAAGAAGTGTTTCAAGTAAGTAGATTCTAACTTGAGATTTCATGCTGTTCTTGCTGAATAAAAAAAAAAAAAAAATGCCTCCATTGATTCCTGACACAATTACAAAATGACAATATACAGTGGCAGAAACTTGCTGAAAAGGAGCTCAGGCTTCAAATGTGATCTGATTTGAGCAGTTACACACCACTGTGAATGAAAAGGTGGAGAAAGAATCTCAGCTGGGGAAGGGAACGCATACTATGGCAACTAACGTACAATTTTATGCAATCACTGCATGGCACAGGTCAGTGAAACTCTCAGCAAGGGTGCTGTCAGGGAAATCACAAGATAGCACAGAGGAAACTAAATGCGCTACTTCCCAATTTACTAGGAATGCCCTACATACACCACCAAGCGTCCACGCAACAGCTAGGGTAAAGTTTAGTACTACCTGAAAAGGGAACTGCTCCATAGTACCATGTTCTGCACTTCCCAGCTTACAGAGCACTGGCCTCCAAGAGTGTTGGAGTCAGTGTCACAGTAATAATGACTAAAAGACATTCTCTGAAAAATTCAAAAAATTACTACAAACAGGAGACTTTAAGTCGTTATTGGAAGTCACACCATTTGCTCACGTTTCAATCAAGCTTAGGTGATGACATTTTGAATGTTCCTGTGGTATTGCATGGACAAACGAGAATACTTTACCAATGCCTGTACTTTTCTACAGGAGTAATCTTGTACAGAAATGGTCTCCCTACTCCCTCTGCTAAAATCTCAAGTCTCTGCTTTGTCATTAAACTGTGTGAATGTTTTCCTGTCAGCCTCTACAGTTGCTCTCCACATCTCCTGCTGGAGCTCTTCCACTTTGTACAATTTAATTCAATGGTCCTTGGACCAGAATGAAGGTGGATTGACTATGAAGACACATGAGAAACAAGAGTAGTAACTTCCACACATATATAATTTATACATAGTGGAGCAGTTTCAACTAGACTGTTTGAAAGAATACCTAGAATAAAAAGCTAAAAGGCTGCTAACTGGACACTCGCTTAGGTTGTTAGAAATTGATGTTACACTGAATCTAAGGTGACTATCCACTCTGTTTAATCTACCTCTGACCACTTACACTTTGCCTTGAAGTCTGCATCAAAGCTATGCATATGACCCATATTGCTCTTCAAAAAGAACGTAAGAATGAGAACTTTCTTGCAGAGCTCAAAGTTAAGGAGGAAGCCCATTCCAATATCTAAATCCACACACTTCCTTTCAGCAATGTACAGAGTCGTGCTCGGGAGAACTTGCAGATGAGGTAAATTACCTCTGTACGCACAATATCCTCTGCTTATGTTAACCCTGTGAAGAACACGTAGGGACTGTAAGGAAAACATTACAGCAGTTTTAGCTAAATTTTTTAACTGACTTCTTGAAGAGACAGGTAATTTATTTGTGAATGATAACCCTTGGCTGAAGTTGGGTGAACAATGCAGGCAACAGAATGGCTATTCTTGTACTTGGAGAGAAACTACTAAATGCTAAGGAAAAAAATAATCTCAAAGGCAGCTAATTTTGTCTTCCGTCAGATGTCCATTCACAGATTTTCAACCGTAGCAAAGTAGATCTATGATTTTCTGAAGAACAGGAAGGAAAATAATCTGGACTGAAACTCTACAATCGCTCATATGGACTGAGCAACACTGGAGAGCTTCAAACCAGCAACCAGTGCCCCCATGACAGAGCCCTCAGTTTTAGCCTATCCTAATTATGACCAACACTTTTTCCTACATGTAACTCTTCCAGGGATAGGATCAGAGCCAATCCCAGAAGCGAGACATTGGCTATGAAGCAATAGAACTAGAGCACAGAAGAACTGTCACCATCATCTGGAAAAACTGAAGCTTCTAGCTTTGAAAGGGCTGTATAACTGCCAAATTGAATGGCTTCACTTCACACGTGCTTCCTGGTTTACGATGACAGCAACCTGTTAGCTTATGTCTTCATTGCAACAAGGCTAAATGCCACATTAGCAGCTTAAAGGGAGTTGAACCTGACTTTACAGTTACTCTTGTCTAAATATATTTTATGCAGGACAGTTTGGGTATGTAAATATATATACATTCAATCAAACCAAAGAAAAACAACCAAGGATGTTTTTAACTCTGTCTTTTAGTCTTTGGGTGGAAAAAAAAAAAATACAAGTATCTTGGGTTAGTGTTACTGCAAACACTTTTGCAAGAGAAGATTCCTTTTGAGATTCACACCAGTCAGTAAAGCATATTACATGAAAGACATTTTGGCCACAGAAAGAAGATCTCCCTATTCCTAAAATTCTTGACTAATCTTTGGCCAATAACCTAACAAAACAACAGGAGGAACAGCAGGACGGCTGTCCTAAGAGACAAATATTAGCCTTTGCAGACATGTAGCTGGAAACCAAACTGTCAGCTAAGCTGGCACTACTTTCAATAGGAAAGAGGCAAGTGTTATGATGGAGAGATGAGACTTGGAAGAAACTGGAAGAGTAACCTTTCTCACTACAATTCTGATATACCAACCTCAGTTAAAATCAAACCAATAAATATTACCTTTTCAGGAGTAAACAGAAACTTTAGTCATTGTGCTAACAAGGAGATTCCAAGCAGCTATGAGTCTTCTCACCAGTTAAGCAGTCCCTGGTTCTGGAAAAAGAAAAAATTAAAAAAAAAAAAAACCACCAACATTAATCAAATCACTATGAAACCAATTCCACCAAGTATTATAGAGAAAATTAAATAAAAAAGGCTTCAAAAAACAACTAAGTAAATTCACCACAGAAAAATCTACTAAGTGCCATTAATGGCTTTACTCTTCTGGTATGTTAAACTACACGTGAACAAGTTAACTTTCAGTTCACAAAAGGATTCCTTGTCATTACCACATAGTGTGGTCAGCCACAATATTGAGTGGGTAAAATTGCCCACCTGATGATTCACTCTAATATCATTGCTGGTTCATTTATTTCATTTTAATTGCAAATCTGATTAATACTTAAAATGCTTACATTTCTTGTTAGTTTAATGAAAAACAAAGTGATTTTAGTTTAATTATATGTTTGGGTTTAATTTTAACTTGCTTGTTACAAGCCACAGAAAAAATAGAGGGGATTTTTTTTTTCCTTGTTTTCTTTCTGACAGCAACTTGTGCTTGAATTGTGAGTGTGAATAAAATTACTGAATTTATCTAGGCGCCACATAATTTTCAGTAAATTACTTTGGTCTTCCTTTACACTCCTGAAAATGTCAATACATCTCATGACACATGCACATGAAATTAATGGCAATGAACCACCTCCCTTGGTACTCAGCTTCCTGCTGTGTGATGAAACAGCCCAGGATGGTTGTGACTGTCTGAATGTCTTATGTTTGCCTAATGATTACTTTTTCCCCCATCAAAAATATAAGTATTAACAGAAAACAGAACAAACCCAAAATTTTTCAAAAGTCATTTAAAGTGGTCTTCATGGTGCTGTTAGTGTTTCTTACGTAGAATTAAAAAACTTTAAAAAAAAACAAGCCACATTAAGACACTTTAAAGGTCATCTTATCAATAAGGACATACAGATTATCAACAAATCCCAGACTAGATGGAGATACTAGCGTTTAGATTTGGTGATACCAGAGAAATTTTGAGTGTGCCCTGAAGGATGAGTTAACGGAGAAGATACAAAATATCCCCTATCAAGTTCTTTCCATAACCACTTCATTTAGCAATATAAGTCCCCATTGCATTTGCTGCCAGAGATTATTCTTTTAAAAACAGGGAGACTTCCCCCTGTTAATCGCTTATAGGTATTTATCCTGCCACAGTGAAATATACATCACTCCTTTAATGGTGAACATTTATGTATGTGCATCTCACTGTATTTTATTACCTGAGAAAATATCATTCCCTGAAGCCAATAGCTAAACTCCATTTCATGTCATTAGTTTTCACTTATAGCAGCTAAAGATCAATTAAGCCAGTATATTTTTATTACATTAAATAAAGTGGAGGGGTTGAATGATTTTTGTTCATGTTTTCACTGTTACAATTTGTTTCTATTTATTGTCAGTTAAGGTAATTGCTACCTTTGAATCATGGTAGTTAACACTAATATAAAAATATTGTTTGGTTGTTGTTTATGTTTGCCATAAATTAATTGCCATCAAAATTAACCTCTCTCACCGACATGTGATAAATTACAACAAAGCTGATAGTCTTCCACAGGCTTCAGCAAGTTTCCGTTCACTAACGAAACACTTCTATTTAGAAGAGTAAGGCAAATCCAACAGCAGCCCCAGGTCCGCAGCACATCCTAACACGTGCTATTAAAGTAAATTAATCTCATATTAATCACATGCCCAAAGTAAAACATCACTGCAAAGACAATTGCGAAAAGCACCTGCAACTTCAGACGCTCCGCCTACGGCGGGCATAACAATCAGCCCACGAAACCAACGCCGCAGGCTGCATACGGAGGCAGAAACAGGGCACGCGGGTGGACTAGCATTTAGGCACTAGGCTGTGGAGTCGGCAGTAAGAGGTGAGTGCATTCTTCTGGGGAGATAAAGCCGGGGACTGCACTGCAAATTAGACTGCATAGGAGGGACGGGGCTGAACGGTGAGACACAGGCAACCCCGGGGATTGCGAACTGGCAGTCGAAGTAGTGTTGACGGGCACAAGCCTTTTGCAGCCATGAGAACCAAACCAAGCAGCAAGAGGAAGACGGTCCTCTGTGACCAGACTAAACTGTCAGCCACACAACGATAGGGAAGCTGACCCACCTTCTTACAGCTATCACACCACGAGAAAGCTCAGCCGGCTACGTGCAGCCTGGCATTGGTACCGCACTCAGCTGCATCCCTCTCCAATAGATTTCAGGAAATAAATTCTGCCCTCAGTTGCCTAACAGAAATCAGCAGGGCTGCTCAATCGTAAAAGAAAGAATACTTCATTCCAATAACATGGATTAGGAGCTAAACCTAAACCAGTCTACCTCTACTGATTCCAATTGATCTACATCTGGGATTAATAGGCTATTGATGTTTGCATCCAAGTACACAGACCAGAAGACAAAGCTCCCCCCCCCCGTTAGCAAAGAAAGCAGAAACAAAACAACCTAGCCTGGAGAGCTGAAGAGGAGAGTGATAAAAGTACAAGACATCCCAATCACTGGGAGGGAGGGCATGCAGAAGCTGGATAGACGAGTCTTAATGAGTTAAATATATTCTAGCTTTGCTGCTGCCCTGCTGAGCACACAATCCTGAATATGTTTCAGTAAGCAAAGACTGAAGGATGCAAAGGGAGGGTAACCCAGGTGGAATGTAAAACACCATTTACGAGATATCCCAGAGCCAGAAATCAAAATCTCTTTCTATTTTTGTGATACTAAATTGGTAAACAATGTCCTCAAGGCCCTTTCTTGTCCTCACGCTGAACTGAAACACAGGACAGTGCTCTCAACTTGGTTTTTGAAGCTGTGTTCTTTGGTTTTTTTCCTGCTCAGTGGACATTTTGCACAGTGGCATAGTAAGAAGTGTTTTCCTTTCTCCATCCATTATATAGTCTGAGACAAAGATTCTATGTTGATAAGTACGAAATTGGGATCTGAGTATCTTTGGGCCCATGAAGCACTGAGCTTTGGTCTCCCACATATTGAGCAAATATCCTAACCAAGAGGATATTATACACAACCTCATCCAATAGCTGCATTTCAGAAAGGCAGCACCCATAGCGATGTTTTGTAAGCGTATGGTCATTTCAAAGTGTGTTAGATTTACCTGGAGCATTGAGGGACTTAAGACTACCACATGCAAGATCCACAGAGAAAGCCTAGGTGATGCATGTCTTTTCTTCCTGATTCCAAGAAGCTACATAGGCTAATTCAAGAGGTAAGAGGCGTTGAACTGTTTTCTCTGTTTCAATTAAACAGAACCGGATTCCCCAGTTTAAAATTTTAAAATTTAGCTTTCTTTAAAATTTCTACGTAATAGTGTTCAACATACAATCCAGTCATAACTATCACGTGACTCTTGATAGACTAGATAGCTCTCAAGTGCTCACCAATAAAGCTTTTTACAATTAACCCTTCACCAAGAAAAGCTTATCAAGAGTTTGCATATCACATAATGCAGTTCACCTCCAGATTTTTTTTTTTTTTTTTTTACAAAACCAGTATAAACTCCCATATCCTCAGGTGTAGTACTCAGCAGTGCCAGGCGGAAAAATATTTGCAGATCATTCTTATGCGGTCAGGTCTCTGGCAAATATATTCAGTATTTCAAGCAACTCGACATTTGATGTAGATGAACTTATTGCATATTCAGATTCTCTCTTGAATTCATACCTGCCATTGTAAAACAAGAGAATATGAATTATAAGACCCTTAAGCAACGTATGCAGAGGATTAATCATGTTGTAGTCTAACTGGGCACTGAATGTCACCATTGCTCCACACAAATACTGTGCCATTGAAAGTGCAATTACTAGACTGTAGATAAAGTGAGCCATAAAATGAGAAATCTCATCATATTTGACAGTGCATTGTGAAGCATTCCCCATTAAGGGATGGGAATAAAATGTTTATGAGCTAATTTATTCCAAACATGTTTGTAACTGTCTATAGTTAGCACTGCTTGATCCAAGAAAAGGTTATGCTGATTTGAGTGGGAAAGACAGAAAATCTCAAACTGTGAGCATATACACCAAGTTTGATTATTATTTTTTTTTTCCAAACCAAAACTACATCAGAAATATTACCTGCAGTCAAATCACACAAATTCATTGCTCCCTGGCGGCTAAAAGAAACTCATTGTTTCTCTACTTGTATTGTTCAAATAACTGGGGTGTGTGTATTATTTTATCTTTGTCTTTCCTGCTGTCATATACAATAGTACTGCCAGGAAAGCCATTCTTCTTCCATACACACCCCTGCAAAAAAGAGCAGGGAGGGTGGGGAGAGAAGAAAATCAGTGTTTGTTTATGTTCTTACTGATGTCAGCTTGAACACCAACATTGGAAGAAATACCAGACTGCACAACATGGATGCGGAAAAAAAACAGAAAAGCTGTTAATAATAAAAACTTGAAAGGCATTACCTTCTGTACCTGACAAAAGCTGTTAGAAAATATCAAGCTCAGCAATAGCAAGTAAAAAAAAAAAATATTTAAAAAAAAATCTAAAACAGCTGCCAAAATTTAAAGACAGAATGCAAACTGCAGAATGTAAGTCTGGATAATAATGGTGTAATATAGAATTGAATATCCTCTAAAAACCACAGCTGATCCTTCTGAAAAATAAAATGGAAAGGCTAATAATCCCATTTAAGTGGTAGTCTATTATGGTTGAAAAAGCACTCTTAACTCCCTCAAGGTAATTAAGATTTCCTTCATCTGTCTCAGTTTGAGCAGTTGCCAGGATGTACATCCAATACAAAGAAGACAGAGCAAACTTTAAACCATAAAAGGTAGTGAGCTAAAGCTACCCACCAGCATTGAAAAAAATATACATTTGGCAGATTAGTAAATTAATTATAACCCAAGATAATATAACGACATTCAAACTCATCCCACTCTCACTCTACGTTAATAGAGATGCAAAACTACTGGAAGTGAGGTAAAAAACAAGGGCACCCATAATCCAAAAGTAGGGGATTTGGTCCCTGAAAGAGGGTTGAAGAAAGCAATGTAAAATTAGAACTTCATCTTGCCATTCATTAAAGTGGGACACACTGTCTCCTTTTGCATTCCCTCAGCATACGGTGTAATTACAGCTGAGTACGGATAGCAGGTGGTAAAGCTGGGACTACAACTTCTAGAAAAAAATTGAGAGAAGCCACATTATTCGTGGGGAATATAGTCTTTCTCCTTTCACTCTAAAATTAGTCAGCGACAGTCACTTCTTCCAGCTGAGCACATTGGGTAACATCTGGTCCACCTATTTTAGAGTAGGGGAACAATATTCCCATATACGTAAAGGTAGTAAAAAGTTTTCCAGTTGAGAGTTTCTGCAGAGAAATATGTAGTTTTTTCAGACTCACTGCAGTGAATCTGCTGTACAACTCCATATGGTTTTCTGGTGCCTCGTTCACCCCTCCGGTGAGACCACAACAAGCCCCCATGAACATGCATGTCCCCAGCTGAGTTAACACTGACATTTCCGACTGTGCCACAGCCCAGGAACGCTGGGAGCAGTTTTATCCCTTGCAGGGAGCTCTAAAAGGTTTCAAGAAAAGGAAAAGGAAGACACTGCTGTTAGTTTTTCTAAGGAGGATTTTTAAATTCCTATTCCCAGGGATGTCTTAAAAATTTATTTTTCCTTCCCCTTCTGAAAGACTTTTCTTTACGTGCATGCCAGCTGTTGGCCATCTAAAATCCCACTTGTTAAATATAAGGCAAGAGTGGGCTCTCCTTTTGTTATAAACAAGGTTCTGACACTGACTTCATTTCACAGGGTTCATTGTCACAAGGCATTGTCACATTCAGGAAAACCTTTTTAATTTCACAGCAGATTGCTCTTTACTAGAACAATTTTGTCACCGTTAGATCAATCCAAAATATACTCAAAATTCTGAAAATTATAGGACTTATCCTGCCCTAATTCCATCTTGCTGTTTTTATTACTTGCTCTAGCATATGCAATAGCAGACTTAGAAGCCTGATACGTGCTATTGCATTCTGCTCAGAGCATCCAATTCTCATTGAAGTGAATTATCAGGTGGAAGACAGGCTTCACTGGTGAAGACTCTTGCTTAAACAGACACGCATTATCTATGGAGCAAAACAAAAGATTTCCCAAGATACCTACTGAAAATTGACAAACTACTTTATGTTCCCACTTTGTGACAACCTCTTCCCCTCGGAAGAATAGTACACGGATGCTGTAAAGGTATATTGTTAGAAGTCCTGTGGCCCTGGAAGTGATTATCTGAAAGAGATCAGGGAGATTAATAAAATTCAGGCATTTCGGGAAGAGAGACCATTACTGTACATAACTGTACCATACATACACGCACATACATAGCTGTACATAAATGACATCACTGTACCATACATCCCTGCAGAGGGATGAATGGGACTGGACAGAACGACAGCAAGTGTTATACAGAAGAGATCGGGACCTCTAAATATGAAGCTAGAGCTAGATAAAGACTACAGATCATACTTGCCTTCTGAGGGAAGGTATTTTTATTGAAAATATTTTTATGAGAATTTTTTTCTTGTGTTCGCCCCCCACACCCCCCTCATTCAAGCCATTTATTCTGTTTACCAAAAGTAGCGAGGGGGGGGGGGGGGAAGACAAATATTCTAAGCTTTTTCTACTGCAATAATTTATGTTTTGATGAAGAAAGGTATGCCATTTTTTCCAGCATACCACTGGATAATACTTACCCATCCACCTATATATCTGTTATGCAGGTCTTGGTTAAATAATTGGCAGAATTCTCTTCTTTCAGAATGGAATTCCAATTCTGTTTGCATTCTCATCTCCCTGAAATATTCACTCTGAAGTCCAAATATTTCTAAGCCATCCAACATCTTCCTCTCAACACAAGTTAAATCAATGCTTAGAAAGATGCAATGGGTTAACGCTATTATTTCAGCCCAGTACTACAAATGCTATAAGGGGATGTGTTAATCCAGTACTGAAATGGGAACCTGTGAATACAACCACTCCCCCCGTCCTCAGGTGAAACTGAAGAGGAGTTAAGTTTTCGTACTATTAGGCCTGGCTATAGACAAGTTACATCTACCTTAATAAGAGGCTGCAAAAATCTAGTAAGGAAGGGGCTTCCAGGATGCAGCCTGAAGATGAAATTAGTAACTCTAGATTTTTTTGATCTGAGTTGTACCTAAGCTTTTCCTTCCATCCCTTCTCCCTGTAATCCTACAGGGCCAGACTGTTAAGCATTCACAGGGTAGTGCTGCTGTGCCCACCTAGACATGTCCTGCACTGGGTGTGCTCAAAGCTTGGAGCAGATTAGGTGATGCAACGCTTCAGCAGCGCGTGGGCTCTGCCTCCCAGGAAAGGCTGGTACTCAAAGGGATTCTGCTGAACAAGAAATTCCCTGAGCAGTATTAAATATTAATGGTTCATTGCCATACTGCAACACTATCCACATGCTATGGCTACCAGTATGGCACTCTGAATTTTATTTTATTTTTTTATTTTAATGCAATGAAAACAGTGGAAAGGGTATAAACAAAGATGAGGCGGCTAAAAGGCTGCAACACCTGGAACGATGACTAGGAGGAAAGTAAAATGAGGGCAAAGCCAGTCTCAGCCACAAAGTTACACTAGGCAGTGAGTCACACAATATAGTGCCTGCAATTAAGCATTCAAATAATCCTGCATCCAACCTGCAAGGCTTCAGCTGAAATGCAACAGCTAAAAAACTCAAGAGGTTTGTCCAATTAGCAGGTAAGTTAGGTGGTATCCTAAGTGAGAGACATATAGATCTTTCTCTTACTCTACAAGTCTTTCCTCCAAAGTTTGTTAATTTACCTTTGGTATATTAAAGATTTATTGTAGTTATAAGTTCCTGATGGAGCTCCTGATTATACCTCTACCCAATGGGATACAGAGTTTTCATTAACTACCACGAAGCAGAATACTTACCTGATAAAAATTGCATCTACAGCAATGAGCTGTGGGGAATAAAAGCCTATATAACTATTTGTTTATCTGCTCTTCACATTTTGTGTTGGACAAACTGCCTTCAAGTTCTTACCACAATAAGGAAAGGACGACCTGAGGTTGAAAGCTTATCCTGCAGCTCTCATTGAAGAAGGTGGAAGCTTAGCTCACTTAGCACGTAAGTAAAATAGAATCATAGAATCGCTGAGGTTGGAAGGGACCTTTAAGATCATCAAGCCCAACCATTAACCTACCCTGACAAAACCCACTTCTAAACCATGTCCCTGAGTACCACGTTTACCCTTTCTTTAAACACCTCCAGAGATGGTGAATCCACCACCTCCCTGGGCAGCCTATTCCAATGTTTAATAACCCTTTCAGTGAAAAAATGTTTCCTAATACCCAGTCTAAACCTCGCCTGACATAACTTGAACCCATTTCCTCTCATCCTATCACTTGTCACCCGGGAGAAGAGGTCAGCCCCCACCTCACTACACCCTCCTTTCAGGTAGTCGTAGAGGGTGATAAGGTCTTCCCTCAGCCTCCTCTTCTCCAGGCTGAACAACCCCAGTTCCCTCAGTCGTTCCTCATAAGGCTTGTCCTCCAGACCCCTCACCAGAAAAACAGGTCAAAAGTTATGCACCACACAAAAAAAAAAGACCAACCTGAAGTTGGGTAAACTGACAGATAGAACTCTTATTAATCAGGATAAGACACATGGTTTAAATATTCTGCATACCACATCTGCACCTGCTTTCACTACTGTAAATTTCTTTCAAAAAAAGAAGAAAGGACCATTCATACTACACACTCTCCTAGATGTATAAAAATTACAAAGCCCAGTTGTTCTTGAAACCAACTCCTTTTAAAAAATGAAAATCAAAACCTACGAGTAAGTGAAATTCTTTGGATGGCATGTGGCCTACTCGTGTAGAATAAAGAATTCACCTCAAAATAAGCAGGATAAGCAAGAGTTCATAAATATTTAATGTCCCTTGCCCCCTTCTCTTCTATGCTTTCCCTTTATTTAATTCATCTAGTTATTGTATTAGCGATACATTTTCCTTTCTTTTTGTTCTTTCCTTCAGTTTAAGTTGCAGAAATGAAGATGCTGCAAACTGTCAGTTAATTGCCAGATTCTAAGCACAGTGACAAAGTGCATGTCAACATACGACTTGCAAAGCTTCTAATACTTCAGTACAAGCAAATCATAGATGTGTCAAGAAGTGTTAGGCTGACAGTTGTACAAAGAAACTTATTTTTCTCCCACACGACAACAACCACAACCTCCACTGATGGCAGAAACAGCAAGAGCAAAATCCATCAAAGCTGGACACGTACAGCATTGCTGACAAGTACAATACCTGTTGATACTGCTGGGAGATCCCACTGTTCACCGTGATCTCAGTTCTCCATCTGCCTTGCTGGATACTTCTTCTGAAGCACATTTCCTATTTCTGACATCTTTGTCCTTACTAGGTACTGACCCAAATAAAACTGCATGAATAGTCTTAGAAAAGTGTCAGGGTTTCAGCTGGGTTGGAGTTAGCATTTTTTTTTTTTTTGCTAGCAGCTGGTGTAATGCTATGGTTTGGATTTGGGATGGGAATAGTATGATAATGCAGTGGTCGTTTTGGTTGTTATTGTTAAGTTCTCAAGGCCTTTTCTGCTCCTCACCCCACCCCACCAGCGATGGGCTGGGGGGCACAAGGGGTTGAGAGGGGACACAGCCGGGACAGCGGACCCCAACTGACCACAGGGATATTCCATGCCGCGTGATGTCATGCTCAGTGTATAAAGCCAGGGAAGAAGGAGGAAGGAGAGAATGTTCAGAGTGACAGCGTTTGTCTTCCCAAGTCACCATTACTCGTGATGGAGCCCTGCTGTCCTGGGGATGGCTGAACACCCACCTGCCCATGGGAAGCAGTAAAATGATTTCTTTGTTCTGCTTTATCTATTAAACTGTCTTTATCTCAACCCATGAGTTTTTCTTCACTTTTACTCTTCTGATTCTCTCCCCCATCACACCCGGGGGGAGTGAGCGAGCGGCAGTGTTGTTCTAGCTGCTGGCTGTGGCTAAATCACAACAGCAAGAACTAGAAAAGATCTGTTTCTCCTCTCAGTACTTTTACATTGGATTTTTTTTGTTTGTTTTATCATCCAGTGTCCACTGGTAAAAGCATAAGAAGAATCCAAGGAAAAGAGCATTGTCTTGTTTTGTTGGTTATCAATCTGTGAAGACTACTTGTGGACTTGGCAAAGTTGAATTAACAAGACCAAAACACCACTGAAGTTCTGAACTACAGACCTCAACCCTTCAAGCTGATCTGCCCAGGCAGATCTTTCCCTCTGTCTCCATTTACATCTAAGAGTTCACCTAATCCTATATCAAATAAAGTATTTTAGAAAAGTATCTGGTCAGCACCAACTCTCAAGTTATTTTAGATGCCATTTTTTTAAATGCACATGAGATAATTACTTAACAAGACAGTTAACAATTTTCCCTACAGTTCTTTGACTTCAGCTACAAAATGGGCGAGAGCAGCAATTTTCCACCCAATAGTGAAGAGGAACTGAGGACAGTTGCCTATTGCTCCCAAACTGAATGTTTAAAATTTAAGTTTAATGCAGGCAAGAGAAATTACTATAGGGTCATGTAATAAATCTATCATCATGCCCAAGAAAATTTAGCCATTCTAATAGTTGCTGAATCTCAATAAACATAATCTAGTGTATTAATATCATCTTATCTTTCAAAAAAATCCCTTTGGTATTAAATCTTTAGAAACAGTTGACCCCTACATCAATTTTATGGCACAAATTTTTCCCAACAAGTTCAAGATGTATAGCACTTTTTCAAGGTAAGAAATCTCAGGAAACTCTTAAAGAAGATGTACCCAAAAAAAAAAATAATAAAAAAAAATCAACTCTAGTGTACAATGCCAACCTAACAATGAAAAGTGAGAGTAAGAGAAGTGTTGGGTTATTCGATTTTGAAAATGGCAGCAAACAAGCATAAGAAAATTTATGATTCATCCAGTTTACAGTGGTCATTGGTATGGATTCAGTTTGCAAAAAGGTAAGCACAAAATTCAGGCTGCCGTTTCAAAAAAGCACTTATTTATAGTAAACAACTGTCACACTTATGCTCATATGCTTGGCTGACTCCGAGCCATAGTTATTTCCGCAGAGAAATCTACTGCGGCACATCTAAAGTAACAAGAAAATAACCTACATATTTCTGACTAAGCTGAACACACACCAGGCACATGCCAAGCAGAAAACTACCTAAAACAATCAATTGCCAAAAGGAAGCAAAACTATACTCCTCCTCTTATTTTGTCCAGAGCCCTTTCTATAGAGTCCTCTCTGCCTCAGGATGTACGGTAGTAGATACCACTTGCAAGGAAAGCGTTTGAGAGAATTCCTTGTGTGCATAACCAACAAGGAACCCCTTCCACCCTTTGCATTCCCTATCAAAAGGGAATTCCCTGGCAGCAGGAAAGGCAAGGACACCATTTTCAGGGCTTTTCAAACAGAATCTCGTCCTACCTCCACTTCTCGCTTTCTCCACTTCCCAAGTAGGAATCACCCCAACCAAAACCTTCATCTTTTGAGATAGGACATTTCAATTTGTTTATCTTGTTAAAAAGCCTTGAATGAGCTCTACAATAGATCTAAAAGTAATTACAGACAAGCCAAAGCTCAAAAAAAAAAAACCAAACAAGAAACACTGGATGATTCAGCACAAGCTGTGAATTAAAGTGAATCCTGGATACTGTGTAAAGGGCAAGTAAATTAGTTGAATAATTTTATACAGACTGAGGAAAATATATGTTTTTATCTTCCTGAATGCTGACGAAGCCACACAAGTCATTACTTCAACCCAAGACTTTTTGTGTAGGAATTGCGTACAGAATGCAAAGGAGGAAAAAAAGTGCCCATATCTAATCAAAACTTAATTTGAGGTTTTTGATGGGAGAAAATGGAAGACAGTTTGAATCTATCCCTTCATAACAAAGCTCATGGCTTTAAGGTTTCAAATGCAATTAAATAAGATTTCTCCACAGCAAAATTTAAAGTAACAGCTGTGTTTGGTCCTTCACAAGGACTGCATCCACTATACTGACAGGAATGGAAATCTCTGAAAGACACTATATTAAAGTCACATTTTTGAACTAATTCAATACGAAGAAAAAATATTAAGACTTAAAGGATTACTTCAAGACCTCTTTAAGAACTTTGAAAGTCAAGAAGAACTATACAAAGTGTACTATGAATATAAAGCACAAGCACACAGAGCTGAAATAAGAAGGCTGATACCAATCAACTAAGAAAGAAACAGGAAAAGATCCTATAAATATACTAAAAGACAAAACCAGAGGAAAATACAGCTTGACTGTTTCACAGGGAAGGCAGGTGAGTTGATGATAAGGAAAAGGTTGACATATCAAATAGCTTTATTCTTTACAAACAAGGTGAATTGTGACCAGATATTTAAAAAGCAAACAGGAGCGTTAACCAAATTAGGGAAAAAATAGGTTAAGGAATATTTAGGTAAATCACATGTACACTAGTTTGCAAGGATCGATTAAATTCAGTCTTGAGGACCCAATGAACCAGCTGAAACAGTTTCTCAAACTTTAATGAAGTTTTCTAAAATTCACAGTGGACTGGAAAGTGTCAGGGGACTGGAGAAGAATAATCATAATACCATCTTTAAGAAGGAGAGAAAGAAGGGACTGGGGAATTGGAGACAGCCTAACTGATTCCTGAAAGGATTCTGGAACATATTATTGAGCAGTTTATAAGCACCTCAAGAATAATGAGATGATAAAAAACATATGACATGGATTTGTTAAGAAAAAAAGTTGTATCAAACCAGCATAAATTTATTTCTTTGACAGAGCTGCAAGCTAATGGATAACAGGGAAGCAATAGATGTGATAAACGTGAACATTACCTTTTTTTTTTTCTGGTAATATTCTCTATGACAGTCTCGTAAGTATGCTAACAAAATCTGGTCTGGATTAATCCCCTGTAACATGGGAGAATAACTGCTTGAAAAATCTCCCAAGTAGAGTTTTCAGCAGTTCCATGTCAAGTTGAGAGAGCATTTCCAACAGACAACAACCAAAAAAACCTATTTCTAGTCAATATTTTCACTGGTGATCTGAATGACGGGCAACATGGAACGTGAAGAACAGGGAAACTTGAAAACAAAAAATCTGCAGATAACAAAGCTTTAAAATATTGCAAGCACTTTGAATTCACTTGTATTTTCAGGATAATTCTCAACTTTTGCAGAAATCATTAAAAATCAGAAGCTGAAATTCATGAAGACAGGGGTAACACTGTACTTAGGGTGAAGAAATCCAATGCCCAAGTATGAAATTGGGAAGATCTGGCTAAGTTAGGTACTACGGAGAAGCAGCAAATCAACCATGAACTGACTAAGGAGTTAACAATCGAAAACTCACTGTAAAATAGTGAAATTCAGCTTCTAATATATTAACTGTAATTTTATCTGTAATATGGGGATAATTATTCCACTTTACTTACTGCTTTGAGCCCTCAGATAAAAAGAATGTGGCCTGTCTTGGATAATGACTTTAACAAGGACTTATGGCAATTTGAAAGAGTCCAAAAGGAGACCAAAAATACAAACAGTTTTAGAAACGCTGTTATTTGGAATTAAAGCTTGAAAGAGATTGACCTTCATTGATTTCTTCTAGAAAAAGGAAAATTAGAAGTTTTCAGTACTTAGAAGGTTGTTGTAAAATAAATGGCGGTCAACTGTTCTCTATGTTCACTCATAAAGAGAAGAAGATACTATTTCCATTTGAAAAAAGATTAAGCTCAGATGCTAAGGAATATTTCTGGGACAAAAGAAGTACCCGAATTGTCTTCACACCTTTCAAGGCAGAGAAAGGAATTGATCCTGCCTGACAAGACAGGATCTAATCAATAAGAGCTCTAAACACTGAGCTACTGTATGAAGGAAGGAGGACGTTGCAAACCTCCTTCACTGCCAGTTCTAGTGATCCCAATTAGTAGAGCACATTCAGAGCACATAAGATAGAGAAGGAAAGCTTCTTCCAGGGACCAAAGCAGTACAGGCTGTTACTGGGCAGGCTAATGAGCAAAAATTCAGACTCTTGGGAAATTTTAACATAAAAGCATAGCACACTTTTGTCCATGATGAGGTAAGAAAGATGAGCAGAGGTTTTGTAACGCGGCTTTAAATTAGCTCCTGAAGCACAAACAAGTGGGATTTGGGTGCTTCTAAATATATAGTCCAAGTTCTTTATACAGTCTAAAGAACTTGGACATTACGAGCCTGACATATATACGGACATTATATGTCATGTTTTTCAAAATGTCAATGTATCATCCCTGTTTTCTATAGCCTCATCCACCCATTGAGAGAACGGATAGAGCAGTGTCAGTATTGACAAGAATTTAAACCTTCAGCAAACGTATGAACAAATTTACTAGTAGTATATATAAAAATTACTGATGTACTTGGAAGAAGAACGAGCCAAAGCTGGATCCTGTGTATGCTGACAGAGCTCTATTAATATTGTGTGTTTACAGCAGGTCAGGATCTTGCATAAAAGACAAGTTTGGTAACATAGACAATAGCATGAAAAAGACAAACCTAGCATCCAGTAAACGTAATGTCTGCTAAGTGGTGAGGAATCGGTGGGTTTTTTCTTTCATTCCAAATATAAAAATAAGGTTTGCAGAGACTGGAGTAAATCACTGTGGAAGAGAAACCATTTGCCTAAATGAACACTGAGACTACAGCCTTTTTAATGAAGAAGGAATACAGTCCATATTACATTTTTTCCCCCCTATCACCCTCATCTCACCCCTTGACAATCAATTCCTGTTAAAATATTTTAAAGAGATGTTTTACCTGCTGGGAAGAAATTAGGCTTACGCCCTCACAGCTTTCCTTTTTTCCTAGAATGAGAGAAAAGAGTGGCAGTGCTCTCTGGCAAGGGAAGTTAACAATCTGTACAATCTAATAAGATCCTACGGAATGATAATTAACATTACCATATTTGCACTTTAACTTCCCTTGCTTGAAGCGACATAAGTGATGACAGCATTCACTGACCTATGCAGAAATCCTGGGGCTGAACTGAATACCACAGTACTCTTGCTCGTGAACTTTTCCTGAAGTCACTGAGCCTTATTCTTCTCTCACTTATACCTTAAACTGGTTTGAATCACAAGTGGTATCTACCGGAATAATATAGTGCCATCAGTACAAGAGGAGAATTAGACATTTGAGATTTCAGCGTCTCATGCTGCCAAAAATCCCCAGCAATGTGCTAAGGCTATGTCTTAGGAGACAAGAGAGGACTTATAGGTATTCTAAGTGGTATTTGTTACTCAAATCAATATGGGTCTATAGCTGAAAATCTCTCATTAATGACGATGATGCTTAATACGTCTTTAGGCAGAGATTCAATCCATCTTTTCTATATTGCTCAAGTCTCTGTTTCTCCCATCCAATAGTTCAACAGTTTCCTAACTTCTGTTATTTATAAGGTTCTATAAAGTGACAGCAGGTACTCCATCTAAACTTAATACAGCTTAAAAGGTAAAGGTTGGTGAGCAAGGGAATCTTTTTCATGATTTTCTACCACCAACAATTCCTGTTTCTGGCAGCGGAAATGTTCCTTCCATTCCAAAGGAAAAATTTTCCCATGTGCAATTTTTAATGTTAAAAAAAAGTTATATCTCAGCATACACATACAGACCAGTTAACAAAATTGTTGTGTCTGTCCCCCTTTAATCTCTGGTTGAAGGAATATGACTGCCTCTCCTTAATCATATTTCACTTCATGCACTTTTTCCATTTCGTAAGATTTCTTTGTATGTTATTCTTCACTGCAACCCCTACATACTCTGTCAGTTATGGTCTTAGTAGTAAAAGAGATCCAGCAAAATTAAGACAATAAATTTTCATTTAAAGGGTTAAAAAGCAAGATTTTCCATATAAAGCTACCTACAGTTAAATACCAAAGTAGCTGATCTAATTTTAGAAACAGTTCCTTTATCTTCAGTGAGTTGTACTGTGACTGCTGCCTCTTATAACACTTCTGAATTACTGTCACATTCACCATGACAGATGTGGGTCATTAGAACCGAGGAATTAACTACATGCAGAAGGGATTGGGAACAGAGTGGTTTTGATGGAAAACCTAAAAACTACTAGAACTGGGGGGGGTCAGGTAATGTTGTTTAAAAAAATTACTTTCTGCCAGTAAAAACAGAACTGTAGGAGGACTCTATAAAACCACTATGCTTCTTGATTGTACTAACATATGGACTCCACGAGTTCTCTGGACCCAAAAAACAGTAAAACTCTGACCCTGATAGAGTCTGACATCAGTCATCATAGGTGGCGTGGAAAACATTCACCACACGGAAGAACAAATCGAGAGTTCTAATCCTGAAGGATAACAGAAAATCTCTACTTCCTGCAGAAATGCTTGCCAATGTACATTCATGTGATTTCCTCTGAAAAAAAAACCAACAGTAAATATGATTTTTGGTCAATTATTTTATCAACAGGAAAAACCATCAAAGTAAACCTGCACAAAAGACAATCACAAATGTCTTTCATGTAACAAACTTAGTAGATCTCAAAAATAAAATGACATGTCTCTAAGCGCAAGCAGAATTTATGTTAAAGGATAGCTTTAAAATGTTATGTTAAAGGATAATTTGTGGAATTCAAAGGTTCCTGTTAACCACAGTATACACAGGCTGCCCTATAGTGAACATGCTGTTTGCCACGGCACTGCCTGCATATTTACTAGCGAGTACAGTGCATAGGCATCACTCTATATTTCAACTGCAGCCAAGCTTTTCTACTCACCATAGCTTCATGCAGAGAAAACGGGACATTGGGAATTATTAATTCATTATAACGTCTTTGAATGAAGACAAAATTCTCTTACAAGATATAAGGGAAAGCAGAGTGATCAGAGCAGGGAAACACTGATAAACAGAATCATGACAAGAAACTGCCTCTGTTAAGCTGAGCAGAAGAAAAAAGATCAATTACAACTTGTCACTGTCCCTTTTCCCTCTTTCCTTTTTGCAATTAAGTTTATAAAAGCCCATTTATTCTGATGTCACACAACAAAGTGTAAAGAACTGCAACTTTAAAAAAACAGGGATATGGGATTTTCACCGCTGTCCTATTGCTACTCAGCAGATCCAATGCCACAAGAAAGGCTATACCTTTACTATTAACATGCTCAGTGCAGACTGAAAACACAAGCATTTTCACAAAGTCCAGAGTATTTCACCTGCAAACACATGAAAAAAGCCACCAGACATGCATCTCACACACAGTCAGTAATCTGGAATGAGATATCTAATTAATCTTATTTGATTTAATCTTTGTGACAGAGAAATAATGGCCAATTAACCGATGATGCTTGGTACTCCTTGAAAGCCTCAGCTGCTAGAATGTTCATTCAATGTTGTTTCAGCCTCAGAAAAGAGTAAAATTTTCAGCTGCTGGGGTTTCCCCCCCCGTTTACAGTAAGTCTGCTAGCCAACGTAGAGCTTTGCACTACTGCAAAAGATAAGCAAGCCACAACTCCGCATTTCTAACAAGGGTAATTATTAATCTAGGTCTTGTTGTCAGAATATATTTCAATTGATCCCAGCTGTTTACAGGAAAGGAGCAGGCAGGTGCTAGAGCTGTATGCCTGTTTATGGTAGTAAGCATAATAATGATTTGACAGCAACACTCATCATAATCATTCTTGCCCCTGCTGTCACACACATATATACAACCTGCTAGGAACAAATCCTTATCCAACAGAAAGCTGAATACGATGCCAGTTGTGACTTGTGGGGAATGTAAAATGATTCTTTCGGGAGTTATTAGGTACTACTACCTAACGTCTGACATTTAGCAGATGTGTGTCCGCATGGTGAGTCAGTCCGAAACCCTCTTTGATCAAAATGAGTACATCTTAAACACTAACTGCACTTTACAAATACTTTAGACCCCTGACCAGTTGCGACAGTGCAATTCACAAGCTATCATCTCCTCTTACATAAACCTTTCCATGGCATATTTTTTATAAAAGCATTGACTGGAAGACGGAGGCCTTTTAGTGCAATAATATATATGCTGTGTTATATATAGATCCAAAATTGATTGTTTTTCTGTTGGAAGCAATGTCTGTTTCCTGAACTTTCTTCATTTCACCCAGTGCTGTGATAGATGCTTGCAGCACAGTAATCTATATTCTCCTCTTCAATGCTTAACTCCTTCTGTACCACTCGCTGTCCTTGACATCAAGGAATTCGTACCACAAGCCTTTGAGATGTGCAATATATTTCAGGAAAGCTGCACTCCTGCATCTTTACAGGACAAGATGTGTCACATTTTTAAAGGTATAGAAAATCAGAGGGTATTCATATGGAGCCGTGATCCTAATAAAGGCCACTTTCTCTTCTTAGCTAAAATGCACTGCTTGAGTGTTGTAGAAACCTGAATTTGAGACGGTTGAATGTTATTTGTGAATAGTATGACTAATTTTTCCTATGTCTTGCTAAACTATTTATTCAGCAGTACATTTTCTTCTGTTAATCAACTTTGAAAGCAGTCAAAAATAGTCTTTATTATACTGACTACTCAGAAATTTTCTTTCTTTCTGCCAAATGGAGAACAGATCACAAATGTTTCTCTATTCAGCTAGCTCTGCCTTTAATACCTACAACTACCAGGCAGAAACGCAAGAGCCACAAGCCCAGCAGTCCTGCGCTGCTTTGCATGTCCAGGCCTTGACAGGCCAGGCTATTTCTGTATTTTATTACCTGCTATTACAGGTCTTTACATTTGACCTGTAGCTTGCAACTATGAAATGTGGTACGTATCAAGGTACACTAGGTTATTGAACTTTTAGTACAGTAGAAACAAATGTGACTTCATGCAATAGTTTAATTGCCATTTAAAACAAATGCCAATCTTTTAAGTGATTTCACTAACAATTGCTTACAAGTAGCAGGTGTTTTGCCTGCAGATGAAAGAAGATAGCAGCCAGTTTCTCCAGAAGCTATAACGCCAAGAGTAAAGCTATTTTAGGGAAAAAAACATACAAAGTTTATTGAATCTGTTATGTTTTATCATAACAGGCAGGAAACTTGCATTACTCCCTGCTCATAAAGGGGTATTTAAATCTATAATGCTATCCCTGTTATTCCCTAATAATGGATCAAATTCAGCATGAACTAAGAGCCAAATACTGTCAGGGGCAGCATTCTCATTCGACTCAGTAGGCTCCATCACAGCCTTTGAAGGGATGCCAAATGGACGCAAATATCCCTGAACCATAAGAGATAGCACTGCCACTGCTGCCAACCAGAAACATGACCTGCACATCCAAAGCAGCAGCGATGTCTGGAAAAAGCTGGACTACAGCATCTAGAGACACTCTACATATTTTTAGCTCAGTAAAATAGTGCTTAAGGACAGGGAACAATCACCAGAAATATAGGTTTGATATAAGCTAAGAACTAGCACCAGCATCTCTTAGAAGTACTTAAATTGGGATGACTAAAGATCTGGTTTCAAGAACCAGTTTTCCAATGGGGACGACAAAGATTGTGGATTTTAATCAGTAGGTGTCTGATTGCAAAGTAAATAAGAAGTAGTTGCATCCAGAAAACTTTACCATACCTAGCAGGTAAGTGCCACTGGATCTCCTTTGCATAAAAATACTGCTTATGGGTACTTTTTCCCGTTCCTACAGGTCTCCTTTTCACAGCATTAACATCCAAAGCTTCCTTTTCTCCTTCTGTGATGTACAGTTACACTACAAATTTATGAGCATTATACAGAATGAAAATGCAAAAAGTCAAGTATTTTATGCACCAATATCTAGAATAACACAAACATTTCCCAGCTGTAGAGGATATAATTACTGTACCAGTTATATTGTAATCAGCAAATGCTTTTGAAGTGACCCACTTCATATTAATCAAAAGCATAGCAAGTACCATTTCCTTACTATGAATAGAGTCAACCATAGTGATGCATTCAGCTATTTTACATAAAAGCACAGCCACAATACTAAAACATTTTAACAAGTGCCTGCCCAATTACGACATTATGGCTGCCATTTTTGCAGAACACCATAACCCCATGGAACTCCACAGTTCAGCAGTAAGAACAGAACTTACACCTTTCTGCTTAAAGAAAAGAGCTCCAAGCTGAAGGAGAACTCTGTTACACTCCAACATTTGGAGAGTTTTCATAGAATGGTTTAGGTTGGAAGTGGCCTTCAAGACCATCGAGTTCCAACCCCCCTGCCATGGGCAGGGACACCTCCCACCAGCCCAGGTTGCTCAGAGCCCCATCCAGCCTGGCCTTGGACACCTCCAGGGATGAGGCAGCCACAGCTTCTCTGGGCAACCTGGGCCAGTGCCTCACCACCCCCATAGTGAAAAATTTCTTCCTGATAGCTAATCTAAATCTCCCTTCTTCCAGTTTGAAGCCATTCCCCCTCATCCTATCACTACATGCCCTTGTAAAAAGTCCCTCTCAAGCTTTCTTGTAAGCCTCCTTCAGATACTAGAAGACCCCTATAAGGTACCTATAGGTGTCCCCAGAGCCTTCTTTTCTCCAGACTGAACAATCCCAACTCTCTCAGCCTGCAAAGAAGAGTGAGTTATATCCATCTGAACCAAGCATGCAGGTGTAAACGAAGCCCCATCCTCAGGACAGCAGGTGGAAGTCCTGCCAGTGATGTCTGTGGGACTGAGCATTTCCCTCCTCTTTTTCTAGCATGATAAAACTTATCTCCAAGCATCAATTCAAAAGGTTTTGTATTCTGTATTTAACATCACTATAATTCAACCCGAAGCATACAATTTTACAGTTCCTGTTTTCACCCTAACAACACAGGAGCCCATTTTGAAAGGTAAAACACAAGCCTGAGCTTTCTGAGTAATAAATATCTTTGTCAGCAGTAGGAGGATTAGGGCACCCTAATCAACAATCAGTTCCATTTAACCTGTGAGCCTGTATGGCAAGAAGGAGAGACATGCCCGGTTCACTGTATTTATTTAAGCAATTAACAGCTTTGAAAACAAAACATGATCTTTACATGTTTTTAAATTAGAAATACTCCAACATGAGGGACAAAAAATCTTCACCTTTAATTCTTTACTTACAAGAGCTGTGCATGTTGATTAAAGTTAAAGGCAGACAATCCCAGGCAAACACAGAGACAGATAAAGGGCCAGTCCGTTACGATAATGGTTGCAGATCACAATATTTTAGTGGGTTTGATATTTTTCTTACCTACAAGTACATAAAACATTCACATCCTGATGAATCAGTTTGTGACCTTTACGCATTGTAAGACAGCTCGTGGAATCTGACCTTTTCTTATATGATTTGCCAAAATACATATCTTTAAAAATTAATTGGAAACACCTATCATTTCATTGGCCTTATATAAGTGTTCTGGCATGTACTCCATTACTAATATGTATTAACTATGTATTAATATTACATTAAAAGGAAATTGAGATAAGCTTAGGATCACACAAATGGATGCTTATATACCAAAGTTTAAAATAAAATGCAATGTCTAATCAACCAATATAAATGCCTTCTCTGTAATATCTGAAATACTCCCATTATTTGTCCCCAAATCAGAACTAAGGCTTTTATTTTGA
Source organism: Pluvialis apricaria (assembly GCA_017639485.1). Classification (NCBI taxonomy): domain Eukaryota; kingdom Metazoa; phylum Chordata; class Aves; order Charadriiformes; family Charadriidae; genus Pluvialis; species Pluvialis apricaria. Next base: position 8,545,706 of record CM030010.1, read on the forward strand.
GACGGCAATGTGAGAGCAGTTTTCCTCCTCCTCCTCCCATCTTACTCTTCTTTTTCTTTACTGTTAACTTTTTTCACCCTCTATCTTTATTGTCTTTAGTTGTGCCCGTGGGAGCTAAGTTGTAGTGAGTTTTATACTTTGCCTAGAGGACAGAGAGATTTGTGGTCATTCTTATCTACTCTGATAATGATTTCCAAAGCTTTGGCTGTGTTGCTGAGGAGGCCTCGTCTTCTGCCCTCTCAGGCTTCACCCTTGAGGTTGACAGCTTCATAATTCCTGAGGAACACAGCTGTCAGGAGAGGTTGTAGTCACAAAGAGAGATTCTCCGAGGTAACGTGTACCAATTCTGTGAAGAACTTTGAAGATTAACACCATGACCTTGAATTTAACGTAGCATCCTGTGAGGAGTCTGAATCGTGAGGCGAGTATCAATATGATGTGCCCTAATGGGCTGGCACTTTGAAAGAGGCAGGATGTTACATTCTGAAATACTTGAAAACTGTTTCAGTCTTTGTCACAGAGACACACTCACAGACAAGAGCTTGCATAGTGCCAAAGTACTCCAGTTCAGAGTGTCACAAAGCATTTACTCGCTTTCTCGTGTAAGTATATAAACAGTACTATTAGCATCAGCAGCCTAAGTTGTGCTTGGAGGTAAGCATACACTTAAAAGCTTTGCTGGATTGGCACAGTATCCCTCATTTTTTGCAGATTCAAGCAGGCAGAAGGGGTGAGGATAGATTTCCTATTTGATAAACAATTTCTGATCAGTTGTCGGTGAAACAAATGAATTTCTCATTCTGTCAGGAACTCTGTGTGCAGTGGTTTGAGACTAAAAGAATAATTTCCGAGTTTGCAGAGCAGTTTGACAAACAGGAAGAGATTCCTTTTGCAGAGGACACCCTGGACCCTGTTTTTACCAGCACTCTCTTTGACACGCTTGTGTTCAGCTCAAGGCAGATGTCTTCCATGCAGAGATGGCGCTCAGCAGGAAGCCACAGAGCTGGCAGAAGCAAGTCAGACATAAAACTGTAGTCCTGCCGAAAAGACAGCTGCTACACCCGTCATTTCACCACCCACATGTGATGACAGCTCCAGCCTCAGCATTTTATGTAATCACAACAAAGCATAAGGAAAGAAGCAATACCATAGTAAAGGTAACAAGCACACAGAGATACCATAGTAAAGGTAACAAGCACACAGAGATACCAAGGATAAAAAAATATAATAATAATAAAAAAAAAAAACACCACAAAAAAACACTGCTTTTTTCTCTGGGGGGTCCATCCTTGAAATGATCTTAACACCATTCCGTGACCATAGCCAAGTCCTGACTTCAAAGCGAGCTTGAGAGCCACAAGTGTAACCAGTGCAGTATCTTGCCCTGGGTAGAGGCCAGCAGCAAAAGCGATGGGGATGAGCATAAAAAGGGGAAGTACAGAACAAACTTTCCCCATCATGCAATTCTACCTCCCAGCAATCACAGGCTGAAGTTTTTTATGACTTGAAGGCTTCACCCAACCATTGTTTCAATAATCTTTCTTCCATGAACTTGTGTAATCTCCTTTTAAATCCATTTATTCTTCAAAACCTCCTACTCCAGTGCACTGCAAAACCTCACTATGGATCATGTGAAAAAGAATCTTATTTTCATTTGTATCAAGTCTGCCCTTTGGTATTGTCAATGGAATGTCCTCTACATCCTATACTGAGAGAAGCTGATTTTTTTTTCCCCTTATTGACTTTGCTGCATCTGTACCACTTATGATTTTATATTAACATATTGTCCTCCCAGCTCACCCTTCATCCCATCTGGCTCATTCAGAAGGTGAAAGCTTCAGAATACGGGCAATATTAAGAGGTTCATGAACAGTTCTTTACATTATCTGAGTAAAAATAGTATGTATTTATTCAACCAGCTACTTTAAGGACACACGGTGCTTGATGGCTTAGAGAGGACTTGGTGGTCAGGGGTGTGGAAGCCAGTTGGTTCATTTATTAGCTTTCATTCTTTTAAGATGACAGGGAAAAATTCACAACACTAACCATGACCCCAGACTGTGTGTCTGGACCCAGAGATCTCTCAGTACTTTACAAGGATTTAATGCCAAAAGCTCTTCTGTTTAGTCACATGAATTTACTCAAAAGTGTTAGGAGAAAAGGTGTTTGACATGACTGGTTGCAAAGATCATCCTAAATACTAATGATCTTGAAATAGAAGGCTTGAAATATGTGATTGTAGCAGCTCTCTTGTGCGCATAACTTCAGATGCAGGCTCTAGGCAATATTCTGTCTTGAAATTGTGATACATTTAAGGTCCATGCTTAATAATCATTTGCAGCTGAAAGACACTTCCCCTTACCAAAGAACATATGATTCTAGCCCTCAAAGATCATGACAGAAGATGTTGCTTTAAACTGTATAAAACGTACCTGAAGAAATATCTTTAAGTATAATATTTAATAACTGCTGTGATGAGTCAGATCTAAAAATAAATTCAGAATGTCTAATGCTAAATATTCAGATCTCTGTTTCATCTCAGTAATTTCAGGAGGTGTGCGTGAATCTATGGAAAGCCATAGGCCTTGGCTCTCTGTTTCTATATATACACAGAAATAAACATCAAGACTTTAAATTGTTCCATTTAAATAATGATAGAAGTTTGAATTGTTGCTTTTTCCCACTACGTCTTTTTTATTTCCTTTAACAAGAGAATGCTACAAATTTTCTTAGTACAAAAATCATCTCTAATGCTAAACTAGAGACTTATGGCACAACGTATTGACAAGAACTGGACAGAGTATTTCAGAGGGAAAACTGATAATCATGGCAACACCAAATCCTCCAAATACTCAAGAAAACCCAGATTGATCATGGGTATATTAAAAAATTAGATGATGTAGAATAAATCTCATTTTATTCACAGGAATACTATAGACTGGAGTTCCAGACTTATCTCATTGGAGGATAGAAATTTTCCTTTAATATACACTAGCTACCTGGTTAAGTCAAGTGACTTTTTGGAAAAGAAATCTTTAACCCAGAGATTGCCTTAAAGTTTATAAATTAATTTACCTCCCAGTAGATCTTGGGATCAAGTCTATCCCAATTTACTAGGAGGGCATATCCACCACCCAACATGACCAACAGTTTACAAGAGCCAGGCCACTAGTACTAATCAGAAATATTCTATACACAACTTCCCTGCCACTTACATGTGTTGCACACTCTCTTCAACTACTCTGTAACCTATGTAAAGCCAATCTCACATCATTTCACAGTTTGCATAATCCTTACCAAAACTTAGTATCCCTACCCTGTTTCCCAGGACATCAAAACCATTGTCATTTTCCGAAAAATTAGTGAGCTTATCTGCTTCTCTAGGAAATCCTCAGCATCACTCCACTGTTCCTTCTCTCCCTGCTAAACCAATCCACCTCACTCCCGGGAAAGTTCTGCATCAATCTTTCTTTCCACCTCACTACAGGACACATCCCCCAACACCTGCTGTTCCAAAGACATTTGGCAAGAAAATGGGCAATTGAGAACACAAAAGGTTTTTGCACTGAAAGCCTTACCCGTGCCCAAGAGAGAGTGAATTAGGCAGTCATTTGCGGGGTTTGTGTTTAGAAAATATGAGCGGGTTGTTTATAGGAGCACTTTCTCCTGCAGTGCGGCTAAACAGTTATTTCCTCGCAGAAGTTTTGTGAAACATCCAGCAAATGCTTTTACAGGCAGGAAAAAGCACCCAAATTTCCCTAGGCTGTCCTATTTCTAATAAAAGTGCTTAGCCAATTCGTTTATAGATCATACACCATTCAGTTGCTTTCATCTTCTAATCTCCTGAAATCTGAATATTAATCTGCAAGCAAATTCGGAACAGATACAACATATTTTGAACTTCAGTCACCAAGAAGGATGTTGCCCTGTTAATCTCAAAGGATTGGCATAGCAATTTTACCACATTTTCTAAAAAATCCATACAGATTTAAGGTCAAGTTCTGGATTTAATTGAAGTAACCTTTTGTACAATCTAGCTTTAATGAAGTGCAATGAAGTTAAACTCCACAGGGGCCATTAATCTGAAACACTCCATTAAAACAACTACAAGGGGAGTTTTTAATAAACAGTGTGAACTAATGCCCATGTGGAAAGGTAATTGAGAGGGAACTGGTGTCTGGGCCAGATTGTTATTAAATCCTTATCACAGGTAAAGCTGAAACCCTAAATGGCAAGCTGCCATGTGATTTATAGTGCCCTTCTCTTCCCGGCCTTAAAGAAAAGGCTATGTTTAATAATAAAAAAATCCTGTGACTAAGCTATAAAATAACTGAGCAATTACTTAGAATAATTTATACAGTGCAATACACTGACCTTGCTCTAAGCATAAAATCTACAAAATAACTTCTGTAATAAAACTGTGAACTACTAAAAGGACTAAAGGTTTAACCATTTTTATTGTGCAGAACCTGAGGGTACTATAAATACATATCACACTCCTAATAGGAGAGCTTAAAAAAAATCCTAATTTTTTAATCTTAAAAAAAAAAAGCTTCTCTGAAGTCTGGTAGGGCTTTGGCATAGCACAGGAATGTCTACTGTCCTATTTTAAAACATCTTAGCAGGGCAATGAAGTCCACGCTTTCTAATATTGCATGCACTTAGCAGCTGAACCCTATCTAAGTCCCGTCTTCCAAGAAACAATGCAAAAAAGGACAGAAGACTGCATCAGAGACCAGTTTGGTTCACAGCAGTAAAGACTATACCTCTAAAATGCAAGGAAATAGTGTTATTAAGCTCCTGAAAGGTACAATGAAGAACAGTTACTCGCTTTGATTTTTTTTTAGGATGTCTTTTCCCTAACATCTGTAAACAAACTTGTCTAGACGTAGAAAAGTCTTTAATAAAATATCAGTATCTATTATTGTTAGTATGACTCTAACATAATGTGTAGATTCTAAATGAAAACTGTACAAATATATTTAACAACATTTCAAAAATCATACTTCAGCTCACAATGACGAAAAGCATGGCATCACAGAGCAAACTGTATCTAGTACATCACTGACTGTCCACATACTTTTTTCTATGCTTCAAACGTGTGCATTTTCTGCCTAAATGACAGAATTGGGATGTGTTTTGTGACCAGATATACAGTAAGCATAAGAGTGCTACAATGAAAGTTTGCCAAGGTCAGGTATAATCAACAGCAGATTACTTCAGCTAAAAAGAAAAGTAACCACTTTTATTTTCAGTCTGGCAATAATCCAGGTTATAGCAGATGCCATCCAGAAGGGTACGGGCTATGTACATCATAGCTGAAAGACAGAAATTGTCAACAGGCTCATATCACGCAGGACAAAAAACTGTTATCTTGATTAATTTGATCTTGGTTAATTTGGCAATGTGCCTAGGGTTAGCACACTCAGCTACATAGGAGTTGTGTTGCCATCATCACTGCTGCCGGGCACCTCTTCATCCCATAGTGGTATCTGTGATTTCAGAAAAGAAGGATGAACCTCAAGAAGGCCAATTCCAATATACAGGTTAAACTACTCAGAAAAAAATATGCCTGTCAACTTATTCACAGGTACCGGTCCATTTCCAGTGGCTTAACACACACTCTCTTTTTTCACTCTTTGCCAAAGTACATCTTAACACTCTGTCATTGGAAGAAATACCATTCTTTCACACAAGTTTATCTATCTTCTTACTAGGGTGCACACGTATGTTATAAATACTATAAGCAAATCTGCACTTCCTTCTATTTACTGGCATCTGAAATATACCGCCAATAAATACAGTAATGGAAACTTTGGGTTGTGGAGAAATTACTCCAGTGTCATTTTATGCTTCCTCAGAAGAAGGTGAGTGGTTCCTATGTCTTTGGACTTCATTTTAAAAATAGAAATATCATTCAGTTACACCTTGGCAAGTGGACAACTCTGTCATTTTAATATGGGTAAAAGGGAAAGCTCTGTTTAAAAGCCTTGGAAAGCAACGGACTTCAGCATGTGACTAAAGTTAAATATATTATTTAAGTACATTATTAAATAGGGATGAACTGAAGCGTATGGTTAAATGTTTCGCTGAACTGTGGCCGAGAAAGGACTATTTTCAGCTTCTGCCTTATGATTTTTCCAATGCTAAATCTCAAGTACAATGAAGCCATTCCAAACAATTTAATGTGCTTAACTGTACTGGTCTCTTCCTCAGCCAGCTGATGCTTGTATTTCAGTGGAGCCACTCCAGTTCATACCAGCTCAGTACCTGCCCCAACATCGGATTGATTAGGAAGATTCTTACTTAATAAAGTCTAGGAAAAAAAATCTATTGAGGTCTTTGAACACGACTGAGCTACATTTCCTAGGGAAATACCCTACAGGATAGTGGGCTTTGGTCAAAAGAGCATACCAGTGAAAATGCTGTCTCTCCTGAAAACAAAATGTTTTGCTTTTCTTGTAATTTCTGAAAATAATGTTTGACTTTTTAACTAAAAGTAACTCAGTTATTTACAAGTTTTAAGAGAGTGCCATGAACAGAAAAATATTTAGTTTCTCACAAACTGAAGGATTTCAATGTTAAATTTTAAGCTTGCTGGTTTTGAAAGGAAAAATCAGAATTCTCTGCCAAGCAGGAAAATTATTTCTTTCTCAGCTCTCAGTACTGTCCCCTCACCATGTATTTTCCTTCCTTTATTTCTCTGCTATGAATGTAAGGAACCTCTGCACCACTAACCCAGCTCTACTAAGCACTGGCCAGAGTATCTGGCAGTCCTTGGACTGCTGTCTCGGGAAGGGATCTGAGGAAAATCTGAGCTGTTACTGTGTTGGGGAGCTGCAAGACTTGTTTGGGATACTGTCAGCGAATGTTAAGAATCCTACACTCTCATCCCTAATATTGGCTGCACGTTGCTTTACTACAGGAACATCATACATTTCAGCACCACTTTCTTGATTAAAAGTTACTGACTAAATCAGTATCTTCTGCCAGTTGACTTCTTCAGAGGGAAAAATCAAGCTCTTTTCCTAGCTTTGCCTAAATTTCTCCAAAGATATTTCCTATTGGGTATGGGTAGCATACTGTATAGGTATGGATATATATACACACATGCAAGACCACTATTGTATGTAGTATCTGTATGTACAAAATATCTAAATATAAGTTTCATAATGGTGTCCACGTGTGTATGCACGTATCCATACAAACAAAATATGCAAACACATACATTTCTTTCAGCTTTAAAAAGGTATCTTACTTCCTGAGCTTAAAGCAAATACCAGGCTACTGAGGAATAACAATGCCTAGTCAGAAATGAACATACTGAATATTCAGAACAATTTAGCTATCAGCTGTTCTGCAATTGCAGTTTCCTCCCAACACATGCATATATTTTACCATATAAAATTCACTGCCCCTTAACACAAGGAAAATGATCTAAGTTTCTATATAAGCCTGGCTGTCAGGAAGCTCCCAAGACAGATGAACGGAAAAAGTATAAAACTCTTTTCCTCTTCTAAAATCTCAGTGGTCCATTTCTGAAGTGAGCTTGGCCTCGCCGAAATGGTTAAGACAAAAGATGAAAACAACATCGCATTTTTTGGCAATCTGCAGAATTATTGTCTTAACCCACTTGCAGAACTCAATGTTGTTCTGTCCGAAGGGGATGTCCCAGCTGAAGCAAGTCTGGCTCATGCAATTCATTATCTGCAAGCTACTTTCATGAGTGATGGACGTGTCTTCCAGTTCTGCACTGTCATGTGAAGGAGTTAGATCCTCAGATAAATCCCAACAAAAGATTTCATTGACCTGACAGTATATTTTATGCAGCGTAGCTCCAAAAATGTGTAACGCCTCTAAATATGTGCTGGCCAGTAATGCATTTTCAGAATACAATGTAGAATGAAAACAGTGAAAAGGTAAGAAAAATAAAGCTTTATCTTTACTGCCCTCTTCAGGCTGTATTAATTTTGCGTTTGTTAAACAACATACTCCAATGCAGCAGCTCCTTAAAACAGTGCTGAAACATTTTGTTTAATCTGTGCATCTTGCCTAAAAGAAGCTGTTTGATTTAGGCTGATAAAGGAGTGTGAATCTATGGCTGTATGAGAATCAAAAACCTTTTTGATGGCTTCATTAGGAAATACACTATATGAAGTTGCCACAGTTGCAAGTAATTGAGAGATCCACAGTGAAATAAGCTCCTAAGCTTTTTCAGAATAGCAGAAACTTGGTAGCGTTCATATCAAACAGCTGCTCCATAATTTAGAAGTGTTTGTAAAGGCCAGAAAGCTGGAATCAAGCGTTTCATTAATGTATCATTTTTCACCTCTTACAAAGTTTACATTTCATATTAATTTTAACCATGTAGCATAATTTCCTTTTCTAAACAAAAACTTCCATACACTATTTATCCCACAGCCTAAGTCCCTCTACTTCTTTCAGTTCTAATTAATATTCATAACCTTTTCCAAATGTGGGTCATCTCATATTTCTCAAAGTGTTGCTTACTCTCTGACCCAGTGAGTTGATATAGATAGCAAACTATTCTTGACTTGGAATTAATTTCTGAACCATCAATTCATCCAGTTTCCTAAAAAATAGGTATTCTAAGATTTATAATATTTTAAATACCAGGATTATTCTTACTTATTTTCTTGAAAACTATTAGAGTTCTTACTCTTCTGTGGCATTTCAGAATTTGATATTAAAATCCCAACATCAGCCATATAAAAATGTAACAGCAATCTACGTCTTGTGCATAAAGACTTTGTCGCTATCTTATATATCATACCCAGAGCAAAATCCTGTGAGACCTGTCCATTGAATTCAAGAAGACCAGGATTAAACATCCAGCCTCTGCTAACGCAGTCACACCTTCTGATATCTAATTCACACTCCAAATGTCATCGCAATATTCTGGCACCAAGTTTCGTACTTTAAGCAACAACACGTCCTATCTTTTCTGTTCATCTTTCCTTAATTCACCCCACATTTATTCTGGGTTTTTTGCCAGTAGTTTGGGCTCACAGCTTTAGTTTCTTTTATGATTTACTTTTCTTTCCATCTTACTTTATCTAAATCTCTCTTCCTACAATTCTGCCTTCCTTATTCTTCCTTACCCCTGTCGTCATTGTTTTCACTACTCTTTAAAAGACAGAGGTCTTTTAAAAAATTTTATCCTTGTCGACTTGATTACTCTCAGCATGTAGAGTCTGAGCCTGCTACTTCTGAAGTCGGTAATCTGGGGGAGGATTTGGCCAGTATAAAATGGCCTCGCTCCCTTGAATTTTTTGAGTATGAGGTATGAAATGCATATGTAAAATATCATCTAATATCATATTGTTTTCTAATATATACGTAATATGAAAATAGCACGCTAACAGATGCTCTTCTAATAATCATAAATATAATTGCGCTTTTGGCATAAACTCTGAATAGTTGTGTGTTTGCTCATAAGTAGTAAGGCCACAAGTGTGGCAAGGATTTGACTTGTGCTACACATGACCTTGGCATTTTGATCATGGCACATTCTTACAGAAGTTGGGTTTTTTTCTGTCACTATTTGGTGGAGGAGAGGGTTAAGAGGTCCTAGAAAGGGAGGATTTAAAGAAAGCAAAGGTATTTGGCTAAAAACAAACAAGCACACAGTCCCTTCATGGCTTTGTTTGTGTTTTCCAGTATTTCTGTCTATGCAGCCTAGTTACTTTAGACCCTAACCTGCAAAGCATTTAACTTTAAGCATATAAGCAGGATTAATCACATGCTTAAAATTAAGCACATGCTTTGGTTCCTTATTGAACCAAGCCCTATGACCCTCTGACTGACTGAAATCGATTAAAATATAATTGCTTTCGTATTTCCATCAAAGACAGGTTGTGCAAATAATTGCAGGCAGTCAAGCTCCTCAAATGAGATATTTGTTTATAATTGTTCTTTAAGCATGTTCATCACTTTGGTACACCAAATATAGTGACTGAGGAAGAAAATTAGCAGATGAGGCTGAATCAGTCAAAAAGAAAATAATAATAGTGCCTTATTATGTTTGCTAGCTTATCATGTGGCTACTTACAGAAAGGAACTTAACATCCACAATGGATATTACCACATGTGCACGTGTTTATACATATCTTATAGTCACTGTATTTCCCTTTTGCTGTCTTAATTCAGTTTTCAAAACGTGCCAGACAAACAGATACAAATAGGACTTTGTTTGATCTGATTAGGCTAGAGTGGAGAGTTTGATTTCTTTCCAAAATTTTCCAACGGTCGACGTGAAATGCGTCAAAGCAGCTTCCATCTCTTTTGTTTCTATCAAGCTGTCCCAATTTCCTAATTTCTCCAGATCCCACAGTTGCCATGTCTTTGAAGTTTATTTGTTGTTCATGGTGTTTTCCTTTGCAGTGATTAATTTAGCCGACACTCAGACTGAGAGTGATTTTGCATTTGGCTGTAATTTATTCTAGCTAAGAATCTACATGCTCAGGAAGGAATACTATATTCTATAATTTAAGCATGTGGAGATCAATATGATAACATCTTTGGCACCAAGTATTGCAGCGGATCACTAATCAACATGTTACTTGATGCTTCTGCAATGTTAATAATTGCAATGTGAACATGTACACAGAAAATTACAAAGACTTGAGTATACTTTGATTGTAGAATAGTGCTAGATGTCATGTGTTGAAAGACTTTATAATCAAGATTATGACACCCTAAAGATTTGAAAGGCTATACTCCTTTTCTTACAAATACTGTGTAATTCATCATTGGTACTGTCTCACATAATCAGTCTTGGTTTAAGAAGAAATGAAGCGAGGTTCATACCAAATACCAAACCAAAAATTCTTTACTTTTAGTCCCTTTCACCACATGCCTACACAGTCACTAGCTTTGGCTCAAGGTAATGAAATTCATATAAATATTGCTAAATATGTTTTCAAAACTCTGTACTTTTCTTAGAATTTTTTTCTAAAATGAAAAGGAATGGGTCAGGGAGAACTGGTAAAGAAACTGTGCATCAGCCACAAAGTATTTCTTTAGTATCAAAATTCAGGCTTTGATAAGCCGCCTTTTGAGACAGCATTTTGTTTACTTACAACTCTAAGTAGGACACTAACCGGCAAATCCTTTTCTTCACATCAGACTTCAGGCTTGGCACATGGATGATAAGGCAAACGTTCCCCGAGAGCAGAATTTCCATTCAGACCAATCCCCACACTGTAATTGCAATTCAGAGGGCTGGAGGACAACTGCCAGAACGTGGGGATCTCTGCAACGGGCAACGTGCTCGGGCAGCGCCTTGCCGTAATGGCCTCATCTTTACTGAATCCAAAGGGCCACTGCAGAGCCACAGCGACACACAACTTTTGAGATCCCGTCCAACCGCATAAGGCCCCAGAAAGTTTTTCTTCCTGGCACTTGGAGCTATACTAATCAGAAAATTTGGCACTGAGAGAGGAGTAGAAGGAATCCCACTTCATAAAACAAACTAAGTGAGCACAAGGGAAAACTTCCTAAGCAGGAAAATCTCTGACATGCAAAAAAAGGTTTAGGGCTTTTTTTTAAGCAAGTAATACAGGAAAAGAGACTAAAGAAATGCTCTGTATCAGTTCAAAACTCTGTGAAATATTCAGTTACTATTTTGATGAGCACCATATAAAAAAATCATGACAGACTGTCATGTTCTTAACACTGCGATAGTGGTGGCACATGTGGCTGTCCTATTACTCTGTTTGTCTGATGCAGAATTCAAAGCCATTAATCTATCTTTAATAACTCTATAAAGGTTATTGACATTAGTGGATCACTAAATGACTGATACTAGCACATTTAACGAAGAAGAGAAATTGTTTTCAGAAGCAGACAGACATACTTTCATGATGGCCCATAACTCCTTGTTGACACAGACATAAACATGTCACAAGCTCTAAGCTTTAAATTTTGAGACTTCCCTGTTTCCAGGGCCCTGTCTACACAGTGATGTGTAGAGATACCTGATCTAGCTTCAAATGCATTTATTAGCAGACTTGACAAGACAGTGTTCAAAGTCTAAATTCTTTAGTTGATCTTAAATCTTGAGGACAAGTAGTTGTTTTCTCTTTGTTTGTTCTTGTCACCTCCTCTGCTGGTATCTCTGTCATTTCTGGGAACCTAGCCTTACTCTGATGGCAATATTTACAACTGAAATCACAAATGCAACAGAAACAAATGTTGCATCCACAGAAATATTTCAAGCATAAATTACCCTTGAGTGTCAACAAACTTTCCATTATTCAACTGTAAGCTATGTAATTCACTCTTGTTGGAACTCATGTGCAGTCTAAAATATAAAATACCGTGTCCTTAATGTGATGAAGGAAGAATTTCCTCCACTCTGGCAGCAATGACATTGTTGGTGAGCTTTTCAACTACAATCACTGCACTATCGGTCACACCCCTTGAAAAGAAAGAGGGATTAGTGTTCGCCTTTGCCTTACGAAGAACATTTAAAGTCAGTAACACTGGCTTTGGCACACAAACAGCTAATACCTACACCTTTTTCATTTCTACTGTACTCTTTGTTAGGATCACAGACCACTGTGGAATCATCACTCTAACATGCATTCTTTACCATTTTTATAGGTCACAGTTGTTTTGTGAAAAAGGTTAAGCTTGACACTTGTAGACACCTCATTTTTAAGATGGGAAAACACACTGGAGACATTACCGCCTCCTCTAATCCGCTGACATTCCTAGGCCCCTCTCCCGTATTGCCTTTCTTTTTCACACTTCTCTCTCTTCTTCTTTAATTCAGGTTTTGGAGAGGACAAAAAAGAAAATTTTCCATACTTTGACATTAACAAATCTCTCTTAACACCTTACACCTCTTCACTTTCCACTGCTGCTTTTTCCAGCTAAGCTAAATGTCAGTGGGAACCCCTTCCTTTACTTACTAGATATGCCTTACTGCACGCTTTTCTGATGGCTTAAAGAATAGTCCTTGGCTCAAATGTGACTGATTGCCCGCTGCTTTGAAATAATCAGTCATCATCCCTTCCAAGGACGGTCTTCTCAGGGCCATTGTATTTCTTTGATCAAATGGTCACTCTAACCATCTGATTCTTTCTGCAACCTCTCCTTACGGCTCCACTAGCAAGACAAACTATTCTGTTCACACACAGCAACTCCCAGAGCTATCTCTGGAATCTCACGCTGTCTGCATTCCAGTTTCTTCATTTGACTTGCAGAAATCTCTTTCTATAAGTCCAGCTAGCTCCTGGCTGACAAATGAGCCCGGTACAGATGCACATTGACAGATACACATTTTCAACAGTTTGATTTGCATTTGGGGAAGAGTAAAACTAATCTCTTTTTGTCAAAGACTGTTTTCAGCAGAGAAGTTTTCCAAGTCACCATACCGGGAGACATTCAATTGGTGCATGCCTACACACGTGACAATCTAAAGGACAGAAAACAGAATAACACTTACTGCTTTTGTTACCTCTAACTTATATACTTTGACTCTCTTGAAAATGCAAACCTGTATTCTAAACTAAAGCAGGGGATATCGCACATAAAATCTAGGAAAGGATTCAGATCCAAGAGCAAAGATTGGGAAGGAAGCAATCTACCTTGTCCACATTTTAATTGATCTGGCTATTCCAATCATTCAACCTGCCAGTTTGATATCGCACAGGACATTCTGCAACACTCCAACATCCTAAGACAGAAATGTCTGTTCTTTTGCTGGTGTCAAAACCTCTTTTTCTGCTCCCTTCTGCTGCTGTAAGTGACATTTCTGGCAAGCACTGTTCTAGATTAATCTCTTGCAAAACCCATCTGCCTTTTCCCCAAAGAACACTCGTGCTTCCTGCTGCCACTCAGGGGAAAACACGGTAAGAAAGATTTCTCTCCTCCTCAGCTGCATTAGTGCTAAAATGATTGAGGCTCTGTTTTTACTCTTATGCACTCTCAGTTTCCTGCATGTCTGGATAGATGTTAAGATACACAATACTCACAACTCATTCAGATCTTGAGGTCAATCTTTGTCTTATTGTCTACATTAAATTTAGGTATTCAGGCATCTATAGACTTAAAAGAAAAACCATTATTAGTGTTATCTAAGTCAACTTCACGTCTTATCTAATTTGGTCTCTAAGCTTCTTTGGAAGAGAGATCTTTCTCTGAGTTTCCTAAAGGATTTCTCAATGCCAACTGATGTCAGTAATAATGAACTAGAAAACGAGCAATCAATTAACTTTCTCACTACATTACTTTAATTTCTATGGAGGGACCAGGAGGTTTGTGTTCAGCAGGAAAAGAGCCACGTTCCTTCAGCACAAGCAAAATCCAGCATCTGGACTACTAACTGTATTGCCTGCCTTTCAAATCAATATCCTGCATGATTTTAGAGACATATCGCTCTTCGTATGCAATGGACCATCTAGCCCTTCCATTACCTTTCACTCCAAATAAGAGTAAACTATCTATTTCTTGACACCTGACTAGCCTGAAGAGGCACTACTAATAGAGTTTGCTACATTACACATTGGCTTCCTGCTTTGCGGGGAACGGAACTATTCCCAGTTACATACATTTGAAGCCTAGAAACCCAGTAAAAAGATAATTCACTGAAATATATATGTGTGTATGTATGTGCAATATAGCAAAAAGAGTCCAATGTAAACACAGACAGAAATATCAAGCATCCTTAAAAGGCTAAGGTGAGATTTCCAAAACACAAAGAAGGTTTTGTCATATTAATACTTTTATTATTATTATTTATGACATGCAAACTCCCATTGGTATCTGCAAAACTAATGTCATACATAGTTTTTAGCTATGGATCTGACTCCTAAAAGACCAGCAGGAAGGGAGGCAAAAAAGATCTAATGGCTGTTAGCACATCTGCGCTCTTCCTTTTTTCTCCTAAAAAAGAAAACAAAACCAAAAAAAAGACAACTTTCACTGCTGGATCAAATTTTGAATCAAATGGATCATTTTTCTAAAGATTCCTAGGTTGCCAACAGGAACACCCAGCACCTCTTCACAGAAATACTTTGGGCATCTCCATGATATATGCAATGACACTTATACAAGCATATGAGGGAGAATTTTAAAATGGACATCTGAGGTGAGATGACATGCAGATTGGTCACCACAGTCAAAGTGCTCATAAATAAGAACCCTGAGTCGACTGTGTTGCTAACAATTCACTCGCATCAAAGCAGTGTTGAAGAGGACTCAAGTCTTTCAGAAGACTAAAATACGGCTGATTGCACTTAATCCCTCTATTTTCAAGAGCAAACACAGGCTGGTGGCCGAACAATTAAAACTCATGCATCACTTCATATTTAGGAGAAAAAGTCCTGCTATTCGGAAGGATTTGTAAATCTTGATGTTTCAGAAGGACTTAATACCGGAGGCTCATGTACTTGTATGAGTGGTGCAAAGTATCGCCCACACAATGCTGGGCTTCCAAAACCAACCTGAAATCTCCTAGAGAAAGCAGACTGTCTAACAACACTCTTCAAAATCAAGACTTCTAAAAAGAACCAAGAGCATGCAGATATTGAGGCACATCTGATCAGTAGTTACTTCTGAAAACTTCGTATATACTCCTCATGTATATGTGCGTGTTTGCATATATGCAAAAAATGTCACATACTTCGTTTCTAGCTGTGGTTTTGCAACTGGCACCAAGTTAAGAACGCAAATTTCTCACTAATCTTCTCAAACATGCTGCTCCGAGAAAGAGATCTTACTTAAAAAGAAAAAGCTAGTTTTAAATACAAATACTTACAGCTTTTGATACTCCTCAGCTAAATTCTACTGATCAGATTTTTAAACACCTGTTTCTGAATTCTGCGTCCTTCCGTTAGTAAAATTCTACATCAGAACGTCAGTTCTGCTTGAATAAGGAACGCAGAGTAGTTCCAAATGCACCAAGGGTGTAAAAATTACCATCAAGAAGCATGTTGAGAGATGCATCCTAAAACTAAAGCCATCTCCACAGAACATTTTTCGTCTACTAAAGCATACTTTATCTCCCCACTTTTGATGCTACTATACTACAAACCACTGAGAGGTGGCTTACTTTCTATGCTGAAAAATTTATGCAACTCCTGTTGTCCTGTTTACCTTTATTTACTCATACAGACCTCTGTGATGTCTAGAAGACGAACATTTAAAAACATATAGTAGGCTTATACATGGAGTAGTTGATGACTGGCTTCTGTTACGACCTTTACTTTCTCTTGTGATCTGTCACTCAGGAAACAAAAGGTCCACAGAGACCTCAGCCATTAGGTCTCCTGTTGCCCTCTCTTGGAATAGCTGTATTCATAGATACAGGTGAGTGACGTGAATTCTGTCATCTTCAGATTTTTACCCTTTGCATTTCTCTCCGTGAGTCCGCAAGTGCAGCTTGTCCTACCGTTTGCCATGCTTTTGTACATTCCTATTGACAAGCAGAGCATGCGATCAAAATGGCTCCCAAAAGTTTTTGGGGTTTTTTTGTTGTTTTTAAAACAAGTCTTTGCCTGTTAGAAATAAGACTAGTAGAATGAAAACTATAAGGATGGCAGCAGCTTTACCAGAGATGAATGACTGAGTGAAATAGTCACAGCGTTATGTAGGGGCTCATATGAGCTGAAACTTGCCTAGGTTTACCTTCGTTCCCCCTTTTGAGTTTGTTTTCTAGTTTTGTGTGTAAATTAGCATTAAATCTCTAAGCAAAACCCCCTAGAAAACCTAGCCATCACAATAATATTGAAAAATTTATTCCCCAGCTTCACTCCAATGCTGGGCCATAGTTATTCTAATGTAACTCAACAGGCCTTGACTGTGACATGGTACAGTTCATGTAAGTGGAGCGAAGCCCAGAATCATCTAAATGTTACTTGTTCCCAGGTCTCCTCAGAAACAGAGCCGTAGCATACTAGTAAAGACTAATTTCCACAAGAAGCGAGGTGAGGTGAGTACTTTCAAGTGGTCCTTTTCCAGAACATGAGGATTAGTCAGCTACGAACAGTGCATGACAATAATTTGGTCCTGTGGAATGACAGGAACAAAGGCAGCTTGGCTATATACTCAGAAATAAAGCTTTTACAGTGGCCTGTAATAGTAGATCAGATTTTCAGTTACTGAACAAATCATGTCTGCACTAAAATGACTCCACTTCTGATCACTTAGTGAACAACTCTGAGCTTGAAATGTATGCTAATGAAATATGTAAAGGTATCATGGATGCCCCGTTATCCAAAGAGGTATAAAATAAACGAATATGTGTTCGCAAAAGATGGGGCCAGTGCTTTTGGGTAGACATTCATCCAGCAAGTGCCCGTTGGGGGACGTTCGGAATTTCATATTTGATGGTACTCCTGCAGTGTTTCATTAGTTCTGTGCACTTAATTATGTCTTGTCTAAATGATCACGTTAATTTTTTATAGTACCAGATTCTGTTCAAAGAAGCCAGTCATGCAATACTAAAGGCATATGGCTTTATCGCTCCAAGCAGCCGTTAAAAGGAACGGAATCCCTCTGGACCTCAGTGGAGATTTCAGTGGGCACAAGTGCAATGAAATGTTATCAATTTTGCATTACTTTTACACAGAACAGGTGTCTCATCGCAACATATTCCTACAGGTGCTGAGAGAAGATGAACCATAGAGACAAGGCAACTGCTTCACTTTCAAACAATTGCATGAGGCAGCACAGACAGTTTTGGCACAGCTTTTTCAGTGTTACTGGCAACTTCCTGAAAAAAAGAAAATCTTTCAGGATTAACTCTTTCCCTATGTATTTACCTGGGTATGTCAGTGAAGAGCCGCACTTACAAAACACAACCCTCTAGCAGATATGGCTTAAAGAAATAGGGTGTTATGATCAGTAAACACTTGAAACAATCTCTTTTTTTTTTTTTTCCTTCGGTTAAAAACAGTTGTGGGGGTGGGAGGGTCAAGTTTCACTTATGTGCTCAACCACAAAGAAGACCTGTCTTCTGGTTCACAGAACATTTTTTTTCCACGTATAAGGGGGTGAAAATTAAAACCCAAAGAGCCCAGATGCACA
The DNA here is from genome assembly GCA_017639485.1 of Pluvialis apricaria. Lineage (NCBI taxonomy): Eukaryota > Metazoa > Chordata > Aves > Charadriiformes > Charadriidae > Pluvialis > Pluvialis apricaria. Next base: position 8,563,763 of record CM030010.1, read on the forward strand.
AGTTGAAATTCCAATCCCCCTACACGATCATTTTGTCCATTGATTTCAGCGAAGACAAAGTTTTACATGGAATTTATAAAGCTCCAGCCTGTCCACCTTCCTCCATAACACTTGCCATGGAACTTTTCAGCCAAATTCCTGCATCAATACCATAATCATTATTCAGTCAAGTACCCACGGGGGTGTGAGGGTAAAGAAAGGAAACAGATACTCAGTGAACCTCCACAGCGCATGCAATTCAGAGACATTAATAAGCACAGTGGTGTGGAAAAGATCAGCAGACTTGTTCCTGCCTCCTCCTCAGCAGTCAATGCTCTCTCTGTGGACCACAGGCGCTCCTCTTCTACCATTTGCTGGGAACGGGAGAATTGTTCTGAGCCAGTACTCCAGTGGGAAAGGAGTGTTTGACTGAAAACAACTCTGGTCCTGGGGCTCTCACAGGAAACCTCCCAGCACAAAGTCCTGGACAGGCATGAAAGTGTCCAGTCTGTCATACAATTTTTTCATTTTCCTTTGTTTCATTCAAGGCCTGCATTAGTGGAACTCCGATCAAAAAATCCAGTATGACAAGGCTGCCTCTTCAAAAGAATTCATATGCTTCAGCGCTTAAAGCCAAACTGTAACAGTCAGTATGAATAATGTGAGGATGGTGGTAACCAGTCCAACAGAATACTCACCCAGAAATTGGATTATCTCTGCCTCTGCGTTTCCTTCACAAAATTTTTAGGGGAATTCAAATGCTACAATTTTTGCAAGTCCTCACTCTTTAAAAAAAAAAAATTTGTCTTGTAATTGTGAAACAAATATTGTGTCCTTTATAGGTCTTTATTTTTCTTTATTGCTTTGGCCCCTGAGATGGACTTTAAAAGACATTTGAATTCAATTACTTTCGTAATGAGGATGCACAGTAAAAGTAAACTTATTGCTGTAACAACAAAGAACTGTAGTTAACAAACGTTGTCATCTCTCTCTCTGCCTGCACTGTGTGTATCAATTTCCTAAGCTCACCTTTTCCTGCTCTGCCAGGGCATGAAGTACCTCTTGATTATTTAAAAAAAAAAAAAAAAAAAAAAAAAAGACAGTCTCTGATCTCTATTATTTTCCAGTAAAGGGTCGTAGGTGGGCAGGATAGTTTGCATATCCTACTGCGTTCTTTTTTATACAGTTTTTACATCTAACCTTCAGATTTTTTTCAGATGGGAAATTCTAAGCTAGGAAGTCTTTCACAACAAGCAAGCACTGAAAAAGTGCTCTAGTGTCTAAAAAATATTGTCACTAAATCTCCAATTGTCTTTTCAGACTCCCCTGCAAATAACCTCCTCATTTATGTGGGCCTACAATGAGCGCAAAGGTCAGTACGCTGCAGAAACACTCCTTGTGAAGAACAGCTGTCGTAGCCTCGCTTGCGAAGTCATCTCTGGTTGCTTGACTTTCAAGAAGCATTACAAAAATCTTAGAACCGGCTTCAAAACTGCAGTCACTGCACCGTGCAGCTTTCTGACAATTCCTGCTCTGGCTCTATTTTTACATTAAAGAAACTCAGAATAAAGAAAGTGCTGTGGTTGGGGAAAAAAAGAAAAAATCCAAACCACTGACACTTAGGTAGTTACATTTAGCAGCTTTTCAAGGCTTTGATCACCTGCCACCTGCCTGAAGGTGATATATGGTTAAACACTCCCAGGCAAAAGCAGTTCCTGGGAAGAAGATATTATCACTACAAGAGTAGCGAGGGGTATTGATCATAATGCAGTGCGTTGAACTGTACCTCTAAGACTTCAGATTTTCTTCCTTGATACACAGACAACCAGAAAAAGCTGTTCTCATTGGTTTTAGCCAAATTAAATTTTTTTCTACTAGGATTCCAAGATTTGGATGTGCAGTAAGAGAAAAGGAACTACAAGTAAATACTAGAGAAAGCATCAGAAAAAATTCAACCAGTTACTCCAAGCAGCTGAATATCTACAAAGATATAGAGCTACTAAAACTTGATGGAAAGTGACCGTCAGACCTAATTTTCAGGGCAACAAGGGCTCAAACTAACACAGATAAAAGGGTAAAATCCTGATCCAAAGCACACTGGTGTCAATAGAAAGACTGATCAAGCTCTAATGTCCGTGCGCAAAGATGAGACGACGGGATGGTCAGGGTTCAAGGGATGGATAGAGAAATAAATCACTGACATGTCAGCTAGAGCATGAATTGGGATCTCATCAGCTATTCTGCAGTAATTGACGCAGTGGAAGGTATTTGCTCCCTATAGCAAAAGTAAAATAACTTGCCTGTGCTCTAATGATGAGCAATTTACTTATCACTACTTACACTTGTCACGATACAAAAGATATGCTGCAAACTCACACCTACTCTACCATATATTAACCTATTTAAATAGCCACACCCTTCCCTTCCAATATATTGTTTGTCCTATCACAAGCAAAGCAGAGAATTCTAAAAAAAGAAATGTCAATAGCTGCCATGGGACTTATGACTTAGCCGGGCACAATAACCATCATTACACTACTTAGGGGAAAAATACAATGGCTGAGCGTAGCACAAGATTTTTTTACATAGTCAGTTCTGACTCTCAGTTGTCTTCGTACTGATATCTGAAAGTGCCTCTCTCCCTCTTCCTCACTGAAAGCCTGGCTTGGAATATTGACTATGCACTAGTCAGCCGGCAGGGAAATTTGGTAGCCAGGGGCTGCAGAAGAACCTCACTTGCCTCCATATGGAGAGTTTTGCATGCCGTCCTGCCATGGATTCAGTTATAAAGGGGCAAATAAACTTCCTTTAACAGGTACTGTTAGTTATTTTTGTTCAGAGGGAGATAAAGACTGTCACAGACATGAATCCCAGTGGAACCAAGTTTGAGGCACCAGAAGCACCCCTTACTTAATGTTTGGGAACAAATCCCAAATTCCTTGTGAAAAATAGAATTTAAACTACACTCTTATATAGGCATACAGTCCCGCTCTCAATCACTGAAAATCAAGAAGAAGTTCCCAAATATCGTCTATGTATCAGGAATACCCACATGATAGATCATTGTATTTTATGTGATGATGAATCACATCAGTGACAGGAAAAATCTGGAATCTTACTTTAATTCTACCTCAAGGAGGTCATGTAAATCGCATACAAGAAATTATAAACAGTTTTCAAGATTCACATTAATATACCATCCCAGCCCTGGATACTCAGCAGATTACTGTGGTACTTCAATTTACCAAATAGTTTTAACTGAGAGAAAAGGAAAGTTCCAGGACATTCTCAAAATCGACAGAGAAAAAGTGATACCCTCTTGACTCGCAATATGAATATCCCTGAGATATCAGTACCGGCACTTATCAGTATAGGGCTGAACCCAGATCAGCAAACGTCTAGTACCCTTCCTGTACAGATGTTGGTATTCCTGAAGTTATTTCCCTGGACTATGAGACGAGAAAAGAAATAAGGAAATGGGACCGCTCTTACAGAGAACCACAGACCCCCTTGCGCAATGTCAAAAGACTCTTCACCATGGCAAATTCTCATATCACACTTTTTTGAAGATTATATTTCAATATTTCTGCATGTGAATTATATACACACAATCCCACCAAACTATTGGATTACTAAAAAACAATTTACTATGGGATTACTTAAATACCATACTATGTATCCAGTGACTAACTGCACATAGTGTGTGTGATGTTCTGACTTGAGTGAGCTCAGCTCAAAAGGCACCTGCACAAAGCTTTTCAAAGCAACTGCAATAAATTTTACTGGATGTGGGAAACCTTATAAAAATTAAATAATGTCATGCTTTATAAGCATTTCATTCAATGTGACTAAACACATGGATAGCATTGAGGATGATATTTAACTTTTTCCATGTGCAGATTTAATACCACACAAAAATTTGAGTCCCCTATTGCTAATTTTCCACCATGTGGTAACTATTTAGTTGTTTTTTAAATGTTACTGAATTACAGAGTTGAATTACAGAGCACAGCAACTACCAGTGGGCGTTGGGTGTATGTATGTCCCTCTGGCTTAGCACAGGGTCACATATACTGGCATTAAATCATGACAGTATCCCTATGGCAGTACTGGTTAGGTTAACACAGGAATGAACATGCCAGTTTGCAAAATCACATGCTTATGTACTTCTAAAAATAGAGAATATTAATGTCAGATTTGATTGATGTGACTCCATCAGGTTCCTGTCATTTTTAGTACGTATGTGACAATTACATACTGTACAGAGGTATATATGATGCTGGTGGAAAGCCCTGTTAGCATACATAGCTCGATTAAATCAAGTTAGACTAATTTATACAGCTGTGCAGGTCCAGATGTAAACTGAGAAGTGTCCATGAAAGTTGAGGTTAGAAGCATTCACAACATGGAAATCATGGAAAAAGTAAGTTTTTCAGCTTCTCTCACAGGTCAGTTTACAACCTTAATTGCTTTTTTTTGGAGAGAAGCACTTTTACAGACCCACTGCAAACCACCACAGCAGAAAGAGAAACAATCACCACAAACACTTCATTCTTTCAGTATCAGTGATGAAGATCATTCATTTCTAGTGAGTGAGTGCAACAGATCATTTTTTGGCTTTAAAAGTACAACATCTTTTAAAATCTAACTAAAGATTAGTTTTGTCTACGTTATATACTAACATAGAACACCGCTGTGGTATCTGAACATGTTCCTTAAAAGCAGGAACAGATCTGCCAGATCTTATGCACGCCAAAATAGCATACAAATATACTGCATTACTACAAGCTTTATGGAGCATTAGCAACTCTCTTAAAGCACCCAAATACGTATTTCCTAAATTAGTTTATTTCTTTACTTAGCACATCCTTGGGGGTGTTTGAGATAACACTCACAGCAACACAACAGACCATAATAATAATAATAGTACTGATAAGAATGCAAGAGTCCAATTCCTAGCAATGTGAGCATGAAGATTTTAGTTATTCTTTTTAGAAGAGTTAGTGGTAATAGCCTTAGCCAGGTTTAATTAATTCTCTGCTAGTCGTTGTCTCTCAGTGTTGAGGGGAGCAATGATTTCTCTCACAATTTCTACTACCCAATGTTTGTAAACACATACAATAGCAAAAGACTGAGTAGATAGTTAAGAAGACACCCCAGTCATCTGCCATTGTATTCTCTCTGGACATATTACAGAGCTAATGTGTGTACAGCACAATCTACTTAAGGTAGTAAAGGGAGCAAAGTGTGAGCTTACTATCTTATATACTGCCAGTTCCAACTCATATTTGCCAAAACCCTCTGTATTATTATTATTAAGAATGGTAGCAGGCAGAGGAATGGATAGAAGTAGACCCTCCCCTGGAAAATGACAACCAAGATGAAAGATGGTGGAATGGCAAAGAAGGAATGAAGAAAAGGTATGGGGGATACCCATACGGGGATGGGGGGAAGGGGGGCAGGGGAAAAAAAAAGAGCAGGGGCAAAAAGATCTTAAAGATCTTCAAAGAAGTATCCATTCTTATGATTCCCATTAAAAAATTCTTTTCAAGACCTTGTATAAAGTACTGAATCTACTTCCATGCATCTGTTCAGTAAGATCTGTATTCTGGAGAAGTTAATGATAGAAGAATCGCTGGTTTTGCCCCAGGACACAAAGTGGCTCAGTTTCAGAACACACACTCTGAGAATATCCCTTGTCCTAAGCTTGTACTGAGACCCTTGAATCACGTCCCTGTCCTTGTATCAGTAACTCCCCATGTGCATTTTGCTGGAGAGTGTTAATGTATATTAACAGCCTTTTGATACGCACTTCCACACATTTTTAGTTCTTGTTATATTTAGATGTTACTGTATTTTCCTTATCTTAGCATTTTTGATTACAGAAGAAACCTTGCAACTATTAAATTGCATATAAACTACCGGGAGATTCAGACAGCATCAGTCTGGCCTTTCTGCTTTTTTGTGCTTGACATCAGACAGAAGCAGTACTTTCCCCATCTAACTATTTTTTTGGCATGAGGCAAATCCAAGACCACAGCAATTTTAAATATTAATTAGATATTACAACTACAACTGTGTCGACAATCAGCAGTACTTACTCTTCTTTTGTTAATAATGCCAAGCTGCCAGGAGCTCATTAACAATCCTCATCTAGACAATCATTTAAGCATCATGTCTGATGAACAGGATATGGGTCAGTGAATTAGCAAGTAGTCTCACTAAGCCATCACTCCGCAGTTACAGCATGGCTTGTCAGGCCAAGTCATAAACGAATGTACACGGAATCTCCAATTGCCTCTTGCTCAAAAAGCAAGTTCTTCTTTCAGCTGTTGTTTCCACTGTGGGCACTAAACCCTCTACTCTACTCCATCAGCCCCCAGTGTTTCAAATTTTCACAAGATATAGGAAAGAGGACTACATAGCATGCATTTATTAATAAGTAGTTTCTGTAGACAGAGGCTTATTTTTAAATATGTACATAAGATTGTTTATAATAGGTCTTATCTGACTGTAATGGTTGAAAACCTTAAAATAGGTCTTACAAAAGGACAGACCTTCTGTATGTTACTTGCATTATAATACAAAAGCAGTTCATTAGTACCTAAAGAATTACATCTCTGCAGGAGGTTAATACCGTTCTCTTTCTGCTGTTGGCACGATAATCTTTCCCAGGACTTCAAAGCTCCTCCTAGCATCCTGTGGAGGACAAAGCTTGCTGTAGGTGAAGGGAACTGAGTGTTTCTACATCATTTTACCATTTCCTTTGTTTTGAAATTTAAAATACATTGTTGTAGAAAGCTACCTAATAAATCTATTATTTGTTATATTATGTTCTATATATATATAAAATCTATCTTTTATTATGTAGAGGCCAAAAGGCCAAAAGTACAGATTTGTGTGTGCCCATCACCGCAGAACAGAAAAAAAGAAGCACAATGAAGTTGAAAAGAACATTGTCATCTGCCTTAAAGAAAAAACCAAAGCTTTTCGGAACCCATCTCGGAGATCAGTTTAGAGTGCAGACAGCATAACACATAACCCAGAGAAACTAATGTCTTTCCAGCAACTTTCCGCATAAATCTTATTATTATTTTCTGCACCCTGTTTGTAAATATTTGCTGGTTCAATTAATATTGTGAAGTTATTTTCATCATAACTGAGAAGATCAACATGTATTCTCTCATTTCCAATTGCTGTCTTTTAAAGGGATTTAAAGGTTCTGAGCTCCAAGATGACACACGACTTCTTACGGCAACTGCAATTAGACTGTAAGACAGCGAAGAAATGCTAGCAGAGCCAACTTATCTCTGTATGAGAAAAGATTTTCTCTGTCTCCCTGAGCACATTACAATACCAGGCATCAATATTTATTCATGGGAGAAGGAGGAGGAAGAAGCAGGAACACCTGCAATCAGGTATAATGCAGACAACAGATGCTGGGCAAATTACAAAAGAATGCTATTGACGCAGTGGGAGCAGCCAGCCAGACCTTTGCTAGCCTCGTCATCTAGCACAGAGCCAAAACACCCAACCATGCTGAGCAACGTGCTTGCTGGAACCAAACTCAGACTGCTCCAGTGCAAAGGTGAAAAGATGGTGCAGTAGCTTCACAGTGACTCCACGCTACCTGTGCTCCTGTGGTTTTATTTCAGCTGGCTGAGCTGTTATTTTTTTTCACCAAACATCTGTTTGTCATCTCTGCCCCTGCTTATGGATCTGCACTGGTATACTGTTGATATGGGAGCACTCGGAGTGAAATTAGATACTGAGCTCCTGAACATCCTTCTTAAATCATTTCCTGGCATTACTGGATGAGCTGCCTACAACACAGATCTAATGCTAAAAGCAGCTACTGCTTTGTGGTTTATGATGCTCTGATACTTGTCAGGGAAGATAGCGAGCAGGCACTTATACCTGCTGGTAACTACCTTAAATACGTGCTGGGGAAATAAGATTAACCACAGTTATCAAAAGTACAATGACAAGAATCTTGCACATATAAGCATGCACATCAATACACAGAATGGAAGATTAACCTAAATCTGAAACTTTCTTCGCTATCTCTATTTTGGTGTTTGCATTTTATCCATACAGACGATTTCATATATAAATTTGTTCCAAATGCCCAACAAATTAGCATCGTTGTAGAGAAAGCTGTAAGCCATCTGTCCAGGCACGGGGTGTAGGGTAATCTCTGCACATCAGCTACTGAACTTGCTACCAAAAATTGCACAGAGCCCTTTTCTATCAGCTCCCGTTGAAATCCAAGCCTTAATTTTCAATAGAAATGAAAACATTCCATTCTACTTGTACTCCCAGACGTACCTGTGGTTTGAGACAAACAGAAAGGGGTAAGGAAAAGTGCTGCAAAAGGGAAAGGGGCAGAAGAGAAAAAAAGGAAAAGTAAATAAAATCCTTTCCCCTCCGAAATTATCTTTTGGCAAAGGAAAACAAGGAGAGATTAGAACTGTGGGAACAATTGGTCTTGTCAACAAGGGTTGTCAGATAACAGCTTTGGACTTGTTTAAAGTACCATAGACGAGAAATCTAGATGTTTGCATTGTTCTGAGGAAGAAAAAGCAGTAAAGAGAAGTGTTTAAGTGTCCCTGACATATAAAACTAAACTCCGCAGTTTAAAGACAGATTGCTTTGATTCCTAGTGGCATTACCCAGCCGCTTTTAAAGATCAGAAGGGCTTGTGAAGCTGTGTGATTGTTGGCATATTCACCACGTACGAAAACTGACTATAAAGCAAAAATAAAAATGAACACTGAATTGTTGAGTGTAACAGGAATACTACCGCTGTCCCTGTTTAGATGCACTGAAGACTCAGAACAGGGATGTGAACAATAAAAAGCTGAGCTTTCTCACAATTTATATCTGATTTTTTTTTTCCTACGTGCTGCTGCTGCATTGGTCCTCTGTTTCTCACCCTCTCGTGTATCGTCAAACCTTACACACCCATAAAGTAGTGGGAAACAGGTGAGAAGAGTAACAAAACATGGGACACAATACAAATCAGTCAGGGAGGAGCTAAGAAACCAAAGGTAAAAATTGCTTTGAAAACTAGGAATACTACAGGGAAAGAGAAATTCTTCTTGGATTTTTTCTTCTGCAATATCCCATTACCCTCCATTGAAATTAGATCCTGTGTTACATTTTCATCTACTACATCACTGCACATTTACCACCAGATTTCTCTACTTACACATTGCTCACCGAGTAGATTCCCATCATCCTTCTGATACGTACCATCTACAGAGCAAACTAAAATGGATTTAATTATCTATCATCACTTTACAGAAAAAAAAAGTATCTCAAAACCAATTACGTAAGTCAGTTTCTCTACAGTGCAGCTAAATGGGAGGCCCCTTTGGAACTGAACAGCTTTTTCAACATTAAAAAGGATGAAGCTTTAAGTTATGATCAAAGTGACAAGGCCACTGCGACATTTAGGCAGCTTTCCTTCACATTGGACCTGTACATAAATAGGGGATCTTCATTCCCAGTGCTCTCAGTTTTCAAGCCCCAGGTATGGACGTAGATTCAGAAAATCTAATACCAGTGGTGATGGATTTGACACCAAAAAAAAAAAAAGTCTAAATATGCATAAATATGAAAAAGGATATACAAACCCACCAAGAACAAAATGTTTTTAGGATTTTGTATGTAGCATTCCAAACACTCCTAATCCAGGGGAAATGTAAAAGAATATAATATAGCTAGCACAAGCAGAGCTGAACTCTTAAGGACTTGCACAAATTAAGGAAACAAGCTTCACTGCCATGGCATGGTCTCTTTCACACACATCACCACCCTGCTACAACAGAACACGCATCGCTGGGAAAGCTCTTATCCCTGTAAGAGGGTACTCATACCTGGGAACGCAGCAGTGCCTCACAAGCACATAAAACACATCTCAACAGAGAGCCAGATACGTACAACTAGTTTCTATACATGTGAATGTTGATACGTTCTATGCTACAAGTACAAATATTCCTGTAGAAGTGTAATTTTTTAACAAGTATTTTAATAGAAAAATATTTCTATAAATATTAAGTGCAATCGTATGTGCATATATGGTATGTGTAATACTCACACACACACACTCAGAACTTTCTCCATCTTGCTTTTTTACAATTGGAGTAATAGAGCCGTCTATCCGCTGCTATTTCAATACTAACCTCAACACACTTTCCTCCCAGAAGCCTTCCAGCAAAGATGCTTGGAGATTACACAAATAGGTCTCCTTTCTAATCTTTTTTTTTTTTAAACTGAGAATTTGTTTGAACAAATTTTCACAGGAAAAAAAAATAAAACCAAAGTTGTTTAGGTGAACACAAATGCAGGATTTTGGTGTTACAGACTGTTCTTAATATTTCTTATTTCTTGCAAGAGTACTTGGACGTTTTCAGTGTGATAAATACCATGATATTGATTGCTTCATCTCCTCTCCAAACATTAGCTTATGTTTATTTAAGCTATAGCTATTATTCATGTGTTCACAGAATACAAAGCTCTCCAAGGGCTCCTCTTGGAAGCAGCAGTCACACCAGCTTCCCTGTCAACTTCCATCTCTATAAAAACACCCAGTGGAAGCACTGGGTACCCAGTCATTATATCCCTGTAACTTCATATCGGAAACACATCTTCCTATGTGAGGGAGAAATATCTTCACGTTAGGAAACATTTCTTTACCAAGAGGGTAGTTAAACACTAGAACAAGCTTCATAGAGAGGTGACTAATGCCCCAAGCCCGTCAGTGGTCAAGATGCGTTTGAACAATGCCCTTAACAACACGTTCTGACTTTTGGTCAGCCCTGAAGAGGTCAGGCAGTTGGACTAGATGGTCATTGTAGGTCCCTTCCAACTGAGCCATTCTATTCTATTCTATTCTATTCTATTCTATTCTATTCTATTCTATTCTATTCTATTCTATTCTATTCTATTCTATTCTATTCGTATTTCAAGGAGCAGATCTCATCCTGCTTTTTCCCCTTTTCCAGCTTCCCCCTCTGCAGCTTTTTCTTCTCTAAGTCAAGCACAGTTTGGAAAGGAGCTACACTAGGCAAAGACATTTTTGTTCAAGTTAAATAAATGAGTAATTAAATAAAACTGTCTCCCCCTCCGTGTTTCTCATGTGTGATCTTAAACTGGTAAAGAGTTTGTATCAAAGCATCCCCTGTACGTATTTAGAGGATGTGGATGTACGCATGCACTTACAGGCACGTGCACATTGCTGTACTACACATCTAAAAGCAGTGCCGCAAGCTAAATGAGAGAGCTTGTCTTTTGTTTGCTTCCTTAGTCAAACAGCAAATTATGCCTAAGGTAAAGAATAACAGGGCGTAGCAGTAGGCTGCTGTGAAAATGAAGAAATCGGAAGCAACCATTGCTTTAGCTCGGTTTCTCATTTGCTGCTTTTTAAGTGATCTTTGAAAGACCTGGATAGGCTGAACAGCCCTTCTCTGATCACAGGGGATGAAGCTCAGTCTACTTTGCACAAAGCTTAAGTAGCAGAAATTCTTTGATGTACCAAAAGGAGGTGTGGAGCACTCAGGATAATGGGGAGAAGGCCTTCACAGAGCTAGTTGTTATCAGGCTGTGATCCATACCATTACCCTTTACATACGTACTGTTCATTCTCTAATTACCACAAGATAAATTGGCGTGCAAACTTAAAGTGGGTGACAGCAGCTATGCAGTATCTGTCCGTTGTTAACACAGTCGTACCCCAAGATCCACGCTATACAGCTGATCTCCGCCTGACAAAATAAAGTTGCTTTACACAGCCTTCAAGGTACAATTGTAACAGCTTGTCTGTGTGCCTACACTTACAAAATATTGACCCTTTTCTTGTTTGTTTTCAGAGACACTCAGCTGTGGAAGCACAGAGTCCACAGCCCTCCTGTGGCCTATTGCATCACCTGTGCGGCTTCCTCAAATGGCTTAATTATGTACCCTGGGGAGATTTTAACATCAATTAACTCAAATTGTTTCACAAAAGTAAACAATGGACAAAATCCTGTTTGTATTACTCAAACAGTTTAGAATACTTGTTACTGAATGAGTGGTGAGAGTGTATTTTCCAGGCCCTTTTGTGCCTGATTCACATCAGTCACATCCAAAGAGGAGTTGACACAGGCCCCAGCAGCAGAATTGTAGCTTGGTGATCGAGATGCAGCGGTTCACGCGTTTCACTCTGAAAAGCCTTTTATCAATTCCTGTCTGTTGGCCCAGAGCTGATCATCAAATAAAGCAAGCAGGATTTGGCCCACAGTGTGCTCCATTTTGAAAGCACACAGCTGGGATTGCCAGCATAAGCAAATGTTGGCAATGTTTAACTCTGACAGGGATGCTCTGTTACATATGCTATGGGACTGTCCAAATCCCGGGCAGAAAATAAAGTGCCAGTGCTTAAGTAACCAAAGATTTAGAAATTCCACGTTTGTTTATTTTAGAAGCTCTAACTGTACTCCCAAGGATAGCTACAGCACTAGAAGGTGGTTGTTCTGAGGATGATTCATTGCCAAAAGAGAAATCCTTATCAAATAGAAATCAGCAAGAGACAATTTCTCAGATTCGTTGCAAGAATTAGCTCTGAACTGAAATATTTGGTCTTTAAAGGAAATCTCCTTCCATCCAGAGTCTTGGATCACTTTTATTAAAGACTGAACCTTCCTCACTTTATCACCTAAGTATCTGCTGGCACTGGCTGTAAATCAGGCACTCGGAAGAGAAGCTGAATCTATATCATGTTTACTGTGTCTTGCTTGTCTCCGTTTGTTTAAACAATCTCCCGTAACAGATTTGCTGAAAGCAGCCCAGGAATGCTGAAGTGTAGCAAATCTATGCATATTTGACAAAGCGGGCTGCAACTCGATGAAAGTTATGAACAATAACCCCAACAAATAAAACCTCTTCCTTTATATTTATCTTTCACAAGCGCACATAAACATCTGCCCTCTTTTCTGCACCTCACAGCACTCCAGAGCAGAAGAAAGTTAAGACTGAGCCAGCAGACAAATGAAAGCCACCAACACTAAAAAAGACATAAAAATCTAAAGTAAATCGCAAAATTCTAAAGCAATATCTGCTCAATTTTATTTACAATGCTTCTCAGTGTAACTCATTCATTTTCTCACTCTCTGCTAACTACACAGTAAGTATTTCAAAAAACTTTTTTGTCCTTTTCACTAAAGCACTTTGTCCAGTGCTGGCTTTCAACTATTAATAACAATAACCTGTAACTAATGTTTATCTAAATGCAAGTCCCCAAAAGACTGACTTGGAAATGGATGGTCTATTTACTTAACTTCTGATGAGTACAAACATTCAATCTTTAAAATTGATTTATTTCTAAACACTCATTCTTCCCCATTTTATTTTCTGACAGAAGTTACCCGCAGGTTAATAGAAAAGTAAAGCTGGAGTAGTCAGCCGCAGAATACTGAGCTGCAGGATTTTTACTGTAAATGCAATTTCAAAGACAAGTCATTTGCACAGGTTCCCTTTCCATTCTTTTCTAACATTTTCTTTTCTTGTCTTTAATTGCTTTCAGCAATATTCCGCCATAATGATTTTTTTTCCATTTATATTCAAGATTTGGTGCCCACTGAAGAAAAAATCTGCAATTAATGCAAATAATGCACCTCATATAGTCCAGGACTCCTGCTCAGGAATCATCATGTGAAAGTATGCACAGCTGTAAGGCACATCTGTATTTCTAGTTCCACCTTGCATGGGACCAAAGCACCAGATCTTCACAAATCATACCCTGTTTTTATACTTCTCAGCTGCAGTAGCTTCATTTTCCAAATTCCATTATTGCTAGCTACATTTCTTTCCAACTTTAACATCCTGGTCAATCTATTTGCAATAATAATCCCTATTTTTAACTTTTCTTGTGTGTACATGTTTCTCTGTAGGGTGTATAGCATCCTATTTGTCATGAACTACTCTCCGTTATTATATCCAAACTCTCATTAATTTATCTTCTTACCTTCAAAACCAAAGGAAGGCCTGTTCTGAAATTACAAGCTTTGTTCAAGCCTTCCCATCTCCCACCGTAATCAGGAGCCAAACTCTCATCGCTTTTCAAGTTCCATAAGGTGCCTCCTAGCACCAGAGGAAACGTGACTTTCCCAAGAGCTTGAAGTCTTTGCCAGTGACACTGGAACTACATTTTCTCTTCTTAAAAGTGAAAACAACTATTCTGTTACTAGAGACACAACATGAAATGGCTTTCCCATTCCCTCAACGTTTTGAGGATGTCAGCTTTATCATCGCTCCTGAATCTGAACGGATTTTTTTTTAAATGCAAAAATTTATTCAACTGAACAACTGAAAGTTAATTGTTTCAGGCTAAATGAAATACGGTGCTTTGATTAAAACCACTTTAAAAGGTTTGATTTTTTGAATAAAGTTATTCAAATTCTAAATTGGAAGATCCAAGTCAGTTTCCACCGAAACTCCTTTTCTCTTGCTTCTACACGAGGCAGTACAGTGCCGAGCCCTTTCCTCGGACAAAACCCAGTAGCGTACTGCTGAGTAGCTGTGAGATATATCTGCTGGCAAGTTAACTGAAAAACCATACAGAGTAGTTGAGAATTGCCCAAGAATTCACAAATATTCTTTTTATAGTACACACAGTGAACTTTCAAAGCAACTGAACAAATTGTGATTCTTCTGTCTTGGCCTCCTTAGTATTTCTGCCCTTTCTGCATCACTGTTTTAATCGACTCTGGCTTACTCCTAATATGCTCCAAAAAGCTATAATGCTTGTTTACTTTGAATCTCCAGTGCAGGCATCAGATACATTTCCGAAGTTACCTCACAAAGTAATTCACGTGCCTTTCTCTTCACGAATATAATCACACCTACATTGGGAGATCACTAAGCTGAAGCAGGTAAAATAACATAGAATAAATTATAAACATGTATAGATTAAAGTAAACAGTATTTCACCTCTTTTTTGTCATCAGGTACATCAGCCTGGTAATGACAACTGCAGAAATATTTGCCAGAAGAGAAACACACATGTATGTCATGAGTTACCCACTCTGAGGGCACCTGTAACGTCTGATGGCATTAGCATCATCAGTATCATTTTCATTTTCCTGGTATGGTAAAAATTTGTGTGTGCATGTGTATGCACACATGGCTATATATAACTGGGATCTAAAATGATAAAAGAACTATTCCAAACTGTGAAACTTCCTCTTTAATCTTATCAGATTTTAAATTATTTCTATGATATTTCTCACAACAAGTATTTCCACAACTTTTAGGCAAAACTGCAAACTTTGCACCCAAAAGGAGAAAATATCAGGGTCCTTAGTAACTCATTATTAACACAGATCCATGCCTTTCCTAACCTAAACGGTGGCACGTGAGCTCCACTTCTTGCACATTTTAGCTGCAACAGTGATGTGCATTCTACAGTTATCAACGTAAGTCAATGCCTAATCTGTTCCCCAATGCTCCATACTGGGAACAGTTTCAGTTTTCCATGCTGACATCAGAGTTCTAAAACTAGCATTTTTCAGATATTTCTAATTCCCTGCAATAATTTTTGGAATATTTTTTTAAAAGTGTGAAACAACTGTATGCAGCAATTAGTACTTAACGCACCTTTTATAATTATCTGTTGAAAACACTTTCTCATTTCTGTTACTGTGTTAAAATGCACTGCACGCTCATTATATTTTGCAGCCATGTCGCCTGGATGTTTTCATTCCATCAAAAAAAACCCTTTCCCCCCTAACAAAATCCTCACTTTCAACAAATGTTTCAGCTGTGTTTTCAGCTGTGTTTCAGGGTAGCCTCAAAATTGGCAACTTGATTTTCAACACAAAAATATAGCAATAACGTGTCGAGTTGATGACAAACTAATGATAAAGCCCCTATGAAACCAGATTCCTGAGAGTGATATCAGAAAGGAACTTCAGGGCAGCAGTGTTTGGCACTGCATCCTCCCCCCCCCTCTCAAAATCTGAACAAAAAGAGTGCCTGACTTCCCTTGATTTAACTGGGAGATACATAAATAAATTGTTTCCTTGGTGGTTTTCTAGGTTGCCCATACAACACAAGGAGAAAGTTAGATGTCTCAGAAGTTAGATATCTCAGAATATACCCAAATGAGCAGTCTAGTAATTAAGTTATTTCAAGCTAATAAAGAAATTCTAAGCAAAGAGGGTATATATTAAATCGTTTTCCTTTCCAGGAATCCTCTCTGGACTACTACAAATCCTTATTCTCTAGAGAGATAGAAGACATGGCAAATTATCTACCTTTGAAAAGGTGTCCCAGCTATCAGAGAGGACTGTGGTCCTCTGATACGGTCAGCAGTAGTCCCAACATGGAATTAACTTGGGATCAGCTTCCAGAAAACACAAATTTAAAATCTTTTTTTTTTTAAAAAGTCATTTAAAATAAAAAAGCTAACATTAATTTTCCTTCCTGGGACTAGAAGTTTCACTTAAAATCAAAGCTCAGGTTGTAATGACTCCTGAAGCTGGAAATTTAGGAAAAATATCAGACATAGTAAGAATCAGAAATGCTGTATCACTCTCAAAAACCCCTTCTACCTCACCTCATCTCTCTGAGCACGTGGGTGGCCTACGGCTGCCTGAAGAGATCAAGGGCTGACCTAGAGTGTGCGCTGACACGACCAACCTATTAGGGACTGAAGATAAAAGTATACTACTAGGAATTGATGACAGAACTTGCTCTAATCACTTCCACCTACCTTGATAAAAGAGCAAAGGAAATACCTCTGTCTCAACAATTCAACTTGGGGAAAACTGACTTGCTAGGGGAAAAAAATCTGCAAAATAATGCTTTAAAACATCTGTTAAAAGTCTCTTGATATATCTATGTATGTCTTCAGCTATTTCACCTGAAGGTCAGAGAGAAGTAACCAGCGATTTTTGTTGGTTTGGTACCTAAGCACAAGAAAAGCAAGAAAGATAAAAATTGTACTTGAACTCTATAGTTTAGGTTCACAAATCATTCTGAAAAATAATCTGTTGCCCAAACATTTCAGTTTATTCCCACGACTGAAAAAACAGATGTCTCATAAGATAGCAGAGAGCTTTAAGAGCTTTTGGGGGTAATCCTCCCGAGAATACCAACTATTCCCTTTAACTCGGAATTTGTATACTTAACACTGCTGCATGCAAAGCAATTTTTAAACTAGAGTTTACTTAAAGTAGATAAGAGACCAAAGCCATGTGTTTCAAACTCTTAGGACTCATAAGTATGATAACTTACTTACCAAACAGAGCTTATCCAAATGACAGTGTGAAATTCTCACTGTTTGCCTGTATTAGTTTTAAGTGCCTTCTAATACCAACTGTCTTCAAAACACATATTTCCAAACGGATGGAAATAAAATTTCTTTCAATCTGCAATATGTTTGGGGAAATACATATTACATACTGTGTTTGTGTGCATACTTGCAGTGGTCTCAGCTGTTCCCCATCTACAAAACAAGTTACCAGGAGGAGAATGGAACTTCATTTGCAAAGTAATAGCTTTCAAATGAAGAGAACTCAAGCCTTTCATTTTATTATTATTGCTATACATTTTAAGTGCCACACACTCTAATAGCACCACAGAGAGAGACAAGAACCCAAACTTGAAGAGACTACAAATCGTGAAGCAATTTCTGACAGTGTTACATAAAACAGCTCTTCACAACTACTCCTGTGTACAAACAAACAAACACACAAAAATCACCTATATGTTTTGCCAGGAAGGAAAGAATGCAGACTGATTAATGCTAAAAACTGTTTGTAGAAATAACGACCAGGGAAAGTATTTAATTTTCTCCAATAACGTTCAGTAATCCAGTGTGTTGCCTTTTTAACACCTTTTTCTAGAGCTACTCTAATGTGGCATGTTTTCTTTGATGTTATTGGGACTACTTCCATTTATGTCAGATTCTTTTCTACTATAACATTCCCAAGTGCAGGTATCGTAGCTTGTCAGTACAGAAACTAGGAATGTGTGGCAAAGTTTAACACAGAGGACCATATTAACATATTAAGTATTTTAATTTTTTGGTTTTCACATTGGTAGCATCAACAAAAGTCAGGGAGCTCTAGGGAGGACACTTGTATACTTCAGTTGTCTTTTTTGTTTGGTTTGGCTTTCAGGCTATTATCCCAAGTTGTTTTGTTTTTATTTCAGGTGTCAGAGGCCTGAGGAGCCATTCCTGTATTGATTTTACATGGCATGGGGTGGCTTTTGTGAGGAGAAACCAGGGTCTGCCCCTGGTGTGGACAGAACCAGCCGCAAACCAGACTCACCGCAGGACACAGCTGAGGACATCAGCCAAGCTGGGGGCACCTCTGTGATAACGCATTTAAGAAGGGATAAAAAGCATTGCACAGTAGTTGTGAGACAGAGGAGTGAGCAAAAATCCCATAGACACCAAGGTCAGTGGAGAAGGAGAGAGAGATGTGCTCCAGGTGCTGGAGCAGAGATTCTGCAGCAGTCTGTGCAGAAGACCATAGTGAAGCAGAAAGTCCCTGCAGCCCATGAGGAGCACCACAGTGAAGCAGGTAGCCCCTGCAGCCCATGGAGGACCACACCACGGCTTGTGGAGGACTCCACAGTGCAGCAGGTAGATGTGCCCTGAACGAAGCTGCAGCCCACAGAGGACCCATGCTGGAGCCGGCTCCTGACAGGAACTGCGGCCAGTGAGGGACCCAGGCTGGAGCAATCTCTTCCTGAAGGACTGTAGCCCATGGGAGGGAAAAATGAAAGGAGAAAGGAGCAACAGAGACAAACTTTGTTGGACTGACCGCAACCCCGCAAATCCCCATCCCTCTGCGTCACTCTGGGTGGGAGGAGGATGAAGAGATGGGAATTAAGGAGTGAAGTTGAGCCTGGCAAGGAAAGGGGGGCAGGGAGAAAGTGTTTTCATTTTGTCTTTGCTTCTCACCATCTCACTCTATGACAAGCAGTGTCCCTCAGAGGCCCAGTACTGTTTAATGTCTTCATCAGTGACACAGACAGCAGGATCAAGTGCACCCTCAACAAGTTTGCAGATGACACCAAGCTGCGTGGCACAGTTGATGCACCTGATGCATGGGATGCCATCCAGAGGGACATGGACAAGCTCAGGAAGTGGGCTCACGTGAACCTCATGAGGTTCAACAAGGCCAAGTACAAGGTCCTGCACCTGGTTTGGGGCAACCCCCGGTATCAATACAGGCTGGGGGATGAGGGCATTGAGAGCAGCCCTGCCGAGAAGGACTTGGGGGTACTGGTGGATGAAAAGCTGGCCATGAGTTGACAACGTGCACTCACAGCCCAGAAATCCAACCCCATCCTGGGCTGCATCAAAAGAAGCATGGCCAGCAGGGTGAGGGAGGTGATTCTGCCCCTCTACTCTGCTCTGCTGAGACCCCACCTGGAGTACTGCATCCAGCTCTGGAGCCCTCAGCATAAGAAGGACATGGACCTGTTGGAGCAGGTCCAGAGGAGGCCACGAAGATGATCAGAGGGCTGGAGCACCTCTCCTATGAGGACAGGCTGAGAGAGTTGGGGTTGTTCAGCCTGGAGAAGAGAATATCGCGGCCATTCAGTAGTTAAGGGGGGCCTACAGGAAAGATCGGGACAAACTTTTTAGCAGGGCCTGTTGTGATAGGACAAGGGGTAATGGCTTTAAACTAAAAGAGATTAGACTTAGACGAGATATAAAGAAGAAATTTTTTACGCTGAGGGTGGTGAAACACTGGCCCAGGTTTCCCAGAGAGGTGGTAGATGCCCCATCCCTGGAAACATTCCAGGTCAGGTTGGACGAGGCTCTGAGCAACCTGATCTAGTTGAAGATGTCCCTGATCATTGCAGGGGGGTTGGCCTAGATGAACTTTAAAGGTCGCTTCCAACCCAAACTATTCTATGAGTCTATGATTTTTAGTTGGCAATAAATTAAACTAACTTTCTTCAAGTCAAGTCTGTTTTGCCCATGAGTAAGTGATCTCTGTCTTTACCTCAATGCACAAGCTTTTCCATCTTATTTTCTTCCCCTGTCCTGTTGAGAAGGTGGAATGAAAGAGCAGCTGGGTGGGCATCTGGCAGTCTCCCAAGGTCAACCTGCCACAGGTCCTTACATACTTTTACAGACTGGATTTCTTGGGACACTCCATCATCATGGATCCTTCTTTTCCTATTAGCAGTAGAGATTATCTCCAAAAATGGCACTTACTGCGTATTCCTTAGACACACCATATTCTTCCACTCATTAGATACTTCTGTTTAGAACATATTCAGCATTTACCTTGATTTACACCATTTGACAAATATTTTTTTCCCATATAGCTTTACCTATAACTATACATATGCTACACACAGCTGCATCATCAATGAACATGTTTGTTACATTTACTGCTTACTTTAAGGGGACAAAATAGTGAGCATCTGAAATTTCATCCAACTCTAAGTAATTTCTGTAAATGGATACAGATGATCTATGGATATATACTATTTTTCTCATCTGCATCAAAAATTTTAGAAGGCGTTTTATTTGTACCAAATCCCCATTCCAAGTGTATATGACTTGGTTATAACCAAGAAACAGAACCAGAAAATCTCTTCTCATCTTCCCATTGTCTATTCAAAATTTATTACACAGCAAGATATACATCATCTTACATTATAACTACTAGAGTTAGGACAACTAAATTTCTGTTATATCTATTTTGCTTTCTGAAGAAGTCAAATTCATATTCAAAATCACACATGTAGATGTTACCAAATCAAAATTATATTGCTGATTAAACCATGAAAATGATAGAGCAAACCTGTAATGCCCAACAGGCTACCTGTCATCTGGTACCAATTTGGAAAACAAAATAAGATACTTCTCTGTGAAACTTCTCATCAGAATCATATATGTGAACACTAAAGGGCAAAAACTTACCCGAGGTCATTAAGTTCATTCCCCTGATACCATAAGTGTCCCACCAGGAATGCCTTTTAGAAACTTGCCAAACTCCATCCTAAAAGCAGCTAGTTGTTCTTCTAATTTCCACTTACATTTATCACTGTCCACCTTATCACCACCTGCTGTCATCATAACTTTACCTTTCATAATTCTTTTCTGCTTACCACCTGATATATTCATAGAAAACTATAAAATCCCCCTTTCAGCCTTCATTTTGCTAAGCTAAACAAGCCAAGCCCTTTCACTTTCTTCTTGTATGTCCTTCATTTTCTTCATTATTCTAATAGCAATTCTTTGCACTTGTTCAATTTTTATTTTCTCTTTATTGAATATGAGTGACCACAACTGCAAACAGTGTTTCAGGTAAGGCCTCGTCAGGAACTCCACAGTGATATTCATCCCTCCCTGTATTTCCTGGATATATTTGGATTGACAGACTGGGCATTTATCTTTTTTTTTCCTTCCTTTTTTTACATTAGCAACATTTTTCAAGTTAACCACTTCCTTCTCTAATTTAAGCCATCACTAATTAGGTGTTACTGTATGAAATTCTGTAAGGAAATCCAAACAGATGAGATCTGATATTATCACCTTCATTTAGAAAATTTGATACCAAATCAAAAGAAGTATTAAGGTAAATTTTGTGCAAAATTACCTTCAAAAGGTACCGTCTACCTTTCAAAAACCACTGTAGCATTTTAATCCCGTTTTAATCCAAATCTTTAAATTGCATTTCTGTCTGTAGACTTGAAGGCAATTGTGGACAGTTCTACTGACCTGCAGTTTTCATGATGACTTTTGCCTGCTTCTCAAATACTTCTTCATTTTTAACTCTGCTGGCCTCTGGAACACTTCTTTGCTTTGTTTAAAATATTTGCTACAGAAGCTACAAGAGTTCTGAGAATTCTGAGATGGAAATTATCTCATCAGTCCCACTTGAGTGTACTAACAACTTGAATTTCTAGCCTGTTTACACGCACTGCAATTTACATGCTCTCCTTCCATTACCCCTCTCACCTCATTGTCAGTATTTTTATTGAGAAAGCACGCAGTTAGTTCTGAGTGCTAGTCCTACAGCATCCTTTATTTTCACCTGTTTAAGTCTTCACCTTCTTCCCCTTAATCTAAATTCTCTCCAAGGTGCTTATTCATCCAGTTAAATGTCTAAGTTTTTTCCTCTTAGTTGGGATATATTTCCCCAATACATTCAGCAATTTACAAGCGTTCTCCATATTCAAGTTCCTGAGCTCTTCAGGAGAGCTGAATGTATTATGTATTTTCTGTTTGAAACTGAACCCCCCCCTATTATTCTTCCATTGAATTTAAACTAAATTTACCAATGATCACTTAATCTGTAGTTACTTTCACTGACTTCCTCTTTTATAGTCACAGAATCGTTTAGGTCAGAAGGGATCTCGTGAGATCCAGCCCCTTGAGTCCAACCCCCATGCTCAAGCAGGGCTAGCTACAGCAGGTTGCCCAGGACCACAATGCCCTCTTACTCAATGAAATCAGTTAAAATAACACAATGTCTTATAGTTTCAGCAGCAAAAACATGCCGGAATGCAAGTACTAATAAAAGATACTATAAAACTCACTTTTATTAATGTTGTTTACTAGTATTAGTCACAGGTAAAAAAATTTTGAGACCCTACAGTCTGTAGTCAAACAGCTACTCTACCAACAGCGTAGCGAAAAGCATCTAAAAACCTATCAGTATGTTTGGGGCTTTGTAAAAGCACAGTCACTGCAAGTCACATGCAAAATAAACTTAATTTACTCTCAAGTTCATCAACAGAGGAGAGCAGAGTAAGGTGCAAAAGCTGGTAAATACCCAGGCAGTCAACCTGTTAGAAGTTGTAGTCACAGCAGTAAGTCTGATACAGACAAACCCAGGATCAACACAGACAATGTAGATGTGATATCCAGTCTTAATATGTGTCTACCCGCTGGAGAGCCAAACTGATCAAATGGATGACTGCTTCTCAATCCAGCATCACATTTGAAGCCGTAGCTGCTTTTCAGATATTCCTTCAAAAACAGACAGGTTCCATCTAGTCTTTCTTATTGCAAAGCAAGTCATGCAGACAGGGTTATTTAAGACAGCATCAGAGATTGTTTTTTGATTTTTATACTAGTAGTCAAAAATCACATGAAAAACAACCATTTTTTTTGTGTTGTTGCATTAGCTCTCTAAACCTTAATTAAAAACAAAGTTTTGATTTTTCTATTTGAAACAGATGATGGTTTGTACGTTCACCTACATGTGTGTCTGTGCACAGAGATGCACACATTCACACACTCACTCTCTCCTCACAAGCCTCGTGTCATACAGAATATAAGAGGGAAAAAACCCAAAATTTTCTCCTGCGGATGTGCTGGCTTTGACAGGGTTAAGCGAGCACTCCTCATATTGTACGTTTGTACTGCCGGTTCAGATAAATGGGTTTCATTTTATTGTTTACTTGTACTTGATAAGGTTCTTGGATTGATTCCGGTGGCTCACAATGCCTTCCAGGCACAGGATGTTATTCTTACTACTGCATCCAATGCCTTTCACAACACAGTGGTTTTCTCTGAGAAAGGCAGGCATTGTGAAACTAAAATGTCAGCAAAATCTGTTTCTCCATTTTTGTAAAATGAAGGAAATTCTGTGAAATTAAATCAATTCTGTGCCAGCACAATAACCATAACAACCAGAAATATCAAGAGAGAGCTGGAAAAAAAAAATTATTTTTTCCCTCTTCTATCAGTGTTGGACAATATGAAAGCACTGTGGAAACCATGATTCACCTTGTTAACCCACAGCTAGAAAAGTATCTAAACATGCTTCAAATCACAGAAGCTGCTCTTACAGAGCAAGCAAGTTTTTTTCGTAACCGAATGAATTAGCAGCAGCAACTCAGGTTCCTATAATTGAAAAAGTTTGTCTCTCTCCTCATTCATCTTCACCTCAAATACAGTTAATATTAATGCCCAGTGAACTCCCAACTTGCATGACTTTGCTCTGGGAAATACAGTGAATCTGATTATGTCAACAGAAGAGTAACATCAAGATTTTTTGCATCCCTTCCTCACCTTGTCACTGACTCTCATAGTCTCAAAATATCCATATACCTCTGTATATCTTCATCTTGCATACCATCTGTAATGATGGATACTAACATCTAATTGCCTAACAAAAATGCCAGTAACATTCCTTACTAATGATAAACTATTTTAAGAACTTCATTTTTTAATTAATTCAAAGATGCCAGAGAACTAATCTATTATTCATGCAGTCTGGTGATTGTTTTGAAGCTCCAAGAATGGGCCCATCTTTTTGGAGCACATAGAAATTCTTACTGGAATAACAATGCACAATATTTCTGCTTATGATTTTATCAAGAAAACGCAGAGGTGATCAAAATAACTGAAGTTTTAAGATATTTTCCTGCTTCTGTGTGAATTTGACGAATACTTTACCTACATGAGTTTGTCCCTAAGCTTCAGAACTAGAGAACCAGCTCTGGTTTTTATACGTATACCCTGGTCAAAATCCGCTAGGACTGTTTTAAACTTCTCCTGACATTTTCTTGAATCTCATCCAGCTCTTTCCTCCATGTTAGCCTGCTGTAAATTGGAGCTGGCTGCACAAAAGAACTCCCACATTGCAACAGCAATTGCATTACAACACCTGCCTTCCGCATCCTGCCTTCCTAGGGAATCCTGCCCCGTGAAAAGTACCTGAGACCTAACTGCAGAAGTGGTCAACGCTGACAGCAACATCTGTGAGCGGCAGCCCCTTCATCAGCCACAGCTACCTTTACCAGAGCTTACCAACCTTGTAGCATAGGGAACAGAGCAAATCCCGTGTCATCTCCTCGGCTTCCACAACTCAGTAGCCTGTATGCTCACGTAATGTTAAGGAGAAGGTTGTTAAAGTCAATATTCTTATCTGTGAGCTATGACTCGCAGTAACTGCTAGAGAAACACTAGGGTAATCACAGCAAGTATGACAGGGATCACCAATCAGAACCTTTACTAAGCTAAGGGTAGTATTTACTAGGACTAAACACACTGCCCACAGAGCCCATAACCCGGTGAGCAGGAAATGCCAGAGAAGGTGCTTTCAATTCTGCCTTTCTTCAGAAGTTACATCCTCCCTCCCCCAAGGTCCATGGAGGCAACCAGCCTTGGTGAGGATTCACACCCCTGCATCCCCTACACGTATATAGAATGGACAGTAGTAACTGGTGTTCCTCAAATCAAACTGCTAATAGTTTTTCTGTAATAGCATCAAATGGAAAAAATGAAAGCCCTCCTCAGAGCACTGTTGTCACTAGGCCTCAAATCCCAGAACCAGGAGATACTGACTCAAAACCCAACAGAGCAGGGCGTCAAATCCTGGTGTCTGACACACTGCGTGATCACCTAAGTGGTATGATAAAAAGGTGCGGGATGTTTGGGTCAAGGGATTTATGTCAAGTGTGCTAGTTTAGAAATATTAAAAAAAAAAAAAAAACAAAAACAAAAACAAACAAAACTCTTTGGCTTACTGTAGAGCAATATGTTCAGCACCACCTTCCTACATTCGGGGCCAGTTCTCTTATACTCATGAGGAATTTCACACCTGTGCCTGAGCTTTCCTTTCAAATTAGCTGCTCATCAACTCTATTACTAAACAAACATGAAGCAGCTGTAGTACTCAGACTATGATTAAAATTAAACCCTTCAAATCCAGCCTAGCTTAGAGAACCTCTGTACAGTTGTTCTCAATTGATTAACTCCAACTGGCTCACTACTAAAACTAATCTATTAATTTACCAGTCTGAAAAAAGCTTCAAATAAAGAATTTCACATAAAGGGGATCCATATGATATTTCAAGTAAAACACAAAAAGATGATGCCACTAAAATGCTTTAAGAAAAATAAATAATTTACAGTTTTAAATTGCCTTTTTTTTTATTGCCTTAGAGCAGTTAAACTGTGGATTATTTTATTGCTTCAACATTCATTGTTTTGCTTTGCACAGCACTGGAAAAACAGAATAATGCCCTTATTGGTCTTCTAATGGAGGTAGTAACGGAAGATGCCAGGAACTACAAACCAATCAGCCCACTATCAGCTGCATGCACCACCACCTGTGGCAAAATCCTGACTGCTCACCAGAGGACTGGGTTCCAACTAGGCTACAGAATAGGTTTTCGATCTGAGCTTTCCAGAATACGTACCCCCTCTATGCAGTCAATGAAATAAAGGAAAAGAGAAATAGGGCTGATCCATATGTCTGTATTATGCTGTTTAATCATGATGTGATGCATAAAATTATACAGCTAGAAAGCCAGCTACACAGTAGGCAAACGAGTCTCCTGCATGAACTTTCAAAATGTTTCACGAAACCCTTCTTTGCCTTTACAACTCCTCTTTAAGAGAAAATACTAATCTACATGAGGACTGCAACTCATAAATATAAGCAATACTAACCCAATCACATACTGTCCTTTTCCTTGTTTCTATTTTAGGTTGAAAGGTTTTGCCTCAAGATCCACGTCATTTTTACTGGTATGACTAAAGGGCTGAATTATCTCCACGTAATGTTCTAGTTAAATTACCAATATTTCACTGGAACCTAAACAGCCCCATAAACCTACCTTCATTAGTATTCTCGTGACTCTGTTCTCCACCTGCTCACTGACTTCAGCATTTAAAATCTGCCAATATCGTGCCCACAAGACGGAGCTGGGCGTGGATTCACTTTGACGTTGTTTCCATTCCCACCTATCCATCACAGCCTACGGTACACGCAAAGTACACAACCTCTCAAAAAGAAACTCAGAATACCACTTAACAGTTATGAGACGATAGCCTGAGGCACTGTGTGATCCCAGCAGTAGGGATCTGTCTCTGAGCCAGATGGACACATCATAGTCTCCAAAAACTGGCACACAATTGAGGAAATTGCCTGATTCAGTTCTCAGGATTGTAACAGATTTAAAAGCTGTGCCAAATTAATGTTAAAAAAAAAGAGTCTGCAGTGCTTTTATGGGAGATGGAAGAAATAAAAGGCAAAACTTCTGTGGGTTGAGTATCCTTCAGGAATGAATGAAGGCATCATACAGCATGCAGCCTGTGTAGGCTATCTTACTACCCTTCAGAAGGAAGAAACAGGAGACCCCAAGGATCTGACCCTTCAGACATCACCCGAGACGATGGTTACATTGCACTTCTCATGCCAAGAGCCGACCACAACTCCTGCAGTAGCCAAAACCATGTCACCAATCCAGCCAAGATTATTCCCTAGCCTCTCTGCAGGGAGAAGCTTTGTTGAGGCATAAGACAGTGCTAAGCATCCAGACAAAATAAGCACTCCGTCACCAACATCAAAGGAAGCATTTGAAAAAACCAGCTGCCTCCAGCTGCTCTTCCTCTTTCCACTAGCAAGGAACTCACAGGTAACCTTTAGGAAACCACACCACCTCCAGATGACTTTGCTCTGAATCACACTCCTAGACTGACGTGACCCTCTGTGAAGGTATCACTGGTACCAAGGTTTAAACTTAATTTACCCTGAAGATCACCAGCTTCAGAGGAGAGCAGAGTAAGGTGCAAAAGCTGGTAAACACTTAAGCTGTCAACCTGTTAGAAGCTGTAGTCATGGCAGTAAGTCTGATACAGACAAACCTGGGATCAACACAGACAATGTAGATTTGATATCCAGTCTTCATATGTGTCTACCTGCTGGAGAGAGCCGAACTGATCAAATGGATGACTGCTTCTTAATCTAGCATCACATTTGAAGCCGTAGCAGCTGCTTTTATGATGTTCTTTCAAAAATACACATCACTGGCACCAAGTCTGGGGAGTCTTGTCACACGCGTCCACATGCAGGAGAGGAACCAAGAGGTGGCACCTGCCAATATTCTTAGTATCTCTTATCAGCACCCACACCTCAAGAAGCAAAGGGAGACAAGACCTTGCACCTTCAGGTCAGAGGGGTGAGACAGTTTCCAAGTAAAGCAAGGAAGGGGGTTCCACACAGCATCCAGGAGCCTGACAGCTCTCTTTCCCATTTTTCCCTTTTTAGAGTTGTCACTGTCATTTGGTGGACGAATGCTCTACTCGCACGCAAAGGTATGGGTAAACTGGGTCTCACACTGCTACAAACCCTTGACCTTTAATAACTGTATTGCCTTGGACTCACGTTAGTTCCACAGGGTGCTTTTGTTTCTCGTTGCCTTTAACAGTCAGGTCACAATGTGGTCAGTGTTTATGTTTGTTGTCTTCCTGCGAGTAATCTGTCCCAGGCCATAACCCAAGCGTGACATAGGAGTACAGTTAAGCCTGAACTGATGCTGAAGCTTTCCAGACTGCTGCAGTAAACTACCGTGAATAATGTTTCAAACAATATTTGAAAATATTATGTGGTTGTGAACCTTGACGATTATACACTGCTACCAAGAAGGGCTGTCCTTTCCACACTCCGTCAGCCCCGGAGAAGAAGCCTGACTTACGTATAAACATCCTCTCTTCTTTTTAACATCCCAGCGCAGCAGAGGAGCACTGAAGGACTATTAAAAAGTGGCCTGGCTTGCAGGGCTCACTTCTTGCCTCACACCACAAGACTATCAAAATTATTTTTACCCTAAAAAACCTGCTCTACTTAAACAACATGAGCCTTTTCTCTGAATTTCATGCCATTTGGGGAAACAAAAAAAAAAGAAACCCTTATTCTTTTTTTTTTCACTCTAACTTCAGCCAGCTGGACTCGCCATCCTCTCACGTCCTGTCCCTGGGCGAGGGGGCCTCTGCACCTGCTGGGAGAGCCTTGCTCAGAACAGAGGGCAGCTCTTTATCCCCAGGGGAAAATGAAATACATGGCTAAGGTGTGCATAGCTTACATATCTGACCATAGATCCATAGATTGCCCGTTGGTACTGTTGAGGCCCTGGGTAGATGGTATTTCTTTTAACTAGACTACTTGCGGCTTTCCACTGGATACTGGAAAAAAATGCATGTCCCATCCATGGATCTAGCAGAGGTAGACATTTTGCACCTCCTAGATATGGCAGTTCTGGACACCTCAGGCAGTGATGAAACCTGAGCTAGATCCTGGTCATCTGCAACAAAGACAACGGCAAGAATGGACCTTACCAATGCCGAATTATCCCCCTGGAACCCAGTGTAACCAGATCCGAGAATGACTCCTACGCACCACAAGACTAAACACCTGACGCAGGTCTGGAAGAATTTCAGGTCTAGTGCTCTGGACCGGCTCCAGAAGATCCTCACACACACCCCTTGGGACGCCACCCCACAAACAGGCCAAAGAACAGCATGGATATGGCTCAGTGCTCCATTAAGAAGTTAATTGTATAAATTACACCCCATCCATTGCACATGCCAGAAATTCTGCCTGGATTATTCCCTAGGGCTCCGCTCCAGCCAGCCAGTACTCTGGGATGCACTAAAACACCTTAGCCAGTCTCACAGACTTCACCTTTTAAGATCTAAACCAGATCATGCCTTGTCACAACATAGCTTGGTGAAGCTGTGACAGCAAAAAGGACTATTTTTATCTTTGGTGAATTAGATTTGGGATTTTCAGGAGCAGGAGAGACCCCTTCAGCAAAATAAAGCTTAATTGGGAGAAAATAGATCTTGCTGCACCTAGACTGTAAGAAAAGCACTGACATACACTGAGGGTATGTTGTGGGGAAAACAGCCGGAAAGGAGGTGATGCATACTGAAATGTTCCCTCTCCTTTTCTCTCAGGATCAGAATATGGGAAGATCAGCAGTTTCAACTCCCACTCACTTACCTGCTGTGACAGGACACAAGCCAACAGATGTTGCCAACTCAAGCACTCAACAATCATTAGTCAGGCTAAAAAACTCACGACAACGGCTTTAAAAGCAGTATTTTAAAAAACAATGGGTGTGGTCTTCTTTTGTTCTGCTTTTCAAAGTTTTAAACCCTTACAATCAGATTTTATGTCTCTTCTTCACAACCAGGAGGGACAGGAATTCTGGATTGCATTGTATTTTTTCAGCGGAAGCTAAAAATCTGACATCATTCATTCATTCAACTTACTGAAGCTTTAAAAAAAAAGTCAAGCTGCATTAGGATGGTGAATGCTGCCATCTCTGGCTGCCATATTTCAAAACAGTTTCCATATGCTGTGCTATGGGTTAGAAACTTTCTTTCCTAATGTCAAGAAGGAGGAGATGATTGTAAACTGAGAGCCTGTTTTGTTCTGCTTGTGCTGCTTATAGAAAACCTAACACGAAAAGCCGAGCAAACCAGACTTACTAGATATGTGGTGGGCAAAATTAAAAACAAAGGCACAATGAGATACTGATGATAGTCCCGATTAAGGCAAAGAGCAGAAAGTTCTACATTTGCATTTCATCTCTTTAACTGCCTCAAAATCTAATAAATATTGCCATCATTTGGAGGCTCTCTGGATGAAAAAAAAAAGTAGGACAGTCAGAGGGAGGCCCTCATAAATGAGCAGGAGTTAAGTGTATTTATTTCTCTTTTGTATTTGGCTCAAGAAGGGAAAAAAAAAAACCACAAGTGGAACCACTGTCCCTTACATTTTACACATTTACAAGGAAGTGAGCGAACAGGGATAACGCACAGCTCAGAATTCCCTCCACAGCAAAAAGCTTTTTCTATCTTTGCCTAGACTATACCTATTCTATACGCAGTAGTCTACAGGTCTCCCTTCCACCTCCACAATTGCTAAGTCCACACAAAAGCATTTTTTACAAGACATTCACTGCCACCGCATTAGGAAAAATTGCCTTTTTGTGGAAGAGCATCTGCATTCAGGACAAATTACACAGAATCAGGAGCTATGGAGGATAAGAGAGGAAAATCACTTAGAACAGCTCTTCAAATTCAAATGGGCAATGAAAACAATCATAGCGGGTAAATGCTCCAGTCCGGTTAGAAAAAGAAAACGCAGAAAGAAATTATATGGCAATCCTGGGGGAGAGGAAACATAATTTACAAAGAAAAAGTGTACAGTTTTATGGCCAGGAGGACAGCAGCACTGAAAATGAACGCTCTGCCACAGATTCATTCTCCTTTTAAGTCCTGCCAGTTCATATCTCATTGAAATTATAAAGGACACCCATGTAGTCTCAGAGGACATGGAGTAATAAAAATATATAGCCCAAAGGGAAGTCACATACTCTTGCAGGGTGGTGGGGGAGCTTACCCTCTGTAAAGTACTTCTGAAAAGGAATGCTGTGAAGGTGAGTACACCCTTCCTAGACCACGCAAAACCACCTGTTTATTTCTTACTGAGTCACAGAAGAAACGCAAAAAAGGAAGAAACCTTTTTTTGAAACACTCAATTAAAAAAAAAAAAAAAAGGCACCAGTTAGAAACTGTATTTAAACTTGATTATAGGCTAACAAAGAACAACCGCAACAGCGCTACATACACATGAAACAGCAAATCTTTCCCATGGATCCTGTGGCTTTCCTAATGAGATAAACAAACTCAACCACATAGAACAGGGGAAACAAGGCTCGCTGGAGACAAGAAAAAAGAAGTGTCCCGGAGAGGGAAAAGTCTGCATATGAACACATAGCACAAAGCAGGTAACTTGCCACAAAAATCCTGTCATGTTTAATTTGTAGCTGAGTCCACATTTGCCATACAGTACCAGTGAATAAGGGAAGGGGCTTTCGACTACATTTGCATCAAACATGCTGGGTATTTGTCAGGAAACGTCAAAAAACATCAAATACACTCAACTTAAAGAATGAAATTTCCATCCCATAAAAACTGAAATTACAGTATATAGCAATATGTTGCTTCTTAAGCACCGGAAGTAATGCAGTTTGATTTTTCACTCATTAGTGTCCTGTGATTTACTAGGAGTTTTTCCTCATAGGCTCCTTTCTGCATGAGGGTTCTCTCCCATCTCAAGTAAGATGGGAGTTCATATTGCAACCCTTCCCTCCGTCAGGGAAGTCATAGGTCTTTTTCCTACTTAACTAACAACCGTTTCAGAACTCACCAGAGTTCAATTATTGTTGTGACCCCCACCTGTCTGTTAAATTGGAAAAAAACTGGCCAGTTTAAAAAATACTGATGAAGAAACATGGACTAATAGGCAGAGAGACAAACGTGTTCATATGCATACAAAAAATGTCCTTAGTACATCAGGATAAAAATCAGAGTGATTAGTGGAAAAGAATAACACAATTTGAAGAAGTACACACGATAAGGCATTTGGGATGACAAGCAGAAACCACAAGGCCTGAGCCCAAGCAAACACCATACAGAGTTGGTGTCTGCGTGAGACCACGGTACATTCACAGTTGCCTTTTCATTTCTCTTGCTTTCCCTCAGCGACCAACAGAAAGGGATTTTGGTGAGTGCTCTGTCCCCCATTGCCAAACTGTGGAGCGGGGTCTCAGAATCTGGAGAAGCAGATATTGAGCAGGTCTGGCCAGCTACAAAAACTTAGCCACAATCACTTTACAGAGCGACAGTGGAGGAAAGTGAGGGAGGGATCAGGCAAGGCAGAAGAAGCTGAGGAGTCACAGCCAATACAGGGTGCTAGGGATGCTGAGGACTGGGGGGTCTGAGCTGGGGGCTCCATCCTGCCCCCAGCAGGCTGAGAAACTCTTCCTGTTTTCCAAATACTCTTAACTACTGTACCATAGGCTGAGTAGTAAAAATGCCATTTTGAGAATATTTACTTACCTGCGCTAAAAATCCAACGCTGACATTTTAGGCTTTAAAAAAGGTAATTTCAGGACACATTTAAAATTCAGAAGTGATAATAAAAGCATTTACAGCATGCACTATGAAAAATGCCAAGAATCAAATTAGCTTTTTATTTACATCTGTCATGTCACTGTGGTATGCACCATCATGTCCTGGGGATGCTTCAACATCAACACAACTGCTGCTGAACGTTATGAGAAACCACCGCAACATTCCAGTCTATGTACTTTGTCCCACTGGGGAAAATTAAAACATAGTTGCTCTGGTTCTAACTGACATCAGATTTCACTCCTTCTGTAAATGAGTAAACAAAACTATATCAATCTTGGCTGTTACATCAGTCAGCAGCTTAGATATTTCACAAGGGCCCCATACTTATAAATGAAAGCAAAAAAAAAATGCATATAAACTATCTGTCAACTCTGCTATCAGGAGAGCTAATTCAAGTTTCTCTGGTTTGGGGAGGTATTTTTATATTTCCTAACATAAATAAACAAGACAGAAGAAAACTCCAGTGCCCAAGTTTTGGTTCAGGCTCTTGTGACACTAGGCTATATTCATGGATACTCAGTCTCAGCTCTCCACTTTCACCAATGCTGAGTGTCTGTAGGAAACGTTGTTTGTAACGATGCCCTTCAAACTTGAATGATGAAAGTGCACATTTTGCAAATGACACCTCAGCCAATCTGCCCCATATGCATGAGAGACGGCAAATGATTTCACTCTTTAGGCATTCAAAATAAAATGCACATGCGGCAAATTCCAAGCTGGCAGGAAAATCCAGTCATTAAAAAAGTGATTTGTTTTCTACAATTGCAAACACAAAGGCTCCATTTATTTCCATTGCCATAAAGAAAATGAAGTGTTATATTTTTTTAAACAATCATAGCCAGCACATTTTGGAAATGTTTTAATTTCAAAAATACTAACTAGCAAATTAGAGTTTAAATAGCTTTTCTAAAGAGGTACCATTTTAGATACAGTTTTCTGATTGATGGCATGGCTTTGCCCTGAGGGAAAAGGTTTTACTGTCTTCTGTATATACTGTAGCGATGCCTGTTTGCTGCTGGAGTCACTAGATTAAAGAAAAAACTAAACTGTGAATTTTAGATAAAATGATATTCATTAACAAGAAGATATAATTCACATTATGGGAGCCTGAAAAAAGTCTACATTTCTTTTACAATTAGAAATTTATGGTCTCTGTCCTTCTGTCTTTCCCTCTTTGTCTTCATAATGGGGAAAAGAGAATAGCAAATAAAGAAAATAGCAAATATAAGTGATATAGCCCCATCCTAAGAAAGCTTATAAACATGCTTAACACAGAACGAGTTGCTTAATTGAACTCACTGGAACTATTCCCAATGCAAAAATGTAAACATGTGTGTAATTCTTTTCAGGATCACGATATGTAAGGGTGATCTGTAATGAAAATAAAACTACTCATTTTTTTCAAATTTCTTAATCTGTATTTATTTTTGTGGCTATAGCAACATCTGGTGGACAGACAGCAAAATATAAAGACGCTTCCACCACATGATATAAAGATATCTCTTTTAAAATATAAACTGGTTTTACTTGCCTTTTTTTTTTGAAGTTACCAAGAAAAAAACAACAATTTAACTTGGATAATTCTTAATAACTTTAAAGTTATAACTTCTCTTAGAAAATGCTTTATATTCTTAACCAAAAGCAGTCAAGGCATCTTTGTTTCATAACATACTAAAATATTACCTTTTTCTCTTCCATCCTCCCTCTCAGGCAAGTGCTTGTATACTTCGGAGTGCTGGTAATGGCGTGTCAATGTGCACTGGCCCACTTTGACAAGAGTATACAAATACGCCACAAATGCTAAGGTTGAACAGTTAACCAGTGAAAAAATAAGATCTATCACAAATAAATTACTGAAGTTAGTGTTAAAACAATAAAGATCACCTGTAGATTTGCTCTCCATAGAATCAGAGCCTAAAAAGAAATCAAAATAAAACCCCAAAATAACAAAAAAAAACCCACTGGAGGACAACTTAGCATGCAAGGGTGAAGCTGAGTGATCAGCATGCTGACAGACATTCTTTTTACATCACTCATTTCCTCTGTGCTTTCTTCTAATTCCTACATAATTGCTCTCTCCTTTTTCATATTCCCTTTACTAAAATTTCTGCCTTATAGGCATATCTATTTAGAACCAGCAAAAAAGTATTTAATGACAAAATGAGAGTCAAATACAATTATAACTATATTTGCTAAAATTGCTTGATGCTGAGGTTAGCTTGAATCAATTTCCAAAGGGCTGGACACATGAGAATGTAGAACAAAATAGGAATATATTGACTAAAATGTTTTAACAGGGTACGAGCCCTTATATCTACCACCAAGAACAAGGAAGCAAATTAAGGAACAATTCTATTATTGGTTGTAAAATTCTAAGACAGTATCAAAAGGTTTGTAGAAGTAGTCTGGCGCAAAAATCTCTAGAAATGTGAAAACAGAATTTACTTGAGGGTGAGGTTGAAATCAATGGACGGATTGCTAGCAGTCTGGCTAGGTATCTCGATCTTGTATTCGGAAACCTGGATCCTCTCTGGTCCTTCACATACAGTAAGATGTGCGGGACATTCACAGCCTGACTGGATGCAAGACTTTGCTAATGCAATATTTCCCTGGTGGTAGCTCCACGCAGAGATCAGAACTGGTCACCAAGCTGTCCATCATTGCCTACAGCTTTTTGTACTGCCTATTTTTTTAGCTTTTACTGGAAGAACTAATTGCAAGATGCGAGTTCCTGAGACTGGTAAGTCAATAAATCAATAAAGTCACATACTGTCTACCACAGCAACACGCTGCTTCAAGTTATCCGCTTCTCAAACACTGATCAAGGAGACAACTGTCTTTCACTGACAAACTGCCACAGATGAAGACACCAGGAGAAAAGTAGCGTGCCAGAGACATAAAAAAAGTATTCTGAATTTACATGCACCAGCAGCTTGATTCAAGCATTGCTTTTGCTGACAAGACCATGCCTCCTCCCAACCCCCTTCTCCCCAAAGCTCCAAAATGACGGACTTGTCAAGAACTCCTGAAAGTCCATTACTGTTGCTTTCATTTTACATGGCAGGTGTAACCACTCCAGCTTCACAAATAAAAATACGGGGTTAGTCATGTTAGGCATGGAGATCAGACATTGAAAACATTTAGGTGAGAAGTGGCAGGGTCCTGGATCCAGTCAAAGCATCTGTGGAAGACACCTGCAGTCATCCACAAACTCCAGGGTCATTCACTGGGACTTTACACATGCAGAGTTTTATCACCTGGCCATGATTTCTGTGTTTTTAAAGGCCTTGACGTAACCATGTATAAAACTCTCATTTCTTACCTGTAGAAGATACCTTTGAGATGCTGAGAGCTTGCAAGCATAGATAGGTAATGAAATGAAAATCCAAAAGGAAGCAATCCAATGCAGGTATCTCTGTATGTGTATGTGTAAGACAAGTTTTGATAGGGATGCTCTCTTTCATTTGACCAGCTAATATAATCAGCAGACAACCTTTTGGGCACAAAACCCCTTCCATTAGTGTAAAGTATAAACAACAGGCTAGAAGACTAAATACAAATTACTGCTCTAATTGGGAGTCTAATGCGCTAGTAAGGCCATTCCCCAGAGAAAGAGGAGTGGTACCCGTTGAGGAGGCGGTAGGTTAACTGTGTGAGAGAAAGGCGGTTATACCTCCAGGGGAAAGCCTGAGGTAGATTTTACTCTGTGGAATACCAAGTGGCTGACGGGATGGGAAAAAAATGCCAAAAGCCTCATTTTGCCCCTAGTTCGGTGCGCTTGGTTGACTTAGGAGCTTCGTATCCCCGACTTGCCTTGAGGGGCTCACCTCGAAGCCGTCGCTCCTGCCTCAGCCCGGCCTGCTGCCGGCCCTCGGGTAACGCCGCCCTCAGCCACGCAGGCCAGGCCAGGGCACGGCTCCGAGGGCTCTGCTGGGTGCCCATTAGATATGCGTTTAAATGCACACACGAACAGGTCCGTACCACACGGCGGAGACGAAGCCGCAGGCTCGCCATTCCCGTGCGCTCAGGGGGCTGTAGTCCTGCCAAGCGCTAGAGCGACCGGCAGCGCCGAGCCAGATTTAGAAGGGGAAAGGGCAGGGGCACACACTCTTAGACATGATTTTACACCCGTATTATTTTATTTTTGCCCTCAAATTCCGTGCGCAGAGCCCACAACGTGCGACGACGGAAGGCGGGGCGGGGCGGGGCGGGCGCGGCCCCTGCCCACCGCGCATGCGCCCGGCACATAGCGGAGGGAGGGCGGCGGAGAAGATTGTCCCTCCGCGGCTTCCGTCCGTGTCGGTGACGCTGCGCAGCTGTGCGTGTGTCCTTCCGCGTTCGCCGTAGCCCGACATGGCGGAGTATTCCTGCGTTAAATCCACCAAGCTCGTCCTCAAAGGCGCGAAAGAGAAAAGGTGAGGAGGGGGCTGCCCGCCCCGGTGGCTCGGGTCAGGGTCCCTCTCCTTCCCCTCTTTCCCCCCTTTCCCAACTGGGCTCCAGCGGCCCGCCCGCTCCTGAGGGGCTGTGTGAGAGGGTTGGTTGTGGCCGGGCCGGAGGCACTTCCTTACTTCTTTGCATCTCCCTCGGCAGCAAGAAAAAACACAAGGAGAAGAAAAGGAAAAGGGAAGAGGATGCGGCAGAGCAACTTGATATTGTTGGTGAGCTGCTTTCCAGGAGTTCTGCGGGAGTGTGGAGACTGTAGGGGACAGCAGAAGCTGAAGAGATCGCTGCAGGGCTTTGCGAGCCAAGTGTAGTCCCTGGGGAGGTTTATAACTATTTCTTACAGCATGTTATTTGTACGCTGGGGTCTTCCTAGATTCTAAATGGAACTTCTGATACCAAGGGGGTGGGTTTTCCACTTATCTTCTTAGCTGAAGTATGTTCTTACATAATCTCAAGCTATTTATCAGTTTGCATCTGCCTTTTTTTTTTTCTTCCCTAGTGCTATTTGCTTTAGGAGGAGAGCCTTTTTAGCAGTGTGATGCTGTTATTTAATGAGTGCATATCTGTGTAAATAACTTGTGTTTTCTGTTACTGTCACTCTGAAAATGAGCGGTTGGATCACCTGTGCTTTCTGTTCTTACTCTGCCACTAGTTACTTTCTGACTGGGTTCTTTAGTTCACTCAAACCTGCAATCCTTTCAAAAGGAAAAGAGTCTTGGTTAGCTTGTTTATTTGTTTCTAATTTGGTGTACTTGCTTGACTGCTGTGGTGTCTTCACATTATAAATTTGCTGCTGTTAATTGAAACTGAAGACGCAAACATTAACCAGTAACAAAACATAACTTTATTTTTTCCTTTTCCATAAAATAGAAGCATCAAAGTATGTATAGTCACAAGCAGTAACTTGGCAGACTGTTGCCCTTCATTACTGTCGTGTCCTCAGCTGATCACAGTTCACTTCACAAGCAAAACCAGCTAAAAACAAACCACAAAGTCATGAGAGATGTAGAAGTATACTGTAGCACCGTGCATGTTACTGGATAACTGTCATTTTCTATTATGTGTACATAGGCAGAAGCTGAAGTGTTCCTGTGCTAAAACAAATTATGATATATGAGAAAATAGGCTGTTGTGCCTTACTCTAGAGGAATGCTACAGATGTTTTACATTCTTTAGTTTAGTCAGATTTCAAAAAAGCGGGAGAGACTTGGAAAATTCATACATTGATCTGTAAGCCCTGGCTGTAGAGGACAAGACAATTAGCTCCATATGTTGTACAAAGATAGGGGAAGATTATTTCTGCTCAAAGTGGATTGACTTACCAAACTTATCATGGGGAAAAAGATGTCATATTCAGATTAATTAAAAATAGTTATTACCTTGATCCGGTTGAAAATATTTGTAAGACAATATACCAGGAGAAAATGTTACTGTTTAAAAAACATAAACGTCATAATTCTAATTCGCACACATGGATACGGCTACCTTTAACTTTGGTAGAATTCTGTGGGGCTCAAACATTCAAACACAGGTTGACTTGAACAACTGAAGTCTAAGGATTACAGCTCACACAAAGTAATTTAAGAGTAAGATGAGATAGTTTATTTGTTTCTGCCGTGTTGCAGAATCTAATAATTGGATATGACCCCAAAACTGCAGGAGGAAAAAAAAAAAAACCCAACCTTTCCTTGCAAGATGTATCTTTGCTGGATCAGCTGTATGGATCAATTTGCTCTACGGACCAAACACAATGAAAAGATGAAGCACAGGAGCCTGTGGGTAGAACAGCGGGACTTTCTGGTTCAGCAGCAGCACCATTGAATTGGCTCTGTACTATAAAATAATGCACAAAGATCTTGAAATAGAAATAGCAATTGTATCTTTAGGATTTCAAATCTCAGAGAAGACAGAGAAATATCATCTCTTGAACTACTGTAATCAGAATATTAACTGTCATGGTTTTGTATTTTAGGAAACTGGTGGGCCGTCAGTAATTTTGGTGAAATTACAGGAACTATTGCTATAGAAATGGACAAAGGAGCTTACATCCATGCCCTCGACAACGGCTTGTTTACGCTTGGAGCACCACATAAAGGTTTGTTTCAGGAAATTTGGAAATAAGCAGTTTTAGTAATGAAAGGCATAAAAGTAGCATCACTTAAAGGCAAGCAGTTTTACAGCTAAAAGGAGTTTATTACAAATAATGCAATAATCCCAGCTATAGCATGCAGATGGCTTAAACCTAATGACTACCAATCAGTTTCACTTATCTAGTTTCTTGCTGTTTTATGCGTACAATAAATTGAACTGCAGTGGAGATGATCACCTGTTAAAGGCCATACCACTTACTGGATAAAAAGCAGTATAACTTTTATTAAATCCTATAAAATCTTTATGGTGTCAGTTGAAGAGTGAAACTCAAGGCAGATGAGTTTCAAGGCTTATTGCTGCATCCTCATCTTAATATGCTTGTTTTGTTGCTGCACAAGTGGCCTACTGATGCGGTAGGATAATTAGCTTGGCCTTACTTTGAATATGAGAGCCATCAGTCAGACAAGGACTGTTCCAGAACCCTGTCAGTGTGTTTCACTTCCAGGGTGAGGTGAAAGCAATCAGTGGCAATATTATCTCACTTTAGGTGTGCGGGATGGAGAGGCTAGTCGCTTTTAGGATACTGAGTTGTGTTACTGTAGCTGAACTGTAATACTTTGTTATTTTTTCCATTAAAAAAAAAAAATTACATGGAGATTAAGGTTTTTAAAGCTGCCTGGAGAATTACAAAACATTCTCACCTGTAAATTTCTTTACACAAGGATTGTCATTATTTTGTGTCTTGTTTTAAGCACTATAAATACATGACTATAAACGAGCACTGGCGTTGCTTTTTTAAAAGTGAGTATTCAAAAAACCAAATTTTTAAAGAAATAAATTATTGCAGCTTTCCGTAGTATTTGGCTATGTTTAATTCTTTTTGAAACTGCAGTATTAACAGGCTAAAATATTGTATGTTTAGCACTTCATACCTAACAAATGGAAAATTCATTCTTCAGATGATGAAGGCCCTAGTCCTCCTGAACAGTTTACAGCCGTGAAGTTGTCTGATACAAGGTAATTACTGTAACAATGTTACAAGTTTTGATACTTGTTGTCTTTGTTTCAGATGTGAATATGTGTTTTAATATTCTCTTGAAATACGTTGTCTGCTAATAATGTGTTTGTGATGTGTTGGATATTGTGTTTTGCTTGAATTAAAACCACTGTTTTCCTGCATTTTCTCTTTGAGGATTGCTCTGAAGTCTGGTTACGGCAAATATCTTGGTATAAATTCAGATGGACTTGTTGTTGGACGTTCAGATGCAATAGGATCAAGAGAGCAATGGGAACCTGTCTTCCAAGATGTAAGCGGTTTGGAATGGTTCAAATGATGTTTATAGAATCACAGAATGGTTTGGGTTGGAAGGGACCTTAAAGACCACCCAGTTCCAACCCCCCTGCCCTGGGCAGGGACACCTCCCACCAGCCCAGGTTGCTCAAATCCCCATCCAGCCTGGCCTTGGACACCTCCAGGGATGGGGCAGCCACAACTTCCCTGGGCAATTTGTTCCAGTGCCTCACCACCCTCATGTTCCTAGCATTTGACTGTTTTGAATTAATCTATATTGACGTTCTTTGTCTGTGGAGTAAAAACCTTTTGCACTCTCTTCCATATTGTGACTTTTAACCTCCTGTTTTCCCAACTGCAGTGCATTTACTGTAATTGGAAGTTCTTAAAATACTTCATGTTACTGCATTTTGGTAGCTATAAGCGTCTTAAGAATGAAGGAGCCAGCAGGGCTGCTGGCAAGTTATTGAAATGTCCATATATAAAAGAATAAAAAGCATTTACAGAGGTTTTTGGTGTATTGTAGAGGATAAATTTTATGAATTGAGGATTATATACAAAATATTTATGATAACACTATGTGATATTATTTCTGCAGAAGAAAATGGCATTACTAGCAGCAAATAGCCGTTTTATTAGATGTAATGAAGAAGGAGACATAGAAGCCAAAAGCAAAACTGCAGGGGAAGAAGAAATGATAAAGGTAATCTATAACTTCTACAATTAATACAGGATTGGCACAGATATTCAAACAACCAGCTGTCTGTGCTACAACTTATTGTTAATATAGTTGTTATAGCTTTCTATAAGCTGTCAAGTGATTTGGCCACAAGAAAGGCAAATGATCTCCAGGGCTGCATAAACTGAGATACTTCCAGTAGACATAGGAAGGTATTTTGCCACGATGGAAGGGCAAGACAGTCTGTGTGATATTCCAGGTAGTTCTGAACAGCTTGGTATGGAAGACGTTAATTATAACTGAAGCAGGGACAGAGAAGGGTTTACCAGAATTATGCAGAAGGGGAGATCTTTTAAGTAAGAGCATGTAAAAAGAATGTCTTGACTTTGTCTGGGTGTAGAAAATATATGTGTGCTTCCAAATAGACAGGTGTCTATTAGTCAGAGCAATAATATTTTTAAGTCAGTCTCTGAAAAAGGCATTTTACCTCTGCTAAAACTAAGAACTGTAATGGTGCTTCTCTGAGATGAAGGTGATTATATCTTACGGTAGTATCAAGGATTAGAGTCAGTATTTTCAGTACTTCAGGCAGCTCTTGCTTTTATTGCAGTTGTCTCCAGTTGCAAATGAACCAATTCAAAAACTGTGAACTTAAAAAGGCACCGTGACTCTCATTCTATTATGAAGGATATATCTTTAACCTATAACTTCTGGTAAAAAACCAAAAAAAAGACCCACAAAAAAAAAACCACCCCAAAACCAGACCTCTTCTGTTTTCTATTTTCCTCTCAATGACTAGATTCGTACTTGTGCTGAAAGAGAAGCTAAGAAG
Source organism: Pluvialis apricaria (assembly GCA_017639485.1). NCBI lineage: Eukaryota > Metazoa > Chordata > Aves > Charadriiformes > Charadriidae > Pluvialis > Pluvialis apricaria. The sequence goes on from CM030010.1 coordinate 8,605,824, forward strand.
AAAGATGATGTTCCACAAGAAGACAAAGGAAACGTTAAACAGTGTGAAATCAATTACGTGTATGTAGTTTAGAGCTGTTAACAGGCTCAAGTATCTTTTTTTTTAATTTTTTTTTTGCCTCTCTTTGGGGCTGCCTTTGGTGGAAGGGACAAACTCCCACCCACCCTTTCACTCGCATTCCCCTCAGCAGGACAAGGGGAAAAAATAGGATGAGAAAGCTTATGGGTCAAGATACAGACAGGGAGATTGCTGTCACAGACTCAACTTGTGAAAAATTAGAGAAAAGTAGATTTGGTTAGTGAGACACAAAGACAAAAATAAAAAATGCCACCTCTCCTTCCGCCGTCTCCCAAGCTCAGCTTCACACCAGACTCCAGGAAGGGGGTATGGGTCAATACATGGTGGTTTCTCTCTGCCACTCCTTTCCTCTTCCACTTTTCCCCTGCTCTGGTACGGTCCCCTCCACGGGCTGGAGGGAAATACCTGCTGCAGTGCCTCCTCCCTCTCCTCTGTCCTTGATGTTCGCACTGCCATTTTGCATTAATTTTTTTTTTTTCCCCCTCTTCTCTGCCTGTGTGGCATTTTGCCCTTTCTTACATGTGTTTTCACAGAGGTGCCGCCAGCTCTGCTTGGCTGTGTCCTTGCAGTGGGTCTGTCGTGGAGCCAGCTATGTCCAGCGCGGGGCAGCCCCTGCCTCTTCTCACAGAGCCCACCCCTGCAGCTCCTCCACTCAGTATGCTTTTGCTCCGTGACTTGTCGTGCTAATAGCTGAAGTAGGGCTCATTCCCACTTAGACTGCCAAAAAAAAACCCTGAATAGTTTTCACCTACAGAAGTCTTAGTGCAACGTTGGATACTGTGATGGTTTGCTGGATTTTGTTAGGCCAGTTGCGTACTGCGGAGTAGAAGTTAAGATTCTTATCACAGCTGCTGTTTTGTTGAATCACAAAACTTTAAAGAAGTTAAACTTTGTAACGTTTTCCCCCCCCTTACAGAAAGAAATTCCAAAGTTTTCAAGACAAAAAGCTTAAAATAAGCAAAGAAGATACAAAAGCCCTCAGAAAAGCCAGGAAAGAAGGCACTTTTCATGAAATGCTGCTCGACAGGTACTTCAAAGTACAAGAAATAATGTACTGATTTAAAAACTACTGGGAGATGGAATTGCAGTAACCCTGGGGTACAAAAGAAAGCTAGATTTCAGGGGGGTGGAATGTTGAGCATTTCCTCTCTGGTCAGTGTTCTGCCTGAGTTCTGGAGTTGGCTTTTTTTCATTTTGAATTTTCACTTCTTTTGCTGAAGTTTGCAGGTTTGGATTTACCCAGAAACTAATTCTTTTGGAAATCTTTAACTAGGTTGTTCACTTTATTTAGTACAGAGGACTTGAGGGATGAATCTTTTTAAGCACAAAAATTAAGCTAATTTTTAACATTTTCAATACCTATGGCACCAGAACATTTTTGAGAGGAAAGCTGCATTTTAAAGAGAAATAACATGTATTAAGAACAGTCTTCATGTTATCTAGTGGAAATAAATTAACTTCTTCCCCTAAGATAAGACTATAGAAACTGTCTCAAATTTTTAAAGTGTTTTATGTAGGTATACAGTATAAACATTTGAATTAATTCAGCAGATAGAATGCAGAAGACTATTTCTGATAATTGCAAGTGATGTGAGAACACTCCTGGGCCGTCACAGGTTGAGTGTCAGTTTCAAATCGCACTGAATCTGAATTCCATTCCTCAGAGTGGACAAAACACAATTCATGATGATTTGTTGGGAAAGACAAGGTTAACTTTAGGTATAGCAGTTCCAGCTCCCTAAGAAAACAAAGTTAACTAACAAATCCAAAATGTTGTTAGGCTTTTATATGTGCTGTGAAGTAAAGCTTAAGAAAAAATGCTTTCAATGCTTCCTTAACGCTTTGAGGCAGATAGAACACCCAGGTGTAATCATATTTGGTCTTAATTTAAATCTTTGTTTTGTTACTCTTTCCATACAGGAGAGCAAAAGTGAAAGCGGATAGATACTGCAAGTGACAACCAGCTGGTCTGCTTTCTTCTGCATCTTTGATGATAGGGTCAAATTGAAAACAAGAGTAAAATGTTTTATAATTATTTTTTATTTAAGGTGTTTTGCTGATGTTTCTATGACGTTATTTTTAAAGGATCGCCTGAGAGCTATAAGCGTCACTAATGTCATCTTTCAGTAATGAATACTATTAAGTTTACTATAAAAGTACATGCTATTGAAATACTGAGATAATTATTTAATGGAAAAAAAAGACACACAATCTTCCAAGGTTCATGAAAGGAACCTGAACTTAGAGAGAGGGCAGAAGACAGTAAGGGCAGAAGAGAAAGATGAAGAAGCTCAAAAGTAAAATATAGTTGACACGTTGAACTATCAAGCAATATGTAACTGTATTGAGCAAGAAGAAATAATTGAAAATACACGTCCTCAAACACATCCTACCAGATCCTGAGTAGGCTATCTGTGGAGCCATTCTACGCTGCATTTGGTGAGCACTGGGCCAGAATATTCAGGCTTCATAAAACAATGTTCAAAAAAGACCCACTGGTCAAGTTGATAAGTGGCATAATCCATATGCTGGAAAAAGTGTTGACAAGTCACAAGAACGCTATTACAAATGAAAATGCAGGTGCTTCATAAGAAAAGGGGATGGCTCCTTTGCTGTCTTTTGCCATGGGTTAGCGGGCTGCTTATTTTAAAAGAGGAAAAAATTGATTTTGCAAACCTCCTGATTTCTCTGCGGCATGAACTTTAATTTGTTTAATAAAACAGCTGGGACTTTTTTTTTAAGGTCATAGTATAATGTTCATTCCTAGTATGTTGTATAAAATATGGTTACCCCTGTCTGCTCTGATTACCAATAGACTTTTCAGTAACAACATCTCCATAGAAAACTACCTCAGTCAGAACAATTGCTTACTCTCTCCATAGCTTCTGTAATCTGCGTCATAAAGATTATTTGGTAAGTATGTTGAGGATTTTGATGGTGATAATTTGAATTGTCTCTGTGGAGCTTCTCCTAGCTGTCAGTTTGAGCTGCACGCATAGTACAAAACTTTAAGCTCATGCAAGATAATTGTGTGTCTAAAAAGAGCTCAAGAACAGACCGATAAAGTCTGGTCAGTGACAGCAATTTATATTGGTCTAATTTCATAGGCAGTTTGTCTTGAGGAAGAAGCACAAAGAATTTAAGTACATCATAATTGTTTAAACCCTCTATTGACTTTTCAGCGTGAAAACAAATTATAGCTGGTTAGGGAAGGCTAGCTGAGGTTAACAATAAAAGCATGTAAATAAAAGCAAAGAACTTAAAAAAAAAAATAGGGATATAGCACACACGGATTTTATGGAACCAAAGGAGAAAATCTCCATGGGCTGGGCACATTCATGATGTAACAGAGGGATTTTTAGAAACTCATTTGCTCCTAGAAAAGCAAACAAAAAGCCAAAGCTTTCTCTGATGGCATTTTTAACCTTTCCATACCCAGCTCTATCTAGCCATTTACAGAGAGTAAATCTTTCTCCTTTAAAGAATGTACTGTTGAAATAAAATCCTGTCTGGTAGAACTCAAAAGTGATTACTGAAACACAGATGCAGCTGGAAGCAGAAATCTGCTCTGCTGGCAGAAAGGATGCTGAAAGGAGTACTCGGAATCTGAAGAGGCTGAGAATTACCCAGGGAAAGGAATTTTCCACTTCATATTTATCAATGTAAATAGGAGAATGCAAGGTGTAGGCATGTAAGTAGCTAGAAGTGATAGTGAAGGAAAAATGGAACTGAGAGGCGTGTTTTGTTACAGAGCTAGGAATAAGTGAAGCAAAAGAAATGTCAGAGCAAATGAAATTAGACTGCCCCAAGTAGAAGAGGAAGTACTGGATTTGGCAAGGGACTGGCACCCCTGCAGGGAATAAGGATATTGTAGTAGTAATGGGTTTGTCCTCTGTGTTGTGACTAATGATACACTAGATTCTTGCTAAAAAATGTGTTCTGAAGTAACACGCAAGCAGAGGTCCAGAGAAATCACTGGAATTTTAGTCCCAGGAAAAGGAAATCAAAGGTATAACAAAAGGATGAAGATCAGCACGTGTCTTAAACTGTTGCTATAAGGAGTCCATTGGGATATTTTTCTCTTTGGAGGTATTCATGGTGATACTGTGTCCTGGCAGTAGTGTTAGCACAACAAGCTTTAATTTAACTGAAAGAGCGAGGAAAAGGGGAAGTAATTTGTGCAGCCTTTACTTCTGGAGGAAGGAACAGATCTGGGGAGTGGTAATACAGTACCGGACAGATGACTATGAGAAAGCAGAAGGGTGGGCATGAAGTACTAGGTATCAGTGACACCAGCTGTCACGTAGGACAGTTAATGAGTCAATTGCACATCTTGAGAAGCTTTTTTTCTTCTGATTTAACTTAGATTTTTGAAAACTGAGAGAAGAAACCTAGATAACACAATGGAGGACCTAAAGTACTGGTGTAGACCCTGGAGACACAGCGTCCTGATAGGAACATGGCAGAATAGCCATAGTCAGAGAAACACAGGTACTGAAGGATGCTAACTATTCCTTTAAACTGAGAATTGCTTTACTGGTGAAAGAACTAAACCAGAAGTACAAAGAGGCTTCAAAAAAGTAAGTTGTGCATGTGTAATGTGATGATGGCATAATTTTTTCTTCAGAGCATTCAGAAAGAGTTTTTCATTTTCCGAAGTCATCATTTATTTTCTACTGTTAAAAATGTCCTAAACGTAGTAAAGCATCTAGATAAAAATAGCAGAGCACCTAAAAGTTATCTGCTCCAGAAATAAAAGCTGAACAAAAGGGGCTGCAGATGTTTAGAAAATAACGGGACTAACTTAATCTATTTCTTACTGTAGGTCATAATAGTATATTCTGATACCTGCAAGTAAATACAGAATTATTGTCTTGGAGGTATTTGTTTTCAAAAAAAAAGTTGCCTGGGCCATATAGGAACTGCCTGATTTCCTATTTGTGACAGGCACTCCCATGAAAATCTCAAGCTTTATCCCGTTGTACTGTTGTTTTCCTCATTTCCTAAATCCCCTGATTAGTTTCGTATCTTCTTCCACCAGTGCTTAATGCTTTTCTGCCTTGGTCTCCAAAGCTTTGTGCAATTCCAGGCTTATGTTCTGAGCCGATTCCTTCCTACGCGCTGCTGCACGCCCTCCCTTTGCCCAAGGCCTTCAAACCTTACAAGGCATTTCTTTTATCCTTTCCTGTTTCTTCATTTCTTGCCATGCCATACAGCTTTCCAATCAACCATCTGCCAAGGACTTCCCATCTTTTTCTTGCCACCCCCGCTTTGTTTTATAAGGGAGTTAATTGCACAGCCAATTAAGTCATGATATTAAAGACTACGTTGCTGCTTTTCTGTATGCCTAAAAACACGTGACGTCTCGGGCACTGCATAAAGCACAAGACACAAGCTAAGACACAGGCATGCTAGAGGGGTTTTAATATTTATTTGTGGTGCTTCCAACAAGAGGTGGCTCTGGTGAGACCTCACCTGGAGTACTGCATCCAGCTCTGGGGCTCTCAGTGTAAGAAGGACACGGACCTGTTAGAGTGGGTCCAGAGGAGGGCCATGAAGATGATCCGAGGGCTGGAGCACCTCTGCTGTGAGGACAGGCTGAGAGAGTTGGGGCTGTTCAGCCTGGAGAAGAGAAGGCTCCAGGGAGACCTTACCGTGGCCTTCCAGTATCTGAAGGGGTCCTACAGGAAAGATGGGGAGGGACTCTTTATCTGGGGGTGTAGTGATCGGATGAGGGGTAACAGTTTTAAACTGGAAGAGGGGGTATTTACATTAGCTATCAGGAAGAAATTCTTGACTGTGAGGGTGGTGAGCCCCTGGCCCAGGCTGCCCCGAGAAGCTGTGTCTGCCCCATCCCTGGAGGTGTCCAAGGCCAGGCTGGATGGGGCTTGGAGCACCCTGGGCTGGTGGGAGGTGTCCCTGCCCAGGGCAGGGGGGTTGGAATTAGGTGGTCTTTAAGGTCCCTTCCAACCCAAACCATTCTATGACCTGTTGCTAACATATACACTCATTATACGTTCATCTACACAGAGCCGTTGAAAAAACAAATCACAGTGTTTTAGGAAAAGTCGCGGTAGGGCCTCGGCGGTGGCGGTAGCGCCGGGGCGGCGGCGGCGGCAGGGCCCTGCCACCGCCTCCTCCCTCCCCTGACAGGCGGGGCGGGACGGTGTCATGTGGGGCCGCCACACCGGGAAGCGCCTCGCCGAGCCGGGAAGGAGGATGGCGGGCCGGGGCAGGGCGCTGCTGTCGCCCGCAGTCCTCCTTGTTGTGGCGCAGCTCGTCTGGGCGCCGGACCCGGTGAGCATGGCGGCCTGAGGGGAAAGGGGACGGGGCGGGTGAGGTGGCCCCCGGCCCTCTCCCCGGGGAGACCGAGGGGCTCCGGCGGGCCCGGGGTGAGGTGCGAGGGGAGCCGGTGTTCCCCAGGCAGGAGAATATGAATGTCAGGCAGCGTCTCGCCGCCCTCACGGGCTCGGTAGCTCTGAAATGGCTCCTCTGGCAACCGGGGCGGCCGTGAGCAAGCCTCGGTGCTTGTCGGGTGTGTTTCACAAGCCCTTGCTCGCTCCTGCGCTTCAGTTCCACGTATAGCTGTAACGTAAATATCGTAACCTTGCACCAAAGCAGTGGTTTTTTCGAAAGAGAAAGGTAAGAAGGGCGTGCTGAAAGTACACAGGCTTTGGAATCCCGGTGTATTTGCTATAGCAAAGGGGAGGGGGTTAGAGCGGGTGGGCTTGGGGTGTCAGTTTTTGTTTGGGGTTTCGTTTTTTTTTCCACTTAATAAGTGAAATATTTAACTTTTGGTGGAATTGTGAAGTCGATGGTGTGTGTGTGTGGGAGGGGTGAGTGAGTGAGTTGGAGCAGGCTGGCTCCCATCTCCTGGGCATGTCAACAGCTGTCCTTGCGTCCTGATGTATTTGTTATTGGTGAAGCACTCTTCCACCCCTTCAGCTTCTGAACCTCCTCATCCTCTGTGAAGAGGGCAGGCTTTTAAGCATCTCTGGATTTCAAAATCCTCTTTTGCAACATAGCTTCAAATATTTTGGGGGCGCACTGCTTCCTGTATTCTTTTGTGCTTGTTCTGACACTTTTCCTAGCAAAATATATTGATTTCAGGAGAATAAGTATGAGTTTTGGGAGAGGGGGGAACTGTAGGAAAGGCTTTGGAGGACTGTGGACATCTGAATCACCCACATTCCCTTAGCGTCCTGACTACACAAAATGAGGCCCCCTTCTCTTCTGCGCACCCAATCCCATCCCCCCCCCCCCCCCCCAAGAGCACCTTCCCAATACTGTAAACCAGCTCCAGCTTAAAACACCTTCAGAATTTTAGCCAAAAGCTTCCTGGGGTGTGGAGTGAGGGTGAAAGTGCCAGCTATCAGCAAAGTCTATCATTAGAGCTTGATTTTGCATTTGATTGCACTTAGTACATCTTCGTGCTTGCACAATATCCACTGGGTGTCCAGGTTGTGGGTTGCGCTGCTGTGCAGCCAGATATCAGGGTTGGAAATTTTATTTTTAGTTCAGATGCTGGGATGCATAATTCGCTGAAGAATGAGCAGCGATTGTTGTCTTCCTACGTACAGCTGGTTGGGTTCTTTTCATTAACAAAGAACATGGAAGCTAAATGGCATGAATTACATTTCAGTGGTACAGACTGTCAGTCCCTTTAGCTTTCGGTCAGGTCCCCTTAACCATACTGAACATTTTGTCCAAACTGCAATTTAAATTGGCTCAGCCCCCATTGCTTCAGCACTACAAAAATAGTCTGAACTTGCATGTTCAGAAAGGTGAAGAGCACTGGGACTGCTGCAGCACAGTGGAGTGCTGCATTGGCATCGTCCCGTAAGGGAAGAGAAGCAGAAAGAAAAATGTGTTAGACCACAGAGTTCATAGACCAAAAGGTGCTGAATATAACAGATTATTTTGCCTGAAAGAGATTTAATGACGTGTCCTTAACCTATGGAATTGTATTTCATAGATCAAAGAGATCATTTTATATTTATTTTTAAATATGAAGTTGAGAAACACTGAATATTAAGGAAGGATGCCAAAGAGGGTCCACGTGAAAAATAATTGTTGAGGGTAGTAAAGAAAGTGTTAGTGCTGGCTTTCTTTAGACAGGACAAGCTACATTCAATCTATTTCATATTAATGAAGTCTGGCTAGGTTTTAAAATATTTACTTGGCAATCATTAAACTGTGCATTAATTTTCTTTACTTCAGTGAATAATTGTTATTGCTTATTTTTTTTCCATGTAGAAGTTCCTCTAGGCAGTTTGTTAGCTATTTGGTTCCTCTTCTGCTCTAGTTTTTTTTTTCATACAGTTGGTCATAATGTAAATCTTCTGTGCTACTTCATTTTTTTCCATTTTTCCCCATACCGTATTGTCTTTTCCACTGTGTTCTTTTTCTTTTAGCATTTTGATCCTGTGGTGCCACACATCCATTTTTGTATCATTATGTTCATGCAAATTCAAAAGTCATCAGTACATCAGATAATCAAAATACGCAACCTACTAGTAACAAGCGATTAAAAAAAAAAAAAGGAAAGAAAAGAGCATTTAGTCATTTAGTCACCATTCAAGAATAGCTGTATTCCTCCTAGGAGGTTCGATGCATGTTTGAAAAGCAAATTTATAGTAACGACCTCCTGTTTGGAGCCAGCTTCTGCTGACTCTTTCTGGGACACCACCTCAGGCTGGTCACGTTGGAAACTCGAGGTGACCCTCTCATGCTGGAAGGCGGCTCCCGCTTCTCTTCAGACAGCATTTATTGTTCCTCTTCTGCAGAAGGGAGGATCCCGCTGATCACAGCAGTAACTTCGTAGCTGCTCATTTCATTCTGGTGATAGAAAGTGCCTGGTGGTTTTTGTTTTGCTGTAAGAAAATTGTTTAGGTATTTTTTTTTCCTTTCTGTCTTGTCAGAAAAGTTTGCAGTTAGTCTTTAGCTAATTGCAAAAGGTTCCTCGCTAGAACTTTGTGTGTAAAAAAAAAAAACAAAACAAAACAAAACAAAAAAAACGCACCCAAGCAAACAAACAAAAATACCAAAACACCAAACCAAAACCTTCTACTTTTCTGGTTGTCTTGACATTTTTTTAAATTACTGCTTATGTGCCACATATAATAGTTTACCTAAAGAATCTCTTAATAATCTGTGTTTTCTCCAGATATCTCAACCAATACTAACAGTTTTGAAGATGTATGGATTGTTTTGGGGATTATTGGTTTCTTTAGCTTGCTTTACATGGACAGGTGAGGAGTCTAAACTTACTGACGTGTAAGGAGGGAACATTTTCTCTGTTCTCTGTATCTCTGTCTTAACTCTTCCTTTAACTGTCGCTTTCCCCACCTCTTTTGTGGCTTAGGTTGCAAAGGGCTGGGGTGATAAAAATAGCGTCAAATACAAGATTAAAATCTCAGGAGAGAGCATCAGGAGTGATGTAACATTTAGCACCTGGACCATCACTTAAAATCCTCTAGAATCAGTTTGCATGGTTGCCACTGATTCGTCTGTGTACATATGGGCAGCTGACAGATCAACTGAACATTTATTCATTTAGGGTAACTTTTTATTATAGGCTTTATCTGTCAAGAAGCATATTTTGACAGCAAATATTTCCTGAAGGTCCAAATCTGTGCATCCATTGCAGTAGGATGTGTATGTAGTGTCACTTTTTCTGACTGATTTCAGTATTGCAGGGTGGAAAATTTCACAAGACAATTGCATTAATACTGTTAAGTATTTGCTTGGCTTTGCAGGAAGCCTCTGACTTTTGTTGCCTAATTAGTCATCTGATATCCTTGTCTACCCACCTTGTTTTGAAACTTCCTCATTTTGAGAATTAAATGGCCTCTTGTGTTTGACCTTTTGTTCCAGCAGTGCAAAGGCTATAACTGCACGGCAGTAAAATCTAGGAAGCACAGAGCTGCTGGTCCTATACCTTCATCTCGCATGTAGAAAAACCAAAAATCATCTCGTGCTTTCCCCCAGCTACTGGAAACAATACAGAAAGAAAGCACGTGATAACACACAGAAACCAATCCCACTTTAGAATTCCTGTTTCCGGTTGTAACAAATTATGCCAGTGTTTAAAGTCGGTGGCATTCTGTAAGGCATTTTATTTTCTAGATTAATGCATTAAAAACAGATAATGTGATTAGCCCAAGGAGAACATGGACGTTAGTTAGCTTGTTTGTCCCGGATACAGAGCTGCTAGAGATCTTGTCTCAGTTTTTACTGGAGCCAGAATGCATTATAAGGACACGCTAGTAAAGTAATCTAATTAGTACAGCCAAATAAATATTGGAAATCGAGGGCAGGGATGGGGGTAAGTGGTGGAAGGATCCCAATGTATTTTTGTTTCTGTTCTGTCTCCCAAGCACTTGTGCTTTGGGAGCCTTTGTATGGACTCACGGAATAGTGTGTGTGCCTTGCCTTTTTCCTAGAGGGCCGTACCGTGCTCTTAGGAGCTTACTGATCTGCTCAGATAGCTCAGGGACCAGATCTGGTCTGCTCCCAACTGGCTTGACGCACAAGTGCAGCTAGTAGGCATTTGCTTGTATTTCACTGGGTAAAACATGCAATTATAATTGTGGCATGTATATGCATATGTTTATGTATGTATATGCATGCTTTGTGTAATCGATGGGAAAACACCCTTGCATTCACTTTAAGTATGCCTAAATATAGTTCTCAAACTTTCATTTGTAACTAGCCGTGCTTACAGGAATGAAGGTGACTAGTTTTTAGTTACATTCCTGAAATGCACCCACATAATATTTAGCACCAGTTCAGCAGCGCTTTTCCACACAAAGTCGTGCCATATAGCTCATTGCTCCAGCTGAGTAATTTGCCCAAAGTTCAGTTTGCTTTCTCTACCCCAGCTACAAAGTGAAGCTTAAAACTGAGCGTAATTATGAATGATGCTATAAAATGAGATTTTGAATTGAACAGATGGAACAAACTGCTCCATACTGAGATGTAAAGTTTCTGAACTTGTCTAAAGAATATGCTTTTGAAATGCTCACTATTGAATCACACTGAGTAAAAATGGGTTTGTATCTTTATCATAAACTTGTGCTTGCCTTGGACTACGTGAGGCAGGTTGTCTGAAGCTCTGTGAGACAGCACAGGGACATTGCTGTTTGTCCCCTACCTCTTGTATTCTCCTCTGCACCCTTTCCCAAGTCCCAAGAATTTCTTTTCCTTTATTATCAAGTCATCGTGGTTTGAATTAGCTGACTAATCCCAAAGGTTTAATTTAAAACTAAGTCTGCTAGAGTAATAAAGTGTTTTAACAAAAAAGCTAAATAGTAACGTTTCACTGTCTTTACAGTATGGAGAAGAGTGCAGGAGCAAAACATACCCTCCTTCAGGACCAACGTAAGTAATCTGATTCAACTTGTCTAACAAATTACAGAAAAGTAGTGATTTGCAAGTCTGAACAGGTTTTTTTTGTAACTTGTTCCTGTTGCAGATCAAGAAAATGCTAGTTACAGGTGGGAAGCTCCTATTTTGTCAAATGTTTTTTCAAAGCCTTCTTTAAATTTGAACTCTGATACTTATCTTTCAGGTTCAAAGGGAATGTTCCCACATATGTCATAAATCTTGATTTACCTGCCAGCAAAAGATGGGATAACTTGATGCATGACAAAAAGACAGAGGTATGAAATGCAGAGCTTGCTTTGAAACTTAGCAGGTATAAAACTAGTGTGTGGCTTTTCATTTTGAAATAAGGTTTGGAAAGGAATACCTGTGCTAAAATTCTATGAACGAGATAATATTTCTAGTTGACTATTTTAGTATGATTCTAGACTAAAATAACTGCTTGAGTAAACCTTTTTTCTGTTCAGCTCTTGAGCTAGCAGCATCAAGTATAGGGGCACTGATGATTGGGATAGGAAACGGTGCGACATAAAGCAGGCTTTCATTAATCTTTAGTCATGAAGTAGTACAGAATGAAGGGGGAGGAGTACACCAAAGGGACAGCGGCAGTAAACTGAAGTGAAACGGAGGCAGCATCCCTTCTTCTCTGCGCATCCCTGCTTTTTTCAAAATGCTGCATGAGCTGATGAAATGGCAAGGGGGAAATGAAGAACTTCCTGCCCTTTTCAAGGATGCTGGTTGCAGCACTGGGGTTTACACGGGAGAAATAATTTTAAAAATACTTGAGCCTATTTCGTAGAATCATAGAATGGTTTAGGTTGGAAGGGACCTTGAAGATCATCGAGTTCCAACCCCCCTGCCACAGGCAGGGACACCTCCCACCAGACCAGGTTGCCCAAGGCCACGTCCAGCCTGGCCTTGAACACCTCCAGGGACGGGGCCTCAACAACCTCTCTGGGCAACCTGGGCCAGTGCCTCACCACCCTTAAAGTGAAAAACTTCTTCCTAATGTTTAATCTAAACCTGCCCTCTTCCAGCTTAAAGCCGTTCCCCCTCGTCCTATCACTACATGTCCTAGTAAAAAGTCCTTCCCCAGCTCTCCTGTAGGCCCCTGTTAGGTTCTGGAAGGCCGCAATAAGGTCTCCCCAGAAACTAATTAGAACAGCTGTTCTTCTGAAGGTTGCTGAAAATTCAGTTCAGTAATGCTTAATGTCTCAAAAAAGGCCAGGGATTTTTGCCGTACCCCTGCTGACTTTGACCCTTCAACTCTGAAAGCCAGACAAATTCTGTTTAACACCGTAATATTTATTTTAGAAGTCTCATTTAAGCCCGGGGGCGTTGGAAGCTTCAGGTTGCACCTTAAATTCTGAAAGGTTTTATCTCTCATGTACTTTGGAGTTAGATCAGATGGAGTGAAGCTCTATTTGTGACCGTTCACATGTGGGAAATGGAAAGCATGTACTTCTATAAGAAATTTATTGAACCTTTTTGGCCTCAAGAACATCAGTGCTTAAGCAAAGAACTTTTAATTAACGTTTTTAAAGACAGAAGAGTGCAGAGTATTAAAATGTGATCAAAGAAGCAAAAGACGAGGATGGCTTTTCCCTGTAATTCATTTTCTCTGGTAGAGGGACATGTCAGAGCTAATCTAGAAAGTTATTTGAGTAAAGCTTGAGGAGTGACTCTTTAGTGGGGAGTTGGGGGTAGTGTGGCAAGAACACCACATTTAGTACTTTCTTTAAATACATATTTTTTCAACAAAATGTTTTTTGAAAAGTATGTGAAGGAGTTCTGTTAGTATTCCAGCAATTCTTATGCTCAAGATCTTCTATTCAATAAAAGCCCTTGTTCTTTTTAGCTGAAGACTGTGGTCCAGAATATTAAAGACATAGCAAACACCTTCTTCCCCAGTGGCAAAGTTGTCGACATAGTGGATAACAAAATAGTAAGTATTTGCGGCTTAATTATTTTATTACTGTATGCTCTGACTACCAAAATTAGAATGCTACTAAACTTGGCAATTAAGAATTTACAAGTGATAATTCTTCTGCTTCCAGAACAAAAATGCTGTTTTGAAGAGTTACTCTGAAATTTTGCCTTCTTGGTGAAATTTTGCCTTCTTGCCTACTCTGAATTACTCTGAAACCATCAAACCTAAAATGCATGTATCTCTTCCTCCTCTAATTTTTTCTCAGATCTTTTCAAGTTTGGATTAGTCACGCTAAACTTACATGCTACTGACTTAGTCACTGTAGCAAAACACTTCACTGAAATTCTCTTTGCCATGTTGAGCTCCATTTAAACAGTAGAATAAAATCAGGTTTTGAAGACTGGAACAAATGTCTGATAACAGAGGCAACTTTAACCTGGCTTCATCTTAAAAAATAATTTGATCCTGATTAAAATAGGTTTTGGTGTAGAATCAGGACAGGGGAAAACAGCGTAGCGCTAGAGACAGCATAAGGTCAAACCTGTCCTCTGTCTTTATTTACAGCAGCCGTAGGTCATGCTGGCCACACTTCGTTCGTATCCCTGGGTGCCTGAGTGGGGTTGGCATAAAGGTAGCACATACAGGTAGTCATACCAATGTGTGAAAGTTAGGGATTCCCTTCAACGCTGACGTCAAGCTCAGTTCCAGTTCAGCTCTTACAGTATGAGAGTCCTACTTCACTCCGTTCTGTCTATTGCTGCTAACAATAATTAAGATACTGTGCTAATCTCCATTGCTCACATGTCAATATTTTGATAAGTAATAGTTTTTACTTTCCCTAAGTATGTACTTGTCTTCCAAGCACTCTCCAAACGTCCTCAAGTTGTACAGGCTGCAGAGGAATTAAATAATTTAATAGTTGTGAGAAGGACATACCTATTGGGGAGAGGTTTAAGTAACAAAATAGCCGTAATTCACACAAACAATGTACAAAACTTTTCCTTTCAGGCTCATCTGACTGCCACACTTCCTTATCCTTTCAATGAAGAACTCCAAGGGATTGCAAATTCATCTGGGATTCCTTTGGGTAATAGTTTCCAACGCTTTATTAATGTAGTTGAAAACTAGGAATCCGGACTCATTAAAAATTAGTGTGTGTACCAATCTGTAGTATAGGTGTAGTCATCTGTGACTTTAACAAAGAAATGATTAATTAAGTAGATAAAGCAATAAATTGCATCTCACACCACCAAATGAAAACAGTATTTTAGAGAAAAATGGCGATAAATCACATAAGCCTTTCCTCAGGCTGGGACTTCTCGGTAGAGCTGTAGCTTCTCGCTCCTGACTTTTGGGAACTGGAACGAGTCTCAGCTCCTGTGCACCAAAATTTGGGGTAATCCTTGATTCTCGTTGGTTTCCCATTCAGCTGTGCATCTGCTGTTGACATACCAAAAAGGCAAGGCTCAGTTTCATGCTGTGCTTTCTTTCCCTTGTGATCCTTGCCACATCCTCCTGCCTTCCTTTCACACCTCCTGCCAAAGAGTGCAATTCCAGGTGAGAAGCAGACACTGAATTCTTCCAGAATTGAGGCAGAGAAGGTCCATAGACCTGCTTCCACTGCTTCCCTCGTATAGGAGCAGTACACCTGGTGCTAGTTAGCAGCTGTTATATGGGAATAGTGGTACATATAGCAGCTTTCTTCTTTAAAGTGAATTTTACAGCTTGTTTTGAAGTTTCCAGAGGAGGAAGTAGCAATGACCGTCAGCTTTCTGTATGGTCAGGCAGAAGGCAAATGGATTCTGATTCTTCTGTTTGCCTTTTAGGAAGCTCTTGGTTTTGCTGAACCAGTCATTTCAAAGATCAAATGAGGTTTACACAGAAATTCTTAAGAGACATATTACAGAATGCTGAACTTCTCAGTATGCTTTTTCTAATCATTTTTTTCTGTTCATGGCAAAAGTTTCAAACTATTGAACTTTGTTTCTTTTTGTTCTAGGGGAAATCGTTATTTTTAACATCTTTTATGAAATTTTTACTGTATGTACATCAATAGTGGCAGAAGACAAAACAGGTAATGCAACCCAGAATAGTGTTAACAGTTTTCACTTATGTAGGAGAGGGTCCACCTCAATTATACAAACATAATCCTTCTCAACTGCAGGCAAGAAGGTCTAGTAGAAGAGACTAAAAGCAATGATAATAAAAAGGTATTCCTTGAGAAGGGAATAAGACATCACAGATGTCTTGGGTTAAAAAAAAAAAAAGGCAAAAAGTACTTTCAAAGATCGTTTGGTTTTGGTTTTGTTGGGGTGTTTTTGTGGCTGGTTTGTGGTTTGTTTGTTTTTGTTTTGTTTTAATAGGTGGCATTTGTTTTTCTATGGGAAAGAAGCACCAGGCAGACACTTGATGCTTTCTCAGTGCCATAAGGGGTTCTAGTGCAATCTGTTTTGCGTATAGTTTCTAGCTATCACATATGTATGGTGCTAGAGAAAATGGATAGTCTGTTTTAAGAAAAGAGACTCTTTCATTCTCTTACGCAGTTCTGCAGCCCTTGTCTACCCCTGTTCCAGCTTAGGAAATTTCTGAGGGATCCTCAGAGGGCTTACAATGTTTCACTTTGAGAGGAAGCTCAAGGTATTACCATTGCATTAAGATAACGTGGAAAGCATCTGGGGCTGAGCTGGACAGCAGTTTATAAGATTACTTGACTTCAATTACAGCAGAACACTTTTCTGATCCAAAAACCCAACGTTTTTTTTGTGCTTATGGAAAGGGCAACTAGACAATGATATTTTCCCTGCTTACTTGCCAAGGTATTTTTCTTGCTTACTCATTTCCTGGTTTTCTAAGCTGAAATGTATGTCTTTTTCTTTAGAAAATTGTATTTATTTATTTATTTATTGCTATGTAGGGAAATTGTACCATGCCAGAAACTTGGATTTTGGACTCTTTCTCGGGTAAGTACTTAAACTTGTGCCTTTTAGGTTTTATTTTTTTGTTAAACCCAGAGACAAAGCTAGCTGAACTTGAAATTTCTATGTACATTCTTTGAGTCTAAATGATGAATTGGATGTTTTTAAGACTGTGGTGAGTAATTCTGCACTGCATGTTGTGAAAAAAGGCTAAAACGAACAAAAGGATTGTTGTGCTGATCTTATGTCAAACTGCTCCAAGCTTGTCGGGAATGACTTTGTAAAACAGCTGTGTTCAGTATTGCTCAGTGTTTTCCCAGCTCCAGTTAAAACTGCCTTGAACCAAAGAACAGTCTGTGTAACCTTATCTCTGAGATACGGTATATCTTGTTCTTTATGTGATGGGACAGAAGCATCAATGTTAGTCTATGCAGTGAAATGTGGATTGGATTTGGGCTTGTTTTTGTGGTTGGTGTTTTTTCAAATTATCATCCCCCTAGTTACTGTACTGTACTCTGCTGGCACTTCCCGTCATTCATCGTTTCTGCTCAGAAGCCGGTGATTTGTATGCCACTGATCTAACATTGTCATTCATTTGGATACAAACTCTGTGGTTTGTTGCCCAGCAGTGGATTCTCTTTTAGTTCTCATTTCATACCTTGTGATTGGGTAGTTCATTGTTTGGTTTTATTATCCCAGTATATGTTGTAAGGTCACTCGTCCAGATGACTTTCAATGCCCAGATGGGTTTTAAATGTCTATCTTCATTAAAATTCTTACCTGCCTATCAAAAACTCAAATGTTGTCAACTGTGGCTGCACCTATCAGTCACAGGTTTGGCTTGTGTTGAGCTTCTCCCACTGGTCAGAAACACTGGGAACATGTTCCCTGAAAATTAAGGCAACTTTCAAAGCTGTTCCCAGACTCTGGATTGTTTCCAGAGAATTTAATCATCTGCTAAGTGTTCTTTAGCACCCTCTTGCCTACAAACTGTTCTGGCTCATCTTACAAACTAGAATTGGGACTTCCCTTTGCGTAAAGCAAATCCAGTAGTATGTTTCCTCGCTTTGAAAAGTGAGAATTTGAGAGACCTGGCTCGTTCTGCTGCAGAACAAGCTACACATGCCTTCAGGATACAGTAGGTTTGGTGTCACAGGCAGTACCTGTAGCGGCCTCCCTTTGCCGGCAGGAACAGAGCAAAGTTATGTGTGTTCAAAAGAAACCGGGTGTAGTGGTGGTGCTGTTTAATACTGAGTAGTGATACGCTCTTGGTTCTGAACGGTTCTTTTCACTGAGTACCTATGCATTTAGACTTCACAGTTGTCCTTTGCTGGTGCTGCTCAGGTAACTACTGAGCAGTGGTGTTGGCTGACATGAGTAAGATCAGGACAGGCGCCACGCACAGGAAATCTGCGTGCTGTGAAGTTTTAAAAGCTACTGAGGGAGGGAAGTTTCAAATGCTGTACCTTCTTCTGCAGGTGGGATGTTAAAAATAATTCCTGGACTTTAACTCGGGAATTGAAGCCTTTAGTGGTAAACTTGGACTTCCAGAGAAACAACAAAACGGTATTCAGGTCTACAAATTTTGCGGGATACATAGGCATGGTGTCTGGAGTCAAACCAGTAAGTATGGGGAGGGTGGCTTCTCAATTTGTTAATAATGCTTCAGACTTTCCTTTAAGATGTAGATTTTCCTGCTTTCATCCTCTGCGTTGGGATGTTTATTAATAAATGATCTCTTAGTTGCCCTGGTACACAGCATAGCTATTTGAAGAAGTTAAAAGAAAACTCTTCCTTGTTAAAGGAGATTGCCTAAAAGAAATATTTATATTTGGACAATTCTTAAAAAAACAATGTTGAATTCTGAATACAAACAGGAGTGAATACAAAGTGCTCAAGTGGTTGGAGTTTCTTGCTAGCAAATAGATACTGCTGTGACCCCAGAGGTGAAACAGCATACTTGTGCTATTTTAATTCTTTCTCCAGTCCTTCTTAGAAAAGGAGTTGTACATTGCAAGATAATTTTTTTTAATAGGCACCTGAAATCTGTGTTTTATCTATATCTTAAAAAACAGCAGTACAGAACTATGCTAGGGTCTCTAGCTTACCACAACTCCTCCTTTTCTACGTGCTCTGCCTTTATCTTCAATTATAAGTGGCGCTTTTCATAGTAGAGCATTTCTGGCATAAATCCCTGCATTGCATCCATTTATTTTTGTCTTCTGGTCAAATACATTGGGAAGAGTCCATTCTGAAAATGATGCAGTGTAGCTGAATTCCCCTTTCCTCTGAAAGAAGCGGTAGTTGGAGAAGGCTGGGATTTGAGTTTGAATTGCATGTTGCGAGTAGCGCAGCTTGAATTGTCAGCTGCCTGCCCGTGTGAACAGCAACAGCATATCAGGGTATACTTTGCACTGGGACTTAAAAATCTGCCTTCAAACTAGAGTAGTATTCAGAGGCTGAGAAGAAGGTTACTTACAGCAGGGGAAGGAAAACTGGTAATTCAGTGATGCAACAAGGACCAAGAGAAAAATGGCCACAGGCTTGACTTGCTTGGCATAAAAGCATGGTTTACTGGATTGCTATGCCAGGTCAGAAAACTATGAATTATCATTTCTACTTGCTCAAGCAGTGATAAATTAGCTTCTTCTCCACATGGGCTTGATCTTGCAGCCCATTACTCAAAGGGGAAGAGTCTAACGAACAAGAAGCTCAATTGGCATGTAAATTGCAATGCTGCCTCTTGTTTATTACTGGTATTAATGGGCTGGTGATGGATTAAGGTTGACTGGTTTAATGCTTTCCAGGACTTGTTCACTCTGACGATGAATGAGCGTTTCAGTCTTGATGGTGGTTATGTTGGTGAGTAATGCTTATTTCTTTCTTTATTCCTGTACAAGTTTTCCAGACCTTGGGAATACCAGTTACCTTAATAAACAGGCACACAAATGGTGAAAAGATTCCTGATGAGTAAAATAAAACATAGTTCATTTTAAAGGCTGTGCAAGTTCGAATAGCATGAGTGAACCTTCTGAAAACAAATGATTGTAACCAGTGATATTTTGCAGGGATCTTCGAATGGTTTCTTGGTAGAAGAGATGGTATGTGGATGGGCTTTCTTACAAGAACAGTATTAGAGAATGCTACAAGGTATCCCCCCCACCCCTAAATGTTCTACTGCTTAAATCTGCTTTGCTTCCAACTGGCATGAATACTGTAGATGTATGCTTAGTATCTAATGGTACAGATATTTTCCTAGAAGCCTTAACATTAAATAGTTGTGGGTTTGCTGGTACTCTGCTGGGGGGGAGGCATCACACATGATCCCTTAAAACTCTTAAAATTGTTTTCTCAGATTTATTTTTTTCCTAATGAACCTATCAGTATCTGAATACATAACAGCATTCTGCATCAAAACACATCCAACAGGTAGTAGTATATTATAGGAAGTAAACAGAAACAAAGTTCTCATGCAGTAAATTAATTAGATGGAATATGACACAGCATGTCATCATTTTATTCCTGTTTTAAATGTAGAAAAAGTGCAAAGAGCACATCTCAACTTTACAAAGTGAGTGGAGGAACTTTGCTTAAATGTGTTCTTTCATTGTGGTACCATCTCCTCATATGTGCATGAAAGGGGAAGAAAGGTGTAACTACCCAAACTATTCCTGCGTCTGTGTAACTCATTTTTCAGTACTTGAACCATTTATAGCATTTAATAGTCCAACACTACTTTGTTATCTGCAGTTACCAGGATGCAAAAGACAGACTGGCAAAAACAAGACTGCTGGCTCCAGCTTACTTTATACTGGGTGGAAAAAATTCTGGAGAAGGGTGTGTGATAACTCGTTCCAGGACAGCTACTCTGGATATCTGGGAGTGAGTATGCTTGACCTTGTGCCTTCCAGAAGAGGACAGGTTCCACCAATAATTGTGTCCTATGTTTCTTGTGACGTCTGCTGTGCAAGACCTCACTTCTTTAGCATCACTGAAAAATACCACAGCAAGCCTAAAAAAATCCAGCTGTATATGGTATATACTATATATGTACTTGCTATATACTTAGAGAAGCAAAACACAAACATACACCTCTTTTCCAGCCTTGATATCCAGAAAGGCACGTGGTACGTGGTAGAAACAAACTACGATCGCTGGAAGCCTCCGCTAGTCTTGGATAATCGTAGAACACCTGCAATGAAATGCCTGAACCAGACAATGCAAGAGGTAAACGTCCTCTGAGTACCACATCTTGCTGTTTTGAAACTCCCGAGTTACAGTACTGATCCGACACAGCCAGGAGCATTCGGGGCATTGGCAAGCACAGCTGTAGTGGCAGAAGCAGCTAACGGGTTTGTGACAATTTGTCTGTGCTTCTGGGTAATAAAGTACCAGGTGGCTCTTTACACGATTTTTTTTTTTAGTTTTAGGCTTTCCCTGCATGTAGGTGGGTTTTCTGCAAGCGTTTTCCACAGCTGCGTATGCAGGGGAATAAACCTGGAGATACTTTGAGAGAGATTTTCATTGTTTCCTGAGCTGTTTTATCACCAATGAAATTCAAACACACACTGTCAGGCAGCAAACACTGACACTCGAGTGTCCCATGCTGTACTGAGATCTGGCCTGCTCAAGTTTTTGCAACCAATGTTCTTCTGGTTTCAAGATGTACTCTTAAAGCTTTATCTTATTATGTAATTGAGCATTAAAAAAGTTACACTTTTCAGCATTTACACTAATAGATAAATGTCCGTTAACATAAATTTATTATTTTCTTTCAGAACATCTCCTTACCAACAATTTATGATGTTCTCTCCACAAAGCCTGTCCTCAATAAGGTAATGCTTCCATTTTTGCAGGAAGTTTAGAATGGGGAGGTGAGGGGTGGACCACTAACTACTCTACATCCAAGGAGGAGGTCACAGTGGTACATTCAGGGGTTTTTAGGTGAAAACACACACGTAAAAACAAACCAAATTCCATGTTATTTTGTAAAAAAAACCATAATTGCTAGAATAGCATCTTAAGGACCCTTCTAACCAGAATTAACCTATGATACATGCCCTTATAAGTGGCATGAAACAAGTTAATATACCTCATGGTTTACACATAGTGCAGTTACATTCTTCTTGAAACAGAAGATATTTTAGTCTGAACTTGAGGGTTTGGTGTTTAAAAAAAAAAAAGACAACTGAAGGGGTGAGGAGTTTTTGAATGAGAAATTAAGTTGCTATATTCAGTGGAGGCAGCATTCTTGACTGAGGACACAAGCTATTCATACTTGCGTGTTGTTGACTAAATAAGATAAATGTTCATTTCAGTCGAACTGTTCAGCTAGTGTCAGAGACAGTTTTTCACTAATTACTGTAATGAGGCTTTCTCTATTTTTTTTCTTCTTTTTTTTTTATTTTTTCTCCTTCTTCCTCCCACCTGCCTATTAGCTGACTGTGTGCACAACGCTGATGGAGGTGTATAATGGTCATACAGAGACTTACCTGCGGGAATGCCCAGATCCTTGTAGTCCTTGGTAGTCCTGTACCTTTCCTGTGTTGGAAGCTGCTTGTCTGAATTGGAGATCCTCCACGAAAAAATACTTCTGGAAAATGATTCCTCAGCCTAACAACTCCTTTCTTCAGAAATCTAATGGCTATATAGAAATGTCAATGAGCTTCTAACAATGGAGGACCCTATCTCACATTGGACTATCTTGCTTTCTGATCAGCAGTTCTGCTGACAAGGAATGTATACTAATGTATGTCTGGTTTGATTTCAGCCATTTTTACCAAATGAGTTCAGCAGTTAGCTCTAAATCTCTTCGGTATTGACAGTATTTTTGGTTTGGTTTGTTGTTGGTTTGTGGGTTTGTTATTTTTTCTTGTTTAATGGGTTTTTTTTTTTTAGACGAAAACACTTCTAAAGCACACATGAGTTGAAATGGCACCTACCAGGCATGGAAAAGAATTGGGTTATTAGAAGGTCGCCTGGGACAGTGCGGTTCTGTTATTCTTTCTGAAGCACTTAAGATGAATTGCTAGTGTTCCGGTCCAATATGAAGATATGTCTAAGATGCCCTGTTATAAAATAACCTACCAAATGTCATATGTAATCACAGAACAAGGTCTTAGGGAAATATCAAAAATGAGATCTGAGCCAAAAAATGTCTTTTCCCTGATTTATAGGTCTTTTGCTGAAGCTCTTTCTTGGCCTGTTAACAAGGTTTTTTTAATACAGATTTTTCTGTTGTCTCAAAAAAATAAATGCTAATACAATAAATATTCTTAAGAACTACTTTCTTTGACCAAAGTACAGATGCACTGATTTCATACCTCAGTGGAAGTCACCATGCATGTTACTTATCACGTGGCAGAAAGGGCATTCCCTTCCAAATAGACTGATTTTAACAGTGTCTGAAAAACTGATTGATTTCTTAAATTGACTGTTAAAGCTATTACTGTAATGGGAAGTAGCCAGCTACTAATAGTGACTGGGTTGTTTGGGGGGATTTTGATTGGTTGGTTGGGTTGGTTTTTGGAAAGTGGGGGAGGGAAGCCAAATCAGACTACAACATTGGCAGGAATTCCGATTCAAAAAGTAAAAGTCCTTTAGAAATAGAAGTACAGGCACCCTAATATCCTAGGGAGCAGGTAATGTAGGAGGCAGTAGTTTCATCTGTGTCGCTGGCTGCATTGCTGGGGCTAGTTTCCAGTGCCAACTCTTGTGTTTTATAACACTCAAAGAGAAGACACTGGAGAGTAAGTTTAGGGGCTGGTGTATATGGTGGTTCACTTGTAATCTTTACTTAACCACCTGAGGAAAGAAGTGCTCTTCGTATTCCTGTTGAGCCATGAATTTAAAGTTGTCACTGGTGGAAGGGAAGTGTTTGCTGTCTCTTTGGTGTCTGCAGAGAAGGTATTGCATAAGGCATTCTAACTAAGACCTGCAAGTCTGTGACATCCAGTCACAATGGGATTCTTGATAGCCAGGATACGTGGAACAGTGTTAGTGTAGTGCAGAAGTTCAGAACAGAGGGTACTACAGTTTTCTGTTCCAAACAGTAAGGCTACTGTAAGATTTATTTTTTTTTTAATAATTGCAAACTTAACACTAAGAAGTTTTAGAAGGGCAAACAAGTTACTGCCCATAAATCTGTGATGCAAAGTCAACTTTCATCCAAGTATGACTGGCTAAGTTTTATTTAGTATTGCTTCCTTTTATAAAAGAAATACTAAAAGATAACCTTCAATCATCCTTTGTTTCAGTAACGAGGTTACCAGCTTACAGCAAACTGTTACAGCTCTCCCTCCATCAACACTGGAAGAAGCAGGGACAAAAGGAATGCTATTTGCCAAATAACTTTAGCAGCTGACAAAGAAACGTGGCTTCTAGGTGAGGAAGATGATATTCTAGGCCTTAGAACAATGCCTGTAGTAGCACAGCAAGAAGGAATTCAAAGGGGTGTAAGGCATTGATGCACTGAGAGCACACAGAAATCAGCATCCCACTATTTAAACTGACGTTAAAAAAAGGGCTAGTCTAGTTGTACGTCTAATTTTTTTTGAACTAAAGTGTGCAAACAGAAGCATGTTAGCATGATTGTACTACCAGAGTCCATTTTTAATCTCAGTCATGAATATTGAACCTATGTAAACCAAAATCAAAATAGCAGCATGATTTAGACTAGGGAAAAAAAGTATGTATAGTGTGAAATGCAGCTTCTGGGACATTTGATTCATATAAAACAGTTAAACCAAGTCAAATCTTAGTCTGTACCATGAAGGGCACATCATATACTGTTGAGTATGTGCCTTAATCTGGTAGGGGGTTGTTCAGATTTATTTTGAATTAGTTGCATAATAGCCATAATCAAATTACTTTGTCATTTAAAAATAAGTGGTAAGTTTACTTGCTTAATTAGTCCTGTCCCACTTTAGCATATGTGGAGCAAGGCAGTGTAGACTATTTACAGTCATTAACTAATGAGCTTTTGGTATGTCCCTTGTGCAAGACAATCCACATTTCCACACTGGAAATTGCTTTACAATTGCAAAAGCACAGCTAAATCCCATGGATGTCTGTCCAGAGCCTGAATGCCTATGCCTGCTGTTAAGTGAAATAAACAAAGCTGTTTAAAAACAAAAACCCCAACAACTATGTCTTACTCTGTCTGCCTTAATATAGAAAAAGTGTTGAATGTGATTAATTGCTTATTGATTTAACCTTCATCTGTCAACTCGGAAAGCACTTGTTCTGAAGGTTTTCTCAAGCCCAACAAAAAGTTTAATTTGCTGTTGTTACAGATAGAGACATCTATTTTTAATGTCACTTCACTGCCTCCCCCCTGCCTCTGCTGCCCTAGGAATTGTCATGAAAGCTAAGACTATTTCACTGAAGAAATGCATACAGCTACTTGCAACTTTGGGATTTAATTTAGCTTTTTTTTTTTTTTTTAAACAGAAAGACACAAAGAACAAAAATGGGTCTGTTTCTTCATATTCATTTGCTGTACCTATAGTTGAGCATATAGCTGAGATGCCTCTCAAACACTGGGAGGGTGGTCTGATTTTTTTTTTCCCCCAAGTTTGTTTTTTTCACAGGTCAAGTAAGCAACCGTATGTATTTTCTCTTTTAAGTTTAAATGAGAGATTTGCACAGCTTTCCTGGCTACGTTGTGAAAAAATGATCAAATGGTTGCCAAAAAGAACCCACCGTATATGTAAGCAACAAGACAAACCTACTGGTTTATTATTACTGCATAGTCTAGTTCTGTGAAGAACAGCCTCAGTATTTTAGCTTCCAGCAGATTTTTTTACTGTTAATGTAAATACAAAGAGTTCATCCAGTTTATTCTGAACTTGATTAAATAAGGCGTTACAGGAAAGACAAAGCATTTATTTGGGCGCTGGCACGTAAATGCAAAAAATATCACTTTGCCAAGAAAATTTTACACCTCTGCAACTTAGGAAACCCATGCAGCGAAGCCCCATACCATTTCAGAGGACGGAGGAATGGCATCTCCCATGTCAAAAAGCAGAATGTGAGCAGCTGGCGAGGACAGGGGAATCCAGGAAAGGAACTGGATTCTGTCAAAATCAAGCAGTAGTTTTGGGACGCGCATGCAAGTGAGTTTGCATTAGAATCAGTTCCAAGCTAAGGCTTTGCTTCGAAGCAAAACTCCAGAGCAGCACCCACAGATGTCCTGGAAAGTATGTGCAAGGAAAGCAGCAAGAGTAAATAGAAGACCTGAGCTGAAGCAAGCAGGTGTGATGGGCTGTGGACTGACAGGGAGCAGTTGAGAGCTTTAGGCACACACCACAACTAACAACAAAATACTCCTGCCTCCCAGCACAAACATCTGTCCCACCTTCACACAGCCAGCTCTTTGGGCTATTGGTGGAAGAAGAAAGAAAGGAATGTGAACAAAAAGCTCAAAAACATGATTTCACCCTGGTGGTAACAACAGGTAAATGACCTGCTTGTGCCATGGATCATCAGCTGGACTGTCTTCTGCTTTTGGAGGACCAGAAATGAGGGTGAGAAAGGCACACCCAAGCTCTCCAAGCAGGAAAACCTCTCATCCTTTGCACCAGAAGAACGAGATGAGCCAGAAAGAATAATGCTCAATCAAAGCGGTGGCAGAAACCACAATTTGCCTTGGGAAGAAATCTCCAGATATTTATGCATTTTATAAGAAGCCGCTCTTGACTGTTAAAAGAGTCTGGAAACACAACATGCCAGTTGGCCAAGTACTGTGATCAAGAAGCAAGCAGACCACGCAGTTGTTCCCTACCAGTTTGTCAGAGCATCATAACTTGCAGTATCAAAGATTTTAAAGGTCTTTCATAGCTCAGTCTGCTCCCACACTCTGTTACGTAGAAGAGAGGACAATAATTACAAAGGAGTTAGTCTGTTTACATAGAGAAGCACTGTACTCAGGACATTTTCTGATCTACAGTGAATCAGCTCTGAATTATATTAATTGTATATGGGACAACTGCTCTCAGTCTAATTTGTTTTGCAAAGTTTGTTCTCCTAGCTCAAGGGTTATGCCTGAGCAGTAGAAGAATCCCAGTAGTACGGCTGCTTCTGTTGGGTATTCTGTATTTAAGGTAACTCCAGTCATAAGGCTGGCTTAAGGTTTTCCACTCTTAGTCTTGTTTTTCTTTCTTTAAGCTTTCTCTATTAGGCAGATGCCCAATGTAGAAAAATATTCATCCTAGACTTTTCCCATCTTTATATTTCAGTGGAAATGGTTCATCTTGTTAAGAAAGATAAATAAAAAAAATAATTTTTTAGCCATAGTAAAAAAAAAAAAAAAGAAAGATCATGAGCATTGAGTTGTAGCGAAGTGCTGAAGTGCCGAAATGCCATCTTGTTTATAAAGCAGAACTTTAATTCAGGTACCTGGAGGGTTTGGGTTAGACATAGCCTTTTCTCAGGCTACACCCACAGTCTGAATTACACCAGTGGTTAAACCTTTGAGTAGTTGCATACAATTTGCATCAACTTAGTTCCCAAAATGCTACATCTGCATTCCTGCAAGTGGTGTACATGCACCATCCCCTGAGAGCTGGAAACAGTCCTGTTCAGGTAGCCACGTCCAGCTGGAGAAGGTATGCCTTCTGCGTGAACCGGATGGGAGAAGGAAGTAGAAGCAACTGGGATGGAGAGGGGGAAACGGAAAGAAAAGAGAGAGGAGCAGGAGCCAGAGCCTCGGGAGGTGTCAGAGGAAAGAAGAAAAACAGAATAGGAAGGCGGCTGGGAGTGGCAGGCTATGAAGATCCAGCAGATGCAGTATCCTCCTCTACTGACCCCCTGACTCCCTAAACCAAGCGCTTCCTTGCTGTCATCCAAAACCCTGACCAAAACGGGGTGCTCCCCACCCGCAGCAGCCTATGTGGTTAGTAACTGCTGTTATCACATTTTTTCAAATGTTTCTATGCTGAGAGACACTGAATCTAAACTGATTGGCTCAGAAAAAAATACTGAAACTAAAAATACTTATTATCCCAAGCAACCATTCTTTAAATTTAAAATCAAAATAAGTTACATTAAAGGTATACTAAGGCTGTGAAGGTAACCGTCCAGAAGCCAACAAGCGTAGCAGCCACTGATTCCCCTTTCTTTTTGGATGGGATACAGTCTCTTTGTCAGATCCCAAAATTCCTTTCACAGAAAGCCCTTGTTTTGTTCACTGCACAGGACAGGCTGCGTTCTTGTGCTGAATGAGGATGGCATAATAAAGGAGAAAGGCTTCTGCTTTGTTCCAGCTTTCTAGACAGTAAACAAAATAATGCCTTGCAAGAGAAAGGATGGTGGTACAGACCAGGCGGGCCCGAGCACCTACTGGGACAACTGAATTTTCCCTCCATTCCTGCCAGGTGCTGCCCAGGCAACCCAGCAGGTTGTGGTGTTTGGCCCGTACCCAGCCTGCGATACCCGTGGTTGTATTTCGGAATTACTGATCACACCGGCAATCAAGACAGAGCGCGCTGTGCTGCAAGCATATACAATACTGCAAAATGTATCCTAATTTTTTACATCTCAGTTCAGGCTCTCAAAAAATTATCCAGCAATCTTGGTTTCAAATTCTGTACCTCAGAGCTCCATATGTAACACAGGCACAATATCCTCTATCTTACTAGATATCGGGAAGGTTACAACATAAGATAATCCTAAAAGAGGTCTAAAGCCCTCAAACAAAGTTGATTTCGTTCAATACCAGCATGCCTTCAAGGATCGTGGAATTAGGTCATACAGGGAGAGCACTGTAAGAGAACCGATAAGTGAATCATCTCAGTGCGAGGTTTGGATGGATCATGAAATAAGCAGGGCTCAGGGCCAGAGGCCGGGTGCTGAACATTAACACCCCGTGCGCTGGCTGAGACCGAGACTGCGAAAGGGCCGGCATGGGGAAAGAGAGAAGAGACGTGACAGCGTGACTGAGAGTCCTGCACGTACAGGGGAGCAGGTTACACATGGGCGGTGATCCTGGTGGTTTCTCGTTTTGCGGTGCTTGAACGTACAAGCTAGACAGCTGGAGATTTTATTTTTTAAACTGAGGGTTGGGTGTCAGTGTGGAGAATATAGGATACAGCAGAACAGAGCTTCCACGTGCCTGGCCGGGGAAGGGCAGGACAGCAGCTGTTGGGCCTGGAGAGGACAATAAAGCGACTTATAACCGCTCCCATTTGCCCAAGGTGCACATCGCAACCTCCCACCGGGCCGTCTACACCAACCTCTGCTCTGCCAACAGGTGAAACACCGCATTTCCTCCGGGAGGATCTTGATTATACCTTTACCCCCCCAAGCAGCAACCCGCAAATTGTCGCCTTCAACCTCTGATGGGGCTCTACATTTCTTTCTCCCACCCGAGACTGCTTGGTTGATTATCTGCCTCCTTTTCAGCAAGTAGCCTGCGAGCACAGTGCATGCCTGAACCACGCGAGATAAACCTCCCAGCCACCCAGATGGGTTTGAAATGAAGCCAGGCGACTTTGCCCGTCCCCGTCTCAAGCTCCCACTTTCAGTAACGTCTCTGTTACACAACATCGCAGCAACGTACCGGCAGGAATCCTGCTTCCCACGGCCCTCGGTGCCAGGGCTTGTGATTTTCTCCCCTTCTGCGAGCCTGCAGGACAAAGCACCACATGAGCCCGTACAGAATTGCCTCCCAGCTGCCAGAGAGGCGGACACCGGGCTGAGCAGCACCTTTGCTACGTGGAGATCTACCTCTGCTGCGGGGAGGTTAACTGTCCTTGCTGAGCAGCCCTGGCGCGCTCAGCTGCAGCTTGCACGGGTGCTTGTGCTCTCCTCTGTCTCAACGCAGGGTTGGTTTCCAGCCAGACCATCGCTCTCCTTAATTTAGAAAGCGTAGTTAGCGTGTTTTCTTGTGATCTGGTTCCACACCTCCACGCGCAGGCTGAGGACTGTCGCATGAGGTTACACGATGCTTTCCTCTTTCAAAACACACGGCGAGGAGACGGGCGGGTATTATTCATTGTAAACATCTCCTACAGACTAAACTCATCGGGTACCAGCGAGGAGTCCCGCTCCTTTGCATTCTGTAGCGTAACATGACAACACAGGAGCGTGCTCCAGAACCACTGTATGGAATGAGGTATATCTGCTGAATTTTACCTGTGTGGACATTTTAAATTTGCAGTTGAAGGTTTATGCGAATTATACTTCTCGGTTGTGGCTGTCTGCCAACTAGTTTCTTATTAAATGGAACAGAAATGAGTAGTAGCAGGGTTTTTCCCAGCATAACACATGAAACCGACCCCTGCTACTATGAATCACAAGGAAGAGCAGAGCTAATCATCTCAGGGATTTTGTTTTATCGTCACCTGTCCC
The DNA here is from genome assembly GCA_017639485.1 of Pluvialis apricaria. Taxonomy (NCBI): domain Eukaryota; kingdom Metazoa; phylum Chordata; class Aves; order Charadriiformes; family Charadriidae; genus Pluvialis; species Pluvialis apricaria. Next base: position 8,635,482 of record CM030010.1, read on the forward strand.
TGCAGTTTCTAAGCGGCAGTCTCAAACCTTTGAAGTATTTTGAAATCTAAATTCTTGCTGCAGCAACTAAAATAGAAGGTTTCTTTTCTGGTATGGTCTATTTCTCAGAGGCACCACCTTCCGTAGTGACGTTTACAGCCGCTAATCCCACAACCTGCCCTGTGTACCTTCGGGGCTCTCCACGGACCCGTGTGCTGGAGAGGTTGGAAAGTCGGAGTTCCAGCAACCAACAGCCGTGAGGAAAGCACAGTACGTGCTGCAACACGCACCGAGAAGACCTCAGTCACGTCCCTACAAAGCACCAGCCTCCACCGTGCGGATATTAAAAACACACATGCAAGACACTCAGACTGAGATGGAAGAGGCTGATTGCAAACCTAACAGAATTCAGCGTTTTAACCCCGGACTGTACGGTGTCTGGCAGCCTGATCTCAGCATTGTTTTTAAACGCAGATGCCTAACCCATAAAAGGAAATAATAGTATTCATAACTTTGTCTTCTAGGGAAATACAGTGAAAAATTGCCTTTTGTTTCTTTTTGAAGTCATAAGCCACCTAAAAAGATTGATGAGTAAAAATGCAAAAACTAGGAGACATATTAATTCCAGCTTTTTTATTTGCAGGATATTCAAGTTTCCAGGTTTGTTTGCTTATGAAAGCTGCTAAACACTAATTATTTAAATTACCTATATTAAATATTTGGTTTGCAACAACAAAAAAGGAGTTAATTATTACGTTACTTTTCGTCTTCTAAAGTCACGCTAATGGGAACACTAATCAAAGATTGCAGTCACTTATATTTTCAGTCCTTGCCTGTTGTAGGTGGATTTCGTTGAGCAATAAGATTTATAACTTTTATCATGACGCAACGTGTATCAGGCCGAATTCATTCAGTTGCTAATGAAATGTGATTTGGGGACTCTCCTGCTCCAGCTGGGTGGTAATTAGGGCTTATCACAGATGGGTCTAGGAAAAGGCTGGGAATACTTAAGCTTGTTTTGCAGTTACTTGGAGCTCTTGGGAAAGGAGCCGTTCTTCTGCAACGTCAGCCTGAAGTTTTCTGCTTATACAAGCGAGGTAATGATAAGCTTTTTAGCTTCTTTGCAAATGATACAGTTCTATGAAGTCTGACAAAAGACTGTGTTAATAAATCGTTCTGGTTTAGTGTCTTTTGAAGCGTGAGATGGGTAGTTTGTCTTCTCAGGCAGCTCAAGTAAAATGTTAATTAAGCAGCTGGCTTCAGAGAAACCTTGCCGAACTTGCTCTATGTGGTGTCTGTTAACTTGAAATTCTGCTTTTGATAGTTGCCTGCCAACGCAACAAGCAACTCTGTGGAGGTTTCCCAAAGCAAAAAGAGGATCCTAAAGGTAGTTCCTGCTTATGGGGAAATAAAGTGTTGCATTCCTCTCTCCTTGATAAGTATTATAATGCCTCCATGTTATCTGTAAGCAGAAGGGCCTCTCAGGCATTGAAGTTACTGAATGATCTTAAAAGCAATCGATGTAATAAGAAGGTAGCTCCCACTCTTATAAAAACAAGTACTTAAAAAGCAGCTAAAGGTAGAAGCTATACTATGACCTGTAAGATACCTTGTCTGTATATGCTATATCAGCTGGAAAAAAGGAAAAAAAAAAATCTACATGAGCAGCAAAATGCCTCTCTCCTTAACACAGACTGGCGCTGAGCTGCAGAGCAGGTTCCTGTTTAAAGCCCTTCTCTCTCTGCAGGGAGCTGCTCCTCTTCCTCCTCCTTCCCTTCGCGAGGGTGGCCTCGAGCTCCTCTAAAAGGAGAACTGCTGCCTGTGAACTGAAAAGCACACAACAGCTTTAAAAAAAAACCAGCCGTTTTCCTGAATTGCAAGACTTCAGATTTGGCGATGAGAAGGTGGAGAGGTTTTTCAAAATGGCCTGGGGAAATGCAGCCTCAAATATACCAAAGCACTGTAGGGAAAGCGAGCTCCGCCCCCAGTTTTGATTTTATGTAGTTTTTACATAAAATACAAACAGTTTTGGTCCTTTTGTAGCTTAAAGGAACACTTCTTGAGGGGTTTGTGTTTTCCATGAATGTCCTTGATTCAGGGCAAATTCAGCTTCCTTTGACGTTGAATCAAAGGTTTGCATATCTAAATTTTCACGGCCAATGGGCAGTGGGTCCTATGGGTTTGTTGTTGAAAAAAGCTTTTCACTCTTCTCCCAGGTTATATTAATGATATTTAGGCTCTGTGTGTATGTATGTAGGGGGGGTTCTGTTGTGTGGGGGTTTTGTGGGTGGGTTTTGCTTGTGGGTTTTTGATTTGGGGTGTTTGGTGGTGGTGGTTTTTTTTTTTTTTCTTTTCCCTGAATAGTTTATGTGGTTGTAAGACCTGAAGAGCTTTTAACATCAAAGCGCTCAGAAGCACTTCAGTGCAGTCCAGACTTCCTAGCGCTTCAGAGCGCTGCTTGCTTGAGAGGAGCAAGTACGCAGTGCGAGTCTGGGCTGAGGAGTCATCCAGAGAACTGGTAGGTCAGCAGTCCTCAAGCTTACAGTTCAGGTCCTGCTCCTTCCTTAATGCTGTTATCGACTTATCACGCTCCCTTTGAAATCATTGCCTTCTGTATTTGACTTGGGGTAAGAAAAAACAGTCATGAGACCTGCTCCTAATGCAAGTCCTTTAATCCTTTAAGTGTCAGGGTTCTGCCGCCATTAGCCAAGGACTAGGTGCAGAAGTGGTTTTGTTCTTTTTTTTTTTTTTTTCTTTTTCTTTAATAGTGCTACCATCCAACTGGTGTTCATATAAAACATCCCCACAGAGGGCATCTCGGCCCAAGACTAAGGCACACCACTGGTACTGTATCCCATACGGATGCTGGGGCTGCACTTGGTGCTCCTTGAGGGGGCTGGACCAGATTACAGAAGCACGTGATGGCTGCGTTCCTCGGGCACGTACTGGAGGCTTCGGCACCTCTGTTCCCTGGGCTGCTTGCCCACGGTGTAGAAGGACAAGGCTCAGGGCTCTCCAGAGCCTGAGGAGACTCAAAGCCATGCTCCTCGTCTCTGGAGCTGGGGCTGGCTGAGGACACTGTCTGTCCTTCCTGCTGAGTCTAAGCTGCGGCACAGAAACAAGTTCTAAATTTGTGAGGCCAGAAAGCGGAAGAAAGATGAGTCTTCAACATAAGTTAGTGTATTCTTCTGTGGAAGAAGTCTGATGTTTGTCTGTGCTCCAGAAATCTTGTGGTTTATGCTCAAGAGCCCCTGGGGTTAAAACAGTGGAGAGCAGCTGTGGGAATCCAGCCCGTAGCCCCGGGTCCAGAGCAGTACATTTAAACTGTCCTGCGCGTTGGTACGTTCTCTGCTGTCTGGAGCTTCTTGGCTATTCTCAACGTATGGATCATCTCCTCTGTGCGCCTTTATCCTGACTTCAAAGGCAAGCCCGCTCAGCTCTAAGAGCACAGAGCCCTTGCTGTGGATGGGGAAAGGAAAATTTTCTGCTGAGCACAGGTGGGGCATGAACGGGACCGAGAGGCTCAAGGACGGCCACCGGGCGCACTGACTTGTTATCCAGTGGGTCTGCGTACGGCTTTACCCGGCAGAAAACCCACTGGCAGCTCGAGGCAGCTCATCCATCACGGGAAGAGGTGGAGATGGGATTGCAGTCAAAAAAGATTTTGTTAAACTTCCCTTTTCAGCGGATGGAGTTTCTGAGTCTTGGCTAGAGTATGTCCCTGTCCCACCACCGACACGTCCGCACGCACGTAACGCGGACGGTGGGTCATACCCTTGCTAGGGCTTGACTGGCAGCAAGAACAGCGTTTAGCTACTGGGAGACTTGGTTGAACGCATGCTCAAGGTCCTGTGGCTTTCCTGCCTGGGGAAGGGGACGTTATCTCTCCAGTCATGCGGTGAGCGACGCTGCCCTGCTAACACGGGGCAGTCGGGAGCACTGTTCAGTTGAACCTCTTTTGAGCATGAGGGCAAAGGAGAAGTGAAAGAGTAAAACTGTACTACTACTAATAATAATAAAAAATTGCTTCTTCCTCAAGGCTTTTGTGAAAAATCATAGAAATGCTCTTCTTACAGTCTGAGGAGGACTGTGAAGGAACTGACTGACATTCCCAAAGCTTCTTTTCTCACTGTGGTTACATTTAACTCTCTTGGCATAAAATAGGAGAATTTAGGTTGGACAGGAGCTCCGGAGGCCATCTGGTCCAACCCTTGCTCATGGCACAACTAATCCCGGAGCCAGGTCAGGCCACTTTGGCTCTTGTCCAGTTGAAGTAGGGAGACTCGACCTCTTCCCTGGGCAGCCTATTCCGGTGTTCCCCCGCTCTTCCCGTGGGAAACGTAGGTCGGTGTGGTGCTACTGCCTTTGGGGTTTTGAGCCTCAGACCAGCAGGTTTACGTTTGGTTTGGGTTAACCAAAAAATTAGGGCTTCCCCTGGGAGGTGCAAGTTTGGGCTACTGCAGGTGGGTTTTGTTGGTTTAAGTAGGGTTTCTGGTGGAGGTCACCTGGAACCTCTGTGTAGCAATCTACAGTTACCTGGGCTGCAGCAAGGCGCCCCTCCAGCGGTGTTGGGCAGCGCTGGTGGTGCGCCATGCCATGCCATGCCATGCCAATACCTTCCCACCTTCAGATCCGGTGGCTGCACCAGCACCATCCGGCTGCGCGTCGCACGGTTCCCTGCAAAGCGATCTGGCTGGAGGCTGCGGTGTCAAGCGTTACTGTAGGATTTTAACACGTCTCAAAGAAGAGAATTGGGATGTAGCTTTATTGAAACATAACTCATTTTTTTTTTTTTGTCTTCTGTCTCCACTCCTTACAAATAAGAAACAGTCAGGACAGTGGGACAGGTTATAGTTAGTTACGTTCTAGTTAACGGGGTTAGGTTATTGCCAGAAGCCCTATTTCCACAGGGGAGAATACTACTAAGGGGGGAAATGTTCTGCTGCAAATGTTCCCTGGTGATTTAGTGTGGTGGAACGAGCAGGCGCAGCCCCAAAGCACCCTGTGCTGGCTGAGGATACTGCCAGATGAGATGGAGCAATGCCGTGCCCCAGCGTTGCGAAGCCTTTGTTTGACCCCAGCAGCCAGCAGAAAAATCGCAAAATGTAAACTCAAAGGGGCTCAGTCACCTCTTGTGCCTTTGTCGTGAAGGGAGATACAGTCTCATCGATTTCACATACTGTTATCGTCGAACCATAGAACGGTTTGGGTTGGAAGGGACCTTAAAGATCATCCAGTCCCAACCCCCTGCCCTGGGCAGGGACACCTCCCACCAGCCCAGGTTGCTCCAAGCCCCATCCAGCCTGGCCTTGGACACCTCCAGGGATGGGGCCTGAACAACTTCTCTGGGCAGCCTGGGCCAGGGGCTCACCACCCTCACAGGAAAGCATTTCTTCCTGATACCTAATCTAAATCTGCCCTCTTCCAGTTTAAAGCCATTCCCCCTCGTCCTATCACTCCATGCCCTAGTAAAAAGTCCCTCCCCGGCTCTCCTGTAGCCCCTTTAGGTACTGGAAGGCCGCAATAAGGTCTCCCCAGAGCCTTCTCTTCTCCAGGCTGAACAGCCCCAACTCTCTCAGCCTCTCCTCACAGCAGAGGTGCTCCAGCCCTCGGATCACCTTTGTGGCTCTCCTCGGGACCCGCTCCAACAGGTCCATGTCCTTCTTATGCTGGGGGCCCCAGAGCTGGAGGCAGTACTCCAGGTGGGGTCTCCCCAGCGCAGAACCCCCTCCCTCGCCCTGCTGGCCACGCTGCTGGGGATGCAGCCCAGGATGCAGGTGGCTTTCTGGGCTGTGAGCACACATTGCCGGCTCATGTCCAGCTTTCCATCCACCAACACCCCGAAGTCCCTCTCCTCAGGTCTGCTCTCAGTCCATTCTCCACCCAGCCTGGATTTGTGCTTATGAATGTGTGCTTATTTTGTGTATTACATCATTATGTGCTTATTCTGTGTATTATGAATTAGGCTAAAGATTTCTTGCCCAGCTTGTGTCCTGAGCTTTGCTTTTGAAGGCATATAGTGGTCGCTTCCGATCTTCTGTGGCTGGCTGTGAATGAAAACGGATTCTTCAGGCAGACCTAAACGCGTCAGTTAACTGTGCTGTCTTCGCTAAAGAGGATTATTATGAACTTTCTGTAACCCGTTTTTCCTAGATATCTTCTGTGGGTTTTTACACAAGAGGACATGAATATTTCAGATGTAATCATCGTACCTGAAGATTAGGTAATCTTTGATATCTATCGATACCTTCCCTGTCTCCGTGTGCAGGTTAGGGATTTTACATTAATCTATTTGTGGAGACTCTTGCAGCAGTGCAGCCCGGCAAACGGCCTGCTCCGTACCTGCCTGCGAGCGCCGAGAAGGGTTCACCCCATCTCCCCTCCCTTCTGTGTGTTGTACAGCGCTTCTCCTTCCGACGGCGCTTCAGCTCCTGATGGAAGAGCAAAACGTTACCACGGAGGTGCCGGCAGCCCTAAAGCGCCTGGCCAAATACATCGTGCGGGGTTTCTACGGAGTGGAGCATGCCCTGGCCCTCGATCTACTGATCCGCTACCCCTGCGTGAAGGAGGACGACTTGTTACAGTTGCTCAAGTACGAACGTAAACAACTGCGCACCGTCCTCAACGCGCTCAAGGCAGACAAGCTCGTGAAGCTGCGTATGCGCGTTGAAACGGGGCCCAACGGGAAGAGCACGAGGCACAATTACTATTACATCAATTACAAGGTGCTGGTGGATGTGGTAAAATACAAACTGGATCACGTACGCCGGAAAATAGAGGCGGATGAGCGGGATTCAACTACCAGGTCCTCCTTTAAATGTCCATCTTGCTCCAGCACTTACACGGACCTGGAAGTCAATCAGCTCTTTGATGCATTTACAGGTACGTTGCTTATGTTGCTGTTTGCTCTTATCTTAAAGAATAACTCTGATGACAGCACAAAAGTGGCTCCTGTGCGAACTTTGCAAAAAAAAGCCTGTTTGTTAGGACATAGTTCTTGTTTGCTGGTGGACAAGGGCCTGGGAGACGGGAGAAGCTGGGAGGTAAGAGGAAAAAGCTGTCTCTCTGGAACAGGCCAAGCAAGAGGAAGAATAATCTTGACTGTACGAGCTGGGGCCGGGAATCGGATCTCGGGCCTCAGCTTTGCTGGGAACACGACGCTTAACCTGGGTCAAGATCACTCGGCTCCAAGTCTTGTGAGTCCCGCTCCCTCATACGGAAATGAGAATTCAGCACTCCTCTTACTCCATTTTGAATTTGTTAGTTCATCCAAGTGTTAGTTCAACCCAAGGTGTTCAATTCTTCTGACGGAAGAGTTGGACAAGGTGGATACAAGCTGCAGGCACCTACCGGGATAAGCGTAGTGCAGCTGAGCCCCAGAGGAGAGGCGGTCTGTCGCTCCTCGGCTGGAAACGGGGACCTTTACGGCCACAAAGATGATGGGAGGGCTGGAGCACCTCTCCTGTGAGGAGAGGCTGAGAGAGTTGGGGCTGTTCAGCCTGGAGAAGAGAAGGCTCCGGGGAGATCTTATTGCGGCCTTCCAGTACCTAAAGGGGGCCTACAGGAGAGCTGGGGAGGGACTTTTCACAAGGGCATGGAGTGATAGAATGAGGGGGAATGGCTTCAAACTGGAAGAGGGCAGATTTAGATTAGATATCAGGAAGAAATTCTTGACTGTGAGGGTGGTGAGCCCCTGGCCCAGGTTGCGCAGAGCAGCTGTGGCTGCCCCATCCCTGGAGGTGTTCAAGGCCAGGCTGGGTGGGGCTGGGAGCAACCTGGGCTGGTGGGAGGTGTCCCTGCCCAGGGTAGGGGGGTTGGAACTCGATGATCTTCAAGGTCCCTTCCAACCTAAACCATTCTACGATTCTATGAAGTTCGGGCTCCTCCCAGGGCAACCTGAGGCACCCACAGCCAAATTGGGGTCTTATTGCGGGTTTCTCTTCTCTGAAATCAAAATAACTAAATGGAGGGCACTCTTTCACAAGGAGTTAAAACAGCATCGCTCCGCAATGCGCGGCGCGAAGCGCGGCTGCGGTGCTGAGGCCCGGGTGACGGGAAGGATGCCAGGGGCAGGGGGGGGTGCACTGTCCGCTGTGTGACTAACTTGACGTGCCAAAGGTGAAGTCGGTGCGCTGTCAGTCAGCAAAATCACCCCGTTGTTCTCAATGGAGGGGCTCTGTCAAGATACTGAAATGCAAATGTTGAAGCCAGTGACAGATTTTAATAGAATTGGCTTTAATTATTATTTTTTTTGCTTAACATACAGGTTTTTAGCATACGCTTTGACTCTAAATGAGTCTTTTTGAACTTTAGAACTCTGAACAACTAAACCCAGATGCTATTTATACTCGCAAATGTCTTTTCTTATGTTACAAACTAAGAAAAAGATGAGAAGGAAAAAAATAAACCTTACTATCTGATGGTACTTCATGTCTAGCCAGCTTAATTTTTCCCCCAGTGCAGACATTTCTCTCTTGCATAGCAAGTGTGTGAATAACAGTCCTTCAAAACAAAAAAAAAAAACCCACAAACAAAAAAAAAAAACCCAAAAGCCCGAACCACAGAATCCCCTGGCTTGCCTGGAGAACTCGAGTTCCCCTCGTTCATGTGAACAAATGGGTAAAGTCCAGTGCAGTCAGAACACTCTGGGGATTGTCCGGGCCGTGGATTTCTTAACCGGGTACTGCTCATCTCTTGCATCCTATGAACATGAGAATTCCCGCTTTGGGTAACGTTGCAGAGACTTTCCGCTGCACTTACTGCAACGCTGAAGTAGAGGAAGATGCCTCAGCACTTCCCAAGCACGACGCTCGAACCTTGCTGGCAAAATTCAACGAGCAGATCGCACCCATCTTTGTGCTACTGCGGGAGACTGAGGATATCGTTCTGCCGTACGACTTGCTGGAGCCTCCGCCGACAGAAATACCCGAATTATCAGAAAGGTATAAACATAACCCGAGAACTTCTGATCAATACAAAACCCCCCAACGACTTCCCAGTTGTAAAAGCTTTGAAATACTGATCTTGCAACCTACTTTCTGCTTCCTTCAGTAGTGGCAGCTGCTTAATGAAGAAGCCCGTAGTATCTAAGGCATTCTAAATCATTGTTACGCATTTATAGTTTTATTTTTGCTGCTTTTTTGTTTGTTTGTTTTGAGGAGTAGTTTAGTTTTACAGACTTCTCCTTCGGCTAATACGTTCACAGCCCTTCCTGGGAGAAAGTAATGTTTCTGTATCAGTGCGCTTCATCCAGGGGTGCCCTACTGAAGAGACCGTGCAAAACCCAATGGGTCAGCACCGCTTGCCTCTGTGGTGAGGTAACGGGGAATGCAAATTGTTTTAATGTAGAGCACTTGTTAAAGCCAGGCTGCTGACAAAACATGTTTTTGGTTGGTTTTTTTTGGTTTTTTTTTTGTCTTTTTTGACTGGGAATTGGGGGAGGGGGTCTTGCCTGTATTTAACCTCTCCAAAACGGGTGGCATTTCATTCAGCTTTGATCAGAAGGTGGGCTCGAGTGCGCTGGAACCCTGTAGCCGACCTGAAAAATGGGCCAACAGAAGTTCTTTTGGCAATCTGTACACCCAAAACTTAGTTATTGATGTCCAAGACTCCGAGCCCAAGAAGAAGACGAGAGAGAAAGCAACTAAAGAGCAACCTATCTGGATGTCGGAGAGCACTGTGGAAGGAGCACCACCAGCCACCGCCAAGAGCGTTGGTAAGTTTTAAGCATTAGCGACTACTTGTTCTCAGCAGCCTTACTGCATTTAAATATAGCTTTCCTGCTGAAAATGGAGTGAGCTTGGTCTAGAATGTGGCGTAATGCTTCAACTCTGCACTAGTAGCAGTCAGATCTTAGTTTCTAAAAAGTAGTCTTTAGGCTGATTTAGGTGTATTCCCAAAGCCGGAGGTCAGGTACCAGGTCCTGACATTTTCGGTTGTAACTGTGCAGTAACATTAGCGGTTACTAATGTCAGTAGAAAGCTCTCGGAAACGTCTGCACTTTCAGGAGAATTCTAAAACATGGGTAAAAAAAAAATCCAGAGTGGAAAAAAAGGTGTATGTCGGATGCCTGTGTAAACTCTCGGTAGCTCTAACACTTCGTACTCGTGTATTAGGAGTAAACGCTTCTGAAGGAACTGAAGAAAGCGTTAAGGAAACTGTCACTGATAATGAAATCATCAAGACCCTTCTGATCCATGAATGCAAGTCATCCTCTAGCGCAGACCCGGCTCCCGTTGTCAGAAGCAAACTACCCGAATCGGGCAGTGACACTAGCGAGCCTGAAGAAGATGGCAAGCGCTCAGGAGGAGCAGGCATGAAAGCAGCAGGCAGCAGCTCTGAGCAAGAGGAACAGGAAACAGAAGGTCCGATTTTAACGGTAGCCGGTCAGCCTCGTTCGTATGGCGAAGTCAGTGAAAATCCCGAGCTTGTGTCTCTCATGACAAAAGAAGAGAGAGAAGCTTATATAAAAGTAGGGCAAGAAATGTTCCAGTCTGTCTTTGAATAAATACTCTATGAATATGCAAACTTGAAGGCTTCTCTTGAAACAAGACAGTTAAGTCTTATTTCATAGTTTAACTTACGTTCCTCAAAGTTTACCACTGAAGGGTTAAGTTTTGTTTGAAGCCCTGGTTGTTATGCAAGGGAGTGACCCTCTCCTAGGTGAGTACAGTTCCAAATACCAGCACTGCAGAAAAGCAACCCAAAGTTACTACGGGTTTCCTGTTGTCTTCATGCTTAGAATTTGTGAATGCTGTAATTAGTTTTGGAGCTTGAATCATTTCAGGATACAACGGGGTTTGATGAAAATAAAGTTTCAAAAGCAATGTTGCCATCTGTTGTAAGAAATCGATTATTCCACCTTCCTCCAAGTAGGAGATTGACTCCTTTTCACTACTGTGAGTATCTCGGTCCAACACGACTGAGGGCTGGAGCACCTCTGCTGCGAGGAGAGGCTGAGAGCTGGGGTTGTCCAGCCTGGAGAAGAGAAGGCTTACGGCGGCCTTCCAGTGTGTAAAGGGGGCCTACAGGAGAGCTGGGGAAGGACTTTTCACAAGGGCATGGAGTGATAGGATGGGGGGGGAACAGCTTCAAACTGGCAGAGGGGAGATTTAGAATAGATATTAGGAAGAAATTTTTCACTCTGAGGGTGGTGAGGCAGCAGTTTCCCGCAGGAGTTGTGGGGGCCCCCATCCCTGGAGGTGTCCAAGGCCAGGTTGGAGGGGGCTTGGAGCAACCTGGGCTGGTGGGAGGTGTCCCTGCCCATGACAGGGGGGCTGGAACGAGATGATCTTCAAGGTCCCTTCCAACCCAAACCATTCTATGACCTGGTTTCACTCCATACCTGTGTGTTCTATTCTTTGTTAGGTCATTTGCTACGCGACAGTAACAGACGGGCATTATACAGCAACCTCGCCCTAAGGGAAGAGCTGTTACTAAATTGAGAACCACCTCTGGCCTCTTAACTTGCATCTTAAAAAATAATTATATCTGAATTCTTTGTACTCACTGCTCCACAGAACTGTCTCTGAAGTCAACAGATACTGGACAGTAAAGTATAATGTTCATTTTGGTCCAGATTAGTAAGGAAGCCAGCAATGTACCAAGCAGAAGACTGTTTCTCGTATCTATGTCGCACACTCTCCTGTAATCTTTTTAAGCAGGAACTTCTCTACTACTGCTGAACAAACACACTCTGCTTGAAGTGAACTCCATACGCACAGAAGGACTCACATCAGAATATAACAGCATTTAACTGCTTTGGCACTTCTACCGTTTGTGCCTTTGTAGCCTACTTTCATTATCCATCGCTCAAACAGAAACACGGGAGCTTCCCTCTGAATATCAGGAAACGCTTTTTTTACTGTGAGAGTGACAGAGCACCGGCACAGGGTGCACAGAGAGTCCCCCATCCTGGAGGTATTCAAAAGCCCCCTGGGCACAGCCCCGGGCAGCCAGCTCTGAGCAACCAGCTCCGAGCAGCCCTGCTCGAGCCCCCAGCGGTCCCTGCCAACCCCAACCGCTCTGAGGAGAAAGGGTAGAGAGAACGTACGACCCAAGAAACACCATTTCAGTGCACTGTTCATACCCACCATTCCAGGAATGATGTGCGCTCATGCTGTTTCATGAGCTTTAGAGTTTAATGATTTGCCACATAAACTAGATTGGTCTCAAATGTGCACAAATGTTGTTCTTCTACTTTATGAATATGTTCTCTTTTAGATCTACTGAATGATTCTCGTGCCGAGTTAGTCATTAAAAACTTTGTTTCACTTTCACAGGTTTGCCTTTGTCACAATATATTTCCCCTCTCCTGAAAAGGGTAAAGTTTCTCCTGCATACAGTATCACCATGAGTTTAGAGCCTGCGCAGTAACTGAGATGTCTTCAAACCTTTGAACACACTTTTGTCTTTGGAGATTAAAGGGATATGACTGTAGTCTGCCATTTCAAAATTCACTCATGAAACCTGGAGAAACTCAGAACAAACAAACTAAAAAAAAAAAAAAGAAATCACAGAAGAATTGCACTCATTTTATTCAAACTTCAGGCGTATTTAGGCTTCGCTGGCACTGGACTGTCTCCCACAGCATAGAGCCGTATTATTACACTAACCTCAAAAGGAAGACAAGCCCGAATCAAAGATAACCACTGCATTTTAACTGCTTTGAGAAAAGCCTTGTATTTGTTTAAGCTAAACAGGATCTCGACAATGTTGCAGATATGCTGAATAAGCCATTTCTGGCTCCATTTTATGACTTACTGTCATTAGCAACTCGGATCTGAAAAAGGAAAGAAAGTTTTTGTTCTGGTTCAAGTTTTCTAACCTACTCTTCTACAATCCTAATTCCGCCTCTGCCGTGAGACTTCATTAGGTGCTGACTTTAACTGTTTTTTTTAAATGTTAACAATTAGAATTAATGTAATTTCCTAAATTTCTTCCTTCCTACATGAAAACCCTTTACAAAGTCAAATACTTCAGGAACAAGTTCTACAGGCTTCCAGCAATTTTAAGTGTTGCATGTGAAAGGATACTCAAATTTTCCGACAGGTTTATCCCTTTGCATATTGAAAGTGCAAAACAGAAAATGCAGAAAAATACACGTTTTCTGCAGTTAACTACAAAACGAGGGGATTTAGCTCACCCCAGAGCAACGTGTGGTAGAAATGACTTCCACAGGCAACGAACAGGGGCCTTTTTACAGACCAGCTATGCTCAGGCTGTAAAGGCAACGTGTAAGTGTGTACCATGCCTACACCTCGTATTTGCAGAGGTTGGAGAAACTCGGTGGGACAGTTTGCGGTGTTTCTCTGAAGAGGAGTAACAAACTGCTACAGGCAATGCTAACACTTCAAAGTCAGTGTACTTCCAATAACAAACTCTGCATACGGTTTCGTAAACCAGAGGAAACTTTTTCAGAAGACAAATTTACAGACAAGTCCAAACTTTATTTAAAACTACCATTTTGAACAATTTTAAAATTACTAAACAAGTCACGATAAAAAATAAAAAAAAAAAAGATTAAGACAGAAAAAGAACAGTGCAGCAAAACTGAAGAGAAGAGGATTCAGTTCCAGCTGTTCAGACTGCCACAGGCAGAAGTTAGCATACCTATTCCTAAGAGGCAGTGGGTCAAAAATTTTACATTTTTATACACTTCCAGAATTCTGGGAAATTAGTGCTGATCTTCCATATGCATTTGTATACATGGAGTTTATAAATGCAGATTATCTTCAGGTTTCTCTCACACACTCTGAGCTCCAAAAGTTTCTGTAAAAGAAGAGTATACCCATTACTGTCTCACAGCAACAAGGCATCAAACACAGCTCGTGACCACATTTCAACCCCTCGTAAGTACCCGCTAAAGCACCTTGATGGAATATTTCATCCTCACCTTTTTTCCCCCCACAAGCGTTCTGCGCCGTGGCTCGCTTGAACAGCTGCAGCCACCCACATACACAGATGAAGAAGGGCTTCGTCGCTGGCTACGTTTGGTGTGGCACGGCATTCTTAGCCAGACTGTTCCCACACCAGGCACACGCATGGGTGTTCACCGCACTGACACGACAGATTTCCCCTACTATAGCCGGGACAAGCAGAAAGGTGATGGGCAGTGAATGAAATGGAAGGGAAAGATGCACCTTCCTTCCCGCTCTGGTCTGGGAAATCCTATGCTGTCACTGCAAACGCAGTAGAAAAAGCATTTTCATCCCCTTACAGCGTTTGAGGAATCGGAACTAGCCCCACTACCAGAGAACTACCACCAGAATACTCAGTTCATGCGTTTATATATGCCATTACTATACCCTTCACTGGAGAACTACAAGCCTAACAATAAACCAGAAGTCTCTAATGCCATAATTTGTGTCACAATATCAACATTGTATTAAAAAAAAATAAAAGTTTCTTTGACCGGCATTACCGTTAAGTTTTTGTAGCTGCATAAATAGTGCTTCATGACAGTTACAAGCCTTTATTGCTGTCATACACACTGAAAGTTTTTTCTACCTCATGGTATGCTTCATATAAAAAATAATTTTCTTTTCCCTGCAGAGATATGTTACTATTCTGAAAGCCTCTTGAACTTTTCTATCACAGAACCACTGAGCAGTCTGTCAGCAAATTCTATTCAGCGTTGTGAAATCAGTTACTCGGCACTGGTGAGGCCCCACCTCGAGTACTGTGTTCAGTTTTGGGCCCCTTACTACAAGAAGGACATTGAGGCGCTGGAGCGCGTCCAGAGAAGGGCAGCGAAGCTGGTGAGGGGTCTGGAGCACAGTCTGATGAGGAGGGGCTGAGGGAACTGGGGGTGTTCAGCCTGGAGAAAAGGAGGCTGAGGGGAGACCATATCACCCTCTACAGCTCCCTGAAAGGAGGTTGCAGAGAGATGGGAGCCAACCTGTTCTGTCAAGTAACAGGTGATAGAACAAGAGGAGATGGCCTCAAGTTGCACCAAGGGAAGTTTAGATTGGATATTAGGAAGAATTTATTTAGTGAAAGGGTCATCAGGCATTGGAACGCGTTCCCCAGGGCAGTGGTGGAGTCCCCATGTCTGGAGGTGTTTAAGGGTCATGCAGATACAGCGCTCAGGGACATGGTTTAGCGGTGGGGTTGTCAGTGTTAGGGTAATGATTGGACGAGATGATCTTACAGGTCTCTTCCAATCTAGGAGATTCTGTGATTCTGTGAAGAGCAATTAGAACTTGCAATATTTTTAAACCCAAGCTTGTGTTACAAGGAACAAAAATACTATTCCATTTTAATAAGTTTCAAATCCATTAAGTTAACATGCGTTTTATATATGTTAATTTTTATTACTTTATTAGCCACAGAATTTAACAGAAGCATATAGAAGGAACATGGAAGGCAAAATCCCTTCATATCAATACATCATTTTCAAATGCATGATGACAAAAAAG
This sequence comes from Pluvialis apricaria, assembly GCA_017639485.1. Lineage (NCBI taxonomy): Eukaryota > Metazoa > Chordata > Aves > Charadriiformes > Charadriidae > Pluvialis > Pluvialis apricaria. The sequence goes on from CM030010.1 coordinate 8,650,880, forward strand.
GATTTTTTTTAGCACCACCATTACTACTTACTTCAATCAGTAAGAACAAGATATTTAAATCCTAGGCTGTTCCAGAGTGTTTTCCCAATAAGTATGGAGAATTTAGAAAATAATCTTTACCAGGTTCTTTCAGAGTTTGGGCATCTCCTACTAATTCTTGATCTTGAGCTCCACCTCCATCCAGTAATTCATCAGACAAACTGTTGGTTTGGGCCTCCGTTGCCATTTTCTTCATTAAATCTGCCTTTGTAACAGATAACGCAAAACTCAAAATTCTGGATTATTCTTACTGCTGTCCTGATAATTAAGACGTTTAGGGCATGCACTTCTAAACAACCACCCCACAAGCACTAGCAAAATACCTCTGAATACACTGCAAGCTTAAGGGGCAAGTCTTCAACTTTCACAAAGTCATCTTCATCAGATTTTTGACTGACATTCCCAGAACCAGCTTCCTGTAAAGAAAAATAATGACATTTAAGAGAATAGTGCTACTTTGTTTTATTTTCACTCCAAAACTAGATTTTTGACTACTGTAATAAAGTACATCAAAAAGCAACGCCCATACCAAATTTGCAGATGAAAACTGAATGTGACTGGGAACTAGACATAACACTGAAATAGAAAAAAGCTTCTGTTTTCTCTTGGACATATCTTAACCGAAATATACGCACATATTCATTCACCAGCACAGGTGACTCTGTGTCAGGGCTGCCAGCCATGGAGCTTTCAGAACTTGCAGCAGATGATTTGTTTCCTACACACGTTGTATCCAGTGTCTGAGTTTCATTTACTGGTAAAGGTGAGCTCGAGCCTTCTGTTTTCATACTGGCTGCAATAAAGGATTCTGGGGTATCGACTGTTAAAGGTGGTGTATTCTCCAAGACATTGAGGTAATGAGGCAAAACTGTAGCCACATCTTGTTCACCTAAAACCACAAAACTACATTTTAACTAGGTAGAGATAGTAAAAGATTGAGCGTACAAAAATCCCAGATTATTTTTTTACAAATTATTATTCAAAGCTACAAATGAGCAATGAAAGTGAATTAGTCTGACTGAAACAAAACATCGGTTGCTTGTACTCTCATGCACTGAAGTATCAGCAATTATCACAAGATAGGATCAAACTTAAAAATTTCTTAATTGATTCAGCTTTTAAAAAAACAAACACAAAACCAAACGAACCAAAAAATAACTTCCAGAAATGTATGACCCACTGTAAAATATTCATTCTAGGCATAAGGAGATATAATACAGAACAATCAATTCCTTAGCATTTTGCCACATTCTTGTGGCAACACAGAATCCACTCAAATACTGCTTTTAGACTACGAAAAAAAGATCAAGAACAAAACCTGTATTTGCAAGAGAAAAACACAAGAAAAGGAGGCGGCAACAACAGTTAGATTAAAAGTAATGTTCATAACACCCGGTAGTGTTTCTGTCTTTTGACAGAAAATCATTTCTTGGTTCTTAATCAGTTACAACACAGCTTTACTCACAGAAATAGATCTTTAAAGTAGAAAGCGATTTCAATTGCTAGTAAATGGTAGTAGCAGAAAAGCAAGTACTAGACAAATCTAAACATCAAAATATTGCAACAGACAAATTAACTCTGCTACAGTTGTGTGCCAAAGGCTGCAACGATCAACTGAAATTCACTCTATTGTCAAGCGAACACACATTTATTATTCCACATTTTCTCTTGAAAAGGTTTGCTGTGTCCATATCAACACAGATACATCTACTCAACTGATACAGTTCCATGAAATAAAGCAGCTCAGTAAACTCTTGCAAAATTGATGTTCTTCCCCTTAATTACCTATATCGCAGGCACTGTCTGAGATAATTCCCACGATACACATTCATATGGAAGCGTTAATCTCTCAGTCTCTGTGTACCGGGCTTACCTTTAACAGATTCTTGTTCCGATGACAAAATCTCACTGCTTTTTGTCTTCTTCGGTTCTTGGTTTGAAGTCTATTGGGGAAGATGAAGACAAGTTAGAACAAATTCAACTAATCAGCTTCATAGCTTATTGGCTAATTTATTCTTCCTTGCTAATGAGAAACATACTGTACACTTGCTCCATGCTTTTAACTAGTTTGAGATCAAGATAGCAAGTTCTACTCTCCATTCACCAGCTAGTCAACCACACTTTAAGAAACTATTAATACTGATACGCGCGTCTTACCTAAGCATTTAATTTTCTTTTCACTATAGTATTTCTCAGGTAAACTCTTTAGTTCCACTGAAAAAGATCTATTGTTTTAGCCTCTAAAGTAAAATGTTCCAGTTACACCCTTGCCTAAATGTTAGTTCAGTAAACCAAAGTTTCAAAAGACTCAGAAGTTGATCTTATTTACTGAAACGTAAAGAACTGACAAGTCTGCAGAACCAGGTCACACACATCCAGATGTTTTTAAGGAAGCTAACAGTGAAACCACAATGGAAAAGCCAACAGCACTTCACCATTGTTCTAGAAAAATGTATTCCATGATGAAGAGGAAAGACAAATCACAGACAGGCTAGAACACCAGAGTCAATGGCTTCTGCAAAGGAAAGCCCAATTAGAACTTGATGTCAGCAAACACAGAGGAAGAATCAGTTAACAGAATAAAAGCTTGATGCTTTTCTGAAAGTTTATCTTTTCCACTGCAGCTTAACATTCTCTTTCTCTGCCAGCAGATTTAAACAGTAGTTCTGTGTGCATCCAGCCATCTGTTTTGGCATCAGCCATCCCAATAACAAATCCAGGTGGGGAATGAGCAGTAAATATTTTGTATGTAGCAGCTCTTGCTTTCATGTAATTCCTTGTATCATTCTTCTACTTTCATTAGTATGAAAACAGTGCAACAAGAAAACCTGAAATGTTATATACAGATATTTGTCTGAGAAGCTATGCACTGGCTTAGGTTTGTTCTGTGTTTCCAGCTTTGGTGTACCTGTTCATTTTCAGTTGTTGTTTCACTGCTGGCTTGTAGTGATGTCTGCACATCAACAGGTCCTTCCTCAAATTCTATTTCTTCCTCTTCGTTCTCATCTTCTCCACTGCCATAGTTAGTCAGAGCTTGGGTTTCTGCTTTCGATAAACCTGAAAGCAAACCAATGTAAAACCATCTTCGTATTGGATTTACGTATTGACAGACCCTGACAGAGTAAAAGTCAGGCTGCAAAATCCAAATCCCTTTTGGGAATTTATGCAATGGTCAGTTATAGCTCATACCTCAAAACATTCTTTGAAATTAAGATATAGTAATGATTTACTTTAAAAGATCCATATGCTCCACGTAAGCTGTATTACCAACAAACACCACTGTGTTGGTGTGAAATATTGAAGTTACTAAACAAGTTGGTGTGAAGAATGTAAATAAAAGGGAAGCCAAGCCATGAGTAGCTGGTGTACGACAACAAACAGGACCAAAAAAATCATTAAAAATATGCAAGCTTAAAGAGACACATATTCAAAAATCATCATTTAAATGCAAAACTGCAAAAAATTTCAGCAGCTTTCACATCCTTCAGGTTAAAGGTTGAGAAACTTTAAGTTTAGCTGAGACAGATATGTAACTTAAACAGTTAATCCGACTCCAACATGTATTTCTACAGATCTACTGATTACAAAGAACAAAAGCTCCTCTAATTGGAATGTTGACCCAATACTAGGAATAGAGTACTGGAAAATTTTTGCTGGAAAAGACCTGACTAGAAAATCTGTGAGGGCAGGTGTTACACAGCAGTACTTCACACAAATCCTGTTGGTCAAAACTACAGTTAAAGCACTGAATAATGAGCTATAAAAATCACTTACTTATTGCCACTGGACCACTTTCACTTTCCTCATCTTCCTCTTGATCAGATGCATCAGACCTAATACTTTCAGGAACTCCGTTACCATCATACGTTTCTGAGTCCTGTACTGGTTTAACAGTTTCAGTCTCATCCTTGTCCTAGGGAAACAAGGCGTACTTTGCAATTTCACGTTTCTTTAGCTAAAGATTAAGTTACAGTTTCTGCATCAAGAAGTCACCTTTGTTTCTCAAAATCAAAAATCTACAGACTAAAAACTAATGTTTAAAAAGTCCTTAAGGGCTTGAAATACTGCAAAGCTACCCCTGAAACACAGCCTCAGGATCTACTATAAGAGATCATGCACTGTTCCGAAATAGCTGTCAAGGCCGTCGTAACGGAGTGTTTTGTTATCTGAAAAGGTCCCCACTGATCAGCACGTTAGCTTACAATGAGATTTCTTTAAATTAGATTTATCACTATCACAAGGAAGACAGACACACTTGCATTATTACCTTCTAATGACTTCCCTGCCTCTCCTGAATGACCTCTAGTAAAAATTAGGAATATCCCTAACCGCTGCTTCTCCTTTCTTTCGGGATAGCTACTCAGCAGTTTCTTGACTGAACGATTTGCTAAACACCTTGAGTGAGAAAATTCTGCTCAGCCCATACAAACCCCAAGCAAAGCCCCGAGTTTGGCTCCAAATTTTGAAAGGACTCTTCTACACTACAGCAACCATAAGAAGCGATATACAGATTCGCATTTTCACTTCCAAAGCAGTGTGACGGAAGCTCCAAGCCCCAGGGGAAAGCACCGCCTCTGTGCCCGTACATGCCTGTATGTATGCCTGTGCCCGTTTAGGGAAACATTCAACATTCTACTGGGTACATTCCCTATATCTTTCCCTTGGTTGGAAAAAGCTGAACATTCCAGCAGAAAATACAATATTTCATATACAACTCCTCTCCCCAAACACAATTATTTCTTGGTGGTTTTCAAAACAAGCTTAAAGAGAAAAGGGAAAAATTTCAGCCCTAACATTTAATACTCAGAGCACGCACACAGACTGACTCTGAAGACCTCAAGTACCATTTGTCCCAACTCAGAACATCTGCCTTCTCCTTAAGATGAAAAGTAAAACAACTTATTCCGTATCATTAAAAAAGAAAATGTTAATTGCTGAAAATAATTAAATACCATCTCTATTTACTGGCCTTGCTATTTAATTCTTCGAGGAATGACTACATTCTCAATGCTCCGAGCTGAGAATACAGGCAACAGCCCCAGACCAAATCCCACAGTAAACACTTTCAGAACAGGTCTTCCCTTTTTTCTTTAAAATACAGAAAATGAATACTGAAAGGAAAAGCAAGATCCTACCCTAGAACTGCTCAGCAAGTATCACAAATTATTCCATTTCAGTTGCACAGCATTCAACATAAACTTTGCTCTTTTTAGACTTTCAAATTGTCAGTCCTAAAGCAAAACTCATTCTACATAAAGGTCACCAACAATAAACAGAAAAGCATCTGTAACAGTATTTTTATTGATCTGAGTGCACTTCTTGAAAGGTAACAAGATAACTTTTTATAAGAAATGCATCAAACAGTCTTTGTAGTGGCTCTGCAGCAGAAACAGGAATAAAAGCAAGAGCGACCAAGAAACTGGGATCCAGGTCATGTTTCCTGAACGCATATAATAACAAAGGCTTCTTGATGAATGCAGATTGTTTGGTAATCCTTTACCAGACCATCAACTACATTAAAAAAGGGAAATTATGATTTACTTTGTTACTTCGATAAAGTAAATCACTGAAAATAACAGAAAGGAGATAAAACCTACGATGTTTAATAAATTTATGAACACTAGGAAATGGGCTGCTTATGGATACTGGGTTTATATGACAGAAAACAGTGAGACTAAGTGATCTGTGAAATTATCTAAGGAATAAAGGCAGTTGAGAAGCATAAACATACTTTGTCCTCATCGACATCTTCAGCAGATGAACAAACATCCACCTGGAGACCTTTTTTTGCCTAGAAGAAACACAAACTGTCTTCAATTCTAAACTGAAATCACTTTTAAATACTGAACCAAACTAAGGCTTCATGGAAGCCTGGCTGGAATGCCAATCTTACCGAGAACTGCTATCTCAAACCGACAGTAAGCCACAGGGACTTCTATGCTACGAGAGATGTTTACACAGATGTCTTCAACACTTTAGAGTTGCGAAATATTACAAAAAACTGTGCTAGCCCTTTTTAAACAATTATGTTTACATAGGATAATTCTCCAGTCTGCAGTTGAATCACATTTAACATATAGAATTAGATATACCAGCTCCCGTCAAGACAGAGCAGTGTTTTTCATTGTGGAATCTAAAACCAGTCAGCTGACTGGACTCAAGACAGCCACAAAATCAAGCAAGATCAGATGTATCTGCCCCAGGATCCCAGACCTGAAAGCTGTGAGAAGACCATACAGAGGTAATTGTCTGACAGACCCCCGTCTGTCCGAAGCAAGCAGGACCTACCAGTTCCGGCTCATCTCTGGCTCTGCTGAATATGAACTGCTGCCACCGCAACAAGGCAAATATTGACCTTAACCCAAATTCTTTGTCTTCCACGAGAGGAGAAGAAATGACAGCTCTAAGTTGGGTCCATGCACTCTCACACCAGTGTATAAACCAATCCTTTATGTAACAAAGACCCAATGAGCAACTTCAGATAAAATAGGAAGTCATGTCCGAATCCTTCTGGATTCGGAGTGTTTCTCTGGCCTCTTTACAAGGCACTCTGCAGTCTCTCTCGCACGCTACCATAGTACTGGTGTAGCTAAATTGAACTTTCTTGAAACGTAGCTGACGGTATGCTTAAAACTACTTATAGGACTTTACGACAGATTCACAAAATATCTCCCGTTAATATTTTTAAATAAGAATGAGTTGAGGTTTGCTTTGATATTTGTGCTTCTAAAAGAACGGTGAAAGGACACTGAAGTCATAACTACACTATGCAAGAAGAGACATCGAGGTAGATACCTGACCAATTTAAGTATATGAACATGATCTGTTTCAGTGTTTGCTTTGTAGACAGGTCATGTAACTGAAAAAAGCTATGTTCCTAAAAACTGCAATACTAAAATTAAAAATGGTGATGCAACATCTTTAATAACATAAATGGTGTGAAAACCAAACAAAACTTGCTTTGTTAGAGCAGAATACGTACTACAGTCCCAAATATTTCTGAAAAGTTTGTATGTATTTTACACTTCAAGTCTAGAAAGTGGTACTTTCTACATATGCCAACGAGCCAACTATTTGATGACTTCATAGGACTTATTCAGGTTAGGTGAAGACGGCGCCTGACTAAGCTACTGCAAAGAAAGCTGTAGGCATAACTGGGGAGATGATGAACTGGGACCCCCTGTATGTCCAAATATTTAGCTCAGAGTTAATTTTTTTTATACTAACTGGTATGGGGCTATGTTTGGACCTGTGCTGAACACAGTGTGGATAACACAGGGATGTTTTAGTTACTGCTGAGCAGCGCTTACACAGCGTCAAGGCCTTTTCCGCTCCTCACACCCCCCACCAGCGAGTAGGGTGGGAGGCACAAGAAGTTGAGAGGGGACACAGCCGGGACAGCGGACCCCAACTGACCAAAGGGATATTCCATGACATCATGCTCAGCAATACAAGCTGACGGAGGAAGAAGAGGGAACATTCGGAGCGATGGCGTTTGTCTTCTCAAGTCACCGTTACGCGTGATAGAGCCCGGCTTTCCTGGAGATGGCTGAACATCTCCCTGCCCATGGGAAACAGTGAATAGATTCCTTGTTTTGCTTTGCTTCCCTGCATGGCTTTTGCTCCACCTGTTAAACTGTCTTTACCTCAGCCCATGAGTTTTCTCACCTTTACTCTTCCAAGTCTCTCTCCCATCCCACCGGCGGGAAGTGAGCAAGTGGCTGTGTGGTGCTCAGCTGCCTACTGGGATTAAACCACAACTACTCCTCAAAGGCCCCACACGTTCATACTGTTTCAACACTTGACTATTCCTTCCTGTATGCACATATAACCATTAAAACACATTTCCTCTGAATTATGCAAATAGATATCTGTAACAGACACTCATCTATAATACAGGACATTTCCCTTTCTGAGGAAAACTAGCAATACTGTGACTACACGGCCTTAATTTGTAAAAAAAACATACACATAACATATGAACCAAGGTAATCAAAGTAGTTTAGGAAATACAGATATTTAGGAAACTCAGAAAAGCTTTTTTTTAAAAAATATAATAAGACAAACCTCTTTAGTATAAGGTTGTATGGCTTCAGTAGTTTCTATTTTTCTTTTACATCTCTGCTTTACAGAAATACTGTTGTTGTCCAAGTCTTGCATGAGTTTAAAAAAGGCTAATTCATTAAATAACACTTCCGAGATCTCCACAAGAAGATCCTCCCCACAATCTTTTAATTTTCTACCAGCAAATTTCGCCAGTGAATCCTGTGAAGACAAATAATTCTTCAGTTTTTGAAACAGGCTTTCAAACTTCAAAAACTAAATGTATGTCATATTCCTAATAACTCAAAATTAGTTAGGCATATAATAGCTCATACGTTTTAAAAAACATGGTTTAGCATCTTAAACAGATTTTAAGTAGAATCTCTGGTCATGTTACACAGAACTTATCAGGTTACTGATTTAAACTCTATTCTTGTGGAAAACAAAACACCAAGAAGGAAAAGAGCAGCCTACTGATTTTCATGAATTTACACAAAATGTCCACGAAGAGCATCACCAGAGCTCTCCTTGAAGACAGCCACAGGCAGGAGATACACCTCTCACCATCTGGCAGTGATGGAAAAGAAGTTCTGTGCATGGTAAAGCTTTAATTTTTAGGAAGCAAAGTAATGCCTTATTGCTGTATGAAAGGTGAAGGAGAACAGCAGCTACGCTATTGAAGTTGTAAAATATAACTTCAGGGAAGGTGATTTATCTGTTACTTGTTATCCAAGTTGTAACAGTGCTGCAAAACAACATTAAAAAACTACTAACCTGAAGTATACTGCCAAGCTGCTTATGAAAGAACTTCACAAATTCTTTACTTTCATCGTTTTGTTGTGTAAGAGTCAAGACCATACGTCTCACTGATGTCAGTAACTGAGAAGAGCATACTTCATCCATGTGTTCCTAAACAAGTATCACAGAATGAGCTTAGTTACCACTTAAAAAGAAAATGAAAAAATTAGCCATCGACTCAAATACTGAAATTCATTTACAAAAAAATCACCTGTCCACTGCAGGAACAGTACTCCATGAACAGGTTCTAAACCATCTCGCAAAACAAACTAACTGGAACACAGTTACAGCAAATACCATACTTCATTAATGACGGATCGGCCATGACAGAAGGCTTTATCTGGCTTTTCCAATACATTAGTACATGCCATCTTTTAACGTCTGGACAAACTAAGAATCTTCATGTATTGTGGTTGTGTACTCAAGTGTATTAAAGTTTATGTTAAGATATCTACTGTTGTTTCTTTAAAATTGCAAACAAAACAGAAGTCTTCAGGCACTGAGACTGTGGCACGTTGACAACATACACGGTTTTTAAAACTAGTAGCAACAAAGTACCTTATTAACCAAACCTAAGCTTATATACTGCCCATACGATAAAAGGGAACAGGGAGATTACTTAAGCATCTTACAACTCAACCTTCTCTGCTCTTTAACCTTGCAAAGAATGAACTGTGACTATTTCTCCTTCATTTAAGTAGTACATTTCTCCTCTGTATTCACAGAAGTTTACAAGCTCTCAACAACTTTAAAGATATTTGTAAACAGGAGAAAAGAATGCTGAAACTCAGAGCTATTCTTCAAAAATATCTCAGGTTCCATTGTATGTAACAGTTTTAATTAAAATTATCTCAGTTCTCTTTGCTAAAAGGCAGCAAGTATTTCAGAAGTACGTTCTCAAACATTTATATTTGACTTGGTGAGCTCCAAACAAAGACGTTTCTATTCTTCTTGATGTCAAGTCCACCAGCCCTATGCAATCCAGAAACCTTACCATTTCTTTCTCCTATTAAAAACTCCATAGAATCTTTCTGTTGGGAGTACTTAATCCTTACTTTGTCCTCGGCAAGGTCTGCTGCCAATAAATGTGTTTTAAGATGCAAGTTATCCATTTTAAATCATGTTCTTCTATGCAATTACACAGGTCCTTTTCCTACTCTGCTAATTCACACATCATTGAAAAACGTTCTTACCTTCAGAAAAGGAATGACCTCTTTCATAATTGCTTTAATCTGCCGGTCAAGCTGCTGAGTATCTATACGAGGACACGGAACAGCAGAAACTTCACTGGACTGTGGCACAGGAAGACATTCACCGGTACTCGGACCTCGTTAAAAGAAACGCACATCTAAGTCATTCAACATTACTATTAAAGAAATACCAATTTCAAAAACATGTATTTTCCTTTTTGTAAAAATAAGTCATATTTACTTAAGCATGTAAAGATCCTTTAAAACGTTGCTAAGTTTTCAATATAAATGACGAGGAAAGCAAGTCAGCCAATTAGATGATTCCTGATATTTATAATAATTATTTTCTACAACTAAGCAAAATATGTATATATGTGCATACCTTCTAATTTAGCAGCAGAAGCACCCTGAAAATTACTAGAGCAGCCCTCAGAGTCAAGGGTACTTTCCGCTTCAATTTTCATACGCTCATATTCCCTCATCCTAGCCAAAGCTTGATCTAAGTGAATCACTGTGTTGCCTATATTTAGAATAAAAACACTTTTTAATCTAAATAAAAAGTTTGCAATTGACAGACAAGTAAACAATGATAAAAATGAATTCAAACGCAAAAGTTTTGAAATCTACGTATAACCATATCTGAATTATAATATTTTATTACACACTTTGATCAAGTCAAAGTGTTTCACAAGTGACTCATTTAAGTGTTGTTTTACAAAACGTGGTTACATACTAAAAATCAGAGAACAGTATACTATTTAAGAGGAGACAATTGCAGGGATTTTTTAGGAGGGAGGGACTAACACAACGCTGTAAAGCACATCATTCTTACCAAGGTCATCAGTGGCAAAGGGTTCAAAATTTGAAGATGTAGACATAGTACTCCCATTGTCTGCCTCATTTTGTTCACAATCTTGACATGCTTCTGTAGAAAAGTTCTTGCCAAAAGCGTCCTAAAAACCACCAAAGAACTGAATACAAAGCAGCAATGCATCATCCTCTCACAGATGTGTCAACAAGGCAGCTGTGGTATCAAGACCTGTCACCAGGCTGTTTGACTGGGGAACAACCTTACTTTCAGGATATAAATCCATCAGGTGATTCTACCATGTTTGTTTCAAATACTTCAACTATAAAATACGTAAGAAACTGTAAAGAGGCACGAGTGATTTCTTAAATACAAAAAAGTAAACATTGCTTGGGAATCCTGTGATCAGTACTTGCCCTGACCTTACTCACAAGAGGATTTTGGCTCTTTTTGACTATCAGTTTCCAATCTATGTCTCTCTCCATGTTCTATTCCTCCCTGACACGTCACTAATTTACAGCATCAAGAATCCTAGTGTTTAATCACTTAAGCATTAATATTCTCTTGCATTTCTTTATTTAGAATTCCAAAGTCCTTGTAAGTTGATATGAATTTCAGAAAAATTCAATCACTGGTATGAATATTTCAGTACAGAAGCATGTAAATTGAAAAGATACGAAAAGTCAACAGTAAACTAGCTTCTGGACTTGAAAACTTACATCGTCTGTAGAAGCAAGGCTTTCACTGGGAGTGAGTTCAGAATTTGATGCCATCCATGTTGCAGAATTCAGTGATTTTGTGCACTTCCCTTTTTCGTTGTTCTCAGACAGATGTCTGGTCACTATATCCTGGAAAAGATAATAAATCTACGCTGTAAAAAAGGATCTAAGATTTGTCTGATTCACACACAAGATCAAAGATTTTGTGCATACCTGCAAAGCATAGAGAGCCCTTTGCCTCAGGTAATCTGTATTTAACAGCTGAAGCTCATGGAAAAGTTCAATAAGAAAGTGGGGACGAGACTCATTTTGAGAAATAAGTGTTGCCACTTCAGAATAAATTGTGTCTCGCAAAGCTTCAAACATAGAAAGATCACTACCAGTTTCTGTAGAAGAAAAGGAATTCGTTAAGTCCTTGACATGCATCCAGTTGAAAGAAAACTGCCTATTCGGTATGCAAATTACAGGTACACAAATTATCTCTCAATCATTGTAGATTCCATTATACAGCTGCTTTCTTAAAGCTTACTCATTTCCTGAAGGGCAACAAAGATTTAAACATTCCAAATAATACTTTATGCAATCCTTCATATACAAAATAAAATATAAAGCATTCAAAGAAATAATTTTCTTTGCAATTCTGAAAAATACCTTTAGAAAGTATTATTTATTAAAGAGAATATTGCACACACAACATTGCTTTCAGAATAGGTATTCAACACTGAAAATGGAGTTTTAAGGCATTTCAAACGAGATAGCCAAAGGTCTCAAGTTTATCTAACGCAAGTAGTCCACACTTTTGGAACAGAAGCAACAACACTGAGAAAGCTCTAGACTGGATTCAAGAAAGCCACTGCTTCCCACACCTCCCCCACAAGCATAAACCCTACGTTCTCATACACGTCTAATATCACTTCTGGGACTCACGGAAAACCTCCTACCCTTCAGCCCTACTACATATGTATGAGAAGACAATGTGTTCCCTAATAAGGCTCCCATTCCTTTGAAAATTTAGGATTATCCTTGCATCACAACAGTTAAGTTATTACATACGTATCTTGGCAAGTGTTGAATGGAAAAAAGTTAAATTTGGAAAACTCAGCTTAGTTTAACAGATGCGTATTTGTTAGTATTCAAGTTAATACAGTTATTAGCAATACAGCCAATGTTACTGTGCAACTTGCTTATCTGCAAATAGTTTACTAGGATTTTTAAGCATAGAGGCAAGCTTTCTGAACCTTTAATAAGTCACTAAAAATCGCTTCCCTCCCCCATTAATAAAATGTAACAGTAGCCTTTAAACGTACTAAAAATGCCTACTGGAATTAGTTTTTTGTTGTAGTATCTACCTGCGTATTTTTCCACTTGTAATTGTGGCTAACAAGGAACATAATAAACACATTCTCCACAATTATAATTCAAAATAGCGTGTATCATTGCGTTTTGTGCAAATGACAGGTACCTTCCCTTGCCTTGTTTATAGAGAAGGTGCCGCAATAGTAGTGGTTTTGAACATCTGCTAAACAGTCTGAGTTATAAGACCAAAGCTAAGAGGAAAAAAAAAAAAAAGTAATAGGACATTGTTGAAGCTAAGCAGTGAATGCATTACCTGGCACTTCAATGCATGCATTTCTGTTAGACTGCTGCAGAATTCTCCTAGCATGCGCTGTAGGAAAGTGGGGATAGACAGTGATAAACACAAAAATGCGCACCAGAAATAAAGACAGGGTCTATACAAAACAGCAGGAGGAAAACTGCTTAGTCATCCAAACCACATCAAAGCTGCTTATTGTGAGAACTGGACTGGGAAAAGTTTATTACGTATACCAATAAACAGCTCTTAGTGTGGACACAGCTACATTGACAAAGCTGTACATCGTGCTACAATGACCAAAACTTCTGCATCTTTCAAACAAAACAGAGGTACTGGCAAGAACCTAAAAAGACATAGAAGAGAATATTTTCATGATCTAGACGTGAGAAAAAGCAGTGCAGATGGCAAAAATGTAAGGGTTTATGTGATGTTATAAGACTGAATTTGAATGGTATTTGATAGAGCTCCTTTAAGCATGAATAGAAAGAAAACACGTATGCAGTACGGAAGGTAGTTTCAATGCTAAACACTTTTATCTGTTGTGCAGTTACTTCCCATAAAAACACCAACAAATGGGTGACGTTTTTGGTTGGCTAGGTTTTTGTTTGTTTTACAGTAACAGGTTTGTTTCTAAAGTATTTTAACCAAGTACCTAATCTACAGAAAACACCCAAAAGCAATCAATACCCAAAAACCTATTACAAACTTTTATGTTTACAGCACCCTTAGAAATTAAAAAGCAAAATCCACATTCTACATATACAGTATTGTCTTCTTGTCATAGTACACCGCTTTTAAATAATACACTGGCAACTAAGTATGAAGGTCCTTAAGTCAGAGAAGTTCACAAAATAATTACTGACATTCAGAAAAGAATACCTGAAGACATTTCTGTAGATCTACTGTATTTAATTATTTTTTCCAATTGTTCCCGATTCCTTTTGCTGAACACCTTTGCATGAACAACCTCTTCAGAGTGTCTGCTTTTATTGCCCTTGCAGGGTTCACATGCGCTAGAAGCGCTTGCACTTTCATAACCTAATGGGAGGGAATGAAAAGGAAGAAATTAAAAAAAAAAACAGCTTATAAAATGTTTTATTACTTTTAAAAATTTGTTCAAGGGCAACCTCAACGATGCAAAACAACGTTTTCTAGCCAAAAATGTTCCCCTGTACAGCGAAGCCATACAGTAGCACTAAATCCTCAGTGACTGCAACATTACTATACATGCTAGCACTGTCCCTCTCTTCTCATTCATTATTTTACTGAAGCACATCTTTCAGCAAGGCATCCAGTTTGAACATGAAGACAAAATGAGGAGGAAGATTCATTCTCTGGCTGTTTTATTCCAAATCTTAGTGTATCTGTATCCACTACCCGTTCAAATCATCGTGTCCTAATCAGTTATGCTTTTTGTTTACCGAAATACTAAAAAACCTTATGTAGTTACGTTATGTAAAATGAGCTCACATTTCAATAACTTACTTTCATTATTCTAGGTACCATTTATGGAGAGTAAATTCTCTGGAATATAATGATTATAATCCAAGCTGAGTTTACCATGGTATCTAAGATTACTTTACAACCTACCAGTATTTTTAATTCTGCCTTTTAGCTGAGAAGAACTCTTCCTCTTATTCTTCGATTTGGGTGTTTTATCTTTTGACGCCAAGCTTGCTTGTGCTGATGCTTTCCTAGATTTAAATGTCTTTGTCACAGTAGTTGGGTCTACTGGATCAGGCATGCTACTGAAACTCTCCAAAGATTCTTCATCGAACTCTCTTCTCCTGCTCATATCAGACTGATTTTTATGACCAGAAGCAGTGTTTTGTACTGAAACTGCAAAGCCTGCTTTCAGCTGAGACTGATCATCTTTTTTCACTTCCTGGCTATCATTAAGCCAAGTTGATCTTTTTTCCATTTCCTCTTCAGGTTGTCTATGACTCCTTCTGTCAGAAAGAAACATCACAATATATCATAACCCAGTCTCTTAGATAAAAGCAGCATGTATTACCAGGGAAATATCTTTATCCATAATGCAAGTTATCTGCCCTAGCTACTTAGTCATCAACTGAACACCAAAAAAAAACAGACTCTGGTGAGAATCCTTCCATTGAGAATCCTTCCGTATGGAAAACGAAGATTTCAACCTGAATATACTTACACAGCAATTGTTGTGCTCAAATAATACTACAGGACAAAACATTCTTAAAACTACAGTAATTACAATTTACTGTAGCACAAAAAAATAACCACTCATTGAAATGACACCCTCTAGTTATTCAAATGGTTGACACGCCTGAGGGACAGGATGCCATCCAGCCGAGCCGGACAAGCTCAAGAAGTGGCCCTGTGTGAACCTCACGAGGTTCAGCAAGGCCAAGGGC
Source organism: Pluvialis apricaria (assembly GCA_017639485.1). Classification (NCBI taxonomy): domain Eukaryota; kingdom Metazoa; phylum Chordata; class Aves; order Charadriiformes; family Charadriidae; genus Pluvialis; species Pluvialis apricaria. The sequence continues at coordinate 8,666,458 of CM030010.1, forward strand.
GGGGTCCTGAACCGGGGTCGCGGCAACCCCCGGTGTCAGTACAGGCTGGGGGATGGAGGGACTGAGAGCAGCCCTGTCGAGAAGGACCTGGGGGTGTTGGTGGGTGGAAAGCTGGGCATGAGCCGGCAGTGTGCACTCGCAGCCCAGAACAACCGCATCCTGGGCTGCATCCCCAGCAGCGTGGCCAGCAGGGCGAGGGAGGGGGTTCTGCCCCAGAGAGGTGGTAGATGCCCCATCCCTGGAAAAATTCCAGGTCAGGTTGGGCAGAGTTCTGAGCAATCTGATCTAGTTGAAGATGTCCCTGCTCATTGCAGGGTGGTTGGACTGGATGGCCTTTAAAGGTCCCTTCCAAACCAAACTATTCTGTGATTCTATGGAACAGCTCGGTTTCAAAAAACATGGAAATGAAGTCTTCCTCCACTTACAAGAAGTATCACAAAACCACTGTAACACTACATTTGATCTTAAAATATTTATCAAATGATACACCAGTTAATATACAGAAGAACAGAACACTACTGAAAAAAAAGTAAAAAAACCCTGGAAACTGTAAAAGTAAAGTTCATCTTGTAATTTTATTACAATAAATTCCCTAAAAGAATGATACATTCCCACAAGCCGCAGAAAAAGGAGGAGAGAGGGAAGAAAAACAATTAAAGGAGAGTTGCACTATGACATTAAATACCTTTGTTTTTCTGCTCCATTAGAGGAACTGCTTTCAAAAGGTTTTGGGAATGCCATGTACTCAGTTTTCCCAGAAGCATTATGATCTAGAGGATGCTGCTGCTGCTGCTCACTGCCGTGTGGGGAAATATTGTGTGCAAAATCTCCAAAACCAGAAGGGAACACTGGGTTATAGTTAATACCTACAAAGTAAAGACGACAGTCAGAAGATACTACCTCATTTATCTGTGTGATAAAATTGAGATTTGAGACATACTGTGTGCCAACATAAAATTATAAAGCAAAAATACAGCAGGGAAGTAAGCAAAAACTGTTTTCATCATGACAATACTGCAATAATCAGAATTTATCTTAAACGCAGGTTTCGAATACTGCTGGATACTACACATGCCATCACAATCCCACCAGTACGGAGATGAAGGCATTCAAGAACTCTCAATAAAGAAGTCCAACAAGTGAAGGTAAAAATGACATCAGTTCCAAAAAAGCAGAGCTCTGTCTGCATGAAGAATTTCTCAATACTTTAACTACCAAACTGACAAGAAAATTCCAATGGTGCAAGTATTCATAGCCCCAAAGTATTCATAAATTCATAATACTTATTTTAATTTTAGAATCTTTATAGTCGTGGCAAATTGAACATATCCATTCTTCTGTGCGGGTTCTCTGTGATTTACACTACATCCTTAACAGAAAACAGACTTTAGAATCTGAAAGCTACAACCTACGTCAATGCCTATTTTCTGGTTTCCTGAAAAGGCTGAAATATATTAAGACAGCTTTAACAAGTTTTAACAATACAGTAAAATACCTAACATTTTTTTTTCCATTTCAAATTCAACAGTAAAAGCAGATTTGGTAATCACAGAATGCTTTGGGTTGGAAGGAACCTTAAAAATCATCTAGTTCCAACCCCCCTGCAGGGACACCTTCCACCAGACCCGGTTACTGGTAATGAGCTTAAGAACACTGTATCCAAGTCAACAGTTACTCTGTGCCTGGGATGGGAGGAAAAATTAGTAACACACTCCAGGCATTTCAAACAAGAATGAGTACTGAAAGTTCCAAGGAAGAGAGAAACAGTTACCAAGTGCTACCTAAAAATTAGAGGGTTCACTTAGAACACTACTAAGTGATTGCTGAAGGTATGTAAAAGCTTCAAACATTGCTTTTCGCACGCTGGATGAAGAACATTTAAAATGTTAACTGTATCAAGTGGGCGTTTTCGACTACAACCAACCTCTTATTGAGAAAGTCTTGCTTTTCATACTGAAGTCAAAACATACAACTGTTCAGCAATAAACATTAACAAACTTCTGCCAGCATAACACAGACTCATTCAAGTACTGTTTAAGACCCTTTCAATATAGGCAAGGTCATGGTTTCAGCAAGTTCACATTAAGATTTCAATTAGATGAGGGAATGGAAATTTTTGAAATCCATACTACTTTTCACACCTGTAGTAATACTCACCTGGAGCAAAGGAAGAAAAATTAGTAAATCCCGGTACGTTAAACAGGTTCACAGGTTGTGGAGGAAAGCTGAACGGACAGAAAACAGGAGATGGAGGTGGCGGTGCGCTACTGCCTCTCTCCTTTCTTGGTGCCTTTTCTTGACACTGTTGTTCTTCTTGCTGGCGCATAAGATCATTTAACATTTGTTTCAACCTTGAAAACAAGGAAAAATAAGCACTTGGGAAAACAAAAAGATTGCTAAGGGAAAGCTGTAAATTTATACTCAAGTAATTTGAGATTCATATTATTTCATCTGCCCCACGTAATGTACATAAAGACCCACTCCATTTAGCGAGTGAAAAACCAAACACTCAAGAAAAACAATTTGTCTTTAACCCTGAGTGACAGACTGGAACGGTTTTAAAATCAACAGCTCTGTACTAGTAGTCATGTTTACAGAAGTTAAACATCTTTGCAAGAACATAAAAAATTGACTAAATACTAAAAAAATAAGCAGGCTGAAGAGCAAACTTAAATAGAAACAACCAAAGACAAAATATTTGCAGAAGTGGCATTAAAACTACTTTAAAACATTATGTAGGAGGCCAGTAACTATATACCATTTACCAAATACAAAACAAAGAGCTTGAACTTTCACGCAATGAATTAAAATGACTCTTACATTTTTAAAAAAATAATACCATTTTTCAAAAGGTAAAAGTAGTACATCCAAATAGAGCACAAGTAAGCATAAATGTTGACAGTAAGAAAGGACAAAAAGCTTTTTGATCACCTTTCCATAACCATTAGAATCCAGAATCTTGCCAGGTAGTCTAGCGAAGACTAGAGACATAAAAGCATATTCAAGGAAAGCAAGTTTAAACCAGAAAGCCAAATAAAGCTACCGCAAGAGATTTTTGGAAGAGATGCCAACTTGTGATTCTCTTCACTGAAGATTACTCAAAAAGAAAAATCCTCAAAGGCATTAAGGCAGTGGTGAAAGAAACAACCAAAAATGTTGTATACAATTTCAAAAGCTTGTAATCGACTCAGAAGGTCAATAGTCTCATGTTTAACCATTATCTGTAATCTTTTATTCACATATAACCACGTTCCCTGTTACTGAAGTTCTTCAAATTCCAGTCAAACACTAAGACAGCCAACAAACCTTTGGACGTTATTCTGCTGCCAAGTCAGCTGAGTGTAACACTGGTTTAATTGATGCATAATAAGATGTACTTGTGAAGATGCAGCATTATTGGGCATCATACTGTAAGGGCCTGTAAGCAAAGTCTGTAGAAGACAAGACAAGGTCTGTGGAAAGAAAATACATGACAGTGACCAAATTACCAAGCCCAGAAATTAACGCTGGAAATATTTGGGGGGGTGGGGGGGTGGGGGTGGTAAGAACAGCAAAATAACTGCTTTTCATAGCTACCTGCTGATCCTGCATCAAAGTTTGACAAATGCTGACACTAAATTCATGCTGTTTCTTCAACTGGTTTATCTGCTCTTGCCATTGTTCCTTTTCTTCCACATATGAAAGTTCAGACACCCACCGAAGGTTTTCCTGACGTCGCATACTTATGTTTTGCTGTTGCCTGGCCTTAGGCAATGGACGATAATTCCCATCTGCTGAAAAAGGACGGCAATTTTTCCACCTGGGTGGGGAAAGAAAAAAAGGAAGAGTGAGGACAAAACCTGATGTTTCCAACAGCTTCTTCTAATAATACTTCCATTATTCAAATTACATCAATAACTCACTTGGCACAGGCCATTTCAGCGTGCCAACTAATCACCCATGCGATTTTGTCAATCCAACATTATCCTAAACAAATGGAAAGTAACAGCCACTCAACTGACAACCACTGTCAAAAAAGAATTGCTAAGGATGTTTCTTGATCTTAAGTTTCAGAGTTAGTTTAACTCTCTGAATTACTTTTTTTGAAGAGACTGATCAATGTCATGACAAATTTCATACAGGTTATCTTCAAAGCTGATAAAAACAACATGGGAACATACTGCAACACAACTGGAGAGCTCAACGGTAGACATTTAATATGACCGAAACCAGAAGGAAATAATCAAGTTAGTTATACACACTGCAGCTACAGAGACCCAGACAAGAACACGCCACTGCACACAGTTCCCCAGCAAGCAGAGATGTCACTCTGCTGTAAAAGGATGCCTTGTAGTTCATGCAATGCTTTTCCCACCCCTTCCAAATATACTCTGATGAGCATCAGATCAGCAAGTAATGCAACTAACCTGTCCTTGTTTTCTTTAACAAAATATGCATTTTCTGGTACGTTGTTATTGGGAAAAATAGAGAAACTGTCATTCAAACTTGACGCATCTTCTTCCTCTTCTTCTGCCTGACCAACTCCATCAGAGAGATAACCATCTTCATCTCCATCCTCTTCATCTAGTGCACACTGAGTAGAACCTCCCCAGGTAGCCATTGTCCTAGTAAGTGTCGCAGGAAATAAAAGGAAAAACAAAAAGAAGGGAAAAAATTAAAAAAGAAAAAGAGAGGGGTGTTTGGGAAGGGAGGGGTATTTTTGTTTATGACAAATTATTAAAACAATCTGTTGACAATTACAAGTCTGTCAACCTTCAATTAATCAAGCTGCACCAAAATTAAACATTATCTCACCAATGTGAAATGAAACCAGTATTCTTCTGATACCCGGACAGTTAAAAAAATTAGTTAGTGTTTTGGAAAATTATTACTTTACTATCGTTATAAACGGTGTAGAGATGAAGAAAAATGACGCTGAGCATTTGGCATTTTCCACACATCCTCCTCTCCTTAGGTGATTTTTCACTATTTGTGTAGCAGGGGAGACTAAATATGCTGGGAAGACCCACAAAACTGACAATTTGCCAACTAACAGTCACTTTAGAAGTCAAGAAACTAATTTACTGCTCTGTTATATCATCATATTCAGTGCTCAGATGAAAACAGGAAACTGCCCCAAGCCTGACATCTCACTAACCAGAATTGCCCACTGACTAACACAGTGACTCAAGTTCTTACTTTTCAGTCCTACTCTGCTGGGGAGTACGCTGAGCTTCTGATCCTTCACTTTTAACAGATGCAGCAACAGTAGATATTGTTTCTGCGAGCTCTCTCCTCCTCTGGTGTTCAGCCATTAAAGCTTCAAGTTGCTTTCTTCTCTGTCGCAATTCTTCTCTTAAAATCTCATGTCTTCTCATCTCAGACCATAACTGTTTGCAGCAAAATGGAAGACATTAGAATATAAACAAAATAAATACAACGTAAAGCACGTAAAATTTCAATATTTGATATTACACCGATACCTTTCTGTTCAAGCATTGGTATTACACTGTAACTAAAGTTACAGTAGAGAAAGCTGCAAAATACATCCTGTGTTTACTATTTATGCCAAACACTGCAAAATCTAAGAATGTAATTAAACATTATAGGACAGAATTTAAGAAAAACTGCGTCTTTTTAATTCAACACTTTTTATCATGTAATTTATGCATTGTTAGCTCTTTAAGTAGCATAACAGAATACTATTCTCTGGAGAAATCTGAAAATTGTGCCGAGTACTTCTTTGATAGCAAAGCAAAGGATATAATAAAGACTTTCTGCAATCTGCAGAAACTTCAAGTTGCAGTATATGTTTGAACAAGACTTAAGGACACCACGATTTAAGAGAAGAGCACGTAAAGGGAAAGGTACAATTAGAAAGAGGCGTTATCTACCTGAGATTAGATACAGTGAAAGCATAAATGATGAGGTACTTTCACAAACAGGCAAACAGAATAACATAACAGCATAACATACAAACACAATTGTGTAAGTGAACTTGGCTGGCAAATGCAGACTTAAGGCAGACAGGCAAATGACAATGTACTCAAGCCTGAAAGCAACTGAAATACTAGTTAGCAGTGCTGGAGCTAAGAAGTTTTCCAACAAAAATCCGTACATATTTTGATAATTAATAACCCAGCCTGTTTGTAGAGTGTTAACAATTGCATCAGCGCATTCACTTTAGAGACAGTTTCTTTTCAGCAAGAAGAATTCAGACCTTTTATTTAGTGAAAAGAGATAAGTTGTCCTACAATGCTTATTTGGAACATGCCAAAGTTCTGAAATTCTCTTCTTGAAGGAGGAAAATTTGACTTTTAATGACAACAGTACAGGCATTGCCCCATCAACTTCACCTAAACTCTTAAAGGAAAATTTACAAAAATGCTGATGCAGCTCACAGAGAATGTTTATTAAAAAAGGCATTTTTCAAATACTTGTTTCTGATGTCAGTCTAGCCAGGAAACACTTTTCATCACATATCCCTCCACGCCTACAAATGCTAGCATAATTTTCAGAAAGTAACATCCAGATCATTATTTAAGACATGTATTTTAAGGGAAAAGGGGAAAGAATATGCATAGGAGAAACTATGTTTCAAACACTGCCATAATTTTCTTCATGGGTGACTTGCCTGTGTCATACACTATCAAATGTTCACAGCACAAATGCAAAACTGATTCAACTTCCACGTTAATATTTGGCAACAACTGCTATATTTGGGGAAGATCCCTTGCCAGTTCAGGTCAATATTCACTTCTTTCCAGAAATAAAGGAAAACAGTTACACACACTTTGCTAGAATGGCTACTACTCCACTCCCCGTGCCAAATACTTAAAAATATGTACAAGTTACCTAGAAGTTTTTTTCCTTTTTAAACCTTTTTTTAAGTCACGGAATATAGAGTATGAAATACCTCGTTGCCTACTGGTACCGATTCATCAAATTCAAGCAAAGGCTTGCCACCTGTGTTACACTCGTTCATGGCTGGAGTTGAGGTTGCTGGTGAAGTTTGCCTGTTGGCTGGGCAGTTACCCAGGCCAGCTGACAACTGAAAGAGAAAGCAAAATGGCAAAACAGAGTAGCTTTCTAAAACTTACTCCCTGTTAAATCCCAACACAGTTCAGGCTTTATGAAATAGGAGAATTAGTATTAAGTGAAGAGGGATTTTCGAATCAGATACTTAACTCAGCCAGGAATCAACAAAACTTATTTTTATGTAACACAGCATTATATAATGCTGTAGATGCACAGTATTGATAAGTTACTGCTCCCTTCATAGAAAAAAAGTTCATCTTCAAAGAGTATGAGAAACAGTACAGCACTGTGCAGCTAAGCTGGAATACAACAAAGCATTCATCATGTTTACAAGACAGTATTTTTTTAAAATACCAGACCTTGTAAATGACTACTAAGAGGAGTGAGGATGAAGTGACTAGCAGGTACAGACAGAAAAATTTCAGGCTAGAAATAAGACAGAAGGTTTTCTGTCTTTGAAGACTTTGAACCAAGGCTTTTGGGGAGAAACTACAGTGAAATTGGAGCTTGTTACAGCAATCACTGAGCAAGAACCAAAAGTCGAATGAGATAACCAGAGCTCTTCCCTAGGCTTGGAAGTCCATTTGCTTACAGTATACAAATATTACCAATTTTAAGTTTTCTCCAATTTCTGTAGTGAAAAAATGGTGTGAAAAATATTTTCTTTTGTTGCTCAACAGCTTAGGAAAGCAAAGAAATACGTTCTACCTACTTGAAGGTCAGGACAAGCCTTCTGTAACACTTGAATTTTTTCTTGAATTTCAATCAGTTTTCTTCTTTCTTCTTGTAACTGCTTAAGCTCACGCTGCTGCTGCTGAAGTTTAGCTTCATAAAACTTCTCTCTGCGTGAATAAGTTATCCACATATTACTTGGCAAGAAGTTGCCTAAAGCATGATTCTACTACCCTTCGACAAAGGCATACCTTGCTTTTTCATTCAGTCCTACATCTTTTTTTAACTTGTTGGTACTAGCCCGGACATTGTTCGGTTGTTGTTTTGTCTCCTCCATCTCACCCAAAAACAAGTCACCGATATTAGATGCATTTGCAATTGTTGCTTGAGGGTCTGGATCATCATCCTGAAAGGATGTCAGAAATGCAGTTAGGCTATTTTCAAGTTGATACACAAAATGTAACAAGTTTAGTTTGTCAAACTAATTTTTTAAAACTAAGCAGTCTGAATAGCTTTATCTTTAGTTCAGATCACAAACTGAAAAGTCATCTTCATGGCACCATGACTTCAAGATAAATTAAGTTAATGAGAGAATTTAAAGTTAAAGCTCACAGTATTGAAACTTCACTATAAATGCAAGATAACTTGTCTCGTTCTGGAAGCATAAAGCACTTGAATTGTATATTATGCCTACGACTGAGTGGATAGAAATACACAGGCATGTCAAGAAACAAAGGGGGAGGCGAAAAGAGGAATAGGAAGAGACTAAGGTGAGCTAGATTGCATAATTACCGTAGCCATTAAGTTAAATATTACTGTTAACAGCTTAAAATAAAAACAAAACTACTCTTTGAAAGTTAAACCTAAATATTTTCTAAAGTCTTCTGCGTGGTTCTCTATTCACTTTTATTGTCCTCATAATTTTTGCATTTTCAGTTCTCAACTTAAATTGAAAATATTAAAAGTATGACACAGCCTATGCAGACCTACAGTTCCATTACTGAGTATGTACAGATACACGCCTTGTAAATATGAAGGAAAGATTGAAGACATGCCATTAATTAGGTTATTTATTAAGAAAGCTGCTGTATCATCTGTAATTCTAATTTATACCACTGTACAGTTAACATCTCTATAGTGATGGCAAAAACAAGCCTGATCCAGACACTGAGACATTTTTGATGGCAGTATAATCCTGAAATAACAATATAGTGTACATACTGTTATTGTAAAATGTATGTTCTAATTGAGATTGATTTTAGAGTTTTCACATAAAGCCTTTACTTTTCTGATACACTTATGTGTATTCAGTATGCAGACATTTAAATTAGATGGTCCTCAAATGTAAGCATTCTGACATTAAATTCATGAAAAGGCATTTTAGTAAACATCACTAAATTAGCATGAGAGTCTAAATTTAAAACACTGCAATTCATACCTGGCCCCCAAGATTCTACAAAAAAAACTCAAACAAAAACCACAAAACCAACAACACAGCCAAAACCCCAAACCAAAATACCCCAACTCGAACCAATTGCAACATCTGAAGATTTTAATCAAAAACAAATAATTTTTCCTCATTGATTGAACAATGTTGCAAAACCTAAGATTCAAAACCTAAAACTGACGACTATTCATTACAAGCTTAAAAATGTAGATCGATATAATTAAAAAAAAAAATTAGACTTCTTAGTTCATATTTTGTAATCCAGTGCCAAGTTTAAGTATTCAGGCCATTCTTCTGTTAGGTTAGCATCCCCCAAGAAAATGCCAAATTTGAACTTCAGAAGTAGCACCCTTGGCTTCAGAAAAATCACACAGTATCTCTTTTTCCCAGCCTAAAAATAAGCATGTTAAATGTTCCACTAAGCAGAGTGCTTTTCCCTTTTAAGAGTTACACATTACATGAAATAACAAGTGCTACATTTTTGTGTACAGATTTATATGCATAAAATACCTGCACCATAGCAGCAAGGTTTTGTAGCTGTCTAAGTTTCTGTTTTGCAGCTATAAGCCTATTGATCTTCTGCTCAAACTCAGCATCTCCAGCAGCATCACCCAGGCTGCTTCTGTGACTAGACATGGAATCTTCACTAACTCGATCTTCTTCCACTTCATCGTCTTCACCTTGGGGTAGGTCGATATCTTTGTCATCCTCCCTATTATGACAGTCTGGAGGCAGGGAGAGGAGGGAAAAAAACAACACCAATGACACTACTGAACTTCTGAAGTCCACTGTAATTACTGGACATTAGAAAAATATCAGCTTAATGGTTAGACTCTTGAACATTTTGCTCATCAAGCAAGGTTCTCCCCAATTCTGTGCAGCTATCAGAATTATCTGCACTAAGACTTAAAATTATTAGAAGGTTTTAGAACATACCTAGAGTAGAAGACATTTTTAGGGTCCTTATATTAGCAGCAGATCGGTTATTTATTTCACAGTCTGTATTAAGATGTCTTCCGTCTCTGTTATTAGTTCCACACTGTACATTTGAGTTGCTATTTATTTCACTCCAACTACTCATTCCTTGAGGGTTTCTAGGGTGAAATACATTACTCATGTTAACTTTTTAAGAACTGGCATCAATGGAATTTTACTTCAGTCATTTTATTAACTGTCTTTTACAGGAATGTGTCCTGACCCTTTTAGAAAAAAAATAAAATCAACCCCATATCAAATCAGTCCAGACATCCAGAAATAGGTATTTCTCAATATCCATTTCTCCAATAATTTTTTTTAAGCAATCAGAAGCAGCTATGAATGACACCTGCTAGATCCACAACAACATAAGACATTTTCAAGGTATATGTCTATATCACAAAAGCTTTCTATGATTCATAGCGAAATTAGTACTTATTTCTGCACAGTGAAGATCCTCGATGCACACAGTTGCCCTGTTAGACTATAGCTCTAAATGCCTCTCTAAACTGAAGTTTGTTTTTATTCCAATTCTCCGGTCGAGGCCTGTTAACCTTCTAGTGGAATTCCATACACATAACTCAGTGCTTAAACCCAAAAGAATTAACCTTTGAAGTCTCTTATAACTGATTTTCTAAGTGTCCAATCTAATCTATGTTTGCTATATAAATAAGTTACCAAGGGCAAGATTATTATTAATCATCTGTATAAGAATGATACTTCACATTAAAAATTTTGGAAAGTTAATGTAATCACAGAATTAAGTTACTTCTGGTTGACTGAAATAGTGTATTGCGCTTCAGGAAAGCTTTAACAACTTAGCTACAAAGATTTAGGAGGACAAAAAATATGACAACCTAATATTTGTAACAGGCTGTGGATCCTCACGTTCAGAATCACTTTCCGATTCTTCTGTTTCTTCCTCTTCCTTAGTGTTTTCGTTCACAGCATCTGTCATCATATCAGATGTTTGCTCATAGTAGTGAACTAACTCCCGTAACTCATTCAGCCTCTTACGAACTTCATTTAGCTTCCTGAGGAGACAAAAAAGAATCTGCTATGTGTTTTGGCATATTAATCAAATCTATGTAGAGTTGAAAAGTATATGTATCATTTAAAGCTCAAAGTTTACTGCCGTTTTCCTAGCTGTAAGAACCTTCTGCTTGAAGCTCTGAACTCATTTCACTGTCTTGGACCATTTACTAAATGGTCTATAATACTAAATTAAGTAGATTAAAATATGAAATGGTTTCTTAACACAACACTCAAAATCACTAAAGCACATTATGAAAAATAAATTAAAGAACTTTTACTGAAGCTTTTCTGTGGGATTTAGGTTGTCATCCTCTTCACTCTCATTCTGAGAAACCAGGGAATCGGGAGGGTAAGGAGCAGACGCCAGGCTATTTGATTCGCCGTTGACAACAGTCACTATGCCCACAGGACCAGAAGCAGCTGAAGTTGTACTTCGTTGATCAATACTCCTTTGAGGAGAACCTGAAGCAGGAAAAACTATAGAAAAAAAATATAGCTCATAAGAAAAACTTGCAAAAGGAACCTACTTAACCGAATTACATTAAAAATGTAACTACAGAAAATATTACCAACATACAAAACAGCAGTTAATAACTTATTTTCTTAGAAGAACAAATGCTTTTGTCTTAAGTTTCATGGCATGCAATGCCAACAGGCAGAGTAATAAGTAGCTTTTTAAATAAGACTTCAATCAATTTCTTTTAGCTTTATTGAACTTCAGAAGTGGAAGCTTTCATGCTGTGAATCTGCCCAAAGAGTTCTTTTAAGGTTTTATTTATGGCTGAATTGCTTTTTTGCAATTTAACATTTCAACGTGATAAAAATTCTATCATTTTTTTCCTCTGCTAAGCTCTTGAATCCATATGCTGTAGAACGCAGATTTGAGATTTGATGTTTGCTTTTTCCAGCTACATGAAATCATAACCAAATATACTTATATAATACGCATTAAGTATATGTAGAAAGATGGGGGTACAGTAATGTAATTATTAAACCAGCCCGCCCTTCTCCAGGACCATGCTTCATGTGCCACATGTTAAGCAGAATACCCCGTGATCACCTCTCAAGTTTCCAGCTGTAGGACACACCTCACCAGTACAAATGTATTTCTTGAAATAGAAAGCGAGAGCAGCAAGTAGGCCCACACAAAGACTTGAAGGAGAGGAAAAGCCATGTAAGGAACAGGTCCAAACTCTAGCCTGTTCAGCCAGTTAAGTTCCTCTGGTATGGCCTATGATCAAAGTCCCTGTGACTAGCGCATGAGAGAATCTTACGACAGTGGACAAGCAAACCCCGTAACGCCATAGAGCTACAAACACCTGAAGTGCCGAGTACAGAAATACAGGTGTAGTGCGATAAAAATACATAAAGTGCAAGTTCATATGGTACACTCAGATGTCAGATGTGTCACAGACAAGCCTTGAGGAAAAAAAATCTTGTCATCACATCCTCACATTGGTCAACTTTGATGTTAAAAACCTAAGTGCTACAACAAAAACCACTCATCATCCTTACTTGTAGAGTTCTCCATTAAGCCAGAAATTTACACAGCATTAAAACACATTTACATAATATTGCCCCAGCACAGCTTTTATCACCTGCATTTCATTAACCAGTTGCAAGCTGAAAAAGATCACATTACAAACATGCACATTAGAAAAGCTGTATTCTTGAACAGATACAATTCTGCCTGTATTTACTTACAGGAGGAGTTATTTAGATGTTGGTCACGAAGCGTATGAAGTTCTCCTAACAGCTTGTCCATTTTTTGCTTTTTACCCTGCAACATTCGCATCTTGTTAAAAAGCTGCGCCTTCTCATCAGACAGGTGTTCGGACACTGAAGAGTTCCTGCTTTGTGAAATCTCTCTGGTAAGTGAAAGACTTTCTGCTTGCCTTCTATTGTCTGGCACAGACTGTGTCTAAAAAGAATAGTTTCATTTTACTCAGACTACTATGAAAAAAGCCAAATAAACTGTAAGAAACAAAAAGCCCTCTTACGGGCTTGCTAGGCTCAACACCAGAAGAAAGAACATCATACAGGGAAACTGATACTGAAAACACTGTCATGAGATCCCAATTATATATGGGGTTAATATATAATTCTGTTGCAATATAGAAACTACTTCTCTGGACATTCATGGAAAACTGTGAGACAAAGTATAGATCAGTCAGCTATTAACTCTTCACAAAGATGCTGAGCTTTCAAGTTTGGGGGAACCCTAATTACTGCATTAGCAAATACACACAAATAAGCAAGACATTGAACTGCGCTGTTCACCAGAAAACAAAAAACAGACAACGGCAAAACTTACACAGTGCAACCCAAGGACTGACCTGAGAATCATGAAGTTGGTTATGAAAGCGCTGAATTAAGTCATTCAATTCTTCATTCAGTTCTGATGTAAGGCTTACTCCTGAAACACTGCCTGTAGTCTCTGTTACAACTGGGCATGCAGAAGGAGGAGGAAAAAAATGTAAATACTTTTCCACAGTGATGAAATAAAGGCTATTTGATGTAAATTTTTGGTTTAACAAGAACATCACTACACCGCATCTCTTAAAATACAGCAATTATTTTTAATGTTGTGTCCTTCCCACCAACTTTACACTTGAAAGATCGCTTCCATCACAGAAACGCTACCAAGGCAACTTGCAGCTCCTTTGCTAAGAACCATACAAAAGGACTTTTAAGTCTGTTCTGTGTTTTGCTAAAAAGGTCAGAGCAGAAAGAAAACAAAGTTGTCTAGGGTTGATGGAAACACTTTTCTTGTTAAAATGAGAATTGTTACTACTCAGTATAGCCAAACCAAGAAGAGTGCATGTAATTTTGCTTCCTTAAAATAACAAATTAACAGGACATCAAGCTTTCATCTTGGTATAAGTTGTAATCTTTACAGCTGCAGTCTTGGGAGTTTGTCCTTCAAAAAGCTTTATGAGAGGAATATATTAAAAAGAAAGCTTTTTTCCCTCCCTGAAAACTCAGATTCAAATCGTACTAAGATGCGGAACCGGCAGCTGAGATCCAAATAACTTTTTGTTTCTGCAAATGTGAACCAACACTTCCTAAGAAGAATCAAGCACAAATATTATTTATTTTCCCCATAGATCATGACCTTGTTATCTGCTTTATTCACAATAAGTTTTACCATTTTCAAATTTAAAAACACTTATTTTACCCTATGTTGGATTTGAATCTTTACATTTCCTGCCCTACAGCTCTGGCACATACCACCTCCTTAAGTCATTCAACACAAACAGCAGTGGGAAACTGTTAAGAGTGACATAAGTGGAAATGTGAAACAAATAAAAACACCACTAAAGAATTAAAAAAACAAAGTAGTTCTAATCTATAAGAAATCCTATTTTCTACCCACACTGCTCATCAAGATGGGAGTTTTATATATTTGAGGAAAGACGAAAAAGCAGATTCCATCACAGGTCTACTGCTGCAGAGCAGACAGGAGAAGAGCAATTACTGAAAACCACTTAAGAAACAAGGAAACGCCTTTTGAAGGCACCTGCTTCTTTTGCTCCTGCAGTAGCTTTCTAAAAGCACTCTACCTACCAACGTCTCTGCTTCTCTTCCTACACTAAAAATCTAGAATTTTCTTAACTAGTACCGTCTTCTTTCCTATAGTCTATCAAATCAAGGACAGAAGAAAAAGCAGAAAGAGGAGCTCAAGGAACCTTAAAGAGAGACTTTTTGTAAAATGTAGAAACCGATGCTTCTATTTCTACAAATTAAAGCTATTCTAAATACAAAAACTAATTTTAATAAGAACTGCTATCCCATGTACCCTCTAATCAAGCCTAATGGCAACTCTTAAGGGGAAGAGTCATGGAACAGTAACGCATGCTGAATCTGAACTTGCTCAGTGCAAAAACGTCATTCCCTACGACTGCACACATAACTGTACCCCATTTCCAAAGAAAACTGAACAGGATTTAGGGAGAGGTGGGGAGCAGGGTGAGTTTCTAACAAACAAGAGATAATTCACATATCAACAGTGCACTGTTGCACGGACAACTGTCTCCCTTTTAAGACTCAATTCTTGAGAAAACAACTCTGCTGACAACCTTTAAGCAGACATCAAAAAGAAGTCTGTCCCAAAGGTAATTTTCGAAAAGTTGGGAACATACGAAAATGAATTAGAAGAATGCTTTTAAACTGAAGGTAAACACATAATGGTGGTATTCTATTATCAGAATCATGCCCACAAGTTACATGCCATAGAATTTCAGAGTTCTAGTTTCATATTTACTTAGGTAACTGCTTTAGCAACTTCCTCCTTTCTTTTATTGGATAAACCATTAGCCTAACAGTGGCTGTTAAACTGTCAAGCAACCAGCCACCAAAAAAAAAGAATCCCATGAAAAAGCAAAGGAAAACACTACCAACTGCCTACAGCCAGCAGTATGCAGAAAAGGAAAGAACACCCTGCATCTGCCAATTCCGATTGGGTAGTTGGATGGAGTTGGTAGTAGAAGGAATTGGGAATTCCTTCAAAGGTAAGCGACCTTTCTTTCAAAGGTAAGCAATCCTTTCCTGGTACAGGGATGGAGAGGAGAGGCAGACTCCTAATCTGATGTGGTAGACCAATTTTTAGGAGAAAAATCCACAATTTTAGTATTTTACACGTAAACCACAGAAATCAGTTGTGTGGTTTTTAACTGACACATGACATAACAATGTTACATTGTCAACTCTTTCAGAAATAGAAGCCTCACAGTATATTTTTTTTAAAGTACATTATAAAAAAAAGACTTTCTGATGCATATTCCACAATTCTGGCTTTAATCATTCAATCAGCCCACTAGCATGCTATTGAAGAGACAGTCATTCTACATACCAGAATCATCCATGACAGCAATTGCTTGTTCTGCTTTATGCTGCAAAGCAAGAAGAGCTGCCTGTCTTCCTTGAAGAGCCTTTAATTGCTCCTGCTGTTGTAGCATCCTTTTCAATAAATCATGCTGCTTCTTTAAGTTCTCTAACTCCTCTTTAGCTTCCTGTTGAGGATCTCTGGCCTGCAAGATACGGAAGAACATTATCATAATCATGACAATTTATTTGTTGAGTACTAGTGACTGAAGTGTCAAAACAAGCAGGACTTTAATAGAATCAAACAGCCTAGTTAGTGTAAAAAGGTGAAAACGAAACGGCTTCACCTTTCTGGTAGTCCTTGTCAGTCTAAAAATTTTAGACATCCAATAGGGAAAAGCCTGTACCACCAAAACATGCTTACCACTCCTGGAGGTTAAATTTTCTTTAGAAATCCAGTCAGTCCCAAAGACTAACCCAAGCATCTCTCTGAATCATAAATTCACAGAAGAGTGCATTAAGCTAAGACTAGTAAAGCTAAGCAAGATAAGGCATAGTACCATGCAGCTACATATAATACAATATATAGATTGGTTTACTGGCCTAAAATCTCTAAATTTTCACAGTGTTTTGCACAGTTATTCTTCTTAACCAATGTGTTTAGTTTTATAGGCTGTATTCATGCCATTGATACTAGAATAGACCAGACTTAAGTAAACCAATTTCAAAACAAAACCATGCACAGAACCCCCTTTATACCATATTTTCAAACACATGGAAATAGATCTGAAGGAACAAAAGCATGTTGGGCAGTTAAGATATATATTAAAACTAAGTTATTTTCCTCATTCTATCCTAATTACAAGCTGGAGATTTGCCTCAAAACTTTTATTCGAGGGTTGTCAGCAAATTAAGTATTTTAATGAGACAGCCAGTTAAGATCCTGATCCTGTTTGAAGCTGGATTATTGCACTATCCAGATGAAACCATGGAAAAATTTGCATCCTTGCCTCCTTTTTGTTAGGAGTTGACAGATATTTAAAAAGAACATTACTAGCTTAAAAGCATCATCGTCTCTCCACATAGTGCTGAGTTCCTGAAGTACAAAATTCTCTCAGTTCAAAAATTCTGCACCAAGTGTCAGAATAGAAGCAGGCATGTTACTAACTAGTTCTGGGTAGCAGAGAATGCTCAACTTTCTAGCAGAGAAAGGAGAACCCATCCTGAACTCTAAACTTCTCTAAGTGTCACTAAAACACGCACTGCAACTGGTACTGATCATTCCTGTTAAATTTTCATCTTTTCTATATAGAGGCAGAATAGAGTACACAACAAAATCAACACAGGAAGGAACGAGGGGAGGAAAGGGAAAAGGGGGTACGTCTCAGCCTCACTCACCTACAAACTAATCCAAGCTTTATCTAAAGTACCAGATTCGCTTGAGTTCATTAAAATCAAACAACAAATTTTTCAAGCTTAGTTCTACATTTAGACTAATAAGCTTGACAAAAAAACCCTAAGCCTTTTATTTCATGGAAAAGAAATAATCAATTTATGGGAAAAAATAATCAAAACAAAGTCATAGAAAAGCTGGTAACAGATAACAAAAGAAGTTTTAGACTCCAAGCCCTTAGTCTTCCCCCTTCCAAGAAAATATTTATATAAACAGCTATACAAAAACATTTGTAGAAAAAGTTCAGGCTACTATTCTCTAATTTATTTTCTCTATATGGTATTAGCTTAAATTTGCATGGGCAGACTATTAGTGTAAACATGACAAGGGTCTAAAAGTCACATTTACTGCATGTTTTCCCCAGAAGAGAACAGCAAAACTGGAAGGATCGTCTACATAAAATCAGAACACCTGCTGTACACCATTACACACAGTACTTTCTCTGTCGATGTTGACACTTCAGAAGAGCAAGTTGTCAAACGTCTCTATTTAAAGGAAAAAAAAGTCTAGGCAAAGAAGATTCATTCAATGAAAAGACAGCTGGATACAGGTAAGCAGGCCAAAAGGGAACGTTCACTGTAAGTAACAAATACATTTGAAGCAGTTAACAGGAGGGGAAAAAAAAAAGAAAACAAAATCAGCATGTATAAAACCTATTTGAGGCTAAAATAATATTTTGAAGTGTACCTTTGAAGGCAATCCATGTTCTTGGCTATTAATCCTACAAGGCCAGATTTCCCTGTCATTCAGAGCAGCTCTGTCACTTTTCCCTTTAGGGCTTGCTGTAACATCAATGTCTGTAACCTGTTCTTGTGAAGCTGAATTCCCTAGTTTGTCCTCAATGCGGGGCCGAATGCTCAAACTAAAAGATACCTCCTTTATTAAATAGTTTAGTATGTTAGATTTTCAACATGTGCTCCAACTTAGCATGCATTTTTAAATTACAAACCTACCCTCTTGTATCTCATCAAATAATGAAAACTAATATCAAATAAAATCTACTAAAGAGCAAAGACATTTTTAGTCATTCTTAGAATTTTCATAACAATAAGGCTCCATATAGCAATCAACCTTACAAGACCAGAAGTATTCATTCTGTGCAGAAATATTATATTGAAGCTGCACGTAAAGAGAGACTAGATGCAAAATGAAGAGCTAAACATCAAAACTAAAACCCATTTTGCAAAAAAGATGAAGAAAAATGTAAGTTTACATGCATACTTAAAAACAGTACTGGTCTTTTTCTGCATTTTTCAATCTTATTTTTTTCAAGTTAAAAGTACATTTTACATTTTATTTCTTTAGAAGGATAGAAATGAGTTCTTACAAAGCTAAAAATAAAACATTAAGAAGTTTTTGTAATTAACTGCTGTTTTACTTCCAAGCATGTAAATTCTGCTCATCAGTAGAACATTCAGAATACTAACTGCGTCAAGGAGTACCTCTCTAGTACTTTTTTTCAGTATAATAGTATTGGAAAATGTAAAACATAAGTTGTTATTAAAATGCTTTTGTATCTACTGCAAGAATTGTTTAGCATGTTAATATAAAAAGCTTTTATAAATAGAAAGGAAGACTGTTTGTATATCTCGGAACTAAATTCAGAACACATCTTCTAAAAGGTGCTCCTCTCTCAAAAAAAGGAGAGAAACTTTTATGTTAGGCCTATACTACCATATTGCTAGAAAGATGTTTGGGCAATGGCCCACTAATGACTCATTTCTAACCCTCTCCTCACCCAACACCAGCAAGTTTTCCCCCACTAACAGAAATAAACTTACAGGTGAAAAATTGTATAGAAAACTATTCCTTCCTACATCGATACAGTGCATGCTCTGCCAAAGTAAACATTTAACCTTTTATCCTACTTTGAAGAAAGACTAAATATTTAAAAAAAAAACTAATCAAGATATATTGTTGTGACAGAATCATTAACTTTTTTTCCCCGCATATCTAAAAAAAACCAAATCCACACATGCATGAACACCTCCTGAACAGAGTCTTTGGGGATTTACTATTTTTTAATTGAACTGTAGATTATGACACTATCACAACAATCAGGACAAAACCAAACCAAAACAAAGTCTTCATTTCTAGCACCTTAATTACTAAAAGGCAGCTTACCGTGGTATCTGAAGCCTCAGACTGCACATCTATGTTTAGCGATGTGCTCTCACCTACAGAACCAGATCCCACAGCTGAATCTACAGTCCGAACATCATCCTCCTCATTTTCTCTAGCCTGAAATATTTCATTGGCATAAATCAAAAGCTATATAAAGGGGGCAGTAAAATTGAATTATAGAAGGTACTACATATCAAAACCAACACCCCCAGTAGCACCATCAAAATATCAATGGTCAACTCCTAAAAAAAGCTTACAGTGCAGAAACAAATATATTATGTTCTCAAACTTACAAGCATCTTTTGCAAAAATTTCAGATAGGATTTCTCCTGCTCTTTAAGGTGATCTATAAGGTGTGATAAACGCTCAACATTGGCCGATCTTTCATTTTTCTCTACAAGATCATCCCGCATGGAGCTGGCCTTAGCAATATAGTCGCGAATTTGAACTAGTCTGCTCACAATCTGTAAAGACACTGAAATTACTGAATGCATTCAGCTGCAGCTTTAACGTATTTAATGCACAAGACATGGTGATAGCAACAGCAAAGTAGTAATTAAAGGGTGACACACTAGTACTTTCAATCCTATAAGCACAGTTCTGCAAGCAGTTAAAAGTCAACAGCTTTTGTAAGGATAGATTGATGCATGCGTGAAGTTGCAAGGCTGAAGCATGGGGCTTCTTGTTGACATAGGCTAAAATAGAATCGAGGCTCATTAACATATGAAACTATTAAATTGTAAGAGTATTTTCTGGAACCATATAAAAGAGAACCAACCTCTACGTTGAAAATTAATACTGCTTCTGTTACCAGTAAGCAGATTTTTAAAGAACGATACATGGTTAAGTTTGGTTTCACATTTTCCTCAAGTTGCCTTTTAAAACAGCAGGAAGATAAGCATTGCCAATAAAGACTTAACACTTATACTTCTCTGAAATGTAGAAAGATGCACTAAAAAGTCACAAGGTAATTAAAACCTACAAGTCAATATTCTGTAGACTTTATAGGCTATGTAAATACCTGGCTACTATCCATAGCTGGTTCTTCCCTTCCATCTTCTTGAGCAGAGACTTGACAATTTTGTAAGAAATCCTTGCTTAGAGCAGCTCCAAACAACTCTTTACATTGCACTGACACCCCACTTTCCTTTTTTTGGGAACCTGAGGCAGGATCTTTGCTTTTATTAGTGTTTATCTGCAGTGACAGGAAGTTGAATGGTTTTTTGTTTTCATTAAGTTGACGTTTGTTGTTAGCAGCCGTTGCCCTGCCTTGAGAATCACTTCCAATGCTTCTCTATAAACAAACAAACAAAAAAAGAACAATTGCTTTTTTTTCCCCTCCAATATACTCTGAACACTGATTAGTTTCACTGCTTGGATTACCAGTTCCGCAGTATTATTCGACTGATTTAAAAGTTACCTTATTAGTCATTGACTAGCCCAAAGCTAACTCAAGACAGTGCTGGTGATTTTTGCCATATAGTTTTCAGAAAGCAAGCCCGCCCTCGCAGAACAGCTGAGAAGCAAAAGGCTGCTGCAGTTCCTCAGAGCTTAGTTCCTCACCCTTGCTGTGGCCTCCACCTTTACTACAGTGAAAGGCATGCTACTTCTCCAGGTACATTTGAGACAATAATAATAAAAAAGCAACATATTCACTTGCAGAATATGATACCTCATAACTTCAGCTTTTCTTTAGAACTTCCTGAATAGCAACATGCTGCCGTAGTGTACATTTGGGGAGTAAGTTAAGACCAGCCTTTACATTCTAAGTCAAAGCAGCGAATTGCATTTGAAAGAATCTTCACAACCCAAACAAGTTAACCACAAACTCTGGCAAAGATTAACAAGCCTCTATCCTGAAACTGTTAGCACAAATATATGCTTTGTTACCAAAGAATTAATCCCTCATACTTTTCATTGTTTTGGACAAGGCAAGGATGAATGTGCTATATTCCCAAAGAAGCAGTTACGGCTCAAGAATTCATGCCACACACATTTCTCTACACTCTACGGAGGAGCAGTTTTCAATGCTATTCTTCTGCTTAATCCACAAGGATAACGTTCAGAATCACAAACTGGTACTTCAAGAACAGACTTTCAAAATAAGGTAACAGATATTTTCCAGTGGCAGACAAGTATGATGAGTAAGAAATACTGATCTGAGGACATGGGAATTTGTTAATGATTCAGAGGAAGAAAGTGAAGACGGCTAGCATACTCTCGAGCATAGGAAAGCCACGGTCCTGAACTTTCCATAATTTTCTCAAGTTCAAAACCAGAATTTTTATTTGGCTCCCATGGTGCCTATAAGCTTTTTTTGCCTTAATCACTTATGAAAGCTTTCTTTATTCATCTGTCAAATTATTAAGAGACAGTTGAATAAATTTTGCAGTCACATTTATAGTGGGAGCTAGTATTCACACAAACCTGATCTAGATCACTGAAGTTTATTCTTTGTTTAAGCCTTTCTAGTTCAGCCTGCTCTGGAACAGACATCTGGGTCATGAATCGAGCATGAGGAAAACTATGAGGAGTTCTGGTCTTCCGCCGTCCCATCCCAGGGGAGGATTCTGGAGATATATCATTAGTAAGCCTCGTTTCAGCTTCCCCACCAAGCTTTTTCTTGTTTTTTTCTGAAGACCTGTTTGCTTTCTTCTGTTGACCTCCCCAGTCCTTAAGGGGAAGGAAAGGAAAGAAAAAAGGTCATACTTGTTATCCACATAGATAAAAAGTAAATGTATTAATTCAGTCAAAGAGAGTTACTCTCATTTTAGAAGTAAAAATAAAAAGCAGTATCAAAATATGCAAACTTTTCTAGAGCAAACGTCGCATTACAAAATATAATTTTCTCCACTGCATAAATTAAAAATAGCTTGTCAGGAAATTTTAAACCCATTTCATCCTACAATGCATTAAATTAATTTCAAATGATTTTAAAACCATCTTTTTCTTTGCTGAAGACTCCTCAGCAGCTTAGAACTTTTTAGAGTTTTCACTTTCATGACACCTACAATGCTTCTGTGTCTAGCTACTTTATTTACCCAAAACACTTCCCATAAACACATCTACAGACATCAAAGCCTCTGAATTACACTTACTGCTTGCTTACATCTACCTCAACTATTTGTATTGGTTTTGCAGATACTCACCTGTAAAGGTGTACTGACAAGGCTTAGGGTTTTGCATTGTTACCTGCCACTAACAGAATCTACCTGATAATTTTAACATACAGCACAAAATGGCAACTGAAAGACAAGATTAATCATACCGTGTTGTTCAGTCGGTCATCAAGGCTCTCATTGCTCCAGCTAGGCAAGTCCTGATCATTCATGCCTTCTTCAAAGGGACCACCTCCTGTTGCCATGACAAGCAATCAATAAAAAGAATCTAAAAGAAACAGCTGAAAGAAATATGCTGTATTAAAATCAGTTTATGTACAATATTTTAAAGATTCATAATCTGAGATGAGAACTACATATTCAGTATAAAATGCAAACACAAGGCTGTTTTAGGAAACTAAAACCCCTGTTTACCAAACCGTGTTACTAAAAATGTAACAGTGATAAGAACACAGATACTGGCATTAAAAATTAAACAAGTAGTAGTTCTGGGTTTGGTTTTTGTTTTTTTTTTTTTACCTTTGTTTTAATCCCTGCTCTTAGAAAGTTGTGGGGTTTTTTTGACGCTCTCAATTTTCCTTACTTTTAAAACACACTACACCGTGCTTGGAAAGACTGCTTTATGATTCATAAAGCCTGCACTTTCAGGTCCAGGGTGATGTCTATTCGATACAGTAAGTGACTTTGGAGACCTAGTATGTCAAACTTTCACATTTATTTCAATACTAAGATGTTGACAACAGAGCACTGAAGGGGAATACTGGATACAATACATGAAAAGTAGAAATCAATAAAAGGATTTTTACTTTCTTTACTACAGGTTAAGTTATTTAAGCAGTGAATGCCATGATACTTATAGTATAGTTTCTAGCAAAACCAAACAAAATAATTTAAGTTTCCTGAAGCTTTGCTGCTTCCTAATAGTGTCATTCTGTGCACTATAAAGTAATCTATATGTTTAAAGTTTTCCCTTTCACTTCTAGTTTTGACATTAGTAATAAAAAAGATGTTAAAGCTAGAAGATCAGAAACAAAGTAATCCTTCATACCAGTAAAATTAGATTAGCCTGTTGGAAAAGGTGAAGAATACATAACTGTATATACTCTCAGGCTGCAATAAAAACTGTAGCTTAAGTGCTGCTGGCACACTTCCACTGCGCAAAGCTACAAACTTTTTCTTTATAACAGCTATGAAGTTCTGTTACAGATGTAGAAGAAAAACAGTCTTTCTTAAGATTCTAGTGCAACCTACCTACTATTAATTTTCACACTAAGATGTCACACAGTGCAGGTGAAGAAATCACCTAAATCTCAAGATTAAGAAGTGTCTAAGAAGGGGGTGTTTTTTTATAATCAGTTCCAGAAAAAGAAATTAATCCTGAATTAATTTTAAAAGCTGTACTAATGCACCTATCTTGCTTAGGTATAGTATTCAATCAAAATCACACAGTACAGCTCGCTCAGTAGGTGCTCTTGCACAAAGCAGTGTTTTCATGCAAACACAGCCTATTACTATACTATTAAGGAAATGGGATCTACCAGGTATGCTCATTAAACCATAACCACATGTCCACTCGGCAGTGTACCAACCTAAGTCACACTAACACAATAAGGAGTAATTCAGCTTCTGCATCTCACAATCAGAATCGTAACACAGGTATAATTAAGTCCCTGCTACTTTGGGAACTGGCAGATCTGTGCCCTACTGTCCTTGCACATTCAGTCATTCTCCCTCCTTCGTCCCAACAGAAGTGTCCACTAGGCCATGCAATCAGAGGATACCCATCTATAAACTAGCTAGCAAACACACAAAACCAAAATTAAAAAAAACACAACAGGTTAAGTTCTCAATTGCATAAGCTCCCTGATCTGGCTAAACTTACAACTATATAAGAACTATCTGTAGGTTAAAGGAAGGCAAATAAAAGCCATGTCATCAGGAGGAGCGAAACCCAGAGAGATCAACTGTAAAACCACACCTTCTGTGCAACTTTCACCCAGGTGAACTGTCAGATTTATTTAGAAAATAAGAACACAATGCCCTTTCACATTTTCTTTGTTTTCATGTAGAAGCACAAGCATCCTGTGAAACGTTCACAGGGAAGCTCTCCTGCCAAGTCAAGGTAAATTTGACAAGCATTCAAAAGAAATGCATAGTTATCAGTTTAGCTTATTTTAGAAAACAGTTAAGTTTAAGAACTTTCTTCAGTTACAGATAAACTGTTGACTTTTGCAGATGTGCAAGACCCACCATTTCAACTGGCACTCTATCCTGACCTGTGCCACTAAGCATAATGAGTTCATCTTGACAAGATTAGAGGCCATCTGGGTTTACAGTCCAATTCAGTAAGCTGTTTCATCATCATGTTATATAATTCTACAAAAACCATAGCAAAATAAGTTTTTCCCTACCTTCCACTGTAAAAACAAGAAGTGGCAGTATGCATCTTTACATAATACAAATAGCTTTTCTGAAGGTTTTCAGTGAAACAAATGTGAATAGGTATCTTCAACTATCTTTGCTGCAGGAGTCTCTGACTACTTTGGAGGTAAATTCACTGCCACAGATGGAATATTCTGAATAATATTCTCAAACAGGGCATACACCAATGCACCCTACTAAATAAAGCTCAAAGATAATATCCTGATTGCTTACAGCAAGCGGATTTTAAAGTGTTCTAACAGAATTGCGCCCTTCCCAGAGAGCAAGTCTCTAAACATTCATATTATAGTCTTTGATATTTCCAAATGAGTTATATTTAAGTAAGCTTGAGATCACAGAGCTATACTGATATTTTATCCCTTCAACTCAGTTAAAAACACAAAGAGATTCAGCCAGCTTTTTTTCTTAGAGACAAAACTCCCTCTTGTGAAGCTGTTTTTCGTCTCCCCATACACACCTCACTAATCTGTATTTTTTCTTACTTTTCATTTTACCAGGTATTTCCTGAAGAAATCCTCTTATAAAAGCTTTGGTAACCTCCCATTATGCTATTTCTGCATCCAGCAACCCACGACCAACCTCAGCTTCTTGCACATTATAGAATCTGTATAGAAGTTCTATTCGAGCACGTACACAGTCTTACATTTACTAGAGACCCGGGAAAAAAAAAAGAATTTTAAGTATATTTTCTACAGTAATAATAAGATAACATGTAAGATTACAGTCAAAACACATAAGATTGTAGTTACAACATATTTTGTACGTGTAACAGCAATATGCAAATTGCTCAAAAGTATCACTACAAAACATGCTAACAAACCAAAGATACATATTTTAAATGGCTTTTTTTTCAACACTGGAGTTGGTTTTGACTTTTTTCTCCCTATAGCATTCACGTGAACTGCAACAGCTCTGAAGAGCACTTAATCCTGCACATAGAAACTTTTGAAAATTAAAAATTAAATGCAAATCAGAAAGTTGTAAAAAGCCATCATAGAGCCATAAAGACTGAAAATGGGAGCAAACATTTGAGTATAGCGTTTTATGACACGCGCTCCTCACTGAGCATCAATTTAGCATTAACCCCTTAAATACATACACAGGGTATTGCCAACCATACGGTATCACCACACAAGAGCAGACAACGTCCCCCCTCGCCGCGCAGGCCAGCCCTCACACGAGCAAGGCGCCAGGGGACCTGCAAACCCAAAACACCCGGACCGAGGGAGGGATGGCCCAGCGCTACCGGCCTGCCCAGCCGCGTA
Organism: Pluvialis apricaria; assembly: GCA_017639485.1. Classification (NCBI taxonomy): domain Eukaryota; kingdom Metazoa; phylum Chordata; class Aves; order Charadriiformes; family Charadriidae; genus Pluvialis; species Pluvialis apricaria. Next base: position 8,692,831 of record CM030010.1, read on the forward strand.
CCTCAGCCCTTACCGGCGGCTCTCCTCGCCGCCAACAGATCGGGTGATCCCCGGCGGTTCTGCCCCGCCGAGCCGCTGCCCGAAGCGGGCGAAGCGCTGCCCGGGCCGGGGGCGGTTGGGGAGGCGGCGGAAAGCCCGCTCCTTCAGGGCGCCAAAACCCGGAGCAACCGAGGGGGGTGAAAGGGGGGGGTGGCGGGAGGCGGGCTCTGCTCGAAGCGCCTCAGGCAAAAGCGCGGCCGTTGCCGCTGCCCGGCCGGCGTCTCCCTGGAGAGCGGGTAACGCGCCCTTCCCCGGGGCGGCGGGGCGACACCCGCCCGACCCGCTGGCACGGCGAGGGGAGGCCGAGCCTGCCCGTCCCGCTCCCCCCGCGCCTCCTCCCGCCGCCCCGGACCCCTCTCTCCTCGCCGGCCGGGCTCCCACCCACACGGGCCCCGCAGGGGCGCGAAGGCCGGGCCCGGCGGCCCTGCCCCACCAGCGGCGGCCCCCGCCTCTCCCTCCCCGCGGGAGAAGGGGGTGAGCCCGCCGCGGGAGAGGAGGGCGGCTCACCCCGCGGTTGGAGGGGAGGTCACCCCAGGCCTGGTTTCTCCTCCACCGCCGTTCGCTACCCGCGGGGCCCAGGGCCGCCCGGCCGAGGGTTTCGCCTTCCGGCAGCGGAGAAGAGCAACGGCCTCGCTTCGCTCAAGGCGGCGGAACAGCGCTGGCGGAGGAGGGACTCACAGCCCTGCCTCAACGGCCACCGCCATCTTGGCCGCCGCTCCGCCAGGGGTGCGGGAAGCGGCCCCCAGCGGACGGATACACACCGTTACCTAGTAACCTCCGTCCGGCCGATGCCCTTCCGCGCTGCGCATGCGCCGCCCGCCCCGGCCCTTCCCGCCCTTCCCTGCGCGCCGCCGCGGCGGGCGGGCAGGGAGCGGCCGAAACTCCAAATCCCAGCGTGCACTGCGCGCGAGGAGCGGGCCCGCGGCGGCCCGCCCGGGGCGCAGTGCCTTCTGGGAATAGTAGTTTTCCAGGCGGGGCCCCGCCCAGCCGCCTGACAGGGTTGGCGCCTCTCCCCCGCCGGCCTGAGGCGGGATGCGAAGCCTCGGGCTCGTTTTGCTCGTAAAATAAAATACGGAAACGATGATGAGCTCTATAAATGACGTTACCTGACTGGAAGACTAGTAAAGTCACGTCAGAACCCTGAGCGTGCGCGAGGATCAGGTCCTGTCCTCGTTTGGAGCAGCATCAACTCGCAGAGTCTGCTTCTGTCTGTCAGCTCTTGGCCTCCTGTAAGAAGTCGCAGCTGAAAATGCAGCGGTGAAAAGGTGGAAATCGGTGTAGTCCGTTCTACCTTTTTTCGTTCTTTTTCTGCGTTGCCGTTGCTCGTGTTTTGCTACTTGTTCGGAGTTCACAGATACAGTTCTTTAAACTTCCCTTTGGAAAAAAAATATAGGAAAAAATGGAAGGATTTGGCATTTAAAAAAATATTTGTGGGTAATACTCGTGCTGTGCTTTACTGTTATGCTTCAACCACCTGGTTGTTCCAGGCAGATAAACTTCTGCATAGCAGAAGTTCTTGTTAGTCCTCAGGGGGCCAGACTTGCATAATATACTCAGCATTTTTGATTTCTGTTTCAGTAAAGCTGATACCATTTGTATTTCTTTCATTTGAGGGGATTGCCCTGTGTTGTCAGAATGGGAAAAAAACGGGTTACCATTTCAGCATTTCCATTACGCTGAGTTTCTAAAGCAGGAGCATTAAATATTTACATAAGCCTCACAATTCATCCTGGGTGAGAAACATTCTACCAGTACAACATGGAAATGTAGGTAACCCCCCCCATCTCTCCCTTATTAGTACTTATACCAACATATTTTGCTCCACCAAAAAAAAAAAGACACATGAATCCTTTTCAATGACACGTGAATCTATCTGTAATTTAGAAAAGGAGCTAAATGATTGGAAAACCTGTCAAATAAAAATGTTTCAATAAAAATATCATTGTTTTCTCTAGCAGATGCCCCCATTTCAAAGGAATAGTTCTGGACAATACATAGTGCTTGGAAGAGCTGAGCATAAGACTGCCCATTACAGCAGCGTTTTCCTCCCATTTGTACGATGGGCTGTGTGACTGTATATCCATAACTGAAATAGCTTTAAACAGAATCTGCAACAACTTGATGGAAGCCCTTTATGTAATGAATATATATTATTCATCTGGATTGCAATTCTGCAGCTAATAAAGAAGTTAATTTATCAGCTTTTTAAAGTTATTCTTTTAAGCAATGTCCTTTTATCCTGGCCTCGAGTACCACATCTGGATATTCAGCACAACATTGGCAGTGTTGCTGTTGGCAAGATGCTTTATATTGTCACAGAGGCATAGCTCCCACTGCCCGGCAGGTGGAGGCAGAATTTAAGAGAAAATAGTGTCTTAATACAATGACTATCATTATTTTTGTTGCTGTGGTTTATTCTTAAAATGCAGTTCCCTCATTCCTATTGTTTCCTGCAGGAAAAAACATCTTACCTAAAACTATAATACACTGTTAAGGAAAACCAATAAATTAAATAGCTTTTAGTATGTTTTATCTTTACTGCAGTCCCCTATATGTCATAACTGCATATTTTCCTTACCACAGGATGTCATATATTGGTAGTAAGCTCATAGGAGCTTACAGCATCATTGTGCTGATTCCTGCTTGACGTTTGTGGGATGATTTTTTCTCTTCTTATTTGTTGTTCCTCTTCTGGAATTGGCTGCAAGCCTGTTCTTTAAAAGAAAAAACAAAACCAAAATGGTGCTCCAAAGAAATAAAACAGTACCAGCTCCTCCGAGCCATTTTTCACTGGGGACGGGGACTGAAAAAAAGGTACAATGAGCGTTAAGGAATCACGGATTGCACTGCAAGAAGCATTATTTCCAGTAGGTGGTTCTCCACTACTGTTATAAAATAGCATCTCAGGATTTGGGAGTGACTGTGAGCCAAAACTAATACAGCTTAAAGAATGCCTTGGTAATTAAAAAAAAATAAATATATCTTTTGGGGGAAGTCCTATATCAACGCTAATGAGCCTCTAGATTGACAGTAACTAATTCCTCCTACAAAGATCTCTGTTGTAACTGCTTCCATCAGCAGACATGCTAATGAATGTACCCTCCAGAAACTGAATGGATTATCTTTGAGATACCCCAGTTTAATCAGGATTGAAAGCTATGTCAGAGACGTGATGAATTTTTCCTTGCGCATCTGCTGGCTGTATCTTGTTGATTTTACTTTATTATTCCAGAGTGAAAGGAAAGAAAGCAAACAAAATACAGGCATGCAAGGACTAGAGACAAGAAGTGGTGAAGGATTAAAGTTTTACTGAGGCAGAGGAGATGTGAAGAGTAGTTGGGGAGAGAGATTTTTAAAGGCCCTGAAACAAAGGCAGTGATTAATAGGGCATTCTGTTGAAATAGTCATTGTCTGCTTTTTTTTTTTTTCAGATTTTGTGACAAAGAGGTTTTTGCTGCAAAGATCAAACTGCCCAAAAATGATTAGTCTACCATAATATGGCTACACAGTGACTATCAGGCTACTATACTGAAGGTAGTTTTTCTTTCTTTTTGTAACATCAGATTGGAAAGATATTTTAAGGCATTAACGAAGAGTTTTGAGTTGATTTATACAGGAAGATAAAGTGTCCACTTATTCATGTGGGATCTGATAATAAATTAAGCAGGTGTAGGGCAGAGGCATTTAAGACCCCAAAGCCAAGCATTAGGCTGATCAAGGTTTAGCCAGTTCACTACCAGCAAAGAAGCAAGCAATTTTTGATGATCCACTCAAGCATAATAGCCATCAGAAGCAATAAAGGAAAGAAGAGAAATTGGGAGATAGGTCAGACCTGGTTAGAGCTAACCTGGTCAGACCCTGGAGAAGCACCTGAATCTCATCTGAAGAGTGGACAAGATCCCTGTTGTAAACCTTCCCCTCATCTGTAGGGGTGGGGAAAGTAATCCTCTCGATACAACTATTATCTCACCAGTCTGTAATATTTGCTGTTATATGCACTCGAGGTATTACATTCTAGTAAAATATTAGTGACTAGTATCAAACCTGGGGCTATAAAGTGATGGGATGGAGCCACGGGGCATAACCAGTCTTGTTTTATTAAGCATGCTTATTTCACATAACCAAAACACATCAGGAGCACCACTGCTGCCCTGCCTAGAAGCCTTAGGACCACATTTTTGTCATTGTCCCCTTTGAAGTCAGGCTCAGTTAAAGCCTATTTTGAAAACCATTTTAAAGAGGTCTCTGTAGCACAGAAGTTAGCAAGGTCATGAGTACTATTTCACTCTTAAGAAATTAAGATCCAATTTCACAACCAACCTACAAATACAGTGCTTAATCTGGATGTCTCTGTTGTTTAGTTCAACATTATATTTGATACATTGTACTCTTAGTTAGGTAGTCTTATCTATTTAATTTCTTTTCTGTTTCCAGTCCAGTAACATCTTGGGTTTATTCCTTGGCTAACAAAAGCAATCCAAGAAGAAACAAAATACTTCAGTTGTTCTGAAATGGCAGATTTGAGTTAAACTGGCATATCTGCAAATTCCTCAGAAAAGTGAGTAGGAACAACCTTTAATTCATAATATCTTGGGTGGTAATTCTATATCATGATGTTGTCTAGCCACTTCCACTTTATTTAGATTTATGAAGTCACAATCTAAATATGTGCTACACTGAAACAAACAAAAAAAAATTAAAAAGTGAGCAGAAGGATAAAATTATTACATAGCTTAGAAATACCACACAAAGGTCTCCCTCTGAATTGAATCAAAGGATAAGAATATGAAAGAAATAAGCAACCCCACCACGTTATAAAGAAAAGTTTGGAACTAAGAGTTCTTATGCCTCTCTGCCTAGCCCCAATTTTTTTTTTCCATTTTGCAATTAAATAAATAATTTTTTTTTCCTTGGTTCTAAGTGTAGAGAATGAAAGATACTGTACAACTATTTGAGAGTTCATTCTAACAGGAATTAGAGTAACTGTGAAGTGTTTTAAATAACTTTTTAATCTAAATCTTTCACATTTCTCATGAAATTGCTTTTGTGGTTCCTTTTTTTTTCCCGATGATAAGAGGGGTAGTAGAGATTTGATGCTAAGTGGTTTCAGTTATACTGTTGATTATGGTTGGTACAGATGGATAACAACACTAAATTGATAATTGCTGAGGAAGAGAGATTAGTTGGTGCACGTTTACAAAGCCATTACATAGTTTTCACAAAGTAGCATATAGGAGAAGGATGTCTTTGGTGAGAACGAAAGGAAAACTGAGGCCAGCAGGAAGCTTCATGGGTAAAGGAGGCAGTCAGGAGAAGGCAGGGTATGTAAGCTGTTCTTGTAAGGCAGAAGATTATGGACCATGTTCTCTTCCTGCCTCTCGCATGAAGATCTTGAGCAAGTCACTTGTCTGCCATATATATTTCCTCACAACATAGCTTAATTCGTGTTTGTTACGATCTTGGGGTTAACGAATGGAAGACAAACACAAGCCATGGAACTTATTGTGATGATTTTTTTAAAAAATGAATCTGGTCCTTCATCAAATCCACCATTCTTCTATATTCTATAAAGGAGATGTGTGCAGATCTAGATGTTTGTTAGATCTTTCATTTCTCTGATGTGTTCCATCTATCTAGTAATACTGTCTTTGCTACTGTCTATTGAACAAGATGGGAGGGAGTGTTCATTTTATATTTCTAATAAGAATTGTGTGCATGGGGTTGCTCTATTTGGAGTGTGATAAAGTAATATCTAAATATGTTGAATTTGCTGATCTTACCATCCATGATAATGAAGGTGTGTTGCTGATTTCTGTATCGTATATCTGAAATGACAGATTATGAAATGACTGAAATGACTAAATTATGTACCTGTTTCTTAGAATACTCCACAAAAATGAGGTGAATTATTTAAAAATTGGGGTTTATTGTTGCATGTTATATCCATACACTAGAATAAAGTGCATTCATTCTGTCATTTCAGAATATGTAAGAAGTTCTTTTCTGCATATCTCTTGGCCTCATCAGGGAATTACATCTATTGCTCTAGCATTTCAAATTCATCATGCAATTATGCAAGGTTTAGAGATCTGTTATTCATACACATCGGGTTGCAGTCAAAGGCCCTGGTTGCTCTGTGCAAGGTATTTATATAAACTTAAGAAGATTTCACATACTATAAATGGACTTCTGTATTTTTGGCGTAATCTATTTCTACCACTGCTTTTGTTAGGATTGTGGGAAGCATTTTGAAGACTGTTTTAAAAGAATCAAGCACTTTAAAATATTCTGAAGTTTATTATTTGTCCAAAAGTAAGAAAAGTATTGGCTTGTAGTACTCTAACTGACCCAACATTGAAAAAGTAAAATATTACTAATAAATTGTACGAGAGAGGTGGCTAACTGTCACACATAAGCTGGTCCACAATATTCCTTAAAGGAATAGGCAAGTGAAACAATAATGGCCACTATCTGCTTCGAAGATTGAAGCCTGTGGTGGATCACGTACACTAAGGTAGCTTGCCTGAAGCCTGAAGACTACTGCAGTGACACTGGATATTACTTCATGGAACTACGCATGTCAGTGGAATGAAAGAAGCAGAAACCTGAAGAAGGCAACAATATCCTAGAAAGAGACCAAAAAATCAGTAACCCTCAAAAAAAGGTAGTCCTGAGTAAGTGGAGAATTGGAATAGTGAACAATGATGCTGCTTCCTTTTTTTGATTTCTGTTACGTTCAGTACAACAGGACTTTTTCATGCACTTCCCTGTGAATAACCAGAATTGCATCAAGGAGGTCCATTATCAGCATCTCATGAACTTTAGGGATTTGTACTGCCAGGAGCATGTCACTTTAATTTGATCTTGTTTTGGAGCTATTTTATTACTTCGGTGCAAGCTTCTTGTATATAAATGAGGCAGTCCGCAAAAGAGAGTTGCTGTCATTTGACTAAGCAGGACTCATGTTAAACTGGTATAGGTTATTCCAAAGGAATCCTGAAATGCCAAATTACTTTAGTAAGAAGGAACCTTGAGAATCTATTAATGCAGAAGTAAGTATGACATACTCTGTTTTTTTGATATGTGTCTCCAAATAAACGTAAAATATTAACAGCTAATAACTATATTTAACTTTCAAAAGTGGATATAATTTTTTCCAGCAGTCCAAACCGTTGCCTAAATCCAGTGTAGCTTTTTGATCATTTTATTCTCCTGAATATGTGGGCCACCTCTTATGTAAATATAGTTAAGTGAACCGTTGAACAATCTCAAGTAACTCCACTCGAGCAGATAGAGTTGTACTCGCTTTAATCAGTAGCCTGCCCTGGAATGTTGGAAGCCATTTAACGTGTCAGTCAGCGATGCAAACACCCACAGCATTATGTGTGTGAAGCTCTTACGCAATGCTTTTATTTGTGGAATACACTTACAATGGGAAGATATAATAGTATTCTGGTAACTGGCACATTGTCAGTTACAGCAACTACTTAACCAGTTTTTCTGGTAAACATACCATGCAGTTCCTAAGTTAGTGTATAAAAAAATATACACTTATTTTTGGAAAGGCAGCTACCTATGAAAACATGGACATACAGAGATTTTTAGTCATGAGGTGGATTGAGAAGTGGCTGAACGGCAGAGCTCAGAGGGTTGTGATCAGTGGTGCAGAGTCCAGTTGGAGGCCAGTAACTAGCGGTGTTCCCCAGGGGTCAGTATTGGGTCCGGTCTTGTTCAACATATTCATCAATGACCTGGATGAGGGGACAGAGTGTACCCTCAGCAAGTTTGCTGATGACACAAAACTGGGAGGAGCGGCTGAAACACCAGAAGGCTGTGCTGCCATACAGGGAGACCTGGACTGGCTGGAGAGTTGGGCAGAGAGGAACCTAATGAAGTTCAACAAGGGCAAGTGTAGGGTCCTGCACCTAGGGAGGAATAACCCCATGCGTCAGTACAGGTGAGGGGCGGACCTGCTGAAGAGCAGCTCTGCAGAGAGGGACCTGGGAGTCCTAGTGGACAACAGGGTGACCATGAGCCAGCAATGTGTCCTTGTGGCTAAGAAGGCCAATGGTCTCCCGGGGTGCATTAAAAAGACCATGGCCAGTAGGACGAGGGAGGTCATCCTCCCCCTCTACTCTGCCCTGGTGAGGCCACATCTGGAGTGCTGTGTCCAGTTCTGGGCTCCCCGGTTCAAGAAGGATAGGGAACTGCTGGAGAGGGTCCAGCGAAGGGTTACAAAGATGATCAAGGGAATGGAGCACCTCTGTTATGAAGAAGGACTGAGAGACCTGCGTCTTTTTAGCCTGGAGAAGAGAAGACTGAGAGGGGATCTCATCAATGCATATAAATATCCAAAGGGCGGGTGTCAAGAGGATGGGGCCGGACTCTTTCAGTGGTGCCCAGCGACAGGATAAGGAGCAACAGGCACAAACTGGAACACAGGAAATTCCATCTCAACATGAGGAAAAACTTCTTTCTTTTGAGGGTGGCAGAGCAGTGGCACAGGCTGCCCAGAGAGGTGGTGGAGTCTCCTTCTCTGGAGATACTCAGATCCCACCTGGATGCGTTCGTGTGCAACCTGCTTTAGGTGAATCTGCTGTGGCAGGGGGGTTGGACTAGATGGTCTCCAGAGGTCCCTTCCAACCCTGACCATTCTGTGATTCTGTGATAAAGCTGAGTTTGGCTTATGTTTGATTTCAGCTCTGTTCTGTTTCATTAACAAAATATTGTTATGGAAGTAACACATTGCTACTCCTTTATATGTTAAAAACAAAAACCCTAGAGTTAAATTTATTCAGACATCATAATTTTGATGGAGTTAGTCAGGTTGGGGTTTGGGGCTTTTTTTTGGTTTGGGTTTGTTTTTTTTTTTCCCCCTCAGAAAAAAGCCTGGTGTCAAACTTATGAAACCAAGCAGCATGTTCCATTTAAAAGTATTTTCATTTTATTACTGTTGCTATTTACCATATGTGAAAAAAACATTTAATTATCATCGTCTTGTATATGCAATGCTGAATGCACATTTTCAGATACATGATTTCAACCAATCCTAGAATGGAGTCCATTACATATTTTCTATTTTATCCTTAGCATTACACAAACTAAAACAATGCAGAAAAGAGCATAAACAAAATAATTTGCAACAGATGGAATTAAAGTACATTTTGACAAACACCAAGTTACCATGTTGTGGTTGTGCAACCTTTGACCCTTCCATATTTCTACATGACAGCTGAAGGTGATATAAAACTTTTCTGAATAAAAATCATATATATGAGAAAAAGTAAAGCTTTATATTTTGTAAATGGCGCTTAACACCTGTATTACAGCTTAGCAGGGAAAAAAAAAGGGTGGTTCCTTGTACTATGAAAGCTTCTTGCATGCTTGCAACTTCTTTTGAGTCTGATTGATAAAAGCGTGATACTATGAACGCATTGTATTGTGTTTGATGATTTTAGAATCATAGACTGGTTTGGAGACCTTAAAGACCTTCTACTTCCAACCCCCTTTGCTGTGGGCAGGGATGCCTTCCATTAAATCAGCTTACTGAAAGCCCCACCCAGCCTGGCCTTCAACACCTCCAGGGATGGGGCAGCCACAGCTTCCCTGGGCAACCTGGGCCACTGTCTCACCACCCTCACAGTAAAGAATTTCTTCCTGATATCTAATCTAAATCTGCCCTCTTTCAGTTTACAAGCGTTACCCCTCCTCCTATCACTACACTCCCTGATAAAGCGTCCCTCCCCAGCTTTCCTGTAGGCCCCCTTTAAGTACTGGAAGGGGCTATAAGGTCTCCCCAGAGCCTTCTCTTCTCCAGGCTGAACAACCCCAACTCTCTCAGCCTGTCCTCACAGGAGAGGTGCTCCAGCCCTCGGATCATCTTTGTGGCCCTCCTCTGGACCTGCTCCAACAGGTCCATGTCCTTCTTATGTTGGGGGCCTCAGAGTAGAGGGGCAGAATCCCCTCCCTCGCCCTGCTGGCCACGCTGCTTTGATGCAGCCCAGGATAAAATTGGTTTTCTGGGCTGCAAGCGCACATTGCCTGGGCATATTCAGCTTTTCATCCACCAAGTCCTTATCGGCAGGGCTGCTCTCAATCCACTTATTGCCCAGCCTATATCCATGTTTGGGATTGCCGAAAGCTGTTAAACTTCTGTCAGATAAAACACCTGAGGAGGTACTCAGCTAAAAGTGCTAATCCAGTGGGAACAAAGACCACTCATTTCTTGCGCTAGCTATTTCTTTTAAACATCCACAAAAGATGTGGATTTAGTACAACTGACTGTTTCTACCTTTCTTATGTTGATTTAGTGTAGAAGTGAAGAACAGCATTTTATCCTTTATACATGCTTTTGTCAAAAAACTGATAAAAGAGTAATTAATGATCATTGCCATATTTTGCTTCACTTTTGTGCAAACTCTCCCAAGAGCAGCAAACCTGAATAAAATTTGTCTGAACAGCCAGGTCTTCACTGGCTGCTTTAAGGTCTATGATGTTTGACAGTTTTTAATATTGGATGTATCCAATGGGTGTAAGAAAGACCTTTCTCTCTTCCTTTTGTGCTTGTATTGCTTCCATTTATATACTTTCTGGGAGTCTTCTATTTAGTATGTTTATTCTTGCAAAATCATTGTGATGATGGGTAGCCTATAGACTTCTTGAATAACACAACATTTCTGACTTGATGCTGTATATAATTCTTGTTTAACTGAACCACAGCCATACATTTTCCATACATTTTAGCCATCTAGTCTTTGTTTAAAGACTTCAAGTGATGGAGAATCTACTTGTAACCCTCAATAAATTGTTTAAAAGGTTAATAAATCCAAGTTTAAAATGCCATGCCTGTTTTCCTACTGTCTAAATTCAGAGCCCACCCACTGAGTAACAATCGGTTGAGTCACGCTATGAGCAGGTATCTCCCTCCTTGCAAAAGTCGTTAGTAAGATTCGCAGTAAAAATGACTTGCTGAATGGTTTTGAATTTTTGAATGACTCTTAGTGTAGGCTCCTCATGAGAAATGTATTGCAATTATTAAATATTTGACATATCAAGAAATATGAAGTTAATTAGTTGATGTAATGTAATTAGTAAAGAGAAATACTGCCAGGTAAACAGATTCCAAATACTACCCCAGAAGTTAGTTATTCAGAGGAAGTGTGCAACAAGTACTCGTCTTCAAAAGGAAGTTGATGGTGTGAATATTTATATTGTGGAACGTAAAACTCCTTTTACTGCTTGCGTTCAATATATCCTCAAGACTTCACTTCTTGCAGAAGCATTCCTTTAAGCATACTCATTTCTTGAACTTTTTGGGAAGAGCCAAAATAGAAGGAGGGCAAACACTCAAACCAAATTGCATTTTAAAACATTCTTTGATGTATTCATCTGGCTCTAAAAAGCTTATCTAGAAAGTGATTTTGTCTAACCAAGTCACTGAGATCATGTGCCTTTGAGTGCCTTCCAATTTAGCTAAAAAATACTGGCGTACATCAAACAAGATTCTTTGTCCTTTTCTTCTTGTTCCCTTTGGCTTTGTACTCTGTTTGTTACTTTGGTTTTGGTTGTTTGGTTTTTTTTTTCAGTTGATTTCTTTTTATTTTATCACATCTAGCATGTAACTTCTAGTCTGAGTGATTATGTTTTATTTGTAAATCAGTTGAGTCAGTCATGCTCTCTATATACCTCTGAAGCCTAAGAGATTTAGGCCCTGATTCAGGAAAGCACTGGAGTATATAGCTGAATATGATGCTGAGAGCAATTTCCTGGATCAGAGCAGTGAAAGGGAATGGATGATCCTTTGTTATTTTTTGGTCTATTTTTATTTCAGAAGTGTTGTGTTAGGCACAGAATTAACGTCTTCTCCTTCTTATGTTGCAATTTAGTCTTGATAACTGCAACTTCTCAGTAACATTCCTGCCCAGTGACTCATAGCAGATGTAAGCCTCAACTCTACAGAATTTAATAGCAAAAACAATCGCAGCCTGGGAAGGGCTCTGGAATTCTTTGCATCAGCTTAAGAAGATTTAACAACTTTGAGTTCTGTCCAGAGCGTAAAGGTAAACATTTTAGGTACCTGTGAGGGAAGAAAGAAGAATTTGGGGTAATTGCTATACTTATGGTTTAAAAGTAATGTGGTTTTGAAGGCCATATAACTGGTGCAATGTTGCTAACGATGTATGAATGTTTTAGCAGGATCTAGTTGTTTTGCTATGATATTTAGTTAGTTAATAAACCTCATATTCAAATCTGTAGTTTCTAAATTTATGATAATGTATGGCTGTATGAACAAGGCTGCTTTTTAAGCCTAAAAGTAGATAAAATCATGAATTATTGTCAATTTTTCAGCTGAGGAAAATGGGGCAATTTTTGTAAGACTACCTAATTAAAACAAAGCAAAATTTGTGCATGAGTTTAATCATTAACACCAGTTTGAATTTTAAGAAAGCAAACAAAAATCTTTCAAGTCATTATCTGTCCTTTTGGCAGATTCTCTCTTATTATATTTATTAGCAATGTAATTCTTATTGACACTGTATAAACAGAAATAGGTATCTGAATTCCATCTGGCTTGCTGATTCCAGAATTCAAGAACAAGAAAACAGGCTGACAGTTCAACATTTTCATAGCACATAGTTTCTCTAGTGTCATCAAATCTATTTAGTAACTTGTTATTGAAATAGTTGGAAAAACATCAAATTTAGGGGAAATTTGAACATAGGATTGATTGTCTGAGCAGCCTGTAAAGAAGGCCCAGGCACAGAGAAGGAAAAAGGTACCTTTCTAGAATTTTTATTCCATAGCTTTGGAGAAATCTTTCTGCACAGCTGTGGAAGTGCACATTCCAGGTGTAATCTTTGAATAGTAAATGAGTAACCTCATATGCATATGGTTCGAGGTTTCACAGGAGTTGCCCTTAAGCTTCAATTTTATTAAAACAGAAAGTGATTCTTTTTTTCAGCTAACTTAAGGGCTTATGTTTTCAACTTGAAAATATTACACTAAGTTTTTCTTGCTCCCTCATGACGTGTGATAATCCACATCTACTGTATGAGATTAAGATTTTCCTGGAAACAGATCACCCCGCACAAATTTGGGGGTTTTTGTCTTTGTTAAACCAACACAGGTGTTATAACAAAAGTCTTGGAACTCTCTCAGCACATATTAACTCTTTGGATTCACTAGCATCTACAACATAAAAATAATTGCTAAGTTATGCAATTGTTTTTATCTGTGACATGGATTAAGATTTGTAATTATTTTGCATTTTTTTGGAGTGAATGTTTTTATTTCATTGTGTGTGAATGTTTATTAGTGGTTGTATTCTCTCTCTACTTTTTCACTATTTTACCCTCCATGTACATTTCTGGATAATGCATTTTGAATAACTATATAAAAACCAGGGTAAATATTTAAATGAGTGGAGAAATTAGTTTAAGAAACTGACTTTCAAAGCAGCCTTCCTAGAGCAAAGCTTTAAGCTTCCCTTGAACAGAACTTGTTTTACATATTACCAAAGAGCACGGATGTACAATTTCAGAGAACTGTTGCTAATACAACCTTTTCTGAAACTTTTTGTAGGAAATGTGGAAAACTAAGTAAACAGTTACCCACATTAATTGCAAGACTGAACCTGTTGATTCAGTTAGTGTATGCAAAACACTTTGAACGTACGTGGGGCTCGACCCTATTAAACACTTTTCTTTTCACTGTAGGGTTGACCACTCAGTGAAACTCACGTGGCTGCAAGTGTGGGATCAGATAAGCTACGGAAGTTCATACCTGCTGAGAAATTGGCTCAAAGGTACGAGGTACTGCCGCTTCCAGGATCAGCACAGCTCACTGGCCTCTGCCTTGTCTGGGTCTCCCTGCTGGGCAGGGACAGGAGCAGAGAAACACCGCTGGGTCAGCCATTTCCTTTCAGAGCTTCAGTTTTCATGTCTCTTCCTGAGTCTTCTTCACCTCTCTCCTTTTTTTGGGAGGACAACAGCACAAGGATTTTGGTCCCCCCAACCCTTGTTCCTACTTTAGGTCCACTCTTTGGCTTATTTTTCCCGTGTCCTCTCTGTTTCAATGTCTTCCCTGTTTCTGACTGACAGGGCTGCCAAATGGAGCTTTCAGTTGCTCCCTCTTTATATGTCTCTTAATTCTCTTACCATCATAGTGAGCCCATATTGTGAGTGACTACAGGATCAATAATCCATCTTGGGTTTACTGTCCAAATTCCTTTCTCAAAAATTAAACCCCAGGATTAAAATATCTTGAGCAATGTATTTAAATCATCACATTTCGAATTTTATTTGTGAGACTATTCCTATATTTCGGTACGTCTTTTGAGCATATCTTACTTCAGTGCTAAAGCTGATACACGCAAAGTTGTTTTCCAAGTGCAGCCCTTATGAAGTTCCCCACAACAGGAACACGCTTTAGAAAGAGGCACCCTTTAAATAGAAAGGTGACTTCATCTGAAGATGACAAACCAAACCAACTGCACACTCTCTACACTCAGCTCTTCATTCCGTTTGTGCAGCTTGCTTGTAGTAGCTCACAGGTGCTGCAAGGGACGTGATCTGCCCTGACAGTGCCTCTTAGTCTTCTATTTTTCTTTTTACTAACCTAAATGTCTCTGAACAGTATGTAAGTTTTACTTGAAACTCTTTTTTAAAAAAATAAGAATATTGTAGTTGTAAAGCTGTGCAACCCATTTAAAACTGATTGCAGTATTCAGGCACTCACAGTCAGTGAAATCATGATAGAACAGTTTGAATATTAAGACTAATGTGAGGGAGAACAGCGTGCTTTTATAATGAAAATAACAGAGAAAGAAGAGGAACAGTTAAATATGAATCTTCCAGTGGAAAAAATACAGTCCCTTCTGTCCTAGAAAGCATATTTAAGATATGCGTGGAGTCAGGACAGCAACTATCAGAGACAGATCATTTGCGGGTTGCCCACATAGCTCATGTACTCTTTGGTCACTCCTCCTACAGTGTCATTGCAACAGATGGCAACAGCTGCTTTCAAAACAGTGGTGGCTGCAATAGCCATAATTACTACTGTCATAAGGTGAAGGTGTGGGTTTTATCACGGCAGAAACCTCTGAAATCTAAATTAATAACCGAATTCAATGCCAGGCAATTCTTCCAGATTCCCCCCACCGCCTCTATTTTTAAGTCTGAAGTTCATAGGATTCTCCACTTCAAACTGTAGCAGAACTTGTTGCATTGGATTATGGTAAAGTTTCTGATTCAAATTATATAACATTTATTTGGTTAGTATGAAGAACAACTAACAACTTAAAATTCAGACATTTTATGGCATAGAAACAACTTAGGCAAAGATTTTCAGTTCACACTTTCTACTCAAGGAACATTTTATAGATAATTTTTAATGGATTCCTTTGGAATCCTTAGAGATAGACATGAGCTTAGTATAGTGCTTTACAGCTTAATGGTAGATATTGCATACGTCCAAAATGCTTAAAAAAAACCTTCTGAGCTGTCCGTAACACGAGTCAGTGGGTACAGAGTACCCTCAACACCTCGCATCTGCATCAGTCCAGTGCAAGTAGTGGTATAATGAGTTTTATACAGAGATATTTGGGACTCTCAGCTCTATGCTTGCAAATATGATGCTTTCAAACCAGCAAAACTCAGAACTAAAAATAAAAAACCTGTTGCTTACCTAAATAAGATAACTGTAAGTTAAAAAAAGAATCCTAAGTATTTTATAGGTAGGTGTTGAAAACCTGAAATTTGGCTGGGCTGGAATTTGTACTGTTGCAGGAGGTTTTCAGATTGGTGAAAATAAAAGTTGGACTTGTCTAATTTTACAAGAACTTAAAAACGTACTTCACATAAACACCTTGCTTATCTTTGTACAGTAAAAAGCACAGTCTGCCAAAGTTCCACTGGTGTTTTATATTAATTCCTGTAGAAACATGAGTGGAACTTTCCATAAAGTTGGTGTTTCAGTAAGCACATGCTGACATTGAATCATTAATCTCTATTACAGGTCTTATGCTTTGTCCGACCACAAATGTTTTAACATGTAGTTAGCTGATTTAGTTTAATAAGTAGAAAAAGCAGAGTGGACACATATTTTGGTATAAAGAGGTGTTAGCTTATGCTAAATGAAAATATTTTAAGTTAAAAAAGAAAAAGAAACATTCCTCAGTTGATAGCTTGCAGCAGTTTAACTAATCAATTTAAAATTGGTTCATGTATAATCTATGTAAATATTTTAGTAATTGGAGGCCTTGGTTTCTCATCTGTGAGCTGAAAAGCACACATCTACCTTACAGAAAATTGTAAAGTTATGTCAGCTAATGTTTGGAAGGCAGAAAGATACAATGGTGATTGTTTTGGCATATAAAATAGTTTTCTTATTAAATAATGGGATTTGAAGTGCTGTGGGTCATACAGATATGCATAGCTATCACTCGAAAGATGCCATCCTTGTCTCCATTAGAATAAAAGCTGATAACTATTATGCATTTTCCCCCAAAATTACTCTATAATAGTAAAATTATCCCCATCCTCTTCTGTCACACAGAAGTTGCACAAATCTTCTTTAATTCAAGGACAACTAGCCCAATTCAGATTTTAATTACTTGGATAGATAGCTTTCTCCCAACTTTAAAGGGCAAGAAGGAATATTGTCCTGCTTTCAGAGCATTTTAAAATGCTATTTTGCTTTTGTCTTGTTTCACAGTTAAATGTGTGGACTTGAATCTTGAATAGCTGTCCTAAAATACATGGAGAGCTCTGACACAAAGTGGCCTAAAAGGATAAATTCTGTTTTTACTGGGATTTGGAGCTGTACTTCGTCAGAATATTTCAGACTTTTGTAATGAACCCTAAATATACATTGTATTTACAAGATGTAAGAAAATAATTATAGCATGAATTGATTATTTTGAATTTATTTTGAAGCTATCAGGTGTAAATAATTAGTTTCAATGTTTATTAACTAGTATTTCATTTGTTCCTCTACTTCACAGCTTCCAAAGAATGAAGATTTTGATAATGATTGATTTTGTCCTTGCAGCTAGCTTGATGGAGGCCATTGGCAGCTCTGTAAGTTCTAGTAATTAAATTTGCCTATAGAGTTTCTTCTAAATATCTCATGCCTTGTCCTCCATAATACTTACAATGTATCTCAACTACATGGGATGGCAGAATCTTTGATGGAAAAGATTAGACTTCAGAACAAAACTGTAAGACTGGGGAAATAACATGAAATGATGTTCAGTGGGGACAGGTTTCTGATAAAGAAAGAGAAAACAAATGCATAAATATACAATGGAGGATAAATGACTGGGTAACAGCACTGAAGAAAGCAATCCAGTCAGTTTGTTACTGGATCCAACATGAAATAGGAGGCGATAGAGTATCTTTGCTAAAACAGGTATCCTATGATGCATTACCAGGCACATTGTACAGAAGGCACACAAGACAGTTACACTGCCATTCAGGGGTAACGCTAACTCAGAATAACACCTTTAGTTTTGAGCAGCATACTTACAGAAAGGCAAACCCCAGCAATTCCTAAAGTGGTGGCTGCAGCAGTAGTTCTGGTCATTGACACTCAGGATGACGAGTTTTTCTATCCTTTTCTACCTTGCCCACTTGCCATATAAATTTTTCTCAAATAAGATCCATGACTTCATGTGATCTTCACACTCAGAAACAATGATCAAAGCTACTTCACTTTTAGCTCCCGAAACCTTCTGCCTCTCCAACAAAAACCCTAACACAATCACACTTACTCCACTGCTTAAAATACATCTAACCTCACCGGTCCTGCACTGCCTGTCTTGGCTGTCCTTCCTAGTTTGATATTCAGGTCCTAACTAGCAGGGACCTGGGAGATTGAATTGTTCATTCATAATTGCATAGTTGGAAGTGGTTGCTGAATTTGCAACTAGGTGAGCATCATTGTTTGTGGCTTACATTGTCTTATGGAAGCCTTTTGTTCAGATAAGTAGCTCTATAGGAGCAGAATAGGAAGCACCTGCCTCTGTAGTCACTTCTGCTCAGTAGAGAAAAATATTACTAATTTTTATAGAAGCCTACTTTGAAAAAGGCATTGCAGTGAAATGCACTTGCTTTTTTTTGATATTTCATTTGGAGTATTATGGACTTTAGCTGACTGACCCTGTGACTAAAAACTGGGAACATTCTGAAATTTTCTCTAAGTTTTCACATTTTAATCTCATTAAAACACTAATCTCAATAGAGATTTTATGGAGCTCACTTAAATTCTAAAAACACAGGAAATAACACTTCAGGTAAACATTTTGTATTTTTATAGCTTTTCGTAAAGTATTCTGAGTCTAATTTGTAGCATCAATTTTAATGGAAGGTCACTAGCTGCTAAATAATTCACGCAATAATGAAATAAAGATTGTGAATGCACGTTAATTGCAGCAGCTGGTTAAATGTGGGACCACATGTCCAAGAGCAGAGCTGTCAGCAGTTGTTAGATAATTGCTCCTCAATGTGTAGCACAAACAGTCGCTACACTGAAACAGACAGAACAGGTTATGTTCGGTCTGGATTCAATCAGTGGGCACCACCATCCACTGGAGACAGTATCACACAAATTCACTTTTTTGAGTATTTCAACATTGTAATAGTTTAACTTTGGTCCATATCTAACAAAAGGAATAGTAATATGTTATAGCTGCTGACTCTTACAACACTAAGTTCCATTTTGCTTCTGTATTACTCTAGCTGTGCGCTGGTTTAACTCCAATGATTTTAAGAGTTATCCCATGAAAAAGTGTAGTAGTACATTGAAAGAACCGTCTGATAACGCGCATATCTAAAAGCCGCATTGATCCACACTGAAGTTACGCGGCTAACTTGTGACTGTCCCACGGGAAAAAGAGGTGTGGAATTCCAAATATGAGAATTGCGGTTTTGCTGTCCAGCAGCAAAGTGTAATGGGATTTATCTGGAGTTGACAGAAAGAGACGTCAGTGAGGAGGCTGGAGTCAGGGAGAGAAAGCAAAGTATTGGACACCAGTACCTTTCATATATAGGTTACTTTCAAAACTCTATTTCTGCTCAGTCATTTCTTTCCTGTGCTGTAGTTATTCAGTATGGCTGGTGCTTTCTTGACTGCCACTTGCTATTTACCAGCACTGGGAGCTCAAATCCTTCGCATCAGGAAATTGCTATGTGTAATGTAAATGTATTACTGTTCCCCCCAAAATGAGTGTGTTGTCTTTAAAGCAGATGAGAATCAGCTCAGTGTTAGTTTTTCGTTTTCATGAAGTAATTCACAATTTTTAAGTAAACAAAAAGAAAAGATCAATTTAAAATGCAAAGCTAAGGATAATATTTAGAGACATAGCCTGTTGCAGACGTGTTTAATTTGATTTAAAGGAAAGGACCTTTTATGGTGGTATATGAAGTAGTGTCATACTAAATTAATGTACCAAGTTTTTCTAAGGTATGATAATATTTTTTGAGAAGTTCTGCACTTTTACTATATAGTTTAATCACAATAGGAGAATGGCTTTTAGCAGCATGACTAGGTGACGTGATAGATGCATTTTCACTACACCTGAAATAAACACACTCGGCTGCCTGTAGCTGCCTCTCCTCAAACTCGCAGGCTCATGCTCTCTCCAGAACTGAAAGTAGCTCTTTGTGGCCCAGACCTTGCCATGTGTTAAAGGGATGACCCCCCTGAAAACCCTACCCCTGCCCGTGAGACTGCGAGGGGCTGGCACCCGGGTCCACCATTTCCAGGGTCACCCAGGTCTTTTCCTAAGGTGTTTTACCATGTTCTCCAAGGTTGCAAGTACTGAGTTAAGGCTGATACAGGCTCACCTTCTCAATAAATAAATGCTGCGGTAAAACTGGTAAGCGTGGCATGGTGGCTCCTTTATCAGTCTTAACTTAATGTGATAAGGATTAATATTTGGTGTGACGGTTAACGTGGGGGTTTTAACAGCTTTGCTTCTATGGTTAGCATTAGCTTGTCAGGGGGAGCCTGAAATTATTTTTTTGTTGTTATTTATTCACTCTTTCTCAACCCACCTACGCAGCAATCCGGTTCTCCATCATTTTCTGTATACACTTGGGACTAGTCTGAGAATTTGCAGAGACCTGTCAAGGAAGCCTCTGCTGAATTTCCCAATTTAACTCAGCTTTTGTGAAGGGTTTATTTGAAACTACAGATACAAGTTGAGACAACCACCCTGGAAAGGCCGCATAATAGCACATCCTTTCTTTGTAATATGCAATACGTCACACATTTACCAGTGCTTATGGTCGAATAACATCCCTCTAAGCCACTGTAGCACATTTGTCTCTCTATGTGCATGTATTTTAAGTATTTTCTTCTCTCTTTTCCTGCCAGAAGAAAAGGAGGATCTGCTGGAGATCTCGTATAGCTATCACAACTGAAAAAGATTTTCAAGGGAGTATTCTTAAATAAGAAAGGACTCTAGGGATATTAGGTCATTGTCTGCTTTGTTTATTCTTCTAAAAACGTTAGTGTTTGGCAAACATGCCTCTTACTTTACAGCTCCTCCTTGTGGTCAAGCGTCTTGATGGCTTCTCGGGACGCAGGAGCAAGCAGAGGGCTGGAGGCTGCGGGCACACCTGCTGCCCGAGCAGCCTGGCACGGGCTGCCCAAACCCAGCGCGGCGGTCCAGCCTTTGCCTCTCGAACAGGTCGCTGACAAACTGCCTAGTCCTGCCACACGTGTGTTCCCCATTCTTTTATTCCACCACGTATATCAGATTGCAGTTAAGTATGAGTTAATTCAGACATACGTAAAGCAGAGGCCTATGTTCACGATTGTGCTGCAAAGTCTGATCATCAGATTTTTCAGTGTGACTAAACATTGCAGGTAAAGGGAACGTGATGGCTGGGAACCATTTTAGTGAACTCGTGGACATCATAGATTCTTTTGTCTTCAGATACTCTCTTGAAATGTTTCGAATTCATTTGTCTATTTGTTAAAAGTGAATTGCATCTTCTCTAGTGAAAAAGGGGTCTGCAATGCTTATTTCTATCAGAAATAACAGGTCATAGTCATGACACAGTTCATATGGATGTTCCTTGACAGTCGCAGAAGTTCCTCTGCTTTTTAACTGTACCAAAAATTAATTCTGAATAAAATCTGCATGTAGTAGAGTCATAAAATGCAGATTCTCATTAATACTGTTAGTTTAATTCACAAAGTTTATTCTTTAAGTTGTGGTGAATGGTAATGCAAGAAAGTCAGTCCAGCCAGAACTGGGTTTGTGCTGCGTAGAAACTTATAGAATGGTATCAGCTTTTCAGATAGAAGAAAAAAAAATTGCTGCAGCAAGAAAGTGACAAGAGACATTTTGGTGGGAGCACTCGTGGAAAATAGGTGACGCCTGAGCCTGGTACAGATGTATGCGGATGCCACTGGAGGTGCACATCAGTACGCTACTTCAGATCTCGCTATAGTTCAGTGTAATAGGGCAATGTTCTAAGGTATCAGCTCTTCCATATGGATGGCAACTGTTACAGGTCTACATCCTTAGCTCTCCTAAATAACGTTGCCCTATGAATAAGGTTGCCCCAATTTAGAACTACTGCCTATTTGATCTTGCATATCAGATTTCCAAAAGGTTGCCGTCTGGTTTTGCTTTTACACTGCTAGTTGTGCTCTCGTGCAAGCACCATAGCTACTAAACTCTGTTTGCTCATATAAAATTGCAGATATAATGTTACTGATGCAAAACCTCGTGTCACATTTGTAAAATGTATCATAAAACCCCAAAGGCTTTTTTCCCCATGTGGAAATCAAATTTGTTTAATATCTATTTGAAACTGTACAGGCTGTTTCAATTTAAGTTCCCTAGATTGGGTTCTGTTCACTTTGGCTATTTTACCATAGTCATTAATCTAAAACCAATTATTTGTTGCTCTGCGTACATTCAGCGTGTCAGAGTTTGGAACAGTTAATCCAGCTCTCTTGTCACATATCTGTGTTTGCACCAGGGTGAAACGAGTGCTAGGTATCACCATATCAGAATCACCACATTTCTCACCCCTCTGCATGGCAGAAGTAAGTGCAAGTCACAGCACAATATTGACTTTAAGTTTTTAACTTTTGTTTTTCATGCATATTTGCAGCTTCTTAGGGGCTATTTATTTTAGCATGCCAAAAATGAGTTCGAAACTTTAAAATATTTATGTTGGCAATGTTAGGATTCTTATCATAAGAAGTGTGTACTCCAGAAGCGTTTGAAAAATGCACAATGTGTATCAGCACAGACTGTGTTTCTTTAAAACTCCAGAATTTTAGAACCTTCACAGTGTTAGTACCAGTTCTCACTGGGTAGTAAATCATTGTACATGGCAGGTGATACAGAATAAGCAATTTTTATTATAAGGTCTGTACCATAGTGTTTTTCCCCAAAGTCCCTTCTGCATGTTTGCAGTGAGAGCTGGTAGTTATCGCGATTAAAGAGAAGGTCTCTTTGCAAAGCAGGTATATGTTTGGACACTCTGTAATATACCAAATAGTTTTAAATAGAGGTAGCAGGAGGAAGTCAACATAGTGTCTGTAGGAAACTGTGACCAAAATGTTTTATTCAAGTCAAATTTTATTTATGCTTTGTTTGGTTGTTTTTTTTATGTCACATGTTAAGCGTGACAAAAAATTGTTGATTTTACAATAAAACATGTTTTCCTCTCTAGGATCTACCAAACTGTTTTCAAGAGCAGATACGACTTCAGGGCCAGGTGAGGCTTCTGGAACATCGTGTGAAACAGCAGCAGTTAAAAATTATACAGCTTTTAGAGAAGAAAGAGATTCAGTACAGTGACAGAGGAGATGAAAACAGTGTCATTGACTTGGGAGGAAAAAGACAGTATTCAGGTTAGAAATGAAGCTGTTCTTTTCATTTCCATTCATTGTAATGATACCCAGAAGCTTTAGCACAATTGCGCCCATTGACTTATTGTTTTAAAAGCTTATAGAAAATTGTTTGTTTAAAACACAGTGTTCAGCTCTAACCTAGGCCTGCTGCTGCAGGGAAAAATTGTTAATGTTACGCCATATAAATCAGATCAGGATTGAAGTGGTTTATTGATTTATTAATAGCACATAATTAAAAAACAGTAAGCGAACAATAAATTCAGAATAAATATCAGCAATAAACCAGATAAAAGCCAATAATAGATATTTACAAAATGTTAATAAACAGTTACAGATTTCTAAACACCCTTCTTTGACTAATCTCAAAAAGTTCTAACCCACAGGGTCAGTTCACATTCACACATCCACAGGGTTGTGTGGGTTACAAGCATGCACCGACTCTGTCCCAATCTGTAAGCTCCCTGAGATATCCATATTTACACACACAAGCCTGCCGTAATGACATCTGCATCTCACTTTAATAACATTCTGTACGTTCCACCATTTTGACTGAGTTAGGTTCGGCTCAGGACATCACAGCTTCTAAAAGACTGGCTTTAAGTTGTTTTTGTACTCTCACCAGCGTTCTGGCGGTGATCCGGTCCCTCTGGAGTGGAGGAAGGCTAAGTGTGTTAACCTGTAGTAGCTGGAGTGAGGCCCAAACTCTTAAAATAATAAAACACTGTCCAAACCAATAGTTGGATTTTGGGGACCTGATTCTTGGATGGTGCTTGTTTCTAGCCGTCCAGTGTTAGAGAGTCTAAACTTCCATGATTTTTAATAGCCTTGTTTGAATATACTTGTAGTGTTTGTGCCGCTGGAAGAAATCACAACATATAACAAGGCATCAAATATAATAAAATGAAATTAAAAGCAGTTGTAAGGCTGACTTTAAAGTTTAGCTGTTTATTTATTTATTTATTTATTTATGTATTCAGCATCCTGGAATACTTTTTTTATTATTATGGCTGACTCATTTGTTACTGGAAAATGTTATTAAAACCACATTTAGCTGAAAGGTATTTGTCCTTTCTTAGTATATGCCTCCGTTTATGTTCTTAAAATGTGATTCTAAATAACAGATCTAAGTTATTCTGGTTTCTGATGATTTTTTTTCCATTATTTTTTCACTTTCCTTATAGCTCGGAAAATGCTTGATACTGCATTATTTCATTCAAGCTGCTGTTGCATTTTAGTGTCAACAGAGCTGGATAATTTGGGGTTAGATAGCAAGGGAGAAATTCCACACTGTATACACCTGCTAAAAATTAAAATATGCTTAAGTGTTTTGCTAATCTACTAAGAAAATGATGGACAAGAAAAGCTATTTTCTATAAGCAAATCAAAAATTCTCTAGAAAGACAACTTAGTTATTATTTAAATTGTTTCCTATTAGAGTTTATTCAAATCCTGGCATAGCTATTTGTTTTCAGTATAAAATGTTTATTTTCTGTCTAATCTTCACAGACACTTTCACTGAGAAGAAATATAATAGTTCAGAAAGTTCCTAACTGGCCTGGAAGTTCAGCCAACATGTTCATAAATTTTTCAGGGAAAATCTTACAGTTAATCAGCCCTACCTTCGCCAGGAAAAACAGAAATGTTGAAAATTATACGTCTTTCCTGTATGACTGCTTGATGGTAGATTACATATAAACAAAGAACTCCTTTCATTTCTTAACCCCTAAAGGAAAAAAGATAACATTATACAATTACATTGCTGTTATATTTTCATGAGCTCTGAATTTTGTCATTGCTGTAAATGCTGATTAGTCATTAGCACCAATGGAGACCAGACTCTGCATGGTATCGAGCCAAAGTGGTATCATGTTATGCGTACACTGCACTTTTTGAGGGCAGTCTTCTATATATTTTTGCACCTCTTTGGTACAAGGGACAAGAGAATCAGGTCCAGCAATTTTTTCCCTTTTCTAACACTGATGATTCCATACTCTTGTTTTTGGCAGTTCTCCTGTGGACTTTCTGGACATAGAAGTACATATTTGCTTTTAAAGGTTACTGTGTGTTTTATATGTAGAGAAGTTATATGATTGTAACAGGATTCTAATGTGGATTGTACCATTGTAAATTAAAAGTGACACCACTTAAAGCAGAGGAATTATTTTGCTAGTCGAATGAAAACAAAAATGGTGGAAAAATATTCTTTTAAAGAAATGTCAAAATAATTACATCTCAATAAAGTTTTAAAGCAACACAAATACAAGTAAATGTGCAAAATTCATAAGAATGTGTTTGCAGAGGTATTTCCTTTGTATTAGCCTGGTTCATATGTAACTCATAACATGACTTTGATTTCTGTTATTGACTTGATTTCTGATTTTGCCAGTAAGTATTGGACTAAAAAACCTGTCCAATGAATGTTTTATGAACAGATTGTGCAGAAATCTACAGTGACGGCCATAAGCAAAGTGGATTTTATAAGATGAAACCTATCCAGAGTCCTACTGAATTCCTTGCCTTCTGTGACATGTCTGAAGGGGGTGGTTGGACTGTTTTTCAGAGGCGTTCTGATGGCAGCCAGAATTTTGATAGGTAGGTACTAGACTGAGTCATTAAAATGTGAAACAAAGTGGATAAACGTTAAACCAGGTGGAGCTAAGTTAAATCTTAACTTTAGAACTATATGATTAAGTTGTTCTCTCAGGTAAATGGGAGGAATGGTTATTCTGTGGGACAGCCTCCAGATGAGATACCACTTTTGTCTCTCTTCTGGGGGACATCTCTTGTAGTTTTTTCTGACAGCTTGTGCATTTTACATGAGGACACTTCAATGTCAAATGCATTAACAATTGTTGGAGCAAGAGCTCTTAATGACAAGTAAAGGACTACCTTGTCTTTTGCAAATGGTGAAAATCTAAAAAAGTAAAAATGTAAGCAATCTGCTTGAACTGAAATACCATCAGCAACAAGTATGACAGAAACCCACCACAGAGTAATTTGTAGCTCATGGTAAAATGCCTCCGGGTAAGAAAAAATAGGTGAGAACTTGATTGGTGGACACCTAACCTCCTTGCCTTTGCCAAGACTCAAGCGTTTTTGGGAAATGTCCAAAAGTGAATTTTTTAGTGCTGTGAGACTTGAATATAAAACCCACAAATATTTACAAGGAGGTCTTTAGAACCTCCACTGTGCCCAATTTGCTTTTCACATATCTGCATCCTTCTGTTGAATTTTGCCTCACCTGTGTTTGTAATTACTGTAACCACCTTTACAATACCCTTAGGAAATAAAGAAGCGATCCCCAGAGAGGGTGAAAAACTGCAGTCCAGCTGAGAAAACTTTGCTGTTCTTATTTTATAAAATATGGTCAGACAAGCTACAGAAGCAATCTGTAGCAGTTTACAATTGTTACCACCGCGCACCGTCCATTCTTCCTTGGCAGAGACTGCCAGCTACTTAAGTCACAGAGGCTGCTTTCTCTCATGGCTTCCCGTCCCCAGCCTAATACTTTTACCCGTTGGTTGAAGTATGGTTGCTTCTCATCAAGGAAATACATCATATTTATGTCCCCGTTAGAACATGTCGTGAAACCCAAACCACTGACAATGTGTTTCAGAGCCGCTGTAGACAGCAAAAAGATTCAATGCTTTCAGTATATGCATCAATTCTTGAAACCATGCACCAATATGAGTTCAAGAATTGTTGGAATCGGTCAGTAAGTTAAAGTGGGAAACAGCTAGCTAATACCTCGATTTACAAAATTAGACATCCAGCTGCAGGAGTTTCACAGCTTAATCAAATCCCAGGAAATTATACGAAACAATTAAAAAATAAATGAAAAAAAAAATCATTAAACAAAAAATTAAAGAAACAATGCTTGTGATACACCTGCACGTTCACTTAGATCCCCTGAATTTAACCAAGAAAAATGTTTTCACTTTGGGTAAATTGTGCTATACCAGAGATTGGGCTGAGCAAATGTGTTTTCTTCTGGTCTTAAAATCTGTTAATCTTAAACCATCTTGAATGTACCCCTCAGCACTACTCTTTGGACTGGGATTTAGTGACCAGTGTAGTGTGGGATTCAGCCTTTCACACGTGAAAAATAGAAATAATTATGTGAATATCAACAATTTAAATAAGCTAATAAAGTCCAAAATATTTGTTTATTAATGTTCCGATATATAACGAACCTACAAAGAGTTCAGCAGAGGACTACCAAGATGATCAAGGGCTGGAGCACGTGCCCTCTGAGGACAGGCTAAGGCGTGTTCAGCTTGGAGAAGAGATGGCTTCAGCAGAACCTAATAGTAGCCGGCCTGTGCCTACAAGGAGGTCACCGAGAAAACAGAGCAGTTTGAGAGCTTACCGAGTAAACAGGCTCTTAACAGTGGTGTCTGGCAGGAGGATGAGAGACAAAGTATGTAAGTTGAAACAAGAGAGGTTCAGACTGGATATAAGGAGAAACTTTTTCACCATGAGAACAGTCAGCAGGTTGCCCAAAGAGGAGGTGCAGTCTCCATCCCTGGTGGTTTTCAACACCTGACTGGACAAGCCCTGAGCAACCTGGTCTGATCTCATGGCTGACCCTGCCTTGAGCAGGACGTGGGACTAGATTACGTCCTGAGGTTCTTTCCAATTTGAATTATTGTGTGATCTGTGATTGTGTGATAAAATAAACATTCAAGCAAACTTACTGTTTTGATAAATTAGTAACCTACACTTTTCAGAGTCTGGACTGACTATGAAGAAGGCTTTGGAAACTTTGTTTTGGCCAATGGGGAATATTGGCTTGGAAATAAAAATCTTCATTATTTGACTAATCAAGGTAAGATTTGTATTGTTACATTACTCTTCTATTGTTTCTGTTTCTTTGCTCTTTCTGGGCCATTTTTTGTTGCCCTTTTTGTTAGCATAAATCCCGAGTTCTGGTGTTAGTCTGCATGGACTTCTCCGAGTTTCAGAACAAAACGTGTTTGGATATATGTTTTCAAACAAAAGGTTCAAAACTTTCACAGGGCCAATGGCGTGCAGGGAGCCTCTACAAAACAGGGAACGGTAGATAGGAGTATACCTTAAACCAGTTGTCTCTACCCTTTTCACAGTCAGCATCGCTAACAGTCTGGAGTCAGGTAGTACGCTGCACCAATTCATTTAGTCAGGGCTTTACCTGGCTGCGTAGGCTGTTACATGAAGGTAGAGCTGGGCCTGTCCTGTTCTTTAAGCTAGTCTTAGAAAGCTATTTCCATCTTTCTAATAGTCCCTGAATCTAAGATAACTTCTGCTTTGCTGTAGAATGCTGCATATACAAAACAATATACCCATACATATACCCATTGACTTAGTCAGCTAATTCATATGGAAATCAATGCCACCAGGATGGGGTCCTTGTTTAACTCTTTTATCTTTAGAGTACAAAAGTCTAGTTTTCTTGGGTGTATGCTTATTGATTGAATTTCACTACCCTTTCATTACCATCTCAAATACCTTACAAAAATGTAAAGCCCATAAGGCCATTTTTTTAAGATATTTTTTGTCTACAGTTGAAAATCTGTATTGGAATAATTCTAAAAGTGTCTAAGCTGAATCAGGTGAATAAAGACCAAGAATAACAAGATATGCTTTAATATGCATAAAGGGAGAAGATAAAACCCCATACAATATACTGTGATGATAGAGATAAGATTCATGATAAAAACATAGTTAGTATTTTAATCTTCTACTATAATGCTCTGTTCTGCAAAGTAGGGAGATAGGCTGCTTTAACCAAAATAATTTGTGTTGCTATTTCTTAAGGGAACTACACTTTAAGAATTGATCTAACTGATTTTGAAGGAGAACGGCGTTTTGCACAATATGCAAGATTCAGAGTTGCAGATGAAGAGGTAATAACATATTAAATAATGACTAGAGGTTGTAATGAAAATGTGGATTCTGTAGACAGGCAATAAATGTACAGATTCCCCAATTTTCATAAAGGTTTGTGTAGAACCTTATCATATTTTCTTTCTTACAAATGCTTGGAATTTTGAAGTAAGTAATAACAGTGGTTTACGTTGATACATCAATTTCACACTCTCTGTAAGATGTATGAATCAT
Source organism: Pluvialis apricaria (assembly GCA_017639485.1). Taxonomy (NCBI): domain Eukaryota; kingdom Metazoa; phylum Chordata; class Aves; order Charadriiformes; family Charadriidae; genus Pluvialis; species Pluvialis apricaria. The sequence continues at coordinate 8,721,850 of CM030010.1, forward strand.
TTGCTTTAGCAGCCATGGATAAAAGAAGTTTTTCTGGTTTTTGTTGATATTACCAACAATAATGGTACGTGATGTTCTGAATTGTTAATACGTACTGCAAGCTAACTCTAATATTGTTTTAATTATGTCATTTATACATAAGGCTATTCACAAATTTTACCACTGGTAAGCATCATTATCTAGCACACAGTGTTTAAGTGGCATGACATTTCTGAGCATAAAAATAGTAGCAAATGGAACAGATTAGTTTTCTCTTTGTGTTTTCACTCTCTGACATGTTAAAGATCAAAGTCATACTGGATATTTTTTTTCCTTTCTTCACATTTTTCATTAGCATTCTTATGAGATGAGCTGTGGTGAATACTCTGGTACAGCCGGTGACTCCCTTACTGGTGGATTTCATCCTGAAGTAAAATGGTGGGCTGATCATCGAGGAATGAAATTCAGTACTAGAGACAGGGATAATGACAACTATGAAGGGAACTGTGCTGAAGAGGAAAAGGCTGGCTGGTGGTTTAACAGGTATTTTTATTTTATATGAGTATTGTCATCTATTCTGCTGCATGCATATTCATACAGTAATAACAGATGGTAGAAGATAGGATTGGCATTGTTTATTATATTTGCAATCTGCCCTTAACCCCTACCAGAGATCTCAGTGCTGGTAAGACTGGGACTCACATTAGATGGGACAGCACCTACCGCACAGCTCAAACTGGTCTGTGGTAACGGTATTTGCCATAAGCTTCGGTCGTCTTCGCTGTCAGCCAGTGAGGAGAAGATAATTCTGCCCCTTTAAGGTAACCAGTTTTTACACAAGTAGGTCATGTAGAGTTTGCAGATGTATCCCTGTTGTACTTCATTCTTGCATTTCTCCTGCATTGCACTAGACCAGATGTGGCAGTACTGCAGAATATCTGACAAGTTAAGCTTGTTCTGGGTTATTAAGCCTCATTTTTTTCACCTCAGTTCACAGCATCTCATTCTTGTTATTCCTTCTAAATCAAGATGGGAATGCGTCCACTCACTTTTTGTCAGTGAGCATGGCTGGACTGAGAGGAAGATTTTTTTAACTAGGGGTCAGTAAAACAATTTTAAAATACTACTTACATGCAAAATACCAATTCAAAAAGAAAGGATAAAACTGATAGCCTTAGCACTGCCTGTATAGGCAGCTAAGTTCTTTCCCTTAATTAATTAGATAAATATAGCTGTGAAGAGAAACTATGCAATCTAGCTGTGTAATAGGTTTAAAATACAACTCAGGGAAGCGTGCTACTCTCTCACTGTGATCTCAGTTCACTTGGCAAGAGCTGCCAGGCTGGAACAACTCCATTGTTTCTCTCTGTTGTGTCATCCTTTGTTTCTGTTTTTTAACTCCTCATTTTCCAAATTCTGTTTCCGTAAGTAGTCTGTGACCACCTTAGCTGATATGATGTAGCTATTAACACAGTGTTTCACAATTAATTGCTTATTTTAACACATTTTAATATATTTGTAGAGATAGCGGGTCAGCAGAATGTTTGAGACATGGAAAAAATCACATGTAGACAAAGTTTTTTTGCAGTTCTCATGAAAGCTAAGGTATGACAGGAAAAGGCAACTGCGTTGGAGATCCTTTTCCCATGAATTCAGAACTTTCATGGATTTAGAGGAATATCTAGACTTCAGGTAGCATAAAACTCTGATACCATGCCGTGGAGTTCATTAAGAGTGAATCACCAATCCCTTTTAGTCAACTGCATAAATTTTTTGTCTTTTAAAATTTTATTTCTTTTTTAATATTGGATTGGTCTGGACAAAAGAATGACCCGTTTGCAAAAGTAGCTGTATGGCAGAACTAGCCAGTTATTAATACCTTGTAGTTGGTGCTACATAACTACTAAAGATAGCTGACTCCTACCAGGCTACTTCCTATTATGGCTGTGCAGCTCATGCTCTTAAAGTGACAAGTCTATCTGGATAATGAAAATGAGTTACTAATAGTGTTATTCCACTGCCTTGCTACTGACTTTTATTATGTTAAGCCTAACATAAAACTGAATACTGCAAAATACTAGAAAATTTCAGTAACCTTAAGTCCTACCCAAAAGAACAGTACTGGTAGAGAAAGGAAAGCACTCAGAACATTTATTTGTCATGCACAGATTAGCAAACACAGAAGGAATTAGTGCTCTTGGCTGGTTTATATAGGAGCTCCCAGATATGAAGGAATTTTTTATAGGCAGCTTTATGCTATCTGGACTAATGAAATACAGAAAAGCACAGATAATAGGAATACCAAGGGATGTGACGCAAGTGGGGGCTCATGGAAGTAGCTCAGATCTAGTTTGAAGTCACTGGTCTTGCTCCAGCTCCGCACTTGTTATCCTAGAATCCTGCAGAAAAAATGGCATCTCTGCATTCTTTTGCAAGCAAAGCTCTAGAAGAGATTTTTCAGCTTGGATGCAAATCCACAGAGCCGAGTTCGCTTTGGTACTCCACCCGGGTCATACGCTTTCCTACATCCAGGGTGTTGCAAAGGTCAGTAGGTTCATAACTGGTAAAAGAAGAGCTAACAGGTCTAGTTGGACATGAGCTTATTCTCTCCCCAGCGCTCCCAGTTTTAGTTACCCCATGCATGGATGATCACAGTGGATCTGCCAGGCCATCAAGTTGGGGCCACAGATCTCACAAACTCAGGCTTCCTGCCTCACCAAGCATCCCGGAGACAGCGTAGCTACAGCCATGCGGGGCTCTCCCAAAGTTAGTAAGTCCAGGCAGAATTCAAACAGTTCTTCAGGGAACCAACTCCATCTCTCCACATCTGTCATACAGTTAATATATAATTCAGATAAAATGTCCACGGATAATTGAGGGTTGACTGTACTTCTTAAATTATTGCAGTGCAGTCTTTTACTTTAAAATGTAGCCTATCAGAAAGAAAGGAGGAACGTAGGCTAACTTTAAGGTGTTTATTGACTTGTGAATAATGAATGTTGTTTCAGAATATCGTATCAATAATCACATACCAGTTGTTTCTTTAATATGTTCAGTTACTTCAGACAGCATCCAGTCTGCTACAGAATACTGTATATTTTTGCTATTAGTGCCTCCCAGCACTAATTAAGACTTGTTACTGGCTCATGTTGCCGTTGACAATATCATGTTTTGCCTGCTTCCATCAAAGGAAGTAAAAGAAGGGGTTCAGTTGATCTCGATACCTCTTAGCGATTACGATTCTTCTAATGAAATCTGTGTTTTGATTCAAAGCAGACAGTGTGCTGGCTCAACACAGAATCTGTATGGCTGGAAAGATTATGTCAGCTCTGATGCAAATTTGTCATTCTCAAAAACAAAGTCACTTTTCATATCTGCAGTTTACAATCTTTCAGCCAACACATTACCAGAATTGAGTTTAAAAATTGTAAGCAACGAATAAGCATATATATATGAGAATTTTCCTGTGAAGCTTTTATCACAGTTTTTATTTCAGTTCTCAAAAACTGTTGTTAATGAAGTGTAAGCAAAGCCAAAGAGAGTAAGATTTGCCAGTAATAATAAGGTTCCAAATAACCATAAGGTTCATTTGGACTGTTTTCTGTTTGCATATTTTCTGAAGTCTGCTTTTCAAATCGATCACGGTGTTGGACAGCTAGCTATTAACCACACTTAGAATAAAATACTGAATGGGCAGATAAACCAAGCTGATTCATTACAATGTGCTGCAGAAGAAACAACCATTTTGCTCTCACGTAAGGATCTAAACTTCTTTCTTGTAGAAACCAAAGGAGTATCGAGCTGTGCTGGTACCTATTCAATCCTTTTGAGTTTTGCAAGAGGTTTTTGTTTGTTTCTTTTAACTACTGTATTTAATAAACTGTAACAGCATCTCTGCTTCAGTGTGTTAAAGAACCAAAAAAATAAAAAAGTACTTTGTATAGTCAAATAAAATGCCAGATCCAGTGAATTGGTATACATATGTTTAATTAGCTGTGAGATTTCATCTATTTCTAAATAGAAGTCCACAGCTGAATAAGCAAACTGGTGGTGGTATTCAGGTTTTGTCATACAAAACACCATGTCAGGTAACTGCAAAACTTAAGATGGGCTACTCTGGAACAAGAAAAAGCAGAACAGTATTTCTTTCGCAGAGTTTTGCCTGGTGTGTGCCCTGCTGCCACACGTGACCTGAACAACTCTCGAGTAATTCTCTGCTGAAAGAGATTAGCAGGCAAAACTCAGAGAGCTAGTCATGTCAGAAAACACCTGGAAAGAACAAGAACAACTTTTGTTTCAAAGAAGCTAAGAGCAATTGTGCCCTAATTAAACTTTTATTGTTTAGGTGCACTGAAGTCCACAGATGCAAGTTTTTGCAGCTGTCAAACTGGGCTGTTACCAACATGGTGAAGTTTTTGACTCGTACAGAAACCAGAAATGCTTGCAACTTCTCGACAGAAGGCCTTATTTATGTTTTCCTTTACTTTTCCACCAGGTGTCACTCTGCCAACTTGAACGGCTTGTACTACAAAGGCCCCTATACTGCAAAGACAGACAACGGGATTGTTTGGTACACTTGGCATGGGTGGTGGTATTCTCTGAAATCCGTTGTCATGAAGGTCAGACCAGCAGACTTTGAACCTAATAGTGTCTAAGTATTTTATTAAGACGATTTACCTAGTTAATCTTTTAGCAGATCAATCCAAATTAAAGCAGATGGGCAGATTTTTGCTTCTCATCTATGCATATATACATCTGGAATAATTCCTCTGCAACCAGTAGTTTTAGAAGATGTAAATGTGAAGACAGTCCGGCCTACAAATCTGTAGATACAAATACCAGTGCTAGTATGTGTACAGGATTTTTTAAAAAGGCAGGCATTCACCTAGGACTAAGGACATCTTCGTCAACATGGACAATTTTTGGCTTCTGCAGTAACTACAAATCCTTTCACCTTTTAAAAAACAGTATTATCACTGTGTTGTCTCAAAAATGAAAACTCATTGTACATATTACAACCAAAAATCTATTTAAATACAAGTGTAAGGCTGGTTTACTCAGTGGATGGAACATAGATTCTTTGGAATGATTCAACGCATTAGAAGTGAGTTGCCTGTAAATTCCTCTGATTTATTTCTTGCATGTATTGTGTCCCTAGCATAAATTAAAAGTACAAAGAATGAGGCAGCGAACTGAAGGAAGAGAAGGGATGCTACCAGGCTAGAATAAATTGAATCCAGCATACAGAAGTGGATTGTCTGTTGCTGCTGAAGCATTTCCAGGGCTGGTCACATCATTTCAATCTAACATTTTGATGGTCAGTAATTATGCCTTTCTTCTTTTTGGTAACTATTATGCCTTTTTTTTTTTTTTTTTGCTAACATTTGGTAAAGAAACCAGGACTTTAATGTGTTGACATTTGGATTTTACCAAAAGGCTAAGTAACAAAAGCTGCAACTAATTCATGTGAGCTATGCTTTGAACATAGATTATCATAATGCATGTGTAGAGGGAAGTCTATTTCATGTGCAAGTAAAATCATTTTAGAGGTTCTTAGTGCTTGACGCTATAAATGTTTAGTTTCTTTATGTATCTGTTAGTCTCCACAACTCTCCAAATTTGAATGCCCTGTTCAGCCACTTCAGCGTGGTTCTGCTTCTAAGCCTCTTATCTTGGCCTTTTCCTATGTCTTTGTCTTGGCTCCCTGGGCTTTCCCCCTTCTCAAGCTGCAGATATACGAGAAAAATCATAACAGAGACTCTGCCTACCCCTGGCTTTTGTGCCTAGCACCACAATAGACTCTAATAGCCAGTAATAACAAGAATAGCTGATTAGTGCTTGCTGCCATGGAGCAGATAGGGACACTCTCTAGAACGCTATCTGATGAAATATAACCCATTTCTGCTGAGCAGATGCAAATGAAGATTTTAAACAACACATGGATCTGAGCCAAACTTGGGCACTTTTAATTTCCCTGCTTTCATAAAATAATTTTGCTTTTGTGGCTGGACTGCCAGTCTCTCTCCCTCTGTCCCAATACAGTTTTTGAACCTGGCAGCCAGTTTCAGTGAAGCTTAGCATAATTGAAACTAACTTTTGGCAGTCTTATCAGTCAGCTTATAACTACATTGATACGAATACAGGTCAGCTGGATGATAACTCCCTGCATGGCCATTTTTCCTTCCATTTCTATCCTCCAAAACAAAAAGTTGGCAAGAATCCTTGAAAGAATTGCATGGAATGAGGACAGAGGATGAATAGAATAACTGGGGGAAAAAGAGATGTTCGTATGAAACAATCTCACTCAATAAGATAAATCAGGGAAAAAAAAAAGGGAGTTAAGTTGAGAAAAAAATGGGGTTCAGGCAGCTAAAAAGAACATTATCATGTAAAAAGAGTGCTGATAAAAATCTGCAGTATAGAGGTTTTGAGGTCTCTGCTTTTTGTGGTAATAGCAGGTATTCTAGATAATCCAATCTTTTTCGTGATGTATCAACAGATACGCTGCTAGAGATCTCAAGCCTTTAGCACATCCCTGTTTAATCAGTTAAACCAAATTAAATTCTGTGTCTGACGGGAAGGCATACCAGCGTATGTATGTGTGTGTATGTATATATGTATATACTTATATACAGATATATATATTCAGCATTCAACATTAAAACAGAACATCTGATATGTATTTTTATCAAATTTTATTACAGAATTTAAAATGGGTTCCTGTATAAGTCTATGACCAAGTCTGTAGGTGTGGGTCATTTATAATATGAGGGAAGTTTTGGAGTAGTTTTGAAAGATGTTGTGTGGACAGTATTTCCCGTAATGATTTTTAAATTCTTTTGCTACTCTAAGAGGAGAAGGATTTAATTCGTTGCAAAAACATGGATGACATTATGTAGAAATTGTAAAAACACCCTTAGTTTTTTCACAGCAAAATGGAAAGATTACCTCATGTATTTGGAAAGTATCAAGACAGATCATATTCCACATGATTTAAATAAAAGACGTGGAGGATTTAAGTGCAGCAAAGTTGGATCTTTAGCACACAGAAAGGACTCTTAACATGTACAGATTGTGCTCATAAAATCTGCAGTAATTTTTTTGTTTGCTGCAGCATAAATCCATCCTCTTTACTTATGAGAACACTAATGAAATCTTTCAGCTGAGTTAGGATGCTTTAGTTGTATTCTGATGTGAAATTTGACTCCCTTTCTCTATTGGAAATCATAACATGAAGGAGGATCGAATCTTTCTTTATGCATCTTACAATGCATTTATATGTTTATTTGGAGTGAAGCTTTTCAGAACAAGGACTTTGATATCCTAGCTGTCTGAAAAGCATCTAGTAGCATCCTAGCTAGCAATACGCAAATACAGTATTTAATTCCCACCATCTTTCAATGGCCTTTCTTTGTGTAATAAATCTTTTTGTCCACATGAAAAACATGTGAAAGTGTTGTAATTCAAAATGGTCATATAAGTGTTCTCAAATAAACAAACTATTTTCAAAATCCAAGTTTAAATAGCTACTAGACAAGAGAGTACAGCTTGGAAGAGAATCCTTTTCTCTGCCTGCTCATATTAATTTATTTCCTCAACAGGTACAAACATGTTCTAAGGTAGTCTTTATTCTTACAAGATAGCAGAACAAAGGCCAGTTTATTTGTTCAGGCATTAGACAGAACAACATAATAACTCCCAAGCAGCTGAAAATTATTAAATACCATATGATACAAATCATATAACCCAACAGAAGAAGAATAAGAATCAAGGAAATAACAAGGAAAATGTTTTGTCAGTCATGATTTAATAAAGAACGTAATGATAGCTACCAGCAACCTGTAATCAAAAATGCCTCTTTTTGTAGTGTTTGTTCAAGGGAAACACCTCTATGTTTTTGGTTGTCTGTTTCTGTTTTCTTCCATTTGCTAAACATTTTGGAGATTAAAAGAATGGAAACCGCAAACCCAGGTGAATGGAATGAGCAATAAAAGAGCCTTATATGCTACAACATTTGTTCTCCCTAGAATGTCTAGTATGCGTTGACAGAGCTGAGGCACTGCAGTCTGGCCTACTGCTTTCCCGTGGAGACTCTTCTCTTCAGCACTACTGCCTAGCTAGAACCTACCTCTCCCCACCGTTCCCAAAACTGTTACTCCTGAAACCAATTCTTGGACACCTTTTGTAAGTTTAACATTTTGTTCTGTTAAAGCTACTTCTCCTTGCTGTTGGCAAAAAGGTATACCCAGAAAGGGGAACTGAACCACAGCTTGCCAGAGCTGTGAACGTTCCTGTCATGTTCCTTTAGTTTACTCCTCATTAGCTCAAAAGGAATGAAAATGCAGCTTTTTGTTCAGTAGTAGGTTCTCTTTGGCAGTTGTGAAAGAGATAGATAGAAAGAGCATAAAAAGTATCCAGGGAAGTATTCTGTAGCTAAATTTTCAAAAATTTCCACTTATTTCTGTCCTGTTTTTTTTTTTAAATTTTCTATTAAGAGGTCAATTTACAAAGCAAAAAGTGGAGCTATTCAAAACCAGGAGATACTCTGAAATAAATATGAGCATATGCTTGCTGTTTTCTCAGAGCAGAGCCGAGGTTTCAAGCATTCAGCCAAAATCCATATGCAATATATGCTCAGAGAGGGAGAAGTTATTATTTTCTGTTAGTTACAGTGTTTGTTCAAAGAGAATGTAAAACTTTACAGTGATAGTGGCTCTTTGATGCTTAATTAGATTTTTGTTGAATACATAGTGTTCATCCAAAAATTATCTTTTCCAAGTACCTGAGGGCCATCTTATCCTTTGTTTAGCACAGGAGGAAATCCAGCTTGTCATTGCTACATCTTCAGTTAACTAAGACCGTTCCTCTTAATCCTACCATAAATGTCAAACAGATTGCATCAGAAACATAATGTTGATATACAAACGTTGATTAAACAACCCGGGGCCAAATTCATACATTTTTTGCTTGCAGAAGAACAAAATACGGCCTTTGCAAAAAAAACCACCAACCCGTAGCTCACTTTTTTCCATCCTTCCTCAGCAACTTTTAAATACCGGTGTATAAGTTTCTTTTACCTGTCTCCTATAGAATCTAAGCTTCCTTCCTTTCTTCTTTTCTCCTCTTCTTAAAGACAGTCGGATCCTTAATCTTGCCCAGTTGTGGTTTGCATACCTGTGAACGCCTGGCTCAAGGAACCTGGGTAGCTCCGAGTTTCTGCAGAAGCTGAGCAAAGGCTCTGAGCAGCTAAATGGCGTACTTAAGGCATCGAAAATGGCAGTTGGGTCTCTAAATCTATAGTGAGAATCGGTGTCCAACCTAGTTTATAAACAGATTGGATTGAATTATTTAATGAAGATCTCACCCAACGCTGTGGCAGGAAGATAAGCAGATTCATCTTAAAAGTATATGGTTCTCACAAATGATTACCTGAATTTCAGTGCATCCAGTTTTGTTGTCCTTGCAAAAGATCCCAAGTAATTTTCAGCCCATGGTCTCCCATGTAACTGCAAAATTATATTGCCACAGGAGCCACTGGGCTGGCACTTTCTGCAACGTGATAGTTCATAGTAAATTAGCTAAACGCGGACAAGTGACATATGAGCAGAAAGGCTTTTATGTTAGTGATATTCTGCACTAGATGGTGCTCTGTACATGTATTTTCTTAGGCAACACCACATTTGTAAACTAGCACAAACATTTCTCCTGATTAACTTAATTACTGAATGATAGAAGACAAGTCAAAAATGGTTAAGTGAGTTTAGTCTTTCACTCACTTTTGAAATCATACATGAGTTCCTAAGGTTACCTAAACCCTATGGAAATTCACAGCATCTAATTATGTTGAGGTATGGCACATTTTTAGGCAGTTAAATTGTGGGCTTTTTAATTTAAGAAGCCTTGCATTACAACAGCGGTTCGTATCTTCTGCTGATTAGCAAACAGAAACAAAACTGTGCAAGTTCAAAACACTACCTGAACTAACATATCTGCCCTTCTGTATTCGTGCTATGGATTCCTCTACTGCTCTTCCCTGATGTGATCTCTTTCTATTTTTCACATCTCAGCTACCCTGAAATTCAAGGGAACTTTACTGGAGTGAGGCCCATCTTTATATCATAGCACAAATAATAAAGCATTTGAATGTTTCTTGTGATCAGGAAACTGAGATTTTGTGAACACTCGTGGCACCAGCAGGATGAAATAAGTGCCTGTGCCATCATAAATTCACTGCAGGGAGAGCAGGAAATCAATCTCCTGCTGAGATGCCATACACCCATCTGGGGAAAGCACCCTCCCTGAAATCGGTGGGTCATTCATGTGGTACTCAACAAATGTAAAATTCATGCTCCAGGTAATTGCTAGAAAGTCTTGTGAGTCTCACTCTGTAGGCTAGTAGCTGTTTGTATTATTAACACTTGCAAGATGTACAAACATTTTATCTTGTGATGAAGGGGATTTTAATGATTATAATGCATCTCCTTTTTTCTTATTTTCTAATAACTTTGAATGAATCATTTTAAATATCCCATGGAAGTTTTTGTAATAATGCTAATTCAAATTGTTCCAGTCCTCTGTCACGGAATCCTCTCTACCTCTGTTAGGCAGCATGCTTAATTAAAGACCTCAGCACAGTTCTCATCTATTCCTCTTCCTGGCTTTTCCTAACAAGGGGCTTAACAGCTTCTGAGTTGGTTTCACTACCTCTCTGACTCAGTACAGAAAAAAAGAAAACAGAAAAATCACACCCATCTGGAAGAATACAAGTCACTCAACCTAAAATTTCTAAGCAAAAAGTTCTAGAGTATTGAAGGAAGGGAAGGGCTTCCTTGTTATGTTTGCACAACTCAAAAAAAAAAAAAGAAAAAAGAAAAAGCCATTAATAACATAACTTGAAAAAAAAAAGTCATTAATAGTTGCAATCTATGAGAATAACTTTAAATTCTACTTTATGTTTCTCTTTTGCTCCCCAACATTAAACCAAAGCAGTTGAGCCTCTAAACCTGGCATAAAAGTTTCATATATAAGATAGTAACTGGCCACCTTCCCAGCTATGTAATTCTCAACTACTTTTTTTTTTTCGCTCCCCAAAAAAATGAACAAAATTAATCTCATGCAAGTCAACTGAGCCCAGCAGAGTTACACTGGGGATGAATTAGGCCTGTCATCTGCTCCTCAGGCAGATCATTTACATAGTGTCCCAAAAAACCCACAGCTTTATCAGCAAATCCTTTCTAGTATTCTACTTTCTCATTGAAAGTATCAGCCATATTCATTATATAGCATTCTATAGGGAGTGTAGCCCTGTAAGTCTGTATGTGCTCTGTAATTCATTGTATACTAATGATCAACAACCTTCTCCTGTGTTACCAGTACAACAAAAATATCTGTGCTTATGTCCAGCTAGAGCTGGAAAGAGCTAGAACCAGAAAATAAGGAAGAGATTGTCCATGATGTCTCAGACTTACTTGTTGATGCATGTGATAACAGGCTATACATTCTCTATATAGGTCTCACAATGTCTCTGTCATTTGTACACTAGTAAAACCCAAAATTCGAAATTAAGAAATTAAGACATAGAATCACAGAACGATAGGGGTCGGAAGGGACCTCTGGAGATCATCTAGTCCAACCCCCCTGTCACAGCAGGGACATCTACAGCACATTGCATAGGATGGTGTCCAGATGGGTTTTGAGTGTCTCCAGAAGGGGAGACTCCACAACCTCCCTGGGCAGCTGTGCCACTGCTCTGCCACCTTCAAAGTAAAGAAGTCCCTCCTCATGTTAAGATGGAACTTCCTATGCTCCAGTTTGTGCCCATTACCTCTTGTCCTATCACTGGGCACCACTGAAAAAAGACTGTTCCCATCCTCCTGGCACCCTCCCCTTAAGTATTTGTACGCATTGATAAGATCCCTCTGCAGTCTTCTCTTCTCCAGACTAAAAAGACCCAAGTCCTCAGCCTTTCCTCATAATTCATCTTTGTAGCCCTCTGCTGGACCCTCTCCAGCAGTTCCCTGTCCTTCTTGAACCAGGGAGCCCAGAACTGGACACAGTGCTCCAGCTGCAGCCTCACCAGGGCAGAGCAGAGAGGCAGGATGACCTCCCTCGACCTGCTGGCCACACTCTTTCTGATGCGCCCCAGGATGCCATTGGCCTTCTTGGCCACCAGGGCACATTGCTGGCTCATGGTCATCCTGTTGGCCCCCAGGACTCCCAGGTCCCTTTCCGCACAGCTGCTCTCCAGGAGGTCAGCCCCCACCCTGTACTGATGCATGGGGTTATTGCTCCCCAGATGCAGTACCCTACACTTGCCTTTATTGAACCTCATCAGGTTTTTCTCTGCCCAACTCTCCAGCCTGTCCAGGTCACGCTGTATGGCAGCACAGCCTTCCAGCGTGTCAGTCACCCCTCCCAGTTTTGTGTCATCAGCAAACTTGCTGATGGTACACTCTATCCCTTCATCCAGGTCATTGATGAATATATTGAACAGGACTGGACCCAGTACTGACCCCTGAGGGACCCCACTAGTTACTGGCCTCCAACTGGACTCTGCACCACTAACCACAACCCTCTGAGCTCTATCTGTCAGCCACTGTTCAATCCACCCCACTGTCCATTCATCCAACCCGCATTTCCTAAGCTTGCCTGGGAGGATGACATGGGAGACAGTGTCGAAAGCCTTGCTGAAGTCAAGGTAGACAACACCCACTGCCCTCCCCTCATCCACCCATCCAGTCACGCCATCATCGAAGGCTACCGGATTAGTCAGACATGACTTACCCTTGGTAAATCCATGTTGACTACTTCTGATAACCTTCTTTTCCTCCAGATGTTTGGAGATGATACCCAGAATGAGCTGTTCCATCATCTTTCCAGGGATGGAGGTGAGGCTGACTGGGCTGTAGTTTCCCGGGTCATCCTTCTTGCCCTTTTTGAAGACTGGAGTGACATTGGCTTTCCTCCAGTCCTCAGGCACCTCCCCTGTTCTCCAAGACCTATCAAAGATGATGGAGAGTCCAGCAATGACTTCCGCTGGATCCCTCAGCACTCGCGGGTGCATCCCATCAGGCCCCATGGACTTGTGGGTATCCAGTTTACTTAATTGATCTCTAACCTGATCCTCTTCAACCAAGGGAAAGTTTTCCTTCCTCCAGACTTTCTCTGTTACCTGTAAAGTCTGGGACTCCCAAGGGCTGGCCTGAGCAGTGAAGACAGAAGCAAAGAAGGCATTCAGCAACTCCTCCTTCTCTGCATCATCTGTCACCATGGCACCCATCTCCTTCAGCAGCGGGCCCACGTTTTCCCTGGTTTTCCTTTTGCCTCTGATGTACTTGAAGAAACCCTTCCCATTGACCTTGACATCCCTTGCCAGATTTAATTCCAAGGCTGCCTTGGCTTTCCTCGCTTCATCCCTGCATAATCTGACGGCATTCGTGTAATCTTCCCAAATGGTCAGCCCCTTCTTCCACATCCTGTAAACTTCCTTCTTCCACCTGAGCTTTTTCAGAAGCTCCGTGCTCAGCCCTGCGGGTCTCCTGCTTCCCTTGCCTGATTTCTTGCTCTTAGGGATGCACCAATCCTGAGCTTGGAGGAAGTGATACTTAAATATCAGCCAGCTCTCTTGAGCCCCCTTACCCTCTAGAGCCCTCTCCCAAGGGATTTCTCCAAGCAGTTTCTTGAAGAGATCAAAGTTAGCCCTTCTGAAGTCTAAGGTTGCAATCCTGCCTGTCGTTTTATGCATACTACACTTAATTCTGAACTCTGTCTTCTCATGACCACTACAGCCAAGGCTGCCCCCAACCTTAACGTCCTCCACCAGTCCCTCTTTGTCAGTACTAGGTCCAGTAGCACACCTCTCCTCCACCACCCGAGTCAAAAAGTTACCATCAATACACTGGAGGAACCTCCTGGACTGTGCATGCGTAGCAGTGTCGCCTTCCCAGCAGACACCAGGGCGACTGAAGTCCCCCATGAGAACCAAGGCCTGCGATTGTGAGGCGGTTCTCACCCGTCTGTAGACATCCTGCGGCTTTTCAAAGAACACCATCACTAAAGATGAGGATTGAGCATCAGGCTGTCTGTCCAACATAGGAGGAGTTCCTGTCAGGAATCATAATGCTATCAAATTCACTTTGGGGGTCTTCTGGCACATCACAAAGTGACTGTAGGGAGAATATGGACTTCCTTAGAGACCAGCACTACCATAATGATTTCAGTAGGTGAAATATGGGGGTATTTAGGTTTGTTTCTTACTTGATGGGTATGGGCAGCTTTTTCATCTAAGACAGCTTTAAAAACATACTGAACTCTGTATCACCGACTTTGCTTATGAGAAGCTCTTACCAGAGAATACGAAAGACTACGTGTTTCACAAGGAAACGTGCCGCATTATGGTTCTTTATAATATCAGTGAGGGTACAGATATTTGTGAAGAAGGCAGTGGAAGCTGATGTCTGGCAGCTGCCTTGTCGCTGTTATTCACCTCCTTTTTTTTTTTTTTTTTTTTTACCTACAGTATCTGCTTTCAGTTGAATAGTGCTGGAACCAAAAATGTAAAATGAGACTCGAGAAAAGTCAGCTGCTAATAAAAGGTTCCCCTGTCCTTTCTTGCTGACCCACTAATTTAAATGCAAGCAACTCTGATGTGATACCGGAGAAAGCCTTCATCGGGGTGTATTTATGCTTACTCATTAAAAACAAAGAAGTTTCAGCTGACTGCTTCTTGGAAATGTTGTGGCATAAATCTTCAGCTACAAATGTGTTTCTTTGATTATTTGATAAAAAGAAATACTTTAAGCAAAGCCTGTATTATTCTCTGAAAGAAGAAAGTCCTGCAGTACTGTTTATTTCACTGCCTATTTTGCCATCAAGGAGTTCAATCATACCGGGAAGAGAACAAGTGACCAAAATTAAAATCCCTTCCCTGGGACATACAGGTTTGGAAAAGCAGGGAAAATCTGGAACCCTTCTGACTCATGGATCTCATTTTCTTTATATGAAGAAGAATAGAAACCAAATGTACGCATTTGCAGTTTAGGAAGTGAAACCTGGAATTCGTAGATGCAAGAGTGAGAATGAGCGTTTTCCTCCATCACCGCTGATTTTCTCTGGATCTTGTAGCAAGTCACTGAACTCTGGTACTCTCCTCATGTATGACAGAAGTAGGATTTAACCATTTTACAGAGCACTTTAAAACCTCCTCAGGAAACACGTAATTCAAGGACTGCGTTTTATTCTATTAGTAGCCTAGGCTACTAGTTCTGTCTGATCCCTGTCTATAATCACGGATCTGCAGGATTTTCACTGGGATAAAACCTTACCAGCAGCAATTCCTAAACTATACGCAACACAGGCAGCGAGGTTACAGCTTTTGTGCACTGCCTGCATACTGGTTTAAGGTAGCAGAACGGCTCAGTTTCAGAAGCAATTTCCACAGTGATGAATTCCGTCTCGGGGAGAGGTGTACTGCGCAAGTATTTCAGGGTATATTTAAAATGCCCAGAGCTCTCCCTAAAAGATTACCTTTGCTAGCTTACATCCAAGCTGTGTATTTAAAAGAAAGAAGTGCAGACTGTAGCAGAAGGCTCCACTATCCTTAGCCCTTATTGTCTTCGGTTTCGAGACTGGCATGATTAAGGAAGTCTGCAGCTTCAACTTCCACAGAGACAGCGGCGCTGAAGAGCAGGAAGTAATCAGCTCCAGTTGGCACCGCCGTCCATTATAGCAATATTCACAGCGACAGGATCAGTAGCTCCTAGTGAGAGCGCTGCCTGTTATAGCCATTTTAAACACACTGCAAGCTGCTCGTCGTAAACGGCAAATGAAATCCAGAAGTACAAGTCAACGCGCATAGTGTAGTATTTCAGTCGGTTTTCTGTGATACATATGAAGTAGGGAAAAAAAGTCAGGCATACAAGGATTCCTTGGAGAATACTAGTAATACATAGGGGCTTAGAAGATGCTATTTGTTACTACAGTTTGCTTCTCAGACTGTGGAAAATTATAAAAACTGACAAACGCCCACTAATAGGAGGCTGAGCAAGAGATTGTGGTTAAGGAGGGCGCCATGTGGGACAGCAGGGATGAGTACTCTTCCGCTGCACATTCCAGCTCTGACTCAGAAGCTGGTCACAATAGAAAACATACATGTTTTTATAATCCCTTGTGCAAATAAACTGACTTCTGCCTTCAGAACATTCCGACATTGCACTTGGTGGCTTATCTACACGCTAGCCTGAAGTTAGCTAAGAGAAAGCAAGTAACTAGGAATGAAGAAACCAGCACGTTCGTTCCTACTCCAATTTAACTCTTCCTCATACTATCCAGGACTACCGGCCTACCAGAAAAAGGAACTGCAGTGAAAACAGAGAAAGGAATAGATTGCCCAGACAATGTTAATGACTTTGTAACTTTATATGTTTGGCTTTTTCTTTTTTTGTTACAGTTCATTATACTTCCAATTAATCCTTAAGACAGCGCAATAGCCAAAATAACACACCTGAAATATTAATTCAAAATGGTTTATTAATCACTTCATTTGTTTAAAATGTCTTTACACTATGAAATATCAATAACACATAATTTCATAGATAAATCCTACTGCATCCCAGGTGAAGAGTGCTGTAGACATGTAATATGTGCATGGCCTTTCTCATTTTCCTGCAATTTTCCAACAAAATAATGTTGTTCTTATGTCAGATGCACCTGATTCACCAGTAATCTTGTCCAATTTGTAAAATGAAGTGACTTGAACCCTAGACAGGACTAAATTTTCTTCTAATTTCTTACGTAAGGCCTGTCCGACCATTAAAACTATGCCAAGAACAACAGTCTTCCAGGCTGTTGCATTTAAGCTGTGGGGTTTTTTCCCTAGCAAAGGTTCTTTGGTCAGTTAGAACAAGTACTGGAGGGAGCAAAAAAATACATCAGACCTGTTCTAAGGAAAATAAGGATCGGTTCAGATGTGAGTTCATGTAAGACCTCTAAGTGATTTATGCTGCAATGAAAAACATGGACTAAAACACATTAAGTGCAAATAAGAAAATTTGTAGTTTTTTCCCCATTGGATTATTTTCAGTCTAAATTACGTATGTTTTTTCTCATCTTCTTCCCTTTGGTTCGTATTACCACCCAGGAGGGAAAAAATCCTAAATTTGCGTTAATTTTCTTGCTCCCATTGGATGCATACCGTTTCTTTAAAATGACACGCAGAACAGGCTTGGTTTGTGTTCTCTTTACTTGTTTTCCCCCAGTCCCTTATTGTCCATTCAGTAGCCTTTCATGCATACACAACAGCGTTCAGTTTCAATCTCCAAATCAAAAGCACATGCTGTCCCTTCGTTAATGTTGGAATTCATCTGTCCATATTAGCGAGGACGGGGAAAGAGAAGAGGAAAGGTTTTCATTCTCTGGTTAACTGACTTTTCACCTTTTGCCGTTCTCTTTTGAGCAAAGGCTGCTGCAACGCAGCTTCCTCACAGCGTTGTTCTGTTCCATCCTTTCTCAGGAAGGCTTAGATGGGGACATCTTGTTGCCGCACAGAACCAATTTCCAGCTTTTCCTCTCTGTTTTGTTGGTGCAAGTCTCTGTTTGGTACCCATGACCTTTATCACAATTACTCCCATTTCTCCATTGTTTCTGTCCTGTTACATATACCATACCTACTTCTACATAGGACTATTCCAGCCAGTATGACCACTGGCATAACTGGCAGTATTAAGGTGCCGTGTGTCAATACAATACACATTCACATACATCGAGATCTGAACCCATAGAAACCGATTGAAAGATCAGAAAAATCCCGTTACTGATAGAACAGGGTCTAAGCAAAGAGCAGCGTGGTACACTCCATTACATTGTCTTGGGAGCTCAGAAGCACCATCAAGTTACCACCTATTACAGAATCACAGAATGGTCAGGGTTGGAAGGGACCTCTGGAGGTCATCCAGTCCAACCCCCCTGCCACAGCAGGGACACCTACAGCAGTTGCACAGGACGACGTCCAGGCGGGTTTAGAATGTCTCCAGAGTGGGAGACTCCCCCACCTCTCTGGGCAGCTGTGCCACTGCTCTGCCACCCTCGGAGTAAAGAAGTTCCTCCTCATGTTAAGATGGAACTTCCTATGTTCAAGTTTGTGCCCGTTCCCTCTTGTCCTATCACTGGGCACCACTGAAAAAAGACTGTTCCCATCCCCCTGGCACCCTCCCTTTAAGTATTTATAAGTATTGATAAGGTCCCCCCTCAGCCTTCTTTTTTCTAGACTAAAAAGCCCCAAGTCCCTCAGCCTTTCCTCATAAGAAAGATGTTCCAATCCCCTAATCATCTTAGTAGCCCTTAATTACCAACTTACTATGCATCAGCTGGTCTGCAGAAATTGTCAGCACGTATTACTTCGCATTTGCTATAGGCAAACGGCGTGCAAGTTAGCTTAGCCTTCTCTCCTGTCAGAACAAGTCTCATCACCGTGTATTCGCTGCTGGCTAAGAGCCTATTCATCCCCATGTCCACATTTACCACCGTGCAAATGGTACTTGCTCAACCCTGCTAACTTAATCTCGCATCCAAGCCTCGCATCAGGGAGATGCTGCAATAGCAATACGATTTATTTGTTCCTTAAGCACAGAAGCAAATAATATTCAGCACCATTTAAACAGCTGACCTGATACAGATAAGAACGGAATTGGTTTTACTTCAGCAAAATTCTCTTTCTTCAAAACATTAAGTCTATAGTGAGGTAGTGATGAAACCACTGAAAAGTAGGGAAAGAAACTGGTTGTGTAACCTTTTCCTTTTATTAGTTTCCCTTAAACAAGTCTTGGTGCCAATAATTCTTCCGCAGACCCCTGTTAACCACTGTTTATATAGCTGAAGGCAAGCGTATCTTGGACCTGCTGCAGAGGCATAGCCCTTAAAGGCTTGGGAGCACTTGTTTCCTGGCAGGAAACACTTTCAAGTAGGTCTGTGCAAGTGTCTTCTTGGGATTTTATCTTCACCTTCATTTCTTTCCCACAGATGGTTCCTTGAACAGAAGGATCTTAAGGAGAGCTTTTAGAAGAAAAGGTATTTTCCTTTAAAGCAGAAAAAAAAAGAAAGAAGCAAAGAAACGATCAGTAATAGAAAAAAGTAAGAATGTGTGGTGCTGGCTGCTTTTCATCCTGCACTCAAGACTGAAAGTCTCCATTCCCCATTCCCTGTCTCTAGCAGCCAGGGTATCTCCTGCTCCCTCTCCAGCTTCTCCGACTCACCTGCCAGCAGCTTCTTTGCAGAGCTCCTCCAGTTTCTCCTCTGATTTGCTATGGGGTGCCACAGAAATTTGTTGTCAGTCATCATCTCTTTATCACATCAAACAGTCCCACCTGCAAAGAGATCCAGCTAGCATCTCTAGGCACTTCTTTCACAGGTCTTTTCCCCTCTCTCTCTCAACTCTGACCAAGTCGTTCATCAAGTTAGTGCTCTTTGGTTATTTAAACATCAGCTCCAGTTCAGCCTGACTGAAAACCGGGATTCTAATTTTTCTTTCTGTTCAGTCATTTCTTGACATCTACGAAGAACACCACTGTTGTCTCAGGAAGTGGGCAGGTTTGACTGGAAATCTTCACGCTGTGGCAATATAGGAATCTCTCAAACCTCTTCTTCACATGATCTGTGATTTCCCCTTTCCCAGCAGCCATGCTCCCAGCCTCCAGGTTTAGCCACCTCCCTTGCTGTAATATCCCTTCCCCATTGCCTTGACAAAGGCAATTAAATTCTCAGTTGTACTTGTATGGATTGAAAATACTGTTTTAAAGATAGCTCTGCTATCTTTATCTCCATCATGTTCATTCTACAATCTCCTTTTTTTCCTCTAAGAATACACAAATGGCCATATTTGGTATTTTTGCATAAATCCGCTTATCTGAAAGGATGTTTGCTTAAAAAACGGTGTATGTGGAAAATACCAAGGGGTGACAACTGTAGGTACAGGGCAGTGGTCATTCTGCGTATGGCTATGTAAGCTCATTGAAATGACACTGAAGAAGTAAGGGGGGAAAATTGGTCAATTTTTGTTATAACTAGAAAAAAATAGGAAAGTAATGAAAATAGTCTAGGAGAATAATATTCAAATTCTCAATCACTAATATCAGGAAGGAAAAAAACCTATGTAGATTTCTCAAAATATTAATAGGAATAAAACAATTGTATTGATAACAAGTCCATAGAACATGAAACCTAACGTTTTCCTTCTTACTTTATTTGCTACACAAAAATGCTTCCCAAAAATTATTGAACAGAGTTGTTCTTACGAACTGTGTTAGAAACCATGAGCCAATTCTTCAATGTGCATTTAAGAATAATGGAAGGAATAAATAATTAATAACACATACAATGTAGGGGTTTATCTAACAGATAATGGCCCACGAAAGGAAGAGTTTTATTACATTAGGGAATCAAGTGAACTATAATTAGTCTAATGGTTAAAGCATTAAGAGTATTTTCTAGTTCTCCACCAGTGCTGCTTATAAATAGAGGACTGAACCTTGTTTTAGTGAAAAGCATGTGAAAAAAAAAAAAAGAACTACTTAAGGGATTAATTTAGCCCAGAGATCTGTGATCTGTTCACCAATACCTTTTGTAGGGATACCCGCAGCCTGTTTGATTCTCCTCTGAACTGCGCAGGAGAAATACCACGGATTCTTAGAATGATTTGACCTGTAGCCATTACAGGCAAAATCACCAGTAAAATTACAGGATCGAGCCCAAATTGCCATCCAGAGACATTTTCAACATTTTCAGCAGGACTACTCCTAATGATTTTCTCTAGCATACATCATCAGTATGTTGTTAAAGCAGGAAGTATGCCATTTTATTCAAATAGGCCTTGTGCAGAAAGGAAGTCATATGAATGTGAAGTGTGTGGTAACAAAAATTAAAGAATATTCATTAGTAATTGAGCCTCAGAAGATAATAAAGACTTCCAACGGTGGTGCTATACTTTTCTGCAACCAAAATTGGCACTGGCCTCCAGAAAGGTTTGGTTTATATTACGCAGTGCTTTAAATGTAGTCTGCATAAGCAAACAAAGGGGAACGGTACTTACCACTTGCCAAAGAAATTAAATGCAGTTATCGACACTCATTACATGTCTCCACTGGCCCTCTCCCCACCTCAAAAAAAAAAAATAAAAAAAAAAAAAATCACACCAGAGTACATTAACCTCCAGCCTGCTGGAATTTTATCTGACAGAAGTCAGCCTCGCGATGCCGAGAATTACCCGTGAACACACCACTGTGTAACGTGAACAAATCCGCAACGTGGTGTTTTCCCAAATACAGCCAAGATAAGACTTACCACAGACTAGAAATCCACCAGGAGCCAAGCTGTTGCAGCGCGCCGAGCTGCAAGCCCCGAGTTCCGGCACCGGCTTCCTAGCCAGGAGCCCCCAGCTCTGGGCCAGGTGCCCCCGCTGCCCACCGCACCAGAAGCGTCGCTGCCCTGGACCGGAATCTCTAACGGCCGGCGGGAGAAGCACCTGAGTCGCCAATCACTAACACGGCAACTACACCCTTCTTGGCATCTGAAACATTTTAATTCTTGAGTTATGCAGGAGCAAGGCCTGCGCTTTAGACTTTGGTTGACTTTCAAAAGCATGACGGGAGGAAGGAGAGATCCTCTCAGCAGCTAAACAGGTAGAGCTTAGACCTGGAGAGTCCTGAGGACAACGCTGAATCCCTATCTGGCGCTTCCCAGGAGATTCCCTTGGTCACCAGGCCAGAGGCTCGCTGGGAGGAATGCCTTTCATTGGGCCTGCTGAAAGGCTGTTATTCTGAACAAACTAATCCACATTCATTGGGCCGGGGAAGCAAGGCATCACTTTGCAACGCAACAATTAAGGTAACTAGCTGGGAGCGGGGAAATTTGAATTTCAATCCCTGTTACAAGACTGCTTTCCTAGCCCATTACCATATAATATTAAAGTACACGAGCAAACCAGTAAGAGTCAGGAGCAGAAACCCAGTGAGCTCCCTAATAATCTATTCAAACCCATCCATTACTCTGGATAGCAACACGACACAGACTCGGCCGTCCTGTGCTGCTGCATTTTTACTCCTATTGATACTCAAGTTACCTGGTGCTATTTCAAATTATTTACACCTGCTGCAATCATATCTATTATTAAAGACAGACATACAGCCATCTCAGGGGAGTTTTTCTTCCCAGCCCCTTCAGAGGCATTTGTGGAGCCTACTCCTGACTAACTCCTATTGAAAAGAAAGGAGGAAAGAATATAAAAAAACTGTCTGCTACTCCATTTCTTCCATTTCCCACCTATTGTGATATTCACCCCTTGCTCCGCTCTCTCCAATTCTTTCCCATGCTTTATTCCTGTTTGTGGTCTTGGTTGCCTTCCCCCTCGTCATCCTTAGTCGTCTATTTCTCTTCCTCATTTAAGTTTGGGTTTTTTTTTTTTCCTTTCTTCCTTCTTCTTTCTCTTTTCCTTCCCTCCTTTTTCAACATTAAGTGACGTGATCCTGCAGTCTTCCTCCTATGTTTATGAGACTCAAAATGCATGGACCAGAAGAGTTGAGGAAGGGGGAAAAAAAAAGGCGGAGAAGCAGAAGTCATTCCTGGCTACTTAGCAAGAGAGGAAAGGGCTGTCACAAGGTTTTGATCAGAACAACTGTTTCCCAACAGCTTTTGCTTAGACTCTCAGGAAAAGGACTTCCAAGAGCAAATGATGCAAAAAATGTAAATGATACAGACCTCCGTGCCCTCTCTAGTTCCTTCTCCTTCCTTGCATTGAGAGCCCTCGGCCGCTTCGAAATCCTCCTTGGTGAGATCTGACAAAAATTTTCCACCATGTAGCGATTTCAGCTATCACCATCAACCTGAATACCTTCTTCCCAGGAGGGATGATTTTAGAGGCAGGCCAGTGCAACTGCTCTCGAGTTCCCTCATTATTATCTCATTTTAAAAGAATCCAAGTCTCTGGGTTTTAAATTCTTTTTTTTTTTTTTTTTTTCCTTGATTACTGCTGTATGAAAGGCCTAGACAAACAACAAACCCAGGAAAAACGAAAGAGCCATCGGAGTGGAAGGGTTGCAGCGAGCGCTGAATGAACTGTGATCTTTGGTGGGATAAAGATCAACGTGACGAGCTTTCAGCTGTAGCGATCAGTCGATACTTTCCAGACCATCCCCACAGTGACAAAGACAGAGGCATTTTTAAGTTGTAATTGAGATTAGCCGCGATACATACAGTTGGAGCCATGCCCGTGAACTTTGCTAAAAGGCTGGCTGCGTAAACGATCTATCACCCAGTTCCACACGAGCAGTAATCTAATGACACCACAAAAATCTCACCACGTCCCTCGCTCCACACGTCCGGCCGCAGCAGCGGACTCCCGCCAGGGCGCTTCAGCTGTGCGACCGAAGGCTTTGCCTCCCGAGCTCTGCAGCACCGTATAGACCCTCGCTAAGGATGGCCATTATTCCCTCCCGGGGTGTCCGGGTCTCGTACGACGCTCAGTCTTGTAGCCCGAAAGCGCTCTTGCTCTAATCCGGCTCGCTAGATTTGCAGTCGTGGGCTGACTGAAAGCCCACGCGTAATCCTGCCGACTCCAGCACGCTTTGGGTGAAGCCCGTGAAGATGGGCAAGATCGCTTTTCGTGGATGGGAATAAAATATTTTGTTTGTTACTACTAAGCTAACCACAATAAAAATAAATAGTTCTCTTTCATGTGGTGACGAAACAAAGCAATCACGCTCTATTCCTTTTTTAATTATTAGGTTGAAAGATTCAGTGTCTTCCTGGCATGTTTAATTCTGAATCATGTTCATCACATATATAAATAGCCAGCAACTGTGTATAGTAGCAGAGGGTGGAGGGGAAGGTCAGGGAATTAGCTTGATGTCAAGAAAGCATTTCCTATGGAGTCACCAAATCTGTCCTGGATATAGAGACTCCTACATCGGCCCGCGGCGAGCCTGACGGCTGCTGTGCCCTCCTGCACCCCACGCGCCGGGTAAGGCTCTCCGACCTCGCTGGCATTTGGAAGCTTCTCCTCCTTGGACATCACACAGGCAAAACGTACTTTGGGGGGCTTTGTAAAGATGCTGCATGAAAAGCAGCATGGCCAGAAGGTCGAGGGAAGTGATTCTCCCCCTCTACTCTGCTTTGGTGAGACCCCACCTGCAGTACTGCATCCAGCTCTGGAGTCCTCAGCATAAGAAGGACTCGGACCTGTTGGAGCGGGTCCAGAGGAGGGCCATGAAGATGATCCGAGGGCTGGAGCACCTCTGCTGTGAGGAGAGGCTGAGAGAGTTGGGGCTGTTCAGCCTGGAGAAGAGAAGGCTCCAGGGAGACCTTATTGCGGCCTTCCAGTACCTAAAGGGGGCCTACAGGAGAGCTGGGGAGGGACTCTTTATCTGGGGGTGTAGGGACAGGATGAAGGGTAATGGTTTTAAACTGAAAGAGGGCAGATTTACATTAGATATCAGGAAGAAATTCTTGACTGTGAGGTCGGTGAGCCCCTGGCCCAGGCTGCCCCGAGCAGTTGTGGCTGCCCCATCCCTGGAGGTGTCCAAGGCCAGGTTGGATGGGGCTGGGAGCACCCTGGGCTGGTGGGAGGTGTCCCTGCCCAGGGCAGGGGGGTTGGAACTGGGTGGTCTTCAAGGTCCCTTCCAACCCAAACCCTTCGACGGTTCTATGTGTAGAAGATTGTCCCTCTCCGCCTCCTGCTAGGGGCAGCACCACCCGCCGAAGACGCCGCGGTGCCGAATGCCCCGCAGCTGCTCCCGGGGCTCAGGGACACTGCCAGGAGACGTTCCTCTCCCCCACCGAAAGCCCCGAGCGGACAGGTCCCGCAGGGAAGCCCTGGCTCCGCCACCGCTCCAAGCCAGGACGCCGAGCGTTTTCCATCCTCTCTCCTTTGGGTCGGGGCCAGCCGGCCGCCTCCCGCCGGGGCCCGGGGCGTGCGGCAGCCGGGGGAATGCGGCCCGTCCTGTCCTGTCCTGTCCTGTCCTGCCCCGCCGCTCCCCGGCTGACCCCGGCCTCGGCGGCTGCCCGTGACCACCCGCCCCGGCCCGGCTACGGGACGGGGCCCCGCTTCACCCGGGGAGGGGGCAGCGCCGCCGACAGACCGCGGGAGGGGCGGAGAGCTCCATTTTAGCCGCTGACCCATTCTCCTCACCCCGCCTCCTCCCGCTCGCCTACCTGCGCCTCCCTCACCGCCCCCCCCCGGGGCGGGCCGCAGCCCCCGCCGACAAAAGCACCGCCCAGGGGCGGCCCGGCCCCGCGGCCCGGCGCCAGGTGAGGGGAGCGGCGCGGAGCGGAGCGGAGCGCGGGGCCCGCTGCGGGGCAGGTGCGGCCGGGCGGCAGCCGCGGAGGGGCGGGCGGGCCGGGCCGGGGCCTCCGCGGGGGGCGGGAGGGCGCGGCGGTTCGGGGCAGTTTTCCTCAGTTACAAGTGAGGGGCGGCGTGTAAGTACCGACCGTTTCTTCTTCTTCTTTCTTTTAAAAAAGTATTAGTGTTGTGTTTGGTTTGTTGTTTTTTTTTTTTTTTTTTTTCCTTCCCGGGGCGGTGCGCGGCCGCATAACGGGGCGCGGAGCGGGGACGGGTCTGCCCCTGCCCGGGGCTTGGGGGGGGGCAGCGCCGCGACCCGGGGACGGCCGGTGTCCGTCGTCGGTCCGTCCGTCCTTCTCCCTTCCCCCCCCCCTCCTCCCCCGCTGTTCTCATTTATTATTTTCTTTACTTTTCGCCGTTTTTTTTTTTTTTTTTTTAATTTTTGGCGGTTCACCGCCGGGCGGCCGGAGCCGGGCCCGCTCCCAGGGGCCTTTCCTCAGGGACGGGGCGAACCCGGACTTCAAAGCGGGGGGGGGGGGGGCGGGCCGTCAGGTGCGAGTTTGAGGTATGTTTCTGTTTGTTTGGTTTTTGTTTGTTTTTTGTTTTTTCTAATTTGAAGCTATGGAAATTGTACGTTGCTGGCGTAGCTGTCTGGCTGGCCGACATCGTGCCAGGAAGGTTGGGAGCGTGGCGGAGCTGTCAGCGGCGCGGGCGGGCGGGCGGCCGCCGTCCTGAGGTAACTGCACGGGCGCTCCGGAGACCTCAGAGGAATACCTTCACCGCTCGCTCTGCCGCTATTTATACCGCGCCAGAGGCAGAGGAGGGCCCGCGTTTGGAAAGGACGTTGAGCTTAAACTTGATACCATTGTGCCAAGGCAGATATTTAAAATAAAGCCGAAAAAAAAAGGCCCCAGCAAACGCCCCTCTCCAAACAACCCAAGCTCCCCGCCTCCCCCGTTTCCCTCATTTCTGAGAAAAGCTGAGAACCGAGCATCCCCTCCTCTTGTTTCAGACAGGGCTCTGACAGCGTGGACTAAGGCCCTGCGTGGGTGGGTTTGGTGCCTGTGGTGCGATGGTTAAACCCCACGCCACCGGGGGGTACCCGAAAGATGCAGTCTCGCGCTGTGGCAGGTACATGGCTTTCATATGGGCGGGTAAAATAAATCCTTGTCGGTGGCTGCCTGTGCGTTCTAACGCTGGTAAGAGTCTAAAAGCAGTGATAATCTAAAACGTTGTCAATACCAAGTCTAACAAATCAGGCAATACATACGCTATTGAACAGGTAACCTATGGTTAGTAGTTTTCTTCCTTCTCCTCTTTTTAAATGAACTCAATGCACAGTAGTACCTCTCCCTCTGAAGTGAGGAGAGGTAAGCTTTTCGTACGGTGAAACTTATTTTTGTGGGAGCAGAAAAGCTTTAACCTGCGTGATTTCAATACCGCTGAGATTTTTCAGCGTGGATGGCGGGCGAGCAATGTGATGGAGTTGGCTGTCTGGATTACTCAATCAGAGGGGTATTAGCAATCGTTTATTCCTCGTGACGTGCACCCCGCTGCTGTGGAACGAGAGTGACGCGTTGTAGCGGCTGGTTCCCGTGACCCCATGCCAGCCACTGGGGCTCGCTTAGTTCTCCTAATGCCAATTATCGTGGGTGAGCAATAGGTTGCTTTTTGAGCTCTGTTTTTGTGGCATTTAATTGTACCTGTGGTAACAAGGCTGCATTTAAAATTCACATAGTCATTTTTAAACTATTGCAGAGTTCTGGTTTCTGGCTGAGATGAGGCGGTTTCAGAACTGTGGCTAAAATGGTGATAATAATCTGATAAATCTGATGCTAAAACTTTAACTAGCATCCTTTGCGATCCAGGATAAACGTGATTCTGTATGTAAAGATTCCATACACTGAAAATATTTGAACAAGCATTAAACTTTTAGTAGCTGGCACCTTAAAACTGGTTTCGTGGTATCTTTTTGAGCAATTTGGGTTCAGTAAATAGCAAGCCTTACTGTTGGATGCAGAACTGCTCCTGTTTCTCACATGTTTTACTTAGTCACTTCTGAGGTATGGATTTCAGCTGTAAGACTAAGTCTGCAAAAATGCAATGTAAAGGCCTTGACAAAATCAGGAACTGACAGAGTAATGGCACTCTAAACGCATTTGGGGCTCCTATTTCCAACTCTTGCATTTTGTGGTTTCAAACTTTTGTCTGCAATCACGTAGAGAAGCAGTGAGTTTCTTTTTTAGGAAGAGCCAAGATTCTTGCACAGAGGTAGATTGTTATGAAAAATGTCAACTATCAGGAGGCTTTTTCTTTTTTTTTTTAATTGTAGGGCTTAATATTGAGCTAACATGTCAAGTAGCTAATGATCTCAGCAATCTAGCAAAATACTTAGACTTGTAATAGAAACTGTGGAATGTAGATTAGCCAGCTGATAGTGTGGGACTGATTTTATATATAAAAATACATGTTTTTATACATGTGTAAGTGTGTACATTATATGTATAAATATGGTATGTTACATATGCATATCGGATGCTAAAGTGTGCCACTGCTGTATTATGATTGTGTGATGCTGAGATACCGATGTGAGCAAAAAAAGCCATGTGTGGCATGATCCAGCAGAAACTGCTGCCGGGATTGCCTGTCCCTGTCTCCGTTTAGGTCATTTTGTTCTCTTCGTTCAATTTCATGGTATATCCTGACTTACTGTTTAACTAGGGAAATCAAGCCCTTCTAAAGTTGCCTTTATCCCATGAATTCCGAGGATTACCTGGGGAGTTTGTGGAATGCTCAGACTGTGCAGTAGTTTGGAGTTAAAGCTGGACAAGGTTAATCCTCTCTATTCTGCTTTACTTGATTTCTTGTGGAAAGGGAAACAAGAGTTAGTACTTCTTCAGTGTTTGTGAAGTGTAACTGGCTGTTGAACAGTTTATTTTAGGAAACATGAAAGTGACAATGGTAACAGCCTATGTTCTTTTTGAGGGAGTACTTGCACTGTGGAGTTTTTTTCCTTTTCCGAATTCATGTATGAAGATGTTTTTAGACTCAGCAATGGCTCTGATAGAGCCACGTGAAGAGTTGTTTTTTGCTTTCTTATTTTGTCTTTTGTCACTGGGACTGTTCCACAAAATGTATTGGCTATGTGTAAGTATACTTTATTACTTAAAAAAAAAATATCAGTGCTATTTGATAAGTTTCTTTGTGTTCTAAGTGACAAAATAATACTAATTAGCAATCTTCGTTTTCTACATTAGTTGGCTTTTTCCAGTACGGAAAATTTATGTCAGGACTTAACTTTCCATTGAACAGTAGGATATTTTTTTTTATGTTCCTAGCCCCTTTTATGAACTCCAGTTTCATTTCGTTGACTTTTCCTTCCCTTGGATGAACTGTATTAATCCTTAATGATTCAGGCACTTTTCAACTTAAGTTGCTTACATCAAACTGCTTCAGTTAGTGTTCTGTTTAGTTTCTGTGTCAGGAAGAACTGAAGCTGTTGTTAGTGGATGGCTGTGATGCGATCTGTGCATCGCCTTCTTGTAGCAACTCTCCAGTCTCTGTTGTCATTCCTCTTTAGATGGTTCTCCTAGGTCTGTCATTTTGTTTGTCTTCATCATAAAATTTATTTTAGCTTTTCCAGTTAACTAAAATCTAAAGGCTAAGTTGCCAATGTGGTCTCAGCAATCTTCAAATGCTTAGATTTCACAATTAATTTTTCATTTTACAGTCTTAAGTATCTTATTAAAAAATGAACACTAGTTCATTTTTGCATTTAATATAAATGTGAATACATGTTACCACGCAATAGTACATGTCCAGGACAGAGCGTTTGGGAATTCTGCAGGGAAATGAAACTAGTGCACTGAAAGCACTGGGAGTTGAGGTGTTCTAACCCACATTGGGTTTTGATGTGCTGGTTCCTACTGCAAACCCCACTGAGTGTGCGTGTGGTGGTTGTCTTTCTGCTTACAGTAATGGTAGTCAGCAGCTGTACAGCAAACTCCCTGAGGTGGGGAAAAACAACGTGAATATGGGTGGTGTAGCACTTTATTCTAATGGCCGGTATTCCTAATAACTAATACCTCTTACTGTGTGCTCTGTAAACTGTCTCTAACAGGAAGAAACAAGAAAACCTTGCTTCCTGAGCCAGTTCCCCTGCTGTGTTTGCCCCCTTTGTGTCAGTGAAGAAGGTGGACAGGCCTTTTTCAGGCAAGAACAGGGCTATTGGAGGAGGAATTTTCATTACTATGAAAAATGTTTGTAACTATGTTAAGTAACTCTGTGTTTTCCCCGACCTGGCAATGTATGAGGTCCACGTAGTGTGCCCTGGACTTAATTTAGTTTGATGGCATCAGCTGACACCTGTGAGGTGTGGGTGGAGTGACCTGGGAAATGGTGCTCCTTTTTCCTTTGTGGGATCAGCTGTAAATCTACACAACTGGCCAAAAAAAAGAAATACTTTTAGTCATCGTGCTTCTGAATGAGTGTGGTTGTACCCCTGGGTGAGTGTGAGTATTTGGTGGTGGGAGTATCACAGACTCCTGTTTCACCTCCATTCATCTCCTGTTGGAGTTGTAGCTGATGCTGCTGGAGAGAGATGCTGACTGGTCATGTCTCTAGTGTTGAATTGCAGCAGACTGAATAATGTTGTCGGAAGACTTTAGAAAATAAGAGGGGTTTGCTGCACTGGGAAGATTTGGGAGCTAGGGACGTGCGTGCTAACAGGCGGTCTGATAGAGCTGTGGTAAAGAGTATGGGCTGGTAAATGAACTGCTGTGAAACAAGAAAGGCTACAAACTTGTCCATCAGTTACGGTTTGTGTGCCCATTCTCACAATAAATGTGGTGTACCTTGTTTATTTTACTTGGTGTTTTACCTGTATGCTTCTGGTGAGTCAAATGCAATTACTCTTAGTTGAGAAAGCTAAAGGTAATGTAGTTGTAGTATTTCAAGACCATGATGTGAGGCCACTTTTAAACTGAAGGTATAAATGGAAGACGCTGCTGACACTGGCTTATGCATAGCATGCATCCTGGTAATGCCTGGTCTACAACAGTCACCAGCTCTTGGACAAAGTTTGAGAAGCTTGCTCTTAATATTTGATTCAAATGTTTTGGTGGTAGTGGAGTATTTCATTTAGTGTGATTGCTAGAGGTACTTGGAATACCAGCAATGTGACTTTAAAAGGGAAGCCAGGAACTGATTGCAGAATGCTTTCTATGAGTTTGCATTTTTTGTTAATAAATAAATATTTTACAGAATTACAAATTGGCTGGGAGGTGTCTCTGGAGGTCACTTTTTCTAACCTCCAGACTGAAGTAGGACTACTGCTCCTGCTAGATCAGGTCAGCTGTGGCAGGGTCCGGCTGAGCCTTGAAAATCTCTGTGGATGGAGGCTCTGTAACCTCTTTTGGATATTCTTGCAAATAACTTTGTTCAAGGAGAGAAATAACTTGAACTGGGATGGCTGATGAGGATTAAAGGCAGGGGATATTATAGAAGTCAGTTGGCAATTGTACCTGGGTTTTGATACTGCACTCGTTCAGATGAAACGCAAAGAGACTTTCAAGGAAATTGGTCTAAAGCAAGCTATTGGTGCCCCTTGTCTCTAAAATTACACTGACCAATTGATTCACCCTGTCGCTGTACAGGGCCCTAGCTCTTCATTGCAACTCCAAGTTGCGAGAAGATCGTGGTTCTGCCTGTAGATGCTGTGCAGTTCTTTAAATACTGGCTCCTGCCCTGAGAAATTCTCATACGCTCCCTTTGAGTTGGGTTGCCTCCCCTTGGACCTGCCTGTCCTTTCATCCAGGTGAAGCTGCAGTGTGTCGATGTCCTTAGAATTGCTTTTAGCTGGGGAGGAAAAAAAATCTCCAAGTTTTCTGGGAGAAATTAGCAGGAAACCTGATTATTTTATTTTTTTTAAGTGGTATATGGGTCAATGGTGAGAAATTTGCAGGCTGCTCTGTGGATATAAGTACTAATAGCTTGGTAAATAATTATCCTGCAGAAAAGTGGCATATATACAATGTGTAAACTTGGAAATCTGCGCAAGCTTTATCTAAAGTTTCTGGAGTTCTGCTAACCTGTGTTAGGTGGTGATCAATAGAGCTTGCAGTCTGTGCAGCAAAAGCTACGTACACAGCTTGTTCTTACTTTGGTTTGTTTTGTGGTGTGGTTTTTTTTTTCTTCTGCTTATTAATTTTTGTGTCCTGAATTCTGTGTTATTCAGTGTCACTACTCTGCAGCTGCAGTATTCCATACGGGTAGTTTCTCATGTCTGTCTTGGCCTTTAAGACAGCTTATGGCAAACTCATTCACCATGAACATTTGGAAGTCACTGGGGTAGGTATTCCTTTTTAGAGATGCTGGTCCGTAAACAAAACCAATATGCAGCATGCATCCCAATGTTAGGATTAGTTATGTCAACATCAAACCATTAATTCACCATTTAAATAATGAATCAACGTTCTTCAACAATATCAGGACACTGTCCTGTTCTTGAATTTCTGTGATGTTCTTTTGAGAAAAAACAAAGCATAACTTAAAATTTGGTTTGAAAGACTTTTAACGCTCCTCGCTGCCACAGACAGGGCTGTTTGGAGTATCATGTCATCTGCAATAATGTCACTTGGAGAGTAAACTCTTCTTTTGATGGAGTTTTACCTGTCAGAAAGCATGAACTTTCCTGACATCTTCATTACTAGGCTTTATTTAAACTCTTGTTAAATCTTCTACTGTTTTGCACTGCTTCTGTTCATGCTCTTTGCGGTAAGCAAACCCAAAAGTTATGCTTTTCAGAAAACACAGCTTCTAGTGCTTCCTCTTCTAACAGTTTATAATTTTCCCAGAAACTGGAGTAATTAAATGCTATCAAAAATGAACTGTTCTATCTTGATTTGTTGGCCCAGATGTGTTGGTGGAGAAGCAGGCAATTAAACACTCTAAAGCTCAAAAAACCAAAACCCACTTGTGTGAAAGGATAGGTTGTTTGAACAACTAATTCTTGCAGCAAGGTGTATGCTGTATTAGGGTTTCCACTTTGTGGAATGTAAAAACAAACTTTTGTTAACGATCTTCTGTCTTCGTTCCTGGGAGTATGTGTTGCACACAGCATTGGACTGAACTGGTGAGCTTGGTCAGCTGGGCTAAGAAATTAGCACTGAAATTATTCTTTTATACTGTTATTCAGCACAGAGATCTAATCTACCTTGTCAGGAAAGTTTTTGCAGAGATTGGGCACCTGTTTGGCATGCTTGACAGAGCCTCCCCTGTTGTCTTCAATGCCACGTACAGTTCTTGGTGCAAGGCTCAGCCTAGTTTGGAATCATAGAATCGTTTTGGTTGGAAGAGACCTTTAAGATCATCAGGTCCAACTGTTAGCCTAACACTGCCAAGTTACCACTTTTTGCTACAGGTGTTCCTGTCCTAGTTTTTGGGTTGTGGTTTTTTTTGTAGATACGTTGATTGGAACCAGGTGGTGCTTTGTCCATCTTTCGATGTAGACTTTGTGATTCCCTCAGAGAGGCTCGGCAGCTTTCAGTTTTGCAAATGTGCTAGTGTTCAAACCATTACTGTATGGCTCTCTTTGGCTCTTCTTTTTCTTTTCTAAAATTTCTTCCTCTCCCCCCAGTTATTGCTTTGGGGAGAAGGAATGCTTGTATTCAACTACTTCTTTCCGCCTTCTGGACATCAGTCATTCAGTCCTGTGTGCGTGTGTTCATTTCTGACTCATAGCTGAAGTTCTTGATGGTCTTGTGGATTCTTTGTTGATGCTGACTGTCTCAGCATGTCAAGAGTTTCCCACTGATGCTGTCTCCACTGAGCCCATCAGAAGAGCGTTGTGTGACAGCATAAACCTCGCCTTTGCTGCTTGTTTATGGCTGTTTGGTGCATGCCATTCTGGACGTACTGGCCTAGCGGTTCTTGGCACCGCAAGTAGGCCCCGTCTGTTGCAGCACTCTCATCTGATTTGTGCACTGGTTATTGCTTTCCTTTCAGCAGTCAAGGATCCTAAAACCATTAGTCCGTGCTTGACTATTATCTAATCTTGGGAAGCCTATTGACTGCAGTATTCCACTGTTGGAGTGCTACCTAATTGCATGACTTGTCTGCCAGTTTCGCCTCTGCAAGGCACCCTCAATGCTGACTCGATAGTTTTATTGCATTATAGATATCTAGGAGATGTCTGTAGGAACTTGGTGTTTCTTGATGCTAGTACTATCTGCATAACTCCCTGTTTCAGGTATGTGATCTACCAGATATTTGTAACTGGGGCAGCCTGTATGGTGTCCATATCTTCTCGGTTGTACTTCAGGTGTAAGTTTGCAGGAGCTAAACTCTACTGCAGACTTGCACTAAAGAGAATGCTAGTTTGTATGTTTGATTTACTCCTCATCTAGTGATACAAGCCAGACTTACGACACTTTATTCTTTTACCTTTCAAGCGGTGTGGAGCATGGACTGTTTTTTTGACTGTGAAGTCTCATCCTTTTCAGGTCTCTATTACCAGCAGCTGCCATCAACAGCATGAAAGTACTGGAAGAGAAGCTGCTGGTATGATTCGTAGTTCATAGTCGCATGTGTTATCACATAACATGTGGCTCAACTTAATGCATTTGTTGCCAGCATTGTCTTTGAGAAGTATTCTTCCCTTGCATAATAGAATACTTATCATGTGCATTTTTTGAATGCAGTGAGGGTCATCTTATTTGGTGGTCAGTTGCAGGTAGTTTGGTTTTTTTTTTTGTCAAGTTTATATCTACAGGTGAATTGCTGGAGTTCTTCTTTGGCAAGCTTTCCCTAAATGAAAGGAACTCCTCTCAGGTATTTTGGTCTGGTTGCATCCTTACTTGTGTCTCAAAGCTACAGATGTCCCCTGTAGTGCATCTGTGTTTCCACTGCTTTGTTTCGTGCTTGTAAACAGTTCATAGGACCAGTTCAGGAATTGTTACAGCTGAGTATTATGAAACCGAAGTGTCTGGGTGTTGTCTCCTACTATAGTAATATAATCAGCCAGAGCCTTGATGCCAGGAGATAATAATGGCTGGTTCTGCAGTCAGCATGGGTTGGTGGCCTTAGGCAACTGGATGCCTTTAGGCATTTGCACTCTCAGTATCTGCCTAGAAGGATGGCAGAGGCTTGCCAAGCAGTCAGGAATCTTGCTTATTTTAGCGTGCTTGAATCTGTAGTTGCAGAATAAATCTTCTTGCTCTGCACCAGCTCATCTAATAAATAGCTTCTTTTGATACTCATTTGGAGTTGCGCAGAGTACTGCTTCACCTAAGGTTTCTTCCTCCTTCGTAGCTCCTTGATGTTCTAATACCAAGTAGTGCAAACCTCATGAGCTCGACAGTTTTCTCAGGAGATGATAAAGGCTCTTGGTCATCCACTTCATTATGTATACTGCTTGTGGTAAACGTTTGCTTCTACCTTATTACACAAACACACAGCTCAAGATACCTGAGAAGTTTCTGTGTGTGGTTAGGACTCATCATTGCTTTTCTTTCCTTGCCCTGAACTTATTTGGGTTTGTGTGCCATGGATTTCATGTAATAGCGTCCTGCTGCTCAGCAGGTGGGCTCCAAGGTCAAATACCATAAAATAAGTCTTTTGAGTCACAAATTTCTCATAGGTGTCATAATGGTTGTATTGGCGTAACTAGGGTTTAGTCGTGCTTCTGGTCTAATAGTGCTGCATAACAACACTTCAGATGTTAGTAAATCTACTTCCAAGTTTCAGCCAGCTTGAGCTGGTGGTTCATTTAATAGCTTGATTGCAAGGTGATAATTGAATAGCAGCTGTCTTCAGCCTCCTAGATGAGGAGGCTGTATCATTAGACCTCCTGAAGTCTTGCTAAAAGCTGCCTCTACTGAAAGGGGTATTGCGGCTTTAGCAAGAAAAGTATTTAGCATGCTTTTTTGTTGGATTGGACTAGTAGCTTCCCTGCTTGTCCTGTAGCCTGTTGGCTGGGTGCTTCAAGCACTAGGCAGTGATGCCTGCTGTATTAGTTGGGGTCTCTGGATTTTTATTATTTTCTTTTTTTTTCAGCATATGGCTTTTCCCCCCTGTCCTAGCCTGGTGGCAATCAGTATTGTAATTCTTTCCCTCTCCGCCTGGCTATCTTTATAGCAAGGTCTCCTGTAAGCTGAGCTGTTGGTGTCCCATAGGTCACTGCACTGGTGTGACAGTGCGTAAGCCTTACTCTACAGTGATGTGTAGACACAAACACGCCTTTGTAAAAATGCATTTTTTAGAAAAATGAGCGCTGTGGAGCCTTGAGAGGAGTGACCATAACGTACCCAAAACTATTTGAGAAGGGCAAAGTTAATGAACTGCAGTGGTGAGAGCGGCCCTTCTGGCAGCAGGCTTGACATTTCCATGGTATAGCTTGGCATGTGGGCTCGCCTCCAGCCTCGACTCTGGTGTGGGGTACCCTGTAGGTAAGTTATCATCTAAATATAGTAATGCATGGTGGGTTTTTCCGCCCCTAATGAGCTATTTTCAGTGCAAAGTAAGTGAGAAAGCTTTGTATTCTGCAAGGTCACTCCATCACAGGCTCTTACATGTTTCCAGCTGTTTAGCTTTCTATTGAAGACCATGTGGAAGCTGGGTTTGGGATCAGCCTTTCTGTTCTCTAATCTGCAATGGGATGCATACCATTGATAAAAAGTCTGGCTCTGTAAAGGTCATTCCATAGTATCCACATAAGTTTATATTTAGAGCTTGTCTGTATCTGATTGGTGTCAGAATAAAGCTACTGTTACAAACTGCTTATTTATTTATAAACACACAGTGAATGCCAGCATCCTGTAGAGGGGCAGCCTAGAACTTTGTTCTTAAAAAAAATTACGGGGAGAAAAGGTTTCTAGGAAAAAAAAAGATTTGGTTGCAATGTGTTCTTGATGGCCATTTTGTTTTGCCAACCAATGGCTTCATATAAAACTAGTTTTATGCTTGTCAAATGTAAATATAGCCAGATGCTGTAGAGAAGTAAGTTTCTCAATCGCCAGGACTAATCATGGTCTCCAGGTAGCATAAGGTGGCTTACAAAACAGTTGCAAAAGTAGTGTGCTGGCTCCTTGCCTGCACTTCTTTAGCTGATCTTCTCCCTCTCCCCCCTAAAAATTAATTTAAAACCACAATATTCACGTTTGTCCCTTTTCTTATTTAGTTGTGAGTGAACAATTGTAAAAGTGCACGGAGGTGCAGATCCTTGAATCTCTTAAATGCTAATGACCTTTTGGTGTGTATGGTTTGTTTTCTGGTTTTGTTTGAGAGAAGCATGATTTCAGAGAAATCTTAAATCTCAAATTCAACTTCTTTTCTGCCTCAAAATAGCTTTGAATAACTACGTAATCATGCAGCCTATTAAGTGCAGCAACCCTGTGCTTGTTCATTCAGCTTTTAATTGTCTAGTATTTGTTTTGTAAACGTAGATAGGAGCTCAGTGTTGTGGTTTTTGGTGTGTTTTTTTTTCTTCTAAGCCCTTGCACAATATTATTTTTTTTTTTTCATTGTGACAGAGACATTTTCAAAGCTTGCTTCATTTTGACTTCTAGCTGTCAGTGTAGAATACCGGTTACTACTGTTTGGTAGCTGGGTTTTAGTGTAGAATAACCAAAGGAAAACTTGCTGATGAAATCTTCAAAACTTTTTTACTTTCCTCATGCAAGACAGAAGAAGCATTTTTTAAACACAGAAGATGAATCTGTAGTGCCAGAAGGGGAAAACATCACACAGTGTGTGTCTGTCCATACTTGCAAATAAAACAAATCTGTCATTGAGGCGATCATGAGTACTCCAGGAGCTTTTCCATGTTCTTCAGCTCTTCCAGAAATCACTTTCAGAAAGTGGCAAAATGGCCTTTGTACTCAATTATACATCCTGGAGAACAAATTTAATCTCTCTGGACTAATGGCTGCCTTTCTACAAACCAGTGACTTTGAGGTTAATGTTTAAATATTTAAACAGATTTGGCATATTGCCACTTAAGTAGAACAGCATGTGCCTAACCCTGAGACTCAAACAGTTCCCAGGGTAGCCAAAAAAAATAAAAAATTACTCAATAGGGCAGTGATCTGGTAACTTCAAAGGTTATAATTTCAGGCTGATCCTGAACAAGGTTATCCTAAAGGAAGACTATTGATCCAATTTTCCTGTTTAGCTGTGGGGAAGGGAATTTGTACAGGTGGTATCAGAACTTTTTACAGAACTTTTTAGGTTAAATAGGAGCCCTTATCTGTGAGTCAAAGTCCAGCATAAATGAGCTAGTGTAGACTGGTAAAAATAACCCTAAAAGATACTGATCTGCATGAAAGAATTTTAAACTTGTTGAAGACTCGGTAACTTGTTAAATTGGGATAACTTTATTTTTAGTTCTCTTTGTTTGGGTTGGAACGGAAGGGTTAAGCAAAGGTTTGATGAGTGTAGAGCTCAAACTTAATTTGGGAGTCTTGGTGCTTATGACTTGAAATGGAAAAAATTACAGAAGAAAGCCAAGAGCAATTGTGCTGGCGTTCTTCAGAGGTCTCGTGCTCTTTACCTTCATCCAGAGGACTGTGTTGTCTGTGTCCAGAAGAGAGGTGGGAGCTTCAACCCTGGGACTGCATCTCTAATCTGGTCTTACTCTGACCTTAAGCTTACCAAGAACTCTGCTAAAAGCATCCCTCTCGGGGGAGCGCTTCCTGCTTCTCGTGCCAGATGATGCAAACCGGGGTTTTCTGCCAAGTATCCCAAGTATTTTCTATTAGTGGCCAGGTCACAGCCATGCTGCGCTGGTGGCTGGATGCTCTGTAGTTGAGGGAATGAAGCAGCGTACAAGGCGTGCTGAGATAAGCCTGGCTGAGCCAAGGGAGACAATTTTCTTTCCTCATCTTGCTTTATTACACAAGTCTCGTGTTCAAGTTAAACAAGCGTGTGAATTTTTCTACATGTGGAAATGTGAAATCTCACACTTAAGAACTCTTCAAGAAAATAATTGTATATCCCATATTTTCAAACCTATGAAATATTTGAGGTTGCAACATGTTTCCAGACAAACTGGTATTTTTTTTTGACTCTGATAAAGTTGTGTGGTATTTGTATTTCAGCATGGAAGTGAAATGCTCTGGGCCAGTGTTACAGTTAATTGCTTGAGCTCCGGTTTGCATATCGTAAAGAAAGGAACAATACTGCAAATGGCCAGCCCAGAATTAATACATCACATATTATCATGTGATTTATGTGGCCTAAAGGGGTGGTGCCTCAGTAAATGGTTATGAAATATGCACAGTGCCAAAAAGCATCTTCCTGTGGGCAGCGTGAGTGCTACAGCTCCAAAACTAGTATGAACTATTTTTCTATCGTCTGTGTCAATAGAGACAAAATTTTCTGATTTAATGTATTTCGGCATTTCATTATAAATGAAATTTCTACTTAAATAACTGTTTCACTTGCTGTCCCAGGAAGGGAAGAGAGACATGCTTTTGGTTCACCAGCCTCTTCCTTCATGTCCTCTGCGGGTGGTTCAGAGGAAAAGAGAAGATCAAACTGAAGGAAGGAGCTTTACTACACCTTCCTTTTAAGGTGAAATTTTTAAATCTTACTTCTGAAGAAAAAGGCTCTTTTCTAACCTTTGCATTTTAAGTTAGATGAAAGAGAACAGTGTGTTCAGACTGTCAGCTCAACTCTCGAAAGCTTACAATGATCTCCTGGTGCTGCGATGAGTACTCTGCTTGCTCCGGCAGCACTCTTCAGCATCCTTACTCAAGGGAAAAGACTCCAGCAGTCAGAGGGGTGGGCAAACAATTTGAGAAACCTATCCAAGAAAGCATGCAAGTTTAATCAGTTGACAAAATATGAATGGATGGGTAAAACAGAAGATAAATTTAGGTCTGTGTTGTTCTGAAGGGGAGAGGAGAAGGAGGGAGGGTAGCTGGTGATCACTTTTTTGCATGGAGTTGTTTGAGCTGTGTTTAAGTAGAGTGAAAGCACATTAAACTCTGAGGGAGATTGTCATGAGCAAAGTGGGGAGTAATAAAGGAGAAACATCCGCCCACAGCTCAGTGTTGAGGTGGGTGCCAACCTTAAAGAGCAGCTTTTCCGAAATCCTTAATGTCATGACCAAGCTGTAACAACCCAGTAGCGACCCAGGAAGGTCAGGTAATGGTGAGGTGATGGCAGGCTCAGCACAGCAGGGGAGGGATGGCCTGGATGGGCAAGCTGTGGCTGGTGATGTCTTTATTTTGGGGGTGCTGGTAGCACATGGTTGTTAGGGGGCTATGTTTAATGTGTCCCACTCTGTCCTGTGCGCCAGGTGAGCAGCAACAGGACTTAGCACCCAGTGAAACTGTGAGTGGAGAAAGGCTGTGGTGCTGAGGCGGGGCTTTCTCAAACTGGGTGTCCTCCTAGTCAATGAATATACACTTACTGCTTTAGTTCCTTCTGATTTCTGTGTGAGTTGGGTTTGGGTTTTTTTGCTCTGAGATGGTTATAGCCTGCAGACAGCTATTCCTATTCTGCAGGTGCTCAGCGCTCTGTTTTTCTGTTAAGCTTCTGGTGCATGTGTTTGTTCTGATGGTAAACACAATGAACTGGGAGCCAGTATTTGAGGCACTGAGGTGGGATCTCAATGGCAAGCTGTGTAGCGCCAAACTCTTGGCTCTTCCAGTAGTGTCATCTTCCACTGGTAACTCGGCAGAGCTGTAGTATGCTGTGTGTTAGATGGAGTTTGAAGCCTATCGCCATCCAGATTACTTGTGCAAGGCTGTTTCAAGAACAGAAAGAGACTCCGATTTGCCAAATTTGTTGGTTTGACATCTTGAAGCACTTTAATGCTACAAAGCTCATTGGTAGAGATTGTCACCTAGGAACATGTGATAGCTTAAAGAGTTCTTTCCTGTTCTGAGAGCAAGCATTTTATTCATTTAGCATCTGTTGTGCAAGGATGTCTTGGTAGCGTAAGTTTTCACATATTTCTTTGTAGGAAAAAGAGTTAGTTGATATTCTATGCCTTCTTTTAAGGATGGTGCGTTATCAATTCTCATTATAATCAAAGATAAGTGCATCGTTTCTTGTAATATATATCACCAACAGGATGCACATCATGCACTTTATACCTTAGATTCCTAACTTCTTTTTTCAGAAGTATTAGAGGTGACCTTTTAAGAGACTTCACATTGTTTTCATTTCTTATAGCTTGAAAAGCCAGCCACTGAACTGAATAAATTAAATGAACAGAGAAAGTTCCATTTCTTTTTCAGAAAGAATATTTTCTGAAATGTTTAACTCTTCAGCTCTAAGTTTGTGTACCTAAAGCCAGTGGTTTGTCTGTGTTAAAAACATTGTCAGTGAGAACATGCCACTTGAATGTCTTAATTTGAATGATGAATATGTTGTAGAGGAGTTTAATATGGCTGTTATAATTTCACATTTAAATTGACTTTGTTAAAATGTATTTGTTTATATTTATTGTAGTTCTTTTATACCCTGAGGAAATACTTTCAGAGGGTGAAAGTACCCTTAACACTGTTTTACATAGCTACTGTATCCTAGCTTTCCTTTTTTTTTTTTGGTCTTCCTGCAATGCTGAATTAATTGAGAAGGCTACAGTAAATAGGGATAACAGCAAATTATACACTTCTAGGGTAAATCTGTGATGTGGTTAAATTAATTGAGTAAAGGAAAGATTCCAGTTCAGCCTTTTGGAAGCACTGTATTCATCTTTCTTTGCCTGTAGCAGACAGGAGTAAGAGACTGCGGTTTATGTCACTTAAAGGTGAGGGAGAACTGTTAGTTCTGTAGGGCAAAAATGAATAATTGTTTGACGTGTTGCAATATGACTTTTCCAAACAATTGTTCTTTCCTCGGGCTATCTGAAAGTAGGCTAAGATTAAACTTTTCCAAGCTGCTCTGCAGACTTTTGAATATAAAATTGTCTTTTCGGTAGCTGTTTGTTGTAATTTGTGTTGCACAGGAGAAGGATGGTGGTAGGGAAACACCTGCGTGTCCGTGTGCATTTCTCTTTGCAGTTTGGAGCGCAGGGGTGGTATTTCCCCACCCTGGTGCCTGCAAGCTCCAAGCATTCCTCTCCTTGGGGAGCCCTGTGCGGACGGCATGGGGGGCACTGGGCAAAAACTCCTGGGCACTGTAGCTGCTGTGGAGGGAGTTTGTAGCCTGGCTCTATACGGGAGTTGTGGTAGCCCACAGCTTTATGAAAATAGCAGTTTGTGGTTTGTAAGTCTTAGGAGTCCCTCAGTAACAGGCAGGGGAGTTGAAGAATTCCATCCTCCTCTTCCTCTGGACCTGGCCAGGCAAACAAGTTGCTTACTTTGTTGAACAGAGCTCTTGTCCCTTACTGTAAATAAGGTCTGAAGCATTACAGAAAATACCTCTTCGCAAGTATCATCTGTCAAATCTGTGAAGTCCTTGTCAAACCTGCTCTTAGGACGTGTTGCTAGCACGCAGGGAGCTTTTGATGCTGTGCTGGCAGAGAGTCTAAGGAAAATTCTTCAGCCTGAGCCTTTTATTGCTGTGTGGCTGAACTGATCTTTGAAAGTTGAAATCTCTTGAGAGGACTCTGTATAGTCTGGCTTCTCTGTTTTTGTTTTGTTTTTTTCTTTCCTTTTCCCCTTAATCTTACTGATTGCTTGTACTCTGATGTATACCACTGAGGAGAGCTTTTGATGACTAATCTAACTCAGCCTCAACTCGTCTTTTTTAGAAGGCTTGTGCCTTGACTAAGGTAGGTAGTTTGTGGTGTGTCTCCCTTTCCCCCATGCCCTAGTGTGAGATGCTACTGTATTCCAAATAACTTTCTAAATGCATTACTTGTTTAATATTGTTTATTCTATAAATACAGAAGCATACTCTTATATGTGGCTCTTACAGTTTATTCTTTGCTACTTAGAGAATAATAAGATTACTTGTACTTTCTGAAGCTGTGCGCCTAAGTGTAGTCCAAAGTAAACCTTTTAGTTGCAAAAATTACATAGAAGCTGGTAATCTTTGTGAGGGAGGTTTGGTGACTTCTGTCATACCATAACCACGTACTGTCACTGATTTAACATTCCCTGGTGTTTTAAATTTAACAGCTAAAACAGAAGTATTAGTGGCTTCCACAATTAATGCTAAAAACATGCCAGGCTGGGAGAGAAATGCCAAAAAAAACCCCTTCGAGTAGTTTCCATATGTTGCTGACACACTATTTCCTGGAAGACTGGTTGATGTGTTGGCAAAACTAGTATAATATGCCATTTTATATTAAAGTTTGGGAAGAACAATCAAGCTGCAATTCTTGAAATGGAGAGTTGGGGATGATAAAAGGCCTCCACTTAGTGGCTTTTTTGGTTTGATAATTGATCTTTGCATGCTATGGCATTGGTTTTTTTTTGTCTGTTCCTATCTTTAGCTAGGCTAAGATACTAAAACAGGAGCTGCCGGTATTTGATTTCTAAATAGAAGGAAAGATCAATCAAACTTATAAAGGTGGTAAAGGAAATCTAATGTATTTCTCCTTGTAGGAGGGGGGGGAAGACCTGTACCTACAATGGGAAAAAATAGGAAACTAATGTAATATTGCAAAATATATTGAAAGCAACATATTTATGACTTCAATGTGTTATTAAATTGTAATAAATACTCTGTCTTAATAGATCTGAACTTGTAGGCAGGACTAACCTACAAACAAGCATCTAGTGCTCAAGGATAGAGCCCAACATCAGGGACAGGCAAATCAGTGATTTTAAATAGCCGCACTTCAGGTGATAGCGGGCTGCTTCCCTCTTGGTATCATTCTCCCTTGGTGATTCAAGGGGTTTGGGTCAAGCAAACAGGTAGCCATGGCTTCACCTTAGGTATTAGCTCTGCTGTGATTTTTACCTTTCCTCCTGAAACAGATATGCAGGAGGAAAAGGCTGGGTTCAGCAGTCAGACATGCATATGGGTCTCTTGGACAAGAGTAGTAATTCTTTCTAAAAAAAAAACCAAACCACAGAAGTAACTTTTGAAGGTTTTTAATGCAATGGTAATATCTTACTTTTATGATACTATTTCATAGGTTATCTAATGACCTTTTAAGAATAATATCTATTTTTAGTGTCTCCCATTCTAACCCTGAAATGGCAGAAGGCAGGAATTAGTTTTAGTTTTATGCCTGCATTTCCATCCCTTACATCTTTACCTGTGTCTGTCTGTTACCGCAGAGTAGCACTGGTAACAATTTTCCAAAAAGCCTAAGATTTTTATTACTAAAATGACTTTGTTATTGCCACTGAAAGGTGAAGAGTGCATGCGTGTGAGGAATAGTGTCTAATAAACTTAAATAGTCAGAGTGGAAGCTGTGGCTGGTGTCAGGTGTCCTGCACAGCCAGACAGGGTTAGCCTGTAGCACAGCGGGCTAACATCTCCAACCTCCAGAAGGTCTGGAAAAGTGCATTGAGCTTAATCTGCTTAAACATTTAACAAAATGGGAACATTGAAACTGCTGTGGGCTCTGACCTACACCCCTGTCTGCGTGAACACAGATATGTTTCTCAAACTGAAAAGGGGAAACTGTTGTGACAGCTGACCAATGTGCTGCTTTTCATTGCTCTCCAAAACTGGTCCTTTCCTCCACAGATGGAGTGAATGGGCATGGTCACTATGACCCGAGGGAGCCTGGGATCTAAGTGATCACACAGTACTGATTGCTGCCCAGGAACGGGCGTTCATCCATGGGGGGGAAAAAAGCAATTGCGTAATCCTTGCATGTCTTGTCCTGTTCCAGGTCACCCTACCTTAGCCCAGGCTGTCTGTGACAATGTATTCAGGTGCCTGAAAAGCCAATGTGCCCTCCTGTGTCTCACAGCCGAGCCTTCCTGACTTTCGGCTGTCAGCTGGCTCCCTGCTTTACTGATGAGGTTTTAGCTGGTGAGAGCAGGTGATT
This sequence comes from Pluvialis apricaria, assembly GCA_017639485.1. Lineage (NCBI taxonomy): Eukaryota > Metazoa > Chordata > Aves > Charadriiformes > Charadriidae > Pluvialis > Pluvialis apricaria. Next base: position 8,766,057 of record CM030010.1, read on the forward strand.
TGTATTTGCATCAGTACGGCTGCGGAGGTCTGTTCTGACTAGGAAATTGCTGTTGCCACTCAAGCACTTAACCAACACCTGAAAGTCTGCAAGCACCTCTGTCCTGCGAAGGAGCTCGTGACTGGTATTTCTCTGTATATATTCTTTCTAAATAAGCGTGACAGCACTGACGTCTTGTTTCTTTCTGAATATGTTATATATTAAGCAGAAAATGGTCCTGTGACTCTCACTCACCTCTTTCTTTTTTTTTTTTTCTCCTAGTCAGTAACCTAAAAGTCATCTCTGTTGTGCTCTGGGTGGGGACTCATATTCAAGCACCCTTTTTCAGGATGAAACTTAGTTTTTCTTCTTATGTTGACTAAAACTTTTTTTTGCCAGGCATCCATAGCTTTCTAAAGGAGTATATGAACTTGTTGGGGTTTATTCTTGTTGCAGGGAAAATGTGTGGCAGCCTGCAGTCAGGAGAGTCTCATTTTGGGGTGTCCCCCCCACCCTGATCATGATATAGTCCTTGTAGTTGTTGCTGTTTGAGTGAGCAGCTCTGACTGCTGCAGTTGCATCTCCTTAGCTGTTAGAAGCTGCTGAGGTCGTTCCTCTTGTGCTGGAGGAGCTGTCAGCTTTCCTGAACCTCAGCTGGCTCTGTGCATCTCGGCAGAGAGGTGGGATGGCATGACAGGGCTGTCAAACTCTTGTGGCTCATGTAACACGAGATATATGAAACTTGGCAGCCTCAATTTGAGAGAGGTCTGGTGGTGAGACCACAGGAATGTTCTCTAAGTTGGTATTTGGTTTCCCCTTCCATACTGAATATTTTGAATGTATTGACCTTCTGGGTACGTGCAAGATGAATCTGTCCAGGCCATGGGCTAAGTCTACACAAACGTGGACTCTTGCTCAGTGAGGTGTTGATGCTTGTGGTTGCTGGTGCTCTGATTTCAGTTAACACAGCCTAACTTTGACTTTGTTATTGGATTGTTTGATTCAGAACAGAAGCAATTCTCCTGTGGTTGGATCTGAATTACTCACTGATGTAACTGTTGTTTTGCATACATATTTCATGTTGAATGCTTAACGTAACAGGGATCTTAATAAATATATTTTGTGTTATTTAAAGAACTAGTGTTTTATAGTTCTGTATTAGAACTGGTATTTTCTCCTTGTAGAATATAAATGAGTTACACTTTATATCAAAGACTAAGATAGAGATAGGCATCTGATTCATCAAGCTATCCTAACAGTAAGCTTCGATGTGTTACTGCACTAAATCTGTGGCTATGATAAGACTTGCTGTTGCTTTGTCAAATAGCTTTCAAAATGTATTTTTCCATTGTGTGGTCTTATGAGCAAACATACAGGTAGCTGGTGTATAAATAAACCTAAATACTCAGGTTTATTCCGTTTTATTTCTGCCGGTGGAAGCTAATGCTGAGCAGGCTTGTTGAAGTAAGCACAGTAGGATAGTGCTGTCTTGCATCCAGTCCATTCTGTGCAAAATAACTGAACCATGCTTTAATGTGACAGGACGGAGAGGTAGAAGTTGGCTACTAAGCTGCTGCACCACGAGTAGAGTTGAACAGGAGAAGGCACTGATGTCTGCAGTGGTTCCTGTGTTAGTAGAGATTACTCTGCTTAAGCCAAAACATGCTCTCCAGTTCGTTGGTATGTGAATGCCAGTTTATCTCAAGGTGGAAGGCTCTTCCAGTGGAGTCTCTGGAAATCTCTCAAATATATTGGAGATAAAAAGCATTCTCATGTGTAGTATCCCCAATGCTGCTTCACTGCTATAGCATGTACTTGGCTTGGGTTTGGTTTGTATTACCACCTGGTATGTTAAATCACAGTCTCCTTGTAGTACGTGGAATTACTGGTTTGTATACCTAAAATAACTATTAGGAATTAATGTAGTTTGTCCGTAGCACTTAAATTTGTTAGTTGCCAACTTTTAATTTGAAATGTGGATGGGAATAATAGAAAACACCAAATTCTCAATCCTAATATGCAGACTTGGAATTCAGGGACATGATGGGAAGAAATACAAACCAGGTTCTGTGCAACTACTAAGAGAGGTGGGTGCTAAACTGGTAAGACTTAAAACCTTTAGAAACGGGGAGATTAAGCACGCAATTGCTTTTTCTTCTGCTTTCGGTGGAAAGAGGAAGATTGTATGAAACAATTCAGGAGACTTAAGTATGGTTTAGTATTAAGAAAATGGTTATTTCTGCTACCTTTCACACCTGCTGTTCTCTGTAATATAGTGATTTGTGAAGAAAATGATCAAAAGATTCAGTCTAACAAGTTTTGTTGATGTGGAAGCCTTGATTGTTTGACATGCCACTTGATTTTTAGACTCATATCTGTGCCTCAGTAGAAGCTGTTTACCTGCTGTGATCATCTCAGAATATACATTTTTCTTCTTTCTGTTAAGAAAAATCAGAGACCACCTCCAGATTATTTTTTTAAAGACCTTTATCAGTGGTCAGAAGTTAAGTACCTGAGCCCCACCAGCCGGTCTATCACATGGAAGATCAGAAGAGCAGAACTAATTTGAGCACTTGGTACTTGTAGGCAAATTGAACCTCGGCCTTCTGCATGAGAGCTGTCCCAGTCCCTGGGGACTGTCCCCCCTTCTGACTTCTGGCATACCTAATTTCAACTAGGAACCTCTTTGGAGAGGCAAGAAATACAGCCTAAGGGAGCTTATTACACCCAGTGGATTCCTAGATTTGTTTTAACGGACTGCTGTTCCTTTATGGGGTTTTTTTTTAGAAAATATTTGAACAATTTTAAGTCTAACCACCAAATACTGCTTTGCAACCCTGAAGGCTTCGCCATAGATGGACTTTCCAGAGGACTGAAGCAAGTGGTTTCCAGGTGCCAATCCCTTCCACCCCTGCTTCTTGTGAGGCAATTTCCTCTGGAGAAAGTTCCTAATGCAGCATTAATTGCTTGCAGTTGACATTTGTGAGCAGTATACTGCCCAAATGACTTGTGAAAACGCCTCTGGTATGTTTATCTTGGCTCAGAGAAAACAGAACCCCAGTGGTGGACTTGAAGGGAATACATCAAGGTAGAAACAGCCTCCTCTTCCAGGAACATCCCCCAATACCTGATGAATGAGGGAGAGAGCACTCTAACAAATTCTCTCTAAAATTAGAGAAATGGAAACGAGAGATCTGGGGGATGGAGATCTCTTGTGGATTCTTCCTTGGATGGTCTGCTCAGCTCAACTTTCTTTCCTCAGCATTCAGCAGTTAGGGCTATGTATTTTCCTAGCGGGAGAAGCTTCATGACTTTTCCCCCTATTTATTTTCTTGGATTACTCAGCACTGGGTGTGTTCTGTGGTTTGGGGTTTTTCTGTTTTGTTGGGGTGTTTTTTTCCCTCCCCCTGCCTAGGCAACCCTTCTCAATTCAGGCTGCTCCAGTGTTCTGGGATTTCATTTACCAGAGAGCTTGTATCAACAAACTGTACGTTCGGAGTCCTGATCGAGCAGGATGTGAGGATCCTTATTTATGCACTGTGAATTGGTGGATTTGTAGATGGAAATCTAGAAACTGTGGCATTGTTAACATGCTTTGGTGAACTTGATGCTGATAGATGAAATAATTCTGTCATGCAAGTTTAAACTCACTGAGATTGCATTGGAAAAAAAAGGTTAGTCACCCTTCACAGGACAGTGTTCAGTTGTGCAAGTTCATTCTTATTAGGTACTAATTTACTTTTATTAGGTACCTAAGTGACTTTTTTGCTGTTTTTTTTCAACAATGTTTCTTTCTCATTGCCACAAAAACCCCTGCTTATTCTATGTGCAGCCCAAATACCTATCCCAATGCAAGAATTGTTTTCTTGCTTCTTTAAGCTGAAACACAGGAGGTAGAGTTTCTTATCTGTGTCCCAAACTAACATCAACTGCATGAAGTTATTCAAGTACACTTACTTGTCTTAGCCCTCTGTAGGAGTTTTCCACCCGCGTTGCAGAGTGGTGAAACACTTGCTGTATGAAATGCTAGTGTTTCTGACTTGCTTCTGGGGTGGATGATAGTTTCGTGACTTTCTGTACTGTTAAGTGACTGTTTGACCCAGCAGCTGCCATTTGGTGTTGGTGCTTAGCAGAATTAAATAATGAAGGTCTGTGACCAACATAAATCCAGAAATAACATTCTGTCTCTTGCCCTCTTAATGATGGATGTGTATTATGTCCTTGGAGGAACAGCCTGGAAAGCACAGCTTCGGAGAAGCTTGTGCTTAGTGATGCTGTATGTCCTGGCGATCGCTACAGTTTTGAGCAGGGGAAGTTTTGAGTTTTGACTGTAAGAATACAAAGGCATCATTTAACTTGAATATTTGTATTGCCTGTCCCTGTGCAGAATATATAGAAGTTGCAGTAATTTTTTTTCCCCACTAATGCTTATTTTAGATGGTAGTAACAGAAAGCCCCTTTATCTGTGTGTTCTCCCAATTATTTTCTGCTGCAGATTTGCATGTCTTAAATGTGCTTTAGCCTCCAAAATAGTATTTTATAGGTTGCTGCTAAAAATACTGCGTGTCTGGTTGTAGAATGGCTGCTTAAAGTGTACGAGATCACAGCAATGTCCTTTAAATCACCATGCTGCTGTCGCTGCTTGTATGCAATTCAGCTTTTCCCTCCATCAGGCTTATAAAGCCGGCGAAGTCAAAGTCTAAAAGGTTAAACGTGAGGTGAGCTGTATTGCAGACTGGGTCATTTATACATGGCACCAAGTCCTAGAAACTCCAGAGAACCAATCCATGTGTCTGAGCGAATCATCTGACCGAGGGGGCTGTACGGTAAAAGTTAATGTGTGATCAGTCCTTGCGAAAAAAGACTGAGCTGACTCTCTCAAAAACCACCCAAAGGAAGAGAAAGGCAGGTTTTGCCTGTTAATCATGTAGCTGCTGTTAGGTTGTCAGTTACTCAAGGGTTACGATCTAGTTTATTATAAAACCAGGGTGCTGCTTTTTCACTGTGTAGCACAGAGGCAGTCCTTGGCCGGTGTGTGCAATGTCCTCTGGTTGTGCGCATCTCTCATCTCAAGGGGAGGCTGCAGCAGAAGCTGAAACTCGCTTGGGAACACCAGGTATGGATGCAGCACTGGGTGTGTAAAGCTTCTGTTGCTGCCCATGGCATTGATTTTGGTCAGTCCTGAGTTGAAATCAAAGCTAATGTTCCTATAAAATGGTAGTTCCAGGGTGTCAGCAGTGATCTGGTGATCTATATATGCTTTACTCTTGTGGGAAGCTGTCAAATCAGCTGAATGGGGAGAGCTGTTTGAGAGGCTAGCATTTGAAATTAAACTGCTTTTCAGCTCTCTGATTAAAGCTTTGGTGTAGAGGTTTGGCAACATTGTAAAAGAAAATGTAGGTTATAGTAAGCAGCATTTGGATTTGATGCCTAACTTTAAGCAACTTGATTCAAGAAAAAATACTAAAATAATGGATTTGCACTGCTTGAATCTTAAGGAAGAAATCATAATTCTTTGTTAGACTGCCGCATTCCTGCAGGGTCTCAGAGGGAGTCATGGGCGATTTTTATACAGGAGCTTCGAGTCCCGCTGTCTCCCCATGGGTGCAGAACCCTCTGTGGGAGTGCTGCTGCTCAGGGCTGGAGTGGAGCCCCTTCCACGGAGCTGAGGGGGATCCGTGGGGAGCCAGGCGGCAGCCTGCATGTCTGGATCCCTTCCAGATCACCCGGGTGAGACCAATAACCTTGCCCTGGCAGCCTTTCAAGCAACGTGTGCCCAGCTCCCCTTTCTCTCTGGTCCTTCACCCACCAGGTCCTGGTGGAATTTCAGCCCTCGCGGGGCTGCAGGCAGCCTGTCAGCAGCCGTGTCAAGCGGCACGGGGAGCTCGTGCTTTCCCGAGGGCAACGACTGGAGCCTGCTACCTAATAGCGTTGCATAAATCAAGCTATTTTCTCTGAACAGCTCTACAAAACTGTTGGGGCGTCGGTCTTGTCATTTGTCCGTGGCAGAGGTGCAGTGCTGTGTTCAGCTTTGCAGTCCCTCTTGGATTTGGAGGCTTGTGTCTTCTGGGACCGAAAGGCAAACAAACAAAAAACTTAAAGAATGAAGCATAAAAATAAACTTTTGTAGCAGGACTGATCTCACTGTGAGAAACAGTTTGCTTTGCAGGGTACATAACATTTTTTGAATATAAAAACAACACGGGTGTGTTGTTGGGGTTTTTTGGTTTGTTTTTTCTCCTGAGACTACAACATCTGGAACAATGGTTGTGAATAGCCTGGTTGCTCCAGGTGCTGGTTGTGTAACACTGCAGGTGAAAATTGGTGAAACTGTTTAGATTGATAGGATTTAAAGTACCTATTCAGCAATACTTGCTGAAAATCCTCAACAACCACTCTACCTTTAGGACTTCTAATCATTGGCTTGGAGCCGTTTCCTACTTGGCTACCAAAATATTATTTCCTGTAACCAGTTTATTGCAGTTTTACTAGATTTTGTTCACTACATATCATCAGTAGCCTTGAATTGGAATGTGTTACCCAGGGCAGTGGTGGAGTCCCCGTCCCTGGAGGTATTTAAGGGTCGTGTAGATATAGTGCTGAGGGACATGGTTTAGTGGTGGGGTTGTCAGTGTTAGGTTAATGGTTGGACTAGATGATCTTATAGGTCTCTTCCAATCTAGGAGATTCTGTAAATATTTTTTTTAATAAAGTGTAGTAACAGCTGTTCTTTAATTGGTGAGTACAGCATCTTCAGAATTAAATTCTGCTGTGATGCTGTTGCTGTGCAAAAGTGCAGTCTTAACTCAGTGGTAGAATTTCTTGTAGAGTAAATGGAAACTGTTCTTGGCTGGCTGTAGTCTTTTCTGAATGAATGACCGCTTCTGCATAGCAAGCATCTCTGAGTCCCCAAAAGCTGTGAGCTGATTAAACTTCTGACCTGATTAACATGAGAAATCCTAAGCATCTTGATTAATTCTTCAGTTTGTACTGCAGAAGGATATCATGGCAAAGATGCTGCTTTTTAAGTCATTAGAGACTCTGTTGATCTGCTTTTTCAGAGAAATGAACCGGGCTATAGATTTGTTACACAGAATAATCCACTGGAGCTAAATAATACTGCTGTACTTGCTGTATCTTGCTTCACTACAGGTTATGTTGAGAGTACTCCAAATGCTCTGTTCGTAAACTAGTTCATAGTACGTGTAGGTGTTAAATATAGCCAGTTGCTGAACAACTCAGTTTTAGGTGGAGATCTGAAAGGACACGCAATGCATGGGAGCAGACGAGTCTTTCTGTGGCCTTAACTGTGCAGGTCCGTTGGCACAGTCACTGTACTGGCCAGAATGCTGATAGTGTCACCGACGTGTTGTGTAGCACTCACGCTAGAGCTGGGGGCACAGATGCTTCATAAAATAGTTCAGGAATGCAAAAAGTTTCAAATCAGCACATACCCTTAAGTAGTCTCAGTGTGTGCTGCCTAGCACATTGTGGTATACTTGCTTGGCATTAAAACTTGATTGTAAAGGCAAATATTTCATGCAGGAGTTCTTTCAGTGGTAGTGGTTAAAGCCATCTCTGCTCCGACTTGCCAAATGAATGACTAAGTTCTGGCTCATTGTTAGGAAACAAGAACTATTTTTTTTTTGTAATTCCAGGGTTATGACTGGCATTTTAGCCACCACCTTTGCAGCAATGTGCCGCTTCTGCAGGGTATTTTTGCCATTTTTGTATTTGGGGTTTTGTGAAAGCCTTGTACTTGTCCATCAAGAGCAGAGCAGCAGCAGACAAAAAAGTCTTCACTTAATTAAACATCTGTAGAGCTAATACTCAGAGAGGATTTTTTCAAAACAAAATTTAAAAAACCCAAACAAAACAAAACCCCCAAAACACCAACAGCAACTGCTTCCCCCCTGTTTCTCTTTTGTCTCAAGAGCCCAAGGTGTACTGGCTATTTTGCACTGCTATTCTGTGTACTTGCTTCTGTACTAGAATTCACTTCAGTTAGGATGAGAAACAAGTAAGGAATATGGGGCAACTTAAGAGGATTGATAGCTCTATAAAAGAGGAGAAACGTGTAATGGAGGGGAGAAAGGTTGCTGAGAGGACTGGCCAGTTAGTTCGGAACAGGTCAGCCCAACTTCTACTTTGAATATTTGAAGCTTGTTCAAAGGGAGATGGGCAGCAAGGGTGCTGATGGCTGAAATTTCCCTAAAGGGTGAGAAATGATGATAAAGAATGTATGATAAGAGACTTAAGGAAAACCGCTAGATATCTGAAGGCTATCTTGAAATGTGAGGACATTCCTGAAGAGCACAAACCCTGTTTGCTCAACTTTAAAGTTTCACTCACTCGCTGTATGTGAGTGTCTGGGCAGACCTAGTGTGAATTCACAAAGCATTCTTGTTCTTGGTAATCTATTACCGCCTTTCTTCCTACACCGATAATATTTCAATCTTAAAGGGAAAATTCCTGTGATGAATAATCCTGGCTCACTCTTTTGTAACTTGAAGATACCAAAATGTATAAATGTACCCTTTAAATGATAGCAATGGAGAAAATCAGTTTAGCTGAATTCCAGGAAACAGAGAAGGTGAGCAGTGTTTGTAACCCCTATCTAGTCAAAGAGCTTGAACACCAATTAGGATTGTTGAACATAGGGCTCTGACAGTCTGTTTTGTTTGTCCTTAGCTGCTCAATCAAGCCTTTCAAAAAGAGGGACTTGAACCTTGATCTTCCAAGGAAGTGCCATAATAAATGTGCTATTGTTTTGTTTTCAAGTTCCAGCTCCTTACTTTCATTTTGACCTGAAAGTTTATCCTTCCTTGTACAAGAACATAGGCTTCTGCGGAACAACTTAGTTGTGATAAAATAACAGTAAAAATAAAAAACAACACCCAAAACAAAACCCAAAGCACGTTACTGAAAAGTTGATCACTAATTTAACCAGGAAGCAATAACTTAGTCATTCTTACAAGTTCCTAAAGAGTAACAGAGTGAATATTGATCCTATGGAAAACCATGCACACTTTGTTTATGATGGCAATGGATAAATGGATGATAACTAAGTATATAACTGACGGTGTGTGCAGTTGTGTACGGCACATACTTTGACAACTCTGAGTACTCTGTGCCACTTTTAGCAATGAATGCTGTCTTAATGAAGCTACGAATGAGAGGCTAATTAAGTCATAAGAGTGCTGGAATATCAAACAAGAGGCTTGTTGGTATTCTCATCTACACATTCAAATAGGTAGTGCTGGTTTTGTTTGATCATGAACTTAATGTCAAATAATAAAGTATGCTTGCTTACTTGCGCTGTTTGAACAGCTAGCATTTGTCACTGGCTTGTGTATGCTTATCTCTATTACTTCCATGAGTTTCATCTTGTCTGTTGCTGTAAAACAGAGTGGGGGAATACCAGATGCCATTTCTAGACACTGTTTTCAAGTATCTTGGTTATCTAAGTAAAAGATGGACTTAATTTACTTTTAAGAAAAGCCACTGGACCAGTCTTCTGCTTCTGAATACAGAGTTCTCCCAGAACCTGCCTTACAGTAAAAATCAGAAGTTGGCAATTAAAGGAAGAAAAATTGTGTTAACGAGACACTATAAATCCATTGGAATGTCTGAGTGTATTATGTGCTTACAAATGATAGTCTGAACTTGAAGGTGGAGACAACAGCCTAACATCCTTAAAGACAAGCCAACAAGGATGGCCAGAGTTTATGAACAATTGAATAGACAAGGACTTTTCACCTTAGGAAAGCAATGTCTGTGGGCAGGGAAAAGAAGGGTCGGAAAGCAGTTGAAGCTTTCCATTGAACCAGTGCTCTGAGGACCAAATCCCTGGAGACTGTGAGTTCGGGGAAAGCACTAGGAGTGCTGTCCCTTAGATGCCCATTTAGTCACTAGTAGGAGCAAGCTACTAGGGTAGATGGACCTGTTAGCATGAGCAGCCATATGTTTTGGGGCAGTCTGATGGTACTGTGTCATGGTTTCTACATCTTTTGGGAAGTCAGCACCTCTCACAACTTTTGGATGTCTGATTTCTGCAGCTGTATGTTTAATTGCCTTTCCACTTTACTTCTTCCATACCTTAGTGCCAAGATTTAACTGCTTAAAATTCATGCGCCTTGGTTACTACCACTTGTATGTTATGTTGGTCCTTCAGTCTTGAAGCAGGTGGGCAAACAGCACGGTAGGAGGGACGACCTGATGGCTCACGCTTGTGACAGTGGTACGACTCCTTCAGTCAAATGTGCCTGTGTGATTGCTTGCAAATGTAACTTGCACATTACTTCTTACCATAGCAAGTGTCTCATGTTGATTTTGATTTTTAAAATGGCTTTGAGTAAACCATACTGATGTTGCTTAACTACCCTATGGGTTTTTTTGTGGTTGGTGTGGGGTTTTTTTGTTATAAACACAGCACCTCCACAGTGCCAGCATGGATGGTGCTGTGTGTTCTTAAGCAGGCAGTGCTGTTCGCGTATGAGCACTTCATGTAATTCACTTCTAGGAGTATGTTGTGCTTGTAATGTTATAAATGTTTGGGTGAAGTTGTTTTAGGAGCTTAACTCATGCTTGCTTCTAAGAGTTTGAATTAGCTTGGCAGCAGGCTAGTTCACATCAGGATGTGACGTTACTGAGGCTGCATAGGGAGCTCTGAAATTGCGATCCTTCTATGATGAGGTGACCCGCTTAGTGGATGAAGGAAAAGCTGTGGATGTTGTCTACCTGGACTTTTGCAAGGCTTTTGACACCGTTTCCCATAGCATTCTACTGGAGAAACTGGCTGCTTGTGGCCTGGACAGGTGTACCCTTCGCTGGGTAAAAAACTGGTTGGATGGCCGTACCCAGAGAGTGGTGATAAATGGAGTTAAATCCAGTTGGTGTCCAGTGACAAGTGGTGTCCCCCAGGGATCGGTGCTGGGACCGGTTCTCTTTAATATCTTTATTAATGATCTGGATGAGGGGATCGAGTGCACACTCAGTAAGTTTGCAGACGACACTAAACTGGGGGGGCGTGTTGATCTGCTTGAGGGTAGATTGGCTCTGCAGAGAGATCTGGACAGGCTGGACAGATGGGCTGAGGCCAATGGTATGAGGTTCAACAAGGCCAAGTGTCGGGTCCTGCACTTGGGTCACAACAACCCCATACAGTGCTACAGACTGGGGGCGGAGTGGCTCGAAAGCTGCCTGGCAGAGAAGGATCTGGGGGTGTTGGTGGACAGCCGGCTGAGTATGAGCCAGCAGTGTGCCCAGGCAGCCAAGAGGGCCAACACCATCCTGGCCTGCATCAGGAATAGTGTAGTGAGCCGGAGTAGGGAAGTAATCATCCCCCTGTACTCGGCACTGGTGAGGCCTCACCTCGAGTACTGTGTTCAGTTTTGGGCCCCTCACTACAAGAAGGACATTGAGGTGCTGGAGCGTGTCCAGAGAAGGGCTACCAGGCTGGTGAGGGGTCTGGAGGACAAGCCTTATGAGGAACGACTGAGGGAGCTGGGGTTGTTTAGCCTGGAGAAGAGGAGGCTGAGGGGTGACCTTATCACCCTCTACAACTACCTGAAGGGAGGTTTTAGAGAGATGGGGGCTGACCTCTTCTCCTACGTGGCAAGTGATAGGACAAGAGGAAACGGGTTCAAGTTATGTCAGGGCAGGTTTAGATTGGATATTAGGAAGCATTTTTTTCACTCAAAGGGTTATTAAACATTGGAATGGGCTGCCCAGAGAGGTGGTGGATTCACCATCCCTGGAGGTGTTTAAGAAAAGGGTAGATGAGGTGCTTAGGGACATGGTTTAGAAGTGGGTGTTTTTAAATCAGGGTAGGTTAACGGTTGGACTTGATGATCTTAATGGTCCCTTCCAACCTCACTGATTCTATGATTCTATGATTCTATGATTCTATGATTCTATGATTCTATGATTCTATGATTCTATGATTCTATGATTCTATGATTCTATGATTCTATGATTCTATGATTCTATGATTCTATGATTCTATGATTCTATGATTCTATGATTCTATGATTCTATGATTCTATGATTCTATGATTCTATGATTCTATGATTCTATGATTCTATTCTATGATTCTATGATTCTATGATTCTATGATTCTATGATTCTATGATTCTATGATTCTATGATTCTATGATTCTATGATTCTATGATTCTATGATTCTATGATTCTATGATTCTATGATTCTATGATTCTATGATTCTATGATTCTATGATTCTATGATTCTATGATTCTATGATTCTATGATTCTATGATTCTATGATTCTGCACGAATGCAATGTTACCTGAAACTGTGTGTTTTCCCAGTGCTTTCTGATGGGACACATGTGAGCAACACTGGACAGAGCACGTTAGGAGGGATGCCTGGGCACTGCAGACTCCCTCCTGGATGCTGCCATCTCTGCCTTCAGGTTGACATGCTGCAAAAGTCAGACTTGTGCGATTGTGTTGTGTTCCAGAAGAGGGTCAGGTAAACTGGTTGTAGTGTAATGTGTTGACATAAAAAAAATGCCTTACATGGCTTCTGACTTCAGTGACTGTGGTAATCATGACTGCGTAATATAGTTTTCTGCTGAAATACAGGTGCTGATGGTGCATTTTGTCTGGGATCAAAGCACATTCAGTTGATTCGAGCACTTCTAGACTGCCTTCCTGCATGTCTGGGCGCAGCCTCTCCGTTCAGATTTATCCCCCCCCATCCTGCTTCATATAGGCTGTGCAAACATAGCTGATGGGGTTGAGTAAACACCATGTGATGGTGTGGGTGAAAGAACCCAGTTCCAGATGGAGAACCAGGAAGAGTGTAAATTACTGCTGTCTGCGTTGTGACACTAACACAAACTGACTTGCATTCTTGTAGTAATTTTTAAGCTTATAGACTGAAGTCTCTGTTGTAATTGATACGGTTTTGATTCCTGTTTACCCCACACTGAACGAGTCACTGTCCCTCTGCCTTTTTACAGCACACCCCTGGACACCCCCTGTAGGTTTGTAAAAGTGACAAGATCTTGCTCAGAGCCCAGTTCTGCATGTTGTAGTGTATTTCTGTGGCATCTGGGGCTGCTGGCAGCTGATCTTATTCTTTCAGGAGAGTCGGCTTGCCAAGCTCTCCCCCCCCCCTTTTTTTTTCCCCTCAAAATGATGCTTCTGCGACCCCAAACTCTTACATCTATTGAGGAAGGGGAAAACAGAGTTCGATAACTAAGACTTCTTTTGCAATGTGTAAGCACTTGAAATATGCAACTGAAATTTGGCAAGCTGAACTTTACGGAAGGCACAAACCAGCTGAACTCTTTTGCACTGCACTTAGTAGGGTGTTGTGGAGACGAGGCATGCATAATGCTTGTTGATGTAAGACAAACTCAAAGTGAGTTTATTATAGTAGTATTTTGTTTAGAGAATTCCCCAAGTCATAGTTGCCAGGAACAGTATATTCTAGGGAGGGAATGTTCTTGGGAAGGGCAACTGTTGTGTCTGTGCATCTGCTACTCCCACTCCTATGGAGGAGATGTTGGCTGAGGTTAATTTTTCATTAGCCTGCTATGGCAGACCTTAAATCTAAACAATTTATCATCACCAGGAAGTGTTTTCATAAGCCTGATGAACATATTAGTACCTGCAGAGTTATAGAATGTCAACCTTGAGGGCTAATGTTCATCTAGGTTATGGATTTTTGTACACTGTAGTTAATCTTTAGGAATACTTTTTATGTAGGGACACTTTTAGGACTCTGTGTATATGAAGCTGTATTTGAAGCTGAGCTATTGCTCATTAAAGTATTGATTAATAAAGTGAAAATTTGCTTTAAAAATAGTTGAATCGGTGGTTTATTACTCTATATTCTCTGGTTATGTGAAAAGTCCAGAGAACTGAGTGAGCAGACTTCTATATGTACACATACACATTCGTATATGCAACTTTAACGCGCTTCCTCATTTCTCTACTCTGTCTCAAAACGACTTCTGTTTTTCTTGGAACTTCTTCAGCATCGATTGGATCAAGGTTTACTTAACTGCCTGTGTTGTTTCAAATTTTGGCATTATTAGCTATGCATACTGTAAGCTAACATGTCACTCTAAATTATTGGGATCTCAGTCTTGTGAAGTTTTGGCATATTGGAGTTCCCTGTTTTCTGTAGTGAGAAAGCTTTTGAAAGAGGTAAGACTGCTAGTTGGATCTGAGCTAATACTGAATCAATCAAAATGGAATCTTCTTGTTGCATGACTAGGTGAGCAAGCTGTGTTATGGGATAGTCTCCAGACAAGTAGAAACTAGTTTTAATCTGCCAAAACAACAGTGAAAGCAAAGTTTGCAAATATTTTTCAGCAGTTGATTCTGCAATTGACTTAAATCAATGGAAAATTATTCAGGACAGGCTCTTGCCCTGCCTTCAGGGACAACTTTTTTGGAAGAACTCTTGAAGCTGCTTTAGGTTTCCTAATGGAAAATGAGGGTACTAAAATTGTTCATGCTTCTATAGGGATTGAATAATAGTGGGTAGGCAAAGGAATCTAGACCGGCCTTAAGGAGCCAGGAGATTTTAAGCTAGTCAACGCATTTCATCTTGGGGGAGGAAGGGGGAACAGAAGGAGGGTGCTGTCTGATCGTGGTAGCTTGTTGTTTCCTTGTTCCATGGTCTTTTTACCCTCAGTCTGAGACAGATGTTTAAAGTCCCATGTAAAGACAAGGCTGTGGGCCAGGGGCCACTCGTTTGGTCCGTAGTGAGCATGCAAATTCCTGCAGTTCTAGAACAGTCTTGAGTGCTGCTTTGTACTCAGAACTGTTTGTGGGCCTACAGCCTGTCTGGAAAGCTTTATGCTTTTCACTGGTATGAAAAATTATTTGTTTTGAATATAGTTATTCAAGCTATGTTTCCAGCTGAAGAAAACAAGATTTGAGTGGAAAAATATCAGCTTCTTGAATAATGCATTCTTGCTTTTAGTAACTTACTTCTCACTACTTAGTGTGCTGGCTTTATTTTACACTTTCCAAAGTATTTGTTGATAAGAGTTGTTTTCTTTCCCCTGCTGTAGTTTCCAAAATGGTTTATGTGGTTTCTGTGAGGATTGAAATTTATTTGTTAGAGAACAAATCCAGAGTTCCTTCTCTTGTTACGGAAAGCTTGTTTCCCAAGCAATTGTTG
This sequence comes from Pluvialis apricaria, assembly GCA_017639485.1. NCBI lineage: Eukaryota > Metazoa > Chordata > Aves > Charadriiformes > Charadriidae > Pluvialis > Pluvialis apricaria. The sequence goes on from CM030010.1 coordinate 8,781,202, forward strand.
ATTCCTGTACAAAAATATGATGAGGGAATTATTTTTCCATGTGCCTAATCAACATCGAGATAGCAAAAATCTCCCATTACTATGTTTTCTGATCTTGTAGCCTCCTTGACCCATCTCAGTGTATTGCAACCAGTGTTGTTACCTTAGGTGAGACGGTTGATGGTGCGGATCAAATATTCTGTTTTTCTGTTAGCTCTGGATTTTAGTCTGTGGGAACTTTGCTACTCATTGTGGTTAATTCACAGTCAAATAATTCCAGAATTCAATATAATTCTCATGTTTGTGTGGACTAGTCTGTCCATCCTATGTACTTAATCCTGATACTCGTGTCCTGCTGCTTTCTGCCCACCAAATTTAAAATACGTCATTATATCAGTATCTTCATTTGAGGATACCATGCTCTGGTGTCTGCATTTTAGTTAAACACCACTGACCTGTTTGATCATAGTTTTTGATGGCAAGCGCCCTTCTCCTTCCTGTTCTTTGACTGGAGAGTGGAATCTGTCACTCCAGATGTGTAGTGGTGTTTAACACCTGTCCGGTTTCCCTGTTCTTCAGTTGGGAAGCTGACCTTTGTCAATGAACTCATCTTCAGCCCGATTTTCTTGTTGGATCCGGTGAACTCTGTCTGTCCTATTTAGACTTTATTGCTCTGAAAGTGACCCTTCTTCCTACAAGATCCCCCACCCCACTGCAACCATATCTTATAAATCTGAAGTTCTTCCTGCCTCTGGTCTCGCTTCTGGTACTAGGTGCCTTTCCCATGGAGTCATGCTGTGGAAGTCATCCAGCTGCTTTGAACAGTTTGGATCTTGTCTCTCATTCATGTTCTTGTGGCTTTGGTGCCTGGGTGCAGTCTTTTTGCTTGCGAGGAACTTGTCCTTATATGTTCCAAGGGCTGCTCTTCAGTTTTTTTGGGGGTTTGTTGTTTGTTCCGCCCACCCTACCTTTCTGCTTCTGTAGGGTTTTGGGTGAGGATATGTGGCTCTCATCTGCTGGAGAGGACGCTGGAGTTGTTTCCCCACTTTGCTAATCTTGTGTCTTCTTTATAGAAGACAGAGGCTGTTGCTATGTAGGGGATTGCTCTCCAGGGACTCTGAAAGGGTCCCATGTGCCTGTTGGCTACCCCAGCAGCACTGGCGTAGTGTACTAGTGTAACCCCAGAACTGACTATGCACCTCCCGTCCTCTCTTTATTTCAGCTCAGATGTCTTAAACCAACTCTTTGAAGATCTTGAGCTGCCTCTGCTCTGCATTGCTCTGCCTCGAAAGGCAGAAAAAAGGCCTTCGATGCAGAAGGCTGCTCTTTGCTATGTGCATCAAGGGATGAGCACCAAAGTTTTTCTTCACTGAGATTCTTAGTGTTGCTCCTCTGTTGCTGCTCTGGTGGGTGTCTGTTCGAGATCTGAGCTTATACAGCAGCATTTCATCATTATTGTAATTTAGATCTCTCTTAATTTCCTGTCTTCATGAAAACTTGTCCATAGGAACATACTCATGACCAGACATGGTCAGACTGAAGATCCATCTAACGCTGTGTCCCATCTCCAGCAGTAACCAGGGCCAAAAGCTGAGTGAAGTGTATAAGAACAGGATGAGTGTGTAGCGATTCTTCCCTAGAGTTTTCCTAGCTGCTTGCAGCTGGTGACTGAGAGCTGCTTGAGTCAGTTTGGTATTCAGTTTTGGACAGTTTTTTCTTATATGGATTTTACCCACTTGTGTTTGAGCCTGTGTAAGCTTTTGGCTTCCAAGTACCGTGCAGTAAGAAACTTTGTAGCTTGACTACCCACTGTGTGAGGAACCATGCCCTTTTGTTGGGTTACCTGCGATTGGAAGAGAGGAAAAAATGATGGTTTGCTCTATCGTGTAGTCCCTTAGATATCTTTTTCCTGTTGAGGAGCCAAATCTTTTGGGTTGTTCCTTTGCTTGCATGAAAGCCAAGCAAACAAAGTATCTGAGAATGCAACCATAAAATCACACTTGATTGCAACTGACCAAAGGGTTCAAAAGTCACTTGACCTTCAGGGAAGTGGAAGTGGCTTGCAAAGGTAGACATGCACAGACGGCATCATTGCAAAAGCCTAATTTCCTTAAGGAAGTTGGTCAAAATGGCTGTGCTTCATTCAAAAACTAACAGCTTAAGAATGTCTTAAAACTCTGTTTTGGCTAACCGTTTTTAATTTCTTTTTAATTCCAGAACTTTTGAATCCTCTTAGGAAACATGAAAACAAAGAACTACTTTTTAAATATCTTTCAGGACAGTTGACGCGTTCCAGGGAGAAGCTGGTTGGGTTTTTTTTCTACAAAGTTCAGAAGAATCTGCATTCTCTGGGATTTTAACTAAATATAAAATAAAAATGGTTTAAAACTTAGCCTTCAAAATGAATGCTGAAAAGTCAGATGACAAAGCAAAGAATGGCTTGAAGTCTTCCTTACTGATAAGGGATGAAAATGGAAATAACTACATGTGTGACAGAGCTACACCTTCCTCAAAGAATTGCACCGCCAAGATACGCAGTAATTCAACTGACCAAAATACAGTGACTGAGCATGAAGATGGTACTGTTCTTGAAAATAAGAGTGACTCTAGAAGTATTCTTTTAAAACAGCAGTGTGTTGAAGCACTTAATTTGCAGAAGGTACCTGGTGAATACAACTGCACAGGAGCTCAGCTGGGAGATGCCGATGCTGCATGTAAGTCTTCTGTGACTAAACAGAATTGTGTGTATGCTTTGAACTGTGACTGGAAAGAAGCAACAAGCTTATTGAAAGTTAACGTTGCTACAGCAACAATGCAAAATCAGAGTATGAAACAATCGGTGCCTTACAGTCAGACTGACTCTAAGTGTGTATTACCTCTTCCTGCTTCAGAGCAGAACACGCAGTTCCCGATAAAGGAGAGGGCACGATGCCACCTGAGCACATTGGATGTTACTCATGTTATCAGTGAAACTCTGGGAACTGATCAAAATGATGACATGCATCTGAGGGAAATGCTAATCTCTTCTGAAGTATGTACAAGAGAGAAATTTGATAGAACCGGCTCAGAAAGAACACCTGATTTCTCTTCTACGATAGTGATTTCAGAAAGCCCAGATGCCTATTCTGAACTTGAAGCATATTGTCCGGCCTCTGCAGGTGTCGAACACTATCTAAAAAACACTAACAAGACTGATAAAGAATCACAGGAAACAGAAGCACAGTCTGTAAAACTACCTGCTGGATGTATAGATCCTCATAGGCAGGATGCATTATCACCATGCATTAATATTAATGAAGATGACCAAGTGAAATCCTTGCAGGATACCCCTGACCGTCATGAAACTGGGAATTCCAATGCTAAAACATGCATGGATAGTTCTGTAAATAATGTGCACCTTCTCCCAGTAGATAAAATGGATGGAGAACAAGTATCGGAGAAAACCAGTGAACCCTTAACCAAAGAACAAAGCACCTCTGGAAGTGCTGCTCTTCAGGATATGCACAACACCACTTTCATATCTCGCAGTGTACCAAAATTAAAGAGGACTGTTATGCCTGACCTGAAGTGTGAAGCAACTTTTGTGGTCTTCAGTCCTATGGCTGACAAAATTGATTCTGCTCTATGTACTTCAACCCCTACAGAGCGATCAAAAAATACAACTTTTTCTGTTTCAGCTTTGGCAGAACTTGGAGACGAGTCTCCTAAACCAAGACCAAACAAGGTGTTTGTAGGAGGGCATAATAGAAGGCCTTTGCTTAAAGCTAGTTCAGGTCAAACTGCAGGAAAACCAGTCGGCAGGTCGCCTGTTGTGTCAACAATAACCAAAGCAAGGAAATCTGAGATTGTTAGTTTTCCCAAACCTAATTTCAAAAACGTTAAGCCAAAGGTTATGTCTAGGCCTGTGCTACAGTCAAGAGACAGTGCAGGATCAAAACAGTCTCCCCAACTATCAGCTGCCTCCCCATCTTCACTGGTTGCTTCCCCGAGGCAATTGTCCCCCTCTATAAAAGTGCTGAAAAAGAAAATAGATCTAGCTAAAGACACCAAAGCAGAATTGCCTGCGAATAAGCCCCATAAGCTACATCTTAACAAACACCTCTTCACTAGCCAAGTCGTACATGCCACAACACATCCCAGAAACGCTTCCCACAAGGCTTCAAAGACACCTGCGCTAAAGCAGAATCCGGAAGACGTTGGCAAAGCAAGCTCGACCCATTCGGCATGTTCTTCGGCTTCTGCTGCGCTTCCAACATGTGTGGAGAACTCAAAAGAGATGCTGAATGATAAAATGGAAAGTTCAAACTCTTTAATGCAGCCCTCTGCTCAAAACACTGACCCGACCAGAGGTAAGAAAGAGGAAAGCAACGACATGGGAATCCTTCTGGAACCAGCCTTGTTAAAAGATGTGGCAAAGGAAGCGTTGGACCCGCACTCAGTTCCTTTAGTAAGCTTTTTTTCTTTACATACTTAATTACATGCTTTGTGCATTTGGAAAAAGGGAATTCCGCATCACGGTGCTGAATGGAAATTGTGGAATGGGTTTTGGGGTCTACAAATGTAGCTGTGGTGTTGATTTCTGAGGTGAAGTCTCTCCCTAACAAAGGAAGCAAAGAAATACTGTTTTACAAACTGGTTGCACTTGGCCTCGTTTAGTGTCTTCAGCCTTCATTTTATTCCATGCTATATATTTTTTGGGGGGAGGGAGTCTTTTTAAGATGATACAGTTGGTAAGATTTCTAATAAAAGCAAAGAAGTCTTAATTTAGTCAAACTGGTAAAATTGCATAGCATAACTTGGTGAGGTTTTTCTAAAAATAGCTTTTAATATGCACTTTTATCAAGATTATTCTAGTAGTGCTGTAACTTTAAATAGACATTGGAGATAAATTGCTGCTTTCAGTGGTTTTTGCTTTCAAAATGTGCTTTAGCACTAAATTACACTTTGAATTTACTTACGGAAATGTTGTGCATATATTAACAGCATTAAGTCACACAAAACCCCAAGTTGGTCAAGCGTTTTATTTTTAACATCTGAATTTAACTGTCTGCTTTGAATAATTTGGGAGTTCGTTTATTTGAAGTGGAACCGGGACTCATTAGAGTAGTGAAGAGTAGCCAGGAAATATTTCTCATGCAGAGGGCATATACCTGGTTTTGGGCAGGCAGCCAGCTGGAAGGTGCAAACTTCCTGGCCGGGAGGTATGCGTGCGCTGGTTGGTTGGGAAATATTTTCGGACGAGTCAGCTGCCTGTCAGGAGAAACGTGCTGCTTTCAAATACTCTGAAAGAAGGTGCAAAGAACAGGAATGGTGGGAAAGGAGAGAAGAGCTTCAGGGTTGGGTTGATCAAGATCTCAGGAGGCACGGCAGGGACATAGGGTTGGAGTCTCTGTGGACTCTATGGAGTCCCTTCTGTTTGTCAGTGGGTTCAACAGCTTCTGTTAAATTGGTGAAATGGAGGCAGCAGCTGTTACCAATAAAACTGGCGTTATCTGAATTTTTGTCAGGCTCTACTGCTTTTTCCAGAAAGCTTCCAGTAAAGCTCAGTATATGGAGGAAGCTACTTCAGGTAAAACAGAAGCAGCTATCCATTTTTGAAACATTACAGAATAAATTAATACATATTATTATTATAGTAAATAATTTAACTTGAAAACCTAAATAAATGTGAAAGCAAAGGATGGTCTATCTTAATTCTGAAGTCTTTCGGAGCTTGGATTCTGCTTCACTTCTGATGCTGAGGATTGGAGATAATCCTTTTAATTCACCCTGTCACCAAGGTGGAAACTTTTGTGATATTAATTGTTCTGCTGGTACCTGGAAAATCCATAGAGCAATTTTATAAAACGTGCAGTAGACAAATAAGCTGGACTAAACTTAAGTGGTTTTCTGAAAAGTACAGATTAACTTCTGAAAATGAAGGTGAGGATTGGAGTCAAAAGTAGAAAGTACATTAATATGACTGAATAGCTGTATATCGGCTTGAGTCACAGAAAAGCATATGAACAGCTGTATGTTCTTATGAGTTTACCTTTACAGTCTTTACCTTACAGCGTAAATGGTCATGAATTAGTGCCTGTATAAACTGGAGCAAGAATTCTCTATGAAAGAGAGATGAATGCTACATATAAACCAGTTACTTAAAACCCGTCCTGAGTCTGCTCCTGAATTTTTTATCTATGGCACCAGAATGTGAAAGATTTTAACCTGTTTGTGTCTTGTAACTTAAGACCTAGACCAGGAAACCTATTGGAAGGGCTGGTGAAGAATTCATCTTGAGATTAGGTGCAGTCATGTAATTGAATGGCTTAATTAGAGTTTGGGGAGGAAGAAGAAGAAACTCTGATGTAAAATGACCCCTGTAACCTCTTCAGTGTATTTGTCATTACCAGTGATTAGCTTCAAACTAATAGTATTGTGTTGCTGAGGGCCATTCAGGAGGCGATTCTTGAGGTTCTGAACTGGAGATGGGGACAACGTGACAGCCAACAGCTAAGCATAGTCCCCTACCTGTGTGGTCAGTATTTCATTACGGATGCTGGGCTTCTCACAGTGGTTGTGTGTGGTGTTTTCAGTTGTGTTTTTTTTGTTTTGGTTTGGTTTTTTTGTGGTGGTTTTTGTGTTTGGATTTTGTTTGTTGTGTTTTGGTTTTTTTTAAACAGATGCCTTCTGTGAAAGATGGGACGACACAAGGCAAAAACATACTGAAGAAAGACCCAATCGCACTACAAAGTGTAATAACTCCCAAGGTTAAAATGGTGTCATCTGTGGTGCCCTTGAAGAAAGGATGTGAAAATAAAACTGTCAGCACAATTAAAGCATCTTCTCACAAAGGAGCTGTTCTGTCATCAAGCTCTGGTAAGAGAATTTTTCACTGGTATACTACCACTTAACTAGTTTCTTAAAATTAAGATATATTTAATGTACTTTCTGACAGAACTTTTAGAACGGTACAGGGCTGTATTTTTGGTGCTGAATACGATTCTGTTTAAATAACGAATTGCTAATACTTGGGGAAAACAAACAGGCAGGTTACACCCCATCATTGTAAAATCTTATCTCTCAAGGGACGTTTTTAGGAGGGTGTAGGGCTGTTAGAAAAAGCAATATTTAAATATTATTATAGTTTGGTTATATAACAGTACTTTGCAGAATTACAACTAAAATTACTCAAAGGGTGTAAAAGTGAAGAGGAGAAAGTACAGAGCATTTATGATAAGCAACTGTATGCTGTCCCAATGGGAATGAGCCCTTATTTCAGGACATAGCATATTTTGTTCAACCTAATTTTGGTACAGCTCTATAGTTTCTAGAAAGGGAAGAACATAATTGAAGGAGAGACTGCTGCTTGAGCTGCTAATTAAGATCAGATTGATTAATACCAAGGGGTGGGGAGGCAGGGATCTTAAAACTGATCTGTAGGCTGCTGTTCAAATCTCGTGATTGGAAACTGCATTCTGTAACTGTACTTTAGAAATTCAGAAATGCTCTTGTAGGTTATATGCTTTTTTTAACCAAGTGTGGCAATACAGCTAATTGCAAAGGTAACCTGGCTATAAATGACTACGCTACAATACACTGTAATTTCGAAAGTGTGCACACCCAGCTGTACCCAGTAAAACCTGTTCTTTTTTTTAACCCACTCAATCTAAGATTATAAAACAGTCCAAAATACTCCTCTTAATTATATACAGGTGGTGAAGCGTGATAAAATCTGCATCTGTAGTCCTTTATGGAATGAGTCCCTCAAAGAAAGTGGATATAAGCTATTCTCTGGCTTGATCCTTGCTAATGTGAGGGACTTGCCCAGTGAACTAGGTACCTACCTGTAAGCCACCAATTTCTTGGAAGACTCATCGCCTCTATAAATACCAATTTAGAGCTTTCCTATCTGTAATTATGGTCTTACAAGAACTGAGATGCATATAGATATAGATGGGTGTTTGTCCCTTAGATTATTAATGCAGAGTAGATTTATGACACCATTGCTAGAAATAAATGTAAGCATGGCTGCGTTATAGGACTGACTTCTTCCCTTCATAAAAAAAAAATCAGATGTGCTTTCAGAAGCAGAAGTCATTTGCTGTTGAAAATAAAAACCTTCACTCTCCAAGTTTGTTTAACTAAAGCTGTTGCTTCTTAACTCATTGAGCGTTGAAATTATGATAATCAGTAGAATACATTTCAAAATTTTCCTATTGCAAGATGGCTGCTTAAGGTAAAAGCATGAAGCAGCACCTCAATGTTTCAAACTCATACTATGATCTGATGAGACTGGAACTTTAATGCTGCCATGAGAAGAATTTTTTTTTCATGCCCTCTCCCCAGCCTCCCTGCCAATGCCCACTGTTCCCGGCACTTCTTATCCTTCATTTTGCTTATGCAATGTTTTGGTGCTACAAAGGTAGGATTTGATGCATTAAACTGTATCAGGTTAACTTCCCCAAACCTTGCCAAGGGAGTTCTAAAACATGATTCCTTGCACCCTGGTAAACATAGTACTGATGCAGATCGGAGGATGAGAGTACAGGGCGGGAGAAGCAAGGATGGGGAAAGGTAGGAGTTACGTGGTATTGCTACCAAAGCTCTGCTGTATTATGCAGCCACACTTTTCAGGTAAAGCCCTGTCCACTGCTGCTTATCCCATCTGTTTTTAAAGTTTTGGAAGTAAAACTGCTTCGTGTGGCCAAGTGGCAGCTTGTAAATCAAACCTAGTTACCTGTTTTAGCTAAAGCTTTCCTGTAGGGAATAACTATTTCTTCCAGTTAAGTCGTTTGAACACTTTGGTATTAAACTTGTGCCTTGATGTAGTTCCAGCAGTGCAGATAAATAAATAACTCTGGCTGTACAGTTGTTTACTGTCAGGATTTCTCCAGACTACGGACAGACGAGCTAAATCTAGGATGGAAAGGACTTCTGGAGGTCACCTAGTCCAGCCCCCCTTGCCTGTAACCGGGTCAGCACTGAATTCGGACTAGATTGTTCAGGCATCTGTCAAGCCAAGTCTTAAATGTCCAAATCCTAACAACCTCGTTGCTTCCTGAGGTACCAACATAAATGCAGCTGATTCTTAGCCAGTTGCTGGCTGTATTTGGATCGTTGGGCAGGCAGACGAACCAGTGTAATGACTCCATTAAATACTCTGAACAAGAGAAGTGATGGTATAGCTCTGTGTCATCCCTCACGTGTATGTTGAGGGAGAGAAGCAGTCTGTGCAAAACGTGTTTGTATATGTATATACTAATCAAGAGCTTGTGAGCAGTAAATTATATCGTGCACATTTAGAGTGGGAAGCAGGAGAAACAACCAAGAAATAAAAGAAAAAAAGGCCCTGTATAAAACACCAAATACAAGGTCCTTGTAACTTGGCAGGAGTTGAAATTTTGGTATTTTTTTTAACTTGTAAATGTAAACTGTAAGTTTCAGTGGTAACGCACTAACCCAACAGGAAGCATGTCTTCTAAGGAAATTCCCTGATCCTCTTCTGATCAGAAGACAGCAGGAGGACAGGAAAACTCGTATTTCAAGCATTATATTTTTTGTGAGGTTATTTGCAGAGCACATTAAGCTAGAAATGACTTTTTTATTTATTTCAAAATGGTTGCTGACTGCTGCTCACCAGTATTCGTGTATCTTGGCTGGAACTTGGAGTTTTTGCTGAATTAGAAATTGATTCTCTAAAAAGTAAGCTTAACTTGATTCATCGTAGTGAAGTGGTTTGTGAAATTGCAAAGCCCAGTTTCTGCAGCAAATCTAGAAATCAGGTCACAGTTGCAAGCTAGATTTCTCAAAGTTACTTCTGTAGCTATTTGTCTCAATTCCTCCATAAGACAAAATCACCTGTGATCACATACTATTCTTGGAAAAAAAGTCAATTCTCTACAGCTAATTTTTCTGTAGTGGTGTGCGTAGATTTCTGCAGTACTGGATGGCAGGCAGTATGCCTTTTGCTATGTTAGTTTGCTATTAGTGAAAACATTTATTAGAATTCAAGACACAGTGTTTGAATTACCTGGTTCTTACTGGAAGGCGTGTGTAATTTTGTAATCTGGACTTTGAACCAGTCCAGAAATGAAAGCAACTATTGTTTTTGTTCTTAGCAAATGCACCCGGCCTTCTAATTGGCTGCACATAACCACTGTGGAGGAGTAATAGCCTGCTAATAGTTGAGGTATTATGGTTTGGGAAGAGTCATGTCTTTCACTTGAAGGGAGGGGTGGAAGGGCTCTGGAGAAGCCAAGGAGAATTTGGTGGTCCCATGGAACATCACTCCAAGTTCTGCTGTGAGCCTGCCCCAGAAACCGCATGCTACCACCCATGCAGTTGGATGAAAACACTGTGACAGTTTGAGCTGCAGGAAATTGTTTGATCTGTTTGAACAGCGTAAAAGAGGGCTATGAATGGTTTACTTTGGATCTAAAAATGTAGATGCCCACCACTGCTGGTTTTTTTTTCTCTTAGTGCTGACTACAGCCTACCTATCAGCATGTAAAGGAATGGAGCTTTACCTGCAAGTTAAGATTTCTGATATGCTAATACTTCACCTACACTTCTGCCTTAATACCATTGCTTTCAATTATTTCCCACTATGAAACTTCACGTTGTTGTTGTTGTCTTAGCTATGACAGCTCTGTCAAGCATTATGCATAATTGAAACTATTTGGGGATATTAAAGCATCAAAAATACTATTTCTCCACTTACTGTTAAAGACTTCTAGAAATTAATATAAATCATGTAAATATCTTTGTAATCAAAATGTCTTTAACTGTCTGACAGTTATTTCTGACATTTTAGGTACCATTTTGTTTCTGATTTAAGTCACTGATAAGCAAATAAAGCTCTATTTTACTTATCTTTTCCATGAGTCTAGTCAGTGGTACTCCTTCTCTTGCTTGCTGGTATTTTCATACCATTTAACTAGAGTAATGAAAACTTGGGTAGAGAGAAACTCAACAGTCTGAATTCTCTGTTTCTTTGAAGAAGACTTTGGACAAGTGAGAGCTTTCCCTTATGAAAAGTTGATCATACTGAAGGAATTTTCTGGTGGTGTGCAGCTAACTGAAGCACGGGAAAAATAATTCCCCATAGGATACAGGAAATATGTTTAAGTTGCATTAGACAACAAAAGGTTTAGTGATACTTTGAAATACTGATTTGCTTGTTAGTTGCTAAATTCCTTCTGTTGCGTTTTGGCTTGATCTTACACTTAAATGTGTAATTTAGAGAAGCTTCCAAAGTTAAAACCAGAGGAGGCCGTAACAGATTAAGACTGTGCTCGTTATTGAGTGTTGTTGCTATTTATTGCACAAAGAAAGGCTTTTCAGATGGAAAATTGAAACCAAATGGTTTCAATGGGTTTTCATACAGCTGGAGATGTATATGAACTTGATAATTCAGGACTTTTTGGTATAGCCCTTCACAATACTAGTGAAGCAGAACCAAAACAATTTAGTTTCAGTAAGCATTCCCACAATCTTGAGTCTATGTTCTAACACTGAACCGAGAGCTAAACCAAACATGGTTATTTCAAATCACTTTTCAGCTTGTATCATTGCTGCTATCTACCATGTGACTCTCTAAAGTTGGATTGACATGCTGCCAAGAGGAAACAAAATATTTTAACAGGCAAACATAACTTCCAGGTTTTCTGGCCTGAAACAGTCAGGGAAATGCTGGACTGAAGGGTTACTTGTAAGGGTATCTGTATACTTCCTTGTGAACAAATCTGAAATGCACCAGAGTCTATAAATAAGGCTTAAAAATGAGTTTCAACCAGGTTTTTTCTTTTGCAGAACAGCTGGCTGTTTTCATGGATCCTAAAAGCAGGTTCTTCATACGCTAACTTATCAACAACATTATTTGTCCTTGTAATATTTGTCCCTGTGTTCAGATTACTTGGTGCCCTTTTCCTGTTCTTCAATACATGTCTAGCACTTCATTACACTAATTAAAGCCTGTGTTAAAAGTGAACTTAAAACTCCCACATTCACCTTCAGATGTGTTGGAAGGAGGAAACCCATACATGGGTCTCCGTGGAGCATAAAGGATGTCTGTAGTATGACATAAAGCTTGTCTGTCATCTTCACCCAGAGAGCGCCACTGCATAGCAACTGTTTCTCATAACCAGTTCTCTTTTAACTTGCAGTATAAAGTAAGGAATAACATACCTAATTATCTGAAAGGACTTTTGTCCCGCTGATCATCTCGTGAGAGTTCAGGAAGCAGCGTTAGTTGTGAGGGCTTAGGAAGAATCTTGCAGGTCGTCGTCCCTTCGGCCTCTTGAAATCTCTGATTGCTGGAGTTGGACTTCTGTAGTAATGTTTCCACTCCACTTTGCCCTCTCTTCCTGGCCATCCTCAGCAGGAACGGCTTGCTGGAGGCTGCCTGGAGCAGTGTGTATATCCTTGTGCTGAGCATTGACCTCTAAGCCTCTGCCCCAGCTGTTGGTCATTCAGGTACAGAATAGTCAATTCACATTTTGAAGTCAGAAAGGAGCCATAAAATGACACAGTCTGAATTCAGCATAATCAATTTGGTTTTAGCTCTGGCTACATATGCTAACAGAAAAATTTGTTTGAACTTTGACACCTATTTTCTTCTGTTACACTTCATTAACAAGGAGCTCTCACCATGGGGATAGATACACTACTCGTGTTTTGCAAGCCTTCCATAGGGTTCAGAATTAAAAACACCCATTTGGAATAAATTATTTCCTATTTAGTTTTCTAAGTCAAATGGACCGTAAGAAACTAGTAAAAGCAGAAGGCTTTTTGTTTGTGAGGTAATACAAGGTCTGTTACAATGAATGATTTCAAAGAAAGTTGGTTGGTTTATATCTGGTTTGGTAGCCTTAGGTATGATCCCCTGAGATTTTTGGGGTAGGGGGAGAAGCGGGGGGATGACAATGTTTGAAGATGAACTTAAACTGTCTTTATTCCAAAGTTTATGGTATTTCCAGTACTCTGACTTCCAGCTTCCAGAAAGGAGCATTTCATCCTGTCAGGTCTGTTTCTGGTGCCATCAGTGACCTTACTTAGGGAATTAAGTTTTCACGTATGTTCCCAGACTATTTACAGGTGACCTGTGACTAGCCACATCAGGGGTTTAATGTGTTATACCTGTAGCAAGAAACGTGATTATATTTGTAGAGGCTGATACTAGCGGTCCACCTATCAATACTGTCAGAAATGTGGATACATGTGTAAGAATATTCTCCTTTAGGAGTGAGGTGTGCACCAGTTCCCTGCAGGGGAATTTCTTGGTACCTAGTCATTTACTTGCAAGGACATGTTGGAGTGTCTTCAAATAACTCTTCACCTGTACTGGTTAGTTCTGAATTTTCTTGGTGTGGAGACAAAGGAGGAGGGAAATAGGAATCCTTTTCTTCCTGAAGAAAATTATATTTGTTTTGCTACAGTGAGGTTCTTCCTTCATGCAAGGAATGTACGAACTCCTGCAACAGAAAACTTAAAACGTTATAGTTAGCATGGGTATAAAAGCTGCAAACTATCATTGCCACATCCCTGGAGTGTTCAAGGCCAGGTTGTATGAGGCTTTGAGCAACCTGGTCTAGTGGGGGATGTTCCTTCCCATGGCGGGGGGGGGATTGGAACTCGATGATCTTTAAGGCCGCTTCCAACCCAAACCATTTTATGAAAAAATTCTCAGTGTATAACACAAAGGGGTGTGTGGTATGAAGAGCTGGATGATAACAAAAAGCGTTGGATGTGGTTGGTGTTTTTCTTTTGCCTCAGCTTTCCTTGTAATACGCACTGGTGAGGCCCCACCTCGAGTACTGTGTTCAGTTTTGGGCCCCTCACTACAAGAAAGACATTGAGGCACTGGAGCGTGTCCAGAGAAGGGCAAGGAAGCTGGTGAGGGGTCTGGAGCACAAGTCTGAGGAGCGGCTGAGGGAACTGGGGTTGTTCAGCCTGGAGAAAAGGAGACTGAGGGGAGACCTTATCGCTCTCTGCAACTACCTGAAAGGAGGGTGTAGTGAGGTGGGGGTTGGTCTCTTCTCCCAGGTAATAAGTGATAGGACAAGAGGAAATGGCCTCACGTTACGCCAGGGGAGGTTTAGGGTGGATATTAGGCAAAAGTTCTTCCCTGAAAGGGTTGTCAAGCATGGGAACAGGCTGCCCAGGGCAGTGGTGGAGTCGCCATCCCTGGAGGTATTTAAAACACGGGTAGACATGGTGCTTAGCGACATGGTGTAGTGGTGATTTTGGCAGTGTCAGGTTGATGGTTGGACTTGATCTTAAAGGTCCCTTCCAATCTAGACGATTCCATGATTAATTTGACTTCTTCTGCCCACTACTCCTAAATGGACAGAACTTTCCAATAGCCGTGTTAAAGCTAGTGTTTGGGGTTGGTTTGTTTAAGTCAGGATCTAAACAGCTCACAGCAGTCTCCTGGCAAAGCTGGAGTGGACAAGGTTTGCCACCACTGTGCAGCTGCCCCTGCAAGCTGGCGTAAAACTGCCTGCCATCTGGAGTCTGGCTCTGCCTGGGGTCATAGCAGATGACAGCGTGACTGTGCAGACGTGGTCTCTTGTGGGGCTGCTCTTGTTCAGCCTACAAATGGAAAAACCTGAAATTGAGTAAGTCCGGCGGGCAGCATGATGGCCAATGGTACTGGAGGTGGAAGGGCAGGCGTGAATTTGGACTTGAGGCCAGGGAGGAGGAGGGCTGTTTCTAGGTGCTGGAGAGATCATGGGCAAGGTGTTGAGCCTGAGGAAAGACTGGGAAGGGAGGAGTCTCTCTAATCATGGAAGGGTTTAACTGGGGGGAAGTCTGTTAAATCCCATAACTGGGCCAAATAGTAAGAGGAAAAAAGTGAAATTTAACAGTAGACATACATTGAATCTTCTCTCCCTCTAATTGAAAACACTCCAATTGCTCTTCTGAGAGTGGGAGTGTTTGAGAGAATGAAAAGGGTTGGTTTGGTGGTTGTTAACTGCTAATATAATGCTCTATAGCACTGAAGATCAGGTGTTGAGTTCTAGTCTGAGAATATTGATCTGCAGGAGGAGGAACATGTGAATACCTATCTGCATGGCTGCTGGCAGCCCAGTTATGTTTTAGGTACTACCTTGCTGCTGGTTCCCTGATACCTGTGCCAAAGAGGAGCGCTTTCCTAAGGACTGTAGGTGAATGGGAACAATACTGTAGAAGCCTGCATCAGATGGAAAATCGGGTCTTGCCTTAATGTGTAAACTGTTCTCTGATCAGCTGTTATCCCCTAAACAAATAAATCTCTCTGGTAAATATTTCAAGACCCAGTAGTAACTTAACATTCCCTGTCTTTGTCCATGTTTACATTCGGCAGTTCAGGCATTACAAGCAATGTAATGTGTCCTGCTTTTTCTTGGTAATTTTGGTAGTAATTTGAGACTTTAAAAGGGAGAGATAATCTGTAGATCTTTGGTAAAATTATGAAATGTGCTGTAACCACTCTTTATTCCTTGAAGGAATACTGATATATGTATAGTGTAATAAAGTAATGGCTAATCGGGCAACCTAGGGAGCTTGCAACCATCAGAAATCTGTTGGTATTGCTACTGCTTTACAGTGCTCAAAATAATAACCACAAACTCTTACAACTACATTAAGATCCATCTGCTGGAAACAATACCAAAGTCGAGTTTATCTTTCCATGATTTACTTGCTCCTTTCAATAGCTGCCAAAAAAAATAGCATGTTTTCTTGAAGTCTTACTCCCCTTGCTTTATAAAGACCTTGTACTGTAGGCTTAGATGGTTTTTTATCATACTTAAAATTATTTTTTTAAAAAGCGAAGTTAAGCGGCTCTGAAATGGAGCACTCTGGATTTTTGAACTTGCAGGAAAAATTAGAAAAGCATAAGACAAAAATCCAAACCTCAACATATTTGAGAGATAAGACAATGAATGGCCAAACCAACTGTTACTGTTAGCTTTAGGGTTAAACAAAAACAGGAACAACAAAAACATCCTTGCAGAGACTTCTTTTGCATTTAGTCTGTCCCAAGTTTCTGTTTGGGAAAGTCTTCCAACCATTCATCTCCAGGTGTTAATAGCTCTGTGAACGCGGGTTGTTCTGTGCTCAGTTCTAGATGTGAAATGTGTGGGTCTGGTTTGAAACAGTGGACGTTGAATCTTAGATTTGATAAATACGTATTCAACTTTCCAGTCTGCCTGGTGTCAACCAAGTCCCAAGTTCACCACTACTAGCATATGTATATTCTCTCAATTTGAATTTTTTAGGCTCCAGTGCTATTTAAAGGAAGCCTTAATTTATTCTTAACAATAACCACCTATGAGAGTCATACGAGAGGATGATTATTTGAGTAAGGATATGAAATCTGACTTTAGAGCTTCTTGAAAAATGAGCTTTTTTCCTTGCTTATTTCCATTCCAATACAAGAGATACTTTAACATACTTGAAGTAACGTAGCTGTTGCATAGAGACTTTTCTAAAGAATTGCCAACTCATTACTTCACTGTAGAGGAATGTGATATTTCTAGTATTCCACTTCAGTGACTAGATTAAATAACTGATGAAAGCCTGTTACTTTGACACTATTGCTTGGCGTCTTTATAATAATGGTTCACTAAATATCCTGCTTTTGTGCTTGTTTCCAGTACTTTTGTTTATATATAATCTTCCTGCTTCTGTCTTTAAAACCTTTGTGTTTAATTCTGCACTACTCTCTTCTTAGAGAATGGTACTTATAAAAATACTTTATAAAACCATTGTTGTTAGTTGGAGTAACACCTAGAGTAGTTGGTTAATGATCTTGTGTCATGACTTAAAAGAAATTCTCCCTCGAGCTGCACTTTTGAAAAAAACCTATTTGAGTTCTTGAGTAATCACTTTAATAGAAGCCTTACGGGAGAGCACAGAGCAGAAGAACTGAGAAAAGAGCAAAGGTCATCTGCTTGATGTGCTTCTGAAACTGGGCATCTTAGAGCTTGCTGTGCTTGCTGAATGGGTTTGAGTTCGCAGCTGGTTTAGAGCACTGCTGCGTTCCAGTGTCTGCTGAGAAGCTGGGCTGGCTGCAAAATTGTATATAGGGAACACACTGTAAAATCACTGTGAAGAAAACAGGATTTTATTCCTGTACCTTTAGAACTGGAAGAACGAGTCCAGAACAACAGCAATCAAGCATGCTGCCCTCCTCTTCAAACAATAAAATGCAGCTGAGAAGCTGCATCTGTCCCTCTGGCTGCCTTTTGAAATATAAAGCTTTAACTTATTAAGTCATACAAACTTAACAGTGTGTCTACAGCAGCCCCTTCTTGTTTGGTTGGGTTTTGAGGGGTAGTGGGGTTTGCTCAGTTTTTTGCACCTTGGTTTGCTGAGAGGCTATTTAGAAAAGGAATTTCTGACTGGTCTGGATTAATTACTTTTCTGGTATGTTGATCCATTAATGAAACAAGCTTTGGAAAATAACGTGGAAAGTTTTAGAAAGCTGTCAGATTTGTTGTATGAAGTTTAGATGTCACAAACTTTTTTACTTTTTTTTTCTCTCCAAACACACAAATTATTTCAGGTACATGGTCTGGAATGCTGTGTTTGTGTGTTCAGTAAGTGGGAGCTTGTGGTTTATGGTATTCTCATAGCACAACAAAGGCTGGATGGTCTTTCGTGAGTTGGAGATATTCAAGTGTCCTGTGCCGTAACTTACAAAAAACCACTAAAATACTACTGGTAACTTTGTCTAGGAGATTTAATACGAGCCAACAGTAAAGCCATATACAGGATTGCAGTTCTGCACAGTAATGCCAAACAAGTATTAAAAGTGCATCTCTGAAGAGAGGTCTGATGTAAAGCGTGTTTAGTGACTCATTGAAGCTTGTGTGTTATATTCAGTGACCAGTATTATCTAATATCCTAATGCATGATTAATACATGTTCTATGCAGGGTTTCTTTTTTGTTACTGAGTTGATCTGAACCGAGGGAAATAGCTTGGACATGCCTTCCTTTACTAGTGCTGTTCCTGGTTTTGCATGCTTGAAACAGGATATTTTGAGACAGGTTATCTAATCCTGCCGCACCACCTACTGTTCAAAAGCAGACATTAGGCGTAAATGTCTTTCTTGCCTAAATAGTAA
The DNA here is from genome assembly GCA_017639485.1 of Pluvialis apricaria. Lineage (NCBI taxonomy): Eukaryota > Metazoa > Chordata > Aves > Charadriiformes > Charadriidae > Pluvialis > Pluvialis apricaria. The sequence goes on from CM030010.1 coordinate 8,799,277, forward strand.
TGGAATCCCTTTAATGTCATGCTTTCTTGGGCTTAGTGCAAATTGACAGTTTCTTGGTCGTTGGTACTGAAGAGTGGAGATCCTGCAGCAAAACTAATGTTGAATAATGTGGAATTACCAGCTAATTTTGTCATATTTCAGCAGTCTCTTACATAGCTTAAGCAAAACTGAAATGGGGTTTATAGTGACAAGAATAAAGGGAAGAGTATTCCCTTTAAGCAGAAATTTGGTTGTTGGAAGTTACATCTGGAACACTGTAGTCATCTCTTTTGAAGTAAGATAAACTGCGTCCAAGACTTGAAAATGGCAATGACATCAGAAGTTAACGTATCTTGTAAAATAGCTTTTCTTATCATAAATAACAAAATATTTTTAAAAAGAAAATGCAAGTCTGTCTTCCATATCTATTTTTGGTTTTGTACAAAAATGAAAAACTCTTTTCTGTAGTTATTCAGAGGACTGTATAAAGATCTTGTCAAATCTGATAGGAGTCAGCTCAGTGCTGGCGAGACAAATCTGTATGTATGTAACTTTCTTTGGGCCATTGCAGTTTTAATCTGGGTGCACGCTTTTCAGAAATAAACTAAAAGCTTAATTGAACGTAGTTGCTTTGTTAGTGGTACAAGAGTAAGCTCCTGTCTGCAGATGGCACACCTGTCTTCTATATAAATGCTCTTCCTATTTTATTAACTTAGCTGTTGGGCATTTGTATTCAAGAAGCTCAAATGAAAACAGCAATTAATGCAAAAATGTGTCTGTGCCAGTTGGCCATTAAGAACTTTGGTTCTGGGGAGTGCTGTTTAACTCGCTTTGCAGAACCAGTCAGTTTTCAGTATGTTATGCGAGTACAACACAATTTGATACTCTTGGGCTGTGTTTGTCCTTGAACGGATATTATCTTTTAGAGTGCCCTGTCAAATGGCAGGGGGGAAATTTCTGTTCTGGGGCTGGGAACAAACAAAAGAACCTTTCTTGGATTGTCTTTGAGCCGGAGGTTATATTTTTATGGGCTTGCCTGTTACAGCTAAACATAATACACAGAGGGTAGGAGAGTGCAAGAAAGACTACTTCTGCGTGCAGATGTCTGCCTTGAAGGCCAGTCTGTAAAGCTCTTGACTTGTTCCTGAGGTCAATATGCAGGTAAAACGGGATCCTTTAAATCCTTGAAACTGTTTTTCTGCTTTTACGGCATTTTTTTTATTGTGTCAGTATGGGCTAGAATAAGACTTTTCATAGGTATTTTTAATGTGTAAATCTCTTTACTTGTAGGCATCTATGTAGAAGAAGTGATTGTTTAAGCTTATTTCCAACTCTTATTCTTTTCTCTCTCTCCCCTTCCCCCCCCCGGCAATTGCAACTGATAGGTATAGGATCTTTGCCAAGAGAGAAGCATGCCTCCATGAAAAATTCTCCAGCCTCCTGGGCTAGCTCCGGTAAATCACTTGCCAAATCCAAAGTGCCTGTCAAAAGATCAGGGCTTGAGAGAACACCTAGCGTCTCGTCGGTCAGCAGCACTCAGAGTGAGCGAAGTCTTTTCAGCGGTAATTGTGAGTATCCGTCAGGGTTACGGGTTTTAACTGACAGCCTGCATCAACTGCTTGGTGAAAAAATCCCCTTGAAGGGAGTCTGGCAAAGACCTGTGTTAATTCTCATTTTACTACTTATTAGTTCTAGGTCTTTCTGCCTCTTACCTTACAACTTTCCTTCTTGAGACATGCCACCTGAAGGAGCTTTGAGCCTTGGATTTTGGTTTGAGTAGAGGTTTCAGTACTGCTCCTCTTCCATCCTGAAGCATTACAAAACCAGCAGGTCGTCTTGAGCAACAGCTCCCTTACGTTCACATATAGTGTAGTAAGAAATAATTCTGAACGATGTGAGTAGACTGCCCGTCACTGTTTGGAACAGCACGTTACAGGTTTTTGATACTAAATGCTCTTTTTGAGCTAGATTATATCTACTTTCAGAGTTTTAGGACAAAACGTGTAGATGAGATTAAAAAGCAGGTAGGTGAAGCTGCTTTTAGAAGGTAAAACTTTGCATGGGTAGACTTCTGTAATTTCAAAGGTAAGTGTATGACCTGAACCAAATCCATCTTGATTAAAACTAAGGAGAAAAATAACAGAACTAGCTTTGATCTGAAGCTCTGCAAAGGGTCCGTACTACTAGTTGTAGGAGTTCTAGGGGCAAAAAAAAAATGAAGGAAATAACACAGAACTGACTGTCAGACCTGTCAGTATTCCCAGCTATACGTATTCAAATGAGTACATTCAAATATCATGTTACGATCGCATTTGTTACGAGACGGGGCAAAGGCCTTTCCTTTGTGCCAGATGTCATTTAAATCTGTCTTCAATGGACTGAAGAAGAGAACTATGATTTAACATACGTTTATAGTTTATGTATGCGCATATGCATACATACATATATAACTAAATTTTCTCTTGTTCTTTTTTCTTCCCTGTAGTACCTTCATTAAAAAAACTAAACCCTAATATATTATTCAAAGGAATAAGAGTACGTGCAATAAAATATGCAGTGCATGTTCCTGTGTAGTCGGGTCGGTTCTGTTACCGTGACAGCCATGTTGACTTTTGCTGTTCAGGTTTAGGACTGTATCTGGAATTCCTAAGCAGCTTTGTCCTCTCTTCATTTTACTCCCTCATGTAACAAAGGAAAGGGTCATCGCCTCATAACAAAGCAGTGTATTCAGATTAAGTATCCAAACAGATGACTCCTTATTTAGCCTGATTTGCTAGCCGGTTTAATCTGTTTTGTCCGCTGCCTTGAAGCTTATAATTTTTTCCACTCCGATTCACGAAGAGCAGGCAGGAGCAATATGAGAGGTTGAACATGGCTGCAGTCTCTTTGGCTTTCAGCTTGCTTTGATCCTTTTTAAATGACTATACCAGGAGGACTCCGCAGTTGCACAGAAACTAATTTTTCTCCTGTTATTTTCATCAATTCTACACTAACACCACCGACTGACTCAGGAAGCCACTATGATATTACCTTACTGACATTGCTGGTAGTGGGATCTTACAGCTTTTGTATTATTCCTTTGTTAGCCACGTTTACTGGGAAAAGAAGTAGGTTGTATTCCTTTTTATTTCTTTTTTTAAAGCATGTATTTTATTTTGTGGAGGTTGGTAAATGTATACAATGTTTTGACTTGCTGATTTTCCATGAGATGATTTTTCTTGAGTTAAATTGTTACACTTGATAAGAATGATTTAAGTCTGATGGTCAGGTTTTGTGAGTATAATGAATTTAGGTTACATATGATTCACATGTTAGTATAGTGAAATTTTAATGACTGTATCAAATTGGAAAGAACTAATGAATTTACTTTTGCACTCTAATGTTTAAAGTACAGTGCTGTTCTTGTTTTTTGTTTAAAAACATTTAATCTACTGTCATTTAGTCTACTATACAATAATGTCAGGAAAAAAATCTGTACTTGTAAACTTAAAATGTTTTTTATTAGATTGGTGGGACACAAAGATCAGGATGGGAGGCTTATGCTGTGAATATTATGAAATTTATGGCAAACTATTATGGTCCTGTCAGCAGTATTAAATTGGCAGTCACTTGGCTTGTTTTGCTTAAGGAGTTTGTGTTGTGTGAGCAGAGAAAAAAATTACAAAAGAGAGGGCTTCTCCTGCTGTATCAGCTCAGCCCTTTGTTATGGGATATCCTTGGATTGGTAATTTCCTGTGGCAGCATTAGGGCTCTTTTGTCTGATGGGCACTTGAGTTTTATGACTCTTTTCTCTAAAAAGACTTACTATTTGAGCAGTTTGGAAATAATGAAGTTTGAAATGTTGTTGTTAATAAAAGCATATTTTGTATGCAAGCTGTCAGTTTGAGCATAGAAAAATTGAATTTTCAACAGTAGAGAAATCTTCTCAATTTCAGTGCTGAGCTGAAAAGGCTATCATTTGAACATACCAAAATCTTTAAACTCTGATGTTAAAAGCAAGAACCCAAATTTGAATTGCATTAGAATAATTGCATACAATGGAAATAGTGTTTCAGAAGTTAAAAAGCTGATCTGAGCAGGTGACTTGGAGCTGCCTTTCCCTACAGTCCAGTACTTCACTATAATTCTTTTAATGAGTTGAGTTTTTAAACCCCTTTAGATCTTAGCTGGGGTGAGATCACTTCATACGTGGTCCGTCTTTCATCAAGGACTGCAGTACCTACTCCTAATTCTATGAATAACCATCCTTGAATCATATATTGACCAAACTTTGCAAATTTGCTTTTTTTTTCTGCCTGCAGGCCTGGTTACCCTGACTCCAGAGCTTCTAATATGAAGAAACAGTGCCTAACGAGTCCCCACGCCAGAAGCGCGCTCCCTTGCTCAAAGTGTTACTTCCATGGCATGCTTCTGATTTAGAAGTAGCACAGCAGTTTGTAGGCAGTTGTTAGTTGCTTGCAGTGAACTCTGAGCAAAAAAAAAATAAAAATAAATCCTTAATTTAGTGATTTATGGAAAAAGTTTAGGACTGCTTCAGGCCTCATGTTTTACTAAAACAAATTGGTTTGAATCATCTGATGCTCATCAGGGTCAGATTCCTGCAGCATAATTGTTATTGATGTGTTATGGAAATTGTTCCTCATGTATAGATTTTTTTTTTTCAAATATTTAGCTTTTGTGCCTTTAGGGAGGCTCCAACTTCATTTAAAAAAGAGGACTTCAGTTGCATATGTTTCTAAAAGAGAAAGCAGTTCTGTCCCCCTTTCTGTTGTTGAAAATGTATTGATTAGGGGCCAAAAAACATCTGTGTTTTAAGCAGTTAATTTATATGGCTTATGCTAGTGCATTTAAAGACACTAAAATAGTCTCAAGACTATAGGTTCCATCTTTTGGTGAACAATTTGATATGTATTTTCACATTACCTTTAAAAAAAACATCAGCCTCACTAAAACAATCTGAGGCAAACCTGATTATTATATGACAACCCCCCCCTTTTTTTTTCTTTAAATGACTACAGAAAAAAGCAACAGTGTGACAAACTATTCCAGTGTGACTTAGTTTTTGCTTGTCTGGTAAATGCAATGTCAATTTCTTATTCTTTAATTTGTCAGTATACATAATTTTTTAGTACCTGAACCAAAGTGTACTCAATCTAGACTTACTTTAGAAGGATTTTCTTTTTTCCTGGGAAAATAAAACAATGCTGTTGCCAAATTTCAGTTTTGTGTTTCCAAGGGAAAATTTCCGTTGTGACAGTATGCCCATATCTTCTCAAGTTCCTTTGAAATGGAACAAAACATCTTCAGTAGCAACTGCCCTGTTAGTTGAAACGTGATTTTTGACGAGAGGTAGAATTGCTTATTGTCCTGCCTTTCCCGATTTGGGTCTGGTCTGCCCTCTTTGCAGGGAGTATTTTGCTGTATGACTTCATCTCTGTCTTTTGGTAAGGAGGGAGGGTGTCTCTGCGATCTGCTGTCACTGAGGAGGTCACTGTTATGAACGGAGGCTAAGGAACCTTTCTTAAAACTGGTTTGGTAGCTGTTGAATGTAGTTGGGCTTGCACGTTTTAGTACCCTGTGAGGAGGAGGTGAGGTGGCAGGGGTGCGAGTCCGCTGGTGGTACGTGCTTCGTATCATTGAATCGGTGCGCGTAGCTCCAATGAGAGAGAAGAGGGGAAGGTGTTGCATGAGAAAGTTGAGTTTTCCCTCTTAACGTCAATTCTGTGGCCAGAATGCTTTGTGTACTGATGATGCTTTTTCTTGCCTCAAACTGAAATGTGTTCAGCGTTTGCTTTGTACAGCAAGCTCAGACTTCCAGGTTATGTATCTTGATCAGTATACTTTTATATATTGCCCCCCCTCTTTACATTAGTTCAAAGCTGTCTGTCTAGTTCTGAGTAAGTGTTTGCAGCAGTCATAGACTGATCTGTTACAGTTCATCAGTCTGTACTGAAGATATCAGAGGTGGTCATAATATTTTTAATTCCACTTGTGTTTCTCCTGAATTTATGTCTTGGGTAATAAACAGGATTGGTTTAGGATTTAATTTTCCCTAAACTAGGTACTGCGAAAACAAATTCTTTGTTCTGTGTTGCAGCTGCAAGTGCCACATTCATCATCAAGAATGGAGAATGGCCTTCAAAACCAGCCTGCCAGAATGGTACTTCGGGATCTGTCCCCTTTGAGAAAGCAGTACCCGAGGCTAGGATACATCGTTGAAGTCAACTCCGAAAGGGTACATGGGGTTTGGTTTGTAGATAGAGTGAAAACTGCAGTTAATACTGTTACGGATACTTTACCTTCTGCTGGTGGCTGCCTCTGAAGCAGTGTCTATTAAACAGTGGTCTCAGAAATATAGTGAGGAAGTAAAAATCACATCAGTGGAGCTTCAGGTTTTGGTAAGATTTCACAAGAAGGCTAAATGCCTTATTTATTGTTTGTATTGACTGGAGGTATTTCAGGCAAGCGAGGAGGGAGGTCTACACTCTGATACAGCCAAGGTTTGCCTGGTACAGGGATTAAATGCACTTTGCTACGTGGCAGGTGTCATCCTGTAGGGTTTACCTTGTTTTAATAAGAGTTCTTTTCTGTCACAAAGCTCAGGCACGGACTCTGTGGCTGCTGGTGATCTGCAGGGTAGATGTACCCCTGAAATTTATCCTGGGTTGTCCTGTCCTTGTGCAGACTTTGCATTATCTCTTCACCACTTTCAGGACAGAAAGGGACCCTTGGGGATGGGGGTTGTTTTGTTTTTTTTTATAAGGTATTAACTAGATGAAGTAACTTATTTCATAGATGAATTATATTGTCCATCGTCTTTTCCAAGAGAAGAGTCCCTCAGAAACAGCTTAGCTCTTCATACTGCTTTTTCTTGGCATTCCTTCTCACTGGCTTGAAAGTGGAAGCAGAGTTTACTCTAGTTTTTATGGAGATAAGACAATTGTGCTTCATCATCTGGTGCTAAAGGAGACATAATTTGAACTTACTTTCTGGCTTTGTATTAAGCACCATGCTGGTTCCTCTTCCTATTTGACCCAGGACTCCTTGATCAACCAACAGGGCTTCTCCACTACAAGCCACAAACAGCACTTGACAAGCCATTCTCTGGCCACAATTGAAAGACATAATGGGAGCAGATAAATAAGGCTTGCTGTCTCTCTCTCTTAAATCCTAGTTATAATCAGCTTGCTTCTGACCATCTTTGTGGTGAACTGGGTTATTGTAATTGGATAAACCTAAACTAAATACTACGCTCTGCTTTAGGGCTTAAGTTTTAAGCTGGTATCTGACATAATTGAGAATAAATAGGAAGTGATGCCTGCCAAATGTCACGCTATAATGAATATGCTTAAATGGTCAACAGGTTGAAAAGAAACAGAATTTGCCACAAACTGTAAATCACTTCGAACAAACACAAATTATATGGCTGTCTGACAAGCTGATGCTTTCTGTTGGGGTCCAACACATGCAACACAACTATGCGTTGCTCAACATCTTCTGTGACGTGGGCACTAGAAATGTGCCTCAGCACCTGTGGGAGCAGTGTGGCCAGAAGAAGCTGGTATTCCTCCTCCTCATCTCGGTGTTACTTGGATTGCTCTTGTGTTTTGGGGCCTTCCCAGGTCAAGAGGGTCGTTTTGAAACTGGAAAGGTCAACTGGAGACTTAGGAAGATGGTTGTGCTCTCTGACCATGTGACCTGTGAGGAGAGGTTGAGGGAGTTGAGCTTGTGTAGTCAGGTAAAAAGAAGAGTAAGGGGAGATACTGCAACAGTCCGCAATAACTTGAAAAAGACTGCTACAAAGGTGATGGTGCCAAGCTCTTCTCAGTAGTACCAAATGATGTGGTAATGGGAAACGATTGCAAATTGTGGAGTGGGAGATGGAGCATTGCCCAGCGGGGCCAAAGAGCCTCCCTTCCTGGAGGTTTGCAAGGCTCGGCTACACGAAAGCATGGTCAACTGATCTTGTCTTGGTGGTGGCCTGCTCTGAGTGGGAGGCTGGATAGTTGGCCTCCAGAGGTCCCTTTCAGTCAATGTTTCCATAGGTGTATTTGCTGCCACTTTGAGACTTCAGTAATTTGATGGTAGTGCTAAAGTGAAATCTTTTGTAATGTTTTCTTCTGCTTAGAAGCTTTATTAAAACTATCTTTTATTTCTTCCAGTGTGAGTTCTGGTAAAAGCAAAGTTAAGTTTAAATTTAGCTTACATTTTCTAGGTGTCCTCTTTTTGTGTTGAGTAGATTTTTGGCATCTTATACTTAACTGTAGATATGTAATGTTTGGGCGTGTCTTTAATTGCTGCCATAGTTGTACTTTTTAAACCAACTAAGCTTCTGCTTCTTAGGGAGCCAAGGCCAGGGTCTGCTTCACTGAACCAGTGCACACCAAAACATGTGGGCCACTGAACTCGACAAGGAAAGTCAGTGAGGCTAGAGGTAATCAGCTGTTGGGTAAAGTCAATTTATCACTTATCTGGAATCTCTGTCTGAGAAAGAAGCAACTCCGCTCTGTGGCTTCAGGGTAATTGAGATAGTCAGTCAGCTCTTTTTCGTTGTAGTTCATGGCATTGGAGGCTAGCTCTGCAAAGTGTTCCTTAGGTATTTGTTTTATTGGGAGAGGGAGGGAATCAGGGCATTCACTGGCCACTAATCTGCTTAAAACTTTGCATCCCAGAGGACTTGAAATAATTGATAATGTCTGTTAATGATGTTCTGTCACTGCTTACAAGATCATACACTTGTAAGACACAACCCAGACTAGCTTTCCAAGTTTAATTTTAAGAAAGATTCTTGTGAGAGTGTGCTGATCAGCTTTGGCTGTTGAGGATAATATTTACTCCACTTTACATTTCTGTATCAGATACTTGTTTTATTTTTTTAACTTTCAATTGAAATTAGGTCATTTTTGCAGAGTGAATCAATAGAAGAGATATGAATCCTCAGACAAGCTCTGTAAGACGAAATTTTCACTTAAAAGTTTCATTTGCATGGCTGAGGTGAGAGAAACAAGTACAGTAATGGTACGTAAGCAGATTGTTTCCTATTTGAAATACCTGCTATTGATCACACGCTATTTGTGAAGCCCGAAGAAAGCTGATAGATGTTGTCAACAGGCCTTTTTATGAACTGCTTGCACATGACTCTTGCACTTATACCTAGCAGTCCAAAAGAGTGCTTTTATTATTAATTCATTTATTCATTCAATTAATATCCTTCAAAATAATGAGGTCCTTGAGTCAGTGTTCACGTGAATCTAAAAAATACAGTAAGGCTAGATTAATCTTCTCCAGTGCTTTCACTTGGTAGCACATTTTTCTTTAATTTTATACCTCCTTTATACAAATAAAATAACTGAGCGTATAGGTGGAAAAAAGTTGCTATGATGCCATATAGATGATTGTTTTTGACTCTCTGTGGTCCTCTATGAACAAGTAAAATGAAACAGAGCTACTACCTTGTTTAAATGAAGTGTAACAATTGGTAATGGGGAAAAAAAAAATTTTTGGCTTACTGGGAATTCTCGCAAATTTTTCCGAATAGTTAAACCGTATAGTGCTAACTCTCACTGTTGAACGTGCCCATCAGCCATTGCAAGAAAAAAAAAACTTGTTTTGAAGGTTGAGAAGTTGTAGAAAGAATCTATAAAAAGGCATCCGTGCTGCCCCTTACTGGCTTGAAGTGTAATTCTCCTTTTTTTTTTTTTTTTCCCTCCACCCTGAACATTGTAGGGTATTCCTGGAAGAAATGGACACCCAAGCCTATCTTGTTTGGGTTCTGGTGAGTTTTCTGAATGTGTTTTTACTTTTTTTTTATGGTGCAGCTTAATTAAGTTTATACACTATGTTTAGTATATTGGTTCTTTTTCTTGTAAGAACAATTTTGCAAGGGGATAATTCCATAAGACATCACTGCTTCCAGTTTCAAGGTGTATAGAGAAAGTCTTGGGTTTTTTCCCTACTTACTGTCTTCTGGCTACCCAGCTCTTTGAATATGCAGCCTGTGCTATCTGCCACTCTGTTTCCAGTGAAGCAAAAGGAGGTTTTAACTGTGACAAAAAAAGTGTGGCAATGAAACTTGGATGTAGTTTTTGCTGTTTAGCCGCAGTGAGGTAAGTAATGATTAAAGCTCATGTGTTGTGGCTTAAAAAAAAAATAAGTAGAAAACTCATGCAGAATAACAGGTTTTTCTGGAAGGTTCATGGTAGGTACCCTTTTGGTGTCAGCTGTCTCTGTGTCACTGCAGACTACACTTGAATAAGAAGTTGAAATTATTTGAGTGTGTTGATGTCTATGTCTGCTTGTATGGCAAAGGGAGGAATGACAGCTGATTAAGTGGCAGATGGTGTTCCAAATTCTGGCAGAGTTTTAAGGACTTCATATTGGGTTTGTTTTTAGTGTTTATGCCAGTCAGGACACCTGGTGCTAGTTGCTGTCTGCCAGGAGACAGAAGAGTCTTCAGATGATGTTTCTACTTGCAGCAATTTCCAGGTCTTTTCAAAGAGTGTGCAGTCCAAATTAGTTTCCCCAGCATCAGTGTGTATTTGCTGAATTAAAAGCTGCTTGTATTTACTCACTCATTGAAAAGCGCTTTTTGAAAGATACTGAAGGTCACTGGAAAGCCCCGTGTCCCCTGAGTGAATAGCAGATGTCTTTCTGAAAGAGGTGCTGCAGCCAAGCAGATGTTGTAAATTTGAGTCTGGAATTACTGGGTAAATAGGTTCTGACCTGTAACTCTGGTACTGTGGCAGTATGTTTTTAATTTACTGTAGTCATAGTGCGAGTATAATGCTTTTGCTTTTTATTCTCTTGGGTGTCAAACGTCTGCATATTAATTGTCAAAAAGTACCTTGCTTGGTATCTCCTGTTAAGAGTCAGGGCTTCGGTCATACAGCAAGCAGAAGACTTTGCACAAAGTTCTTATTCTGTTTGTTTGCTGCTTATATTGATAATTGGCTGAACTACTGTTAGTTTAGGTATAGCTGGACACAGAGTTTGACCTTTTATATATGGTCCTTCTATATAGGAGCGTAGAAGATGATACAGCTAGCAGCATAATGTCATGATTAGCTCAGCTGAGGAAACTCATGATAAGGAACAAAGTCTATTTCTGGACTAGAAACAGAAAATTAAATTCCTCTTGCACTTGCTTATGATAACCTTAAAATATAACTTTGTTTTTCCCTAAATTTAGCATGGCACTTTCTCTGGATTTTCCATGCAGAAAAGTAATTAGTGCTCCCTCCGCTTTTTACTAGCTTAATATAACTTTTCTTGTGATTCATCTTTTCCAACCTAATAAAGAATGTAGCCACATAGCCTTGAAGTATTATATTCGATGCTGTAAAAACACAGCTAAAAACTCCAAATTGGCTGTCATATTTAGTGATTCTTTAGCAAATGCTCTTTAGCATCATACTTTTGCCAGTTGAATAAACTGTATTTGTGTTTGTACCTGAACTGTTTTCTGTACTGAGTCAGCTTCCAAAATTGGAGGATATGTTAGACTTTAAAGTTAATACATTTCTAACTTATACAGAGCATTAGTATAATTTTCCATTTATGCATGCAAAGCTTTCAGATGCAGTATTTTTTTTTCCATCTTCACAGTTGCAGATAGTTCTTAAATGAATAAAAACATTGTGTGGCTGCTTGGATGTTCTACAGTACAATGTCTTGTATTTTAACAAAAGACAAATGATCTTTTTTTGAAGTGAACTGAAATAATGCCAGCTGGTACCATGTAGAATGGGACCCGCTATTTTTTTTTTAGTGGCCTTGATACTATAATGAAGCTTTGTTCTAGTGATTTTTAGCTAGCTAAAGCTTTTGTTCTTTTACTTCAGTACCATAGTTAACTCTACAGTTTTTAGCCTCGTTTGGTGAGGAGTTCGAGCCCCACTTCTGTTTCTTGCCCATGTGCTCTGTCTGAAGAGTTAAGACTAGTTTCTTGAGGCAGGACTCTCTGGTAAAAAATTGATTACCATACTAATGCATTAATTAAGTGTCTAGCTGAGTTATTAATGTTACTTTTGGCATTACATCAAGAATGGAAAAAATAGCAGGCATTTCTAGGATATGATGTCTGTTCTCTGACTGTTTGTGCTCTCTATTCATTTTCCGTTCATTTACAGCAATGATGCCAAGCCAGACACAACATGCTGCTAGGATGCCTGTAGAACTGGAGACTATGTATTTGCGGCTGTTCGTTCCTTTTTCCTGTTAAAACATTCATAAGACTACTTTTTGCGAATTCTGTTTTTCATGGGTGATACTGCAGTGGATGAAGTAATCTTCATAAGTTCTGTGGCATATTGCTTCAGCACTGGCTTTACTGCTTAGGCAAAATTACCTTCTTGGACATAATATGTTTTATGACACGTTTTGACTTGCTAACTTAAAGTAAGAATGTACTTGTGCACTTACTGCAATGTCTTTGTGTAAATATCACTAAAAATGTTGCCTCTTGTGAGACGGAATTTTGAATTGGGTGCAAAACTGCCTCTAAATATGCATGAAGTTAGTGCTCTTCCCTTTGTTTCTCCAGTCCTCCTTGTGCAAACAGTGACCTACTTCTAATACCTGTGCAGTCTGCAGCACAGTGGGTACTGATAGAATCATAGAACTGTTTAGGTTGGAAGGGACCTTGAAGATTGAGTTCCAACCCCCCTGCCCTGGGCAGGGACACCTCCCACCAGCCCAGGTTGCTCAGAGCCCCATCCAGCCTGGCCTTGAACACCTCCAGGGAGAGCGGCCTCAACAACTTCTCTGGGCAATCTGTTCCAATGTCTCACCACCCTCAGAGTGAAAAATTTCTTCCTAATATCTAATCTAAATCTCCCCTCTTCCAGTTTGAAGCCATTCTCCATTCAAGTCTCACGTCTCCATTATTGACTGAAGGTTAAGGATAAGTTACTATACAATAATCCCTGGTACTACGTAAGCTAATGCAAAAGCAAATATCCTTTTTGGCAGTTCCAAAGGTAAAGCTATCATTCCAGGAATAAAGCGTGCAAATATTTATTGGAAAGCCTTTATTCCTGTTGTTCAGTGATCCTGAAAGGGGACGTATGGTGTATTATGGATAACAATGTTACTTATGCTTGTGACACAACACTGTTGTCAGGAAAGGCAGGGCAACTGCTGGATGTACCCATAAAGTATTATCAAGTAAGAATAGTATGACTTAAGTCAAGTCTCTTCGTACAATGCTGGAGCACACATAATGGAGTCAGTTACTAAAGGCTATGGAAGCCATGAAAATCAAAGAAATTTCATCCAAAAATGGCACGCGCTCCATCATGAAAGATGGTATTCTGTTGTCTTAGCCTTTTAAAGAGGTTAGAAGGCTGCTTGTTTCAATCATCTGTGAGAAAAATATAACGCTGGGGGAGGCAATAACTTCAGTGAGGAGGCTTATTGCAAAAGTGAGTAATCGTGCTGATCAAGCTCAAATGGAGAAATAAGGTATAATTGTAACAGTCCATAAATGCTCTCTCCTGGAACAAGTTGTTAAAGGTGGATGCTTGGCTTCTCTCCCCCAAACTCTTTTGTTGGGATAGAACGCTTTCACTAACACAGAGTATTATGAAGGCATAGTTTAAGGTTCAGTTAACGCCCCTTTCTTTCATGCTCTCGGTTGCCACTGTTGAAAATCAGGGAAAACAGAGGGTAAACTTCTCTTCTTATGCTGTAGATTCACCTTTACCCTCAAAGTACTTGCACTTTCAGTGTCTAGAAAACAAGGGATTAATCCACATCTCAGTGTGCTTGTGCTTTTTTAACAAAAACAAAAAAATCATTAATGTTTTAAAATCTGTCATGACACTATATGAAAATGTGTAAACTTTCTTTAAAAATGGGGAGGATTACAATTCTGAGAGCTGATGAACATCGTTGAGTGTCAAATACTTAGGTCTTCAGTGAAGTCCTCATCTAATTGACCATTGACTGTCCTTCAGCATGGTATGCAAGTTACCCTACTGATGAGGAACATCTGGTCAAGTGGCTTATTAGTCTCTGTTTCTCCTTTTACATCTGCCTCAAAAGTTTGTGGGTTTGGTTTTTTGGGGGGGGTTGTAGTGGTGTTTTTGTTGTTTGTAAAAGTTTTTTGCAAGTTGTAGAAGAAACTGTGGAAGCAGTGTTCTTGTTGCATGGATACTTGAAAGGACCCTCATGCACGTGTGAGCGTACGTGCTCATGTGGTTGGTCTTAGGATCGGGCAACTCGCCAGAGTTAAAAACAAGGCAGGAAAGATAGTCCTTTTGGTGGCGGTTCTAGCGTAGATCATGGTGCTAGCAACATGCAGAAAACAGAGCGAACTGCTTCTGTCTCACCACTTTGGGCATTCTTTTTTGATGGCTTTATCTTAGAATTCACTTTTAATACACTTTCTACTGTATAACATAAATGTTATTAGGATTACTGTTGGAGAATATAGACAGATATTATATTTTTTCTTGAGTACCCAATTTTGCAGATGCAAGGTTAAATGTAAAATTAATTTTCTTCAGTTCAGAAGAATGTCCATTCATATTAAAAAAAAAAGTCCGAGGTCTTAAACTGCTTTTAAAAAAAGAAACAAAACCCCTCAATCCTCCCCAACAATTCTTACAGAGAGTACATGTTGTAGAGCTCTACATGATAGCTTCCAAACATGTGTTTCAGTATTTTCTAAAAAAAAATTTCATTTATACATTAAAAAAACCCCAAAACATTCTATGGTAATATGTGAAAATTTTCTATGAAGTAAAACTACTTCTGTTATTGAACCAACTCTGTGTTTCTTTTAGTGTCTTCTAAATCTGTACTCTGCAGCTCATGGGGAAGTAAGTTCGCTTAAGAATCATACAGGAAATAGTTTGGTGGGTAAATATCTTAATTATTTTAAAGCTCAGGGCACAGGGAGGATTTTGGTCCAGGTCTTCCACATTGCAGAAGCAGCATCTCTGGCTAGTTCTAGTCAGGAATTTCAATATGGGTGTGTTGAGACTGAATTATTGATCTCGTGTGTTAAGAGCTTCAGCTTTTGTATATAAGTTGAGTTAGTCTTTCTGTCTTTACCCCTCTCTCCAAAAGGAAAGCCTAGAAATTTTGCAGAAAAACTTGAACAGTTTGTAAACTCTGTGAGGTGAAGAAGTAGTAAGATTAGATTCATCATTTATTTAATGAAGATAGAACTTCCAATCTGTAGAATATTAACTAGGAGTTGAATAGTAGAAGTTAAGTCTTCATCTCTTGAAAAGGAACAAAAAGATCAAGCTTATACTTATTTTGCAACTGTGCGTTGGACTATTTTTTTTGCCTTTCTAGCTGTGATATAAAGCCAGCTATAGTCTTTTTTTAGATGGTTTTTCATCCATGTGAACTATGAGGACTATCTGAATGACTTGATTGGTCTCATGTGATCTAGCCTTAGAATGCCTTCAGGCTGATAAAGAATGTTCTTATAAACAGGCAGCAAAGCTGCGTAAGTGGTATAGCTATTACATGTGAAATGGATATAAAAGCAGGTTTCCATTATTCCACCTCTATATAAATAAATGCAAAATTAATCTAAATCTATGTGAATTTGAGTTTCTTATTAAATGTGTTCATTAAGGAGATATAATGATTTTTATTTTCAAGACTGAAGGGAATATGTGTAAACCTGAAATAACCTTTGAAACCCAACAGCTGTTACTTTCTTGGCCAGACTTTTCCAGTGTGACCAAATAAAGGATAGCACAGTAGCTGGATCTAAGGGTTTAATTCCTTGGGTGAGAACTACTATTCTCCAGAAATCTTCACAGTGAAATGGCTGGTGCTGATGTTCAGAGAATGCCACCCTAAACTCTGAAGTCATCTGTTTTGACTGTTTTGGGTTTTTTTTTAAATATGTGGTGTTTTCCTGAGGTAGTAGGTTTGTCACAGTAGAGAATAGGATGCAAAAAACTGAGACACATGACAACACAGTCTTAATATCTTCCAGATTGGTCCCTTCAGCTGTCAAGTAACTATATCAGTGTATTTGCATGCGTGTTCCTAATGTTGTTGCCAAACTTGATTTTCTGAAAATCAACAGTTTTTGAGAAGGTTGTCTCTTGTTCCGTGCTGAAAATCAGCACTGCTCCCTGTGCCTTCAACAGATATCTCTACAAAAAACGATGATTACGTGAGTAACACATGGGCCACCTCCATTCAAATGGTGGTATTCTGCTGGGAATTTCTCAAATGGGTGGACTGAAAATGCTGGGATTATTACAACCCCAGCAGTGAGGATGTGATGTGGGTCCTATCAGTTTTTCTATAGGGACAGAGCATCATTCATTAAGGCGTTTTGTAGCATAACCCAAATGGTTTCCACGCTACAAGGTCTGTTTCTTCTGTTAATGCTTTTAAGGAAGGACCTGTGTTCTGGCTTGTAAGTTAGATATTTCAGAGATGTTTATTATTATTATTTAATTCCAAACTTCTGTGAGAAACTTGCTCTCCAGCTCTGCACAGCCATGCTCCAAACTCTTGGTGACACAGAAGTATGCAGACTTTCTATGGAGGGAATGTTTGTAGTTCACTGCTATGGTGTTTATTCTGATGTTGGGAGGAATGTCTGTAGTTCTCTTCCGTGGTATTTATTTTGATGTTTCATAATAACAAGCCACACAAGCAAAGAACACAGAGCTGCGGTTTCCTCATGCTTGTCTAAATATTGAATAGGCCAGGCTCTGCCTGAGTAGAGGGGGCAGCTGAAATGAATATCCACAGATTGTATCAGCTCAGACAAAGGGATGCTTAAAGAAAATTTCCCAGTATTGAGAGCTGGAGTTCAAGGCTTTTCTAGCATGGAAGTCTGTCCTAATGGCTTTAAATTATAGACCTCATTGTTAGGATTAGCCAGAGATGGTGCTTTTATTACTGTTCCATCTGAATTAATTTTAAGGCATGTAAGTTCTCACTAATTTTTTCAGTAATTAAGAGGATAATACTTTTATTTTGTTAGGAGACTTCAGAGCTTTAACTGACCATCAGGATCACGTGCCAGTAGCAAACTGTTTTAATTTTGTTATTCCTAACTGAGGTGCTGTGTGTAGTGCTGAATTATATCACCTTCTTGGAATTGTCATCCTAGTACTTGGTTCTTTCTCTACTACCTTCATGTCTCTTTCTTCTCCAATTAAACCTAGGAATGGATATCTTCTGCTGTTCTGAAACTTGGGTTTTTTTCTTTTATTCTCTGGAGTTTCTTAGATTGTGCACATTGTTTTATGCGCTTGCAGTAAACGCTGAATAATTGGGTGTCATTGTACTGGATTTCTTCCTTAAGTTTGAGGTAAGGTGTATGAGGTATCCCAAAGCTGACTTTTGATGTCCTCTTACAATAGTTTGGAGTTTAAGTCGCTTTGAAGTCCTCTGACTTGTTCCATCTAGCTTTCTTTAAGTCCTTTCTTTCCATATATTTCTTAAGCTATTTTTCAGCAGATACAGTAGCTGCCCATATTGTTGTTGACACAATACTTAAAAGACCATGGAACTGTCCCAGAGATATGAAACTCACAGATCTTGTGTCCAAGGTTGTTAAACAGCTTGTAAACAGAATGTACATCTGTGTTTTTTGTCTGCACACCTGGGACTATGAAGAACATACAAAGCCCACAGAGATAAGTGAAGCACACCTGTTGAGTTGTCTTTAATTTGCTGTGTGATCTGATAAGCCACTGGCATGTCTTGGGACATGTACTTGCCTATGTCGTCCTTATTTGCAGTGTTGCTTTTCAGTAGAGGCTGTCTGGGTATTGTTGTTGTGAGGCCGTAGATGAACAGTTGCACAGTGCATATAAATCAGTGTTGTGTGAAGAAATAATTAATAGCTGTGTAAGCTGTGGCCCTAAGTGAAATTTCTACTTTTTCCTCTGTTCCTTGAGGCCTGAGCTCACAAGGACTCGGGTACACACCTAGCCTGGACACCAGCACAAGTCCCTAGCACACAGGTGGTTGGGGTTTTTTTTTGACACATTTGGCTAGATCATTGAAGCTTCATATTTTAAGGTATGTTATCCTAATGTTAGTGACACTATGTGCTGTTGTAGGGTAGCAGTTATTTTTTTTCAAAGCACTGTAGGATTTTGACTCAGGCAGTCTAACAAGAATGCCATTTTGGAGGGGACATCCTGCACATGGAAAATAACTTGCTGCTCCCTTAAGTCAGAAGTTAAAAATGAAATGATTCTTGCAGTGTTTTGCGGCTGTTCTCAATTCTGAAAGAGTACAGACACTGTAAATGCCACTGCTGTTGCGTGAGAGAGGCACAGATGAGCCGGATTCATGTAGCTGTTTGCCTGGGAATCCACTGCAGCGTCACGTTCTGTTTGACAGCCTGCTGAATTTATAATGATTAAAAGCTTCTGTGTACTAGAAGAAACCTAAATTATTTAGGATCCTCTGAGGCAGCAAGAGGTTTGCTTTTTTTCCTCAGGTGAGTATTGGAGCCAAAATGAATCCTGAAGCTGCATTTGGCATGGCAGCGGGTATTGCTGCCTGCAGGAAGGTTAGCTTTTCACACTGGTGTGCTGGCTAGAGCAAGGTGGGCATAGGGAAGTGGAGAGGGGCAGTCATTTTCCAGAAATAAAAATGAGGACACAGATGACCCTTTGGCTCTTAGTAGGCTCCCGTGTCTCGCATCTCTTTGCATAAGCAATCGCCTCTCAGTTCTTCCTGAAGTAAAGCATGCCAGTAAAATCCATCTGTTCCACACTGCCTATGTTGTCTTATGACACAGAGCCAGTTGTCCTCTACTTGGGCCTCTCAGATCTAAAGATCTAGACTCTGATTTAGACTTCTTTGCAGTGAGGCAATTGCTGTACCTTGGTGGCTTTCTTAGAATCATAGCATCGTCTAGATTGGAAGGGACCTTTAAGATCGAGTCCAACCATCAACCTGACACTGCCAAAATCACCACTACACCATGTCCCTCAGCACCACGTCTACCCATCTTTTAAATACCTCCAGGGATGGTAACTCCACCACTGCCCTGGGCAGCCTGTTCCAATGTTTGACACCCCTTTTGGGGAAGAACTTTCACCTAATATCCAATCTAAACCTTCCCTGGTGTAACTTGAGGCCATTTCCTCTTGTCCCATTGCTTCTTACTTGGGAGAAGAGACCAAACCCCACCTCTCTACAACCTCCTTTCAGGTGGTCATAGAGAGCGGTAAGGTCTCCCCTCAGCCTCCTTTTCTCCAGGCTGAACACCCCACTTCCCTCAGCTGCTTCTCATAGGGCTTGTCCTCCAGACCCCTCACCAGCTTCCTTGCCCTTCTGTGGCCATGCTCCAGCACTTCAATGTCTGTCTTGTAGTGAGGGGCCCAAAACTGAACACTGCACTGGAGGTGGGGCCTCACCAGTGCCAAGCACAGGGGGATGACCACTGCCCTGGTCCTGCTGGCCACGCTATTCCTGATAGAGGCCAGGATGCCATTGGCCTTCTTGGCCACCTGGGCACACTGCTGGCTTATATTCAGCTGGCTCTCAACCAACACTTCCAGGTTCTTTGAGTTATTTTAGTTCTTTCTTAGTGATTATTGGATGTGGAAAGAGGAATGGAGACAGCAGAGATGTGTACAGATACTGCAGACTTGACCTCATGGGGTTGAACTGAAGAGCGTACCGATGCCAGTGCCTTTTGCTCCTTTCTTGTCACATTGTAATGTTCCCAGGGCGCGGCAGATATGCTAAATCTGTTGGGGTTAAAATAGATCTAGCCCCACCATCAATCTGACTGTGTCATCGGGCACTGATGCATACAGCAACCCAGACTGAATTATGTGGTCATAACAGGATAGAGCCCCTTTGTCCGTGTCGATCACCAGTTTTGCCCTTGGAGTTGGAGGGAAGCCAGCAGTAAGGTGCTAGTAAATAAAATCTGTTAGTCCTCTTGTCCTCTGTCTGGGCTATATATCACTTCCTATTTTATTCTGCTGTTTTCTGGAGCTATTTTCCATTGCCCTTATCCAATGTCAAGATAGAAAAAGACCTCTCTGTGATCCTCGTGTTATGTGTGAAATGTAGACAGTGCAAGTTCCTGGCATGCTGTGTTAGGATCCCATGGATTATGTCCTGGCTTTGTACCCTGCC
This sequence comes from Pluvialis apricaria, assembly GCA_017639485.1. Lineage (NCBI taxonomy): Eukaryota > Metazoa > Chordata > Aves > Charadriiformes > Charadriidae > Pluvialis > Pluvialis apricaria. Next base: position 8,819,359 of record CM030010.1, read on the forward strand.
AGCACCAGGCGCTAGATGGTCGTAGGAGTACAGACCCAGACCTGGAGGTGCTGTTTTCCTGCGCCAAGGAAACGACGCAGGTGGACACATAGCCACCACTGTGGCGTGACGCAGAGCTCTGGCAATGCTATATTGGAAGAAAATCTCTGTGAGTTAAATCTCCGTTCATATACGGATGGGCAGTCCTCTCGCTGGCTGCTGTCAGAGCCGAGTGCTGGGTGCTAGATGGGACTGACATGCCTCTATTGCTTTTTATTGGTGTTGTCGGGTCTTACTTCTGCGTAAAGCAAACGATTTTTTATGTTTGTGTGGTTAGCAGCACTCCAAACCCAGAGGCTAAAAAGGCATTTTTCTCAAATAAGTTTTCTTGAAAAACTGATACTACGATGTATCTGTTTCTTCATGGCCTATTTCTGCCCAGACTAAGGGTGGGAAAGAGGAAGCAGTGGAAATATTATGTGTCTCTGTAAGAAGAGTTTTGGCCTCTGCTACAAGGGCTTTTATGTCCCTATAGAGCTTTTATCTGCTTATATTTTGCCTGGTGATTCATTCCTTCCTCAGTCTCCAGACTGGTTCATTACATCACGCTTGCCCTCTAGAGATTCTTTGTTTTAGCTCCTGTCCCTAGGAAGGAGTTCAGGGTTTCAGTGGGGTACGTCAACTTTTTTGGTTTTACAGGCTGATGAGAAGTTCTTTACCTTTCTCCCAGGCACCATTGCAAGGATGGGGAGAGGTGGTGGGTTGGTTTTTGGGTGTGTGGGGTTTTTTTGTGTGTGTTTTTTTTTTTTTAACGGATCGGACTGTTTCCATCTTTGTGAGCATCAAACTGGGATGGTGAGAGAACATCTACTTCGTGGAGCAGTCATTCCCCTGGGGAGCTGAGGAGGAAAACAACAGGGTGTTCCTGCGGGTGCCCTGGCAGAAGGGTAGAACCTGGTATGGCTGAGTGCTGAATGGGGTTTGGAGATTGGCTGTAGGCCTGGTCAAAACCTCAAGGTGCCTTCATTAAGAGAAGATTTGACAATACTGATCCAATATTTCAAGAGATGGGCTAATGAACTACACTGAATATGCAAGGCTACCGTAGTGTGCAGTAACAAGCCTTCTGGCTTACTGCTGAGCATGATTTCCAAGCGTAATAATTGTCCAGCACAGAAAGGAGACAATGTCTGTGGTGGTGGTGTTGGATTAGGAAGGGGTCTAGATCTGCAGGCTGTTGGAAAGATAGATGAACACACATTGCTAGTGCCAAAGCTCTTCAGACTAGAAAGAATCAATGAGGATTTTATAACAGAAATGACATGCATGCCCTGCTGTGTGCAGAGGCTGCCCTGGGAACCAACCGAACAAAAAAAAGCTAATTTACTGTCTTTGTACTTATTTTGAATGGTTTTGAGCAGACCGAAGATGTATTATAGTACTTCAGAGTTGGTGGTACATCACTGTGCTGGGAAATAAATATTTTGGTACACGACCATAAAACGTTCGGCGGTATTCTCCTGCGGTACGCTGGGGAGGTTGGCTCGATGCGTCTGACGGTCTCAATGCTGGGCTGCCGCTCTTTTGCTCTACTTACAATGAGCTGCTTTATTGTCACTGCACTGGCCTGTGTGATGTTAGAGATACCCAGAGCCCAGGATAAAGCAGCAAAATGCTATTTTTAGTTCTTGCTGATGCGGTAAATAAGCACTAGAGGATTTAAAATGTTACGTGTCTTCAGCAAGTAAGACATGCTATTGAAATATAACAGATTTGTGGCAAGGAGAGGACAGGTAACACACTGCTGGGATGAAACCTGTCAATGGCATCACGCTTGCTTTGTGTTAGATACCAAAGGCTGTGGAGGGCAGCTCTTCAAGCAACCCAAAAGGCGGCATGAGCTGTTACTGCCTTGTCTCCTGCATTGGCTGTGAGATACTTGGGTGGTCCCTGCTCCTACGGCTGCCTGCCAAGGCAGCTACTGACACAGGCAAAGTACTGAAATGTTTCTCTGCACACAGAAAGGTGGCCAGTCCCAGTGTGTAGTGCCTTAGCAGCATGTATTTATAGTCGTGGCTGTAGGTGAAAAATGTGATGTTTTCTAATTTCTGTAAAAGTTACACCTCTTCTCTATTTTTCCAGTTTCTAACTCTAATTTTCATTTTATTTTTGCTAGTGGCAGCTGAAAGGGACCAAGGTATATGCAAAACTTTTGAGCTCATTAAACAGTAAGAAGAAACATTTTTTTAAGAGGGCTAATTAAATATGGAGACAGCATCTATTTTGAAGGAATGCCTGTAACACAGCTTATTTGCTACAATGTTTGGGTGCCTTCAAAACCCAGCTGGCAGAGATCTGTTTTAATAGGAAATTGATGCTTGCCTCCTTGCTTCTCTTCTGATAAATGGAAGCATCTGCAGTGTTGAGCTGCCAAGCTAAATAGTATTTCCCTTAAACAGATCTCAAATACTGAATTGTTCTTAGAGAATAGACGTGTTTGTGGATTTGTTAACACTTTAAATGTTGACTTACTATTTAATGCCAGAAGAAACTCTGGGAGAAAATGTTAGCTGATAAATCTGTTTTGATAAAATCATGTCAATTGAGAGAAACTGTTTAAAAAAAAAAAGCACCCTGAAAGGATTGTTGGAGGGGAAACCTGGAGTATACCTCCAGAAATATTCAAATAATCTCCCTAACAGTCTCCAAAGAACAGTTATATGGTCTGTGACATTGCTGGATGATATATTCAGCCGGGGAGACCACCCACTTCCTCCTCCCTCCTCCTCTTCCTCCTCCTCCTCCTCCCTTTTCTCCTTTTCCAGCTCCCAGCCCCGCGGAGTCCCATAGCAGATTAAGCATCAACACTGTGATGCAATTCAGAGGCTGTTGGTTTTCCGAGTCACTAAGTCGGTTTTATTCTGAGGGCAAGCTTTGTTTCCACAACATCTGGTGAGGAGAAGCTGCCAGCAGCATTTACGCTGTGGATATCTGCTTTTACTGATTTTTTTAATTTTTTTTGCTTGTCTCTGCATAAGGAATAAGAGCGAAGGAATGGAGACTTGATTATTTCTTCAAGCCTGTTTTCTTTAGCAAGAATTGCTCCACTTCTGCCAGTAGCGATTTAAAACCATAGTATGTGACAGTACATGGAGACTATTTCTTGCTTGTTTATCTTCCGATTGCACTGAAGACATGTTATGGTCCCCGAAATTTTCCTTATCCAACATGCGTGTACGGCTGACAGCAAAGGGCTTGCTCCGAAATATTCGTCTACCTTCTGGCTACAAGAAAAGCACTGTTATATTTCATACAGGTTTGTGGGTTTTTAATATGATGATTAGAGCATGCATTGAGGAAATATCTTGTTTACTTCAACAGCAGCTTATTTTTAGCAAATAAAAACTGTACTGGGCATGAAAGTTCTTGAATTTCATACAGAAGTCTGACTTTTGAGCAAAGTAGTTTTGTATTCTAAGTCTGTGTGCGTGCGCCCATGCTGAGCTGCTCGTTGGGAAGGTGGTTAGTCTGTTTATGAAATGCAAATTGGAATTTGCTCTTTCCTCCCACGAGTCCAAAAATAGTATCAGGAAGCCTGTGCTATTAAATATTTATCTAATAATTTTAATGATTATCTGCTGGGGGCAATGGCTTTTCTATATGTTGATTGGGTGTGAGGGGCAGGGGGGAAACAGGGAGGGAAGCGGGATGAATACAGGCTGTCACGATGTGGCTTTTTGTCTGTGAGAAATATTTGAATGCTTACATGTAGGTATTTGTTATCACGCGTCATGTTAAACACATCTTATTTGCAAGTTGGACAAGCAAACTTTTATGCTTACTTGTGTCGATACAAACCTAAAAAGTATGAAGTTCTAGAGACATTGAAGACAAGTGTGTGTTTAAACCCTCCCCCCCAAAAAAAACAACCCAACCCTACAAATCCCAAAACAACAAAGAAAACAACCAACAAAAAAAAAGCAAAAACAAAAAACCCACAAACAACAAACCACCACAAAATTCTCAGCCGCATCTGACCTGATTTTCATTTTCAGTGGCAGGTAAAGTGAATAAAGCCGGTGTCTGGAATGGGAACAGGATTATGGAAGCTGAGCTTTGTTCCAGGACATACATGTGTCATTTTGGTGGAGGGTGGCAGTTGTTTGTTGTTTGTTTGTTTTAGCTAAGATACATGTCATTTAGAGAAAATGATGGCAGCCTACATATTACATAAGTCTCTTTCTCCACTGCACTATTTGTAATTTTCATGCATTTTACTTAGGGAGGAGCACACAGCTACATAAACTAATTTTGCAGAAGCTCTTCCTCTCCGGTGTTTCCTTTCTTTCTGGAACACCACCCTCTTTGCTTTTTATTTTTTGGAGTTTGGTTCTACCAGTCAGCTTTCTTTCCTGTCCTGGCATCTCACACAGCAGCTTAAACCATTCGCCTTGTCATTACTTATCCCTGGCAAAGTAAATCCGGTTTGAGTTCCTCCTGGATGATAAATTGAGTTACAAACATAATACAGGCTGACTTTTCAAACGTAATATAGGCTTCTGTTTGCAGCTTGCTTGCTTGGCTTTAAGCTAGGATTAAAATACCTTGATGCTAAAAGTTCTTACGTAAGGGAGTCATTGCGCGTATACATACATCCTTGATGTTGCTAACAGTGTGACATTTCCACAGTGCATGTATTCCAGGGACAGAAATCCTAAAAGAGAAGGCGAGATAATGTTCAATCTTCCAGATGTTCATTTACTGAAATTTGTATAATTTTGAAAAATACGAAGTACATGCATCACAGGAATTTTACAGTGATAGGAATTGATTCGTGGTTTTATTTTGTTTGAGTGGATGTGGAAGCAAAACCTGGCTGCAGGATGCCGCTGTTAAACACAGCATGTTAAATACAGCATGTAAAATAGATTGCTAGCCCTGTGTTCCAGTTAAGCAGCACTTCACTAAATACAGAAGGGTCTATTCAGCACTTCGTGTGTTTTCTCCTTGTGCAGCATGTACAGGCTAATGGTATAGCATTGAAAGCATAGAGAGGCTTTTGCCTCGTCTCCCCCCTTCTGCTTTGCTGTCCCTGTGTCTTGTAGGAAGCCAGTGTCTTAGCAGAAAGCTGACCAGTGGTTAGCTAGAGCTGAATATGCCAAAAAAGTAGGGCATCTGAAAACCAGGTCATATTCTGTAGTGGGGAGAGCAAGTATGTATAGATATACTATGGTTTTAGCAACAGTGGAATGCGTCGAAGCTTGTTAGTGATTATTTCAGGTTCATAAAACTCAGCAACAGTAGATCAGGCAATGTCAATGTATATCACAAGCGTAAAAGGTTCTTTTTTTTTGTTACAGTCTGGGAGGAGCCATATTTGTTTTTGCAGCGCCAGTATGAGTATCTTTTCTTGTAGCGGTTTAATTGGATTAAAATGACATATGGCTTCTTTCCAAGGTCACATAAGCAATGAGAAACAGAATATACTAGGGACTGTATCAACAAATAAAGGAGGGAGCAATTGGAAAAAGGAATTTCAGGGTCCACGCAGGAATGTGAATATGTGTAAGCGTTACGTAAGCAACATTCAGTTCCAGTTTTGGTGCCGATTGCACTTTTAATTATCATGGATTTCATCCTTTGCTCCCTCTTCGTAATAGCATAGACCAACTGCGTTGTACAACTGTAGAGCATCCTTGAGATACTTACAGCAATTGTTGAAATGTAGAGTTTTAAAGTAGTCTAGAGTGCAGGTCAAGTTGGATTCTTCTGTTACCGTGTCCTGGCTGCCAGTCTGCGGTGCGGTTACTTGGTGAAGTTAGGATGTAGGCATTATTGGGAGGAAGAGGATGGAACCCACTCTTGGGTTTTCATTCTCACTTGAGGATGTTTTGCAGCAGCCTGCTGCAGTTTCCTCGCAGTGTGTAGTATGGCTGGACGTACAGTTGTTTACAGTGGTGTGAAGTTAGTCGGTTAGAAGTCATTGCATTTATAACGAAATGGATCCTTGGGCTGGAGTGTGTTTGCACTGCCTACATCTTGTCCATGTGGAGGTGTCAAAGTAACTGGAGTGGTTCAGATATCTTGCAGCGTAAGCATACAGCCTGTTCAGGGAAAAACAAGTAAAATCGGGGTTTTTCTAGGAATGGAATAAATCCAGAGGAAACTTGCTGTAAAATTTAAAATGCATCTTAAGATCATTCAGCTTGTTGCTTTGTGTCTGACTTCCATCGCTGTGTGCTCTACACTGCTTCAAGGTCATCATATCCAGAAGTTTCTTCTCCCTTTAAATGCAGGCAGACATCAAAGGGTCATTTTTCTCAGCTACTGGAAGTATAGTACACCTGCACTGTTAGCTGTATGCAATGAGTGTCCTCTTCAGCAAAACAAACACTAAAATGCTTCAGGGAATACTTTATTTACCCATCCTGTGTCTTGTAAAACTTTTTTTGTAGCAAGTAACTGCAACAAAAATCTCAATGCTTCAGAAATGCATAAACATGATACATACGAGTTACAGATGAACCAGTGTCTTTCAGTGATGAAATACAACATTTGCTTCCTTTATCAAACCATTAAGGATTTTTACCAAAGAGTGACTAAAGTGCTCTTAGGCTCTTCATGCATCAGTGGTGTGACAGAGCAAATCATCGTCTCTTTATGATTCTGTATAAACTGCCAGAGAAAGACATTCTTCTATGAATGATTCAAAATAGTCATTTTGAGTTACGTATGTTTTCTCCTGCATAAAGATAAAATTCTAGCCAAGGAACTAGTTTTGCAAATGGAGGTCAAAGCTCTTGTGCCTTTTGTTCGGGGATTTTCAGGGATTGTATACTGAACTGTACTGTTGGTTTTGTGCTAAACTGTTTTGTCTCAAAATGTTTTCATCCAGCCCTTCTTGCTGCTCTTCCTCCTTTTTCTTTTTCTCCTAAGCAAACCGTACTCGGTGCTCGTACCTCTCTGCTGACTTCCATTGCTTACTAAACCTAGTTACTCTCTGATTACCTGGGGAGTAAGGTGTCTCACAGGACAAACAGTAGCTGATGTCATTTCGGCCATACCAGTTTTAAAAATATCCTTTTTGCCTTGCTAACAACAAGCAAACATCACAGACCTGTTTATTTGAGCAGGTGACGTCCTCTTCCAATACGATTTCTTCCCTAAATCCTGCTTCAGATCACATTGGGAACTATGCAATTACTTCTGCGCATCGCAAAGCAGTGCTCTTAAAGGAGGATTCTGAAAGCCTCAGGCATCACGAGTTGCTTAACTGTTCACATGCCTCCACCCACCCGAAGAATAAGTAAAGTACTTAATTAACGTCTGACACTACAGTTTAATACAGAACTGTAGAAAGATACTTTGTGGGGTTGAGTGCGTTGGGTATTCTAAACCTGAAAGTCTACTGGAGAGATTTGATACAGGACAGGGATGTTAAATATTTGTGTCACCTATCAAGGAAAAATATAGTTCGGAAGTAAAGCCAGCTTATCTATTCTGAGATACAGAAGTTGAATAGCTGGAAACCATTTGTCGTGACAGATTTTGGATTTAATCATGTTCCTGTTGAAGTCAATAAGACTCTTTGCTTGTGACTTAATTTATTCAAGACTGGGTATGAAATGACCTGCCTGGTGTGGTTTATTTCAATTTTAATTGGTCATAGCTTCAGTAGGCGTGTGTAGGTGATGGCTAAATGGAGGTTCTTATTTTCAGGTGGTAGGACTCTGTGTGTTGGAGTTTGTAAGTATAGTTTGTACTCTATATAAGTCTCATCCAACTGATGCATTTATGATAGGTATAAAATGAAGACAACTTTAGGTCTTGTCAAAGGAAGCCTGGATAGCAGAAAGGAGCTGCTAAAAAAAACTAAACAAAAACCCCAGACAAAACCCAAACCCCACCAAAAATATCACAAACCAATAAAAATCACACCAAAGTCAAAACAATAACTTATATGTGTTGTTAACACTTAAACTGTGTGTGAAAATGAATGTAAATGAGGAGCTTTGCTCAAAAAAATCTTCAGAGAAAACTGAAGTGTTGTAAAAAGCAGAGGCGTGGCAACTACTGTGTTCTGGCTCCACTGGAGTGAGTGATGCTGGAATTTGTTATTCCTTCATTTAAACAGATTAATTATATGTGAAGGAGGCCTCAAGTGTTTGTCAACATGAAATAAATAGAATTGCTTCTTCAAGCTCAACATCATAGAAGAATAGTTAATTGGAGAGTAAATATAAAAGACCTAGAAAATTATCTTTGCTAATATCATGGCATATTCTAAGTGTGCATTTGTTCCCATGTGATGTGTCTCGTGGGTGAAAAGGGTCTGGCTGCAGCTTCCATTGCTGCGAAGTAGGTTGGGGTTTGGAAGTGACAGGCAGCTACAATTACGCTTAAAAACCTGAATAGCTTTTAAATTACTTCGGGGGATTTCCGATGTGGCAAAACCGGACTTAAACTTTTAAAAGCAGCCTCTACCAGTTTCGCAGCTTGTGCAAATGAATCTGTTACCATAGTAGAAATGGCTTGCAGGATTCAGACAAATAAAGCATTACTACCTATTCAGTCCTTTTAATTTGAACTTTCTAAGGCATAAAGCAATAGCTTTTTCTGAGGAAAATGATACCGTGAAATTTCAGTGCTAGAATGCAATGTTTTGAGTACTTGCAACTAATCGGCTTACTGTTCTCTGTTACTCTTCTTTCTTTGTTGGCAGAGAACTCTAATGTGGGAGGGGAGTGGAAGGTGGAAAGTTTCTTGCATCTTCAATTAATCAAGTATAATTGGATGTGAAGTACTGTGGAGGCAGTACTGAATAGATAGGAACCACACTTACTACTTGTTCCAATCAATGACAAGAGATGACGATTTCTGTTTCTAGATTGGCTGTTAATTTAGTGTCATGTAATGAAGCAGTGTCTCCAGTGTTGTTTTTCTTTAAAAAAGGTTTAATCACTGAGTGGCATCATGCACAGGAAGAACCTAGGTCCAAAGTTGATGCCTTTTGGAAAAGTGCTGGCGTTCCAAACAGCTCTTGACTGTTTCACCAAATATCGTACCAAAAACTAAGTTATTTGGAAAACTATTTGCAAGCAGACCCCATCTCTCTTGGCTTATCTTCCCCCAGAACAAAATTCATTGAAGGTTGCATTGGTCAAGCTGGCTAGCTTGCTGAGTTTACCTGTACCTCTATTTGTTCTTCTTTAGACAGATCTGCTATCCGTGGTCCAAGGGAATAGAATCATTTTGGTTGGAAGAGACCTTTAGGATCATCATGTCCAACCGTTAACCTAGCACTGCCAAATTACCACTAAACCACGTTCCTCAGCACCACATCCACAGTGTGTAGAGTAGCATGTTTGTCAGAAGGATTTGATTGAACTAAATCTGATTTTTTTTAAAAGCAGTTATTTTTACCATGATGATATGATAAACTAGTGCTGCAGAATTATTAATGATTTAGTTTACAGTTAGTGCTATCACCAGCACCTTTCCAGCCATGTCCACCAACAGTGCTCTTCCCTGTTACCTTTTCCTGGTCACAGAGTATTGTTTCTGTTCTCCATCCTACAGGGAGAAGAAAATAGCGTTTGATCTTAAAAATGAATGCATCAGCAGTATAACTTGCATCTTTAAATATTCTTTAAAAAAAAATCCAATTTAGCTGTCAACATACTCATATGTAGAAATAACCCACCTTAAATAACCTGGCTTGTATGTGGCAGAGATGTTTCTTTACAGTTGCTATTTATGAGCCTTCCATTGGTATCATCTTTACTGATGTCTTGTGGTTGTAGCAAGGGTGCTAGCAACCCTGGGGTCCTGTGTTCAGCTCCTGGTTAAGTTTAATTTTGCTACTCCTGGTCGTGTTAGTATGCTGCTTATACATTTATAGTGAGAAAAGGTTCTTCCTCAAGATGCTCGTGTAAACAGTTTGTATGTGATGTTGTAGAAATAGTTCTAGTTAGGCAGGAAACAGGACAGCTGGGAACATCTGTGGTGAAATTCTTTTAATGGAAGCTCATCCTTTTCTTAAAGAAAACTATCAGCCCTTCAGTAGAAAAGTCGGGAAAGTATTACAAATAATACTCATTAGTGACTTCACTTCTATAATAATAGTTTTAGACTCTCAGATATTTCAGTGGCCGTAATTTTTATCTGTGTGTGAATATTGCTAATATCAGAAGCACATAAATTATTAAAAATGTTATGTTTATACTTACTACAAGAATAGAGTTTGTGCTAAGTATTGAAGTAGTAAAACAGGAATATTGGAAATGCTTCCAGCAGAAGAATGAGTGAACTTACTTACAAGGCCAGCTGCAAATCATTGTACTCCAAATAAAACACATGGCTAGAAAAACTTGCCTTTCTTAGCCGTAAGCATGGGCCACTTGTTGTATAACCAATATAATATCGTGTCACTTATTTTCATTAATATTGCTGTACAATCTACCACCTAAGTCACTTATCAAATTAAGGCATTTTGGTACTTAAAAAAAAAAGTCCTAATATGAAATGAATAGCATAACCCTGTTAAACCTATATTCCTGTGTCTTGGGAGACCTCTCAGCTAGCACGTCAGGTCAAGGAACACAAGATGTATGCGTAACATGCAGTGAATATTTTTCTTGCTGCATTTGTTAGTGGCACAAGTAGAGGTGTTTGTAGCTGGAGAGCTTTCATAGGGGTTAACCTCACATACAGATTTTGGTCTTTGTGATAAGTTAGGGGTGTAGCCCAGCAAACATGGCAGTTACCCGAGGTATCAGCTCCTCATGAAAATTTCTGTAGTCGTCTTTGCCTCCCTCCCTGCCCACCACCCAATTAAGCAAAAATGTAAGTCTGCCATCTCTGTAGTTGTTAGCTTAAACAGAAGAGGCTCAGGGGAACATTAAATGCAAAGAATGATGCGATGAATGTTTTAAACCTCCTCCACAAGGAACTGCGTGGACTCCAGAGCAGGCATGGCAAGTGATCCCTCCTCGAGGGGAGCATTGGTACCTGTCGGGCAGCCTTTGCCAAAGCGATCTTCAGTTGCGCAGTTTGGTTTGGAGTCGTTGGGAAGAGAAGTCCCTTGACTTCCAGCGGTGGTCAGCAAGCAGCGGAAGGACTGTGTGCCTCTCAGAGGGTGGGGACACATTATATCTTGTAGCTAATAAAAGCGCTGGGTGCTGCCCTGTTCTCTGTTTTGTTCTCAGCTTGGCAAGATGTTTCCACATGGGCTCTGTTGGGTTACACTTAGGCTGTTTCTGAAAGAATGGTGTGCAGTGTTCTAGGCATGTCCCTGGGGAGACATCTTTGCTGCTTAATAACAGGAAAACCGTTTAACATAACAGGAAACACACAAATAGGTCCTTAACTATGATGTGGCGACTGCCAGAAATTGTGTAAGTGCATTTTCATGTGTCTTTTGAGAAGGGGATGTTCCACCAGCACTTAGAGCTGGTATGGGGCACTTGAGATGCCATATTTTCTGTCTTCCGCTTGCACTGAAGCATGGAAGATTGAGTTCACATGTATGATTTTAACCAGCAGCAACTGAAATGCTTCTATTACAATGCTATTTTATTCTATTGACCGGCAAATTGTGTTTCACAGCTAGGGTAGCTTTAAAGTACTGTTTCAAGGTTAATTTTAGACACACGTTCAACAATGCTGGTATTCCTTAAAACATGCTATGCTGCTGCTTCCTAAAATACGTTCTCCTAAAGTTGTGATCTTATTGCTAATTTGGTGACTTAAATTTTCCTTCGTTCTGCAGAGACTTTACACATATCAACACAGTTAAGAGGAAGTAATCAAAAAGATGAACAGCACGGGTGCTTAAACTGTAAATTGAAATAGTAATATGTATATAAATAAAAATAACTTGCCCTATGTGAACCAACCCCGTGGAGGTGGATATGTGCGAATACCATTTGTAATGTCTTAGAAAAACAGTACTGGTCTAGAGGAACCCTGAATCTTAACCAAGCTATATGAAACAGTTGCAGAACTAGATAATCCTCTAGTTACATATAGGAAAAAGTTTAATGCAACTTCCCTTATGTGATCTTCTAGACATGCCACGGTAGTCTTCGGTGAATAGGGTAAAATATGTACCTCTGTTTCGTGGTATGGTATGGATTAATACTTTTTGCAAAGAACCGCTTGGTTATTTTTTAGTTATGGGAAAAAAACTAATTGAGGGCTGAACCAGAACTCATCAAATGAAGTCAGGGTAGCTGGGGATGAGCAGCCTGCTGGGATGCCATTTTGGGCTGTGATTAAAACCAATCTTGATATTGATTGAAACAAATTCATTGGGTGATACCATAGCGAAGTGTTGAAAATGCTACATCAGCACTTTCTACATAGCTCCTAAGAGCTCTAGGGCTGGTTCTTGAAGGCATTTGGGAAATCAAACAGTTCCTGTAAACTTTACTTTTCTCAGTTCATTTCCAGCTTATAAGCTTAATTGTGCCTGTATCATCACTGAATTTTTTTTTTAAGCCATGGGCAAAATTCGTCTCCTAGCTTGGTCTCTGAATGGTTTTACACTCTTATTTTATACTCAGAAATTTGTGACTTCTCTAAAAAGTGAATCTGTATGTACCAAAAAGAATTTGGGTGTTAGCTACTTATTTTGTAACTTGAAATTGCAAACTGCAATCATCTATTTTGTGAGGAAAATGTTAGAATTGAACTTTTTAGTGATCTTTTGGTAGATGAAGTATTATTATTATGGATAACTTAGCACAGAATATAGTGATTCCTACATGCTTGGAAGTGCTGTCACCTCGCTTTTTAAAGAACAACATCAGTGAATTTGAGTATAAGCTGGATTTATTTGTCTTTAAATGGATGTAGAGTTTCATAAACACAGGAAGCTGTTGCTGGGTACATTCAGGAACCGTTTTGGCACAAAGGCAATAATACAAAATGTAACCAAGGCTGTGAACACTCCTCAAATTCCCACTGCCTGTCCTACTTTTACTTCCAAATATCCTTTGGGCAGCATTTCAGTGCCATGCTTAAGTCCAGTGACATTTGTTGCAGTCATATAACATCAGCTCATACTAGTGTGATTGAATAAATAGCTTCTGAGTTCAAACTAAAAGCCACTCTGTCCTCTTCATCCCAGATAGCTGCAGAAACTGCAAGAAACGTTGCATATTAATGTGCTAGTCCTGTAGTCAAAATGTATTTTACAGGTCTCTCTTGTACAGTTGTTTTCAAGGAAAAATTATGGTTCCTTGCAAATTACTGAGCCGTACATAGGCTCTTAGTCTGAAAAACCACTTTGAGTAGTTCAGAAAAACTAGGGAGAAATGTAAAATTCTTGACTCTAACATTAGGTGGAGCTAGTAAACGTTCTGGCAGTTAACTAATGGTGTGTTGGTTGCCAAGGAAGAATTGCTACATTGAATTAGGGGTGGGCACAATTGATGAACTGAATCGCTGAACTTCAAGTTCCAAATTAGTTCTGGATTGGGTTGTGGGTGTGTTTTGCCTTTATTGCAACGAAGTGGACCTCCATAGTATATAAGCAGAAAGTGACTTTCAAACTTAAAGGCTTAATTTTACATGCTACAAGGATCTTGTTTAGATTTGTGTGTAGTTCTTTCTACAGTTAGCTGTTAAAACCTAGGGATGTTGGAGCCGCTTGATACATAGCCCTAGAATAAATTTATGATGCAAAAAAATAGGTATGTGAAGGTAAGGAGAAGGTAAGAAGATGTGAAGGTAAGAAGACTTGCACTGGGGAGGCAATTAATGGGATCTGGGAAGGGCTTGTAGATGGTATGAACTAACCACGGTGGGATTCCCTATCCCAGTTGGCTCGAGTCCTGACTTTGTAGACACAGGCTGCAGAACAAAGGGCAAAAATATGCCATGTCCTGTATTTGTGATGAAGCAGTAGAGGGCACCAGACAACAAGGACAACTTCTTGTACAGGAGGTGGAAGTAGGAGCAGACAGTGAGGAACATCAGTCTTGAGCATCACTCTGTGCTTGGTTCTTTGGGCAGGTGTGTGTTAAGGGATGACAAGGCACAGCTGCAACTGTAAGACGGTATGGCAGAAAAAGAGGACTGCTTCAGATGTCTCTCTACCTACTCAGAGCAATACATGAATTAGAAACTTCCTTAAATGTAAACCCCTTATGTAAACATAATTATTAGCTTCCAATATAGCAATTTTTTTTTTCCTTGAGAAGCTAGGGAATTCAAAGATTTAAGGATGCCTGTGGCGTAGAGGATGGACTGATGTAGCAAAATTCAAATGCCTAAACCAAGGATCATAGGTTGAGATATAGTTCACAAACTTTAAGCCGGTCCTTATTGGCCGGGGCATCAGCAGATGGTAACACATCCTCACGCAGTTACTTTCCATCCTGTTGTCATCTTTGTCCTTAAAAATGGGTGACTTGCTGCAGTGTTTTGGGTTTTTTTAAGGTGGATGAAGAGTTGTTTCATTAGTTTACATATGGCCAGTCCCTCTCATATGAAAACATCCATGCTCTAGGCTTTGCATTATTGGTACAATAAACTAGTTCTACCATCTTTCCCCTCCTTTTCTTTTCCCTCAGACACTGGTATGTAGCACTGCGTGGTTAACTAGCATGTGGCAGGCTTTGTCCTAGTTCAGAACAAGCTAAGAAATCAAGCATCAATATTGCTCTTGGTTATTTAGAAAATAACCAGAATGACCCTGATCCACTGGTAGTCTAGCTGGTGTGTGTTAGAGTTGTCTTCTGTAAATTGCATACCACTTCAAATCTGTTTATGTAGTTTGCTGTCAGCTCTGAATGTATGGTGGGCTTCTGAATATTTTTATCTCTGTAGTTGATGTGTGGCTCGTATTCATGCTTAATTTGTACTAGCTAGATGAAAACCTAATTCAGTTCTAGATGTTACAGTTCCAGTAAACCTGGCTATAAATGTATTAGGAATACAGTCTTGAGACAAAATGGCTGTGTATATTAAGTGTTCAAAACTCAGCTAGTGCTTCTGTGAGACAGGCCTGTGGTACATAAGGTAAAAAGTGTTCTGGGCACAATGCTGAGATTTCAGAAGTGTTAGTCAGGCTTGCACGTGTGCTGTGCATTTAACAGGCAGACATCTGTCTGATCCATTAATTACGCACTTAAAGGAGTCCCAGACTTGAACATTAAGTCCTTTGTAAAACATGACTTGTAAAGATGATCCGTTCTAATCTTCTAATCTGCTAGAAAATTTGGTCATTGTTATTTTGAAGTGTTTTTTAAATTCTTTCCTCCCATCATCACTCGCTTTGTAGTGCAGCACTACTGGAACTGACAAAATGTGTGGTCATTTGACATAATCTCACCCAATACTAACTTTGTTATCAAGACTGGAAAAGAAAGAGCTGCTGGTGAAATGATAAAGAAACATGTAACACTAGGACAGCAGAGGGCACAGTTCAAGAGAGTCTTGATCACCAGACTGTCCTTCAAAACTTGCTCCTTAAAGAATGCACAGTCTGGTTGATGAAGCAGTTCCAGCAGTGACATGTGTTGAGCTAATGCTCATCTTTGTGCTTTTATTTTGGAAGCCACCAGCAATTTGGAAGGTAATGCATTTTCTCGGATGTAGTTTAGGTATCTTTACAAACATCATAATCTAGCTCCTTGCAAAGCTTCAGTATAAGGTTAACGTATGTTTTAAAACACAAATTACAGTCTTCAGAAATGTAAGGCTAATGTAACATGGAGATTCTGTATGCTTAATCAGTATAGTAACACATCATGCCAAATTACTGGCAAATGGAAATCTGTGTCATTAACATGCTTCCTCTAGGGGGAAAAGCACTGTGTTCCAGGCAATCAGTAGTGTATTTGCCAATGTCCTAAAACAGTTGTACAAGCTTGAGCCGTATTCTGTAGGACATGTGACAGGAGAACAAAGACACATCAGTGTTAATCACTTGGATGAAGGCATGTTTTTGGTTGAGAAATATTGAGGCTTTAATGGATGGTTAATCTTAATAGGCTCGTAGACATGGGGAACCCAGTTCAAAGGCTGCCACGTGGGTTGGAGTCTATTGAGGTAGGAGCTGGAAAGATGATGTACTGAGGCTTATCTGGGAGCCTTAGTGCAACGTCACACTTGCATTGTTGTATTTTGCTAGCCTTGGATTCATGGCTGTTTCCAGTGCCTCCTGATTGCAGGGAGAGCTCTCTCCCTCATGAAAAGATGGCAGGGGCATGCTCATAACCCAACAGAAAAAGTCTAGACCATCACACCGCAGGGCAGAGGGCTTGCTACGCACTGTGGGTTATCACTGCAGAGCCTGAAAGAATATGAAGTACACATCAGACTAACTGGCAAGGAGTAGACTGGCATCGCTGGAGATCATAGAATCATAGAATGGTTTAGGTTGGAAGGGACCTTGAAGATTGAGTTCCAACCCCCCTGCCATAGTCAGGGACGCCAATGTTCAAGATGTTCAAGGCCAGGTTGGATGGCGCTTTGAGCAACTTGGTCTAGTGGAAAGTGTCCCTGCCCATGGAAGGAGGGTTGGAACTAGACAATCTTTTAAGGTCCCTTCTGACCTAAACAACTCTAAGATTCTGTCTGTCTTCAGAAGAACCCTTGTGCAGAAGTAGTTAAGGACTGCTTGGGGTTGCTAAGCTTTTTGTGGAGATCGTGCAAAAGCTTGCATAGAAAGGTATGCGGTTGGAAAACTGCCCTTGCTTGCTGTCTCTTGGTTGCTTCCCAGTCACCTGCATTTGCAGGTTTCCTCTTCCACCCCTGTTTCTGTGTAAAGTATGCTGTAACCAAATGGCACCCTTGGTTCATGGTCCGTTTGTTGTGTCAACAAGCAGGAAGCTAATAAAGAGCTGCATGTGGTGTATTCTAGTTTCTGGGTAACAGCTTCAGGCTGCAGGACTCTGGCGTGGTCCGTAAGCATTTGGTTTCTTACCTGATAGTCAGCATTGTAACGGACAGGGAAGCGTTTGACATGCTAATAGGTTCTGCTTCAGAAGAGACTTGCTCCTACCAGCGTGAAACCCTGTGTGGCCACTGCTGCAAGATATATGTGTGTTAAGAACGCGATTAAAACATTAACCAGGCATAGAGCTCTTTGAAGTACGTAAATACACCTGAGAGTCCTCTTTCCTTTTTGCTGTCGTGTGTATAAAAAGATCCAATACTGTGGCTAGAAGTGAGGAGAGAAAAGGGATGGATTTAAAATGCTGTACCGAGGCTACAAGTCAGTGCTATAGTACTGTAAGTCACCGAATAAGTTGGCATGAGAGGACAGACGCAAACTTCAGAAGCAGTACTTCAGACTGAATGCCGGGAATACTGTATGATGATTCTGCACTCCCCCTCCAGGCTGTACCAGCATTTAAGGAAAAATATGCTGAAAAACATTTGTACCCTTGCAAAGAAATGCAGAGGGGTTTCTGCTGTGTATGTTTTAATCATGCTGAGTCAGTTTAAGAATCTAGGTCAGGTTTTACCTGCCTGCAGTTAAAATTTGTTCAGTTCCTGCAACCTTTTTAAAAGCTTCTGTGATGGTTACTGTTCCCTTTGTTCAGGACAACTTGAAAAGGATTTGATGACAGCTAAAATAAATAATGTTTCTGGACATGGGCTAGTGGCTGACCCTGAAAAAGGGAAACTTAAGAGGTCATGTGGACCTGTTGGAGCAGGTCCAGAGGAGGGCCACAAAAATGATCAGAGGGCTGGAGCACCTCTCCTATGAGGACAGGCTGAGAGAGTTGGGGTTGTTCAGCCTGGAGAAGAGAAGGCTCTGGGAAGACCTTATAGCAGCCTTCCAGTACTTAAAGGGGGCCTACAGGAAAGATGGGGACAAACCTTTTAGCAGGGCCTGTTGCAATAGGGCAAGGGGTAATCACTTTAAACTAAAAGAGGGGAGATTTAGACGACATAAGGAAGAAATTTTTTACGCTGAGGGTGGTGAAACACTGGCCCAGGTTGCCCAGAGAGGTGGTAGATACCCCATCCCTGGAAACATTCAAGGTCAGGTTGGACGGGGCTCTGAGCAATCTGATCTAGTTGAAGAGGTCCCTGCTTATTGCAGGTGGGGCTGGACTAGATGACCTCTTAAGATCCTTTCCAACCCAAACTATCCTGAGTAAAGGAAAGGGAGAGCTGTGGTTCTGCTGTAGAAAGCATTTAATTGTCTTGGGCTTCAGACTGCATTGATGCTGGGTGAGATGCAAGATGAGAAGTGCTGTTTCTCTTCCCCCAGCTTCTTGAGCCAAGACCATCTGAATAAGTAGCTAGAAGAGTTTCTGAGCTATGGCAGCGTCTTCAGAATTTCAGTTGGGCAAATTATTCAGGCACAGCTCTGAAAAATGAAGTCGCTTTCCTTTGGACTGGAACTGGCTCATGACTGACATGCTCGACACGCATTGGGCAAGTTTGGGCTGTCTGCACCAGCTTATACAGACAGGCCTGAGGCAGAGGTTAGGAACAGAACATCACTTCTTCGGGAGTCTGTGTTTGTACAGTCACCAGCCTGGACTCCGAGAGGCACAGCAGAAAGGTGTGGTTTGGCACTTGCCAAGCAGGTGAAAATTACAGTTGAACAAGCTGTGGAGCGGCTGGGGGGGTTGGAAGGCTTCCATCCAAGTCTAGCCTGTCAAGCCCTCCGCAGACACCGTTAATTTAGTTTTGTGACCGCTTTCCCTGTATATTTGTCTGAAACTGCTTCCTGGGTTTATAGCCCGGAGCAAGAGTTTTGAAAGAATTTAGGGTGGTAATTTACAGCTAGCCAAGTTTCCAGGTCCTCTCAAAGATAATGTATGTACTGCTGCAGATTAAACCCAATGGCTTCCTTATTTGTATGGGTGTTCTTAAGTATCCCTCTCTGAAGTGCCGTAGCTTGTCACGAGGCAAACTAAAATCAAAGCCATGAGATCAAATGGTTGATCGGTCTTTCTGCTGCATTGCTCAAATAGCTTGTACGCATTGCGGTGAGGGGGAGGATGGTGGGAGAACTGTAGAGTGTTTTTGAGGCTTTAGAACTAGCTGTGTAAAGATTAACATACAAGGTGAAGTTATGTACTTACTGATGGGCTGGTTCAGATGTGAGACTGAGATTTGATAGCCCCTGAAGGGAAAAACCTAGAATCAGACCCATGGGTCGCGCAGCAGGGCATCAACGGGACTAGCTCACTCACAGGAGGAAAAGATAAAACATCTAGAGTAGAGGTCAGTGTGTATGTCTGTGTTCTTCAGGCTCTAATAAAAAGAGGTAGACCTTCAAGTTTAGTTTAGTGTTTATCAGTGTATTTGGAGAAATTTGATACAGCTCATAATCTGCTGAACACAGCTAGAAGTGTTTCATGAATGTTAACATTGTACAGGATACATGTTTTGTAATGCTTTCCATAACTTGGTTCAATGTGTGGTGTTGATGTGTTGGCAGCATTTCTTTACCTTTATTTCAGTATTTTAGTTGTAACTTGGCTGAGCTCATAAATCTGAGAAATATATATCTAGTTTGCAAGCATATATTCTCGTCCGTGTGTTCCCTCCTATTGTATGTAGCAAGTACTCTGTTCTGTAGCCCTCTGTAGTCCTTACTCCCTTATTTCGTTTTTAATTTGGTCTTTATTGTTAGTTCTCAGACTCTTTGCCAGCCTAATGCCAAGAAGTCCAAGGGTGGGATGACTTTTTTTGGTTTTTTTTGTGGTGACGGAGTATGTTCAGTTAACAATTATAATTAAGTGTAAACCAGACTTTCTGAAAAAGGGAAAAGTCAATATAGAGAGGCAACTAGATGCTTCCTCTTTCATGTTTGGGAAGTGAAAATATCTGGTTGCTGTTTTAAGTCTGACCCCAGTCCTAGCTGTACAAACTGGTCAGCTGTACAGTATGTGAAACCACCCTGAAGGTCAAAGTAATGGATTTTTTTTGTATGATTCACTGTAAGCTTTGTGTAAACTCTTTAATATTTCAAATGTGCTGTATTACCTACCACTGTAAAATATAGCTGTTACTGTGGTTGAGTGAGTTTCCATGTTGACTTCAAAACTACCCGTGGTGCTTTTCTCAGGAGGTTGTAAAATTCGAAGTACCAGCAAACTCTGTAGACTTTCAGTTTGCTTTGTAGTATCTACTTGCAAATTTAATTTTAGGTAATTTTTTGAAGAATGTCTTCCAGAGTGGAGAAAAGCAAAAGAAACCTGCCTGGAAGCTATGTGAAGGTGATAAGACCTCTTAGTTTGAGTGAGGAATGTACCAGACACATAAATTACGTTCTGGATGGGATTAATGTTTTCATATAGAGCAAAACACTGGTTTCCAAGGAGAGCTTTTCTTCACAGTGTACTATATTACAGCAGAGAGCGCTTGGGGTGGGTGCGAACACACGTAGAAAGGAGGCTGCAGCCTTTGGGCTGTCAGGAAGTGTTAGGTCTTGGGTGGTTACATGGATGAGCCTGGTGAATACCCTCCCTCTTAGAGACCTGTTGTCTACCTGTCATATATCTGAACCAGTGGAAATCAATTCTGCTGGATCCTCATTTGCTGCCAGGAAGTATCTGACCAGGTCTTCGCAAGTGCTTCACCTTCGTTTGTGAGATTTTTAGGAATCACTAAGGAATGGTGAAGCGTGGAATAGTGTCACACTGCTGAGCTGAATTACTGCAGGTGTTGGTCTAGGGATGCAGAAATATTGCTAGTGCTCGTACCTGGCTCTCTTCACCTACCTAAATCTTTTGTCAAAGATGTTACCTGGATTCAAACTTCAGATTGTGCTTCAGTCTGGTCTGTGTACTGGTCCTTAGTGGTGACTGTATGTGACTAGTAATGCTCAGGAGCTCTTGAGAGAGCTGTCCTCTGGCTAGAAATGGGGCTAGGGGCTGAAGGGGGAAGAAACTGTGCCTGTGGCCTGTAGCTGTACTGGGGAAATCCCATCAGAAGGCCGGTGTCTGGCCTTCTGGCAGGTGATACAGAGGCCTGGAAACAAGTTCCACCATTGGCATTGTGTCCACCAGGGGCTGTGATACCACTGCGATAGCAGACGGTCCAGGGATACCTGCCAGCTGGGAGGTGCTCTGTGAGGAGGATGTGTCTCTGATACCTTCCCGGTCCGTGAGTATGCCTGGACTAGTGTAGGAGGTGATCTGGAAAGTAAGCAGTAAACTTTCATTGCCAGCAGAATCCCCAGATTGGCTCTTTGGGCAGTAGCACTGGTGAGTTGGAAATCCTGTGTCTGCATATATTGACTATTGGCATTCGTTGCAATGCTCCCCAGCCCAAAATGGCACTGACGGGGGTTACTGTGGTTTTGGATGGACAGCATAGGTCCTCTGCTCTGGGGCATTTGTGGGATCATCACTGTCTCCACAAGCATCCTGGAGCCGTGGCAGGACCAAAGGTGTGGTGTAAAAGCTCTCCTGAGCTGCAGCTTGTGTGCTGGGTGTTGTGCTGAATACCAGCTCGCCTCTTTGAAGGCAGAGACTGGCGCCTTCTGTAGACCAAGATCTACGTTGTGTTGGTCATTATTATTTTTTTTCCAAACTGAATCTGATGACTGAATTAAATCTGTGTAACAAAACAGCTAATGGCCTGGTGTCATTAATCTACTTGGAGCCTAGACCTATTATGAGTTCTGTGCTTAAATGTGAGAAGTCTTAGCTTTTACAGAGATAAGTTACACTCAGACCTGGTAGCTAAAAGGCTTAGCCTCCTTAACCTGCCAAAAATATCTCATTAGTCAGTTCTCCCGTATTGCTGTGGTGACTGTTTATTGTTTGTGGACTAGAGGGCTTCCTCAGGATCTGGGTTTGTCCAAAGATTGCGAAAAGAGCATTGCTAGCCGTGGGAATGAGGAGGGCGTTCAGTGGGAGCGGGCCAGCGTCCAAGGTGCTCACAGATGTACTCCTGAACCCTCGCTGCAAACATTAGCAGAAGGACAGGTGCATAATCACCTTGTTGAATATACAGTTGAAATAACGAAGCGCTGTTGAAGCATTTGGCTTTCAGCTCCTGCAGGCGACTGGGGCTCCTTTCGAGCCTTTGTGTTGGAAAGGGAGGGCCGCTGCCTTCCTACAGAGCCTTTGGCTGCCTTGCAACAAACCCGGTTACCGATGCCCGGGCATACTTTGATTGATGCACAGATCAAGTGCCTGTTGGGAGTGGCTTTTGGGGTGACGTCCCACGTACAGTGATGTCAGCAAAAGATTTTAAAAAAATTCAGGTGTGGCATAATCTGCCAATTAAACTGATTAGTGCTCTGGCTGAGCCCTGAGAAGGAGCTCCGGCTCTCGAGCACTGCTTATTGAAGTAATTTATTTAGTGCCTTTGTCTTGCCTGCTACAAGACTTTTACTGCCACACACAGTAACTTGAGGTAGGATACCGTACCAAGGGCTATGTGCTAGCTCTCTTGCTGTCTGGGGAAATCTGCTGCTGGCTCACAAATGTCCCTGACTGCTTGGAAGCTGTGACAGTGGAAGAGGTCCTGCGACTCCCGTGGGATCGGGATGGAGTGCCTTGCTGCTCTGTTGGCAGAAGTGAAAGCTAGCCAGGAGGCGATGCAGGCTGGACAGAAGGAACTAAAGCGTGACATGGAAACATCTCAAAAGGAAATCAGAACAGTGTTAGCACTGCAGAGAAGCCAGCAACAGGTGAAAGAAGATCTCAAAGCGGAGGTGAAGTCCAGTCACTTGGATATAAGAACTGTGCTCGAGGAAATCCAGCGAGTAAGAGAAGAAATGGAAGCTCGCTTAAATACCCAGGCTGATCTGGTCTTACTGATCAAAGAAGTGAGCACCAATTTAACGTGTGTAGACAAAGCTTTCCAGAAAATGGAGGAGAGGCAGAAAGTTTTTACCAGCCTGCATCTTCCTACAAGAGAAAATGTTGAGCAAGGATTTTTCTTTGGAAAATGCTTACACAAGACACACATGGGTTTTGAAAAACCTGTGGAAGCTAACAGTTTGGATGAGGAATGGGAAAAGAAGGTGCTTAGGGGTAAGGCAATGGTGACTCCAAAAGTGTGGGGAGAGGAGTGAAGTTTTTCCTGCTTGTGCTTGTCAAGTAGTTTGTTTAGGCTATTTGGAACGCTTTTAAGAAATGTAATTTTTTTAGGAATTGAATCTCTTGCTTAAAGAAAATAATTTCTCACTAGCGTAGATATTACTACGCAGACCTTCCTAGTACATGATAAGCAAAGGAAGGCTTTGGTTTGGCTCTGCAAACCAAAAAGTGGGTGATAGATGTTTCATCTGGTAATCCTGCAACAGTACACCAGATAGGGAGGCTCAGGAAACCAGCAGTACCAGGCAAGTTCTGAGATAGCCAGCCAAGTACTGGGCAATACCCCAGCACTTAAATGTAACTTTATGGAACACACCCTGATGTACAGATGGTTGTGTATTTCTTGCTTTTGAACTCCTATCAACTAGAGAAGCCACGTATGGGAAAGCTTGGGATGGGCCTAATGTTCTCCCCAAAGAACTGGAGTTGGCTGCTGCCATCTATGTAGTGATGGTAGAGGGAGTGGGAGGATTTTTGGACCTTTTTCCAAGGTCATGGGGTATTGTTTTTGCCAGCAAGTGAATGAATCAGTGATCAAAAGGCTTAGTCTTTGCAAAATCACTGCTAATGTATTTATTTTTACTGGTACGAAGAAGGATAGGACCTTAGATGGTGATTCTATCTGGTTACTGTGCTACATGCAGTGCTTGAGAATCTGATTTCTAGCCTTCAGAAACTGAGCATTTCAACTAGATTAGGTAGTGTGTCTTTGGACCTGTTGGAGAGGAGTCCATAACCGAACTGAAGGGTGGAAATTGTTCTGCTTTACAAGTCTGACTGTATAAAGGTGGCGAGTAAAAAGGCCCAAGTGAGGAGGTCTTGGGCTGGTAACCAATACTGTCTTTAATTTCGAGTCCATCACTGCTGTGTTGTATCAGTAATTAGACTCATGATGCTTTTGTTTTAATGAAAGCATGGCTTTTGTTTTCTCATCACAGCATGCCTTCCATACAAATCTGGAAACAATCTGTCATTGCCCAGAGGTACGTAGGCCATAAATAAGCATTGGAGTGTCACTGGTGTTAATCTGTAGAGGCAGTTCATGCTACAGAGGCTTCATGCTAGCAGAGAAATGCTTTTCAACATCTGAAGTGGCTGTGTATAGCACATGTCTATGATAAAATTGCCAAGAGGAATGTCACTGAATTTCTCTAGTGCATGTTTTTTGTTCAGCTTTTTTTAGTATAGTATCCAGCGTTGGCTTGGTTGGATGTTTGAATGGGCTTCTAGGAAAAGACTTCGTAGTCTGGGCACCACGATAAAAGCAATGGTGGGAAACTGGCAAACTGATAAAGGCTGGCTGAACTCTGGAAACAGTGGTATCTGGAGTCCCGTGTCATTTGTGGTTAGCTGTTGTATCACTGTATTTAAATGAAATGATTTCATTAGGTAACAGTATGTGATGTAACTTTTTCCCAGAATAAAAATTGTCTGCAAACATTTTGTTCAGGTTTAATGCAGCTCTGTCAGGGGCCTACAAATGGTTGTAAAAGTCATTTCATAGAGTTAATTAAATGATGGCATTAGCATCTGCATCGGCGAATTCACCCAGTAGCCTTAAATCAAGAAGAGTGCTCTACTTCTCTATTTATTGTAAGTGGAGCATTCAGGAAGGGAGGTGGAATATATGAGAGAGTAGGAGTATGTGAGCCAGGAGGGCAGGGAAGGACTGGCTGTACGTGTTTGTTCTCTAGTCCCCGCTTTTACTTCCTCTCTCCTTCACTATTGTCTCTTGTGTGTGTGATTTTTTTTTTTAAAGAGCTTCAGAAAATAACCAGTATTTTCCTAAATACAATATTCTCCGTAAGATTGCTGGAAATCCAACATGGTTGCCCTCAAATGTGAGCTGTCATTCGTTTAAAGAGGTCTACTCAAAGAACATCATCATGTCTGCACTGTGAGAAAAGAAGTGGTCGCATTAGTTAAAATGGTGGTAAAAATAAGCTAACTAAAACTGGCAGCCAAGCTTGATCTTTCTTTCTCCTACAGATTTGTATTTTGATTTGGGTTATCGTGTTGATATTCCTTTTAACAGCTCTACTATTAAACTGCAAGACAGTATGTTTCTAATTGAAAGTACACCCTTTAACAGTCAGCACCTCTGGCCAGAAGTGTACTGAAATCTCCAAGAATACAAGAGCATCTGAACATGATATGCTGACAATTCTCTTAACTATGAGGGATGACAGAAAATCTTGTTTAGAGAGGATTTATTTGGAAAATTAATAGGCTTAGGAGGCACTTCATACCTGGCTTGGTAAGAGAGGCACAGAGCACATCAGTATTTTGAACAGGAAACTTGTTTTCAAATGCTTTGAAAACAAGCAAAGGCTGTGCAAGACTGATGTATTAATGCAATAGTTGATGTGTCAGTCAGACTGAGAATCAAAGCTGTTGTTATTAATGCTGTCCCCAGTTGTGTGATTGAACCTTACACCTCTGGCACTATTCCAGAATCACTCGACGACCTGCAAAGCAGGTGCTTGGCCTTCAGAAAGGATTTATGAGCAACTACTTCTAGTTGGTTAGTTTATCCCCTGTTTTTTTTTCACGTTTCTATTTTTCTTTTCTCCAAATCTCATCTCTCGGGTTTTTTTCACTTTATCTTGAAGCAATCTTGTTAAGTTGAAACTGTACAAAGTAATCTGCCTAGATGCCTTCATTAAACTGCCAAGGGATATTTATGTATTGCATCAGCCCTTTTATTGCAAAAGTGTTTGCTCCGCTCCCTGTGGGATCAAACGGGGAAGACTGGCCCTATCTGCACAGCAGTGCTGTACTCCCTCGCCGCTCTGAAGGCAACAGAGACGCCTGTAACATCCAGCGCTCGACTCGTAAACACCACGGAGATGTAATGTGGTTTCCTCTGACAGGAGATGATTGTGTACTGTGAAGGGATTGAGGTTACAACATAACTAGGAATGTTAAATCAACGATGTAATTCTTGGACCGTGAATCGTGGCAGGGCAAACTTGAAATGTATTACATTTTTAAAGTCTCATCCTTGTGACTGAAATTGCTGACACTGAGAAATGCTGCAAGACCCTCTGGTTTATAAAGTTCAAACCTGAGTGGCAGAGAGGGGAGTTTTTGCAATGAAAATTTTGAAAGGAAGAAAAAGACCAAGTAAAGGTAGGGAAAATGGGTTTGTGTTCAGCAGTACTTTGTAGTGAAGGAAACATGTTGCAAACAAAAGTGGTCAACTCTTATGTTAGAAATAAGTTATTGGATAGGTAGGATGAGAGAGACCTTGCATTCTATGAAAATATTTATTTAAAGCACAGTGTGAAGAGTGTGCTGGAAATTAAGCCGCAGAAGACGTGAAGGTGAGGCTGAAGTGCAAAAGGCTGTATACAAGGTTGTGGTGCTAGAAATGAACCTGGCTGTGCCGGGGTCTGCTCTGCAGCGCTACTGAAATAACCCTTTCTCCTAGTTAGTGTTCCAGGAAGTGTTTATAAGAATTTCTAACTCCTTTCTTTTGCACTTGTCTTTCACGTTTTGGTGAGACTTCAAAGCGCATATTAATTTGTTGTTGTTGTTTTAGTTGACAAGGGCAAGCAGCGGAGTCCCAGGAGCTCGTGCATCCAGGCTCAAGCCTCCCCAGATGTGCATTCGCCTGGCACAAAAACAGCCGAGTTGACACAGTACAAAACAAAATGTGAGACCCAAAATGGAATCATCCTGCAGCTGAAGAAGTTCCTGACAAGCAGTAACCAGAAGTTTGAAGCATTAACGGTTGTGATCCAGCACCTGCAGTCTGAGGTAAAAACTCACAGCTAATCAATTTTGGCTTTAATTTGTTGAACTCTTCTCAACAAGGGCTTCTGAAAATACTAATATAGTGATACATAACATCTGTGTTTCCATTCCAATGATTTCTGTTTTGCTGGGGAGGTAGCAGTAAACCTGCTCCTGGCATCAGTTGGATAGAAAAAATAAAACCCCTGACGCTGCGTTTTATGGCCTCTTTGCAGCTTCACATCCTTTTTAGAAGAGAAGTTTTTAAGTGTTTGTAGTCAGAGAGTCCTTCAGGGCTGAGTACCTTTCCAAGTATATCCTTCAAGTTCTGCCTTTGTAGGAAAGATTAGTTTCAACAGATAATCTGCATGACCTTGCTTTGTTGTCTGAGATTCGATAGAGGAGTATATAAGGGATAGATATGTTTTTGAACCTATTCAGAACAAAGTGACTTGTAATGGTTGTATTTATTGAATCCTGCATTATTGGTGGTGTCTTAAAATTATCAACATTTCATTAAAAAAAAAATACATTTAGAAATGCACCTGGAATTTACAGTGGAATTAATCTGATGTGTTTTAATGCTTCTTTGTTCTAGTCTGTTTGACATACATAAAGACCTAATCAGTTTGATATTACACTAGAAACTTTTGGTCTGCTTTGAAAACTTTTGAGAGAAGAAAAAACTGAAGTTAAGGAGATTATAACAGTTATGGATTTACGCTGCAACTGTTGATGCAGGCTTTAATAGCAGTTTCTCTTGCATTTATAACTAATCTTCCAAGATTGGTATCAATGTTATTTCAGCTGTTGTGATATGCAGTGATTTTATACTCTGGTACACAAAAAAAGCACTTGAGTTGTCTTAATATGCTGCCAGAAACGTAACATTCTCTACTTGTGGGATAATATCTGCTCATTCTCATTTCATCTGAAAACACTGCTTTTAAGCCCAAGTTTGGTTCAGTTCAGTCAGAGCAGTGGCCTTTAGCCAGTTTTGTGGGTTTGCTTTGGTTGGGTTTTTTAAACTCTTGATTGGAACACTTTTCTCTGCTAAGGAACTAGTTTAAGATCTTCAAAGCAATTTGTTACAGGGTTTTTGAATGCCTGTCATCTAATGTGAAATTGTGAAATTTATATGTGAGATTCTCACTGCTAAACTTCTGTGCAGTCTTCTAATTACTGCATAATAAGCACCTTGATTTTCAGTAACTTTTATAATTAAACGTCTTGACCTAGATTCTTCTATCAAATATTTTCTATTTCAGCTTTTTAAAATTCAGGAATACTTTATCAACGTCATACGTATTTGCTTCTTCCAGGCTATTTTACAGGTTACTGAGTCTAAATGTGACTTTTTTTTTTTAAATAATGGGAATTATTTAATTTAAAGAAAAGACAAAGTGGTGTTGAAGATGGAAGGAAGAGAAGTGCATGGAGGACACTAGTAACTTTACTCCTTCTTCCTCTTCATTATTCTTTTGTAGTTGGAAAGAGAAAAGAAATTTTATTTCTATCAAATTGTATAAAATTAATAATCTTGCAGAGCTAAGTCTAAGCACATGACACCGGGCTAAATATGACACGTTAATGTACTTTCATACCAGTGACTGGTATTGAGGGTGTTCTCTCCTTTCCCAGGATAAGACAACACTTGCTAAAGAGTTCTTGTGTACTTACCACAGGGGTGAGAAGGACTTTTCTGCTGTGATGGTGCAAGGGATACTCAGAATCTGGCAGTTAACTGGTGGGAAAAACATCTTGTAGGATTTCTGTGTTTTAGGGAACACTGCGAAGAGTTGTTCTGGTGTTGTGGTTTGTTTTGGTTTTGTTTGTTGGTTTGGGTTTCTTCTCCTCTGGTGA
Source organism: Pluvialis apricaria (assembly GCA_017639485.1). Taxonomy (NCBI): domain Eukaryota; kingdom Metazoa; phylum Chordata; class Aves; order Charadriiformes; family Charadriidae; genus Pluvialis; species Pluvialis apricaria. The sequence goes on from CM030010.1 coordinate 8,847,975, forward strand.
GGTGTGGAGTCTGTTACAGCTAACTTAATCTCAACTGGCCATACGTTTATTTTTCTCAAGTATCTCTTGGAGACCCCTTCGATGTAGTTTTCAAACTCTTTGGGTAAACTCGGGGACAAACTTGGAGTTAAGTTTTAGCACGCAAGTCAGGGGCTCATAGCTTACTACTGCAGAGCCAGCTGAAAGTAGCATCAGGTCTTCTAGTTTAAAAAAAAATAAAATAAATCATGCTTAGCTGATTACATGAAGAACAAAGCTGTTCTTCCATTCCTCCCAGTAGAGCAAGTGTGAAGTGACACAATGCAGAGTAAGCTCATGAAACAGCTTGCTGTAACCAGAGGAAGGTCCTGCTCCGGACTCCTCTGGTGCTGGTCTCTCTGCAGAAGGTTGATTCAGCGTGCAACTCGCAGAAAGCTAACCCAGCCACAGAGAGAGCATTTCTTTGCCTGATTAGCGATGTGGACTGTGGGCAGAGCCCACGCGATGGTGAGATGGGGCTGAGGACAGGCTGCCTGGCCAAATGGAGAGCAGAGCTGGAGCGAGCTGTTGGGTCACTTGGAGGCTGTGCAGCCCGGCCCCAGCACCTTGGCAAAACCTGCCCCAGCCTCTCCCGCGTGCTGGGCAAAGCTGAAGTTACTGGGAGAATTGCTTTGAGAGCTGTTGGGTTGGTTTAGGTTGGCTTTCCTTTTTTTTCTTTTATTTATTTTTCCAAGAGGTGCCAATGTGTTTCTTCACAAAAGCTTCTTTCAACAGTTGCTTCTTATGAGCTCGTTTGAAATGGGGTAGCTGCAAATGAAGCCAGGACTTGCTGGCCATGACTTCTGTCAAAAATGCAGCCAGCCCACCCGGCGTGAAGTTCAGAGGCGGCTGTTGAAGGGTTAAATGAGATTGAGCAATGCTGCTGTGCTCTTTCTAGCCCAGCAGGAATCTCTCCCAAAACTGCCTGAGCTCAAACCTGTTTGTTGCAAGTGTTATCTTGGAGCTGTCAATATTAACAGCTGGCTCTGGTAATACCTTCTCACATGAGCTGTCAGGGTTTGTCCAGGGGATTTCTCTGCTTCACTACCTTTACCAAGACTCTTCTGAATTTAAAAATCCTAAAACCCCAATTTCTACCTTTCGGGAGCTACTGTTGCACTGGTTTAATACCAGATGGAAACCCTCTTGGCATCCAGAATACTCAATGGCAATGAATGGTGTGCCTGGCGAGAACGCCGCGTTGTACCAAGTTTTTTTTTCTGTTGTTAGACAGCTGTATGTGCACTAGCAGTGTTAGACACTCGTGTCAAACTCAGCTAATCACAAAAGCAAGCTTAGTCTTTCTAGACTACTGCGCTCCCCCTGATCCCCAGGTCATTCCTGTGACTTTGTAACTATTTTCCTGTTTTTTTTTAAGTTCAAATGAGAAAGGAAAAGTGGCAGTACAGAGGAAACGGTGAAATCAGCCATTTACAATAAGTGCGGGACGTGCCAAGGAAAGCCATCTTCCGTTAACCTTTTACTGCATTAACCTCTGAAATTTGCACCACTGCATTTGAGTTTGTCTTTTAACTTCCCCTGGTATTCATTTTGCATATTAATTTCGACTTTATTTCTTGTCCCTTCAGTAACAGACACGTTCACAGAGGCTTTAAATACGTGGTTTAGCCATGTCTGTGGTAAGTCAAGCTGTGGCTGCCACTCCTGCAGCCCTGCCCTCTCTTCCCTTGCCCTCGTGTCTGCACGGGCTGGTGCTTGCCTGGCCTTGGGGAGCCAGTTCAGGCATCTAGTCAGGAAGAAAAAAAAATGATTATGGGTCTAGTTTTATAGGTCTGTCCATACCCAAGTGTTATGGGTATGTCCCACACCTGTGGGAAGGAGTGGGAGTGAATGTCCACCAGTGGTGGGGTGGGAACATATGCCCAAGAGGTCCGTAGCCGTGGATTGGAGCCAGATGCTCCCTTGGGAAGGAAAATACCAAACTTGGATTGTTTTTGTGATGTCCTGCAGAAGTGCATCACCAGCGGATGGGGCTGAGGCCATGGGGACTCCTGCGGGAGCCTCTGCTTCTCGTCTCCTGAGGGGTGCTCAGCCCCTTCCCCTGCCTCAGGGCTGCCGGCCCCGCAAGGCGGCGTGAGCTGGGGAGTTTGAACCCCTAACTCGCCGCCATACCTACACGCTTACATCTCTGGGGGCGGGCGGTGTTTCTTTTAGCAGCACAGCACTAGCTTGGTTCTAAGTCTGGTTTTGACTGCTTAAGGGAGATTTAGCTTTCGAGTGACGAGGCAGTGGATTGTGAGAGTGACTTGAACGGCTTTGTGACTGTGCAAAGTGTGAATTGACAAATACTGCCTTTTCATCCTCTCATTTTAGTGCCTAAATTGCCACATTCAGAACTACTCAGGCTGTTTAAAAAAACTTTAGATGGTAAAATATTTGTTATAAACACCCATTTCTGTTCTTCTAGTTTAATAAATTAATCCAAGTGTTTCAAGAGCTCTCAAGAGATTCTGCTGTAGAAACGAGCTTCAAATTTGTGTCTGTGCCACAGGGAGCTAGAGAGATGAACAGAAGCTAGATTTCACTGTTGGTGCTTCTCTTGGTATGGTTACAGGCAGACTGATATTTACAGTTCAAACTTGGGAATGACTGTGGTGACGTGTTCAAGAAGTTTCCTTCATAGAGGGAAATGCGATTTGAGAGGCTATAGAGCCTTGACAATAATATGTGGATACCACTAATTGTGGATGTGACACGGGAAGCAACGTAAGTCATGTGCTAGAAATTCTCTGGCTTCAGTATTTCTGGGTGGAAATAGAAATTAACCATTAGTGTATGAGCTACTGTAACTGGCATTTCCTGACGTGAATGACTGTAAGAGTTGAGATGCTTGCTTTCTTTGGAACTTCTTTGCACTTTAAAGAGGTTTTTTTTCCATCTTGGAATACATGGACACGTGCATCAGAAAAATTTGTCCAGGTCTTTGTGGAAGTTCAGCAGAAAATGTTTATCAAATGAGAAACGCGTATCTAGCTTAAGGAGCAGGAGGTTTGCATCACTAAACTCAAAACCATTTATAGTGGAAGGAAGAGTTTGGGAGCAGTCATATTTTCGGCCTATAAATCCAAAATTATATTGGTAGGCCTATTGTTTAGAGCAGCTGTCTTTTGAGTTAAATTTATAGTTCTGATTTTCTAGAACCTAACATCAAGCTTGGCTGGTTCTCATTAGGATTTTCATCCAAAGTATACTTCTGCTCTTTAAATCTGGTTTCCTAAAATACGGACATAAGTTTTTACAAGAGAGAATAAGGATATTTAATCTAGATAACTTTTTTGGTTTGGATTTAAAAAAAATAAATCACTTAGAACAGAAGCCAAAAGATAATATCTTTAATTTGAGAAATTCAGTATTTTCTGTTCATAAAGGAGATTATTTGAGTCATAACAGGGTAGCTTCCTCCAGTCAGGCAAACCTGGGCCGTAGCAGTTGGCACCTGACAGGTGGCTGTTGGAAAGCAAGGCAGTTTAAATGATGCTCAAGGTCCCTGTAACACATGACTGCTGATGCATAAGAATATTTTTGGCAACAGGTTGAAGATTTGTGAGCTCTAACACCCAGAGAAAGATTTTAATCCATTAATTACTGCGAAACTAGGCTCTGGTGGAAATTAACTTTTTAGAAGATGCCTTAGTTAAGCAATTTATTGGGTACATCTGGGTACTCAGAATGGGTTACAGCTGGAGAGAATCGGGAGTCCTGTCCTGTAGCTTGAAAAAAGACACCTTTGGCTGAAACAAGCTTGGTGTTTCAGGCAACCAGTGTTGCTTTCCATTAAGAAGTTGATACTCATCACTACCTTGTTATTTCTCTTTTTTTTTTTCAAGAAGATGCAGAATTAATGACAGTAGCAAACTGGATGTATCTGTTACGATATCAAAATTAAAGGGAGCAGTTAGTGGAAGAAAGAAAATAACATCTTTACTCCTTATTTCCCTCTTTTGGTTTGTACTGCCTTTTCAGCTGAAATGCTTAACAGCCTTAAAAATTGAGTGACGTAAAGAAATAGTGCTCAAGCATAGGATCTCATATTCTAACATTTCAAGGAACTTTAGAGACATAATTATCATTTTATAGATGTGACAACTCAAGTTGTGACACTGTAAGTTGTCAAAGCTGCATGGTACCTGATGGAGACTGTCATACTCAGATGAAATGAAGTGAGACAAAAACTGGAAAATACTGAGAACGAAGTGCTTATGTAGGGTGAACTCTTTCTTATAAAATGGGAATTTTTACAGAGAAGGAAGGGGTTATTCTGTGTGACAAACGAAAACTAATATTGGGAGTTGAGAAACCCTGTAAAGTATGAAAACAGGCTGTTACAGAGAAGTGAAGTTAAATAGCCCATATTACTGCGTCTGGCCCTAACTTTGTAAAGCTATTACAGGAAGGTGGGCATCGCTTCTAATTGGGAAAACAAAGATCCCATAGGAGCATAAGATCCCATGTAAAGCTTGTAAAAGCATAAAGAGGCCGCCAGTATACGATCCGTGTTAAATAGATAGTGACTCACAGGAATCCTGTTTGGCTGGTTCTCTGCTTTAGTGTTTCACACACTAAACGTCAGAGAACAAACATCTGATTCTCCATAAATGTACCTAGCAAAGGAGAGAAGTAAAATATTAGAAACTGCAGTGAGTCTCTGTCAGCTAATCACTTAATCTTTGTATTCTGAGGCTTAATTGAATTCTGTTTGAAGTAGTAAGTCCAGGTGAAAACTGGTTGCTTTAATTCATTTGGTAGGAAGGCAATGCATGACACTAACAAGGCCAAGAGTAATTTGGAAGTAGTCATTTCACTGTATATTTATTGATTTGAGATGGTTAATGACACGTTCACTTTATTGCAGTAATAGTCTGCTGCTCCTTTCAAAAATATACATGGAGCAGAGGGTGGAAATCCGGTTTGTTGTGCCACTTCCTTGGCTCATTTCTTTACCTTGCTTTTGCATCCAAGTGATGCGAAAGAAATGATGTTTCAAGGGGTTTTTAAGTGGGGTGGGGGGCAGGTGAGTTTAAAAAAAAAAATATTATTTCTAAAATTGCTGACTTCTAATTAGAAGATTTATTTAGAGGATTGGGTTTTTCCAGCAAAGAAGGAACAAGGACTGGTAGAAATACTGTAGTGTAAGGACCAAAAATAATCAAAGCAAATGTCATACTGCAAAGCGGATATGAATGGCCCTTTTGTTACCCCTTCATAATCACCTCCCGGCTGTAGCTGATGACACATGAGTGACTGGAGTTTATGCAAAGATGTGACTCAATTTCTACATCACAGCCAGTGATGATGCTCATGTTTTCATGCCTGGTGCAGCACGAGGACGGAGTAGACTCTAATTTCTGGTGCTTTGTCCGTAAGAGGAATATCTCCTTGGATGACAGAGACTCATCCTATATTAAAATCTGTTGACAACTGAGACTATACCAGTATGAAAAAATACTGAAATTATCTTTTCTTCTTCATCTCCTGTAAGGTCTACACACATGTTACAGAAGTGCTTGGAAATAACTATAATTTATTATGTTTTTAAGATGCTCAGTGTTTCTCAGTTTGATTTTGAGTAAGTGCTTGTGGTTTGACAGCAAATGGCTTTCAAAAATCAGGCTTTCCTTTCCCAGAATAAAATTAATTTGGCGCTGTTTATGACAGTAAAACACATTTAAGTGCTTCCATTCTTTGCTGCGCTGATGAATTTCTGTTTTATGCACTCTGAACACATTTTATTTGGTCTGGTCTAATAAAATGCTTTTTAAAAAAGCATCATAATGTTTTTATATTTAACACTTAATGTTCTCCTCCTGTAAGTTTTGACCCTTGAACCGACTTGTTTACAAAGTGTGGTGCTGATAAAACTAGAAGGCTGATGTACAACCTTCCAGCGCAGCGATGTTTCCAGCTGCCAGTCCTGCCTGTGGCAGGTACAGTTGCCCGCCCGTGTGCTGGGGAGTGCCTGGTACCAGCGTCATCTCGGCCTTTCGCCACCTTCTCTGGGCAGGGACCTCCTCACATCCCAGCATTAAGAGGGGAACACTTCAGTATGGTCGCTATGTGTTTGTGTCATGGGAAAAGTCTCACAATGTGACCTGATTCCCTGGGATATTTCGGGATCTAGAAGTAGGTTGTGGCTGTTCCTTCGCAGTGTACTAGTGCTCTGCAGGTTTTTGGTTCGGGCAATGCATAATGCTTCTTCTGAACCTGTTAATGGATAGAAGGTATAAGGCTTCACACGAATACACCTTTGAGGAAGACCTGGAAACATTAATCTGAGGATGAAAAATTGAGTTGAAAGGGTTTTGGTGAATGACAGAAGCTTGCTAAGAAGTTTGAAATGCCACAGAACTCCTAGAGGTGATACGTTGCGTGGGGTAGACTAGGCAACTGTGATAGGTAGTTTATCACGTAGATACTGGTGTGACATAGCTGTTTGAAACTGAAAAAAGAAACAACCCGCCCGTATTTTGGTATATAAATGAGAACTTTTCAGTATTAGTTCTTGGGAATTCATCTTTCTTTTGCACAACTCCAAAAGAGTACACGTTTTGTTTCCAGGAGGAGTGTGGTTGTTTAAAATGTGAACTGTGATGTGTGGATAATTACTACCAGATGTTAGCTTATTTGGACACGCATACTTGAAACACGGGTTCTGCCTCTTTTACATCATGTAGCTGTTGAAGGAGTTGTAGCTCATAACTTGCACGAGGTGAACAGGGCTTTTTGGCCAGGCACAGCCTATCTGTGGCTCTCGAAGCCTTGACTTGCAGGCAGAGCATGGGGCTCCTGCACCAGGGCCACCTCACCTGGCCAGCAGCAGGACTACGCTGGGAAACCTGAAAGGGTTAGGCCAGCTAGTTGCACGTCCTCTCAAAGTTTGTCATAAAACTGCGTGCTTCTGGATTTGGGATCTGCAAAAGGAGCTGTGGGATGCTCCCGCCCATTCCAACTTGAGAACTGCTCATAGCCTGAGCTCTTGGAGGTGTCTTGTGCCTTTGTCACGTGAAGGTTTGGTGTAGGTACGTAGCCAGGAAGGCTGGTTGCTTGTGTGCTTGGTATAAATACCTCTTTTTGTACATTCTGGGGTGTGGATTTCCATTGAGCTTCCTGCTCTTAAAGCAGAGCGATGGAAACTGTTCCAGATGTTGATGCATCTTCACCCTCGTTTGTATCTAAAATGACCCTAAGCTGTTCTGTTTGAATCTCAAGCTGTAGCAAAAATAGCTGGTTGCCAGGAAAAATAATCTTAAGCCTGTAACTGGGCTACGTAACTGCCAGTAACACAAACATGAATGACAAATTTCGTAACTTATTCCATTCCTGACTGGGACATTTTTGTCATCTTGAAACTGTCCTGTTCTCTAACCCCTTACCTTGGACCTCTTCTGTTTCTATCCAGTTGTAGTGGGGCATGCCTCACCTTCCCAACTGGCTTTGCTATGGGGCACACATCCCCCTGAACTTGCTTGTCAAAAATTTCAAAACACACGAAGGATTTTTAGCTGCCTAATCTTTCACAGAACAAGAAATGTCCAAGTCTCCTTCTTTATGCTGAGAACTCTTTTGTAGCATCGGATAGCAGAGGTGCACCACCCTGATACTGCCTGTGGCAAAGCTTTTATCCCCAAACTCTGTTCTCATTCCTTCCTTACAGCTTCCCTGTTTATGGTAGGGGGAATGTTTTGGCTAAAGCACAACTGGACTTCTTATGCGCCTGCAATAGATTCCTTGGAAATAAGAAAAATAGGTACCCAGTCATCCTGCATGATCTTGGCATAAACTCACATATTGTGCCAGAAACAGCTTTAAATTGGTATGAAGACCCTCCGTGAGTCTGACAACTAAGCAAGGATGATCCCTATTGCCAGATTTATGTGCTTAAATGATGAACAAGGCAAAAATTGCTCAATCCTGTATCCTCCCACCTGATTCTGCTCTTTCAATTTCTGATAGAGATTTTCCAACTAGAAGCTTGTGAAGCATGAACTAGAAGGTTGCTCAGTATTCCATCCCAAAGCACGTCCTTACCTGTCTTTATATTAAACGCTGAAGGTGGCCTTTACTGGATTATTCAAGTGGTATTGGTCTTTGGTATTTCACTACATTTAGATTTCAGGTCTTGGAAACTTTCATGTTTTCTTGGGGAGGCCCCTGTACCTGGAGCTTCAGTTCTCGCAGAACTTAAGTAAAAGTGTGCTACATTAACTGCTCATTAGTCTAGCTACTTCATGTGACTGCTTAACCACGCGAGCAACTTATTCTTCTTATTTTAGGCCGGCAGTCTCTATGGCGAGCTTTTTCTGGTTATATCCTTTAACAGGAGGTGGTGATAGAAGTCGCAAATCAAGAAATCCAAACAGACTGAAACTATGAACAGACAAGCTGGAGGTCGAGGCTCAAGGTGAAACAGCACCAGTAAAAAGCAAAAGGGCTTAAGAGCAGCGGAAAGCAAGAAACATTTAAAAAAAAAAAAAATTAGTAAGGCAGTGTTATTCTATTTTGGTTTGGGTTTTCAGTCCTTAGTATATTCTGATCTCATATGCCCTTTTCTTAGCTAATTGCTTTAGCTAAAAACAAATACAAAATGTGTGGCCCATGAAGCAGGCCTTCTGGAACCACTAGCCAAAAACGTTAGTGTTCCCGAAGGGCCTGCAGCGTGGGCCAGCCACCAGGCTGAGGGGGGGAAATCTGAGATGTTTTAATGACAGAGTGGGCTGGAAGAAATCAGGTTCAAGGATGACTGAGAACTGGAGTGAAGAATAAATATGCAAAGCAAGGGGAGGAGGCACATTAAAAAAAATAATAAATCTAAGTGTGTTTGTAAACTAATTTAGTAATGGACAAGGTTCCTGTAAAAGCTTTGGAAAATCCCACCAGGAGCCCGCAGCATGAAAATAGAAGTGCTTTGGTAGTTTAACTTGCAAATCCACTCCGTGGTTGTGCCCCAGTGGGCGAGGATGGGGCTCGGAGAACTCGCTGCAGCATTCACGTTTTCATCGTGGGCTGCCGTGTCCGTAGCGGGAACTGGCGCTGAAGAGGAGCTGACTCATCTCTCCTCCCTGCGCAGGGCAGCGGGGAAGAGCAGGGCCGGTCCTTGCAATAACCCAGCGCTCCGCTCTCCGGAGAATTCACCCCGGAGGGTGAGGCGAGGGTTTCAGTCTTCGCCCGCTGTCACTGCATTAAAGCTTCTAAGTGCTTCATGTAAAACTGCAACGCGGCTACTTAATACCCTTACTGGTGTGTCAGCGTCCAAATAACCGTTAAGACTGCTTAAAGTGGAATGATTAAAAGGGGATCTTTCCTATGCGAGGTTAAAAATACAAATATTTCTAATAAAGGGCTGGCCCTTTCTTCCAACCAGCCTTTTCAGCTGCAGAATAATTTCCTATCACTGGCAGCAGATGAGAGTGCACAGCATAAAAATTACTCATTTTGATTACCCTTGTGTCAGACCTTAACACACGACTGGTTTCTGGGTGCTCATTCCCTCTGTTTTATTTTTTCTTTTTTTTCCCTGGAGGAGTGTAGTTTACTGCTTTATTTGTCCTGCAGGCACGCAGGGAGTATTCCCCACCTTCAGGACTGGGCGCTCTTAACCCGGGCGACCCGGAGGGCGAGCGCTGCCGATAGCCGGGCTCAGGCCGTGGCGGGAGTCACCCGGGGCAAAGGGGGAACCTGCTGGAAAGGGGAGGTTTTCCCTGGGGAAAACCAGGTGCAGGTGCAGCCCCTGCCACTGCCAAACTCATCGACCGTGCTCAGGTGTGCAGCACCTACTGGAAAAAGTCAAAGTGATTTTTTGGGGGGGCCAGTGTGTTACTACTTCCCCCTCCCCCCCATATCCTAGCTGAAGGAGAAGGATGCAAAGTGAGTTTCGAGCTCTCTGCCATGCGCAGGGGCTGCGAGCGTGAGCCTGGGCATTGACAGCAGCAAAGCTGCTCTGTCTGGGGCTCTCCCATTCAGCTCAGGCCTCCCGCGGCTTATATTTGCATCAACAAATGTGAGTGTGAAAGCAGCGTCTCGCAAGCCCCAAACGGCTAAAAATAAGCTCCGTTATCCGCAGAGGAGGGCAGCGTTCCCTTTCTCAGTCCCGGCTGCCGTTGGAGCGAGCGGAGATCGATCGGTCTCATGTCTGGGGCTCGCCTTTCATAAAAGAAGGGGCTGTGGCTTTAAGCGATCGCTGGCTGCTTGTGCCAATTGCAGAAGCTGCAGTATCTGCCGCTGTCGGGAGCGATCGGCGCGGAAGTCGGATAACCTGGGGAGAGGCAAGGTCCAGCGTCGCCGCTCGGCCACGGCCGGACCAGCCCAGCCTGGCTGGTGGTGCCACCACCTGCGTGTCACCGATGCGTGCCGGGGGGCTGCCGGAGCTGGAAGATGGGCTGCTCGAGCAGCAAACTCTGCCTCTATTCTCAGTGCGCTGCAGCAAGGGTAATTAGGATTTGTTTCGCAGGGAGCTGGCTTGGGAGCAAGGTGAAGCGCGGCTTGGCAGTGGGAAGGCTGGACCTTGTCCCCCGCGGCAGCGTGGCCATGGGTGTGAGGTGGCGGTCACCGAGCCCTGGAGCCGCTCGGCCATGGCCGGGGCTGGGGGCAGAGCGGGGAGGTGGGCGCTGCTGCTGCTTGTTGTGAGCACGGATCGGTTGCGATTCTCTCAGGATAAGGAACATCGTCTAGCTTAATTTTAAGAACTGCGAGCGGTGGGGTGGGTTGGATTCAACTTCGTGCAGGGCTGTGCCCTGTCTTCATGGAAGACTGAGCTTTTAGCAAAGTCTTTGGGTTTGTGTTTGAGTAAGCTTAAGATAAATATTTAATGCGTGCCTCTTTCGCGTATATACCGTACTTTTGTGCCCTTGACAGCTATCAGTTGACTTGTTCTGGAGGCTTGCTACACCCATCATAAAATATATAATTAATTGCTGCAAAGTAGGATTTTAATTGCAGTGTTATCCTGGAAAAAAAAAAACCAACCCATTCTTTGTTTTAAAGTATAACTTCCTTAACAACAGAAGAACATCTGTGTATTTTGTAACAGCAGAACTGTTATCCTAAATGATTCATATCTTGGCTTCTTGCTCCTGCCTCTTGTTTTGCTACAGAACACATGTAAGTTAATTATTGGAAGGTGCCCTGCTCAGATCACTAGGAACTAAATGTTTGGGTGTTTTGTTTTTTTTTTTTTCCTCTGCAGAGGGAGGAAGCACTGAAACAGCGTAAAGAGTTATCTCAAGAACTAGTTAACCTTCGAGGAGAACTAGGTAAGTATTTATTTTTGTATTCTTCATGAGAACAGTAAACGCAGCAAAACAGCTCTGCGGAAAGCCAGATGCCCTGGTGTTGTAATGGCAGGCATTTAATTCCCTGACTGGATTCTGCTGGGATGCTTTAATCGCTGCATTTCTCTGGAGCCCTGACAGCGTGACCCCAGGTTCACCGAATTCCTGGCACTGATCTGACTGCGCCTAGCGGGGCCTCCTCGCAAAACACGCGTCTGGTGACCAAAGCACTCACTTTCGTAAAAAATGGGAGGATGGCTGAGAGTATACTACTTCTGTTTGATCCCTAATCCATTTGTACGCTGTCTTCTAAAGACTTGCTGGCAAAAATCTATAAACCTGTAAAATATACTGCACAAAATCTGCTTTTTGCCATAGCGGCTTGCAGGTGAATGAGTGTAAAATTAACAGAAGGAAACACGATCAGGCTAATGGGATTAAATCTTTGAACTCATCCTAGTGGACAGCTATAATGTGAAATTGAGCTATATAATGTGCAGGGGCTGCTTTTGCCAACTCTGAAGCTTGATTTAATTGTATATAATGGTAACTTCATGTAACTCATTTGAATTCAAAGCAGAGTCATCTTGTGGAGTGCAAAAAGTCATTGGATTGGCAATGATAGCACTTGAAAGCGAAGCTAGCGTTTTATAAAAGCACACTTCTGTTATGATGAAGTCCCTTTAAAAAGGAAAAAAAAAAAGCTTTGAAAGCAGAAGTAAAACATGTGGAGCAGTTTCAGATACGTCACTTATTATTGAAATGTTTATTTTCACATGCTTTGGAAGTTGGGTATTGTCTCAGCCAAACTTGAGTGTGAATGTAGCTCTTGTTACATGCAGGTGGTGCATTTAATGTTCAGATTTATTTTTTAGCGCTGATTAATCAAGGCAGGCGTTCCCTGGCAATGACTCCGGGCTGGAAGCGTGGGGGGGAGGGAGGGGTCTCCCCGTCCCCCAGCTGAAGCAACAGAGCAAAGCTGCTCCGCTTGTCACTATTACCCTCATCCAATTTAGAGGGTTTACAAGAGCATGCAGTGATAGGACGAGGGGAATGGCTTCAAACTGGAAGAGGGGAGATTTAGATTGGATATCAGGAAGAAATGTTTCACTGTGAGGGTGGTGAGCCCCTGGCCCAGGCTGCCCAGAGAAGCTGTGGGTGCCCCATCCCTGGAGGTGTCCAAGGCCAGGCTGGATGGGGCTGGGAGCACCCTGGGCTGGTGGGAGGTGTCCCTGCCCAGGGCAGGGGGGTTGGAACTGGGTGGTCTTTAAGGTCCCTTCCAACCCAAACCGTTCCATGAGTCTATGTTAAAACGCAGCTCTCTGGGAGCTTTATTTGACGCTACACAAAACTGCAAATGTGTGAATGGGGAGTATCGCAAGCGGAGAACACCTTGCAGCCTAAATAGACAGAGTACCAAAGACACTGCAGAAATGTGTATCATCATCTTTCTTGCAAGCGTAGTACTAAAAAGCTGAGGCTTTTCTTGAGCGTGGTGCAGTCTGGCATCTGTAGAGCTGCAGCTTTTAACCTTCCTACCAACGCAGCACCTGGATTGCAGTTTTGCAGTTGTTTCGGGCAGGTCTCAGCAGGGGCTGGCTGGAGAGAGCCTGCCCTTCCTCTGCCTCCGCGTCCCCCTGTCCTGCCGTGTGCCGGCACTGCTGCCCGGGCGGTGAGCTGCGCTGGGACCTCCGCCAGCTGACAACCGGTGGCTTCAAGTGCTGTTCTGCCAAAGGTGCCAGGCCTGGCTCAGCGTGCGGCTGGAGGAGCACCGGTGCCGGAGCCGAGACAGGGGAAGGAGCAACAGGGTGGAGGGTTGTGTCCCCCATCAGCTGCAGCCGGCACTTCTGTCACCCTACAGTGACAACAAGAAAGCTAGAGTTTCAGGGTGGAAATGGGCTTCTCGCATTCCTCCAAAGTTGTGTAATAAATACTATAAATGAGATTTGTTTATTTTTTTAATGTACATGCATGTAACTTTCTGGGCAAACCCATTTGTTTACTTTATTATGAAAATGACTTCAGAAGGGTCGCTGTCAGAGCAAGGCAGTCTCTATTCCTCCATGCGCCCGCATCTGCAATATTATTTTGCCTTTATCAACCTACGTTCGTCATTTATCAGGAAAGGGAAAACTCTGCTTGGATAGGCAGACCAAAAGCTAGCTGGAACTCTTGCCCATTACCACTTTTTGGTGGTGGTTTGGTGGTTTGGTTGTGTGGTTTTTTTTTTTTGAAAGCTTAGTTCTTTCTAAGGGTGCCTCACTCTTAAATGAGCTTTCCATAAACTTGTTACCTTCCTGCTTTGATTAACAGCCCGCTGAGCTCGTCCATGGGCCTCCTGTTGTAAGAATATGCCATTCAGGAGGTTGATAAAAAGAAAGAAAAAAAAAAACCTTGCAATGGCAACTGAGCCTGATGGATGCGTGACGCCCGAGCGCACGGAGCTGTCGGAGGGGATGCTGGCTGGCGTGCTGCTGGAGCGGGCCGCCAGCCGTTCCCCTCCGCGGCAGCATCTGAATGGCAGCCGCGGGCTCGCTCCCCTTTGTAAGCTTTTCCAGGCCATGGTTTCAGCGAAGCATTTATCTTTGTGCAGTTCCTTTGTCTCGACAATGTCACGCGTCGAGCCCGTCTGTACTTCTCAGCATGGAAAGGGAGTGGATTTAATCACAGAAATGATTAACTACACCGGTCTTCAGTTCTATCGAGCTTTAAAACAGTTCTTTTTTTAAAAAAGAGAAGTTAAAAAAAATAAATAAAGCCAGCCAAACCTCATTTGTTGACAAGGTGTGAGAACAGCAACAGTGGCTTTAGCTGAAAATAATCTGTTTAAATACACACCTGCTAATCAGCTTTCTGTTGCCGCTGTTAAATGGATATGGCTGAACTTAAGACTTCCACAGGCTGTTTTGATGTAAGTACTTAGAGTTTTGATCACAGTAGGACCCAGGCATAGATTGGCTCAGAAAGTGAAGTACAGTTTGACTCTAATTTTGTCCGTGTGGACACGTGTATGTGTTTCGTGGAGTCCCAGCTGCCGTGGTTTTAATGCCGGTTGGTTTGCAGTTTGGGAAGGGGCAGTCGCGGAGGAGGACCCCGGTGTGCCCCGCTGGGTGCAGTCTGGTCCCTGCACGTTGCCGAGTTTGAGAGGAACGTGAAGTCTCCTGCAGCTTCCACCCTGCGCAGTTTGGACTCCTCAGTTTCTTGCTTTGAAGTTTAATTGTGCGCGCTCCCAGGCTCCTTGAGTTACCTTGCGAAACCAAATTGGCTTGCTGTCAAATTGTCCGTTTTGCTCAGTTATTCTGTATGACCCTTTCTACCAAAACACCTTTTTTTTTTCTCCTTTCATGATTTAAATAGCCATTAGGATCCCAGAACCTGCCCTGGGCTGGGGAGGATGGTTACCGCACACTGCTTTCTGCTCTCGGCAGCTGGAAATGCCTGCGAGGATTAGTGGTGATGGTGTGTTTGGGGATGGGCTTTTCCAAAGGAGTTCAAATTCATTAACAGGCGGGTTCTGAACTTGGGGTTTCCTTAAAATCTCCAGCCACGAAGACTAAACTTTGTGGTTTGAATGTAAACGCCTCGGTTCTGGGAGCCTGGAGCAGGTACGGATTGTGCTGTTTGTCACCTCTTTCCCTTCTTAATAAGACGCAAACTAGCGCGTAAATTCTAGCTACCTGTTTAATTACATAAGTAGAAATTGCAAGAGCTGCGTACTTCTTCAGAGGCATGAAACTGCTCCTCTGAATTAATTTTGCTCCAGATTGTTTGGGAGCCTCTTTGGCGCCGTGCTGGAGGTGCTGCAGCTCGGTGCCGCTGCAGACGGGCGGGCTCAGGGCTGCCGCAGCCCCTGCCCGGCACGGCCGCGCCGCGGCCGCTCTCAGCGGGCCGGAGAGGCTGGTGTGTACCCCGCACAGCCAAGCGTCGAGCCCTTCTCTCTCCCCTCCGTTTGCTGCATTGCGATTGATTAACAATATTTTCTTCAAAATACCTTCTTTTTTTATTTTTTTTAATCAATAAATGACCTTTAAAGTGTTTTGGAGGTTGGGATAAAAAAAAGACTTATTTTGTTTTACAGAGATGGAGTGAATACGATTTGGTTTTCAAGTTTTGATGATCCTTAAAAATACTTAGTCGTAGGTAGACATTTCTATCAATTATTTGGGGCAGGGCCTGACTTGCCACGAGCGGTACGCTTGCCTGCCTGCTTACACCGGAGCGTTTGCAGCAGTAGAGGACAGGAGCTTACGCCCAGGCACATATCTGAATGCTTCACATACATATTGAGCCGGAGCCACTTCAGTGTAGCTTAAAGCACGCTTTTTTTGGTCTGCCTCCCTCGTTTCAACTTGCCCGAGAACAAAAAGATGAAATGTGGCTTAACGTCCTGTGCCATCAGTCTCGTTATAGAAGCAACACCAAGAGAAACTTGGTCATAAACTTGAAAGCATGTTTGGGTAGAAGAAATTCCAATATTGAGAGAATCTGCCAAAACCATGAATTAATTATTAGATAACACTAAAAAAAATATGGATAAGGAAATGAACCTTTGTGCAAACAGTAGACTTACTGATCAACAGAACACATGTGATAGATCTCGCAGTGTGAAATGTAAAGTTAGAGCAATGAAGTGGTATGTGCTGTGACATAACACCACGCTAAATACTTGATGTTTTCTGGTAATTATCCCCTCTTCACATCCCCCACATCTACTAAAATGCTGCTAGTTTTCTGTCCTAGTGACCTCTGTTGCAAAATTTTAGACAGTCTAATGGCTTTTCATAAATCATAACTAGACTAGGGAGTGACTTAGGCAATTTTATTAAGGTGACTTGTTTCAAAACAATTTAATTCAGGATTAAAAAAAAAAGTATGATATTTTATCTTGTTAGAGCTATGGTTATGGTGACTTTTAGGGGAATGTCAATTGCAAAATGTTTTTATGTAAGCCGTTTAGCCATTAGGGCTGCATTGGATGATGAATTGTTTTATAATTAGAATAAGAAAAAACTGAATTTTGTAAGAAGGAGATACCGCACAATTGTAAGGTCTTATCTCTTGGCTACTTTTACTGAAAATATGAAATAGATTTCTTGGGGGTACTAAGGCAACTTTTGTAATGCTCTCCTTCAGCTGGCGCCACTGTCCGTGTGGTTTGGATCTGCCGCCATTTGCACTACTGCAGGCAGTTGCCACGTGCCCGATTCTCCACACTGCTGTTTTGCAGACATTTGTATGGTTTTGGCACATACAAAGCTTTGCAATGAAATACTCAAGATGCAAGTGGCCGTTGTTAACAACTACGTACGAATGTTAATTTTACCTGTCAAAACCAGCATTTCTGATCTGAAGATACGCTGTTACCAAATCTCAAACTTCCCGTGATTGCCAGAGGTCGTGGTTCTGCCCAAAAGAACCAGGCTGTTTGTTTATAATAAACAGGTGTTACGAAGCCTAAAATTACAGATTAATCTTTCTCTCTGTATTATTACTGCAGAGAGACAGTGTTGTACGAGCGGGAGGAGAGGCTGGGACAACCACGTGTGGGGGGGAATATTAATGGCGTTGCTATTTGAATAAAGAAGTAAATCTGAGTTCTGGCTGCCAGGTACACCGTCCCGTATGCTCTGCCCTTAAAGCGTAAAACTCTTTAGTGTTACACGTGAGGTTGAACAAACTTAATGGACAAATGGATAGCGCATCTTTTCATCTCTATGGCTTGATTTATATTTTTTTTTTCTCTCAAATGCTGTCGGACCATTTGTCTCCTGTTTTCTTGCTCAGGATCTGTGGTTATAGTGCACGGCACAATGAAGGTGTGGAATTGCGGAGGGAAGCGCTTTAAGAAGGGAGAGGAGGCACAGTAGTTGTGTACAAAAACTCTGAAGCATGCCCTTCAAGTGTCTCTGAAGTGGATGAGAAGTCGAAACAGATTTTGTGTGTACTGCTGGAAGAGTACACATTCCAATTAGACATTTTTCTTCAAAATTAAGCACCAGTTCAATGAGAAGACTCTTAAGTTGAGTAACCGTTACATTTGGTTAGTTTTTGCGGCATCCCCTTGCAGTGGATGAGTGGCGAAACTAAGGAATTAGTTGCTTTTTTCATGGCTTGTCCCATTCTTAAAACAAGGCAGTGTACAGTGATAAATTAGATGTTTCAGTCTGGAGATGGATAGGGATGTGTAAAATACTTGCTGCAGACACTTGAATCTCGAGTATGGGAACAAGCTTTGGTTTCCAGGACTTCTCAGGACTTCTCATAACTTCAAATCAGCAGTTCTTCAGTCAGTGCTTTCGCTGAAACTTCACGCGCACGGTTTCTTGCCCCACCGTGATGCTGGGAGCTCCCTGGCGGTGTGGTGGTTCTGCTCCTGGTTTGGACGGCAGGGATTCAAGTCAGGCTCGGGGTCTGCAAGGGAGGATTGCAGCCTTCAGCTTTGTGGAGGCCAGATGTTACCTTCAAGGTGTAACACAACCTTGAACTGCCAATGCGAGTTTCAGAAGTTTTTGTTTGCCTTTGTAATGTTAGGCTTCTCATAAATCTGAGTTGCGAACTGGCTGAACAAGAACTGATGTGTCTGTTTTCTTTGACAAAGGCGTGGTTTGCTATTTGCTTTTTTCTGAAGCGTTTTGCATCAGCTGAAGTTCTGCGTGCTGACATTTAAAGATACGACAGTGATAGGCAGCACATCCTCCTAGCTAAATGGAGGCGAACGAATGGCTCTGGCCTTACAAATAAAGAATTGGACGCTCGCTTCTTCCTCTGCTGGTTTTAAAGGCAGTGGATCATTTGAAGCATTTTGCTGCCGTTATCTCAAACGAGGCGTGTGCGTTGCCTGCCTCTCAGCTATTCCCCTCTTACTCTGACGGTCAGATCCGTTCTGCATGCGGTTGGCTGTGTAATGTCTGCGTTTGGCTCACTGCCCGGTTCTTTGCACTATAAAATAACGTGCCCTACCTGTGATGTTTCTTCTTTCCCAAAAATGTGACAATACAGACATACATATGGCATATATATTCAATACCATTACACCAATGTGACGCGATAGAAGTGTGAGTGCTAATTTTCCATTATATTTTTTTTCCCAAAGGAAGCAGTTAGAGAAGTTTGTGGAAGGAATAAAGAGACAGAAATAAAAATCTTTCTTGGTAGCGGTATAGAAAATACAGAAAGCTGTGAAATCTGCTTGGGTGGCAGAGAATGTTGTGGTATGTTTCAGTTGAGCCTTTAGTTGCATCGCTGCTAGTCCCGGGATGAAGAGCTCGGCTTAAATCTGTCCTGATCAGCAGATCTTTCACAGAGACCTAGCGCAGAGCGGCGCCCGCCGTTAGAACTGACTCGGGTAGAGACAGATACGCAGATGGATTTCCGTGCAGTACAGCTCGCTCGCTTGCACTTTCTAGTTCAACTACAGGTTGCAAGTGATGGCAGCAGGGCCAAGACTTCTTTACGTTTTTGCTTGCAAGAGAGTGCGAGTATCATTCATGGAGTTACTCACTGGCTCTTGATGAGCTGTAGCAAAGAGGGAATCTGACCCATGTGTAAGTTGAGGCCCTCTGCCGGGGCAGCTGCTTGCCCTCCAGCCCAGCCCAGTACTGCTCTGGGAGTCAGTCCTTGAAGATACTGTAATTCGTGTATCTTGAGGCTCAAACACAGCTGGGATGAGAATTTCCTGTGCTGCCTGTACAAAAATCCTTGAATCTTCCCATGCTTTTACGTTGAGTTTATATTTACGCTGCGTGGGCAGTGTGCCAAGCTGCTATAAAGTGTATCTACATGTGACTTCTCCCGTATTTGATTGAAGATCGAGTTAACAGTTGATTTGTCTCTTAAGTAGACACTCATCTGTCTTAATTTATTTTAAACCAAAGCACTAGAGTGCATAGAAGCAGTTTTGCTTAAGGTCCGTGTCCACGCGCCTGTGTTAGAGGTCCTGTTTCACCCGCTCCCAGGCTGTGGGCGCAGCTGGAGCTGCGGAAGGCGCTTGCTCCGCTCCTATTAACAGTAGGGAAACGCCGCCTCCTATTTGGGCCGGCCCGGCTGGAGCTGGGAATGCTCAGTGTCAAACTCAGCAGTACGAGGCAGTAACTTCTGGTTTGCCTTTTAATCAGCTGCAAATATGGGGAAGACCGACTTAGGCAGTGCTCTTAGCTGACCTGTGTTAATATAGCTGGAAAGAGAATCACACAGCATTTCGTTCTGTTTTCTGAATACTCTGCACTTTCTGCCTGAAACTGTTCTGTATCTTGCATATTTAAATATCTTGGGCATATGCGTATTAGCGGTACGTTTCGGATTGGCGGTTGTGTATCAGGCAGTCCGTGTCAGGCCGGAATTGCTTCTCTGCTGCGTATCAGGGTGTGAGTAACATTGAACGGATGGTCTCCAGGATATTAAGACTTTCAAATTTAGCTAAGTGGTTTCTGTATGAAAAAGTGCAGTACTCTGACAAATGTGCTACTGGAATAGGATTAAATTAGGTGAATTAGCAACTCAATTAATTTTTTTATTGGAGCACTTTGGTGTCTCTCATGAGACATTCATTATTCTATGTCATGACAAACTGTCACACTTGTGCTTTCTATAACTAGATTCAATTAATTCTCAGCATAAGAAACACTGAATTCCATATTTTTTGGAAAGATCTTTCCACGTGTCCTTGGAGGTGGTGCTTGTTTCATGGATAAATTATATTTGTCGTTGTATAACCGTGTTGCTGTGCAGTGTCCACTATCCTTAATACTTTGTAACGAAGACGGTGAAATTAGCATTGAACTTGATCTTATTGTGTTTTTTCTTTTTTGCTTTGACATCTTCAGTAACCACTTCTGCGGCTTGTGAGAAATTGGAGAGAGACAGGAATGAACTGCAGGTTGCTTACGAAGGGTTTTTGCAGAAGTTAAACCAGCAACATCACAATGACTTAGCTGAGCTGGAGGAGAGGCTTAAACAGTTTTACACTGCAGAATGTGAGAAACTCCAAAGTATCTGCATTGAAGAAGCTGAAAAGTACAAAGCACAACTCCAGGAGCAGGTTTGTAACATTTGAAGTAGGAATGTTCTCCAGCAATTGCTTTCTGCTACAAACAAACCTTCAGAGAATCCTGGGGTTTGCCAATAATGGAGTTATTTTATCTAATGTGAAACTCCACTTTGCTGCAACTATAAAAATATTAATTACTACACTAAGCTGTCCGGATCTTAAGCTTGCGTTTAAACGTGGTGGAGATTCCTTGTGTTCTGCAAACTCCAATGACTTCTAGAGCTCCCCTGGATATTTGAGGCAGCTTGAGTTTTAAGATTTATAGCAACACCCCTGGCCTGTGACCTTGCTTTGCAACAACTCCATCTGTGCGACAGACGCATACATCATCCTGTTGGTAGTGGTAAACTGTAAGGCATCGCTCTCATCTATTAAGTGTTGTATGTGGCTTAGCTTCTCCTGTGACCGTCCGTTAAGTGCTACGGAGACCGTTTAAAACGTACTCACTGTACTGCGTGAAGCCACTGAACAATACTTTAAATGAGGGTTAAGTTGATGTATGTAAAGGGGGGGGAAAAATCATGTTGTCATATTGCAGGTGGACAACTTAAATATCACACATGAAAACTTTAAGCTGGAACTTGAAAACAGCCACTCAGAAAAAGTAGAGGAGCTGAAAAAGGAGTACGAATCCTCTTTTTCAGGCAAGTATTTTGTATTCAAGTACATACGCTATAGTACTGCTAGTCACAAACACAAATACTCAAACGCTTTCATCAGTGCGTCCATTTCATTGTTCTTGGCGGTCAGCTATTTTTAAAAACATTGGCTGAATTCCTTCTTTTGGAACTGAGCAAGTCTCAGTTTACATACAGAAATAACGTGGTACTTTAATGAAACTTTTAAAACAGTTCAAGAGTGGAGATGACCTTTTCTTTCAGTAAGACCTGTCTGAATTGCAGTCTGCCCTCAAAATCTCAAGTTAGTGAGCAATTGCTTCCACCCCTCTATTTCTGTAAGGAGCACCTCGAAGCTGCAGTTGCGGATTAGCAGGGTTGTGTGCTTTCCAGACTGACATGGGAACGTTGAGAAATATTATACGCTGCTTACAGTATACTGGGGCAAAGGTGGTTTTTCAGGGAGGGGGTGGTGAGTGTGCTCAGTTTTCAGCGGCATTGCATCTAATTGAAGTGATGATGATTTCCATCCTCCCTTCAAACCCCCTTGATAGCCAAGTTTCCAGTGATACTTTTGCGTCATTAAAACCGGTGACGCTTCCACTGCAATCAAAGAGCAAACTCCTCTGCGTGGCATCTCCAAAGTAGGAAAGGAAATGTTTTCTCCAGAAGTTTTTGGAAAACACAATTTGAATTTTTGCTGCGTTTTCCCCTCAGAAACTCGGCTTTTGTCAGATGTGGCTCTTGTGCTCAGTTCATCCATTTGCTGCATGTAGATGAATGCTTTCAAAACTGACACGCTGTCAGCTAATGACATGGATATGCGAGGGGGCAATCAGCAAATCTGAAGCAGCAATAAATCTGATGCTTTGTACATGCTCTGCATCAGCCCATGATAGATGTTCTTTCCTTGTTGTCATTGACTTTGCGTCTGTGCATCTGTGTACTGGCTGGCTTTTCGTGCTGCTGCGTTTCAGTAAGAGTTTTCATGTCTTAAAGTGGTATTAAAAAATCTGCAAAACTAATTTGTTGCAGAGCTCAAGAGTGCCCATGAATCTGAAAGGAAGTCGCTTGAAGATTCCTTTAAGGAGAAGCAGGAGTTGCTGGAGGTTTGTTAAGGGTTGGGGCGATGCAACAGCCTAAAACTTAAAAGGCAGTTTGGAGCTGTGCCCTGAATGCTTGGCTTAACTATACCGTGTCTTTTCATTTCAGAAAAAAATCGACGAATTAAAATGTGAAAACGACTCTCTGAGTGAGAAGTTGAAATTAGAAGAGCAAAAACAAATAGCCAAAGAAAAAGCCAATCTTGTAAGTCTTGATCTTCAAAAGTAATGCGGATGAGCAGATCTTGTAAGCCTGGGTTTATTTTATTGCATAATATGAAAGGTTTGCAATCAAGCTGGAGAGGGCTCCCATGCTGATTAGTATTTTATGTAAATGGCTCGCCTACCACAAGTTTTTCTCAATCGCTACAATGTTGTGTATTAACCTTACCATTATAAATCTATAAAGCTGTTGAATACCTAAGTCAGTGGTGTAAGTGATAATCTAAGTCAAATTGAAGACCTACGTGTACGCAGAAGTTGTACCATAGCGTTGTTCTACACAATCGATAAATGTTCTAATGGCGCTCAGATCAGCGTGGGCTTAATCACTACTACAGCACCCCCTTTGTGTGTGGGGTCTCGAATGCATTCATCAAACACTGACTCTTACTTGCTGCTGATTTATCTTTCAGATAAATGTATATTATCCTGCTTTTCCTCCCAGGGCTGCTGTTATCTGTGGTGCTCCTGGGTTAGAAGTGTCCTGAGAGAGGTTTTTCGTGCACTGGGAGGGTTAGACAGCAAGCGCGCTTATCTTTTTGATCACCTGGAAATAACTGGAATGCCAGTAGTATTGCTGATCCCGTAAGGAGAAATGCCACGCTTAAAAACTCATTTAGGATGCTTCTAGTCGAAGTTGCCCTAGTTTTCACTGGAATTTAATTTTTTTTCCCTCTCTTACTGCTTATTCTTGTGGCAGGACGGAGCTGCCACAAGGAGAATCTGCAACCACAGTATGTTGCTGTGGTTGGCAGAGATGATACCAAAGAGAATGCGCTGTACGCTGCGCTTGGGAGTTTGAGCTGTATTCCGCAGGCACGCTCGGATGGCGTTTCATTTAAAGGAGCAATAGTGAAGTGCCTGTACGTAGCTGCGAATGCAGCTCGCGTCCTGACAGCGTACGACACCTCATAACCTTGAGGCTTCGCTAATACTGATTTGACCCAGTATATTCTTCCGTACGAAACACCCATTCTGCACTAGCAGGCTCCCCGTTAGCCCTTTGAACACAGAGATGTATTTCCAGCTCTCCAGTATTATTTAGACAGTGTCACTTGATATTCCCAGCTTTTTTGCCAAAACCTTATCCAGGCCTTTCAGTCTTTTTATCTGGCTCTGTGTTCTACTATGAGTAGCTAATACGGTGGCTCAGAATTAACTTCTTTTAAAAGACATTTTAAGACCATTGGGGAAGAGGAGGGAAAGGGAAAAAAAAAAAAAATTTAAATTTGAACATGCTGTAAGCTGCACTCAAACTTTGCAGGATCGCTTTTCTCTCTGGCTCCTCGATTGTGTGTAAAGCCACGAAAGGGAGGAATTCAAACTGTCTGCCGCCCCCTCTGAGGCAGCACAGCCCACCCTGCTCTCACATGGACTCGTGTTCAAACGTAGAAATGAGACACGACTGGCTAAGGGCACAGTCCGTAATAGCAGGCAGGAGAGTGAAATGCGTCGGCGTGGAGGCCCCCGGTACCTGGGAGAGGCACTGCCTCTGTCCTTGTGGCACTGCGCCCCGCGGGACGGCAGGCATCGCCCGCCGAGCCTTGGCTTCTGGTGTGGCAGCGAAGCTGTTACTCAGCGCGGTACACCAGGATTCTTACCCGAAAACAAGTTTTGTTTGTTTTTAAAGATAAACTGAGTTACACAACACACTTAATCATTGATTGACTTCTGTTTGCGTTCCACTTGGGCTACCTGGAAATGGACTGAGAGTTGCTTTACTTCTCCTGAATTTTGCCTATGTGACTGCCTTTGAAATGCAGAGAATGTTTTACTCTGCAGCGTTTGAAGGGTTCCTCACTCTGGAAAAGACGTCCTTGAGGAAACCAGATCTGATCCTGCCCTCTCCCCCTCCTGCTCTCCCCTGCACCTCCTGGAAAACAACAAAAAAAAAAAAAAAGGAAAAATAAAAAAGGAAGTCCTAACTTGCTGTATTGTAGATAAGTCACGGCAGTACAGCAGTGCAAGGCTTCTCTGGGCAATGGCATTGCTAGGCTGTAAGAAGAATGTAAACCCAAAAACTGCTGCTTGTGAACCAGCTGCCGTCAGACGCCAAACAGGGAAAATCAGCTACAGTCAAGTTCATGGCTTTACACTTCTGGTGCTTTTTGAACTACTCCAGCATCTGAAAACTCTTCAAATGTTCATTCTAATTACCTCTTGGGATGGGTTATGAGTAATATCAAATAAATTTTGGAACTCCTCGCCTTAAAGGGAGCCTTTGGGCACTCCCGCCAAACAAGTTTCGCTGTGGCAGCCGCAGTGCCTGCCTTTGGCTCACAGGGGGCTGTCGCCGTTGTGCATAAAGTGTTTACTGAACAGCTTCGAAGGAAAACTCCAACTGTCCGCCTACATCAAAGGGCAAACAAAAGCAGAGGAGAAAGTGATAGCACTTTTTTTTTCTTTTTTTAAATTCTAAACTGTTTGACTTGATTTCGCTTCGAACAAGTAACTGTTGTTACCATATTTATTTTCTTGCTCTTTCTAAATAGCAGAGAAAGTTTTAAATTGTTCCTGAAATTCGGGGTACTAAGCAAACTCTGTGGAAATCTTTCAGAAAAACCCGCAGATTATGTATCTGGAACAGGAGCTGGAAAGTTTGAAAGCCGTGCTGGAGATCAAGAATGAGAAACTCCATCAGCAGGACGTAAAGCTCATGAAGATGGAAAAACTGGTGAGTTTTCCTGAGGGCCGGGCAGGTCTGGACCGTGTCTGAGTTGCGTTCTGCTAATGAACTCGGGCTGGTCACTCTTACGTGCCAGGATTAATTGTTTTTGTTTAAAAGGAAATGCGAAATGATGATGGGACGCACTCTCATTGCGGGTACAGTTAGATCTGCGTTGGGCTGTAACATAAAGAGGGGGAAGGAATCACCAGATGTTGTAAATGAGCTTTTAACCTCTTAAGACACCTACTGGTTTGCATAAACCATTGCTAAATTAGTACAGGGCTGTCTGGGAGCTTCTTCCACACTTCCTTTTCTCTTCCCTCTCTCCTCTCCCATTCCCCCAAAGAAAAAACCCCAACCCACTACGTTTGCTTGAGTGTTATGGAAGATGGATTGCACCGTCAGGAAAACGCTAATATGGAAATGATCCTAATTAAACAAGGGGGGGATCAAATATGAAATGGAATAAATGTTTTCATCTAGAGCTGATGAGCTTAGGTCAATCATTTTAGCTATTATCGTTTAAGCTACTTGTTTAGCTGCGTGGATTTGTTCCTGATCTGGGCATAATTCCACATGAAATGGCAGTTTTGGGGGACAGAGCTTGTAATTACATAGCACGCGCTTATTTGTGGCAGGAGAGGGTCCTTATCCTGGGCGGGGCCTTTGAACGCTGCTGCAATACTCGCTTAAGCAAGATTTTAATGAGGAAGTACAGAAAGAGGTTTGGGTACAAAGGACTGCCTTCATGGCAGTGGTTCGGTGTTGTACAGCGCCGGATGTTGCCCTGGTCTACAATTGCTAGTAAATTACTAGCAAACCTTCATCTTTTCTGACAGACGTTGCCCACAGCGTAGAAGCCCTTGGACCATCCCACCATTTAATCACTGTTTTTCCTTAACTTTTGATAACAACATCCCGCAGCAACGAAGCGGAATGGGCAGAGCAGCAGGGCGAGCTGTTTACGCAGGGGAGCCCTTGCGCTGGTGGCGTTCGTGTGTTATTTCTAGACAGTCTTCTGTCTGCAACAGCTTCTAAAACTGCTGCCCATCACTGGCAGAAGTTGCTAGAACGTGCTGGTTAACTAGTCCATCCCTTTTCCGGTCCTCCTTTGTTGGCACCTGATCAGCACGAGTGGCAAACCGCCAGCGTTACGCGAGGGTACGCTAAGTAGGATCTATTTGGCTGTTGGGGAATATTACGCCCCGGGAGCAGGTCAGTCTCGCGTTCCTCTAGGTTTCTGCACTTACCGTAACCAGCTCTGCAAGCTCCAGGTGATGAACATCTGCGATAGCTCAGGCATTGTCTCGGTGAGTGCGTGTCTGGGTTTTATTTTAAACTGTGACCTTTCTTTCTAAGCTGGAGAACAACACAATCTTAATGGATAAACTAAAGAAGGTTCAGCAAGAAAATGAAGAATTAAAAGCTCGGATGGACAAACACATGGAGCTTTCAAGGTGAAAAATATCTGTGGGCTTTTTAGATGGTCTTATGAACCAGGGGGAGGTGTTCCTGTGACAAGGAAGAAAATTCTGTGTAAATATTGGTGACTGGGGTTTTGTAGTGCTCTCTTCCCCACTTGTGTCTCCACAAACGTGCATTCCTATGTAGAAGAACAAGCAGGAGCTAACTGTAAGGGGATGAAGGCTCAGTTGGTTCTTCAGTGCTCCAAAACAGTATTTGAGGGCAGAAGCAGCAACTCAGAAATATCATCTTATTATAGATTGGCTCTTGGAGCATTACCGACTTGAGCTAAACCTGGTTTTACTTACAACCACCTCACTCAAGTGATTTGTCCCCAGTTTGGATCAGTGAAAAGACCACTGTTTTATTTAGTGACAACAGCAATATGTAACATGAATAAAACGGGTGTGAGGTCTCCTAACTTCAACTATTGCTTAAACGGATGGGCAAACCCTTCCAGCCTGAAGGAAACTAAAGAAATGCAGCTTCTGTGTAGAGCTGAGCCTGCAACAGGGCCCAAAGGCCCCAGCGTGGCCATTTAAGAGCATCTGTCATTGTAAATGGGACAAGTCTCACTCTTCAGATGCTTTTTCTCATCTTTAGGAATGTTTCTTATTGGGACTTTCTGCAAGCTCCCAGTTTAGATGCAGCAAGGATGAGAAAATGCGAACTCCTGCTTTTAAGGAATGAAAGCCAAGGAGGGGTTTATGCCATTGCAAACCTTTACCAGTTAAGTTCAGTGCTGTAGCCTCCAACTTGGGTTATGCGTTCTGACGTAAATCTTGTGCTTGCAGGCAACTGTCTACGGAGCAAGCCGTTCTACAGGAGTCGCTAGAGAAAGAATCAAAAGTAAACAA
The DNA here is from genome assembly GCA_017639485.1 of Pluvialis apricaria. Taxonomy (NCBI): domain Eukaryota; kingdom Metazoa; phylum Chordata; class Aves; order Charadriiformes; family Charadriidae; genus Pluvialis; species Pluvialis apricaria. The sequence goes on from CM030010.1 coordinate 8,875,255, forward strand.
ACGCTTGTCAATGGAAAACGAAGAACTTCTGTGGAAGTTGCACAATGGCGACCTATGCAGCCCAAGAAAACTGTCTCCCAGTTCTCCATCCGTGCCTCTTCAGTCCCCACGGAATTCCGGTAACTTCTCTAGTCCCACAGTATCACCGAGATGACATCTCTCGAGAGAAAGCGGGGATTGCATTTCATTTGTGATCTGCAGAACCGATCCTAACTTTGACTCACAGGAGCAAGAGCTATATTAGCTGACTATGGCGACTAAACATAACTGGAAACTACTTGGTGCGAAAATGGCGATAAGCGACCGAGACTATGGGAGTAAGACGCTCATGTTGCTCCTCCCAAAAAGACTTTTTATGACCTCTACGGACATTGCTGCACAAAGCACTTACAGAGCAAGGAAAGACTTGTTCATTGCCTTTTCACCTAACTATAAGAAAAAGCTCAGGGGCTTAGAGATAAAGATCACAACCTTTATAATATGTTCCATTATCACCGACACTTTTTTTAAGGCCGTGCGTATGGGGGTGTGTGTGTGTGTGCTGTGGATGGAATGGATGTAACACACTGTGCGTGTGTCTAAATGCTGCCTTCTTTGCTGTGTACGTAATAAAGGATAAAAGCTGAAGACATACATTGACATGGACTTCCTTAATAACGTGCTCAGTACGCACGTGTTTAGCGAGAGGACCCTCCCTGGCAGTGAGCAGAAACTGCCCCTGGTACTGTAGGTTGGTTTCCTTCGTCTTTCTGCCTTCAGTTCAGTAGCAAAAACGGCACGGAAAGCTTCGCCAACTGACTCGCCAGTGTCTTGGCTGACCCAAGTATGCAACTTTGAATTAATTTTAAAAAAACAAACTGACTCGCAGCCATATTTTGCATGGATTCTTGGTTCAATATCCGTGCGCAGCTCTACCATTTATGAGGAGACCTTTTTTGCAGGATACAGTGGATTTTGGCTTTCGAGTCAAACAGGCTCGTAGTCAGAACCACGGTAGCCCTCAAGGTCAGAAGTTATTAGCTGAGGTGCAGGTTTAGGAACCCAGACCTTACCCGCTGGAGAGGAATACTTATTTCCCCCAAACAGCACATCCGTTGCTGAGGCCGTCCGCTGAGGATAAACTAGATGTAGAGTTGAAAGCCAAAGAGAAAAATGCAGTAAGGTGCATTCTTTAGGTCATTAGGTGCATTCTTAACTCGGTTCTCAAGAAGAATATTCAAGTAATTTGTGAATTGCAGTGTATCTGGTGACACACTTTGCCTTTTTAAGCATCAGCATTTGTATTAACACTCTAAATTCACCTGAGGAAGAGGAGGAAGGTTGTGGCTGTGTATTCACCTTGCGAATTCTGCCATACCTTCCCTCTCAGACTGCAGGATATCAGTGTTTTGCCAGTTCATTTGGCAACAGATCCTGTAAAAGCAATTCTGTAAAGTAGGGGAAAACCCACCCTGGCTGCTGGAACTGGAGGCTGAGGGTGTCAGCGTTTCTGGAAATGTCATACGCTGCGCTTCAGCTTCAACAAGGTAATTGCACAGCCTTGCTGCACCCTCGGTCAGACCTGTTTCACATCTCTCCCTGTGCCCACTAAACGCAGGTTCAACTTCAAATTCGTGTTACAAAACACTGTGCTCACAGTAGCGTGGGTTTTACAGTGCCGCTCCCAGGAGTGCTGTTGTACGAGTGTTTAGCTGGTGCTGTTAGCCCGCTGGACAGGTCGCTGTTGTGGCAAATTGTATCTGCTGCGTCTCCCAGTGTTTTCCAGTAGCTTGGGGACTGGAATCAAGGGGGTGGAAAGTGTTTAGGGAACTCAACTGGAGAACCACTTCAAACCACTTTACCCAAGACTTGGAAAATCTTGGCTAGTAATGAGGAACAGACCTATAAACAAGACTGTTAACAGTGCTCATACAGTAAGTAAACTTGTAATATACTTAAACTTGTGATTGACTACTTCGTCATTAAATTTCCTTAATTTTCCATAATGTACAAGTTAAGGGTGCCATTTCTATGGAACATTATGCTCTCTCTTAATCCTCTTTAGGGCACTGTACACACCACTTGTTAGTGGCGTCAGTACTTAAAAGGTTTTCTAGGGGTTATCAAAATTAACTATGAAAATCCTTTGTGAGCTAAAGCTTGGCTTAAAGTATATCTTGGAACATTTTTATTTTCTATGGTCAAAGAGATTTGATCACATGTATTTGAGCTGAATGCTTAAAAATAAATTTTTTTTTGTACTGATTGAAGGGTTTTTCTCCTGCTTGTATTTAGTCAAGTGATCTTTAAGGAAGAACATTCCTCTGAATACTTAAAATCTCTCGGTACCTGCTCAGCACAGCAGAACAGCAACAGCGAGGCTTCACTGCGCAAATTATTAATGTTCAGCTAACCCTCAAAATTTTAACTCTACCCTTGCTACTCTCATGTACGCAGGAGTTACACAGAGCTGGCTTGTGATTATTAGCGATTCAGTTGGAGTTGGCTGTTTTTAAAAAAAAAAACAAAACAACACCAAACCCAAAAACAAACCCAAAAAGGAGAATGTAGATAACATTACAGAATTAAGCAATAAAATACTTGAATGCAGTTGGCTTAATAGAGCGACCCAATGTGCATACGCCTGCTAAAGACATCCTGTGGGACTCATTAAAGTGCTCACCTTATTGAGGAACTTTTTTTGTATAAGAAAAGCCACATAGTTTAACAGTCCGACAGGTCATGTCAGAAGAACAGTTGTCTAGCCACTGGTAAGAACCTTCTTATCTTGGTTGCAACGTTAGTGCCTCAAACAACAGATGCAAGAAGAGTGCATACAAATGTTTGAAGATCATCTATAGTGTACCCCTGTGTGTAGCAGAGAAGGGGAAAGCTTTTCCCGGCTACCAGTACAGAAGAGTAAGTATGGTATAGTAAATAATACACAGACTGTTAATTTGCCCTCCACAATACAGGAGACCCCTCACCTCTAAACGTCTTGCAAGGAGAATCTTTAATGCTGTTATGAATAAATGAAGAATCCTTGTATATAGAAATCAGACAACAGCACTCCCTGTTCAGTGTTTGCCCTGTTGGTCTGAAAGGATTAAATAATTCTGTTCATCTGTAAGCTGGTTTCAGTATTTTTCACCATTTGAATATTTTGAGCTTTAATTTAAATACCATGTGTTGGCAAAGGCTTTGCCTGACCAGTCACTTCTACATATTTTTTGGTAATCTCTTTAGCATAATGTTTCCTTCCAGAAAAGCTAGAAACCTGCTCACCAGAAATACACGCCAAAGGTCTAGTGCTGGTCAAGCATTAAACAAACGGTTGGCTTCAGCCACTCAACCTGAGCTAGTGGTTCCAACACTAATGATAAGTTTCAGAGGAAGTTGCAGTGACGTTTATACCTGTACCAAATAGTTTGTTGCCATTCCGACGATTCATAACATGGTTCACCTCCCTTCAGTACTTTTCTCTAAAGGTCTTTGTGTGAGTTGCACTGCATTTGCTGTAAAATTTGAGGTGAATCATTTCCTTATGGTAACCGAAGACTTGACGTTTCTCATTGCAAACCCCAAAGCCCCTTGCATGTAAACGGGTATCGTGCGATTCGTGCAGGAAATGCCTTCTAGACAGTAACTAACCACTGATCTTTAAAACTGTAGTTGCCTGACAGCCAGGAAATCATTCAGGGCTGAGCTGGAGTTAAAAAGGTCATCAAAAAGTTGGAATAATCGTTGAACCCTGAAGAAACAAATACCTTCCGTCCATTGCTGCCGCCTTGCCTTAGCGGAGCGGTGACTGAGGTACGGAAATAGAAAATAACACCACTGGCAGGTTTAGGCATGCGACTTTGACAAGTCACTTAAATTTCATTTCCCGGGCTTCATTCTCTTACCCTGTGTCACTGTTCGTTTATGTGGAAATGTGTAATTGCATCAATGTGAAAAGAATCAGGCCTGCCCGGGAGGCCTTTGGTAAAATAAGAACTATGTAAAATATATAGTAAAATAATTTTCGTAGTTTGCAGTGATGAGGATTATTTTGATGCTTAAGGGAGGGAGGGGGAACAACCACCAAAAATTTTTCCTTAAAGGCACTGCTTCTGTAGTTATTATCAGCCTTGAGAACTGCACGTGATTGGTACGCGCAACCATTGAACCCGAGGGAGACCACTCGAGCAGCGATGCAGCAACGGATTTACATCGCCTCTTCTTCTCCTGCCAAACTGTCACCAAGGCAGCGACGCTACCGCACGAACCACTGCGCTGTTGAGAACAAGTCTGAACAGGCGACGCTATCTCCCACTTGCTAGGTATTTTTAAACGAAATCAGCTGTCAAATTAAAGGCTCAAAAGCACTTTGAAATTTAAGAAGTTGGCACAGCTCCTGTAGTTCAAAGGGAAAGACGTTGTTCTGATAAATGAAAAGGCTAAAAAGCAATGAACACATTGCACAGCCTCATCCCGAAGCTGAGTGATTTTTAAAGATGCTTTGGTCAGATTGAAGTATTGACTAAAAAAAAAAAAGGCACACAGACTTCTTTTAGTTATTACTATAAAATTGTATAACACATATTTAGTCATTTAGGTAAGTGTAACATTCTGGATACCTTTTAATAGCAATGAGAAAGACAATTAACAACGGACTGCCTCTTACACCTTCAAAGTTGGTCCTATAGCTTCCTTTAGTTTTTGTTGGGGTTTTTTTTGTTTGTTTTTTTTCTTTGTTTTTCTTTTTGGTAGCTACCTTGTTTCCAGAGGCCAATAATATTATGGGCATCTGGGGAGCATTCTCCATGAAAACAATTTTGTGACACACACATAGTCTTTACCATGGATATTTATCATATTGGTTACATTGGTTTAGGTTCCTGCATGCTGAAGGAAAAACTTTCAGCGAGCTTGTTTAATGTTTTCATTAGCTACACTAATCATCGGGTTAATGCCATTATTGAGAAGCTGCCATTTCTATGGGATACCACTACTCAAAACAGCGCTGCATGCATCTGCGCAAAGGGCGTACTTCAAGCCTTCAGCAGAAGAAAGCTTTAGGAATTTTGGTCAAATGCAGGCTGAAATGAATTGTGCATCGCGCGTTTGAAATGTGCACGCGAGGGCCCGGCTCCAGGTTTGGTTCCTTGTATGCTCAGAATAAGCTGTTTTTCACACGCCTTGTAAATAAAGCAGCTTGCATTAAGACGGGTTTTGTCACGCAATTACACCACTGAGTAGACTTGTATTGGAAGTTTGAGCTTACATGGATTCTGTGCTTGAGGCCAGGAGGTAAAAACATTGCCAAAATGTCTAACAACATCGTTACCACGTTCTTACCTTTTCTCTGGCAAGTCGCTTGCCGTGTACTGGTAGCGAAACCCGGGGTGAGAGAAGCAGTTGCTTATTTATCCAGACAGAGCTCTGTGTAAATGAAACTTCTTTCCTTTTCTCCGAAGTAAATTAATACAATCACGTTGAACTGTTATTAACCTGAGAAGAGATCCTGCTGGATAATCCAACGTTATTCTAATGTTACATTTGGGGTTTTTTTTTTCCTTCTGTAAATGATACTATGTAAATAAATGCAAGTTTTACTTTTAGCAAACAAAAATTGCTACGTAATTTAGTAAATGTAACACGATGTATCTATTGAAGAGTGAACTCTAAATAAGCTACATATTATAAGGTTGTAAGAAACAACAAAATAAGGGAAGTCCAACATATCTAACAACTTACGTGTCTCTGGAGATACTCTCTGGCACCTTAGTATATATTTAGTATTAATCTTCCCCAGGAGTAAGAATTTTATTTGTGTGTTTGTTTTTACACATATATAAAATGAACATGCACACACACTTTTATGTTTTTCATAATGTTCAGAAATTTAATTATTCTTACAAAATAAACATTTCTATTGGCTAATTCTGTAACAAAGCTTTTTTTGGTTTTTTTTTTTTTTTTGGTTTGTTTGGGTTTTTTTTGTTGTTGTTTTAAACATGTACAGTACACTAAACTTTAAAATTGCACAGTGCCAGAAGAGAAACACCTGCTTGGTGGATTTTTGAGGCTATTTAATGTCCTCTCAGTTCTCACATACAACAAAAAAAAGGCACAAACCACACCGCAGGTTAACCTTACAAAAGAGGTTAAGGAAGGAGACCATGGCAAAGGAAAGCCCAAGAGCACCTATTCCTAAATATAATAAGCCCTACGCATGTTCAGGCTTAAACTTTAATGCTTCATAGTGCGTTTATTAACTCGCAACTGACTACTGCTGGGCATAGGGAACACTGTTTTGGCCTGCCAGGCTAGTGAATAGGGAATGCATTGACATATGAAATGAGACAGTGATGAAGAAAGCTTCATTTATCATTAACGAAGGAAATAAATGGCTATAATATCAATAACATACAGTTTGTTCTATGTCCAGAAGCCACTCCTCTCAATTTAGTTCAACTTTAGTAGCTACTGTTGTTTCTCCTTGTAGGTTCTGAGCTATGCAAATGTAGTTTCCAGCATCTCTGGCTTCAAAATCCTCAACAACAAGAACGCTCTTTGAGATTCTTGTGGTATGTCCAGTTCCTCTGTTTATCAATCTCCAGAAGTTTTGGATAATCACAGGCCTCTCAGACTGTTTATAAGAGAAAAAACAAAACAAAACCCACCTACATAAGAAAATACATGATTTGGCAAAGTGTATTTAGTGACACTGCCCTGTCAAACCCTGAAGCAGGAGGACAGACAGTAGGAACCGATTTAAGCGAGGAAACTGAAGGTGTCTGGCAGTTGCAGCAACATTCCTGCATTAAATATTGACGTACCACTAAGTTATGCCAAATAAAAATAATATAATGACTCTTCCACTCTAAGTGCAGGTACTGTAGAGCTCTAGATTAGCGATGGGCTGCAAAGTGCTGCCTGGAGTATATGATTGAACGCGGCTGCAGCCGTGGGCCACTTACTAAGATTGCATTTGGGTACTCCATCAAATGGGTGAGCATTTCGGCGCGTCCCAAAAAGGAAGGCAGCAGTGGCATTGCATTAGTTGACCAAGCTTTACCTTGTTCTCTTTTAGCACAGAGACTAGCTTTAAATTGTGTGGTGCAAATGAATTCCTCCTCCTCTGGTTTCAGAAACGCTGTGTTAGATAACATACAAGCAAACAGTAACGATTCACAGATGCTGCTAAATTAATCCTCATGTTATACTTTCCAAAATAAGCATGTAATGTCAAAACCAAAAATACAAACAAGGATGCTTAGAAAGATGCTTTTCAGCTCGTGGGGGTGTTATATTTATAACAGGCTCCCCTTTCCCCCAGCTTCTATAAGCGAATTCTCTCATGGACTGTTTATCAGGCCGCACTCCCTGGAACTCAGACGTTTGCAACGGACTGGATAAGATAACCTGGCCCAAAGACAGCCCCGTCCTTCCAAAATCCATCATGCCAGGCAGCAGCTTTAATCAATCACGTTGGCTTGTGCTACACTAATAACCTAGTTAAAATCATACAATCGTAGAACACTGGGTCAGAAGGGACCTCAAGGATCATCTGCTCCAACCTTCCTTGGCAAAAGCCCAGGCCTGACAAGACGGCCCAGCGCCCTGCCCAGCTGAATCTTAAAAGTGTCCAATGATGGGGAATCCACCACTTCCCTGGGGGATTACTCCAATGGCTGATTGTGAAAAGTTTTCCTCCTGTGTCCAGCTGAACTGGAATCTCCCCTGGAGTAACTTGTACCCATTACCCCTCATCTTTTCCATGTGACAATCAAGTACTACTGCACACTTAATTCAAGCCTAAGTTAAATCTTGAATATAGCAAGTGGAACTTCCCTGACCCTACTGAAAGGGAAGGTAAAGGCTACGTAAGGCAGGTGCCATTTGCCCGATCGGGCTCCTGCTAGCCCTGTTTTTCTCAAACTAATTGCCTTCTGCTTTGAAGCCAGTTTCAGGGAACCATATTAAGGAGTGGATCAGCATGCGTTCACAGCGAGTGAATGAGCAAATGCAATTGTCGGGGAGTGGCAAGGGGAAAAAAAAAACCACACCAACCCAACCGAGTGAAAAAAAGTAAGAGTGAGAGGTTAGTAGCTACAGAGATGAGGGTCTGTCCAATGCACTGTCCCTAGGAGCCGGCAGGGATTGAAGCGTTGCTTCTGCTCAGGGATCAAGTGGTAGATGACAGCTCAGGTGCTGGGTGGGATGGTGGGGAACAAAAACTATCACTGGTCTCCCTGCACAGAAAGCAGCAGCAGTGAATGGAAACACCCAGCGAAACTTCCAACTTTGTCCTTTTGTTGCACAGAAAACGGTTTATCTGACCAGCACCACTGATGGTCCTCTCTCTTCTCCCTCCACCCCCAGCGTTTTCCCTTGCAGTATGTGAACACTTCCTTAATATATGTTAAGTCACGTCTCCAACATGCACACAGTGCTGCTACTCTGACATTTGCTTAATCATTGTGTCGGGGCAGAAACCTAAACACAACTCTTCCCTCCCTATCCCCAGGCACAGCTGGAGCTGAGACTGCCTCCTCCAGCAGCTCCATGAGCACGTGGGTCCTCTCCCCGGCAGATGCAGGCCCCAGGCCAAAGCCTCTCCCTCAGCCCCCGCCGGTGGGCGCAGTGAGGCGGTGCGGCCCTCCGCTCCTCGCGCGCGTGCCCTGCTGCGGCACCCACAGCAAACCAGGGAGGTCATTTGCATGCGTTTAGCTGTTCAGAGTCAATCAATCGATGCGAGAGAGGCACAACTGTAGCGCACAGGCCAGCACCGCATCGGTTGCTGCAAGACCACTGGGCCAAGAACAGCCCGCGACCAGGCTTGGGCAGCCGCTCAGCTGAGAAAGATGGAAAAGTAGCAAGGGGTGGACACTAGTAAGATACAGAGTTTTGGAAGGCCAGGCTGAGTCTAGAATTTAAGTGCTTCAATTGTTTGCTCTTCATAATTACAGTTCGTTACAAAAGACATAAAATTGGGGTTTGTATAGCCCGTTACTACAGTCCAATAAACAGATACCAAGGAAAGCTAAAAAAGGCCACCAAAACACACAAAAAATCCCAATGGAAAACCGTACCAATCAACAAAACTAATGCGATCAGCAGGGGCATTTCTTCTCTTCCCCACTCAAGAGAGTGAATAGTTATAAGACGACTGTCAGAGTTAAAGTCCCACCGTGAAGGACAGAGACACTGCCATTTGTTGATGCATCTCACTCAAAAAGAAATGCGAAGAGCTGAATTCAGAGGAAGACATTGGCCATTGAACTCAAAAACCACTATTGCTCTGCAGTTCCCCAAACCTGGAAGCACCTAACATTTTACTTCACTGAGAGCTGCAAGTTTCTCTGCTCATTTAGACATCTGTCCCTTTCCTTCCTAGCTTCAAATGGAAACCCGAAACAGGAATTCTGCCTAACTCTGCTGCTGCTCCATCCAGTAGTTAGTTAACTCTTCAGCTCACCTAATTAATGCTCTCAGTACCAAGCCCCTCACCAAATGCAGCGGAGTCTGCCCTCATTTAACAGCCAGGACAGGGCAGGCGGGGAAGTTGGTAACTGCTCACGAACTCTCACACTTCAATAGTTTAGCAGGAAAACGTGCAGGACAAACAGCAGCAAAAAACCCAAGATGAGGTGGAGGGGAGAGGGGGACGTGAAAGAATGAACTGATGTCTAAGCAAGGGCTAGAAACCTGGTTCTACATGCCCAGTGCCTCACCGGCAGTTCAAATCCCTTTTGCGCTCACTTGCTCTCTCACTATTTTTTTCCCTGAAAATGCACGCACCTTCCCATGAGAGCGGGGTGCTACAGTCTCTAGCTTGATGGCTACAGCGAACTTCTGGGGCCTTAGATTTGAATTTTCTCAAGCCTAGGAAGCACTGAACTCCACTCACTCAAGAAATTACCTCTGCAATTAAATTACTTAATTCTACGCTGGCTCAAGGAGACCAGTGCTGATACCAGTACCTTATCAGCAGGCTCTGCATCAGCCTGTGACAACATCTTTGTCAGCAGCATGGACAGTGGCATGGAGTGCACCCTCAGCAAGTTTGCCGATGACACCAAGCTGTGTGGTGCGATCAACACACTGGAGGGGTGGGATGCCATCCAGAGCGACCTGGACAGGCTCGAGAAGGTGGGCCTGTGCAAACCTCATGAAGTTCAACCAGGCCAAGTGCAAGGTCCTGCACGTGGGTCATGGCAATCCCAAGCACAATGGATTGAAAGCAGCCCTGAGGAGAAGGAGTTGGGAGTGTTGGTAGATGACAAGCTCAACATGAGCCAGCAATGTGCAATCACAGCCCCAGAAGGCCAACCACATCCTGGGCCGCATCAAAAGAAGGGTGGCCAGCAGGGCGAGGGAGGGGATTCTGCCCCTCTACTCCACTCTCGTGAGACCCCACCTGCAGTGCTGCATCCAGCTCTGGAGTCCTCAGCACAAGAAGGACATGGACCTGTTGGAGCGGGTCCAGAGGAGGGCCACAAAGATGATCAGAGGGATGGAGCACCTCTGCTGTGAGGACAGGCTGAGAGAGTTGGGGCTGTTCAGCCTGGAGAAGAGGACGCTCCGGGGAGACCTTATAGCAGCTTTCCAGTGTCTGAAGGGGGCCTACAAAAAGGCTGGAGAAGGACTTTTTGCAAGGGCATGTCATTATACGATGAGGGGTAATGAATTCAAACTGGAAGAGAGTAGATTTAGATTAGATATTAGGAAGAAATTCTCTACTCCGAGGGTGGTGAGCCCCTGGCCCAGGTTGCCCAGAGAAGCTGTGGGTGCCCCATCCCTGGAGGTGTCCAAGGCCAGGCCGGATGGGGCTTGGAGCAACCTGGGCTGGTGGGAGGTGTCCCTGCCCATGGCAGGGGGGTTGGAACTCTATGATCTTCAAGGTCCCTTCCAACCTAAACCATTCTATGATTCTATGAACCCAGCCAGGAGGGCTGGCAAATGGAATACAATGCTCAGGTCCGACAGGAGAGAATACAATGCAAACCCTTTCCACTGGTGAAGGGTTCCATCTTCCAGCAGTCCTTCCTTTACTCCTAGCCTGCTTAGGATAAGCAGCAGTAGAGAGGAGGCTGCTTAAGAAACAAGTTCCTACTGTAACTGGTCGCAGCAGGTAGAGGGAGAAGACAGGGGACCATCAATGATGCTACTCAGATACACTTTATTTTGTGCAAGAGAAAGGACCAACAAAGTTCTAAGATTCACTGGATGTTTGCAGTGGATTCTTTCAGATGAGACTGGGCAGAAGCAGATTTCTGTGCTTCTGGATGTGGATAACAATTAAGCTTAAAGATTCTGTGCTGTGATGATTCATGTGCCCAAGCCACGGAGATGGAAAGGGTATCAAGTGCAGAGGCATCAGTGAGGCTTTGTGGCTTGCCCTAGAATAGCTTCTTGACGCTGTCTGGTTTTGACCCTGTCTGAGGCTTTTCTTTGTAAACACTGCCAGAGGCCAACTGTCTCTGGAATGGAAACCTGAGGGAGGAGTGAGCTTTGCTGAGCTAGATTTTTGCTAACATGGGTAGATCTCTCCAGCTTCAGTCCTGCATTACTTCTAGGCTCTCAGGGAAAGATGGGCTGAAGTTCAAAAGGGATGTGCTGCCTCCTCCTGCCAGCATGCCTGAGCTAGCAAGAGGCAGACACCACAATCTGAAAGAATCTTTACTCCAAATCTAGACACCGACTGGCATTCAAAGCATTGCCTTTATGAAGAACAAACCATTTAAGCCAGGGCATTCATCTCTTACCTCTTGCCCTGGGTACTGCCACCTGAAGTTCACATCTACGTCTGGCTCCCCAAGGACTGTGCAGATTACATGAATGCTGTCACCGACTTCTGCTCTGTTGGATGATGCTGCAACTGTGGCCGAGGGCGGGCCCTTGGGAACTGACAGACAGACAGTGTTTGGAAGCAGAAAGTCAGTTTCTAAAGTTAAATACGCTGATAAAACTTAAGAGTCAATTTTTGCCTCAGTTTGCTTAATGCAACAGGTAAGTGATGTACACCTGCAGCTTTCCCCTCTACACTGGGAAATTGCTGGAATTTAAACCTACAAAGTTTTATCATATATACTTTTGATCAAGATTTTAAAACTCTGATTACATTACTTATATTATGTAAAAAAAAAAAAGTTTTGTAAACAATGTCAGCAGAAGAAACAAGAGTCGGTGTAAGCATATAGAAAACCGCGCCTTACCTTCCACATACAGTAGGTGATACTTGATGGAAATCTGAGGTGCTCCCTGTGACTCCGCTTTGCAGTAGACAATACCTTTATGATCAGAAGTAGGGTGCTGGTAGACAAAACCCTTTTTCACATCATAAAGAATATCAGTTCCATCTGTTTCAATTTCTCCTGCTGGAAATTCCCTGTGCAGAGTTACTTTTGCTGAAGGAGTAGTAACGCGGCATGGGATGACTGCAGGTTTATCTGGGTTCAGGTAGACAATCTCAAAATAACTGGGAGTGGGTACAAAAAGTTCCTCTTTATCTGTGCAGAAGAGTTGATATAGTTAGAATAATATTTATATCTTGGCTTAACAGAAAGAAGAGAAAGTACATATGACAAGAGAAAATAGCTATGAGCAACATTAAAAATTAACACAAAGCTTTTTGCTTTAAATACATACACACAAAAAAAAAACCCAAACAACTTGTTTAATCTCTGAGTATATATTTACATAGCTTGCATTAAAAACATTAAATGAAAAAGAAAACCACAGTATTCTTCACTATAATCAGATTATTTTTTTTAATCTTACAAAAAAGGAATTCCAAAGATTTTCTTAAGTTTCCAAATACTCCTCTGGATCGAATTCTGTTCACTTGCCCATTTTTAAAGGGTAACACACACACAAATAAAACCCACCACCATAAGCACTACTAGGAAGAGATATTCTTTGGAGCTACAGCCTTTTTATACATATGATTTTAGGCAAAATGTTTGATTTACTGCTCTAAGTAGCTGAAATATTTAGTGCTTTTAGAATGACAGTTAAAGAGTATTTCCATATTTGGCATCCTTCTTAGAAATATAAAGCTGAAATTCCTTGACTGAAAAGTTTATTCCAGCCTTTCTGAAGGAATGTATCCTCAGAACATTAGGCACTTCTGATAAATAGCTTCTGCGCAGTCTCATGGTCTCATTTAGCTCCAAAACATATCGCAAACAATCCTATCTTTGCATTTTGTACTGTAATATTTGCTAGCCAAGAATGCTTTAGCTCTAATCAGGCAGCAAAGGTTGTTTTACCATTCAGAGTATTTTCCATGAGAAGAACAAATTAACCATTTGATTTCAGCTCTGTTGTACCACGCAGCACTAAACTGTGCACAGTCACCTACTATGACGCTATCCATGCAGTGTTGGGGCTGCAGTCAACCTCAAGCTCTGAGGGACAACGCATGTACTTTAAGAGTGCTTTGCCTCCCAACATGCTACATAGACGCTTGGGAGAAATTGTGGCCTTACCAAGACCAATGAGGTCAAGATTTTTAAGTCAGTGCAGGTAAGGGGAAGGGTGGGGAGGAAAGGGGGGGGGAAGAGTCCACGTGGTCATCTGAATGCCATGACAAAATGAATCTTCTGCACAGATCTATTTTCTTTATACAGACACATCTTCAAAATTAAACCTTTTTTTTATTCATTTTGTAGAACCTCAGATTGTGTGTTAGTATTTTCAAAGATATTTGCTTTCCATTGCATTATGCATTATTTTGGGTACATATTTAGCATAATCTATAGGGAAAATGGACCATAAATCACACTACCCAAGTAATTTTCTGCTCACCAGCACTGTTTTCCTTACTATCCACTAAAAAAGATGAAAATTGTGCAAGAAAAATCTTGACAGTGAAATCGCTGATGTAGCTTTATTCCTGTCTTACCAGCAAATCTATTTCCATTAATAATCCCCCAGTGAGTTAATTACCTGTGAAAAAGATGTACGTTGAACCTGTCCTAGTCTCATCCTTCCTGCATTTGTTACCATTGCACAGCTGAAGCCAGCAGCTGTATTCGCCTGTGTCTGCTGCAGTGGAGTTTGCGAGGATCAGCTGACTGTACCTGTCAAGCTGCTTTAAACTGGGGAGAAGAAAAACAAAAGGCACAGACAAGCACAGATGTATTTCCTTGTACATTGCTGTCACCTCACGTCTACTTTTGATTTTTTTCATTCTTACTTTGCAACTGACCCACCTTTCGCTTTCAGAGCTATGTTGCAACTTCCCCTTTTGCCCCAGCGAAGACCTGCTTACAAGAGCAGGTTTACTGATTTCAACCTCACATGAGCGCTTGCAAACTTTTGCCGTGTACAGTTCATTCCTGGTTTCCTTTCAGTCCCCATTTTGAAACTGGGCTGTGACTGCTATAGACAATATGGTCATCTATGTTTTGTCTCGGTTTGTCCATGTCTATCCCATATTTTCATGCTCCAAGTCAACCTGCATGCAATCTCAGTCCTTTTTTGATATCACTACCTGTAGCACTGCTTCAATAGTGTACAACAAAGATAGTTCAGAAGTTGCAAGTGGCAGGTACTTTAATAAGAGTTTGATGATTTATGCCTGCTTTCAGAGCGAACACTTTCCCATCTTTAACATCCTGGTCCAAGTTTCCACTTGCAAACACCATCATAAAGAGCTTCTATCTCAGCTTGGATTTGTTCTGCAAGTCAGTCATTTTGCATTGCCGACTCCTCTGCCCTAAGCCACCTCACTGGCGTCCTCTCACTGCAGTTTCCTCACCACTCCTCAGCTATTTCAGAGCGTGACCCTGAGAACTGCTGGAGGTGTACTGGCAGCGTCATCACGTAACTACACGAAATCCAGCCTGTGTGATTATTTCAGACTTGATTTGCTTTTTTCTCCTTCTCCTGATTTTCCCAGACGCATCTCTCAGTGGACTACCATTTGTAAACGTACAAATATTTATAAATATGTAGATAATCACAATGCTTCTAAGCGTCAAAGGTCCTATCTATGAAATTCAGCAGCTACAATCTCATCTTGTTCTTTTTTGATTTTAAGGTTTGCTTTCCTGGCTCTTTCTTGCAGACAGATGTTGTTATAGTTGGCAGTCTGCTGTGTCGCCTTTTGATAGATTGCAAAAGCAATGGTCCAACAGTACCAGTCCTCGTGGAACCCTGTTAGGACAGCCGTGTGGCAGTACTTATGCACGCTACTGCTGCTCTGACCCTTAAAAGTGTTATTTTCAACCACCTGCCTTTACATGGTAGGACATCCAGAACACAAAGGTATCCTGCTTTTCTTTGCAAGAGATCGAGTTACAAGGTCATTTCTGTTCTAACCAACTCAGGAGAGATTTTTCCAGTTTTAGGCACTTGATAGCGAAGTTCTTTTCAGTGTTTCAGATGGGGTCTGGACAAATATGCAGCTTGCGTGAAGTCTGAACAGCTCCCATACTCTTAACTCAACTGTGGGTTCTCTGAATATTTATTATCCTCCTATTTCTTCTTACTAATGTGGCAGTTATTCCGTAAGGCAGATGCCTGACTGAATCATTTATTTCTTGGATTAGCATGCTTTGAAGAAATCCTCTAAAACACCTTGTCACTGTGTAACAGTGGTACTCTAGACATGCCTGACTGTACTATAGGCTCTAAATGCTCTGTTTTGCTTACGTCTCCACTGCAGGCAGAATAGCTGCTTAAACAGAGAGGCCACTCCTTCCAGCTACACGCATTTCCCGAAACTTCTGACTCCCTAGGTGTTCTGCTAGCAGTCTGCACTACCACCAGCAATCATAAGCCATGGTCATGTAACCCGACATTTGGCCTCCAGCCAGGGCCAGCAGCTTAGAAATTAAAAACACAGCAAATACACAATCCGAACAGGGCTAACTGAGAATTACCTTCTCCATGAAAGCCCTCAGACACCATTAGCACACTCATCCACCATGGGGCAGTTTTGAGGCCTGCTTAAGGAAACAGGCAAATCATGTTTCCTACCCGCTAACACGCTTGTCCTACACAACCTAATCTGATTTCACTTTTTGGAATCATGTAATTATGGAGTAGTAGCATTTTTGGTTTTAATATATACACTACATTACATTATAAATTTATACACTACATTCCATTATAAATTATCTTCAGCTGTTGCATAAGCTTTGAGACATTCCTATTCATGCAAGAGATCCTGTTGTGTATCGTACCCAACAGGAAGAAATGAGAAATCCAAAACATGTCCTAGTCTGTATTATTATCATTATAATTTAGTTTCACAGATCGCATTTCATAGGCTACATGACTACATCCGCATAAAATGTTTTGCAAGTATCCAGTATTAAATGTCAACATTACAGAGAAACCATTATGCCAGAACATTTTTGCCTTCAACCATTAATGCAGACACTGAACTATAGCTCAAAATCCCAACAGACAGAAAAATAAGGTCAGAGTTAATTAATTATTGTACAGTGTGTTCTACTTAACTGAGAACAAGCTATCCAGTAATCAATGGAAATAGCCTAGCGAGGTAGTCATGCACAAACATGCACTAACAGAACCTGGCAACTGAGAGTGGAAGTGTTGAAACTTGTGACATGACCATATTAAGCAGACAAAATAGGCCATATAAAGTAAATTATAAATGGTAAACCCTGAAGCTGACCAATATTTCCAGGATAACGTTTATTTCATTAGTATTTTAGATGCTGGGAAATATGACTCAACTTTGCTGTGCTCTACGTATCACAAAGTAAAAATGTTGTATATACAAACATTTCAAGACTGTTTAAAGAAACTAGAAAACTACTCCAAAATCTTATTCTGTACATTCATCTTATGAAGCTTTAGTTATTTGAACTTCAAAAGATCTTTGCCAGAAAAAAAATACGCCAAGTTTAGAAGATAAAAATAGATGTAAAAAGACAAAAAGACAGTGTGCATAGCATCACTCAAAGAGCATCTAGCAAACTCCTCTCAAGCAGCTGTATTCATACTGACAAAAGACAGCTTATCTCAAATACAAGCTCACTAGGAGAGGAACATAACATCTTACTGTTTAACACAAGAAAAAAAACCACCCAGCTTTCAGACTTCAGAGTACATGGAACAAAACGAAATTCAGTTATACACACGAGCACAACCGACGTCCCACTAAGCCAGCAGGAGCGTGCATTCACTGACAGCAGTCTAATTCTGCCCTCTGCGACATACGGCTTTCTCAATACTTGTGGGAGTGCTTCTGTCCACACACACCCCCACGCACATAAACGTGCATGTGATGCATGTCCAGCTCTTTGCCCCAGCTTCTTCCAGCGGAGCAGTTCCATTTCACATGAGTTTATATATCAGATGAAGTTCTGTGATAAATACAGCCGGCCTTCGGCAAGCGAGAGACGCCTGCTCCAAGTCCGGCACGGCAGAGACTATGTGAAGTTAGACTGGCATCATCCACAGCAGCTTTTTCTATAAGCATAAGAATGGGAAAATGTGCTTGCCCTTATTTTTGTTTCATTCCTCTCAGTTTTTGATCTTTCTCATACATTGCAGATCCAGTTTCTGGCTGAGCCTAGAGTCATTAATTTGTTATGCGCAGTCTTACAAAACAGCATTCCAGCCCTTCTGTTCTGGAGGTGCACGAGCTACCTTTGACCGTTAACACTGCCAAGATTTTTGGCCAGTTCAGCCAGTACACAAAATTTTCAGGCAAAAAGTTATCTGTGGGGTATATTCGTGCTGCGCAAGGCAAGAGAGCATTATAGATAAGCTAGTCCTGAAGCAAGCTGGTGTGTACCCGTAAGTCAGGAGCCAAGCTTGCATGATTCTAGCTTTCTCCCCAGAGCTGCATTGCACGCTACAGTCTCTAAATCTAAGTACATAATTTCAGCGTGTACTGTTATTTACTTGAGTGAGGATAGTGGAAAGACAGGATTTCTCCTCTGGCTCAACAAGAAACAGCCAAAGAGTCCTCCTCCTCCTTTCACTCAGCATCTTTTCGTCTCCCCATACGATAATTTTAGCATATGTTAACTGCTACAGACCTATTAAAAACTCTCTAGCACAGCAAGCAAAAATGTTTTATTTACCAGGTCATAAAGTATACTTACAAAGACAAACTCAAAGAAAGTATAGCCACTAAAACTACAGAAATGGCTTTTCTAATTGTAATCTCTTCCTTCTTAGGAAAGTCATATTGTCCTCCAGGCTGCTATATTCTCCTTACCATATGGGCAAGTTAAAAATGTGATAAGCATGGCATGGAGAGAAAACATCTGGCTTTTATCCCTACTTCTTTTTGCAACCACCCACAGGAAATACACCGCGTGGATGCTAAATTTAACCAGTTGCAAACCAGAACACCCTCTTCTCCCAGAACTACAGACAGGAAACAACACAGTGAGCATGCACCTTCAGTGTCAGCTCCTGCCCTTGGATCTCTGCTATTAACAAACCTCCCCAAGCAGCTGAGCTACACATGCCCTCACTGCCCTGAACCTTAAGGTCTCTTCTACCTCCTGGAACTGCAATTCTGTTAGATGCCAAGGTCCTTAAAGCCTCCTCTTGTAGCAGCTAGAGTTAGATGTTAGCTGTTCCAAGGAGATGTAAAAAAACCTTGCTTCCTGTTAAAATTCCCACCAGAATTAAATTTGTACATTCCCCTTATTATTTAAAGAAAAAACAGGAACTGGATGACTGAGCATCTGTTGCTGTAGGGACATCCAAATGAACAAAAGAACAGTAGTCATCAGTCCCCAGCAATTGCATGGGCCTCATCGCCACTGCCCCTCCTCCTCAGTTATCCCCAGCCCAGCAACCCGCTCCTTCTTCACTGTGTTACCTCCTCAGACCCCAACCACTTCCCCCGCTGCTGCTGCCACCAACTCTGTTCTGCACCAGTGCCGCAACTCCAACAAGACCAGCATGGAAATCCAAGGTAAAAAAGCCCAGCCCGGTTAATTAGCTCGGGTTTCACTCCACACCTCACTAATTGGTAATGAAGGCATTACCTTTAAGCACTCAAGAAATGTTAGAAGATACTGGACATATATCTATCTAGATGATTAAACAATTTTTGCTGTAGGTTATTTGCTAACATTTTTTCTGATTTCCCCCCTTTGCCCTATATTCAGCATTTTATTTTAAAATAATGACTGTAATATATTTGTAAAATTTTAAAAGTTGGTTTTGTATGTGGTACATGGTCTTTTGTATGCCGCGAGGAAGATCTAAGCTCCTCTTGAAAGATAACAACACTGTTAATAACCTTTGCTGCTGCCAGTTCACTTACAAACCCTACCAACTGAGCTAACAAATAACATGCTATCTTTATGATATTTCCAGTTCAGTTCAAACATAGCTTTCTAAAACCACGAAACATAAATTTCATATTTCACATTCTACAAAGTAGACTCTGTTTTCATACGCATCTCTTAGCAGTATAGCAAAGATCTTGAGATAATTACCAAAGTCATGCTAAAAATGTGATGAAAATATAACTGCAAAAGATTCTGCAGTCAATGTCTCCATAAATTATTACTATTCTGTGACTCTGAAGTGCACTACTAATCTATGTTTTCAATTTCTCTAGTTAATTATAGGATCTTCTGCTTACATTTAAAATTGTTGATTTAGTCTAACTCAGCCTTAGTGCTTCAATAACATATTTCAAAATAATTTTTCTAAAGCACAGTTCATCACATTTCAACACAGTCCCTTAAATATAAGCCTAACATACTTCTAAAAGAAAATAAATACTTAGGCAAGTTATATCCATCCAGCCAAAATGTTTTATAGCATTTATTTTGTATGATGTTATTAACTTTTGTTATATGGTTAAAATATTACAAATACTGTGAACTTGAGTGACAACAAAAAGGCAAATTGCTGAAGCAACAGAATCCCAAACTACGTCAAACTACAAAATGCCAAACTACACAATTAGAAAATGCGTATTTTTTTTCCCCAAACTACCTTAAATTCTTGTGTTCTGTCCAATGTGCATTACTAGAAAAGTACTTAATTTTGCAAGAGAGGAATAGACAGTCAAACAAATAATGAAGAAGCATTCAGATTCCTCTCCAAAAACTGAATACTTGCCTTGCTTTCTTCAATGCCAGATGCTAATACTCAGATAACATGACCTGGAGGTCTACAGGATTAAATAATGCCAGCAACCTATTTGCAAATGCACAAAACATAAGATACACTTGAAAATTACAACCACCAGAGCACACACGCACGCTCCCTGTTGATATTATTTTGCACATTCAGCTTTGGCTTGCTGGAAAGCCAGGTCTGTACCGCAGCTGATAAACGCCACCTACTGGAATAAATCCAGATAAAACATTATTACTTGCAAAAGAAAAAGCAATAGTGGTTTAAATCGGCCACAAGATCTTTTGAGAGATATTGCTGCGATAAGCCCTCAGCAGAAACAGGCTTGCTGCTGTAACTTACTACGACAGCAGCCTGGCACTAGCGACAGAGGCTTATCCAGCCAGTGTGGTTCTTGAACTCCTCAGTTGTCAGGGAACAAGCAAATAAACACTCAGAGAACTGGCTCACGAATTTCAGAAGGATATGCTAGAGATCACAGTGTATAACTGCCACTCTTCAAGACTCCTCTTCGAAAAGAGAAGCGGAAAGGAGAAGAACATATCTGAAAAAATTAATTAACTGGGAGTGATTTTAAGGTAGCATCATACCTGCAAATAAGTGAAATGGGTCACGGAGATTCAGATAGCCTCAGTTATTTACAGAGAGCATACACACTTGTACTTAGCTTAGGAATAAAAGGACAATAGGAGTTGATACTTTGCTCATACCTCTGTGCCTCTCGCCTAATAATCCAAGAAAAAGCTCCTTACAGGTCTTTCTTAGGGCATCGTTCACAATGCTCCACACTCTCCTCACTACTTGTCTTTTATAGACACCTAAATCTCTGTAAACAGCCAGTGAAAACAAACACTACCCATGGCAAAAAAATGCCTGTGGAAGACATTTTTAAGCATCTTCTATGCCCCTCCTCTTTCAAATACAGAACTGAATTACTACATTTAATCCTACTACATTTAATTTACCTTTGTGTACAATCCTCAAAAACCGGGAAGGCAAACAAATGTACGGATTTTTGGCGAAGATGTTTAGAGCAACAGGACACCCACCTGGTGGGGCAGACAAAGGGAGAGAGTCCTCAGCTCCTCTTCCTGCTCTAACACCTATTTATGTGGTTCCCACTAAGATGTCGCTAGATGAGAAAAAAAGCCTTCCTGAACCCAAGGTGACTATCCTCAGCATTAAACTCTGCCACACCACAAACCTCGCAAATCCCTTTTGCGCACAAAGGTAACTTTGAAAAAGTAGACTCCTCTCACTTACTCCTTAGCGTGGCGGTTGGTGTATTTTTTTTTGCTAGTTGAGAGAGATGTGGGTTTGAGCCTTTTCAGGAGATTAATCTTAGTGTCTCAGGTGGTAGCTACATTAGCAACCAGTACAGCCCACCCGTAGCAGGTCTCTGTGGAGCAACAGAGTTGGTAGTGAGTACCTGACATCCACACTCGCACATTTTGAGAGTTTTATTTCAGACTAGCTCTGATATGGTTCCCTCTTAGTGGCTGGAGCACACTGCTGTCCTGCTGGACCACATCTTCTGTTTTAGATTAATCTGACGGAAATCCAGTTCACACGCCTCAAGACTATTTCACAGTGCAAATCACAGGGCAGTAACTGATGACAACTTAGAGATGCTCATCCTTTTTTATTGACATTAGAAGCCACTAAGTGGAACATCTTGATTGTAAAAAATGTAAACCAACAAAACCAACATTGTTGAAAGTTGTAGGAAAATAAAAAAAATAAAAAAAAAAGAGTTCTGGGGTTTTTTTTCCCCCCAAAATGAAAAATAGCTTACCTGAGTCTGGAGTCTTTAAAGGTGTCTAAGTATGAAGGATAGCTCCAAGTAACATTACTTCCCTTACACCGCAGTTCTATGCTCTGTCCTGCAGACAGAGTTAGAGTGGGAGCTAGTTTCTGGAAATGACCTTTATCCATCACCTGTGTCAATATGGACTGGGACTTCAAAGACGAATCAGCAGATTCTCTCTCCTTCATTTTGGGCATTTTGGGTTTTACTTTTTTGTTAACAGGCTTAATTTTGTTTTCCCCAGCTTCTTTTGGGCGCTTACTCTTCACAGGCTGTCCAATAACTAGTAAAATAAAGAAAAGAAGGTAATGTTACTGATTGGAAAAAGGCTATATAGTCTTTTCGCAAAAAAAAAAAAAATCTTCCTTATTATCACAGAGAATAACTAAAGTTTTGTTCTTCCTATAAAGGATTCATAAAAATGAGCAAGAGTTAATTTCCATATGTTTTTGAAGCCTCTGGCATGACCCGTTTTTCTGGGGAAAAAAGGAAAAAAAAAAAAACCAACGAGAGCTTTCAACAACATGTGGAAAATCCATACTTACAGTTCACATAAGCAGAAAAATATGTAAGGTATGAGTACTTTACAAATGGGAAAGGAAAGAAATACAGCATTTCGATCCCCAGTTCCTTTTGTCATTTCTACCTCATGCCATTGCCATTTAGCACGCAATGCCACGCAAGTTCGCCGTCTTCATAATGTCACACCCCCATCAATTCCACATGACCTTTTCACACACCGCGTTACCCTAAGAGACACATGAAGAAAATCTGGCGAGAGCGGAACTTCATGACAATTTATAAAATACTGATAGTGATGTGGTTTTCTTCTTTTACAGTTAAGTACTGCGAAAATACAAATGGCATTTCAGTCACTTGAAGGTAGTATTTAATTCATCACTTCTCTGTAACAGCCATCTATTTTGACAGTCCAGATGAAAACAGAACCTTATTTAGAGGCAAATGGTAAGAGATTTCATTACCCGCTAGAGACTACAGGGATGCCCAGCTGCCTTTAAAAACAAAGGAAATGGAAAGGAAAAGAGAAAGTGAGGTGTCTCAAAAAAAAAAAAAAAAAAAAAATCCAGATATTCCTACTTCAACTGACAGCAGGAAGCACAGATCTTTTGTGAGATGAGCCTACGACTGCTGTCCCGACACCAAAAACTCCACTAACTGTGCCTGATGGTTAATTCACATTGAACACTGCTTTTCCACATGAAAATGCTCGAATATTTTATTGTACAAATCAAAGAGCTCCCTCTGGAATTAAAAGTAGCCCTGCTGTACACTGAGCTAGCACGAATTAAACTGATACGGGCTGCAGTATGAACAGAAGCACTTCCAGAGTCCTGACACTGATGGCTCCCGGGGCATTCCTCATACCTCCGCTAGACACCCTGCACTGCTTCAGCCTTCCACTTCTCAGAGTCCAAGATGATGTACACACACCACATCTCTTTTAAATGGCACAGAGCCTTATGAGCACAAATTTAAAAACCAGGAAATTCAACCTGAACATAAGAAAACGCGTTTTACTGTGAGGGTGTTCAAGCACTGGCGCAGGTTGCCCAGAGAGGTCGTGGAGTATTCATCCATGGAGATATTCAAAACCCGACTGGATGCAGCAACCTGCTCCAGGTGGCCCTGCTTGAGCACGGGGTCGGACTGGATGACCCCAAGAGGTCTCTTCCAACCTCAGCCATTCTGTGACTCTGATCTCAGCACACAGAGAAAGGCTGCCTGTGTAGGAGCATTTGCCTTCTGGTCTCACACCAACTGGAAAATAAACTGGAAGACAGCAATGCTATAGTCATCCTAGTTTGCCCAATGCATTTTGAACGTTTTTGGACTCTCGTGTAATAAGAATAATTTTTTTTTTTGAGAGGCACACGTCCAGTTACTAAGGTACATCCCTTCCCTGCCACACAGACATTTTTCCCAGTTCTAAATTACGAGTGCTGGTGAAGTTGATTGCAAAGATGCCTCCCCACAGTAAAATAAGCCACAAACTGAAGAGATCAAATAGAAATGCCTTCCAAAAACCATGATATTTTAAGACAGAGAGTAACATTTTATAGTTTCTGGAAGGGAGAGTGAAACAAATATTTATGTTTCTTCCAATTTTTCTTTGCCCCTGTGATGCCACTGGCCATGCAAAACTGAGAAACTTGGGGGAATGATGATAACAAAGGCGAGTTTCAGAGAAGTGGTTGCTGCCTCCCACGGAAGACCACGAAGTAGGATTTTTCCAGTGACTCAGAGCACATGACCCTAGTGAGTGACACAGTGCATACATTACAGGGGCAAACTGTTGGTGCGGGAGCACTTTTTCCCTGCATTACATTAGAAAGGCTACAGTGGGTCGGGCCAAACACTCACCTGGCACACGTCTTCGCACTGACACCACCCAGTGTCAGACGTCAAGCAGGGAACAGGGCAACCACCTCTGCTCCTTTGATACTAGTCTGCTAGCTTCCAAGAACATTTAGCTCAAGGGATCTGTGAACCACAGCTGCCATTTTTTTATTGACCTTGGTGGATGTCTCCCTCATTAATTTGTCTGGTCAATTTTCAAAACTATAGTAGTTATACGTAAATCCTAGACGCCTCCTAATTTTTGTATTAAGTGAGTAAATATCCATTGTTTCTCCAACAACTTTCTCTGCAGCACTCATACTTTTACAGAACTTGTGTCCTTCAAACATACCCTTTCCAGACTGACAAGTCCTACTTGATTTAATTGTTCCTTGTAAAGAATATGCATCTTACAGCAATTTAGTTACATTACGTTTGGGTAACGGAAAGAAGACAAAAGCAGACAGTACACCAGGTTCAAGATAAGGTCAAATCATAGTTGTACATTTTAGTGGTGTCTTCTTTCCTGTCCAAATAGCTTATTACATTTCAAGAAAGCAATATTAGGAGCTGACTTTCTCTACAATAATCAAATGTAACTCCAAGATCATTTTCCTAAACAGGAATTATTGATTAGAAATTCTTAAGTAGAAACCCATCAATGCGTATATGAAGTTAGAATCATTTGTGTTACTTTGCACCTACCAACACAAAATTTCAAGTCCTATTTTCACTGCCCAGTCTTTCAAAATGGAGAAATCCTTCCACAACTCTTTACTGACAGTTTTTTTTTTCTTTTAGTAGATGTATAAATGTGCTGAAAAGCACGTGCCTTACAAGGTCCCTGTGAAATTCAACTGGATAAAAAACAATTCTATGCCTATATTGCAAAAACTGAAGATTAACTCCTACTCTTTGTATTCTATTACTTATTACTCCACAAGAGGTCTTCCCTTGTCTCACCACACCTTGGCTCCCATTGAGTCTTTAACAACGGGCTTACAGAAGCCTTTGGGAATCCAAGTACATCAACCAACTCATCCATGGCCACACTCTTATTAAGTCCTTCAGAGACCTTCGGCAGACCTGCAAAACAAAGCACACTTCTGAAGGGGGTCGGGGGGGGGAGGCAGCCATACAAAGCCACACTGACTCTTCCATAATTCATGCCTATTTATTCACCAGTTCAATTTACAGAACACAGATCTGGCTTTGTGTCTGTACCTCCCTCAAAAATCTTTAAATACTGGCATATTTCCATTCCCCTCGAAAGGACTAGTTCTGTGATAGGTTATGCATCCGAGTTAAGACTTCAGCGATTTCACATTCAAGTGTCTTTTAAGTCTCAGTTGTATACCATCAAATCATAGAATGGTTTAGGTTGGAAGGGACCTTGAAGATCATCGAGCTCCAACCTCCCTGCCACAGGCAGGGACACCTCCCACCAGACCAGGTTGCCCAAGGCCACATCCAGGCTGGCCTTGAACACCTCCAGGGATGGGGCTTCAACAACCTCTCTGGGCAACCTGTGCCAGGTGCCTCACCACCCTTAAAGTGAAAAACTTCTTCCTAATGATTAAACTAAACCTGCCCTCTTCCAGCTTAAAGCCATTCCCCCTCGTCCTATCACTACATGCCCTTGTAAAAAGTCCTTCCCCAGCTCTCCTGTAGGCCCCCTTTAGGTACTGGAAGGCCGCAATAAGATCTCCCCGGAGCCTTCTCTCCTCCAGGCTGAACAGCCCCAACTCTCTCAGCCTCTCCTCACAGCAGAGGTGCTCCAGCCCTCGGATCATTCTCGTGGCTCTCCTCTGGACACGCTCCAGCAGGTCCATGTCCTTCTTATGTTGGGGACTCCACAGCTGGATGCAGTACTCCAGGTGGGGTCTCACAAGAGTGGAGTAGAGGGGCAGAATCACCTCCCTTGACCTGCTGGCCACCCTTCTTTTGATGCAGCCCAGGATACGGTTGGCCTTCTGGGCTGCGATCACACACTGCTTGCTCATGTCGAGCTTCTCATCAATCATCACCCCCAGGTCCTTCTCCTCATGGCTGCTCTCCAGCCATTCTCCGCCGAGCCTGTATTTGTGCTTGGGTTTGCCCCGACCCAGATGTAGGACCTTGCACTTGGCCTTGTTGAACTGCATGAGGTTGGCTTGGGCCCACCTCTCCAGCCTGTCCAGGTCCCTCTGGATGGCATCCCTCCCCTCCAGCGTGTCTGCCTCGCCAAACAGCTTGGTATCATCAGCAAACTTGCTGAGGGTGCACTCTACCCCACTGTCCATGTCGCTAACAAAGATGTTGAATAGTTCATGTTGTTGATTTTCTCACAAGCAAATTCTTTTGGCATATTAATGAGATATGCCCTCTAATGATTCTCCCCATAGAGAAAGATTCTGTCTCGGAGCCTGCTGTTACAGTGCTCAGCAGGATACTGCACTCAAAGTTTCTGATATGTTTATCATGTCACCATTTTTGATTAAAACCTCCTGAAGCACCTCCACAGTGAACATGAGTGCATACAAATAATTAAGGTTTTAATTTAAGTTTTACTTTTTGTATATGTTCTTTCTTATCCCCCATTCCTGCCAGCCTTACAAATTTTGCAGCCATCTTTCCTTGACCCACCCCAGCACATCAGAAGAAGAAAAGGATTTACGGATGGTTTTATCCCTTTTGCAAGCTGTTTCTCAAACTCTTTTTGTCTGCTTTAGTCTGGTTTTTATATTTAACCCATATGTGAGTTAATGAGCCTCCTCATCTTATGTAATTCCCCCTTCCAAAATTAAATGCATCAGTCGTTTCTTTGGTTTTTATTATTCCTGCAAGAATATTAAAACTACAGTCTATCTGTTCTAAAGCAACATCTGAATCCAATTACCTGCGTACTGCTCTGGATCAAGTCAAGAACTGCTGCTTTTCTCGGGGGTTCTCCATGTAGCGGCTCTAAGAAGTCATTATTTGTGGCATCTAAACGATTGCACTCAGCGTCACACCCCAATGTGCGTGACCCAACCTACGCGAGGGGAAGTAATTCCTCCTTTTGCTTTTCTATGGGTTCCTTGCTGCCCCTCTGATTTTCCTTAACAGAGCGGTGATTGCCTCCATCACGTTGGGTGGTCAGTAACCAGGCTGTTTGCTCTCCACAGGGCTGGTATTTCAGTCCATATGACTTTTACTGACAAAACCTACCAGAAATCAGATTTAACATTAAAGCTTTCTTCAACATACACTGCCACTTCTCCCTTCATCTGTTGTGGAATTTGTGCCCTAGTGTTATAAGGTCCCAATGACAGGCCTGATAAGCCTTTTGGACAAGCATTCCCATTTCAAACCAGCCATTCCAGGTCCCTGTTGCACCTTCCAGATTTGTCTGTACGTCATGGTTTTGACTGGCATTGAGTTGACTTTCTTATAGGCAGCTGCTATAGTGCTATGGTTTGGATTTGGGATGGGAACACTGTTGGCGGAGCACTAACATTTCTGGCTGTTGCTCAGCACTCAAGGTCTTTTCTGCTCCTTACACCGCCCCACCAGTGAGCAGCCTGGGAGGCCACAAAAAGTTGGGAGGAGACACAGCCGGGACAGCTGACCCCAACTGCCCACGGGGCTACTCCATGCCATGTGACATCGTGCTCACTATATAATGCTGGGGGAAGGAGAAGGAAGGGGGAGGGACAACATCCGGAGTGATGGCGTTTGTCTTCCCAAGTAACTATTATGGGTGACGGAGCCCGGCTTTTCCTGGAGATGGCTGAACACCTGCCTGCCCATGGGAAGCAGGGAATGAACTTCTTGTTTTGCTTTGCTTGTGTGTGCCGCTTTTGCCTTACTTATTAAACTGTCTTTATCTCAACCCACAAGTTCTCTCACTTTTACTCTTCTGATTGTCTCCCGCACCCCGCCATGGGTGGAGTGACCGAGCAGCTGCGTGGTCCTAGCTGCTGGCTGGAGTTACACCACAACACTGTAGCAGCACAGAAGCCTTGGTCCAGCCGTGCTTTCTCCCCCACTGCCCCATTGAAACAGGGCTATTTGTTCAACTACTCTTTGCCACTGCCACTACATTCTGCCAACCTCAATCTCGACACTTGTTTGAAGGCACACAGATCTTACAACCTCACCCCAAGGAAACGCATCATCCCAAACTGTGTGCTCTTCCACACCTGACACTCTGCCTTTAAGAAACTGTTAGAGACTCCCCTATGAAAGCTTTTCAATTTTAAGTGCCAGAAGCCTGGTTTTGATTTCCTCTAGACGAAGTTTTTCCTCTCCGCACAAGCTCCCTCTGTTCCACGTTTCTGTAGCTCCCCGTGAGTCTGAACACCTCCCTCCTATACCACACTCACGCTTACACAGTGAGACTCCTGTCTGTCTGACCTTGTATTTCCCTGCAGGTGACAGCGGGGGCATTTCGGGAAACCCCATCAGAGGAGCTTTCATCTACACACAGAGAAAACCCAGTTTTGCCTCTCTGCTGCACCTCCCCGAGAAGTGAGTTTCCAGGCAAGCCGTGACCACGCTC
This sequence comes from Pluvialis apricaria, assembly GCA_017639485.1. Lineage (NCBI taxonomy): Eukaryota > Metazoa > Chordata > Aves > Charadriiformes > Charadriidae > Pluvialis > Pluvialis apricaria. The sequence goes on from CM030010.1 coordinate 8,904,012, forward strand.
CTCCCCAACACTCCCTATCCGTCTGTCCAGGTATCTACTGACACCACCACTTCTGCACCTCACAATCCTACCTTCTCCCGTGGCTGAATCGAGTAGCTGTATGCCCAATAACTAAATTAACTGGTACAATAGTCTATCACCAAAGATAAAGAGGACACACAATCAAGTCCCTCCAAGAACACAGAACCCACCACACAGATTCCCCCGTTTTCTTACCCAGACTGCAAGACTTTCCCAGGGAAGGGAACAAACTCAAGCAGCCCATTTATGCAAGTACGTGAATATGCCATGTTTGGGATACTTTACCATCTCACCAGATTTATTTGCCGAGCCCTCATTTTTTTAATTCAGCAATAATTTTATTATTTTTTTAAATAAGAAATGTTAAGACTTAGTAGAAAAATACTCATTGAGAAAACTCCTCCTTTCTACCTCTGATCAGCTCCTAACGCCAGTTCCAAAATGCACTGCACTCATTTCTTCTGCAACAGTACATTCAGGGTCCCTACTAACTCATCATGCTGAAGGAGAAGACTATGCATCACTACATCACAAAAATATACCACACAGCACTTTTGCTCCTGGTTCACAGTATTTGTCTCATCCTATCCTTTAATGTTTGTCTACCCCTTGTTCTTGCAGATGTTACACGCACAACAATCCCCAAATGAGTCTTAGTCACCTAGTACTAAAAAGCATACAGTTTTGAGACATCACCTATATCCACAGGCACATCTTGGCAGCATCAGACACCTTTCAATTCTCATTAATACTGATGAATTCTTTGGGGGGGGGGGGGGGGGAATCAATCAAGTGTGAGGTTACCATAAAGAATAATTCTTAACCACCAGGATTAAGATGAGAGGGAAGAGTCTTTGTGATCACAACTAACGTAAGAAAACAGAGTGGACACATCTCTATTTGTGGTACTTCAAATAAAAGTTAATCATCCAAACCAACACTCATAGCAACAATACAAGTTGACACACAAACACTCATATGGGCAATCCGGAGGGATATATTCATAAACTAAAATAAGCTACATTAGGAAGGCTATTTTGAAATCACAACGCCTACATTAGGACTTGTACCTATAGGTTTAGACAAAGAACTGCCACTAAATATGCCAGGTTACTTTCCCCCATAGCTAAGCTTCTGGATGACACAGCGTGAAGCACCCAGTCAAACCTCAGCAGAAACCAGGAAAACCAAGAAAAACATAGAGCTGGGAAATCTTTTGCCCAAGTCACAACTATTTCTCATTCTGGGATTTTATCGTCCATTTCTCAAATAGAAACCACTTTTCTTGATGTGGTAGTGCACCCCCACAGATGAGATCTTTCAGCAGAAATTCTCTCCCACACCGCACTGGTCCAGAGTGCAATTCCTTTGCACGCAGCCGTAAGAGAAATTGGGCTGGAAAGGACTTCTGGAAGTCCCTTCCCACCCTCGTTCAGCTGCTCAGAGCTTTGTCCGGTCCAGCTCCGACTAACCCAAAGGCTGGAGACTCTACAGCCTCCCCTGATAACTTCTTACAGTGCTTAACAGCTCTCGGGGTGAAGGACTTTTTTTATCTTCTTAAAATAATTTTCTCCTTACGACCTCCTGGGCCACCTGTGGTAACCGCGGCCGTGCCTCTCCCCGCGCACCTCAGAGCTCTACCAAACCCTCCCAGGGCTGCACGGGCCTCACTCCCCAAGCCCTGCCGCTGTCAAAAAAAAAAAAAAAAAACAAATTAATTTTGTTTCTTCCGAAGTTTTTGTAAGTTTATTCGCGTCTTGCAAGAGGGAAACAGCCTCTCCTTGGCCTAGATGAAGTCTATGTAAGTCAAGGATTGGCTATGAGTGTCCTTTCCCGGTCAAAAACTTGCCTCTCGCCCCACCAAGACTTCACCACAACCTGAAACCCCGCCACCAGTAAAGCTCCGTCCTCTCCACCAACGAACAACAGCGCACAAACCCTTTTTAAAATGCATTTATTTATTTAAAACCCGAGCAGCACGTCCCGCACCGACCCTCCTCCGGCCGCCGGGCTGAAGCGTCGAACCCTGAGGAGAAACGCGGGACGGGACGGGGGGGGGGGATGAGATGGTGGTGGTGGGGGGGGTGGTGGTGCTGCCGCAAACCCCTCTCCCCCAAACCCCAGGACGGGATGAAACCACAATTTCTGCCCCCGGCGGAAAGCCTCGGCGCCTCGCTGGCCGCAGACCAAGAGAGCAACCCCGCCTTCCCTCCGTCTCTCTGCCCAGCGGGACGGGAGCCCCGCCGCCGCAGCGGCCCCCGAGATGGCTGCCGGCCCTGCCCCGGGGGCTGTCATGGCGGGGGGGGTGGTGGAGGGCGATGGGGACGGGGTGGGGGGGCGGCCAAGGGCTCCCGCCGCCGGCGTGGCGGGTCCGCGGCGGCCGCGCTGAGGGCGGAGGGAGGCGTCCCGGCAGTCAGGAAAGCCCGAGGCGGTTCGCAAAGCGGGGGAACCCGGCGAGGGGTGGCGGCTCTCACCGTGCGGCAGCGTTCCCTGCAGCAGCAGCAGCAGCAGGCTGAGGAGCACCCAGAGCCGCATGGCGGGAGCGGCCGGGGCGCCGGGCTGAGGCGGGACGGGCGCGGCGACGGCGGCGGGGCGGCGGCGCGGGGAGGAGCCGGCCGGCGCCGGGGCTCCCTGCCCGGGGCTCCCCGGCGGGGGAAGTCCGTGCCGCCTCAGGGGCCGCTTCTTCTCCCCGCTGAGGGAGGAGGAGGAGGAGGATGGGTCCGCCGCGGGGCGCCCCTCAGGACACGGCCCTGCCGCGTTCGGGGGCGGGAGCACAGCCGCATGCTAAGTAACCTCGGCCTCAGGGACACACCTGTGGGCGTTTATTGCTTGAACGAGCATTCATTTTTAAGACACATTTAAGCTGACATACACCTTTCCTATATAGATATCCAAAGAAGAAAGAAAGTGATTTTACGAATTTTAAGTTTCCTAGCTCTTTAAATGGATATGCACGAAACACTAGTTACATTTTCATTTATAGTCATCAGAACTAGCGTAAACCTACATGTAATGACCCCAGTTGTCCACATGAGTAAACTGATAGCTTAAATACATCTTTTCAGGTCACCGCTTTAAATGTGATACTTGCAGAATGACTCTCGTTCTCATTTAAATCAGTGGCGACTGCTTCATGGGACCAAGATTTTCAAGATCAGTCTTGAAATCTACTAAGTCTGTATGTATGATAAGGTGACCATTAATCACTTGAAAACTTTTTCAGGAATTATATAAAAGAGCTGTAGTATACCTCAGAAGAAAATCCAGTATCATAGCTACTCTTAAGTCTGTGAACAAAGATGACCACCCAAATGTCTTTAAAAACCATGCCAGATGATAAGCTTGCCCTGGGAGTGTGGTTCTCCGTGTCAAGGCTATTGTTATCCATTGCCTCATGCTTTTATTCTCCTGATATACCCACAGTACTATACAAAGCTAAGGAAGTTCTGTTCTTTCTTCTTTTTTTTTTTTTTTTCTTCCAAAAAGGGAAAAAGGGGACAACAGTGAGTTCATCCATCCAGCTCTGAGGTTGGGTGCTGCCAGGACAAAGCTTGCCGCTTCAGAAAGTTGAGCACCATGAAGGCCGAGGGCTACTTACTCTGGAAATCAAACCTAACATCATCTCTGGTTTGGCACTGTAAGACAAAACGCCCAAATCAAAGGGTGTTATTCTCTATTTCAGTGACTTCTTGAGTGCTTGGAAGCAAGTATGAAACAAACGCTGCCACTATCCCCATCTCCAGACTGCTGGAAAAGTAACAGATTTAAACATAAAACATGGTTGTTTTTTTCCCCTCTATAAAACCCATACAAGCTATCATGTCATTTAAAGTAAATGAGTTATGATTTGTATAATGTCATGCCATTAGATATCTGACACAGTAATGATTATTAAGTCACTATATTATTTTAGTGTTTACTAAAATGATAGTGGTGGTTAGAGTTAGAGCTGTGGTATGAAGTACATAAAAGTGATATTCAGCTTTATTTAAAAAATACAGAACAAATGCACAATTGTTATCCCATGAAGCACATTTTACAGTAAATGAAGAGCAATGTAATTTCCATCAGAATTTGGAACTAAGGTAACTAAAAATATCGCTGATTACAATTCTATTGTAAAAGTGAAAAAACAAGCACCATATTCTTAAATATAAGCATTTTTACATTCATAAAAATTCAAGACTTTTCATTTTGGTAGAGCACTTCAAAGAAATACAAATTTGTAGCTTTAAGTTGCATCATAATCATTCTATCTACATTTTAAATGCTCAGCAGCATTATAATACAGAAATAATCACTACAATGTACATATGAACAAAAAAGTTAAAATGAGTACGAACACTAATGGTTTTTAAAATGATGCACACACAATTATTTTTAAAGATACATAACACGTATTTCATGCTTTACTTTCTGGTAACATAAAAGAAAAAAGCCCTCCTAAACATTCACATCCTTTTATCCTTTGTCCTGACTCCAACTGAACTTGGTGAAGCTGGAGTTTACCTGGCACAAGGCTCAATGAAAACATACGACGACAACAGAATTTGTCCAACTGACAATAAAAATAATGATATATATATACACAGTTCTTTGTAATGCATGTCTATGCACAGAAATCCTTCAACTTAGCTAATGTTAAGGAGTTTGATTTCTAAAGTCAAATGGAAAACAGATCAGGAGATGGTAAAGGCATTATATTTATCTTTGGAAAGGTCCAACTATTAAAAAATTCAGAGGTCCTCAAAACATGTACCAGAAAGAAATACTAAAGGTACAGGAAGTTAAAAACAAATACAAAGATCCTACACTATGTGAAATACCACCTGCTGTTTCTGTAAAATATATATTTGCCTAACACTGAGTAATCCCAGTGCTTTCAATGAGCATATTGCAATTTGTACAAACTTCCTGGCAAGTCTAAGAATTAGGACCCAAGAGCATTAAAAGGTGCTTTTAGTTTCTTTCTAATGTAATCAAGTAACGCATGCCAGCCATCACGTGAATTAGATTCCTACTGTACAACACGCACCTCAATGTCGAAGGCATCACACCTGATTAAAACAATTGCACAGTCCCACGCAGATTTCCTGCGCTGTCACTGATTTCACCCAGCTTGTTCAGCTTTCAGTGTCTCAGGCTGCTTACGGCACATCTGATAGTGGCACTTATAAAAACCTCCATGAAAATAGTATGCCTTTTATTTCTTAAAAATATATATATCTTTGCATACATTTTAGGGGGAAGGTGGCTAGACCTGTACATTTATCATCTAACAAAATACAGAATATATATTTCAGCTCTACCAAGTTTTGCCTCTAAATTCGTTGTACCATTTGAAGTTTCTGGATGGTACAGTTAAATTCCTAAGTACATAAATAACCCTTTATCACTAGTATTGACATTTTTTACTGACAATTCTCTAACAGCAGGCAATATAAACGGCTTTAACACATGGTGACATAAACATAATGTGACAGATTTCAGGAATCTAACCAGCATTTGTTGTGCAGGATAAAGCATACAATTATTAACATAATAGTTTTATCCAGGATAACAGACAATGAAATCTAAGCTACCTCATAACATTTCCTATGGCAGAATTAGGACTGGAATACCACAAGAAGATCACTGTAGTTAACATGGATTGTACAGAAATGTCATCTTATCTCTTATCCCTCAGAACAAAAAGATTTATTTGTTCTCCCTTAAATATGCTTTGGCTTACTTTCTTAAATCCAACTAGATAAGAATAATTCCTCTATGTGAAGGCACATCCAGAATGTACCAACGCAAATACATGTTTTGGAGGATTTATTTCCCCAAGGGAAGTAAAAGCCAAGAAGCTACCTCCAATAATAGATATTTCGTATTAACACATACCATTATTATTTGCACAGAACAATTTACAATATCAACAACTATGTTAAAAAATAACAACGACGACTTAATTCTACCGGATTTGTGCTTTCAGCTGCTGTCTCGGCAAATACAGACATGCAGCAAACACGAGAAGAAAAATCAGGATTTGTTTCATACGTGGCTCCTGTGTAAGGACTGCATGGCTGTCCTTCACACGGCCTGCTCCTGCAAAGTCCCACTAAAGCATCTGGAATTTCAAGACTGCATATACAAATGCATACCAAAATTAGCATAAATATCTTACTTCTGGCTTGTCGCGTTCTTACTCCGCTACTGACTAATAATGACTTTAACTATACACACATACAATAAATAAGCTTTGCGCAGTTGAAGCAACTGAGAATACCCAATGACTTTCCTTTAATTTCATATCTCATTAGTTAAATGGATAATTCCTGTGCTGCAGCTGCTCCCATCTTCCTTAGCAACATTTGTACAGGAACATTCTTTTATTTTTATATAATTAATTTCTCTAGCAAGGGGGGAGAAATATTCATACAAATGAAAGGGGAAACTGTCAATACACAAAGTGCTGACACATCCACTAGGTAAATAAGCTGGAAAATTTACTTTCACTAATTATTTCCAGAAGCTTTAGCTAGCACTTGCTTTAGTCAGAAGTTTATTATATTGACAGTATCCCTTCAAAGGAAAATTCCAGTGCAGCATAGAAATTATTTTAATCAGTACATCAAAATCACTATGGGCTAATGTCAGACAGATGCAAACATATAGACAGGCGTGCACACATACATTCTATATGATGGCCTTGGGAGGGAAGGGGATCTTCCTTGCACATCACGGAACAGCAGCAGTTTGCATCTTGGGAGCCTGGCTCGCCTGCTCTGCGGCATCAGCAACCATAGAAAAAAAAAAGTCAGTCTCTGCTTCCCACACACCCAGATGTGTAAGGAATTTTAAAAGAGCTGGGTTTCACCGTAGGCTGGTAAAGACATCATGCAAAAGCTCTGCCTGAGCACTGCTGACTTGCTCCCACAGCAATGGCATTTTTCGCTGCTGAGGATTTAAGAGCACTGGGCAAGAACAGGTTAAGAATGTCCTCTGAAACTATACCCACAGAACACCGCGCTTCAGAAAAGCATCAGCTTCTCTATTGCAAATACTCGTGGGATTAAAGCCAACAGAACATACATTCATTTATACGATTTTTTGGTTACTTTGAAATAAAACCTTTGTTTTGACATATCTAAGGATTACTATATTGGATTCCATTCAAGAGCCTGGAAAGTCTTAAATTTCTAATATTCCAAACAAGAACATATCGTTCTTTTGTCATTTTTGGCATAAAAATGGGCCCTAGTTGAGAAGTACAATTAAAATAGCAGATCCAACTGACACAGACAGCTCTTTCAATCTCTGAATAGAGGTATTGGAAATTATCGATAGCTCCGGGAACTGCCCTGAGAATTCCTATCAACCAAATATTTACTTAGCATATAATCTACTTGTATTAGTCTAATAGGAGATTTGAGTCTTTCTTTAATGGCATCTTGTAAACGATGATGAATTTTGGAAAGAAGTGGCTGTAACACGATAAATTCTGGATGGATTACGATTTATTAAAAAGCAGTATCCCACTGCCACCTACCCTACCGTCTCTCCTCATCCTCTATGTTCCACCCATTTTTAAGGACCACCAATCGCTAGGACAGCCCTTAGGACAACAGCAGTTGCAGTTCGAGGATGTATGTGCAGGACCCTCGGTGAAGAGGTAGGTGTTTTGCCTATTGCACGCCTCTTACATTTTCAGATTGCCACTCCAAACACCGAGTAGCCAGCAGAGGCCACTGGCGCAACGGCACGCGTGTGTCCGCTCGCTGCTGCCAGCTCTGCAGGACCCTCTCCTCCCAGTTCAAGCTGAGGAGAAAGGATCAGAAAACCTCAGACCTGCTCCACGGTGGAATTGCATTATTCTATCTATCAAGAAGCGCTTCTCCTTCTGCCCTTTGACATTCAGGCACGCTACTCTCTTGCCGCAACAGAAGTGGGTTTAAGATTAAAAAGCGTGAATCTATTGCTGTGAAAAAGAACAGGAGAGAGACAGAAGCAGCTTAACTAGTTTCCTTTTTTTTTTTCCTTTTTTTTTTTTTTTTGGTGAAATTCCAGCTATTACAAAAAGTAAGGTGCTTTTCACTGTCAACCAACATAGCTCTCATGGGATCTAAAGTTTTTATACCTAACAACAGAGATTAATACCAATAATTAGTACCGGCAATAGATTGCAACTCTCTGTGACAAAGTCCAAGACAGTTCTTACTTTAGGGAAGTTATATTCATAAATACATTCCTGCAAAATAACTCCATATTTTGGAATCCATCATGGGACTTAAGCCTATTACTCGCTGAGAAAAAGTGGCAAAATAACTGGGTGCCTTTGACAGGTAACATGACTTTTATGTTGAAAGAACAGATTCCATTTTCAGTAGCTTTAAAATACTTGTTCACCTAGCACTGCTGCAACAATTTGGTACTTTACATAAATTAGCATTTGGACATCCTACTCGCATGAATGGATTTGTGGATGTAGGCTTGGCTTACCAAAAAATGCTGTGCTAACATACATGTAAGGCTTAGTGAAGCACTGAAATACTGTTTTGATGCGGATTTTTTTCCAAAGCCTGGGTCTCTGTTTTTTTAGCCTCCCTTTCCATCTGAAAAGAAGGCTGAGATTTTGCATGTTAATTTTTCTGAGAAGAAGCAATGTGTAAGAAGTAATCTCACAAATATCAGCTCGGGCACAAGATAAAGGAGAAGAAAGTATAGGGGGAATAAATAAATATTAAGGAGCAAAACTTGATGACTGCTGTATGTAAGTACCAAATTTCGCAGTCAGGGATAAAATCCTGGCCCTTCTGAAATCAACAGCACAATGCTTGTTAAATCACATACAAATGTCACTGTCAATACTGTGACCAACAGATTATTTCCCAGATGCTTTTCCATAAAACAACATTAACTCCTTTTGGGAGTATTATTTTATACACACAGCATCTCTGAAATAAAAGGAATTCACATAAGTAGAAATCCTGAATACTATTTAAAGGGACTAAAAGCCTTTGAAGTATCTTCACTGTTTGAGTTTTCCGTGACCACTGAGTAAGCAAGTAAGGGTAAGCAATTATTTCTTTTTGTATAAATATATGATCTTCTGTTTTTGCAAAGTATCAGATCTGTACAATTACCATTAGTTTTGCAAATACTTTCCAAGCCTGTCTGCAATTTATCTCCTGTAACAGTTAATGCTGTAGAAAAAAAGAGAGTTATTAGATTGTGACCAAAAGATGTAACAGAGATAAGGAGAAGGTAAGAAAGGCACTTGTGTTCACAATGCAGTGTCAAATATTCATAACCTCTTGCAGGCAGTTCTAAAGTTCTTCATATTTTTGATTGCCAGTGATTTTGGATGACAGTTCAAACTGTATCCAAACTTTTGCTTGCCAAAGGGTACTTCTCTTGTTTGTTTTTTAATTTAAATATTAATCTCCATGCTGTCAGTTCTGAAATGATGAAGATGGATTAGCAGCTTGTCCAGAATATCAGGCAGGCTTTGTAGTAAACACTTTCAAGAGGCACAGTATTGGCAGAAAGCTTTTGAAATTTCAGTCTGCAAGTAAAATGTCAATTAAAGGTTTAAAAGACTCGTATGTTTGCACAGATTAACATTCACTTGTCCTCTCATGTGCAAGAAACTGATCACTTTCATTTGCATTTTCAGGTTCATCCACTTCTTCCACAGGGTTCTTTTCTTGCAGCCCACTGTTTTCTGAACAAGAATCGTCATCTCCATCGCTACGATGGCCTTCAAGACTGTGCCTGATGCCATAACCAAAGTAAATGAGGAAGCCTTCCAAAAGGAAAAAAGAAAATTTAATAGGGTTTTCAGGGAAGTAGTGCATCAGAAAGTAGTTAGTGATTGCCCTCTGCCTGAAAATATTTTCCAAAACAAGTTTCTTCTTCAGTTACCTGAATTAGAGCTCATGCTTCAAGTCCTCCCTGTTTCTGTGGAAAGTGCAGGCACTAAATAGCAGTTCATCATTTTTGTGTAATTGAATGCTCTTAATAGGTCATGGAAAGTACTATCTCTAATTTATGTTTAGATGGAATTAATACAATTTTCCATATTTCAAAGGAGAATGACTGAGGTACTGGGAAGAAAACTACTACAGACAGGTCTCTGCAAAATTTTAGCTACACTTATTAGGAAATAAAAATTGTGGCTTATTGGAATTAGTCCTGTAATTTTGATTCTTTCTATTACCTCAAAACTGTATTTAAAGTTTTGACTGCATATAAATACCCCTTCTGAGGCATGCTCTTGTTTTGATCGGAAATATCACCTGACTTGTTAAAACATATTTGTGACTTTTGGTCAAGTATTTAAAGGAAGAGAACAAAATGTTTTAAGACGAAATTCATCAGTCCTAGTGTAAGAGGCGATTGAAATGAAGAGAAATACCTACCAAGTGCCATCCAGAAGCTAAATCTGATCCAAGTGTCTCCACTTAATTGTACCATCAAGTAAATATTTACCAGGATACTGAATGATGGCAAAAATGGCAATAGTGGAACCTAAAAGGAAATATTTAATATGTCTGTAGCATTAAATGTAATTTCTTGCATGTTACACTTCAGTTATACAACACAAACTGAAGGTGACACATCTAGTAACTAAAAAGAATAAGATTTTTTTTTCTTGAAATAGAGTGACTTTTTCCTTCTCACTAGGTTTAACCACTGGTTTCTACATATCTTAAACTTTTAAAATAAATGAAAAATATATTCTCTAAGGCTGTGAAGAAAAAGTTTCCCATTTATGCTGAACCTATACTAATGAATTCCTGAATCTACAGCTGAAAAATATTATTTGTATATTTTTATATATTCCTTCTTTCTGAATTGCCCCCCCCAATTCCACTATATTCCTTGACCTTCATCACTATACTTCATTAATTCTATTAAATAACTGATCTTAGAACATAAGTGAAAGCTCAAAATGAAAGGCGTATGCTCTGGGAGATACAAACTGTATTGTGGTCCAAACCACTGCACGCAACACAGATAAGTGACTGCCCACTAATCAGTTTCTGAATTATCTTCCAGTTTCTAAGTGCTTAAATTGAGGTCTAAAATTACTTGGGTTTCAGCAGTGTGCACTTTGGGGATGTGTCGAAAAGAATACCTGGAAGATCTGTGCTGTCAGATCCACTAGTTGCAATAGCAGCTGTTCACACCAACGTCAGTGGTACAGTCGTTGTCTGCAGCCATGCTCCTACGCATGTCACACATTTCAATCTGTGGGCAATGAAACCCTTTCTCTAGACCTGAGAAGATCTGGACTGGACTGCACATGCTGATGATTCAGCCGTAAGCATCTGCTACCCTCACCTTCACCAAAAAACCTCCAATAGTGGCAGTACAGTAACGAAAGACTGCCTGAAAAAGGACCATCTCTCTCTCTCTCTCTCTCTCTGCCCCTCTCCCACTTGTTAGCATCCATCCAAACCTCTCATTACAGAATAACATAGAGAATATGTTATTCACCATAAAGGCCACTTTCTGCCGGTTCTGAGGCTGCCTTTGGATGAGGAGAATGGTAACTATGAAGGACGCCACCAGTACAGCAAGAAGGCCAATACTCCAGGGCTCCAAGTTAGCAATGAAATCAATCCCGTAAGTAGTGAGGACACTCAAGCCACAAACCAAGAAAGCTGTGTGAAAAAAAAAAAGAATGATGGGAAAGAGGTCACTTAATCTCTGCATTGAAAAGGACATGACTTAAGAAGAATGATAGCAGGTCATCAATATGAAATGTTATCATGAAAATGCTTAATTAAAGGAAAATGTAGTAGACTGCAGATTAGATCCATCAAGAAGTATAAAAGCATTCTGCAGAATGTCACATTAATTATGACTGAAAGAAGGCATGTTATCACTGGATTTTTAAAATTGTCTTTAATAAAATTCCATTATTTATGGTAAGGCATTATATGAGTTTGGACAGCTGAATACTTACCTAAGAGACCCACCAAAAAGTTAACAGTAGTTGCAGTCTGCTCGGTAGGTAAACTGGATGGATTAATCAAGGCCTGAAGACTGAAGTGATTCTCTTGTATCATATTTATCTGTGATTCACTTACTGCAGATTCCCTTTCAGATGCAGCCAAAGCTGCTTTTTCTGGAGAGTATTTTGGTTGCTCATAGGTTAAACTGGGTTGGTACCTATGCATTAAAAAACCAGGATATTAAAAAATTTAAGCTTACTTTGGAATTTGAAGCAATATGACTCTAGGAATGTATTTAAATACTAACTTCTTTGCAGTACAGATTTAGAATTTCTCTATTTATAACTGCACTGCAACAGCATATATTATTAGCCACTATCACATACAAACAAACTTTGGCAACTCGCTTTTTTGCTGGCCTTGTCTTGGGATTTTTTGGGCAGTTTTTTAAGCTACACGAATGCACCAATGGGTCAGATAAATGACCAGTCTCGTACAAAAAGAGGGGACAGGGTCTGGTGGTCAATGACAGGGAAAGGGTAGGGCAGCTTCTTTCTGACTTGCTTCCTGTACTCTAAGTGGCCTACTAACTGGCATAAACTGAAATTTTACATCTGCTTTGTTAGAATTTAAGTGTATTTTTAAAAATACATATGTTGAGTAAGTCACTATGGGATAAAATAGTCTTCTGTTTTAAAGTGGAAATTATTGCAACATTGAATTTAAGCCGTTCTACTTTTCAAAGTTACTTACGTAGCCATAGGTAGTAAACACTGACCTTTTAAGTTAAAAAGAGCAATACATAATAAAGTGAGCTGTAGCTACCAGTATATCAATATTATTCCATAGCTTTACAGACAGAACTGATACCAGAGTTTTACTGACAAGTAGATATAATCTCACTCATTGAGATAATATTTGCACTCTTTTCTAGGTCTACCACATCCTGAAACACTTGTGTAGCCTTAAGTTTCTGACTAGGGTAATACAAAGCAATTACTGGAACTTGTTCATCCTGTGAACTACCTAGAATATCTACACCTTTCACATACAGCCCCCGCAATGTGAGAGGCCTAATGTACAGCATGGATTGTATTCCTATCAAAATATCATTCACTGAATTTTGTACACGAGCTTACATCTGGTACCTTTGGGACTAATGCTTGGACCAGTACATTTTCTGGAAAATAAAAGGTGTCTAGATTTCACATGAAGCTTTGACTTGACTAACAGTTATACTGATATGACAATATATCGTTGTTTTCTTTGATGGGTCACTGTTTCTTAGTAATCATTTATATGCATACAGCTAATTTTTAAACATTTAGCTATCTAGCACTTCTGTTTATGGACTGACCAACACAAAACAGAACACAGCATGTTTTTGACTCACCTAAGAATGAGGACACAGGTTGCCACAAGTGAATAAGCAAGAAGTGTACCAATAGACATCATGTCCACTAAAGCCTTTAGGTCAAACAGAAATGCCATTATAGCTAAAAAAGAAAAGAAAAGAAAATGCAAAATTTGTATGAGGCTGACACAGAATCATAGAATCATCGAATCATTTAGGTTGGAAAAGACCTTTAAGGTCATCAAGTCCAACCATAAGTGCTAAGATTACTATTAAGACATATAAAGAGCCAAAATTTTAAAATCTGTCTGCAGGATAACTTTACATTGTTTTACTGACAGCAATATGAAGGAAATCACGTTAATCCTTAAAAACACATTTTTTAAGTCATCGCCAACATTTCTGAACCTAATTCCCTACAGTTGGGAATCTCATTCATATAGACACGCACTAACGAGCTGTACAGTCCATGCTGCATAATCAAGCGATTCATATTGGACTTATTTCGACATAAGTATTTGCACACATGGCTTTTTGAATTGGGGCCACATTAAAAATACATTTTTACAGAATAAGATTCAGATCCTGCAACAGATCCTCACCAAAGCTGAGAGGATGGATCCCACTGCAAAACTGGGGAAAAATAATCTGACCCAGTAAGTCACCAGTATGTAAAATTTCTGCTGAGCTGAGAACGAGCTCTATGTAAAGAGGACTTTCAGGAGTTGTCTTGAATAAAATAGCTTTGTGGGTTTTTTCAAATTGATTACCTTACTAAAAAAAAAAATTAAGTTCAAGTGACCTTCAGGAAAGGCCAGCAAAATCTCGCAGAAATGAATATTCTTAAGATCACCCAAATCAGAGGCAGAAACTTCCATGATACTGAGAGTAATTACAGCAGTCTTTGTGCTTATAAAAGCTAATGCCGCATTTCTGAGATTCTAGAATGTCTTTTTTTGTCTATGCTGTCTGCACACAGACACACATAGCTCATAAAGAAACTGGCACAAGCCGTCAGTAAATGAAAGGGTAATGCTAATTGATTTGAAATATATGTGGTCAAAGAACCTCTTAAAACTTTTGTGTTGTATTAACATTATTGAAATGCAGAAAGAATCTAAAAAAACTTAACTATTTTGAATCACCAGTAATCTCAACACCAAAAGAAACTATTAAACGTAGCCTTTATACACTGTATGTATATGCACACACATTTTTTTCTGTATTCAGAAAAACTTATAGTATTTATGTTGCGTGATTGCCAATATATTTGTAGACAGGTATATAAGTGCACAAACACACAAACACGCATTCCCCTGGTATTTCATCCTGAAGGAGAAAGCAGAATGTGATTTTCTGAAAACAAGACTGCTGTGTTACAGAAGTTTTATTTCATCTGTAAGTCTTCTTTTCCAATGAAGGAAGGAAGACCATCCTGTTTTCTTTAATGACGGTGGATGTTCCTAAATCCAAGAAGTCATTTACGGGGTAGATTTCTGAATACCTCACTGCTTTGCATGCTCAAAAGAGCATGGGTAAGCAAAGCTGAGGAACAACAGAACCTACTATAACCTCATGTACCATAGCTATATTTAATTTTTAATCCTAGCTTCAAAAGGCTACTTGTAGCCCGAAATGTTATTTTACATTGCAACCAAACTGAAAAATTCCTCTAAGTTTCTGACTAAGAGAAAAAAAGACACAGTATTGCTTTTTCACCTCTCTTAATTCGGCACCAATTGTAATAAACAACGGTAGATCAACTTACGGTGAAGAAACCTTGGACTGACACCAAAACATTTCGCTATGTGCTGAGTTTTGTACCCACGATTACCACACTTGAAAAGGTAAGTCACATTAATAACATGACAGTTGCATCAGCTGTAGTCTTGACCTGATAACTTTAGTTAAGGGGCAAAACATCTAATCTCCTTAACATTTCTTAAAGTTATGAAACTGCCCATGCTATGAATGAATAGAAAAGTCAGATAATATAAGCTGTTGCATACATCTGTAACCATTCTGGCAAAACTACTTATGACCACCAGTTATCAAATATGCATATTTTTAAAAATAGAAGAAGAAAATTCTCCTTCTCTAGCAGTAGATAAAGCTGTCTTCAGGCAAGTTGTTGACACACCAAATTCCCTGAACTACCTAAAAGCAGCCCAAGTGATGGCTGCTGCATAGCTATAGTCAGGGCTGTATAACTTTGTCAGTTTACCAGCTGGGTAACATGGTTTTCTTTCTCCTCATCATTCCTGCGATTTCAGATAAAGATGTTCATTTCATCCCACAGAACTGCACTTCTAGGTTATTATAGGGGAAAAAGTCAATAACATAAATTCGAATAATATAGTCAAAACAATAAAAGTAATTCTAAGCAATTTATTTGTATTCTGACCGAAGAAAAGGCAACGGATAACAATGCTTCATGTGGGAACTATCTGGACAATGACTGTGCTTTCCCGCATTATTGTCAAGTACACAGTACAAGCAGTTCCAGTCTTGGGGCATCTGAAGAGGACCCTGATTATAAATAATAATATTTTAGTCTCAGTTCTGAACCTCTTATTTGATATCAGTTGTAGCCAGGGTTGCTAAAGGTTAAGGCATGTATTTCATATTTGAATTACTTTTCAAGACTTATTTATTGGCCTTTGAGTTAAATACTTCTAGAGCTTCCAGTTTTCCTGGGTAGACATCCCACTGAAATGACAGTGAAATTTGGGCACAACTACATCTACCTCTGCAAGAAATATGGACAAAAGTGAAACAGTTGTACGTTAAAAATTTGTTTTTGTGAAAAATTAAGAGTTGGCAACAGCTCCCAAAATGCTGTTTTGCTAAAATATATGTGAGCATGTATGTGCATACACACAAAACCCCCCAACACACACACACCCCCTCAACCACAATTTGGTAAGCCTATACAAAAACAGAATCCTTTTTCTTTAGAAGAAAATTTAAAAATCTTTGTATTTTACAAAAAAGTTGATCCTGTTGCAAATGTAGACTTTTTTTCTCATGTTTCATAATAAAAAACGTGACAGCTATTTCCCCCCCCTTACAGATGTGATAAATATATAGGTGCACATCAGACAAGAAAACCCTGTAAGTAGAGCATCAGCCTAAGGGACCCAGATTAAATAACAAGCTTATTCACAGTACAAGTGGCCAATATTACAAAAATAAAAAATATGAGATCATTTTGAATTTTGTGACATTAAGGACACCATCACCACCACCATGATTGGCATGATCTGGAGATCTTACACCCTTTGATTACTTGGTAATTTTATTCCCATCGTACATGCAAGGGAAGTTAACAAGCAGCCCTTTTCAAAAATATAAAGTACCATGCACGTGCATAGAGTGTTCAAATCTCAGTTTTAAGTAACACGGGCTTTGAGAGCTTACCAGAGATGACCCCTGCTGTCAAGGTGGCAGAAACTGGTGCCTGCCTCTTACTCACTTTGGCAAGAAAACTAAAGAGTAAACCATCGCGTGCCATGGCAAACAGAATTCGGGGCAAAGGGAACATAGAGCCGAGAAGACTAGAACAGAAAAATGTATAGTTCAAATACAGGTTATTAAAAGCACAATGCTTTACTGGTAAACCCAACTAAACAAAAAGAAAGCTTGGAAGAGTTAATGGGTTTAGGTATAGTTTTTGTTTAGGCTCTGTGTTGCTGCTCTTGGTTTTTTGTTTGGTTGACTGATGTTCTTGCTTTTGGCTTGTTGCTTATGTTGAACCTAGGCTTTGAAAGCACTTGAGATTAATCAACAAATATAAAATCTGTGGTAGAGAAAAGTTTTACTGGTAGCCTGCTTTACCTGGCAACAATCAGATTTCATCATTTCAGTCCAAAGCAAATCAAAGCTGCACAACAGTGGTTTATTTCCATATATGCAACGTGTTTAGCAGTGCACCTTTCTTTACAAGGATCAACTCTTAGTCTCACCTGCTACTGCACCAGACGATAGAGTAGCAACTAGTGGGGTCTTCGTTTTGGAACTGATTTGAGCTAGACATTTGAAAAGCAACCCATCCTTCGCCATAGCATAGATTACACGAGGCATTGGGAAAATGGATCCAAGAAGACTGAGTAAAAAGCAAACACATGCAATATGGCAAACACAGTTCATGCAGAGTTGTATCATGGACAAGATAAACAATGTTAATTAATGGCATGTATAGAAACAAAATTTATGATTGTAAGATAAAACCAGAAAGCCCCATAGCCGAAGATACTACAGATCAGACACAAATAGAAATTTCTTTTTCCCTGTAAAGTCAATAGCTTGCTTTTTTTTTTTTTTAAATTTAGGTAATGGAATTGCTTCATCAGAGAAAATTCAGATTAGCAAAATTACTCTTGCCATCACTGTAGTTCTTGGGTATTAGTGGACCAGGAACATGTTCCAGGTCCCACTAACTATGCAATTAAGCTTTAGTATTCCTGGAGAAAGCCTGTCAGTCAGCAGTAGCAAATCAATAAGCATTAGCAGCGTCTCTTACTCTCCACATTTCCATGTGAGGCTGCTGATTAACAGTAATTCAAAGTAAGCACCGTACAGTTATACTTTGGCACATTATTTCTTTCAATTAAAGCACCTCTAGCCAAGCTTCATTAAGATGGTTTCTTTTTTTTTTCTGACGAAGTAAAGCTAATTAATTTAGATTTGTTATTAGCAGAACACAGAAAGCTTTGAAACTGTTGATAACGTGAAGCTCTTTTTAAACGTATTTCTTAAATTAGGTGGTTTCTTTCCCTCAAAGCAAAATAATTGTAATTAACAAAACCAAAAACATTGAAAGGACAAAAGGCAAAATCATAGCCAGTATAACTTCTGCAGCAAGCACGTGAGTTTTTAACCAGGTGAATGGTTGCCTTTCTTACTTCAGGGAATCGACTATATCACTTACAGAAGGCACAGTTTTTACATACCACAGATGCTAAGTACCTCCATTAGTGCTCGTGAGCCACAAGTGCTAAGGTTAGACACACATGAGATAAGTTTCATTGCACATGAACTGATTTTGATGAATGAATGTCCCTTCCAAAAAAGAATGTTTCCTAAATCAGGGTGACAACTGATTTTCAAATAAGGATACTGTTAAAATCCACTGCCCATTTTTTTGCTGTTGTGGCTTTGTAAAATTTATTTATGCTACCTCTTTTTAAGTACATTCACTTAAATTACAGAAATATTAACAAACATCTTTACCCCGAGGAAACAAGTTCACAACATAACATAATAAGAGACAACTATATGAACCAAAAGCAATGATCTCAACTTTTTTTCTTAATTATACCTCTAAACTGAGTAATAGGAAATACAATTTCCTTTGTTTTGTTCTAAACTGTCATCAGTCAACAGACTGAAAGATTAACATCTCCATATGAGTAAATATAATTCTTCAGAATACACTGGTAAAAGCATTTTACCATCTCAGTTAATTTTGTTTTCCAGTATTAATTTCTTTAATCTAGTTTCTGCTTATATGTAACTTTTACTATTTATCAATATAGAGGACAATTTCAGTAAAACCGTCCAAAGTGAGGAGACCATGACAACTAGATAGAAAATAACTATAATCCCAGAATGAACTGTGTAACTATGACATTCTTCAGTCAGCCTTACAATTCTTTTAATGTCATTCTGGAACTATTTCCTTTTTCTCTCCCATCCTGTACCAAAATATTCCTTTCCTTTAAATCAGCATCCGCAGTCAGTGTGCTCATCTTCTTCAAGCTAATGCTTGCAGGGTTATCTCAGAGTACCGTTAGTATTAGTGCTTAAACAGGCATGTCATTTTCCTCGGTGGAAAGGCAGCCAGTATTCTTACCACTTAAGCTCACATAAATGACTCCTTATCTACACAAGCTCAGGTAGAAGACTGGCATCAGCATTTTTCTATCCCTGAATTCAAGTATCAAGCAATATTCTATTCTATGAAAGTGTTTATACCACATTTGAATGCATACTAATATAGCTCATGCCCTCCCTGATCTTTTTAATCAAAATAACACTTCAAGGTAAGGTTACATCCACAGTTTCACAAAGGGGAATACATTATCATGTTTTCTACATCTCAAATACCCACACAGAAACCACAGGAGGGGATGATGTCAGAAGACAGACTGGCTACTGGAGGAAAACAGAGACAGGCAACGAAGATGAGGAGTGGAGCTAGTTAATCATCTCTTCAATTTTGCCTGCAAATACACAGAGCCCATAAAGCTGCTGAGTCACCGGGAGTGGACAGCAAGAAAGGACAAAACGGGTGAGGTTTATTTTATCAGTTAATAAAGATAACTTGCAGGTCGTATGTCTGAAAATATATACTTTAATAAAAAACTTTTGGGTAATAAACCAAAGAGGTAGAGTTCAATAACAGCAGAGTTTAAAAAAAGGAACTTAAATTAATACACCTGCTGCGATCAAGACCTGCTTAAGTCTAAAACATGTTTATAATACTTATTGCTAATCCTTTGCATGAACTGGGCCTTCAAAATGAATGCATGAGCATATATTTAAACGTCATATATTATCCATCAACTTTTCTCAATCAAGTTAGTATTTCAATGTCTTTACCTTGTGGATAAAGCACAGAGGGATCCCACTGCTACAACGTATTTTGCAGGACCCCATCCAACGTATTCAAATGCTACTGGCAGAGGACTTTTCTCATCTAGTAGATAGTATGGCATCATGAGTGTCAGTGCAGCTGAAACCCCAAAATAGGCCATGAAGCAGACAAGCAGGGACACCACAATTCCGATGGGTATGGCTTTTTGAGGATTCTTGACCTCTTCTCCTGAAAAAAGGAAAAAAAAAAAAAAAAACCCCCCACCAAAAATTCTTCATTTCCACCTTCAGCTTTAAAAGATAACATCAAAGACAAACCGTTTGTTAATCTAAGCCATGGGAATCATAATTGTAATAGAAGTTTTAAAAATCTGTATATAAAAAGCTGACACATAACAAACCTCAGTATTTTGTTGCTAGAAATAGCATTAAAAAATAGAGGTAAACTAAAGGACATAAAATACATTCTGTATTTAGAGTACTCAAAGCCCATCATTTCTATTTATTTACCTGCTATTTATAAGTTCAATGTACTCATACGATTCTCTGATTCCCTATCAGCCATATACAAGCCAGCCTTTAGGAGAGTTAACCCATCTCAGAGAACTGTGAAAGTGAGCAGGTGATTAACATGATTTGGGCAGAAAAAATTGTATACTAAGCCCTTCCCAGACTTAGAAAGCAACAATTAATTTCTTTAGAACTGGAATAAAATAAGTAAAATCTCCTCCTTCCTCCCAGAAAGACAGCCACATTCAGGAATGAACTCAGGCTCGTTCTACGCGGACTGAAGGAGGTTTAGGAGAAAGCAAAGGACAAACAGCAGACAGATTGTTATGTTGTTTGTGTGGGGTTTTTTACCAAAAAAAAAAGCACATGAAACATATATACTTATACATATATACACAGACATATAAATACTATACCAGTTGTTGCAATGCAGTCAAATCCTACGAAAGCATAAAAACAGGTTGCAGCACCAGCCAATGTTCCTGTGAAACCATATGGCATAAAGCCACCGCTCCCATATATACTTGTCACATTCTCATAGGATGAGCAATTTCTATAAAGAACAAAAATACAGCACAAAAAGAACTTTTTTTTTTTTTTTTATCATTGGTAGGACAAACGCATGCATCCTCCTCCCCTTACAACTCTGGAAAAACATGTTAAAATGCTCTTGTCAGGACACAGTTCTGCTTTACAAAACTGCATGAGCAGACATTTTTATGCCAGTGCTTGCAAGACAGACAAAAATAACAGTAAATGGAAGAATACCTGAATCAAGTAACTATCATCTTACTCACTTTGCAGTTTGCAGCAAGACATATGAAAACACTAATGGTAGAGGCAGCTCTTGCTGTCATACTCACACACTGCAGTTAATACATAGCTTAAGGACGAGAAGCCAGTAACCTCTCAAATGGCCACGGACAAGAGTATTGAAATAAGATGATTTTTTAAACGAAACTATAAACAAAAAAATAAAAAACCTATTTTTAAGGGGATAAAAAGTTTATCATTCCCAGGAACAAAGCTATTGGTTGACACATTATCTGCAATACCACAAAAGCAAGTATAACATAAAACTGCTTAAGATATAAGCAAGTAAATTGATCAAAAGAAACAATTACTCTGTTACTGCAGTAAGGTTTATGAGATATTCTTCACTTATTTTCCAGTTGTCAGCATCTCCTTTCACAAAACCAGAAATCATAACGAAGAGTAGGACCAAGATGTTAATAGCAGTGAAAATTTTATTCACCCATGCAGATTCTTTTACTCCAAAGGACAAAAGACCTATAAAATAAAAATATTTATAGATGTGAATAGTCCCTTAAACTAATAAAATGGCATTTTAAAGAAGACATACATTGAAAGTACTGTGAATAATACTAAAAAACAGCACTAGATTTTATACTTTTAAAAAGCGGTAACCCCAATTTACAACACGCCTTGACAGAACGGCAACAGGCAAAGGTTTTGGAAGCCATAAAACAGAAAGCTTCTTTAATTATATTCTCTAAGTATTTAAAAGTATTTTAAGCACTTCTTACTTACTGCTTTTCTGAGATTCCAATTCATATCTCTATTTTGAGCAATGGAGCAAAAATAGGTACAAGAATTCTATGCTTAGTGAAAACAGATTGGTAGAATCTATTCTGTACAGAACAATTACTCATTAGATTAATAAAATAATCAAAATTATTAGATTAATAATGTGATCTGTTCACTGTTAAGTTTTTCAGGGCATATCCACCATAGAGTGAGAGTCCCATTTCCTAGCTCATTAACAAAATCTTTAAAAGAAACACATACCTCCTGTTCATAAACACTGATTCGTAGAGATTCTAGAAAAAAGACTGACACAAAACACACATGCCTTAGGTTGCAGAGTAGTGCATTTAAACAGCCTGAAAGTTACTCCATCAGGATCCTACTGTGTCATTAGATTTGCAACAACTGTAAGTGTACTAACGGTTTAATGGAAGAGCAGGCAGTGAGCAGGTCAGGAAAAATTAAATACAATGGGAAAGCCTCCACAGGTTCTTTGCACTCTAAGCGTTTCCACTAATATCACATACATACTTTGCCTCATTATTTAGAGATTAAGTCTGAAAATTTTAAGCCTCTCAAGATAACGTCCAAAAAATGTCCGACTCTGCTAATGAGACATTTGGTATCTTATCACAGCACAGCAATTATCACATAAGCTACTCAAGTTTTCTTCCCCGATGACATTTTTATTTGAAATAGGTGTATGCTTTCTTTAGCTTAGTTTCTCTGAAAAAAAACAGTGTCCAATGAGCCTAATGCAGTATGAAACATAGTATGTACATTTTTTAAGTCCTTTCTGTAGGGGAAAAAAACCCACCAAACCAGATTTCTGTGGACTTTCCCTTATGCTTAGCACGTAACATTTTCTTTAAAACATCATCCGCTACCCCTATGATTCAGCTTTGTGCAGCTCAGAACCCAATTTCTGTATCATGCTGAGCCCACATAGCCCTGAGCCATCCCTACCACCCCTCCTCTCAACAGCGGTGAATTCCACCCAGCTACTTCACTGGTGGTTCGGCTGCTTTGCAGAGAGACCTGGAGAGGTAATCTGCAGCACAAGCACAAGAGAAACGAAGAAGGAATGATTGTGAGGATGAAAAGACAGGACACAAATGAAAACTCAGGAGCAGTGGAGAACCACAGGAGAAACGTTTCCTCTTCTGTCAAGAATGGCTACTACTGATGTTAGGATGCAGCAATGGCAATGGAGAAAACAGATACAAGATGGCAGCATCTACACCAGCATTTTACAGTTTGGTTTGTGGAGTGCTCTGCTTTTCAAAAGATTGGGTTTTTCCTCCTTCCTTTGGAGCAGGTGAAAATGAGAGGTCCATTCCAGATATAGCAAATTCAATCCCATCGCTCCTGAAGACGTAAAGGTCTGAACTGGTCCTACAGGGAACTCTGACCCACAAGCCTGGCAGGGTGCTGGACTACCGCTAGTCTAGTAAACTCCCTGATCTTCCTAAGTGCAGACACAGGGGCCTCAGCACCAACTGTTAATGCTGATAGTTCACAAAGTATGTTCTGTTTGCAAGCATGATTCTTCTGAATCTCAAGGCATTGATTTTCAAAACTTCTACAAAATTAGTAAATTTAAGTAATATTCTAGTCTTAAAACTGTACAATTAACTTCCTCAAGGTTCCACTTTTGCTACTTTCTTGTGGCTTACATTAGTGACCATATGACAACAACCTCAAAAATTTTGGGTAAAATTTCTGGAAGCATGGGTGTTGAGGCAGCTTGGGAATACCTACACTGCAATGTGACTCACAGTGTAGCTGCATCCTAAATCTTTTAAATAATGTAGTTCTCAAATATTTTTCAGTAAGGGACTTCAGCATCTTTCGTATTTTTTGTTCACTGCTTTCTTCTAGCAAAACAAACAAAACCAAAAGAGGCAGAAGAAATGAAGATACGAGCACAGCCATAAATTAAGGCTTACTACCGTAGGAGCTCATGTTTTTCTGTACACAGACCTAATAAAAGTTTAGGATGCACTGGGCACTCATTCTAGCATTAAGAGTTGAATGGAAATATTTTCCCAAGTAGTGAGTCCAAAAAAGCCCCTCGTAACAGATTAAGAGAACAGAAGGTTATACCCATATAACTTAACAGTTTCACTTTCCAGGGAAGAAAAGGTCCTGCTGTTGTTTGATCTAAAGAGAGACGGAGCACAACAAATATCTGAGAAACGGGTAAGACCTCTACTGAATACTGAAACACTTGTATTACTGGCTGCAAACAAACTATACACTTTAAAATACACATTGCTTCCTTCTCTCCTGGTGGCAGCAAGAATGTTTCCTTGCGGAAAGCAATTGCTAAATGCAAACATGCAAATAAGTTGCAGTATTTTGGGGCTTTCCAATCCCTCAAAAAGCTGGTGCCATTTTTTTTGTGATTTAAGAACATGATACATGAGTAAAGATGTAAAAGAAACAGAACTGAGTGGAGTAGTCATGGAAGGTCTACTCAGGTTTCAAACCGATCTGTTGGGCCATGCCAGTACCACGGAGGGCCCCTTAGCTCAAACAAGTTCTAGGCTAGACAACTCTTGAAGACTTAAAAAGGGGAAAGTTATTTTATACTGAGTAAGTTAACTATTTAGAGGGGGAAAAAAACCCCTTACAAATACCTACTACATGCACAATATGTGACTTAAGGAGAGTACATCACATTACCAAACTACAGAGCTTAACCTGAAAGCATTCACTAGCAATATAGCCAAAAAACCCAAATAAACCACTTAATTTTCCTGTTATCATCAATCTCTATCATGGGTTTTATAAAAAAAAGTACTGACAAGTGATTATTTCATGTCTCATCTTCAAAAAAAAAGGAGGGTACACATGAAATTAGATTATATAAATTTAATTCCCAAAGTCATTGTGTGAATACATACATGCACATCTAAACATCTCGGACATTATAAAGGTATTTCTGATAAAACACAAACTACGATTTAGCATTTTTGTCTGTAAGAAACACTGACATCACAACCACCATAAATGAAGCCATAGATGCGTCTTACCTGATAAAAGCAATATAAGGAATACAGCAAAGAAGTCAGGATACTCTGCTAGCCCAGAGTAATTCATTTTGAAGTAGGTTCTGAAGAAATGGCCAATCTGTTTTCCAAGAAGTTCATCAAAGGTTCCACTCCAGGCTCTTGCTACACTTGATGTACCTTCACAAAATACATCTATGTTTAGGGTTTGGCGTACATACAAGGATACAGTTACTTCTACTGAAAAGGAAACAAAACTAAGCATGTTGCTACTTGCATTTTAAAAAGCAGAGCTTGTGTTAAAACGGATTTTTTTTTTTGCCAAGGGATTTTAACATTTTAGAATTTTTCTACATATTTAAATGATAACATATTATCCTAGAACTAAAATATACAAATTTATACCTCATTTATTCCCAAAGTATTGGAGATATTATTTCTGTGTCATTTATATTTGACAGTTTAAGAAAGAACATGCAGGAAAGTTTGTGCACCTGGAAGTAAAGCAAAAAAAGCCCTAGGAAGATGTATATTGCTGGAGGCAGTATTTAAGACTAATACTCTCCTCTGGTAAAGCGTGCATGTGGCCACAGCTCAATACAAGCTTATTTTTACCACTTTCCTGTCATGAAATACACTTCGACACAATACAAACTCGGGCATATTGATTTTGTAGTGATTTGGGCAACAGTCCTGTAGTTAGGTACACATATAAAGCTAGGCATGCTTATACGCAATATAATGGATGCTTGGAACATGTGCCTCTGGAAGAAAACGTTTTTGAATAAAAAAAAATAGCCTCTGCTAAAGCACTGAAATAGTTATTTGAATATGTGCCATATGAGCATTGACTTTATTCAGATCTGGTCAACTTTGTATTTTATGGGATTACGTGATTGGACACCATTTAATAAGCATGAGGTTATAGTAACAAATTAGTAGTTAAACTTCATTACTTTCTTCAAGTGAGATTACTATGGTGATGAGTAAATGTCCTTGCTGTGCATATTAAGAAAAATGTATGCTTATTGATTGTACTGAAATTATTCTTGCTGACCAAAGACAGCAAAGAAATCCTCTTTATTCTTCTGCATCATCACTGAACTGTCTGACACAATTTTCATCCAAGGTATGCAGTCCATGCTGCTCAAGACACACTGTTTATAAAAGCATCTTGCAAAAAAACTGTTTGCAATGGTGATGCACAGGAGGGAATAACCTAATCAAATTACCTTGGATCCCAGCAGGAGTAAAGAGCAATAGCAGCTAAGTACAGAGACAGAAAAGAAAGACAGACCCAAATCCATATCCACCTGTCTGTCTCAGAAACCCTTGAGACCTGTGTTTGTTCTTAATCTTACCTATAACGTAGGATAAAATGAGATTCCAACCAGTGATAAAAGCCCACAGTTCACCGACAGTGACGTAAGTATACAAATACGCAGAACCAGTCTTGGGAACGCGAGCACCAAACTCAGCGTAGCAGAGACCTGCCATCACAGACGCCAGCGCAGCAATGAGGAACGAAACAACGATGCTGGGTCCAGAATCAGATTTGGCTACTTCTCCAGCAAGGACATAAACACCAGCACCAAGGGTACTTCCTACTCCCAGGGCGATAAGGTCCACCGTCGATAAGCAGCGGCATAACTTGGAGTCCTCAAGGCTTTCACCGCTGACGTTCTTCTTCCGCACCAGACATCGAACAAAGGACAAAGCTGGTCCACAGGGCAACATGGTGGATGTAGAGCTCTGAAATAAAATAAATTGTTCCAGTACATAAAAGGTAGCATAGACGCTGGCAAAAAAACAATGAAAAAATGTATTTGCCTAAAGAACTTTAATCATACCTACTAATTAATATATTTACACTCTTCTGTGACAATAAATAAAATGGCATGTGTTTTTTCCCTGGGAAACAAATTAGGGATTCGGTATTCCTAATTTTAGATTTAGCACTTACTTCCCAAGGGAAAGAGATCCATTACCTGTAGGTTTACTACACTGCTGTAAAAAAGAAATTGTTTCTATTTATCTCCTAATGGCCACTTCTTAACCATTTCTAAAACAGAACCAGAACACATATCTTATATATCATAAGGACTTTTAAGATAAGGATCAGCACCAACATAAATAAGGATTTTTAAGATCTAAAACTCCAACACCAAGGCTATAAACAGCAAACGCTTTAAAATACAGCATTCTGACAGAGCCAATGCAATCTCCTTTTGCCTTCAAATACATGGCTTCTGCCTTTACAATTTGCTTCAGTAAAAACTGCTTGAAAGCAGATTAAAATAGTGCTTCTACTCCCTCCCACACCAGTGAAGTTTCCCAGAACTGATTATCTTTACAAGAAATCTCGTACAACTCTCCCTGCCAATCATCTAACAAAACCTGATGGGGTAACTGCTCATCCCATGCCAATTGCCATTCTTCAACATTCTGAGTACTCGCTCGTCGCAGTGCGGGGTGCGGATCAGCTCTGGCACACAAGCTCAGATTTTGTGACCAGCTCGGTCCTGGAGGCCAGCAGATGGGCAGTGCTTCTGTGGCCTGTGATACGGGTGCCTGCTAGGAGGAACAGCACTGACCCTGCTTCCCAACTCAAAAAAAATGATAGCTGAGGGTCCAAAGCATTTGTTTGGGAGGCAGGACATGGGCATCCCACAGAAAATAACATCTCAAAGAGGCAGCAATAATGTAAAAGTTCTGCCTTTCTTTAAGTATTTTAATTGTACTGTTGATGACTAACTTGGTAAAAATTAAGCGATGCCATTTGCCACTTCCCTAAACTGATGTTTGTCTTTGCAACCCATACCAGAAATATCTATACTCTGATCATGATTTGCCAACCGGAACCCTCCTGAGAATCTTTCTGATTTAGACTAAAGATATTCTGCTGGTAGATTCCTCACTGGTCTGTATCAGTTTCCTGGACCAGTAAAGGGCATTTCTACTCACAGTAGTTCAACCCACTAACACTAATCCACTTGACTTTGCATCAAGATGGAAAGCTCACTTAGCAGTATTTGATCCTAGAACAAAGAGAACTGCCATCCTGAATGTGAGACTGCTTGAAAAAAATCCCCTTGGGTATGAAAAAGAAAAAGAGAGAGATCTCCCTGCAGAAACATTTTCTCCCTATTCCTGTGACAGTTCCCCAAGTACACTCAGATGTGCCACTTCTGCCTTCAAAGAGCATTCTTATGAAAAAAGGTCTCCATTCCCTTTCAAGAAAAGGGAAGTTGCTAAAGGATGGTGAATGGAATTGAATACCTCTGGGCAGTGATGCTTAATGCCCATTAGAAAGGTGATAACTGCCCCAGGACAGTGGAAGGAGGCAAGACAGGCACATTTCCAAAGCTCTGCTGCAATTTAGGCAGTCCTTTCAGCACGCCAGACTGCCAGAGATAAGCATCTGCCCAAGGTATCTAGACTTCACCCACTGAGGAGATTCCACACATCAGCTTCAGAACTAAGATGACGTGCATGTCGGCATACAGAAGAGATCCATAAGCTCTTCAGAGGGGAATCAACATTGAACTGTCCACGCAAAATCCCCTGCTGTAGCTCCTGAACTCTTCAGGAAAAGCAGCCTTTCTTTGGGCCTGAGGCTGAGGTGCTCCACTCCCTCAAAACCAGGTTTGTCTGTCCTGGGCTGTACTTACTTTGACAAGTATTCCCAAGGCCACTGTTTTTTCCCATGACAACACTTCTGAAGCTGTAGCAATCACTTAGGATGCTCTGTTTGTTGTCAGTTCTCTATGCCATGGCAGGGGGGTTGGAACTAGGTGATCTTTAAGGTCCCTTCCAACCTAAACCATTCCACGATTCTATGATATTAATAGGCTCATTAGGCTGTAGCCATGGTGACAGGCAACACTCTTGTGACTCCACACCCTTCCCCTTAGCAATTCCAATGTTGCAGAAACATGGCATTTTTTTTAGGAATTATTTTATCCCCTCTTCCCCCCAACAAATGACAATTCATTTGGTATTATATTAACAGTAAAAACTACTCTGGCAGACATTGTTCGCAGACAACTAAACATTTTCCAAGACTTTTGTTATTCAAATGCTATCCAGATTTCTCAGCTCCTTTGCAATTTGGGACAAGAAGTCCTGAAGGTTGCAAAGTCATCTATCACAGTGGCCGGGTGGGTGATATTATGGGTTTCTCTGCTGAGAAGGAATTCTTTTAACAAAATAGGAGGGTTTTTTTCTGCTTCTGCTTTCTCTGATTCTCGTGGAGAGGACAGGAGGCTGGTTCTTGCTAGCCACAAGCCAGTAAGATGAAACACCTGTTCTGACTCAAACCCACCTTTTCTTCTTTAGCCTTTAAAAACTGGAACACAGAGACAAGGTTCAAGATGCAAACTTTGTGTCTCTAGAGAAAAAAAAAATCTTATACGTATGAGAAACCTGCCTTTTTAGGAATATCCACCTTAATATGGACTTGATGAACACACATCCTTTTACGATGACCATTGCAATCCATAATGTGTTAAGCTGTTTCCTCTACTTACTATGCACATATGCATAATAAACAATGAACACTGCTTCACAGCTTCTGTTGCTGTATACCAAGTGCAGCGTTGTACCTCAGATACGGTCCCTTTTCAGATTTGGCCGAGACATCCCAAGACTCTGGTACTCATCACTTCATACTCGATAGGAAGGAGCAGCAGGAAGAACTGATGAGCTTATGAGGATATCTGGCCTCCACACAGGACCAAATGATGTAGGTAAGTGGTGACAAAGTGTCTTCAGAAGTCACTGTCAAGTGTAACCTTTCTCAGAGGTGTCCCTTGTAAGGCAGATCCTTTAACGCGTTGACCACTGCAAGAGAACCTGGGCTCTGACCCAGTGCCAACGTGCGGTGACTCACAAGCACAGCTTATCATAACACTGTGGCCAAGTACTCAAATACCAACCTACAGAAGCAAAGAAGGTAACAGCTGGGCGTGCCTTTTGGTGGCAGCATTGTCCTAGATAAGCTTGCACTGACTGCAACCACACACTCTTAAAAAGGGTCTTATTCCTGCGCCAGCATGAGCGGGCAAATCTCATGGCTTCTGTTTCTATTGGTCTTTAGGACAGACAGGAACATGACGTAGGGTAAGTGAACACCGAAAAAATTGATCTCTCCTACATTTTGACCAGCAGGTCTCAGTATTTTCTTAATTGCTCCTTTTTACTTCCTCCCTTCCCTGCTGCAGCCTAAGCCTGCCTTGTCCTAGCAGGACACTGTGGCCTCTGCTGCCATGTAGCCCCACCAGCACCGACCCCGACCCCCGCTGAAGGTCCTGCACAGCTGATGAGCGCTGGGTCTTCTCTGAGCCTTCCTGGGGAGGCACACTTGACAGCTTGGGAAACGGAAGTTTTGGTAATATATTGGGTAATCAGTCAAGAAGGAAGCGAGCTCTTAATGCTCTGCTGCTGACAGAGCTCACAGTGCTTCTGAGGCAACTCTGAGGCACCTGTCCTACACTTCTTAGAGCAGACGTGGACACCAGCGTACCTCTGAACAACAGTGTTAGGCATGTAGCCTGAAAGGGCAATCAGTCAGGGTGGGCTGAGTTGCTCATGCAGTTTAAAGAGAGTAAAGATTGAATCCTGAGCTCATACAGAGTTTACGCATAGGGAATTAGTGGTAAGAAACCGAAAAGGAAAATGCCCTTGCAGCACTCACCAACGGTGTGCAGCTATTCCTAACTAAAGCGAGGAGCAGACCCAAGCTGTTGCTTCTCCCATGCATTCAAACCTGTGCTAGGCTCCACTTCAGTGAAGTCTACTTTACAGAGACATTTGTCACAAGCAAACACCTGTGAAGTCCATTTGTCACTGACCTTGGCACGTTCCTTTTGCTACGTACAATTGAGGTGGCAGCTCCCTGCCTCTGCACGTGCTGGGTCACTGCATTTCTGAAGTCTCTTTTGGACTAAGTTTTTCTTTAGCTACAGATTACTCTGTAACACAGGATACGTCTCCAACAGTCCTCTGAAAAAGGGAAGCCCCAGTTCAACTGCCTGAGGCTGGAGGACCAATGTTCAACCCAGATTCAAGCCTCTTCCTTCCTGGAACGCATTCCTAGAAAGAATCGCAATGCCATCCACATTGCAGCTTACACTTTTACCCCTTCAACCGCATGCAACAGAGAGACAGGCAGGACAGGAGCACTTAATTTAGAGAGGAAAGGCACTGGACAGATCTAGCTAACACAGGGGGAAAAAAACCCTCCAAAAGCTTCCTCATGTCTAATGGACATTCATGGTGTTTGTCGGAGTACCTGAACAAGCACAGATACTCCAATCCTTTTTGTTCTTTATTGTCTTGGGGTTTTTTTTCACTACAGCAGCTGCTGATAGAGCCATCTCACTTTCAGTGTTTCCTAGCCAGTTGTTAACCTGACCATGTACTCCTTGACCACCACGCATCTGAATACTAACCCAAGAAGATGAGTTCAGCCTTATAATTCATATCAGCTCTTCCACTCAGATGGATGATGAGGAACATTTAATGGTCATCTACTGTTAGCCCTCTTCTAGCAGGAAAAGTTTGGGGTCAAAAAATTTCTAACTACAAACACAACTCAAGGGACAAAGTCTCCATCTGCAAAATTTGTATTAATCTTTCAAATTGCTTTAACTGCTTCACTGTCATGTAAAATCTACCAGTTTCGCAAAGTATTTTCCATGTAAGAATAACCTAACAGCCTCCTACCCCAAAACAAAACACAAATAATAAGTGGATATTGGAGCAAAAAAATAACTTACATCATGTATCATGACACTTCCATTAAAGTAACATTTTAATTTAATTACTTGTAATAAGTGATTTAAGTTAGTACACATCAAACCCAAGCTACAGATGGGAAAACCCAAAGTTTTGCTGCAGTTCCCATTCAACTTTTCCTACAAAAATTTCTATTAAAAGCTCTAATAAAAAAGATAAAAATCTCATGTGGAAAGCAACTGTTATAAAGCAATATAAAACCCCTGGAAGTTTTAATACTGTTATTGAGAGTATGTTTAAAGATTCCTGAAGCAAAAGTAACTTAAAGATACTGTACTTATACACTATTTTGTTGAACTAATATTATATATTATAATATACTATAAATTTTAGGTGCAGTAGTTTAACATTTTAAACAGCATACCAATTAGGGAGAAAACACTCCAATAAGTTTGAAACATATTGAAAATGGGAAAATATAAATATGTAGTGATTATATACAGATTAATTTAGAGTCCTCCTTTGGCCTCATTTTCCTGAAAAAACTGTAAAAGTTTATATTTTATATTTTCCATCTGTAGAATTTATGAGAAAATTTTTTGTTTGCTCTTAAGTCCATTTAGCCTTATTCAAAATTGCAGTATTGCATTGATTAGATCTAGTGCAATAATATATGAAAGTAAAACAATTCAGAGGTGAAGCAAAACTAGATATAGTCTATGATTTGTGTGTGTGTGTGCACACAGCCACAGGCAATATATGATTTTACTGCAAGCATCCTAAAAGTTGGTGTTGAGCCCAAGACTTTCACAAAACTCCTGTCTTGGAATATTCAAAGTAGTGTATTTAAATAATACTTAAAGCCCTAAAATTGGAAAGCAGCACCTGTAACATAAGTCTAGTACTATAAAACGGAAAAGGAAAGCTTTATCATCTGAAAGCAGAAACACCTTCCAGTCAGACTGGGAAGGAAAACATAAAATGCACCTTTTATATTTTAACACTGTAACTTGCACTTTGTCAGAGACACAATAATGCTGTAATGTAAACTAAATGTAATACTGCATACCACAGCTCTTGCTACTCAAAAAGCACATATGTTAAAGGCAAAGGTTCCTATAACAAGCTACATTGCTTTCAGGTTACTACTTTCAGCAATAAACTTCATGACAAACCTGATTCAGACCAACTTCTGCTGGGCAAATTTCTGCTCCTCTTACCCAGTCCCGAACTTCTGCCGTCTTAAATCGAAGAGTAATGACTGAAAGTGATTTTCTTAAAATATTTGCTTTAAAAGCCAGCTGTAGGTGGTGTGAGAGCTGTTGGTGCTGAGGGGTGGAGGCTCGGCAGCCCGGGTGATTGGAGGGCTGCGAGCCGGCCAGCTATTTGCCCAGCTAAGGCGGGGAGGGAGAGAGAGAAAGTCTTGCTGCTGTTCAGATAAATCATATCCATGCTCTTCACGACATCAAATCCAACCGGAATGTTGTTTTCTGCATTTAAACACACCTACATGCTTGCATATAAAACGCACACTGTTGTGAGGGTGCCCGCCACCCCCCCCAGAGACTCCTTTAACACATCCTAAAGGAAAAGCAAAAATGTGGATGTCAAACTTGGTCTCCCACTGCGAAAGCAAAGTCTTCCCAGTTTGCATGTTCACTCCCCTTGTAAAAAAATAAACTGGCTTTGAAGCACACTGAAGAATACTTTGCAACACACTGAGACCTGAATCCAACACTGTAGCATGAAAACTGCTTTTGCTGAGTAAATTTTAGAAGAGTATAAATAATTTGAAAAGTATTGCTGTGACTAGAAACAACACAGAAGAGAGTATATTTACAGAGTCTGGTTAGAGCCCATTCTGTTGAACTGGGGTAGACGCACCGTATATCTTCTTCTCCTTTATATGGCTTGAAATGTAAAAATGCTGATGACTAGAATTAGAACAGTCCAAATATTCCTGTGACACAACCAATAAATAACCCTCAGTTTTTTAAAAATTAGCTTCCAGAATAAACCAAACCCCAATGGATAATATACAGCTGTATTTTTATTCCTTCCAATGGCAGACAACCCCACCCCAAACACGTAGTAGCATTTCCAGTCAACATTATTCACGGCATATTGTTTCCCCTAGAACACTTGTGTTTCAATAGCTCTATTTTTTGTTCAGAGAACACTGAAAATATAACTCTTGCTGAGAAAAGCCCTACGCTTTTCAACATTAAGAAGTCTTTCCTAAGAAAATATGGAGAAAAACACATGCAGTGTGGCAGCCCCCAGCAAGTCACTCTCAGCTTTTAGTTTTCCCCCAAGCGTAAAGTCTGCCAGTGCTGCAGAAGTACAGAAGGTTCCTCTGTCTTCCCCCATGAAAAGTCCTGCTTCCTGCAGCCACACGCAAGGGACGATGACAACCTTTCCTCAGCTCTCCCAGAGCCAAGGAGAAATGCCTCCAAGAAGAGTGAGCTCCACGGGGGTGGGCCGTATTTCAAGACCACGAGACTTACATTATCCAAGGCTATTCTTTCCTTAAAGTGCAAAAAGGTGTAAACAGAAAAGGTCTTGTTCATTGACGCTCTAATGATAACAATACTCATTCTTCCCCTCGTGCTGACCTCATCCTTGTTAAAATAAGAACTTTATCTCTTTGGCAGTTAATACCTGGTCAGAAGACAGAAACAAGAAGTTATGGTAGAGGTGCAAGCTGCTAAACAGGTTAGATTTCTTGTGTGGAAATGTACGGAAATTACCTTTAAGGAGCATCACTCTCAACCATGACAACATCTAGGTGTTCTTCCCCAAACCATCACTCTCGAGCAAGCCCGTGAATGACTTGAAAATTACTAGTGTGGATTTTAGTTAACATCATCAAGGCCAGTTCTGAATCATTTCCAAACACGTAGATCCACTAAGAATTGTTGTTAATGCATAAATTAAGTGATTTATTGCTTAATCATGGAAAACATCCCCTCCAATTTAAAAACACAAAAAGTTGAAGCTGTAATTGCTTCATAACCTGCTGAATACAGAGACTCCATTTCTACTTGACTTCTAAAAGCTAGGCTTCCTCAGGCACACCTTCCCCCCAGTATCAGGGAAGCATACACCAAAGAAAGCTGAGTGTGAGGCTCGCCTGGAGTTGGAGTTCTGCTTCGATCACTTTCTGGTAGGCTTCTGCCAGGATAATGATGATGCACTGTAGTGGGCTGATCTATGAATTTATGTCACGCCTGGAGCTGGAACCACTCTCTGGGGTATCACCATATGTAAATAATTCCCGTGGCTTTATTAATTATTAATAAAGACAGTTCAGCAAACCAAAGGGGGGGAAAAAAAATCAAA
Source organism: Pluvialis apricaria (assembly GCA_017639485.1). Taxonomy (NCBI): domain Eukaryota; kingdom Metazoa; phylum Chordata; class Aves; order Charadriiformes; family Charadriidae; genus Pluvialis; species Pluvialis apricaria. The sequence goes on from CM030010.1 coordinate 8,939,084, forward strand.
ACCACAAAACAAAACAAAAAAGTACAACAAACAACCGCCAAAAAAAACCCCAAAAAGCAAGACTTGACAACTACTGTCAACTACTTTCTAAATGTGGCCATAGAACTGAAGACTATGCAGGCCATATGGATGTGGTGATAGCAGGAGAATGGGTCCAAATTTAAACAGGGGAATTGGAATTCTGCATTTCCAAGGCAGTAGAACAAGCTTAAGAAAGTAGTTTAATTTCAAATTTGCATTTTTGTAAACGTTAATTCCCTACAATCATAGTTCTTCCTACAGTATCTAAAAACACCTACAAAATATTTTATGGACATTTTATATACATGCATTGTTTGCGTTTGTATGTACACACATTTCAAAACCTTCCGCAGTGTGCTGAATTTACAGAGCCATCCAGGACATGTTGTCAGATTCACAGAGCAAGACAAACAATTCTTGGTATTAAATACACAAACCTGGTCAGACTGAAGGCAACAGCAAAGTTGCAAATTATATCATTGGGGTCAGGATTTGATTCAAACTAAGGACTTTGAATTAGGAAACAGGAAGAAGCAGACAGTAATGACAGAATGGACTAACCCTTCCTCTGCCAACAATACACAACCACAACACAATGATTGTTCACACTTTCCCACAACAAATATATCTTTTTCACTAACCGCTGTAATCTCTGGCACTCTTTCAATTTATTCAATGCACAACTGAGAAGAAAAAATATCCATTCTCTTACTATTTCACAGTACAGCGCCAGCGCTACTTCTTACATGGATTTACTTCCCAAACAGAATAGAAACATATCCACAGAAAGCATTTATCTAGTTTAAGTTTGATTGCAAGTGCCACAATATACGTAATAATGGCAATATTTAAACTACTTTATCTAATTTACAGCATAAAACAATCCAGTGCACAGGTTTCTAGAGTTTGCAAAAACCCACATCTAGTACATCTCAATGAAAATTGGAAAATGAGCACAGTTATTCATTCATCCGTGCAACCACAGCATCTCCAAAACTGTCTTTGGTACCATTTCTAACTCTGAGGCACCAGCTCCTCTGAGATTGCTTCCTCAGAGATGGATCTTCCTTTTATGGAAAATGCCAGAAACAAGATTACAGTAAGTCAGATTTAGTATTAGCCAGATCCCTCTTTGCTTTCGGCCTCTCTTCATTTTTATTCTTGACCTTATTATGGTACAGATTTGTTACAGACACTTAAAGTTCAAATCCTTCAGAGGCTGTATAAGTCGGTTGAAAATTTCATCCTCATTCTTTAAATTAAGAGTAGAAACCCTTCTGACATCCGTTGGGCTGGAAAGTCAATTGCAAGTGCACTTTCTGGTTCCTTCAGAGCTATCACCTGGCTGTTATAACAATTAATCCCTGGAAACACTGGTAAATTTATGGATCGTTACAAAGACAGATAGGAGCTGCACTGTTGTGGTTCATTTGACTTTCTAAAACTTAATCCTGGGAACAGGCGCACACAGCTATGCTGCTAAAGGCATTCAAACCTAGAACCATCCCTGGCTGCTGGCCGAGAGGCAGGGAGTACACCGGCTGGTGAAATAAAATAGCTTGCATCTGTCCTGCTTAGATCTAGAGCACTGTCAGGTAGATCAGTATGTCCCCATTACGTAGCGTTTGGTTCAGAGGTCCTATGGAGATTCATAGTTTTTTCTGTGTTTTCAGTCACGCATACTCGAAACTACAAGAAGGCCGTGTTGGCACCCAGCAGAGTGGCGTTTTCATAGATGCGGGAAAAAGGTGTATTCGTGTGCCTTTGGGTGTGTGACACAGCAGCATCAGAAAGGTGTTCATGAAGGTACCGGGTCTGGTGGGGTACCAGGGAAGGATGCCAGATCTGAGGCGCTTTGGACAAGACTGAGCGTACAGAGTGTTGTCTGGAGGCAGCTACCTGCAATGGCATACCCAACTTCTCTCTTGGAGGGAATTCTTGTTTCTCTCCAGAAAAGAGCTGGGCTACGTCCACTTAGTGTAGTCCACTTTGGCTCCCAGACTGTTTCCAGTTACAAATCCAACTGTGTTTTGACCAACAACAGAACTTTATAGCTTAGGTTCTGGCTTTAGAGACTTCTTTTCTGCTCCTTAGCAACTATATCACGCTTGGATGAATCTAAAGTGCCTCATCCAACAGTTCTCTGACCTGCATAACCCAAGGACTTTTGCAGCACATTCTTTCCATAAAGAAGCTGATCAGAAATTCTCTTCTTGCCATGAAACAGCTGACCACATTAGAAGGATGAACTGAAAGAGGAAACTGTTATATTTATTTTATTTTCCTATGGAAGGCTCCTTTAAGACTTTCTCTTACAGCATCAAAAGAGCATGAACATATTTTCATAGAGTTATGCAGAAATTCATGCTCAGAGAATTTTACATTAAAAAAAAAAAAAAAAGCCCATTAATTTGTGAAACTCCTGCACAGACTGAAACAAGATACTGCAGAAGCCCCAATGACAAACTGATGAAACGCTGCTCTGCTGTTGGCTCTGACTTGTGTCACTTGCCTCGCAGCAACGGGCCAAAAAGCTGTGGAGTTTTACATAACTAGAGGTGCTAACTTTGCAAAAGCATATCCATGCGCTTGCCCATATAACTACCCATACCGCACCGAAGTTAAACATGAACGAAAGTACTGCAGGACCGGGGCCTTAGTGAACCATTGTAATCCCTTGACGGTGCTCTGCACAGTGCGTGCTGCTTTCGCCTCGGAAGGCAGGACTTTGCAGCCAACTGTAACAAACATAACTTTTGACATGCACGAGAAAAAAAAACACAACACGGTTTGTACTGTTCATGCAACTCTGATAGGATTTGAGAAGTTGTAGCAGTATTCATAAAAGGCTTCATCAAGTGCCAGCAAGAATCTTTTATATGTTGAGATAAGTAATTCGTATTTTAGTGGTTCTGAGAATAAAAATCCAGGTTACCAGAAAAAAATAAAATTAGTGCAGTCTATGTACTAATCTACATAAGATGATCACCAACACGTAAGAGAGAAAAAGAATCTATATAAAGCCCAACAGTAATGTAGGCTATCTCTAAAATGTTACGACAGGATCATTTCTGAAGAGAATAAATTACACTCAATACTTTTCAAAGGGCTTCCTATTTACTGAAACATATTTATTTCAGATTGCTTCTCATGGTTTAAGCAGATCGCTGAAACTAGTTCTTATAGAACGTTGTACAGATTAATTTAATTATCACTTACCAAGACTCTCAACTTTTCTTTAATAATTTTCTTTCACTTTGTACTTAGAAAGAAAAATACCCCAAATCCTGACCTTCTCTAAGAAGCATTAAAAATAATCATATACTATTAGACTAATCAGGCATGAAGAATAAACCTGCTAACCTACATTTCATATGTTACAAGAAGAGCTACATTGGCACAAATTCCTACTAGTTATTTTGACCCAGGAATGAGTCATTTAACCTAATATTAAGCATGTCCCAAGCAGCTACGAGCTATCATTTGTTGAATTCCAAATATTCCCAAGGGTCTAAAGAAAATGTTTGTAGTGCTGACTCATAGTGCTTGTCCCCAAGTCTAAAATCAGAGTTTTGGAGAAGCCTTGGAGAAGGAATGTAACTATTTAAAGCCATACTCTAGAAAAAAAAAAGTCCACACAAACTTTTTTGGCCCCAATCCGCACCTTGAATACAGGATAAATATAAATAGGAAATTTAGATAGAAAAGTTTGTCATGTATACAGAGAAGAGCCAAGAAAATCTAAGTTAAAACTAACACTTGATCTGCGATTGAAAATAAAGTGCAATGCCATGTCTTGCCAAGACTGAAATGAAGCGGTCTCGCATCTCCCCAAGGCCCTAGGGAAGGAGCATCAGATACGGCTCCATACTGCAGCTTGGGAAGGAGCACGAGGAAGGCACCACAGGCCAGTCGAGGCATGAGCGCACTTCTTCATCAGAGACATGAAGTTTCAAACGGTCTTTCAATAACACTAAGGAGAAAGATCTACCAGAAAATAAAATGTTAAGACATTGTGCAGTTTTTGAGGTGTAACCTATTGGATAACATCTTATTACGCTTTTACATAAGGCTGATGGAACTAACAACATCTCAAACTGAAGCAACCTCAAAAAAACCCCAAAACATATATTCCATTTTTGACAACACTCCAGGTTTGAGCCAAATGTGTGGTAATATGCTACTGACCATGTATATTTTCTTCCAATGGCAATTTAGCTAGGTAATTAGGCACATTTCATAGTGAATATCCTGGCTTATGTAAATGCAACTGCCATTTTAAAATAGTATTTAAATCTCAAAACTTTTAAATAAAACCTTACCAAGCTTTTTACCCAATTAATGGGGCTCCGAGTTATTTATTGTTAAGAGTTACACCATTATTTACAAAGACAGTACTTTTTTAGTTGTTTTGAATGTGTTTTCTTTACAGTTTAAGGTTGCCTTGTTCTAGCCATGACTTTCTTCATTACCTGAAATAACTAACTGAAAATTTGTTTCCCAGTCCTATAACATAGACTGTCATCCTTCAACTTAATCCCCCCTCCCCCCCCCCAAATAATCTCTTTTCTCAGTTTACTTGGATTTTTTATTGTTGCAGGAATATTTGGGGGGGGGGGGGGGGGGGGTGTGATTGTTTTTTGTTTTGTTTTTGTTTAAAAATCCTTCAGTTGGAAAGGCTAAAAGTGTTACTTTTTCCTGTATCAAAAAAGGGAAATCTTTCCAGTTGCCATCTTTAATGAACATTCAGTTTTCCTATAAAAAACAATTTTGTCCATCAAAATTCTATTAACTCAATTTCTACTTCATTCCTGAGGTATGTCATTAACAATAATTTTCCATGCCGGAAAACGCCTGCAAAAATGATATGAAGGTTGCTGTTTTTATTTACTCTTTTTTTAAGCTGTTTTTAATCAGTAACAGGGCTTTACCTCTCACCCCATGGTTACTAAGTTTCCATGACAGCCTCTTGTGTAAGACATAAGCAAAAGCCTCTTACAAGCTTACATCAGATCAATTCCATCTATTCTGTCCTCTTCAAAACCAGATGAAATACAAAAATAAAACCCAGACAAACTAGTAGAGAAGTATTTACAAATACAATGCTGAATTATTTTCTGTGCTATTAGGAAGATATGAGTAACGACTTCAGGATCAAAATTAAATCCCTTTCCCTGCTGAAGACAGCATTGCTTTGCACCAAAGCTGATGATTCCCTAAGAGACTTAGCCACTGATTTTAAAGTACAAATCATGAGAGCCTTTTCACATGCCTAAACTCTGGAGGTGGCTTCTAAAATTTCTATAAAGTCTATACATTTTTCGAATGGCTCTGGCTGTGCGCTTCCACAGGGGAACCACAAAGGGAACAGCTCAAGAGCCCAAAAAGTCGCCTAATTTCATGGCATAAGAATGGAAATTAAGCAAAGAACTGATTCACCTAATTTCTCTCCTCCGTTCCCAGCCTCAGCTGGCTAGTTTGATAGCAGAAGCGGTATCAGCATCAGGGACTCTGGCTCTGCTGAGGTTGCCCAGTCCCATCCCTAGGTTACAGCACCTCTTGGCCCATTTGACCAGTGCACCATACACTAATAGGCTCCAGGTGGTCTTTTCGTTCAGAAAAAAACAGTGCAGTCAATTTTCTGTGTCAATTAAGTGAAAATTGTTTATAACAACTCAATTTTATATAAAAAAGTGGACTTTCCTCCTTTTTTTCTATGGGCGCCAAGGGAACAAGAACAGAGAGTGGAGGAGAGAGAAAGAAAGAGTGTATCTAACTTAACACTAAAAGAAATTATGGATGATATTGGAAATAGCTTCGCTTACAGAAGTGTCATGGACCAAGGGAAGGGAAGGAATTCCTATTACATATCTTACTCGTTTCTACATGACTTTTTATGGCACATGGAAAAGATGCCATCTTAAAGGGATTACAAAAAAAAAAAAGAACTAACTCACCTAATCAAGGTGTCACAACTTTCTCAGAATGGAACTTCCAAAATGAAGTATGTATTAATTATCTGTCAATTATAACAGGTTTTAAAAGACAAGTTTGCTTTCTCTTGCTTACAGAAATCCAAGAATTAGATTCACACATTGTTTATATTCCGTATTTCATTTATCTTAAGTCAAAGGAGGTAAGAATTGATTTAAGAGAGTCTTACATAAAGGTTTTGACAAATCTCCTTCGCAACCAAATATTGCTCTGAAATAACAGCTAAGTATTTAAAGCAGGATCCATTGCTGGATCTATACTGGACTTTAAACATTAAATCCAAGAAGTATTTTGATTCCATTCTGTGTGAAAATGGAACTGTGACGCGCGCAACACCACTGGCAGACATCACTCACACCAGACAGAACCAGTGTGCTAAGTGCACTGCTATGATTTATTTTAGGCTTATATATCAGAACAATACAAAACAACATAAACAGGAATAGTTAGTTCACACGATATAAATAAGCTCCATCTGCGAGGCTTAATCCCAGAAGTGTTAAACAGCATTCTGTGTTCTGAAGTTAGTGGTGTTAAGACCACCCCGCATTCCCTGGGCGTACTTTCTGCACCCTCCAGAATCAAACACCACTTCTTCCACATACGAAATCCCCAAAATAATAAGTCACTGCAAAGTCACTATAGCAACCTTGTTACAGAGCATTACCCTTTGACATTAAATGTAGAAACTCCAGCCAGACATTCCGAATATACACTGTCCATGTCAAGATCATATAAATTCTAACATCTAACATTATTTATAACTGAGGCAACTAATGCCAGAGAGTTCCCTTTTCATTCTTGGCTTTAAATAGCACCACTACATTTAATGCATCAGGAACAGAGCTTGAAGAACATTATAACCTTCAACTGGGTAATTTTCTGAAACGGTATTCAAATTTCTCAGTATTTTTTAAGCAAGTCAACAAATAGCTTGACTGCGTGTAACATCTCATGGGTAAAACATGACCAAGACTTCAAAACACAGCAAAACCCAACACTGACCTTGCTAGTCACACACTGGGATCTTGGTCACAGATTTCCAAGTGGCCCAGCAACAGGTATGGGAAGTGGCCCTACGTTAGCCTAACCACGTGCTGCAGCTTTCCAGAGAGCTTACACTTGCACCGGCTGAAGTGCTCCATTTTGTCACATAACAGAGCGCGGCAGACAGCAAGGCTCTGCTCAGCATCTTCTGAAGATACATTTGTGAACTTCCCTTAAGAAATAAGTATCCTTTTGTACCTTAATCAAATCACAGCTATGTATGACAGTTGCATAACCATGATGAAGGCTGCTGCTTCGCAGATCTATGCAGATCTGACTTAGCACATAAAGCTTGAAACATTGACAAGTCTGCCTGAAGAAACCAGATCTTCTCTTGGTATCAATCCAGAACAAGTTTAGCAATAGTAGGGGAGTCATTTCAGCAGAGCATAAAAAAACATGTAAGACAGCACAAGCATAAATTCATAAAATGATGAATATTCTGAAAATAATAAATGACATATGGAATAACACAAACAACCCAGACAAAGCCCAACTTGTGGGCGTGCATATTTGTATCTGTACTCCCAGCCAGACAGCATTATGGGTCTTTATTTGCAACTTTTTTTTCAATACAAACTGTCTGTAGGGTATTGGAAAAGCTAGCAGCTTAGCAGTTCCACAGTTTTTCCAGGAGGCTATTCTGCTCATAAAAATCAGAAGTCATTTGAGCATTAAACTGCATTTATTGTACCTATGAAACTACTTCATGGGCTACCAAACGGCACAGAGAAACAAACCTAATAAATGTTGCGTGCAGTAAAATACTTGCAGTACCAACCAATGCACTAGTTACAATAAATTACTCACAAATGTGTTTTCAGGGTAATTCGGATCACACAGCAACTGGAAAGCGGTTGGGACAGCCCATCACTTCCCCCACATGAAGATCGGGTGAAATCCAGTTTTCCAATTTCTCTCTGTTGTGGCAACAGAAAGCCCCATACATTTCTAACTTTTAATTCTATCTTCAGTGAACACAGAACATCTCAATAAACATTCTATACCACCTCCTCCCCTCAGTCACTTTCTTCCCTTGTCACATCCAATGATCCTGAATGGCATGCTCAACTTCTGACCAAGAAGGTCAGGGGGTGTCACACAGGTAATTATGAATATCCTCAAACATCCTCTAACTATTACGTATTGAACATTAGCAACAGAGAACATCAAACATGTTTAGTTCCTGAATTATCTCGTATTTGTTCTTTAACTGCATGCTCACATCTTTCTTCTTTTTCACCACCCATTAATTTCAGTGAAACAAGATACTTCTCCCCTTATTTGTTCCAAAATCAATCGCTTTTTCTAAATGTATACAAAAATTAGCCTCATCTCCAGCCATGCTGTGAATAAGTTGTGGGGAAAATCCCATAAAACGCTAGATCCTAATACAGCCAATTCTATTTGCTTAAAAAAAAACCCACCCAAAATGCACAAGCCAGGCCCCTAAAAGTCCAGACACTGCAAATAACTAGACCAGTTATCAACAAAGAGATATCCTTCCACATATCGTGTGTGTATGAGGGTTTGTGTGTGTGCTCGAGCGCAAACTACAGTATTTCTTGGATGGCTTCTCAGTGCCTACCATGCAAAAAGCTTATTTCTGGGTGGCCCAGCCTTCATCGTTATCATGGCTGGATCACAATTTCGGGATAAACTGTCCTCCTCCCTCACTTTCTCATGAGCTCTGGAAGCAATGGCAGCAACTTGAGTTCGAAGTGCCTGTCTGCGCAGAGGCAGGATCCGGCCACAAACCATTCCTCACTTGCCCCAGGAGAAAAAGGTGGCCCAGACAGATCCACTGTCTCAAGGGCCAAACCCAGAGAACGGATTGCTCATGATCTAGGGTAACCTCGTGGGAAATTACAGCCAGGAAGGACATCTCATTTTACCAACTGCTTGAAAAAAGCTGCTGACATCCAATACCTTCTTGTTTAAGAGAGTAACTAGAACACACGCAACCCCTTGTGCGTAAAATATTGGGTGGTAAAATGCCATAGAAATTACTTCTAATTCTGAAATGCCCCCACTTCCCTTACCAGTACTATATGGAATATTTCACCAACTTACTGATGTTTATTGAATCTGATTAATAGGCTAGGACCATTTGTAAATGGTATTTGTTTCCATAATGCAAGCAATTTTTGGCACAAAGAATAATTACACATTCCTCATAGAAACACTATTAAAACATGAAGCTTTAATTGTTCTACACTAGCAACAGATACTCAGAGAATGAATTTTATTATACAAAATTAAGATAAACTGTGTAAAATCCTGCATGCCTAATCCAAAGAAATTCTTAGCTAGTTTAAACGATAATCAACTTGTCAGCAAGCATACCTTGGCTAAGATCCTTTTTCACCTATGCGTTGCTTTACTGGCCTTCAGAAAATGCCACTTTGTCATACAGTTGTCAAAATACTGCTCCTTTATTTCTATCCCTAGAAGCACAGCCAGCACTGCACGTGCATTTCTCATGCAGAACTCCAATTTCCAGCAGCTGAAGAGGCTGAAGGAGAACCAAACATTCCCTGTGCTCAAACTCCTATAACTTGCACTTACTTTCTTCCATTTCCCTTTAATCTTGGGCTTTTTTTCACATTTCACATACATACTAAGTTTAAATGTTCACTCTTTTCTGCCTTCTTAACTATATGCAAAGAACAGAGTCTCATCTTAAAATCTTTTATGGACCCACTAGAGTAGCCTAGACATTGATTACGGGACCTCATCAATGCTTACAAATATCTAAAGGGTGGGTGTCAAGAGGATGGGGCCAGACTTTTCAGTGGTGCCCAGCAACAGGCACAAACTGGAACACAGGAAATTCCACCTCAACATGAGGAAAAACTTCTTTCCTGTGAGGGTGGCAGAGCACTGGCACAGCTGCCCAGAGAGGTGGTGGAGTCTCCCACACTGGAGACATTCAAAACCCGCCTGGATGCGTTCGTGTGCAACCTGCTCTAGGTGAACCTGCTGCGGCAGGGGGGTTGGACTGGATGGTCTCCAGAGGTCCCTTCCAAACCCTACCATTCTGTGATTCTGTGACATCTTTTTATCCAAATAACCTTTCCTTTAACTATTGCCTCTCATGAAAACATAGCTGTTCTAGCACTGAAATATCATGCATATCCATCTAAATATTAAGCTTGTTTTTCAGAAGTAGTGTGCAAACAGTATCACATGCCAATAGTAACTTCCAGACATATTATCAGTTGGTGCCAGAGTCCATCTTGTAACATGAAAACTGAACTGGATGCATTGTCAGTAATATGAGACCCAGACAAAACGTCACTGTAATTTCGCAATACGTGATTTTCAACAGGTACTGAGAGATGCCAGGGAATGCCTGCCTTATTTAGCTGCAATTGTGCTGATTTTGTGAAAAATCCAGAAGAGAAAGGTGTTCTGATGTGATGAGTGTCCTTCAAAAAGTAGTAGAGAGCTCCATCTGTTTCAGTAGAGGTTAAAAGAATCCCACGAGCATTTTGATAAATTTGAAAATTAGCTTGAGTAAAGCCATTTGAAAATGTTAGTATTTTCCTCAGTAGATTGGAATATCAAAAGCCATCACATAACACATTATATTTAAATGATCAATTTTAAGTAGTCATTTAAAAAATAAAACTCACCTCAAAAGAAATTTTGAAGAGTTTTGTTGTTGTTTTTTGTTTTAACCTAGAGCACTGTACTAGATGAATGAAAGTAGAGCAATTCATCAGACAGGAAATGACTGAGATGAAGTAATTGCTCCACTATGAAAATGTTCTTTAGTTTTATGCTAAGAATCCTTTGTCTTGATTCCAAAAAAATCTAACACAATTCTAATGAGCAAAAGAAAAACAATTTAGAAATACTTTGATGATAACAGAAGGAAAATTACTGTTGTACTTCAGCATTTCTCCACTGAAGCCTAGGAACAATAGGTCAAAGTATCTAAATACCTCCAGCTTCACAAACTTCACATAGACTTCTCAAACAAAGCATCCAGAATTCAATGTCTGGTATTGAACTGCCTAAAACGTTATCTATCCAGATCTTGGTAAAGAGAGGGGAAAAAAGGAGAGAAAAAGGCAGCAGTTACTAGTCCATGCTTCATCCATGAATAACAACGTGATTTTTTCAGGTTATTGGGTCTGAGGTGATAAACAGCTTTGAAAAAATATCCTTCTCAAATGCTATCAATCTGGTATACTTAAAATACGAATAACAAGCTTTAATTAATGCCACAAAATAGCATGGAAGTTCGGAAATCCAAGGAACAAAGTCTGGGTCTTGATAGAAGGATATGAAGGGCAAAGAGCTCCTTAGAATTTTCTGGATTAAGAGTGCAGTACTTACTAGCAGACTTTCAGTGGTGTACAAGTAGACGTGTTTTTTGGTGCTAGCCAAATATAGTTTTAAAAATCTATCATTATATGGACAGTAGAATCTCCTGCTAGGACAAAAGGTAAAAATTAACCTTATGACCCACTTGGAATTAATCAACATCTGATTTAGGCAGGGATTTCCCTAAAGACTAACCTCCTCTCTATTTCCAAACCCTGCAGGTACAAAACTTCGTAATAGAAGACAAAATCGATGAAACATGATACTCTGCTATAGCACTGCAGATACTTATGGAAACCTGCCACAGAAGACTGCCTCTTGTGTACAAAGACATTTGCATTTACTTTATCTCTGAATGACAGCAGAGGTTCTACCTTCTCTCGTGTAACTCTCCAGTAGCGCTAGTAGGCATCCTAACTCACTCAGATTATCCTTAAAGATGAAATGGATGGCGACAGACTACAGCCTCTTGTTGACATGATGTTGAGAGAAATATTTGAAAACCCTGAGAGTAAAAACCTGAAAAAGTGGTGTTCTTCTAGCCATACAATATAAACAGGTTTTTCTTCTGAAATTTTCAAGGCAACTTATTCTACGTGCCAAATATAGCTAGGTAACATTCTAAGCAGGAAGGCTAAGACGTCACAAGGCTACAGTTGAATGTATTTCACTGGCTCTGAAATTCCGTACAATTGTGAAGAGAAATGCAAAAAAAAAAGTTCTCCAAAAAGCATTAGAACTGATCCATTATCTTGTTATCTTCAAAACTGACCTTAAAAAGAAGGCTTTTCTGATTGGAATTACAAAACCCACCACAACTGCAGACAACTATGCAACAGCCAGGAATACTTCTAAAAGGATGTTTAGGGCAGGCAACAGCAAATGGATGAATTGTCCAGAGCAGAAAAAATGGGTTCACTCTTGAAGGACATCAGTGGGCTCAGCACTGGACTGCAATGTTTCATATGAAACTGGTGATAGTTATTACGCCAAAACACAAGAGAAGGAGAAAAATGCAGTAGAGCTACTGAGCCCAGAGATCAAACAGATCAAAGACAGCTACTCCTTCAGAATAAAGACCCCATTATTTATTTTTTAAATGTAACTTTGCTCTCTGCTGTGATAGTTGTATGGGTGTGTGACATTAGAAATTTTGTCATGATCTAAACATGAATCATCCAAACAGGCAGAAAATGCCTCCAAGAACGCAGAGACAGCTACTCTACCATTTCATGCCTACCACCATAAAATACACACTGGGATGACATGATGACAATGCCATGACTCCTTTAAGAGTTAATTTCATATTGCCTTTCATTCTACCTGTTCCTAAAGCTCTATAATGCAGATTCTGAAAAAAACCAAATGCATCAGAAAGCTATTTTCACGTGATTAAAGTTGTGTTCTGCTAACAGGTTCATTTTAGAACTTGTTAGGAAGAACCTGTTTAAAAAGTTTAGACCTGTTTAGAAAGAAAACACATAATCAGAGCATGAAAGAATCATTCAGCTGGGGAAATGGTTAAAACTATGAGTCTGGCTCTTCCTAAACTTAGCTTAACTCAGTTTATTCATACTATTTTTTTTTGGTCTCCCCTTTCTTCCACCAAGGACAAAAGACCAAACAAAATATGTTCATGGTCTTAACTGCCTGGAACTAAAACAAAGCACATTTGGAGAAGCTTGTGTAAAAGAGAGGAGATGGACTCTAAGTGAACATGAGTAGTGTTCAGAGGATTTCTTTGTTCAAAGTTTATCAAACTGAGTATATGGCATACAAAGAAAGCATAAGTAACAAGCACAGGCTGGATAAAAGGCTATTTGGAAAGCACAATCAAAACCAGATGAGAAGCCATGGATATGGAGGAGTTAATTTTTGGCATTGGTATGAATTCTGAAACAGTATAAAAGATCAAAGAGAAGCTACTGACAGTTTGGAGTATGACACCCCCCCTCCCTCAAATGAATTGAACATCTCCCTAAAAATATAACTGGGTATTGCATAGACTTTTACTCTTAGGCTTGGTATTAGATGTTAGCCACAAATTATTCCTCATGACATCTATGCTTGATACAACTTATCAATGCCCAGCGACAGCCCAAATTATTATGCAACAGAAGGCCCACTCTGCTGGGAAATATTTTTAACACTCAGATGAACTGAAAATCTTCCTGTTTGGAAAAAAAAAAAAAAAAAAAAAAAAAAGAAAAAATTTGGGCTGTAGCTGATGAGCAATTTTCTTTTCATATCTGTCAGCTTTTCAGATTACAAGCAGTGTTTTGTATTATAGCTAAGAGTAAAATGACTTGGTGACCCCATTTATTTGGATAATTCTTGAGGTTGATGTGGCTCAAATTCATGGAACTAATTTGTCTGGATAACAGCTTTACAAAGGTTCAGAAAAGTCTAGACATTTTCACTGTGGGAAAAAAAGATGCACAATCACTTTTATACAAACTTTAAAAATAATATCCTGCAGTCATCCTTTCATATTGCAAATTGTACTTCTAAAGTCAACAGCAGATAAACTAAAGCAGTTGAAAGTAGCTGTGTTTGTACAACACTGGAAGGTATCAAGGGAGATGGAAAGAGCCTTTGATTCAACTATTTTGCAAGAAATGACACAGCAAAGAAAAAGATCAGTTATCTGCAGTGCTATAGGCTCCACAAAACTTAATTTTTAAGGTAAGTGAAATTTTACCTAACGATAATACGATTAAAACGTAAGCTACTTCTCAAAGAATTAGTTAACTGTGAAATTTCCTACCCACACCGACCGAGGCTCAGGCAGAAGAGCTGTAACATTCATGAGAAGTTTGTGAACAGTTTCTAGCAGCCTAGCACAGTTTGACTAACCAGAGAAAGAAGAAAAAAGGAGGCGAGGGAAGAGTCAAACATTGCTATTTGAGTTTTACATCACTCTCTCTCACTACAGCTACAATTTTAGCTTAGAATTAGGTTTTAAAACTTAGCTCTAACGTACTTTGGCCTTACTCCATTCTGGCCTGCCAAACTATGTTCCAAAACTGGTCTAACTGGAACTGTGTTCAAACAGTACTGCCAAGCTGGTTTAGCTCCAGAACAGGAGGGGAAGGAAGAGTCAGCATTTATTCCTTTAAAAAAGAAAAAGAAAATACTTAATTCTTTATCCTTGATCCAGAAATTCAAACAGTTATGTATAATCAAAAAGACTGAAATCCCTTCAAAATTAAGGGCTTTGTTATAAAAGCACTTGAATTTACTACAGATTGTAGCCACATGGCAAAATTATTTCCATAAATACACTTTGAGTCCTAGTTAGTGACACAAAAAACTTTTCAGCCGTGCTAAGATAAAAAATATCTCTGCAATTATTCATACTGCAGTAACACCCAGCTCAGAATCAAGGCCTGTCCAAGTGCTTAATCTACGAAAAGTCAATAGTATGAGAAAAGTAGAGGTAAAACAACCAAATACAAGTAAAGCACATGGGATGGTGGGTTCATCTGTCTTCCTACTGATGTGCAACCAATTTTCCTGACTCTGTCAAAACAACAAGAAGCTCTAGGGCAGCCATTGCTACTAATACCTTCAAACAAGAATGGAAACAGTTTGTAAAGTTCATCTTTCAAATACAGTTCAGTTGATTCAGGCCAGAAATTGTGTTTTTTCACCTCACAATTCAAGCTTGGCTGGCGGCTTCCTGCAGAATTACTTTTTCAATAGTCAACTGTTTGCCCAAGTGGAATCCAATAGGATTGTTTTCTGCCTAAATTCTTACATCCAAGTTTCTTTCTCTGGTCCTTCTTTGGTTATGCAGACCCAGTATTCTCCATTATGCACCAAATCCAACCCTTTCAAAAATTGTCTTTACTCTTCCCTCTTTTTGGCAAAGCTCCATCAGCTGAAGATCCACAGTCAGTCTGGAATAAGAAATTCCTGTCTTTGAGTACTAAATTTCATCAGAGCATATATGCACACCAAGAACAGTCCAGTAAAAAGTGTTTTTATTTGACTTAGACTTCCTGGTGCCATACTTAGCTCAATTTTCATGGACTACTGCCAAGGCAGAGATAGGTAATGAAATGGTGCAAGAAACTTACTTCTCTTTCCAACTGTTACCACCAACGCAGAGTGAGCGCTGTCAATCGCAGAGCTTGGAGAGCAACAGTGGGACATGCTTGGTTCAGGACTAGCTGCCGAACTGTCACCAGAACAAGTTTTGAAATGCAAAGTGAAAGAACAACAGAGTCATGTACAAGTGAAACCCCATTGATACCGCAGCCAGTGCAACGAGCATGTATAGGCAGGGCCGAGTCACCCTTGGTATGTTTACACTGGCATTTTTTTTCAGATCAGATGCATATTTTCAGAACTATTCTACCAGTCATCCTGACCATTCACTGTGCTTTTGTTTACTCCATGCAGCAAGCCTGAACCACCCTTTGGGTAAAAGGAAATTGGAATACGTGCTTCAGAACAGCACCTAATGCACTCTAACATCTAGTTCAATCTCCAGGACCAGACAAAAGCTAAGCTGAAGTCCCCCCCAGTTCTCCCACACATACCAAAACATAAGCGGTGCGGTCAGTAAACCCACAGCACCAAAAGTTTTCCTGCAGAGCTGCACCGTTTGCTGAAGGAGACACTGCTGTTGCACGCAGGTAACAGTGAATCCTCAGCTGCGAAGGCTGCGGGCTGCTCTGCCAACCCATCTGAATGCAAAGGTGCTTGCCAGACAGCTAAGCTCTGTGCTGCCGCTGATTCATCAGCAATTACGGGATAATTTGAACCAACACCTCAAGCTGGCATTTCCACCAAAGTAAGTGGTGTACACTGACTGGATGCTCCCTCCTGCTTTCTTCCCTTGGGCCAACATAAACATTCCTGTGGCTGCAAAGTGAATTAAACTGGGGAATGGAGCCACAGTAATAGTGAGCAGGTAAAAAGAAACAGTCAATTTTGACCCAGGTGAGTTTCCTGATAAAATTTACTACAGAGCTGCACAAGTTCTTGTACCAGCATTGCTGCAGGGTGACATATGGAGAAGGATAAACTGCTGGAGGCAAGTGGCATTGCTTCTTTTGGTTGCCATGCCAGCTGCAACATTTATGAAATGACAGACTTGAAATAAACTCCTTTTTGGTGCAACCGTAACTCTGAGTAAGGACAAGTTTATTCTCAAGCAATGCAGAGCTGTCAGGCAAGCCAAGAACCTGTAAACGCTACAACAGCCTGAATGGCAAGACGAAAGTCTAGAATGTAACACTGCAGCCACGTGGGTGGTGGATGACTCAGAATAATGAGCCAAATCTGATCCCTTCGCTGCCAGAAACACCTGCAAAAGATAAATCCATTTTGAGTAAACTTGGACAAGTCTTTTGTTCAGTTTGGAGCATTACGGGTACATGTTAGGGAAATAGAGATATTTAGAGAATACCAGTTATAAAAGTTACTTCAAGTCTTATTCCATTCCAAGTTCTGTGTAATTAACTGACTACTGACACCACACCCTGCACCCTGATGTGGCATTCGCTGTCTGATGGGAATGCCAAATGAACCTCTGACTCCAAGTTACTTGATCTGAAATTCAAAAAGTATAATGAGGCTTCTACAGAAGTAATACAGACACTATTAGTTCTTCTTTACTTCTGAGAAAATGCTTCCCAAGTTCTATTTCAGCGTGCCTTTATTTCAGAGTGAATACTCTTATTTCAGTGCGAACGGTAGGAAAAAGCAGTAGAGAAAGACAAGGAAAGCAACCTACCTACAGAGGCTGCATTTGTATAGGAGGGGATTACCTACTTATTTTTTTCAGTCTTCAGTTTCCACAGCTGTTTTTTCAGTTTCTGGAGGAGACCGCAATGAAAGCTCATCCCTTCCATGTGCCAAGATGGTGTTAATACATGAACTTGGAATTGAGGTAGGAGGAACTGCTGAATTCTAGGGCTCATTTATCTAAACCAATGGTAAGCAGATTTCTCCCACTTCCCTTTTAATATAAATTTCACACTGTTAACTGTCCACCTGGTTCAAAGGGCTTAGTATACACCTTTTAGTACACAGTATATGTCTCAGTAGAGCAAACAGGCTGTGGCAGGCATCCAGGCAGTATCTTCTTCCTACCATCCAAAAGCAAACTGGTACAAGCCTGAAGTCACACACAAAACAGTCACACACTCATCCTCATACAAAACCAGTCCTTTGGTTGTTCTTGGGATCGTTTGGTCTTTGGATGCAGACTTGCTTGCCAACTTAAGATACACTACAGAAAGAAAAAAACAAACCCCACTCTGTTATCAGCCAAGATCTCTTGTATTTGTGAAAGCCTCCAATGTTCCATTGTTAAATTCCCATAGTCTATAACACAATACAACGCTGCCATATTATCTTAACTAGCGAGCAAGATCCCAGAAGCGGCTGAAGGTTCAGACACGCTTTCTCGATATAGATCTTCAATGATACACGCAAGGAATGAAGAGAACCTCTCCAAAGGGTCAAATCAATACCAAAGGCCAGCAAAACAACCCACACAGAATGGAAGCAACATTTTTATGATTTCCATTCTTCACTGCTTAGGAGGGTCAGCTGCTGCTCACTATGCAGCCTGGTGTGGGATCATATTCTGAAACATCAATTTGAACACGTGGTACACGCTGCTTCACATTTTGCAGCTTTGGGTGGGATTTTAACACTAGTTTTGCTCTTCTTAATCTAAAGCATATCCCACTTCTCCATTTGTTGAAGGCTGATACAATATCCAGCTTCGCCTCTTCGGGCAAGAAAACATGTTTCTTGTAATGGCTCCTACCTCAGAGTGCGTGCTCAAAAAGTTATCTTTCTGTTCTGCCCAGTAATTTACCCAATTTACCAGCAATACTGAACCAAGCCAAATAAATTTCAGCAGAACTGTATCAGTCACAGAAAAAGCTAATGTCAAGGGCTACAGTATTTCTGATGGTGCAATCCAACCTTTCCCCTCCCGGGCCTCCGGAGTAGAAGTCTGTGGTAAAATACTCAGCCTTATGCAAGTTCCCTGGCTGACCCAGTTCCACATCCAGGCAGACAGTATCTATAGCCTATCCAATTCACAGATTTATTTCCCAAGTTGAGTTTTGTGTTTTGGCTTTTTTTTTTTTTTTTTTTTTTTGTGGTTGTTCCTGAAATCCTGCTTGCTAAATTTTCTAAGAGAAATGCAAAAGTTCTCCGCTTTCAAGCCAGCAGCCACGCCGGTTGTGTGTGAGAATGCCACTTTACAGAAGCAGCGCTGCGAATAAAATTGCTATATACCACTGTTTCAGGTCCTCCTCCAGTCTTCGCATGAATTTTTCAAGGGGTTTGTTTATCATCACAGGAGGTTCCATGTACAGCACTTGCAAGCTTGTATCCCTAGAAAGCAGATGCTCCACCAACCACTGATTTTCCCTTTTGACTCATATGATCTGTTTTCAAGGGTTTGCAACCTCCTCCAGTGAGGTGGAGAAATTCCACGTTGTGCATCTCAGTGCCCTGCGGTGCGTTTCCAGAGTCTTGCTTCCCTGAACATAGCGGGAGTCAAAGTATAAGGAGTGAGCTTCTTTGCTTACAGTTCCAGGCTTCTTTCCAGCCACCACTTCCAACTCCAAGCTGTCCCTCCAGGGAACACCATGAGCACCGTTCACATCATTCTGTGTTTCTGCTGTCTTTCTGCCATCTTCAAAGAGCTGCAATTAAACCAACTCACTGTTTGACTGTGTGTTATCAGCAGTGTTTGTTATCAGATCCTTAGAAACCATATGGAACGTTGAAACCCACACTTTTATTAGCTAGGCTTCAGCCACGCTAAAATACTGCGTTTCATTGTTCCCTGATTTAGATTAAAGGAAGATACTTATCCCACTCACCATCTTCTACAGAAGGAGTGTACCAATCATCAAGCAGTTGTTTGGACAAATGTACTTTAATATTACATGTTTTCATAAACAAGCACAAGAAGACAATTTTGAAGAACTATGATAGCTTGTAATAGCCCACTAATAAATGCAAATGAGAGTTGAGAGAGTGTTGGGGGGGGGGGCAGAAAGAAGAGGGATGTTTTGCAGCTTCAGTAATTTCACTAGTTCCTATGGAAATATTCCCTATTTACAATGCCAAACTGAGATCAGAATCAGGTCAAATATGCAGTAATGGAACTACAGTTATAGTAAAGCTGTAACAGATGCAAAGTAGGAACTATCCAAAATACTTCATAAAAAAACAATTTCACATCTAAGGCATTTACCAAGCAAGTCTACGAGATAGCAGCAGCAAAAATGCAACTGGTGAGCGACATCTTGATCAAAAATGTATTACTTTTTTAGCTCCTATTAAAAGGAATGAAACTATGGAACCGAACTCTACAGGAGTTCCTATGCTGCAGGAAAAACATGATTCTAAATGCCCTAACTTACTTCAAAAGTTTGAGGGATAAGGCACTCCTATGACCCAAGTTTTTGCAACTAACGCTTTCTCCAGTAAAAAAATAAAGATGATGGTCTAAAAGGAAGGAAAGACAAAAATTGAAGAGGATAAGAGAAATTACTGTATGTTTTACAGCTACGTGGAACATACTCGATAGTTTCTCCCAATGGTGCTACAATTTAAGCAGCTCACACTGTTTATTCTGTTGTCTCCTCTGAGTCCATCCCCTAGTTGTGGCTGCACAGCCATGTGTGTAGCCATGTGATAAACTGGAACAGGGAACCGATCTTTAATCAAAAGTATCCCAAGGAAAAAAAAATGAATTAGTTTCCTAATCCAGTTCATTGCACAGTACCACAAACAGCTGTGCAGGCACAGAGGGATGGTTACTGAAGCAGGAACAAGAGACAGCAGCCTGGAGCACAACACAAGAGCTGCTTATGCTGACACGGCTTCGGGAAGAAACGTACAAAGTATACCTATGAGCCTATCCAGACTGGGAAAGCTACTTGTTTCACAGAGCGTAGTGGGTGCATTTTAATCAGTAACAATGAAATAGTGTAAACATTCGCTTTACATAATCAGAAAGTTGACTTAATTTATTGTGTGTGGATAAAAATGCAACATCAACAGTATTTTACTGCAAATTCTGCTCTTTTTGCATCTGGTTCATTGAACTAAGTGCAACCCATCTGTTACCACATAAGACAGAAAAACAGTCAAATAAGAAAAAAAGTCATATTTAATACAAATCCAAAATTATTTGCTTAGACAACTAATGAAGTGGAGTATATAGGCAATTAAACACCATAGAAGGCTTTACAGAGTACTACAAAATTGCAGGAAGGTTTATAAAAGTTTATATCCAGGACTATTAGAAACACAAAATGGGGTTATTAAGGCTGATGTTGAAACTAGTTGCCTCAGAATAAGGCACATGCATGTAATAAATTAAAATGGTCTAATAAAATATTTTTAATAGTTGGACATTGCATGGGAGACTGCAAACAATTCTGGACTGGATACCCAGAAGCAGTGTCCCACTAAGGAATAAATGTTGAAACAATTAGAACAGATTCCCTTCATTTAGGGAAAGTATGTTCCAGGGCTGATTTTTCCCTCTCAGGCAGTTTCTTCTCCCTCCACCATGCAAAAATCAGACAGTGAATACCTCGCTGCTGTTAAGATAGTCACTCTACCAGAACATCTCATAGCAAATGTTCACTTGCTATCACATGGTATTTTTCAGAATCAGGCTCTACCACCATGATGAAAATTGCATTTTCACAGGACAAATAAGGAGAAGGAAATGACATATCAACATCTACTTCTCAGCTCCTGAAAACTTCTCATTGTCTTGAAAATATAAAGGAGTCTCAGCAATAGTTGATCAATAAAATTCCCACAAAAAATACAATTTCAGAGGTTGGACATTCAGAAGAGAGCAGGGAAAACTAGAGAGAGGTGGAGAAATGAACAAAAAGCAAGACTGGTAGAAAAGTTATATATGAAAATCATAATGTTATTGGCAGAGCTACAATACCACCGAGCTCTAAAATCCAAATTTATGATTTTGGGAAGTATGTGTGTGTTTGGGGAGGGCAGTGGAAGATCACAAATTAGTCGTCATTATGATCTGCGCCTAAAACATCCATGAACTCAAGTTCCGATGTGACAGTCACGCACTTCAGCAAAATAAAATTATTATTATTATTGTTGCTAAACAGGCAAGCAGTATCTTACTCTAACACTGTATTGCTCTCAGTTTAAAAACATAATAAAATATACTTGACAAAGAAAGAAGAAGAGAACACATTAATTGTGAAGTCACAACACTTTCCATATGGGAAAACATATTTATGAACAACTCATTCCTGCAGAAGTATGCATTTAAATAATTTTGGTGTCCACTGTGGGATTGTTCTAACCTATTTATTTTATTGTCAAGGAAATTTCTGCTAGCAAGTCAGCAAGAGTAAAACCAAAGACCACAAAGTATGCTCTTCTTTCTAATGTTCTGAGAATATGTAAACAAGCCAGCACTGAATGTTTTACTTACATCGCATGTTTAGTTTTCATGCAAGCCAGAGAACCATGCAGACCTGATACAGCTCATAACTTAAGTTCTATGCAGCAAAAGAATTTATGCAATATGTGACTGAATAGCCGAAGTTCTCAGGTGATCAATGTTCTAACACTATGCCTTAAACAAGGTATCGATAATCACTTGCTCCTGTTCCAACTCTCAGGATCAAACACCATGTGAATCACCATTGCTTCCCTATACAGCATCTACACTGCAGCCACCACTGCTACAGAAAACAAACTACCACAGAGAACCTCATAATATTCTTTTTTGCCATGTAAGTGGCAACTAAAGAAGATTAATGTGCTGAAATCCCACTCAGTTGTTTAGACCACAAGAAGAGCCTGACTAGATCTGGTAGATTTGGTTTCAAGCATTCGGATACTGGAAAACAATAAGGGTATCAACTTCACTTTCTGCCAGGTATTCAGATCTTTCACATAAATGGACAAATGACAAGAATCCATTTGGCTCTGGACAAGAAGGCGGAAAAGGAAAATACAAATACTGGGAGAAGGCAGTTATGGACCTTAGGAAAAACACTTCACCTCAGTAAGTCTATTTCCAACCATGTTTTTAGCTCCAGCATGGTCAGGGTATGGGGCTGTAGGCATAGTTTGTTTGTTTACATCAGCACAAATATCTACCGATCATCACCTTATTCCGCAGATACTGATGTAAACGTAAAGGTAGCAGTCTCTACTGCACTGAAAAATAAGTTGGGAAATGGGAAAGACAACACTGTGAGAACATGAGGAACAGCAACTCGCCCATTCGGCTTCCTTAGGAGTCAATGTACTTTATGAAGTAACTTGAAAAGATATTTTAATCTCTATTTATAGTAACTATGTGGGCCAATTCAGAATGGAGCACAGAATTAAACAGAAAGGATAAGATACACTTCAAGGGATGGCAAGGACAGGTACATAGGTTACCTTAAAACAGTGAAAACCCAAAGCAGGTTTATTAGATGCAATAGTGAAGTCTCCTCATAGACGGTATTTTAAGAAGTACTATTTTCAACTTCTCTGGACCTTTCCAACTGATATTGAATATTATAATTGCAAATTTTATAGTATTTCTAACCAAGCATGGGGTACCTCTTGGTAATTCCTATCAATTAATTTTATATTGGAACTTTTTATTGATCTAGTTCTAGATAACTGCCATTCTTCTCTTATTAGTTCGTCAGTACAGCAATTTACCTATTGCATACCCATGCCTTAATGAAAAGTAATTTTTTTGAACAATGAATTCACAGATGTAAGAGGCGCTTTCTACAAACGGGCCTGAAGGCAGCCCCCAGCTTGGGACTCCCCTCTTCACACGGGAGACCTGGTTACACCTGCAGAACAGCCCCTCTTATCGTTAACCTCCCGGGGCCGCTCCCTGAGCCTCTGTAAAGAAAGCGGGTGGACGCAGTTTGGTAAGCAGTGCGTAGGTGTAATGCACCCAGAGTTTCTAAAACACAGTGCTGAGGAAAAACAACAACAGAACACACAAATTACCATGAACCTATTACTGCAAAAATGTGTAAGAATTTTTGCTGGCCTTCAACTTCCACACAACAGAACCTGTGTTTCATGATACATACTTCTTCAGTACCGCCCTTAAAAGTTCTCCCTCTCTTCCAATACTTACAGCAGAAAAAAACAATTAATTCTGCTGCTGACTGCACTCCATTAATTACTGTTAACTTTAAATCCTAAAGCAAGTTAGACTATCATTACAAGGATGAAAAATACTGCCTAGTCATCTAAACTACTGCTTCTAAAAGGCACACTGAAGGCAGCGTACCTTGAAAAGAATCGCACATTCATGCTAATTCTATATATCCACAAGCTTTTTCATCTAATTCACAGTGCTGAAAATATTTCCTGTCAAGTCACACCCCATTGTTTTCTCTCAACTGCGTGGTAGTCCAAAAACATTCAAGGGCAGAATAAAATCCATATTACACGAAATCACTCATAAACAGTGAATTCAGAGGAATTAATTTAAGTCCTCATGGGAATAATCAGATATCTTCATGATATCCAAATGTTACATTTTCCTTAACTAATATGGAGATGTTTCTCAATCTAAGGAAACTGAGAAGAGGACAATAAATAATCCCTTCCAAATTCCATTTCAATTATTATTTATTCCATAACCACAATGCACATGGTACTGCACAAACAAAATAAAATAAACACAATCGCTTTGGCCATCTTGTCAAACAGCGTGCAATCAAACTCCAGAGAAAGAACTAACTAACCTCAAACAAAATGGGCTAGGGCCAGGGGTTAGCTACATGAATTCACACAGCTACAGAACACGTTATCCACATCATTCCCTGTTTTCACAGTAAAGGAAGTGAAGATTAGATTGCATTGAATCCCACTCCCTCCCCCCCAGAAAGAGTCACATAAAGAAGAATATTCTTTAAAGAAAAAATAAATTTATTCCATACATTTCAGTCACTTTATTCCGAAAAGCAAAAAGCACAGATGAAGTGAAGTTGTATATTAAACTCTGAACATGGTAGTAGTCTGGCAAAATCACTCGGTACAGTTTGTCTTTTCCTTCAGTCCAACCTCAACAGACAAACGATTCCTTCAGTCCAACCTCAACAGACAAACGATTCCTAGTTAAGTTCCTTGCAGAAGATCTATGAAGAAAATGTATTTATTTGGATTTTGTCAGTTGGCACCTTTCTACATTTTGTCACCTTTCTGACACAGATAAACTGCTACTCTCCAAAATTCTAGTCACCAGTACAATTGGATGAATCTAATCAAGTACCATCCCTTTCTGGCAGCACATCTGAAAAAATAATTTTCAGAAATGAGGTAATTTAGTGAGAACAGCCATATAAGATTTCTAAAAACTGATGTTGCATTCACAAAGAGGCAGAAACGCCTTGCCATTAGTGATACGGGGGACTACAGCATAACACTGACTCACCAACACTGATTCTGCCCATTCTGATTACTTATCAGAAACAGCAGCTGTTGCGTGCGCTCCACTGCAGTTCTGATGAGTTGTCCTAGGGAACTGAGATCACCAAACATCACCTTTCTCTAGCAACTGCACAGAGGTCTTTACGGGTCACCTACATTAACTACTGGGTGTGGTAGGAAAAGGCAATTGAAAAAGCGAGATGGAAGAAAAACGGGAGTCTGTGGGCAAGCACGGCAATAATGTGATGGTTTATATATGATTGTTTCCTCCATTTTTTCCCTGTGTGGCTGGTTTACTTCTACTTGTCAGACGCATGCAGCCGTTCAGACACTAATAAGAGATTCTACCCTTCCAAAGGAAGTTTTGGAGAAGTCATCCTATGGCCTGGGTTCTTATGTAAACTAGTTTTAGATAATGTCATGCTGTTTCAAGAAGCCATAACCCAAACTAGAGCAGCTAGCTGTTAGAAGAGCTGTCATGTCCTTCCTGTTGCTATTCTATAGCATTCAAAATAGGAGTTCATTGCTGCCTGGGCTACATTTTTAGAGACTAGGTTTTCCTTCAGGACTCTACTAACTTTATGATATGTGCATGGAGGTATACTTTATTTGTGAGGGCCTCTATCATCAAGTTTAACCCTACTAATTCTCTACTCCAGTTTGACGCTTAGTTCTTTGTAACTATGTTGGGTGTGCGTGTACATATATACACAACCATCACACATAAATGGGAGTCTACGCAGTCTACGACAGAATCTTAACGGCCACAGAAAATAAAGCATAGATATGAAAAGTTATTATGTATGCTATTACAGTAGCACGTCTCCCCTAGTTATATTCAATAAACACAGACCCAATACCAGCCATTAGACAATTAGACTTTTTAGACTCTCACCACCTGCCCATCCTCGTTTCTGCGGCGGTTCATGGTCAAGTGAGACCGATGGAACTAAAGGATACCCGTGTACAAAGCTGCTGTAGATCATATCTCAACATTAAGAGATCTGCAACGATCATCTCACAAGCAGAACGCTTTATTCAACGTAATGGTGCCTTTCTTCTCCAGCTGTGTAGAACAAAATGTCCTGAGCTAATTGCTTATTCTATGGTCAAGCACACGCAATACATTTCCCCGTCAGTATCCCACATACATTCGGAAATCTCTCATTCCACACATATCCAATCCTATGCAGGAACTTGTGAAGACAATTACAACATTCAGTGCGCTTCAAAAAGATCTTCCCCTTGGAGTACGTCCACTCAGATAGATTACCATTTTGA
Source organism: Pluvialis apricaria (assembly GCA_017639485.1). Lineage (NCBI taxonomy): Eukaryota > Metazoa > Chordata > Aves > Charadriiformes > Charadriidae > Pluvialis > Pluvialis apricaria. The sequence goes on from CM030010.1 coordinate 8,965,208, forward strand.
GATCAGGCAAGATAATATTGCGGATCTTGGATGACTGTCAGCAATGACTAAACTTAGGAGTCCCAGAAGCCGCTTTTACTAGTAACCTTTATAACTCTCACTGGAGTTGTAGTGGCAGATCACTTACACAAATGCTTTTCCCAGCAGAGAGGAGAACACGTTCATCATTTTCTGAAAGCTCAACTGCTTGCTTCCACCAGTCCTGTCACTTGACTTACCACTACTCAATTGTTCAGCTACTAAACCAGTGAAATGAGGATGATTCTTACCCCAGCTGGACAACGCACAGGTTGAAGAATCGACGAGACTGAGAATCAGAACTGTATTGTGACACTGAGGGATCAAAGGCAATGTGATAATCGGCAAAGGTGTCATGAAGGTGGGCCCTTGCAGACACATGAAAACTTTTAGACACAGAAACAAGACTCCAAATATTTTTTAAATACTTTTTAATAATTTCAGCAGCATATAAAATACTTCTCAATGTTTTACTTTGTAAAAAGCTAAAGCGAATACATGAAGTTCTGCTTCAAAGTCACAAATACGCATGCAAATGGCATTGCTGTTTTCTACACCTTTGGCTATATGGCATTAATAGATCACTACCTGCCTGGGAAGTTCCTGAGGGAAGAACGGAAAAGAAATGGCAGAAAGTTGTTCGTTCCAGTATCAAAAAAGAACAGTAAGTCAAAGACAGGAATGGTAGCCTACAATGCACGCTATATTTTAAATTAATGCCCTACCTAACATTGCCTATGTAAAAGAAAGATTCCCTAAAGTGTTCTTCCCTGAAGTACATCATCCGATGAGCTGGGCGTAATTCTGATTAAAAACAGGACAGAAAGCAAACCAGGAAAACATGCCATGTTTTGTCATGGGTTTTTTTGTGTCATATGATACTTGCATCATGATAGACATGTCAAAATACCTACAGAACCAATATGGGTGAAGATGATCAAAAGCTGTATGAGTAAGGCTGAGAAAACATTATCATCTTACAACCTCTATGACAACTAGGGATGAGATTTAGCTTAAGCTCTTTTTCATCATTTGCAGTCTTTCCCCTTTATTTGCCTCTGTCTTAAACAAAGTCCACCTCAAAATCAACAAAAATCTGCCAAGGCACAAAAGGAGGAACTAAATCTTCACAGCACCTTTCAATACATTTCATTTGGCAATGAATGCATGTCACACCTTTTCTCAGGTACTCTGCAGCACATGCAAGCTGAAAGGTAGAAGCAATGTGAATTTTCAAGCAAGCTGAAAAGTAGAAGCAATGTGCATTTTCAAGCAAGCTAGAGACCATACCGACTTAAGCTGATGTGTGGGGTTTTTCCCGCAGTTGCAGAGTTAATCTCTGTCCCATTTCTGGTCCCTACACTTGTAAAATCAAGTTTCACATCTTTTCACTTAAGATACGTGGGGGTTTTTTCAATTTTCTCCACCTAGAGAAATTCTAACTGCGAGATCCTTGTAACCAACATACTTACCCAGGAGTTCTGTCTGGCTTTAGTCACTGTAACATCCATCTGCAACCACTGATTTACAAACAGAAGCCTCCTCCTTCAAAATACCTTGTTGCCAAAACACTTTGAAAGTGAAAAAGTAAGTTTTTAAAAAGTTTTAAATTATTATTCTCCTTTTATCTTACCTGCCTTTTTGTACCCACTGCCACTTATTTTGCCAATATATTCATATAGCAAACATCCCCATAAAGCAGCTAATAAATGGCATCAATAACTTAACACATTGATTCCAAATTCATTGTCATCCTGAAGTACCTTGTTAACTAGAACCTTAAGCTTAAAAAAAAGGTTAGAATTATATACACACAGGTTGAAAATATGCTAAATACATTAATTTATTAAGAAAGTGGAAACTGATTTTGATTTAATCCATAAGTGTGTACAAAGCTAGAAGCGGCTACATACTCATGCATCTTGTCAATAACGTTTTTACTGAGGTCAAGAATCTTGGTCAGACCATTTATGCACACACACACTAGCCAACACACTGAGCTTCGGGATCAAAACTTTGTTGCATTAAAACTTCACGAAATGCCAACCTTCATCCAAGTCTGAAGAATCAAAAGTTGTATTTTAGCAACAGCAGTTAGACAGAAAATTACTCCATGCATGGATAACCTTCATCACAACATGAGGCAAAAGACTAAAAATGTACGTCATTCATACAAAAAGTCACTGCAACTTTCAAAAGATATAATTATGGCTACGTATGTCTCTGTGGGGTTGTTTTATTCCTGTCCCAATTTGTAACAGAGCCCAGTGGGGTGTAGAAGAATAGTGTGGACAGGGGTAGTGTCAAATGGAATCAACAGCAGCAATGGACATCTACTTACAGGAGCTGGGCAGGCACCATGTCTTCTTCTGTCTGACTATATAGTACATTATAGATGTCAATGAAAACAAGCTTAGTTTTTGTATAGGCCTGATGCCTATTTTTACCATCAATGTTTTAATGCCATTAGGTAACACAAACCAGAACTCAAAACATTTGCTACCCCACGTAATCCAAATTCTAATCCAAGATCCACGGTGTACTGAATCTGCACAGTGTCTACACGAACTTTTCACAGGATTTGTTTTATTTTGTATTTCTAACGGCAACAAACTACCGTCAGCTTGTTTCCATAAATATGAGTTCTATATGCCATGATCCCCCGTCTTACATTCCCCATCTCTGAAACATCTGAATGCCTCCCAATGTGTTTGTTTTGGTTTTAATTAGGAAGAACACGAAGGGAAACGTGTTTGAAAGCTTTTAAAATAAATACACGTTAGGTATTAATCTGCTCGAAGCAGAGGGTGGGCTCGAAGGTGTGCCTTTCACAGCTGGGGCCAAACTCCAGGGAACTTCTGTCCCTTTCCCAGGTAAGTTCCCGTTGCTGGGAACAAGGTAAGTTCCTTTTGATGTGTTAAGCACGGGCACAGGGATCAGCAGAAACTACGCTCACTGTCAGAACCAAGGGGTGTGATACCCCTTTCCCCCCAAAAAACTCCCAACTAATTTAGTTCAGCTGTTTTAATGGAGCTCCCCCCGACTTGCATCAGATCCATCGCGCTCCATCATCCAAAGAGTATCACAGTGATAACCAACAATTTACAACGAAGGATTTTGTCCTCCTGCCCCAGACACGTTACATTTTAAATATTATTTTAGTGGGCGAGCTTCCCCCAGCCGCCAGCAGCGTTACACGCCGGATGACATGTACTCCAAACACATCTCCACATTTCAACGTGCAAAGCTGGCGGGGAGGGACGAAGCACCTCAGGTTCCCTAAACTCACTTTACCACAGCTGGGGGCCCGCCGGAGCCTGACCCATCTCCCCGGCTTCGGGCAGCCACTGCATGCGTGGCCTCAAGTCAAAAACCCGCCCGGGGTGGGCACCTCCAGGGACAGCCCGGTGCTTTGAGGCAGCTTGTGGGGAAACCCAGGGCGAGCAGCTTCACCCACACACACACCTCCAAAGCTTTACCGGAGCTGGCAGGGACGGCCACCGGGGGTCAGCCGGCGCCATTTCCCTCAGGGAGGGGGTCCCAGCCCCTCACAACCGCGCCACCGGGGCCTCCCGCCTGGCTGGGACGCGGGGGCGAGGGGGGAACCCCCTCGCCCCCGCGTCCCAGCCAGGCGGGAGGCCCCGGTGGCGTCGCTTCCCCCAACCCCTCGCCCACCCGGTCCCAAAAAGCGGGACACCCCACACACACACACTTACGGTGCCCGGGCACGGCTCCCTGAGGCGGCGGCGGCGGCGGGTCGGTGCGGTGGCGGCGGCGGGTTTCTCTCAGGCGAGGCGCTCCTCCCCTCAGGAAGCCCCCATGCCCGGCCTTCCCAGAGCAGCGGGGGCCGGCTAACCCCCTTCCCGCCCTCTCCTCCTCCCCTCAGCGTTGTCAGTCAGCTCAATAAATTGCCGCTGCCTACGAGCCTGGTCATATTTGTTTGAGGTGCCCGGGACTTGGCAGCTCTGCCGGTCCACAGGTTGGGGAGGTTTTGTTGCCTCCCTCTCCCGCAGCCTAAATAATTCAAATCGTTCCCCTGGGGCAGATATCTTAAAAAAAAAAAACCAAAAAAAACCAACAAACCAACCTCATTTTAGGACTAAGAATAGTCTTAGGCTAAGAATAGCTAATGCTAAGAATAACTAACATTAAGAATAGCCGGAATAAATCTTACAATCATCATCTCTTTTTCCCCTGCATATATTCTACTTGCACAAGTCCTTTCCTTTCAGCGCTGTAATTTGAATACATCAAATCGCTGCGAATACCCTTAAAAATTTCGGCTGTGGGTCTGCTCGTCTCTTTTCTGTGATGTTCCGTCACCGTATATGGCGTGTGTGTGCACATATACATGCATAGGTACATTATATATACGTATACACACATACATGTATCCCTACTGTAGTCTTTAAGAAAACAGAAGATGTTCTGTGGACACCAGAACTAATGATACAGTTGACTTGCGAAAAAAAAAGTCTTTGGATTTTTATGTGACATCTCGAAGCCTAGCCCTTTTGCTTAGATCACAACTTTCCAACAAATTTTGTATTGTGATGCCCAAACCTTGTGCCACCAGTGGATCACCCATAACTAACATTTCGCTGCTGGGGTAAACTCTCACGTATATTGCTATGAACAGGCCTTAAAATTTGCTTCAGAGAATATTTGGAAAAGACCAGTGTACACGCATCATCACCAACTATCCTCAGTTCAAGCTAGTTAGTTTCTTAGCTTGCATTTCAGCAAAAATAAAGCTAACGTGTATCCGTAAGAATTTTATACCAGCCCTACAGTGCTTCTACCCGCTCCACATCCGTATGGTTTCCTGAAGAGACTAATGCCATGTTCTGTCCAGGATCCAGGCAAAACCCGTGAAGACCCGGTTCACTTTCAGCACCCGTAGATCTCTGTCTTTCATTTGGTAGAGGACTTGCAGATTGAATATATTCCCTTTCTGTTTCGTTTTTTGGGTCTAAATGCCATTTGTTCTTCAGGTAAGGAGTTGTCTGTCTTAAATATAGTCCTTCCCATGACGAATAACAATATTCCTTACAGCTAAGTAATTAATATTTAATAGTGTAAATTTCAGCTATTAGACCAAAGGACTTTTTTTTTTCCTTCTGTGAAATGCCACCTGAAGCCGTCCTGTGTACATGTGTGTCTTCCCCTAGCAACACTGCCTTTAAAGTGTGAATTTAAATATTTACATCCAGTTTAAATGGGGTTTTGAAATGCCGCCACCTGCAACAGGAAAAACAGCCAGATATTATCTCAGCCCTAATTATACTATTCGCTCTGTTAACAACTGAAATGGCTTTAGCCCGCTCTCTCAGTCACTGTGGTGGCTCTGAAATGTTGACAGACCCGTAACTGCCTTTATAGAAAGCAGCAGTGTCACAAAGCTGAACAGGCGTGTTTCTGGGAGGTCTGGTAGTCCTGCACAGCCGCAGCTTTCCTTTGCTTCGGTGGAAAGTCCTTTGGCTGTGCGGCCACGGTAAGGTGCCTGCTTTTGGAATGGTTCCCACTTCGGGGGGGCTCAGACTCGCTCAGGTTGTCAGCCTTCAATTTATCGCTGGCTATTTGTAAATGCGTCAGGTCTGATTCAAATGTTCAGTATGTACTGATGTGTCAAGTCATTAAAGCAAATAGCAGTTATTCCAGTTTGCTGGTTTTGCAGCCTCACAGGGAATGCCTGTATCCTACAGGCAAACGTGCAACTGCAGCTCACAAACATACTCACAATCCAGCTTTAAATCAGCTAGAGCAGAAACTAGTAGAGTCGTGGAGCTCAGTGCTGACTACAGACATGGCCAAGAGTTTTTTGTTTATTTACCAAAGCTTCCTGGGCATGTTTGGAGTCAGTACGGAGCTCCATATCTCCATAACTACAGGTAAACAGACAAGAATGAGTCCAGGTGAATGAGATCCCTGCTGCCATCACTACACTGTTAGATACTGCCTGGACTGCTGCATGGAAAAACCCAAAAGTACCTTTATTGTCCTTGTTAAGACCGAGACATTGTATAGCTCTATTCAAAAGTAGATCAAATTCCGTCTTTAACCTGGCTAGGTTTTGTCTTTCTCCTTCCACAGGGAAACTATTTCAGAACTGCAAGTCTGAAAGAAGCTGAGCATCTATGACACTGATTCAGCACTTACACTGTGAGTCTCTTACTTCACGAAATCACCATGCAGTGGGTCAACCTGACAAAATAAAAAGTGCAGAAACATATCTGGGGAGTCACTGTTTAGTGACTTAGGCCTATATAAGTGCCTCAGAGGAAGGAACAATTTTCTGTTTATCGGCAGAAGAATAAATCACGGACCATCCTCTTAAACACTCATGTTGTATTCCCATGTGGTTGGACTACTTTTACTTTTAAATTCTCATTAGAATTTCTCATCTTCCCTTTCTGGACATTTCATGTATAGTAGGGAGTGTAATCAGCCTACTAAGAAATATCTATATCATTAACGTAAGCAGTATAGCAAAGATTTTTTTCACTATGCACATTAATTATTCAGAGAAATTATGTTACTAATGGCAAGCCTATTCAGCCAAAACATTGGCAATCAGAAATTTATTTGCTGTTGCCCTTGCCATGTGTGCAGGACAACAGTTTTGACTAAATGTTCTAATCCGTATCAATAAATGATATGTGTGATGCATAAAATCTTCTGAATGGTATTGAAGGGTACTTTCAGAGTAACTGGATCTGTAAATATGAAAGCTGTACTAAGCCATCTGAGTGAGTATACTACATTCCATGTCAGAAGTCAGCTGCTAAAATAATTAAGCGCAGCAGAATAAATTAGTCTCGCCAAATCTGTGATACAAAATTAGTTTTGTGAAATTTCCAGTTACCCAGCTTATTATTGCTGCACTCTATGTGTTGTTACTGCACGAATACAAAATGACCATTCTCCATGCCATTCTTTAGCTGTTAATAGCAATGAGATTTTTATCATGTGTACAAAACCAAGGTAAAAAAATAATGGCTCATCCTCTTTTTTTCCCCGCTTTTCAATCTTCTACTTGAGTGATGCAATAGAAATGTACAACTGAGTTCTCATTTTGTAAATGATAGTCTTTTCCCCTGTTAATGTATTTCTTTCACCTTTCAGTTTTTCACTAGGTTGGTTTTTTTAATTGTTTCTATTCTCAGTATTGATTGTCCTGTGGGATGCATTGACAGGAGGAAATGTTGAAGAGATAAGCATTAATATACTTAATGAATACATGTTGTAAACAAAGTCTTGAAGTTTAAACATGTAATTTTCCATTTAAACAATTAAAGTAGCCTTATTTTCCCAGTTTTCAGTCTTAGTGGGTCAGTCTGCTTCTAATAAATGGTTTTCATCACATCAAATAACTAGATAAAAGTATGAAAAAATAATGGCCAGTCAGTGAGAATGAATAGGGTGGTTACCTATGTATATGGTGGCACATATACATATATCTGGAGAAGAAATTCATCATATAGTGGCGGTGGTGCATATAGAGATATCCCCCTCATTTCCTCCGAATTTCAGACTGCTCTGTATATGTGAGATTTTGAGAGCTGTGCCATCTTAACAGACATCAGTACTGGTAACTTCTACAATTTCATTGTAAGTCTTAACATGCTTTCTTCAACATCTTGGGTCAAAGTTTGGGTGGAAATCTCCTTTTTGTAAAGAAAAACACGGGAAACATACATCTTGATCCAAGTGAGGCTCAGAAACAAGACTGAAGATAAATAACATAAAATTTAACACTGATAAACCTGATGACTTTTTAAACAACTCTCCTGATTCTTGCAGTCTGAATGCTTTTAGATAGAGTTCACAATACTGATTGAAACTAGCGTGAATACCAGAATATAGGATATTAGCCCATACTTATAGGCCATTAATGCATTATACGAAAAGGCTTAAAAAAGCAGAGAGGCGCGTTGGCAAAGATGGAAAAGACAGGGAAGGAATACATTTCTCTAACCAACCCAATAGTCCTACCAAAGGTATCACACCTGATAAAATAAAGTTCGCTTATGGGTATTAAGCTGTGGGAGTAGGTACATTAATTCTATTAATAAAGTTTTCAGGGGATGTTTTTCTGAAAGAAGGTACTTGGTAGAGCTTTTCAGGTCCTTGTGAGCTGTGCTGGCTGGTGATTTGGGGGGAAGAGGCTAGTCTGTAGCCTCCTCCCCCTTCTCCACCTAGTTCATAGCAATGTTATTCATAGTGAGTGATTCTGTGAGGAATACAAATGCCATAAAAGTGAAGGCACTCTTCCTTGCAAACAGGTTAATACCCATCCGGCCATGACAGAATTACTTGGCAGAACAGAAGCTTCACGTTTTGGCTGCCTGGAATACATTTAGCCACTAGATAAATAAGAGCTTTTATTGTGCAGGACAGATTGTCCTTTAAACTTTTCAAATACAAACACAGAGTGAAAAAAGTTTGCAAAGAAAAAAAAAAAGCCAAGAAGTATTTTTAATCGGTGTTAATAAATAAAAAACACTGTGTTTTATTAGATTGAACAACAACAAAAGAACATTTAAATAAATCACAGAAAAGTAGTGTATCTCTGTAAATAATTCATTACCCATTTGCAGGGGAAAAAAAAAGGTTTGAAGCTTTAAAAGTATATTTACATGAACACTGGATGACAATTTTTATTCTCTCCAACAGTTTGGAGGTTTATTTTCTTTAGAGATTTTGGCTATGTAGAGTCAGAAATGAATTATTGCTTTTCCATAACAGTAGGAAAAAAGTTCTGGCAGGGCTTGATCTTCAGCTGCATAAAGCAGGGCTGCCATTTGAGACTTCAAGGGGGTGTACCAAGGGGAGTGTGAGGGGGAGTGGCAGGAGAGCTGCAATCATCTTCTGTTTTCCAGCAAACACCGTTGAGGTAACCAACAAGTACCTCTAGCAACCTATGGCAAGTCTCAGCTGTTGAGCAACCGAGGCCGCGTCAATGAAACTTCTAAAAGTAGAAGGCACACATGCCAAGGAACGTGCCCAGCCTCATCAGCAAAGAAAACATACTTTTTGTTAGAGTTATCGGCAAGTTGCTTACATATTAACCACTGCTTTACAGTCTCCTGTACACAGACGCTGTTCACAGGCTCAACGTACTCTCTTCTGCGGTCAGAATTTGCCTAAGTACTTAAGGTTTGATTAGCTGTAATGAATCACATGAGTTGCCTCAGTGAGATATATTAGGTGACTTGCTGAAGCCGAACCAGACAACATGAGTTTTGGCACATTTAAAGAATGAACTGTGTCTTATGGGATTGGGAGGGTTGGCTTCTTTTCATCTCTTTGACTTTTCCACATGAGCTGTGCATCAAATTGACACCTTAATTTGGCTGAAAGAAGTGGAGGAGGTAATCTCTTAAATTAGGATGGGGTTGTGATTTTGTTTTTTTAAGTCTTTCTAAGACACGAAATAGGTGCAAGTTTTGCAGTCTGATCTGCGTAGAGGCGCTTGTTGAGTTCAGAAACTGTACGCATTATATATGCGTATGTGCCTTATATACATTACCCAGTGGAGTTCTGCACAAAAGCAGCATCTGCCAGTGGGGGTTTGTCTGGTATGGGCAGCAGCAAAAAGAGAACCATAACGTGTTCCAGCAGAAGTGAACTGCTAAAGCTTAAACTGGAACTCCTTTCTAAATACAGCACTGCAAAAGTGATGCTGTGTGGTACCGACATGGTTAGCAGTTCCGCAAGCTCAGAATAGCTTCTGAACCGTAAACTTTTCTTCTTTCCCAGCATCGATAGAGCCCATGGACTGTTTGACTTAATGTCCTCAGACACCTAGCTGTCTTGAAGAGTCCAAACTTTCAGTTTGGAGGGGGAGAAAGTATCTTGCCTGTGATTTATAAAGAAAGCTCAGATAACCAGACACAGATGCTATCTCACCGAGCTTCCAGGATTCCTGAAAAAAGGTTCACACTTGAGCATGAACTTCTATGTAAAGACACTCAGGTTATTTTTTAACAAACAAGCCTTTGATTCTGGATTCTGGTAACTATTCATGTAGAGCTTTGTGTCACTGCTGTTAGATTTTTCCTGACATGCAAACTTGGATGTCTTAAAGTTTGGTCAAGTTCTTCTGCACTGCATGCCGGTTGTGCAGTGTAGACACATTGTGAGAAACATGAGCTGCTCCACACGTTTCAGTCAGATAGTTAGTTTTAATGCCAAAGGCAATTCTACATCAATGGCATTGGTCTTAATGAATTAATAGCCTATTACTTTGACTTTCACCAGACATACTAGTTTTAGTTCTGCACAGTTTTACTCAGTATCCTAGAGCTCCTATCTACCAGAACCTCCAGCTTTCCTAAATCAGCTCCTGTGATACAGCATGCCTCTGTCACTCAGAGAACCGACCAAAATTTTTACAAAATCACTTTTCAGAGTAAAGCGATACTTTTAATCAGCTTTCCCAGGAAGATTCCACTGACCTTTGGGTTGCTGTGTAGTCCCCCACACAGCTATTCTTCCCCTTCTCTGTGGCCGAAGATGTGAGAGAAGAACTTCCCACAGGAAAAGGGTGGGAGAGAGCAGCCAGATGTGGAAGACTTAAACAGCCCTTCTGCCCTTGGAAAAGAAGGAGTATAAATATATACTGACACATTTTTAAGTTCAGCTCTGCCTAGCGTGGTGGGAAGGAAGTTGAATCATTCGGTCCCGGTTATACCACTGGGGAAACCATAATGTCAGCACACTCTGCTCCGTCTCCGCACAGCAACAGCATTCATTAATTACTGAAATATTCCCCGAGGAAAATAATGTTTACAACTGGGGCTTGTAATTGACTACAGAGATGCCACAGATTCTGTGACTAGGTACATTGTGTATGTCTTTGCTCATCTGCATTTGCATGTGTATACTTTGTGTATAGGTATACATTATACATAGATGTACTCTGAAGCTGATGGGAAGAACAACACGTTTGCAGCTCCTTTTTGATGAGATGAAGCTAAATTTTTAAGTGGTAAGGAAGAACATAACATGATTTGGATATTGCACATAATTTCTCTTCATATGTTACAACGTTGCTTTTTTGAAGTTGTTTCTTCAAGGAAAAATGTCACCTAGATAACTTCTTACAACTGCCGCTGGGTTTGGCTTTTGACCTTTTTGTTCACTTCCTCTTCTGAACGATGCAATGGCAGGCACCAACCAAGTGGTTGAATTGTACCACTCCTGCGGTTACTATTCATGAATAAGAGATGACATGATTGTTGAAAATGTATCCTGAAAAATTCTTTGAACCCATCAGAGGCGAGCTGGTGGTAAATCTAGGGTATTAATCATATGATGGATTTGTATGCACCACCTTTCTTCACACTGCTATTCATTTTCTTGAATAACAAGTATGATTCATACACTATTATTCTTTTCTTCTTTTGATACCTAAAATGTGGTGAGCTTAACCGAGCAACAAGTGATGGGGGAATTTATTTTTCTCACGGCATCAATACTTGTACTTTATCCCCTTTAACCACCCACGTGTGTAACTATTGCCCTTCAGGATGAGGGGAGCTAATGTCATTCTTTATGCTGAGGGAAATCTGTCTTTAATCAATATTTATTAAATTCATTAATCAATATGAGAGACCACTGAGAAACTGGAGGAGCTGTATCTTCTCTGAGGCTTAAATGTGGTAACTCTGGTGAACTCCTAAGTTTCTACTGGCCTCAGAAACAAATACAAGACCTGAGACTCTAGGGAGAACTTGGCTTGTTTTAACCTAATAAGCTTATTTGAGTAAAATGTTTTGCTGGATGCAAACTGTGATTGGGACTGGAAGAAGCTCATTTGAGTTCAGAGCTGCAAGCACTGAAACGGTAGAGGACGTGATTCTGGTAATGTTACAAGATTTGCTCTGTCACTTATGTTGTACTCATGTTAAAGGTAACGTGTCCAGTGATTCAAAAAGCAGAGGGAGAGGCTTAATTTGGAACATTTCCTATCGACAGCAGTACAAACAGATGCACATTCTTTAATGATGCGTTTTCACATTCATAAGGACCTCTGTAGAACTCAGGGGAAGACCGTGTCCCTCAGAGCTACTTCATGACTGTAGCCACTTATGCAGGAGGAATAAACCCTCTACAGCGGAGAAAGCATTGAATCTTGGCTTTAAATGCGAATACGGAAAAGCCGCCTCAGCACTGCGGTCACAAAAGCTGAGATTGTTACCTTTCTCAACACTGACTTTCTAATCTTCCAAGTTAGGTTTGCTTGGTTTAGTACATAAATTAGTTGCAATATTTTATATGAATCTTCTGGCACGTAGTAATCAAATCACTGGATTAGCCCCCTTAATTGGTTAGTGGGCTATACTTGCACAGAAACACAAAAATATATCTATATTTGCATTATAAATTTGTGCATATCTAAGTTTGCATTACAATTTCTTATTCCTTGGCTGATCTTTACATTTGTTAAAATGCTGATGGGCAAGACAAAATATAGCAGGCATACTCAATATACGGAAACTGCAAAGAGAAATCTGCTCAGAGACCACAGAGAGCTGCCAGCTGTCATGGGAGGATTGCCCTCATCAAATGCTGCCTTGTGATGTATATATACTGTACTGCAATCTGCAGTGTAAATACTCCCAAAAGAGAGTCTTTACCCTGGCAAATTGAAGGCTGATGGGAGATATGATTGCAGCATGTATTTCAAAGGGTAAATTTCGGGGAGAGAGAGGAACTGTTTAGCTTGGCAAAAGAAGATGTTGGCACAAGAAGCCCCTGAATACATTTTGGCTGGGACATATGAGTCAGTGTCTAATTCTTTGTAGGAGTGGCATGGAGGGGGGAAATCAAGTAACTGGTCTTAAAATGGAGCTAGCTGAATTTATGAAGAAGATCATATAATGGAGTAGTCCACAACAGCTGGGGACCAAACATGATGATCCAGAAGGTCCCCTTCAGTCCTTTGTCTTTCTGAAGGGGTGGATATATTTTTAATTACTAAAGTAGTTTTGGAGAGCACTGTCTATGTTTGTAACATTGCCTGGGAAACATTAGGCCTGAGCACAAGGATTTAGAGACAATTCATATTTTTATTTTTTATGTATGCTTTTTCTAAGAATGAGCACACATGGATTAGATTTTATTTCCCAATCGAAATAGTGCAAGAAAAAGGGATTGTGTTAGTACTACTTGAAGCAGCAAGACATCCAACACAGAACAGATCTAAACTAGTTATAACAACACTATAACTATTTGGATTAGCAGCTCGCCTCTAAATGCTATTTAAGACACAGAACTTAGCACCCTTGCGAGTGACTGTTGGACCCTGGCTGTACTGGTCTAAAAGCAATTCTTTGCTTTGTAATTTGATTCATCGCTGCTCACTGTCAGAACTAATACAGAGCATGACCTATTAATCCCGGTGTTGAAGGCCTTCCAGTCCCAAGCTTTGTGGTATCCAGTTTGCTTAAAAATAGCAGATTTCTGGAGTGAAAGCTAACGGCAATAGCTAAGGTGTAGCTTGTAATCAGACAGCCGTTGTGGTACCACTAGTAAATGTCTGCAGATGTACAGGTCATAAAAGGTACAACCCTCTCCCTCTAACTTCTGACTTCTCCTTTTCCTAAGAAATCCCGAATTTACGCAATTTTCATAAAACTGAGAAACCGCATTCAAGATAGGTACTTCAGGCTACGTGATACAGCACAACAGCTCCTCACAAATGGATTCATATAAGCAGCTTTTTGGTCCCCAGAGCACAAATGCTGTGAGATATCCCTTTGGAAGAGTATTGCAGAACCTTACTGCTCTGATGTTTGGAGATATTCCTGTTTCAACCTCAGGTGAATCCACAGACAATTTATACTCTGTTTTTTGGGGGATTTTTTTGAGTACCAATACTATCCTCTAGTTTGAATAACTTTCTCCCTCCCTTTCCTCCTAAAATATGTTTGCAGGAAACAATTATATTCTCTCTCCGCATTCATTTAGTCTGGCTCAATAAGCAAAGAGTTTTCAGTCTTCTCTTCGGTGCTAAGTTCTTCATATCCCTGATCAGTCTGGTAGCCTTTCTTGCACCCATTCAAGGTTATTTCCTATTTCTTGAATAGGGATGAACAAAATTGTAGACCTTTTCATGTAGGAGGTCACCAGGGCCATGTACAGGACACTAATACTTCATATATTTTTACATGGAATTCAAGCCAGGATTGCATTGGCTTTTTTTGTGTCTGAACAACAGTAGCAGGAAGCTGATTTAATCATTTTACAGGCAATTTCAGATTTGCAGAAAATTTCTCACATATTATAAACTCATGGAAGTATGAAAAATGGAGGGTAAGGGAATCTTTACATCTTTTATTCAAGCAGGAAGACCTTAAGACAAGGGGATAATTGAAGCCTAGATTCACACAAGATGATTGCTTAAAGGGAGAAATTGTGAGTACGTGCTAAAATAATGGAAGAAGAGCTCAAACTCTTAATCCTGAACCTTCAATATGACGGAACTTCAGAAATTTTATAGGAAAACATTACAGAAAGCCTGAGTAGTGGCAAGTGAAAAAGAAACAGGGTTTCATCGTGGGACCATTAAGTTTTAACTCTGGCACCACCCATGTGGAAGGGAAACTAGCTGCAGTAGAGAGAGAAAGAAAGAGAATGTATATCATTTGGTTTTTAAAAAGTAACTGTGTTCAGGAAGAGAAAAATCTTGGATTGCTCCAAGGAATGTTACTGGAGGAGAAAGAGTGCTCAGCCATGCTGGGGAAGGAGCAGCAGGAAATACAGACAGCGATGTGATCTTTATCTACAGATCCCTGATGCTACCTGAAGTAAGGTACCGGTTAGTTTCGGAACCCTTAAGGTTGTGCTCATCTACTTTAACTGTTAAGTACCACTAAATAGTTGAACTGTAAATCCTGAATCCTCCAGGACTGTGGCCTTAGGAAAAGGTGTACCTCAAGTACTGGTGAATCTGGAAAGTCACTGGTCCTACGGGGACTAGTACTCTCAGAAATGGATTATAAGAAAAAGAGTCCGCACCCAGGAAATATGTGAGAGAGTGGTAAGAGGAGGAAACAAATGAAAAAACAAATGAAAATAAGATGGCATCTGACTGAGCCAGTGGAATCTGTGAATGTCAATGGGACTCAGATGCAGAAACAAGATGAGTGTCCAGACAAATGCCCTCAGGGTTGTATGACACCCAGTAGTGTGAAAGAAATAAGCTAAGATGCTATAAAAGTTTATTAACATTTATAGAAATTGCCACAAATGTGCTATTTTGGAGGAGAGCAACATTGATAACCATGTATTAAAAAGTCATAAACTGGGATTTCTTCACGGTCATCTCAGAGCATGAAGAATAATTCTGGTTCAGGTTGTACATTTATAACCTTGAGCATCTGGTGTGATGCTTCAGTATTCCTGCTGTCATTCCACAGTGATAGGATTTCAGGAGGTTCAGCAGTAGAGGAGATGTTTTTGTGGCTATGTTTCTTCTAGTAACTTATTGCCAAATAGCATCAAGCTAGATTTTGAACTCTCTCAGGTTCAGGAGTGCACCGAACAGGTAAATTCCAGACTACCAGCCTTAGTGGTAGTCAACAACCTGTCCCATACCAAACTGTCTATAACTTCGAACACTGAAATTTGAATTTGACCATTCCCTGTCAGTGAAAAGGAGGCATTATGTCAGCAGCAAAAATATTTGCATCCAAGAATTTGGCAAAATTTCCTTGCCAAGTGCCAGTTTACCCACCCCACCAGATCAGCGCTCTCTTGTCTTGTGACACCTGGACAGCAGCCAACTCTCTGGGTGTAAATTTGCAGTAAGCCTTTAAGTTCACAGTAGATGATTAATTATAGTTGTATTTCTGTAAGAAAGTCCTGCTTTGTGAATACGGAGTGTGGCTTTTCCTGCTTCAAAAACATTTATAGCACCTCTTGCGTGGAGATTCTCTGGTCTATAGTAGAAGTTGTGCTCACATTGCGGATGGTTGTTCAGGTGAAGCTCTTGCTTCCTCTACCCCGCGGCCAAATCTTCTGGGAACCAAATTATCTTTCAGAGCTCTACCCTTTCCTCTCTCTCCCACACACCACCCCTGCTCCATAAATCCTGTTACCACATTCACTGCCTTGAGATGTGAGCGAGGAAAACCGACTGCCTTTGAAAATCAGACCAGGTAAAGTTCCTGCCCATGACACATTTTATAACTCTCCAGTTTTGTGGGAAAAAAATCTACCCTCAGAGTACATAGAAATTTGCCAAAAAATCAAGAATGCTAAAAAATAGAATAGAATAAAAAAGCTAACAAAAATTTAAGACTTTCTGTATTGCTAGGCACACTTCCAACACATCGGTCTATTCAGTGTGGACTTTCCCATGCCCGGTATAGAAGCCAGAAGTGTTACTGCACATTAATAGTTAGCCTCTACAAGCTGTGCAGTCTTCTTGTCCGCAGGGACTGGTGCTCACATATGGGGGTGGGGGTGGATCTGGCAGCGCAATGTGGGAGCCAGCTCCTCTCACAGAAATCTGAAAGTGGTGAAGGTCATCCAAAAGTGGCTCAGACTGTCACTGTCACTCCAGCTCACAAGAGTAGCTTCCCGCTGAATTTGATGCCGAGTCTTGCCTAGCTCATTATCAGAATACTTTCGTAGGAGTGTGATATAGCAATGTCATGAGTTGGATGGATGTTATTCCTCTTTTAAGCTACAGGGGACAGTACATGGGACATTCACACTGTAGAACTATAGGTTTCTAATTTTACTAGTCTTCCTCTCTTGGCTCGTCCGGAGCATCAGTCAGAGCAGCAGTGTAATTTAGATGCTCTGAATGGATCCTCCAGCCTGCACTGAGTACTTGTGGAGCTTTTCAACTCGCCCCCTTAAGTCCTGGGCCTAAAGTGGGGTTGTGTGAAGTGTGGCACAGAATGATTTGCTGCAAGTTAAGAATTAATGAAAATAAATTCCATTTCTCCTTTGGTTTCTTCTTTTTTTTTTTTGGAAAGGCAAGAGTGTTGGAGTGACAACAGAAGCAAAGGAGTTTTGACTGCTGACCCCCCACTGCCTCCCACATTGCAAGGATACAAAGAGAAGTTCATTGTTGTTCTGACTGATAATGTGCAAAGACTGAAGGATGAGGTTGAATCCCTGAGAACTTGCTCTAAGAGGCATCAGGTAGAACCTGCAAGTAAAAAGGTACAACTGTCAAAGCCTGTATGTGTCATAGTACCGAAGCTGCCAACTCAGAAATTTTCATTCATGGAATAGATGTACTAATTGCAAACTTACTCAAGAGAAGTAAAAGTGCCTCTTACTGAGGATCCAATCTTGTAAAGTGCTGCACACCTCCTGCAAAGTGCTGACCCACTTTAAACCTCCCATTTAAAGCCCCGTGAGTCTGGGTAAATTCAGTGTGTTGCAGAATTAGATTCTTAATCAAGAAACAATATCTTCCATTAACAGGGAAAGAGTAGTTTAGGGTGAAAGAGGGTATAGGATTGTTCAGAAAAGCAAAGACATGCAGCTGCCTTATACAACATATCATCCAGCAACAATTACAGAAACATATTTTCTATTCTTAGCACTACTTAACATATGTCTTTTTTTATTTTTAATACAGCTTGGAAGAGATTTTGGTGTACTCCCTCCCAACAATACTCTGATGCATTTGTTATGACTCCTTTTGCTGAATAGGAGCCTTCATCCTGGTCTCATTCACACCCTCCACATAAGGCTAATTTTAGCAAGATGTTTTTAAAAAGAGGTCTGAGACTTGCCACTATTTAGTTCTATGCCAGAGGTTATATTCAAGAGAGGAAAGGCTGGCAGAAAACATCTGAAAAATAGCTATTTTTTACCAGTTTTATCTTTTTAAAAACTAGGAATGTCTCAAGTTTTACAGATCAGAAAAGTCACACAGAGAAAAAGCAGCTACTTCACACACCATTGCCAGTAAGAACAAGCATGTGGAAACTCCTGTGCCTTAAACTGCCTAGTTAAATGCAAATTTAAAAAAAAACCAAGCTCATAGCATTCAGAGTACTAGCTAATGCATTTTACAGAATGGGAAAACAAAATATAGCTTTGTTATTCTTTTGATATACTAACTGGTTATTTCTGACTTCTACATTCTCCATCCTTTGAGTGATAAGACAGCTGTAAATTCTCAGGGAAAAAAATCATAATGTCTACCAGGCTCCAACAATCTATCATCGAAATCTGTCGAAAAAAACCTGTAAATAAAAATCTGGATTTAATTCGGTGTTGTAAAATCAGCTCCTTGGGTGGAATCCTGAACCTGTTCAGCTCGGCGGGAATTTTGTAGGGGCGGGACATACTTCCCTTGTCTTTATAGTATTTAAAATACCTGTGCCAAGATCTACAGTTACTGAGGTGATGTAAAGCCTTAGTATGCTTGTAAGAGAACTATGGAAGAAATTATGAGAAATGCTCTCCGCTATAGCCCTGTTACCCCCTGGAGCAGAAAAGCTGTATGTCTCCTTGCTCACTTTTGCTCAAACCTGTTGAACAGCAAGGTTTGGTAGGTTGATTTCCCACAGTAATTTTTGGAGCAGGGCTTGGTCTCAGACAGTATGATTTATGTATATCTGTGTGGTCATTTTATTGCCGGACAATGCTATTTCAGCGTGCCTTTTTCTGAAGGCTTCTAGCACTTGCGCCTTTTCTGCCATGGTAGCAGTGCAGCTTATTAGGTTTTGCAACTTGAGTCCTCTTTTCATTTGGTGAAGAGGGAGGTGTCACGCTTTTCAAGTGCAGAGGGTTACTGGCTCCGAAATCAGTTAATCCTGTAATTTGTTACTTGTTAATAATACAAAAGCCATTTAGGAAAAGAGGAATCTGACCGCACAACTTCTGAGTACCCGTTAAGCTGTCCAGATGACAGAGAGAATTCCTAATCCCTCAATATATATCAACAAAGAGCATAAAACAGAGAAGAATTTGGCACCCACAAGTGGGCTTCCCAAAGGTCTGAAAAAAGCCAACCTTCTACTCTGTAATTTACTTTGTAATTTACTTTCTCATGTTAATAGCAATGTATTGGATCATATGGCAAATATTTTATTCACAATATTATATGAATATATATTATATTCATATATTAATATTGTGAATATATTAATAAGATGGGGCATAGAGTTTATTATGTTTTATGCCTACAGTTATTGCCATATCAAAATCTAACCAAGGTCACTGTTGCGCGGGAGAACCACATGTGATTTAACAACTGGAAAATTACACAAGGTTCTAAATTACACAGACCTTGGATTTCCACTCTGCTAAATCCACATCACATATTTCTATTTAAATAAGACCTCAAGGGCTTTGTTTGACATTGTTTTTTAACTGGGAAACATACTGTTGTAATATATTTGCAATATCAAATATGGAAAGAGATTCAGACAATAGAAATGAAGACTATGGCATTTCATTTAGGCATCTGCTGATCATATCTTCCGCTTATTTTTACCTGTTGGTTACCAAAACTTACGTTTTGATGGTCACATGAAAATGGTCACAAAAAAGTCACAATGACATGTTATCTTTCATAGTAAAAATATACTTGGGTGTTAATAAGTGACAACCTCGCAAAACCATTGTGTCTTCCCAAAAAGTGCATTTCTGCACTGTTTGATCAACTAAGTTAAGTCTTGGGCAAATCAATGGAGGGCCCCCTATCGTTCTAAATTTAACAAATTTTTTACTGTCATGCTAAAGAAGTTCACTTCTGGAGACCTTTGGGATCTTTCAAGTTTCACTTTAAATAAATGTTTAACCATAGGATATCTGGAACTTTTTTTCTAAAAGTATATTTTCTAAGGTTTGTGGCTCTTATAAACTTCATGTACCAGAAATATTTCTTATTGTCTCTGTATTTCTCTCATCTAGTTCACCTTTCTTTTGTCCATTTCTGCATTACACTGAGAAGAGAAACAAAAGCCAAACAAACAAAATAACTAAATAACTCCACCTTGTCTCAACAGTGCTTTTGCCAAGAAAGGTTGGACCAGATGATCCTTGAGGTCCCTTCCAACCTGGTATTCTATGATTCTTTTCAGCTCTGTTTTCACTAACATCTCCTGATCACCTTGGGGGCTTAAGTCAGGGTTATCTTTCCCCGTAGTCCTACAAGGAAGGGAAATATCTGCCTGCAGTTCAGTCACACTGGCAAGCTCCTCAATCCAAAGCCATGTCACTCAAAGACTGTCAGAGTCCTTGCATCATTGACAGTTCAGCAGAAAAAAGGTTGAGCGCTTTGTGTAGCTTCTAGCAGTTTCATGGCTGCTGTCCAGTTACTGTTTGGCGTGGCAGGGATGGCACCATCCCGATGGCACCCTGCATAGATTTACAGAAGGAAGGACCTTGAATGAAAGAAGAAGCAGGCTCTATGGAAGCAGACCATCTTCCTGAGGGAAATGGTCCACCTCTACCAGTGTGTACGCTGATGGGATGAAAATTTAAGTGTGGTGACTCATGGCGAAGATTTACAAAGAAGCCAAAGAGAAGCAGACAAGACAAGAGATCAAGGCCATTGAGGAGGAGACACATGAGTTTCATGACCCCGCAGGTTAAGGCACAGCAGGTTCAGTTTCCTAATCTGGTCTCATGTTAGCCTTCTGCTTGGGGCAGCCACCAGGTCCTTCAGGCCCTCAAGAGTCTAGAGACAGCTTCGCTACAAGCTCCTAACCCCACACCAGCTGGGGAGGAGGCAATGCCAGAGCATGCACTCTGCAGCCCAAACTGAGTGAAGAACAGCTGTTTGGAAGCCACGTAGGACGTAACACTTAGTTAAATCCTTTCTAGAAGAAAGTTTCTGTTTTCCTTTTTCTGTTCATTGGACACATAGGCCTTTGTTTATTTTACTTGGCCGGTTTGGTTCCATCTTTCTTTAATTCTGCTGACTACACTAGTATTTAATATGGTATTACATTCCTGACGCTGCTTGCTGGCCATGTTGGCCAAGGTATTGCTATGCAAGTACCAAACATCATAAAATTTTATTTTGTGACTAAGTTCTGCAGCACCATCTTATAGTATGGAGGATGTAAGGACATTTACTCTGCTTCGGCCTGTTCCTGCCCTGAGATTCAGCCGTGGGCAGCCCCTTGGGAAGGGATGTCTGAGGCCAATAAGCAGCAATAGATAAAGTGCAGCAGACAAGTGTAATTTTGCTGGCATTGGACTGCCAGCACCTAGTTTATCCTTCAGAGTCCTCCAGCATAAAGTAAAGTGCTGGAATAAATGCTCCCTTCTGGCTCTAGAGGCAGTTGGCCATAAGCTTGCAGGCTGTCTGAATATCCCTGCTGTAGCAGGGAGACGTATGCTGCAAGTAGTAGCTGGCTCATTGGATGCTGATGTACCCCAGAGGGAGGAGGGTCCCAGTTTCTTTGCCTCTGAAAAATGAAAAACTCCAGAAGACTTGCCGTCACAAGCCTATAAATGCATCAGTTAGGTGGGGACAACATGGGTGAGAATGTAAATATTGCTGATGTTCCCGCTGTGAATTTTGACAATGACTGAAAGTCGGCGTGTTCTTGGGGACGCTGCCAATGCTGACCAAATGCTCGCAGGAGCTGTCCATGACGATCACACCAACAATGACCACGCTATTGTGGAAACTGGCTGGCCAGCAACAAGCACGGCTGGGCAGTAGTGAAGGTCTACAAACTGATATTCACTCTCTTTTCCACAGAGATAAATGATGAGAAGGCAGTGTATTGGTGCTGAAGGGCAGGCAGCAACTAGAAATAGAGGCTTTCAGATATGAACCTTCATATCTGCAAGTTCTGTCCCCCCTAACAGTCAGCCTGGGCTACAAAGATACAGTCCCATTCCTGGCTTTATAGAGGCAACATCTTTTCTGCCTCTGAGAAGACCACAGTGGACTCCAACCAAAGCCCAGACCAGGACCTAACATTCTGCTCTTTAAGGAGCATTTCCTCAGCAGATTCTTCCGGCTGCACTAGTAGCACTTTCTGCATGATGATCACATCTGGACATGTGTTGGCGTCCCCTTTGGCATGGTCATATGGCATCAGGCCAGTTGCCATAGCCTGGCTTGCAAAACAGCACCAGCGAGCAGTAACACATCTGAGGCAGAGGGAAGGACCAGACTGTGAGATATTGCCCTTACCTATAATATATGTATAACGTGCATAAGGCAGATGGCTGGCAAGCATAGCCACAGAAAGGTCTGCCCTGTGTGGGCACCAAGACCATGGAATAGCTATTGAGCCAGCAGGATGTGAATGGTTCTCTTGAGACTTGTACAGACGTAGATCAGCACTAGACATGTAAGCTGGCAAGCAACAACTCTCTCGGTTCAGTGTTGTGGCATGCAGCAAAAATACAGGGTAGACATGCTTTATGTGTTGACTATAATCACCAAGTTAGCTAACTGTTAACCTCAGAGTGGACAGTTACGTACAACCACATTGGTAGCTATCTGCAGTTAATGATACATCTCATCTCACACATATGTTTTTTTCTAGAGATTGCATCCTTTCCAGTCAGATGAGGACCTTTCAACCATGATAATTCATGCACCCTGACTGTGACCAGCGAGCAAAAGTATGTTGGAACAATACCCTGGACATTCCACTCTGGGAACAGATTACGTCAAACGCTGTCTTCTCATGCATAACCCATGAAAATAATTGTCAGCGATCAAGAACATAAATCTAATACTACACAGGGTGAGAAACTTTCAGGAGTTAGAGAAAAGACATTTCCTGAGCCTCAGAGCTTTCAGCCTGGGAACACCAGAAGCAGTTCAAACTTTCTTCAGAACCCACCCCAAAATTTAATTTTTTCCCCAAACCCAAGAAGCAATAATGGAACCTGAAAAATACTGACCAGGAGAAGGTGAAACCAAGTGAATTCAAGTGTAAAACTGGACAAATTTTGGAAAAGCACATGTGAATTCAATAACAACACCCTTTCAGTCTGAACACTGAGGTTTCTATGACCCTTGCTTAATCAGCTATTTCTCAAAAAATAAATTGCTTGCCAGTGGCTGAAAGATTATCGCATAATCTGAACCTCCTTTTCACAGAAAGTTAGCAAGCGAGACTTCACTGACAGCTTTCACAGTGTCAGCTTATCTCCTTAATGCTATAGTAGATAAGGGGCCAAGGTGATCCCTTGAAATTCAGAGGGATTTCAAGAGGCACAAGTCAGCCAAAACTGATTCTGGCCACTTACTGTGATGGCTGCTTGTCAGTAAGATGGTAGGAATCAAATCAGTTTCAGCTGCACTGCATAGACATTCAAAGAATTGTGTTTCGCTTTAGTACTTTATTTAAAAAAAAAAAAAAAAAAAAAAAAAAAAAAAAAAAAAAAGCCTGCTCTTAAGATTTCCTTTTAAAGTGCAGAGAGAAACAAATTATTTATCTGAAAAATATGCTTTCATATGGTGTGAATTTGGGATACGAAGCAGTATTTCAGTGAAGTTTTTATTATGTATATTTGGGAAACAAATGCCATTTTTTTGTTTACCTACATATGGCCTTGGAGCTTCTGTAAAAGGTGGAGAGTAATGGAAAATAATTTTCTGCCATCACAAACTCATGCATAAATCTCATAACTGAAAAGGCCACATTTGCTTCACTGAATGAATTATGACCATCATAGGTCAATGGGAAGTTTCAAGATAAACTAACTTTTCAGTATTTTAAACATAGCTTTAGCTAATTCTTACACAAAGACCATGGGATACATTTCCTCTGCTATCCACTTTTTCTTTCTTCTCTGTTCTTTTTTCCCTAAACCCAAATATACCATGGCCATTTCTTTTGCTTCATGTTGGGAAAAATGCTCTAGGCAGACCGTTAATACAGTCCCATAAGTTAAGAAAAATTTCTTTGTGAAAATGTTGGAAGCTGCCTTGCTATCATGATTTTATTTCTTGTTGAACAATACTGCTTCAGACTACACACAGTTGTGGTCTGCTTTGAACTCAGTAGTCTTACTTTCTTCCTCTAAGTTGCAGCTGAGCCTGTGACTGAACGTTTCAATGGAAAGGGTCTGAGAAGATAAAAAATGCATTCTTTTCTATATTTTTTTAAATATTTTTTTAATATGAGTTTAGGGAATATTTCCTGCCTAAGATTCTGGATGAAATATTGTAAAGGTAGTCAGAGCATCACAGATGCTACAATTTGGAGAATCCCTACATGACTCTATAGGAGCTGGGACAGCTTCCTAACACCTCTTCTCAAAGAGAATTCAATTACTCACTGTCACTCATGGCTGATAGCTGACTCTGTAGTAAAGCCACTTGCAAAATATCTAATTCCCATTTTTAAGTGGAAGAAACACATGTTTCTCCTCGAGTTTAATGAAAAGTAAGTTCTGTAAAAAATAATAAATCAGATTTTCTCCTAAGTTTCTGTACATAGCTGGAGATCTACCTCAGGAGCACACCTGCTCAGGTATAAACAGAAAGGTGAATGTATGGGGGAGGTGGGGGCCTCTCTTACAGGTTCCCAGCTCCCAGTATAGTCATCCATTACAGCAGTGTCCCGCTGAGAGGGCAAGATGAAGCAATCGCTTTTCACTGAACTATCTAACTGGCAAAAGAGTGTAGGTAGGAACATCTGTATATACAGATTTGCAGAATCAGGTATATATCTAAGCACTATTTACACTGCTAAGAGTTTAGGAACTTTTAATCATCTTGTGGAAGAGTCTTTCTCTACGGGCTATATTGAGAAGCACATTTTCCCCCTATGATCACCACTGTAACAATGGACCCCTTCCTTTAACTGCTATACTTTCCTTTAACTTCTATATGTGGTATGACATATACCAGCTCAAGTGTACCACTGCTGACCTCCCAACACTACTCTCCAGTTGGTTGTCCTAACATGCTTTGTCATGAAAAATGCAGCATTTTCAGAGCAGGTGGATCAACTATTCTAATCTTGTTGAAACGCTGTCATTTAACAGGTAGTCAGCGCTTTGCCAAAATCTTACCAGTTTCCTCAATTGGGGGAATCCTTATGTGAGTAACAGGACATATATCCTAAGTCACTGTAGAATTTTATCTGGTTTATTTCTCTATTATGCATTTCAGGCCAGTTATCATATATCTGGCCAGATATTATGTATGATGTTTTATGTATCATATATCATATATCAATCATATCAGTTCATCTGTCTGCAGAATGGGATCACAACCATTCCAAGTTCCAGAGGTCTGCTGGTATTCTGTCCTGCATAAATTCGCATTTATAACAATGCAACAATGTTTTATAACAAGGCAAAATCAAAGATTGCTTTGAGTAATTCTTGAAGGACATGTTAAAAGGTCAAACCTAGTAACAGTTAGCTGAGTTAAACAATAAAGTGAAAGCTGCTCCCTGTATCCGTCACCTTGTCACATGCAGCTCCTGCCACATTAACTGGGGGAGAAGTTCATGTGTCCGAGTGCACTTACCACGAGAAACTTGCGTGTTCCCTGAAAAGGTTCAAAAGTTATGAAACAAATATAAACAGACACACTGTTTCTGAATCCATGGTACTAATTATCCTGGGTGTAAACACTATCAAGACATCTACAAACTGCACGTGGGCATTGGCACCCCTTGGCTCTTTGGCTGCTGTCGGCAGTGGCAATAGGTAAGAGGCAAACAGGAGTTTCAGTGCTACAGTGTATGAGTGTCTGCCCCATCTCCCGAGTGAGTGAAATTACGCCGCCTCACCATCCCCCAGCCCAACTCTTCTCAGTCTGTTTTCTCATGATTTTCACTTCCCCCCTTTTACCCTTTAACTCACCTGGTTCACTGTCACCACTCACTTTCAGCTGCCCCCCTTGCCTCTGTATCATGTGAAAAGAGAATCATAGAACTGTAGAATGGTTTGGGTTGGAAGGGACCTTAAAGACCACCTAGTTTCAACCCCCCTGCCCTGGGCAGGGACACCTCCCACCAGACCAGATTGCTCAAAGCCCCATCCAGCCTGGCCTTGGACACCTCCAAGGATGAGGCATCCACAGCTTCTCTGGGCAGCCTGTGCCAGTGTCTCACCACCCTCAGTGTAAAAAATTCCTTCCTTATATCTAATCTAATTCTACCTTCTTTCAGTTTAAAACTTGATAAAGAGTCCTTCCCCATCTTTCCTATAGGCCCCCTTTAGGTACTGGAAGGCCGCTATAAGACCTCCCCAGAGCCCTCTCTTCTCCAGGCTGAACAACCCCAACTCTCTCAGCCTGTCCTCATAGCAGAGGTGCTCCAGCCCTCGGAGCATCTTCATGGCCCTCCTCTGGACCTGCTCCAGCAGGTCCAATAACTGAAAACTAGACAGCCAAAACGAAGCATAGGGTGCAGCAAGCTCACTTGGCTTACAAACACCAAAGCCAGACAAACACCAAGCCAGATCATAGGCAGAGGGAGCTGCAGAGCTGGAAGCTGAGGCAAGAAGAAGGAAAAACAAGCTAGTGCTCTGCCTTGCTGCACTGGCAACTGTTATTTCAGCTCAGCCATACTGTGAGCCTGTTATAGATACATCCAGTAGTGTAGGGCTGGAGCATCTCTTCTCCGAGACCTTGGCACCAAGGAAAGCTTGCCTGGAAAGAAGCTGTAATACTTCCAAGCTACAGTGCCTGCTAAAGACACGTGCTTTTAATGTGCTTTAGCATTGGAAAGAGGCTTGCTAAAAAACTTCTTCAGAAGGTTTCTTGTTTCTTCAGCAATACCCTTGTACTGTGGGTCTTCCTAGGGTTCTCATGCATTGGGATATTAAAAAAGGTGAGAAGCTGGTCTGTATTAGGTCATACAGCTCTTGTAACAGGCTTCTGCAAGGAGGTTCTGCCACTCCCATTGATATTAGCGTCCAAAGTCCTTAAATAAACCAACACGAATTTATGGGAGTTTGGCATTTGTATTTCAAAAGGCTGTAACAGTATCTCCACTAGCATGTTCCTGAAGCATTACTCTTTATAATTTGAAAAGTGGCATGAAAAACCCTGACAAAAGGAAATAAGAAATTATAATTTTGTTACGTTGTGAAGGAGTTAAAACAGTAGAGCACCACCATGAAAATGGTGGAAGAAAAGAATTTTCAAACTACAAAGTGGATGTGCCTAAAATGTATATTATTATGTTGTGCTGGTATTGTTAATCCATAATTACCCATTTGCAAGTCACATTATTTTTTATATCGTTACAGGTATAGATATATAAGTTCAAAAAATGTATTAATATATTGTACTTTATGATAAAAACCAGTATTGTTTCCCTTTTTTCTAATATAAAAAGTCTACTTTGCCATGGTTCTTACTGGGTATTGCCATTAGGACAAGACTGATAAAAAAGTCAGGTGACTTTTAGGTAATCCTGTTTGGTTGGTTCGTTTGTTGTTTTCAACAAATAATGCACAAAGACCTGTGTGCTGGATTGCAGGAGAAAGTGTTGCCCACAAACCACTTCTTGCCAGCAATGAGCCCAGAAGCATTTCCTTGGTGAGATGCCATTGGAACCTCTGTGGGCCTCATGAAGTTCAACAAGGCCAACTGCGAGGTCCTACACCTGGCAATCCCAAGCACAAATACAGGCTGGGTGTGGAATGGATTGAGACCAGCCCTGAGGAGAAGGACCTGGGGGTACTGGTAGATGAAAAGCTGGACATGAGCCAGCAATGTGCAATTGCAGCCCAGAAGGCCAACCATATGCTGGGGTGCATCAAAAGAAGTGTGGCCAGCAGGTCACAGGAGGTGATTCTGACCCTCTACTCCACCCTGGTGAGACCCCACCTGGAGTACTGCATCCAGCTCTGGAGCCCCAACACAGGAAAGACACGGACCTGTTGGAGCGGGTCCAGAGGAGGGCCACAAAGATGATGGGAGGGCTGGAGCACCTCTGCTGTGAGGACAGGCTGAGAAGAGTTGGGGCTGTTCAGTCTGGGGAAGAGAAGGCTCTTATATGTTGGTTATACCACCAATTTCAAGGTGATTTATTCCCTACATGAGGGTATTTAATATATCTCTATAAATCTGAATGACTATCTGTAGATGATACTTGAAAATAAGTATTAATACAAGTACATAAATTTTTTCTTTGAGTTTGTATTATATTGAAGTGCAGCCTACAGGAAACCGCCTTTAAACTAGTAAAATATAGTTGTTAAGTACAAATAAATCTGTAAAGCCTTCCAGATCTAACACATGATTCAAATCCAGGCCTACCTCCTGGGTAGGTAGTAACAGACGCAAAATATCTGAGCATTCAGGCGACACCACTGAATGTAACAGAAATTTTTACATATTGGAAGTGAAACGTGTGCTTTCAGGTTTTACTGGACAAGGTTGAAACCTGACTCTACTGCTTATGGATAATTTTCTATATCCAAATACACTGGTATCGTTCTAGGCCTCAGTGACTGGCCTTCTTCACGTGATATGAATCAAGAACTTTGTTGGCGGTTGCAGCAGATAGGTCAGAACCTATGCAGGCATAGCAAGTTAATTTTCCTGTCATTATATATTAGCTAAGTCAGAGCAGTAGACCTTGGAGTGTTATTTTTTGTTGTTACCCTCCCTCTACCTCTACTGTGGACAGAGTATTTCATTTCCAGGATTGTTACGACAGCAGTTTCCATGAGCATGAAATGCGAATGAAAAATGTTAGAGAATTTTTAGAAGGTTGTGCTTATTTCGGCTTTCTGTGACAATTCCGGTAGGCATAACTTTTATCTAAACCCAAGTTCTGTTTATAGCTGCACTCGCCCATTAATTATTTTACCAGCCCAAGACAGGTCAAAAACTCTGGCAGGATGTTGAGCAACAGCTTGCTACATAAACAGTCTCCTCCAAGCAATGGCTTAATTTTGCAGCTCTTGATGAATGTGGAGCAGAGATAAAGCGCATTCTCACTTAGGTCTAAGAGTCTTGCCATCAACAGCAGGATTTGAACTTGGCTGTAATGAATCACAAGATGTACCAGAGAAAAAGTAAATATCTCTGAGGACTGAAAGGATAACTGTGCTTTCTTCCAACTTTACTTACTGGCGGTAGCAAATGCCAAACGATGATAATGTACGCAGTGAATCACATCAGCCATAACTACAAAGGAAACATATTTCATGGTTGGTTAATTCTTAATTGATTCTGATAGCTCTGGCCTAAAATAGAAAGCAAAATATGCCACTGATCAAGAGTCTTGTGAAGTCCACATTTTACGCAATTCATGCGCTTTTATGGACACCATCCAGTGAATTTTCAAAGACAAAATGGTGGCTCGAACCCTCAGTTCAGATCTGAGTGAACAGAGTGAGATGGAACAATTAAAAACTCCCAGAACAGAAGAGTTTTCATCCAGTAGATGGTGTCTCATTACGGTCAGACCAGCCACTCCTGCCCGATAACAGCAGTTGAACTGTGAGAGAAAGGAGGGCAGAAATGGGCTAAAACAGAGGAGGGAGGAAGGAAGCAAAATGGTCAAATCCAAGGATGACATACATTCCACTCATGATAGTACGGCTTCTGTCTCCTCTAACCAAAGAGTTGGCATTAAAAAAACCTCATGATGGTGAATGACCTAGCCATGCCTTAGCGAGAAAGTGGCAGGACTGGAGCAACATTGCCAGGCCTGGAGCCGGTACAGCTATAGCTGTTGTTCCCTTTCCCTCGGGGTAAAATGCATTCACATTTTTTGGTGGCCCCATCTCACTTTCAGCCCATTTTTTAGCTTTCACAAAACAGATTAAGTATGCTTGGTTCTCTGCAGGCAAGAGAAGGATATGTAGGGAGCTTCTGCTGCCCTTGCCATGGCCTTTGTGTGGTTTGACAGGTCTCGACATTTGTTTCTATCCTTTGATGAGGCTAGTCCCTATTTCTAAAGAATCGCTGGAATACATTGGTCAGTGCAGAACACCTGGGCATTTTACAAGCCTCAAAGGCTATGGTTTACCAGAAATAATGTATTAGCGCCTCTAGTCATTTGCACATTGACATAAACACCGGGAAGTTTATCTTTTTGCTCAGAATATGATAGCGATTCAAAAAGGGGTAGAGATACCTGCTCTTCATCTGTGTGCAGGTAAGCCGGGGAAATTAGCTCTAGCATTTCTTTTTGTTCCAAGGGGTAACACATCTCTTGGGCCGGGCAAGGCAAAAGATGGGACAGGTAATTTCAGACATAAGACTGAAAATGGTGTGTCACAAAAAAAATCTCCCCTTGTGCAAATGTGAGGATGGAGCCAAATCGTGAATTACAGACAGACAGACACGCAGAGCTTGAGATAAACAAAATTCAGTCCTTCAGTTTCAGTAAGTGCAGCTTTTGTCTTTGAGATATAGCACCCGCTGGGCCAGGGAACAACAACAAAAAAATAATAGGGGGAGGCGATCCCAGACAGAGCTCCCTTTTATGTTTCTGATCTTATCTTTCCCGGAAGACAGGACAGAGCGATGTAATTGCAGATAAGGCAGCAAACCCCCGAAGAGCCGCCCCCAGGCCGTGCCTTTGGTCGCCCGGGGGGGTGTGGGGGGGGTGGCGAGTCGCCGGCGGGGAGCGGGGTCCCGGCGGGCAGCGGCCGGGGCGGGCGCGGAGCATCCCCGGCGCCGGGCGGCATGGCAGCGGCCGGGGAGGTGGAGCCAGCCGGCATCCAAACACGGCCACATTATCCGCTTTGAATAAATCCTTCCTTTTTCCTTCCTACCTGCGCCGGAAAACGCGAGACACACACAAACAAACAAAAAAAAAATTAAAAAAAAATTATTTTTTTTAATTATTATTTAAAAAGCAGGGCTGGCAGGAGAAAATAGGAGAGCAGCCAGGTGCGTAGGGCTGCCTCTTTGCCGGCGGCGGGAGGTGGATGAGGAGCTGCCGCCATGGAGCACATCCGGATGCCCAAGGTGGGTCCCGGCGGGCGGCGGGGAGAGGCGGCCCGGGGACCCGCTCCCCCGCAGCGTCCGTCCCCGCTGCATCCATCCCCGCAGCATCCATCCTCGCAGCATCCATCCCCGCTGCATCCATCCCCACAGCATCCATCCCCACAGCATCCATCCCCGCTGCATCCATCCCCACAGCATCCTTTCCCACAGCATCCATCCCAACAGCATCCATCCCCGCAGCATCCATCTCCGCAGCATCCATCCCCGCAGCATCCATCTCCGCAGTATCCATCCCCGCAGCATCCCCGACGCCTTCCCTGCCCACCCCGGCTGGGGGGAGGCTGGAGCCCTGCAGGCCTGAGGTTGTGCACAGCCATCCTCTGCATGCTTGGTAGCTGCTGTGAGGGGTTTGGGTTTTTTTTTTCTAGCCAGTTTGCTATGAAATCTGCCCAAATACTCCTTGTTTTGCGATGGGGGCTGAGGATGTATCAGGCATTTTAATTGCCTTTTATTCAGTCCCTCCTGTTAATGGAGATACTGTCTGTGAGTCGTAGGTATCCAAAATGAGAGGTGTGTTATCTGCTTTTCAGATGCCTTTAGTTTACCCCAGTATTTCAGACCTGGTGATGAATTTGTGTCGTGTTTGTACAGCGATGTTTGGCCAGTGTAATCATTCTTTTTATATAGCTTTCTAAGCACGAGGCCTGTAGTTGTTAACAAAATTGCCACCTTGCTCTAAAAAAGAGGATACAGTTTTCATACACAGAAAATTTATATTCAAAATAAGCATCAAAATTGAACCTAAGCAATATGTTAAAGTGGGGGTGGGATACATTTGCATATTATTTCTTTATTTATGTACCCAAACCCCTGCGATTAAGAAGTTATTTGTGTTTGATTTGTGCCTATTTGTTTATTATCATTATCTAGTACGATGACATAAATTTTAGATTCAGGCCTTTTCATACTTCCTCTAGTTTTTTGAGCCCTTAGGTGCTAAGCTGCTAATATATTAAGATGATGGGCATTTATAACAACTGCCTTTTCTCTCATCTCATTTCATGGTTTATTATTTGCGTTTATGGAAAGGAAGAATATCAGAATAGTAAGAATGTATCCTACCACAGGTAGGAAAAGTTCAGCGAAAGTTGTCTGAACAGATGTTTCTGACCATTAGCTGAAGAATGGTGAAACCATGAATGAGGAAAATAGTGAAAACAAATTAATAAGGGTAGAAAAAAAATCTTAAAAATAAATGGTTATATTTGCTGTGAATGGAAGGCCCAGGCAAGTCCCTGCTGCCGACAATGGAAGCTTATCTGTTAGCTTTTCTACAAACAAGTCCTTAAAATGTTACTATGCATATGTAAAGCGCATTTCTGTATCCAGCAGCTGTGAGAAGGCACTGTACCGATGACTCAAACCCCTGAAAATCTTACTCAGTGTGAGGTGATTCTGCAGTCTTGCTTCCTGGCATTCCCTTACATTGCAGCTATGCTAAAAGTTCTCTCTCCAATATAATAAAGCCATTTAGAAGGCATGATTTAAAGGTACAAGTGATGCAAAAATCCTTTAAAATTTCTTACATAAATGTAGAAAATCCAGAACATTCAACATGAGTAAGTATTGAAATACTTTATCTCTCCAGTTACTCCTAAATACACTGAGAAGTCAGCATACCTACAGTTACCTAGCAGAATTGATATCTTTGGTTTGTTTGCTCAAAAAAACGCAGCTTAAAATCAGCCACCACAACAGTGTTGGGTTTTTTTGGTTCTGGTTTTTATTGAATTTGCTTTTGATAATTTGGAGTTTAATGTTATATGATTTCCAATGCCAGCAATGTAAAAATATGTAGGGGAAAGCTATGTGAATACAGGGACGTTCTCACTGCATCATGTGGTAGTCTCTGGTATCACATTTTCTGACTCCATCCAGTTTTGTCCTGAGAGAAATTTGACAAGCAACTGCCCTAGTCTTCAAAGGTATTAATCTCAGAATAATGACTTTTCCTTGATTTGCAAACCCAGCCGAATGGAAAATCAAGATAAGTCCCATCCTTAGAAAGTTAATAAAATTAGTAACATCTGAAAAAAAATTCCTGCCCCAAGTAAAAGCTCGTCCTTCACATGATATCCGTTGGGAGTTGGCAATTGTTTTATATTTTAGTTGAAATATAACTGTATTAAATTAAATATTAAAGTAAAACTGATATAACATAACTGTCATTAAAAAGCAGAAAGAAATTCCATACCAGTTGGACCAGCAGTTCATTTAGGTCACTACCATGTGTCTGACAGTGGCAGAAGTGGAGCATGTAAACCTAGCCACATTCTGCACCCTCTCAGCGTCCACAGTTGTATTGAGGTCCAAGCCTTCCCGGTTGGATTAATGTCCGTTTATGGACCTCTCTGTGTGAGTTTG
The DNA here is from genome assembly GCA_017639485.1 of Pluvialis apricaria. Taxonomy (NCBI): domain Eukaryota; kingdom Metazoa; phylum Chordata; class Aves; order Charadriiformes; family Charadriidae; genus Pluvialis; species Pluvialis apricaria. The sequence continues at coordinate 8,998,494 of CM030010.1, forward strand.
CCAAAGCTCCTTCCAAACGCACTGACACCCTCTGCCTTCACAGCCTGCATGGAAGCAAGTTCCAGAAGATCATGGCTGTGCAAAAAAATGTCTGTCTTCTATCTGTTAAAAAGTTCTTAATAGTTTCATTCAATACCTCTGCTTTTAGCTTCGAGGATTTAGTGCATAACAATTCCATGTTCACCTTATCCATGCGTTCACTGTAATCTTGATCACAACCCACTGGATTCTAAAAATTTCAGAGAAATGTCAACAATGACCCCAAGACCTCTTTCCTGTGTGGCAGCTATCGGTGTGATAGCTGAGTCTGTGGTTGTATAGATCTGGTTGTTTTTCCTATAGGTACACTGCATTGTGTCTATCTGTGTTGAAGCTCATCTGTGCCTCTTTTGCCCACGCACTGTTTTGCAAGGCTCTTCCAGAGTCTCTGTGCCACAGGTAAAGCATTTGGCCATCTAAGACAGCTTATGGTCATCCATAGACTTGAAGATGTCACTGTTTACTCTTTTCTTCAGGTCACTGATAAAGTTGAACAAAACCAGTCCCAGCACCAGGCGACTTTGTAGGACTTCACTGTTGACTCCTCTCCATCCTGAAAAGTGACCATTAAGCCCTAGTCCTTGCTTCCTGTCCTTTAACCAGCTTTGTCTGTAAATGGACCTTTCCTCCAGTACCAGGCAACTCAGTTTCTCTAATAACCTTCGATTGTCAAAAGCTTTTTTGGAACTCTAAATATATTGCGTCCTCTGGGTCACCTTTACCCGTGTGCTTCGTGGCAGCGTCACAGGACTTCGGCAGGATTTCCCGCCGCAAAAGCCATTCTGGTTCTTTCCCAACAGACTGTGTGTATCCCCCTGCTCAACAATCCTGTTTGTTCACATGCTGTTGACACAACTACGCAGTTTTGCTAACGATACATTGCCTAGTCTTTCACCAAAAGTCGTGATACCTTTAAGTCTAGTTCTGAAGAATTTAACTGCTGTCTCTCCTTGGCAAGTAAAAGTAGCAAGTCAGTAGCAAAAATAGAAACCAGGTCTCTTGACAGTTGCCTGTTAGACAACACTGCTTTACTTCCTTATTTTTGAAACGGTATTCCCTAGACCTTCTGGACCTTCCTTGAACCTTCTGCATGGCCAAGACCCTAACACACTATTTTATGTACCGAACGCTATTGTTCTATCATTCTACTATCGGTAGAACACACAGTTCATGCCTGATATGTGCTTATGCATACATACATCTGCAGTAATAATGTTTTCACAAAGTAAATGTCATCCTACATATGAAAGCTGTAAATTGAGTACATTTAAGAGTTGCTAAGAGTCACCCATTGCTAAATAGTATATATATAACTCCAATAACCTTTTAAAAAATAAAAATTAATAAAACCACTCTCTGCCATGAGTATGGATTGAGCAGCAAGGTAGTTCAGGATAACTGTCAAAACCTGAAATGTGACAAACTGCTCATAACAGTCATAAAATATGAACAAGCAATGCTAACGTGTGACGATACGTCTGGCTGTGGACAGGTTGACTGATAAAGAGCTCTGAAGATACGTTTACTTTATAGGGGGACTTCATGCACTGTTGCTAATCAGTTACTTTGTTTTATTTACCACTGTTCCATATCATTTGTCTTTGTATATTGGCAGCAATCCTCCTGAATGCCATTCTTATAATAAAGAATACATCAGATTTATCCCTGGTGTAACAGCTGCCTTCGGTGGAGTTAGCCCAGAAATTCATTTGGCTCAGTATCTCTTGTGAACACAGTACTTGGGATGACTTGAGTTGCTCGAGTGCTTTTTTTTTGTGACGTTATGGCAAGGTATTTCCTTTCAGTGATCCCTTTCTCAGGCAGGATTTAAGATAAACTGCCATTTCTCATGATAATGACAAATCTTTCTACCAGATGTATTACTTTCTGAACCAAATTTCCAGTGTGTGTGAATGAGTTGTATTTCCTTTTCTTTTCAGTCTGTTTTCCTTTCCTTGTTTTTCATTCAAAAAGTTTCATAATACATGTTAGTTTTCCCAAAGTCTCCATCAGGAGACCCATAGCATCTACATCCACTTTATATATGACACAGGTAAATGGCAAAATATTTGTCCAGGTGCTTATCTAGGTCAATGGCAAAATTGAACCCAGCACACCTCATCTTCACTCTCCAACTCCCTGTTGTGAGTTGCTGGATCTCCACCTTTCTTTGAGCTAAGCTGGCATTTCTACCGTTGCTCTCTGCATGCCTTCTGTTGCGATAAGAGGTGACGTTATAGTCAAGTTCTCCATATTCAGGCTACAACTCATTTTGGAAAAAGTCTGATTTTGCTTCAGTGATGTAGGAAGGTGGCGGCAGTCCTGAGGTGGTATCCAGAGCCACCTGGGGCTGGGGGCTGGCTGTTTCCCCTGCCAGCCAGGGAATGGAGTGCCACAGGCACTTCGCTGTAGTGGTCCTAGCGCTTGGCTAAGCTTTTATTTAGTTTGCTACTTAGGAAAGGTAGAGGAGGTGAGGCTGGCACAGCCCTTGCCTTTTATTGGTGTTTTGGGTCATCAGCTTATGGTAGACATGTTACTGCAACCTCTTTTAAGTGCTGAGTTGGTTTTCTGCTTTTCAAGTGTTGTGTAAAGGTGGTTTCTGTTCTTTCCTCCAAGTGTACAGCCTACAGCAGTGCACCTTACAGCTCGGCTGGTGCTTTCTGATTCCATAGCTGTTTTCTAACTTCTACATCATGGACAGGAAATGTTTCACCTATTCTGGGGCCAGACATGTTTAATGAATTCAAACATATCATTCTACTTGAATGCTTATACCCGAGTGATGCATTAAAATATCTATAGTAATTCTGAACACTTTTGACTCTGATTTTGTGCATTATAGATTTTTTTCTTGTTAATAAATGCAATTTAGTTTTCTCTGGGTTCCATTTATTCCATCTTTGTGCTGTGGAACTCTGAGAACAAATGATACATTTAATGCAAATGAGCTTTGTAATATATTGTGCTGGAAAGCATTCTGTGGTTTGGCATTCGAGATTAGAGGTGGATAAAATTAAAATAGGAACTGCAGAGGATATCTAGGTGATGTAGGACTGGATTTAAAATCTCAGTTTGGAATTTGGTCCTAAAATAGTTGTTTTGAATTAGAGTCATCAAGGGATCTGCTTATTATTGACAGTTTAGACTTAAAATCTTGTAGCAGCCATTATTCTCAAAAGATTTAGTCAGGAAATGGTGAAAAGGTCATGCAAATCGTGATTATTGTGCATTCATGATATCCGTTTAATTAAATTCCAACTCAAGGGTACTTTTTTTTTTTAACCTACCTCAGAGAATTGTGGACTTTTAAACTTTGGATATCTTTGACCAGGTGTTAGAACCACAGCCTGATTACAGTATGGACCACAAACTTGGTACAAATTATATTTACAGTTTACCTCACTCATAGGTCATATTTTCATAGCTAACTCGACTGCCCTACCATGCAGCTGGGGATTGCTTATCTCAACCTCAGTTTTTTCATCATCTTTATCATTTAAAAGTCACTTAATATGTCTTTTTGGCATTAGAGGAGATCCAGAGCTGTCTTTGATTTAGGTGGGTTTCAAGATAATTTCATTATTGGTGAAATTAAACTAACTCCAGCTAAAAAGAAATATTGCAGTGCAATTTCAGTGAATCACATAGCCAGAATTGCTCTTCGGGTCTTGGATTTCCTCCTCCCCCACATCACGGGTTTAGCTTGGCTCGTTCCCATTGTATATATGTGAATACCAGACTTCGTCTTGTTATATTGGAAGATTTTGGCTGCTGTTTAATTGCATGAGCAGCATTTCCCTGTTTTTGTTCACTGATTTGGATGTTTTATTTCTTTCTCCCAGGCTTGTCAGGTTGCAGTGTTGCTATTTTCCTTCTTTTGGAGTGTTTCTGTTGGACTCCACCTTCTTTCCATTCTTCAGCTCTTATAATTTCATTTTTCTTTACCAGGAACTTTTCAATTAAATAATTTTAAATTGACATGTTCTTATTTACTAGACCAAAATGAGTCACAGAAGGCTATTGTTGTTGCTGAAGTTCTGTGAAAGCATCAGCAGGGTTCTGATGAAAATTTGCCAGTTTTCCTGTCTGTCTACCCAGGAGGTTACTGGAGGATCTGAGAACTGTCCTTCCTTCAAGTCAGTGGTGAAACTGGAGACTTTGAGTTTTCTGAGCTCCACAGTCCTAGGTCAATTCTTCAGTCTGGAAACCTAATCATAGCTAGCTAGCTCTTGGTTCCTGGGTCCATAGTCAATGTCCTGCTTCTCTCACAGCCCACACCAAGCCATCACATCTCTAAGTTCTGGGAGACTTGCATTTGGCTGTGGAATTGAGAGCTTTGGTTCACCCCGTGAAACCAGGAACCAGGAAACTCAGGTAATTCAGACTTTTTCACTGTTAGGACACCAATTTGGTATCCATGTGGTAGACCTTTTGGCCATCACAACTTATGGGATGACATATTTACTATTTTTCATTAGGAGTATAATTTAAGACCAGAGGCTCCACAGACATAGTCAAAGGAATTTCCAGCATCCTATTAGACTAGATCCACAGTCTCCATTCACCATTTATTCTTCATGTGTGTAAGCTTCGAACTTAGATACCTAAATAAGGTACTGAAACTTAGATCGTAGAATCATAGAATCATAGACTGGTTTAGGTTGGAAGGGACCTTGAAGATCATCGAGTTCCAACCCCCTGCCATGGGCAGGGACACCTCCCACCAGACCAGGTTGCTCAAAGCCCCATCCAGCCTGGCCTTGAACACCTCCAGGAATGGGGCAGCCACAGCTTCTCTGGGCAACCTGGACCAGTTTCTATGCACCCTCACTGAAAAAAATTTCTTCCTGATATCTAATCTAAATCTCCCCTCTTTCAGTTTAAAACTGTTACCCCTCGTCCTATTGCTACACTCCCTGATCAAGAGTCCCTCCCCATCTTGCCTGTAGGCCCCCTTTAAGTACTGGAAGGGGCTATAAGGTCTCCCCGGAGCCTTGTCTTCTTCAGGCTGAACAATCCCAATTATCTCAGCCTGTCCTCACAGGAAAGGCGCTCCAGCCCTCTGATCACCTTCGTGGCCCTCCTCTGGAGTTGCTGATGGCATTAATACCCTTTTTGTTTTCTGTTATAATAACCAACTTTGTCTGTTCACTACTCTTAGGTCTGTTTTCTCACTTCTGTAATATGAGTCATATTTCTCATACTAATATATTAACATACATTCTCTTGAAAAAACAGAAAATCACTTGTGGTCCTCTTCATCCATCTCTCTGTTCTTAATCTTTGGTCATCCCATTGGAAGTGTCATGTAAAACGGGTAAAGCTGTTAAAACATGTCATATATTCATCATCTCAAAACTCTGTGCCTGTGTAGTAGTAAGAGTCTGTAGGATAGCTGTCCATTTAAATAATAGCTAATTCAATGTTTGCTGGTTATATCTAATTTACAGTGAGCCCAGGAGCGTTTGTGAGGTGAATGACTTGCTACGTGAGCACAGGAGCTGTTTTACTGGATCAGACTACTGGTGCTTCTAATTTTGTAACCAAAACATCTGATTCAGAATACTAAATAACAGGCGATGTAAAGGGAAGTGAGGGAAAGCATGATCCATCTGGGAAGACGCTTCCAAATTTATGTGCTGAAGCATGAACACTGATGGAGTCAGTGGTCCTAATCCAAAGGTCATTTAAGGCAATGAAATAATTCCTCTGTCTTGAAAAGACTCAGGATTTGGCATTTTGGCTTTTATATTTTTGGTTCTATTTTCACTTGGTTTTATTTATTTTACATTAGCCTTTGCATTAGGGCCCTTCTATTCTGAATGCTTTTTCACTTTTGAAACTTGATTTTCATACAGATGCCTGTTTCTAATATGCACTTTATTTCTGTTTTGGTTGTAGTGTTGGGCTTTAGTGTGTTTTTTTTCTTTTTTTTTTTTTTCTAAATCAAGCCTTTCTCTAAATGCCTTGTTTTTCCCACATCATGTGAGTGGGAAGGCACTTTCTCCCTTGTGAGATCAGTATACTGACTCATTGTATTAATTGGAAAGGTAATTTGTCTTTAGATTTCTAGTTTTGTGTCTGTTCTTTTTAGATTTATATTGCTCTGTTAAGTCCATAATAATATAAATATTTTCCTAATCCTGGAACTGGCAGACGTCCTTTAGATTTTCTGTTTCAGACTCTCATATTTTCAATAACGTGACCCTCAATAAAGAAGCAGCTGGATAAAGTCATAAAACAAGCTCTAAAAAACATGGATAGCCACATACTTTAATTTGCTGTCTTGGTGTCCGAGTAGCTCTCAAACTCTTTGCACTTAAAAAATGGTACTGAAAATCATTAAGACAGCATGTCTGCAGGGTACTCTTTGATTTCTGTTTATGCATAGTAGGAGACTGAGGATGGAGCAGGGGATTTGGGAAGTTTGGCTTTGGAGTGGTCAGGGCTGGAATCTCTGAGCCTGCTGTTAATGGACTCGAGTGGGTGGTATTTGATCTCTCGGTGTCTGTAAGCTAAAGGAATGGTCTATTTGCAACAGAAAATACACACTGACATTTCCTGGTGTGCAGGTGTACTCTGCCAAGAAAGCCAGATCCCTACCAGGAGAAAAGGGAGTCCTACAAATCCATCTTTAATGCAAATCTTTTGTGGCCTGCCCAGCTGAAATGGCCTGGCACTGCTGCTCCAAAATAGACTGCTGAACAGGGCATCATTTTGCACATGCAACGGAGCGGCCTGTGTCAGATGGAGAAATTTAAACGTACATTTCTTTTCAGTGTCCCTTGGCTGCATGCAGAATTCTCTCTCACTACTCCAGCTTACTGCTCTGAGCAACACAATAATTTTCTGTATATTTTTTTCAGAACTAAGTCTAAATAATTTTGGCAAATGTCCTAAGATTTACTGACTTGAGGAAGCACTTTTTTTCCTTGATTAAAGCTGTTTGATGTGGTTTTAAATAGAACACACAGAAAACTTAGGAAATTCCTCAGTTGCTCTCTTCTCCTTTTCTAGATAAATGGGATCTAGTATGGACTGAAAGAGGAAACACATTATGGAAGAGCTTTGTGTTGCAATGTTGACAGCAGATTGCAATGCTATATATACTTGTAATAAATTACTGTTCACTGCATCCATTATAACAACTGCTACTCAGCTATATCTGATAATATGGTACCGACCTCCCACTTTTTATAGATCTTAGCAAACAATAGGAGTTTTTTAAGCCAAATTGTTAGGTAATTTGTTCGGTGTCCTGCTAACATTACGAGTCGTTCCTTATAATTTTTTTCAGCTCTTTTCCAGTATTCCTGTTTCACTTTAGTCCTTTAGTAAACTACACTTGCTTAGATTTTTCTTGAACATCTTCCCCCATCCTGCCAGGTTTGCCCTGAGGAAACCTTTTACAATGCAGAACTTAAGGTGTCTTTACTTAAATTTAATAATTTGGATGTTTTTGGCTTTGGGTGATTCTTTTGACATATGCGACCATCTGACTCTGTTACAGATTGATTGTGCATTATTTTAGTGTGCTTGGGAAATCTTTTCAGAGATGGAAATATAAAAAAGTTACATGGCTCAACTACAGTTTTCATGATTCTTATGAAATAGAATAGAAACCACATTAAATGGCAACATCAATTGGCAATTCAGTTTTCCTTTATTCTTGTTTCAAGATTATGCAAAAAGATCATTTATTGTATATGTTGTTTAATGAGTACAACACTATACGATCTTTGTGTGAAAAAATTTGTAAGAGCATTTGGTCTTTTGCATGCTGTATTTTTTCACCCTCAGGAATTATGCTAAACACATGGACAGCTGGGGTCAACCAGGGTGAAGAAAGCTCAAATATTCCACTTGGCCTCAAACCATACCAGCTGTGCTCCTTTTTTCTCATTAGGCTCAGGCTTTTGGCTTGCACAAGCTCTTCCCTTAGCTTTTGCGTGCCTGCAGTGATGAAGTCAGTCTGAGTCCTGTCACTAATTCCCAGGATTCGGTTTCTTCTTGCTTTTACTTGCGTGTGTAACATCACAAGGTGAGTAGGGAAGGTGGCTCAACCCCGGGACAGTCTAGGAGCCCTAGGGAAGGCAAAGTCCTGGACGGGCAAGAAGAAGCCTTTCTAGGGCTACGTGTGTGCTGCTAACCTGACTGGCCCCATTCCTTGGCTTTGGCTCAACCTTTTCAGCAGCACAAACTGTTGTGAAAGCAGTCTTTCTTTACCCTTGAAGAATCAATGAAACTCCTCTGTACAGTCATAGAATCACAGAATGGTTTAGATTGGAAGGGACCTTGAAGATTGTATAGTTCCAACCCTCCTGCCACTAGACCAGTCAAATGTCAAGGTACTTGATGAGCTTTTATCTGGAACTTGCTTCAACAGGCTTTTGTCCTAGAGCAATGAATTTTAACTGGCTGAACAATGGAGAAGTTCCTGAGGCTGTGGCCTGAGCTAGGACATTCCCTGCTTTCCGTTAATTAGCAGCTTTCTCCTGGCTGGGAGGGTTTTCTGTCCTTCCTTCATTTTTTTTGTGATGAGGAATTAGAGGAATTAGTAAAGGTTCCTCCTAAAGGAGTGGAGAGTACTTGGTGATACATGGGAGCAGAGCTATTTTATTCTTGGCTGCCAGATAGGTTTTTCTGCTTGTGTTCTTCTTCCAGATGCACAGTGATAATTGTAATGGGCAGCTTGGTGATTACCATGGCAGAACTGGCAGTTCAAATGTCTTCTACTTCAGGTTTAGCTAATAGATGGGAAACGAACACACAGACCGAAAACCTGTGTAGTGAGAATAAACCCCTTTGAGCTGGTTTTTCCTGCTTCAAGACAAGCAGAGACCATTTTGTGTCAGATAGCATCTCCCTGCTGTACAGAAGGGGTGTTGTGTCAGGAAGCAAAGCGATGTGGAGAGGCGTGGGACTGAGGTTTCGCTCCGAGGCATAGTTGTTTCCAGTCTGAGCAATCTGCTCTACAGCTTTGCTTCTCTCTTCTTTCCCTACTGGAGCCTGAGTTCATAGTCAAAACTGATCCTGCGTCTGAAGGAGCTTTCCCATGTGCACTTACAAACAGCGTGAAAAACTAGCAGTAACTTCTGCAGTTTTTAACGATGCTGCCATGTGTTCAGAGATACTGATACATCTTCAAGAAGTGAGAATGAAGGTACCATATTCAAGAAGCATTTAAAAATAGGCCATGCAGCCAGACCTTATTCAAGAAGTAATCTATACTAAAAATGAAAATAAATTAGGGTACACGGATATTTTTAGGAATAACATTTTGGCACGCCAACTTTTCTGAACACTTTCAGGGTCATATCTTTGCCATTCTTCCTTAGGTGGGAGTCCTATTGAAACTGGTGGGAGTTGTGCCTGAATAAAGCTTTGACCCATGCTTTTCCCTAATATGACATTTTTTTATTGAATGACCTCCTGGCAACCTTGTTCATAAGTCATTTATCATGTCTATTCTATGAGTAAAAAGTGACTTCCATCTGTTCTTAATCTGCGTTCCCTTTAACTTCTATTTTTGCCTCCTTTTTTCTGTCATCTGTGTTGCATTGAAAATAGAGTTTCTGGCCAACTTTATTTATCCCCATGTAAGGGGTTGTAATCATTGAAATAAATCTCTTGGCAGTCTTTCCTTTAAGCCTAGACAACCACAGTCATCAGGCAAGAATAAATGATGGGGGCAACAGCTTCAAATAAATTATTGAAGTTTTTACTTAGATGCCACTCTCCAGACTGGATGGGCTAATGCTTTCTCTTTTGCTCCTTGAGCTCTCAGCTTTACAGGCTACTTTTGCTTTTTGTTTTTTTATTCTTTACCTGGTATTTTCTGATCTGGTCTTTCGCACCAGCTGTGCATTTTAGGCAAAGCACATGCGTGTTCTGCGTATGCTTTATCCTGGCGTGTGTCCGTACATACATGATTTCTTAGGTTCTCCAATAAATCCTACAGCAGTTCCAGTGAAAAAATTGAGCACTTTTTGGAGAAAAAGTAGGAGACAAATAACTATAGAGCCTCTTTCTGAAATTAATTTTTTTTTTTTTTTTGTTATTAATGCTGATTTCTTAGCATACTGCTACTTTTTAGATAGAAAAACTCGGCTTCTTCCAAAGTACTATTGCAACGAATGTTCCTCTCTTGTGGAGATGAATATATTCCCATTCCCTCTAGACCATTTAAAGATGCTGTTTGACTTGGCTTTCTTTTCCTGATTGGAAGGGTGGAGAATAAGAAAGAAGGCTCCTTCTCTGAATATTTTGATCAGCAGAATGAAATTTAAAATTGAGGCTACCTCTATTTTACTTCTTTTTTTTTTTTTTCCTGTCCATGGGTGAAAGATTCTGTTTTTTTCAGAAAGTTTGAGTAACTGGAAACAAGGCAGAAGAAACACAGATGGAGCTGAGATGAAAACTGTGTAAATCTATGCAGAGGGTTATACAGAGAGTTTTTAGAACAAGCTCCTGAGATTTTAGAGACCCTTACTGCTCCTGAAGGCACTTCAGGCCTCTTACCCACTATAAAAGAACTGTGGATTTGAATACAGGTAGAGTTTAAGTTCAAGCAGTTCCTTTTCCCTTTGGAAATTATGTTAGATATTATAAGGTCATTCATGAGGGAAGTTATTAGTAAACCTGCTTTATTTTTCTCATAATATTGATAGAACAAGAGGAAATGGCCTCAAGTTACGCCAGGGGATCTTTAGGATGGATATTGGGAAACGTTTCTTCACCGAAGGGTTAGCAGACATCGCAACAGGCTGCCCAGGGAAGTGGTGGAATCGCTACCTCTGGAGATATTTAAAAGGCAGGTAGATATGGTGGTGAGGGACATGGTTTAGTGGTGGTTTTGGCAGTGTTAGGTTGATGGTTGGACTCTATGATCTTAAAGGTCCCTTCCAACCTATGATTCTATGATTCTATACAATCACAGATTGACTTATAACATGTGAGAACTAGGCAAGGTTAATCAACAAATCATTCTAATTTTTTCCGAGTGAAATTTTGAGATTCTCACTCATTTTAACTCACTTGTTGTACTCTTTGAGGTCAGCAGAAATAAGGGCTAGCTAGAAATTCAGTCCGCTGTATCGTCTCACAGACAGTACTTTTTCCTCATTGAGCCTGGTAGGAGAGCTCATTCTGAGTTGTACTTATCCACACTGAAGTATGAAAAAACTGAGAAACTCTTGTTAGAATTCAGAAAACATATGATATTTTGGATGCTGTACTGTCACAAAAAATTGTCAGTATAAAAAGTTCTATATATTGTCTGTGTTCTCGAATAGATAGAAATTGCCAAGACTTCCACTTAACCAGAACAAAGAAACATAGGGAATTGGACCAAATACGTGTGTGTTTCAGTACAAATACTAAAAGTCAGGGAAAAAATGTTGAAACTAAAGTTACTGGTTATAAATGAGAATGTTGATGCAATAGGCACGTTAGAAGCTTAGTAGAGGAAAATTAATCAATGTGACAGGCTAGTATTGGTGACAAATTACATGGGAAAGACAGGTAGTCATGTCTGTCAAAGAGTAGATTTTTTTTCTTGAAGTAAACAGAGTCAAACCTCATAGATTAACTGTGTCACAAAAGCAGAGTCTACAGACTGAAATTATGAGCTTAAATAGGGAAAGTAGAACTGTAGCACCACAGGACTGCAGTACAGTATTGGGACTGTAATACTGACTGCCCTACCTAAATAGTGACATTGCCTGGGACAACCTAAACAAGATCAAACGGGGCATGAACATGGGACATGCAATAACAGTGGGAGACATAATTTACAAGATTGAGATTGGGTAAATGGCCTGGGGGGGTGATTCTGAGTAAAAATATTTTTTTTTTTAAATGATTGCTTATACAGAGGCTATTTGTTTATCTTGAAAAAAAAAAGAAAGTAATTCTAAATAATTCAAAATAATTCTAGGACGTGGTCTTAGACAGCAACAGAAAGACCTGGTTCAAAATACAGCTACAGCTGTGTGACACCAAGTAACGTACTGAGACGCAGTATTCTTGAAACAGCAAAAAAAGGGGGAAAATCTCCCATGGCAATGTTTAACTTCAGAGGAAACTACATAAAAATGTGAAAACTGTTTAAAAAGAAAGAGAGCCAAAATTTAAAATGTTTATGGGAGTCATGAAGATTGTTTAAATATGGGAGCTCACTGCAAGCCGACTTCCAGAAAAAGGCTTTAAAATACCAAAAAAAGGTTTGCATAGGTAAACAGCAGGGTGAAGGACTAAAAGGATGTCTCTTATTAAAAGGACTTCTTTTATTAGAAGTAAAAGGGCTTTCTTCAAGTTGAAGCTGTGCCTAAATGAGGAAAACAAAGCATAAACAAGTTAAATATATAAACAAAATAAGGCAGGCCAAAAGAGGTTTTGAAGAACAGCTTGGCAAAAACTACTAGTAAAGCCATTTTCAAGCTGTCTTTAAGTAGTTACAATCCTGACAAAAAAATCTGCAGGACTAGTAAATGATCAAAGTAGGGAAGGTATTTAGGGACATGCCCATTCTGGCATATTTCTCCATCAAGAACATATCAGAAGATTGTTTGCCAATAAAAGCATTATAAGAAGAGATTTCAGAAGAAACTGGCAATAGTGAACAGTGAAAAATTACCAGGACCAGATGGCATCCATGCAAGTTAAAAGAACTAAAGTACAAAACTGTCAAGCCAGTAATGATGGTGTAATGCTTAAAAGTTTCCTGGTCTGAAACAAAAGGAGGTGATATATATGACACCTAATCTGAGAAATTGGTAGGAGCTGCAATATTCCGAAGGCCCCCTTCTAAATCATTAGATTTATGGATAAATATGCTAAAAAAGGGAAGAATTGGCATAGATTTCATAGTTGGAATTCACAAATTCTCAGATTCAACCCAGAATCTCTAAAATTTATTTGAAAAAGTGACTGAACGTATGGACAAGGGTGATCCATTTGGTAGAAGGTATTTGGTCTTCCAAAACTCATTTAAGCATGTCCTTCATCAAAGGCTCTTGAAGAAACTTAAGTATCATAGGACAAGACATACAGACCTCTCAGTAATAACTAATTAAAAAATAAGAAACAAATAGTAAGAATATATTGTCCTTTTTTGCAATGGAGGGAACTCATCATGAGAGATCCAATGAATCTGTGAGAGCCTGTGATGTTCAACTTAATAAATGTTTTGAAAGATACAGGGAGGGGAGGAGATGCCAGAGGTGGCGAACATCACTGATAGTGCTGACATTATTTAGGGTAGGAGAAATGAAAGATTGCTGTAGGGCCTTGCAGTAATGTCTCATGATAGTGATGGACAAACTTTATCATTAATAAATATAATATAATACATATGGGAGTAGGTCTTAACTTATGTATGCAGACATGACTTGGAGTTACAATTGCTAGTTCTAAAAAAAACCCAAACGAACACCTCTGTGTTCAGCAGAGGACAACAAAGCAAGCAATATTTGAAAACTCTTAAAAACTGGATAGAGAACAAAACAGCAAACATCACCATTCTACCACACAAACCTATCGTACTCCCAAATCTAGACTTCTGTTTGCACTTTTGGCCTCTTCTCAAGAAACAGACCTCTCGTAGGATATCAGAAGTGTGGAAAGGCTTGTCTGGAATAGCTTCCATAAAGGTCACAACTACATGAAGTTGGGCTCTTCAGTCCGGGAACGCGAGGATGGAGGGAAGGGTCTGCAACAGCACGTGCAGCACAGAGAAAGTAAACGAGGAATGACATTCCCTGTTTACCAAATTGTTCACCAAATACATGGTGCACCTGCTATTGGTGGCAGGTTCAAAACAAGCAAGAGGAAGGGATTTTTTTGGACAACACATAGCTGAAATGTGAAGCTCACTCTCACCGGGTGTTGTGGGTGCTGATAGGTTACAAAGATTCAAAATGTTAACAAAGTTCATGGAATTAAAATGCAGTTAGGGCTATTGAAAACTATAACCTCAGCTTAGGAAGCCCCCGGAGCTGCTGCTTTTTAGAAACTGGGGTAATACCCTGATGGGACATCAGTACGCGCTTGCCTCTCGTACTCTTACCTCAGCAAGTGTACTTGTCCGCTCTGAGAGATAAACTGCAGGGCTGGGTGAATCTCCCGTCTCACCCCCTGCAGCCATTCTGTTTGCTTTAATGAAATATGACTTACCGCACAGTTCTCATTGCAGTTCCTGTTTTTTCAGATCCAACCTTTATTTTATTTGTAGCTCTGTATTAAAAAAACCCAACCAAACAAAACAACAAACAAGAGCTTTGTTTACTAGCATTAGTCAGTCACAGGGCTCTGATTGATGAGTGGGGAGAGGATGTGAGTAGGAAGCCTGGAAATTCATCCCTCAGCCCCTGCCCTGCCACGTGGATGTCTGCTTTGCTTGTGTGTCATGGCCTAAGCTGCCTCAGTTTGTAGGGTGGGGGTGATGACTGCCTGTGCACCATCAGAGTCTGTACAGCAGTCATAGAATGGTTGGAAGGGACCTTCAAGCTCATCCAGTTCCAACCCCCCTGCCACAGGCAGGGATACCTCTCACTAGACCAGGTTGCCCAAGGCCCCATCCAGCCTGGCCTTGGACACCTCCAGGGATGGGGCAGCCACAGCTGCTCTGGGCAGCCTGTGCCAGTGTCTCTGCACCCTCAGAGTAAAGTCCTCGTGTTTGTCCAGACAAACCTCATTTTTATTGTTGTTATTTTTGGGTTCCGTTTAGAAGGGCACTGACTACATCTTTCTTTTGTATCATCCCTGCTTCTTTTATATCTCCTCTTTTGCTTACTATTGAATGCTTGCTGGGTTAATGCTGTGTTTCTTCCATTCCTCCTCGCCCCAATACGTGACCTCTGAAGTAGATGGTCCTGGGAAAAGACTTTATCCATGCTTTCTAGCTGGTTTATTTTTGTTTAAAGCAGATTATAACTGGCCTTGAGGGACAAGACTTGGTTTTACTAATTGTTTGATTTTAAGCATTTTGCCACCAAACTGGCTTATTTTGGTTTGAAGGATTTCTTTATTCCTATTTTTAAAATAGTGCAATGTGTTTGGAATACGCATTGTAAACATGTAATTCTTAGGTGCTGGCATCATTCTGTTTCTGGTGTGATTTCAGTGGAATTACTTCTGCAAAATATTGAGAATACATGACTACATCCTGTCTCTGAGAGCATTTTAGGAAGTTTCTGTCAATCTAATCTGGAATCTCTGCATTATTAAAAATCAAATTGATTTTGCTGATCCTTTTATTCTTTTTTCTTTGTATTTGTTGCACCCAATTCTGATTTTCAGGAAACTGGTGCAAAATTACATTTCTTTCAATGCAAAAGTGATAGGGTCTTCTTTAACTTTGTTCTTTTCTTTTTCCCCACTTCCATTTTCTCAGAGCAACATTCAAGTCAGCTTCTGTACTTCAAACACAAGACAAGTCCCTTGTGATTTTAATGGGGGCGTATCTCTCCGACTGTTATCAGCCCCAAATCCTGAAAATAACTGGGTGTATAAAAGGAATTGTAAGTCTTGAGTGAAGAGTTGACGAGAGGATGTAGAGAAGATTAGCCAGTGTGTTGAAGATCTTTTGCAGCAGTGTGCAGGCTGCATAAATCTGTGCTGCTGCTTGCATGAAAATCATGTGCTGTCGTACGATTCCAACATTATAAAACCAGAAGAGACCATTTTGATAATTTACTACAAGTTATATGATATCAACCATCAGCATTCCTTGGTTTAACTTTGAACTGGGTATGGTTTTTTTTAGGAAAACCGACTAATTTTAGTTTTAAAATTGTTGTACTAGGAAACCCATCAAACCCATGGTAGCAAATTGTTAACTGGTTTAGGCAGTTTTTCTCCCATTTAATATCCACCCTGTTGATCTTTTTATTGTTCTAGTTTCTTAGTCAGAAATGCCATATAACATTAGATAAATGCCTATGACACATGCCATACACAAAATATCAATGGTGTACATGCCACAAGCTAGTGATCTGAGAGTTAATGACATGTTATGGACTCACAAAGAGGGGACGCCCATTTCGTGCCCAATGCGGCAGAGCAGTGGGTGTGAAGTCCTTGATTCCCACTGAAAAGTGGCTGAAGGCACACATTTCTGCTGTGACCACTGCTGCCAGCCCTAATAGGAGCGTAGGGACAAACACTGAAACAATATTTTGAACTATCAACAAAGCCCGAGTGAGGCCTGCTGGAAAAAGACACTCTGCCACTATCACCTCCTGCTTATTATTTTTTAATTTTAAATTTAGCTGCCTATGTATCACTGATAATTCTGGAATGGTTTGTATAGACAACATGGAGATACAATTTAGCTAAAGGCTATTGCAGGGGTTTGGTAAGGTGAGATAACAGGAAATTGCTCAAGTGAGAAATTGTCTTTGGAAGTCTCTGCTAACAGATTTTTGGATGCAGAGGTACCACAAAAGGGGGAAAAATGAAGATTAAGGTAGATCTGGCAATAGCTCACATGATACAATCATATTTTCTCATATAGTTATACTCTTCTGATAGTCATTTCACATGGTGCTGAGAACTTACTTTGTAATGGACAAAATGGGGATGTTGAGGTCTCACTATGGCAGGCTTTGTCATAGCCTAATTATTTCTTTTTTTTTTCCTTTTTTCTCTGTCATTTCTTTGTATAGGTGGAAAATGTTCGGTTACTTGATCGTTTATCTTCAAGAAAAGCTACACTGGGAACTTTGTATTTAACAGCTACCCATGTCATATTCGTGGAGAATGGTTCTGAAACTCGTAAAGAAACCTGGGTATGAATTTTTGGGTTTTTTTCAGTTAGCTGTAAGTGAGTGGCACTTTATTGATGGCAATTTGAAAATAACCTGCAAAACAGTTTAAACATAGTAAATTAGTGCATATGGATGCTTTTATAATGTCAGAGTGTGTGAAATTCCAGCCTGGTAATTTCTGAAAATTGTCAATGGATTCTGGATATTGCAACACAGTACGAGGAGCAGAAGGACCTTCACTGTACGAATACCAGATATGATTCACTGAGGAACTGCCTCTGTAAACTATGGTGTTTTTCCTATCATCTAGAAAGAATTTAGGAGAAATGCTTAAAATGTGAATTACTACCTTGACTCAGTCAGCTCTTGCCTCTTTCTCTGACTGTGCTGGATCAGTGATTTTGGTTTTTTAGGTTTTTTTATTTTTTTGCATAATGTAGTATTTTGAGTTATATATTTTGATGGATCTGTCTCAGAGCATGTCTATTTCATATGTTGCGTGTGTGTGTATATATATCGGTACAGATACAGCTCCGGTGTCGAACCATTTGAGAGTCTTTTATGTAGCTTAATTATGAATCCTTTGTCTGTTTCTGTACTAATTATTAACTCCGTCCTCTTTTGCTCCCACTATTCCCCTCCTGATTCTTGTTGTAATGTTTCATCTCATCTGATGCAGTATTGAATATTATATCAGGACTACCATTCCGCCAGTGAGGGGCCCCAACGTTTTGGCCTTATTTAACTGATGCTGGTTCATCTTTTAACTGTACAGACAGATGAAAAGAGCTCTTTTTCTAACCACTGATAGCTTACACTAAAGTAAACAAACAAGAAGCTTTAGATAGCATGACCAGGCTAATGTTTGAGCAGCTGAAACACTCCAGGAGCTACTTGGCCTGTAGGCGATGTATGAGGTGCTGCTTGAGCCTGGAGCTGGAGGTAGGAACAGGAAGATGAGTGTGGGTATTTTCTGAAACAGTAGTGGAAGCTACTCTGCCTGCCCTGGCACACCATTATAAATAATTATTTTTCTTCCTAAACGTTTGAATCACTTGGCGTAACCATTTTCAATTCCCACACAGGTTCTTCACAGCCAAATTTCCTCTATTGAGAAGCAGGCTACCACTGCCACTGGTTGCCCGTTGCTGATCCGCTGCAAGAACTTCCAGGTCATCCAGCTGGTCATCCCTCAGGAACGAGACTGCCATGACGTTTACATATCTCTGATACGTCTCGCACGACCAGGTATGAGAAGGAAACTGGCACAAAAGTCCATCTTCATGCTGAAGAAGGAGAATATAATGGAAGAAGTGTAGCTGGGCATCTTTGCACATTGCAGGTTAAGAAAAAAGGGTTCATTAGAGACGTGTTATGAGAGAAAAGGTCTCTGAGCAGAGGAGCATATGAAAATAATCATTTATGGAGCAAAGAAGAAAGAGCATCATAACAAGTAGTTCATTCCATACAGCATGTCATGAACTTTTGTTGAAAATTATACTCTAGGCTATCAGTGGCCATAAAATATATGCTAATGCTATTTTATGTGTAACTGTTGCTTATTGTGTGCCTTCTGTAAGCGTGAATTTGGGAAAATACTGTCAAGTCTCTAAATCCAGGGAATTTTCACGTTCCTGCTGTGACAAAAAGCTCACCATATATTTAGTAGCCACATCAAGGTCTGAATTTTCCCTTTCTGTGCGCTGCATAAATTTCTTAAAGTCAGTGAAAGCTTTTGCAGCAGGTAGTTGATTTATTCCACTGGACTGCCTGTGCCTATTATTACCGAGGTTTTGAATGTGCCTTTTTTGAATTTCTGAATTCAGATCAAGTTCCTTTTGAACCCTTTCCTCTTTTCAATGACAATCCATATGTTGCAGCAAAGTCCAACATCTGATCCTCTGCATTATAGCTGCTCTCCTAAGAACCAGCTGACAAGGCTTCTGAATTGTTTGTTTTAAATGGTAACTGTAGAAATACAACACCAACCTCCCTCCTTTACTATTATTTTAACCGTATGCAAAGGAAATGTTCACCATGGTCTGTACAAAACTGACAACATTGGCTTTAATTTGTATCTTGCTAGGAGAACACCGATTTTATCTACTGTGTAGAGGGCGAAAAAATTGCACAGTCAGCCAGCACAGCTACTGAGCTTTATAAAGCACCTTCTATAATTAGGATAGTAGTAGTAGTAGTAATATGCAACTGCAGCAGATGTAACTTGATATGCTAGGTGATGCAAGATGAAAGTCATCAGAGAAATTTAAAAACAATGAGACAAATTCAGTCAGTGGTTCTGCTGATGTAAATCTGGATTAATTCCACGGGGCCTGGGCTGCAAGTATGTGTTTGTGCATGCTGGAAGGAATGTGATTCTGTAATGCTCTTTCCCTGGAGCCGGGAGGAGGTGTGTGTACTGCTGCGCACCAGAACAGGGCGCTTCAATACAGACATACCTAATGATGGAGCGAAGAATAGCTATGGACCCTGAATACAAGTTCAGTGGCAGGCTGCAACAGATAAGAAGGTTCGAATGAAGAAGATGCAATGAGAGTAGCATAGAATGAGCTCTTTGCATACTTCAGCTGCACAGTAGTTTTCCTTCTCCAGCAAAATATCCAATCTTCATGTGAGGCAGGACGAAATCTTGCTTACTCAAAATTAGAAGGCTCCAACTGCAAGATCAGCCGTATGTACCCTGACAGTGCTCTGCTGTGTCCTTTTGTCTGGGCACAAAGCTGTACTTCCTTAAGGTAATACAGTTACTCAGCATTATAAGGCACCCTTTACTCCATGAGGAGAAAATTTGACTCATTCAGGCTCTGTTTTTCATTCTCTGCCTGTTCTTTTAATTCATTCCACTACAGCTGAACCTGAGTGAAGCCCATCTTGTGTACTGGCTTAATATATTCTACGTTGTCCGATGTCGTAGTTACAATAAAGGACCAAATTTGTGTTTGATTTTATTCTTGCCAGCTGTTAATAGCATTTTAATAAGGTCAAGCTGTCAGCTGAATTTGGTCCTTTTGCTTAATTAAGCCATTTTGTGAAACAAGCTGACCAGAACAGTTATTACAGGTGTAATAGCAAGACTGCAGACACTTACGGCAAAATTATGGTGAAAGATTAGGAAAGGTCCTGTAAGTGCTGGAGAAGAGCTGATAACTGAGCTTTAAGGCACTGACTATTAATACTGTAACATTTTTGTTGCCACCTATAGATACCATCATGTAATAATACTTGTAACACTGAGTCAGACTTATGTCACAAATAACCTGGATATATTTTAATATGTGGATTTTTAAAGGCTTCCCATGTGTCTGTGAAGAGCAGGTCGGGTTGTAAAGAAAATCCAGATGCTTCTGACAACCAAGCATTAAAACAAGATCTCAGATTGCTACCAAAAGCACTGTATTAAAACGAGCTCGGATTGGAGGATTTGATTTACGGATTATGCTAAAGCTTAATGTTAGAACATGAGAAATAAACCAGACTGTCTTCATATGTCTGTGCCATGACAGAAGTTTGAAATCAGAGAATACAGGAAGAGTTTGAACTGTCAGATGATGTGCAAAACATTCTTTTCTTTCTCCTTACTCACAAATTTGTTGACTTTCAGTACTTTCCTGACAGCGGAAAGATGGTTGTCTTTCCTTATGTTCACACTTTTTTTGTGTATATACCATCAGTTTAACTGAAATTAAAAAAGCAAAATATAACTTAAATTACACCTTAAGACATAAAATAAAAGAAAAAGACTTTGTGTAGAAAAAGGTAGAAGCTTTATTATTATTCATATTGTGGTTAGCTTTGTTGTTATTATTTTTATATCTATAAGTTCCTTACTGTAGTATTCTAAGATGCTGCTTATTAGGTATATACTATTAGAAAAAGTGTGGTATTTAAATTTACTGATCTTGTTAAAATTATACCGTGAAGCATGCGTATCGGTGGGAAACTATGAAATCAGAGAGGACTCAGTTTATGATTTATTTTACTTCAGTTCTAAAGTTAAAAACCTGTTGGTCAGAAAGTTTTAGAGCAACAGAATGAAACATGCCCTCATCACAATATCCTAAGTATCTATTAGAATGTTCATTTCAAGCTATATGCTGAATAGTTATTCGCCTCATTGACAGTTGGCATTTAATGGCTATGGTGTCTGGCTGCCATTGGTAACTAAGGTTAAGACACTCATTAGCATGAATAGGGATACGCTCCTAAAAAAATTAAAAAGTCCAGCACCAGCAAGTTTATTACATGGTCCTTGACCGAGGGTGACAGGTGGCATAGCTACTTAAATGAGTTCATGGTCATGATGAAATGATTGATGTAACATGTGCTATTTTTATGCTATTACAACATCTGTATCATGAATGCCTTTGTTAATAATTCAAGGACAGAATTTTGCAGTCCATAAAACTAAGATTTCATTGAATCTATTGAAAATGTCCCTATTTAGGGACAAAGACTTCCGAGTTAGTTCATTTTTGGAAGATTGTGCGGTGTAGTCCATTGTTCAGATCTTTTGTCTTTGCCACAGGACAGATGTTACGTCCATAAAGGGTTTTCTAAGCTACCTCTGGCCAGCAAATACTTTTGCAGAACAAGTGCTTATTCTGGCACTGACTTCAGTTTTCTTTGGATGAAAGCATATTATCACTGACATTTTGTCTTCATGCTGGGGAAGGATTTTACAACTCGGTAGAGAAGAGGTCTAGCAGAACAGTATGTTTTAAGTAGCATTAGTAATGAGGCACATATATTGCAACACACACAAGTAACAAAGCAGCACAGTATTTTCAAAGTATACTTGAAAATAGTTATAAGTCAGGATATGGGCTTTTCTATAGCAAAGGATATTATTTTAAAAGCGAAACTACACAAAGGATGATACCAAATTTTGGTTTTGAAGTATGATTTCAGGATGAGAAATCTGAGGTGTTTTACTGGGTTTGTTGGTTTGTTTGCTTGGTGTTTTTCAGTGAAATACGAGGAGTTGTATTGTTTCTCATTCAATCCAAAATTGGATAAAGAAGAACGAGAACAAGGCTGGAAGCTTGTGGACCTCAATGAAGAATATAATCGGATGGGTGTTCCAAACAACTATTGGCAGATTAGCGATGTAAACAGAGATTATGGAGTGAGTTGTTGTGATTTTTCTGTTACATAGGCTGTAAAGAGAATCAGCAGTCTGACCGTGGACTGCTGAAGCACTTATATGCAGGATCCCTTTGTGCTCAGTGCTCTAAATACATGCAGTAAGGTGCAGTTCTTCCACGTTTTCACATAAAAAGGAGCAGAGAAAGTACGTGTCTTTGTTTAACACGTGGAAATTAAGCACAGAAAACTTGCACACAGTCAGTTTTAAAGGTTAGTGCTTGGCTGCCTGGGGAGAAGTTTAAATCATACTTAAAGTTATGTGTCTGAATGAGAGTTTTCCTGACATGTAGGGTTATATAAAATTACTACACAGTCATTTTAAGAAAAAAAAAATTACTTGACATAGCGAACTTGGCAATATGTTTTCCTCACTGGCCATCCTCGCAATCCTCTGTGATTGACTGTTAGTGTTTTTCACAGTCATCTGACGGGTCATATCTCTTCCTAGCTGCTTGCTGTCCTGCCTAGTTTAGTCCTGTACGATTGATGTCCCTAGAATGTTAACGAATTGTGAGAAATAATAACCAAAGTATTTTTGAAGGAAGTGTGTCCATGCGCTCCCATGGCTCTGTTGCTGGAGCATATCCATGTTCAGGAAGGCCTGTGAAGTTCTCAGAGAAGATTGAATGTGGTGTCAGGGTTTGTTTTCTTTTTGTTAAAACAAGCGGAAAAAAAATGTTTTAACCTCTTTTAAGATAAAGTGTAGGAAAAATGGCATCATGAATAAAACCCAGTTGACCACAGCAGCATCCATAACCACAAGTCCCTCCTTTTCTTTCTGCTTCATTACGTATATTTGGCTTGCTCAGAACTTAATTTCTTCCTGGGCATCCTAACTCCTTTAGTCATCTCAGAAAGTCCCAGTGAGGTACTGGATATCCAGGATGCCACAGGCAGTATCAGGAAAAGGAAGTTAGACCAGGACCCATTTGTGGTCCCGCTTGTCTCCAGAGGAACTTCTGGGCTTTTTTGCAGGCTCGTTGGGTTCCTTGCAGAAGTGGTAGGCATCGTCAGGTCTGCTTGCCTTTTGGTATCCGATTAATTTATTTTCTCCAAGTCCCTATTTTTGTCATTATGGAAAATTTGGGTCTATAGTCCCATCCCATTATAACAGAGGGGTGTTTGAGAACTTCACCTACTCCCATCCTTACTTCCAAATTTGGCTACAGAGGGAACCGCAGTTGTATATACAACCTTGCTGTACATAATGGTGAATCTTTCCTGGTCTGAATGTATGTTCTACCTGTATATTCTCAATGAGGCATGAATTAAAGGTTGGAAATACAGCCCTTCAACCCTTCTGCTTCAGTTTTGCCATCTGTAAGTTAGAATTAATATTTCCCAGCTTCAAAAGACTGTTTTGAGACATGTCAGTGATGTGTATATAATAATTATGGAATAGTCCCTGGGATTAGAATTCCTTGGTATTTTGTTTTTCTTGTGGAGATGGCTAACGTTAGTCGTATTTTGTAGACCAAATAAGCAGAGTTTCCTTTCACAGGTCTGTGACTCCTATCCTACTGAAGTGTATGTACCAAAGTCTGCGACTGCACATATCATAGTGGGGAGCTCTAAATTTCGGAGCCGAAGGCGTTTCCCAGCTCTTTCCTACTACTGCAAGGATAATAATGTAAGTGTGAGTTTGTAGCTTTGAAGTGTTTGCTTATTTTGGCCATGCTTTCATATTCTTCTATTAAGCTTTTACAAGAAGAAATCAGTGTTTATTTAAAAAAAAAAAAAAAGAATATGATTAGTGTAGTCTGGTTAGTGTGGTTGGTACATATGGGCACACACTGGAAGTATGTTCAGTTCATAAATAGACATTTAATGCAGTCATTTAAACCCAGTGTCATCCTCCAGCTAACACAAAAACATGCGATCCCTGTATCACAAGGAAGTGGAGTAGTACAAGAGGTCCTGAAACATGAGCGGCAGAAGAGGGAAGGCCAGTGGCAGGCAGCTTGGCAGGTGATTGGGACCAGAACAGAGCAATTTAGGATCCAGCAGCCACAGCCTGAGAGCAAGTCAAAGAGGAGGAAAACTACTTGCAG
This sequence comes from Pluvialis apricaria, assembly GCA_017639485.1. Taxonomy (NCBI): domain Eukaryota; kingdom Metazoa; phylum Chordata; class Aves; order Charadriiformes; family Charadriidae; genus Pluvialis; species Pluvialis apricaria. The sequence goes on from CM030010.1 coordinate 9,022,519, forward strand.
CAATTAGAGAATCAGGAGTAGCGTCTCAAGAAAAGATCTGTGAATAGACCCAAAAAGGATGGACGAAAGAGCTACCAAATTTTGGCATGAGGAGCACGTCCTGGCTTTGTTGAAGAGACTCTCCTTGTCTGTAAGAGTGAGGAATGCCACCTTCCCCTCTCCATGACAGATATTCTCAAGGCTGAGTGAGGAACGGCCTCAATTGTCTGTAACCATTTGGGAAAAAAACCCTTGTACCGAGACTATTTGCATTTCTGTTTCTGGCAGCTGAGGTAAAGGAGACCCCCTCGGACTGAAGGATCCCATGGACAGAATGTTTTTACATTTGCATCCCAGCCCCCTGGGGACTGGCTTAGCTCAGCTGTCATTACCATTTAGGAGGACGGTGTCCCCTTTGTACTCACAAAGGGTCTGCGTGTCTAATATCTGTTTCAGTCCCAGACTGGCAACTGCATCGAGAGGTCTTCCCTAGTGCTGGGAGATGGCCAGGTCCTCCCAAGAGACAGAGCTAGTGTGGGATTACAGGGTGTCTGGAGAGTTTGCCGTGCAGGATGGGAGATTTTTTCCATAGGATGTCACAAGCAGGAATCATAAGCTACAGCCTCCACGGAAATCTTATTTTTACAGTGGTCCCTATCATAGGTTTAAGCTTCAGAAGGAAGGAATGAGACATTGTTTTGACTCCTTCTTTACCCCTTATTTCATCAGAATTCTGCTTCCATAAAGATCTATGAATTTGACAACAAAACAGGAGGATGGGAAGATTTAAATAGTAAATACAGTCTCTGCATAAATTCCATATTATCTTTAATATTTCATTAAAGCCAAAATTTTCAAGGTAAATCACTTTGCATAATAAAGTAAGTCCAAATATAGATATCTAGGATTCAAAATACTTGGACATTTCCAAATGTCAGTGAAAGAAAAGGTCTCAGGGATCAGCTAGATTCCAATATGTAGTGATCCTGTTTGGATGAGCTTCATGGTTTCAGCCTAAATGTTTTCCCTGTTGTGGGTGGCATTAGGTTAAGGTTCAGACCACCAGGATCTTCTAAATATCATGTTTAATCCTGCATCCTTCACGGTTCAAAGGGCTAGGAAAAGGGTTGGGAATGTTGGAGGAAATACCTCTTTGTGAGTTTGGAGGTTGGCATGAGTTGCCAGCTAATAGAGTAATGGGTCAGAGTGGGGTAAGATTCCTGATGGCAGACATTGAACAGCTGTGGTAACAGCAGGGTGGGAAGAGGTCTGCTGCATGCAGGGGAGACAGGTGCCGCTCATTCAGTCTTTCATACCCAGAACTTTCCCCATGGCTCTTTGGTACTGGCAAATTCAATGATGATGTGACACCTTACTCTGTGTCTTACAGGATCTGTGTGAGTATGGTAAGATCAAACTCTGGAACTAGCTGTTGACCCTGTGCAACAGCAAAACATGACCTCATCTTTTGCCCTACTCTTAAACATAGCCCAAGAAAATTTATAGACATATGTGCTTATCCCAACCAATTGGCCTGGGCCAGCAGGAGGTGATCTCTTCATGGATATTGTGGGTAATGATTCCCAGTTACGATATCTAATGGTCACTAGGTCAGCTTATCTTCCTGGTTTTGCAGTACAGGCAGTGCAGCTGTTTGTTAAGATGAGGCTAAGCATAATCTTAACCCCAAGCCTAACTTGACAGACAAGCCATTCTCTCGTACTGGGGCCAGCACATACTTTAGTCTTTTGGGCTCCCGGGATGTTATAATGTAATGGGCTCCAGCCCGTACTTTCCTGAATCCTAACCTTTATCCACAGCCCTAACTTCAACCTTAATCTTGAGGGGCATATCTGCCTTGTGTATGGTACACAATGGATGAGAGAGAAATGCCTTTCTTCTTGTAAAATGACATATTCATATGTACCTTTTGCTTCATGCAGAGGAGGTATAAGCATATATTAAATCACTGGAATGTGCACTGATCAGCAGGTGAGACTCTGGAAAACTAATAATCTCTTTGCAAAAGCTATTAATAAAGTGTGAACAGGCACAATTCAGGGTTTCTGTATTAAAGAGCCACGTTTTACTGACTAACTGCTGATAGTTCAAAGACTTGGCTGAAAATGAGCATGTCCCTTCCCACAGTAATAAATAATCTGTAGGGCAGTCTGCATGGGTCACGACCTTCAGCAGGCAGATTCTCTTCATGCTTCTGTTCAGTGCTTAGAAAGTGCATGCATTAGCCCCTTGCCCTCTACAAAGCTCGCTGCCCTCTGCCTAGCAGAAATAAAATCCTCCCTGCTCACCCATTTCACATCCTGCTCCTTCTTCCCAGTTTCATCTGAGGGGCTGATCCTGATGGGTCTGGGGAGAAACTCTCTTGCCTTCTTCAATAGCACTGATTAATAACTGTGCTCCGGGAGTCAGGCTGCCTGACCCTCTTCCCATGCAGTAAGGTCTTTCTCCAGAGGCAGTGCTAAAAATACAGCACCATCAGTGATCCAGCTGCATGTTATGCATTTTTGTTTCCCGGACTCATGGTGTCTCAGGCTGTTCAGTAAAGCATGCATTGGTGTAAGTTGGGTGTAATCAGTATCCTAACTGGTAAGCGTGAATTACACTGCGAAGGGACCCGTTCTTCATGCCATACCAGTGTTCTTGGCATTGCAGTGTTGTACTCGTCACATCCTCTAGAGACCACCTTTCAGGGGTTATTCTACGTTAGGGAAATACTATATTTAAAACTGCTCTAAAACTTGGACTCAAGACTGGACCTGGGGCAATGGGGTTGTATTGTTTTAACATTTCCTTGCCTTTTAAAAATGAATTTGTTTTTAACATGTTTATTAACATTTAGGACAAGAGGAAATGGCCTCAAGTTATGCCAGGGGACATTTAGGATGGATGATAGGAAACATTTCTTCACCGAAGGGTTATCAGACATCAGAACAAGCTGCCCAGGGAAGTGGTGGAATTGCCATCCCTGGAGGTATTTAAAAGACGGGCAGACGTGGTGCTGAGGGACATGGTTTAGTGGTGGTTTGGCAGTGTTAGGTTGGTGGTTGGACTTGATGATCTTAAAGGTCCCTTCCAACATAGGCGATTCTATGATTCTGTGTAATTCGTTTTACCATTCTGCCCTTCCCACATAACTTTACACCTATGGAAACATCTAATAAGCTGCTTTTGTATATGCGTCTGGATGCTAAATAATTTCTGCTTAATAACTCTGTTGATTTTTTGTTCGTTTGTTTGTTTTTCTGCAGGCGTCCATCTGTAGAAGCAGCCAGCCTTTATCTGGATTTAGTGCTCGATGCCTTGAGGATGAACAGATGCTCCAGGCCATTAGAAAAGCAAATCCAGGAAGCGATTTCCTATACGTTGTTGACACTCGGCCCAAAGTAAGTACATTCAGTTTCTTGCACATAGCAAGGCTGAACCTGAGCTGAATACACTAGGGAAAATGCACAGCCCAAATGACTGGCCATAGTTCTGATCTTAGTTGCACCTGTGTAACTCCATAGGTAAATCAGAATTTATCAGGGGAATCTTAACTCGGAACCTTGCCCCCATTTTTCTCTCTTAGAGGATTTTTTTCTTTACACTGAGCTTTTCTCTTTTTGGTTGTTAACAAAATGTCAAGATACAGAAAAGTAAGTAACTTGGAATAGAACTGTTCCCACACAGAGAGGAGATATCAGTAACTACATTACTGATGGTGTTAGTGAAAAATAATTCCCATTCTTAAACTGTATTTACAGTTGTTGTATTGTTGCAAACCTCTGCCTGCTTATACTAAAATTTTCCATGCAAGATTTCTCCTGCAAGTGGGAAAATGTCAACGACCTCTGCCTAAGACTAAGGAAAGACCATTTACTGAGGTCACAAGAAGGAGACCTTTTTTGAATATCTCCAGCACTTTTGTGTTTTTGAGAGAGAATCTGAAGTGCAGAAAATAGTGATCTTGGGTGCCATATCTCTATAGTTGACTAAAATATTTGGCCAAGGTAAAAGCTTTGGAAAAAATTATGCTGTGCAGAAACAAAGAAACTCAGTAGTGATCTAGAAGAGGTTGGAAGCTAAAAAAGCTTTCTGTCCAAATTTGGCATGCTAGCAAACAGCTCAAAGTGATGAGAACTAGATAGGCTTCAGTGTCTGGAGGTGAGAGCAGAGATACATTCTTTCTTACACTATCAGTAGCTTCCCTCTTGAAGTTACCAAAGCATCTGAAGAAAAGAAACCAAAGGGGCAAATCTCCACAAAACCCCTAGTAGATCTAGGATGAGCTATAGTGGTGGAAGAGGAAAAATGAGAGCAAAGGCTTGAGGAAAAGGAACAAACAAGGAAGCTCTTTCAGCATCCCGCGATCAGGAGACAGAGCCTGAAAGGGCGAGGTGGCTAAAGCTGAGAAACATGGGGAATGGAGCGAGGAAAGGCAAACCTGGCAGAGCTGGAGCAGAAACGAGGGACCTGTCTGGTTGGCGATTGACGGAAGACCTGGGGGCCGGTGGGGAGGTGCTGAGTGTTTGCAGCTGTAATGGGAGGCAGCAGGCAGAAAATCAGGGCCTTGGCATGCCTCATTGCACTTTGTAATTTGGTGGCTACTTAGACCTTCAGTTCCCTCTTTCTTATTGGGAAGATGAGGATGGCACTGCCTTACTTGTGGTCCTGAAGCAAGAAAATCGTGATGAGCACTAGGAAAGGATTGGTACGACTGAGTTCAGAGCAGCTTTTGGATAGGAAGTACAGACCTGGCTGCCTAAATAATGCATGTTTAACAGTTTGCTGTATGTGGTAATATTTATAGCTTACCATTTGCTGGCTAATGGTATTGGTACTCTTCCCTAATTAAGGAGGTTGCTCATTGATGGGATTTATTACTAATGACTTACTGACTTGGCTATTAAGGATGTTTTGCAAGGTAATAACAGGAAGGTCCCATCCTGTAAACCTTTCTGGTAAATGACTTTGGTGAGACACCTCCCGTGTTCAGTGAAAAAACCTGTACTTTAAGTGAGGAGAGTGAAATTGGCTCCCTTAGCCATGAACGACAGCGTATTTCCAGCAAGGCTGGCATCTTCAGGAGCCAGTCAGCAGATGAAAATTGTTTGTTTTCATTGAATTTCTCTGGGGGGGGAAAAAAAGTTTTGATGTAAAGAAATTTGTACGCACAGATTACTGCTTCTCTCCCTCTCTGCTGCAAGAATGGACCGATTTTCTGAAGCTCCTGTGATCCCAGGTGCCAAGCTCAGCCTTGTTACAGCTGGTACAGTTAATTTTGCAGCTCCTGATGCATGTATAAATCTGGAGCATGTAGGAAGTGATAGGTATCAGCGCAAGGTGTTCCTGGCATTCCTCAGGGAACTTTTAACAAATGTGAAGGTCAGTCACTGAGTCTGGTGCAAGGTTTCCCATTGCTCTACAACGCCAAAAAGCTACCCGCCTCTTCTCTCACCAGAACTGGCTCCTTGCAAAGGTGATGACTATCGATGAGCCAGTGAATTCACCATTCCCAAGAGCCCTTCATACGCTGTCCCTCATTGCACTTGATAATCTTCAAAACAAAAGCTTTGGCTGCAGAGGAAAGCTTTCTTTCCACTTCATTTAAATATACCAGGACAGCCATATGCAGAGCTTCATTTAGGCTGCTGTCTGTCTTCATTTTCTCCTTCCTCTACGTGTTTACAGAAGAAGCTAATATAAACTTACCGCTTATGAGTAAAACAAATTAGTTCTATAACTCTTTATAACAAGACAGGACTCAGTTGTCCTCCACATTAAAGAAGGTGCCAGGAAATCTGGCAAGTGGGGTCTGTTCCCTTTAGAGGTTGTCTCCTCGTGTTCACTGAGATGAAGCGAGGACAGGCACAATTTAGAGAGCTTTGCAACAACTACTTTAAGAGCAACAGATGGAATTTTGGTAGGTGATGTGGAAAACTTGTTAGTAAATATTGTGGCAGCTGCAAAGTTTGGCAACTGACAATATTTAAAATAAATGAGTGTCAGAAGGCCTTGCGAATTTAACCTTATATTTATTTGCTTTTAAAGAGGGCTATTTCAGACTGTCTTAATGAAGGATTTCTGTGATAAAATTGCTCTGTGGCAGAGACAGTTAATAGCATTTATTTTACTGAGGATCAGGTCAGTTAGGGGCTAGATGTTTTTCATTTAGGGTTTCAGGGGTTGTGGTAGCTTAGACTCGTGTACAGATCTTTCTTCCTGAAGCTATATGCTATTGCAGAGTGAGACTGCTTCATGTTGTTTATATTAGAACACTGATGTCTCCTTCAAAAGATAAAGATTAGGATTCAGCAGATAATTTTTATCTTTCTAGCAAGTCACACTGAGGACTCTGTCCTTAAAGGACATGCTGTTCACAGGCTGCATCTTTTTTTATTGTTCATTGATAGCCAAAACATCAGTGGATTGCTGGTTGATAGACAAGAATTATTTTATTTGCCTTCACTTTTTCCTGAATTGCATACTACACATTAAAAGAAGTTTTAAACAAGACTCAAATTTTAAAAAAATGCTGGTTTTTTTTTTTGCCTAGGTTCCTATCTTAGAGTATGGTTCCTTCTGTTGTATTGTGAAATTCATGCAATGTCTCAATTCCTAATGGCAGTCCACAAATGTAACTATGTGTTCCTATTGCCAAGTTCTGCTCATGGGAATGGATGTGCTAGAAAGTGTGAAGATGGGAAAAAATCCCCTATCTTCACATATTAAATTGGACTGAATAAAAGAATTGAAAAGTGGTCTCACCCATCTGTTTTCTTAGCATCTAAATGGAAATTATAATGGCATGAAAAGCTTTCAGTCTTTACCTGTTTCCTCTGAAAGTTAAGAGGCCAAATATGGCCCATGGAAACCCATTTTGACATATGGCATAAAAAAAAAAAAAGCTAGACTTGTTCATCTCAGCTGGAGGTAAGTTGGCAGCAGACAATCAATCCTACTCAATTGCATGCATTCGGCTCCAAATTAAAATTGAATATTGGGAATATGTGTGTTTGGGGTGGAAGAGACCAGGAAGAGGCACATTCTTGTATATCCCATGATACCACTACCCGAGTAGCAAAGTATATTATTATTTCAGGAGTGACCACAAAAGCTGCAAATCAATAGCACCGCCTGCGATATTGGGAAATAAGCTGGAAACGGAGTTATCTGCACAACCTCTTGTCCCCTAGGCAATGCCTAAGAGATACTTTGTTTTGGTATTTCATGAGCATTGGCTCTCATGGCAATGAAGACGAGTCATTTTTTGTCCAACTGATGCCTCATAAGGTCTCTCCAAAAGCCTTGTTAGTGCCCTCCCGTCTGGATGGGCAATATCCACTGTTATTTAATTCTTAAATCTTTCCTGAGCAGATGCTGTTAGTCGTACTTGGAGGTGTGAAGGTTCTGCCACGTGGGATGCTTTGTTACTCCTGGAGCTTTCATATTTCTTGGGAAGTTCGAAGGTTCCCCAGCCTTACAGCCTGCATTTCACAGGAGAACAGGGACTTGATGCAGAAGGACAGTTTGTTTCTATTGGACAGTGAGATTTTGCTATTGGAAATAATAATAATAATAAAAAAGATAGTGCAAGTAAAAGTACTTAATTCACTCCTATCAGCTCTAGTTTTCAGCCCAGAGATCAAAATTTGGCATAAGGGACTTGGCAGATAGCTTTCATTTCCCCCAAGAATCTCAAAAGGGGGGACAATAAGCATTAAAAAAAAATCCTTAATTTTTTGCTTGGGAAAACTGAACTAAAGAAGCATTTAGTGACTTTCCCATGCCAGGAAGTAACTAACAGATTCAAAGACAAAACTCCAGCTTCCAGTTGAATGTATTTTTTGCTGAAGCACAGCAAAACATTCGATAGCGCTGCATTGCAGATGAAAATAGTTGTGGTAGTTTTGTCAATTCAAATCTTTTGTGGTCTTACACAACTAGAGCCAAGATACTGTAAACATAGGAAAACCTACTCCAACTCTCTCTTCCTTATTCCAGGCTTCAAAGAAGGAAGCTGTATCAACTTTTGGGTGATTTGAGCAGTAGAACACAGTAATTTGGGCAACATTACAGTGTACATGTGCTATGAAGCTGTGGCATGGCAGATAAGACACTGCCACCTCCTGGGTACATTCTGCTAGTAAACATAATGCTGATCAAAAATGAAATCAGAATAGCCTTTCAAAAACAAACGAAAACCTTTATGCTCTTGCAGAAGAGCCCTCCATAAGCTGTGTTTTTTGTGTCTGACCTCGCTAATGAAGTTAACAGTCGAAGTGTGTGCAATAGAGATCAGAGCCTCAGCAACCCAGCGCTCTGCAATAGGCTGTAAACACAGCCCTGATCCCCAACCCGTCGTGTTGACACTCTGATAACTGCTTCCTGTTTGTGCCTGGTTTAAATCACTTGGATTTATTGCAGTAGACCACGAGCTTTGTTTTGAAAAGAATCGGTTTGCTACTGGTTTTCATCCAATTTTCCCTATTTTTTTTTTCAGCTCAACGCGATGGCAAACAGAGCAGCAGGGAAGGGATATGAAAACGAAGACAACTACTCCAACATCAAGTTTCAATTCATAGGCATCGAGAACATCCATGTCATGAGAAATAGTCTGCAGAAAATGCTTGAAGGTAACACTACTGAAAACCAGAGGAAAGATTTGATCCTTCTGTCACTGAAATCAGGGTAACTGCTCTGAACTGCCCCATCCCCGGAGATGTTCAAGGCCAGGTTGGACGGGGCTTTGAGCAACCTGGTCTGGTGGGAGGTGTCCCTGCCCATGGCAGGGGGGTGGAACTAGGTGGTCTTTAAGGTCCCTTCCAACCCAAACAATTCTATGGTTCTATGAAACCAGCAGCAGTGAAAACGGGTGTGCCAAGAGAGCTCTGCCCAGCGTGCTGCATGCAGCAGCCTGCTGGCTAATGGCACTCATGCAATGGAGCATCACCGCAACCAGTGGGGATTTCCTAATTGCACAAACACCTTGTTTCGTGGGTGAAATCCAGGTATCATTTACTTTAATGGCAAAATTCTTTTGACTTCAATCCACCTTTCTTCTGCTACGTCTTCTTTTGCAGTTTACAGTTTGATGGTATAAAGAAGAAAATCACTTATAGCTGACTGATGCTAGTGCAAAATACAGTAGTGTTTTTTTTAAGCTCAGAAAACGCATGGTTTGATTTTTGTATGTGGTCAATAAGGTAGTCATGCATTTTAGACTGTGAATTTTAATAAAAACTTACTCATGCCCTTTATAGAGCCTGTCACATCAGGTTTATTTATGAAACTCACAGTCCATGAGTGTAACCATTCAGCACCTTCATAATCCCATGGAAATTACTAATAATTGCTTTATAAATACTTATCAGTGTATAAATGAGCACATCTGTATTGCCATTTAATATTTTGAGTCCATCACTGCTTAGAGGCCTTCTGGGAAAAGGGTGAGAATAAATAAGCCATCCTTGACCCTCAACAGCTTGTTGATTTTTAGCAAGCAAACAGTAAATAGCGCTCGCTCCACTCCACAGAGTCTCAGTGTCCACTTCATGTATATCATCAACGCCTTCTGTCACCTCCTGGATCAGCCTGATTTAGCTATCCTTGACTTGACGCTCTGCCCATGCTCTTTTATTCTTCATCTGTCTCCTATTGTCTGTGTGCAAATGTGAATTTTAGATCTAACAAGGGCTTACGTTTGCCATGGCAGAGCTGTGCTCTCTTTTCAAATAAGAGCAGTTTAGGCAAACCAGCAGTAAAGTGTGATGCAGGTAGAACAGTCGCTTTCTTCATGGTTTATTTTGAATTTTAATTCCTTGGTGTAAGGGTCTCAGGAAGGAAAATAGAAGGATGTTTAGTCCGCTCCAAAGTCTTGTTTGGCTGGGAGAGGGGCCGGGTGAATAAACCTGTCCCTTTATTTGTTCAGCTTTAGACCATCAAAGTCAAAATAGTAAACAACCAGCCCGGCTGCATGGGACAGTGCTGTGTATTATTTTTGAGCCAAAAGCCTGTGAGACAGGCCCCTGGCCCAAACTGACGTGTAACAAGGTAATTTCTAATGCACTGAACACTCCAGGCTGCTGGGGGGGGGGGTATAACTTCTTAGCATCTATTTTTAAATGAGCCATATACTCAAAACACCTGTTTTTTTCGTTGATTTTATATTTGCTATGTTGAAATCTCATATTTAGCAACCTGGCTGATAAGATTAGAAATTAGAGAAGTTAAATCTGTGATTTCAAGCACTTGAGGCTTTCAAGTGCTTTTTTTGTGTTTGTTTTTTTTTTTCCAAATCTTACGACGTTCAGTGTACGAGTGTTCCCTTCAGTGGTCCTTCTCATGGAAGGGGCTGCATAGTTTTTCTCTTTCTCCATTCACAGTAGTGTCCCTTCCTCTGCTTCCCTTGTGGCCTTTAAAAGGGTATTTATTACCTGACTTGCACATACCAGCAAGCCAGCAATGTGCGATCGCAGCCCAGAAGGCCAACCGTATCCTGGGTTGCATCAAAAGAAGTGTGGCCAGCAGGTCAAGGGAGGTGATTCTGCCCCTCTACTCTGCTCTCGTGAGACCCCACCTGGAGTACTGCATCCAGCTGTGGAGTCCCCAACATAAGAAGGACATGGACCTGCTGGAGCGCGTCCAGAGGAGAGCCACGAGGATGATCCGAGGGCTGGAGCACCTCTCCTATGAGGAGAGGCTGAGAGAGTTGGGGCTGTTCAGCCTGGAGAAGAGAAGGCTCCGGGGAGACCTTATTGCGGCCTTCCAGTACCTAAAGGGGGCCTACAGGAGAGCTGGGGAAGGACTTTTTACGAGGGCATGGAGTGATAGGACGAGGGGGAATGGCTTTAAGCTGGAAGAGGGCAGGTTTAGTTTAATCATTAGGAAGAAGTTTTTCACTTTAAGGGTGGTGAGGCACTGGAACAGGTTGCCCAGAGAGGTTGTTGAAGCCCCGTCCCTGGAGGTGTTCAAGGCCAGGCTGGATGTGGCCTTGGGCAACCTGGGCTGGTGGGAGGTGTCCCTGCCCATGGCAGGGGGGTTGGAACTCGATGATCTTCAAGGTCCTTTCCAACCTAAATCATTCTATGATTCTATGATACAAAGGGAACCAGATCCAAAAGGCCATGAAGGATGATAACATATGTTTAATACGGCTTTAAATTTTTATCAAGGAGTACTTAAACACACCCAGATGAATCTCTAAGGTAAAACATCACATTACACGACAAGCATCACAAAATATGTCTGCTGCTCCTGATGTGTTGTGAGATGTTATAAGGTACATAAAACCCTTTGAAAAGACAAATGAGGCCGATGAAAACCGGGTTTAGTTTAATGTGTGCTGTATTGTGGCTTGGAAGCATACGGCACGGAAAAGCCAACATCAAGACATAACGGGTCTGATGTGTTTCAGGAGTGCAAGGGCAATTTTATCCAAATTACTGGAATGAAGCAGAAGTGAAGGTTGGAGGATCTTTTTCACACGAGAGACTGCAGATTATTTTCAATATATAATTTTAAATAACTTCCAGTGCTGAGGAAATTTGAATGAAAATTGATTATTCAGTTTTCCATTGGCAAATGCACTTATATTAGGAATGTTCATTTCAGTGATGTTTCTTTAGGAAAAAGCTGAATACGTTAATTTATACTTATAATAATGTCAATAATTTGTTTGAGTAGGTAACAAAAATTTGGTTTCAGCTTTGTGATTTTACTGACCGGAATTTCAGCAATTTTATTTATCTTAACTTTAACATGCATTTACTCTTTTATAATGTTATTTTGGCAAAATATATCAGCATTATAAAATGATTAAATCTATAGGACAAGGAGAATTTTTTCAGAATTTGCAAAAAATGTTGAGATTTGACTGTACTCTGGAAGTAAAATGCATTTCAACATGCTGCAATTTCCTTCCAGAAAAAAAAAAAAAAATTACTTTTGTCTCTGCTGCCTCATATTGCTTTAGTATAGTATTGATTTTTTTTTTCCCCACTTAAAGAGAGGTGTATGTGAAGATCCTTGTGATAATTTTGATCCTGTGCATAACCTCCTTGAAATAATTTTTCATATTAGAAGGAAATGTTGCACAAGGCCTTTTCTCAGTAAAGACTGAAGGGCTGACCGGGGTTGCTGTTTGGCAGTTGTAGTGGGATGAGCTTGGCCATCCGTCCAGGGGCCAACCAAGACTTGACCCCGGTTTGTCGTGCATTGAGATGGTGACCCCACATGCTCCCTCTCTGTATTTAAACAGCAAATATGAGCATCTCCTCCCCTCACACCAGGAGCAGTAGTTGCTGATGTAAGAGCAGCCCTCTGATCCTTGAACTTCAGTGACAGATCAGCCAGAAAGACAGCCTGAGGGTTTGGCCCATGGCATTTACTCCTTCCTCTACCTATGGCCATCCTGCCAGAAATGGGGGAACTGGTCCAGTGTCCCCCTCTGGTATGCGTGCTGGTGGAAGAGGCAGGTTCCACCATGCGTCCTGGTTGTTCCTCCCCTCACGGGGATGGGAGCACTGCTGGATTGCGATGAGCCCTGCCCAGGGGATCTTGATTTTCCTGCGCCCACACAGCAGGTCTTGTTTCTCCAAGATTTTTGGTACCTTTTCTGCTGAGGTAGAAATGCCTTTTCCCCTTAGGATAAGCCTCATAATTGAATTCATAATTAAACTCAGTATTAAGGTCCAGATCGGTGGCCAAAAATCATGTGAAATACACAGTGTATGCCTTTAGGACAGTCTGAACTTTGCTCAGTGAAGTGGTCGGTAAATATTGACTCTAATTTGGTAGTGGGAATGAGCAAAGCACTATTTCAGCCTTACCTTGGGCTTTTGTAAACAGAGACAGCAGCTTCAGCCAGAATTCAGCTACTAATTGGTCATGCTTCCATCTGCACAGGGGCATTAATCATGTGAAAAGCTGTTTGCTTTCACTGCTGCTATCTGTGCATTTTTATAAATATCCTTCAAAAATGACTTTTAAAATTACCATCTGGAAGAGGCCCTACATACAAAGATTGCAAGACTCTGTATGGACACATCAGGCTATTTTGCCTCTGAATTAAATGGGGTTAAGACAGTCAGATTCGTTCAGATGTGGTATAAACTCTGACTTCAGCTTGTAAAATTAAATTCCCATTACATTGGAGGAGACTAAAATTATGACACTGGCCATAATTAACAGACTCTTTCAGAAGATTTCCAGAGGAGGAGAGACCTACTAAGACATTATTAATTCACGGATCATACGTTAACTCAGTAAAAACCATGACATTTTTCACTGTGTTCCTTGAAGGAGTTTCACCGGTTAGTATCTTGTTCCTTAAAATACAGTATAATTCTACATGGATCAAAATAAATGGGTGAATTATAGGATGAATAGTTGAAAAAAGATTGCACCAAATATTGTTGAGTATTTGTTTGCTGCTGGATTGAGGTACCTGAATTAGATTCTGGTTGCCCTTTTTTCCTTTTGATGTCACAAACTCTGTAATATTAAAAAATAGACACTTGGCTACAGCAGGATAGAAACTTAATGTTGTAAAAAGTGGGAGGTGGGTTTTTTTTTCTTTAAACATGGCATAGAGCTGGGGAAGTTTTCAGGAGAACATTTTCCTCGATGAATTATGAATTTTCCTCTCCATCAGAACACTTCCTGGCTACAAGTGAAGTTTTGCTGAGGTTTCGTTCAAGGATGGAGAACTGTTGAGTGAATCACTTTAACTCAAATGCCACGGTCTGTGGGGATGCTGAAGGCTGGGTTCGGTGGGCAGCCCAGCAAGTGTGGCTGGGAATAGGAGGCTGCGGCACAATTAAGGTGGCTGTCTGCCTGTCCGACAGGAGAAATCATATGTTTTCTGTTTCCAAGCCCTCATTAAAATACACGTATAGCTGTATAAACACATATTATACATATTTATGTCATACATATATATACATGATCTCCTCTCAGGGGTTTGAAAACTTCGCTCCCAACATAATTTTGGAAAATCTGTGCTGCACAGAAGGATGTATTTGGTAAACTGTTTGTAACAGGCTTTGCAACAGCTTCTCTTTTTAACTTAAAACAACGTATTGGGTAAAATTTGACCCAGCCCCCTTTCTTAAATATATGCTTTTTTTAAATGGTAAAGTTTGACTTTGAAGTAGCCGTTCTTTTCAAGACGAGTGTGTTACAGAGAGGACATCCGAAGAGAGAACTCTTTGATTGAACAGTCAGTGAAAGCTTAAGGAACCATAATTTCTCTAAATTTAAGATGTAACTTATTTTGCAGTTTGTGAGCTGAAATCACCTTCAATGAGTGACTTTCTGTGGGGCCTAGAAAACTCTGGCTGGCTGAAGCATATCAAAGCCATTATGGATGCCGGCATTTTTATTGCAAAGGTAAAGCGTGCAAAATGAGAACAAAACTTGGACTAACCAGATACAGAAAGTGAGGACCAAATTCTCTGCTCGTGGGTAACTTCTGTTATCTTCAGTGACGTATCTTGGAAAAAACCCACTTTGCAATGCTTCACGTATGAGGAGAGATGATTCTTAGGTGCTGGCGTGTTCATTTTGCTAACATGGTAAAAAAAAGTTTGTGTTCTTTTCACTGAAGGATTGAAATGTACTAAAGCCTCTACTACCCTGTATCTTGTTATGCCAGGTGTTTGAAGATCCTTTACTTTACTTCCCAGCAGTGATTGTCACTGTTTCTTTGCCTGTTTCCCCTGCCTCCTCCACTGGTTTCTGGACGTGTTCTCTGGTGAAGGTTTCTGTTTCAGGACTACTTTTTCGCATGGTAGTTGTAATATAGGAATACTATTTACTGTCTTACCCTCTCTGAGTTATTTAGTGAACAACTAAATTCACCTGCTAAACCCAACTCCTGTGTATTACCATGGCCGAACTCTCTAGCAGCTTCTACTCTTACATCCTTGAGAACCGATAAAGAAAACAGTTGTTGGCTTTGATAAGAAATTATTTCTCCCAATCCCACGCAAAGTAGGGCGGACATTTGTCATCTACCAACAGGAGTTTTAATTTGATTACCCCCTTCCTTGTGCTCTGCCTTTTAATGTTTCAATCGTTATTTTTGAGATTACTATTACGGTTTCTTATAGGCCGTTTTATTCACATGCGACTGTATGGATAAAACTTCACAGGTTTCCCTCCTCAGCAGCTGCTCGTTTCTCTTGCTCGGCTTCTTCCTTCTCAGCAGGCAACTGTAGTTTCTTACAGCTGGGGAATAAATGCACATTTTTATTTCTCCCAGCCCTTCTAGCTTTCATTAGCTTGTAGAAAGCAGGTCATTTACATTAACTCTTGCCAACTTTTCCCCAGTGGCTAGTCTTAAAATACTGTCCAAAAAAATTTATCCTTTGTCCATATGCTTGCTAGCCTCCTGCCTCCTCAGACAGGCATTTTGACCCGTTCTTATTTGTACGGTTCCCAGTTCTATTGTTGGTCTTCTGCCCCACAGGGGTTCTATTTTGGTAGAATTTACTTGTCTCTTGAGATAAACACAGATAATTTATTATTATTCCCCGTTCCCTATTAAGCCCAAACTTAACTTAAATGTTTATTTTTCTAAGCAGTATCTTTCCTAACCTATTTTATTTCTCTACTTTCTAAATTTAGTTCTCTTTAGAAATGACAAAGGCCAAAGCCCTTAGAATTAAAAAAAAAAACCCAACCTCAAGTTCCAAAAATAATGCAACACCAGACTTTGGAGAACTTGGTACAATCTCTTCTTTATGTGTTTATGTATAAAATGGGATCCTCTCTCCCCAGTTATTTACATTAAAGACACTGACACGATCTTGCTTATTAGATAGGGAAGTTTACCACTACCACCAGCTTCCCCGCAAACCTTTAGAAGTTTGCTGGCAGTGTGCTGGAGTAACACCCACGCTAGCGCCGGCGCGGGACGCGGGCATTGCCGTTATTGACACTACCATGGAGATGAGAAACCAGGAGCCATGTTGCAAGTACGGCTGTTCTGTTGCTGATACGTGAGGCAGAGCGTTAAATGCATCTGAATCTGCTTTAGGCAGTCCTCCCGCTCTGACAGATTGATGTATTTTAATTGAAACGGATCCCACGTCCTCCTGGAGCGGAGCATAAACAATGTGATGCTGCAACCACTGTATCGCATGGGATGGGATGAGATTAAGACTTTTCAAATGAGAGGAATAACACTCAACATAACTCAAGAACCCTGTGGCAGAATTAAAAAAAGAACAAGGTTTCCCAGGTCCCAGATTCATAGTCTCTATATTGCACTGTCTCGCTGTTCCTCTCTTACCATCACCTTTCTCCCTGCTTGTGAAGTTTCTGACTTTCTCTGTGTCGTTAGGCTGTGGCTGAGGAAGGTGTGAGCGTGCTCGTTCACTGCTCTGACGGCTGGGACAGGACAGCCCAGGTTTGCTCTGTGGCGAGCCTTCTGCTGGATCCATATTACAGAACTATGAAGGGATTCATGGTAAGCAGGTTCTCTTTCACAGAGTAAATAAAGTATTACGGCATCATTTAAGATTAATATCTTTGGTCTTAATGGAAAATAAACTTCCCTTATATGTACCTTTTTTTTTTTTTTTTTATTACGTTGGAAAGGAAGATTTTATCTGTCCAAAATTCAGGCTCCCAGTTTCTGTATGAAATGTTATAAAAGGTGGGGATCAGCTGGGCACCCATTTATTTTTTTTTTTCCTAACCTTGACCAAGAAACTTTCTTGCAGCCCAAGGAGCTTTCCTGCAAACAAGAGTTTGTATTCATTTTCAGGGTTCGGTGGAGTTTTGAGTGTCAGAAGTGTGGGCTCCTTAGACGTTAGATTGCAATGGGCGGCTATGTTGGAAAATCTGTTCCTTTCCCAAGCAAATCAGCGCTGGGAAAGCAGCTAGAAATGCTTATCAAGTTACTGGTCACATGTCAAAAAGACGTTTGAGATGTTTTTAGGTTGTATTTTAGAAAATGATGAATCAGGCTAATTGAAGCTGTGCTGAAATACCGGCATCCCATCTGCATCCATGAAGAGCGCTGCTTGCTCTTGAGCTGGCAGCAGTGCTCATCGCTCATTATTTTTCTGCTTATTCTAAAAATTATCTGGGATTCTAATACTGCTCGCTTACATCGTTCTTGCTTGTCACTTTTCTGCTTGTTCTAAGAATTAACTGGGACTCCAGTACTGCTTGTTTACACCACTCTGCTGCCTGCTTCAACACGTGTCAGCTCTGCTCCACAACACTGAATGCAATATTCTCATTTTAGGTGTTAATTGAAAAAGACTGGGTTTCCTTTGGTCACAAATTTAACCACAGGTAAGGCGGTGCTAAGGTTTTTCTATATACATTTTTATGTAGTCGGTATCCGCTGCCATTCCAATTTTATTTCCTTGTTGCCTTACAAAGCGTATCAACACAACGCCCTCAGGAAACCGCCATACGCTTTTCTCCTACTACATAATTTAGCTGCCTGGGAGAATCAAAGTGAAATATTTCCTTGTCTTGTCTTTGCACTCCGAGACTGCTGTTGGGAATCCCGAGTGCTGGTCTTGCAGTTGCTGCGAGCACTGCCAGATCCACGGGGGAGAAAAGTAGTATGTATGTGGCTTGCGAAATCCCTTTGGACTCCAGCGGATCTTTGAGTAGTGCCAGGGCTCCCCACCTAAGGCCCTCTTCAGCAAAGTCTACATCTTCCGGGACATTACTTAATCTTAGGCACGTCCGTGAGTTATCTGTTATGTAAAATATATTCTTCCTATTACACTCTGTTCTAACGAAAACAGTCGGATTCGTTCAGAAGCGTCAGGTGAAGCGAAGCGGAAAGTCATCTATTTGGACAAGTTATTTTGTACATCCTTTATGTACATGCTATAATGTAATGAAAAAATTTGAAGACTTTATATACTTAAACACGGATAAATATCCACATTTTCTTTCTTTCTTGTATTTCCTTTTAGTTTCTGTAAAAATATAAAATGCGCTTTTTATATTGGAGGTTAATTACCTTATATGACTTGATTTGAATATAAATAAGTTCTAGTTTCAAAAAACACACCAAAACGTTCAAGAAATCTGTGCAGCTCCACACCACCTGTGAAATTCCAGCAGGAATCACTACATTTAATGATACTGTCAGATGTCTGGTATTATCGGTGGGGCAAGATGTTACGAAATGTAATTACCATTGATAGCTTCGGCTTGCAGTACAATATTGCTGTATTTACTTTGATGGGTAGAATTAGAAGTTTCAATTTCCAATGTTTATGGAATTCCACTCTGTTGGCATGTATATATGTACGTATATACATATATATACGCACCCCCACACTAGACAAGCAGAATAATTGATTGAAAATGCTTCTTCCTATTATGTAGACCTATAAAATAGTCTTACTTCTATGTATTTTATTTATTTTATTTATTTTCAGGCTCCTTCTCTTCATTGCAAGTGGTTCCAAGAGACATTTTTATGTACAGAAAGTTTGATGTTCCCTTGGGAGTTACAGTAGCATGTAAACATTTCCCACTTTCTAAAAATTTCACCAAGAGAGGGCACCTTTAAACTGCTTTCTGCCAAGGTTATTCTGTTCCTCTCCTGCTCAGTTTTCTGGTTTTGGGAATGGGCTGCCATTAAGTGACTGTCTAAGATATGTTTTTGTCATTAATTCATTGCAGTCATTCTTATGATGACTTATGTTACTGTGGTATAACTTTATATTCACAGCGTTAAAACATGGCTATGCAGCAGCCAGGTGTTAGTAGCTGTAAGGCAACAAGGCACCCGTAAAAGTTGGGGGTTTTTTTGCATTTGTATTTGATAAATTCTGCTTTCATTCTACTCCATGAATCTTGCATCATTTTTGTAAGTAAAAATATACACTAGTAGCTGAGGTTTTAGAAATGAATGCCTATGATGTAATTTGCACACTTAAAGCGAGGCGTTTGCTTTCATTAGTGTTCAGTTTTCGTAGAGGATTTTGGGTTATAATTGAATGTATCTTGTCTTGTTTCAGGTATGGCAATTTGGATGGAGATCCAAAGGAGATATCCCCTGTTATTGACCAGTTCATCGAGTGCGTTTGGCAATTAATGGAACAGTTCCCTTGTGCCTTTGAATTCAATGAGAGATTCCTCATCCACATACAGCATCATATCTATTCTTGCCAGTTTGGGAATTTCCTCTGTAACAGCCAGAAGGAGAGACGAGAGCTGAAGTACGAATGTCTTTTCTTTAGGAGCATATTTCCATATACAGTGGCATACCATACCCCAGCGGGTGGGGTCTGCGGGTGGTGTCGGATCGAGGAGTCGGGCATTTGCCCATCTACGTGTACGTGCTTGCGCACGGCGCGGGGTGCAACGTAGACTTCTTGGCTGTCATCTTCTGGCAGCACAGATTAATACCGAAAAAAGTCGATCCTCTGCACTGTGGCTCTGCTGGGAGTGTAATCCTCGGTGTGCGTGACAGGGATTAGTGAGGCCTGACAAGATCATTAGCCCTTCAGCCCTGCCGCCCTGCCTTTACTGCAGCACCAACAACACCCAAGGCAAGCTGTCACCGTGGCTCCAAGACAAGACGATATTAACTCTAGTTAAGTTCTCAGTTTAAGTCACTGCTCTTCTGTGTTCCAACCTGTCTTTGGATCTCATGTCAGGACACCTTCATCCTGATCTCTCGGATACCTTCTCATATGATTCTATGAAGAGCCTTTTTCTCTGGTAGCCCTCCCTAGGTCTGAGTCGGCAAACTATCCTTCTGCTGTCTGGCCCCAAAGCAATTATGAATTTATCTATTTGCCTCAGGCCCAAAGAGAGACAATACCATCATTCCTGGCAGTGCCGATGTTGGTATCTGCTTCCTGGGCCCCTGGCTCCTCAGGTGCATCATGGTACCCACCGCTCTTCTCACGCAGCCGCACCGTGCCAGCAGTAGGGACCAGAAGAAGGTGGGAGTTACTGCCTCCTGCTGCCATTCGGTCCCTTTCACTGCGCAAATGCAGAGCAGCCTCAGTGCCACACTCCATTTAAAACCAAAACCTTCACAGGTCATCATATCCCAAAACCTAACTGCGTGAGAAATTGCAGCTCAATGGTGTCGGAGTGCTTTTACACGTGGGGATCCCTTTGGTGTAGCAATCGGTCTGAAAGCTGATTTTATGGCAGTGATCTCCATCCCGCAAAGGAACCCACCTCTGCACCTTCTCTCTCCAGCTGCTCTGGCTTTCTGGGAAATGGACTGGATTTTGCCTTTAGTGACCAAACAAAGGAATATGGGTCTCTGTTCTTCTATATTTATAACTTAAGTCTAATTCTGTTAAGGAAATGTAAAGCTGATGGTAAATGAGTAGTACAGAGAACTAGAATGTCACATCTAAGCTTTAGCTGTACCTGAATTGTAGTAGAGAATTTAATATATTTTTACTTAATATCTTTTTTTTCAGAATCCAAGAACGAACATATTCATTGTGGGCTCACTTGTGGAAAAATCGTGCCGATTACCTGAATCCTTTGTACAGACCAGACCACAGTCAAACCCCGGGGACCCTGCGCCCACAGATGGCGCCGTCCAACTTCTTGTACAAGTGGGTAGTAGCACTCGCTACCGCGATTTGTAGGATGTGTTAGTGCAGAAGAGAGTGCCTTTGTATTTCACTATTTCTCCTTCCATAAGGTAGCTTATAGAGAGTAAAGTGTGTCCGTTCCCTGTGTGCTCACTGTCAGCCAACACCTCAGCACCATTCCACAGTGGAGTATTAGCCTGAAAAGAAGCTTAAGATTAAAGCTATATTGATAGTTGTGTGTCCTAATTTCATGGTTACTCACTTCTTCCCCTGAGAAATGTCTCTTTCAGTTGTGTTCTCGTCTATGGTTTCTAAATCTCAGGTTGCTCCAACGTCTTCCACTCCAAGATTTTGTGATGTTTATTTGGATCAATTGGTGTCAAAAATGAAAAGGGACATTTCAAGAAACCATATGGTTTCATTGCTAAAGGAAGTATTTAGTAAAACAAAAAGCAGACTTTCCCCATGTTGTCGTTGTAACTCAAAGTATATACCATAAGTTTTACTTGATATTTTAATGTAACAAAATATAATTTTAGAAACGCCACTACTGACATTCTGACTTGAGTAATTAATTGTGCCATTAATCTTCACAAGCTTAAGGACAACTTGAATAGAAATTAATGAAAACTGAGATTTAAGTAAAACCGATCACTTTGTTTTCCAGTTGCAAGTAAAAGCAGCCATTAAAAAATCAGTAAATATCCTACATGACAGAAATTGAATTCTTTCACATCTACTATTCCAGGTCACATCCAGTTTAAAACAATTTAAAAATAGTCATTAATCGTATTTTTTCAGATAGTGGGATTTATAAAAGAGGTGCTGATACTGCAGATCCTCCGTGGGATGAGTAATCCTGTTGATTTTAATGGAATTACTTGGGTGCGTAAAGATTTCCAAGCATGAGCTAACAGATGATAAACTTAAGGGGGAATGTGACTTAAATAGTATACTATTGGGGTAGGACTAATAAACCACCAAGGAGCACGCACATGCTCCGAAAATATCCATCGGCTACTTGGCCGGACAGCTGCAGCCGAGGGCAGGTCTCTCGCTTACTTAACCTGTCTGGTGAACCAGTTACAGACCCAGAGTCTGTCTGCGGCCACGTGTGGCCGGGAAGACAGAAGACAGCAGGAGTGCTACAGTAAGCTACGGACTTACAGTTCGAGTCCTTTCCTCCTGAAAATGAAAAATCAACTCAGCTGTTTAACTAAAGGTTTGTCAAATAATAATTCATAGAACCATAGAATGGTTTGGGTTGGAAGGGACCTTAAAGACCACCCAGCTCCACCCCCCCTGCCCTGGGCAGGGACACCTCCCACCAGCCCAGGGTGCTCCAAGCCCCGTCCAGCCTGGCCTTGGACACCTCCAGGGATGGGGCAGCCATGGCTTCTCTGGGCAACCTGGGCCAGTGCCTCACCACCTGTTCCACAGAACAGGAAGAGGACTTGCCAACACACATGCTTCATACAGTTTCCATAGGCCAGTTTAAAATGTCAGTTGAAATTTTAAGAGAACAGGACCTCATACTACTTTTTACTCCTAATTTTTAACAGGTTTTTTCCCCTGTAAAGAAGAGTTAACTAGCTGCACCTCACACTTCCCCCGCAGGTCCCAGAGAAAACCAAGCATACAGGATTTCAAAATTGACTTGATGGGAAGTTAAACAACAGTTGAGAACTAGGATTGGGAAAAACTGTCCTTAACCTTAGCTGTTTTATAGCTAGCGTTGCTCTAAAGCCCATAGCGTAGAAGAAAAAAATAATACAGCAAAAGTTTGTGGTCGGAATCACCCTCAGCCACGTGATCTAAGTCAAAGGCAGTTTTGCCTTTCTTTCTATTGTGTATCAGAATTGGTTCAAGCTGCGTATGTCCACAGAGTTGCATCTTCAGGACAGAGCCACTGCAAATGAACCACAGATCTTACCAAATATTCAATGAATTTATGTGTATGCACTCTAATGACAAATAATCCATGGATGGATCGTTTAGGACAACATGTGTCTGGAAAAAATAAATAAATGTGTATTTAAGTTTTCTGAGGCCACCTGACCAAAGGAGAAAATCGCTGACCTTCCTGTCAATTCCAGGTTCTGGAGTGGTATGTACAACCGCTTCGAAAAGGGGCTGCATCCTCGACAGTCGGTTACTGACTATCTGATGGCAGTGAAGGAAGAAACTCAGCAGCTGGAAGAAGAGCTGGAGGTCTTAAAAGAGGTAATAAACACTCGGATCTCGATGCTGCAGACTTAAATGATGGTAAATGAAACCCAACTCCATACACTTCAGAGTCCCCTACATGCTACGTCCTCTTCCAGTGTGAGGATGTTCAGCCGTCATCTTCGTTCTCACATAAATTACAACAAATGTTTTGCACTTAAAGACACAACAGTGGACTTCTTTTCTTTAGGGATAAAATTTCACCCATGTTGGTGCACAAGTACTACTCCTGAAAGAAATTTTATATCCTTCTGTAACTCCACAGGCATTGTAACTCAGAGGGATGCTGTAATTCAGCATTGGTTTGTGATAAATTGTGCACTTCTCATACTCCATAAATGCAAATAAGCAGTTTTGAAGGGTGCCAACTGCGTTGGGCTCTGGACTTCGTTTCTTTCTTTATTTTTTTAAAAGGCAAAGACACGTAAGAGGATTACTGGGCCCTAAATATGTCCATGTTACATATACTGTTTCCTTTATTTCAGAGACTGGCGAATCTTCAGAAATCCCAACTAAACGATAATAAAGTCAAGACTAAGCAACAAGAGCGAAGCAAACAGTTCGGCCTTTCTACTTCCAACAACAGCTTAGCTAACACTCCCCAGGAGTATAGCAACGATCTGAAATCATTCCCATCCCGGAGCCCTTCACAAGGGGACGAAGAAGATTCAGCCCTGATTTTGACACAGGACAACCTGAAAAGCTCTGATCCCGACCTCTCGGCTAACAGCGATCAGGAGTCCGGTGTGGAGGACTTAAGCTGCAGGTCCCCGAGCGGGGGTGGCTGCTTGCCCAGTGAAGACAGCGGCAAGGACTCGGATGAGGCTGTATTTCTGGCAGTCTGAAACGCCTTCACGACAGCAAGGATCCGGGTGAAGCTGAGTCTCTCACAGTCCGGAATGGCATCAGATGAGGAATGGGAGCGGTCTGTGGCCTAAAGAAATAATCCAAAGAAAGGGAACTGTGCAATTGTGTGAGCAAGGATCTAAGCAAGAACAAGCCATTATTAGTTTTAAGACATAATGCTAAAAAAAGGTAATATCTGCTATTATATTTAGTTAAGCCAATGTGGTATTTGTTTTGACTTTATCAATGCTGTACATAATTATTCCTTACTTTGTACATTTCCATAATTATTTATTGTACAAAGTAATAGTTCTCCAAAGATGTGAATTCCAAACTACTCTCTTACACCTAGGGACAAGGTTGGAGGTTCATTAGTGTTAGCCTTACTGGTGAAGCAGTCAAACTTATTTTTGTAGAGCTCTTTTGCCTTCAGACATATTGTGTATATTCTTCGCTTTTTTTTTTTCCATGGAAGGTCTTAAATTTTGAATCCCAACAATTATTTTGCATCTTCTCCTACTAGAATCCTTTACGGCACAGTAAAACTAACAAAGGGACATGCCTGCATAGGGGACGAATGAGGCTTTGATCCTACAAAAAGATTCTTTAGTAAGCAGCTGCCCGTGAGGGCATCCCCATTTGCACTCCACCCTCAAGCAGCAGTTTCTGTGAGCAAAACCTTCAAGGAATACACCACCGCTTACACAGCCTTCGTGGTAAAGCCTCCCTTTATCACGCAAGGTACGTTAGGCGGTATGCTCTACCCTCTTGATGTTTTGTTCTCAAGTTTGATTGTTTACATCTCACCCTTGTCCCAAACTGCCTACATAAGATATAAAGATAAAATTTTAAAGGTAATAAATCCCCAAATTCTCCAGCCTATTTTGATTCCTGCTTGAAAATGTTTGAGTGGGAGCGAGGTACGCAGGCAGTAAAGAGAATAGGGAGTCCAAAATCACTTGCAAAAATCACTTATGAAAGCATCACACCACATTCAGAATTAAAGAAAGGTTATGCCCATAAAGGAACTGTGATAAAGAATACTTCTTCCAAATTTTACTGTTGAAAATAAACTAATCAATCACAACCAAGGGGCTTTTTTTAATCCTCACACAAAATTTCGCTTTAAGTATTTGCCAACCTGAAGAGAGCATGGCAATGCTAATTTAAGAAAAAGACTGATTCACCACAACAGAAAGTTTAATCTCATTGGGTTTAAGAATTTTCATAGTTTTTAAGAGTAGGAGTACTAGCTCTCATAATCATAGGTACAGAAGTAAACCACTGAAAAATGTTTAAAATTTGGGATGTTTTGAAACTCACTAAAAAGGCTTCCATATCAGGATGTAATTCTTCCAAGTTTGTTTTTTTTTTTAATTTTAAATTTATTTAATTAAAGCAAGCAGTTAAAAATGTAATTCGTATGGCTGCTCTTACCTGCTTGGAGACAATGTGGTACTGAACGCTGGCAAAGCAAAGCTGTAGTAATGTAAGTTTACTTTGATTGCATTTCATACTACTCCTTCAAATACAGACTTACAGGCAGAATCAAATTATATAAATATACCTCAATTTAGAAGCTTTAGCTTTTATTATTCAGTCTGCTTTTACGGAATGGCTTTTCATTCTGTTCTATGAACTTATGTTAGTAAAAACGAGTAGGTAAACTTCAGTATTATTAATATCCTCTTAAAGGAGCTGCTGTCTTTGAACAAATAATTCAATTCCTAACAGCAAGATTTATCTTAATGTTATACTGGAAAGGCCAGATCCTCAATTTGATAAATCACTGTAGCTTAATTGAAATAAATACAGCTATAATTTATACTCTCTTGAGAATCTAGCCTTCTGGTTTTTAATCTTTATGAATTTTTAATAAACAAAAGCCCTGGTTTTAATTGCACTTTTAAAAATGTTTCATATTTTGAACATAGCCTGTAAAATTTATGGTATTAAAGGAGATTTTGAATGGGTTTTCTCAAACTAAAGAAACGTGCTGCAAAGTCAGCAACGAAAACAAAACACACAAACATTCTGCCTAAAAATGAGTTTGAAAATGGGCAATATTATTGCACAGCTTTAAAATGCAAAATTGCGTATGATGGTATTGTGTCCTATCAGACATGTCTAGAAATAAATGCGGCACAGCAATATATGCAAATTCAAAGTCCTCTCTTCATGTCGCTTATGCAACTCTTTGTAACTAGCTTTACAGCTGAAATATTAATATATTAACATTTTATATAAGCCTTTACTTTGCAGCCCTCTGTGATGTGTCTTTCAGTCCTTGGAATTTTGCACCAGCTACTACTGTTTTCACTGCAATGTATGTACCCGCGGCACTATTAGCCTGCTGAGAAACACTTTCAAATAAACACTGAGGTCATTTAGCGTTACTTTATTTCACACCAGTGAATGGAACAAAGCTTTGCATTCCCAACTTTTGTAATACAGTTTTCCATTTACTCAAGGGTCACTTTGTCACTCAGATCACTGGAGGTTTTTTTATCTTCCCTACTGCAATACTTAGATCCAGTAATTTAAGCTGTGGAGGAATTTACACCTGATAACTAAGAAAACTGAGGCTCCTGTCAACTCAGTTAATTATATGGGAGTGCATTACACTCCTGTATTATTTTTTTTTTCAGGGAATGTGAAACAAAAAGGATGAGAAAACCACACTACGAACTACATTGATCTCTTGTAGCCTTGTGGGGATCTCCCCTCTGCTGAAAATCCTCGCAAGTTTGGCACGAGCCCACTGTCATTTGAAACAGGACACACATGAATGTTAACTAAACTGCTGGAAAGAAAGGATTAGAAGAGCATTATAGATTTCTGTGGTGCAATTTTAGCCTAACTGGGTTCAGGCTGTTCTTTAGTATGAAAATGTGCACCTAAAGGACGCTGAAGGCAATGGCATCAAACAGCTGAAGCTTTCTCTACAGAAGATCACCATCTAAAGAACAGAAAGAAAAATGTATTCCCTAGCTGCTTTTATTGGTAGCTCTATGCAAGACAGACAAAGGTAGCAAACTGCTAATGGATTCTCAAAAGCTGAGAACTAAGAAGTTGGAGGGCACAACTCAGACTGAAGGGTATCATTAAAAGTAAGGAGAGAAAAAGAAAAGGAAATAACAGGAGGGAGGCAGGGAAAGAAAGCTCTTTGTAAACTCAGCAGTAAGTTGGGGAACCACGTTCTTTGAAGACAGGAGCAAGCCAGAGCACCAGTTTACACAGCGTGAAAGATGTTTGATGACACAAACTAGTAACAGTTAAACCCCAGCAACAACAAGGAGGTAGCCTTTGCAGCGAAGATAAGCATTTCGTCACCGCTTACCAGCTAACTTGATGCTTTTATGTGGACGCTGCCCTGATCTGCACAGAGAGTCCTCAAGTTTATTCCAAACATCATAGTCGAGGCAACGGTCTGCTTCTACGCACAGGCAAGGGTGAGCGCAGCTCTTAGCTTGGCTGGTCACCCTCACACTCCGCAGTGCAGAGACATGTTAACACCACAGTGACTGAAAAATCCTCCAAGGACAGGTAAGTTCACTGACAATTCATTTGGGAAAGGAGGAACACGTGGTGGGGTAAGATAAAAGTAGGTTGACTTATTACAGTTCTCAGACCAGTGAAAACTCTGCCAAAGATCCAGGGCCAAGCATACAGCAAACCCTGAAATCAGAGAGGCCACAAACATTGCAAGAGAGGGGGGTGATGAGAAGAAAAGATAAAACAGGCATTCAACTTTACTTATATTATTTAAATTTCCAGTAAAGTACCTGGAGCTAGCACATCAAATAATGTTAAATCTTAAAATAAAATTTAGTAGTTTTTTAATATAAATCATTCTGGAAAGAAGTTACCGAGACCTTGTAGGTCCACCAGAATTGTTGTGACTGAATTCAGGCAAGGACTCGTTTTTAAGTCACCTGGTAGCGAAGGTTATTCAGATTAATTTATCCCACTTCCAAAGACTAAAGAACACAATGCTTTATGTTAAGGTATTCCTGTACTATTGAGATATAAGCTTTCTTTGTAGCTTATTACCACATATAAATTTGATCTCTACAGGTATCGGACCAAAAGAAGGCATTTATAGAAGCAGTAGCCAGAGATGCAAAATGGGTTTTCAAAGCCCATTTGAGTGAAGGTGGCTCCAAGAATTACCACTTTTGAAAGGGTTAAACAGGAAAAGCTCAAATCACTAGACACGAAGTTTAAGTTTGTCCTTGAGTAGCTTACTGCATCCATTTCCAACACAATTCTGTATCCACCCAAAAAGTTCTGCAATGCCCAAATCTACCCTTAAGTTCGACAATTAGAAGATATATTAAAAATCCCAAAGCCTTTATTTGTAAGTTTAACACATTACAGCATTTACTGCTCAGAACAGTGTACACAATAAGGCTGTGATAACAGACTTAACTCTGTTGCCTAACTGTGTTAACTAACTTAAACTTTGTTTAATTCAGTTTTACCAGACAGTCTCTTAAATCCCTCTTTTAGAAAGCCATACCCTAGCCTTTGAAGTAAGAACCTGGACAGAAACAAGACTAAAAGATTTCCAACTTCCACACTTGGTCAAGGTCCCAAGTGGCAAAGCTGCAGGAGTATGTACCCAGCAAACCACAGAACTGGAGCAGATCATTATATACTGCTTAGAACTGACTATTATAGTCTCTTGCTTGTAGTCGTGGTTAGCGTAGCTGTACGTACCTGATAATCCCTCTTTCAGAGCGTTGGAGTATCAGATACACTGTGAAATCTGGGAAAACTGTAAACCTCAGCAGAATGTACCATTAACACCAGCTGTATATAAGATCGCCCTGAAATGAAACCTACTTGATTTCAGACTTAGATTTTCATATTTCTCTGGCCTGCAATAGCATCAATTACAATTCCTGTATGGAGATGTCAGTTCTGGATTTAAGTAGTCACCTGACACAAGGACAAACAAGAGGCCTAAACTCAGCTAAAGAAAACATTTAGCAGTAAGATCAGATACAAAAATTAGGCAAAACCCAGACTCAATTAGCAGTTACAATACAGAATGTACCCTCACTCCCAAACCAAACTACTGCAACACCAGAGCCAAGCCACCTCCTTACTCTTGTATTTCTTGCTCATTTATTTCACTTTTCCACTTGGTAGAACACCTCAGCATGAGCATGACACAGTGCAAGGCCCTCCAGAAACAGGTCACTGTACGTAGTCTGTTACTCCACATTGCTTAAAAGTTCACTTGACGCATTTCAAAAGATTTTAGAATATGCATCTAACAGCAGCTGCCATTCTCTTACACTTCATAGGGAATTGTTTAAAGCTGGATTTACACCTACACGTCACATTTCAGCAAAATAAGGTAAGGAATGCACTTAACAGTGAACTACCAGCCCAAAGCTGGTAGCCCAAACCCCTAACTTTGGCAGAGTACTCTAAGGGCTCCACTAAACCTTCTGGTGAAAGTATGAAGAATACCTATAAGGAAAAACGTTCCCATTGGCACAACCAGTGTAGGACTAAAAGAACAAAAAAAACCCCAAACAAAACAACAAAAAAAACCCAACAAACCAAAAACCAAACCAGCAGGAGGTTGTCTTGTCCTTTAAAGGCCACAAACAGGCTGGCAATTCCTGTATGTGACAGGATACTGTAGCTAAACCAGTACACCATTGCTGAACACAGAGACTTCTATGCTTCTTTTCTCGAGGATGGCTTTGTGACTGCAGAAGAGGCTAAAAAATAGGGGAAAAAAAGATCAGTGGAACAGGAATAGGAACAACGATATAAGAGAGAAGGGAGAATATGAATAGAAAGGGAGAAAAGAGAAGACCTTACATTTTCATACCCCTGAACAAGAAACACTGTACTAAGAACCCGCATTGAACAGTGACATTTTCTTCCGGACTCTCCTCCGCTACCATCAGAAAGACTCCATGGAGAAGTCCTGAATTTGTAAATTTGCTCACAGAAGTAACGTAAGAAGAAAAGCTGAAGTGTTGAGAACTTGTACTAGTTTGGGAAACAAATCCCCCGAAGGTGACCTGGCTGGTTCAGTTCACAGTAGCGCACCGTAATACACCACATCACATTCAACAGGAGGAAGCAGATGAGGACAGAAGTCTGTCATTCCATGCCATTTTAAATGCATAAAGAAGATACTAGCCCAACTCAGGAAAAGTACAAGATGTTTGGTCATCTGTTCCCTTCTCTGCTTACAAGGAAGAAACAACAACAAAAAAACCAGCCCTGTAGAGAATTGTGTGTCTAGTCTTCAAGATTGTTAGCTAGATACTCAGAAAGAGATCCAAACCAACTTGTACACTCAGCACAAAAACAGATGGAGTTTGCCAAGAAGGTACCACTGATAGCTTAAATCTAACTCTTCTCCAGAGCTGCAGAAATCACACCACTCAGAGACCCAAGTCCAGAACCACTTAGAAACCTACACAATCTCATTTTCAATTAGGGCTTCAATACACAAGCAGTATTATGCACAGTCAGTAGAAATGTATTTTGGAAGAAGATACTCTAAAATTATTGCTTAACTAAGACACAACCTGTTTATTTTTTCAGACACCTGAGTATCTTCTTTGATTTGGACCATAGTTCTCTTTTCTTGAGACATCTAATCTCAGAATTTGGATAAGCTTTACAAAAAAAAGTCCCATCAAATACCAGTGAATAGTTTACTCACCCTGAAAGGCAGTAGCTTAAGACAGACAACCACATACTGTCAAGTATGACAGGGTTGAGACCAACGCCCCATTTGAAGATTCACTAGCCTGTGGAGCAGACTTCTTGCACTTACATGATTTTCATAACTCCAGATTTACCCACTTTTCTCCAACTCAGAAGAAATACCTTGTCGCATTTTGCTAGGAGACCATTTTTTTGTTTAGGACTGACTGAAGATTAGTGATACAGAAAAGTACTCGCTTGGAATGACACGCTTTAGTTTGGGACTTGAATCTGTGATATTCTGTGACCCTATCTAGGTAACACAGAGGCAGTGTCCTGGCTAAGAGGTTTATCTCCAGACTGCTTCCTGACAAGAAAGCCGCAGGACTCCTCATACATTACTTAATCAGTGTGTTGTCTTATTTATGTCTCAGAACTGTACAATTCCTTCTGTTCTTCTGGAACTTGACTGTCTCCATGAAAACCTAAGGCACTGACAAAGTTAAGAAAAAGAATGTGTCTATTAATGGGTTGTATTTTTCTCCTATAGAATACTGCACTTGGTCCTATCCATTCTCACCAGATATACCCCCATCCTAAAAAAAGTCAGCTCACCAGAGATTCAGCGATTGAAGGGCACAAGGTCTCTCTTCCAAATTCTGTCACTGGCCTTAACATAGCACACTATGCAACTCCAGCCAAATTAGTTTCTTTGTTCCTTAAAATTAGGAAAAAATAACTGCTACTTCACAAAGAACTTCAGAAGTAGTTTTTGCAAAGTGCTTTTGAATTCCTCACATGATAAACATATTCACATTGCATAAAACAGAAACTGGGAGGCGATCTGATTATTTTCCTTTTAAGTAAAAACAAATATGAAAATGAAATTGTTAGATGAAAATTGCGTTTAATTACAGTGGTAGGTTCCAAGCCACTCCTGAAATCAAGTGCATCAGTGCTACTGAGCAACATACCAAATCTACGCAGAGATCATTTTTTGCTCCAACACATCCTTTGCTTAATCCAAAATCTACTTATCCAAAACACAATGCAGGCGGTACTTAGTTTTGTATTATTACTTAAAAGTAAAAAACTTGTTCTAAAACGTTTTGGCTTCAAGAAAAAACAGCTTGTGAATCCACTGACAATCCCAAATTATGAACTTCTTCAGTTTCCAATGTCCTGTCACCACTTATCTCAAACTCTTCCACAGATCAAGCCAAATCTCTGTTTATAAGTTCAAAATACAAAATGTAAGAATTATGTTTTTATAAAAAATGTAAAAAGCTAGTCAAAATTACATGTTTAGGTATTTAATCTCTGAAGAATGGAGTATAGCAGCAGGAACTTAAATATAATAAGAACTATCAACAATAAATACAAGAAATTAGTGCAAAGATTGCAATAGAAGGATTTTTGAGTACAATGAGAATATAAAGAGACATTCTAATTTGTACAAAAACCACCCCAACTCTGTATACAATCTCTTCTATAAATACAGCCATATAAGATGAAATGCTTATTTGCAAATAATAGTTATTAAAAAATGTGCTTTATTGGGTTTTTCACTCGTTCTCTTGGCAGGTGTAGTTTGCAGGAAATCTGTAAAGACAAATTTCCATAATTAGATATTTTAACTCCTCCAGAAGCTATGTTTTAAATACAACTAACAACAGATGAAGCACATGCTTGATTTCCACAGAAAGCATTATTAGAACACTAAGCATTGTAACAAATCCATTTGCAATTAGCCACCTTTAAGTGTGTGACAATAAAAAAAAAAAGGTTCACCACAAATATTAAAACAGCAGTTTACCTATAGCGGAGCATGAAATTGGCTGTGCATTGCTATTGCCTGTTGAAGTTTTTCCTCTTTGGCTCGTCTACAATGGCAGAGCTACAAAACAAGACAGGAAGAGTGAATTCTGAAAGGAATTTTTTTATAATGCATACTACAGTTTCTCTTTGAGGATCTAGCTACTTTGCAGGCTCTTTAAAAAAGAAAAGCCCTGTGAACCACCTTGCTTCTAAGCTTCAGGCTGAACAACCATCTACATCGATAACATTACTCCATCCACAATTGGTTATAAGAGAATTGTTTCCTGTGTTATGAAATGCATTTATTAGGCATTTTTGAAGAAAGGCACACTACCCAGTAAGTTGCTCTTGTCACAGCATCAGCATGAGCAAGAACAGTGGTTTTTCAATCTCAGTTACTTATTTGGTGATAGCCATCAACAGAATAATTAGTTCAAGTAGTTTAATAAATTAAACATCAAGGTTGCATAATATAACATGTCATTCCATGTCAATTTACTAAATTTAAAATTATCCATGTAGTCTATCTTCCCTGTATCTACACAGGATATAGAAGAAAGTGACACAAAAATATCTGCGACAACACATGAGTAGAGAGTCTAATGCAGGAGACCTTTCCACTCCCGCCTTAAAAACATATGCCTTCAGAATGCGGATTATATTCTAGACTGAAGCCACTTACACATACATTTTTCTTCTGTTGGAGCTTACTAAAGCACTGTTCTGTATCACAGAACTGCTTAAACTTTAAGTCTTAAATTTATTCACTGTGTTGTATATCTTTCAGATTAGAACGATTTGTATATTACATACCGTTCTCTTTTCCATGAAACTACTAAGAAAGTCATCTATTTCTGTTTTGCCTTCCAAGAAGTCTTCTGCAATAGTGTCAGATTCCTCTTCAGCTTCATGAGCAGCTACTTTAAGTCTGGCTTGCAGAGCACTTGGACTGCAACTCTAAGAAAATAAAAACTCCTATATAATATTAAACTGTACATCAAACCCTACATTTCCAAGAAGAAAGATAAATGACTATATAAATAAGAAACATGTGAATAGAGCATTATTATTACATAAAAGCCTAAGTGATCAGATGAAGTTTCATCTCCAAGAAACAGCATAGCTTGTTAAACTAGAAAGGATTCAATGTGAGAAAACTGTTCTTAGTTTAGGTCTTCATTCACAATCATTCTCACAAATGTATAAAGCTTTTCAACCTTTACCCTACGCTGTAGAAAGCATCCAACTTTGCAATCTGACAGGTTCTCGAGTGCATGATTTCTGAGTAGAACTAGCACTTCAAGTCTCTTCAATAAATAGGGTCTACTTTTGAAACTCAGTGAACCTGAGAAGTATAAAAAGGTAAAAAAGCACTTATTGTTCAGCTTTTAAATACCCTTGAAATGACGGTGGAGAGGAAGACATGAAAGGAAAAAGCACCTCCTCAATAAGTAGATGTGCTGCTAATCTAAACCAGTATACTCATTCTTCTGTTCTGTTCTTATAAACCTCAGACCTTACTTCGGTTCATTACGTATAATTTCATTATTTTTCCTCTAAGTAGTTTGGACAGTTAATCAGAAAAGGATTCATGTCTTCAATAGGAGTCTGTACAGAACCAGAACTGCAAAATCAAGATCTTGATAGATTTCAGATGCTTGGACTACCCTTCGTCTACCCCATGAGAAATATTTTACTTATGTACTGTAAAACTGTAATGCAATCAGAAATTTCCTGTTAAATTAATCTTGTGTAAAATAAGGAGAGTTTGCTCTAATAAAAGATGGCTAAAATTCACCCACAGTACAACTAAAAAGACTTGTCTGGAACTTGAAGGAGCGGTAGCAGGAAATATCAGGTAGTGACAGTGACCACCAATACATGAATATACAGCACACGTGGAAAACCAGCACAAAAATCCAGCTGCAACTGCCCAACTCTCAGCCTCCTAACCATCATTAAACTGAATCAGCGAATCTAACTTAGAAAAAAGAAAAGGTAGTATAGCTGTGGGGTGTTACGTCCTGCTCTTAAGTGGTTTCTTACAGAAATACAAAGTTTCTCAATGCCAACTACCTCCGCCCACTTTAAAGCCAACTTACATCACACAGAAGGGTGGCATTAGGCGTCAGACTATCCTGACTTTCAAGTCAGGAAACATTTAATTCATTTAGTTCACCTATGAAATCATTCAGTTTGCTGTCACGTAACTTCTTGGTTGTTATTTTGTATTTTGTTACTTTTTGGGCATTTTGAAATTCAGGTACAACGCATGCTATTTTGATGGGCTGTTGTACTCTCAGGTGACGAGTCTTGCAAATAATGAAGATTTCAGTGCAAAACTTGGCTTATGAGAAGTTACATCTTCTAACACATATTCTGGTAAACATACTAAGAAATCACTCTCCTTCCCCAAATTGCTTTCTGAAGTAATGACTTTGCACATTCTAAAGTGCAAATAAGGTAAAGTTTGACAGCATATATAACATGTTGCCCAAAGTAACCAAGTAAGCATATCCAGGGAAACACAGAATTTAATTTCTAAAGCAATGGTTTTAATCATTTTCATCTGGTACAGTTTTACAAGTTTGTTATGTTAAATGGATACAATTAATTAAACAAGCCTTCTTTAAAAATCATTCTATTCTTCAAACTGGTTTGACCCAGCACTGTACTTAAGAACAGCTCTAATGCTCATCATGCTCCCTTCTTCCAACTTTGCTTCTATTGTAGCATTAAAAAAAAAAACAAACAACCCCAAAAACCCAGTAATGCAATCACAACACTGTTTTGCTTTCAAACTGTTTGGTACCTCATTCCATTTTATGTCATACTTGATGTGAAGCTATTCCATATAAAATTTGAGTTTAACCAGACGAATATTCTTTATGGATAAAGATACAAATCAAAACTTCAGTTTTATTGAAGTATTCTTAAAGGATAATATAATATAGAGATTATACCTCACTAAGTTCATGCTGTCTTTGCATCTTTTTTTCAAAGGCTGCTTTCATCTGTGTGAGTTGTTCATACTGGAAGGAAGAAGAAAAAGAAAGTTTTCCCCCTGATAAAAACAGAATATTACAACTAATATTTCTGAAAATGATTTTATTGTTCACTTACTTTATCCAACACCGTCTGTCTTTTTGCCTCCAGACTAGGCTCCAGCAACAAGTTTTTTTCTGTAAAATAAAGTCACTATTACTACTTTTTTTAAAGGATTCAGTTCACAGAACACAGCCAGAGGTGCTAATGTTTTGACATCTTACTTGCCAGCTCTTCAATGCTTTTCACTAACTCATCTCGATCAGAAATGACTTGCTTCAGTTGTGGCAGAGCCACAAACTGTTCCAGTAACGCTTCCTCTTGCTCGTTCATATCAGTCAGCTGCGATATACTAGATTCAAACAGAAAGAAAGCAGATATAAAGCTAACAGCAAACATCACATGTAGTATTACTCATTTCTGTCAAAAGTTTGAGGCATTTATTGGGACGTTACAGATACACAGCACTTGACCACAACTTATTTTTCACCTTTCTCCTGGATTGTGGGCTCTACTATCTGCGGCAGTGAGCTTAAAAAGCAGTGTGTTAAAAAGTATCTCCCATTTGAAGCGTTACTTCCTAAAAAGTGTTTTTTAATGCTACTATAGTCGGTTGACCTTGGCCAGCTACCAGACACCCACCCAGCTGCTCTCCCAGCCCCCCTCCTCAACAGGATATAGGCGAAAAGCTTGTGGGCCAAGATAAAGACAGGGAGATCACTTACTAATTACAATCACAGGCAAAACACACTCTACTTGGGAAAACTTAATTTAATTTATGGCCAATTATAGAAAGAGTTGGATGGTGAGAAAGAAAAAAGCTAAAACACCTCACCCCCTTTTTCCCAAGGCTCAACTTCACTCCTTCATTCCCAACTCCTCCACCTCCCCCCGCCCCAGGCAGCGCAGGCAGAGGGGGGAGAACTGCAGGCGTTGCAGTCAGCCTGTAACAGTTCGTCTCTGCTGCTCCTTCCTCCTCACACTTTTCCCCTGCTCCAGCACGGGTCCCTCTCCACAGGCTGCAGTTCCTGGCAATCCCAGATAACTGATCTAGGAGGCTGTCTCATTAGACCTGATGAAATTGCTGGGAACAACAACTAATATATTGTTTTGAATTGTGACAAGATATGCTTTTGATGAAAATATTTATGTACTATGTGCATGATTTAGATGTGGAAGTGATTTGCACTGGAACAGCTGGCACATTTGCCACCTGGATTTATCTAACTCAACCCCCCTGCGCATGCTCATCTGCTCACAAAGTAGTCCAATGTTTACCCTGCGCTGCAGTCCTTTCAAATTTCAGATAATGTAATTTGTGAACCAGTCTCAAATCCATTTCCCTGTTCCCTTTCCTTCTTCAGAAGTTACTCTTATTGTATTAGTAAAAATTAAGTCCCTGGTAAGTCCCCAGAAGACAGCAGAAGACTGATAGTTAGGAAAAGAAAAATAAATGGTCTTTTTCCTGGTGTTGAATCCTAAAGTATTGTTCCTGCTAAGAAAACCCTAAACAAGCAGTACATTGGATACAAGGCTGGCTTACTTTCTGACTCTACCAATTTTGGGAAATGGTAGTTCTCCTATTTATAATTTCTACAAAAACCTTTTGGTGATGTATACAGATTTCTGACAAAAATCAGAAACAGACCAGCAGCAATTGCCTTTTAATGACTATGGAAAGTTTTGCTACCTTCTGAAAATTTACCTTAGTTCTGAGAGTTCTGGAAATGTATCAGGAAGATCAGGCATCTTGTAAGTAAATCCATTCTGACCAACCTAAATGGAAGTTTACAAATGCTTAACAGATTTTTGAAGAGCAATTTCTTGTTTTAACCCGATTAATCCAAAACTGGAGATGAGTAATTGCCAGCAACAAGAAAAGCAGGAAAAGCAGTAACAAGCAGTAGCACTAGTCTCTGAACAGAAGATGTCTCAACTCAACCATGGCAACAAAGTACTTGGGGATGTCTCGGGTAGCATGTCATAAAAGATTAGTCACTTTTGGAGGAAAATAATTCTGTCTTGCTATGTCCTCCATTTGACAACAGTTGGATGACCCAGGAAAACACACAGGAGGAGTATAACTCAGAAAAGCGAGAACAGAGAAAGAGATTGACATTTTGATCTCTTTCATGTGGTTTTTAAAGTTATAAACCCTCGAGAAAAAAGCTTTTAGACAAGGAAAAAAAAGTCTGTCTTACAGAATGTAGAAATTTTAAATTGTGCAAAGCCAGAAAAGTGTCTTCCAGCATTAAGAAAGCTTTTGTTTCTAAAGACAAGATTTGATGAAAGACTAAACATTTAGATACAAAGTTTTTGGAGGACATTCAAAAAAGTCCTTCCAAGAGTGCATCAGTGAGAGGGAGTTTGTGAGTACACACATACAAGATCCGTGAAGAGAAACTATTTTAAGCATGAAAATGAGAAATAAATACTCTACATGTAAAGGCTTGAGATTGCATGTTGTTCTCACCTGATAGGTTCTGGGCAGGAAATCCCATATAGAGACAAGGATCTCATTTTCTATGGCTGGAGAAACAGTCACAGCTGCACTATGGGGGAGTGCAGCTCCAGAAAAAAAAGTATATTCAAAAATATTTGGCATAACACTAGTTTCACTGAAACTCAGAAAGACAAACTTGTTGCTCTGACTTCAAGTTTGTTCTAAAAAACTTTTCATCAGAGCCAGAATGACAGTTTCATTTTCCTTGCACCAGCAAAACAATGAAGTGCAGCCACTCAGGCTGCTCCCTTGAGTTTTGTAGCAATGCCCTGTGTGCTCTCGAGGAAACTTATACCCAGTGTCTGATAGCTTAAGCAGCAAAACTCAGCGCACAGACCTGAAGCACTGCTTCTGCTGTTGGAACAGGTAGTGGCAGATCAGCAATCAAGCCATAAGAGGGAGCAGCAGGCTTGTCTGTAGTGTAGCTTGAAGAAACTGACTCAGCAACGGGCACGGCTGCCATAGTTCTATTTGGTTCTTGAGGTGGGTATGGAGGAAGAAATGGAAACCCCTGAGGAGCATAAGGAGGCATTCCAGCTGGTTTGTTGAAAAGGCTAAAAACAAACAAACAAAAAAACAAAAAAACACAACCATGAGCAACCAACTGCTTACGGCACATTTCTTATCATTGGAATTATAATTACTAGACCACATACAAGACATAAGATTGAATTTTTAAATCACCATAAAGGTTGAGTTTTCTGTTCTCAGTTACTTCCAACGTAGGAAGTCTACTTTGTGTTTTATACTGCAACATAATATACAACTCCATTAAACTGTATCTTTGTAAAGCAGCCAAATACACACTCCCACTCTTAATTATAAGAAAACTACTTCTCAAAAATTTATAAGAGCATAAATTAAAACTGTTTTGATCTAAAAGTCCTGAAAAATGCATCTGTGTCATACACTAGTTTTTATTTACGATATAGCATTTAACAGCTTGGGCAACACACACGTAATGACTTCTAAATAACATTTAAATAAATGTTAATAAACTTCTAAATAACATTTTTTTTAAATTCACAACCGCAGCTGCATCTAAACCCAGTATCATTGTCAGCCACGAGAACCACAGTTGTACTGATAAAGCTGTAATGTCTCAGACCACTTTTGCATATTTAATACAATTATTTAAGTTGCACAATTTCTGCTGCACCGTTGTACAACAGAAGCTGCCTCCGAGCCTGGGAGATCATGAAGAGAATATGAAGAAGCACAACTGCTCAGATCATCACCTACAGCAAATTCAAGATTTCATCTGATAATGTAAACATGTATTCTTTTTCAAGAAAACAGAAGCACATGAAGTTACATCAGCATGTTGACACAGTAACTCCAATGAAATCTGGTGTTTCTTTGCAAAACAATCACATCCTCGCACATGAAATTGTGCAAAGGCAGGGAATCTACATCTCCCACTACATTACTCCCTCCTAATACTTGGTTTCATCTCTTAAAAAAATGGAAGTTAACACACATAGTTCCATTCGTCACGTTTATAGATACTTACTATGGAAATGACGTTGAGCTAGGAGCCAGAACTGGAGGATTCTTCCAAAACTCGTCCAGTAAACTTTGAATAATTTTTCCAAGATCTGAGTGCATTGAAAACTGGTAAAAACAAAAAACCCAATGCAGAAGAAAAATTATGTCTGGAATCCAACAGTTCCAAAATGTGCTGAACTTGACTGTTTATTTATACCCACACAGCAGTGCTGGATGCTATTTCAGAGACATAACAGCTAATGTAAACTGTGTATACATAAGCTCCAAATAAAGTGATAAAGCCACCCAGAACTGAACAGAAACTAGAAGTCTTTTGTGTATTCCATTATCAATGGAGAATCAATCAAGTACAACATTTCTGATGAACAACAAAAAAAAAAACCCACCTTAGTTACCAAGTTACATTTGGGAAAACGTGTGTGTGTGTGTGTGTGTGTGTGTGTGTGTGTGTGTGTGTGAAGATTTGAGACAAAATGCATTAATTGCATTCTGAAAAAGTCATAACCTCCCCCTGACCCAAACAAACTACCACATCCTTGTTGGCAGAGAAAAGGGCAGGGGAAAAAAAACAATCCACCACATTAATATTAGAGCTAAAACCTTGACATCTTTCTAATAGGATTAGGGTAGAAAGAACTATGTTACAAAACAGTCTTAAAGTACCCTTCTCCTTTATTTGGAATACACTGTGGGGAAACAAGAACTGTGCTATTGGCATTAACAAGAAAAGCGGTAAGAACTTTCTAAGCCTTCATAACTTATAATAGTTTTAGATATATGGAATATTCAACTACGTAATGATAACAGTAAAATAAATAGTAGTATACGGAACACTACTGAATTTTTGTTTTCAGACCCCTCAAAATACAGTTTGAGAGGGATTAGGATCCATACTAGTCTTTTTTACCAGAAGTATTAGCAATAATCTAGTGTGACATGTATTAAAATTGCTACTAACAGTAGATATATGTGAAGCTACAAATTATACATACATTACTGATTAATGGACTGGTCACATATACTCCCTGCTTGTCCATTAAATGATGTCTCACAGGTGGGAAAACACTGATGACTGGTTTTTCCTGAGGAAACTGAGGTGGAAGCAAGCTGCAAATACAAGAATAATCATTACTACAGCTACATCCCATGATAAAGTTTGCATAAGAAGGCTTCTTATGTAAAGAAAAAGTACTTTTAATGACATAAACTTACTTTTCAACGAGAAGAGTTATGGAGAAATACAGAGTGAATGAAGCACACAAAAGGATTATTCAGTTACAAAATTAGAAGTCAGACAGATTAGAATATCAGACTTGGAACTGAAGAGAGCATTTACTGAGCAAAATTGTAGGATAACAATGAAGCAATTATGTCCACGGAGTCAGAAAAACCATAACAAGAATACTTTTAATACAAATGTTATTACTACAAAGACAATGCTGTGTAACCTGCAAGAATATCAGGCAAATTATCAGGCTAAAGTAATAAAAAACCTTGTGAATAGAATACCACCAATATATGCGAGAGCAAAAGCACCCCTCAAAGTAAATTCACAGGAAATGTTACAATAAATCACTTAAGTTATTATCCAAAAGCTTAACTGGGTAAGAGTTAGGAGTTACAGCAGGTTAGTAAATTACTAAATAAGTTTATTTTCAGTTGGAGGGGATTCAAAGTTATCAGAAACTCTCAAGCGTTTTCTCCTACTTACCTTCAACTAAAACCACATAGGTATCTCAGGAGCTGAGCACAGCAAAGTAGTTTTGCTTTCAGCTGAGCGTCTGCATCTTGTACAGAACTAGTTTCATTCACATCACTACAACTACTAATGCAAATCCAGATTATAGTCCCTGAAATTAGTTATGAGACGGGAGCCACTTATGTTCTGTTACTACTTTTTTTTGAGAACAATTTTAATCTTCCAGATGTGCATAGAGATATCTCACTCTACTTACATGTTAATATTAATTGTCAAGTTGTTTACAGTGAACGGCAGCCGATATTCCACATCTTTCTGAATTTCTGCAATGCTGTCAAAGAAGAAATTGTTAGCATCCAATTCATGGTCAATATAACTGCCTAACGTCTAAAAAAAGGCATGACCTCAAACCTTTGTATTTAGTTTAGTTTTGAAAAACCTTGTAAGAATAAATTTGAAAATGCTGATTTAAGTTCACATGCTTCAGAATGCTATATTGAATAGTAAGATTAAAGCAAAAAATGCTACATCCAACTTTAAACCTCTTACATGATCACAAGCAATAGAAATCCAGCAGGAGCAATTGTACTGCTCACTGATCTGACAACAATCTCAACTTATTTTTCTCCACTTACTGGCTTAAATTAAGACATTACATCAGTGACTTTTTTATATACTGAAGTTTATCTGATAAAACATTTACTTTGCCAAGGCATTACACTTAGTTCACAACTAAGTATCACTCTCCAACACTGCCTACAGACCAATACCTACAACATACATTACACCAGGCCTTCTTCCTTAATAGATTAGCTTACTATTTAACAGTAGTTTTTTCCACAAGCACCAAGTTCTATGCACTCGCACAGATATTTTCAAGAATTTTCTGGAGAAGAGCTACTCGGCAAGAATGTAAAGCTCTGCAATCCAGTGACGCTCAAGACACAGACCCCCCCCCCAAAAGCACCGAGTGAAGAAACATGTATCTTATGAAATCTGGTAAGACCGAATCCAAATTTGCTTCTCCTGTAACAGGTAGGTTACTGAGAAAAATCTGCACATCCGCTGCATTAATAGGAAGCTGATTTCAATAATCAAAGCACTCTACAATTTGTATGCACAGCAAGACTGTTTTGAAAGACAGCATCCCAAGGAATGCAGAGAAGGAGGAACAGAAGACTTGGCTCAGAAGCACAATTTCCAGACAATATGAACATACCTAAGCTGGCACTGGGAGAGAAAGGAGGGCAGAAAATTAGCTTCAGCTTATAATGCCTCAATCAAAACAAACTTAAAAAGCACACCGATTCCTCTTCCATGTATTTTTCCTGCCTGCACCTGGTTAGTAATGCTCTCCTCCCTCGCCTCCTTAAGGCTCCCTTATAAAGGGAGGGAACACAGCTCCAGTGGGAATACTGGCAGCTGGGTGTTCCCAGAAAGCCTCTTTGCACCCAACTTCAGCAACGTTCCTCCATCCACCGCCAGGTATACTCCATACGATTACTTCCTCAAAAAGCCCACAACACATTACCTGCAAATGTGTGTTAAGTGCAGTGCTAGGAGTGTTTTGTACGCCTGCAAAGCATTATTTGCACATAGAATTTAAAACTAGTTTTCAGAGCTTTGGGAATAAATGGAGTAAAACACAAACCTAGCTATATACCTTGCCTTCTGCAACCCAACCTTATTCCTCTCACAGACAGCTCAGTATCTGCTCCTTCCCTGTGAAATCACATGCTGTTTGACAAAACTATCAGATATTTTCAGCACAGGAGAATTTAAACCAGAGTTTAGGGCTCTACTGTGATACACCACACACCGAAATCACCACCTCCTCGTTCTTAACTGAAGGATTCTCCCTGGAATCTCTCATGCATGTTCCTGCCCTGTAATCATCTGTCACGCATTTTAATAGCCTGATACAAAATCCTTTTGAGAATAGTATGCAATTATGCTCCACTCACATGCACAGCCTACAGGAACTGGGGAACAAGAGGAGAACGGAGAGAGACAAATGAGAAATCCGGAATCTCACTGAGCTGTCCAAACTGTTACAACCTCCTTTAAGCGAAACTTTGAACCGATAAACTTAGTTGTCCCTTCCCCAACTGGGAATGGGTAAACTGGAAAAAAGACATTCTTAACTCTGGCTAGAACAACAGCAAACGTAAGAAAACTGTTTTTTAAACACAAAAACTTGAGTTCAAGCTCCTGAACCTGTGAGGGATCCTGAAAAGGAAGACTTTAATGAAATTAAGATCACGTATACCTGGGCTTTTACGACCTAAGACAACACTAATCAAACTTACCTAACTTGGGTAACTACACCATGTCAAGAATTTTATTTTGAGCATTTCAGGGAGGAGCATCTGGGATACACATAAATGAATGACGAAATATAGTTATCAGTCAAAATAAACACTAGAATGCCATTTATTTAATCACTGCTTAGGAAACAATGCTGTTGCAATGCTTGATGCTTATTCTTATCCTATAGATCTGCGCTGCTATGGAGTCCACAAGCAAGCACATCAGTCCCACCCAAAAAAACACTCTGCACTTTTGAAAACTTGCACAAGTACACATATCTTATTAAAAGCACAGAATTTAAGGCACTGTTACTCAGATTTATTCAGTGATAAATGTCTTACAAAAACTGTAACGCTTTGCCAGAATTTAATCCTCCACTTGCCTAATTTTTGTTTTTTTACACCTGTCATCAAGACAGGTCTACATGGCTGTAAAGTTACATCTGA
Source organism: Pluvialis apricaria (assembly GCA_017639485.1). Lineage (NCBI taxonomy): Eukaryota > Metazoa > Chordata > Aves > Charadriiformes > Charadriidae > Pluvialis > Pluvialis apricaria. The sequence continues at coordinate 9,066,142 of CM030010.1, forward strand.
GCAGCTACCATCTCCCTTCCCCTCACCTCCATCCCTGGCCGCAGTGCCCCTTCCCTCTCTGCCTGCGCTTGAACTGCTGCCTGCACAAACAGGTAGCAAACCAGTTCAGCAAACTGACTGCGACAAAAACTGATCGCCTTTTCTGAGGACTTCACTTGGGGTGAGCTCATCTCCCTGGTAAGGAAAAAAGGGTAGAAACAAAAGGCTGAGTAAAGCCAGTCCAACAAAAGCTTCTAGTCCGGTAAGCTGTTGCGTACCCTCAGAGACAGCTCTTTAGAAAAGTGAACCGTCGTTCAAAAACATTTGCAAAATTGGCTCTGAACAGATTTAAGTTTAAGCAAGCAGCAATGCTTAGCAATACTGTCATACTTATGCTTCCGCTGGGATAATTCAAAACACTAGGGTAGTGAGAGAACTGCAATTATTAAACTTGGAAATACAATCAGTTTCCCTTTCACTCCTAGTCTCAATCTGAAAAACAGAAAATATTTTCTTTTTCTGGATCACTTTCAGAGACTTCTATCATTCTACTTCATCAGCCATCCTAGGGAGGATGAATGCTTACACGTTCACAGAAAAGATAACTTGAAATACGTGGAGTGTGGATCTCCTTTTAAAGGGTGAACGCTTTTAAAGCAACAAAATTTTCGCAGAACTGCTCAGCGTGCTGACGAGCTGCCCCACCTCAGGACAAAGGAAGGCGTTTCGCTGTTAAAGTGCGGCTGTTGAACAGGGAAAAACCCACCTGCCTCTGGTAAGCACCTAAATAAAACAAGTTACTACGGAACAGCCGGATATTAGCAAGTCAGCAGTGCGCACAAGCAGTTCGCGGAGCCGGCAGGGCCGCTGCTCATAAGACCCCGCGTGTTTTACTCTTTTAACTTTTAAAGAGCCGCGCTCCCGCAGCCCGTTCCCAGCCGGAGGCCCCTACGCCAACCCACGCCAGCCGCACCTCTCGGCGGACTTTAAAACCCATTAAACCCATTAAACTCGGCTCTCCGGCCGAGCCGCCGGTGGAACCGGCCACGGCGATCCCCGCCCGATCCGCCCCCCCCCCCCCCCCCCCGCCGAACCCTCAGCCGGCGGGGATGTCCTCCCCCCCCCCCCACCCCAGAGCGACCCTGCCTTTCGCTTCCCCCAGCCCAACCTCCCACCCCGCCGCCGCCGGCCTGCTCCCCGCCTCTCCACCCGCCCCGAGGGCCGGCGGCACCCAGCCGGGCCTCACCGGCAGGCGACGCCGGCCAAATCGCGTCCCCGGTCGCGCAGGCCCCGGGTGAGGCGACACAGGGCCGCTCGCTGCGTCCCCCCCCCCCCCCGCCCCACCCTCCCACCTCAGCCCGGCCGCCGCCACTCACGAGGCGTGGGCGCCGCGCAGGGACTCGATCTGCCGCTGCTTCTGCTGCTGGAGGCTGGTGCGGGCGGGCAGCGGGGCGGCGGAGCCGCCGCCCTTGGCGAGGGGGAACAGCCAGCTCATCCTCCCGGCCGGCGGCGGGACCCGGCGGCGGCGGCGGCCCCGGCGGCCCCGGCCTGGCGCATGCGCGCGGCGGCCCCACCGCGCCTTCCCCCCCGCCCCCCTCCCCGCCTCAGCGGCGGCGCGCGTCACCGCCGCGCGCCCGTGACGCCGCGGAGGAAGTGAGGGGCGCGCGCGGCCGGCGATTGGCGGCGCCGCCGGCGGTCAGAGGTGACGAGGGGAAGGGTGGGGAGAGGGGAAGGAAAGGCCGCGGCGCCGCGCGATGATGTAACGGCTTTGTGCGGCGGGGGTAGCGCTTCCTGCGTCTTGCGCGGCTCTGAGGGCGTCGGGGGCCGCTGCGGGGCCTCGCCAGACCCGCCGCGGCCCGGCCCGGCCCGGAGCGTAAGTGAGGGGTGGGGGGGGGGAGCGAGCGAGCGAGCGAGGGAGCCGAGGGCGGCCCGGTGCCCCCGTCCCCTCGGTTCAGCCCCGCCGCCTCACCGGCAGCCGTGAGGGCCCGCTGGGGGTGTGTGTGTGTGTGTGTGGTGTTTTGGCGGGCTCTGCGGTTCCTCACAGCGCTCTTCAGGCCTGGTAGCGCCGGCCCGGTGGGCCGTGTTTCGGTGCTCCTCCGCCGCTCCCTGGTGTAGCGCGGGCCGTGGGAGCGGGAAGAGGCTCTGCCGGCCGGGCAGGCCGCCCGCCTTGGCGGGGGGGGGGGACGGGGGAGGCTGTCTGTCGTCCGCGGGGTCCCCCCGCGTTTGGGGTCCCGCTCATGGTCGCGTCGCCCCTTCGCTTGCGGGTGGGGTCGGTCCACAGGAATGCGCCCTTCTGACCCGCGGCGGAAGGCCGCTTGTGGGCTCAGGTGTCGCTGTTACCTGGGGAGCTGCCGCGCCTGGCCGGCGTGCCCGGCTTTCTGCCACGAGTGAAGCTGCGCCCAAAGTCGTAGGGTGTTTTTTTTTTTTAAGTCAGTGGTCTGAACGCGCGTAGCTGAGGTTCACATGGTTTTGGTGGCGATGTCGGGCTGCTTTTATGAAATTCTGAAGAATGAAGCTTGATCCTGGTGTTTTAAGTGTTTTTCTTTTTTTTTCCAGGTAAATAAAGGATAAAAACTTACACTTGATACCTTCCTTTCTTTGTCTCATAGGTTAAAAAAAAAAAATCATTAAAGTCCTCTTTATGAAACTGATCCTCAGTCAAGTGTAACTTTTGATGTATGGTCTCTAAAGCCCCCCACTATGCCAGCAGCTACCGTAGACCATAGCCAAAGAATCTGTGAAGTTTGGGCTTGTAACTTGGATGAAGAGATGAAGAAAATCCGTCAAGTTATACGGAAGTATAATTATGTAGCTATGGTAAGTGGGCACTTGGTGTTTATCTAGCAAATTACTGCAAAAAGCATGGTGACTTCAGTAGTAAATTAAAGCTATAAACTTGTTTGTCCATTTTCATTGGAAGAATAATGGATTCTTAATGTTGAAGTAATGGTATATGAGCATTAGGATCCTAATCTTTTACCTTTTTGAAAGCTAAATTTACGCACAGTGCTCTTCAGCTATGAGACTGTTAGATGCTTGAAATATGTTTCATTAAAAATGAGCAGTGTAAATGTTTATGGGTGTCTTTTGTTGAAGTTTTAATTCTGTTCTTACAGGATACAGAATTTCCAGGAGTAGTTGCAAGGCCTATTGGAGAATTCAGAAGCAACGCAGACTATCAGTACCAATTATTACGCTGCAACGTAGACTTGCTAAAAATAATTCAACTAGGACTAACATTTATGAATGAGCAAGGCGAATACCCTCCAGGAACTTCAACTTGGCAATTTAATTTTAAATTTAATTTAACGTAAGTGTTAAATGTTTGTGCTGTTGAATGTATGTTTCTGACTTATTGAAAATGTATTGTAGGTTTGAAAGGTCTAGCAAGTCTTTTTATCTATATGATTGGAACACCATTAGACACTTTTTGAGGAAAACTTTTATCAGCCAAACATGTGCGTTCTTCCCTCATTTCTGTGCAGTTTATCTTACTGTTGGCAATTTGATCAGAAATGCTAAGCAATTCAGCAAAAGTTTTTAAGAGGCATTTATACTTAGTGCGAGAGTTAGTTCTGCATTTTCATATTTAGCATTTTAGAGTGCTTCTGTCTTAACTTAGTCTAACTCTTACTAGTTGTTATAGAAGTCACATGTTGTTTCTTTGCATATTTATAAATGGAAAATACTGATATGTGAAGAAAAACTGTAAAGTTACAAAAGTGACCTCAAAAGAAGTGTGACAAATGTTATCAGTGAGTTATAAAGCAAGTGTGCTCTGACCTCTTTAAAATAGTGTTATTCTTGTTAAAGGACTCACAACAAGTTCTAGATAATATTCTAGGTGAAATACTGTCAAATTTCTAATACTGCAGCAGCTTTTCTTGTGTTTTCAAAGCAACTTACTCTTTTAAGCTACTGTGTTTTAATTTTCTTCTATAACAGGTTGAAAGGGATTATTGATTCTACAGCACAACTCCTGTGGAGATTTTTGTTCTGGATTATTTTGTGTAATGTATTGGTTAAAAAGCAAGCTGATTTTTTACGATCTGTTGGAATAGTATTGTGAACTTTATTTCACAATGTGATTTTTATCAGTGATAAACCTTTAAGTATAAACCTAGCTTTTCCAGTGGGATGAGATAGTGCTGTGGAGTACTAATTGTGTCTTTAGCAGGTAGCTGACAAGGTTACTAGTATCTTGATTTTTTTCCTGAAGTGAACATACTTGACCTGATAGGTTTTCATATGGCCTGAGTTGAGTATCAGTGCAAACACTTCTCTAACTGAAATATGTTGAAGGCTTGGGTTTTTCTGGCAGTTGTGTTACAAGCTGATCACTGGACAGCTTGACAGACGTGAGTTAAAACTGCAGTCTACGAAGGAGGTTTAGAGAACAGACCTTTTTTTCTGCAGATAAAAAGACTTCTTTTCAAAGTAATCAGGGTTCTTACAAAAAAAAAAAAAGCTACTGCTGCCTCTCTTGATCCTTCTACTTTTCTAAGCAAGCAGTGCTGTGGTTTGTCACAAATCAGTTTGGACTGAGGAATGACATGCTCCTTTTAGTTTTGTTTGAAGCACATCTTGAAAGAAAGGGAAGTGCGGATTTGGTATTTTGGTATCTGTGACCTACCTGGCCATATAAATGCTGGATGGAAGTTATCCATTGTCTTAATAGAAGTATATACTAGTCCTGCTAAGTATGAGAGAAAGAGGAGGAATGAATTAATAACTTCCAAACTGTGGTGTGGGAGGAGAGCCTGTGTTATGTTTTATTTTCTGAGCTTCAAAGGTCTACTTCATGTCAAGCATCTGAAAACAAAAGTAGTTTTCTATCATTTGTGTCACGTGCTGCTTAAATAAGACCGTTTAATAAGGCAACATGTGGGTAATGACCTAGGTAATTTGTTACTAGTTCACTGAGGAGATTTTATACAAAAAGGCAAGCTAGGTAACTGCTGTGTGAAACATTAATATTTTTTACAAGGGTGGAGAAATTATTTATTTTTGTCTGCTTCTAAACTTCCTTTTGGGAAGTGGCACTGTGCCAAGTGTTCTGCTCCTAAAGCAAAACAGCTGTTGGCTCTTCCTAGAGGGTGATTATTATTTTTTTTTTGTGTGTGTGGTTCCAGCCAGGTCTTGTTATTGTGTGCTTTTAAAGAGGATAAATACTTCTCTAAACGTAACTATCCACCTGATTAGTGCAGAACAACAAACTAGAATTAAAACTTCTTTTTGTAAAACAGGCATGTTTGTTTTGGATGGGTTCTTTGATGTGTTATGGAGATGGACAGGTGTTGGGAAGCTGATGCCTTAAAGCTGGAGAACTAATGAGCAGCTGTGTGGGAGGGAGGAAAAAAGATACAACACATCTTGAGAATGTATCTCTGTGTTCTGATGAATGATGACTTGCTATGAGAAATAAGGAATATAAGTCTATGACTGAATCTAATAGTTGAGTTTGATATATTGGTTGTCTTATCTGTTTTATTTTCTGTGTTTTAATTAAAATTGAAAGCTATACATTGAAGAGACTGTAGAATAGTATGTAGTGGACAGTAATATGAATATCATCTTCTAAGTAGAGCCACGTTTACTTTTTTTTCAGTTAACAGTTCTATGTCTCTGTTATGATGATATAGAGTAAACTTTAGGAAAAAAAAACCCAACATCCATTTCATCACAAAATCCTTAAGACTTCACAAAAATGTTAGTGGCAAAGGGAATAAATACAGGGATAAGAGGTGATGAAACAAGGCATACAGGAATTTTTTTCCATCCTGTTAAATTTAGGTCCAAAATACGGCTCTTAAAGTTGAAGTTGGTCGTTTAGAAAGACAATGTTAGGCTGCCTGAATTTTAAAGATTGACTAGATGGAGCAAGTACTCAATTTTCAGTTGTAGCAAGAAGGAAGTTTTGATGAGCATGTGTCTAAACATTTACCTAAGCTTAAATCTCAAGAGATGTGTGGGAAATATTATCCACAGAACTAATACAGCACTGGGATCCGGAGTGTACTGTTCCGAGTTCTATAATGTAACCTGTTAGTGCTTCAGCTGTTATATTTAATTTGTTGCAGTTCAGGTAGTGGATCTTCTTTGGTAAAATATCTGTATTCATGCATTCACTTTCCTCTGCAGATTTGCAAAAGGGGCGTTCTAGGCAACCAGAAGAAGAGCAGGAACTAGTTTTTTATGAAGGAGGTAGGAATGGAGATACAGGAAATGGTGAAATGCTAGTGAAGGCTAGCAAAAGCTGTGAAAAATTACTGGTTTTCTAATGAACACAGAATAAAGGTTGCTTCTGCTCTATGCTAGTGAAGTCTGTGGAATGAATAGCAAAAAAGAAGTGTTACCAGGTTTATAATTGCTGAGGTTTGTAGGCTTTGAAAATTTACTTTTCCTCTCTCTGTTTTTAGAGAAGATATGTATGCCCAGGACTCTATTGAACTGCTGACGACATCTGGTATCCAGTTTAAAAAGCATGAGGAAGAAGGAATTGAGACACAGTATTTTGCAGAACTGCTTATGACATCGGGAGTTGTACTGTGTGAAGGAGTCAAGTGGCTTTCATTTCATAGGTAAATTCTGCGTGTTAAGTCTTCAAGTTTTCACTCTTGATTGTTGAATTCTAGAGCTTGGATTTCACATCTCGTGTGTCGTGGTATACATCTGATAGTGTGTGTATAGCACTTATCTTGGTTGGTAAGACTTAGAAATCTATTTCTGCTCTGATACCTATAGCACCATTCTGTGTTAGAAGAACAGAGCGTACAGGGTGGTAGTGGTGTTTTATTTTTGGTGTTTACGCTGTAACCAGAAAACTGTAAATGAGAAAAACATGAAACTCCTAAGCCAGCAGGTGGCATTGTATCTTTTAATATCATACATGCAAGTAATAGTAGTTTATCATTGTTGCTATTCTTCAGCAATTCCTGAGCAAATATTGTTTATCTCATGGGAGAGACCGCACAATTATTGAAGAGTTTTATAAAGCACTTTTATATTTGTTTTAAATCTCCTGGTAATCTGGGCAGCTAAAAATTACTCAGCTTGGAAGGAGAGCCCTGATAAGCCTTAATTCTCGCTGCAGAAATGAATATGTTTTACTTTTTATTCCGTCACGGGAACTCCTCTTCCAAGTAGAAAAAGGAATGCAAATGCTAAATCTCATATGAATCTGTCAAGATACAAAAGATGTCTGGGTGTTAGTACGATTTAACACTTAAACTTACGTGGTAGTCATTGTATAGTCAACTACGTGCCAGAGATAATTTGCACTTTTTGCAAGCAACGGTGGCTTTAAAGGCTTATTGCTATGTAATGCCCTCAAGTTGACATCTTAAATGCTGGCTGCTGAGCAAGTGAACAAAGATAGAGCAAATGTTTTAGCTGAGACTGGTAGTTTCCTTACAGCTTTATTCTTGTTTATCACGCGTGATACATTGGTGGGTGGCAATATGTAGATGACAAAATGAGGAAAAACAACCCCAAGTTCTTTGTCCTTTAGTATTAAATCTTGGAGTGAAGGTTGGAGGAGAGAAAGTCACATGGAATTGGAGAAGTATTTACGTTATTAACTAACTGAAAAGTAAGGACTGCTTCAGCAAGGGAGGTAAAACAGTAGTAGAAAGGTGCATATAAGAGTGTGCTGCAGAATTCATCTTTTTCCCTTGCTTTGTAGAAAGCAAATGTTAGACTGACTTTCCGGGGGGGGGAGGAAAAGACAATTAACAACAAAAAAAGGAGGATCTTTGAGTATACTTGTCACCTAATCTGCCAGCATCTTCCACGTGAAGCTGTCTCGACTCACAATATGACTCCAAAATAATCTTACTGTTGCTATCTTGCTACTAGGGTAGCACCTTGGGGAAAAATACTGGAACATGAGTGTCATGAATGGTGTCAAAATAACTACAAAGGCTGAATTAGTGATTTAAATTTCTTTCAGCTTCTTAAACCCATTATTATGGGCTCTTATATGGATATTTATGATTTACACTTGGCTGCAGTAAAACGACTTGGATGGTTCAGGAGGAGGGGAGGGGAGGTGAGGCATGTTATGCGTGTAACTGGGACATCTGCAGACCCTGCCACATAAAAGCAGCTGCAGCTACAAAATGGTGTTTTTCCAGTATCCCCTAATAACCTTAAGGGCCTGGTGTAAGCCATCCTAGCAAAAGAATACCTGAGCCATTTCTACACTAGGGATTCTTTTTAAAGCATAAGTATATTACTTGTGTGTGATTCCTAATATGGTGGTCGAAGTGTCATGCAAACTGGACAATAATGCCATTTTTACTGGTGCAGCTTATAAAGGGTTTTGGAATGGCTTTATTAAAGTCCAGTTTCATCTGTGCTAAAATGAGTTTCTGTTGTGGACCTCACTGAAAGTGTCTTTAAAAATCCTCTTAAGCCAGCTATTCCAGCAAATGTTTGTCAAACACTGATTATCCATAACTGTACTTGAAGTGAGAGAGTGTTGAAAGGCTTTTGTGCTTGACAGAGCATGTCGATATTATCTTGAGCGCAAAACCCTGGCGTAGTGGGTTAAGTTCTGAGGAAGCCAAGATTGCACAAAGCTGTAAGTGAGCATGGGTCATGTAAAATGTGCCACAAAAAATAGTAAACAAGTGTTTTTAAGTATATCTTCGGTTGATCGTGGTTATGTTCTATCAGTGGAAACTTAAACAGTGGGACAGCTCAGTTGAAAACTTGTTTCTTGTAGGCTCTCCATGCAGTAGGCCGCTGACTACTGAAAAAACTGCTTGATAGTTGCTGACTCTGCTATTGCTATTTCCTTAAAATGCTTTAATTACTACTAACCCTCAACGTCTGAGTCTCTGAGGAAGTAGGCAGAGGGGAATTACTCCTTTCTCAGAGTGAGGTTATGTTTTGGTTTTGTTTCATTCCCCAGTCTTTGATTTCCTTGAACTCTTACATAGTTTATTTCTAAGCTCTTCACTTCTGAAATAGTTTTCTTCGTGTGCTTTTTATCTCTTGCATTTGGTGTGGCTGCCTTGGTGTCCTGATCTATTGGCAAATCTATGTTGACATGCAGTTCTGCCAGGCACGAGCAAAGAAACATTTGCACTGTCACTGATCCTTGTATACCACAACTTCATAAGAGACTCCATCAAATCTTTTGTGTGTGTTAAAATGTATTTGAGTCGATGAGAGAGGAGGGGAAAGTCCTGAATTTCTGATTCTTGTCACAGCCAAGAGAGCTGTGAGTGCTTGGCAGTCTAACAAGTTATAGAACAGAACAGCTCAAACACTGTTTTTTGTGGATGTTCAGCTGACTGACTGATCTGCTGAAGCTTTGAGTGTCCACCTGTGTGCAGCCTTCTCAGTATACCTTTGGAGGCTCTGTGCGAACATGCCTCTTAACCCAGATGTTTTTGGGAAGCTGGAAACTTCCAAGCTATTGGATTTCAATAATCATTTGTGTCTAACTGTTATTAGTAAAATTTAATCCGTTGGCTCATTTTTATTAGCCAGTTATAAAATGGAGTACAGCTTTCTCAGCTCTGTCGGGTTTTGATTTATTTCAGAGACTGTTGGTGCTTGAGTGGAATTCATTGTTAATTGGCTATCTGAACTCTTTCTGGATAGCAAGGGAAAGAAAAACAGGCACGTTTGATCTTTTCCATGGTCTTGTTGCCTACAGCTGTCCGTGTTCAGTGAAAAAAGGGGGGGGAGGAAAGGTGGTTGTAAGAGTGCTTATGTTGCTGTACGGCTCCAGGGATTGTAGCTAGCTGCACTTAGTAAATTTAGGTGATTATATTAGAAATGGTGAAAGCTTTTTAAGGAAAGGAAGCCGATGTGCTTCAGGGTATAAACCAACCACTAATTGCCTGTTAGAGGATTAGAAGAAAACTTCTTTAATGAGCAGGTAATTACATAATTGCTCATTGTGGACTTTCTTACCCTTCTGTTAGTGTTCAGCAGTGGCCACTCAAAATTTTTTGAATTAGGTATACCTTAGACTTGAATTGGGAGTGACAGTTCTTATGTCTGTGTGAGCTTGGATGACTGGAGCATATTATCCCTGAAAAGTATACTAAAAAGATGATGTCAGTGCGTTGATACTGCATTGTGATGAGTGAAGTGTGGTTTGTGACGATTATTACAAGCCCAGTGGGACTAAGTGTAAGCAGCTGGAACTTAAGGAATGTGAGACATCGTTTGGTTGGGCTGACTAAAACTAACCCATGCTTAGCATCCAAGAACAGATATCCGACTGAATGCTATCACGCAATGGAAAGGTAATTGTGCCTGTTAAATCCACTGTTCAGATATCCTCTTCCTTTTTTCTGCATGAGGATCCTAGAATGAAAGAATCTGCTACAATACAGAAAAATATAGACATATATAATTCTTCATTGCAATTGCAGATTTTAGATAGCCTGCTTCCTCTCAATACAAATAGTAAATGAATCTTGACTTTTCTTTTCTTACAGTACTTCCTCTTAATAGAAATCGGAAGTGTTTGAGAGCATCTGTTTTCTAGTAATTCAGTCATGTACATAATTTTTTGTTGGAAGAGGAGGGGAGTCAAACTTTTGTTTTTTGGAAGAGGAGCACAAATACTGTGTTCTTCACTTCAGAAGTTTTAATGTGAATGTTACATTTGAGCCACAGGGATAACAGATGTCAGGAATTCAGTGAGTTGACAAGCTCTCTAACCCCTAGAGGAGTAAATTTCCTTAATCCTGAACAGTCTTTTTTTGCATCTTTCTGAACAGCCTTTTCTGCTAATGTGGCTTTTTTCTTTTTCTATAGTGGTCTTTATGCTGATACAGGCTTCCGCACCACTTTTTTTTTTTTTCCCCTCTTAGGTGATCTAATAAAAATGAGCGTCTAAGCTACTGTTTGCCAAGTATACTGTAGATTTTTACATTGTAAGACTCAGCTGAAATTCTTCTTTATCTTTGGCTCCTTTGCTCCCTGGCCAGTGGCTGCTGCTGTGGAAATTGGAGTGCTGCCAGCACAGCTTCAAAGCACCAGATGTGGTGCAGGATTCATTCAACGTGAAATTCCTGTTTAGAGCACTGGAAACCCCCATGGGAGAGCTGCAATATTCCGTACCTTTTGTTTATCTTGTGTTAATGGACTTTTAGGAAACAATCCATTCATTCCCAGTATATTCAAGATTATCTACCCTCTGTCTAGAAATCCATAAGATAAAGATGATGTAGAGAATCCCATCGTATAGAAAAGGTACAAAAGGCAATCTTCTTTACATTGAGTACGCAAGCTAAAGCCTTGAGCCTGCATCAGAAGTCCCCAGTCTTTGTGGGTGCTGAATATCCACAGGATCAGTAGTACAGTGCTCTTAACTGATCTGTCTTCTGTATTGCTCATATCACAGTTGAAGATCTTGGTAAAGATTTACCAAGTTGCAAAATTCTTGGTTTTGAGTATGATCCTCATGTAACCAAGAACGCACCCGAAGTCTTAAACTGGGAATTTGGGAGTCTGTGGTGGCCACCCCTTCACTTGAATTGTCTCTCAGCTATACACTGAGGTTCCTTCAGCAGCCAAACTGATGCAGTCTTCAGTAGAGGCAGCCCTGCTGTGTCTTTTCATCTTCGTTGTTAGTACAGACGTTTTTTTAAAATTGCATGTCAATAAAGTCTAGGAACAGATTTGGTTCAATGCAAACCTAATAACAAGATAAGGTATTTGTTTACCATCTAGTTCAGCGTGTATGTGCATGAGCAATCCTGCAAGTACCAGGGATCAGAACAGATCAGCTTCATGATCAGATCATGAATAATCTGGTTTGTAATCTCTGCCTTTGTCGTTCGTTTAGTGGCCAGCCCAGCTGAAACCATGACAGATTTTCCTAGGGAAAAAGATAACTAGTCATCACTGCTTTTTGTTGTGGTGTTCAGTCCTGCTTAATACCTGACATCTGTCTTTCCTATGATTTAAACCCTCAGTTTCCTCTCAGCCCTCTGTAAAAGTACATGACTTCCCCTTTTACTTCCACACCTCATTCCTATGTCCGCTTTCTTCAGCCAAGCTGAGAAGGAAGGCTTCCCAAACTCTTCTCTCCATTACATGCACACGCATACGCTATATATACTACCTCAGTTTCTTCTACCAAACCTGTACTGCTCAGTTATCTTGCTGCCTCCTGCTGACTTATATATACACACAAAAAATTTTCCAGCTTTATCTGTCCTTGTCTCCAAAAGGAGAGACAGTCTACAAAACCGGGTTTCTTTCGGTTGTCTAACTGTGCTGATTTAATTGGGAAAGTTGAAAGAAAATCTGCTCCTCCTCATTGCTGAGGGTGCAGCTTCCCTCCAGGCAGAAGCGTGTGTTGCCTCTGGAAACTCATGAATCCTTTGGATTTCAAGAACTGTAGAAGTGACTCTCTCTCATCCAGTTTGGAGTGCGGAACCCCAGCCTGTGTGAAAGGAACCAGCTAGGAGTCTTTCTGGTTTAAGTCCTTGTTATCAGATGGAGCCCCAGCAGCACTACGTTGTTTCAGGGTTTGGAGCAGCTCATCTAGGCAGATCTTCTTTTCTGCTTCTTCACTTGGCCTCACTGAGGCTAAATTAAAATGTTTTCCTGAAGGCTGCAATGGGGCCGTTTACGCTGAGGCTTAGTCTTTTGTAAGAGCTGGTCTTAATTGTATTGAAATTAAACAAAACATCCTATTGATGTGTAGTAAAGGCTTGATGTTGGAAGTGAGAATGATGCTTTGAAGTTATTTGCTTATATTTTTCTGTTATTAATTTGCAGTGGATATGACTTTGGCTATCTAATAAAAATCCTGACAAACTCTAATTTACCTGAAGAAGAGCTGGACTTCTTTGAGATACTGCGGTTGTTTTTCCCTGTCATCTATGATGTAAAATATCTCATGAAGAGTTGCAAAAATCTGAAGGTAAGTAATCTGTCAATTGCTCAGAACAAATTTTTGGTTTTGGAGAGAGTACTTTCTGCTTAAGAATACTTATTTTCTATATTTTTATTTTCTGGTTTTGCTCTGATAGTACCCATTAAACAGCCTTTTTGTCTCAAACATTATGTGTTTAATATTAAAGGCTATAATAGAGGCAGGCAGGAGCACAGATCGATTTTTTTTTTTTATAACAGCTTACCATTTAAAAATAGCATGTTGATACTGTATTTATAGTGCCCAGTCTTTGTTGACAGATGATAAACCCATGTTTGGAATTGATCCTTCACTTCTTGAGCCGTAAGAATTGATGGGTTTCATATACTCTTATTTCCTCATTGTGCAGTCCACTAAAGGACTGCAGTCGTCTTGGCAAAGGTAATTGCAACGATGGTGCTGTGGAAGTGTCTCGGGAAGAGGAATGGAGTGAAGAATGTTTCACATGGCCCCGTAAGGCAAGATAAACAACAGCATATGTTCAGGGACAACGTGTGACTTCTAGAAAAAAACGCAGTACTAGAAACTAATCTCTCGTATCGGGCCAGCGGGGTTACTGATTGGCTTACTCTGTCGGGCATAAAATTTGGATACTTTATTGGACTGGAGAATGAATGGCAACTGGAACTAAGTGTGTGGAGGGGAAGACAGCAAGTGAGAGAAAGGTGCTGCAGGGATTGTGAACAGCTTTTCTTGCCAAAGAACTGTAAGTCTGGACTGCTGCTGGAATGAGGTGCATCACTCATCTGAGGCAATTAATGACTTGCTGCCTTTATGGAAAGTGACTCCATTCTCTAGGCTTTCTTAATGAGAACCTGCAGGAAGAAGAGAACACTGACTGTAATACAACCAAATCCGAACTAAGGAATGGCTTGCCGCTTCGTCGTGCTCAACTAGTGGTCTGCGTGGGGTTTATAGTCCTCGGTTTCGTTCTGAGAAACTAATAGCGTGTCACTTAAGTAGTGGCCGACTTGTGTGGGAAGTAAGCTGTGTACATCTTCTTGCTAATCAAATTAATGTTGAAAATGGAGACCTCCCTTCCAGCAAGTACGACAAGTATACCTACCTGTGTTCATCTGGAGTTGTTATTGGTATAATCAGCTGGGTAAATAGCTGAGTATTGGAGAACATCTCGGATACAGTTTTTCTGCACAGAGGCCAGAACTGAAAAAGAAATGTTCAGAAACTTCAGGAGTCTTAAAGGAGGGGTGGGGGGGAACCTCAAACAAAAATCCCCTTCACTTTCTCACTCCTGGTGAAGCAAAGTAAAGCATCTGGTGTCTTAGTGGTGGTGACACACTTGGCAAGAACAGAATGTATAATCCAACTTTAGCGATGTAGGAAAGGTGATGGAGTGACATTCCGTGTCACCATTCCAGAGGTGACGTTCCCACTGGGTTTGGGGAGGAGGGGATTGTATTTCCTGTCACTTCATTAAGACAGTTATGTGTAACCTGCATTGTTTAGATAGTAATTTTTTTTTTCGGAAGACAAGAAAAACCTTCACAGGTCTTATTTAAGCAAACCTTAAGAACAAGGGTGATATTTATTTTTTATTTTGCAGAGCTGTAGGTCAGCTTTCTTGCAGTAAGTCTTGTTCCTGTCACCTGACCTGCAGACTGGTAGTGGCAGGAGGGGAAGGGACGTGGACTACCCTGTCCCTCCACACTTACCAGCCATGAAGTGATGGTGGACTTGTACTGTACTGAGAGCAGCTGTCTGAAACGAGCCTCTAAACATCCAGTGTTGTGACTCTAAAAACGCATGCTCTGTCTCCTAATGTCTGTCACTTTCAATCTCTATTAAATTGCAGTGAATTGAACTGCTGCGCAGTTGTCCTTTATTGACTTGTCCATGTTGTTTTTCATATGAAAGTTGCTGACTTGCTGTAGATCCACCACTGCCTGCCCCCGTGTGCCCAAAACAAGAATTTTTGGCATTGAGAAGAGAAATACGCTTGAGGATCAGGAAGCTGTTTGATGCTCTTTTTGTGGAATTAATTAATTAATTTACAATATGTTACTCTCACTCAGATGGATGTGAGCGTACTTTTACTGGCATGCAGTTTGGGAATTAACTGGATATATTAACAAAGTATAGGTTAAACTCTTGCTTGTTTTCTAAAAATCTCTCTATGTAGACAATTGCAGATGTTTTGATAGTAACGACAACTCTGAGTAATGTGGATTTATAGACCTTATTGGAAATTGCTTTTAATCTGTAGGGTTGTACAGAACAATGAACTCCAGTACCAGTGCTGTGACACTTGAGAGTTTGAACTGGAGTTGCTGTTGACTATGGTCGTGTGATTACGTAAATCATTCTGTGGCCTCTTTCAAGAAAGATCAATGCTTTGAAAATATGAAAGAATTCCTCCTCTTCCAAGAGTTGAATATTCTTGCCTGGAGTGCAAAAGTCTAGCCTGAAAGAGAATCTCAGACTATTAATTTTCAGAGACAACCAGGTTTTATTCTGTAATTATCGCAGTTACAGACGAAGAAGTTCAATACAAAAGTGGTGTGTGATGTATTTACAAATAGATATCTACCATTAAAACCACTATTTACAAAGCATTCTTCTGTAGGCTGCTGTTAGTGTAAATTTTGGCTTACTAAGTCCACATTCCAGAGCTTGCAGCTGCTGTGTAAATATCACTGATTTTTATTTTTGAGTGGGTTTTTTTTTCCAAAGTTACTAGAAGCTAGAGTAGACAGTGTGACAGCTAGCAGAACCTGATGATGAGGCACTGCTAATTTGCAGCTTGAAGGAAGCACAGGGTCTGGGAGCAGAAAATTGTGCCTTGAAAGGGTGTGGGCTTAACTGCTGTTACTGCTAACAGCTCATTATTGGAGTTCAAAAGCGGAGAACACGCTTGTATCCGAGATGCGTATTTTTCCCCTCTGCATATCAACCTTCAATGTGTTTTTGAGAGTGTAAGTTAAATAGCTGAGCATGTTTGTCGCGTTCAAATGTTGTATCCAAGCTCATGCAGAAAACAAGCTAGCTTCAGTGCTTAACTGTATAGTGTATAGACTTTTGCCTTTTACCTTTAAGAATGTGCATGTGCTTTAGTCTATTTCCAGTCGCTTCATGGCTTAATGATTAAAAAAAAAAAGGAATTGATGTAAAAAATTAAATGCTCACAGTGTAGCTTAGAGCATTAGAAGATTGCTGCTGCAGTATAGCATGTCTCTCCTTCGCTGATCTGTTATCTGTGTAAAACCAAACCGACTTCTGGGGGGTTTGCTTCCATACCTAGTGGTTACTACCATTTGGGGGGGCACTAAAAAGAGGTTTATTTAGTCACTCTGTGTATTGGGAAGAAAACTTACTTCAAAATTTGAGAAGTTTTACCTTTAAGAGCAGATGGATTTGCAGCTTTGGAGTGATGTCTACAGCTTCACAGTCTGTCCTTGTATCAGCATTCAAACCAGACAATGACTGTTTTAAATTGTTGCCTTTTTCTGTGTATGTGAGATGTTTATATACTTGTAAGAAGTAGGTTTCATTACAGATATGACTTTTAAATGTACATCTCTAACAGCAAAGCTGGCTATGCCCTTGGATTTTAGTATCTTAGAAAGCTAGTTGGAAGAGGATGGATTTTTTTTGCATGCTTGGTTTCTTCTTCCCCCCCCAGTCTTCTTACGGCAGCTAATGAAGCAAACTCGAAAGAGGGGTAGAATGTCCTGTAGAGATGGAGTGGGCACTTTCTTCCGTTTTTGAATTTACCACCTGGTTTCTAAATGCCTGCTGTGTAACACTTTCCTGGACTCCCTGTAGTGTTCTAGATACTTAAGGATACTCTCAGTTTTTCTGAAGGGAAGTGGAAATACCCTCAACTTAATTGTTGAAAGGTAAGTGGACAGACAAAGATCTCTTTCAAAGGCAGCCTAGGTACTTTAACACGTGGAGGCATACGGGCACCTCATTTGTAAGCACTTGAATTCTTGTTTTTGTAGAACAACGTTTTTACCTTTTAAACCTTCTAAACCTTCTTTCAAATAGGAGGAATACAGGAACACCTGGCTTTGTTCTTCAGGATTGCCGGTCCTTTTAACATCTTGAAGGAATTGTTTTGTTAACTAATGACATCTGGTTACTGGAGAAGCTGGAGCATGAAGGAGTAGTAGTTTTGTTGGTCACAGATATGGCTTTATTTAATCAATACTGACACAGAATTCTAATCTTGCTATTGATACAGGAAGTTTGAGTCTCCAGGTGTGTATTTAACCTCGTATAGTAAGTTTCAGCTACTGTGCAAATGCCAGAATATACCTGAGGTTGTATGACTCGTGTAACAGATTTTCCCAAATACAGCTGTTCAGTTTTCTCATTTAATTTTTTTTTTCAGCAGTTAACAAAAATGTTTTCTTTTTCAGGGTGGATTACAAGAAGTGGCTGAGCAGTTAGAGCTGGAAAGGATAGGACCACAGCATCAGGCAGGATCTGATTCTTTACTCACAGGAATGGCCTTTTTCAAAATGAGAGAAGTAGGTGGATGTATTGGTTTTATCTCCATGACAGTAACGTGCTGCGATAGTCAGATGGGATTGCTGACGATAAGTCTGCTGTATTTTAAGGAGGGCTCTGAATGGCGTCAGGGGCTTAGGGGACCCAAACATCTTTCTTACGAGGAAAGGCTGAGGGACTCGGTCTTTTTAGTCTGGAGAAGAGAAGACGGAGGGGGAATCTTATCAATGCTTATAAATACTGAAGGGAGGGAGGTAATGGGCACAAACTTGAACATAGGAAGTTCCACCTAAACATGAGGAGGGACTTCTTCCCTGTGTGGGTGGCAGAGCAGTGGCACAGCTGCCCAGAGAGGTGGTGGAGTCTCCCACTCTGGAGCCATCCCAAACCCGCCTGGACGCCGTCCTGTGCCACTGCTGTAGGTGACCCTGCTGTGGCAGGGGGTTGGACTGGATGATCTCCAGAGGGCCCTTCCAACTGCTACCGTACTGTTATTCTGTCGCTCCTTTCTTGACAAAAATAAGACCACCTGTATTTTCCCCAGAGCAAGTGTGAACCAGCCCTACTGGTTCCCTGCTCAGCTGCTATGAGTGAGTATTGCTTCCTCTTTCCAGCCGTGCCTGGCTTTTGGATTTTTTGTGGGGGTTTAGTGTGTTGTTTTTTTTTTTCCTTCCCTGTTTTGCAAAGTACCTTTTTTTTAGGCGGCTGCTGCAGTGAGTAATGAGCTGCTGGACCCAGACTCCCTTCTGGGTGACCGTACACAGGCCAGGTTTTTTGGAGCTTGTGCTCAGTGTAATACCCAGCCGGTGTACGCTGCTGCTCGTGTCAGGCCTGGGGGGGGAAGAGCATCGGGACTGGCCCCTTCTCGCTAAACCCGCAGGCTACGGGTATATTGAATAATGACTTTCAGGCTGCGGTGGTGAACATCCGTGCGTTTGTTCCTTACCATTGAGTGAAGCACAGATTAACTCAGGTCCTAAAAGCTTATACATCGGTCAATTAACTCGAGGTTTGCAGCAAGGGAAATCGGGTCTCACAAGCTTCACGTACCCTTGCTGCTCGTCTGCGTGCCACAGGGAGATAGTAGGATATCTTACGTTAGCAGAACAAACAAATGCTGGAGGGGCCTCTTCGGGAAAGCAGTCGGACTGGTGGAATGCCAGCGCATCCCAACACGACATTCCGCCGGCAATTCAGTGTCCCTTACCGTGTCGAAACAGATGGCAGTAGCAAACCTCATCTTTTAGTAAGGTTTAGTATTGTGCGCTGAAGGCGTCTGCCTTCTGTAATCCAGCCGATCGTGTAAAGGAGAGAATGACCACGAGTTTCTGACGAATACTGGTGAGGCGGCAGGTGGCAAAATAAATGCTGTGCCTTACGCGGGTTTGCTCATCCTGGCACTGCTCTGCCTGCGCTGGAACTGCTGCAGTCGTCGAGCAGGTCGTGGGCTACAGAGGCAGTAGAGAGGGTTGTGTTTCTGGTACGATCCAAGCCCAGTGCTGCTACCGGGCCGTCTGCTCGGTATTGTTAGTCTTTCACTCTTGAATTTGAAACAAAATCCAAAGCAAATAAAGGGAAAAGGGAAGTATATGATAATCGTGCCTAAGATATTGCCTTTCGAGTTAGTTTTCTAGGGGAAAAGGTTCAAAGCCATGATCGTTTATCTAGTTAGATTGTGTTATATGGCAAATTAGCTTCTTGAATTTGTTTACTAAAAGCTCTTATTGAGAGAAGTAAAATCTTTAAAGGTTTTTTAGTGCAAAGCATTTGCTTAATTAGGTCAACAAAGATGGAATGATTATGATTTTTTTTTTCAGTGTTTTCAGAGATTCTTTGCAAATACAGCATTTCTGAATAAGGACACAGTAGTCAGCAGAGAGAAATGTATTTACTGTGCATTTTTAAAGCCTTTTCAGTAGAGTTCATTGTTAAACAATGTATTTTCTGAGTGAAAAAACTTCATTTTACAATGCTTTCAGAGGTACAAAATTAATAAATGTGTTACTACTGCGTTAATAATTGCTGTGAAGGAGTTGCAACTTACTGGGATTTTGAGTCCCAGCCAAAAAAGTTGCTGATCTTTTTTTTTGTGTGTTTTGTTTTTTTTTTTTGTTCCCATCAGAGATACTTAAATACCGGTACTACAACAGTAGAGCTGTTGGTTTGGGGTTTTCCTACCTGTTGATTTCTTTAAGAAGTGCTGGGGCTTTGGAACTTTTCACTGAGGTCTTCAGTTCCTGCAGCACAGAGCCTTCTGTCCAGACTGCGCTGCTAAGAGCAGAGCTTTGCAGGGAGAAGTTTTTGGCCTGCGTGGTGTACGCTGCCCTGTGCATCAGGCTGTGTATTGTGCTGCTCCTGCGTGCTTCTGGCTGCCTCAGATTTCTGATGTTGATGATGTCTCGAAATGTCAGCCACTGGGATGTCCAGGGTTGCTGTGAGGCTTTTAGGGTGAAGAATTTTTGTGTAGGTGTGTCGTCTTTTTTTTTTTTTTTTGGCACACAGGGTGATCTCTGTTTTTGCTTGAAAACCGAAGTCTGCAAGGTAGAATATCAGAATATCGTGGGGCTTCATATGCCTTCCGCTGAAAGGTTCTGTTTGCAATTAAGACGCGTAAGGTGTAAATGCAGTCTTAGTACAAAATGTACTTTAATGTTGCTGTTCCTTTTTAAATGAAGCCCCCTTCTGGGAGGGCGTAGTTGGAAACGCATCTTTCTGCATTTCTGTAAACTCTGTAATGGGTTTTGTGCTCACACGCTCTCCCTACCCCCAAACCTTTATAATATAAATCAGGACATACCTCCATTTCGGGACAGAGCATGATGAACCCCCCCCCCTTGGAAGGGTAGGTAGCGTGTGGGTGCTGAGCGTATGCCTGTTGTGAGAAACTTCACAGAAATTAGCTGGAGAAATATCTCTGCATTTGCAGAAAAGTGAATGATAACTGATAATACAAAATCATCAAAACATTGCATTTGGCCGTTTCATCGGGAAAGGTGCACGGGAAGACTGATTGCATCCCTTGACAGATTTGCTTTAAAGAATCGTGTCATACGACGCATTTTGCTAATGCGTTGAGATTGTGTGTTATTATGTTAATTACATCATCTCTTGCACCTTGGGATTTGATATCTTATGCTAAAAAGACAGTAACATTTTAAAGCCTTTCTGTAGTTCTGTTTAAATGGAGCCTTTTCTTTGGCAATAATTTGTGTCTCTCTTTTAACTCTTCAGATGTTCTTTGAAGATCACATTGACGATGCTAAATACTGTGGCCACTTATACGGCCTTGGCTCGGGGTCATCGTATGTACAAAATGGCACAGGAAATGCATATGAAGAAGAAGCCAACAAACAGTCATGACACGAAATGAAAGGCCATCTTTTTGACCTCCATGTGCTTGTATATAGGTTTTATCTCTGGTTGAACCCCTTGGACAATACGGCGCTTTTTCCTCGTTTCTCAGCACACTTCCTTTTCTGCCTTTCTATGTACTAAACTTGACTGTTCCGATCACAGGTTTCGATCTCGATATGTAAAATTTTTCTGGGTTACATTTTGGCCTCACAACTAGCCCGTTTGTAAAGAAGCATGTGTAGGGTCAGTGTGGCAGAGAGAAGGGGAAAAGCTAAATCATAATGTCTGGTAAACTTACCTATATTGATCTTCTGGGGTTTTTTTGTCTCTTTCCCCTCCCTTCTCCAAATTAACTGGCACTGATTGTAACTCACTTCCCCATTCATGTCTGTTCCTTCCAGTATGCAGGCGTTTTAGCTATTCAACATTGTGGACCATCAAATTTGCACTTTAGAGAGCGACTCTGACTCGGATCCTCCGTTTTATTTGAAGTTTTGTTTCGGGTTTGTTTTTTTTTTGTTGTTTTTTTCCTTTGCCCTCAGCTAGAAAACAATCATCTGCCAAGTTCAGCAGCTTCCCGCTGCATTTCCTTGGTATCTCAACCCGCAGAACGTGACTTATTTGCTGCATAACCTCCGTTTGTTCAAGCAAAACAAACTACTGAAATCATAGCAACTGCTGTTATTTTACTGGTGTTCAGTCGTCTTCAAACACATCCTGCGCTTGTCAACTGCTGGTTGGCCTGCTGCTTTAAAACCGCTCTGTGATGGGGGGAAAAGAAGCTTGAAAAAACAGCTTTACACCCTTCAGGAAAAGAACAGCGTTTTTTGCCATTAAACTGAGAGTTGAAGGATGTCGGAATAGTAGGAGTTTTGTCATGGCACGCTTCCCTTGATCGACTTCCTAGCTTTTATTCTAGTCATGTACACCTCAGATATTTTTTATGAAGTCATATTTATTATGTACTTGATGATTTTTTTGAAAGTCAGTTTAGTTGAAGATAAAACCCAAAGATCTGAAAAAAAAAAAAAGCTATTTAATTGAATTATTGAATCAGAAGGACAGTTAAATCGTGCTTTTTTTTGTAGTTGCTACAAAGATGTTACAGAGATTTGTTGTAAAACAACAAAATATAAATAACTTATAGCTAATAAAGTTACCTGAGGAGTGTAATGCTAGTTTATTTTTGAGTATATCTTAGCAATATATTTTAGATATATTGTTTTAAAGGACCCTAAAGCACGTTCTTAACTCTGCATAGCATGTGTACAGAGCAGTTGTGCAGGAAGGATTTTTGGTATTGAATAGCTAAATACTAGCCTGAAATGATGGAATGTGCGGCATTGTGTGCCTGCGTGTGCGCGCGCGTCCGTGTGTGCGTGTTCGACATGGAAATCAATAGTGGAAAAAAAATCTCCAAACGTTTGCCAAATTCTTCTGTTTTACCTTGTACTTAAAAGCAAAAAAAGTCAAACACCTTTTTTTCATTGAGTTACGATGATGTAACTGGGTGGTCCTTTTTAAACAACAAATAATTTGCATAACAGAGGGTATTTGTTTTTAAAGCTTTTGTAAATAAAGGCCTAAGAAATGTTTTCTTACATAACAGACTGGTGGTTTTGTTGCAAAATTTTGCCTGGAATGTATTCAGTCAGTTCAGTTCTGTCTCCTGTTTTGCTTTGGCATGGTAGTTCTCTGCCACATGCTTATAAAACGATCGGATTCCCTGCTCCCTGACTGATGTCGCTTTCGGAGCAGAATTCTGTTCGTGTGTTTCCAGTCACTTCGCTCCTACTGACCCGAGTTGCAAGGGTGGCGATGACAATTTGTCACTGAGGCACCCGCATCCCAGTAGCCATCAATTTGAATACCATTATGCGTTAGATGATGGTGACTTGTTTTAACTTTGCTTGTCTTTGGCTTTAATAAGATAGGGACTACCTAACGGGAAAACAGGATGGATTCTTCCTGCGGCATCAATCTCTGTGTCTGTTGATGCTTGAACTATGGGCTTACGCGGAAAATTCGCATGCATGTGGAGTGAAGAACCTCCAGCACCGAAGGCGTTTGCTTTAAAGTTCAGCAGCTTTGCCTAAAGCATACTGATAGAGCTGCCTGTGGGTAACTTTTGAAGGGAATGACTCTTTGGGGAACTTTGATGGAATTTTTTTTTAAATAACTTTTTTGTTGTGGATCAAAGTAAGTTTTTTAGAGGCTTCTAAATGCGTGCTTCCAGTAACAGTTTTAGTTCAGACTGGGATGCGCTTTTGAAGCGACTGCTGAGCATCCTCCGTGCTGCGTGCCGTGCTTTGCTTTGCTTCCCATCCTGAACCTGCCAGAGCTTGGGCTCCTTTTGGGAGAACCTAAACCCAAAGGTCCGCGGTGGGTGTGCGTCTCTGCTAAGGGGCACGCAGTCCGCAGGACCAGGCTGTTTGCGTAAGCCCCAGCCAAAAATTGTCATGGCGCGCTGACTTAAAGAAATCCTACTCTTTAGTCTTCTTCCTTTCCTCAAAAGCCGCTGATCAGCGTGAAGCTGAGATTACGCTTTATTCTGTGTGAGAACTCCAGGTCTGATCTGTGTGATGGGAGAGTTGATCGCAGCTGGGGAGACATCTGTGCATCATTCAGTTTCTGTGGCAAAATTAGATTTAGTTTCCATCAAGGAGCGGTTTAAATGGCGAATTGTAGAGATGCTGTAAAAAGCCATTTCTTCTTATGTGTAGGACTGTTACTTGTAAATGGCAGAGCCTGAAATCTGAATCTGTTTCCAAAGTGGACAGCTTTAATTGCTTTTGCAAAAATCAATGGGCAGGCACAGTTCCAGCTGTCCAGACATGCACCTTTTTGTTCAGAGCCAAGAACTCTTTCCAGGCCTCTGCTCTTCCCAATCCATTTCAAATCTATTGTTGGTTGAGTAGGTTTGTCAGAAGAAACGCAATACCAAAACCTGTTATGTTTGATCTTTCTTTTTTTATTCGGTTGTATTTTTGGCTCCTGGAGTCAGATGAGTCTGTTCCAGGAACATTATGTTCCCCGTCACTTTTTTATTTAACTTTTTTTATGCATTTAATTCCTTTGCTCATTGAAACTAGGCAAGAAGGATCTTTGAGATGGAAGAAAATAGGTCTAGAACACAAAGTATTTTAGTTTCTAGAGTATTTGGGGATTTTTCCCTTGGGAATTTGGGGATGACCTACAACCTCTGACATCCAAGAACTTTCTCTAATCCTATCTGACTGGTTATTCCAACCTCGGGAATGGTTTGTTCCCCCCCGCAGGAAATAAAGTAGCAGAAAGCCTGCAGTGATGACCAAGGAGCTTCTGACTAAACTCAGACGTAGAAAGGAAGCGTATGAAAGGTGGAAGCAGGGACAGCGGACGCTGTCAAAGTTGTAGGGGTTGGGTTAAGGAAGCCAAAGTCTGTCTGGAGTTGAATCTGGTGAGGGATGTGAAAAGCAGCAAAAAAAGCTTCTACAGGGACATCAGGAGCAAAGATTAGAGAAAATGAGGCCACTGCTGAATGGGGGCAGGAGACCTAGTGACAAAGGACATGGAAAAGCCCAAGGTACTCAACACCTGCTTTCGTTTTTACCTGTAAGACTTGCCTTCAGGAATCCCGGGTCCCTGAGATGCCTGGGAAAGTCTGGAATGAGGAAGACTTACTCATGGTGGAAGAGGATCAGGTTAGGAACGCTTGAACAAAGATGTTCAGAGGACCTGATGGATACACCCACGAGCACCGAAGGAGTTGACTGATGTCATTGCCATTGTTGTTACCTTTGAAAGGTCATGGTGAGAAGGGCAGTTTCCTGAGCAGTGGAAAAGAACAGACGTCACTCCTGCCTTCAGGAAGGGCAAGGAGGATGCAGGGAACTGCAGGCTGGTCAACCTCACCTTGATCCCTGGGAAGGTGATGGAGCAGATAATCCCAGAAACCATTGCCAGACGTAGAAAGGATAAGAATGCGATTGGAAGTTGTCAGCCCAGATTTATGAAGGGGAAATACTTTCTGACCAGCTTGCTGTATTTTACCCTCCTTTGAGCGGGCACATGGGCTTAGATGATCACGACAGGTCCCTTCCAGTGCTAACTCCTCGGTGATACTAGAGCACGCTTACACAGACTGCACTGGAGCCTTGTGTCTGAAATAATGAGGCGAGAGTTTGGGTGTTCTGCACCCACAAGGTGCACATCCTTGTTGGTCACCCAGAGGACAGTCCACACAGTGAAGACTGAGTGGTTACGCCATGTTGTGTAGCATGGACCAGAAGACATAACTCGTGCAGACAGCCAGCTCTGTGCAAGGTCCACGCTCTGCCTCCTCGGGTGGCTTTTGCTCTTGCCATGTTGTGTTTTGCTGATGGAACAGACGTGGTTGGTTCCGCTTGCAGGCAACGGGGCACGTTAAGCTCTTGAAGCAATAGGAGCAGCGTGCCTTGGGGAGTCTGTTACTGTTCATCTGGCTTTCTTTAGTTCAAAATTACCGTATCAAAAGGTAATTCCAGTAGTAGTGCTTGAAATGGGGGAGCCTGAACAGTCGCAGAGTGCCAACAGTGGGTCTGAGTAACGTCTGAAGAGGCTGATCAGTGACAGCGGGAGAAGCCGGTTCATAACAAGGATGTTTGGCTGTACATAAATCCTGTTGAGAATAATTTCTGCTGGGTTACAAGTTGTGTCTCCGTTAATTGCAGAGCACTGATGGTATTAATTTTCACGCTGGGGGAGTAACCTTAAACACTGCCTTCAGTAACAGGGTGTAGTTCAGAACCAAAGTTAGCGAATCCAGCCTGTCTTTTGAGGCGTCCTTGTTGTAGAAACCCACGTGGCAGACAGTAGAATTTTATAGTATTTTTTTATAGCACAGTAGAATTTTATAGTATTTTCACTTAATAGTTCCAAGTAAAACTTCCTAGCTTATAAGTATTAGTGCTTAAGAAATCTTGCATTTAATTGTGTTGACTGAATGTTCTTGAGCGGTAGTACTTGTTCAGCTTTAAAAAAAACTCTTTTGTGTAATTCTTCTTTTGCAGTTGCTTAGAAAAATAGGTGAAGGGCTGACGAAATCAGCTGGCAGAGCGAGTGTGTTGGTCCATTGCTCTCTGACCAGGTTCTTCTAGATGCTCCACATGAGGAAGGCTTAATGCTTTAGTACTGAACTTGCGAAGCTGAAGATATTTGTTGTTATGTGGGATTTTGATATAGAAAACTGATAGAGCAATATCCTGAAATCCCAACACAATATAGCGATTGTATATATGGTTGAATCGCGATACAAACATCATTCCCTTTACCGATTGCTATAGCATGCTCACTGCCAAGGTGCTGGATGGTCCCAGCTGCCTGGAAGGAATATGTGGGTTGAGGCCAGCTGAAGCCCATTGCTCTCCTCAAAGCTGCTGTTGCTGGGTGTCCAATTTTTATACTGGATGTTGGGCTGCGCCACATACCCGCATCCCCGTGCTGGTGCGGCTGGCTCAGGAGGAGAGTTCTCTCTAGGGATGCTTTTAGTGACGGCCATTCCCATAACCGGTTGACCCGCTCAACTGGTACAGCTGTAGGTTTACAGCAAAGGCCATCTCTGGTCCCCTTGGTCTTGAGATCAGTTCAGCTTCTTCGGTGACAGCCGTGGTCACGTCCTACATTCTTCTCTGAGGTTTGTGAGCACACCATCCTTGCCTGTCCTCTCTGAGCCTCCTTCCGTTGCAGGAGTTCACTGACCAGGCACAGAAGGAAAGTGGGGCTTTGTAAGGCCAAATGTTGCTGGGTTTATTTATTTTAAATGTGCTACGTATTAATGAATATGCCATTCAAAGAAAGAAAAAACCCCCACACACTTGCATCTTCGGCTTCCCAATGGCATAGCTGGGTTTGTTTTGCTGACACCTTTTTTTTGGTTGGTTTTTTTCCCCCATTTTCTCAAGTGTAATTTTTACTTGAGAACACGTGTTTCCGTGTCCTCTGTTTTAAGCTCCTAATTGTTTTCTCAACCTTGAATTAACTAATAACTCACCTAACCTAGCTGAGTGCACTGAAAGGAAGAAACTGCTTCTGTAGTGAATCAGTTTTTAGAGCTTCCCTGGAATTTTGATATTCACATGATGTTAATTTAGGGTTAGGGTGGTGCAGGCTCATCGCAGTTTATTAACTAGTAAAATAATTATTCTAAGAAAGATGTGACTACTTAAATAAAGTAAGATGTCTCAAGATTTTTATTTAACACCACCAAGTCAGTGATTGCAAAGAAACCCAAAAGCCTCCAGGAAACTGTTGGTCTTTGACAACCACAAATTGTTTGTAGTTTGAACAAGACCTCACAAATAATAAACCCCCATTTTTACACCGAGTAAAACAGATCAGTTGTCTCAGCAGACTCTCCCATTATTATCATGAAGTGTGGTTTTTTTTTCCTGGTATATCTGAACTTTAGTGTGCCTTGGGTTTTAGGAGATTGTTTCGGTGTTTTCCTCCCTCTTCCCTGGCTAGGTATGGTAGAGAAACGAGGAGGGTTCTCCTGTGTTATTTTAGCAGCCTTGGGTTGGGAATGAAATACAGGTGCTCCTTGATGCCAGCTGTGAAGATCTGCTTTCTGCAGAGGCTTCTCCTGTCCTTTTTCTGCCAGCACAGAGATTTTTTTATATTTTTTTTCCTGCTTCTGCTGAAGTGGGATAATTGCCTTGCCCAAACGTGCTCTTTCCTGGGCTCCTGAGACACTTCCCTTAATTAACTGTGCTGGATAATGCGAGGGAAGGAGATGGAGGGAGGAGCGGGGAAGCCTTCCCTTCTCTGTGCATCGGGTAGAAACTGGCAACAGCAGAACTTGTTGAGCTGCATTATGGAGAACGTGCTTTATCTTTTATAGGGTAGCAAATCAGAGCTGTGGCTGCAGTTGGCAGTATCTTTTATTTACCTTTCATCATATAATAGCTGAGCTTTGCAAGCTCCCTGTTTCCCTTCATTGTTCCTCTGCACGCTCTGGAGTGTGTCTATCTGGAGTATCTATGGTAGCGTTTTATATGAAGGTTAATTACTAGTGTGCTTATATCATCACTAAGCTACTGATTTTCTCTGTATCTGCTTGAACTATGGGCCAGTTTAATCTCTGATCTGACAGAGAAAATAACTGGAAATAGGTTCCTGTTGTTCAGGCTGTAGCACACAGTTTGTCTACGCTGTGTATTTCATCTTTATAACCAGGGCTCCTTTTTAGGTGAACTGAGAATTATTCTGTTTTCAGAAGGGAAAAGGAAAAAAAAAAAAAGAGAATGACTTCATAAAATGACTGTCAGGAAGTGTTGGGCTTGTTCCAGTTATGCCAGTCAGTCAAACTGTGAGCGTGCAGGAGGTGGGAAAGGGGACATGGCTTACAGCACACTCTTCCAACTGCTGCCGCCAAACTGTTGGGCCCATCTGCTTGAGAAGATGTCGGTGATCTGGGATGAAGCACGTAATTGTTGCCCCAAATACTGGAAGTGACACAGCCAGATTTCAGGATGACTGAGTTGCTGGATTTCAGTGATGGGTGCCATTAGGAAAAGTTGGAGAAACGAAGGGATTATTTATCTCATCTCGAATAAACCTCAGGAGGGAGAGGAATAAAGGGGCTGTAGATTTTGAGCATATGTTTCAAATGAAAGACTTCTTAATCTGGACTTCTCCGAAAGGGGAGGGGAAAAGAGAGAAGAATGATGATGAACACTTTAAAAAGGGAACAATTGAAGAACAGCCAAGGGGAAGCAGGCAAGGCTTTCCTCAGGCTACGTCAGGTGCCACTTGTTCAAAATTTCACCCCAGAAGGCTGCTGCTTTTCCTGTCCTCTTCCCAGGTCACTGATGAACAAGCAATAGCTGCAAGCGAAGTGGGAACAAGGACACCCCACCACCCGTACAACATAGCAGCATGGGTTTTTTGCATCTTGTTTTGGATGAGAAAGTTTGTATATGGTTCAATACAAATATTTATGGAAGGGTTTTACATAAGATGGGAAAAGCTTGGAGCATGTACTGCAGGTTACGTCTGAACTGGAACAGGCGAAGGCCGCTTTCATCTTTACGTAACTGCTCCTGCATTTCTAGAGGCCCCTGAATAGGCAAGTCTCATTCCTCTCTGCACCAGAGGTGGATCCAACGCTTCCCTAGGGAGATCGTTGGCAGAGCGGACAGTCAGGCAGATCGGCGGAATCTGGCATGGGAGGGACCGGAGAGCCCCCATGAGGCTAAGCTGCTGTGGGTGGCAACCCCGGTAAGTAACGTGCTTCCCTTCCTTGCACCGCCTCAGTTCTGTAAAGCAAGGTGGGTTTAAGGGCCTCCTCTTTTTTCAGACAAAATTCCACTACTTTGACCTTCCCCAGTATCCAAAGGAGTGTATGGAGCGTTTCACCCATGAAAGACCAAAAAGGATTTGATTCCCTCTTAACCTATTTCAGAGTGTCGGTGCTTTGTGAGGCACTTGGGGTCCAGCAATTAAACCCGGGAGAGAAAACATACCTGAAAAAGTCAAAGACTGCTGCTGAAGGGGTGAGGGGGGACGTTCACAGCAGTGACGTTGTTCATGAAGCTGTAGTAGAGACGATGTTCCACTGTTAAGGTACGCTGACAGTAAAACTGAAGGTAGTGTGTCAATGACCGCTACGTACGTGACTTGCTGAACAGGAAGCATTTATTTATGTGAGCAATACATTAACAAGTGGCAAAAGTTATACACTATATTTATCTAGAAATATATTCCCCTACTCCAGCACACCAGTCAACTGAATCAGGGCAAGAACTCTCAGTCCAAATCATGACTAACGACAGCTACAGCATACCATGCACTACAACAAACTTGCTTCCTGCAAGTCCTTGCTTGTAGACCCTGATTTTAAGTACACAGCTAAAAATAATTTCATTTATTACCTGCCCACAGTTGTAGGCTACTAAAGACCTTTCAATCTGCAACTTAAACTGGACAGTGGTTTTCTTAAGTTTAAGAATTAAAGTGCATAGCAGCAGCTGTGTCTAATTGCTCAGTGGGAGGAGCTCACCAACACCTAGGTGTTCCATTTTCTTAATAAAAATAGTTCTCTGTGAAGACTTTGAGCACTCTACCACCAGAACATCAACTGACAGAGTATGTGTGGACCACTTCTAGTGCAGACAGGTATTGGATTTGTTCTAACCTACAGATTAAGGAAGCTTCTTAGGCATGTAGGGGGCTATGATGCACATGACTGTTTACATATATACAAAATAGATTTAACTCTGTTGTCATTAGGGACTCAGGCCCATCTGAGGCGTCTGTAGAACTCATTCCACTGAAGCTTGAAATGCAGTCATACTGCTAGACAAATATCAGGGCTATTATTTTCTTTTTAGCAAAAAAGTAGATTAGTAACTGTACAGTAGGTAAAAAGCAGTTTTTAAAAAAAATACAGAAATTACACAAAAGGCTGTAGTAAAGTGCCTAGCAAGAATATAAAGAACAGGAGAATTGGTGTAAGCGGACAAACAACATTGCATCCTTGCTCCTCTTACCTCTTCACAAATTCTCCCGCGTGCATTGTAACAGCATCAACGCTCGATGACAATATGTCAAAACGACCATTTTCACTTTGCTATATAAAGTATTAGAGAGCTTAAAGCCAAGAATATAGTCATATCAGAAATTACATTTTGGAGCATGAGTAACTCGCTGTTGTCCACACTCTATACAGCGAGAACTGCCAGGAACCTCACCAGCCTGCCAACAGTGCTCTGCACGGAGGCACAGCTCCCACCCATCCTGAGAGCAGCTGTAGCTGCAGCCCTCTGGCTCAGCTCAGCTGAACCATCATTCCTCTTTCCCTTCTCCCCCCTCAGCATATGTTTCCTGTGCCTTCATCACCTTCCTGCTAGAGGGACAGCCTCTGGCTACATCAAAGCTGCAGATTATTTAGGGCTATTGTGCTTTCTAGGTGTGACTTCGGAGACACGGAGAAGTCAGGCCTTTCTTGCTCCCTTATCCCTGTCCTCTCTCTACGCTGATCCCCAGCATTACTGAGAGCTCTTGGAGCCCTGGACACAGTCAGGGAGGCTGACAGCTGTATTAAGGAGATCCATTTCCATTATGAGTTTTGCTGGGGAAGAAACCTGTACTTTGTCTTTACCTAAAAATATGGAGCAAGTCACACCAAACCTGAATTTCAACTTTTTACTCAGTATTTTCAAATGCATGCTCCATGACAAACCACCCTGTGACTAACAGCATAAAAAACAAGACTATACAGATAGAGAACCTGAAGTGTTAAAAAATATATTTTCCCTCTCCCCCTTATCCCTTGACAAGTTAGCCTTTAAACAAACACTAATACGAGGTAAGCTGACAGAACAACACTGAATAAATAGCTGCGAAAAACTTTTGGTTGCTAGATAGCTGCAGGCATCGTGTAAACTGTATGCTACCTTCATGCTAGTTTTAAAAAGGTGTTTTACATCAAGGGCTCCACACTCTGGCACTTCTGGCAAGAAACAGATGCTTTCAGGCTGGTAAAATTTTGAGATTAAAAAAAAAAAGTAGTAAAATAAATACATTTTTCCCTCACTAGAAAAAAAAAAGCCACATTGTGCTCCAACAGCTATGACTTAAGTTGTAAACCCAGGAAAGACAAATTTTAAAGTTACCTGCCTGTAGGAGAGTTGATAAGATTTTTGCTTTCAGAAACCTGTCGCTTAGTCCCGCTGCCAGTTTTCTAAACAAACAACTGGCATCTTTACATTGTGAACCAACCTGCAAAGTGACTCAGGCTGGATAACAGAAGTACTTTTCTGCTTCAACTGAACCGAGCTTAGTCTGAGAGGTTGTCGCTTTTTTCTTTTTTGGACTAGTCTTTTTTTATCTAGCCACCGCGAAAGCATAACTAAGTTTCTCCTAAAGTAGTTTTCAGAATAACAATTTGCATTTAAATGTAAACACTGATACCATAAATGTGGTGTATGCAAAAGGCACAAGACAATTAGATTGGTGTCACTGAAACTTCCTTGACTTTGAAAGATGGTAATGCATCTTATATTACCTGGCCGGTAAACTTTCGTTCTGAGCAAGCTGCTAGCTCCTAACTTAACTGAAGGGGGCTTCCTGTGCGCAGCAGCTTGGCTTTTTGGTATTGCAATTGTCCTGTAAATGCAAATATCACAAGTTATAACAGTAAGTCTCCTTGATTGTACATGATATTCATTAAGTTATGCAGTAAGAAAGGCAGTGTCTGAAAGAACAAGTGAAAAAAGAAATCTGAGACAACTATTGATTAATAAGAAACTAGGATTTTGAAAGGCAGTGGCCCTCAGGAACGCAGGTTGGTAAAAAGCCTTTTGGATCAAAGTTAAGTGCCAACATTTGTTTCCCGAAGGGGTTAATAGCTCCAAATGGGACAATAAAATCCCCATTTCATAGCACTGTCCCGTGCAGCTCCCACCAAAATCCCCAGCTGGCCAGCTTCACTTATGGATTATCCATCTGAATGCATGCTTTTTATCGCTCCACTTACCAGAGACCCACTGCAGCATTCAATTAACAAAGGCTTTTTTTTTTTTTCCCCTTTGCAACTTTTCAAACTATTGGTAGTACAGATCTGAGGAAAAACGGGACTTTTCAATAACGTTTTCCAAACATTTTCCAAAAATGTTCCAAAAATAGTCGGACACTTCACTTGGGTCTCCTTATCTTCAAAAATTGCTTATCAAGCGCTCAAAAGAAAATACGCTCTACCAAGCCACTAAATTATTCATAATCAACACTGGCTGTTCTCCCAGTTTGTAAAGCCAGTAGTGCAAAAATTTGATTTTAAAGTCAACTATTCACAGCAATTTGAATTAACAGGTGAATTTTCAAAACCAAGGCAAGCACATGGACTGATATGTAAGGTCACATTTTTCTTGTGCTGAATATCGAAGTAAAACCAGCCACTGAATTTTTACAATAGTAAACTCAGACTACTTTTTTTTTTTTTTTTCATTTCCTGATACTCAGAATCATCCTTAGCCATTCAAAAACGGTAATTTTAAGTTAAAACATTCTTTATATGGTTCAGAAATAGTATGTTTGGTTTTGTGTTTCAAGCAGTGACATGGAGACAGCTAATCATCTGTCAGTTTGTTTTCTGAGCACATCCACACAGGAGCAGACAGGAGCAGCTGGCCAACAGGGCTGATATTTGGAAGAATGCA
This sequence comes from Pluvialis apricaria, assembly GCA_017639485.1. Classification (NCBI taxonomy): domain Eukaryota; kingdom Metazoa; phylum Chordata; class Aves; order Charadriiformes; family Charadriidae; genus Pluvialis; species Pluvialis apricaria. The sequence continues at coordinate 9,099,040 of CM030010.1, forward strand.
TCTTCCTTCCGACGACAGCTTTTTCTTGAACTGAAACAGAACATCAATCACAAAAATACATTATTAGAATTGAAGAATACTTAAAAATTAAGTTACTGCAACAGGCCTCATCAACTCAAAGGGGAAAGTGAACAACAGCTGAATGAAAATCCCACCCTGAAGAAGAACACAGTAGGACTGTTCACAGTGATGTTATTAATCCACTTCAGGGTGACAGTGATTAAAAATTGGCCACATAGCAAGCAGGCCACCAGGTTACTCAATGAACTGAGCTATTTTTAGAGTACTTCCAGGTACCAACATCATTAAAAAACAATTCTGTATTACATTAGTGTAAATCGCATCTGGCGCTCTCAGTAATTAGTCCTCTGATTAACTATAAAGGATTACAGGATATTGACCATAACCTTAGTTGGGACAGATTACTCACACTGTGGGTGTTTGTTGGGGCAAATTACTAACACTGGCAGGGGGGTGTGGGCTGTATTTTTCATGTCAAAGATGAAATAATTCGTTGGTTTTGTTGGTGTAACTTCAGCATCTTTATTAAAGTATTCTAGTCACTCCCTAGGAACAAATATAACTCAAATACTGACAATAAAGGAATGAAGTTAAATGCAAAGTACTTAAAAAAAAGTAAAAGTGTTTTTAAATCGGGTCTCTTATTCCAGCAACTGTATGTCAACTCTCTCTCTCTATATATATATATGTACACACAGAGTAATCCAGCTTTTTTGTTACATCTCCAGAAAGTCTTTTAATTGTCACATCATAGAAATATCTCAGACAGAGCTAAGGGTACAACGAAACTGGCACTTATGCTCGTGCCAGAGAAATTATCAGTCCTTAGTTACTGCCCTTTGGAGATGTGCATGCATTGGTCTGAGGCAAAACTGACTTCCAGAAGGAGCATTTGGAACATAACCTCCTCTGAAAGTGGTCTCTCTTTAAAAAGCTGCACTTCAGAATGGATGGTCACAAAAAAGAAGAAACAAAAAACCCCCAAACCAACCAACCCACCCCCCCAAATCCCAGGGGTGGGGTAATCAGACTGCAAACACAAATCTAATTTTTACTTTCTCAGACTGGACTAGAAGATAAAAAAACAACCAAAAAAAGAGCATGAGATGTTCATCAACCTAAACAGCTTTAAAAAAAACACTTTCAACATCTTGAGAACAATCACAGACCATGTTTGACATTCAGAATAAGCTGAATGACAAAGTTCCAATAAAATGTACACACTGTTCAAAGAAAGATTAAAGTTTAAAAGTTATTAACTTTTAAATGCCATCCAGAGGGACCCAGACAAGCTCGAGAAGTGGGCCTGTGTGAACCTCACAAGGTTCAACAAGGCCAAGTGCAGGGTCCTGCACCTGGGTCAGAGCAAGCCCTGGTATCAGTACAGGCTGGGGGATGGAGGCATTAAGAGCAACTCTGCCAAGAACGACCTGGGGGTACTGGTGGATGAAAAGCTGGACATGAGCCGGCAATGTGCGCTTGCAGCCCAGAAGGCCAACCGCATCCTGGGCTGCAACAAAAGCAGTGTGGCCAGCAGGGCGAGGGAGGGGATTCTGCCCCTCTGCTCCGCTCTGGGGAGACCCCACCTGGAGTACTGCCTCCAGGTCCAGCTCTGGAGTCCTCAGCACAGGAAAGACATGGACCTGTTGGGGCGGGTCCAGAGGAGGGCCACGAAAATGACTGGAGGGCTGGAGCACCTCTGCTGTGAGGACAGGCTGAGAGTTGGGGTTGTTCAGCCTGGAGAACAGAAGGTTCCAGGGAGACCTTATTGCAGCCTTTCAGTACTTAAAGAGGGCCTACAGGAACAGGAAAGACGGGGACAAACTTTTTAGCAGGGCCTGTTGCAATAGGACAAGGGGTAATGGCTTTAAACTAAAAGAGGGGAGATTTAGACTAGATAGAAGGAAGACATTTTTTACGCTGAGGGTGGTGAGACACTGGCCCAGGTTGCCCAGAGAGGCGGTAGATGCCCCATCCCTGGAAACATTCAAGGTCAGGTTGGACGGGGCTCTGAGCAACCTGACCTAGTCGAAGAGGTCCCTGCTCATGGCAGGGGGCTAGGACTAGATGGCCTTTAAAGGTCCCTCCCAACCCAAACGATTCTATGATTCTACAAATAAAGCATTAGGACTTTCGAAAGTAGAACTCCAACCTGACAAAACTAGTTGATATTTCTGTAACATAATCATAGAATCCAGCAGGCCCAGCCTATTAATACATGGCTCCATGGCTGGTGTCACTGATCCAAAAACCCGTTTCTTTAAAGCCTGTCTCCAATTCTTTACTCTTGAGTATTGATGACATGTAAGACACTAAACTAATTGAAGTTGAATAATTTATTCTTTTCCAGAAGCTGATGTTTTGTTGAAACAACTGATGGATTAAACAGGGCAGAAGCATGTCATTTCACATTTTGAATGAAGGCTTAGAAATGAGATTTTTAGATTCTATTAAAAAAAAGACCTACACAGAGCAGTCAAAACTGCAGACACCAGCTGAGTTTCATTCGCTCATCTCTTTAACTGTTCATTTGACACCCACATTTTCAACACTTTACCGCTTCACACCATCATCAAGTTTATAGATGTACCTATATCTGGAACAGTCTGTGTCTTCATTCACCACTTAACACAAAACCAGAATGTAAGGGTCAAGAATTTTCTAGTTTCTCTGATGAATCCAAATGAACTTCTGGGACCTTTCTGGTACAAGCTACAGGCCATGTGTTGGTATCTACACACCTACCATTTTTATCATCTGCCTTGACAGTCCAATACCATGCCTGATGGGTCTAGTATCAATCGCTGCAGTTCTCTGATGGCTTTCCATGCCTTCCACTCCCTCCAGGAGTGACTGAGAGCAGCCTGAGAGCCGTGACACCATGCCCAGGAGTCACGTCACACACAAATGAGGGACACCCACTTGAGACAATTTTTCAGGATGACTGAAAGAGTACTTCCAATAGCAGAGATGGAAATGACCTTGCTGGAACAACTCCTCCAATGTTGTTGGAAATTCATAAATTATTTGGTATTGTGAAATTCTTAGGGTTGGAGTAAAATTTTTTATCCAGCTTTAAATATTAAATAGTTGATTTCCATAAGCTTTGGTGGGGTTAAAAATCTTCAAATACTAAAGCGAATGATGATTGATTGTGTTCATTCCCCCCAATCCAATTATTAAGGTCTCCTCCCTCTTATGTACATAACAGAATTTACTAGCTGCTTCTCAAACCTGCCCTCGGAGAAGTCTATGTTGCAAGATATCAATGCAAGAAACAGTAATAGTAAAAAAAATAAAAATCTCAGCTGTTTTTGACAATAGGTGACTAAATGCTCACAAAGTCATATGGACACCTTTTGGCTTCAGTAGGCAGCACTTTTAAAGTTATTGGAACAGGATGCTCAGTACCTGGCCTAGAAGAACAACCTGCTAATAGGTTTACGTATTAGAATAAATCTGTTTTTCTTTCATTATCTGATAGACCTTAGCCTGCCTTAGTAGACCAAGCTATGATCTTTGCGTTCAGTAGTAAGAACTAGGTTGATTTTCAAAATTATCTTTACAAAGAACTGCTGGACAGCTTGATTAGTCACAATTTCATTACCTTTCTAGAGAACCCGAATAACAATAATATTTTTCAATACTACCTAAAAGCAATGGGTATAAAGGTTAAACAATATTTTGCAAACATGAAAAATCAAGCAATCAGAGCTTTATTTAAAATTATGGATTCATGTGCTACTACCTCTTGGTAAAAAAAACATTAAAGAAAGAAACCAGACAGGAATTGCTCTAGTACTTTTCTTTTGTGCATTCTTCAAGTGGTAAGGAATCATGGAATAGCATATTAAGTACACAAAATATTAACGTACCTTTCCTTATATATTCAGATGTTTCTTTTAGGGAAAACTAGGTTTCATTTTCCATGGTTAATGCAGGATTGCTCATACCTTTAAAGACAAAAAATTTTATTTCCACAGGAAAAGGTCTCATGTCTCTTTCAGCAAATAATACAGCCTTTAGTTATCAATCATCTTAATGTCATTCCATTATTACCAAGTCTGTTCCTGTCCCATGTCCATTACACAGCTTTTCACTAGTTGCAACAAGGTGTCATATTCTGATATAAGCAATTTGTTCCCAAAAGAATTATCAGGCTTATCCTGATAATTAGCACCTACTAGTGTTAGTGTTCTCTTTATCTCTTGGTCAGATTTACTTGGGAAGGGCACAGCAGCTTGATGCATGAAACTTCCTACAAACACGCATTTAAAATGAGCTTCATGAATTTTTGTTCATGAATACAAAACCCAAGTGATCTTGGTCATTTTTACACTATATCCTCCAAAACTAGTTTATTGCAAAACGAATCATTGCAGCATAAATCAATTCCTTACCAACTTTGCCCTTTTCAGCCTTTCCACTAGTTTCTGACCAAGACGGTGTATCCGTAAGAAGGTGGCTCTGGGAATCACGCAACGGCTTTGCAGGAAACAGGTGGTTCTCACTGTAATGCCAATAAAAAGAACACTGGAGTAAACTGCAGTAATTTTTCGTTATCTTACCACACATTACAGTTTGTTGTACGCAGTATTTTCCCTAGCTTACCTCGCTTCTTTTCTGATGAATCACTACACTTTTATCATTACATACATTACACTGTAGTTGTCACAGATGCAAGCACAACTCCCTAGCACACAACAGGGAAACATTCTAATCTTTTTTTTGACAGATACTATCTATTAATACATGTACTTCACTTCCAAATGCACTCTATCCATATTCACTCCCGCTACAACAAACCTCACATGATAAACAGTGGAGAGAACATCTCCAAAATCTCTTGCCTAATATAAGCTATGGAACGCTGGAGTAAGATTTAAAATGGCAATAAACAGCTAGCTGAAACATAATGTATTTCTTCTATGAATAAAAGATTGTCAATGCGACTCCATTATCATTTCTTAGTCACATATTCAAGTCTACTATACTTAGCAATATTTATGTAATGAAGAGCGTGATAAAGAGTTACAATATGAAATACTAAGCTATTATATTTATTTAGTTTAAGGAACATCTGCATACTTTTCACACTTTAAAGATGCCATGGCTGTGAAGGATAAGGATTAAGAAAATGTCTCCCATTATCAGCAGAAATAAAACGCGTGCATTTAATACGCAGCTTCTTGTGCTTCAGCACAAGTGCCGAGATCTGGGATTCCCTTATGTGAAGCATCTTTTCACCAGATACGAAGAAGGCGGCCTCCCTGAAAAGCCTTGCAAGGTAATGCACCTGTATCACAGGCAGGCCGACCAACTGTCTCATAGATACGCAGAACAGAATGTTACGGATACTGTTTAAGCAGGCGTGGAAAATTCAGGTCCTGGGATACCACTCAACCACGACAAACTTATTTCCATAAACTTAATTATAAGTCTGAGGATTTTCTGAATTACAACTTAGCTGTTTAAAATATGACTCATATTTATTAATAGGATACTCTTCATTTGCTTTCCACTTTTAAGTATCTTATACATGGCTCTATTTATACGTGCGTAGGAAAACACAGATTATCAACTATTTGATATGAGTAACAAAAAGCAGATTACTTTTTGGATGTTGAATTAAGAGCACCAGGTGTGGAAGCTTGCTCAGGATCCTGATTAACAAGGCAGGTTGGGAAGGAGCAACCATCCCCTAGACTGAAAAATTCAGAATTAGTGTCATACATACCAAAAAAACCTTTGAAGAACTGTTTTTTTCTAAAGTGAATATTACTGTATCTTATTTCAAAAAACTAGCCACCCCCCAAATCCTGTAGATTATTCAACAGTTTCAGCAAATGAAGCATTAAAAACTGAGCATACCTTGAAAACACAGGCAGCAACCAGTATTTCTTCTCATCACCAAACACCTGCCTTAGGTTTTTGCTGAAGCCCAAGCTAAAGCCATTCTTGTCTGTTCTATGACGAAATATGGGAGCTCTGAATACCTCTTAAAAGAAAAAAAAATTAATTAGATTTCTTCACAAGATAGGACGTTTAAGTTTCACACCGGCATTTAGGCAATTGCACTGATGATACTACCATCCGAGAGGGAAGGCCAAATGACTGCGGAACTGAGTCCACTTACGAAAGCCAAAGTGAGCGCTACAGTCTCTGTGCGTACAGAGGAAGCCCTGTGGCTGAGGAAGGGTGAAAGTCTCCTCTGCCCTCCTCCTCCCAGTCAAGGCAAGGAAGAGCGAGGAACCCACTTTAAGAAAATGTGGTATGCTATATGACGACTTCAGCATGTGACTATACTACAGAGAGCATTCAAGAAAGAAAAACCTAAATGCAGGTTTTACTACAGAAAGAGTAATGGAAAAGAAGAAAAGCTTAACCCACTTTAGTAGTAAGACTAGCTTTTCACACCCTGGGGTATGAAAATACTGTGTGTTTCTACAGCTGCATAAGACCCAGATTATTCCCCATGGACGTCCAACCTATATTTCTGGAGAAGAGAGCTAAATATAGCTTCAAGTGTTGCAAAGTGCCTGAAGCAGAAAGCTCATTCACTTTCCACCAAGTGACTGAGAGCCATTTAATTCCCTGAATTGGATATATATAGTAGCCAAACCACGTCCTGATATCCTGACAGTATAGTTCACACAAACCATGCTGGAACCATGCAGAAATCATCCTTCTGCAGTAAATCCTTAGCTATGAACCGCTGGAAATGACCTTCAACATGTAGTATGCATTAGTTACAAAGTGTTTTAAAGAAGGGGGAAGGGAAAATAGAGACACCCTTTTAGATGCCCATATGTTAGGCTAGGAAAACAGCTCCCAGAATTTAAGCATAATCACACTTAACGCTGTCATGGCTTCATTACCAAACTATTGCACGTTCAGGGTTTCACATATCGAGCAATTTCCCAAAGTAAAATGAGAAGAATAGACAAACTGATCTTTTTGGGTAGCTTAAGTGCACAGAAAACATGGTATATTACCTGCATGGAACGCAATTTTTTAAAAAAACATGAAATATTGAATTAGAAGTATACTGCATTATAGTTACCTTTGAACAATTTTTTTTTCACTAAAATTATATGAACAGTTTATAAACAGAATACTTAATTCTTTCTGTTCATTTAAGCATCATTAATAAAACTTTTCTCCACTTCTAACTAGATTGAACAATTTTTTTCCAATACTAATTTCTAAGTAGATGATTTTTCAGAGTGCTGAAGAAACCCACAAACCCTGAAGAAATCTTGATGTAAACAAGCTTTCATCCAATGAGATATATTCAAAGTTTTCCATTAATCATCTACATATTAGTAAATCCCAAGAGAACTGGAAAAAACAGATCAATTCATTGGCTTACTCTAATTCAGCTTATATCAACAGAAAAGCATTTAGCGATTTAGAAACTTTAATGAATATATTACAAAATGGTATTATTACAGTCCAGGATATAGTATAGAACAGGCACTCAAATCTTCTGCACTTCCTTTCTTTCTTTCTTTCTTTATTTTAAAGATTTGTAACCAAATGTGCACCCAGGTGGGAAATCCTGGTTTAACGCTGATATTCAATGCAGTTATATATACACGGAATCACAGAATTGTCTCGGTTGGAAGAGACCCTTGGGATCATCGAGTCCAACCACCTACCCTACTCTACAAAGTTCTCCTCTACACCATATCCCCCAACACCACATCTAAACGGCTCTTAAACACATCCAGGGATGGTGACTCAACCACCTCCCTGGGCAGCCTATTCCAATGCCTGACCACTCTTTCTGTGAAAAATTCTTTCCTAATGTTCAGTCTAAATCTACCCTGTTGGAGCCTGAAGCCATTCCCTCTCGTTCTGTCATTAATTACCTGTGAGAAGAGACCAGCACCAACCTCTCTACAGTGTCCTTTCAAGTAGTTGTAGAGAGTGATGAGGTCTCCCCTCAGCCTCAAACTAAACAGTCCCAGCTCCTTCAACCACTCTTCATATGATTTGCTTTCTAACAAAACACTTCTGTAACAAATACACTTCCATAGTAGAGGCACAGGCCATCTTCTTTGAGGTTTTTAAAATTAACTCATACCACAGAGCCCTTTCTATGCATCTTATTATGTGTTAGACAGGACTCAAAACTGTGAAACTGCCTTTCAGATCTCTGTGTTCATTTACTACTAAACATAGAAGCACTGCCTTAAAGTCTGTTCGTCTGTATCAGATCATTCTCTGACACTGGCTCTTTGTGCGCAGTCATGTTGATCAAAACTAACAACACTAGGGCCACAACCAGCCTGCCTTCCAGATTTCTTTTTTTTCTCTCCTTGCCTCCAGTACAAGCAAAGTTTTGGAATTAATAACTACGCCTTTCAGAGCTTTTAAATGAAACTGTAGCCTAATTGAACTGAGGAAGTTTGGTTCTGCAGGGGGCAAGGGTGGGTACGAAGCGCTGGAGCCACTGCCCGGACTGAGACACCACATCAGAGGACTCTGACCGGGGGGTTGGGAACACCAAACAAGAAGCACTTGTGCGAGCATGCATTAGCGCATCTAAGATTTATTACAAAGTTATTTTTATTTTATACTTTTTATATATATATTTATATATAAAATATATATTAAATATATGTATAAAATATATTAAAATATATGTGGGTTTATATACATAAAATTTTCTTTTATATTTTTAGTTTATTCAGTTTCTCTTAACAAGCTGTGGATGGAAGGAAGTGGGAGGAAGAAGGTAAGTACATTAATAGCTTGGCCCCTTAGGGCAGAAGGAAAAGAGTCAGAATTTCCAGGGGGGAGCAGAACTGGGGAGTCAGTACTGGACACTGCCAGACCTGGACACTTCTAACCAGGACACAAGCAACCTGCAGAGGATTGCCCACTTTTTCCATTACTCCCGTACATATAGTATACATCTATTATTTATTTTTTGCTGTCAAACACAGAAGCATTAAATCCACTTACCTAATGTAGACTTATTCTTGCTGACAAGCCAACAGTGATACCCAAAGAGAGAAGACAGACTGACAGAAAACATAGCCGCAGCAAAGAATAAAAACATGATGTGGAACTTGGCCTGAGTATCAGGAAGGCCATTCTAAAAATAAAAAAAATTATGCCATTAGAATTGGGGAAATAGCTGTTTAATTTGATTATTAATAATCCTCTATTTAGCCAAATCAAATTCAGTGCAGACACAAATGTACCACGCAACAAGGGTCTGAATAAATGGATTATACACCTTCTATGTACAGACGACCATGCAATTAGGTGGCTGACAGCATCTAAATTAAAGAAACCGACCCTTTCTTGAGAAAGTATAAACACTGACAAGAACCTGCAATTTGGATCTGAACTTTAAAGTGTCTTTTACAGAAGAATAATTTATCTTTACAAAAATTACCTTGCTTAATTAGCCTTTTCAGAATAGTCACATAATAGCATCAATAATGCACATCTAAAAAGATAATATCCTAAATTGTGAATGCAGATAATCATAATTAAAATACTAGAAAATTTCTCTGAAGCTTTTTCAAAGCATAGCATTAAAGGAAGTTAACAAAACCTATCTATAATTTAAATTCCCTTGTAAAATGTTTTCTAAATAATTGCATACTCATTCTATGCTGCTTCAAAATAACGTAGGAATAACTGAAATGTCATAACCTATGATAAACAGAAAAAAAAAAAGGAGGGCTATGATTATTAGATAAACTTTTGTACCCCATATTAGGAGATACTAGATTACTGTAAAGCCTCAAATATTAGACTTCTTGCACAGTAGTAACTTCATACGCTTAAAGACAGTACGTAGAGTACTTACTGTCCAAAATTTGATAAAATACTGTAAATCCGTTGCAGCAATGAAAAGGCAATACAGTAGAGAGTAAGCCAAGAAGAGAAGAAAAAATTTGTAATTGGAGAATCCTACACAGTTGTTCACCCTAATAAAAAAAAGCAAAAATAAAAATGGAATGTAAAGGAAGTTTTCTTTGCTTTCATCCAACTTAAAATTAAGCATATTTACTCTAAAAAAGTTAATATCAGCATGTAAACCAAGTTTTGCTTCCAATCTGTGATGCCTCAAGCTACTTAAATGTATTTAGCTTCAACTCCCAAATTGGTGTAGCAATTCTAACCAAAACAACAATAACAACAACAAACCCAAAGAACTTTACCAAGTAATACCGCTTTCAACAGTTTACCGAAAATCAGTTTTGACTTATGGTATATGAAATCTGTTCCCAGCACATCTGATGTAAATGCGATTGCAGTGACAGTTAATTTTTAAGTTTGTAGGTAAGTTTAAGCATCCATGTTTTGCCATTAGGCATATTGCACATAACTGGGACAGTTACAAGCCAAGGTTTGAATCTTGATTGAATTTTGTGAGAATAAAAGCAGTCTCATTTAATCCACATCATCCTTCATTAATTGTACTACATACACTAGTGTAAACTTTATTAGTAAGATTCTCAAACTTAAGAGTGTTCACAGGAGATCCCTAAAAATATTTAAATTTATATAATGAGGGAAATACTACTGTTGAGTAAACAGAAAATGTTCCATATCAGTGACAACATGGCAGCAAATAAAAAAAAAGATTAGGAACATTTAAATACACATCCAAATGTTAAAATAAATCTCATTTTATCATTTTTACATATGGGCTTCAAGTTCACCTGTTTCCCACTTTTAAAGAATGTGTACATGATAATGAGCAACTAGTATACACTATCAGAGAGACATGAGGAGGGTACCTTTAGTACCATAGCAGCTTCCCATTAGAGGCAATATATTAAGCATTATGAATTTTAGAGCTCTATTAAACATGTAATGATGTTACATCCACCGAATGAAAAATATTGGAGTGCTGCCCACAGACAGTTTATTGCTAAGCAGCTTCCTTTCTCTTTTATTTGGTAGCATTAAGAAGCTAACCAAAGTTATCATTGCACTGCTAGCTTTGACATAACTCTCCATAGGAGTTAAAGAAGGTAGATGGAAAATTTTGTTTAACTAATTAATATTGCTGTAAGAAAGATCAGCTAATTATGAGTGTGCATCCATGAAAGCACTTGTATGTTGAAAAGTAATTGTAAAAAAATAAGAAGGTGTGGCGAGTCTCAACTTAAGCTTCTTTTAGAAGTGCAGGACAAGTTATTACAACCATTCTCTTTAGGAAGACAGTGATGGTAATGGCAGGATACACAGTAATCAGAATAGGATAAAATCTTAAAATAATAAATAACTTTCACTGTATACTCCTGTGATCCATCCTCAGGGTGGACAGGGGGCTTCTTTGTTTTGTTAGTGTTTTTTTTTTTTTTAATAAAACATGCCACCTTGGCTGAACATTAAAGTTATCATCGCCATTTAAACATGCAGCACTAGCTAAGCATCTATATTAACTACGATTAAGAAGGACTCACAAGTTCTAATTAAAAAAAAACCCCAGAAGACATGTTTCTAACTAAGCTCATCACAGAATCATAGGTTGGCTGGAGTTGGAAGGGACCTTCAAGATGATCTAGTTCCAACCCCCCTGCTGTGGGCAGGGATACCTTCCACTAGACCAGGCTGCTCAAAGCCCCATCCAGCCTGGCCTTGGTTCGTATTGATCATGATTCTTATTGGCAAGTAAATTGACAATTCTCCACAGTGAAGTGTCTTCTTCATTAAATATGTCAAAGTTAGGAATTCCATGATAAACTGCAAGCAATTTAGATGCAAATTTCTATAACCTTACTTTACATTCATGTTATTTCTTTAATGACAATTTTTATTTTATGACACTGTTCAGTGAGAAAAGAAATATCAAGTGAGATGTTAATCACCAGAGATGAAATTTCTTGAATCAAAGACAGATTTGTTTCTCATTGTTCTTTTGCACTACTGAATACAGCACACACATTGAAAAAAAACCTTTTATAAATCATCCCACTCCCCGTAGTTTTGACAAAGCCCCAGACTGAGAGGTTCTTAGTGGAAGAGAATAGTTCATTAAAAGATTAAAGAGAAAGTAAACACCAAGGTTTTGTAATTACGCTATTTGAACATGTAGTATCAAATCACAAGACCCAAGAATGGTTGTTAGATTTAAAGTCTAACATTTTGAGGAAGAATAAAACTGATAAATGTACAGACAAGTTGCTAAATAACGGTGCGCTATTGCATCAAAACATTCATACAAAAGAACATTCCAGGTTAAAATCTGGATTACAGACAACATTTAAAACAATTAATTTTGAAGTACAAAAAGAAGATATATCCTTTCTATCTCAAGAGTTAGTTTACCAAAAATGCCAGGCAAAAAAAATAACTTACAAGGCACTGAAGGTGATGCAGCTCAGTTAACAAAAAGCATGACAGAATTAAGGAGATGTTAAATTCTTTTCAAATTACTCAAAAGACAATGGAGAGATTTCAAATGTTCCTAAGGTGTTGCTAATGCACCTTGTTAATAATAGAGGTGTTACATACAAATTATATTCTTGGAGCCTCAAGACATTGCATTTCTGCCTGCATCTTTACCTATAGTACGAGTAGCAGGAGCACTAGCATAGAAATCGCCAATGCTTTTATTTCTGCATCACTTTGCTTTTATTTCTGCATCGCTTAAACCTTTTTGAAGTAGTCAGAGGGCAATTAGCATTAAATATTTCCGTTTATCACAGCACTTCCATTAGCGCAGGAGTGACAGACAAAATAAAGCCTCCCAGAAAACAGCTGACCTGGGGCCAGGACATGACTAACCCCTTACCACCTCTGCCTTCCAAATGCTTCATTTTACTTTCCCTGGGTTATTTTTACCTCTCCTCTCTCCAGAAATCCTTCTCCTAGCAGAATATTAAAATAGTAATTTCCATTACTCTTCTCCTGCTCTCCCTAAGCATCACATAGGTTCTTTCCCATCAAACTTGCTCCCACCAAAAAATCCCAACACAAAAAGCAAAGCAGAAGCTAATGATGTTTTCAGGGGGGCTAAACCCCACCCATTATATCGATTTGCACCCTTACTTTTGTTGGTAAAATAGCCATGCGATATATCGCAAAGACTCCTTGAACATGGGTCTTTAATTCGATCAGCATCTGTGCAATATTTCAAAACTCTCTGGTCACTTCCACATAGTTATTTTTTTCAGGGTCAGCAAGGAACTGTGGACTTCCACTCAACTTAGGAAAAACAAAACAAGACAATACCTCTTTTTCAAGTGCATTTCTGTTACTTGGAGTATAAAAGGAACAATTCTCCATCAAGAAGCATTACACATCTTTCAAGTACCTTCTCCATTTTTATTTTTTCTTTTTGCACCCATTGCTTATTAGATTAAAAACAATGAGCAATGTAAATACTCTCTCAAACCTGGTATGTTTATGTTGTTTGGATACAAAGAGTTTGCAAACAAGTAAAATAAGTAAATGCTACTGAGAGGAAAATGGAGTTTATTTTTCTAGAATTCTACGCCCCAGGAAAATACCACTTCACTGCCCCTTTACACAACACTAAGTGCTCAGTTTATGATTTGTTATTTGATGCAATGGATTTTTATACTGAAATTGAAGTTTACATGAAGGACATTTTCATGTACTATCCTAAGGCAGGATAACTCAAAAAATCCCAAACAGACCATAAAGCTTATGAGAAGTGTGTATAACATTGAATAATAATAGTAATATTCAGACTTTTCACTGATACTTTGTCAGGAATAGCCTGACAACTATTTTTCTTATAGCTTTCCACAAGACATCTATAAGAAGGCTGAAAAAAAGAAACAAGCCATTTTTATTCTAAGAAATTTGTTCCCCATTCAAATGTTTTATCTGTGTTTTGTTTGTTTGTTTTAAGCAGCACAGTACTAACACTAAGCATCATCAAGTTTCATATGCTGATATTCCTACAGCAAAAAACAAATGTAGGAAGTAACTCTACCCTACATTGTTAAATATTTCTTTCAATTGTTATCTACTATGCAGCTGCAAAATAAGGGGAGATTCTTAAATCATATTGCATTATGTCAGAGGCTGTAGTCAGGACCAAGACAAACAGCAGCAGGCCAGCACCCCTTGCTCCCGCAGGACAGAGTCTCCTCTGAATCCCCCCAGGAATTTGATTTGAAAAGGTCAAACCAGGTGCTTAGAACCATCTACCATTCAGTTTGTCCAATACAGCAGATTCTTCTTTTCTGATCGGTTTCATGTGGTGAAGAACTGCCATCTACCACTCAATCCTTTTAACGTGGACCTTACTAAACAATTATCTTTAATTATTTCTGCGAGATACCTGCCAAACTGACATATAATTAATTACAAATCCTGCCTACCCACTGGTTCCAAAGGCTGCTCAGAAAAGACAGGAAAACAAAACCACTGTGCAGGCCGACATGGCAGCAAAAGCAGGGAGAGGGAAGAAAAAAAGGAAAGAAAACAAAGGACCCATCAAACTCAAAGAGCTAACTTGCTGTTTCCAGCAAGCCCACTCAGGCTGTGCTGGGAGCTTCAGTAAGGGCAACAAAACACAGCCCTTCCCTTTGGTTTTTAACCTGGAGTAGTATTTCATCATTCAAAGCCACAGGAACAGTCAAACTCAAAGTCCACAAAGAAAAGATGCAATTCTTAAAAGAAGTTTTCTTACTGACCAGAAGTCTACTTCATTCTAACTATAAAAACATCGAGTTACCTAACTCAAAGGTTTAAGAAAAATGATACATGAAATTCTTTCCACATCTCACAACTAGGAAAAGAGGACATACAGTAAGTAACTCCAATGGTCCTGCAAGACCAGTAACTTCACATAAGCATCTAACTCTAGGAGTAGTGAAGCGTCACCTTCATTACAGATCCCTTGAGTTTATTTTACCCATTCAGAAACTAAGAAAGGAAAGCCAATAGTACACTCACCAAGGGCAGTGATGATCCATTTTCAAAATGCACCTTAAAAAAACCCACCGGAATTCCAAGCACCGCAAAAAGCAAAAGAAAAACATAAGTCAGAAGCACAGTTACATGTCAAATTTAAATTATTCACATACAGATTTAGAATTAGCCATGTGTACTATTGGTTAACTAGACTATTTAACAAAAATGTCTATTTAAATTCACATAATACAATTTGCCTACAAGTAAAGCTAAACTCAAAATGCTTGTTCTGCCAATAGCTTCGTGATTTAAGAAAATGCAATCTGTAACTTCAGCATTAGGATTTGGTTCTCATTCTGAATAGGTTTTGCAACTATTGTTAATTCTCTGACAGAGACTTAGAAACTGGGCTAATTCAATTACTAAATACCTAGTGATGCAACTCATTATATTTCCAAGTACATGATTTGCTTTTATAGAAATATATGCAGATGCACAGGAGATTTTTAAGAACTTACCTTGTATGAAAAATCCCAAACATTTTTGCAATTAATCATTCTCCATAATAAAAGAAGAAAATCAGATATAATTGAAGCAAGTGAATTTTGACAAGGTAAGGTCAAAATTAAGGTATTCTGCAAAACATATTAACTAATGGCATTCTGCAAATTTCACTCACATTTCGTAAGATAACACAGGTCACCCTTTTTCTCTACCCTGCTCAGACACGAGAATGTTCCCATCTTACATTGCAACCACCATCCCATACAACACAGCCAAGACCCTCTTTCTGCCTCAACTCAGTTACTCTTTCAGTGCCTCCGCTGTTTTGCTGGACAACATGGAAAGTCTTCTCTGCCTCACAATCATGCCGGACGGTTTGATGTATTATCAGCTGAAGAGTATTTGTAACAGCCTTAAGGCTAAGAATAAATCAACCTTTGAGGAAGCCCCTTCTCTTAAAGTTAGAAATTTAAATCGCTGGGGGCAAGAGTGGAGAAACACAGATATCCAAGCTAACTGGAGAAAGGTCAGAGAGAAGAATGGCCGAAAGAAAGATTAAATTAGAAAGCAATTAGACTTCTGGGGAATATGGAATTGAACTTCATTTTGTGTTACAAAAACAAAACCTTTATTTTACGGCTTCAGTTAGAAATGGGTGATGCTTGGTTGTTTCTTTCTTTAAATAAAAATAACCTGCAAGCTATCCAATGAAAAATAGGATATTAAGTTTATTACCTCAGATAAGATGTAAGTGACATCATGATTAGATTGAGATGGGTAGTGATCTTTATTCAGATTCTAACAAAAGAAGCAAATTTTTGTTTATCAGCTATTTTTGGTTACATTCTTAAGGAAAGTTCTTTATTAATATTCATAATTTTTACCCATTATGTAAAGAACATGTAAGATCACGTAATCCATGCTGGCATCAAGAAAGCCATCAAATGAATTCGAGTAAGTTACAGACTTCCTTACAAATGAATAAATAAGAACTAATCCTGAAAAAAAATCTATGGAATAAAAAAAAAAAGCTTCACTGCCAAAACATTAAACCTGAAAAATCTACATATAAAACATAAAAGCTTCTGTGTCAAGAAAAAAAATCCATTTATTCAGAAAACCACTTATTTAAAATATTTTCTTACTTGTCGCATACAGAACAGTGATGGCAACGATCTGGTTTTACAAGATGGCATCTGTCACAGTATCTGATTGCTAAAGAAAAAAGTTCCAAGATTAGATCTCAATGTACAGTTACACAGTTTGATTCCTGAAGTCTGTGCAAAAGTAAATAATAGCAGCTCAGCCCAGCAGAAACCCCGGGAAAGCATTTCAGCATGATCAGAAGCAGCTGCAAATATTGAAGCATTCTTTAAGTACTCACAATGCTGAATCTAGCAGAGTGAGCCCAAAAAGCTCAGGTTTTGCAATCTCTGCTAATCATGCTAACTAGTGTTTTATCTTCCAAACCCCTCAGCTCTGCGAAACAACCAACGAACCAACAAAACCCACAAAACCTTCACTAGACTGGAAAACCTTTAAAGACTGTTCAACAATATAGCTATTTTAAGCTATTATTCTAACAGCTTTAATTTACTATATGAGATTATCTCTCGGATTTGCTTAGCTAGCCAGCACACAAAATTTTTGAGTGCAGTTTGTTAGTATCAAAAGCTATTTGTTAATGTCAGTTTGCAAACATGTAGCAAGGTATTGCCAATACACTTTAAAATCCTAATTGTACACAGCAATTTACTTTCCAACAGTCTTTCCACTGAATAAATGTAGCTGCATAAAGCTACATTAAAGTTAAGTTCTTGGGTCACACTTACTTTCTGAAGTATGAAAAGCAGTTCTTCCCTACAATCCAAACCGTTGAATTTTTTTTTTTTTTAAATTAGTTTAGGCAGTACATCAAGCCACCTGCCTTCGGTGGTATCCTGAACACCCGTTTACCTCCAGACATTGTCCGTGTATAGATAGGAAGATCCTTGGCTGCCCGTCTTAAGACTTCTTGCTGGGATTCACCTCTAGGCTCCCTCTCTAGGGATTCCTTATCTGAATATGACAGATGAAACTGGAATAATTTTTAAAATCAAAGACATGTTAGCAAATTTCAAGTTAAGTAAGCATCTGTAGAGATGTAAAGATAAATAAATATTCATTATATAAAGATGGATTAGCAGCATGTAAAAGGTATTACAGCAAATAACCCAGTTCCTAAGACCGCTAATTTAGTTTATGGCAACTGAAGACTAACTTAAAATTATTTCTGATTTGGTACTGATGCAATACTGAATGCTTTCAGAAGTAATAAGCATGAGCTTACCATTCCCTTGAAAAGTCAGTTAATTTACTTCTGTAATACTAAATATTACCTAGTGAATATAAGCTAGGGATGTCAGTCTTTAACTTAAAGAAAATATGCTACTAGTAATAGCAGAAAAGATAGCTTTATTTTTCTTCTGGTGTCTGGCGTTTTCCCTTTTATTCTTTGCCACTGGAGAGTCGCTGTCCTCTGCACGCAGGTGTTAGGATGTGTTTCTACTTCAGAGATGGGCTGAGAAAAGGAAGAGATGGGTGTCCTGTATGACAGAATAACCACATCTTAACATCCTCCTGCATAAAAGGACACCTTCTGTCACTGCCCAAAATGGCAATAACAAACATTGCTCCAGCAAGAGCTGAGAGGGTAAAAATTGCTGAGACATATGCATGGTATACATGAAGTAGTCCAAATTTCTTATGCTCTACAGTCCTCTGCAACACAGCAACATAGTCAGCTCTGCTGCTGTAGCTTCTAGAAACGGGCAGATGCCAAAGTCTTTGGTATCTCTGTCAGGGAAATAGGACACAAAATCACCTCTGAAAAGAAGTCCATATTCGGCAGGAAGAGTGGCTGTCTCTAACCTGTACTACAGAAGCCCTCTGCATAGCATTTACGTCTATAGAAAGGCTAGTCATTATAATAATATCAGTTTTTTTCCTAAATGAAAGTGATGCATGTAAAACTAAGAAAGCAGACAGAAGCATACAGTTAGGAGCCTATTCTGAGCTCCATGGAGAAGGCACCACTCTACCGTCCTGACAAAGCTCACAATCTTCCAGCAGAAGCTGCAGGGTCACTGTTTAGCACGAGTTTCTCAGGTCACCTTTCATTTTTTCCCTAGCAAAAACAAACTCTTGCCAAAACCTGAATTGATTTATATTGGGATAGATAGGATTTCTCACTGCAGAAACTTGGTTCAAAATACTACGCTGATTTTTTTTAATGCTTCCTGTTTGATGTACACAGAGCTATTGCTCCATCATTTTGTATTGGTTCTCAGAGTAGTCCTAAGTCTACAAAACCTTCCTGCTTGGGAAATCATCTTCTCTCCTACCTTTATGCAATGCTTATATATAGCTGGTACACACAGGTACAGAAAAGAACACACTAAAGTGAAGTCCCTCAAAGTCTCTTAAAGGGAAACTACAGCTGGAACTTCAGCATTTTTCACACCTGTAAAAAGTTGAAGTAAGCTTAAAAAGAAATATACAGGCTGTGTGGTTTGCACCAGCTGCAGAATTCATGAAAACAAAATGCAAAAGCTTTATCTGTTTTTCAGCCTTCAAACGAGTATTTGCTGTAGCTGTTAAGTCAGTTCAGTTAAGCTGAAAATACATCCTTTTACATTTATAGACTTCATCCTAGAAACTGGAAGCTACACAGTAACTTAACATTACAAGATACCCTAATTAAATATTAAAAATACTGCTCTAGTAGATTAAGAAAAAGACATGGAACAACAAAGATGTCACTTACTGCCAGCAACATTGTGTAAATTCAAAGAACACAGAAACATCACACATTGCTTTCTATTACCCAACTTCAATACTTTTAATATCCCATTTGAAGTTCTCCAGTATTGTATGATGGCTTTGGAATCCCACTGTAATTACAAAGGATTTGTCAAAATGTTTTGGGAGTCTTTTGTTGGCATCAGCTCAGTGATTTGAAAACCCTTCTAATTATCGCTACAGTCACCATATACATGCATATATTTTGCTATGTAATTACCAAATGAAATAGATTCTTAATTTATTTTGCTCCTCTCCACCCCAAGCTGTAGTAAAGACTGCAGTGCGAAATTCAAGAAAGATGCAATTACTTTGAATTATCTACTTGTTTCCACAATTACATATCTTATTAGTGAATGAAAACTATTCAGAAAAGAACCTCCACACAACAAACAGTAGAAATCACAAGCTATTTATTTTGTGTTGGCATGGTAGTTATAGAAGCTAGTTACGAGTCCATGCCTAAGTATTGGCTTTCCGGGTATTTCAAACTCCAGAGCAGCCACTGCATGATTCCTCTTGTCCTCAGAGGTTGTGTGACACAGCACCTACTGAGGACTGGGGGGTTTCTGTACAAAGACAGGATGGAAGATTCCAAAAAGTTGCACTGGTTGTACCAAGCTGCATGGGGAGGAATCTCATCAAGGCTATTGACAGTGGGGTTTTTTTTTTTGTTTTTTTTTTTT
This sequence comes from Pluvialis apricaria, assembly GCA_017639485.1. Classification (NCBI taxonomy): domain Eukaryota; kingdom Metazoa; phylum Chordata; class Aves; order Charadriiformes; family Charadriidae; genus Pluvialis; species Pluvialis apricaria. The sequence goes on from CM030010.1 coordinate 9,118,959, forward strand.
TTTACTGTTAGAATGTGAAATTAAAACAGTAAATTTCCCCAATACTGTACTAAAAGCAATTATCTTGAGGCTACACCATGTTGAACATGGTTTTGTATCTTAATATTCTCCAAGACAATTGGACCATTCTTCTTTAACACTTCTGTAGTAGCTGGGCTTCGACTTGGGGTATATATTTACTCAGACCTCTATTCCATACAGTTGTTCTATACTAGCTCCCTTCCCGCTTCGTCAGCTGAGGCTTCCCAACATCAGCTTACCTGTTGTGCGCTCATGCCACAACCCCCAAGTTCCTTCACACCAAAACAGATGGGGAGAAGCTTTAATTCAGAGGACAACAGACAGGTGCTGACAGGCAATATAAGTCTTAAGCACAGGGAAATAATTTTTTTGCACACATAAAAGTATTCTATTTCCATGCAAAGATTTAAGATCCTAGTTCAAATAACTCATTTTTTCATGTGGAGAGGTTTTTTTCTTCTTAGTATCATAAATATTATCTATTTTAAAAAATCTTTTAAAAAAACCTTTAAAACTCAGAGAAGGTGTAATTTTCTTGGTCTTGGTCATGACACTGCAATCTGACTTACTCCTATTAAGAAGGTGTAACTACCACCTGTATTTTTCTACACAGTGTAAAACTACATGAGATCAGAGTCTAAGTTAATCAAATACTACAAAATCAGGCATTTGACTAGGCTATTTCAGAAACAAAAGTTAGGTTTATCTTACTTCTTTTGAAGGATTCATTGGTAGCGTAAAGATTGTTTTCCAATATGACCAGACGAACAGCATGAAAAATATGTGGTAAGCAACCAGGCACACAACTAAAATCAAAAAGGAACAGAATTAATACAAACAGACCAGTGATACTATCGTACTTGCGAACAGATGCTGTACGTATCACAGATAGTTACTCTAACAGATGTAAATACAGAGGCTCTGCAAAAGCTTTACAACAGAAATACTGCACTGCAACTTTACATGAGACAAGTACAGACCGTGTGGGGAAAGTCATGATACAGGCTACATATATTACAAAAGTTTGAGGGGAACTGTTAATAGCTTATTAGAGCCCCACAATTATTTAGCGAGCACTCTCCCATTACACATTTGTTAAATCCTATTTAACCAATGCATCTCTGCTTTTTACCTTCATAAACCATGTCATGGGACTGCTAGCCATGCAAAAAAAACCCAAACAAAACCCCCAAAACCTCACCCCCTCCTCAAAAGGAAGTACAGACATCTAAACAATGACTAGAGTGAGGGGAGTCTTGGAATGGATATGCATATGGTATCTGAGCAGTAACCATAACCAGTTAATTTGTTTTGATAGATTTTTAGGAGGGAGGACAGTAGGGTGTTTTTTAAAAACCTGCAGGTGCTTTAAATTGATTCATTCACTACTTTATATTCTCTGCAGCCAGCGATTTATTCTTAGATTTTTGTAATAGATGCCAGTCAAAATTTACCATGCTGAGTTGTTTTACTAGAATATAGAAAGTAACATTAACTTTTCCAAAGAGCCTGCCATGGATGGATAGGTGTTTCCATTTAAAAGCTCTCACTGTACTAAGCAATTCACTACAGTAAATAGTAAATTCAAAACTTGTATCCCCTGATTAACTTGCTCTAATGCACAAGAAAGAGTATTTCCTTGGATTTTTCTTCCTCAGGCAGAGAACCAGCAAATAAAGGATAGCTAGGACAGCAACAGTGAAAAATATTATTTCCCTGCTGTACAGATGAACTCAGATCATAGAGAGCTCAAGGTTTTATGGCAGCTACATGGTCAAATAGTCCTTATACAACTTCTATAAATTCATAAGATTGTCAAAGGGCTTAGAAAGGGATTGTCAAAGATTATAAATGGAACCTTGTGTACGTTGACTACACAATCTGAAATAATGCCCCTGTACGGTTAGCCCATGTTTTTATATATGTAATGCTATTCAGTGCTAGAGAATTTTCCATCAGGCATTATGGTGTGCATAAATGCAGGAACAATAGCCCAGCATGTTCTTGGTTTTTGTAATTTTGCCTCAAAAATAACACTGAATAGAAGTTTCTGGTGTTGAAATTTGTTTACTCAAAAAAGCAGCAACACACTAAATACTTATTCACTAGGCAGTTAAAAAAATGATAAACAAAAGCTAACAAAATCTGAGGAGCAACACTGTACAAAGCTTTTGCGATGACAGGGGGAAAGAGCCATATGCCATGTCTATAAACTGAAAAAAAATCTCATCAGTGTAAGTAAGTGATAGAACTGGACTCCACACTAAGCACAATGCACTAAATGACCATCTTGTTAATGCACAAGCATCTGGCAGGAACAGTCCGCATTTTTATCAGAACATTTCTATCAGCTCTAAAAAAACCTGACTTACTCAAACAAAATCAGTATTTTTTTAAACAACAGTATAGTCATGGCATAAAGTGAGGGCAAAGTAGGGCAAATTACAGCAGTTCTGTACACTAGGTGTTTACTAATCTGCATCTGTATTTTATTGTTGTGAGAATAACAGTAACTGTGATTGATAAGAAAATTCTATTCTCATACAACAAAAAAAAAAATACTAGAGGACGACAAAATTTTAGCCTAAAGACATTATCCCATTTCCCCTTTAAAGTCTACACAAGACTTAAGCTCTTTTTTTTTTTGCTCCTGCACCTCAGTTCTCCAGCCTGGCCCAGGTCGCCAGCAGTCACTTCTCCCAGGTTACCTACCCACCAGTCTCCCTGCACCGCAGTGGAGACCCTGGGCTACCCAGCTGCTCCACTGGCTCTGTGGGTGTTGAGAGTCCAAAAAAAGAACCTCCGTTTCCTCAAGACAAGAAAAAAAAAAAAAAGAGCTGTCCACAGCTCCCTGTGCAGGAATCTTTCTATTTTACACTTTTTTTCTGAAAAAAAAGTCCCAATGACGTATCCCTTGCTTGAAGGCAACCCATTTACAAATAGCACAGCTACAGTTGCCTGGAAATCCGCAGCAACCTGTAACAGGGCTGAGCCCCATTTGCCCAGTTTTCACCCTGAAAACACCTGGGGCAGAAGTACATCCAGGGAAAATCTCTCTTGACTGGCTGAAGCTCACCAAGGCTTTCAGCAGCTAAAAATAAGGAAAAGCATTTTGCTGATAATTCCGATGCGCTTTGTGAGCAATGCCTAACACCACACGGGTCTCCCCCCCAGACACACCATGGAGCAGCAAGAAACCGGACTTATTTCAGACTCTGCAGGTGCTGAATTTGCAGACACGCATATGCGCCCATCTGGGGAGAGAGATCAAGGAGCTGAAAGAGTTTTTCAAGCAAATGTTTCTTAACTGGCAAATGCTTCTTAATTGGAAAACACTTTTTCTAAGTGAGGGAGTCGCCAATAATTTAGTAAAATCTGCTGGAATTAGACAAATGTAAAAAGCATACAGTTTGACTACTAACCCCCAACTCCTTCCTCCAAAAGCTGCACAGCCCGTTCCATGTTGTGCTGTAGTATTAAAACAGCATCTGGAAAAGCAATCTAAACATCCTACAGCCTCGGGGTAGGAACTCTAATGACAGCTAATCAGGCATTTTTATTATCTTCCGAAAAGGTTACATAGCTGAAGGATTCCATTTCTTCAAAGACACTGGCTAAAAAGAAACTGTAGGAAAAAAAATCACCCCCTATTTATGTTGCACTCTGCACAAACACCTTGCTTATCTTTAGAAGTCCTGGTTTTACAAAAGCTTTCCTTGTTATGAATAAAAAAATTTAAAAAGAGAATATAAGGGTTATTTTAGTTGACACTTCAGAAAGCCAGTAAGAAGAGTAAAAAGTTCTATTTGGAACAGCTAAAGCAATATTCAGTAACAGCAGGATAATAAAAGGAGCTGAGGAACACAAAAAAATACACTTATTTAAAACAGGTTAGATCTGTATCTCAATTCTCAATATAGTAAACTACTATACTACCCTGATACATGAATTCTGCTTAGAAACGCCTAATAAAAATCTTACCTTTTTCTCCAATATTTGTCATTGTCACTGAAAAATGAGAAAAAAGGAAAGAGTAAAAATTATGTTTAAGTAACAAATGACGTAACTGAATATTTTAAACTTTTGTTTTTCAACCACAGAGGGAAGAGTAATCATGAAACAATACAAGCGTAAGGCCACACACTATCAAGCTTTTATGGTGTAGCTGTGTACATTCATCACGAGAATACATAAATAATTAAAACTGATGCCAACAGCTTATAATGTTTTCTGGTTCCCACTCCCAAGCTCAGTTCCTGGTAACTAAGCACCTCCTTCTATCTGAAGTTGCCCAAGTTTAACCCAAGCAAAGCCATCTCTGAAGAACAGCTACTCTTCAGAACTGTGGTCTTCCAAGTTTCATTGTTTGTATGTGTTCTGTTCTTGAGGCAGAGGTGTCAGGCTCCAGAACTAGTTTTGCCAGCAATGCTCAGTGATACCTTAGATCCCCAAGGCATAAAAATCAAAAGTAGACAAAAGTTGCATTTCCTTTAAGAAACTGCCCAAAGGATTACAGGATTTGGGGATAGTCAGAGTGAGAAAGGCACGAGTATGTCAGGCATGGCATGGAGTACACAGGTATCATGATGTATCAGTCACCACATTTATGAAAGAGAATAAAACTTTTTCTTACACCCATATTCCACTCTTGATCACATTATTTTTAAAAAAAATAACCATAAGTATCTTGGAGAGATCAGAAACTCCCAAGTGATCTAAACCTCATGGTGCTCTCCCCTTTCCACCCAAACCACCCCACCACACATTTATCCATCCTGATTAAGCAGTCTACGAACTGTAATATACTGGCACCTACAATTGCTAGTGAGAGGACAGTAGCTAGACGGACCTCTCATCCACCGTTGTTTTCCTAACAAAAATGGCTGCACAAGGCTGGTCTTCAAACAGCAGGCACAAGGCAACTCCTACTGAAAGGCCAAGCAGCCGTGCCATCCTACTTTGATGTATTAAACTCAGGCTTGTTGATAGAGTGAAAGTCACTATTTACATATATCTTGCACAATGCAAGGATGTGTGCTGGTCAACAGTGCTGCTCAACACCTTAACTACTGCTCTGGAAGAGTGAACACTCATCAAGTTTACAGATGACACCACCCTGGGGACACCAGCTGGTATGCTCGTGTGCAGGACTGCCATCCAGAGGGACCCAGGCAGGCTGGGGCAACGGGCCAACAGGACCCTTACGAAATTCAGCCAGGGCAAAGGCCAAGTCCTGCACCCAGAAAGAAACATCCCCCCCGCAACAATACAGCCTGGGGACGGCCGGACTGGAGCAGCTCTGCGGAAGAGGCCATGGGGGTGCTGCTGGGCAGCGAGCTGAACATCAGCCAGCAGCACCCGGGCAGCAGAGAGGGCCACCAGCCTCCTGGGCTGCATTAGCAGGGGGACGGCCACTCGGTCAAGGGGAGGGATTATCCCCTCTACACAGCATTCAGATCACATCCAGAACACTGCCCCCAGCTTTGGGCCCCCCAGTACAACAAAGACAAGTCCAGGGGAGAGCGACCAAGCTGGAAGGGATGGAATCACTTATCCTCTGAGCAGAGGCTGCTCAGCCAGGGTTTGTTCAGCCTGGAGAAGACATGGCTTTAGGGGACCTAACAGGACCTCCAGGGAGGCATTGAGGAGGTAGAGCTGGGCTCTTCATAACAGCACAGGGTGGGAGGACAACAGCCAGGAGGTATAAGTTGAAATGAGAGGATCAGATTTGATACAAGCAAAAGCTTTTCCACCATGAGAACAGTCTACCAGCGGAGCAAGTTGCCCAGATGTGTTGTACAGTCTCCATCTCTGGAGCTTTTCAAGACTCGACCGGATAAAACCCTAAACAATCTGACCTGACCTCACACCCAACCCTGCTTTGATTAGGAGGCTGGACTAGATGAGCTGAGGTCCTCTCAAACATGAATGATTCCACAACTCTGTAATTATAAAATAGGTCCATTAAAATGGAGAAATTGACTATAGCTCTACCAAAATGAGCATCTACCTCACCTGAGGGAAAACAGTAAATAACCATGTTTATAAAGTTCTTCACAAAATCAGAAAGACACTGCAGAAGTTGCATAAGCCACTATAAAGAAAACTGTTCTGCCCTCAGGTTTCTAGTTCAGCAAAGAGAAACCTTTAGAGCTCGATAAGCTAAATATCCATCTAGGCAACTGCAGAGGGAAGCTGAGGGAACATGTATACACATTTGACTCCGAGGAGCAGAGATGCTGCAGTTCAGTAATGCACAAGAACTGTAAAATTGTACATAAACAGTCATCCACCAGAAAAAAAAAAGACACTTTTAGAGTCAATGTGCAATTGAAAAGTGCTGGAGCTCCCAGATTAGGACAAACCAGCCAACACACAAATGCTGATTTTCTTTCTCCACTTGGTATGGTCAGCAAGGTGTGCAGAAATTATGCCAGTTGCCTTGGAGTAACTACGCTCTGCTAATTAAAAAGCCGCAGCCAAACATACATTGCAGAATCACCAGTTTCAAACTAAAATCTACTTAACCAACCTTTCACAATAATTTGTGGTATTTTTCTCTCCTAACAAGGGAATGGCATAGAACATTACTGTGAAAGCAGTTATTATCTTTCCTCCCCCCGAACCCTGGATAAAAGGTATTAATTGATGTGTTTGAGACTTTTAACTTTTCCACACATACGTAAGTAAAGAACCAATACAACTCAAATCCAAATTTAGTAATTTCTACCTGACTGCAAGCCTACAGCTTTTCAAAATCTCTGTCCACCTCTGGGATGAAATGCACTCTTCAGAGTCTGCACCTGCTTGGTGGACCATCTTTTTCAGCTTTCACAGTATCTAGCTTGAAAGCCAAATGTTCCTGACAGTCAGGAGCTGTAGACCATGAAGGCCAAAATTTAATTGCCCAAAGATGTCTGGTTAATCCCAGCAGGGTGAGAACCAGTTTTTTTCGATACATCTTGTCATTTTGATCTCTTTTACCACCTAACTCAGAGTTATTTGATACACTCCTGAGTTGCAACCACCATAAGAGATGGATGTAGAAGAGGCAAGGCTGAAGAGAGATGCCAGTATCTTCAATCTTACTGTCTTTTCTCCACACTTACTGCAACTGGTGTTTATGAGGAGACTGGCTGCGCTGCTTAACAAACGTCCCCTCAGACAGTGACACAGAGGAATACACAGGATATCCAATAACCTGCAGCTTTTCACAAAGTGAAGTACTACTCCTTCTGCTTATGCCTTTTTTAATCACCTTTGACAAAGGCTCCCTGAAGGATGTAAAATGTGTGGAAAGTAATGGACATGCATGTGCGCTACTGCAGGACCGGGGAGGCAATAAAGGGCTTTTTTTTGTTTTGTTTGGTTGCAGGTTTTTTTTGCACACGTGGCAGAATTGACCAGCAGGGAAAAAAAAAAAAACCAAAACAAAAAAAGCCGTTTCAAATTAAACTCTCTTAAATTTCTCTTAAAAATTAAACTTTCTCTATTGGTAGAATGACCATGATATAAAGACTTCTTAGGGTAACCACAATATGCTTGTAATTCTAAAATGACACTATTTCAGTGCATGGAAAATCATTTTCTAACACAAAAAAACCCTCTGCTTTTGGATTTGATCAAAGAAGTGGTTGCTATTTTCCACACCTTCTGAACAGCACACAATATATTTATTTAAACCAAATTTTATATTTTCCAGTAGATACAGTGATACAGCTTTGCTGTATTATTCAATATTATTTGATCATATAGTCTTCTGTGAATCATTTATACCAGTCTTTCTTGCAGTTTTCTCATTTCTCTTCCAAGGGGTTATATTCACTGCTGGTAGTGCACAAAAAAGTAGGTCAGACTGTGCATCCTGTCATTAATAAATACCAGCTAAAATGCTGCAAATTCACTTACTGGCAGTCAAATAGTATACAAATAATAAGGGTAAAAAGCATTTACGTCTACAATGACTAAAATAAACACCAAGGACGCACCAATCCCAACTGTTAAGCAATTTCTACAATCTGGGAGAAAGCAGGGTAAAACCCTTTGAGGGAGGAATGGAATGATACTCCCATATATTCAGAGATGGAGATAATTACAAAACCATGACCTGTCTTCAAGAAGTCATTAAAAAGTTACAGCTCTGTTCGCCTAAGATACTGCAGGGGCCAATTTCATTAAGAAGCCGCCTTCCACTGCTGAAGCGTCAGGATGCCATTTACAGTTCAGTACCAGCAGACTCGCACATAATTAGAGCCTCTCTGTTTCATTACGCAGCTTGCAGACGATGCTCATCAGAATTAGGGATCAGGCTGGGACATACGCAGGACTTCAGCCAACGTAGATGCCAATTTCCTGAGCCAGAAACATCATTCCCCGCTTGCCCTGAGCCACAGGCAGCCAGAAACAGGAACAGCACATTCAGTAGCCAGTGCCGCTAAACAGCCAGTGCTTGCAAAAAACAACAGTGACTAAGGACAGAAAATGGTGTTGCAAAACATAGGAAAAAGTCCAGGATGGAAAGGACACCTGGAAAAGCCTGGGGAATTCATCCCACATTTACTGGTAGTCTTCTTCACTGGGAGAAAGCCACGAAGCATTAGGAATGCTGCCTTGGCAAGCAAAGAGGCACCACATTATCTCAAAACTGCCTGCTACAACTCCATCACCAAATCAGTTTTCTAAGAAGAGAAGCCACATTGCTAGGCACCTTGCACTGGGTCAGACCTTAATTCAGTGATAGAAATGGATTTCCCATTTCTTGAACTACAGCCCGTTTTCTCTAGAAATCTTTATTATCACTCACCCGTGGAAAAATTAGATAGGCATCTGTCTCCATGTAGCTAGAAACATGGGAAGATACATTGCTACCACAAACCCCAGAAGATTTTGGAAGATAAAATGTGTGTAAAAAATTTGCATTGGTTTTCTAACATGAAATTTTGCTTGTTTTCTAAACCCAAAATCAAAGTTCCTGAACAGTAAATGTAATGGTTAGACTTAAAAAAAAAAAAAAAAGACTGGAGAAAACAATTAATTTTTTAAAGCTTTGATGGAAGTAGATATACAAAATCTTGCTTCCATATTTTATGTACATTTTTTAAATATTTAAAACTTTGGAATGGGAAAATAAGTTACATCTGATTCAGAGACTCTGCAGCCACATCTATAAATAGCTGTTTCTCTCAAACTTTTATACAGTTTAACATCTTGGATCTGATTCACAAAACTAAGTACGTATTTTATCTTTATAGCATATTTGAAGCTGTAAAACACTGATCTATAGATGCAGTTTAACTCAGCTCTCTGCACACATAAAAGTGTTTTATAGTTGTGACAAGTGTTCTATCCTTGTTTGCAATAGTCCTTTAGAAAAAAAAAAAAACAGTGCTTGCAATAAAAACTACATCTTTGCTAGACGGAGCAGTGATTTGCATTGATTCAGAGTGACAACGTGGAGACTTTGCCACCAATGCTTCGCTTCAGCACAAAAGTAACAGAAATATTTCTACGAGATTTCAGGTTGGCATAAGTAGTCATCAATAACCCATACATTTGGATTTGACAATATTTGTGAAATGTTTTGGTAAATTCATTTTAACCCTGTGCCCACCAAACTACATCACCGCCCACCTACCCAGCAGCAAGCTGCTATTTGGTACCTTTTCTGCTTTTGAGTTGAGTATGACTAAGAATTGATCTAATCTTTCTTCTTTACAAACTTCCCATTTACTTTCCAAGTCACAAGGACTAACTGAAGAGTGAAGACTACTTCTAGAGAAGCTGTATGACCAGATCCTTTTTAGCAAACAAGGAGTACACCAAGCAGTGTTAAATCTTCCAACCAAACCCACGATCTTATCTAATAATTATATCTTCACCACAGACCTCCTCAACTTAAAGCCATGGTTTCAATTTCAAGGCACAAAACCTATAGGTAGTACACTAGGCACTACAGGGAGAGATACCCAGTCATGCTTAAGAGACTTCAACTCAATTTCAGAAGTGGAGAATGGCAGCTGCCTCTGAAAGTCTGAGAAAGAAATCAAATGAAATTTGAGAAACGCACAGGAGTACTGCTGGCTAAAATTCAGAAGCCAATTTTACTTCCACTGCCAGTTTTTAAACTTTTCTGAAAGTAACCAGGGACCTCAGAAGAGGGAAAAAAATGTGGTGTTTGCAAAATACAGTATAAAAATACCTATTTGCTTTGATGAAAATCCTTTGCTACCTTAGCAGCCAGTGTACAGAACAGGGTATTTAACTGTTATTTGACAATATCCAACTGCAGGGTTACAATGCACTTGTATTTCTATAGCCAAATGTAAGCTGTAGATGATTACAAGACACGAGCAGCAATTACCATAAATCCTTTGATCCATTTGGAGAACATACTGAGCAAAGAGCTCAAATCCAGCAGAACAAATCTTGGGCCTCACCTCCCTCCCCCCCCCTTTTTTTTTTTCCTCTATCAGCTTCTATCTCCATATTTTCTGATGCTTCTGATCCCCTGATGACACTGTTCCATGCCTACAGGGCATGCATTCACTCTGCCTCTAAACTGCGATGAATTAAGCAGCTTTTTATCTTGCTATAATTCCATTCCACTGATGTTACACAGAGCCAAAAACCTCAATTCAGCACTAATCAAACTGATCCTCCAGCAAAAATCTTTCACGATCATTAACATCTTCAGCAGCTGGATGTCATTCCACGTTTTTCTGTTCCATAGTGAAGGTAGCTGTGGACAGATCCCAGTCACATATTCTACTCCAAAAACAAAGATGTGGCTTATGAGTTCTCCTGACTGTATTGTGAGTGTCTTCTTGTCCCCCTCTTCCAACTGTGCTGAAGTTACTTATTCTTTCCCAAATCAGGCAAATCACTCACCAGGTGGCAATATTTCCTCCCTTTCCCTTCACTGAAGTACTCAGGAAATGCTTATTGCTCGTTTCTATGTTCCACAGCAAATCTATTTTCCTTCTTCAAAATTACAAATTGAAGCAGCCTTTTTGGACAGGACTCCCTGAGCAAGAGCATTATCCTTAGAATTAAAATCAGTGACACGTAAAAATGGATCCAAACTGAACATATACAACCAATTTCTATTTATTGGATAACCCTTTCATCAGCACAGTTGATACTTTCACCAAAAACACCTGTCCCAGCACTGTCAAATTTTCACATTTTCCTTCTTACATGCAACTCCAAATCACGAACCGGCAGGAAAACAAAACAGAACGGAACAAAAAACCAGAAAGGATCTTAGCATCCAAGTTTGTCAAGAACATTTCTGACAACTGTCAGAAACTGCAAGCAAGTACTGGTTCTGCCTTACCCAAAGCCTGGAGTGGATAACTACTCTAAGCTCCTTACAGTTCTACTAACCTGAGTCAGAGATACACCTGAGATGGAAGATATAAGAATAATGATTTTCTTTGCATATAGTTTACTGAATCCAGTATGTATTTTCTGAGTACAGACACACAGATGCAGGAGCTGGGGGAAAGAATTCCGTTTGCACTTCATGTTACTGTTGTTCCATATATCCTCGGTTGAAATTTCAGTAGCTTCGGCTATCACAGTTCAATGTACTCATTGTACATCGCCACTATTTCCTCATCTTTTTTAGAGGAAGAGCAACAAATTTGTAACCCTCAGGGTTTCATAAACACATTCAAATGTTTTTAAGGGAAGGAATACTTAAAGGCCCATTAATTTGAAACACAAAGGAAGTTATTTGGGGGAAAAAGGCAACCACTACTGTCAGACAGGGGTTGTGAGATGACAATACTGGCAAAATCAAGAAAATGGAACTGGATTAGAGAGAAGCAATTTTCAGTGAGGTGTTTTAAACGCAATTCATTTACACATGTAATTCCAGTATGCTATAACCAGCAGGAAGAAGATAACCCTTTCTCCTTTTCCTTAACGGCTAAAGCAGCGCGAGCATTTAACTGAATCCACTAATAAAAAAGACAGAAGTCTAGACATGGTAATACTACAGTTAAAAGTTGTGGTTTCCTTTTTGTTTTTCTAAAATGCTACTCAGTACTGTAACTACTCAGCTTTAGGGATTAAAGGGATCATCTCAGTAGACTTTTTCTTTCTTTTTTTTTTTTAAATATAATGTCCTTCCTACAACACTGTTGGAATTGCAAAAAACTTTCAGAATACTACATTTGAAACACTTTCTCATTACTAAAAGCTCAAATAAACCCCTTACATTACAACTGTGCAAAGTCCTTGCTAAGTCCTACTGCACAATGGTTAACACCGCTCCCTGCATGTTGTCGCTAGCATCAATGCCAGTAAGCCACAGTAAAATAAGCAGCTATATCTGTCCCCGTTAGCGGTCAGGGCTGCAGGAATGAAAGATGCACTGAGCAGACAGGCTGTCTTCAAAGTGCTGAAATGCCTACAGTCTATTCCTGCTGTTGGCTTTCGTCCTCCGAGTTGTTAGCTATTCCTTCTGTTGTTTACACTAAATATTCATTAGTAAGACAAGACATAAGTTTATTTTATCTTAATATGCCAAAAACGAGGGAAAACATACAGATATAGATAAAAGACGGAATGAGCGGAAGTCGTGGAGCGCTATTATGCCAAATTAAAAAACTGGTAAGCCAGGCAGAACGGGGAAGGGGTGGTAGCAGAAACAAAAAAAAAAAAATCCCCTTTGTCCATAGAAAGGAATGCAGTAAAAGATGTTTTTAGCAGAGCCCCAGGATTCCCTCTTCCTTCTCTCCCATTGCAGGCCTTTTGCTTTGAGCGGTCCTCAAGGAATAATGGTACCATATAGTTTGAAGCAAGTTTCAAACATGCCATTTCCTTAAGAGGTACCTGCTTTCAGGTAAGCTAACACCAAATCTTCCTCTGTTATACAGAATGACACAGAAAAAAAATACAGATGATCACTCAAATCAAGTGAATCAAGCCTACTGTACTGTGTAAGCATCACGGGGCCAGGTACATTAGGACAAATGTTAACTATGGGGTCACTTTCCCCCAAAACATCCTTGCCCTCCTCATGTCAGCTTACAGGTCCCCTTTCCAGGCTCGCTCAGTCAACTTCTCCCACAACTTTCCAGACAATTCTCTTCCTTGCACTGAAGGCAGACACTTCAGTGCTCCTCTTGTGAGGGCACAGTAACTCAAGTCCCAGTTTCTAGTTGAAGAGCAGCATGTAAAACTAGGAGATTTGAATGTTGTCAGTGAAAAAAAAAAAAAAAAACATGTAAAAAGCCCACTTCCAATATAGGAACCACACCAAGTCTTGACACCTCCCTCCAAAACAGAGGTGTTAGGCCTGGCAATCATTTTAATGTCTTGACTGCTCAGCCAAGCATCTGTAGACAAAAATTTTATCACAGTCTTCTGTCAAAAAAATAATCCAAAATTAGGTACCAGACTGCTTAGATTTTCAACATGAACAGCTGAAGTCTGGCAAAGTTACATAGGCATACAGAATCATAGAATTGTCTGGGTTGGAAGGGACCTCTAAGATCATCAAGTCCAACTGTTGACCTAACTGCCAAAACCGCCACTAAACCATGTCCCTCAGCGCCACCTCTACCCGTCTTTTAAATACCTCCAAGGATGGTGATTCCACCACTTCCCTGGGCAGCCTGTTCCAAAGCTTGACAACCCTTTCTGTCAAGAAATTTTTCCTAATATCTAATCTAAACCTCCCGTGGGACAACTGGAGGCCATTTCCTCTTGTCCTGTCGCTTGTTACTTGGGAGAAGAGACTGACCGCCACCTCACTACACCCTCCTTTCAGGTAGTTGTAGAAAGCGATAAGGTCTCCTCTCATCCTCCTTTTCTCCAGGTTAAACAACCCCAGTTCCCTCAGCTGCTCCTCATCAGACTGTGCTCCACACCCCTCACCAGCTTCCTTGCCCTTCTCTGAACACACTCCAGCACCTCAATGTCTTTCTTGTAGTGAGGGGCCCAAAATTGAACACAATACTCGAGGTGGGGCGTCACCAGTGCTGAGTACAGGGGGACCATCACTGCCCTGGTCCTGCTGGCCACACCATTCCTGATACAGGCCAGGATGCTGTTGGCCTTCTTGGCCACCTGGGCACACTGCTGGCTCATATTCAGCTGGCTCTCGACCAACACCCCCAGGATGCACTCAGCTTCTAAAATTCAAAGATTAAATTGTTTTCTACAGGATACACCCCAAAAGAAACTGACATTAATTCATGGGAGCCCAGCGAGCTGGTCATTTAACAGATCCTTCCGGCTGGGCTACTCACACGCACCCAAACACTCCGATCACACCCAACGTGATTAATTATTTGCCTTAACGCTGGGGGAGAGCCAAAGGGGCACGGTCGGGGTGACTACCGAATGAACTGAAGTGGAAACCACGGGCGACCAAATCGCGGGGTCGGACATGGAAAAGGGGCGGGGGGACACGGCAGCGCGGAGGCCCAGCACGACCCCGGCCGTCTGTGGGGGACCGGGCTGAGGTGGGGGTCTCCAGCCCGGCCAGAGGCGTCCCCCGGCGCCGACAAACAACAGACAACGCCGCCGGACGGCGGCGTTGTCTGTTGTTTGTCGGCGCCGGGGGACGCCCCTGGAACGGGCGGCGGGAGCCCGTCTGCGCTCTCCCCTCAGGCGCCCTCCCCTCAGCGCCGTCCCGCGGGAGCCCGTCGCGCCCCCCCCCCCCCCCTCCCTTTTCCCGCCGCCTTGGCGGCACTCACGGAGGCAGAGCTGGGTGACATAGGCGTAGTAGGACCAGCAGAGGATGCTGGAGATGAAGAGCACCGGCACCCAGTAGAGCAGCCGCTGACAACGCCGCCGCACGCCCCCCCAAGCCCCCGCTGAGCCGGCCGGAGGCGGCGGTGCCGCCATCTTCTCGCACCGCATCCCGGCCGCCTCCCTCCGGGGGCCCCGGCCCCGGCCGAGCACCCCGCCGCAGCCCGCCTCAGTCCCTCCCTCCCGCGCTGACAGGGCTATCCGGCATGGCCGCTCCTCCCACCGCCCGCCCTGGCAGGGGAAGGGCCGCCCAGAGAGGCCTCAGCGTCATGGAATCATGGAAGGGTTTGGGTTGGAAGGGGCCTTCAAGACCACCTGGTCCCATCCCCCGCCATGGGCAGGGACACCTCTCACCAGACGAAGTTCCTCCAAGCCCCATCCAGCCTGGCCTTGGACACCTCCAGGGATGGGGCAGCCACAGCTTCTCTGGGCAACCTGGGCCAGGGGCTCACCACCCTCGGCATAAAAAATGTCTTATATCTAGTGTAAATCTGCCCTCTTCCAGTTTAAAACCATTATCCCTCATCGTATTCCTACACTCCCTGATCAAGAATCCCTCCCCATCTGTGCTGTAGCCCCTTTAGGTACTGGAAAGCTGCAATAAGATCTCCCCAGAGCCTTCTCTTCTCCAGGCTGAACAACCCCAACTCTCTCAGCCTCTCCTCACAGCAGAGGTGCTCCATCCCTCTGATCATCTTCATGGCCCTCCTCTGGACCCACTCCAACAGGTCCGTGTCCTTCTTACACTGAGGGCCCCAGAGCTGGATGCAATACTCCAGGTGGGATCTCACCAGAGCGGAGCAGAGGGGCAGAGTCACCTCCCTCATGTCCCCCCCTCAGGGTCTGGCTGCCCAGGGCCTGGCGGGGAAGGGGACATTCCTGCCACCTCCCTTAAAGTTCGGTGCCGGTGGTGGGGCAGCTCAGCTCTTTACAGAAGCAGTTACACACCTCGGGCATGCAGCGTGTGCAGGAGCCTTCGGGTGTTGTGTGGCTGGAGGCGCCGGTGACGTCCCCCCCCCATTTAACGCCTGGTGCCCAGCGCTTCCTCCCACATAGGCATGGTGATACTTAACCCCCCTTGCAAGTACTTTAAAACACTTGGTTAAGAAAAGTCCTTGCCTCATTTGCAAATAACGTGTGGGTGTGACATATAATGAACAACACGCGTTGCAGGCCGCCGTGTCACAGCGCACAAGAGGCCGCGGAGCCCGGCCATGCTCATGGCGGGTGTTTGGCCAAGGAAAGGTGGCTTCGGGTTGTGCTGACTCACTCCTTCCCGAAAAGGCTTTACGTTACATCCATCGTAATGAAACGCTTGTGAAATGTCATGGTAAGCCCAGACCGCCCTTGCAGCACACTCATCCAAATTGTTGCTGAATTATCGTGCCAGAATTAGAAATGCCGAGCACGGCTCGTAGTATTTCTGCAATCTGCTGGAGTCTCTCAGGGCATCAGCGGCACGGTAGGGAGGAGAGAGCCGGTTGATTAAAATATGTTTGGGCTTGGGAAAAACGCTCGTGTAATGTCACACACAGGAGACTACGCATGAAGCAAAGTGATCACAACCTGGGAGGCATACGGCTGCCATTGATTAAAAACAGGCTGCGCGAGAGAAAAAAAATAGAGAAAATATGACAAAACCAATAGTAGGTGTGCTGCCGGGTTCCAGAGTACGAAACAGAGCCGTTAGCGTGTTTAATGAAGAGGCAGAAACAGAAGTTTACCATATGGCTGCAGTGGTTTTGTGTAAAGCAAAATCACGTGCCCCTCATTATTGTAAGATTAGGCTGAGGAATTTCAGTTCGCCACGGTGAACCGGGTGAATGAGCAATACAGAATGATGTATCAAGAGGAATATTAATATCCCACAGCAGTAAATTATCTTTACCGAAAACAAAGACTCGTATATCATTGTGAATGGCTCCGTGAAACCATCTCTACAATGCGTAGTTATAGAAATGAACAAGATGTGATGCCATTGAAAGGTTGGAATATAATAACTTAAGAAAAGAGTCTGCATAATGGGGAATTATGTATTATATATTCAAAAGGTAGAGACACAGTGAATGGCACTGAAAAACTAGATTTGATATTCCTATATACTCTATTTCACAAAACAAGAGGAAAGGGACCAAAACCAACGTGACATAGACAATAAAGCCATTTTATTTTACCTGTAGTTAATTATGCAAATCATCTCTGAGGCCAACAGCTTAACAGAACATTTAAAGTAGTCAACTATTAGTATGTTTAATGAAAACATCCATGGCTATTCAAAACAGATTTTAGAAGTATAAGGAACAAAATTGCCACCGCTTGAAGGCATACCCCATGCTTTACTGGCTAAAGTTAAAAGAAATGAAGGCAATTTAATTCACTTGGTGGAAATACCTGACATGACCTCTCTCAGGTACAAAGGACAACACTTCTTGTGTGTTGTGTGTTTCCAGGGACCCATGGCCATGCCATGAGAGGTTAGCAGCTGGAAACTGTATGCATAAGGGTGAATTCATTTTTGCATAGTACTTGAGGGCTATGAAAACCTTTCTCCTATAAACCATTGTAAAATGCTGCATGTGATAACGGGGCTTATTAACATCAACACAAGCCAGAGAAACATGGTAAGCAGTAGAGAAGGCTTGTTAACATAGTAATTAATTCCTTGAAATATTAGTTGTTATTATACAAAATTATGTATATAGAGAGGTGGCAGTTTGCCAGAGATGTGGAAATAAAAAGATGATGTGTTGCAAAGACCTCAAATTATATCATACAATTTCTGATCAGAGGCTTTTTATTACTCCTACATGGAAATGGACTTCTGCAGTCCACCTTTCTAAGTTTTCCATGGCCACTACCACCCTCTTCTCTTTGTTCAGATTTCACAATAATCAGAATTTTCTTATTTAGTATGCTAATAATTAAATTAATAATTATTATTATAGCATAGTCTTTATTAGAGCTCCAAAATCATGGTAATTCTGGTTCAAAGTTAGCCCATTTAGCGTGGGATCACTTTAACTTAGCTAGGACAAAAAAGCCTGCCTTAACTGGTACTCCCA
Source organism: Pluvialis apricaria (assembly GCA_017639485.1). Classification (NCBI taxonomy): domain Eukaryota; kingdom Metazoa; phylum Chordata; class Aves; order Charadriiformes; family Charadriidae; genus Pluvialis; species Pluvialis apricaria. The sequence goes on from CM030010.1 coordinate 9,136,808, forward strand.
GTTACCTTGGAGCATCCTTTGGGCAGGTAGCTGTGAAGAATCCCTCTCTCCTGCCCTTGCGTTTGTGGCTTTTCCCCATGGACGTGGGCTCTCTTGCTGCAAACTTTCTAATTTATATTGAATGTGACATTGGTGGTATGAAATAATCCTGTTGGCCAGCTTGGGTCAAGTGCCCGGGTCTCGATCCTCCTTATCCCTGCACCTGGTAAGCTCGAAAACACTGAGACCTTGAAACCCGCACACCATAGCTGGCTGTACAGTAAATATTTTCACGCATTCAGACACTAGAGTCTTCCAACAGTGCAGCTTTCCCAAGCATTAGAAGAGAAATTAGTCCTGAGTCGCCCAAACCAGGACGTATGCTCACAAGCCCACGTGCAGTTGCAGATCCCGGAGTACAGCCACAGCCTCCCTGGCTGTCTGACACCCCCGCCGGGATCCCAGGCCCTCTCACCGGCTCCGTGGTCCCCGACTCGCCAGCGGGTCCAGCTGCGTGCTCACTGCATTTTGACGAGGTCTCCATCCAGCTCATCCTGCTGAAGCAAGCATCCTCCCGCTCCACGTACCCTTGCCAGCGAGTCTGGCTGCGCAGGGCTGTTCCCTGCTGCTGTCCCCGTAAGCGTTCTTCGGTCGGGTTTGTGCTTTCCCCCATCTCCTTGTTGTCCCACTTGACAAGGTCCTTGATCAGATGACGTTAACGAAGCAGGCGCTCTCTGCTTCCACATGCCCTGACAGGTAGATTCCAGCTGGGTTCAGGTACTGGAGAGTGCAAACAGTGCCTCTTTCCAAAGGAAGTCATCTTGGTACCCCAGCAAGCAGTCCTAATTAGAAACTACTCCCGAGCAAGTCGAGGGGCTCTGCTTTGTTGAACCAACTTTAGGTAAAGAATTACGTTATGGTTCTAATTGCCGACATTAAAGTTCTTTGATACTTTTAGTCAGATCATGCTGCATGTCCACAATGCTCGCTGTATACGGATGGCTGTTAGAAGCATTTTGGTGCATTTAAGGAGGAGACTGTATGAGGAATTCTGATGTTAGTAAGTCATCCATCTAGAATAGTAGTAGAAGGTTTGTACATATCTAACAAAGTTACACAGACATCTTGAATGTATATATAAAGACGTGATAAACAGTTCCTGGAGGTGTTCAGGGCCAGGCTGGATGGGGCTTTGAGCAACCTGGTCTAGTGGGAGGTGTCCCTGCCTATGGCAGGGGGGTTGGAACTCGATGATCTTCAAGGTCCCTTCCAACCCAAACCATTCTATGGTTCTATGATTCTGTGGTAATCAATCTTGTAAAGTAATGGCAGCAAAATAGAAGAAAATCTCAAACGAGGGAGAGTGTTTATTATACGGCAGAGAAAAATTATCTGTTAGCGATGGTCTAGCATAGAGAGTCTTTTCAGTGCTCAGTTTTGTACAGAGTTTGAAAGGTTGTAAAATTTCAAAACAATAAGAATAAAAAAGCAAAATGAACCACCAAAGAAAAGAGACAAAAGTGATTATGTAAATTAACACTGTTCTTAATGTATATGTGATTTGAATGTCACAGTAGTGCAGTAAAGAGAGCATTTGTCAGGGACCTGAGCATTCATTTAGGCTCCTGCGGATTTAATATCCAAGGCTGGCCATAGATGTTCACATTTACTGTCCGTTCATAGGTTACGATGAGTAGCTGGAAATACCGTATGTGTATCTAGCTCCTTACATTTCAGCTATAAAATTACACTGAACTCTTTAAGACTACCATTACAGCAACTGCGTGTGGAAAAAGAAGACTTCATGTTGTTAGATCATTGTAAGATGTCACAGATTTACTGTGCTAGAACAGTTTGAAAATGACAAAAGCATGATTCATTTTATAATCTCATAGGAACTTTCTGGTGGTTTTAAGTGCAGTATTTCTTTCATTATTTGGTCAATTAAAAAAATCCCAAACAGTATATGCAGAATACAGTGAATGATAAATACAGGAACAAGCAAAATGCTCTGAATTTAAGAAGTGTTTTTCAGAGAATCTAACCGGGGATTTACATCTTACAGACTCTGAACATCTCCTCCTCTATGTAAGCAATCTGATATGGTGGAATACTTTCTCTCCCACCACGTCCCACATATTCAGTGGAGCAGCGAGCGGAGGAGGGACAATAGGACAGGAGTATAAATATTTGCCTTCACACAAGTGCAACGCAGAGACCAGCAGCTAGAATCAGGAAGACACGCAGCCACGCAGATCCCGGCACACAGCACTAATTAGGCGAACCAGCGGCTCTGAAGGGATGCTCTCCGACCTGCACGGCAGCGACTGCGCCGCTGGCTTCTCTCCAGAGCCTTTGGGTGTTGGACCACACAGAGAAAAAGAAATCTCTCTGCAACATCGCTAGCGTAAGAGATCAATTAAAAAAAAGGTATGTCGCACCCCAGCTGGAGTGAAGCACCATCTGTGTACCGCTCGTGGCTCCCAGCTACAGGCAAACAAGCAGCTTCGCAGCCTCTCCAGGCTCAGTGGAGCTGTCAGATGTGTGTGAATTGAAGGGCTGGCCCCAGATGTATTCACCCTCTTGCTCTCCCTTCATCCTAGCTCAGTGCCCAATTATTTGCCAGTTGTTTGGATACCCAAACCTAACTGTTGTCATATGATTTTATTCATTTATTTGTTTTCCACACTGTGGAAATTCGCCTGGTTCTCCACAGGAGAGACGAAGCAATGAAATCTTTCCTGGAATTTCCTGATTTCTACCCCTGGATTGATACAATGCTGTATTTGTCAGAGCCTGCCTTCAGGGAAGTTGTTTAAAGTTGCATTTGGGCTTATTATCCACCCACTCTGCCGTCACTTTCAGCAGGAATTTTTTCATTGCATTGTTTTTTTTTTCCCAGACGTATTCAGCTTGGAGACTTCATGCCCCTGCTGCTTCCCCTTTTGCCACTTAAGGTGGGAAAAATGGGAAAAAAATTAAACCAGTTCTATTGTACATGTCTCTATGTAGGAAAAAATCAGGACCCCCCAGAGTGGAAAGCCCCTGAAGAGCTGTATGTAAGAAACCTTATCCCACCTAGTGACGTCCCATGCTGCGGGCACCGATCCTGTGGTTTCTGCCCTTTGGAGTAGAAGTTCCGTGGCTTAACGGTTGTCTCCAAAAGCAAGCGACTAAATGTAAAACTATCAGCCTGACAGCCTCTTTTTTTTTTTTTTTTTTTTGTTTTTTTTCAGATCAGGCAATTTAAATGCACTTTTACAGTTCATGCCTTTATAAATACTCAAGGGGAGGGTTCCAGGTAGATGAGAAGAGTCTTTTACCAGATGTGCCCAGTGATAGGACAAGAGGTAATGGGCACAAACTCGAGCACAGGAAGTTCCATCTTAACATGAGGAGGGACTTCTTTACTCTGAGGGTGGCAGAGCAGTGGCACAGCTGCCCAGAGAGGTGGTGGAGTCTCCCACTCTGGAGACATTCCAAACCCGCCTGGACGCCGTCCTGTGCCACTGCTGTAGGTGTCCCTGCTGTGGCAGAGGGGTGGGACTGGATGACCTCCAGAGGGCCCTTCCAACCCTGACCATCCTGTGGTTCTGTGATTCTGTGAAATGCGTTGGCAGAGCTGAGCCCCTCGGTGCCTTGGTCACACGTGCAGGTTTGGCGGTCGCCCAGGGGTGAGCTGCCCGCCCATGCTCACGCTTTCTGTTGCCGGGGATCCGCAGAACACGTCTCTGCACAAAATGCGGTGACAGCCGCAATCTCTTTCTTTCCATTTCCCATGGAAGTGTTCTAATTGCCAGTGCGTAGGCCACTTTCGGCAATTTGTCCGCTGTCATTATGAAGTGATACAGAAAAGGATGCAAGATTCTCAGGACCACAGAAAGTAAATGCTTCGGCAGCTTCTCAGGTCCCAAAACAGGGACTTCTGGATCCCAGTCCCTGCTGCTCCTACTGGGTTTTGTCACGCAGTTTCCAAGTGCAGTGGCACATTATTCTCTTTACAAGCTATGTTATCGCTGGCAAGAAGCATAATTTGATAGCAACTGCCACAGCAGCTCGGGTCTCTCTGAATCCAGACTGCCATTATCCATTACCAGCTCTGCTTCAGGCGATGTATTTCCGCTCCCTCGCATACGCCGGCCCCAGCGCTTTTGCAGCTGGGAGCTGTGTCAGTTGAATCACAAATATACATACGTCTGTGATATTTATTTTTTTCGGTGTTAATTCCTAACTGAGCTGTCTTCCCCGCCGCCCCCCCCCGCCGTCACACACGTGCCACTGGCCACGACTAACGTCAGGCTCGGTACGTTCCTGCAGAATACTTGAGAGTTTATTTTTACAGCACTACACTCTTGAATTTAGGGTGTAGCTTCTGAATCAGGGTTAGAGCATTTCTTTGTTTTAAACCAGAACTTACAATCTTGGGCAAATTGCCTAAAACCACTTAACAGTAGAAACAGTTACAGAAAAATCATGGCTTGTGGGTGTGGCTGCTTAAAAAGGATTATAAATATATCGTCAGAAGAAAACTGTAAATGAAAAGTTGCTTGCAAGGGACAGCTATGAAAAAGGAAGAGTTCCTGCGCAATGGTATGAATTTCATTTAATTTCTTTTTAAATTAAGGGGACATATAAATAGGCAACTTAGATCTGTGTACTTTAAAAAAAACACCCCAGGAGTAATAGTTTATTTGCTTACATTGAATAAACATAATAACTTGAATAAACACTAAAACTTGACTATGCTTCATATGTTGCTGTTTCTGTGCTTGTTTATATATATAAAATGAGGTATTTTATGTTAAGATTTTCAAGTGGGTACTAATATTTTTATGGAACACTCCTAGCTAATAATAATAATGTTCCTCTGTGGGAAGAATTTATAAGTCAAACCAGTGGTAAAAATTAACATTGCCCATTCAAGATTAAAGCACACCCCCACATATTTAATAGCGTGTGTAAGAAAAAGAACATCGTATATGCAAGGGCACCATCTGCTGACAGGTTCAGGGTGCCAAATGCTTGCATGGATTTTCAGATAGAAGGAAAAATACTGTACATTCAACCCTCACAGATGTTAGAAAATATTCATATTAGTTTTGGCTTGCTTTTAAGGGGAGCTCAGACTTGGTACTGCTACAAATTAGTTTTGTTTCAGGTTCATTTTTGAATAGTGAGCTTTTGGTCTGATTCTTTTCCTTCCAGAGTTCTTTTGCTAGAAACTGTCTTGAAAGGGTCCTCAGTGGGACAAGACAGCAAGACACATCATGATGTAAAGACTATTACACAATGTTGAATCAAAGCAAAGTGCAAATATTCCTCTATCATTTTTTTTTTCCTCATTTTGCTTCAAAGCATCTTTATCCTGACACTTAGGTGGAAAAGAGGAGATCAAACAACTGTAGAAAAGCAGGCAGTACGAACAATATGCTGCAAATCACCATTAAATAGTATTTCTTTTTCTTCAGGCTGATAACTTTCTTCTAAGGCACACAATACATGCATTTGCAGTGCAAGTAATTTCTATCGACTTACTGTCAAAGCGTGCGCGCAGGGAAACTGCCGGTGTGATTTTAAACATGAGACTAGCAGGGAGCAGCCTGCAGTACAGGATATTCTGCTGGGAACCGGGAATTCATCAGAGCTCAGACAAATGTTAATATCACAAAGCTCCCCAAAGCTGCAGGTTTCATAGTTACCGTTTTATCATAATTTACAGCTGGTCTGCACATCAGCGGGCAGCTCCTAAGCAGCCACTGATTATCTTCTTATATTTGTTACAGTTTTCTTAACTTACAGAAGAGGACAAGAGCTGGTTTTACAAAAAGCCTTCACTTAACGCAACTATCACGTAACTTAGTTGCAGCACACAAATTTTCTCTGCTGCCAGGAATTTGACGGATTTTGAATAAGGCTTTATTGAGCACAGGGACTGCTGCCTATCCGAGGGGTGCCTCCGCAGCAGATGGCATGTCCCACTACCCTGCCTTGTTTTCACCTGTCTGTCCTTGCGCTTCCAGCTCTTTTATAGAGAATTCTGTGGCAGAAAAGCAAGGGTATCTAAAGAAACGACTGAAAAAAGCAAAAAGGTGTATTTTTTGTGATGGTGCGATGCTCAAATTCAAAACACTTGTCCATTCACGTTACGCAAAACGATATTTTTCTGACAAAAGAATTTGAATCATATACGTCTGTGAATAAAATTAGTTTCAAGTGCTTTTATTTTGAAATAAACAAGAATATTATATGCATATATTCATATTTATATTAAATAACTTATTATTAAACATGAGAAAAAAATACTCTTAAAAACTAATCTGACACTTTCACATTCTATTTTATATTAAGTGACTATAGTTAGGAAATATATAGAAAAACGATAAAATTGTCTCAAGCCAGCCGTAAAAGCAAAGTGCACTATTGCCTAGGGCAGCGGAGGAGCAAAATGATGATGGTACTGCTGCGTCCTCCAAGGGGAGGATCACTGAGAGAGGGCAGCGGTGAATGAAGAGGAAGGAGGGGAAGCCCTTCAGTAGCTCCCTATCCTTCCTTCCCTTTTTTGTCCTTCGTCACTGAAGCAGCAAATTGGGTTTGGCATATGCTGACAAGAAGCAGTGAGACAGTTCGGCGTACCAAGACGATACATTGAACACCATTAATTCCCTAAATGATCGCACAGGGATTGCAGCTTATCCAGGTTATGTTGTGTCTTTATCCCAATTTATTTGATTTTTCTTGTTTTCGGTAGTTTAAGGATGCCAAGGTAGAAATTTAGTAAGTATTTATCATGAAATATTAACTAAAGTAGCATCCTTCCAAAGCTCTCTGAACTGGCATTTTCTCAGATAAAAGCCACACCTAGCGCATTTTTTTCCTAACATTTCCGGAGTGGAATTTCTTAAAAAACATCTTCCTTTTCATTTTGCTTTGACTTTTTAGCAGAGATAAATCTTATTATAAATTAAACATTTCTAAACTCAGGTGTACTCACACAGACGCTACACATCTTTTCTATTCTCAAGTGCTGCAAGATGGTATTTGAGCAATGTGTGCACGAAATACAATTTTGAGAAGCTTGCTTAGAGGTACTTGGAGTAATGAAAGATTTAAAACCATTATTTTGGTTTATTTTAATTGTCAGACTCCACCAAATATTTGCCTTTCCGATAACAATTTATTGACATTAGTTTTAGCGTGTTTGTATTCGGTTGGAAATATTTCAAGACACAGATTGTTCCTGAACAGATACAGACTTATTTAATGTCCAGTGAACCTTTTCCAGAAGGATATAAGAAATACGTGTTTGTTTGGGTTTAATTCATACTATCTAACAATCATTTTGAAAGGGAGTACGGAAAAATGCTGCTGCTGAATAGCAAAGTAAAAATTTAGAGAATATGAAACCCAAACGTGACAGTGTCCTTACCACTGTTTCAGTAACATCTAAACCTACAGGGCGTGAAAGGTCACGGTGGCTACTGATTGCCTGTAGTCTCCATAACCTTTGTAAGACCTAATTTCTGTTCAATATTTGATGCGCAATACTTAAATAATATTATTTAGTGAGTGTTGCTCTGTACTGCTGCATGCATTCACGTTTGTTTTGCTTTTTTGTTTGACACAAACACAAGTTAGTTATCTATTTTTCAGATACTGCATTCCAGAGTAGCAAATTAAACAACTATAATTTCTACTCAGTGCCACATCTTACTTCATACAAAAGTGCACTATTCACAAGAAACACATGAAGCTTTACTCTACCAGAAATATACCAGTGAATTTGTATGTATGGCAATAAAATTTATAATAAATATTACAAATTACGTCTTACTTAACGTGAATTTGAACTTTTTGACATTTCTTCAACATACTGCTCGTAAGACATCTTAAAATCTGTACTATTTTTTTTTTTTTAAAGGATAAATAAATAAACATCATAGTAAGACTTGGAGAATCTGAACATTATAGTCCATACAGTACCTTTCCTAGGTAAATACCTATCATTCACATTATAACCATAACAGCTTTACTCTTTTTAAAGTAACAGCTTTGTTAGTTTCTAATAATTTAATTTGTACATTCAACTTGTACATAACTGTTACGCTAGTTAGTGTATTCTCATTCCCCATTTAGCACAAACTTTTAATAGTGCTCTCCTGAAAGAAAATTCACAGTCTGAGCTGATGTGGGGCAGTTTCTCTTCATTACCAAAACGTTTGCCTACCCAGGTGTAAAACTTAATTTTTTTTCTTTTAAATGACAAACATGTCTCAAAATAATAAAAAATAATGTTAAAAATGTATTCTTAAAAAAAAGACTTCTGCCAATCAGGTGATAGTTTGTCATTTAAATAAAATACATCCGTAAAAGCGGTTGTTAAAGAGTTGATGATCACTACATTAAGTGGAATAGAAGTCCTGTGTTTTCTGCTGCAGCTGGAAGATTCACCATTCACCTGGGTTAGTTTGTTCTTCATTAAGAATTCACAGGAATAAATAGTTCTAGCCAGTGCAGATAATCCTTTCTTCCCTTATCTCAGCATATCTCGTCTCCGAAATTGCTTCCATAGATCTCTGAGATGTTCACTGGTTACAGTCATCACACAAGAGTAATATTCCTTCCAACCATACTTTGGAGTCTCCTGTGAAAAGTGAAAACATACAATTGGAAAAAGATATCGTTCACTAAATTCCTTAACACTACATTAAATTTTACTCAGACTCATACACACTAGATATATATTTTAATATTAAAATCATGAAAGATCAAATACTTCTATGGCTCAGAAGTACTTCTGTAAAATGAGGGTTATAAATCCATACACAGGTTAAGTATTCAGAATGCATCCTCACCTCACAGCACACAGTTCGCATTCAACAAATAGCCTATGTATGTTAAAAAGCTGTAAGAAAGGATTTCCTCTTTATTCGGGTATGTCCCGCTCTCTCTAGTTTCGTTTCTTGCTTCTTCACATCAATGCTCTACTAAAAAAGTCACCTCTAACACCAAATAAAAAGCATAGAAAATTATTGATGTTCATGAAACTGAGGCATCAGCAAAAGCCAAATACAAAATAGGCAGCTGATACAAAAGCTTCCTTAGAGTAGGTTACCTTAGTCCTAAACTGCACTGCAGTTCATTGACATTAATAAATTCCCACTGAACGGAGAGGAGTATCAGCCAACGGCTGGCCTGGGGCATTCACCAGACTCTGCGCTGTCTGTAGTTATCGCTGGGTCTCATTATTTCTTCCGCTATTCCTAACTTCACAAGCCTGTTTCGGTAGTAGGTACAGAAAAATGGAGAAGGGCTAAATATTCTATCAACTGGGGAGAGAGGCTAAGTAAGGAACAGGAATTGGAATTGTAGTTAAAAGTCAGAAGCATTTACAAGTAATTTTAAATTGTAATCCATCTTAGAAATGAAGTCCAGTGTCTGGAGGTAAATGGTTACAGTGTCAAGGTGAGAGATTGTCTGATAGCTTGTTTTGGGTGAAGTGAATGAAGAAGTTAAAAATAATGCGACATTGCAGTACATTAAACCCAACCATTAGAGAGTGAAACCTACATTTCGTTTATTCCTATTACTCATCTTGTATATTAAAAAGCATAGAACATTATATAGAAGTTGTAAGTATTCAGAAAACAATCTAATCTGCAGCAGTATATATTCCAGATTTTAAATGAAACAATACTTACATGAATGAGTAATTTAGTTGAGATTTATGGTCAACCGTATGAAAAAAAAATGGATTACTTGCAAAATGCATTGCATCACTTAAGAAAAGCACATTCAGTTGATTAACCGGTGCTTTGAGATATGCAATTATTTTTTATTTTATGAAACAGGTTCAGAGAAAAGTTCACGAAAATAAATATAAGAAACACTGACATACATTAACTGTTCAGCTACTTATTTCTAATGTACGCATTGTTGTTGTAGCTGCTCTCACTGTACCAAAACCACAGAAAGAACATTTTGTCCACATACTCTGCAATGCTTTCACGTTTCACTGGAACATTTTCCTCCCACTGTACCCAGGTACGTTTTTAAGCTTCTAGTCAGTTTTGGGATCAAAAGTCTGGGTTCTGTAATTTCCAGTTACTGTTGTAAGATGAGTCAGTAAAGGTGTGCCTACCTCACACTTCCCGCTGTATTTGCTCTAGAGAAGAGGTAAGCAACACTCTCTTCAACTAGCACGCAACGGCCGCTTCAGGTTTTTTTTAAAGCCATCTCTTATGATAAATGTATTCAACTGCTGTGTATTGGGAGAGTACGGAAATTAAAAGCCTTCAAAATATGAACTACGTGACACATCTTAAACGTCGCTTGGCTGAATGAAGTATTTCTAGGAGACAGCAATTTCTTGTCGAAACATGCCTAGCAATGAGGTTCTGGATGTTCATGCTGGTCTTGCAGGTCTTTCTCAAAATGAAATTTCCTTCCCCAGTCAGCCCCAAGACTGTTTGTAGATACTATTACTTCCTAAAAACCTCTAATCAGAAGTTTAGAAGCCCCACAAAATTCAGAACGTCTAGAAAACAGTTCTTTTAAGGCAAAAATCGTAAGATTTTCAAGAAATTACTGAGACGTACAACTTATTTTCTAGATTTACAATTGTAGCATAGAATATTTACTTTCAATACTTCAGAAGCGAACAAAATTGGAATTATAGTTTAACTATCTACTACAGGTTCTGAGCACACAAATAGTTCAGCAAACAGTACTTTCAGATGGATTTGAGTCCCTCCCGAAGCTGGTCTGTACATTTGTATTTAGAACAAAGTAAAACTAAGCGTTATTGTATTGCACCTAACTTTGGGATGTAACTGCAGCAGATTTTTATATTTCACATACGTTTATGTGTTTCTTTGTACATCAGACTGAGATTTAATTACCCAATTGAAGTTGTTCAATTTCAAGTCTCCAATGATTCCGTCTTTATTCTCTTTTCAATTTGTAAGCTAAATAGAAAATAATAATTTTTAGAATTATGTAACTCTCCACTCCACACTGTATGGCAAAGAGAGAATTAGTTCTGTTCTCCTCCGCAGTAACTAACTCCAAATCACTTGACGTATGTTTTGGCTAACATTTCCATTTCCATTAACTGACACTTGCAACAAACTTTAATAAACGTCTACAACAAATCTGAAGAAATATTGTAAGTTACGTAATGTTTTGCACAAAAGGGAACTCAGACCAACTAACAACTGGATACGTCACTGTAATTCATCCCAAGAGACAAGCAGCAGTTGCTCAAGCGAAGAGCAGTAGCTGACTAATGTGTCCGTAGGGAAGAGGGAATTTTTTATATATATATGTATGAGGTTTACACTGTATTCTCCAGTGCACAGGTAAGAGATACCTGATACAGTCCTACACAAGCAAGCTTAGGTACCAGAAGCATTCCTGTTACAGCATCCAGGAGCTCCGGGTGGGAAGAAGAGGAGGGTAAATAAATAACCAGCAGCCTCCAGCCACACCAGTGGGGCTGCCTGTAGCCAGGTCACTGCACTGAGAACTAACCCCGTTTCCATCTCCCAGTGCATAGTGGAGACATGCCATTGTTCAACTTCATTTTTTTTTTTCTTGAGAATGACTTTATGCAGAGTGAACAAAAACCTCTCTTTATAAATCTCCACTGTATTTTTTTCCCAGTTTACTCCATCTCAACAGATGAATGAATTAATTTATTGCCCGAGTTCAGATCTCTGTCAAGGTGTCCAGGTATATAAACATGATGCTTTTACCACAGTCCCTCTTTCTGTCACCAAGCTAATTTTATTTACCTTTTTTATTAGACGTTGGATTCTTTTTTTTTGTCAGACTGCATTTTGTTCCAGTTGGTCATGTACCCTTCACTGAAATTATTAGGAAAGCATTGTGACTGTGTAACATTTTGCCAGTTTTCCCGGAAAAACTGTTCCCTATCTTGAAAAGTTTACAGTTTAAACAATACTTGATATGCAATTACAATGGAGGCTGTGGCAGAATTAGTGGGGACAAAAAAAGAAAGTACTCCTAAAAGAATAATTTTTGAAAAGACATGGGAAAGGAAGAAAGGAAGAGCCAAAGGTTTCAAGGATATGAAATTACATAAAGTTAATCTAAAGGCATGAAATTCTTCTTATGTCACTGGTGAGTTGGATTATTAAAATGCTGTTTTAACTATTTCATTAGTCATTTACACTTCCCATTAATCAGGTGGAGAAACCAAACACTTCGGTAAGATCAAATTTCCTTTTCTGTTCCTCACATATTAGTACAATGCTTCAGTATGGGAAGCATACTTATTCCTACTCATAAAGAGGAAGTATAATTTTAAAAAAACATTAATAGTTAATCAAAATAATAAAGAAATAATCCCATGGATGCTAAACTTTAGAAAAGAAGAGTGTATGCAGGTCAAACAGAACTCTTGTCTTCTTTCTAGGAGGACAAATCAGCTGCGTAAGCCTGGACGTGCCCCAAGCTATCTTTGCCGCTGAGTTTCAAAGCAGCAGCCTGTTCACAAGATGTGACACTTCACTGAAGAAAGAAATGGCATGAAGAGTCCCAAAGAACACCATTCGGGATACATGACATGCTGTGCCACAGGACCAGGTCAACACTTTAGATGGTATTTGCTCTACCTTACCCATCTCACAGAGGGGTCTACAAAAGGGGGACTGGTGAGCTGCTGGGTACCAGTCTGAGTCAACAGACTCACCTCTCATCCTTACAGACTTACATTTTCGACTGCGCTAGAAGCCAACCATCACCTCAAATAAACAGGATCCAAGGAACTTGCGCTGAGTCTACCTGCATTCCTCTCCTGCCATGCTGTTTCACAGTTAGGGAAGCAGTATGTCAAGCAGCGCCCCAGTACGCCCACTGGCATACAGGTGCTGAGAGGCACACGAAAGGAAAGGCTTCAGGTCAGATGCCAGTATGCTGATGGTTAGAGGCATCTGAAGATGGTTATTTGACAAGAAGTCTCATCTTAATATTGTCCCTCAGAATTAAAGACAGAGGAGGAATGACAGTCAAACCCTCCTGCTTCAGTAGCACAAGATGTGCTGGCTACTCCGCGGGCTCCGCTCACAGCAGACCACTGGCTATGGGGCCTCGTTTGTCACGGCGTACACCTCTTTGTTCCTCCCCGCTGCACAATAATACATCTGGGACCTACGTGAGCTGTTAACAGCCTTCATAGCAACTACTGCAAAGTCCATAAATATGGGAACGAAAAAAGGGCCCGGCACCAAAAGCTTAAATCGCAAAGGAGCAAACTCTTGCTTCTTGTAAGAAGAGAAATGTCTACTAACACGTTTCTGCTGTGTCCACCGTGTGACAGACAGTTTCACAACACGGCTACAGAATATGCACACCCCAGTTTTTGCACTGAAACCCGCAGTATAATCTAAATGTAAGAATGAGTGTTCATGTAGTGGATATGCAGAAACCGCTGCGGTGGTCATGTGTGGGCACGGTGCCGACTTTTTGAAACTAGCTGGTATAGCATTATCCAGCCAAAAACACATTATTGTTTTCAGAAGTGTAACTATATAAATCAAAGTAGAACCTAGTTACTAACAGTCTCTCAGGATGAAAAATCTGCCTCTACAAGCTGCATTGGCAAATATTTATTAGCTATAGGTACTGGAGAAATTACTTGAAAAGTGGTCACAGGACAGACAGAAAACAGCAACAGAAACTATGAAAGAATATTTTTTCCTTATTTCAAACACAGTACAAAATCGCAGCTGGCTCACAAAACGGTGACAGTGCGAGTCAGGCATTGCCAACGCCAGAATCAAATTCTATTGCTTCAGTCAAAAACACAACGTGACGCTTTGAGCTACTACATTGCTTACAGTCAGGTAGCCTACTCCTGAATTTGGGAACAGGAAACGCAGCAGTGACAGTTTAACATTCAGCCATTCCTGCAAGCATGCCAGCACACTCGGACGGGGCGGCTAAACACATACCGTCATTTATCTGCTATAGAGTTCCTTCCGCACGCAGGATTTGAAAGTAGTATACCTCTGTATAGGTTTGTAGCCCTGTGGAGCAGAAGATGGAGAAGTGCGCAGATGCAGACAACATGTGAAGGCAGCCAGAGGTAAGCATAAGACAACGGTACCATGAAAATACAAAAAAATGGTTTTAAGTGATGAATAGCTAGAAGATACAGTATAGTATGCGCTAGGTAAAATGTTTATCATTTAGTCATCAATTTCCAAATCTTTAGTTTAAAAATGGAATTTATAAAGAAAAGGGAATCGTCTTATGTATTTTTAAATTAAGAAAAAAGAAAGGAAATAACTATTTTAAAACAAACAGCAAGCAAAAATAAAGCTTTTAATGTCTGTACATTTTACTAAGTTTATGGCAATACACTGCCTGACCACTTGATGGCAGCCTAACATACTAGTTTGTTTCAAACTACTAAAACCAAAAAGGTTTCAGATTATACTGCTATATTCTAGAAGGAGAGAAATCTCATTTGATAAACTCTTTCAGACATTTACTTTTCCAAAAGCATATCTAAAATATATGTTAAAATGAATATTTACTATGTTTCTATGAGGGGTAGTACCTGACCTTCCACAAGTTTGTAAGTTTATGGCTAAGCTTTTAAATAGGACGAAGCTGGTAAGTACTGAATGGCCTTTCAGAACTCCAGTTCCATTGGACTTGTGTAATTCTTTGCTCTTAAATATGTTTGCTTTAGTCAGACCATGCAACTACAAAATGCCTTTTTCCAAAATACATGGTCTTAGTACCAAGCTCTGTGATGCCCTCAAGATTCCTTTGGACAAACATTTTAGCAAAACATCTTCTTTAAAAGTTGAATTACTAAGTATAAGATGTTAATTGTAAAATAAGACTTCAAATCATAGGCGTATTTTAAACTGTTATTTTTAGATGTTTTTAGAGGGATAATCAGAGACTACATTGATTTGGGCAGACATTAATTGCAGTATAATAATCAGAGACTACATTGATTTGGGCAGACATTAATTGTAGTATACTTAACATTAGAATCAGGTATTTATACTTTATAAACAGGTTCAAATTTCTCACGGCAAAAATTTCCACGTTGCTACAAAATACTATAAAGTTAGCTATAAAAGAAGCTCTAATGTTATTTTACCTGTATAATGGATTTGACCAAATCTTAACATGGATTCAAAACACAGTTATTAACAAAGAAAAGGTTAGTGATTTGTTAGTTTTGATTTAGCACAAGACAACATTTGAACCTTCCACATTGTGGGAGCAAGAGGGTAAACTTTCACTTGCTCTGGCCACACTAAATACTGTGTAACTTTTAATGTACAAACAATAGGAAGCAATTAATAATGCTTTCCCCCAATTTGTTCTGGGCAAAAGGTTCTTAGGTGTTTTCGTCCTCTCATTCTAAATCAAGGTTGGGCTGGGGGTGTGTGTGGGTTTATTAAACTGAAAAGGCAAATTTTCACATAATTTTTACTACTACCCACTCTTGGAAAGATCAGCTTTGTGTGACACTTACAAAAACTACCTGGAAATTGGAATTCCTAAGTTTGGTACTGTAATTGTCTTGGAATACTACTGATTAATGAAGAGAATGCATTTTCCTGAATAATCTAAGAAGTCTGCATGTAGACATGTCTGAATATAACTCAATCATAGGACCAAATCACCATCATCCTGTGCAATCCAGGAGATACCTCATATCTAATTCAAATTAGACATATAATTTATGAAAGATGGTGCTATTCTTAACATCCTTGGCTATTCTTTATAGTTCTTTTACAGTCCACTGGAATATTTTACAGTGGCCTAGGCAAAAGAAAGATACATGCATAAGACTGAATAGTGCTGGATGATATACATTCTTAAGGATTATATGTGATTTCTGTCATGCATTTTGTGAAATAGAAACACGTAATACATTTACAAGAATTACTCAGTAAGCAGACTTTTCTGGTTAAATTAACATACACTGCACACTTACAATTAGTAAACAATTAAAACATATAGCTGAACATCTTGAAATGATTATGAAACAATCATCATTCCCACACCATAATAAAAGGATTTGAGGACCAACAAGGAAATAAGTTTGTTACAAATGCAGTGGTTGTTATCCACATTTTACATTCAATCATAATATTACAACAATAACAAGAAAACTATTAGACTCAACACCACTTCACAGAAAGTTCTAAAAATATATTTAGGAAGCTAACTAAAAATGACTAAAATTATATTACAAAAATAACATACTGAAATGTGACTTTAAGAACCATAATACAGTTTAAGATTTACATCTAAGGGATTAGGTTGTCAGTAAGAACACCATTTTACCTTTAGTTAAAAATGTTAACACCTGTCATATGAAGAAAAAAATGTGACTTTTATTGATCATACTCAAAAATTCTTCTGCCACTATAAAATTCCCCTGTACTACGCAGAACCTGAAGAGGGCAGCAAGGCCTACACATTCACCTAAAAGGCAAAGCACGATTTACAAGCTTGTTCTGTACGAAAATTTTCTGCAAGTAATTTCTTGCCCTCTAGCTGCTCGTAATTTAATGTATTAGATACAGGGCTAAACTATCAAAAGCAACTTTGAACTAGAATATAGCACTATTCAGCACCACTCCGCTAATTCTTTATTTGAAAATTAAAACTATTTTCTCCTCCAGCTCTTTCCAACAGTCATTATCAACACTTGGTATTTTAAATAATGTTTTAGAAAAGCCAATGGTTGACCTTTAACTAAACTGCCCGGGTTTGAGAGAGACAAACTCTCTTCCCTGCAAACAACCCAGACATAACTGCCACCCTTGTTAAAATTCTGAATGCCATCTATCAATCGCACAATACAGAAGAAATGACACTACGCAGAGGATTTCTCATCTCCAATTTGTTTTGTGTACTATAAAGGCACATTATGTCCTCCATGTATTGCTTTCTAATGAAAAAAAATCAAGAATTTAAGAAGGCATTTATGTTACAGACTGCTTCCGGATTTCTACAAAACAGATGTCTTTAAACATACGTACTGTTGGTTTGCAACCTACTGGTGCTACAGGTGCTAAAGTAAGTAGTGGTTAAGTAGTAAAGTCAACTAAGATTACTGTAAAAGTTAGAATCCTTACCCTAAACCCTCGATTGAGTCTGTCTTTCATAATGCCGATAAATTCTTTATAACTCAACTGGTCATCTCTGTCGACATCAAAAATCTTGAACACTGTGTTCACCAAATGTGGTGAAAGCTTCACACCTGTGGCTACATACACAGCACGTTTGAATTCATCTGCATAAAGAGAACATCAGAAGAAAAAATAAAATACATTAATTTAATCCTACTTTGTGGACAACGTATTACGAGATACAAGTAAACTCTTAACTTGAGTTTTCACATTTAAATACTCAAAAAATAGGAAAATGTGAAAATTGGGATTCAATTTCACAGTTCTAAACCAAGTAGTTCTAAGCTGATATAAAATGATACTGCTTAATTGGTATCGATTATTTTATACAAAAGGTAACAGTCCATACACTATACACACAGTGTCGTAATAAAAAAAATTAGAAATTCTGTTATAATTAAACCTACGTTAAATATATACTGATGGCATCTACTTAATTGACACAAAACAGAACCTAAGAAATAGAGCAGAGAGGAAACAGCGTACTCCTTTGGTAAGGCCACATGAGGTAGGACTACGCGCATGTTCCTGTGTCAGACTCATGACGATGCTCCTTGTGGAGAGCACACAAGCCTGACCACTTCACATATTGTTCACCTTGCACTCCCCAAACATCTCAACTGTTGTATTAAGGATTTTAGTTAGTATATATCTGCCTAGTTCTTTCAGTACCCACTTACTGATTTGTTAAAAAATCTGTCTAATCCCTCTTCGGACCTTCTGACACTGTTTCCTTTTACAACCTTCGTAGAAGGCCAGATTCCAGATGCCCACTGTGTAAAGAAAGACTTTTGTTTGCTTTAACCTGATCTCTTATTGGTGTCATCAAATGCCTCTTAACTCTTGTGTTGTAGGATCTGGTGACCAACTATTCTGCATTCATCTTATCCACCACTTATATAGTTTGTAAAGCTTTCTCTCTCATGGTATCACCAAGCCTTCTCCTCTCAAAGCTGGAGCCCTAGCCTTTGTAGCCTTTTACCTGAGACATTAAAACTACAAACTAGGAATTACAAAACATTTTTGTATTTTTGTCAACAGTTCTGTATCTTTATCAACAGATTTTTATAAAAATATACTTACCTTGACCTATGGAGCGACTTGCAAAATTATACATTTGCATTGCAATTGTAAAGTCTTCTAAGTTGTTCAAGAATTGGAAAAATGATCTAAACTCTTCAAATGTGATACCCTAAAAAACAGAAGAACAATACGCACCACAAGGATTATCAGTAGTGATGACAACTGAATAAATAAACCTTGCAGTTACATATGTCTACTTCATTTAAGCATAGATACTACACCTACTGAAAAAAATAGAGATTTGTACTGAAAGTCAATAAAGTAAAGCATTGGAGCCTCCTGAGGAATGCAAGATGGCTTTCCTTTTTGCACTGCCATGAACAGCAATTCTTACCCAAAAAGCAGTCAAGAATATTGTTCCATTGCTTAAGGCAATATTTAAGAATTCCAGAATTATTACGATACGGCAGTTAATATGCAGAGTCTAGGTTTGTATGAATATTGGAATACATTTACTAGTGAAAACCTGTAAACCACTGTTATATATATGTGAGCGTGTGTGCTCGCATACACTGAATGAATTCATAAATACATGTTATGATCTAACTCAAGCTCTGTACTTTAAGGTGAAGTTTTTACATATCCAGATTTAGAGACCTAAGTGTCTTCAGCTGATACTCCAAGTATCAAGTATTGCAGGGTTTGTCCAGGTTTTTAAAAAAATCTTTTGCATTTTGACCATACTTCAGAATATCTTCTGTTAAAATTTCTCTGAAAGTGCTGTTGTTAAAAGAGCTTATTTTTTATTCTTTCCTTATGATATTTTTTCTGCTTTTCTCTCATCTTAGCTACAAACCCAAAGACCCGATAAACTATCTCTAAATCAACTTTGAAAGAGACCTTAAACAGAGGCTTTGAATTAAGCCAGGGCCATTGCCTATATCATTCTTCATGGTCTGTCAGCCATTCTGAACATGGGACGGCATTCTTCGTCAAACCTCCCTGGCCTCCTTTAACTATCATTCCTGGCTATTCTTCTGTCTGTTTTTATCCTTTTATCCTATTTCACTACTTCTTTCTGAAAATAAACCTGAAAACAACAGAAAGACCTGTGACCCTTGCTGTTCAAACTAAAATCTCAATCTACGTCTCTCCTCAAAGACATACATAATCATTATGGTATCGTAGAACACAGAAAACACACTGAAGTAGGTTTGTGGCAGAGGAGAAAACAGCAGAGGTTGGATGTGAACCCATATGACACAGCAAGTGCTGTGGTAAATGTGAGGAGCAACGCAATGTTGTTAAAATAAAAGACTTTAATAGCTCTCCACCCACTTGAGATGTAAACCGCTACTTAAGTGATCCTACCTAAGCTCTAGCTAAGATTTATAAACTCTTTGAGTGGAGAGCTTGACCCATCTCCATCATGAATTGCTTTTCTCAACAAGCATATCTGTTCTCTGTTTCATCCTTTGCAATTGAGAGGAAGCTCTCATGGACACAAGCAGAAGCACCTCTTTATTCTCCTTTAAATTTTTATCTTAAAAGCTTAATTTACTAATACTAACCAATACTGTCTTCTTGTTCTGTTGCATTTGACATCTAATAGTTTATGTCTAAGTTCTGTTTCTTGCGCTCTGTTTAGACTGAAAACTCTCTGGAATAGTTTTGTCACATATTTGTGAAATGCCTAAGATCGGTGAAACTTCAGTCCCCAACCAGGACCCTCAGGTACTATGGGAAAATAGCAGTAATAGAAAATGGCCATCAAAGTCTCGAGCTGACATTTTTAGGTTCACAATGATTTTTAAAAATCCTTAATTCCCACCAATTTCTCTGTAAAGATTCTGAATGTGGGAGATACTGTAAGAGGTCAGGCTACTGCAAAAATCTTGGCTCTTTCCATGTAACTAGACAGGAGATGATCAGTCTAGATGGAAAGTAGCCCCCTTGCACAGGTAAGGCTGAGAATCACTGGTCTACAAACAAGCCTTTTTGCAGCTTCTGTGTTTCCAGTAGTCATGAAAACTGCTGCCATGAGTTGACACTGGAGATGAGGCAGGGAGATACAGGAGCCACGTCCATGGTTTAGTCCATGGCTAAACCGTACACACTCTACAACATTTTAGCAATGAGAAAAATACCTGGCTTCATTTCATTTATGCTGAAGTCATACATGTTTAATTCCTCTCAAGGAAAAACAGCAAAGGACACAAAAGAGGCAAAAGGGCAGGCAAAATGACACTCAAAGAGCGTTGGGCATATAGCATTCTACTGTCTCTCTCCTTTCCTAGGACTATATTTTGTCCAACTGGTATTTGCCGTATGTTTTGCATTTTGACATAGAAAGTTATCTACATGTAGATATCCCAGAATTTTCTTACTGGGAACTATTTATTTTCTATGTAAAAGGAAGCTAACTTTATTTATTTGGACAGATTATATTTTACTACAGCAAAGAAAACTGTTACATTAATGCACCAATGCTGTTAAAAATGCATAGACTTTCTTTAGGAGCTGATATTTGTAGTACCTCAAGATGCCAGCTAAAATGAATCACTGCCTGGAATCTAGTTAGTAAAAGGAGGGAAACATCCTGTGAGCAGGCAGTATGCCAGCTGAATATTTTAACGTGACTACAGTATGCCAAATAATCACCGTGTTGCTGTAGAGGTTTATACATACAGCGCCACGAAAGATTAACATTGCCAATTGTGAGAGTAGCTGCCTGTTACTTTACAGGCTAGGCTAATTTTTCTTCTAAATGGAATCCTCTGGTTTGTATCGGTGTTGCAGTGTATCACTGTAATAAAGTAGAGAGTACATTTTATAATTTTCAAATTATAATGTTATTACAACTGTAAAAAAGTGCAAACATATGAACAACGCCTCCATGGCAATAAGAGGCAAAGTCCCATTCTCAAAAGCCTATGACCAGCACAAGAGATGTGCTGGTCACAGGGATTTACTTTTTCCACTCTACTGACAGCACATTTACCAAGCCAGTGATATGGAGCCATGGAAAATGGCAATGTCTTGTTTTACTTAATGGAGGTATAGCATGTGACATACAGCTACATGGCACTGGTCAAGTGCCAGGATATTCCCAGAACGCAGCATAAGCAAACCTGTAACTGAGCGACACAGCTTTCTCTGTGGAAGTTCTCCTTAGCTGATGGGTCACCAGAGATCAGGAAGAGGAAACGACTGTGGAAGACTTCCAGAACAGTGGCACTGGAAGACTTAGAGGTGAACTTCAAAGAATACTTCCTTGTCTTTAAAAGAAAGCATCTGTATTTGTATTTACTTAATCAACTTCATCTTTGCCATTCAAAGAAGTATTTCTCTATACCTAGGACTGCTACCCCAGTGATACTTATATCATTGCTGTTCTACAAGCCCCAGAGTGATTTTTTTTTTTTCAGATTTCCACATATATGGAAACCTTGATTTCACCCTAAACAAAAAACATCTGGGAACAATGAAGAAAGAACTTTATACCACTTCTGTTACACTGTCTCGGCTTTGGATATTGAAAGCTGCACAGAGTAGTTAGAGTAGTTAGAACTGAGCGCCTCAGCAGCTAGACCGCGAAATCAGAAAGGGTTGGTGAGCAGGAACTCTGATCCCAACCTCACCGCTTCATCTTACACCTAATCTGGTGCAAAAGAGACAGCTCCGCTTTCCCTTTCCACTCCCCACCTGCATTTATCTCTCAGTGGACCTAACTGAGATAATCCAGATATTTGAACAGAAACCTGTTGATTTTTGGAGTGTGTTTCTATCAGGTCAGCTGACTGATCTTACTGACTGAAATTACAATGTAATTTCTCAAATAAAAAAAACCCCACAAAACTGTGCAAACCGATTTATTTCTTTTCTTCACAAGCCCTGCTGTCAATGCTGTTATTTAGCTATTACAAGAGTTAGATTTCTAGGACAGATCAATCTGATCTTCTGTTAAACACAAACAGAAAGAGTATATCCCAATCATCCCTTATTTCATGGAATCTTAGAATGGTTTAGGTTGGAATGGACCTTGAAGATCACTTAGTTCCAAACCCCTTGCCATAGGCAGGGACACCTCCCACCAGACCAGGTAAGGGCTACTTTTACCGTTATCCTACTGATTGCCATTGATGCATAGTTGCCACTACATTTCTCAGACACGCTTCTGACAACACATTTGTTCTTAAACAAATGAAGGACTATCTACCTCATGACCTCTACTGTTTTTATTATCTTTTCTATCTCTTCAGCCGTTAATAAGAACCACATGCCCACCAATAATTATATACAAGTGATGCATTATTAAGACTATAAAACAACCAGGTAAAGGGTGTCAGTGTTGTTTCTGAAGAGGTGCTATTCCAGCGGCAGTGCAAAAGGGAAGTAAGAAAAAAAAGTGTTTTTAATGCCTCATTGCTAGAAAATTGTTCTTTTCTGAGTCTTATGGTTTTTGCTGTTTAAACTAAATTTTCACGTAATATAAAGCCTTGTTATCTAAACTTCAAAAATATTACTAGCTAAATCCTATGGAACATAATTCTATGCTATTTACTCTTCTACTTTTTATTCAGCAAGTAGTCTGAAAAACATGAGACGCAAAGCTTATGATCAGAATAAAATCCTGGTGGTAATTAATTCAGTGACAGAATCTCATTCAGTCCAACAAGGCTATGTTTTCATCTTGATGACACTGGGACTGGATGCTGTGGCCCACTGCTGTCCTAGCTAAACTATTACCTTTTCTTCAGGAATCCTGCAGCGCATGTTTTCCAGGTAACTTGATGTATTTTCCACATTTGTATACCGCAAAAGAATATGGGCAAAGTCTTCCTCACTGATGGTGTTCATCCCGTTAGAGTAGGAAAGGAATTCTATCTCTAGAACCTCAGTTTGTAGGTTATCCATAAATCTAAAGCACAAACACAAATATGAAGAAATAGTAATACTTTATATTTTTACTCTTCATGTCCTTAAGAGACTCTTAGCATATAAAGCCAAACAGCATTATAGAAATCAGTTCCTTTTTCATAGCACCGATGGTAAATTTGGTAAATCCCTTAGCTATGCTGACATATTTTCTAATCCATACAACAATCTTCACTCAAAAGATGAAGTGTTTCAGTAAGGATTAAAATGACATAATGCTTACATTTCTAATTTACTTCTAGTTTGTGTTTGCTTAATTTTCTTCTTCAGTGGGTCACTGATCTTTATTTTTACATGCTGGACTGAACATTCCATCATGGTACTAAATGAATTCCCCAAATTTATTCCCCACATAGTTACTTACAGATTGTGATTAACCTTTCTCTTTTTAACAAGCTAAGTATGATGAGCTCTTGCAGCTGTTCAACGTAAACTTTTGGTTTTTAATACTTCACTATTCTTATGTTATCTCTATAAACTCTTCCCAACTTAACAACTTATTTAGTATATTCTGAACACCAATACTGGATAAAGTATAAAACCAGCTACATATGAAAAGGAAATATAACTTCCCTGATTCTGCCTGATGTCCCAGTTATACAACCAAGGACAAAATTACCTCTCTGGTCGTGGTACTGCACTGGGAGCTCACATTCATCTGACTGTCAACCACTCCTTGCAACACTTCCCTGTTATGGGTTCCCAAGAGTTCCCATCATGTAAACACTCTGCAACACTCCTTCCCAATATATAACTTGACTTTTAAGAACTATAAGGAGCTCAAATCAAAAGGATGTCTAGGCAAAAGTGTAAGTGCCAGGTAAACATACAATAGTATTTCCCGCACCAGACCACAGTTTAATGATTTTTTGAGCTGGTAAAGTAGTGTTGAATAAAACTTGATGGATCTCTCTTTCATGAATATGTCTACTAGGTGTTGACCTCTTTAGCATTCACAACATCTTACAGCAATAGATGGGACATTTTCACTAGATGCCTTTTGCAAAAGTACCTTCTTTTCTGGCCCTTGTTTTGAACTCACATCATGATTTCACTTGATGACACAGTTTTTATATTATGTGAAATACTGCATACTTTTCATGGCATACATAATTTTAAGGCAAAATATTTTGCAAACATCTGATTGATTAGAACACACAGTTCAGTGATAACTATAAAGACAATAAGTATTGGGTGTATTTACTAAGGAAACAATAACTAAACACTGTATCTCTTTCAATCACACAGAAACATACAGTTTTATGGCTCTATTTTTATGATAGTCTCCCTACATTTTTTAATTCTATTTGAACTGCCATAATAATTAAGCCAATAGCTTCCACGGTGTTTTCACTTTTTCCCCCAAAGAAGCTTGTTGTAAGGTGCCTACCTGGTATCTTCAGAAAAATCTTTACATTTAAATACGTCCCTAGGAGCAGAGATGCACACAAAGCTGCTCCTGAAGCACTGACAAACAGGTGAAAAAATAAAAATAATTCAAAACCAAGAAAAAAGTTCCTACATACCAATAAGGACAGGGTTGGGGTATAACCTCTCCACCCCAAACCAACTATGCACACAAGTGCTAACAAAGTTTGCAAATGCAGCAGTGTTAGTACAGGAGTTTTATTGTTAGTCCGCTTATTATTTTGCTCTTTGTATATATAACACACACAAAGGGAACATAAACTTTATATACGTGTCTGCATAGTAATATAACGTGTATAGTGATATAATGCACATTAATTAAAACAAGCACGCAAGTATTTTTTTTACAAGGAATTAATAAAGTTGAGACTCACCTATAAAAATCTTCAAAGTTCAGTTCAGCTTTTCCTTTCTTGCCAAAAAAGTGTACAAGCAGTGTCGTATCTGACAGTGAACTTGAAATATCATCAGCACGCTTAAATATTAGAATAAAAAAAAATTAAAGGCCATGATTGCATCAGTTACAGAAGTATAATCTGAGAATGCTTATCATCATAATAGACCTTTCCATTAAAAGAGTTTATTTTTTATGTTCGCAGTCTTAAAGAAGATTTTAGTATTAAAATCCATTAAATTAATTTAGTCATGCAATTTTCACACAAAATAGCATTAGGCTGTTAATTGCATTTAGTAGAAAACACTTAAAACAACAATATAATATAATGGCAACTGCAGTGAAGGGGAAAAAAGCATGAAAAATAAAACCAGAAACTCTTAAGAAAAAAAATAATGCTCTAGTCAGTTGAGGTAAACCATAAAAATAACTCCCTTTGTACACAATCTCCTTTCCCTTCTACTACACAACTACAAAGAAATTAAAGGACATTACTTCATACACTCTTATTTTATATTTTGAAATTATTAAGTATGGGATTGTATTCCAAAACCATTCACATCAGTCAGGTGTACTTTATACGATTCTTTTCTAGAACTAGCAGATGACTACAGTTTAAATTTTACTGCCCCAATATATTTAAAACAACAGAATTGTAAGAAATTTTGAGATCATGAAGTAATAGTTTGACTTATTCTCTCAAGAATGTTCCTCAGCTACTGAGTATGTGCTCTGTACATCAGAGAGCAACCTTTGAACATGTACTAATACTTTTTCCTTAAAGAACTATCAACTTTGAAGGCACAGAATTAGAATAATAAAACCAATTAATTTTGACCATTTGTAATAGCAAGACTTGTAAATAGGAAGACACCCATATAAACAGAAGTAACTATCATCAGTGTACAAACAGAAGTAACTACGATCTTTGTATAGTGATTGTGCAACATTCCACTTTTTAACTACATATTCATTACCCTTAACTGTCGTGTACGTGCATTGATTTAACCTCTTTTACAAAGAAACTCTTGATATACTGAAGAGCTAGAAAAATAATTCAGTAATATAGGGCTGTTAAATAAGCCATAGTATTCCATGGTGGCAATATCCTTCTGGCGTTAACGTGCATCTGCCAACATTTGAAATTCAAGAAGTCATACATTTAGTCTCCTTGCTGCACCTGCCCAGGGAGAACCTTCTGTCCGAGCTCTCATTTTTCTTACAAAGACAAGATCTTATGAAAAGTAAAGAGTGGGAGCCAGTAGTGTCTGCCCTTCCCAGGCAAGCTACCACCCATCAGCAACATCATATTTTTGGGGAAGTGTGCCTGCCAACTCTACTGTTAACGTACAAAACAGAATATACAGGACAGAAACCTAGTAAGCATCTGGGAGATGTAATAGTACTATTTTATCACCATAACGGTAAATTATAAACCTATGGGTTTATAAAAAACAGAAAACCGTTTATACAGATCTATAAAGATCTGTGTGTACAAACCTGCAAGCTGCACTCAGTCCTCTAAGTCTGACTTTATTTTATAACTGAAGAGGCTATGCATTTATAACAGGGCAGAGAAACTCTAAATGAAGAAACTAGGAAGAAATTTTGAAGAGTATGCAGTAGTTCAACATCATGTACTGAGAAAAACCATTTCATATCTACATTCTCTGAAATACACTGTATTAATTTCAAATTTACATACTGATTTCTAAAAAATGTAAAATGCAATATCCATTAAGAGTATTTATGTATCAACAAGGAAAAACATGAGGCAGCAACAACACAAATCCTTTCCTTTCAACATCCAAGAACTAAAGAAATGAGAGAGACTCTTCTGTACTTCAGCATAATCAGTTTAGGATTCTCAAGATTGTATTTCATGTACGCTAGCTTCCTCTTTATTCTCATATTCTTCTCCAGGGAGAAATAAGATGACATAGCGTAAGTATAGGCAGAGAGATATTTCATGTCCTTCAATTAAGACAGCTCTGCTCTTCAAGTGAGCAAACTAATTCAGAAAAGTAATCACTATTTGTCTTTTAATATTGTTATCCTCCACTACAGGACACAAGATACTGAAATGCAGATACCCTGATTTCTTATGTCTTTTAAGCAATTAAATCCCTAAGCACATTCAAACAATTTCCCTCAAGTACACTGAAAAGATATCAAATGTTAAATTACAGCCTTTCATCTTGCAAAAACATTTCAAAACCTTAGACTTAGGTTGCATTCACCCATATCTAAAGAACCATTTGAAAAAAATACAATCTGTAAGTCTTCTCACAATTCCCATTTGGTCAGCCTCACTAAATGAAAAAACCCCAAACAAAAACCTCACCGCAGAAACTCAACCCAGTACGCTTCTCTGCAGAACTGCAGACAACTGAAAACTATTCCTCTGCTCCTTCTGCATTGATAGCATCAAGTAAGTTCTCTCTCTTGAGGGGTAAGGATAAAAACAAAAGCCTTAATAATTTTAAACTATTATTTATTGTTCATAATAAAATGAATTTTGTGTTTTAGATCCGTGAAAATGAAATGACCCCACCTGCTCCTATATATACAAATATATTTTGCAGTCATTTAAATGAGAATGCCTCATTTCTCTTTACACTAACGGTAATGCAAATACAGGTAAAGAGGCAAACAGGAGAGACAAGTGTTTCAGTCACAGCATTGGCTTGCTGCACAACGGCAACATCGTTTCCTCTCAGTTTCCTAACCTGAAGAGCAGTAATTCTATGTTTATTTTTTATATTCTGCAGAATTAATTTCAAGCTTTTGATTAGAGAGGGTTGATTGAAAGTAAGTTACACTCATGAGCGATGGTCCACTTATAGCAACATATTCTGAGAATGCAGTATGCATATTATGCTTTGAATTAGTAAGAGCTTTCTTACTACAAGTCCTTGACTTTTCAACAGTGCTAATCAATCTACTGATTCCCAGTTTCATTTCGTAATTTAAGAATAAACTCACAAACTGAATTCAGTGATAACTGGCATATTCCAACAGGATGGTGTAGTTGCCAAATTAGGAATAGCAGAAACTGTACTGTAAACTGTCCTAGAAAGGAACTGGATGTGATGAATAACTTCTCTTCCCCCCAAAGAGACCTTGTAAGTTGATTCCCACAACAACAAACCTTATTTACTCTCCTTTTTCAACTTACACAAGGCCTTCTCAAAAGGCTACGAAACAACACAGACTCCAGTGTCACCTAGCTTTGTGCCACTTTCTTAGTACAGATGGCTATAATATTATTCAGATGGGAGAGTACCTGGGAGAGATAAGAATATGGATGAAAGCCAGCTGGCTCAAACTCAACCCAAGCAAGATAAAGATGATTATGGTGAGAAATGGGAAATTGTTGGTGGAGCAAATGCAGGACGTGATTTTTCTTCATAAAATGACTTACAAGTGAGCAGAGAGACTTTTTATACATTTTACAGGCAATTTAAATCAATGTTTAGTATAGCTGCCGTTAAGCTTTGATTACATGGTAGTTACAGATAACAGTCTGAGGCATTAGATGTAAAAAACCTCTCTCTCTTCAAGTTAAAGGTGTGTGGAGATTACCAAACTTAAGTCCATCTATACGTGGGACTGAATTCATGCCAGCTAACTGTAGATCAAGAAGACAGTTAATTCAGAAAACTCGTGCCCCAAGCTCCTTAAACAGTCAAAGAGAGTGTCCTTCTCTGCCCTCTGTGTCTCACTTAGCTGACTAGACAAGACCACTGATGTTCTGGATTTTAAAATTTGGTGAAATAAATAAGGACTAATAACTGGACTAATAGTTCAGGAGCTCATCAATTGAAAAGCAAGGAAAGAAAGGCTGGGTATATTGTTTTGTTGCAAGATTATGAATGTATTATTACTATAGATATTGCTATAAATAGTGGTATAAAACTCAATACTGCAACACTACATTTTGTTTTGTTCAAAGGCAAATGAACTCAAGCTGAGAGAGGTACAGAGAAGGCCTATTTGATACTTGGAAAATGTAGGTTCTGCAGTAAGAGAAAAAACAGAAAATTCTTGTATTTAGCCTATGATAATTAAAACTGAGGGCTATGACTACATTTATAAACACAACCACGAGTAAGAAGATTAACACTAAAGAAAAAAGAAAACCCATGAAAATTAAGGGGCAACAGATTGGTACAAAGGAACTATGAGTAAATTTAGCTTGGAAATTAGAAGTCCATCCAAGTCCTCAGGTTATTCAATAGCTTCTGCAGAGGAACAGCAGGGACAAAACACTAATTACTTTTAATACGGAGCACACATTGCTTATGAAGCAAAGAAAAAGATTGTTTTACCCTGGAGGTCCATTTCAGTTCCTTGTTCTTTTCTCATTATGATCCTGCTTATGAAGCATGGGACTCGAGACCAGAGTCAGTAGGGAGTTGCTGTATGTCCTTTAATGCCACAACCAGCAGAGCAATCGCCCTCACTCTATGGGGCACAGAAAAGCCTAAATGATCTAGTTTTCTGACCCTCTTAAATGATCAATACAAATAGATGTCTTACTCAATTATCTGAAAGCACATCATGAAACGAGAATCTTATTAGAATTTAAAGCACTATGGAAATTAACTCGACAGCTCGGTGATATTGCTAGTCCTACATAATGATTGTCTCGTATTAAAAAAGATTGACTACTGTTTTGGTTACCTTAAAACATTCCTGGTTCGATCCAACAATTAAAACCATCTTTGTGCGATACTGTTTTTGTGAAAATAAGTTTTGATAACATACATAAAAAGCACATTAAGGACCTAAAGATCAAAAGCTTAAAGGGCTGCAACTCTGATTAAAGTTGTCGTATCACTGCACCAAGCCTAAATGACAAAGGTTTTCTGAATTACTTCTCTAACTGTGAAATATTGTCACTATTATTGTTACAAAATGCTTCTTATAGTAAGGATTGAAGGGGACTTGATCTTCCAACTCTTTCAAAAGTTAACTTTGCTTTTCCTTGGAAATGACAACTTGCAATTATTGCACTGCACAGAACCAAATTCATTTCATCTGAGAACTTCCAGGTTTAAAAAAGAAAAAAGAAAAGAGTAATTAAAAGGAAGAGAAGAAACAAAGTACATAAAATAGGAAAATAATCAGAACAGAAATAAATAAAATAGCAGTCTGTTTATGGACCAGAGACAGAGGTTGTCTTATACCTCCGCAAGGTCCGAAAAGAGTGCTTGGCTTGTGCTACGTCTCAAAGTATCCCAATAGCTTCTGGGGACAAGGTCCTCTCCTTCTGTTTTAGGAACCTGCAGAAGTTTCAAGAAGCACAACTGTTTGAGAACAATAAAACCACTTACAGACTTTAAAATGTTTTCCAACTAATTTTCAAAAGCATGGCTTGGTTCTTTTGCTTCTACACAGAAAAATTTCTACCCAGTTACACAACACTTTGCAAATGAAAGGAACACTGGTCTGTTACAGCTATTTGCTTATTACTCATAACTTGGCTCTGCCAAAAATATCACCAGACTCCACTTTCACGAACAAAATAAATTAGACAAAGTGTAAAGTGAAAATACTAATTAAAAGTACATGTGAAAATGTCCACCTAAACTCAGTATTTTGCTGTTTTTTCTAACAATCCTGTTTTGCTGAAAAAAATATTAATTTATATGCTTATGAATTTTTTCTCAGTGATCAAAATATAAATATCACCATACAGCTAGTTACATAAGATTAATTTCATCCATTAATCAGGATGACATCCTTGTATCAATAAAGAAATGCAAAAACCAAGCCTAGTAAGTCCAACTTCAACTGTAACATACTTATCAAGAAAAAACTACGTGCATCTGATGGTCAAACTTACCTTGTTTAAACAGAAAATAAGTGTTTAATCTCTTCAAGGAAAATATGCTTACCTTTTTACTCTAAAATGTTTCATTTTCTGTGAGCCTGAAAAATCCCCCCTTATTAAAACAGGCCTTCCTTTATCTTGCAATTAGCCTTGGAAAATCTATGCAATACGTTTCTCTATTTTTTTCCCCCCCAAAAACCTAGGGGAGGTGATCCTAAAGACAGCAGAAGACTATCTGGACTTGGTTACAGTTGTTGCAACTGAATGAATCTTTCCCTTTCTCTCCCCAAGTTAATCAACACGAGGCCTCCTACTTTCACAGCTCCCCACTCACATCCATCTGGGCAGGCAAGACAAAGCCGGAATGAGTTTAATCTTCTAACTACAAATGAAAACCATTTTTTTTTGACTCAGCACATACTGTTCTCTTAGAAGATTTACGCTGCTGTGTGATGTGTCAAACCGCATTGTTATCATAAAGAATACTGTACAGAGTTGAAGGTTTATTGTCTCTATGTATTCTACATTATGTCAACACATGTGTACTGCTTCTACAAGTTCTATTACCTACTTCCTCCACTAGCCAATTCAACTCAGCTCTTTCTGCAAATCGTCACCAAAAAACCATGACAAGCTACCAGGAACTATACCCACGCTTAATATACATTATACTTTTGTTTCCTTTTTGAAAAATTCTGGTTTTATCTTTCTCTTATTATGGAATAACAGTTCCTATGTCGTGGCCACAGTATTCTCATATATAACTCCATTCAGTCCTAAATTGCTAAACTCAAATAAATTTGTTTACTTCAGTGTGTACAGGATTAAATCCTTAGCAGTTTTTCTCTTCTTTATCCCTTTGATGTTTACTGGGTCACGTGAATGAACAACACCTCATTCTTTTATGCAATTCTGTAATTATCTATTTTAAGTATTCGCTGAATTGGTTTTCTTACTGGAGATTTACTTTAGCCAATGGAATTAGTACTTCAGGGCATGCATATTTTATTTTCCTTACATGCATCTCATCATAATTATCATGTTCCGGTTGGCATTGGGCTAGTGAAAGCACACATGCAATACATGCTGAAGTAGTCTTAACACACAACTGCAGTATGCACCAGAACATGATTTGAATGAATTAACCTATGCCAATGAAAATACAAAAATATTTAACCCATTTAAAATGTCACTGTATGCACTCTATGGCTTATAGACGACGACACCTCTCAAAAAATTAGAACTGTTTTGAGGAATGACATGAGAAGGGCCCAACACAGCGCTTTGGACTATCCCAGACATTTTAGGGCTGCATCTCCTTGGTGTTGAGAATCTTAAACTCCCCAGGACATCAAGGGAAACTGAAAAGGCTGCTACACTTCTTGTTTCAGTAGGAGAAACAGAAACCCAAAATACCAATTTTCTGGGGTAGGGGATTTGTCAGATACTGTGAATTCCTATACATCTGAGTCTCCTTTGCTTGAAGATCTCCCTTCAGGTAGTAGGAGGGCAGAAAAGGATGGTGCACACCTGGGCATCATCTTGATGAAAAATGAGGACATGGCTAGAGCCTAGAAGGGAATTGTTTTACCGAAGCTGAAAATTATTATTTGAGTAGAAAAGCTAACAAGTTTGGTTTCAGTTTAAAATAGGAGGCAGCACAGAAACGTGGCAACCACCGTACAGCACCTTTCACTACAGTAAAGCCTGATCTAAAATCCATTCAATCATAAGGCCTCACATTTCCTGCATTATTCTCACAGCACGGCAGCATCTACATCATGTCACCGCGCCTTTTCATGCAACAGCCTTCCTTCCTTCATATTGCCCAAATTGTATGTGCTAACTTCCCAGGAAATACATCTGTGCATTCCTGTGAATGATTATATAAAGAAACAGACTTTAAAACTGGAATTTCACTAGTCATCTAATTCTTTTATTTTAACATTAAATCGATCTTTCTTTACAACAGTTTTACTTCTGCTGTCATCCAAAATTTAATCAGGTCATGATAAAAATATTAAAAACCCAGAAGATCTTTCTCTTCCTGATTCTCTCTGCCACTCCTCAAAAATGATCGAAAATAAGTTTACTGTCCCCTCCATAATACAGGCACTATTTTCTGTAAAATCCTATTCTAGTTCAGCACCGAAAGTTCATATTTATGTGTTCTGTAAGTGAAGCACAAAAATATAAAAGTTCTCTTCTGGTTTCCTTTTTTTTGGGGGAGGATGCTGGGGTGCGAACAGAGAGGTGAAGGATTTATTTGACTAATTATTACTTCACATCATACACAAGGAAACAATACAGATCTGGATCAAACGACTCATGCAAGAGGACTTAATTTACATACATGAATTAAATATAAGTCTATAATTTCTTAAGATGTATGTTGTCCTTTCCCTTAAAAATATTGTTTCCTTCATTTTATATAAATAGAGCAAGCAACCCTTCCTCCTGGTAGGCTTGCCTATTTCAGAATGCGGGCAAGAAGCATGCACAATCTTTTATGCAACTAAAGATCCATCACATTTTCACTGATTAGCAGAAGTAATTTACTCTCTGAAAAAGATCAAAATCGTAAATTTTCTTATAGCATATTATTTCACCTCACTGGTGGAGACTGCATAAATTGGAAATAGTTAGAGTACATACACTGTTAGTAGAAGTATGATATCCATAAAGTTGAAGACGCTGACATACAGCAAAAACGGGCCAAGCCAAGTATCACATGTCAGAATGAAGCCAAAAGAAGGGGAGGGAAAAAAAAAAAAGACAACAGAATAGGTTAAGACAAGCAAATCTTTATTTTATTAAATTTTTATTAAATATTATTAAATTCATTTGTTTGTTTGTTTTTAAAATGACAGTGAAGAAGAAATGGTTTATCTATAATCTCATTCTTCGAATTTTCCAAAGAGAAGTACAGAGTTGCAGAGACTACTTTCAGCAGAAATGTTCCATTTTGCAAGCTTTACTTTTTCCAAAAGCTCTTCCTTTGGGTGTAAGTTTCCTTTGTTCAGAATAAACAGTGTGTGAGAGATTCTACAATTGACCTACAGGTTTGAAAAGCTGAGGCTAGGGCTCTCTGGGTGGGAAGAAAAGATCCCTTTTTACACTCAGGGAAGCTTTAAAAAGTATTAATTCTTGAAATTCAAACTTCCTATGGTTTCAGGGCCAAAGACCTGAGATCAAGCATCTATGGTCCCAAAAGAATAATGGGCACTATGACAAGTTTTGCATATATGTCAAAACATTTCTTATAAGGAATTTTTGCCATAAATACACAAATCGCAAATGAACATGTTTTTTTCTGCTGTGGGCTTTATAGAGACTTATCCCTGATTTTTACTTTTCCAACAGTAAAATAAGTTCCTGCTACTGCTGCCATCCTCCAGACAAACCACCAGAGACTTGTCTATTTCTGACTTACCTTTCTTAGGCACGTAAGAAATGCAAATTTGACATTATAAAAGAACAAGTATTTAATATTCCACAAACTTCTATTCAGATAATACAAACAGCAAAAAAACATTTTGCATTGGTCACAAGCAGTATTTAACAACAAAAAAAATAAATTTAATACAAAATCTAAGTTCACTTGTAACATTTCATCAGCTATTTTGAAAGTTATATGTTAATAACCAGCATCAAGATCAGTATGTCTACATGAACAGCTTCAGGTAGTTATGGGAGCGGGAGTATACTTTGGTCCCGCCACTGAGAGCTCTCACTCTTAAGAGACAGTAACACTGCGTCATTACTATTCACTTTTTCCTAGATTTATAGGAATCAATGCTACTGTCATAATACGTAATACAGTATTAAAACACTGATTTTTCATTTCTATGGATCACTTAATTTTTTTTCCAATAACTGCAGTTTAAGCTAAACATTGCCTTTTTCTATATATGTAGTCACGCATATTCTTTTATTGATATGGATTTATTGTTTAAAAAAAAATTGAAAGTGATTAGTGAAATATATACACACTATTTTGTCCTACATTGATGAAAACAAACCAACTACCAGCTGCAACTCTTACAACTTTACTTACCAGCATTGCACGTTTTTCTTCATCTCCTTTTCTTTCTCTCTTCTCATTTTTTTTCCTGAAAATCTCTTGTAGCTAGAAAACAAACCATTTTGTCCTTATTTAGTTTTCAGGCTATTCCACATGCATAACTATCATTCATAGTGAGAAACACTGCAAATAGTATTAAAATGTAGTTCTTTACTAAAATATCAGTATTTCAATGATGCTTTATTGTTCATATTAATGCCCTCATGTTCCTTCTGTGACCTTAAGCATCACACAGAAAGAACAAAGGAAACTTTTTTTCCACAAAGTAAGGCTAGTAACTCTATTTGGGAGCACAATACTACAAACATCCTATTTAGCTTTACGTTTTATCCAATCGAGCCTATACAAAGAGGGGGAGTTCCAGTCTTTTTCACCACCTCTAGGCACATCCTTTCTTGTCGGGTACTCTTTGGTATCTGCATGGCCATGTAGTCAGCTGGATCAACCTTTTTTTTTTCCCCCCATATTATTAGTTTCCAACCAGATCAGTTCTTACTCCTGCTGGCACAAGGGAGGGGTGGAAACACCTGGTGGGGGTGAAACATTCCCCTTCAGCAGCAACAAACTACTATTCAAGAGTAATTTATCAAGTACCCTTTTTTTTCAAGTCTGTTCAAAGAATACCTTCAGGTCTTGTAAAATACCCTTTTCACAACTTTCTCTACATTAAGAGCTTTAAACATGACTTCTGAGAAAACCTCAAATACACGATTTAAAACATACAGATTCTTAAGCATATTTAGTTTCTGAAATTATAAAGTCTTCACAGTAAGAACTGGTCTGTACTTATCTTTCTTTGTAAGTATCTGCTTTATTTAGATATTTTTATTTACAGCAATACCTATTAATATTCCCAAACCATTAGAAAAAAGTGTTACAGTGTTTACTCTTCACAGCAAGAGAGCGCAGTATATTAACTATGATGCCATCTGTATCTCTACCAGTGAATCTCAGCTTTTCAAAAACTGCACGTGAAAATATTGTACTGCCACTTGTAGCATTCGCTAATCTCAAAGTGGACTGGAAAAAGAATAAACACTGTGGCTGACAAATTTGTCGTATCTAGAATATGGTATTTTCAGGACCAAACATCATGGTGTACAGACACAATTGTGGCAGTCGTTTCAAAGACCCGCTTTTACCTACCAGAAGTCTGCTAAAAACCTGATACTGTAATGACACACACACAGAGCTCCCCAGGGATCGGAATGTGAAAGATAAAGTGTGTGTGATAAATTCTGCAAGCAAGTTTTCCAAATTTAATTCCAGAATACCATATTTCAGAGAAGGCAAATGACTAAGACAAAGGGATCAGCAAGCTCTACTGCCGGGGTGCAACAACCTTGAAATAAAGGAGTACAGTGTTTAGTGATTAAATAGCAAAAGCATTTAGAAATAACATAGCATGAATTTCCAAATTGGACTACCATGTTCTGGAATTGCCTATAAGGCAAATGCAGACCAGAATATTGTGTGTGTCACTGTAACTATTTTTGAGTGTGGGATCAATTTACAGACCTTGGTATGTTTTTTTCTAATTTTTTGCAAACCTACAGGCACAAATTACTGTAACCTACGCTGACAAGGAAAACGAGTCAAGATAGGCCATTTAGCTGGATGGCCTAGAGTATTACACAGTTTGCAACCCGAAACTGTGGAAAGAAGAAAGGTAAATGAAGAGAGAGAAGTACAAAGAGAATACCTTGTGAAAAGTGAAGTGACAAGCCATCAAGTAGAAGAGTGGCAGTGATTTAAAAACCAGAAAAAGGTCAGTAAAAAGCAATGCGTCCTCAGATGTATTTCCCCTGCCGCAGAGGCAAAGGGAGTAGGATTCTGTTGCATTCATCACTAAAGCACTTGCTGAACTTCTGGAAATGGATCTTTTGTTCAGAAGGAGTGCTATAGGATACCAGCAAGTAGAAAAGTGAATGCAAAAAGGACCTAGGAGTACTTTCATAGGAACATTGTTTGAAACAGGATAATGAGATTGACTGCTGAAAGCAGCAAAACCAAGATCTCTTGTAACAAGGCAACACAATCCTTCTGTTCCCTGACCTCACCCCTATGACATAAGCAAAGAGAAAAGCACAAACACCATGGAATTAGTTTATAAAAACACTAAAGCTGTTATCGCAAAAATTCAGTATTTTTCAACCCTTCACTCAAGAATCACAGAATGTGATTCCTACACCGACCTCTTCAAAATCTCTTTATTTGCAAAACTGAAGAGTGTTAACTACGCTTCCAATTTTATGATAGCTGACTGTAATCAATGGAGAAGTATTTTGCAAATGCTGAATACAGTTCAAATGGCAACACTGACAGTCTCCTGCTTCCAGGCACACAGGAGATGATGTATACCCAAGCAAGGTGAGTACAGATGCCAAATGTATATTCTGGGGCCACAGGATAATCACAGCTGCAGCATCACCGAATCAACTTTTATTTTCATATTTACTTTTATTTACACAGACATTATCTACCTACCTACCTATTTTAGTCTTTCTCACTTCAGATCTAACATGCTGACTTAAGCGTTTTGATCTAATTTTGGAAGGGCCACTGACACGGTAATCAAGCAGAGTTAGGGTTAGGTTTAACCTATACAAATTTGTTAAATACAATAATAGGTGGAGAACAACATATCTAATGGTTGAAAATTCTCCTTCCTTTCTTCTGTCCATCAAGTCTGGTAACAGAAAAAGAGTAAGATGGAGAAATTTTTATCAGGGACCATGACAAAGAACAAACAAAACACAGGATGTGCAGAGGACTATAAAAGCACGGTTAGAAAGAAAGATGCAATATCCATAGTTAAATGTTGTCCTTGCTTCCTGCCTTATATGCTTATTAGATTTCATTTTCAGCACCAGTTTCTGAAAGACAAAGCCTCCTGTTCAATTTCCTTCCACTTAGCTGTTATAACGCAAGCTTTTTTTTTTCCTCTAAAAAAAGTTGTTAGCCTATTCCACCAATTCTGTTTTGTTGAATCATGAAATACTTGTTTTTAATCTTTTTTTCTCTTTTCTTTTTTTTTTTTTCTTCTTTCTCTACTTTTCCATTGGCCAATCAATCCAATGTTTGCTGGCTTTTTCCCCTAAGTGGAGGAGATAGCTATTAGGAATTAGCAAATATAAAGATAATTACATTTAATATTAGAATACAAAAAATGATCAGCATGCCACAATTTGCAAGTAGTGACAGCTTCCAAAATAAATGAGACCTGTTGTGCTTAATCTATTCCACCAGAAAACAAGTGCCCAGATCTCACCTCTCACTTCCTTGAAAAGGAGAATTGAGGGAAGTTCAATGTGTTGAGGACAGTTTCTTTCACATTTCCATTTTCTTTACGTTAGCATAGCTTATCTGAATCAAGCCTTATACATTGACTTGAAAAAGATTAAGAACCATCACACAGGAAATTAGGGTGTCTTAGTTTTAAATAAATTGTGGTCTGACACTTAAATCCATTTCATGTGTCTGCTTCGTTCTTTATATTTTGTTCCATTATCATCATCTTCAGTAAGGCAGTGGGCTCAGATGTATTTACCATATTTATTTATAAACTCAACTACACAAAAAATGTACAAAGATAAGAATTGATGTCTTCTGCAAATACCTTTTTTTACAAACAACTCATTCAATTCTTATACATATTTTTAATTCTGTTAATCACCTGTACTTGTTCAGTAGAAAATAAAGGCCTTGTGCAGTCTTCACAAAGCTTGTCTAAATCACTAACCACAAAATTTTAAATGTTAATTGCTTAAGAAATGTCAAAAAATGTTTGCCATAACTGAGTGTAATCAGTGTAATCTAGGCATCTGCTGTGTATGGCCATTGCCAATTTAAAAAACACTGATTTATACTGTATTGTATAGTTTGTTCATGTAAAGCCACTTAGCCATCGTAAAATGAGAAGCCCTAACAAGAGGGCAATCTTCGGCATTTCATGATTTTTTTTTAAATGATCAATTTTTTACTTCATCACTGACACTCATTTAGAATAGCATTAATCATTCTTCCCCTTTCTTTTAAAATCAGAAAATGAATGAAATCAACATAAATTTGAAATAGCCCTCTTATTCCAAGGCTTTTTGATTTTATACTTCTCAGTGCAAACATCACTCTCCTGTATTTAGTGGATCCTATCACATGAAAACTTCTGAAGTATTCAAATTTTAAGATGCAATGATCAGATTATCATGATCAAAATCAAAATATAGTGAACGATTTAAGATTTTTTTGAAGATTTTCTCTCAAGTGCCAAATTCTTAATGCACAAATCTCAATGACATGTGAAATAAGCTAATTTTTCTTTCAAAGTCTGGACCTTTGAGAACTGTTTAAATTTCTACCCGGAAGAAAAATAAACTCTCTGCTTAAATAATTAGTAGGAATTTACAAAAATGCTTTTTCCAAGCAATAAACTGAGTAAAGCTCTAGTTTGAAAAATACCCTAATTCAGATTTGTAATGTAACAAAACCATGGATGCAACAGAACTACTGCCAATTTCTAGATGTCCTGCCAACTGTTCCAAACCACATGAAAATTATTCAGCTCAAAGTCCATTTTGCTATCAGGAATATTCTCCTTAAAAAGAAATCACTGAACCACAGCTTAGCAAATTGCTTCAGCATATGGATTTCCTGGGCTGAACTAGATATATGTACAGTATGTTTTATTTCATTACAAATCTTGTCCAAAACAGATGATAGTGTCACGTTATGTCAGTTAATATTTTTAGGTCTCTTGGGATTATAAACAGAATGAATAACGAAGAGAAGTGGTCTCCCAGGAAAAGATTCTTTCACAAGTCCCTTCATCATTATGACAGTTAAATAATTCTGCTGACCATTGATACAGCAATATTACTTTAATAGCCTAATTATCCATGAATGTAGTAGCAATTAAAAAAATCCAGAATAAAAACTGGAATTAAGCTTCAAAAATCATTACATACAACACACCTGTGCACTGTAATAAGGAGCTACAATTTACAAATTACATTACACTACGTTTACTATTTAGGTTAAATAAGGCAAATAAACAACTACATTCAGTGAAGAATACCTCATGTTCTCATGATTACTGACGTAACTGTAAATCTCAATCCCGACCAAAAAAATAATTTCAAGATTACATCAAAATATTCAAAGACTGAAAATATACGTACCACTAAGAATTCCTTTTTGTCCACCATCTCATTGCCATCAGTATCAAACATGTTGAAAGCGATTCTAAAACCTGCATGTGGCTCTGCCGAAAAAAACCCACATTAAATTATTTATTTTGCTTGGAAAGAAAGCAAATATAAAACTCTACGAAATTATTTGGTGTCTGTTCATGAAAGCCATATCCTCAACTAATTTAAATTAGTACATTTGTGTACATAGTAACTACAAATAATAACATCGGTAAAACAATATTAATCATGTTATGAAAACAGAAGGCATGCTCACAAATTCATAGATTAGGAAAAATAGACAGCAGAAATAGAACACGAAATATCCAAGAAAAATATCTCACAATAATGCTGGTTGGGTAGTTAAGAGTGTTAGTTCATAACTAAACACCATTTTATGCTACAAGACACAAATCTGTAGAAAATAAATTTTCTATGAAAACGCAGTATTCTAAAAGACACTTTAAGAAGTTTTGCAGAAAAGGTACAGCATGCAACTTCTGTTCAAAACAAGTGATGTGTTGAAAGAGACCCAGAATGTTCTTGTTTCCATGCTTAGAGACATTGCAGTTTGAAATCGGGTTACAATTTTAAATTATTTCTGAAACATGGGGACTTTGAAGGTAACTGTAAGTGAAGCCTTTAGGCAACATTTTGGTGATACTCAATGATTTGCTATATGGATGAATTATGGCCAAAAGTTAGTCCAGATAACAAAGAAATGATGGAAGAATATCCATCGATCCAGCAGTTAGGGATTGTAAAGGTTCAGGGTCAAGTTTCTGCTCTGATTCATAAGAAGAATCCAGGTCATGTCTGAAAAAAACCCTAATGAATCCAATAGAAATGTTTTTATTACATACAAACGAAAGACACGTAAAACACTTCACAAAATACACCTCTTAAAATATCAAAACAAAGTCTTTATCAGGCGTAGTTTACTCTAACTATAAGTTACTCTACGTTGTTTTTATGAGTGGTAGAAGAATAAGTATTCAATTTTGTTGGTATTTTCTAACATAAATAAACATTTACTTTAGTTTGACAGATTTTATATTTTATCATTGTCTCACTGTTGTCACACACAATGCACAAATAGGTGAAACAAGCCAGTAATAATGTATATCTTTCTCTTCTCTCTATATTCAGTGTCCTTTATGAACTTCAGTAAATTCAGCTAGAAATTTTGTAGGAATTTCAAAGAAGAAAATAAATTTAAGTTCTGAACTGGGGTTAAGCTGAAGTGTATGGCTCCACTTTCTCAACAGCCAGTAAAAGGCGTTCTACATAATAAAGCACTTAAATAAAACATAACACAAGATTCCAGGAGGGCAGGAGAGGTTCAAATGGACACACAGATGCATGATACATCTTTTTCCATATAGAGATATGAAGGAGAGGGAAAAAAAAAAAAGAAGTGAGTGTTGTAACGAACAGCAGTACATTCAGAGCTTATAAATTTGTAAGGAAGTTTCTGGGAAAAATACTTACTTGTTAAAATACATAAGAGGAATAAATATTCTGTGTAAGATATCACACCTGAAGAAAAAAAAAAAAGGTTATGCTGTATTACTTTCACCTTGCCTTCACATCCTAAACTTGAAAATACTAAGTCCATGTAGAAGAATTTTTGTACATGTGCATATTCATATTCATACTTGTGTGTATGTGACTGTACTCAACCCGGTCAATGAATTATTTGTCTAAAATATTGATCTATGGGGTGGGGTTTTTTGTTTGGGTTTGGCCATTTTAGGGGAGGAATAGCTGAAATATGGCAAATAATCAACTACAGTCAGTGGAGAATGGCTCATTAAATGGAAGCTGGCTAGATTCTTAGAAGCCAGTGTAAATGATTAATCTGTTTTTCTTTACAAAAACCCCACCAATAATTCATGAAAACACGCTCTAACAGTACGAGAACATTTACTCTGAGAACATTAACAGTACTCCCTCCTGATATGTACCATTTGAATACAGTTCATGATTTTATTATGCGCTTTGTAAGTGCATGTCCAATATTATTTCAAAACTTGGCCTTGTGTTACTTATGAAAGCATAGATTTGAGGTTTTGAGTTGTCACAGAATGACAGAATGGTAGGGTTTGGAAGGGCCCTCTGGAGATCATCCAGTCCAACCCCCCTGCCACAGCAGGGACACCTCCAGCAGTGGCACAGGACGGCGTCCAGGCGGGTTTGGGATGGCTCCAGAGTGGGAGACTCCCCCACCTCTCTGGGCAGCTGTGCCACTGCTCTGCCACCCACACAGGGAAGAAGTCCCTCCTCATGTTTAGACGGAACTTCCTATGTTCAAGTTTGTGCCCGTTACCTCTTGTTCTATCACTGGGCACCACTGAAAAAAGACTGTTCCCAGTCTTTTAAAAGACTGTTTTTATATGCACGTTTTCAGAATCATCACCTTAAATTTATATTAAAACTCTTACTAAGTGAATGTGTAGATTTTGTTAAACATTTTTAAAGCCTGTTAGAGACATCTGTACCAGCTCTTCTACACTGAGAAGACCTGTAAGGAATACATTCTAAGCTTTTCATCTTTTGTTAGATGTCAAAATCACAGTGTGGAATGGCACTTCCATTTCTCTTCAGAAGTGATTAAGTCAAAATTTAAATTAGAGCTGAAGTCAATATCCAAATAGTGTGTCTGGTACCATAAGCTGCACTTCTGCTTTTCTAGCTCTGGGGTAAAGAAATAACTTGCAGAATGCCCATGCTACCATCGAAGAGAAACATCTCGCAGTTCAGTAAGAACCAAAACCGATAACTTGCAGCCCTCCCAAAAGCCCTTAGCTCTAACGATCTTTGAGGCCGAACTAGCAAAACTGGTTCCTGATTTCTAACCAACTGATTTTGTCTGTCCTCCAAAACTAGGAGTGTTAAGTCAGTCCACAATATTAGACTATTTCAAAAGAGTAAAAAAAAAAAAGTATTTAGATGCCTGAGAGTAAAGATGTCTATCAGCTGGGATTTTCAAAAGTTGCTAGCTGTCTCCTTGATTTCAGTCCAAGTCAGGTGCAAAAGTTTTTCTAAAAACAGACACATCTTTGAATGTTTAAAGATCTTTTAAAATCTGACTTAACTGAATATGTGACAAACCATGTAAATAGTCATCTGATTTTTTTTTCACTGACAACCCTGTAAAATTAAACTCAAAACATTTTATCATTTATGTGGATTTTACAATTATTGAACACACTTAACATCAGCACTTCCAACACTGCCACAGTAAGAAACTTTAGCATTTTCTTCTAATATTTACAGCACAAGAAGTTCTAAATTAATTCTGTCCTGAAATAATACTCAGGAGGGACTTTCTGTCCTCTTGAATAGATGAGATATTAAAATCTCAGCTGTATTTCTCTTGGATCTGTCCAAATGTCTCCCCAAACCTTCGATCATACAATGTTCCTCCCTAAAAGCCTGAAAGAGAAGCACCTTCAAGAGAATTGGGTCTCCTATCCTCAAACACAAAAGAAAAAACAACCAAGCACAGACATCTCCACAGATATCACAGAGACTGGAACATAAAGGTAATAGAAAAGACAGACAGTTAACTAAATTGTCTTTGGAACCAAATCACATACTAGAAAGAATCACTAAACTCCTCACTCAACCTTTACCAGCTGAAACGCTGCTCTCCCAACTTCCATCCCATTCATGGACCAAAAAGGTATTTTCCCACCTTTTGATCCAAGAGCAGATTTAAGCCTCCAGAACCAAGATTTTACTACTGCTAGTGGATCTAGTTAGGAAGGCTACTAAGTACTTTTAATACCACCTACTCTTTTCCGCAATTTACACACAGCTCCACACTGAAGATTAGCAAAGATTAAATGCAGGCATTTAAGTAACGCACACTCTGTGCTTTATCTTCTTGATTTTATACAGCAGCTTGCAGAAAATAGTTTTCAAAGGCCTGCTAGTATCTGTTTGGACAAGCAGCTATCAAGAAATCAGATACCTCAAAGGGTCTCACTCAGTGATGTAAAAGGTTCTTTAAGCACCAGTCAATAAATGTAAATATGTATTTTTGTTTGTTTGATGACACCTTCTTTGTTGTAAAACAGAGGAAGAAAGTGCAATTGTCAAGTAGTCCATCACAGGTATGAAAAGACCAATATAAAAGGCCTTGAAAGCATTCTCTCCTTTTGTTTGTACTGGTATATTGTAGCTGTAGACAGATACTTCTGGTTGATTGCTCTGAGTGTTATGGGAGAGAGGCTCTAAATGACGACTGAACCGGAAAGAAAAGCTTACACTAAGATCAGAAAGAAGAGAGGGACGTCACTCGAGAGTAAAACGTAAAAATAAAACTTAAGGACAGCTGGTATAAATCTATGCAGCTCATCTGATTTAAATGAATCTATGGCAAAATAAATGGACATAGGCTTTTGCTACTCGCTTCATATTAAAATGTGCACGAAAAAAAGAAAATGACTAAATTAATATTGGAGTTTTCATGTCATGTACTAAATAAGCACTAAATGAGAATTAAGGAGACCTGAATTCTATTCCCATTCCTTTCACTGGCTTACTGAATGACCTTATCAGTCACAGAACCCACCACCTTTTCTTATA
The DNA here is from genome assembly GCA_017639485.1 of Pluvialis apricaria. Lineage (NCBI taxonomy): Eukaryota > Metazoa > Chordata > Aves > Charadriiformes > Charadriidae > Pluvialis > Pluvialis apricaria. The sequence goes on from CM030010.1 coordinate 9,181,467, forward strand.
TTATCTATAAAATGGGATAACGGAACCCACTTTTTCGTAAAGCATGCTGAAAAGCTATGGACGTGCTCAAATTTATTACTAATCTTACCAGCTTATGTATTTTATTACAGACTTAATAAGCAACATCCAGATGTTTTTTTTTAAACTGATATTGAGTTGATTTAACAGATTCTGAAGCTGAATTTTTATGTAAGTAATATTTCAAAAGTCAGCTGTTGTGACTATACAGAGAGCAGCCTAGAGCAAGGAAATACAGCGCAAGGATGTGCCAGCTTCTGCCTCTCTGGGGTTCTGGCTGCAGAGCTGTGCGAGTGTCTCCACGCATTAGACATTCAAGCCTGGGACCCTCCTCTGAGAGTATGCACATACTGACTCCTTTAAGAAATTTGAGCTGCATTTCTATTAGATTCATTGATTACAAGCACACGTTTGATTGGAATTTTGTTTCTGGCATGCTCATTTTAAACGTTCATAAAGTTACTTTATTTTATAGCAAGTAATTGTAGCTGTTTCTAAACATTAAATTATTTAAAACACTTCACCGGACTTTTGCCATTCTGAATATAAGTAAAGGAGTATGTGGATTATCTATCATATTATCATTTAAATGTCTGTATACAAGCCATCACAGGGTGGTTTTTTTCCTGTGTTTTTTTTGTTTTTCAAGTGATAGAGCTTACTAAGAGGAAAAAAAAAAAAAAAAAAAAAAAGAGAGACCAGGAGTGGCTGTTGGCTCTTCCTTTGCCAACAGTGTGAGTTTTAAAAGCTATCAAAGCGCTCATCTGCAGAATTTAAAAGGATATACAGCATTTCTGAAACTGCCTCTTGTGTTGTGAAGAAAATGCTTATTCAGCGATATAAGATACCATTACTGACTTTAAAAATAATCACATCATTGAATCAATTAAAAAAAGTAGAGAGATACTGTGTCTTTATTAGAACATTCTATCTGTGGTCTATAGATCGTTCTTCATTACAACAAACCGAAGTTGAAACATTCAAACATCAGTTTAACAAACTCTCAGATACCAATTCACTTGAAGAGGCCAGTGCTAAGATGGCATGACTAAAACACTGTAGAGACTAAAGGGAACTTTTCCACACTGTAAAATGTAGAAAGCAACAAACATTTTTTATCTTACTGAAGATATGACACAGATTAAAGTACAATACCACTTTAACCACAATGAATTAATAAAAGTGATAATTTGGTTCAGGAAAATAAATTCTTAACCCTCACCTTTCTCATTAAGATTACGGAAAAGTTTGGATGATCCTTTCCAAACTGGTGGTGTCTCCATAAGGATCTGATTCAGTTCCTAAAAAATAAGATTTTTAAAAGATATAAAAGTATATAAAAGATATAAAGTATATATTTAAATATTTAATGAAGTAGTTAACAGTTTATAAGTAAATGCTAGGAAATCAATATAAAAGACAAGGAACCGCATGCAAATTTACCAGTTAAAATTAACTTCAGTTCACCACAATGACTTTGGAAGTTCTCAAGCACAAATATAAATTTTGCACACATGATTATTCCAAGAATTGCTCATCTGCACAAATACTAAGTGTTTGCAGAGTTGGAGAGAGACATGGAATGTATTTGTTGCTGGAATTACTCACCACTGCTCCTATTCACTGAAGCCAAGGATAAGTCCCCCTGGATTTCAGTAAGGTTTTCATGCAAACTCCAAGCAACTGTTCTTTTAAAACACTGAACCTGAACTAAGGTGAGCTTCACCCATGAATATGAATGTACTTTACTTAAAATACAGGGATACAGAGTATTTTTGCAGTTGTACAAATGTTTAAAAAAAAAAAAGTAAGAGGCACTTAAACATCACAAGAGGCAAAGAGTGGCATACATATTTCAGGCAGCTTTGGATACGCCTGTTACACTTAGACGTTAAAGAAACTCAGACACAAGCTGAGGAAGGAACTGACAGAGACTTGAGAAGGTCAGTAAATCAAATATAACAGGCACAGCTGCTCAAGTATCTTTCAGATTCTGGATTCAGCTGAGTCTGAAGTGACAAAAACAAAGAAATGAAAGTCTTCCCTTTTTTTTTTTTTTAAATATAGATTTGTTTCTCCTGTGACTCTAAGTTTACATCATGAAAGAAAATAACCATATGAAAATCTATGGTTATAAGGCACACAGGAATTATTGCCCACCTGCTTTGAAAGGGATCGCCACTTCTTAGCACCTGCAACAAAAGACAAAGTTATGAATGCACAGAATTTAGCTATGCCGATGCGGTGTCATAAAAATTAGACTGCATCTATACTGTGTTTTCCAGCCAAAGAACATGTATTTTCCCTACTTCATGAGGCTAATCTTCAACCTGGATCCAAAAAATTCTCATTATGTTATGAAAAAAATAATTAACTTAATACATTCCTAAACTCCTAACTCTAAAGAACCAATTCGTATGTATGGTTTTTATTTAATCCAACTCCGCTTCAGTGAGAGAAAAGACTTTCTACGTCCAAAATATACCATTAAAACACTGAAGTGGAAACAGGGCATTCATGTTAACCTGTGGTATCAATAGTCTGAAATCAGTATTTAGTAGGAGTAGTATTACAATGCAGATTGTAGGGAGACCTGGATTCTGGCCCTTGCTTCAGGAACTACTCATACCTTTTAAAGCAATACAGAAAAAAATCCTTGAAACTACCCCAGGTACTAAAACTCATTTCAGCCATTCCTAGTGACTCAGATTCATGCTTCCTTTTACAGCCTCTGTCAGGCTCAGTTTTTTGTAAGTAGTTTTAACAGAGGAGCTGAAGAAGGCCCCCAGGTCAGAACTGGAACTGCTCGTTAACACTGAGAACAGATGAGTAAGACCGAGCAGATGCTGTCTTCCTAACGCCTTACACGACAGGCTCCAGGAGCAGAGAAAGACACTCGCATTCGACACCAGTTGTTCACGACCATCCAAGAATTCAAAACTTGAGGTTCATTGCCACCCTCTCAAAACAAACATTTGCACAGATTAAATATTACGTTAAAGCACTGTGAATATCAGAATTTACAAAGGTACAAAAAGTAGCATAGTACGTGGTCAAACCCGTATCTTTTTGGTTGGTAAAGGCTCATTTTTATAGAGCAAAACATCCTGTGGTATTAAAAATCCCTTCCTCGTGATGAACTCCATGCTCCATTAAATAATTATCATGATACAGGAGCTACTCACTGTGGTCTTTCATTACTTCATGGTTAGAAACTCACTGAAATTTTAGTTTTACATCTTGGTAAAGGTTAGAACCCAGACTGTCTGCAAATCCCACTCTGGTTATGGTGGAGGTATATCAAACAACATCATAACATGAGCAAACAGATTTCCATATACTTTTCAGTTTAATTTTTTAATGTCAATTAAAGTCTTGTCTCAAAATACTAAATAAAATCCCCCAAAACAACCTCATTTACCATACCAAATGATATATGTTTATGCCTACAATAAAAAGCTTGGGGAATAAATATATCTAACTTTCCAATCAGATAATTTCACAGTGTCATACACTATGTATAGATTTTCTTTCCAGACAAGCAAGTGAAGATTTGTGTGTATATACATAATTCTTATAGCTCAGTATTAGGCTAAAATTACTATAGTTAGAGCTAAAGGGAACAAAATACATTTCCTCTCCTCTTAACTGGCTTTCTAAATATATAACCATATATTCAGATGATAAAAATGTATCAAGCATGACTGTTAATATTATATTTTCCCAAATGAAAGCCTGCACCATAAAGGCAGTAGCAACAAGTTAATTAAAGCATTTATTTTGTATTTTTTATAACTGCCTGGAGTTACATTTTATAAAAGAAAATACACTCTTACCATATTAGTTAGTGTTTAATCAAAAAAGGAAGTGAACACCCTCTTGACTTTTGTAGGGTTTACAAGATTTCCAAAGTAAATCAATCACAATAGATGCATTCACTCCATCACAAATCTCATTCAGGTCTAGTATTATTAGCTTTTCTATAAAGCGGACATAAAGAGCTACTATTATTACTCTTCAAAGGGCATTTTTTCTTTTTGACAAAACTCAAGACCTTCCTAGTCTTCATCCATAAAAAATCCCACAGGTGTGTATTCTTTTTCTTTTTTTTCCTGCAAAATATAGATGCTCTAGTATGTCAAACTGAATGGACGCAGTTAGTTACAACTTGCAACTTATTTACAAAATGATACAAAATTACAAAATTAGATGTTTAAAATGTATTATTTTATTCAGAAAAATGCCTTCCTTAAACTTACTACCTTTCAATAGAGCAAGACAGAAAATTAAGACTTGCCCAAATAGACAAAGCGGTACTTTGACAAAGCTGCAGTACAAAGGTTAAAATTAACAGAGTCAGAGATCAGAAGCTGGAAGTGGTAATACCTGCAGGTCATCTACTTCATCCGTTACTTACTACTTGTCAGCCTTCTGTCCAAATGTCCCAGACAACGTGACTTCCACTATAATGAAGTCATCCACTTCTACTTAGTTACAGCCTCTCACACTATCCCTTAAAATAATGATCTCAGTCATGTAATCTCTGATACTCGTCCATAAAACTAAAGGACATCCAGGCTAGTTTTGCTTTCGGTCTCAGATGGACTGGATGCACAGGAAGGACTTCGCTACAAACGAGGTTTGCAACACTGAACTCAGAAGGGTGTCCGACTCTTCGGCTCCAGATCTCTGCTCTTTTGGCATGGAATTAACAGAATGTCCTTGTGAGCTCAAGGCTTTTTGGTTCTGTTTTGTTTTTAAAATCTGAATACTTACTGTGAGAGAGGAGGAACATAAATTTCATTAGCATGGAAAAATCTTAATAGCAAACCATACATACAGTATGATCGAACCAGTCAAACTGTCATAAAATTGAGTTAAAATGAAATGTTTAACTGATGTCCAGTATATGGCACTAATGCTTCATGACCTTACATAGTGAAGCCAAATTTCACAGCAATAAAAAAAGGAAGACTTGGAGATCTGGGCAGAGTAAGTAGATATAAAGTGCTGATGTGTATTTGTATTAACTTCTGTGATAAGGAATCTGCTTCCTCTCTTTTAAACTGCAGAGCAAAAAAAAAAAAAAAGAGAATGAAGATCTGCTTTCTGGTAAGAGTTTCAAAGTTTTGCAAGTTTTCACCATCTAAGCTCTGTCTTCTGTCTTCACTGTTACAATGAGATTATATCTTTATTCAAAGGTTATACAAGTTTTGATCACTGATGTGCCATGGATGAATTCTTTCCTCGTTTCATTACTGCTAAGAGAACAAAGGGGGAAAATCTAACATCTGCACAGAGCTTTAAGCTCTCCTCTGACTGCTGTAGCTGTTTTTGACTGTTCTCTATACTAGCTTTGTGGTGTAGACTTTAGGAAGAAAGACCTAAGGTGAGTTATTATACGTGTCACACCTGAGCAAAGATATTCACTTTCCCCAGAAGTTGTGTGCTGCTACCAATGCACTGCAAGCCTGAGGGCCAGGAAATCAAACTAGATCAGAAATGGATCACCTTACTATTTAGTCACTCTTTGATACGTAAAGCAAAAATTTTACAATAACTGAACTGAAGTTGATAGTTTATTTTTCATTAATTTAATTAACATGTAGTGCTAACTCTGGCAACTTTTAAGTGTAGAAAGTGGATCCCCTGGGGGACTGAAACTCTTACTCAAAGCATGTTATTTAGAAAGCCGTGATACGGTTATAAAATCTCTGTAGGGCAAAAAAAACCCCAACATGATAGCAGATGACAATTTAAGATGGCAAAACCTGCAAAACAACGTTATCCTAAATTATTTAGAGAACTCGCATGTTGCCTGCCTATTTACACAGAAACTATACAGAGGAGGAGGTAAGAGTTTTCCAGCAATACCGGCCTGCTCAGAAGAAACCGTAACTGTAACTGTGTCAATGCAAATGGAACAAATGAACTTCTTGTCTTTCATGCCTGTTGAGTTGTCTGTGACCTCTAGGACAAGAACATTTAACTAATGACTAGTATACAGATGTTTACAATCTAATAACGACCAGGATACTGATTGTATGCACTTGGATACCATTAAAAATAAAATTCTGGAAGATGCAGTACCTTTTGACCACAATCAGAAAGAGAAGTAATAATCAAAAGCAAATGCAAAAATAACACACCCCACTGGCATTTTCCCTAGCAACTTTATCAATATAAAACTCCTGCTTACGTTTGGGTTCATCATTTGTGACAGCCTGAATGAAGTCGTATGGAGTCATATATAGCTGTCCTTCAAATTCTAAACTGGCAAACCTACGAAACCGTTGCTCCCGAGGAGTTGCATAAAGGTGCAAATCTTCAAGGTCTGATCTGTTTTCTGTAACCTTCAAAGACAGAAGGAAACAATTTTAAAGTATGAAAAAGTTTTGGTTTACAATTGCCACTGCCATTCATCATAAAGAAACTGTAAATGTAAAGGTGATAATTCGTAAAGTCAAACACATCCAAATATTTTTCTATCCTTTTCAGTCTTTTACAATTTTAGCAATAAATCTTTATGCACTGAAATGGTTGACACTACCCAAGCTTAGGAAAAAAAAAAAAAAAAGAAAGAAAAAAAAAGAGAACTTAGGCTCTTGAATCATAGAAAAAGGGGCAACTTTAACTCAAGAAGTCCATGCAACTTCAGCAGTCAGACTTTAAGCAACTCTGCTAAAATTATTTCAGTTGTCTGACATTTCCAGAAGAGAATGGAATAACGCTTTTCTTATATTTCTTCTTAGTGTAGAGCGCAGCTGTTGACAATAATAGGCAAGAAACCTCCATAATATATTCCAGTGTAAATCTGTTATTTCAAGTATCCAATGCAACTAAAGCTACACTACCATACTTCGGGGAACAGAAGAAAAGAGCAGAATTATTCCTCCAGAGTTACAGCAGTACTATATGGCATTAAGTTCACACCTCATGAGAGTTTAGAGATCTCAGGAGTTTCTGGTATATTTACCATCCAGCTGATTTACATGTAAAATTAATAGTACAAAACTGTTAACTGTTTTAAATTATCACATCTCTGTGCTACACTGCCAAACCTTTTAACAGAAAATATGCTACCGTTATCTGAAAACTTTTTTCAGCCCATAACAAGGCAAGTTGCTCTGTGGAATCAGTATCTTGAAGAAAATGTAAGTATCTGGAACTTTTTTTCAGAGACAAAAAACCAAACTCAAACTGTTTCATAAAAGCAAGAGCAATGATACAGCTAACTTCTCCCAGTATGCTAAATAGGAACGCAGCACTTTATCAATAAAATATTTCAAGCTGCCATTTTCCTCACTATTCTTGCCATTTCATACAGTATTCCTAAAATTCTTCAAGTGTCAAGCTAAGTAAAGCCAACAAGTAGCACATGGTTTAACTAATGTCTATGTTTTCTCTTAACAACTAAGAAAACTGCCAGATACATTTTTGTTTTTTTTCTGAGAGGCATCTAAACACAAAGAAAAGTTGGGAGATTTCTGCAGTTGCTGTCCACTGGCAGATAACAGTCCTCAACCACAAATGGAAATTGGTTTTCCAAAACCTTTCTAGGAACAGTTTCAGATTTCAGTAGTTAGAAGCAAAGGCACATTTATATTGTGGCAGTCAAAACTCTGGGCTCACTTTCCTTCTGCTTTTCAAACAATGTCCTTAAAAAAATAACACACTAGTAAGACTACTGCAGTGAAACAAAATTTTATGGCCTTGGTTGTAACTAAGAGGTTACATTATGTTTGTAAAATAGACCCATCAAAAATGAATGTGTCTAGAAGAGGTCAAACACTTTCTATTTGGGAAAAAAAAGCCAAAAAAAAAAAAAATCACATGTATAATCACAATGTAACAGAACACTCGCAATTTATCTTATATATGGAAGTTTTAGTACTTCAATACTTTACCTAGGACATTTTAACCAGCCTTCTAGAAGCAAAAAAAGACACAACTGGTTGCATAGTTCTCTTTCTGCACTGTCTCTAGTCTTTTTGAGGAGGATTATTTTGAATAAATTACTGCTTTTATTGTGTGTGTGCAAATGTTTTGTTTCAATGGAAAAAAACTGCCATAGAAAGTAAGAGTAATAATTTTCAATAGACTGCTCTACATACAAGCATTCTGCACTCCTGCCTAAGAAGCAACTTTAAACCTGGTCTTTGTGGTTTTTTATCATTTTCAAATGATTACCAAATTAAATAAGGGGAGAAAAAAATTAAAATCTAACAGCCAGACCTAAAAACTCACCTCAGAATGACAGAAAAAAGCTCAACTATCTTCTGACACATCCACATGCAAGCCAAGATATTTCTGTCCTATGTCACTGTTTGAATATTATGGTCCTACTGATCCTCCAGCAGGCCAGTGGCATTCAAGCTATGCCTTCATGTGGGATTTACACGACTTAATTGTTTTGGTAGAACTTGTAGCAACATAACTGATTATCCCTGTATTTGAAGTTTAATAATCTATCTCATTTTTGATACACCTTTTTTTATCACTATTAAAAACATGTTTTTGAATACATGTAATACAGCAATACTTCTGCAAAGTCAATTTTCCGAAAACAAAACTGCTTCAAGGCCTTATTACACACGCAGTATGTATTATCGATTGTAATCAGTCATGATCAATCATACATAATCAGGAGTATCTGTAGATAATGCATCACTCAAGAAGTATCATCTTAGTTTTGATCCCTGTTAGTATTTGGAGAGCATGTTGAGATTCTTTGCTCCCTCAAGAAATTCACACTATCTCAGGTACTACTGCTTAATATTTCGCTTGAGACACTCGGAAAAGCACTTGCTAAATTCTCAGACACATATTTCAACATTATCTTAAGTACTCTATGCTACTATAATTATAAAATAACAAACTGCAAACATGGAATTTTCAAGACATGCTTAAACTTAACTCATGCCAGTACTTAGGTCTGCAAAACCTTAATTTCTGACTCATTTAAGCCAATCTACACTTTCCTCTGACTATACAGCAATGCCCATATTTCACCCTCTGGCTCAAAGTCATCGTAACCTGACACAAACACAGCCTGTCACCAAAAAGAGCAGTACCTCCCTCCCCAAAGGCTCAATACCCTGCGTGCCCTTGCTCAGGCACTTTATGTTCATTTTCTCAAGCGTCAAACTGGATAAGGGAACTGGTCTGACTGAGAACTTTTTGTTTTGGTGGTGTTATTTTTTTAGCCAGATAAATGCCTGGATCTATCCCACAAGAACAGGCACTTGTTTCAAAACCAAGGCCACGGGAACTTGCAGCTTATGGAAAAGAAAATACCACCTGTTCCAGCAGCAAGCTCCACCTACTTCAAGTTACAGTGATGGGAAAACTGCAGGCTTAAGCATAACTTCATTCTAAGGAATGAAAATACCACTTTATTTTGAACTTTTTGGGTTTACCCGAGAGAATCAAAACAAGTTGTTTCTGCTATTGATCTAACATGAATTCAAACAAACATATACAGGGCTTAACGTGTATTATATCACTGGTCCATACACTAAACGTCCAATGAAAAGCAACGTTTGGCTGCAGAAGACTGCAGGCACACACCTTAGCAAACCGACAAATAAAACCATCTTTGGGAGTAATATTATTTTTTGTCCAAATTTCTTGCTCAGAGCTTTTCTTCTTCTATTACTGCTTATCAATTTACATAACATACAGCAGCCTCGAGTCTCATGCATAAAAGCTTGAATTATTAGGAACTGATCGATATGCTAATTAAACGCCAAGCCATTCTAAAGTGTGACCTCAGTTCGCACCTCTTCAGGCATTCATTTGTGTCTCAACACATAAAGTGTCTCCTGTTTTCCCCAACATTAGCAGATCATAATCCAGCGAGGCAAGTACGAGCACCTTAGTGACACCAATTGCTCTCAATCGATTTATTTCATATTTATGCCCAGGTTAGGTAAGCTTATTGTAGCAGCATTAGCGTCAAATCCCATGGACACCCGAACAAGGCACAGAAAGGAGATGCTGAATACCTCAGGGAAGGTACTGTTGGTGAAGGAGTGAAGGAGTGAACCAGGTTCAGTAAGATTCCAATTTCTATTTGAAGTTTCAAGAGCTTATCCAGACTAAATCTCTCTCTTTAATTATCAACAATCTTCAAAAACTCTCATGAAAGTACATCTCTTTGACAAACAAAAGAGGGGAGATTTTTTTATGCTTCTGTTTACTAATCCTCTTGGCAAGCCTGCCTACTAATTACTGTGAGCTTGTATCATGTTATGGTTCTCTGCCTTTTAAAAACTGGACATGGCCATTTCCTTCAAGCAGAATGTCACGAATCTCCAAATATCTTAATTTTAGGCATAGTGGGTTAGCTCTGGTTTACCTGGACATGTACACAGACCTACTTTGTTATTAGAACTTTCGGGGGAGGAAAAAAAGCCCCACAGCTGAAACCGAGAATCTAGCTGGTAGCCACAATTTCCACCCCTCCAATTTCACAACCCATGAAGTAAACAAAAAGAAGCAAACAACATATTATCTTCTCCCTAGTCACAAAAAAAAAATTTAAGCGTTAATAGTCAGACAGCTCATGGTTATCATCCTTGTGCCCTTCCTCCCTCAAACTCCATACCTTGCGGCTCCGTATTTCACCTCCCACCCCCCGTCCTCCTATGCTGTTCCCCTGCAGAAGCACTGCAGAGGCAACACAGCACCTTTTTGGGGTGCTGCTATGCACGGTCTTGGCTTCAATCTGCTTTCTGCAAAACCAAGAAGAGAGATTGCGTGGCTCTTCTAAGATCAGTTTAAAACAGCTGAAGAGAAAAAATGATCTTGGCCTATTTTCTTCCTGTTCCCTCACACAGAAATGTATATTCATGTACTTAATTCTCACACAGAGGAGACATTTCAGGACACTTTCTGAAATGGATTAGATGAATTCAGCACTTATATGCAAACCACCACCAGGCAAAGGAAACAGAGGGAAACATGTCCCGTAAGAAAGTCCACCTTAACATCAGCTTATCAAAACAATGTAAGTAAAAACTACATTGAAGACCAAATAGTAATTTGGCAGGATACTTCTCTGAATGGAGATATCACTTTTCAATTATGTGTGCTTCCATTGTAAATCTATGCTACAAACGTATTACGAACAGCCTAAAATATCTGTAAAAGGCCTCAAAAATTTCGGAGTTATTATGCAAATGAAAATATGATAATAATGCTCTCTTACTAACATATTTCAAGGACTTAACATAATCCCTAAAAACTGTTTTCTAGAAGTACCACATTTGGAACGGGCCATCTAAAACTACAATAAGACCACCACATGTCTCACAGAGTGGTAGTCCTTTAGATGAAGGTCTTTGTTATGGTCACTCAACATTTTTAAGTCAATCACCATTTTTAAGTCAATCAACTTTGAGGCCACTCCTTGCAGAACCTCTTTTAGAGTGATACCCCTCTGTATTTTCTTCCTCTATTCACAGCAAAAACTTGAGTGAAGAAAATCTAGGTTTTCTCTCAAGCGAAATTAGTGTCCAAAACCCATTCCCATTTTGGGTTCATCTTTCATGTACTGTGTCTATTGGTGGAGACAAGCCAAAATGTCCTGAAAGTCTGCTGCTCTTACCAGAGGTTTCTACGTGTTCTCAAATTTCCTTCAAGCATGGGATAATCTCCATCTCTGGTCCCATGTTTGTCTTACTGGCTGTCTTATCTCAAGAGGTATGGTCTTGTCTGAACTTGGTATAACACAAATTAATCTCTATGGCCTTCCAGTGAAATCCATGCAATAACTCTACACTGCCGTAAGATGGCCTAACACAGGACATGAGCTCACAGAGTGACATTAAAACATTTTGCAGTAGTTATGACCCCAAACTATCCGAAAACATCAATAAATGGTAATGATATGGCTCAGGTTCGGTGGAAGTGAAGTGGCAGAAGATAAAACATGACATCATTACCCCTTCTATTAAAAACACAAAAGAAATTGCTCTTTGCCAAGTGTTAGTCTCATATTACATTGTCAGTAATTTAGAAGTTTTATTCTGTGGCAAAAGATCTAGTTTTCTCATAGAGACATACTTAAATGCCAGATACGGGATTTTTCACTGGAAAATTAGAAAAACCGGTGCCTACAAGCTTATAAAGCTCTGCAGAAGAAATCCACAAGAATTCACGACCAAACCCGAGAACAATACTCCATCTCCCAGATTCTAAGGATATCTACAAATAATGCAAAATATTTTACTAAACAAATACGTAAAAATATACATGCTGCGTGTGCATGTATATGAGGCAAAAAGCTTCAACAGTATCACATAAAAATCCACAACTTTGCTGTGTTCCAAGTCAATTCAGTGTTCTCTTGTTTTTTCCAACTGAGATAAAGGTGAGACTATTTTAGCTAAAGAAGCCAACATTTACTACTAAAAGTACCTTTTGCTTGCAGTCAAAAATATGTTCTGTTACAGTAGTTTAATCTTTAACTAATTTATTTCAAGTGAGTGAGTTTCTTTGAATTTTTGCTTGCAAAGTAATCTGTCTTCCATCAATGAGAATCTGTGCAAACTATTAAAATAAAAAGGTTTTCAAAGCAATGCTGTTCCTTACTTCCTTCGTTTATATTTGACTTCAGGCTTATTTAATATGCTCCCATGTAGATAAAAGTAGCACAATTTTGTTTTCATGCTGGGTGGCCAAAAGGTTAAACGTCAAGTTCCCAGTGTGGGAAAATCCCAAAGTAGACAAAACTGTTTTGATGCTTACTGAAGTTATATTTCTAGCAGACTACTTAGATGTAGTACAGCCAACAATTCTGTTAGCTGATCCCGCTTCACCGAGATAAGGACATTATTATATTAAAATATTTACAAGCATAGGAAGCTGGAATGTATTTAAAATGCTGTAAAAAGGCCCCTGTTCAAATACAATTCTGTTACAGGAAATCCTTGGGGTAACAATGTTTATCTGTAAGCACAGCTATTCCAGAAATCCTCCAAAATAAGTACGACGCTAAAATATTCTCCAACAGTCCTTCTTCATTAGTTTCACATGGAAGTTCTTCAAGAAGCTTCAGTCAGTGTGTATATCCTGCTATACGTGTCCTTATGCTTCACTGCATGCACGACTAAGACATCCTAGTAGCTGGATCTGTCTGTCTCAAACATGCATCATCCTTTTTTAATCTCTTGAGGAACACAGAATTAATGCCGAGAGGTGAATCTTCCCCTCCCTTCAGCATGGCTGTCACTACAGCTGCCTGGCAAGCAGTATCCTTCTCAGGACGATGACAGCGAGGAGCTTCAGATGTGAACAGCCAAAGAACAAAATCATCCTCCTACATTTGGCAACTGACCTACGACGTGAAATGCACAGTGCTTATGAAAAAAAAGGTTAGCTAAAAGTGGTTCTTGTAAAAATGATCCTTTACGCACCTCTTGGAACTGCATCCTCTTTGAGCAGGCAGGAGCCTCCTCCCTAGGGGAGTCTGCCTTACTTTTTGGAGTTAAAGTTGTTCTTCCTTTCACAGAGATGGAAATAAGTGATGTAATCCACTTAGAAATGTGCTGCTACAAATAAACTTGACCTTTTGAGTATTTTCACAAAGAGAGAGTTTGACAGTACTGCTGAGGTACTAGGAAAAAAACCTCTGAAAACATCCAAAGTATGTAGCTTCCTTCTGCTGGAAATGAGTGTGCCTTCAAGAAACATGATAAAGTACGTATTCTGTCTGTCTCTCCCTGCCCCCTGTTAATTCGTGAATCACCTCTGAAGGAAATGATTCTCAGAGAGTATTTCATAAAAATAAATAGAGACCTGGAATTCACTACCTTTACATAACGACAACATGGTACTAGAAAAGATCTCTTTGGAGTGCAAAGAGACACCATTGCTATTACCGAGACCATTTTAATAAGCTTTACAAATGACACTGGAATTTTGGAACTAAGGAACATGGAAGCAAGGAACTAGAAGATGAATATTAATTCCTCTTAGGACTTCTGACACTCGATTATGTTCTTCTAAAATTGTTATATTTCTCTGAAAAAATGTGATACACAGCTGTTCCGACAAGGTAAATACTTCCTAAGAACTATGCTGGATCAGAGCTTTTCTTGGTTCAATACTGTTCTCAGTTGTCAGTACGGAGAATTTGTATCAAAATAACAGTTCTTTCAAAGAGCTTCCTGCTCTGCGTAAGGAGCTGTCTGTTAGTAGAGCTCTCCCAGTCTTCACCAACACCTTCAGACACAAACCCACCAGCCCTGAGTGCAGAATTTTACTTTAGTTCTGAAATGTTATGTGGCAGCAACCCTGGAATTAAAACTGTTGCTTTATTACAGCATCCAAGATTTTGCTTCAGGCAATCACAAGTAAACCCCTGGTCCTCAGGGCTGGAATTATTCTCAGAAAGCATCTGGGAAAAGAGAATCCTGTAGGAAGCTCAGCTGCATGCTGCTTCCATTACACATCTTACTGTCTGCCAGAACACCTTCAATAATACGCCTGGTCAAGCAAGTATTTAATTGTACAGACCACGTGAGATTTGTCTGGTCAAAAAGTTTCCCACACCACTGACCCCATGTTGGTGACACACATCATATCTTACTCGACTTGTGGCAAACAGCAACCCCTTATTCACCTGTGCATAAACTCACAAATCTGTTCCTCGTCAGGTTTCATACTGTAAGAGTTTCACAGAAAGGGGAGAAAGATCTGCAGACCATTCTGATGCTCTGTTTCTCCAGGAGGCTCAAATACAGGGGTTTTTCTCAGTTACTCTCAAATGATGTACCTCATTTCTGAACTGGCCAAGAATGGGAAAGTGTCCCACCAACATCTGTGTAATCATCGGTGTTAGTCCTGGAATCTAAAAGTCCTTTTAAAATGTATTGGTTCCATAAATACTACAGCATTAGTAAATACCAGATGCCAGCAGCAGGACTAAGCAACTAATTATCAAGGTATATATGACAACCTTATATTCTTAAATATTCTGCCAAGCATTATTTAGACTCTGATAGAATATGAAGTAACTTGTAGGGTTACTGGGCCCAGCACAACTCTCAAGATCCTTTCACAGCCCATACAAACATTATCTGGAAGCAGGCGACCTGCAAGAAAGCTGTTCTTTGAAAGACAAGACATAAAATAGGTTAACCCCTTTTTTTTTTTATTTTTTTATTTAAGGGGATCAGAAACCTATTCTGTTGTCTGCTGGAACTGCCTAGATGAAACAAGAAGGCCATTCTGCTTATTACACTTTTACAAAAATTCATCTCAAGGCAAAAGGAAGACATGTGGGAATTGAAGACTAGATACGTGTACTGGCTTTGGCTGGGATAGTTAACTTTCTTCACTGTAGCTGGTGTCATGCCAAGTTTTGGATTTGTGACCAAAACAGCACTGACAACACAGGGATGTTTCAGCTATCGCTCAGAAGTGCTTGCACAGCATCAAGGCCTTTTCTGCCTCTCACCCCACCAGCGAGCAGGCTGGGGGGGCACAAGGAGCTGGGAGGGGACACAGCCGGGACAGCTGACCCCAACTGACCAAAGGGATATTCCGCACCATGTGACACTGTGCTCAGCAGTAAAAGCTTTGGGGAAGGAGGAAGCGGGGGGGCATTTGGAGTTAAGGTGTTCGTCTTCCAAAGTCACTGTTACCTGTGATGGAGCCCTGGTTTCCTGGCGATGGCTGAACGCCTGCCCACCGACGCGAAGCAGTGAATTAATTCCTTGTTTCGCTTTGCTTGCTCACGCAGCTTTTGCTTTACCTATTAAACCGCCTCTGTCTCAATCCATGAGTTTTCTTACTTTTACCCTTCCAATTCTCTCCCCCATCCCGCTGCAGGGGGTGAGTAAGTGGCTGCGTGGGGCCGTGCGGTGGCTGCTGGCCAGAGTTAAACCCCGACAATAGTGAATGAAGATGAGCTGTCTCATCCATATCTTGAATACTCTTGAAAACTTTGAATATCTGAATATTTTACGTTGTGATACTGTTTTCAGTTATAAACTTACTACACGTTAACCATCAAAAATGAAATTATCCATCATCAATTCATGTTTCAGAATGGATTTTTTTTGAACGAAATCAAAACCTCTGGGAGGAAACAGATTTTTGCTTTGCCCACATTAGAATATTTATTTTTATTTTTTTAGGAGTTCTACATTTTAAAGGAAAGGATTTCAGGTTTTGGAAGGGCTGGTCACTTTAGTGTCAGGACCAGATTTTTTTAGTGGTTGTTCTGTTAAGTAAGTTAGTTATGAACCTATGCAAACCCTCACCCAAAAATGCTCACTTTATTAGCTAAGTCCCCCCAAATTTCAACCTGGTATATGCTCATTCCAGGTCAGAGCCCCAGGAGTGACGCAAGAAACATTCAGTGTCACTGCTTCTACCAGCTGCTGTAGACCTCTAGAGCAAGACATTGAGAGCAGAGACACCACCTGCTTCTTGCTTCCAATGATTCAATAAATAGCATCTGGGAAAAGCACCCTGCCGGAAGGAAGACTGAGGAAAAATCCTGCAAATGGAAATATTAGGATGAAGTAGAAAAGTCTGGATTGGATGGAAGGAGAAAGAAAAGAAAAAAAAAAAAAAAAGATGTTGGCTGATTTGCCTTGGTGGAATGAAAAGCAGACTGAGACTGGAAATGAAATGAGGAGCTAAGGAAATAGGGAAGTGGGGGAAGGACAAACCTAGAAAGCCGAGAAAATGGTGTAAGACTGTGTGTCAGGAATAAAGGAGAAATGTCTTTGACTCCTCCTTGACCTTCCAAAAGCTGCTGGAGAGGATCCCAAGATACTTGAGCCTCATCATTCTTTGTTGGTGAGTACAAAACGGAATCGTACAAATCTCCTACCAAAACATGCATCACATTTCCATCAAATTCATCTATAGAGAAACTGCAGGTTATCATTCTCCAGCCATTACTCCAAACACACTCTGCAGTGGATCAAAGAGCTCCAACCTTGATCCTAATAACACTGACACTTACATGACTTTTCATGACAGAGTTTTCTACTTCAAAAGTTACTATGGTTTTTAAACTGTTAAACACTATTGAGGTTGTTAAGCTCAGCACTTACAATTAGAAATTTAAAAAGTTATTGCCACGTGGGCAACATTAATTCAGCCTCCTAATAAAGAACGCTATAATACATTGCAGGATACCATGAATACCATTCAATGCAATCTGAACACAGTATTTGCATCCATTTTTTCCCCTGGAAGACACTTCTGGAGGTGTTTTGGAAACCTGTAATGGAAGAGTTGGTGCTCATCACAGGTCTAGAGAGCAATGATAAATGGAGCACAGATTGCAGCGGAGCTCATGGTCAAACTACTCTTGGTAGCTCACCAGCTAGATCTGGTATCAAACTATGGTCTCTCCCCATTGTGACACAAGCCCCTCTGCAGCACAACAGTCAATAAAAAAAAAAAAGCACGGCAACCCACTACCTCAGACCAAAAATTCCACAGCTATTTGATCTTCATTTTTGGGGGGCTTCAATTGAAAAGATATTTTTTTCAGGAATGCTGAGCACTCAGATATGCAATTTGAAATCAATGAGACCACTTGTTCAAAAAAAAAAAACCCCAAAGACCCGCAACACAAAGCTAGTATTGTGAGATGTCAGTCTGTGCATTTAGTCTGGCCACACAAAGTGGACATATTTCAAAAGTTAATCTTTCAAATTTTCTGCTATGCAAATGGAAAACAAAATTAATTAGAGCCCTTTTCCACACAGAAGCATAAAACCAAGCACGTTCATTTTTTTTTTCTTTCTCTTTTTTCCCCTCTGGCGTTTGTCTTCGAAAAATAGTCTGTGTATACATAGAAGATACATTATACATTTTTTTATGTTTATTCAAATATAACCTTAATTCTGACTTTGCAACCTTAACGCTTTTATAGCGATGTGACAACTCCAGAGTTACACATCACACCAAATTTATTGACTTTTCAAGGGCGCAGCTGCCATATTTCCCTCAAACGAAGACTGAGAATTAAGACCAGACAAGTAAAACAATGTGAAGTTCTGTCAAATCAAAACGGTACGAAAGGCTGAAAGAGTTTGTCTTTGGTCCTCTGTGCCACAGCAACACGCTCAAGACAACAAGCACGTGAATAATCACAAATACCTGGCTCAACTTCCCTGCATAAAGGATGCTGCCAACACAATCTGCCTTTCGGGTAACAACTAAGGGCAAAAGGGCAAACAACATTCATATTTAAGCCCAAGGCCTCCGCTGCAAAAATGCCGATCCTCTTCCCAAACGCGTTACAAGACAAACCCGATCTGTAGAAAGCAGGCCCTTGGCACCACCGATTTCCAGCCCTAGCGATACCACACTGACAAACCGCCAAATCACGGTGCGTGGCGTTTTGAGAAATACCCCATTTTTTTAAGGAAAAAAAAAAAACCCAAACCCAACCAACCCTGCCATTACCATCTGTTACATTCCGCACGGTGCGGGAGTTTCTGCCCATCGCAGGAAACTTCATTTCCCAGCTCCGGGGACCGAGAAGCGGAGCAACATTGGGGTTTTGGAGGCGCGGGGAAGGCCCTGCGGTGACAGCCCTCCTCTCCCCACGGGGGACGGGGGGCAAAGCCCCTGCCCTCCTCTCCCGGGGGGCCCTACCCGCCTCCCTCCCAGCCCGGGGTCACCTCTGCGCCACGGCCCGGGCACCGGCTCCGCGGCCGCCGCCTTGGCACAGCCGTCTCCACAGCGCAAGGGGCGGGGGAGCGGCGTCCCTCCCGCCGTGCCCGCCGGCTCCTCACAGCCCCCCGGCCGGCCGCGGAGGCGGTGAGGCGAGGCGAGGCGAGGCCGCCGGGGCCGTGAGGCGGCCCGGACGCGCACCTACCGTCTCCTTGGCAGCCGCCGCCACGGGGATGGGGAGCAGCGCCCGGGCCCCGCCCGGCTCGGCGGTTGCCGCCTGCCCGGGGGGTTCCCGCCGCCGCTCGGACAGCCGGTACCCCGCGTACCCGGCCACAGCCCCCCCCGCCGCCCAGCCCAGCTCCCGCCGCCACCACCACCACCGCCGCCTCGGCCCCGCCGCCCCGGCCCCGCCGCCGGCCCACAACCGCCGCGCCGGCTGCGCGCCGGGCGGGGGGTCCAAACGGCGGCGCCAGCGCAGGAGGGTGCGCAGGGCGGCCATGGCCGCCGCTCCGCCCCGGCCACCGGCGGACGGAGCCCCCGGGGGGGTGCCGGCAGAAGCCTCGCGAGAAGCGGGGAAGGGGCGGGCGAGGGTTGGGGGGGGGGGGGGTAAAGAAGCGAGAGAGGCCCCCGCCAGTCCCCGCCCCGCCGGGCCCGCACCACCGCCTGCCTGCCCGGGCAGCCCGGCGGCGGGGCGGCAGCAGGCCCGGGGCGGCCACGGGGCCCCTCCGGCGGCGGGGAGAGGCCAGGAGATGTCTTTGCGGAGAGCCGAGAGCCCCGGCTCGGCGGCGGGAGGGGCTTCCGACCAAACCCGGCTCGCCTCGCAGCCCTGAGGGCTGGAGGGGTGGCGGCAGCGCGGGGATGGTTCGGTGTTTTCCTGCCGGGGCTGTATTAATTATCCGAGTTGCCCTTATTAGAACGAAGCCCGCTGCGGCTCCCGTCAGCGATGTCCGAGTGATGTCCCCACCCGTTTCCAAAGCCCTGGAAGCTCTTGGCGCGAACCCGATGCGCAGCTGGAGCCAAAAGCGTGAGGACTGTTTCGGATAAACGTGACATTAAACAGCGTGTCCTGTGACACTAACATTTGGCGTATCAGCCCTTCGATTTTACAGTCTATTGAAAGCTGACAAATAGTCTGGCGGACTATTCCGTATTTTTTTTGGAACTGGGCTGTAAAGTGTCCATAGAATCATAGAACTGTTGAGGTTGGAAGGGACCTTTAAGATCATCAAGTCCAACCATTAACCTACCCTGACAAAACCACTTCTAAACCATGTCCCCAGGTACCACGTCTGCCCTTTTTTTAAACACCTCCAGGGATGGCGAATCCACCACCTCCCTGGGCAGTCTATTCCAATGTTTGAGAACCCTTTCAGTGAAAAAATTTTTCCTAATATCCAATCTAAACCTCGCCTGGCATAACTTGAACCTATTTCCTCTCATCCTGTCACTTTTCACCAGGGAGAAGAGGTCCGCCCCCACCTCTCTACACCCTCCTTTCAGGTAGTCTTAGAGAGTGAGAAGGTCTCCCCTCAGCCTCCTTTTCTCCAGGCTAAACACCCCCAGTTCCCTCAGCCGCTCCTCATCAGACTGTCCTCCAGACCCCTCACCAGCTTCGTTGCCCTTTTTTCTGGACACACTCCAGCGCCTCAATGTCTTTCTTGTAGTGAGGGGCCCAAAACTGAACACAGCACTCGAGGTGGGGCCTCACCAGTGCCGTGTACAGGGGGATGATCACTGCCCTAGTCCGACTCACCATGGCACTTGGTCTCTTGAGGAGCAGGTTTGAGAAATGAAATGTGAAACAGGGAGCTGAACAACTTACCAACAGAGAGTAATGCTATTCCTAGACTGCTGTAGATAACATTGCTTCCCTTTGGTTGCTTACTGCGTTGTTCCATTGGGACCCAATTTAAATACTGAATTCCCTAAATACCAGTCTGCGTGAAGATTCTGCCTTCCCCAGGTCCATCTGTCCTCTCCCTCCTGTACCTCTCCCTGCACCTCAGGTTCTCAGAAAAGAGTGATTCTCCTTGCCCCCATTTCAAGGATATTTGCTGTTCCTTTCATTCCAAAGTGACCCCAGACTCCAGTATCTCCTGCTCATTTATACCCTTGGCCTTCTCATCAGGAAACCACAGACACTTGCCACGTCAGCAGCCTCTCCTCTGACAAAAATTCTTGGCTGCCGGCAGCCTCCTTAGCATAACCAAACACTAGTTAAAGACCAGTTGTTAGTTGTCAAGGGTGAGCATGTTCTGTTGTTCCTACCTGGTGCTGGCGGGCAATAGGCCTCGTCAGGCATTGTGCCTTATGGCATTCTCCATGGTACAACCCGTGTTGCCACCTACGTTACCTTTAAACTTCATAAGCTGCACACAGACATTTCCAGTCACAGCACACCTTATAGCATTTTTTTTGCAACGGTCAGGTGCAGCCTCAGTCTTTTACTTCTTTATATAAATATGTTCTTCCCAAGTTTCAGCCCGTTTTACTTTTCTGTTTTTCCTAAATCTCTGATGGCTTTGTATATTATTATGAACAAGATTTCAGAAAATACATAAACTGTAACTCATTTTAATAGGTTTAAGACACTCCCATGCATTTTCGATTTCTAAGAAACATTTCAGTGGTTGTGATATCATAGAATGGTTTAGGGGAAGGGGACCTTAAAGATCACCTAGTTCCAACCCTCCTGCCATGGGCAGGGACACCTCCCACTAGATCAGGTTGCTCAAAGCCCCATCCAGCCTGGCCTTGAACACCTCCAGGGATGGAGCCTCCACAGCTCTGGGCAACATGTGCCAGCATCTCACCACCCTCAGAGTAAAGAATTTCTTTCTAATATCTAATGTAAAAGTCCCTTCTTTCAGTTTAAAACCGTTATGCCTCGTCCTATCACTACACTCCCTGATAAAGAGTCCCTCCCCATCTTTCCTGTAGGCTCCCTTTAGGTACTGGAAGGCCGCAATAAGGTCTCCTCAGAGCCTTCTCTTATCCACGCTGAACAACCCCAACTCTCTCAGCCTGTCCTCACAGCAGAGGTGCTCCAGCCCTCTGATCATCTTCATGGCCCTCCTCTGGATCCACCCCAAGAGGTCCATGTCTTTCTTATGTTGGGGGCCCCAGAACTGGAGGCAGTACTCCACGTGGGGTCTCACCAGAGTGGAGTAGAGGGACAGAATCATCTCCCTCGCCCTGCTGGCCACGCTTCTTTTGATGCAGTCCAGGATATGGTTGGCTTTCTCATCCATCAACACCCTAAAGTGACTGCTCTCAACCCATTCTCTGCCCAGCCTATGTTTGTGCTTGGGATTGCCCCAACCCACGTGCAGGACCTTGCACTTGGCCTTGTTGAACTTCATGAGGTTTGCACAGGCCCACCTCTCAAGCCTGGCCAGGTCCCTCTGGATGGCATCCCTCCCCTCCAGCCTGTCAACTGCACCACGCAGCTTGGTGTCATTGGCAAACTTGCTGAGCGTGCACTCAATCCCACTGTCCGTGTCGCCGACAAAGATGTTAAAGAGCACCAGTCCCAGTACCAACCCCTGAGGAACGCCACCCGTCACTGCTCACCATTTGGACATGGAGCCATTGCCCGCAACTTTTTGAGTGTGACCACTCAGCCAATTCCTTACCCACTGAGTGGTCCCTCCGTCAAATCCATGTCTCTCCAGTTTAGAGACCAGGATGTCATGTGGGACAGTGTCAAATGCTTTGCACAAGTCCAGGTAGATGATGTCAGTTGCTTTCCCGTTGTCCGCCAACACTGTAACGTCATTGTAGAAGGACACCAAATTTGTCAGGCATGGTTTGCTCTTGGTGAAGCCATGTTGGCTGTCACCAATCACCTCCTTATTTTCCATGTGCCTTGGCAGAGCTTCTAGGAGGATCTGCTCCATGATCTTGCTGGGCACAGAGGTGAGACTGACCAGCCTGTAGTTCCCCGGAGCTTCCTTTTTTCCCCTGTTCAAAAATATTGTGTCCAGGGGCAGCTGTGGCTGTGTTTATCAACCGACAATGTGACAGATCATGCAGCTGTAAGTGTGGCCAAGGTTGAATTACCTCAGAGCTATATCAGGAAAGGCAGGTATCTGCGGTGAATGACAGTGTTACTGCACTTCTTTCAGTGCTTTAGAATACCGTAAGCCAATTAATCCCTCAAGTAGTTCCCTTGACTTCATTATTCCCATCTGTTAAAAACTAACGATTGTCTCTGTTATCTTTTTTAATGTCTACTGCTTTAAGTGTGTTATATGTATGTTTCCCAAGCAAAAGTCTTGTCTCCAGATCTGAGCTACATCTTTGTACTAAGTGAAAAAAGGCCAATATTTAAGTGTCAAGACAGTAGT
Organism: Pluvialis apricaria; assembly: GCA_017639485.1. NCBI lineage: Eukaryota > Metazoa > Chordata > Aves > Charadriiformes > Charadriidae > Pluvialis > Pluvialis apricaria. Next base: position 9,204,488 of record CM030010.1, read on the forward strand.
AGTTTCAGATGCTTAGCATGACTGAAACACAAGTGTTTCTCCTGCAGTTACGTGACTAAGTGTCCAGCCTGGAAAATTCTGTGGAACGTGGCTCTTGGATCTTTCAGTTCTAGCTGCCTCATTAGGAGACGTCATTCACCGATACAAACTTTTTAAAAATAGTCTAGTTTTTTCATTTGATTGGAAAAGAAACCGCTTTTGGTCAACACAGTGTCCCAAAGTAAACCTGTTTGCTGGATGACTCATCAGTCACCTAAACTGTAGACATGAACCATGAGTTGTCTCCCTGTTCACATTGTTTCCCTGAAATTGGTTAGCCATATTTTAAAGACTTTTTCAATAGCACCTTTAGGCTAATCTTTTTTTCACTTCAAAAAATCCAATACACATCTGTAACTACTTACACCTGGAGATGTTGTCAGAACTTCCCTGGTGAGGTGTTTGCTTAGGAACAAGAGTGCAATTTATTTGTGCAGCAAGTCAAAAACTGTAAGCTGCCTGCGCATCGTTACGTGCGCAGATTCAGAAACCATGCAATTTAAATAAATGAAGGTGTTTTTTATCCAATGATCCACTTACAGAACTAATATAAAAGCTGTCCAATGAGGCATTTGAATGTTGGTGTATGTGGAAAAGATCCATTCTCACTGGACGTAAAGATGTGCTCGCTACCTAGCGAGCTTATACAGGAGTTATTCATGTGTATCCACAAAAACATGAGCAATAAAATAATGAATCTTAAAAAGCCCTATGAATTTCTGTCTTCATTTAAGGAAATAAAACAAAAAAAGAAGGTGCAAGAAATGTAGAACTTCCATTCCATAGGAAAGTATTTTTTTTTTCAGCATTACTTTTCCCTTCTCTGACCTTTTGTAAACAGGTAGGTATATTTATATATACATGCAGTATACATTACCGATGCAGTAACTGTATCAGTTCAGAAGAAAAAGTTCTAGATGCTTTTAAAGTCTGTATGTATTGCATTTAAAATGCTTTAGATCATCAGATTATGACCTTAGTTGTACATGGAGCCTTGAAAATGAGTCGGTTCTTTTCTTGCTAGTACGTCCTGCACAAGAATTCACCTTTTTTACTCAGACTTGCAGTGCTCTGGAAGGCTGTCACTGTAACTTCAGCATGTTCTGCTCGTCTTGTTGAAAGTGGCCAACTGTGTTTGCTTGTCCAAATCTGGGAGGAATCTGGAAATGACCGTGATACACAGGTGTCTCCAGCTGGACGTATTCCTTTATGGGTTTTGTTCCATCCCATGTGCTATGGTTTGAGGAACCCACAACAATTTATTGTCATTTAAACAATCATTCTATCACCTGATGACCCCTCCCTACCCAGGCAGAGGAATTGGGAAAAAACAAGGAAACTTGGGAGTTGGAATATAAACAGATTTAATAGAATAAGATTAGATAACATTAATAGCACTAAAGAGCCAATATTGATCCCAGTACCAATACAGAATATGCAAAGATTACACTCAGCCCGTTCTATCAGTGGGAAGCTGTGCACTCTCAGCGGTGGACAGTAAATGTGGGACACTGCGAGCGCTATGGCTTCAGAAGGAAGGGAAGGGCTCAGGGGTCCGGCACCGGGGCACAAAGTTCTCAGGATGGCAGCCATCAAGGGAGAGAGCAAACTTCACAGCAAACTTTATAATTTATAATGAATGTGACATTCATGGTACGAAATAATCCTGTTGGCCAGCTTGGGTCAAGTGCCCGGGTCTCGCTCCTCCTCATCCCTGCACCTGGCGAGCTCGAAAACACTGAGACCTTGAAACCCACACACCATAGCTGGCTATAAGGTAAATATTTTCATGAATTCAGACACTCGAGTCTTCTAAAAGTGCAGTCTTCCCAAGTATTAGAAGATAAATTAGTCCTGTGTTGCTCAAACCGGGACACCGTGTCTTCATGAGCCCCCCCTTCATTCTCCCAGCCAATATTTTATTATATCATTAACATGTTATGGGTGGCACAGCACTGTTGTGAGTTCTAAAATGAGTGAAGGTGCAATAAATTTCAGGACATAAAGTTTTATAGCTAACAACTTTCTTTTAACAGACCTGATAGATATGTAGATCTCTCTATATATGTACACGTGCGCGCACACACACACACACACAGACTACATATATATATGTAGACTATCTATCAAAGATTTCAGTCCATTGCTTTCTCCACTCCCTTGGTAGCCACCAGGTTTCGCTGACGACAATATGCTATTCTTAGGAAATATATAGTAATGATATTGTCTAGAGAAGCCCTAACTGCTTGCTATGGAAATAAAAACTCGGCCACATATGTATTTGTTCAACGGCACTGAAAGTGCGGTCTCTAGGAAGTATACGTAGAGTTGATTAGATTGTACTGTATACTTGAAGTTGAATTACGTACTCTTGTAAAAACACTCTTCAAAATTATTTAACTTCCCATGGTATAGTCTCAGAAGGTGAAAAAAAAAAAAATCTTTAGCGTTATCTTTTCCTGTCACATGACTACTGCAAACACCAAAAAAATTCTTATCTTTTTGTTTCTTTTCTGGTACTTTATAAAACAGCATAACCGGTTTAGTGCCCAGACATTAAAGACTCCACTCGGAAAAGAGCGTCGTTATATATTCCACTCTACTTTAAATGTTTCCATTATATAACAGGAAAGATTTAGACGTAAGGGTCTTCCAGTGTGTGATGGCTGATTTTTATTTTTTTTTTTTTAAAATAACACCCTTCTTTACGGGGGACAGCGGTGCCATCTAACCAGAAGAGCCCTCTACTGTCTGTAGGACTCGGAGGGTACTGCTTGGACCCGGCAGCATTGTCCATCCTGGAGAATCTTTAGGCTGAGAAGAATATACCTCCTCCATTTCGCCGTACCATCCTCGCGCATGTCCCGCAACGTAGCAGCTGTGACGAACTAATTACGGTTTGATCTTGACCTGCCAGTCATGTCAATAAAACTACTTGATGCGTGTTTCAAACGTTTTAGGTATATTTGAGTAATCAGCGTACAGGCTACTTGAGAAATAGGTGCCATATAGATTATTCAACTTTGATCTATTTCTTTGATTTAGCACTGCAATTAAGTAGATTTGGTTCAAAGAGAAAGCTCATTGGTTGATGTTTTACACTGATGTGATAATGTTTACACAGATGTGCTTTGAAATCTCGATTATGGTGGATTTTTGGGTCCCACCACATGACAGGCTCCTGTTATCTGAAAGGTAAAATAATATAACATCTATCTGTAACTGCCTTCAGAGCAGGTCCGCCTGTGCTCTCTTCTGAGGTGATTTATCTGATCGTTGTATTTAGCATTAGTTTTTTCAGTTTTAAATCCCTCCACAGTAAATCACTTGCTTTAAAGCAGCCTTTTTATAATTCAGGTGCACACAGGGGCAGTACTTAGGACTGCGATGATGAAAAGGTGTAGCATTACCTGCTTTAAAGCACCTGCCAATTAATTAGCCCTATACTCTCCATAGCAAATAAAGCTCAGCAGTCAAATCCATTTGATCTCTCAGATTTAGGCTGCGACTGAAAAGAACATGGAGCGAGATGGGAGAACTAATCTTTCATGATTCTCTGCAACTTTTTTGTTTAAATGAAACCTTAAACCGCCAAGTGAGTCTCCCGAACTTTTCGTAGAATTAACTATGAAAGATCTTTGCATTTTATACTCTAGTAGCGTTTTTTAACACGGGCGAGGAACGGCATTATGTATCTTGAGCGCTAAGATGGGTCCTGTAGTTTGAGCCCAAAAAAACATCAGACGTTACAGAGAAAGCAGCAAGGGAGGCAAAGGTCAAGCTCTGAGTTTTAATATACCATCGTTTTACCATTGCTAATAACGAACGTGTGTTCCACCAGTGTATTTGCATGCAGGAACCGTTCATGCTTTGGGGATGAAAAAAAAATGCATGTGCTCATTGGAACAGGACAGCAAAGTCCTAAATTGCTTCAAAACGCTGGAGAAAGACAACCGAGATCTTTCAGTAGATGATATTGTTGCTAATTTGTGACGCGCTCAGACCCCGGGTGACGGACCCAATGCAAAACCCCAAAGACGACGGAGGAGGTGAGCCACCTCTCAGTCTGTCTTTCTTCATCTCTGCAGGTTTTGGAAATATTTATCCCAAACCAGGGGCCCGCTCATTTAGGTTTTTAAGATGTTGTATCGATATGCAAACGCTATAGATCAGTCTCGTGTCACGTTAGATGATAAATTAAATGCGAGGCAGGATTCGCAGAGGGGAAAACACCTCCCTGACTATGCCAATTTCTTTAGAAATTCCCCTCCTTGTAGCTGGAGCGATAAAAGGAAAGGGTAATGCGTGTACATTTTATTAGCGTTTTAGAAACAGGGAGCAAAACTGTCAGATCTTTGGTGTTGTTTTTTTTTTTTTTTTCTTTTTCTTTTTTTTTTCCCCTTCTTCTTTCATGTGTGTCTGGGCAGGTCTAACCCTCAGGTAACGCCCTTTCTCCTTCTTCCCTCCTGCCTCTCCTTGCACCTGTCCGCGTACGGCTCCGCCACCTCCCGCTGCCCGCTCCCCTCCGCGTCCCCCCCCTCCCTCCTCGGTGTCCCCCCCCTTCCCTTGTCCCCCGTGGGTGCCTGCCTGCCTGCGTGCGGCGGGGGGCGCGGGGGGAGCCCCCTCCCCGCCGTCCGCTCACATCAGAGGAAGGTGCGAGGAGAAGGAAGGGAAGGGGGGGGGGGGGGGTGGAAGGAGGGAAAGGGGGGGTGGAAGGAGGGAAAGGGGGTGGAAGGAGGGAAAGGGGGTGGAAGAAGAGGGGGGGGGACCGGTTTACAATTTCAAACGCAGCCTCCCCGCCGAGGGCTTCATTAGCATATGTCAGGGGGACCGCCGTATATATATATATACACGCGGGGCGGGTAAACACCACCACCCCGCCGCCTGGCTCGCCCCGGCACGGCTCGGCTCGGCTCGGCTCTGCCGGCTCCCCATGCTGGGGAGCCCCGCCGCTCCCCCATGGCTCCGTTGGCCGAGGTGGGGGGCTTCTTGGGCGGCCTGGATGGTTTGGGGCAGCCGGTGGGCTCCCATTTTTTGTTGCCGCCCGCCGGGGAGCGCCCGGCGCTGCTCGGGGACCGCCGTGCCCCGGCGGAGCGGGCGACCCGCGGCGGCGGCGGCGGCGGCGGTGGCGGTGCGGGGGCGGCGGCGGCGGCGGCGGCGGCAGCGGCGGACCTGGCGCACTTGCAGGGCATCCTGCGGCGGCGGCAGCTCTACTGCCGCACCGGCTTCCACCTGCAGATCCTGCCCGACGGCAGCGTGCGCGGCACCCGGCAGGACCACAGCCTCTTCGGTAGGCGGCTGCCCGCGGGTCCGCTGCCCGCGGGTGGGTGGGCTCACGCCCGGGCGCGGGTTGCGTGCGGGTGGGTGTTAGCTGGGAGTGAGCGGCGGTGGTGTTTTTTTTTGGGGGAGGGAGGTGTGATGGCAGCGATGCTGGGGCGGGGGGATGAGCCCTCGGTACCGGTTTCACCCCCCCCCCTCGGCGATGAACCGTGGGGAGGGGGCAGCGGGGCAGGGGAGCGGTGGAGGGCTGCGCATCCCGTGCGAGCCAGGAGAAGGGGATGGATATGTCTTGCTCGGCCCGTGCTGGGGGGCTGTAGGCGCCTGCCCACGCCTGCAGGTTTGGTGGGAAAGGTGGAAAGTCGGACCGCATCTTTTTGGGTTCGCTATCTGTATAGGAGCTTCTTGGGTCTTTATAGAATAATACAGGTGGGGAGTTTGGGCGCGCTGACCCTTAGGCTGCGCTAGGCTGCTGCAGTTTTTTTTTTTTGCAGGGCAGAAAGTTGAAGCAGAAGGGCCTAAAATGCCTCTTTGCTCAAATACTTAAAATGCTTCCCAGGCAATTTTGTATGGCAATAAAGCGAAAGGAGGTGAAGGCAACCCCAAAACGTAAACGTTTCCTGTGATATAAGAGTAAATCCTAAAGAGTAGTTGTAGGAACTGGACATCTGAACAAACCTGCCCTTGTCAACTATATGTGAGTTTTTTGTGTGTATTGATTTAGCGGTCGTAAAAAGGTGATTAAAGAGTTTCCTATCATCCTCCCCATAGTCAAAACAATCTGCTGGAATGGCTCTTAATTGCTTTTATAACACATGGATGTTTTCAGAAGTAAAAGAGCAGTACTCAAACAGACAGTTCTTCTCAGAAGGAAGATTTCCTACAGCGTGTAAACATGAAATAAATCTTTGCTTTAAAGCAAAAAAAAAAAAAAAGTTAGCCCCAGATCAAACATTTACTGGGCTTTTTAGAAATGTTCTTCCTTTATCCTACCACTATTCTCGGCAGGTTTGTCTGATGTGGTTGCTTTGTGGGTTGAATCACCTGCTTATTATAGTTTTGAGAAAGGGTGGCTTTGAAAATGATACCAGAAAGACAAAATACCTCCACCTCTTTTTATGGGACTTTGTGCTTTAGGAACTGGAAAACTAGAATGATTTACATGCAATAGAGTTTTTAGTGCTTACTCTTTGTAAAGGATTTATTTTCTTTGCTGCTCGGTAGTAGAAATAAGAAACCTGCCAAAGCTCAATTAAAATTCAAAACGTTTTAAGTTATTGTATAGTCCAGACAGTCCATCTGTCTGAGAGTCAAAAATGGTCCTGAATGAAAAAGAGTAATCATAAATACAGCAAATAGACAAAAAGTCGTAATCAAAATCAAATGCACTATTTAAAACCACTTACCTTAGAGTCACATTTTTTTTTTTTATCTTTTGTGGTTTTGCTGCTGCACAGCTCTGGAACGACTTCTTTTTGAGGCTTTGTTTACATTGTTAACAACTTCCAAAAAGTCAGTTCACACGTTCCCTTTCTTTCATGTTTTATATGTACTGTAATCTGTGCATATCAATTGCTTAAATATGTTGGCATACCCTTTGCCAAATTCAGGCTTCAAATAGTGCCTCATCTCCCGAATACTTTATATTATTAATATATATTACATTTTTGGGCAATTGTAATATAAATAATGCTATAATCCAAACATTAGCAAATAAGCAGCATATTTCACGCACATGAAAAGCCTGCACTGAAGATAGCAAGTTGTGTCAAGAGGTGTGGGCTCGTGTGCTAGATAAGATGTCTAGCAAATACTTTTTTTTCTTCTGTGGGTAGATTCTGTTGTATAAAATTCCCATCTGTACTTTGATTTCCATTCAAATGGTCTAATAATAGATGTGTTTTTTTAAGATAGTGCTATAGAGAAAGTGAAGTATATTTTTCGGGTAATTCAAACCTATCTTCTAATGTTTGAGTGGGCAGTTTAGCAAATAGTGTATAACCATTATAGATTGCAACTGCATAGTACTGAAGGCTTTAGCCTCAGCACTGAATAAAATCCTTTCATATTCAACTTTTTTTTTTTTTTTAAAAAAAGGTTTCTTAAATGGTGTAGGATTCTGGTTTCTACATGAGGCTTCTCAGACTGCTTTCCCATGAATGTTGTATACATTTCCATGTAGTATTTGAGGTTTCAGAAAAACTAGGCCACATTTACTATAAGAAGTACGTTTTCCACTTGTTTTCAACTGTTTTGTATGCTACGTCGTATATGCTTACAAGCTGAATTAAATCAATCTCTCTTTTTTTTTTTTCTTTCAGGTATCCTTGAATTCATCAGTGTGGCGGTGGGACTGGTCAGTATTAGAGGCGTGGACAGTGGCCTTTACCTTGGAATGAATGAGAAGGGAGAACTCTATGGCTCTGTAAGTACCGCTTTCACGTCAGCTCATACATGTTGAGGTTTTGATTCGCTTCTTAGCACTATGCAAACCCCTCAAGTAGCTAGCTGAGGTAGTATTAGCTTTCAAAACACTAACATCTTTTCCTGTTGAAAGGTATAATGCATTTTTAAAGTATACAGTATAGCCTTGGATACTAAAGATTCGATGGGAAAAGTTTCTCTGTCCTAGATGATGAGAACTGGAAAGAAATATTCCTCTTAAATTATGACAAAAATAGCTAACTAGACTAATTCAAACAGCATTTAAGTTGCCTGCTATCTAATTTTCTTTTTATCGATACTGCAAATATATCATAGTGGATACTCTATCATCGAAAACATTGGGTGCAACTGGGAAACGGTTAAAAGGATAGTTATGTGACAAATAAACAACAATTAATATAGTACCCTGACTTACTTTATGTATAGCCGAATGCTCCTTTCCAAATCAGCAGGTGGTACTTCCAGGTACCAGCTTTTTAAAGCATTCTTTCAAATGCTGGGAAAAAGAGGATAATACCATATGTCACAATTTGATACCACTGCTATTTGAAAAATCTGAATGGTGCAAGGGTACTGGCAGTATTTGTAGATCCCTACTGGAATATTTGTGTTTAAGAATGAAAATAAGCTTGTACTCATTACAGTTGATTTATATCTGTTGAATAACTTCAATATGTGACGGTAAAAATACAATCTTTGATTTTTCCAATACTATCAGGGTAATAACAGTCTTAGACTCTTCTCCTTCCATGTCTTAATACATCTTGAGATAAAATATTCTGTCTGTCCAGTTCCTTTGGTTGTGGTTAGTCCTGATTAAAATGTGAGGAGTGATGCACTCCACAAAGAACACATGGAAATCCCTTCTTGATCTGTTCTGTTGCGCCTGAGTGCCTTCACCAAATCTCATCTCTAGGATGGTAGATACCCCAAGACAGAACTCTACATTATATAGTTCCTGTGGGTCTGGTGAATTGTAGTTAAATCATAAGTAAGTAGTGCCTTCTTAGAGAGACAGTTATCTAATCTGTGTTTAAATCCAAAATTGTATATGTACAGGTCCAGTTTTCAAAAGAATAAAGATTAAAATAGGCGTCCAAACTCAGTGTCAGGTCTGCATACTGTTTGTGGGTTTGATTTGTTGACAGTTAAAGGAACAGTAAGGCCGCACAAAACCTAAAATGTTTTGTTTATTTTTATCATATTTTTTTTCACGTGTTTTCAGCTATCTAGTGACCGCTTGACTTATTTTTCTTCGCTGTTTCTTTCTGTAGGAGAAACTAACTTCTGAATGCATCTTCAGGGAGCAGTTTGAGGAAAACTGGTACAACACTTACTCATCCAATGTGTACAAACATGGAGATTCGGGGCGGCGATACTTCGTAGCACTTAACAAAGACGGTACTCCCAGAGATGGGGCAAGGTCCAAAAGACACCAGAAATTCACACATTTCTTGCCCCGGCCTGTGGATCCTGAAAGAGTCCCAGAACTGTACAAAGATGTGTTAGGATACAGCTGAGGAAGGAGGCAACTTTGGAAAAACCCCGTACTGGAGCTGTTGCCCCTGCTTCCATGGCAATACCAGCATGAGGAACCTGCAGAGGTCTAGGATGCTGGACTGGAAGAAGCTACTTTGAGATAGGGGAGCCTCTGTCTTCTAACCTTTGGATTTAGGAGACAAAGCCTTAAAGCTGAGGGTGGACCGGCCTCCTTCGAACTTGCTGAACTGTGTGGCAGCCAGTACCCAGAGGGAAGTTGGAGGGTGACTGTTGAAAAAATAACAGACTCTCAGCAATTTTGTCTGGATTACCTATGGTCCATAAATTAACAAAGAACTACCTTCATCATGTGGATGAGACAACAGCTGGAAGAAATAGACTGTGAAAGAGTAATAAATCCTGAGAACTGTATATGAAGTTTTAGTGGCTCCACTTTAGTGACGGACCTTAGATGTCGATGCATCATAGCCAGAGCTGGAACTTTTCTTCAGGATGGACCTATTTATACATCTCCAGATAGCATATATTTATTTTATATATTTATTTATTAAAGAGTTTATTTTTTACTGGGATATGAAGAGAATACAAGCCCCTAACCCCAACGAGAAATCATTTACAGTGCCAATATTTACTCTGAATAGTGTCATGGTTAAAAAATGACATTACATTGCAATGCATCCAAAACCTGAACATTCATATTGCATAGTTTATCAGTTACAGATAAAGTTATATTTTATGCACATACCATTGCCTTGTGACTGTCCTTATTTTGGAAAGAATGTTTAATTTTTTTTTTTTTTTTTACCTATGAGAGTGCCTTACAGACCTGTATTGAATTCAAATGCACATTTAAAAAGGGAATTAAAAATTATTTCACTTTATTTGGTTTGCTGTCATTTTTAAATTGAGAGTCTCTTAGCACACTATGTGTAACATTTCAAACCTGCAGCAAGTGTGAAGAGCATCTCAGTTAGCTTGAAAGAAAAAGTAGTATTAGCTCTTGAAACCTTGATTCAAATCACAACATGCTTGATGTTTCTTTGCCAAATGGTTCCTACTATCTTTATTAACACACAAATAACTATTCTCTGTATTACTTAAAATTTTCATGTAGGATTCTCATCACTGTAGAAGATATTTTAATTATAGTCACTATCAATATGTTTAAGGGGAAGCAGTATCAGAGCAAGAAGTTTCTGATATCGCTGAATGAAAAGCCTCACTCAGGGAGTGAAGGTTGTTTCTCCACTGAGTACAGAGGAGTCTAAGGAGACAATTTGCTTACCTTAATTCCTCCTTTAGGGTATAGTCTCAGCATAAGTTTTTGTGTGAAGACTGTCAGGACAAAGATGAGCTATGTCTCTATGCTAGTTACAGCTATACAACGGGTAGCTTGCACCAATTTACTTAACGTTAATTCAGGACTGTCTGTTATGAAACACACTCATCTGCGTAATGACTATGAGGAGAGTCTCTGCTCTCTGTAAGAATACTGAGCTTTACTGACAGACGCTGTGTAATTTAGACTTAGCCTGCTGAAGCTTGCTGTTGGGTGATTGCCACCTCCATGGGAAAAGTTGGTCCAGGAAAAGGACTGCAGGAAGGGCAGTCCAGGAGAGGGCAGCAATACTTATACTGTCCCAGAGGTGGTCTCATGTTGCAGGTGCCAATGTTCCCAGTGGGCTCCAGTTCAAGATAACTTGTTTGAGTTCAGTTTTGTGGAAGCATGTATGGTTCAAGTCCTACACGTGCATAATTTATATCAAATCAGCGTATATCAAGCATTTTGCAGTATATAACACACTCGCTAGAGCCATCACGGTACCAGAACTTCTTCCAATCTGTAAAGAGAAGTGGATGAGCGTAGATTACTGATGGACTGTGGACAAAATCATTTTACTTTCTGCCAAATAAAAATGTAAAACAGATACACAAAAAGGTGTTTCAGCACTTTGTGGCTAGCCATATATAACTTACTAAGGTTAAAGGCTTCATTAAAATTTTCTGAAAAATAGGCAGTGGAAGATCTATAGTGCACTGAATACAGTTTAGTAAAATTATACAATACGCTTCAACTTACCATAACCAGTGATTTCATGGGTGACACCAAGTCCCATTAGTAGCAGATCAATAACTGAAGGCAAAAGTGTATGCTTTAAATAGAAAATTTTTTCCTCTGAGTGTTAAAAAGTAATTTATGCCATGTAAGTTGTGTAAAAAACCAGTGGCTGCTGCTCAGGACATAGTTCACATGCATTTTCTGGCAAACGCGCTCAGTGTTTGTATCGTACCAATAAAAGAGTTATCTCTCTTTGGATTACCAGTAAACTGCTAATCCAGCTATCTCAAGAGTACTTTGAAGATGACAAGGGCTGTAATCATCCTTGTTATGATTATTCTTGTACGTCTTTTTTCACAGATACGATGCAGTTCACGATAGCTGAGGATAGCTTTAAGAGGTGAATGAATAATCAGCTGAAACTTCTGTATCCAAACACCTGACCAACATATAGATGAAGAAGCGTGATATATGCTTGTCATTTTCTTGCCCCATTTTAGAGATATGCCAATAATCCTTGAACAAAGTGTAATGGAATAGGTATGGTGGTGATGAATGACTGTACAAAACCTCTGGAGCCCTGAAAAGCTGTCACAGCCTCCTTTTTTTAGTTCTGGTATATTGCCATTGAAGGAAGATATTGATTTTTCCCATTTAATTTTACTTGTAGCATTTATTTGCTCTCTGTTACATTCTCTCTATCATGATTTTCAGATGCAGTTAACGTTTTCTTAGTTTGAAAGTGGCAGATGCAAAAGCTGCACCTCAAAATAGCCATTTTCACATGTCATTAGACTAATAGCTTTAGTTGTCATTGGTTGCATTTTTTGTGTGGTTGTCACTCCCACTTCAGAAAGCCCATCTGGATAGAGAGGGAGAAGTTGGTTCTGTTTAACCAGTAGAATTAATGACCTACTTTGCCACTCATGATGTTTTGCATAACCCTATCAACCTGAAAGCTGTGGACTGCTCTAATGTCATGAAGAGGGTAATCTGAAGGAGGTGTCATTGTTCAAAGTTCAGAGGAAATCTCTGAAGACAGAGGAAATGTCACGTCTTGAAATAAATCACTGCGTGATTGGCTGCCCTATTTCTGCTGTTCCTTTTTTCCAGGGAAGGAGAACCATTGCAGGTAGTTACGTGGTTCGTATAGCAGGTGCAGCCCAGCTTTCTGTTCGCCACTGATTCTCTTCATAGCTGTAAAACTTGGCCCTTTGATCTCAGAGCTGGAAATTGTGCTCCATGCCACTTCTGTATTTCTTCATATATTTTGTTTTCTGTTGCTGTCTTTTCCAAGTTGCGTTAGAAATGATATATTAGCTATACAGAAGATTTTCTGAAATCCAAGAGTAACCTCGACTTCTGAGCATATTTGAAGTTAATTTGTTACTTTTATTAATCATTGTGCTCTCGGTCAGAATGCAGAAGGTGGAATTTTCAACAGTCTTCTGTGGAAGTCTTCCAGCTGTAATATTTACAGGATATAGGAGAATCCAAGTGCCTCTGGAAAAGTGTATTTTTCATTAAACAAACTGGTGTAATCGGAAAAAGTGGACAGCTAGTCTAAAAGGCGCGCAGCCCTTTCATTGGGCTGAACCATTTGTGTTTGCACGGAGAAGTTTGGTCCCGTCTGGATCTTCATGTTTTCTGCCATAAGCATATTGATGTTGTTTTTCACGCTCAGGTGTGACAGCCAGCTTCACTGATTCTATCAAATCACTGGTATGGCCGTGCACTTTGGTAGCACTCCAGGGTTGTGCAGAATTTACTTTCTGATGAGTGAGAGTCACTTGACGAGTGCATTTTCTTCATAGCTTTCATTTCCAGCTATTTTAATTTTTTGATCTGCTTTGTTAACTCATTTTTCATAGCCATCCAATCTTCCTTCGGCAGCTTTGTAAAGTTTTTCCTAAACACAGATCTTTACTAGCAGCTATATGAGCTGTGGGTGTGATTTTTTAGGTTTTTTATGTTTAGTTTATGTAATCATACTAATATTACCCTACCATGGCTCTAGTTATACTATTACAAACCATTAGGTTTGCCTTATTAATTTTTCTTTACAGCAATGAACTAAGTAGCAATAAGGCAGTTTTATACACCATAAATACCTTAAATACATCCCCGGAGGTATTTGAAAGACGGGTAGACATGATGCTTAGGGGTGTGGTTTGGTGGTGGTTTTGGCAGTGTTAGGTTGATGGTTGGACTCGATGATCTTCAAGGTTGCTTCCAACCTAGACAATTCTATGATTCTAAATGCATCTGCACTATTGCCTTAATGCACTGGATTAAGCCTGTGTCATAAATACTGAGAACACTGTGGTAAGATGCTTAAGTTTTGCTCATCTCGCTCCATACTGCACGAAGATGCTGTCAGTAAGGAGGACTCTTGGAAATCACTTCATTTGCTTCTTTCGCTTTTCGTGTGAGAAAAGCTATTGACTACACTGCTGTTAAAATCTCTGCATTTATTTGGTGGTTTTTTTTAGTAGTGCAACCATTTGAAGATGCAAGTTATACGAACATAGCAATGGCTGCATGAGATCAGACAGTATCGCATCTCCAGTGCATGGGGAAGAGAGTAAGAATAACACAAACGTGTAATGTGGGCAGTCATTGTAGAACCCCGACCAGGGCTAGGACCTGAAGTCAATTCTCCTGTGCGACATTTCCTTTTATGAGGCAGAAAAGTGGAGTAAATATTTCACAACATTGAAGAGCATGATGGTGGAATTCTATGCTTCCTGGATGTCTGCATCAACCTGCACTTTGTCAGACATCTCTCTTAAAACAATTTCCTTTGCAGTAGTATCTTCAACTGTTCTGGTGAAATCGTTGCTGTTAGTGCACTTGGTGTCAGTGTCTTTCTGGATGTACACTTGCTCGTGTCAGTACAAGGCAGTAAACATATTGCTAGACAGAGAAAGAGAACATTCTGAAGTTGTTATATACCATGAAAATGTTAATCAGGAAAGTTTGGTTTACGGCATTAGTTTTAACCAAGTTTTTGATACAAAGTTTTGCAACACTTTTGACAATGCTGCATGGGCTCTTAACAGAGATTCATGGGCAGAAAAACAGAAAGGTGTAAAAGCTTCTCAGGTGGAACATGCTTAACCGTAACATCCTTATGAATAAGTTGTGCACAAATAGGAAGAAAAAAAAAAAAACCAGGGAAGAGGTCAAACAGTTACTTCTATTGCCTGTTGGAGAGATATTAAGTTTCAAACAGAAATTGGGTGGCAGCTTGCCAAAATAACTATTTCATCTGCAACATGATCAGACACTAGAACCATTCTGGAAGTTCAGGAAAGAGAGAAAATACTGAATTAAAGCAGTGGTGACAGTAGCTCTCTGTATTTTGAACATATCCAAAATGCTATTGGTATTGTTTCCTTATAGCAAATCTCTAGTAAAAGCAATTCATAGAGAAAGGAGTAAGAGTGTTAGAAAGGCAGTCTGTTGAAAGTAAGCTTAATAAAAATCTTCCTGTGTTAAAGTCCTTGTTTACATCTTTTGTCTAATTATAAGAAAATTTAATCATGCTTTATTCACACTTAAAATATCACAAACCACATAATATTACTTTTATGGATATCTTCAAGTCATGAGTGTTATTTGATTTATGAATAGAGCCCAAGTTAAGTCACATTTGTCTCCCAAATGTCATCTTTTATATATATGTATCTACGTCAGCATACTTTTTTTTCAAATTAATTACAAGTGCTTCATCTGTCCCTGATGATCACAGTCTCAGTCATTGACTGTTTCAGGGAACGTGTTTGTCTCATTATTATTCATGCAAGATCTTCCATCCATCTCTAATTCCAGTAGCTATAAGGTGCCATGGACACAAACATGGGTCTCAAGGTGGGTAGATCTGCTTTAGGGTGGTTTCATCTGTACGTGGCTGAAATATCAGAAGGTGGTGATAGGCAGCTAGGCTTACACAGAAGAGTTTTTAGCAGTTGACCCCTATTGTGCTGAAGATTCTGGGTAGGAGCATGAAGTAATATTAGCTACAAAGTCATCAATCTCCTGATAATGCTAATTCCATGTCTCCTATTTTGCTGGAGCCAGAAAATATAATTTCCTTTTCTGTTAGAGGTACAGATAGAAGCCAGTTCACTGGAGCTTGGCATGAATGTGATGGAGGTGAAATGATAGGAAGGGGAATATTCTCAGGACTTTTTGCAAACTCCAAGATGATTTTCACAATTAGTAAGTCTCTCTTACTCAAGAGCTTACTGATCAGACAGGTTATCAGGTTTTGAAGTCCAGCCGGAAACTCTTTTTCTTTTCAGCTGGATGAAGACCATACCTTCATTTCTTAGATTTAGCACCGCTTTGACCATCTATTCTTTCTGAAAAGTAGCATAATCCAATGACAGCATGGAAACTCATAACTGCATTCTGCTTTTTGTTCTGCCTTTTCCCCTAGTTATTTAACCTTGGAACTATCTATTAAAGTCCTTATATCTAAATTTCGCCACCTATAACGGGACAATATCTCTAATTAATCATTAAGCTAAACAAATGCAGAAAAATCTAATAACCCACATAACTGTGTAATTTGTCAAGAAATTTAACCTGCTACAGAGTGGGCCTGTTAAAATGATCTATACCTTTCATAACTTTTGACCTGAAGATATGGATGCATGCTTGTAGCCTACTGTATTCCAAGTATGATTTAGAGCGGGTTTTGATTTTTAAAATGTCAGATGGTAGCTTTTCCTGTTCAGGAAACTCCTTGTCATGGTTCTACAAAGCTGTGCTGTGTTGCTGGCCCTCCAGTCAAACTTTCAGAACTGTAGTTCTTAACAGATAGATCAGAGACTTCTCCCTGTTTGCCTTTTTTTTTTTAATAAAAAAAAAAAACCACTTTAGCCAACCCCTGTGATTTAGTGTAGGGATCTTGATACCTGTTTTTTTCCTTATTGCTCTTTTTTCCAGCTAATTCAAAATAATTCCCACTCTTGCTGCAGTCTTATTCCTCTTTGAATAAACAGTCAGTAGATTTGTGCAGTGAGAAGATTGCTTTGTTCAAACTTTCCTTAGTGAGCTAGAATCCAGTACTTAACAGTCACCAAATGGTCAGCAAATGCTCTTAATATTCTATGCTACTATCTTTATTTATGAACTAGAAACTGCTGAACACTAAACCCTAAACCCTGTGTGGCATAGTACCTAGTCACTCACACTTTCTCTTTTAGGTCATGGTGCCATGAGTATCTATTCCCAAATCATAAAATCTCCTGAGGTGAGTTTTGTGCTTTGTGATTGCTGAACACTCTAAGGTGCAGTATGAAATTGTCTCATGCGATTAGAAATGTTTCATGGCTGTATTCAAGTACCATTGCATGCACCACATTGCATTTGATTTATTACTAAAAATTGGGTCCAGGATAGCTGCATTTGTGCGGTGGTTGTGGTTTTGTGGCTTATAACCTCAGTTAACTTCTCAAGTTCACCGTAATGAGGAGGTAAATTCTTTTATCTAGGAATGTGTCTACTAATCTTAACTATGTAAAGTGTTCTCTGTTCTGATGATGGTGCTAGGCAAACAACTGCAATAAGGAATACGTAGATGTTTCTGTAGGTCGTCTTCATGGCATATACACCTTGAAAAGCTCAGTTCATTTAATTCTAGGTTATTAGTGGAGTTTGCCTTAAGCCATTCTATCTGCCCTGTTGAAAATTTTTCATATGGTGAGTCTGTATTTTCTTAATGCTCTTACCTCCCCTCCCCTTCTTTAGGTCAATCTTTAGGATGCATTTCCTATCCCGGAGCATCTCTTGCAGACATCAGAACAGATCACTTGCAGCTCATCAATGCTCCTTCAAAGGCTGTTGCAAAAGAGCAAAAATAAGGTACACCTCATAACCAGATATTGTGTATGTTTTTTTGATATTTTGTTCTTGTTGCTTTGGGGAATTAGGCAGTGTGTTCAGGGTCAAAACCCACACCTATTTTGGCTGTGCAGTGTACTAGCCCTTGCTACCTTTACATATTTAGTCATCCCCTTGACAGTGTTTTAAATGAAAAGGTGACGGATGATGAATGACACATAGGACTCGCATATGTTTTCATATTAAAAAAAGAGGTACTATTGTTTCAAAACAGCAAAGCCCTTTTATCTCATGAAGAAACTTCAATAGTTCTATGAAAGATTTGGTTGCTTAAAAAGTTGGTGAGTGTGCCCATATGTTTTCATACGATTCTTTTATGATGCTGGCCAGCAATGATGAAATTAGCATGTTTTGATCTATATACAAGTTGTTCATAAAGAACTTGAAAGGAGTAGTTAGGAAAATCCAAGTGCTGAAACATTTAAGATATACTTTCTGGTCTCACTTTTGTGTGATTGTCAGCCAGGGACTATCATGATCAAGGTAGCTTGCCAATTGCCTGCCATAAATATAATATTTATTGCTGCAGTGGGGATTTCCTATCAGAGATCTGAAGACAGACTTTTATACATTGTTTCTCCTAGGTAACCTATTCAAATCAGCAGAAGAGATCTGATAGTAAAGTAAAAATAATCAAAAGATATATATTTTTGATCTTTGGGTTTATTTGAACTTCATTTTTTTTGTTCAGGTTTTCCTTCACGTAGCTGAGAAAAAAAGAGAAGGAAATTGGCTGGTGTTCTGCTTTTCTGTATAAAATTCATAACTGTGTAATGATATTAAAATTAATGCATTTTTCTACTGACTTATGAGGTATAACATTTATTTTTCATGCTACCCGAAAGTAGATATACACAGTTTAGCAGGAAATTAATCTCTTTTAAGTCTGTTGGAAATACATGGGAATACTCAGCTAATCAAATCATAATTGGCTAACATTTCTGCTTCTCCTCCTAAGACAGAATTAGACAGTGGTCCAATGCACGGAGAATGGCAGGATGGGTTTAACATATTCTGAACTATTCCCAGTCCCATATCCCTGACTGTTTGCACAGACTATGCCCTCCACACAGCTGATTCCCTCCAAAAGTTGATCTGTCAGTCATCTATATACGTAGCCTCCTATCTTCCCTTCCCAAGCCACGTTCATCTTAATGAGGAAATCAAGTCTTCCCAATTACCCTCACGTTTTTAGAAACTATAGCCTGAACTCCTTTATAAATCAATATCTCCTGTTTCATTGGAGAGAGCTGGGCTTTTCCGCGGAAGGCCGTGCCACAGACGCTTGTATTGTTCAGCGCCTGCTGTCAGAAGCAACTCTGGATTTTGAACAGCAGCCCCTGCTTTTACACAGAGGCATCTCTTACTGCTCCCAAGGAAATCGTTGCCTTGCCTCCCGAGAGATGCCAAATCCCTCACCCAGTGTGGCTACCTCAGCCTGCAGCGCTGGCACCAGTGTGTTGCTGTGGGAAGAGATGCAGCTGAGAGCGGTGAAGGAGCAGGGCTGGGACGCGCAGATGAGGACCTGGGCACAAGCCCTGCGCTGAGGGGTGTGCGGAGCCGCAAAGGTGTGTGTGCAGGGAGGGGAGGCAATGGCAGTCTGAGATCAAACTGCTTTGCTAGCGTTTAGCCCTTGGTTATATAGCTGGGAAGCAGGATCAGAAGCTGTCTGGTCTGATGCAAATCTCATTGGCTGTCTATCCTTAAAAGGCAGATGAACTTTTTTTCTTTCAAAAACATTCAGTAGAATTACACGCCACTTTCCATTTTCTCTGAACTATGGCACCCGAGGGCTCTTGTGGTACAGGTTTTCATATCCCTGGGCGTTCTATATTTTATTTGCCAGCTAAATAGTCAAACAAGGGTGATTACTGGCAAACATAGCAGTATTTTTCTCATGCTCTACAAACTGTAAGGGAAGCACAAGCTGTATGGGGAGCATGAATTTATTTGATAGGTAATGGTCATCAAACTATAATTTGATAGTAACATTTTTTTTTTTGTCACCAGTGACTGATGATACAAAAATGTAAAGACTTTGGACCATCTTTAAGTATCTATTCTGTCCTGGTCTAACACATTGACTCATAGATAAAACATAATATTACAGGTACATGCTTATATTCACCTTTGTAGCTTTTCATGTCTACAATTTACACTTAAAATTTCCTAAATCCCTTTGATGACTCTGTGCACATTAATATTTTTCTAGTACTAAAAGAAATATTATGTTCCAAGAAATTATTTTTAAAATTTGAAACATTAATATGTTAGTAAATGTGAATGTGCCAATGTCACATCTCAAATCTGAGCTAATACCTGATTGTGTCCAAGAGAAGACAAATTTTGCCAGAGGGTATTCCAACGTAAAGGCATGATAAGACACATACTGCAGCACCATTATTGAGCGCTTCAGCTTCACTGGGAACTCTACCCACATATGATGCATCTTAATGAACACATAAAACATGATCTGCAATATCTTTTTGCTATAATAATAATAATCATCATCATCATCATCATCACCGTTATCATCATCATCGTCAGCTTCCTGGATTTAATTTTTAAAGACCTCAGTTTAAAAGTTACATTTCTGCTTACTAGATTAAAGGTGTCATGGAAAAACCCCCAGTTTCTAGCCATGTAGATGGGAAAACACAGGGAAAGATTGAAAACCAATATTTTTTCATATATTGTCATTGCTAAGATAACTATTTTCTTCTTTTGCCTGTGCTCTTTCCTTCTATTTTTAGTAGACTTGTGTTACCTCACCACATTATGTGCAGTCTCCCAGCTCCCGAGGGCCCAATGATAACATTGGTTTGCAGCTTTCTAATTTCCTGGAACTGAGTAACTTGCTGATAAAGTGAAGCAGAAAATTAAATTAAGAGAATCCTATATTCTTAACGAAGTTTGAAAATAAAAGTAGGGGACAAATAATGATGCTATTTTACATATAGTGAAAACCAATGCAGGGTACCGAAGAGGCATTTCTATCAGAGACACAAACATGGCCAAATCTGTGATATGCTTATACTGTTGTACAACACTGGGAATCCAGAAATAAAGAAAACATGCTAATTTGTCACAGAAGGGAAAATCCAATCAGCTCTGATGGGCTGCAAAAATAACAACTAGCCTAAAGTAGGGCTTTGCAAAATATTCGCTGTAATTCTGTACCTTCAGAACTCCACCTTTCCCAGAAATGCTTTCCTAGCTTTCAGGGTAAATGCCAGTAAAGGACATGGCATTTCGATAGCATGCCTTTCCAGAAGAATAGATGGAATTTTAAAGAACCAGAGGTTCTTAAAATGCTTGTCACATCAGACATTATTTGAAAAATAGAAATCCCTCAAGGAATATTGGGAGACAAAAGCAGTCCACTTTAGCACACTGCCTGAGACTTCTGTGCATTGAAGGACCGTACAACGTTAAGGAGGGTGCTGTCTCCTATCAGGCACCTGAGTACTAGTTCTGTAACTTTGAAAAGTACAATCAAAAGAAACAGTGCATCAATAACCTTGTTGGTGGCATACATATTGTAAAGAGGGAGAGATGTAAACCCCATTTTTTAACTAGGAATTATTTTTTCCTGAAACAAGTTCCACTGTTATCAGAACGGCTGGCAATAAAGAAATGCTGAAGAAGAACACTGAGATCTCTTTTTCTGAGTCTTACTAGCTAGTTCAGAGTCCACTATTGTGTAAGATAGCTTTTCCATATGATATTGTTTTAGACTGAATTTCATATGCCATTTCAATTACCTGGTCACTAGATAAAAACGGCACCTTTCTGCACCTCTTTGCAAATGGCTCTTATATTCAATAACTTTTTTCCATGCAAAACAATGTTACTCATTTGACTATAATGGAGGGCATGCTTTCATCCTATCAGGATAACACTTTTTTTTTTACTAATTCAAAATAAACCAAAATGTCTCGGTCTTCTTCAGTACTATGAACTGTCATGCATGAAGCTTTCAAGGCCAAGGAATGCATCCTAGCATGCTGGAAATAAGTTGTAAATAATAAGTTGTAGTCTAGGGCAGAGGTCTTGTGCTTTTTATTAGTGTGAGAACTATTAAGTGTTTGAATTTCAAGACAAGATTCTTCAGAACCAGCAAGTAACCATTGGCCAGTCCTGCAAACCTGTTCCAGGACTGGCTGTATTGGTAAACTTAAAAATGTAAATAGAGAAGAATACAAAGCTGAACATGTTTGATTTACTTCACTACTGGTCATACCAACTACTTTAATGTTATCTTTCTTAGACTTAGTGTCCCTTAATGCAGAAGTTCTCTTTCTTTCTATTTTAATGCTTCTTCTTCCTTCTCAATAGATATATAGGTATGGAAGAAAAGGAGTATAAAGGAATTGGGAAAGAAAAAAAGTTCTCAGATATGCTTTCAGTTCTAGAAAAATAAGATTTTCTGAAAACTAAGATAGCAAATCTGTGCCTTATGGAGCAAAACAAATCAGATTTTAGTGTAGTAAATAGGCAACATAGGCGTTTATGATACAAGAGACATACTTCTCTAATGATCCCTGGCACTGTAAAGGCTCTTTCTACTGGGGACAACATATTAAAGTAGTTCCAAACTTCTATCTGGAGCTGAGTTGATTCTCAGCTGGCCTAAGGATCAAAAAGATATAAAGATTGTTTAAAACCATCACATTCCTCTCAACACATTGATTTCTGCAACACAAATTTCTTGACTAGAGCCTAGGAGTTAAAGATGACAGTAAATAATATTTATTAAAAGTTATAACTTTTTGGCAAGAAGTGTAATATCTTGATTCAGTTATCAACACTTAGCATTTAATTTTAAGATACACTTCCAGATGTTAGATTTGAACATTCCAAAATGTAAATTTGTCTTTAGAAAAAGATCAGATTTATCACATAAAATCAACTACTTTTCTTGGTGAATATGAAATACATACATATAAAAGAATAAAACTTTTGTTTTGAATGTTACACTGCCATCTAATGAGACAACTGTAAATTACATGAAAATATTTCATGGTTTAGTCATCTTTTTTTTGGAAGTAGATGGTATAATGCAGGATACAACTTCAGTGTTAACGGCATGTATAATAATGGGAAAAAAGAACATTTATTCATTAATAGGATCATACTAATAGCATAATTAACTGATGATATTGCAAGCAGCTGGAAAAAAGCTTATCTTCAGATCACATTTAAATAAAACTGTGAACTAAATGAATATAGTGAATAAGGTTTCCTCTGAAGACATGAAGAAAAAAAATCAATCAAATAAAGTTGCATTTCCCCTGTCATAGTAGGTTTTTTTCTGGATGTCAGACAACCCTACCCAGTGTTTACAGTGCCAGAGGTTGTTTTCCCCAGCTAGTGCGCATAAGGACCTGAATGAGTTTTGGGGATGAAGGTAGATGGAGTAGAGGCACCTGGGCTCTGTTTGCAGTTATGCAGTGTAGTTCTTGAACAAACTTGATAAGTCACTAAGGGAAAATCCTGCCCTACATCTGTCTGCATGAAAGTACTCAGACGCTGCAGTGCTGCTATGTGGATGCTGAGGCAGGATGAGGGGATCCCCCAAGGGCTCACAGCACTTCATTTTCTGGGACTGTTGGAGGCCAGCTGGGATTCAGCCCCGTTTGGATTTCCCCTGCACTGGTAATTCTGGGGGTCTCACAGAGCTCCTAAGCAGCTCGGTGACAGTGCCAGGTATAGGGCTGAGTATCTTTGCAAGGAAAGACAGTGCCCCAGTCTGCTCTGCATGGTGCTGGGGACTTACTGTGGATGTGTGTCTGGTGTGGGGAGAGCCTGCACACCTGGGCGACTTTTCAGGTGTATCAGGAGTAGCTGAAGATCTGAGCACAGGTGTTTTGTGTAACCACACAAGTGGAAACTGGGCTTTCAGCCTTGTTAGCAAAACTTAAAAACCTGCTGAGTTTTATTTCTAAATATGTGCTCAGGTGAAAAAAGCACCCTACTCTCAGCCAGCTTCCTACTACAGCACTGCTAATCCGAAGTGGCCCTATTAGTCCTCGTGTTTATGTAATGAACTCCATTGGGAAGAACACTGGTAAATCTTAAAACACTTCACCAAAGACAAACCAAAGTTCACTACAGTGTATTTTACTGCAGACTATAACCATTAATTTTTATTTTACAGTCTCAGTTGATATTATGCTAGCACAGCCAAATGCTACTTGGCTATGTTGTAATAATAAGGACTTTGATTTTCACCAGTGGTGTTGGGGTCATCCTGCCACTGAAACATGACATAAACAAAAGGCGAAAAGGCACATGCACTAACGAGTAGCATAGTCTCGCCAATCACCAAGTCCGAGATCTGGCTTTGCAGTGAATGAGAGCATCTTGTTGATTTTATGGAACGTGAGGATCTTCACACAGGAGAGATCAAAGGGCTGCATTAGGTTTCAATACATAACTTTATGGGACAGATGGAATCCACTCAGAGAGACCCATGACATCCAGGGCCAGATTATCAAAAGTTTCAGACACTAAAACCTATTAGTGTGTTCAAACCTTTATTTCAACACTGTCAGCACTTTTTAGCTCTGTTTAAAGCATCAATCTACATTTTAACTACTGCAAAAGTTCAAACCGAGGTTAAATGGATGGACTAAAGGGGGTGGCAAGTGAAAAGAAATTTTGTTTGCCATTTCTGGTATCCCTGCCTGTGGCAGGGGGGTTGGAACTCGATGATCTTCAAGGTCCCTTCCAACCTAAACCATTCTATGATTCTATGATTCTATGATTCTTTGTTTCCACACAGATACTGTCAAACATTTGGGGATATAATTTTGTTTTGCAAGGGAGAAATGAATATTCTTGGGAAGCATATAAAAACTTGGAACATCTTTGGTCAGGTAGTAAACACTAAAATCGTACATGTCCTTGCCTCTGAGATCTTCAAGTGTGAAAATAACTTTTTGCTTTATCACTGTGGAAAACATTTCAGGAGTTTCTATAAAGTAAGCCAAATACACTCAGGAAGAAAGGAGAGCTGAACTCACCATCTCAATAGCAGTCTCCCCAGATTTCTTAAACTCCCACATTTGCCCGTGTTTTTCTTGATAATAGTTTGACTTCTACTGCACTGGCAAACTCACCCCTTTTGGGCGCACTCCAGCTCAGATTCCTGCTTTGAGTCCCGATGTGCCAGACTCTTTGCTCTGGAGTTACCCTTGGGTGAGCTTTAACTGTGAACATTTAGTTCCTTGACCACACTGTCAAGTTTTTTAAGTAGGTATTTTGCTCTGCTAGCCTTTCAAAGGAGTAAGATCTTGTATTGTAGCTCCTTTAGCTGATGTAACCTAATGGGATCCTTTTCCAGATCCCTGACATTGTGCACATGCTGATTTTATGGAGAAGCAATGCAAAGTTGAAGCTGGCTAACAATGATTTTGCAAAGTGTCTAAAAATCCTCCCTGTTTTACTGTAACTAGCACAGGAATATATGAATCTAGATCAGGTAGTAACAACCACATGGGCCTCCCGCCCCAGTTTCCTTATCACTTTTGAACACTCTTAAAACCCTATTCAGAGATCCTAATGAAACTTCTCATTCTCTGCTCTTCATTCATATGGCTTCTTTTCTGGAACAGTCAGTCTTTCTCGAATTGCTACTAAGAAGACCCCTGTATTTAAGACTTTCTAGGAGTTGCTTCTTGAGCCATATCAAGTGATGACAATTGATCATCAGGCTATTCATTGCTTAATTTATTCACCTCTGGGGTCCAGGCTTGAAAAATAGATTACTTTAAATGATAGCCACCTCTTCATCGAACTGAAGTGTCATATGGATGAATAAAAGTTTAAGAGCTCTTGCTGAGCAGTTCTGTAGATTTTTTTTCTCATATGGAGGCAGAGATGAAAAAAATACAAATAAGCCTCACATTCAAACCAAGTGGAGTTCCTGTTTTTAGATGGGGTCACCTGTTTTTAAACATGAACAAGTTCTGCAAATTGGCCCAACAAAATCTCAGCTCCCACCGCTGCATCATTGGTGTGATCGTACTCTGGTATAGATGAGATGTGGGGAAAACACATAGTTTACGCAGCTATAGCCATACTGAATCAAGTCCATCTTTTCTACCTTGACTCTGCGTTCTGCTGTATCAAGCAGAA
This sequence comes from Pluvialis apricaria, assembly GCA_017639485.1. Taxonomy (NCBI): domain Eukaryota; kingdom Metazoa; phylum Chordata; class Aves; order Charadriiformes; family Charadriidae; genus Pluvialis; species Pluvialis apricaria. The sequence continues at coordinate 9,229,863 of CM030010.1, forward strand.
ATATCTCATGTATGCAATCTCTCATGTTATTCCGGTACATGATTATGGGTTTTGAATTTATTTAGAAGTGCCCAAGCAATAATGGAAGACACTAGAAGATGGTTTCCATGTGGAACAGTGGAAGGAAGCAGAAGGCAACATCAACTTAAAATTATGTATTAGCTCACAGTTGCACAAGTTTTCACAGTTAGGGAAACTGCTTTTGTCTGCAATGGCAGTTTGCCTGTGTGGATTATGTTAAAAGTAACTGAGGACCTAATAATGTGACCTTCATTTTTAGTATTAATTATGACAGAAGAAAAACTGTCCCTTATTCTTCTTTTTGAAGGATTGTAAAATAATGGAGTGTAAAAATTGCTGTAACATGGGCCCCTGTTCATGTGTTTGTAACACTACATATGAGCCCCCTGCACTTCAGCATGAATATTCAGTGCTTATGGACTGCAGAACCAGACCCAATAGATACCTGGGCTCAGCTTTGCCTGGATGGCTTTTAATCATATCACTGCAGCCTCTCAAAAGCAGAGAGAAAGATTAGATCTCTGACATTTTTTTAGCAGCATACGTCTGCTCAGATGGTCAGATATAATAATGTGATGGCGCAAACATTTTGGTGGGCATGGAAAACAGTTCCATACAGCCTGTATAATTTTTTTCCTTAATTTTGTAGCCGTGAATAATCCTTTCCAGTATTATTAAAAATCTGTCAAGCTAGATAGCCTTTTAATACAAACAAAATAGTCACTTGGTACATTTTGACAACAAGGCAGAATGTAGTCTCCGTTTTAAAACGGCGCTTTAACATCCTTTTGATTGCATCATTCTATTAGAATCCTCTCCTATGTTAAGTAAGGAATTTGAGAAGGAAGAGGAAAGGGTTAAAAACTGCAGTATCAAGCAGGTGTGTTGGTTAGCAAAGGCTTTAGCTTACTTCTTGGCCCTCACGCAGTGCAGGTGTTGAACATCAGCATTTTCATCCTGTTTGATATCTAGGCTTTTGTGTTTGTCATCTGGGGACTTTTACACTAAATCTGTAGGAAAACCCCCCTTGCTTTGTTGTTTTGGCTGAATAGGATAAAACAGAATTTATTTCTTATTGGTCTCAAGTTTAAAAAGACTAGCACAGCTATGTCTGTCAATCTAAGAGGTGGAGGGTTTTTTTAACTTGATAGTTTATATTACTGCAGGTCTTCCCCTACACAACAACAGTCACTAAGAGTCACACAGCAAGCTAACAATTAATGAAATATGCAATTACTGATAAATAATCAGAAAAATGTGATAAAATGTATGCATTTAATGCCTACAGTTAATTTCTGAGCTTATAAAAATTTATGTGTAAAATTGGCTGAAAAATCTGATAGATGTGCTGGCAAAATGGAGAACATTTCCACTTCACGATCCAAGTTCATATTTAATTGAATTATGTATGTCATTAAAGAATAAACAGTGAAAGATATAAAAAGCTCATCTAACTCTAAAATCCTTTACATATGCAAAAGTCATTTTGTACATAAATCTGCAGATTTAAATGATCTTGTTCCTTTAGACCAGCAGAAGTTGTATGCCTCCAGTGTCAACAGAATCTGCACAGTAATTTCTTTTTCCCACCTAAGTAACTCTTAAGACATACAAAAGCCTACCATTGCCTTTTTCTGCTTTATCTTCTGCAAAGTGATGAGCAATGTATAATGAAGGCCTTTTGAATAATTATAAAACTTATGCAGCCACTTGTTTAGTCCTTTCCTACTAGCAGGGTGAAACTAATTTTGAACAGCTGGTCTCTCATATGGTTGTTCATGACTGACTTTGTTTTGCGTGGAGACCATGCAGGCTAGAAACTTCAAGTAAGTTTAAAATGTGTTTATCTCTCAGGGACTCGCCTGAAATTGCTTGAACTAGTCTGATAATTAGAATTGTTAAAAAAAAAATACGATCCTTTCCATTCATTTCCAAAACCATTTCTATGAAACTTTTCTTATTTGCATTACAATTATTGGCTTGGTGGTGGAAACGGTTTTCTGGAGAGCATCCTGATATTCCTGGGTGACACAGCAATATGAAAAGCGAACAACTGGTTCACTTTCTGTCTCAGACACTTGGAGTAAAGATGTCATTCTGCCTCTGTGATAACTAGGGAATCCTCTTTTTTTCTCAGTGATTTCTAGATAGCTGATTAACTTTGACCTTAGACACGCCCCAACAGTTTTTCAAAGTGTTAAGCAGTAATTGCATTTTCCTATATTTTATCAGCAAGCAGAGAATAGTGATATTTTGCTGCCAGGTATTCTGTTCTTAAGCTCCCAAGTACATTACCCTTCTTGAATATTAAAGTAATGCTTGTAATAATACAGCACAAGATTTTGGAACTATTCCACACAACTGGTTTTGACTTCTTTTTAACTCATCAGGTGCTGTTTCCAATGCATTCAAGGATAACACTCCAAAAATACTGCTACGTTTGACAAAATAGACCAGAAATTTGTGGCATCAGTGTGTTTTTAACCTGTTACTGCAAAGCACAGGAAGATATTCTTATGCAAGGTCATGTTCTATAATTTTATTTCTATGTCACTGAGCCAGATTGAAAACTATGTCATATATCTTACTGGAAATCTATAAAGCAATTTATTTGCTACTTGAAAGCAATTCTATGGTCTTGACAAATCATCACACCAAAAGTTACTGTGTATATGGAAGATTTTATTAGCTGTGTCATAAGCTCAAAGCACTTAGAGGGGTTAAACGTGACTTTCTGTCACTTTGTTGTGACGTTTACTGCATTATCTCATCATGCCAGTACTTGGCTTGGACATGGAAAGAGAGGAAATTTTATTTATGATTCATTTCCCTGTTTAAATCTTTTTAGCAGTTACTGTAATTCTGTGCTTTCATAACACACTCCACAGCTTAAGTGAAGATGCATTTTATCATCAGGTCAATGTCACTGAAAGGATTACTCTTTAAAACAGAGAAATTATCTTGATACATCAGAGCCTGCCTAGAATCCATCCAGATGTCACTGGTACTTCATTATTCATTTTGGTAATGCTAAGCAGCTGCCAGTTTAATGTCTGCCATTGGAGTCCATTTGGGAATCCTCCCTCTCCTCAGATAATCAGGCAAGTTTAACAATTGTTCTATATTAGCAAACTGTTTTATTGCCCTGTGAAACCTAAACTGAAAGTTGCAAATGTTGTGCTTTGAATCACTTTCATGTCCGAACATGACTGACACTGAACAACTTCATTAGCTTTCGGTAAAGTGCATTAGAAAAAAATCCAAGACTGAGCTCAGGTGCCAAAAGGGGAGTACTGTTTTACCTTATCGTTAGAGTAGCCCTGGTTTCAGTGTTGATAGACATCAATATTAGACTATTAATTAACTATTTTCAAGACTATTTTGGTCAAAAAAATTCTAAGAATATTCTGTTAAATACTTCTGATCATGAATGTTTAGGAATATTTTCTGAATCACCGCAGTTGAGAAACAGCTGAGTAGCAAGACATTGCAGATTTAAAGACTGGAGAAAATCCAGTATTTGAAAATAGTGGGAAATTCAGGAATTAGAAAATAGAGAAGGTAAAACTTGTGTAGTTTCTAAAGTGGTCTGAGGGCTACTAATACAACCCACAGCTTATCCATGTAGGAGAACATTAAATAAATGTATTAGAGTACAGCAACAAGAATTTTTAAATTTTATTTCTTCGAACAGAAATATTATCAAATGCATAGTTTTAATAAAAAGCAAATCTCAAAGAATGGGAAATGTTCCACTTAGGGAGGCTCTCAGATGTATCCAAATGAATGGTTATCACGCCCCAGTCTTCAGAATCTGCTTTCTTCTTTCCCATTTCCCCCAGCAACATCCTGAAATCCGTCATAAGCTTTGAAAGAGCTTTATTCACCATCCATATAAGTTCACCTCACTAGTGATGAGGGGGGAAAAAAAGCAGATTAATGCTTTTAGCTACTGTGCCTAAAAATGAAGGTGGTTGCTGCAGTTTGTTCTCAGGATGTCAGTAAAACATGTATGTTTTCAAAAACAGGGAATATAATACTGTTTGCACAAGTACTCAAGGTGATGCATAAGCCAGCTGTGAATATCTGAAGATGAGACCTTTTAGCCATCCTTCCTGCCCTAAAACCCTTTGCATACGCATTTTGTACATCGCCGTATCTTCAGCTTACTGTGTGATCTGGTAGATGGTAATCTAGTGTGAGGTTTTTGATATGAAGTCTGATGTGGATTAATCTGTTTTTGATAAGCACTGTATTGAAGCCTAGCTAATAAAGGAACACTCAATGTGGCCAAGTGTTTTTCCACATTATAGAATGTCTAGAAGTACGATCAATTGAGAACATGAAATTCAAGCAAAAGCAGTTGCTGTTTAACACGGCTAACAGTGAGAACATACTGTAAAAAGTGTTTGGCTTTATATGTACGTAGCTTTGCTTCAGACTACATTTCTTTAAATGAGAAAGTTTTCTGACTTTGCAAAGGACAGTCATTATTCTTTTTCTGACAGCTGCCATAATGCTATACATATCAGTGAGATATTATTATTTATGGCTACAGGTCATACAAGAGGAGTTAATTAATTAAAGGAAGGAAAGAAATGGAGAAGTGGAGGAAAGCTGCACAGTAACTAAAGGATTGATGAAGAGAAAACAACAAATAGGATTTGTTTAAGGATTCCCCCAAATTATTTTGATTCAGCTTGCTAAAGGAAGAATGTAACTGGTCTTCTCAAAGTCAAGGATGAGCTACTAGGACAGAAAATGAATTTTCTGCCTTCCTGACAAAGTACTGGTTTCATGGTCATTGATATAAAACCTGTACCTTACTAGATTATCTCACTAAACCAAGTTTTACTTGGTTCAGGTATAGAAATGTCATTCCATTTTGTCGAATTGGCCAGAGCATACAATACGGCTGTCTTTATGTACTTAACATTGGTGCAACATAGCAAATAGCCGATTCGGCTTACAGTTAGAAGCACGCAGGCATGCGATATCTGGTCCATCATAAAGTCACTCGGGAGAAATATACCCATTCACTCTTTCAAAGGAATCAGCCTGAGAGAACAAACTTAAATGCTTCAGCCTTCTGTGTCACAAGGTAGCAGCATTTCTTGTTCAGTTGATGGAGTCCTAAAACTAGACTTACACTTGCATTGAACTCCAGGGGTAAACCAGCCGCTGGGCTGCCTGAATCAATCGGTGCCCCAGCAAGAAAGGAAGCTAACTGGTTTATTTTTAGAATGGAGTGTTCATCCCCTATGTGTAGAAGTAGTAGTGCATCAGTCATGCTACTGGAACAAGAAAGCTAGTGAAGATGACGAGAATTAATAGCTAGTTTTAGACTTCATTAGAAAATACATATTCTCTTTTTTCTTATTTTCAACATGAATAAATCTTAACTTTATGTTCAGAAGGAATCCAGTTTTGGTTAATTATGAAGAATGCAGTTAAATAATGTTTTAATTAAGTTTTTGCACAGTGAGGGACAGCATGTATGTTTTCTTGACATCAGTCAAATAGCTGTGGCTGGATTTTCAGCATGTGTTTATATTGCATCTCTCTTGGCCCAAGAACTACTTCAGTGCCAGCGATGCAGATGGATTGAAAAAAAAAAAGTTTACTCCAGACTTCCCTGTGTATATTCTGATATTCGTGATAAAGATGACACTGGCATAGTACATCAAAGCCAAGAAAAAGCTCAGAAAGTTTCTCTGTATTCCGATGGACTGAGAAGATCAAAGGGAAAATGGTAAGGAAACACAGAGGATAATGAGGATCTGATAGAACTTCAGCTAAATAAGAATGGTGGTGAGCAGCAGGTTTTCCAGTGACTTATGGTCTGTTGTGTTTTGCAATTCCTTCATCAAACATCATGGAGAAGAAAAATGAACAGAACATATGATTACACTATGGATGACGCAGTGACAGGTGACTTCAGCTATATGTGAGTGTTCTGAACCATTTTTTTTTTGTGGAATAATGTTCTTGTGTCTTTTTAACTGCAGAATCAAGCAGTTTTTACTTCCAATGTTAATATTAATTTTAATAAATAAAAAAAATTTCCATTTACTATCTCTATGCAAGACATAAATACTTCTCTATTCTAACATGACATTTGAAATAGTGTGTCTGAAATTTTAAAAGTCAGAAAAGAAGGGCAGACAGGAATGAACATTTCCCATTCAACCTCATTTCATCCTCTTGTGCATATCTGTTATGATATAATCTTTAATTACACAATCACATACAGTTTTTCTCCTAGGAGACCTCTGGCTTATAAAGTGAATAATAGTTATCCAACATTTCTTTTTATCCTGTTCACTATGTGGTTTAGCCTTAGGCCATATTTATGTTACATCATCCAAAATCTCGACTGACTGCAGAATTATCCATTTATTTTCCTGGGAATTTCTCTGGTTGTCTTATCACACCAGCTAATTGCTTCATGGCTGCTCCTAAACCTATCTTTATTATCCCTTTGAAAGTGGATTATCAGTGTCCCATTTTTGCAGCTATGGAACTCAAGTGCAAAGTGATTAAGGCCAAATTTACTGTGTCCATTTTTGGCTGCCAAAGCTGAGACATGAAGAATGATTTTTTAAGAATGCCTCATTTTTGAAAGCAATTTGTACACGGTTGCAGTGCTCACTAACTTTATTTGCAAGCTCTCACAAATATTAGATGTCTCATTGAGATGTCTCATGGGGTATATATCTTCATCATATAAAATCTGAGTGGATTCAACCTCATCAATGCTCTTTCTTTTCCTGAAATCCCACCTCTTTTAGTTCACACTTTTTAATAATTTCTAAAGAAATTAGTTTTTCCCCATGTTCCTCCTCTGTATGTGTCTTCCCCAGCACACTGGCTCCTCTGCATCTTTCTGAACTCCAGATATATGTGTTTTCTATAGCCCCTTCAATAGCTCCTGTATTTTTCTAACTCTGCAGTTCCTTCCTCAATCTTGTCTTTCTGCAAATACTCTCAAACTTGCAACCTGTGTCTCCACGCTTGTCACTCTTCTGCATTCAAGATAGGTAGTTTCCTCTTCTGTTGCACTGTGTGGGAGCCAGCTGGAAGGTACTTGAGGATAGGAGAAACCAACATTTTGCTTTCAGCTCCAGAGTCCTGTGTCACATAATTTAGCAATTAGCTGGAGCAATCATCAAGAAGTCCTATTTTGTCCTTGTATCTTTGGGCAGCAGTGTGCTCAGTGCAGGTGGAACCATCACTGACTGTGTGACACACAGAAGTCTTTGAAAGGCTTATAATTCAACTGCTATAAAGTGAATTTCTCAGAGACAGAAAATAATGCATCTCACATCAGGGCCGCTGCCTAAACAATTTAGATTTCTGCTCCTGAAGATACAAGCATGGAGCTTCTCACTGCAATAATTTTTGAGACTGATAAGTGCCAAAATGTCTTTCTCAGAAAACGCTGTGCTGTTGTAGCTGAAATCTTCCTCGAACTGTTCATCCTAAGTCAGACAAATGAAAGTCTGACAAAAGGTATAAAGTACCTTCAAATCCAAAACTAACAGTGAGCAATACTTCAGATGACAGTTTTATGATACTAGTAGAATATAGAAAGACTTTTTTTTTTTTTTTTAAATATGCTCTGTCCTGATCATTGCAACTAGTACATTTTAACCAGTTATGGACCTTTGCTGTCAAAAAATTCAAGAAACTTTTCTACTATAAAGTAAAAAATGTTTCTAAGGCTAAATTCCATCAAAATAATTTTAGATCCATAGTACAGTTATTTCAAACAAGCAATAATGTCATTATTATTATCATTACAATGAACTTTCCATTTTCTCATCCTGTTGTTCTGATCATTATAAATTCTTCTCTTCTGTCTGACTTTGGCATTCAAAATAAAATTTGGCATCAAAATGGCCTTTTTTCCTTTTTGCTGTTGCTGCCAACTCTGGTGGTCTTGTCTTTCTCTTTTCCTCCCCTCCTGACTCTTTCTAGATCTTGGAAAGATGCTTAGTACTTTCCACTACTAAAAGTTATTTATATTTTAATTAATATCTAGGATTAGGTGGGGTGACAAGTAGTAGAATGAGTCAGAAATGTAACTTCCAGAAATCTGTCAATTAATAGACATATAGATGTTCTGATGAGCAGAAGTCAACCAAAATCAAAGGATTTGTACAATCATTTTACTAGTAATATCAAGTAGCTTTAAAAATTTGAATTTCTGGTGTTTGGACACTTTTGACCTTCCCTCAATATATAGTAGTGTTATTGTATGCTTATTACGTGGTTCTAAGAAATAGCTCAGTAACAGTTCTCAAATCAGACTTTTTCTGGACATATTTATTCACACTGATTTAAAGGTGCTAAGAGTATAATGCATTACATCTTGCAGTAATAGGTGCAAATCTGCAAGGTACAAGTCTTCCTGGTTTTGGTTGCACAAAAGGAGTTCACATTCGACATAAATCACGAGTAATATTTAGTTGAAGGTAACCTTCTGGCAGGGAATGAACTAGCTGAAAACGCAGGAAAATATAAACACTTGGGATGAATTTGAGAACATGATAACAAATCCATTGTTTTGAGATAGACGATAAGAATTTTTTTATATATCAGGGGAATGATAAAACCAAATTTTATTAGATACAAAAAAGAAACAATGCTCATGAACAGGCATTGTTTGAAGCATTTTGATATCATCAGTTAACTTTTGACACAGGTGGAGAAGTATGCATAGATGAGGGTGGAAGTAACACTTCCAAACAAGTAGAGGCACAAAGGAATTTGAGATGATATCCCTAATGAAACCCAGAGCTTCAGCACTGTGAGAAAATTAAAGCTTGGGCCAAGAATCAAAGAGAAGCTCAAAACGCTTCAGAAGGCTTTTTATAGTCTAGGATCAAGGAGGTTTCAGCTTTTAGTGTGCAAAGGGCTAATAATGATCTGCTAATCTACGTGCAGCATTTATATTGTTTTCCTTGTCATTTCTAACAGCCTATCAAAGCCTCCAAGTAAGGGTTCGCATGCTGGAAATCAGATGTGGCTATGGGTCCAGTGCATATAACACCACATTGGCTTATGTGATGTTCAGGAGGATGTGGAATGCTTTTAGGACCGTCTAAAGGTTAAAGACTTTAAATGCTGCTACTCACTTCAGTCACATTCCGGGAACAGAGAGCAGACAGAGAGCAGAACAGAAGCACCTGGAGCGTATTTGCCCTACAGTGGACTCCAGCAAGCAGCTAAATAGACCCCAGATCTATGGAATTTGCTTTTGACTTTGTCCTAAACTTTTAAATAAACTTCCAAAATAGCCAAGATGACAGAGTACAGGGGATTTTGAAATGTATTTTGAAACACAATGTTTTTATTTTTGCACATCTGAGTAATGTGTTGTAGTAAGTTTCTGGTTCTTATATCTTTTAAGTCTTTTCATATATTTCAGTCCAACAGATACCTTTTATGTCCTTAAAGATCGAAGCTTCTCTAAAGCAGGATGAAGTTTTGACCCAAATGAAACTGTTTCTGTGGTACAGGAGCCTGCCTCCAGTTTTAAGTTTTTATAGTAATCCTATTTGCTAAGCAAATAACTTTCAATCAATAATCAGTTTCTGCTTATAAATTTCCTGCCATTAGATACTAAATATTCAATGTATACATTGGTTTCTTTACCAAATACTTGGAAATTACGTAGCATTTAATTTCCCTAAATAATCAGATATTTAACTTACGCTGTAACACACACACACGCACACACACACATACTTTATCTGTGAGATATCTGATATGTATATATGAGAAGTTATTTGTGTAGGTATAGTTTATGCTACTAACATCAGCCCCAGTTCTGCAATTCAGTAACATACTTCTATTTCCTCACAGAGATATGACAGCTTTCAAGAGTGGAATCTGCAGTCCTTGTGAAAAACTAAAATAGTGTATTTAACTTTTAATTACAATATTTGCTGTGTATGCACAGCTAAAAGCATCTGGTGAATTAGCACAGAAAACTCTCAAATTACTATAAACACAGAATCGGTGGTAAATTTCAAAGCTCATCATCATACTTTCAAATTTGTTTTCTGAGAATGAGCTGTGCAGTTGTTCTCAGTTCAAATGATGCTAAGTGCCTAAATATCACCTTAAGTTATTGTTATCACCTTAATTTACACCATCGGTGCTATTATGAAGCTCAGTGGTGAATTTTCTGAAGAATCTCTGCTGGTAGAATGTAAGCACTCGAACATCTATGGAAAATTGTAGCAGAAAAAGCTGTGAGAAGGGTGTAGCAGAAAGTTATTTGGATTATGAATCTGTGGGATACATGTAGGACCCAATACAGTAAGTTATCAGTTAGTTTTTCAGCTCGCATAGAGTAAGCATCCGTGTTCTCGTCTTGCCGGTTCTGAAGGCAGAGGCCTAAGTTATTTAACTTTACGCTGTTAATTTCTAACTAGTGGTTTTTGTGGTTGATCACTTCAGATTACTCTTGGCAGTTGTTTTGTTATACATGCAAAAAAACCCTTGGGATTTCTTTGTGGCACTTCAAGGAGATTTACATATCCACATAAAATGATAACATCAAAAAATTAAAATATCGTCCAATTTGTTCATCAGCCTGCTTTGCTACATAAATGACTGCAAACATAATAAAGGTATGCATTTGTGGGTAAATATGATTGAGTGTATTGAAAGACCCTAATATCTTTCAAACAGAAAAATCAATTTACAGGGCAAACTTGACACTGGGATAGAGATGTAAAAAGATCTATGAATTTTCATGACAACATGTTACCAGGCAAAAGGGGGAAAGACTACATTAGTTCCCCTCCTATGGAAAAAAAAGTGTGATACGTACTGTTCATAGACATTAAAGAAGTCATGTCGGAAGGAGAGCCAGAGTTGGGGCGGGAGGGACAGAGGGAGGAAGAGAATGAGAAAGCGAGAGAGGCTGTGAACATCTTGCTTTTTTGCGAATTTATGAGCTACAATACCTTTACTTATTAGACACCAAAAAAATCTGTTTGGGAGGGAGCAACCTTGATTGAGGACTGCTTTCTCTACTGTTTAAAAGGGCATGAAATTCTTTTTCAGACCATGGAATTATACATGCTCCCTCCACGTGGCTTCTCTGCTTTCTCATAATGGTTGAGCTCACATGTATTTTAATTCAGTTTAAATGTCAATCAGTCATGAAACACAAATTCACTGGAAACATTCAGACAGATATATGGATTTCTAATGCCTTTCACACTTGTCAAGTCATTCCATCTTAACCTGGCTTGTCAATTATGTACTTTCAGATTTTACAGCCATATTTAGAGACAGATTGTAGAGCTCCTCAGGTGAAATGTGGCCTCTGCTTAGGTCTATTGGAGATTACCACTGACTTCAAAGCAGGAATTTACCCATGTTGTTCACATTCACATTCTGGAATGTCACATTTACTGGATGAAATACCACATGTATTGGCATTGATTTTCTATTCAAATCAAATGGTATGGTATGCTCTGTTAGCCAAAGAATTCCTATCCAAGACCACATAAGCTGCTGCTGCTGAACCATTAGAAGAGACATTAAGCCCCAAACTTCTATATTATAAAAAAATAAACCGTATATACTATGGTATTTTTTGTAATCAAAGTAATAAATTATTTTCCTAGGCAAACTACTTTCTAAATTCTGTTTCTGTAGACCACACATGTAACAAGGCACCTAAATAATTTCAATTCATTAGTTAAACTTCTATCTAAGAATTTTATGAATATTGATGTGATTTGGGCAGTGTGGTACAGAGACTCTGTAGAGTGGTACCAATTTCTTGTTAACTTGATGGAGCAATGTGATAGTGGTTGACAGCCACCTCTTACAAAACAGCACATGTTAAAGCATGGACTACGCTCAGGTCCCGGCTGGAAACAGGACCAGAAACATAGATACCAAAGGAATAAAATTTCCAAAAAGACTCTCTGGAGAGAGAAGAACAGCACGCTGTTATTGCTGACTTGAGAACAAATGAACATAAAATGATACTCCCTGAAGAGTATTTGAAATTGCTCAGGGCAATTTTCTAGGCTCTGCAGAAATTAAGGGAAAGACAGACAGATTTAAAGAGTTGATTGTCCTAAAATGTGTTTTCTATTAAATGCTTTCCAAAGGCTGTTTATTACACATATTGCTTAAGGCACTGAAAAAACATTGATGCCACATAGTGGGAAATATGGGAAATTTCATCACATAAATAATGAGTCAAAGTAAGGGCAAGAAAGACATGAGTCATGGTCACTTTAGTGATGGTCTACTTCTTTTGAAGGCATTAAAAAGGTCCCCTACATCTCTTTAAATCCTAGGAGAAAAGCAGAATCTCAGACTGGATTTATCACTAGAAGTTAAACTTGCTGCATTAAAGTACAAAACATCTCCTGTATTAGGATAATCAATTATCCTAATGATCACAGTGCTGAAGAAATCAAGAGAATAAAGTGTTACCATGTAATTTCTATTAGTAAAAGCAAGAATATGTGCTCAGTTTGCTACAGAAAAGACAAGCCGTTCATTCGGTGCTGTGCTAGTTCTTTCTTTTGGGGGTAAGGAAGAAGTCAACTAATTGTCCTGCTTTTTGTCACCCAAGCATGTTTTTGGTGCAAAAGGAATTAACTTCCTTCAAAAGTACATGTTAGTGTTGCATACAGTGATCCTTTGTAGAACTAGGAATAAAAAGGAATGAGAAGTCTTCATCGCATGCTAGAAGTGTTGAAGCACAGAAGGACACAGCTTGGGCTTGGTACTGAAACTCAGCACTCAGCAGGGTCCAAGGGTACTCTAAAATGCAGCTGTTGTGGCAGAGGCACAGAACTGCTGCAAGAAACTAGGAGTTTTACAGCCTCTGCCTCTCCTTCCCTCCTGCGCATCGCCCTTATTTCTGCCTTCTGCCACCTCCTCTACACATACTAAAGAGAGCAGGTAACATAGGCACCATGCATGGCCAAGCGCTTGAGGTTTTGGTTTTGTCAGTTAGAATACCAGAATAATTCCATGGATATCAGAGATAATCTCTGATATTACTGTGAACAGGTGGACACTCAGAGCTGTTAAATAGTAGGGCATATTCCAATATCATAAGTATTATATGCTGATGATTAAACATGTAAATAATGCCTTAACCTTGATACACAGAATATGCCCCTCAGTATAAAAGAAATTATATAAAATACTATGAAACAAATTATTGTATGTAGTTATTTAATGTTTAGGAAAAAAGCCCAAAACCCAGAAAAAAATTGTACTTTACTCTCTGATTGGGTTGGATAAACACAAATGGCTTCCCTGATTATTTCTTTTTATACCTATGTAATAATTTCCAATTTGTATTTGGTACTCCCCATCTTTCCACACAGCAACATTATTGACAGTCAGTGTTCATCCAGGAGAAAGAGATTCTGACCTGAAAGTAATACATTTTTTTTGTTTCTCTGAGCTATGTTCCCTGTTTAATGTCTTATTCTTTAAACACATTCGATAGCCAAGTAACCAAAACTATATATAGATTCCTTCAACAGTAACAGACTTAATTTAGAACTGCTAACAGGACTAGGTTCTGCCATTTTTAATAGGTAAAGATGAAATAAATTTTATGTTTTTAATAGGTAAAAATGAAATAAATTTAAAATGTAGTTGTAAGTTCAAGAACTGAGAAGCAGAAAATGCCAGTTAAGCACAGAGATGTGTTTGTGCACTAACTGCTGACATGCCTAATATTCAACTGCTTCTTCCTTGCTATTGCCCAAATTAATAATGCCATGAAAGGAAAACCACAGAGGAATCAAATTTTGCCAAGATACCATCATAACACTAGTAACTATTGATGAGCTTTAATTTATTTCTTAAAAACGTACCTTTTTAAAAGACATCTACTTCTTTTTAATAATCTCAAGAGCAGGTATGTTTATCCCCGAAATAGGGGATTAATATACTCGTGTCTTGCTTGCAAAACACACTTTTCCAAAAAGATTTTATTGTTAGATGTCAAGAGATGTACTGCAAGATTTACTGGCATTGCTTCTTATGATGAATAATTTTTTAATGTGTATTTTACAAGATTTTAGTTTCATGAGTAAGAAATAATTGTCTAAAGATATATTTTGCACTGACAAGACGTGATAGTAGTATGTGTTTGCTTTACTGCAACAGAACTCAGTTTCAGCAAGGGTTATAGTGTGTTCTGCTCTTTAAAGCATTCCAATATAAAAATTGATAACCATCTGTAATGATGGGTCAAATTATTTTTTTATCTCAATTTCACAGACCAGCTACAGTTTTTCATATAGACTATTCAGGCATATAGAAACAGCATGTTCTACTGTATGCTCTGAAAGTACTACAGTCTTAAACACGTTTAATAAATATATTGCCCCTTTGAGCCTCAGAAGCCAAATTCTTAGGGGCCAGATGCATTGTGCTCCAAATTTATCTTTGAAAAAAGTGTCCTCCCCATACTTGCACCACTATGCTCTATTGAGTATCAGCAAGTGTGTGTAAGTGTATCAGTTTTAGGACAGATTTTGTCATTGTCCTGAAAAGGGATGGGGCCAGATCCATAAATGGACTTAGTAATATAACTGGTTTTGGCAACGGTAGGATCTAAATGCTGTAATAACTTTTTTGTACCTTTACCTGTTAAGGTGTATTTATATGTTATATTTACCTTAATAACATTGTTGACCTTGGTTGGCCATGGATTTGTTTTGATTAAAAAGACACTGCAGGAAATGGGGATGTTCTTCTTGACAGAGTAAGGAATCTGCTGCCTTTTGTAAAAAGATGTTTATAAGGTATTTAATAATACAGTGACAATGGATACTGCAAATAGCAGTGCAAATGGCAGGATACAGGATTTCCTGAGCTGGTCAACTAGTAGGGGTATTTGGGCAAATATGACAAACATTGCAGTTGTATTACTCTCTACTTCTGACAATTGAAAAAATCAGTTTTCAAATTTGATGGCTTGAAGTATTACACTAATTTTGCATCTTTTTTCTGAGGTGAGGGAAAATAAGATTGTTTCTAGTGTTGTACTGAAATCTTCAGAGAAACTCAGCTTGTAAAAACCCAGGCAAGACTTGGAAATACTTTCTACCTATAACTTTTCCATTGAAACAGATGAATCAGTAAGCCTCATAATTGAAATAACTTCTTGCCCTCTAGAGAAAGGGTGATTCCTACAGGTCAAAACAGGGGTTACTAGCAGGTCAGCTGAGATAGCCATTACTGCAGCTATCTGCACAGTGTTTAGGCTTTAAGTAAACCAGAGATGTTATAATGTGGAACTGCTGGTTCTTGGTAGAGTTTCATAAGGTCACTAAGAAAAAGACAGCTTATTAAGCCGAAATAATTGAAGAAAAACACTAGACCCTCTCTCAAAACAGAAGGTGTATCAGTTTAAGTAAAACTGATTTTGATACTTTTCTAGTTATAGTATAACAAACCTGTTTAGAAATCAGTACCACTCAGAGACAGCATTTAACTGCTTTCTTGACCCAGTCACTGTTATTTCATATATCCATCATATTTCACTTGATATTTTCATTAGCATACTATATTCAAGACAGTGTTACTTTCCATATATGAAATTAATTCATCAAAAGCATGAATATTTACATTGTGATGAGAATAAATGGTCACTAAAATAAAAGTATGATTGGTTGAACAGAACTTCTATATATCTTGTATCACGTAGTATGAGTGCTGTTGAAAACCAGTTAATGCTTTCTTTCCATGTGTTTTAAAAATCGAATGAAAATGTGTTCATTCAATGAATACTTTTGGCATGCCCTCCTTCAGTAAAATTCTTTGCATATAGTGGCAGAATGGGAATTGAAAATTGGAAAAAATTGTGGATTTTTTTGTCTTGTTTTCAGGTTTAGTTGAGAACAACAGGCAATAAAATTATTTATTGAACATAATGGCTACAGTTGTGAATTCTCTTGTACTAGAAATCAATCTGTTGTAAGTTCTGAGAACTTAGTATATTTTTTTTGTGTGAAAAGTGGTCACACGTTAACTTCAGATGAGATACACTATCTGCTTTCTGAAATTAATGAAAGAAAACACAGCTATGCTCCCAGACAGGACCTGCAGTATACTCTAAGCAGTGCCTGACCTGGACATTCGGGGAATCATAGCTCCAGGATAAACAGCAGCATGCCCCAGCGTGTAAGTAAAGATTCAACCTGGAAGAAGAATGTGGATCTGTATGTTTATTCTGAAGTTTAGCTTACTTCAGTGCTCAATACCTTCCCAACCCAAACAGATCTATGCTCTAGTTGTCATGTGTTTTGGTTAACAAAGAGTCTTGGCTGCTTTCCAAACCTGGCTTTTCTATTTTGATGAGTTATCAGAACTCTCTTTTATACAGCGACTGTTAGCTCCAGTTGGCTTGTTTATTATATATCACAGGAACTGCTGTCAAGTAAACACAAAATAACAACCATCAAGAGTCAGTAATACTATCGAGGCTCTTGAAACGCCTCCTTTGGTTCCCAGCTCTTTTAAGGTTAAGCTGCAGAGCTGCCTGTATCTTGTTTAGGGAACCTGTTGTTCCTTGATCAGGAATGGCTTTCTGACTGTTGTTAGATGCCCTCTCTTTCCTTAATCAGATAAACTGGTCTGAAACACAGCCCTTTTCTTTTCACAGATGGCTCTACTTTCTACTCTCAAGAGTTGCTGCACAGCACAGGGCCATTTTTCATGTTAAAAGAATAGAAACTTTGGCTGACTTGTTTTCCTTTACAAACGTTCACAGAACAGACCCAAGGGGAAAGAAGGTAAACTAGCTAAAAAATTAAAGTCAAAATCACACACACACACACAAATGCTCATTCAAAAGTGTGCCAATAAAAGATGAAAGGTCTCTCAGTTAATTTCTATTATTTCTACCTTTATCTCAGAAGTCACAGGAAAGGATTCAGGGAAGTCACAGGAAACGATTCAGGGAAGTCACAGTTCTATGCTTAGGAAAAGCTACTGGACACTTGCTCATTATAATGTCATGCCTCCTTCCCCCTTCCCTCCCCTCTTCCCGTTCCTCATCCTGCCAATTACATGCCTGGAATTGAAGTAAACCTTCCTCTCTGTGAAGAACTAAGATCTCTGCTGAAGTAGGTAAAACCAAATCTCTTTAAGCACAAGGTGAATAAAAATGGGATTCTTGGGGAAATTAGTGAGATGAATTATTCTCAGTAATGCCACTTTTATGAACCAGATTATGATGCATTGTCTGTTCTAGAGAAATACCTCACTTTCGGCTGTATGAGTTGAATAATAGTATTACAGTTAGGAATTGTGACTGTTATTCTCCTTCATTAACACCACTATGACTTCACTGGTACACACGCATCACATTTCGTTTCTATTTCATGAGGTCAGTTTTCCAGTAAATTGTCTCTTGTAGTCAAATCAGTGTTTTCTATGAACATAGAAAGAATGCAAAGGAAACATACTGAGGAGTGTATATATTAGGTAGTAAATATTACAAACTCTGATTTTAAAGGGTCTCTCAAAAGATGTAATAATGCCTAGACCAAAGTAACTTTATCAAGCTTCTTGGATTTCACCCCACTTAAAAAAATGGAAAACAAACCAAAATAGACTTATCCAAAGCATAAACTGTTTTGTACCTTATGTTTATACAGAGTAATTCACAAGCTCTAACTGGACTTTCCCAGAACAATATCTGGGTTTGTGCTACAATATTACAACTATAACACCACTATAATATTACAATGGAAAAGTCATAAAATTACTCCATTATAATTTTGTAAGTCTATGTTTCTTTCTCATGGATTAAATTATGATTGCTCTTTGGCTTTATCAGTCAATTATGTGTGGGAGGGTGAATTTATATTCTTACATAGCACAATCTAGAGCCACACAGGGAACTCCTTATGCAAACTCTGGTTAGTCTCTGTTATATGAATCTGAATGTCACTTAGAGAGAATTTCACCAAGGATATTTTATCAATTCAGTTATGATCCAGCTTTGTTCCATCTGTATCAGTGGTTATATTAGGATTATCAGTCCTTTGTTATGTTGATGGACAAACACAAAAATTACACACGACATTTCCTGGGATAAAAGGATCATTCTGACTGTACAAACTGAAAGTTGATTTGATTTGAAAAAGGATTCAAACTCAACAGGGAAACGGAGAAATCTGAAGGCTGGTACGTGGGTAGAAAATCACCTCACCTGTGAAATTATATTTTAGCATAAAATGTCACAGAAACTTTCTCTCAAGGAAGGTCTGACATATAGTATGCATGGGCTAGGAGTAATATATTTCTGAGGATCTTTCAATGAAAGTCCAGTATATTGGGGGATTTTTAAAAGTTGTTCTTATTAATTTCACTGACCAATATAAATCTGTGCTCAGCCTGCCCAGGTGGAAACAATGCATGTTTAAAGGTGTATGTTAGTACTATTAAGTCTGATTTAACAAAGTGCTCTGTATATACGTATCAAATTACTGGAACAGAAGAGCATGCAGGAGTCTCATTTGGGTATCCAAACACCCAGTCACATGAAATTAGAAGACACCTGACAAATATATGTTCCTTAACCTATATGATTCACTTCCTCTCCCTGTAAAACTAGGTTATTCTGTTCCTCAGGCTCCTAAGATATTGTATAATGAAGATCTGAAAAATCAGGAAGAATTTTGAGGTTCTCAGATAGGAAATTTGCAAATCAGTATTAAATAATTTATTAGGAAAGCCACTATAGTACTACTTTTAAGAATCAAGAACCAGTAATATATTTGCAAGACTAGTATAAATTCTGTGAATGTACTTTGATGGGGTTGCTTTGATGGATCATTTTTCTGAAGTTTAAAAAGACACCAAACAAACAGGCTTTGGTTAAATTTGTCTCTTGTATAATTGGCCTGAAATTAGTGGTTTGTTTATAGATGTAGGGCCAGATTCCATGTTGATACAAACCTTGTAAAAATCTTTTGAAGTCATTGAAACTGTTTGGATGCAAGCAGGGAGCTTGAGCTAGATGTAGTTTTGTGCATAGGGTATCAGTGGTGACAGTCAGATACTGCTTATGAACTGTGAAAATGCTACACCTGGAGGACATATAGAGAATTGCAGCAGTTTTTTATAACGGATAACTGACAGCTTGTGAAAAATCTCTAAGCAGCTTCTAGAACTTCTGTTGCGTTAATGATATCTTTGTGATAATTGAGCTCTTTACTGAGATATTGTTTAATCTATTTCTTTAATAAAAAAATATTAACGGCTGCCACAAAACTATGTTTTGCTACGTGGAATAAAGTTTTATTTACATGTACAATCTCCAAAAGAAAAACAACCTTTGAGGAAACCACTTAGTCTCTGGTAAAGGGAAACTAGGTCGAATATACACTACGGGATAGAGACAGTACAAATGATAAATGTTTGAAGAGATACAAAGTATAGTTCTATTTTATTCTTCTGTTAAACACAGTGTTTACTGAGTTTATGCAGTTTCCATACTCTTTTTAAAAGTGAATGGCATGTCACTTGCTGTCTTTCAGAAACTACGGAATAAAATGCAGTATCTTTGACATCCCTTCATTGTAAATGTCTCCAAACTAACTAACGGAAAGATGTAATCAGATCATATGACGCTGACAAATAAAAAAAAATAATTTGTGTCTGTATAAATATTCATATCAGTACAAATGAAGCACTGAGTTCGTTCTCTCACCAGAATGAAAATTCCTTGAAGGCTGCCTTTGTGTCAGGTCCGGGCAGGTAGATCACTAAGATAAACGTGTAGAAATACACACGATTAACAGCATAAAAGGTCCATGTTGAGTGAAAATGTTCTTTTACCGTACTGTAACAACTCACCTCAATATGGAGGAAGAGATTCTAGCTGGAGGACGCATGGGGAAGGTTCAATACTGAACCCCCTGCGGTTTGGCTGTAGAGGCACCCTCCACACTGAGGACCAAGTGGCAGTGTGTGTGTATCCGCTATCCTGGGCTGTCCTGCTTCCCTTCTGAGGATTTCATCCTATGATTTGCAATTTTGTACCACGAAAATTTCCTTTGCCTTTTGGATTTGGTGAAGAAACACATCTCCAGCCTCTCTGTCTTGTCAGGTCCTTGCCTCCAGCTCCCCACAGCCCTACCCTGCACAGCCATGGGCCCCTGACGGAGTAGGTGGACATCCCAGCCCGGCCTTGACCCGTCCCCATCTGAGGTGCCTGATGGCTGGGGCTACCCCCAGCCGCCCTGCTCCTCCCTGGGGCAGCAGGACGCGCCTGGTCCACGAGGCTCTGCCCAGCTAGCCGGGCACCATGGTGGGCCCCAGCTCCACGTCTCTGAGGCAGCGGCCGGCCAGCGCTGTGCCCTGGCAGCATGTGTGGTAACATGGCTGGCCTAAATCTGCGGTAAGCAAGAGAAGGAGAGCTGCACACACATATGAAGCTCACTTGCCTTTCTTCTGCCTTTTTGGCAGCAGTGTGGCCTCCGGCTCCCCGGGCGGCCACCTCTGTGGCTGGGTAAGCGCAGGGAGCGCCTTCACTGCATGAGAAGTTAAGGCCTTTGCTCGCAAAACAGTTTCTAATTTGCAATTATTGGAGAGACTATGGCCATTTAAGTGTGTGAAAATTATACGCAAATATCAGTAGAATAACAGAGTAGCATGAATCTTTTTGCTACCGAAGGAAATTAATGTAAACATTGTGACTTGGTTCACGACGTACAAACGGCATTCCTTTTGAACGGGAATAACAGTTATTACCTGTCTTTTGTTAGGTTGTATAAGCCCCAGTCATTTCCTGGTGAAACGAAAGATCAGCCCAGGAAATGGATTCATCACAATTCATCTTCACCTTTTTTCTGTGAAAGCTCCCATGGATTTTGGTAAGTGAAATACAAAGGCTTTTTTTTTTTTTTTAAATTACACGTACAAATTTGCAAACAAAAGGAAATGAAGGGGAAGTTAAACATTGCACATAACAATCAATACTTTGAACAGAACTAGGCAAGGAACATTAGAGAAAATGCCCATGAGGTTTAGGAACAGGGAAAATGTGGAATAAATTTGTTTGAATGAGAATTAGATTTCAGCTCTGAGTGTAAACAAGTAGCTTTGGAGCCTCTTCTTGTATGTTAATGTTCATGAATGTTTCTCTGGGGTAGGGAAACAAAGTCGTAATGTGAAATCTGTGGAAATGCCATTAGCTGATAAAAGAAAAGGCAGCTTTTCTTTTTAGTGCAACATTAACATTGCCTTTTTTTTCTTTTTTGGTAATTTCAACCATGTGTGAATATCCATTGCCAATGCACGAAAGCTGAGGATCATGAGGATAGCAGCATTATCTTCCACTGCATTTTATGCAGCATCTTCATCAGAGATCAGAATAAATTAACTGAACTGTGCTCAGTCATGAACAGTGCTTGTGAAGTAGTATTTTTGTAACTACTTCCATGATGATGTCTTCGTTGTAAATACTGCTTTATAAACCTCAACCTGCAAATTGAAACTGATAGAGATCAGAATGATCAGAATACATCCTGTGTGGTAGGCAATAATCAGTACAAACGTAGCACCACATGGGCTACTGTGAAGAAAATTAACTTCATCCTAGCCAGACCCAGTACACTCCGCAGCCAAGCCTCATGGGAAAATTCAGTCATAGGACTCAATTTTCTACATAAATACTGTCTTGCATAATTTAAAATCTGCTAAAGACCCACTAAATACTTCACACAGGCATATTCTTTGCAAAGAGAGGAAAAATAATTGGATTACTTATAATTCCCTAGAGAATTATTTCAGATCCATGTCTGCTTTTGTATTTGTAGCACAGGCATTGAGAATCAAAGGTGGAATTTGAAGTAACAGGTGATCTTCTTTTAATTAGATACTCTTGTATCTACAGTGATCACAAATTATGTGTCTGACAGTAATTTTATTTTATATTTGAGTTTAGTGACAGAACCATTGATTCAAATGAAGGGTAATCTCTGAGATGCTGGAAAAAGGATTTTCTGTTATTCTAAATCTAAAATATTTGATAATTTGTAAACCAGAGACTTGTCCAGGTACATTTCAATACATATTCATGGGCATGGTGAGGAAATTTTCTCTGCACAAGTTATTCTATAAGTATCCACTCTTTTATATTCTTGTTAAGCAGCTGTTAGTGGCCACTTTTAGAGAGGAAAATGGATTAGGTAGCTCCTCTGGTTTGATCTAGTGCGGCCATATCTTTTGAAAGAAGAAATGTGGAGAAACATCTTCAAATGAATTGGAGATATCACTGCTATCTCTTTTCTGTCCTGTATGGATCTGTTACTATTTATTATTGTTCAATGCATTGTGCAAATTTGAAGAAGGTTAATGGAAAAGTGAGAAAACATTAAAGCACATTGACACTAAAAAATGAAACATGATGCAAATATCTCAAGGTAAGCAGAAATATACTGCAGAAACCTGGCTAAAAGTAGTTATCCATGTGGCAATAGTATGTGTAAAAACATCACCAAAAACCAGAGAGAGAGAAAAAGAGAAAATCTCCTAAAACTTGGGGGCAACGTTAGTTTCCAATGGCAATAATACAGTAGATTGTAAACTATAGTCTAGTCTTACAGTTAATAAATAAACTCTTTAATGTTGTCTTGCATATGCAAACTTACTGCACAAAAAGTGGAGTAAGAGATCTTAAGTTGAAAAATTTGCAAATCAGTATAATGGCTTACTCCAGTTGGTTCCTCTGGTAGACTTTCTTGAGCTTAGAAAAATAAAGCAAAGCTTCTCTCTTTATATTACTACTACAGTAATAAAAGTGATACTATTTTTTTGAGTGTTTGTGAGTGAAGGCTATTTTAACATCTTTGTATTTTGCAAGAAGGCTTAACATTTTCTTTATGGCAAGTGTTAAATTACATAGTAGAGGTATGCTATCTGTTTGGCTACCTTTTACCTGCATCCATTTGACCTTTAACTCTCCTGGTATTTCTCTGGAAAAAAAAAAAAAAAAAAGGGTAGGGGATAGGTGTGCACAGTTACTGGGGATGTTATTGTGAAGCCAAACAGAGCCCAAAGAAACTCAAGGATTTAAAAGAACTTCCACCTGACGGGGCCTCACAGAGATCAAAGAAGGATGGTTAGCCAGTTAGAAAATACAGCAGCTTAAGCTAAAGCCCCGGCAGTGCAAAACTGTTGAGATGAGCAAAATTTACCTGCCAACATTTGAAATGGAGGCAAATTACAAGTTGATAGGGTTACAGAAAAACTTAACCTCAAAACTCTTCCATTGACAATTGTAAATCTTCAATAGATTTACATGTATTTATCTTCAAAGGAAGGCAGCCTGCAAGGTGGTCTGAAATACTAAAGCTTAGCCAAATGAGAAGTATTTCAGTAGCATTTAATTTTCTTGTAAGCCGCTTCTTGTAGAAAAGTGATTGCTTATGCAAGTTGAAGAAACAAATAAGGTGAATGGTTAGTCCAGAAGATTGTACATGATTTAAAAGCCTGGTTTGTTAGTAAAATGAATAAAAGAAATTAAGCGGTCAGCGTATGTTGTGTCCTCTCTGTACTGAGTATGAGAACGTAGCTTTTCCTATGAAGACTTTCTGCTATTGTTCAATGTACAGAGATTGATGCACATAGCTCTGAATGCACCTGAGCCTTTTAGCCAAGGATGCCAAAAAGTGTCACCTGAAGATTGCAAAATACAGAATGATGTTCATGTGGCCATGCCAGAGATGATGCTTTTGATCGGTGTTCTGCCTAGAAATACGCTCAGATTACAGATATAGCATGAATGACTGGAGATAAAGATAGCAAATATGGTCAGGATACAAATAGCCAGAAGCCAGCCTTTCTCTCATTTTTACTTATTTTTTGGGATGGAATGTAACATTTTTGTTCCATAAACTGAGGTCATACTAATATTTATCTTTCCAGATATTTTTATAACTAGAAGTTTCTAAGGATAAAAGAATAATCAAATGGAAGCGGCATTCCTGCAGAGCATACATAATCAAGTTCAAATGTGCCCATTTTCTCTGGTTTTAATTTTATAGGGAAAAATCACAAACAAGGCAAGCTAAAATTGTCACTGTCTCTCCAGGGAGATTATTCATAGAATTATGTCCCTACTATGAAGGACGTGCTAACTTCTATAGAAATTAGGGTTTATGGTTCTTAATAAATAATATGTATATGATATATAAAATATTTGTCCTCAGTAGAGAGAAACAATAGTTGAAAAAATATATTTTGATATTAAAAATATGCGTATTTTCTAGTGGAAGTTAATATTTTGAAGTACCTAGTCTTGACCTTTAAGTATTTGATAACTGTCTTGTCAAATGTTGTTGAATGCCATGTTAGGCCATAAGAATGAATCAAAAAAGGATGTTACTAGGATAAGTACACTGCAAAGCACAAAAGATGTGAGTTAAAAATCATGGAGAATAGAGGTAGCAGGAAGGCTATTAAAATTTTGCCTTTATAAATAGTATATTGAAACAACTGATAATGTAAACTCAGTTTCAGAATACTTGAACTCTCCACCACATCAAACTGAGTTTTAGTGTGAGGGGTGAAAAAAATCACAGGCCATAACAGAAAAGTGTTTAGGTGGTGGGTGTAATGGAGCACATTTTATGGCTGACTTGCTGCCCAATTCCCGCAAACTGAGTGTTATGAAGAGAATCCATTTAATCTGTTTGCATTCCTTGTTATCTATTTGCTTTTTAAAAGAAATACAAACCTGTGTCATGCAGTTGCCTGGACTGCCACAGGAGTAACTTTTTCAGTGTATTTGACTACTGCAGAGAAATAGCTAAATAGCTAAATGCTTGCACAGACATCAGTATCTAATGATTACTGAGCGCCAGAATTGCGAGGACTTGCAGCAGTTAGTGTTTAAGAATGCATTTCTGTGGGAAATCTGTGAGCTTAAGAAGTATGTTGCTAAAATCAGAAAATTACTCTAGTGTATGCCCTAATTCTGGTCCTTCTGCTAAAGAGTGTTGTCAAAGAATACTAATTAGCCTTGGAAAGCTGTCCTTCAACAACAATTTAGTGACAAATACATGCGGATGCTTGCAAAAGAACTAATTCAAGTACAGATTTGGTATGTGTTATATAGTTCTCAGCTCATTCCTGTTATACTTGATTTCATATTGAAAGCTGACATTTGTGTCTGAACAATGTTAGTCACGTGTCACTAATTCAAACCTTTGCAAAACAAGTGCTAAACTATTTTGGGGCTACACACTCAAACAGCAGTTTCTCTGATTGCGAGTTAAATTTACAGCAATGTCTCAACCCTCCCCCAAAATATTAATTAAAATAACTAGTAACTAATGTACAGCACTGAAAAACAATTTCAACATGTTAAGAGATAAAAAGCAAGCTGAAAAAATTGAAAATGTGTCTCTGTTTTACAAGTACAAAGTGTTGAATCTGTTTCAGAGAATTCAATTGTTGAAAGACAAGAACAATGCAAAAAATGAAAAATAAAGAGATACCCACTCTCAGTCTCTGTAACAATAAACTCTGGTAATTTTCTGAACTTTACATCTGCTACTTTTCTGTGTCTATGGAGCACTCATTAAATTTCTTGGAATAATTAATGGTTTGATGAACAGAGCTTTCTTTCAAACATCGCAGTCAACAGTGTCTTACTTATTCAAATATGTTACAAGGAACCTCGGAAATCACAAGAGCAATTCTTGCAACCATCACTGATTGAAGTACAAGCAGTTTTAAAAACATTTTTTTATATTGCCTTACTGTTTATTCTGAAATTCAATATCTAAGTGAGTATCTATAGATAATGAAGGTCTTATTTGCATTTCTGTGCAGACTGAGAATGTAAGTTTATTGTAATGGTAACTTTTCACTAAAAACACCCTGGAGAATCCCCAATGTCAATTTATTATCTGCCAATGTTCCAAACAGAAGGTTTTTATCTTTCCCTTATTGCTAGCCACATGTTCCCACCTCACTCTTTACAGCAGTTTCAAAAGTGTGCAACTTTGAAGTTTGCTGTCTGTATTAATACCAACAAATTTATTGGAGTCATATGTTCATAGGATGAATTAGTTCAATTTGCTGATCTGGCAGAAAACCAATCTTTTTTTTCAGTTGTTTAGTTTTCTATCAGATCAGTTGGTTTAGCTGAGACACCCTGAAGCCACACAGTCATTAGCACTAAGGCATGGACTAGAGTGCACAAGTGAAGGCAGAAACGAGGAGCAGAGATGCCCCTTTTGGTGGCCATTAGATTGGATTTCACCTAGTCTGAAACTGCACTCTGTAACAGCCAAAATTACAAGTAAAAACCTTGCTTCTTTCATACCTCGCATCACAGACTTGATTTGATCAGCAGTCTTTAGTGCATAGATGTAAGTTTGCTGTTCCTAATCAGCAGAAGACAAATTTATGTTTCTACATCTTATTCACTAGACTTGCAGATAAAATAGTGTACTCCAGAGCTGACCAGTCTGCTTTTCACCTTGCAGATATATAACCGTCAAGTACAAAAAGGAAAGACACTTCCATTAGGAGCTGTTTCATCCATTTAGATGGTGGATTACAAAAGAAACACTATCAGGTATGATTATGGAAAAGCCTGTGCTTACTGAAAGTTTCTTCCCAAATTTTATTAGCAGGTGATGGGGTTTTTGCGAAGCTGGAGGAGAATTTTTCTCCCACCTACTGTTCCTATGTCTGACTGTGGTTGATCTTGCCAGCTCTGTATTTCCAATCTTTTAATAAACCTTACTAAATTAATGGTCTGAAATATGTAATGTGGGAATTAGTTAGAAGGGTTAGTTAATGCTAGTATTATATGAGTTAAGAGATAAATCCACTAACTGATATAGCACCTGTAGGTTAGACATCAAAAGGGAGGAAATCCAACACTAACCAGTTTGCAAGCTGGGGCAAAATAACAGAGCCAAGGAGGAAAAATATGCAGTAGTTTGCATGGGTAATCAGTTTTTGGGAAAATGACAGGAAGAGGATGGAGAAGAAATATCCTGCAAGCAAAAACCTTGTACCTGTAACTACATGACACCAGTAGGGTAACAGGAAGGTTCTTCACTGAGACTGTATGCTGTTGGGGTGTACCACAAAGGACTCCTTAGCAGGGTTTGAGTAACTGCTGCCTTTCTAAGGATTTTTACCAATACAGCAGATGCAAGGACCATTTATTGCTCCACAGAACTGTGGAAGTTTTGTAAGTTGTATCTATATTTGCTGGTAAATGAAGTTAATTATCATAAATTCAGAAAACATCTTTCAAAGGTGCATTCATTGTAACTACATTTTATAGCCTCTCTAGCTTGTCAGGATAAACATTTGTCAGATACTAAATGCTTCTAGCAGTAATCTCTGGGCTTAATTACCTAATGACCTCTATGTACTCTTCTGTTTTTCATGTGATTGAGGTCAAGATGAGTACACAGCTGTTCTGAACTCATAGCTTTACACACCGTGCATTGTACCATCTTCTGGTACAAAATAGGCAAAGCAGTGATCAGCAGGATCTTATGACCAGCTTGCAGCTAAGAATTCCTTTAAGAACACCTCACCATATTCTCCCAATAAAGAGCTTAATAGTATATTCAGAATACATCCACTAAATATGATTTATCTCACCCTATTTAGGAGCCAAATTGATAGCCTATATTTAACCAGAACTTATATCACAAGTGCTTTTGCATGCCCTGCCCTTCAATTCAGAGCATACACACCTGCATGGGTGGAGCTCAGTAAGGTGTAAATGAGATAAAGAACTTTAAGCCACTTTCATACCACAAGCTGTTCCTAGCTCATGTGGTTTCTGGCAAAATGGCATTGGCCTGAATACTTCCAGAACACCTGCAGTGTTTTATGCTGGGTGTACCTCTCATCTTTGTGCTTCTTCAGCCTTCGTTCCTTCAGCATGGAGACTGTCCTTAAGCTTTTGAGAGCTGTGTTTCGGGTTGGCACAGCGAGCCCATAGTAATGCTTGTGCAATGAGACCCATGGTCAGGTAGGACTTTGAGGTGGGTGTGCATAGATCTTTGTGTTATAGTGAGTTCCTGATTTTTAAAAACCTCTGAGTTTTCTTTAGAGGAGCCAGTTTTTATTAAAATAAGAACAAGATTAGCTGATTCTTTCAGTAGAAAGGGAGAGCCAGATAGAATAGATAGAATAAAGGTGGCTTATCCTAAACTCTCCTGCTGATAACTGTATTTTTGACAGGTGATGGGTTTTTTCTTCAGCCAGTTTGGTGACCTTTTCAGTTTCATCAAATGCTGTGCAACACCTTTTGCTACCCAGCAAGTACCCTTGATCTAGTAAGGCCTGTTTGTTGTCTGCTTCTCTCACACTGTGTCTGTATTGACAAGAAACAAAGCAGAATGTAAACAGATCTGGAAAAAAAACCCCAATTGATTTTCAGAACCCAGAAGCCATGCTGTGCATGTTTTGAGGTTTTATTTCAGACTAGCTCTAGTCTCGTTCCCTGGTCTGTGTACCATTTTGTGGCTAGAGCCCCCTGACCCAGGTTTGTGTTGGCGTTAACAAGATGCATGTCTCCTGGTTTAGTTTCGTCTGAAGGGATCCATTTTGTGTGGTCTGAGGTAACTCTGTGGTGCAAGTAAAAGCATGTTAACTGAGGAATATTAGGAGATTTGTACAGAAAGTACGTTCCCCATCCAAGCAAAAATGCTAATGCAGACTCACTGTCAGTTTTTGCATGAGTTACAGGTTCTCACCTCCTTGATCTCTCATTTATTCACCTACTATACCTGTGCTTTGATGTTTTCTCTGCCTTGAGAAAGAAGTTGCTCCTCAGAGTAGAGAAATCTGTCTCTTTCTAGAGGGTTCTGCCTAACTTGTAAATCTTCTTGCAGAGAGCTGAACATATATCTGAGAATATAAAAAAATCAATCAGAAAATGTGTTTCACAGGGAATCTCTTCCACAGCCAATTGATTGGCCTTTGTAATTCTCTTTGGTTTTATGAACTTAATGTGAGTTAGAGGTGATGAAGCAGCCCCTTTCTGTAATGGAATAGAGTTTAAAAGTATGTGAAATAGGCAAAAATAATTCCGAAGAGCTTTCCTTTAGCATTTCAGGGGGATCAAGCCAAGGGAAACTCACAGGGTGGGAATTTCCAATTAGTAACCAGAATAAATAAAAGCAGCTGAATACTAATTTGGAAATGCCTGGAAATAACCTGGATATTGTTGTTGAAATAAACCAAGTGTGGGGATATGTCAAGTGAAATAAAACCTTTCCATTTCCTGCTATAACTATGTGAAGAGACTAGATTTGGCCTAGACACTTAATGCCATTTAAAAATATTTTGAAATCTTTATCCTGTATCTCAAGATCTTAAATACAAAGTTGCAATTTTTCTTAGCTTGCACAAGGAAAGTTTCATTCAGTAAAAAATCTTCCATAAAGGGGAAAAAAACCCCCTTAAGCCAGACTGGAGAGAAGCTCATTGTATGGCCTTATACGTTTTGTTCTGGGCACCTGAGCAGGGAACAATGCACCACTTTTCAGTAGAACAAAAGATTCCTTCATTGCCCAAACGCTGGGAAAGATGACAGCTGCAAAATCGGAGCCTCAGAGGACAGGTAGCTTGCATGAGTCCTAATAGGAAATAGACTATTCATGCAGACTTTAATGTCTAACCCTATCTACTTCAAACTGGAGTAAGATTAGCCTCCTTTAAAAACATGTACATGTTTAATGGTAATCCTAGATGATTATGGTTGTGAGAGATCAGATGCAAAAGTAGAGAAAACAATGTGTCATACATTGGTGTATACAAGAAAACCTTTCAAGTTTTAATATACTAAAAATATAAATGATAATTCTCTTTGTATGTGACTTTGTGCTTTTTCACCTCAAACTATCTCAAGCAAATGCTATTAAACAAAAATTACAAACAGCATGTCAGCGCATTTTAATTCCCTAGTTCTTGACCTTATATAATTTAAAAATAAGACTTAGGATAAATATTGTCAATTGACTGAAGTTTACATTTACACTCTTGTGTTAAATGGAAGCTAGTAATTTTTATTTTTTTTTTTTTTTTTTGGTCAGAAATATCTTATTAGATTGTAACTGTATTTCAGGCTTCCTGACAGTTGTAGTGGAAGAAGGGGACAGAAAGGGATGGTGGATGACAACTAAGCCCTGAATTGCCATACTAGGAGAGTTCAAAGGCAGGAGCCTGACTTTTGCACCTGCCATTCACCACAGATGTAGGCAGGTTTGCCATTGTTTTGCTCTCCCTATGTCCCTGAGTCATGCAAACTTTATGGTAATTGTAATGATTGTGTAAAAAGTACTGAGGGCTATTCCTACTCAATTATAGCATTTTTTTCCCAGGAGTTTTCAGTTGTAATTTGAAGCTGAAGTTTGAACATGTAGGAAGATTTTTCAGGAAAATGCATAACAACTGATGATGACAGATTCTGTAAATTCTTAACAGTTTCTGTTAAGGCAGTGGTTTTATGCTAGATTTACACAGATTTAACTATGAATAGGATGTGCCTCCTCATTAAATGCTTTTTCTTTCACTGGCTAAACCCAAAGAGATTTAGAAATAGGATTCACAAATGTACATTCCTTTTTTTCATATTTTCTAAGGTGTACATATAGAGATTCTATGATAGGTGACTATAATATTCACAGTATCCTTGCCAAACCATTCAAAAAAAGTTGAGATGGACTGTCACATTCACCTTCTCAGTTCTTGCTTGTTGGTATGGGCAAATTTTCATACACAAAGTTTCACTTTAGACTGTAATTGTTGCAAAGGGAGTTGTTTTCATGTGTGTAAAAGAGGTGGAACATGGTAGAGCTATCAGTTTCGCAGCTGTCATCATGGAGCTGGGCTTCTTGTGTATGAGCAGTGTTGCAACACCTTATGAAAGGGGATTAAACCAGAGGAGGGAATCGACAGAGGAGAAGAAATAAAATATTTCAACAGCCCCAAAGGCAGGCAAAAGTAAATCTCTACAATTTACGTGAATTGCAGCACTGTTCTTCAAATTCAAAACATCTAAACCCATGTTGTTCCCACCTACTCTCATTGTGCTATAATTCCTGATGGAACGATGATGATACATACTGCAAAACTCTTATTCTCTTATAGTTTCCTTCAGCAATCCTTTGTGCTTCATCATTTCTTCTAAGTTACAACAGTCCCATGCTGTCAATTCCTTAGAGTAGGGATTGTCATTCGTTCTTTTCTTATTTTTTCCTGGTGAGAGATCCAGTACATATTTAAATACAAAAAATAATTGTAATAATCATAAAATGTCCCGTTGCACGCTATGCAAAGGACTGCAGGTACTGAAGAACTTGTATCGAATGATGAATTTTAAATTTAGCGATGATTTTAACATAGAGTAATTCTGAATGCTTATATTTTATATGCATTTATTTACATTTTCTTATGAATCCTGTCTATCTCTGCTGCCCCTGGGAAATATCTTTGAACCACAAAATATATAATATCACCATCCATCTGAATGATGGTATGTACAGAATTCAAAAACATGAGCACCCAGAAATGGCCAAAAGAGCCACAGCAAGAACGGCAGACAGTCATGAACAGGCCACCTGTACTTGCAGATGTCTTCTGTGACTCATAGCATATACGTTATGTGCTACAAGGCCTTTATATTACTTGTGAAACTGAGGCATCTCAAAATACTTCAGTCCATATAATAATGAATTTTTGAGGCCAGTGTTTCAGAGTTTCTGTTTGCTCACTGTTTTGTCGCATATGGGCTAATGTAGGAATTTTGTAATTCTTAAATATAATACTTGTTATTAATTGTAAATTTATAATACCTTTAATTACGACTTTTCTAGTATTGTTTTTATACCTTTTTTGACAGGCACCTGACAAATGTAAAATAATAAAGGCAATCTCAATTTCAAGGAAATTGTAAAGTAGATTGTTAAGTTTTACACAGTTTGAGATTGAGGTAGAAAGAGTGATAATGGATGAACAGAAGGAACAGTACAATGGTAGGAAACATCAGCTTGGAGTCACAGGTTTTTCTGTGGGGGGTAAGTAGAGCTGTAATGAAATAAAATATATAGGCAAAAAAATGAATGTGGAATGGAAGGAAACAGAGTAGGGCAAGAGAAGATGAAAAGGTGTGGAGTGAAGTTGAAAAGAAGACTTTTAAAGAGGGAGAGACCAAATAGTCAACACAGGGAGTAAAAGTCCAGTCCTAACTGCAGACAAACTTCTGACTATCATGCAGTCCCAGTTAAGCTGTTCCTGTTCCTGCTGTTACTCTTACACAGCCTGAGTCTCAATGGTCTGACTTGATTTTTTTTTTTTAATTATTTTTTAACATGTGCTAGTTCCTCAGTTATTAGTGAGAGAGTACTTTTATCTGCAGACGCTTCAGCTTAAAAGGGACAAAGTGTTGATGGGCTACACTTTGTGTGCAGTCCTCTTGCCCTGGCATTCAGTTGGCCATTTGATCTGGCAGAGTATGAGGCGAGTTGTCTGTTCTCTAGGCTGTGAAGGACGATGGGGTGTTCCCCGTGCTGGTAGACCTGGACCTTAAGGGAGGTTACTGCTAAAATCTGTATTTTATTGGCAGGCCTGTAGGAAGGATGTGGGAATGGCCAGATGACTTTACATGGTCCCTGAGTTGATGCATTTACAAAGTACTTGAAGGTTGTGTCTATGGTTTTTATTCTGTACATTTATCATAAAGCATTCTATAAAAATGGGTGAAGGAGTGAAAGCTGACAGAGACCACAAGATTTTCTTCTTCTACACGTTTCCAAAGGAACTTTACTCTGTGGTACAGTGATTCTTCAGATTTTAACCCTTCGTTGTTCACAAACTCTCTTATTAGAAGCTATAAATCTTGTCCTGAGCACGAAATTATCAGTGTCTTCTCCCTATAGACCTAGACAAGAAATACAATTGTGGTCTAGTGAGAGAGAGAGAAGAATGTACTTAAAATGTAATGTTTCATACAATTGGTCTGTAACTGGTAACTTTTTTTTTTTTGGTATGTGTAAAACTGGTAACTGCTTTATGAAAAATACCATAAAATACCTATGAAAGAACTGCAATATTTTATGGAAGTAAGGAGTCTGAAGAAAGTAAGGCCTTTTTAACTAGTTTCAGCAATTTTGTAATTCCACTATTTATTAATATAGCTTTAAATCTTACATCACTGCTTACCAGTGATGTTTCGTGTGCAGGGACAAAAAGGACAAGAAACTCATTAGTACTTCTCTTGTGATCTATGTTTGTAACCTAACGTACCTTCTGAGAGTGTGTAAAAAATATCTGCCCTTACATCTTCTATTAGTAGTAGTTGAATGGCATGAGAAGGCATCTTCATGACAATTGCCTACTTGGTAAATTGTGTAGGTGGTGGACTTAATGAAGAAACTCAAAGACCATTCTTGGTCTCTAACGACGTAAATAAGCTTTTGACATAAGGATGGTTAATATGGAAGGCCAAGGCCTCTATCTTATTGAATAAATTTTTTTTTTT
The DNA here is from genome assembly GCA_017639485.1 of Pluvialis apricaria. Taxonomy (NCBI): domain Eukaryota; kingdom Metazoa; phylum Chordata; class Aves; order Charadriiformes; family Charadriidae; genus Pluvialis; species Pluvialis apricaria. The sequence goes on from CM030010.1 coordinate 9,263,443, forward strand.
ATCCGCTCTCCATTTCCTTTAAGATCTTTGGTCAGTTGGAATGTGAATCCAATGATTCAAAATTTTAAGTGAAACCAGATATCAGATGGTATTAAATACTCTACCATTTAAAAAACCCCTCAGAATTAGTTTTGTTCTAACATTTAGCATTGATATAACCTATTTTACCAAGGATCCCAAGAATCTTTCCAAAACTGAAGCTTTGAAATGGTCCTATTCAAGATCAGAGTGTTTATCTGAAACCTCCATCAGGCTACACTCTTAAATCAGTAGTATTGTTTGCATATGAATTTGGACAAATTTATCCTCTAGAATGCTGGAAGTTAATGAGCTAGGTTTAGTGACTCAGAAAGAGAACTCCAAAGAGATCTCCCAGGGACAATTCCTGACTGCCATGAAGTGAATACGTTTTTTTTTTCCCATGGAGTTCAGTGCTATCAAAATGTTATGTTGTAGAACTGATAAGGACACCAGGCTTTAAGTGAGGTACTTCCTTTTCACTTTTTTTGAGTTCATAAAATGTATTATACATATTATGGAAAATCTAGTATCTTGGGGAATTTATTATCTAATAGACTAGGGAGATCGCTGCTCGCCTTGAGAATGGAAGTGATAGCAAGTGCAGGCTACTGCCACATCCTGTGAGTCAGTGGCTTCATCACCGCCGTGATTGGTACTGCAATATACCTGATATACCGTCACGGTTGGTACTGCTTCACTGGGGCAAGGAGGAGCCTTGCTGTCTCAGAAGAAGGCTCTCTCATACCTCCAGGAACTCTGGGGGACGGAAGCAGGAGTGCCTGTCAGGGCAGGGTTGGAGCCGGTTGCTTAGGGAATTGTGATCATCCTGTATTTTCAGATCTGCACAGTATCTGCTCTGTGGTTGACATGTGGTCTCTGTCATGATAAATGTATTTCACATAATTTAATATATTTTGTAGCAAAAGTCCATCAATTATTTCTATGTTACAAGCTTCTTAAAAAATTACTTCTTTACATTAGCCTTTTCATAGCAGGAATAAACTGTCTACTGAGAAAGCCTGACTTTTTGGTAACCTTTCTAAAAAGGAAGAATGAACATTTCTCTGTCAGTCATAGATTCTTCTGCATTTCCATAACATGTAATTATGTTATGGAGGAAAGAAAAGAGGAATACTGGCCCTGCATTATGTCCAATTTCACACTTAAGTACGTGGTCATCATCACATAAAGCTTTTCTGTTGCGGCTTATACAATCAGGAATGTAAGGATTACACAGAGTATATCATGTGCATTGTACTACTTCCTGACAGTCTAAAATATCACAGAGCACAATAGTAGTGCCTCTCTCAGAATGACTGCTGACTTTCTTTTGTCAACCCCATGAAGATAAATCACATAAGCTTCTTAAAGTTGGAATAATAATCTTTGGTGATTAAAACAGCTGATGAAAGCTTTAGAGGTTGGCTTGTTGCCACGTACTGATTTCCTGTCATGCCAGGTAATATTGTTTGGCCAGTTACTGGCAAAGTTTCCTTCTCAGGACCTTGCTTTTTTTGATTCTTTGAAATAACAAGTCTCACCACTTCAAATTTAATGAACCTATTAGATATGTTCAACCCTTCCTTAGCTGCTAATAGTTCCCTGTGATGTTAAATGTAGTTTTTAAGTAAACAAAATGCCAATTTATTGCAACATTCTTAAAGACAAGGTAATTCTCTCCACGATTTAAAAACAGAACTTTACAGTAAACCTGCGTTTTTGCAATACTGTTCATTGTCTATGATGAAGCCCAACAGCATTACTAGTCTCATTCTTATTTCTATAGCATTATTTTCAGACTTATACCTTGTAAGAGGAAGAACAGAAATTAGTATTGATGTTAATGTTGTAGAGTTAACATTGGTAAGTGGTAAGAGAAGGCACACATGTTCTTTGTGAATGGATTTAGTTCTATGATTAGGCCCATGGATTTAACTATAACTATACACTATAACAAAGCTGGACATTTTACATCAATTTCAGAAAAATAGGGGAAAAGGGAGATTTTAAAATGAAACATGAAAAAGAACATGTTTGGAGTAACCCTTGTACTACATTAGGTTGATTTCTCTTTATTTTACCTTGTGCCCCTCATTCTAAATTGTCAAGTATGAAAATAATTTTATTCGACAAAAAATCAGCTGTAATGGTTATAAGGCTTTAAAACCTCAGAAAAAAACCCGAAATTATGGGTGATTTCTGACTAGCATATAGGATTTAAAATAAATTAATTAAACCTGGAATTCTGTTAAAATAATACTCAGTTAATAGTTTTTATATTCAAGCTGCCTCTCTTGCAAACACAGTTAATGATATTGAGCTTTATATAAGGTATCAGTTTCAGGATGGTATCTTTAGATTAATATAGATAGGTTTCAGAGTTATCATATTAGATGAATGGAGCAATTCACACCTTTCCAAATCTTTTTTTTTTTATATTCTTTGCAGAGTCCAGTGAATGTGCATCTGTCTTCACCATGCTCATGTTTTTTATTATTTTTTTTTTTGCTAGTTGAGGCAGATTTTGTAGGTGCAGAACTGCAAAATGTTTGCTTTGTGGGTTCAAACTTTACTAATGTGACTAGTTTTCTGATGTTAGTCTAATTCCTTGAATTTTTTTCTACTAGTTTATGTCCAGATTTAGCTCTTCTAAAATCATATTATTTTTAGGATGTTCTTGTGCCAGAACGCCCCTACTATACCGTGTTATATTATAAAGGTATTTATCTGCTTGCATTCATATTTTTTCTGCCTTTTCTGAACCTTTAAATTCACATATTATTTTGGAATTGATCAAAACTGAACGCGTTCTCTGTCCAGTGGATTTTCTGTGTTTTAGTTTCTGTCTCTATGTACATATAGACATTAATTGAAAGCTTCCATTCTATAAAGCAGACTTCAAGAGCATTTCCTGTACTTGTACAAATTATTTTGTAATTACTCTATCATATACCATAATGGCAAGTCAAAATTTGTACCTTATCAGATACAGTTGTATGCGTGTGAAGATAAGAATGCAAAAAAAAATTATCAACAGGGAAATGAATGACAAACAGATTTTACAGTAAATGTCTTTCCTAAAGCCTTTATTTTATTTGCAGAGATTCCTTGGGGTAGTATGCAGTAAATCAGGACCAAAGAGTGTTACCACTCACATAGAGGAATTATTAGGAAGCTATAAATAAAAGCTCTGTCCTTCAGCCTGATACATAGTAATCAATTTTCAGATTTCCTGATCATGTCTGTAGAATTAATAGATTACAGATGGATATGTTTCTGTTTTTAAGAACTACTGCAGAACACCTGAGGGAGAAAAAGGTAATATTTTTTCTTTTGGCAACTCCTGAAATGAAATTTAATGTAAGTATAGCAGTACAAGCCACTGAAAGGAACTCTGTTCTCCAATATTTGGACTTCAGCTCTAAGACGTACGAGGCTCCTTTTGTGGATTTGAAGCTAGAGTTAAATTAATTTCATTGTAGAGAGTGGGAATTTACTAGTCAGTATAATACTCACTCTGTAATATAATGCAGTACTCATGATAGCATGACTCCATTTTAGCACAATTCCAAAGCTTTTGCTTCTTATTTTTCTTCCAAAATGCAGTTAGAATTTTTAAAACAGACAGACCTTCCAGGTTATATTTGGAATTCTGAGATGAGAATATTTATTTGATCAATGGGTAAACGTGTGTTATTCCTCAACTGAGCCATAATTCCTCAAGTGTGGTGGCAAAATTAATTATAGTCCCCTACAGTGAATTTTCAGTGGTGCTCTTGTTTCATATTATGGAATGCTACAGTGAGAAACAGCTCTCCTAAGATACAATAAATACATTATCTATTTGTCTTAATATATTTTAAATGATCTTTACATACTTCTAGAGAGTGTGACATCAGAGAAGGAGGTTTGACTCAGATGATCTTGAGTTTTGGATGGTTTTGTTTTGCTTTCTGGGCCAAGTTCTTTCTTATCCTGGACTTTGTTATCGTTTGTAATGAAGAAAATGTCATGATAACACTAAAAAATCCCGAATAATGCTAACACTTGTAAATTTAACTAGAATTTGTTTAACTAGAATCTAGTATTGAAAATTTGAACCCTTAAGGCTTGTGCCTGTTATGTTGTGCTGTTTACTGGCCAAGTAATCCAAGATGTTATTGTAGCAACATAGATAACTGCTATACCCTACATAGCAGGACAAAGGCAACAGAGAATCAGAGACTTTGGCTTTTCCACCTGCAAAACCTAACTAGCAATAATTCCTTTGCCTTAGAGCAGAATCCAAGTGTCAGAGTAGTCTAAATGTTGGGTTGGGATGTTGCATGGAGGACAAGAGCTGGCACCTCACCTTCCTATTAAGTGTGGAAGTGAAAGGGAGAGGTAAGTAGATGATCTACCTGTTCCATATGTATGTAAAGCCAACAGCAATGACAGCGTGCATTAAGGACCGGAGAATGAGGTCAGTTGTTACGAAATATAATAGTGGAAGAAGAAATATAATTAATTTATCTGGTTGTATAGCTGAAATCCTGACAAAACTAGGATGCATACTAATGAAGTCAATTGGATTTTTTCTTTAGATGCCTGATACTTTCTTGATTTGCTTCTATGTATTTCTAAATGTAAGCATAACATTTTTGGAATCTTTTTTTGAAACAAACAGTTTAGATTGCACTTTTATGGAAATCCCTTCTTAATTTTTAATAGCTATGATCCAAATAAGATTTTCATTGTGGTTACTAAATGCGTTTCAATAAGCAGTAGGACATGAGCGTAAAAGGATAGGACGTAACTTAATTTTAGATGTTAGCACTTCAGGTTGGCTTTATCTTGGCGTTAAAATCCTAATAGGTACATCTGTATCTTGAGATATGGCTTCAGCTGGCACATTTCAGGCTGCCATTGAAATGAATTGTACTGCTGTTCTCCCTACTTTAAGCTGCACAGTTAGAGGGTGACTGAAACCCATTTTCTTTTTGTTATTGCTGTTACAAGGTTAATTTTCAGACGAATCAGTGAGATGACCTGACCCATATTGCCTGATTGCTGTGTACTGTCACAAGGACAGCAGCAGGAATAGGCATCCATGGGCATTGCAGAGGGTGCTCCACGCCTTCTGGTCACAGATTGAGAGATTGAGGCTGCCAAAGCGGAACAGGAAGTAATAGCAAAAGTATTTACATGACTTTGCTTGATAAATACACTAATCTATTTTAAGTAAATTCTTACTCAGTAAACATCAGGTTTCAAATAAGGGATATCCACTAAAATAAAGGTGATTGCCCATCCTGTGTTTTAATTTTCAGACACATAGAATCAGTTTAGATGAGTTAGAATTAGATGAATTTAGAATCAGTTTAGAATCAGAACTGTTAGGCTGGAGATTACTTGGATCAAGAAAAGAGCTTGGAGGACAGGTGCTTATTTTTAAGTTAGAGCTACTAATTGAGCAAATCCTTGAATGTTTAAATTCATATTCAGAGCTTTGACCATTGATGCAGTTTTACTTTCAAGGACATGAAAAAGTAATAGCAGATCTGATTTAGCTACAAATGCTAATGGCGATGCCAGCAATACTAATTTGAGTCTGAAAAGGTTTAAAAGGGCCTTAGTTAATTGAACTGACTGTTTTGAGTTGCTTCCGTTTGAGTGATTTACCATACGCTTCACTGCCACTTATTGTAACTTTGTACCAGCCAGACCCACCTGTTCCATGGCACACCCTTTAAAATATATCCTTTACCAGAAATAAATCTATTTTACAATCAACATCTTTCAAGTAACTTAGAAAAATGCTATAGGCTGCAATTATTCAACATTATTATGCTACCAACTCACCAACTTCAGCATTTTAGCTTTTACGGTGTGCGAGGCTACGCAAATAGAAGCATTACAGCATGACAAGAAAAAAGAGAATGCACTGAGAATTTGGATGCCCCCCCCATTCCGGGTGGATACAACAAATAGTCTGCTTAATTTTTTTTGTCTGTACTAGCAGTTATGATTAGCCATTTTGGCCATCTTCAGCACCTGCTGAACACGTGACAATATGTGGCATGGAAATTATTGGACAGATGACCCTTAGCTGATAAAACGCAAATCTATGATTTATATAGTACAACTTCCATAAGCGACACTGAATGACAGGAATAATCTAATATGGGAGAAAATAAAGTTACGAAGTGAAATCAAGTCAGCAAAAGCAGATGCCTAGAGATAACTTAATGCTTGAGGGCATAGGAATGGGAAGTAGGCTTGTGCACAATAATGAAGCAAGGAAAAAGAAGCAAAGAGGTTGAGTTTATTGCCAGCTAAGTTTGAACTGGAAGTGAAAGAAAGGACAGGGTTATCAGTGATTTAATCTCCACTAAAATGTTAGTTGAAAAAAACCTGGATGTAAAAACTGGGAGAAATGTAAATCTGCCCAAGGTGACTGCTAACATAGCTATTTTCAGTGTGCCTGTGGCATTAAAAAAATGGATTGAAAATTATCTGGGTTTAATATTAGAGTGCTGTCTATTGATACAAACCTTTAAGAACAGATCATCTTTAATTTAAATCTTCTATTCCACACCAAATATCTGTGGGCTAAGAGCAGTTACAGCTGTCTGGAATAGGTCCACAATTCGTAAGATCAGTTGTAAAATACTTCATTAATTCTTTTGTATTCCACATATGATCTCTTCAAAGCCACATTTGAACTTAAAACTTAACTATTTTTATGCATAAAAAAGTTGAGACCACTCAATATGGAGAAATGGTTTGGAGCTGGCTTTGCTCTGTTTTTGTATAAGCTGCATGGTAAACCTCTACTTTTCTGTATCCTGCTCTCTAAGTACATTAAGCGATAAGTGGCTTGGCAGGCATTAGTGAACCTACTGTGTTGCCAATTGAAGAAATCAAAACTCAGCTAGAATTCGTAGCATAAGTAAACTGCTTTATTTCATACACCAGATGGAAAGGAACTCCTACAACAATTAACTTCTATTTTAGCCTTCATATGAAAGTCTTAAGTGTGTGCCCTAAGATGCCATAGCATGTAGATACAGTATTTTGTTTTTCCTCCTTCTGCCTTTGGGTCTGGGTTATGGTCTTCATGTGACATTCTGCTGGGTCTAGGCAGTGACACAGAGGAGATGTGGCAAAGCCACGAGGGATCAGTTGTTGCTGGTGGTTTCTGCTCTCTGGTAGGTGTGTTTGCATTACTGCAGGAAGGCACAGAGCTGTTGGAGGATGTGAAGGAAAGGGAGAGAGGTCAGTATTTATACACTTTTCAGTTATCATAGAATCATAGAATGGTTTAGGTTGGAAGAGACCTTGAAGATCATAGAGTTCCAACCCCCCTGCCGTAGGCAGGGACACCTCCCACCAGACCAGGTTGCCCAGGGCCATGTCCAGCCTGGCCTATTCTATTTGTCTGGCCTATTATCTATTATCTAGATCTATCTATCTATTATCTATTTGTCCTCCATCCTGAACAGTGACAAAAAGCACTTGTCTGGGAATCACTACCGATTCTGTTCTGCTCCTTGTATGCCTCTCTAAAAGATGCTGTTGTGTACCAGGCATCTAATGATGAAGCAAAGATCTTGAGTTAAAAATGCAAACTTAGCTATATCTTTATTTGAACATTGGCCCACCTGCCTTTCTGAAATCAACAAAGCATTTCTGCTTCCCACAACATGATACCAGTGAGTCTTTGTCCTTTCTTTTCCTTCCTTTTCTTTTTCCTCTGTCATAGATTCATAGCATAGTTTGGGTTGGAAGGGACCTTTAAATGTCATTTACTCTAACCCCCCTGCAATAAGCAGGGACATCTTCAACGAGGTCAGGTTGCTCAGAGCCCCATCCAACCTGACCTTGAATGTTTTCAGTGATGGGGCATCTACCGCCTCTCTGGGCAACTTCACCTCAGTGAGAGTTTCACCACCCTCACTGTAAAAAATATCTTCCTTATATCTAGTCTAAATCTACCCTCTTTGCCCTCTTTTAATTTAAAGCCATTACCTCTTGTCCTATCACAACAGACCAAGCTAAAAGGTTTGTCCCCATCTTGTGGTTCTTCAGCCTGAAGAAGAGAAGGCTCCAGGGAGACCTTATTGCGGCTTTTCAGTACATAAAGGGGCCCTACAGGAAAGATGGGGACAGACGCAGGGGATCTAGTATGCGCAGTACGTGACCTCTCCTGCTTTGATATCTCCTCTAGTCTGATTCTTCAAGTGATAAAGATCTTTCACTTCCTGGGCCAATGAAGTCTTTAATCTGGAATTTTACCCATCTGCTGTCAGCCATTTTCCCTGCTCTTCTATAGAGACAGTACATTTCTTGGAGCAGGGCTTATGTTTTGGCTTTTTTTTTTTTTTAAATCTTCTACTTTTGTATTGATGCTAGTAGAATGGTTTCTAGGAACTCACAGATGTGATGGCAATTCAAGATAAACAAAACTACATTGCACATACATTCTTCCCACATAAAGTTACTGACATTTTGTCAATACAGTGTAAGTATTCAATTGTACACATAGATTTTTCCAAAAAAAAAGTCACACCTTTTTTGAAGTAATATTAATACAATGCTAGAAGAAAACAGCTGATCATAATCTCTGAAAGCCTGCCATGTCAGGTGTTGGCACCACAGAGAAATGAAAGAATTCAGGTTGCATTCTTCACTCTATCAAAGTGTATGAGTCTGGCTTTTAGATGCCGACTGTGCAAGAGGTCTCTGTGAGTAGTAATGATTTTTATCCTGGTTCCTTTTAAGTTTCTGTCTATCAGTGCTGACTTACAGTATCTGTTCACATGCTCTGGATCTTGTTTGCTAACACACTATGAAGCTGAATACAATGCACCTGCCCTTTTGGCTTCAGAAGCCACATTAAAAAAGGGAGGCAGATGAAAAAGATGTTGCAGTGACTTACTAATATTTCTAGCTGAATCATAATAAATCATAGTTGATGCATTTTTTTGAGAGTTCTAATTATCCACTATTATTTGAATGAGAAAACGAGGAGACTTCACTAGACAGTATGTGTAGGGTCTCTCCCGTGTAGTGGTTTGACACTCTTGTAGTCCTTTTTTTTTTTTCCTTTGTCAATCTCAGAAATTTTGCTATTTTCTTTTAAAGTAAACTTAATATGTCTGTCACTTATCAGGGTTTGTTTTCCACCTGTGAAATTTTTTGGCCTGAAGTATTAAATATTAGTGCAGACAGTGCTCTAATTGGCAACATTGAGTTTTTTGGGGGCATTGCCCTTAATTACACTGCCCAGCCCCAATCTGAACCAACAGACTCAGGGGCCTGGGGCTCCGGCTGATCTTGGGCCTGAGCCCTTGCCTGAGCAGAGTTGAGGGCAGACCTATGTCTTGTCCTGTCCCTGCTGGTGCTGACTGGATTTTCTGGGTTGACCTCAGACCTGACTTGTCACCTTGCCCGTATTTAATGATTACCGCTCCTGCCCTGCTCTGGTCCTGCTAGAGAGGGCACTGCCCTGCTTTCTTCTGGGGCCAGCCCTGGTGACCTTACCTTGTGGAACAGCCCCATTCTTGCTATGTCTAGAGTGGTATACAATAACAGAGCTAATAATTATATCTTATTAATCCAGAAGGGTATGTAATGAAAAAGTAAGTATTGTAGAATAACTCTCCTATCTCTAAAATGTTTCACTTTTGCAAACATTTTATAGATGTTATAAAAAAACTCTTAAAGCTGTGATGATTTAAGTATATGAGTCAAAGCTTTATGAAAATTTTTGAGCATACAAGCCTTCAAAACGTGTATTTCCCCTATTTTGCCTATGCCAGCAAGAGCATGGATAGAGCCGCTTACTTGCTTCAAGCTGGAAGTGGCACAGAGGAATCCAGAATTGCCTACAGTTACCTGCCTGAGAACTGACGTGTCGGTAGTGGGAAATACGAATCAGCTTCTTACAAAAGTTACCTTTCCCTACATATTTTAAAGGTACTGAGGCAGAAAATATGAGAGCCCACCCAGGCTTGTTTCTATCCCTTCACATTGTGGTGGATGCCTTACTCTTTCGCCTAGGGACACATGGTGGATGGTAATCAAAGCAAAACACAGACTGGTAAAGTAGTTTAATAGGGGTGACTATCATTTGGGCACAGAGGGACAGAATTAGTTAAAAAATGTCTTCTGGAGGATGATACTTGGAATAAGTAATTGCTTTGACTTCTAAGTCAGACTTCATGCTGATTTCATTGTCCTAGACTTGGTTACATTTAAAAACTCATATGCTTTCTTCCCATGTTTGGTGGATGCATCAAAGTAGGGATTGCTCAGCAACTTCTCACTGGGCCTTATGGCAGTAAGGAGATTTGAGAATTTTTCATGCTGGCACAGCAAATTCAGCGCATTAGTTGCAAACAGGTTTGAAATTACAGCCATTCCACTTAGGAAGGAAATCTTTTAGCATACAGGACCTGCTGAAGTAGTGGATGTGAAATGGATCCTTCCTGTTGCACGATTCCTTCAGCAAGAAATAGTTAAATGTTTCTGCTGCACAGGCTCTGAGGCTCCTGAAAGAGGGCACCTCACAGTGTTTCTGTCTGTATCCAACATGGGGAACTGAGGCCAGCTGTCCAATCTTTCCATCATCACTACCATCACTCACATTCTGAGATGAAACAAAACTAGAACAACGAAGAAGAAGTATAAAAGACTTGAACTGCAGTTGAGACTTATGTCAAAAATGTTTCAGTCCTCAGGTAATTTGCTCAGTTCTGGCTCCTTTCGTATTTACTTCAAAGCTTCAGTGAAAATGAAAGGATAGAAAAATGGCATTTAGGTTTGCAGATAGCAGTAGTCACATTCTTGTGACTCGATCTTGCCTTGTTGAAGGGTGTCTTCCCCTTAAAAGTCAGGAGCTGTCTACACATCTTGAGGAAATGTCTTACATCAGGGCTAGTTAAGGATACAACAGACCTAGTAAGTCATAGGATTTATCAGTTTTCTTATGATATACTACACTACGAATTAATATAAATCAATAAATTAGATTGGTTTACCTAAAAGTAGCATCTGCTTTTATTAGAAAATAATTTATTTGATCAAATAAAAAATTCATGCACAAACTTAAAATCAATGAAAAAATTATATAATTCACAGGATGCATCAAATAGTTTCATGTTTCCTATGTGTGAGTAATATCAGTTTGCACAGGCAACCTAATATAACATGCTACAGCCCTCTTCTAAGCCTGTAGTTAATTTTAAAAAGAGTAATTAAGTTGCAATATTCTAACATGAGATCACAAATACGAAATGCAGAAAAAGACAACCAAAAATCTACATCTCCTACTGTCAGTGTGGGATAACTCTTATGGGGACCCCTACCTTGCTCAGTACAGGGTAGATATCTTTGTTTCTCCTCCTCAGTCTCATTTTTTGTTTGTCTCCATTTCACAGTCAGCAAGAATGGGACATTTAGCTGATTCAATGCTACTTTGTTTTATATAAACTGGCTTATTTAGCTCGCTGGCACAGCTTTCTGGTACTGCCTGCAGTAGCTGAATGCTAACAAGTGTGTGCTATGGGTGACCAAAGTGATTTCTCCATTCTTATAAATTGGCAAAGTGTGAGTCAATTTTCACTGAGATGACTAGAGAGCTGCATGACATAAGGGGGTCTTCAATACAAGTTTTTAGTGTCTGTGTCAAAGTCCAGAGGTGATAGAATACCTGAACAAAATGTCATATGTGAGATAGATATATTTAAGCTTGGAGAAAGACACGTAAGTGTACACGTGTGTGTGTGCGTGTGTGGAACAGCAAAGAAAGCATTGTTATATTATTGTGGTTGAATGGCTTTAACTGATGTAGCTGAAGTTTCACAGAAGTACCCATCCTGAGGAAGGCACAGGTAGCACTTGCTCAAATGTTTTAAGGGACTTAAAATTGCAAATGTTGTCTAATCATTACTACATGTCACTGTTTGGTGTAAATTGTTTTGGGAACATCCAAAGAACCAAATGGTGGCCAAGTATTGAGTTGTATAAGGCAATGCCAAACATTTTTGAAAATCCCAGTTTAGCTTAAAAGCTGACTTCACACTCAAGAATAGCTGCCTGCACTTTATAGCTTAGTTTGAAAGGAACTAGAGAAAAGTCGAACTATTGCATAAAACATCACCAATACTTCACCTGATTTACCAGATCAATAAATGGTCATCAATGTTACCTTAATCAGTAACTTGAGATGTAAGGTGAGACACAGGGACTGTCTTTAGTATAAAATTTACATTGTACTTCGTACTGGGGGTGCTTGTTGTGGGTTTGGCCTCTGGGAGTTTTGGTATTTACCATTACTATAAATTACAGAGCTTGTTTCTTGTGTGATCAGTACTGCTCACCATCAGAAGTGCAGAATGGGTAGTAAACACTTGCTCAAGGAAGACACAGGAATCTCACTCTAAGAGATAAAACATACTACACTCTATATTTATTTGTTTCAGGTCTCCTAACTCTCTTGAATTTTGCCTGGGTTACTGGTTCACAGTCAAAATGTTACATGCCTTTCCAATTAAAGATGATGATGATGATGGCTTTTGCTAGGACAAATAGGGGTGGAAATGGAAGTTTCTTTTGCTATCATCTGCCATGGATTTGTGAAGGGACTTTCACATGTCCCCTTCAGCCCTGGAGATACCAGTTTCAGGGATGAATGGTCTCCGAACCTGTGAACTGTGTCAGAGACAGTATTTCTTTTTGACTCTTCCTGTAGTGTTAAACTAAAACACTTTTTAGAAAATTAGTGGTTTTGTACGCTTACATCAAGTGGCAGATGGTGTACATGCTTTGTGGGTAATATAATTTTCATACTTCACAACGGCACAAGAGTCAATTACTCTGCACTGTCTCTGAGTTAGAGCATTTAGTTGGTTGACAAAATAACAGAATAGAAAGATCAAGGCTCCCATTTTTGGGCAGAGTCCTCAGAGACTAGGAGGTTATATGGCATGGGACGTAACACCTTCACTGAACCAAATTAAAGTTTGTGGCAGAATGTCTGCTGATTATGGGGAAAGTCGTCAAGGTTTTGGTGGTGTTAGCTCTGAAGTTTCCCTAGACAGGCACATCCCTAGTGTCAATGACTCCTTCTATTAGAAGTAATTAAACTGTTCCTTTTTGCTGCTGGAATGGGCAAAAGCTGAGTATTGGTTATACTCTGTCTACAGTTGTAGCTAGTGGAGCCTTTTGCTGTAATTTACTTTCTGTATCCTGTGACTCTTAATCTGTGTTTATTCTACATCAGTTTAGGCACTTAACTGAGTCCTAGAAGCCTCTCTGTCCTGGGCTCCCTTTTGCTATTCCATCATTAGAAAAAAGTGCTGAACTCTGCTCCCTGCAATGTCTGCGTTAGTCCCATTTTTATCAACTTGACATCTCTTATGGGCTTCAGTGAAAACAGCATCAGGACCCCTGTATACCTAGATTACCTTCTTTAAGAAAGCAGGAATTGCCATCATGTTTTACACTTCATAATGAAAAATCAAGTACAGAGACTTAATTTGTGCAAACATCTCGTCTCTCCTTAATACAAGAGTACACGTGCATACAGATGGAGACTTTTCTCTATTAGGATTTAGCAGTTCTTGCTAAATTTGTCACAGTAAGATTTTATTTAAGAAACAGTCTAAATGCCCCTTCTCATCAAGACAAATAGTTGAGCGATGTGAGCTGCAGGGGCTGCTTTTCCAGGGAATCACTCAGTTAGCATTTGTACGACAACCTGCATCCTTTGTATCCATCACTTTGAACTGAATGCAAAATGAAACTGTCTCACCCTTGGACCGAGGTAGACAGTTTTTTCTCTTTTACCATCCCAAAGACAAATTAGGAATGTAGGAAACCTTTCACTCGGAACAAAACGATGATTATAGCAGGTAACAGGACCTCACATTAATCAGTGCTTTCAAAGAAAAGGCCTTGACCTGTGCCCTTTGTCTAGCCTACTGGTAGGTACGTTTTTTTTTCCCAGTTTCTTTCAGTGTCAGGGCATTCTCTTTCTGTGTAATACATTCTCTTGGAAAATGTTTCTCTTTTCAGGCAGTCCTTCTGCATTGATCAAAACCCCTCCAGAAAGCCACTGTAGAAATCTGAACTTATAATGATGTTCTTTTATATTTTCTTACAATGAACAATGGCTCTCTCAATACTAATGGCAACAGTACATAGATAGAGGCAACAGTGCAAAGAGTTGGGGGAAATAGCCATTATTTGCAAGACTTGCTGTTTCATGTCCTGAAAAAAAAAAATCCTGTCTTCTGCAGCCAAATCTTTACTACCTCTTGTTGAAAACATTCAAGGCCTTTGCAAACCAATGCTGAGATGAGGAAAGATAAGAGTGGATTAACATTTTTCTTCTTTTTGGAAGAAAACATTACTGACAATTAGATGGCAAAAGATCTTAGTTCTCCATCCCTCCTGAATAAAAAGAAAGAGAAAACATTCTGCTTGATACCCTTTTTTTGTTTGCTGGCCTTGACCTTTAAATCAATTATCCTCCAAACATCAAGCTTGAGAGTAAATGAATGGAACTGAGTGTGGCTCCACTGAATAAAAGACTCCCTCTACTGCTCGAAGTCCAGATTGCCAGATGAAACAAAATGCTTGTTTACAAAGGGCGCACAAAACAGAGCAAGTATGTCACTGCTTTGTCAGTCTAGTCAGATTTTTCTCACCTTTAAAGTCTGTTTTTTTAATTAATGTATTCAAGATGTGATGAATGCAGAGAGTGAAAGAAAGTGTGTTAAACAAATGATCTAATGACATCCTTTATCAAACATTTAGAAACAAGACTGCCAATAAGCTTATCTGTTTTACTTAGCGTTCATGAATGCTAGACTGGCTGATGCTCAGCTCCAGTTGAGTTCAGTTGATACTAACTCAGCAAGGAACAGGCAAGGAACAGACTTCAGTATTACAGGGAAAAGAATATTTTACTAGAAAGACAAAGCAGCATTACAAGTGATTTCACTGGGGAGTAAAAAGGGTGCAATGGCTTAGAAAGTACAACCAGAAAATAGGCTGCTGAAGAAGGTGTGGAAAACTTTGAGTTCCAGAAAGGAACTTTAAATCTAGCCCTGGAGTGAGACACCCAAATCTCCTTCACTGGCTTTACATATAAATTCTGTCATTTCGATGTCTTAGGTATTTTTACTGCATTGGAAGGTATGACAGATATTCTCAGAACTGGGAGAAGGTAGAGGGGGATGATTATTTTCATAGTATTACTTCAGTTGATGGATATATCAGTGCTGCATTTTAAATTGTAAGCTTGCTTGTGGAATAACAAACATGACAAATCAATTCTGCCTTTATACCAAGGTGAATATTAAAATGTATATTTGGCTCTAATATTTTTTGTTGCCTCAGTACTTTGCCTCTTTAGAGCTACAAAAAAGCAGTTCTTGGGATGCATTCAAATTTTTAGGCAATTTTAATAAAGATGTAGAGAGTAGATAAAAGAAGATAAATAGTAAATAATTGTTCATTAGCTAAGTAAAACCTAATGGGCTGGTTGCTGATGTTGATATATTAATAATGTACTCCAGAGCATAAGTAAAGGCAATGGTGGAACTTTAAGCAACTGATGATATTGCCAATTTAAACCTTCTGAAGCTGTTCATTAGGTTCAAGTGCCACTGTGGAACGTGAGGCCAAAGTGAGCAGGAGGGTAAACATATGGCAGGCTTGTACAGATGGAAAACCACAGATGGAATAGTTCAAGAAAATCAGCTGATGCCGCTATTCTGGCAGGAAGATCTACTTCAGAATGGGGGAGCCAGCTAAGTGATCAGAATTTCTCAGTATTTCAGACATTGTGCCTCCTCTCAGCAGATCAAGTGTTCTCCACAAAAAATCCTTGACTCCTTGTTGCAGGCAAACCAAGTCTTGACGTGGGGAATTTCACTTAATTTAGTTATTGCTAATTAACATAAAGTTTTAATTAATAAGTCAGGTATTGCAGAAAAAACTTAGATGTAAACAACTGAGTGGACACTTAAGGAAACACCTTTCCTCCACCTTTCCCAGACTCAACTTGAGTCTAACACCTCTCCTTCAACTTCATAGTCTCTCGAAATCACAGAATGGTCGGGGTTGGAAGGGACCTCTGGAGATCATCTAGTCCAACCCCCCTGCCACAGCAGGGACAATCTCTCAACTCCTGTTTTCACAACACATGACACTCGGTCTGTCCCAGTCTCATTGGTGAAGTGATGGGCAGTGCAGGAGGCTGGGGTCAGGCTATATAAAAGAGATTTCTTTCTGCTGCTCCTTGGTTTTTGTTTTCCTCCACTGCTTCTTGCTTCTTAAGCATTTTCATCTGCCCTGGCATGGGTGGCCTGCAGGCAGCAGTCCCTGGGCGGATGTCTCTGCCCCAGTATGTGTTGCCCATGGGCTGCAGTTCCTCAGAGACATCCTTCCTTTGGCATGGAGCAGATCCTTCTAACAGCATGTCTCCAGCTGTGTCGCCCACAATGTCTCCTTCCGTGTGGCTCCTTTGTTTCTCTTCCTTTCCCCTCCCCTCCCATGATTCTCTAAACACATCTCTTCATATATCTTCTTATGTGTGTCCTCTTCTTGTCCTCTCACATGTCTCCTGCCCTTGTGCCTTACGCTTTCCTAAATAAGTTTGAGCAGAGGCACCATGTGCTTCCCAACTGGAAGTTTTGGTGCACAATATGTTGTTTCCATCTGTTCCAGAGCTGCCTGCAGACAGTGAGACCAGCACTGCGCAGGTCATGGCCTCCTCCCACACAGGGCACCCTGCATCTCCTTGCTTTCTAAACACCACTTAACCACCGGCTTAGAATTTCCTGGGTGGACATATTATTGTCAGTGTGGCAAACAAGGAATAAGGTTTCATGTACTAATGATAAAACATAGCATGATGGTATGTTTTATGCATTTAGATTTATATAGACGTAACTGTCCTTAGATCTAGTAGCTCATAGTACCATCTGATATATTAAAACATCTTAAGAAATTGCTTTGCCCAACAATTTAGTTATTCTTAACAATAGTAAGTGAGCATATTTTGACTATTTTGAGCTTTTACAGTTTGCATCTTTGGATTCCATTTTGCTGCAAGCAAAAGAAGTACAGACTTACTGGAAAGCTAAGTGATTACAGAAACAGTATAAAATAGTCCTAATAATGGAAATAGTATTTTGAAACATGGCAATGGTCAACATAATTTAAAACATTTCTTGCCTCCCGACTCACTCATTTATATTCTCTTTTATTCTTTTAAAGAATCTACCAGAAAAAACCAGTTCTGTACCAGTCTGAATTTAAGATTCCCCTTTTTTTTTCTTCAAAAGCTCCTTAGAAAATTACTTTCTGGTTATTTACAGGCTAAACCTTGAATTAACGTGTTGTCCTCAATATTCCCTACACAACCCCTAAGTGGCCTTTGGGAAACTTCTCCATACATACCTACCCTCCTCTTCTGCCAGAACTCACAATCCTTTCTCATTCCACTTGCTTCTCCTGCTCGGTTATTTTTTGTTGTTTCTGTTCCTCCTCCAGATCTTGCTGCCAGTGGTCCTGCTCTTCCTGCCATCTGCCCATTTCTTTTGTGCTCATATATGGGAAAATTAAAATGACTGCATGTACATGTAGCATGTGGTCTTGTACATAATGGATGTGAGAGAGAAACATTTAATCCCCTCCAATGCAAAGCTGACTGTCTTCAGAAGTCTGTGTTGGCTCCCATGTTTCTGTTTTTATGAAATATGATTTAGGAAAAACCCACAAAAGGTAAGAAGGCACTTCAAACTGACGCCACGCTCAGATAGCCTTCTGTTCAGGTTCTCAACATCTGCAAAGTTCTGCATTTGTAAGGGGAAGTCTGAAGGCAGCAGGGAGTTGTGGATCAGTGTTAAGGGAAAGGGACTCTTGAGCTGAGATGAATTGTTTGAATTGCCAACCTTGCACAGATATATTTAGCATTTCCAGTGGGAAGACAGACTAGCTGAATTGCTAAGTCAGCAGTTCAGTTACTGCTTTGTAGTAAAATGGATTTAGCATAAGCATATTTAGCAAATTACTGATTTAACATTTAGCAGGCCATAAGGTAAATAATGTGACAACGCTGTAGTTAAGATGGCTGCAGAGCAAGCACAAAGTGAGCACTTATCTCTGGGTCAGTTTTGGGACTGACTCACCAGGAACATTGAACAGTCAGCCTGGACAGAGGACAAAAGGCGATGGTGATTTGAAAGGATGAAAGGCACGTCAAAGACTAAGAGGTGAGACCAGCAGAAGAGGACCAACATTGAAGACCTTGGAGTTCAAGCATCAACTGCTACAGAGGCAAACACCGTTTTCCTGGCCACTTTGCTAAATCAGGTGGAGTGTCTCTGCAACCTTGTGCTGTGAGTATGAACTCCAAAGACCAACAGAGGGGTCTTATCTCTTTTGTTTTACCTCAAACTAAATGAGTCAGTTTCAGGTAAATTGTTCAGGACTAAGTTATGTAAGATGCAATAATGAAAACTGATGTCAACTTTAGCCTTGAATCATCCAATTGAATAATAATCCATAAACATAGTACTGGATGATGAATTCATGTTTACAGAGAAAGCTGACTTTCCAATACTCTAATCTTTCAACCTTTTTTTATCTGCAAAATAACAAGGTTAAATGAGAATAAAAATGCAAGTGTTATGATCTTCTCCATTTAGTCAATCATTACATTTATTAAGCATATTTTTTGATGTCAGAACAAAACATTGCACAAAAATTGCTTTGATTTTCCTCTGATTTTTCCTGTGTGTCTTTAATGCTGTTTCATCTTTTCATAGACATTTAATATGATTTCTTTGTGCTTTTGATATGTTATTTTATCAGTATTCTTTCAGAAAAATCTTTATGACCATGAACAAATGCAAGAATCATAAGCTAACAAAGATAGTTTATTTTTATCTTCCTCTACCTGCCCTGCTATTGAGGAATTTCATAGACTACAGAAATTTGTTTCTGATGATTTTATAGATTTGCCACTTAACATAAGTTTCTCAGATTCTTACTTTCTGCAGTGAGAGGAAACAGCAGAGGAAGATGTTCCTTCCATAAAAATCTGTGAAAAAAATAAAATCACAACTGGGCCCATGCCATGAATCAGAATCCAAATGTAAATATTCTGCAGATCACAGGTGTGCTTGAGTTAAAGATTTTAAAATCAGCCAATCTCATACTAAATTATCTTTTCCTTGAAGATATATTTATACACTTCCACATACCTGCTTGCAGACGTTGTTTGAGTTTCGCAGGTGAAATGTAAATCCGTGGAGTCCATTGGACTATCCTGCTAGCTGTGATTTGTCTGAGTTTCCATTACTGCAACTGCATCTGTTTGGCTTTGCAGTTTACATCAATTCCTGTAACCTGGGAAGAAGCAAAGTCAAAGTATAATTTTCTTCAGAAGCAGCTAATAAGGAACTGTTAGGGGGATTCAATAGCTGCTGCTGCCTGCCGGGCTTGGCATCAAGGATAAGTGCTTGGGGAACCAGGCAAATAAATTTGTGTCTCGTAGGACTCTTTGCATCTCTGACTAAACAGGTCCTTCTGTAGCTATGCTGACTTAAAAGCTTCCCTGGTTGATATGTACTCCTTTGAAATGTCTTTAACATTCTGGGAAAGGACACACCTTGAGTAGCGTGTTCCTGCAAAGTATGAGGACCTTGGAAAATTTTGCTTACATATATTTTATATTTTAAAATAAAAAGAATGGCTAGAGAGAAAACAGTACATCTGTAAGACAAGTCATCAGATTTTAAGGAGTAAGCTTGTTATTTGCAGTGTAGCTGGATATTAAAGCTATAGATTTTAAATTTAGGTCAGTAAAGCTTAACTTTTTTTATTGCTTTTACATGTTTTTGAAAAAAGTGTGAATCCAACAGGGTCTCCTGTGACCATTGTATCAGCTGGCTTCCCATTGCTCTTACTCTTTTACTAGAAGGAATCAAGTTTCTCATTCATGGGAAGAAAAAAATCCCTTCAAGTAGCTGTCTTTAGTTAAAATGCCCCTTTTTTTCTATACATACACAAATGGTAGAGAAAAACATAGCTATGGTTGGTAAATGCCGTTTCCACAAAAAATAAAGGATGCCTTACTGACAAAGTAATAAGAGTTTTTTGTCTCTGGGACTATATTTTTCTTCACAAAAATATTTGTGCTATCTTGACGGACTGTGATTGTGTTAGGTGAAAGATCAACATGAGCAGTGTCTAAAATTTGCAGTTTTATTTAAGGAAGTAAGTCTGAAAAACTTTTATTCTGGTCATACTTTTAAAACCCTGACAGATGCAGTTCTTTTAACGTTCTCATTTGACTTGACCTTACACGGTGACACAGGATAATCTGATATGACTAATGGGAATTATTCTGTAGGTATAATTGCTTCCAAGAAAGTCTATGTAGTTAAAAACTTTCATATAAAATCTAGAAGATATTTTTATATAAGTACCTTAGCAAATGGCTTGTCAACATTAAGTGTAAAATGTTCTTTACTCCAAAGTGATTTGGATATGAAGTTTCAATAAAGTTTCTAAGAAGGTAGTTTAAAAAAACAGCTACACGTAAACAGAATAGGAAACTAAAGCACAGAAATAAGGGGTTTTCACATTTGATAATATATACAATTTAAACTCTGGAGAACTTATCTGTATTCTAGTTTGCTAGTTAGAACTTTCTTATAGGATAATAGAATGATGGTAGCAAACTGACCAACCTGCACGGCTGAACATGCTGTGGATGTGAGCTTGTCCTCGCCTTGCTCAGTGCAGGGTTATGAAATCCAAAGTCATCTTCAGTGTGTCTTTACCAAGTTCTCCACCGACTGTAATAATAAGTAATACGATGCCGAGAGAGCAGGTCTAATGCTTTGCCATGGTCAATTCTTCATTTAAACACCATATCTTTTAATTTTTCTGTCTTCATTTGTGACAACCAAAACATTCTCCTTTTTTTCAGCTTTATACTTTTTCTGTAGTCACTTCCCTTCGAGTTTAGTAATCACTATTTCCAGCAGCCCTTAACAATACTAGTAAGACCATAACTACTCATCATACATTAAAAATATCACTAACATTCCATGTCATCATACTGACTTGCATTTAAAGCCAAAACAGGAGTCTCTGGAAAATCTACATTTCCTCCATTAGGGGGAATCCTTGCTCTATCTTCTTCTGAAGGTTTTCATTTATCCCAAAGCACTTTTAAGTTATTTTTCTCCTTAAGAAATGCTGAAGTCTTAAGTTCTGTTTCTGAAATCTCCGTTTAAAGTCATGGTCAGATCACTGGTGCTTTGAGTTTGAAAGTTCAGTGTGTGCAAGAGGAAGACTGTCTTCTGTTGATGGATGTGGAGCATATAGTTCTTGTTCTCTTCTGCACATAATTAGCTGTTGCATGAAAAGCATAGTCCTTGCACATAAACATCAGTTTAAAGACTAAATTAACAGACCCCTTTCAGAATCTTTCACTTTTTGAGAGAGTCGACACAGTGAAGAGTTCAGTGGCAGCTACCATAAACTTTCTTCCACAAGCTTTCATTTTTAGCTGAATCTGGTCCCATCACTTGAGCTGTTCAAAATATTCTGCAGGCAAAGCAATATTCATGTGGAGCTGATTTGCTTAGCCAGTTTGAAAAACATAATCATTTTTGAAAAGTCCATTCAAAATTAGGGTGATGGCAGTGAATATTAAGAGGGATATCTAAAGATTTTCACCTTCTAAAAAATCCAAAATCATAGAAAAGAACGGGGGTGAAATCACTACTTTTGGATAACTGTAAGGTTTTCTTTTTTGTTACAAACAGCAAAAGAGCGTTCACTGCTTCATGCTGTATTCTACTGAGTGTTGCGTTATGGGAACTGGGAAACCTTTGCAGTGCACATTGTGGTGTTTTTTGTGGGTTTTGGGAGATATTTGAGAGTAAAATAGGTCTGTGGGGAGCAAAGCCGATTTTATGAGGAGAGAGTGAGCAAAAAAAGAAAGAGAACACCAGTGGTGGAAGTGGTGATTTCATCTTTGAAAAAGAAGTGTTGTTTTTCCTTCTTCCTCAAATACCAAGAAATACAAAGCCACTACCTTGCTTCTGTTAAAAAAAAAAAAAAAAGAAAAAGTAAGATAAGGAGAGAAAAAGGAAGGAGAATAGAAATAGAACATAGTTATATATATATTTATAGGTGAAAGGAAATGAAGTAATAGTTTTTCTGGTGGCAGGACATGTGGTCAGAACTAATTCATGCTGACCATAATGGTTACTATAGCACTGTCAGACAAACAACAAAGAAATAGTAATACCTCTCTGTAATGGCTATAGTCAGTGTCTCCACAGAGTCACAGTGCCTGTACTTGAGGCTGAAAGGACCAGAAAGGATGCAAAAAAAAGCTAAGCTCCTAAACACATGTTCTTCTTTAATCAAAACACTGAACTGTGGTCTTAATGCTGGATTTGGCAGTACCCTGAAAAAAATACTAAAAGAAGCTGGTACTGCTTTTTAGCATCCCCTTCAGGTTTAATCTACGCTATGCAATTTTCACGTTGGGAGCATCCACCTGCAATAAATTATATTCATCACAGGCTCATTCAAGGGCAAAATGTTACCATTTGTAGTATTTCAACTCAGCTGAACCTAAAATAGTTGTAGGAGCCATTGAGGAAATCTGTTCTTGGAATCTGAAAGGCTACAATGAGAGTTACCCAGTGATGCCAAGGAAAATTTCAGAACCTTCCGAATAGACAAAAAAGGGATGCAAAGCTTCACTGATGTGATACAAAAAATAACCTTCAGCTAAGTTCTGATTTTTAAAAGGTGCGTTAAGACCATACTTGCAACAATTCAGATGGAGCAGAAGAATTTAACAACAGCAACAACAAAGCCTTAAGAATGAGCAGCTTTATCGAGCTGGTAGTTCACTAAAGGTAGCAACACCAGCACTCAGGGCCCTATAGCTTTGCTTTTCCTCAGGCAGCATCAGTTTTCAAAACTATAAAAGACAAACAAAGTAAAGTCTTCTGTTCATCCTGCCTGCTGAGTACAAGTAGTTTCAGATAAAATAGGAACTGACCCTACCTACAACTTTACAGAAGTCAAGTTACCCTTAAAGAACAACAGGTAGTAGCAATATAGTAGTATTGCACCAGACAATGATAGCTCTATCTTATGTGGAAAGCTGGGGTATGTGTGGCTGAGACAAAAAATGGGCCAAAGTTTGAAGTAAATTCTTCAGTAGCTTCTCTTTTGTAGCTCTTTAGCTGCGGTGAACTTGTGTATTTTGCATGACTTTTATACTGTAAGTGCAAAAGACTATCTACATTTTGGGCTATTGTTTTATTTTTGTGTTCCAATAACTGCATTATTTTTGTTTATACATCATGTGGTGGTGGCTTAATATAACAGCTAAAGAAAACACACTACAAAACAAATGACAGCAGTGGATTTCACACTATCGGGGTGAAATCAGGGTTCAGGGTATAAAATCAGAAGAATATATATTCCCTTTATATGAAAGACGCATGGGATAATTCCAAACCAGGATATTTTTTGGAATTATATGATCATTTAAATGACAAAGATCACTTTTATACTCAAACCAACCTAACATATAGCTTATTATGTGATTATAGAACATGTAGTTGTATAATGTGCTTAAAAGAAGTGATGTGAAATGTGCTTGGAAATCATCAACAGAGGATGACATTCAAACCTCACACTCAAGCCTTGCAGGGTACAAAGACTCTGCATTAGATTAGATTTTACCTTTACAAGAAATTAGAGGAATTTATGAATCTGTACTACTTTACAGCTTATTAAAGTGCTTGCACTTGTATGCTATGTCGTGGAATAGATTTTAAAAACAGTACGTATGACACAATTATATCTAAGGAACAGTGGAAAAAACTGGCTTCATCCAAAAATGGACTTGACAACCAATTCTGGTGCTGATGTTTTCAATGTACTGAGTTTTACTGTAAGAGATATAGGGTGTAGATTGAGGAGCTAGACATGTAATTCATAGAGCTAAAATATTTTCCAGATAAGTACGAGAAAACCTTTTCACAGGGTTCTGTTTTTTGTTGTGTTGATAAGGACTGAGGACTTCTGTCCACTGGGTGAAAACCCAATTAACACATTAGAAGAGCAATTCTTGCTGACCTTGCTTCCAGCTATCAGATACTTCTTTTTCATCTTCCATTTTCAGCATGACTTTTGCCATTGTCTGAGTGATTTTTTTAATAAGGAAGTAATAAAAGGAGTAGGAGGAGTTTTATCACACCAGAAGCTGTGGCCAGAGACAGGAAGGAAACATGAAGGAAGCTACAGAAGGTTCAACTTGAGAAGAGGGTCTGGCAGTGGATAAGAGGCATTCAGAAGGAGTGGAGTTCAGTGCAGAGGTGAACACACATGAGTTTATTGGAAATCTAGGAGTACCTAACAGAGGGACGGAGCTCTTTTTTTGGGCCAGGGGAATTCATTAGAGGTGATGGCAGAAAGTAAAGGTGAGGAAGAAGCGAGGGCCAAGTACCCTGCACAAGAAAAAAGCCACAAACTATTCATTTTTTTCAAATAGTCAGGCATCTTTTCTTCCAAAACAAACAGGAAGCTACATGTAAAGACAATAGTACTGTTGTGAATTCTAAAAGCTGTAACAGAAAAAGCATTAACAACTGCTTCAGCTGGAGGACTTGTGACATTTATGTCTTCAAATAAGAGATCCTGGCCACTGAGAAAACAGCAATGCTATTAGAAATAATGTAACAAGAAAATTATTTGAACACAGGTATGTGTAATAAAAAATATTTAAAAAACCCCCAAAATTTTAATGACTACATTGTGGTATAGTGACACTTCAAGAATTATAAATTAAATCTTGGCTGCATTATAGGCTATGTGGCCTTGGAGTTATATAATGGAGCCTGTATTAATTTTTTAAATTGGGATAGAGAA
Source organism: Pluvialis apricaria (assembly GCA_017639485.1). Classification (NCBI taxonomy): domain Eukaryota; kingdom Metazoa; phylum Chordata; class Aves; order Charadriiformes; family Charadriidae; genus Pluvialis; species Pluvialis apricaria. The sequence goes on from CM030010.1 coordinate 9,288,442, forward strand.
ATATAATTTAAGGAGTGACATTTTTCTAGAGTGGAAAAATGAGAGTTGTGGCAATATATTTGTCTCTTTCTGTACAAATCACTGCAATGGCACTGCCATGATGTATATGAAATGGATATGGTAGTAAGGGTAGTAAGACACTACTTTTGGTGGAAGAAAAAAATCACATTATTTTCCAGTTTCAATCAAAACAAATAATAATTTTAGTCACATTTATTTAATTTTATTTTTATTTTTCTGGTTTGTTTTTTCTTATATTTCTTTTATTTTTCCTAAAGCATTGCCAGAGGACTGAATAACCGACTGCATTAGCAGCTCATATTTTCTCTTTTTACTAGCAGTTCTCTCCATCAGTCATTAATCTTTTTCAAGCAAACAGATCTTTGGTGATTTGGTATACGGAAACGTGTCCATCTGATTCAATATTGAAACAGTGTCCCTGTATGCTGAATGATGCCTGAATCTGGTTAAAAAAATGGCACACGTCAGTACTTAATAATAAATAATGATTTACAGAGGCAATGTGCTAATACAGACACTGTGTGTATCTCAGGTCAGGTGTATAAAATTAAGAACTTGCATTCTCTTTGACAAATCTGTGTGATTCCAAACTGAAATATAGCCTATTCTTCCACTGATTTCAGGGACACATGATTTTTCTGTGCTGTTAGAATTCCCAAATGTTCAAAAGTCTGGACCTAAATGCCTTTGAACAATTAATTCCCCTTTTCATTTGGTACTTGTCTGCTTACTTTTACAATGGAGATGAAGAATGTTTAGCCAGTGCTAAGATTAAACTTCAAAATTTTCTCACCGTGTATTTAATGGAGTATTAAAAAGACATATATTGAAGTGATTACTGAAGCGTTACAGGAATTTATTTTTAATAGTAATTTTAATGGACTCTAGTTTCAGCTACATTCTCCATTATCTTCTTTTCCATTTTCTGAATATCCTTTTAGAAACTGGAGTTTACCCTTATGTAAGGGTATGTATGTATGTATTTTGACTTATTCTACAGCCGGCAAGCTTCTCTGGGTATTCCTCTATCCACTCACTTGACCTGCCACTCTAAACACCCTTCCTTGTTTGTGGCAGCCTTCTGGAGAGAGCTTTTAGAATTGAACACTTATTAGCTCTGCTATAAGTGTGCAAGGCTCTGCAGAAAGTGTAACATTGCCTAGAAATTTTAACAATTTTTTTGGGATATTTTTAGAACAACTTAAGCTCAAGAGCAACAACAAATTTTCTGTTTTCTTTATTTTAGTTCAGTGACAAACTGGATATTGATTCTGGCATTATGAAAACAAGCAGCCTGCCAGGCAGGATACTCAACTGTTGCCTTAACCGATGCCTACCAAATTTACTGAATAACATTTGAAGTGTAGGGACTTGGTCAGTGGCGATCCCAAGGCAGGTTTCTGGAGTTAAAGATGACTGAACTTTTAGTGTAGGCCACGTCTGTAGCAGTCAAACAAAATAACATCAATGACAATGACTCAAAATCCAAAGCTCATATAAAATGATAGTATTTAGAATCAGGAGTATAGGTATGGAGAGAAGAAACAGATATTTCCCTTGTGACTTCGATTGTACTTTTTGATGGCCTTAGTATAAAACCCAGGGAATGCCTCCCTCGAGGTTTTTAATGGATCAATTTACACATAATATGGGAAGAAACCTAGTCTGCTGCTTGCATTTAAATAGGAGGTCTTTCATTGCGTTGCTGTGGGTAATTCATTGGTAGCACTGAAATGGAAAATTCCCAAACATGTAGTACTACAGAAAACAGCTTGATTAGTGTGCATGTGTGGCATTCTACATACACGCAGTAGATGTTTTCATGAATAGTATACAAGCATAACCAATATATGCTTTCAGAATTTGATGGTGTTGCTTTTTGAAGCATGTATGTACTGCTTTTATGAAATACAAGCCCAAGAAAATGGGAAGATTAATGATAAGGAGAAATATACTTGTCTGTGTTTTCATATCAGTGGCAGAGTGCTGATTTTCTGCCTTATTTTCTGCATTAATTTTTCTTCCTCTATTCTATAGCTTTTAATTAAGTGTATAGATGCCTAGAAATGAATTGCTAACAGCAGAGTATGGTGCTATCCATCAGAGGGACAAATCCCTCTGACCCGGTGACATATTTGCTCTTGACTTCCATAGAGATATATTTATAATTTTGTTATGCAAGTGGTCATTACATCCCCTTGTAAATATGTTGTGTCCACACCTGACACTAGACACATACATTTGAATGCCAAGCATCTGTGGTGAATGAACAATGTGGATAAACATTTACATTCCCTTCATTAATCTTCTTTTACAACTGTTATTTATGATATTTCATAAATAATGCCAAAACAATTACCTGAATAGGTAATTGTTTATCAGTTTCTATTTATTAATTACAGGTCTAATTAAATGTACTTACATATAGACAACGGATATTTCGGTTAAAAATCTCCATCTCTTAGAACTGACTTTTTTGGATAATACATTTATATAAGTTCAGGTTGCCATATAGTAACAATATTTCTTGTAAATAGTGACAGATGTTGATGTATCATTCTAATTTTCATACTCTTTTGCTAGCTGACTAAACAATTGACTAGAATGCAAAATTTAGGTTGACTAACATTTCTTATTTGCCAAATGCCCTGGAATATTTAGATGTGCCTCAAATGCTGTGAGCAAAACAGTATTGAAGATTTTTGACTGAGGAAAGGAAATAGTGAAGTTTATTTTTTGCTTTTTAACTTTAAACTCTAACAATTAAACAGCTAAAAGGCTGTAACCGTAATATCAAACACCAGACATGCTTCCAAACTTAGATTTCATTAGATTTTTATATCTTCATTCTACACTATTATCTATTAAGATGTTGTAGTCGCATACAGAGGTAGTTACTGATACTGAAAAGTGTGTGGTCACCACAAATGCCTGCTCTGCAGACTATGAAGTAGTTATTCATAATGCCTGCACAGTAATTAAATGATAATTGTGAAGAGGCATTTTTCCTTTTAAGCCAATTCATAACTTTTTGTTTCTTGCTCATGTGGTGAGTATGGATGTGCTGTAAGCGTGTGGCTGTAAAAATGCAGTCCCAATACTTTTAAGAGATTGTGAGCATTGGTGGCTCCTGCCAGTGTGGTCTTCTGCGTTGTCTTCCTGGTAATATCTTGTTTTGCTTTGCTCTGGCTGTGTTTTGCTAGATTGGGTTAAGATGAAGAAAAGACTATTGTCCCTTTTATCAGCACAGTTTTTTAGCACAGCACTTGACTTTCCCTTAAAGCCTCTCCTGCTTCAGACCTGATCTAATTCACACAGGATTTTAGAATATTTGGATTAATAGTAGAAATTATATGGAAAGATATTAATTTCTACTTTCCAACACTTGATGAAAAAGAAATATAAAAATACAAATGCAAAATTTTGAGTGAGATCATCTCAATAAATCCCTGTAATTATGCACCAGATACAGCTTACGGACATGTTAATAGCATTTTGGCATTTGGCAATAATTAAGACTTTATTCAATGAGGCATAAATGTGACTTTGATTCAAAGAGCTGGAATACCATATTAATAAGCAAAATTATGGGTGGTGTAAATATAGTCCCTATGCAATATTGATAATCTTAACAGAGATGCTTTGGTTAAAATTTATGTGATACTTGAGTTAGTGACTGCATTCAGAGGGGAAAAAAGAGAAAAGGGGAAGAGTGCATTCTTGGCGTACAACACCCCAATTCTTTTGGCTATAAGAAAAAATCTGTTGCTTGGGGTTCAAACTACTTTCCTGTGATGGTTTATCTTGTGTTTTATTTCATTTTACTCTGTGAGGGTGGGTTTGATTTGTGGGTTTTTTTTTTTTGTGTGGTTGTTTTTCTTTTTTTTTTTTTTTTTTTTTTTTTAAGGTCACAGTCTATCTGCAAATATTTCTTTGATTCCTCTCTGAATTAAACATCTTGGTGCATATCTCTGATTGTGTCTAACAACTGTCCTGTTGCTGGATTCAGTGATACTTGCATAGGGAGGGGAAATGGTGAGGTACTTTTTACATGTTCTCTGTAGTTCTCTGCAGCCCAAAATAAATTAATAGTAATTTTTCTTAGATAGTTTAGTTTTTGATAGTGAGTTGATTACCAAAGAGAAATCTTTCAAAGAAATAATAATTTGACACTTTATTTGGAACCCTGGGGAGAAAGACTTCTTTAATCTTCACTACAAAAAGAGCAGCCATCCTCTCTAGTTAATAAACCTTTTGCCTCAAAGGATATAGAATCACTGTTTAAGAGCTTGTTCCTAACTCAAGTGAATTCAAGAGATGTCTGTTGTCTTTTAGTATTGGCTTTTGACTTCCACCTCAGAAAGAGTACAGGAGGTATACTGTGCAACTATTTGTTTTATGACACTTCCAAAGGAAGTTTCGGGCTTTTGCAGACCATGCATCTGCAGAGAGATCTGGACAGGCTGGACAGATGGGCTGAGGCCAATGGTATGAGGTTCAACAAGGCCAAGTGTCGGGTCCTGCACTTGGGTCACAACAACCCCATGCAGTGCTACAGACTGGGGGCGGAGTGGCTCGAAAGCTGCCTGGCAGAGAAGGATCTGGGGGTGTTGGTGGACAGCCGGCTGAGTATGAGCCAGCAGTGTGCCCAGGCAGCCAAGAGGGCCAACACCATCCTGGCCTGCATCAGGAATAGTGTAGTGAGCCGGAGTAGGGAAGTAATCATCCTCCTGTACTCGGCACTGGTGAGGCCTCACCTCGAGTACAGTGTTCAGTTTTGGGCCCCTCACTACAAGAAGGACATTGAGGTGCTGGAGCGTGTCCAGAGAAGGGCTACCAGGCTGGTGAGGGGTCTGGAGGACAAGCCTTATGAGGAACGACTGAGGGAACTGGGGTTGTTTAGCCTGGAGGAGAGGAGGCTGAGGGGTGACCTTATCACCCTCTACAACTACCTGAAGGGAGGTTTTAGAGAGATGGGGGCTGACCTCTTCTCCCACGTGGCAAGTGATAGGACAAGAGGAAACGGGTTCAAGTTATGTCAGGGCAGGTTTAGATTGGATATTAGGAAGCATTTTTTCACTCAAAGGGTTATTAAACATTGGAATGGGCTGCCCAGAGAGGTGGTGGATTCACCATCCCTGGAGGTGTTTAAGAAAAGGGTAGATGAGGTGCTTAGGGACATGGTTTAGAAGTGGGTGTTTTTAAATCAGGGTAGGTTAACGGTTGGACTTGATGATCTTAATGGTCCCTTCCAACCTCACTTATTCTATGATTCTATGATTCTATGATGTTGGCGTTGGGGCTTATTGAACAGGATAACTTGGATGCATCTGCTATATGAGAATTTTAATTGTCATTTACCTTGCAAGAAAAGTCAAGTTATCAATAACTATATTCTGAATCTAGACAGTGACAAAATGTACTAGATACTAAGGTAAAATCAGATTGCGTACATCATGAAAAATAGTTCAGCCTAAGCTCAAAGTGAGAATGATCACAGGTTTACTTTCTAAATTGAGAATCTAGTTCCTCAATTTTTATTTAATTTGTTCGGTTTGTATTGTCTAGTTTTTAAAGATCTAAATCCGAAGCTTGTTGAAATCAATGGAAGTCTGCCTCGATCTTTTTTAATATATCTTTTAAATTTAGCTTTCTTCTGAATTAAAGTTCTGCAAGATCGTTCGCAATTACTGTTTTGATTTTCACTTCAAGCAGAATTATTTGTGGTATATCTTCAATTCCCTTGAAGCTGGGATGCTTTTTAAAACATATGGAGTTGGTCTCCTCTTCTGTTCAAAATCCTACTGAAGGAGAAAGAGAGAGAGAGTATTAATGGATTATTGTTCCGTTGTGTACAAATCTTCACCTGAAACATATTTGCTGCTGACAAGGTTAAAAACTGCTGAAACAGAATTGCTGCCTATTTCTCTTTCTGTTGTTCCTTATCCTTTCCCATAAAGCAATCAAATCCTGCTTTCTGAGTCTATCTTGACATGCCAAATGTGGCACCTTGCGCTTTGCCATATCTTCAGTTGCTACCTCTGTGGACATAATCTTCACACTCTATCACCTGAACATAATGTAAAGTAAAAACAGAGAGGCTGGAAAAATGTGTTATATTCTGCCTAAAACCTGATAAATATACATTATATGGAATTTTCTACTAAGTCTGCTGAGTTCTAAAATAGAATGGTGTGCGGTGTTTCCTCCAAAGAGGGTGAAAAATAAGAACTGTAATTCTGTGCAAAAGGTGAGTTAAAAATGTAAAATGAATGGATGATTTTTGGCTCTCCCACCCTCAGTTTCCAATCTGTAAAACTGCAATACATCCACCTAGTTAGGTCTCATGGGTATTTTAAATCTTAATATTTGTGAGAAGCTCAGGTGCAACAATGATGATAATTCCAGGAAAAAAAGAAAAGAAAAAATATTTCAGAGCAGGAGTTGCATGGAAGGATATGTTGAGCCCACAGGCATGAAAGTGAGTAGTAACTAGCTGCTGATTTCACTCATATATTCAGGGAGGTAGGACAATATGGGGTCATGTAAGTGATGTACCATAATTCTTGTGGTCCATTCCGTGTGTGTGAGAGGGCAGAGAATATTTAGGTGGTGTAGTCCAATTTTTGCAGAAAAGTGCCCATTTGGTATCTTGGTTCTTTATAATCCACTAAATACTAAATTACTATTTAGCTACTATCATACTAGGATAGGTCTTCAGAACTAGGTTGTCATTTGCTACACAACTGCACACTTGATAGGCTGAGAAATATACTATATCCACAGAGAAATAGTGAAGTTAAGAAATTTGGGGTTCTTTCCAAGCTTGGGAATGGGATGAACTCTGGAGAGGATGGACTCTTCATTTTTTTCCATCCAGGAGGGGCAGATTTGTTTAGTCCTTTTCTTCCATTCAAAGTCTTATTGTTCTCATGCCCCAGGCTTCCTGAGTACAAGACTGCTCAGCAACTTTAATCTAAAGCTAATCCTGCCTTACCCACATCCTTGATTTCATCTCTTCTCCTGCCAGCAGCCCCAGATTCTTTCCACATCTAGTCTTGTTTTACTGACCCAATGCTTTGCCCACAGCCTTGCTTTTCTCTCTGGTTTCTTCAGCAGCTGTCTGACTCCAGTTATCCCCGTAGGGGATCCTCAGCCTGCTTTTCCCTTGTCCTTTCCCAGCTTTCTGTAGGTTCGTCTTCTTTGTCTGAGTCTCTTTGCTCAGTCACACCCTGTTGCTGCTGCTGGGCCGGGGGTGATCTTTGCTCTCCCAAGCCTATTTGTTTGCAGGTAATAGAAGAACTTCCCAAACCCTCCCTCTGTTTCTTTGCTTCACTAAAACCCAAGGAGGATTCACACCAGCTCAAATGGCAGAACCCTGTTTACTCATATTGGTTTGCTAGGACCGAAAGGAATCATGAGTGAGGAAGCACTGATGCACAGGAATAGCTTACTTGGTGACTTGTCTGTGACTTGGTGACTGTGCTGTTTTTAAGGAGCTGCAAATGCAAACCTAATATTAGCAGTGATTTACCCTGTCACATTTCCTTGTAGACGTATTTATTACTTTCTCTGTTTTCTTAGAAGCTCAAAGCCAGCTTATTTCTTCTGCTTTCAGGTATGTTGGTATGTTCATCAGCAGTAGTTTCCACAGTGCCTAGTGTATTCCTCAAGATTTCCCATCCATACAGCCAAAGCCTATATGTGTTGTTTGAAATGTGTGAAGCAGACACTCAGTAGGCCTTCTTTGTAAAATGTTTATTGTATGTTTTCTTACATTTGCAAGGGTCAATATGCCAGTGCTATCTTAAATTTTAATTATTTTTGTTTTCATTTAAGAGCACAGAGAGCATAGTTTGACACTTTTGTCTTTTCTGTCATGGTTGACAACAGTAAACATGAAAAAAATGCAGCTTCTTTTGATGCAGAGTGTTTGTTGGATTTTTAGCCAATCGTGAATTTTATGTACTTTTCCAAAGTTAGTAAATATCTGCCTGGTACTCTGATGACAAATTAAATGGAACATAACCCTGTTTGCAGCTTTTCAGACTTCACATAACAGTAAGGAGCTCTCCTAAGAATGCTAAGGGATTTACTGATAAACTATGATTAATTTCCACTCTATTCTTATTGACCCGTTTTTTTTAGAACCAGTGCAGAATTCAATATCACAGACTACAAGTTTTCACAGGATTGATTCATGAGCTGGAGTTGCATCTCTTATACTAAAATGGTTGAGCTCTGATGAAAGAACTCATTTTCTTCAAATCAATTTTTTAATATAATCCATGAACATTTTTGATTTTAAAACTACTGCTGTTGGTTGATCTAGTTTTTCAGGAAGATGAAGAATTTTACATCATACTAAATAATTAGCACTTATACACTTTATTATACACTTATATATGTCCTGTCATCAATACGCTTTCTAAATATTAATCAATAAGTACAGTAATAATGCATATCTTTATATTTTGATAGCTGCTGATTTCCTTGACTGCCTTTTGGGGAGTGGGTCAACAAACACAAAGAGGTTCAGATACTGTTCATTTGCATGTCTTGCCTTCAGCTTTTATTTTTCCTGAATAATGTTCAATTTTCTTCTTTTCATCCATTAAATTTTTCCAACACTTGTCCTCATATATGTGGGTATATTCCAATATGCTTTCCAAAACAATCAGGTATTGTACTTGTACATATGTCTTTTTTTTTTCTGTCTTTGTGAAAACAGCACTCACTGTGATTTTACCCTTTCTTTTCCTTTGTATTAAGCAAAGGGTGGATAGAATGCTTATATATTTCTATTAAATATTACTAGACAAGGTATATAATATTAAGCCCAAGTGATTAAGGGCTTAAGGAAAGGAATAATTGCTGGAAATCTGGGAATGCACAATGGGTTCTGAAGATAAGCGATTTTGACATTTATACAATAAGTGGTTCTACTTTATTTTAGTATTAAGCTTAGTTCTTAAGTTGTATCACTGCAGTAAAGATAATGTAAAATTTTAATTTACTGCCTCACTTGGGATTGACTGTGATTTTTAATTACCTTTTAAAAAAACCCCACCTGCCTAAGACTGTTTATTTTGGGATCCTAAGAATGGATCCTAAAAATGGTTGGACTATTTGAGATATCAATCTTCTTTATAAAAAAACATCCACCAAATGCTATTGCACTTTCTAATGAACCATGAAGACCATGAAGAGACCACTATAAATCATATAGGAAGGAAAAAAAAATGTTGTTCTTGTGGATGGAGACAACAAAGGTGTAAACTCAGCTATGCAGTGCCCACAGATAACTCTTCTTTTAATCTGCTCAAGAAGATACGCTGCATTTTCTGATTCCTTCTGGTAAAACTCTGCCCATGTTGCTTTGAAAACTCCAACTTGGTTGAAGTCCTAAAAAATAAATAAATAAAGTTGTGTTTTGCTGACTTACTGTTACGCAGAAGGCTTGTTAAAATACATGAGGTATATACGTGTCCTTAAAGAAGGAAAGGAAAATGAACAATTTTTATCGAACCCCCCTGAGGATTTTGTGTTAGCCTTTGCATTCACTTTGAGCATTGAAGCAAGCCTCAGAAATGGGCTAAGTTTTCAACCCCTGTAACTGTTGTGGGCTCCATCCCAGGGAGTCATTTGCTCATAATCTTTTACATACAGTGTGTCTTCCCACTGTCTGTATCCAGGTAAGCCTGCTTCTGGAAGTTTTAGAGCTCCTGTGCTACTTGAGCTTACTGTGAGCTAGCTGGTATAAGTGCTCTATATGCCTCTTTTATGGTTTTGACTCATATGAGTCATGAGTGTACGAGTAAACGTATGAGTAAAGAGGAAAAATATTACACAGACAATCTCCTGGCATTACTAGGCCTTCATATTTGTTGTATATGAGCTATGAATAACTGAAGAATAGATTTTGGCTGATAAAAAATAAAAATCTTTGTCTCAATGTTGTAAAAGGGTTTTACAACATTAATAAAAGTTATTCTTACTGTATTTTGGACACAGGACCAAGATGCCATAGATATGTATTTCCATGTGAAGTTCCCTTATTTAATTTCACTGGGAGTCTTCCGTATAAGAATCTGAGTCAGCCTGATCAGGCTGCAGCAAGTAGTTTAAAGTGCTCCATCCTTTTAATGCATGCCAATACAATCAACATTTTCTGTACTTAGTGCAAAAGAAAAACAGCTACTCGGGTGTTGTTGAGCTGTGCTTTCAGATATTTCTGGGGACAGATTCCAGGCTTTTTAAGACCTTTCCAGCTGTCTGGACATATCTTTAGATTCTGGAACAGGATTCTGGGATCAGGCTTTACTAACCTGCACTAAAATTTTGTATCTTATTATTTGTTAGGATGTCCCAATGGGAAGTAATAAGCTAATATCAATAATGTCTTTTCTTTCCTTCTGTTGACTTTACCATAAACTGCTGACAAACCTGCATGACAGCCTTCAAAAATGTATCAGTTATTTAAGTATTTAAAAGTAACGAACCCCTTTAAAAGTACTCTAAACTGGTGTGAAGTTGTGCTATTTGCAATTCTGATTTTACTTAACTGCCTGTGTCTGAAGAAGCAACTGGGAGGAATGATCTGGAGAGTAGTATGTATGAGAGTTGTAAATCAGTGCTTGTGCCGGTCTGTGCAGCAGAAGGTTGGGGAGGGTGGGACTGTGGGATCTGGGGGACTGTCGTTTGCAAAGAGTTTAACGTCTGTCTGTGAGAAAAAGAATGACAGCAGCTATTTTCCTGAGTGATTTTTACATGAGCGAAGCATGATTAGCACTTGAGACCTTGCTGGTTTTTACATCTGCAATCTGAAGTGTTAAGACTTTGTTCATAGGAGTTGGCCTGATATTTCCAGAGAGCAAGAACTTAAATATTGGTCTAAGGTTTTGAATGAGCCAGAGTGCATTTTGTGTGGACACAGCATCATTTAAAGCACTTTTTTGAATCAGAAAGCAAGTTACACTACCACAGAGACAGCCTTAGTTACTCAGTGAAAAAAAGGTCTATTGTAGGTGATAGCGCTTAAGCAGCAGATATTCACTTTATGAAAATTGAAATGCTATTAATTGAGCACGTGACATACTGACCTATGTCACAGAACCACAGGATGGTCAGGGTTGGAAGGGACCTCTGGAGATCATCCAGTCCAACCCCCCTGCCACAGCAGGGACACCTACAGCAGTCGCACAGGACGGCGTCCAGGCGGGTTTGGGATGTCTCCAGAGTGGGAGACTCCACAACCTCTTTGGACAGTGTGTGCCAGTGCTCTGCCACCCTCAAAGGAAAGAATTTCCTTCTCATGTTTAGATGGAACTTCCTAGGTTCAAGTTTGTGCCCATTACCTCTTGTCCTATCACTGGGCACCACTGAAAAAAGACTGTTCCCATCCTCCTGGCACCCTCCCTTTAAGTATTTATAAGCATTGATAAAGATCCCCCGAGTCTTCTTTTTTCTAGATTAAAAAGACCCAAGTCCCTCAGCCTTTCCTCATAAGAAAGATGCTCCAGTCCCCGAATCATCTTTGTAATCCTTTGCTGTACCCTCTCCAGGAGTTCCCTGTCCTTCTTGAACCAGGGAGCCCAGAACTGGACACAGTACTCCAGATGCGGCCTCACCAGGGCAGAGTAGAGGGGGAGGATGAGCTCCCTCGACCTGCTGGCCACACTCTTCTTGATGCATCCCAGGATGCCATTGGCCTTCTTATCACTAATGACAAAAGCAATTTCTAACTCAAAGCATACGATTATTGTGGAATATTCCTTGAAAGGAAAGATGGTTACATGGAGATGGAAATGCATGTATTGTGCACAGGCTGTGATAACAGATACAAAATATTAACTAATGTTCACCAAGATGCTGATGCAAGGAATTGAATAACATGGAGTTCATTTCTCTAGTTGGAAAGCTGGTTTATGCTGGAAGCCAGTGCTGGCCTGCCATGCTCCTGAAGCACTGGGGACTGTGCTGTTATTTGCCTTACAGATCCTGGTAATAAATTACCGGGGAAGATAGAGCTATTGCTAACTACAGCAGCCTCTGGCACTTACTGATACAGTCACACTCACATTTCATCTCCATTTTCTCTGCCTCCTATAAGCATAGAGCTTTCAAGTTTTCATGAAGAAAGCAAATTACTACCCTGGTATTTCACCAAAATAAGAATAGAATAGAACAGAACAGAACAGGATCATTTAGGTTGGAAAAAACCTTTAAGATCATCAAGTCCAACTGTAAATTAGTTAAGTAAATAACGTGAATAAGATGAAGTCACTGAAAGTGAATAGAAACATATCCATAAGAATTTGTTGAATAAGACAAGGACCAGAGATAGCATAACAACAGGTCCAGCAAGAAGACAGGATGGAAAGACAGAACCTAGGTGGAAAGGCAGAGCCCAGAACATGCAGATGGAGGACAGGAGGCGCTGGTGGGCTGAATCTTAGAGGACTGGACAAAAGGGAGGCCTCTGATATGAAGGAACCATAAGCAAACAGGAAGGAAACTGAGGCTTTTCCATTAAGGACTTGGCCTGAAGGTGGCTGCTTTTTACTTGCTGACCTCAAACTGCAAATGAGCAAACCCATCTAATGATACCACACAAGATGGGATTATTCAGGTATATCATAATAATTTTCCTATCTCTTGCTTCATCTGCTACTCAAGGTTGCCCATTTATTTTAAAGTCTAAATATCTCAGCTAGGGCTATTACAAACTTTCAAGCTTAACTGAGAGCCTAATTTGCCCTGCAACAGCTTTATGAGAGATGATGATGCGTGAGACTGAAAGAACCCAGCATGAAACAAAGTCCATTTGATATGAACATCCAATAGTAGTCAGTAAACTTGGGTCCTAACTATTCCATTTTATCAAGTCATCCTAAATGTAACTGCACCTTGATAGAACTGCCAAAGTTAGCTTAAACTTTTCTTTTAGTTTTATTCTTTTTTATAAAACTTTAGTTTTATAAGAAAAGTTGTTCTGGACTTTAAAATTCAACAAGTATATGCATTTTGAGGGTTAATGGAACTGAAGAGATAGGCAGATATATTCCAAATGTGCACTTTGAAATCCAAACCGTTCTTTTTGATTGAAAAAATACCATTTTATTTGATTTTAAAATAGATATTAGGTATACTGTTATGATCTTTAGAGTAATGTGACCTTTCACCAACTGGAAATGTTGGTCAACGGGACTTCGACTCTGCAAAAGTAACTCATATTGTAAATATGAGATGAGTGTTTTGTGCTAATTAGGAGAAAATTAACAGATGATCAGATGAGACTTGGCTGCATAAGCATAGTTTGAAAAGATCCTTTTCTGTGTGAGAATAACTGGGAATCAGTGTTGATATTTGCAGCGCTTTTTATTTCATGGTAGCAAAGTTAAATAAAAGTTCATTAAAAAAACCCAAATTAGATTTACAGTAGGTGACCCCAAGTGTATTTTTACCCTTAAGGCAGACCTGGTAGAACTTTAATGATATTTGATATGTGGAATTCTTTGGCTTTATAAATGCTGAGTTCACTAAATAAGACTCAGAGTGATGATACATTAAAGAAGTGTTCTTCATTTTCCAGCACTGTGCATGCACAAATAGCATTCTAATAGCTCATTCCACAGCTGTAATTTAATATATTTTAAAGAGTCTTTGATCTTTGACATCTGGGGACTCCATGTATTGGAAATAGCTTATAAGCACTTTTTTATGTGAATGGAGCCAAAAATTTCTGCAGCGTATTTGCAAGGCCAGAAATCATGGTGTGCTAATCACTTCTGCATCAGCATTTGCAAGTTGCATTTAGCAGAAAACTTTGATAAACACACGATTCACAGTGAAGTAAACAGAAAAACTCAAGTTTGGGAAAAGAAGCAGTAAGTTAATTACAGTCTATTTTTCTGAGTGTATCCAGGTCATTACTGTGCTGAACATGGCACATGTTCACGGCACACGAACATGGCACAGTGTCATTTGTGGAGTTACAAAGATGAGAGGCCTCTCAGACTACCTAAGATTTTGCCTGAGGTGGTTGTTCTTATATTATTATTAATGAGGAGTACTTCACATCTTGAAGTCCTAAAAGTGTAGAAATAATAACCTGTAATTGTTTCAGGGTCCTGCCCTGTTGAGTATTACATGCTTTCCTTCTTCATTCCTTGGCTGTAGTCACCAGAAATCCCTGGGTGCCCCTCTTCTCTTGAAGGTATATTTTGCATTTGTTTATAATTCACATTCAAAACTTTTAGAGGTTTTTCAATATTGAACTTTCTTTTTTCCCCCTTGATGGGCCACAAACCTGGACAGCATGAGATGGAACTTGCAAGAGACGTTTAAGCATGTAGTACAGTCACTGCAGATACCAGAATTACATTGCCTTTCTTGAAGTAGATATCACGTGATTCCTCGTGACCACATTCATCCTTAATAGCTTCAAAATTCATCTCAGTACTTATTTACAGAGTTTTTTTTTTGTTCTTAGCAGGTAGTTGGGCATTGCATTTGCATAGAAGAACACACTTTTTAATGACCTTGTATTACTGCAGGGTTTTTTTAGCATTATTTAGAGCTGCGAGCTATCTCTAGGGAAAAGTATCAGGTGTTCCTACATATTGACCCACCTTAATTTTCTTCCATTTCATATACTGTAGTAACCATGAATCCTCCCATATATCTTAACTGAGTGACATATTCTTATGCTGGATATCCTGGTCCTAATTTTTTTATGGTTTATTGTCTTCTATTTAGTTTTAACATTGTTAATTTTAAGACCTATTTTCTTTCCATTTCCTTCAGATTTCCAGCCACCCTTTTTTATCATTCTCCTACAATGATCAAATCATCCACATGCTGAATTGTGACTCAGCTAATTTTAATGCCTTCTATACTGTAATGTGATTATAATGGCTCCTTTGTATTTTCATAGCTCCTTTAAGCAATAAAAACTTTAATCTTATGCTGACAGGAAACGGGGAAAGGCTTTCACTCCCTAGATATAACTGTAACTTATGGATGTCCCATACTATTAATGTAAATTGAGAATGTTAATTTAAATTAAGGATGCTTCATTACGTTATAGCCATCCAAAAGATAGCTCTTGGTAAACTATTCCATGCTTTCTTAAAAAGCTATACAATCTGTATGAGTGTCATGATTATATTCTGATGATGACGTTCTTCAGTAGACTGCTCAGAGTCTCACATTTCATAGCTCTAGTATTCTTCATTGCATGTATATGCTTTGATTGCCTGTTTCACTTCATCTTCCTATTCTGGAAGATGCTATAGATAGCAAAGTCAGTATATTCCTTGGAAGGAAGCAAGCTCATTACCCTTCTTTTATATCAGAAGCTAAATGTTGTCTTGGACTCTGTAAACTTCTAGGTCCTGATCCTCACCAGTGCAAAGCTGCAGTTTGCAAACACACTTGCCCACCTTTGGTTTACAGATATGTGAATTTCCGTGTGATAGATGGATGATAGATAAAAGCCGGGTAGTTCTGCTTTTAATGACTGTTATACTCTATGTACCTTGGAATGAACAAACATTCATGTCCTGGAGAATGACAAGCTCAATATGAGTGAACAGTGTGCTGCTGCAGCAAAGAAAGCCAACAGGATGCTGGGTTGCATAAACAAAGGCATCACCAGCAGAGACAAAGAAGTCATTATCCCACTCTACTCAGTGCTGGTCAGTCCACACCTGGAATGCTGTGTTCAGTTTTGGTCCCCACCATAGAAAAACAGATGTGGACAGGCTGGAGAGGGTCCAGAGAAGGGCCACCAAGATGATCCAAGGGAAGCCTGCCATACGAGGAAAGGCTAAGATAATTGGGTTTGTTCAGGCTTGAGAAAAGAAGGCTTAGGGGAGTTCCAGCTCCAGTCACCATGTTCCAGTATTTAAAGAGTGGATACAAAGAAGATGGAGCTTCCTTTTTACAAGGAGTCACATGGAAAAGATGAGGAATAATGAGTACAAGTTACCCCTGGGAAGGTTCCGATTGGACCCAAGAGGAAAATTTTTCACAATGAGACCAGCCATTGGAATAATCTCCCCAGGGAAGTGGTGGATTCCCCAATATTTTAAGATTCAGCTGGACAGGGTTCTGGGCCACCTTGTCTCAGCTGTGCTTTTGCCAAGAAAGGTTGGACCAGATGATCCTTGAGGTCCCTTCTGACCCGGTATTCTATGATTGTATGATTCTATGACTATTGTAGGGAAGGGGTGCCAATACCAGTTTTTCAGGAGCATGCCTTTAACCTCAGTGGGTCACAAAAAACTTTTCCCAAGGCATGGGAGCAATCAGGCCAGTAATAACAAAAGCAACACTTTTTTTTTTTATGGTTTGTTCATGTATTTATTTTATTTGACAATCTCATCTTCCAGGTTTGTTGCCAAACTCTTCAGTGACAATCTCCATCACTCTTGAAGATCCTTGTGAGAAAGAATAACAAATATATATACAACAAATAACAAAAGCTGTTCTTATTTCTTTTAGCCACAGATGAAGTTACATTTCCAATGAATTAAACAGATGCAGGTGGAGATGTCTCCGGTAGCTGTCTAGCAGGGAAATGAATCATAAAAAAATGTCATGCAACTGAGACAAAGATGTGTCTGCTGTCTTTAAAAAGATCATGTACAAATAGACCCTCTTTTACTTCAATCAGGGCAAAAATGTTTTTACACTGCTCCATAAAATGAGAGACTTTTAAACATAGTGTATCATGCTAAGTAAATTTTATGAATTTAATATCCCCTTGACTACAATAAATATTTAACGTGTTGGGATGAGAAATATGAGTTACTGACTATATATCGGAGCTCTTGCTTTAAGTCAGGTTTGAATATTTCTTATACAACAGGTAAGCTGTTCCACTGCATAGTTAATAATTTCGTATTTCACAGAAAATTTCCAAATACTTGTGCTCATCTTCATGGATCTGCATGTCTTTGACTCTTGATTACATTTAAAATCTTCTTTCCATTTCCCCCATTGCCAAAGTCAGTGCTTTACAGCATTCCATACTTAATGCTACCTCTTCTTCCTGCCCCTTCATATTGCAGCATTGATTGTAAGCTCCTTTCACACCATTGCTATGCTTAGAAGCAGTAGCTGCTTCTTCTCTGAAGTCAAGTAGCCACCTTAGAACAGATTTTAAATAAAATCATCTCCACTGGTTACTATTTATACTTGAAGTTTGATCTTTATTTAAAAAAAAAGATAATTCAATTTAAAAGTGACCCAGTTAAATAAAGCTCTGGGGTTTTTTTTGTTTGTTTGTTTGGTTTTTTGTTTATTAAATATTTTCAATTTAATTTGTAAGCCTCTTGGCTGCAAAGAAATTATCTTATTTTGACCTGTGTCTCAAACACAATGTGTTTCCGTGTCTGTGTGCATGCCTGGTTGAGGAAGTTCAATCTATTTCATTTAAGAGAAATGTTTCAAAATGTCTGATTAGGATCTGAAAGTACTTTCATAGGAACCAGATTTTAGATACTAGAGAGCTATATATCAGATAGAGACATAACACTATCTAATGGCTTGTAATGAACCTGATGCAAATTCAGGTTAATGTGTCTTTTTCTGTAGGAAGAACAATGAACTGTTGGAGTAATTTGTACAAGATATGGTGGACTCTTTATCTATTTGTTTGGACATCTTTCTGAAAGATGTCTTGAGCTATTTTAAACTTGTAGTTACTTGCTTGAAGAATGATGATCTGGATCAACCACTGGGTGAACCTTTGCATTTATTAATCTGCCAAACAGTCCTGTAAAAAGAAGCTGATGACAATACTAGGAAGTCTTATAAAATACTTAATCTTGAGGTGGGATTTTAATCTGTGCTGGGACACAGCAGGGCTAGGTAGGTATAAAGCATCCATGTTCTGTCCAGTTATCAGGAAGTATTTGATCTTCTGGAAGCAGCATGAAATCAGTGTTCTTTAATTTTCTGTTACTGCCATAGCAATGCTTTTGGCACACAAAGCAGAAGTGTACGAGTGTGGTTGGTTTTATAGAGGAGTCATAATTCAGACTTTAAGACTTATCCTATGCTTTTTCCAGAACTATTGTATTTCATTAAAAATATACTGTTTCTATAGGGCACTACAAATGCTGAACTAAATTCTTGAAAAAAGATCTCCTGTGCTCCAGAAGCCCACAGAATGTTTCTACACCAAAAATATACTGTTCAAGCTCTAAACCCAGGTTGAAAACAATGCTTAAGGCCATGCTTAAAGGAGAGAACTATGCCATAAGAATAAAATATTTGTTAAAACAAAATCAAAGGTGCACTGTTTAGGGTGCAGCTGTTCTCAGAAGCTTTTCACCTGGCTGTACTAAAAATGTTGAGTTCCAAAGAACAGTATTAGCAACTACATCTGTGAGAGGTAAGGATGGATGCTGAAGCTGCCCGAGAAAAAATAATTCATAATGGTTGAGGGCAAATACTTCTACCATTACTCACTCAATTGTGCAAATAATATTTAAGGAATACGTTTACAAGTATTTAATTCAAATGAAAAGGTGAATAAAAAGTAATAGGATTGAACTGTAAGTTAGCAACACAGTATTCTTTTTGTTAAAATCCCAACTGCCATTTGAAGCATCACATCAACGCTCATTTTGTTCTTGCAAGATCCTCTTAAAATTGGTTACGAGAAATGTGTACATTTTGGATGACATAAATTGTGGGATGGGTTCTGTTAGGTGTGTCATTGGTTCTCAGCATAATTGTGTTTGATTTATCATGAGTTTTTCTAGTCACCATCTCCTTTATATAGTCTTTCTTGAGCATCTCATTTAAGCCACTGCCAGACACAGTGTCTCCACAGGGACACACTAAGTGTCTTCTGTCTTTAGCCCGGAACGGTTAGTTGCTCTAGCCCCACGTTTTCATTTGCCCTCTTCCCTCACCTAAAAAGCACCACCTGGTTTCACTTTAAGGCAAATAATTCAGACAGCAGTAACTAGAAGTGACATTAACAGCTTTTCTATCCCAGGCTAATGTTTATTATCCAGCATACAGAGGTCTCGGCATATCACATACAAACTAAGCTGAAGTCAGAGTCCATGCCGAAAAGCTTTGTTCAGCAGTCAAATTCATGTCAGTGTAGGAAGTAAAACAAATTATTTGGAGTTTTAGCAACAGTTTTAGCAAACTAGAAATGAAAACATTTTTCATACTGCAAAAATTCATTTAATTACTCAATTTTCTTAACACTTTAATTTAAACTCTAAAATAATCCTTTGGGCTGAGACTAAGTATGAGAAATTTCAGCCTGACAGGGATTTTTCAGAGCTAAAATGTAGTGAAAATAGTGCTAAGGGTGGAATTACTTCTGCAGAATATTAATGGTGACTCTGCACTGTAAGTACCTTTCTTAGATTAGACTGCAGCATTTCTGTTTAGAAATATCTTCACACTTTTAAGTTATCTCTCAATTAAGATGAATTCTCTCCTGCTTCACTGTTTTTGTCTGGCTGAACAGCAAATAGGGGATGGAGTTCCTTGATTTTTAGAACGAAGGCTATCCAAGTCTATAGGCTAGGGTTTATTTTTGGAGGAAAAACTTTTATGGTCTTGACCATAAGCATATACTTTTAATTCCCAACTATATGATCTGGTATTTGGCTCTGCTGATTCTACATATTTCACTGCATTCTGCTAACCAAGTAATCCAGATGGCTCTGTAAAACTTTAATGTTATTCTTGCTATTTATCATGCCTGTAATTTTTATCAGTTTCATAGTAAATATAAGGAAAACCTAAGAAACTTTTGAAGTATGAATATAAAGGTGCATATAGCAACATATTTTAATGAAAACATTAGTCATAGTTATTAGCCAATTTCCTAAAAATAAATACAAATTAGTTACTGTAATAACACTTTCATTTTAATATATTGCGGTTCTTAACATAGGGGGAGGAAAGAGAAGAAGAATCTTCATGAATACTTGAATATTTTCTAACAGGCCAAATAAATAATACAGATGTACAGTATAAAAATGAGAGCAGAACAAACACTGAAGTTTTTGTGTCAGAATAACGCATATTGACTTTATTATTGTTTTGCTCAAGTGTTTAATCTAATCAGATCCAGATTAAAAAAAAATAATTAGGAACATCTGTTATTATCATGCCAAAACCATAAAGCAGGATCAATTGCATCTTAAACATTTATATAACCTTCCTATGAGAACCAAGAACTGCATCAATACATTGAATGAAGCTATAACTCGCTTTTCACTTTTTAAAGAGAAAGAGGACAACAAAAAATGAGTAATCTTGTTGGAAAATGTCTTCTTCAGGCCTGCCATTGTAACATGCTATGCCCCCTGCAAGACAAGCGGTTGAGTCTTTTATTATGTGCATACATTTTGTACAATCTACACACCTGGCAGCTCATGCATTCCCAACAAGCATATACAAAGTCTCTAAACAATATTGTTTCTGGTCTCAAAGAGATTTATATCATACGATGGGACAACTTGAGCACCGATGTCTCATCTAAGGAAACTTAAGTTATTTTATAATAATGGATCATAAATGTTTTTTTGCAAGGTCCCAGTCACTGTCTTAATAGTGCTTATGCGGCATCAGAAATAGGTCTTTGCTTGAATATTTCTTTCTCTGTCAATGACTTCATGGTCATACACAGCTTTAAAAAAACCTGCAATTGTATACAGGAATAATAATTTTCAATTTTTCTTGGTTGAGAGCTGCCCTGAACACTGATACTGGGAAAAGTACTTGGAGAATGTTTGCACAGATTTCTTGAGCTTTCTGTAAACTACAATAATCTCTGTAGGTGGAGAAGCAGGCTGTATTTGTTCATGCTCAATACACTCTTTATTACGTTAGGTATGTTTTACTAATTTACATTCTAAGTATTTAATTGTCTTTATAATGGTTCAATCAGCCAGATGCCTCAGAGGTTATACTGAGAACTTGTTTGATCCCCAGCCAATGTTTACTTTCAGATTATAATGAGCAGTTAGTGAAGTACTCACCATCTGTTCGGAGAAAAGAGAAATCTTCTTTGTCTGAGTGGACAAGTGGGAAAATAATTCGGAAAGCTGATTATTAGTTCATGTAAGTAGATAATGGGCCAAATTTTGTTAAGAACTGTGAGAAAGCAAAATATCTACTGCTGGTACAGACCAGCCCTGTGTATCAGTAGAGGTAGAGGACCAACTGACTAGAAAATAGCTCAGCAGAAAAGGTCCTGAGGCTTCTACTGGATAGCAAGTCTGAATAACTACTGGATAACAAATTCTGATTAGATATATGGATTTTTTTTCATCATGAGGATGATAAAACATGGGAATGTGTAGCACAGGGAAGCTTGACTATCCAAACTTGGTAGTCAAAACTTGGTTTGACATGGTCCTGAAAAACCTGATCTAACTTGGTCCTGCTCTGAATAGAAGTGAGACTAGCTGATGACCAAAGATCCTGTTCAACTTAATTATTCTCTGCTTTTATGATTTAGTTATGTGATATCATCCCTTCAAATCATGTCTATGTATACAGCTGAACCACTGGAATGGCTACTTTATTCTGAAGTGAAGTGAACCCAATACATTATTCTTTTATTGCTGCTCTGGCCTTCATTATTTCTTGAAAATGAAACGTATTGAAAAAAGTAATGTAAGATTCTGAGGTAAAAACTACATTCTTATTTCATTTTGGAAGAAGGAGGATGAGATATTTATCTTATCTGATGTTAAATTTGAAAGTTTAGAGCTTAAGTTAGAAGTCCAGTCTCCATAGCATTCATTTAAAAAACCTGGATATTTATATCCCTAAAAATAAATTCAGTCCAAACTTAAAAGTTATGTTATCGGCTTTCTTGTATATTGTAGGCTTCAAAATAGCATAACATATATGTGTTTTCTGTATACCTATTCAAATGATAATTCTGTGATTCCATTAGTATAAAATATTATAATTTTTTTTATAAAGGTTTTTTAAAAAGAAAAGGTTTTAAAGATCATGTTTTGACTCCTTAGTAAAACATCATTAAAGTGCTTATATGTTTATGTTTCAATATTGGCAAAATCTAATTTATAACGTATATAAAAAAACTGCAGAAAAGTCTGTATGTTATTAGAGATTTTTTTAATTGCCTAAGGCTACAACAGTTGTTTGACACTTTCTGCTGAGATAATAAAACATCTTCATTGAAAGTTCCAGTGCTGCTTGCTTTGGAGTTAAGAACTGCCGAGAATGCGTTCTGGAATGTGAGTATCATGACATATCTGTGTATTACATGGATGATCTAGGAGCAGCCGTAAGACCATAGGCTAGTGGAAAAGTTCCATTATGGAAAGAATACGTCTTTTTTCCTCCTTCCTCCGAAAGGCAGTGGGTTAGTGTCCAGTATCTCGGATTGGTTTGTGTTTCTGTGTTCTAGTTTCTGGAAAAGCAACCTGCCCTATGGAAAGGGATGTTGTGTGAACTGTAATGATGACATCTATCTTTCTTTCTCTGAGTGGTGAATCTATTTGCTGGCTTATATCATATTTAGGAAAATAGTTAACGATGTGACTATTTGCTCCATTTGAGGGCCCATGTAATGGGAGTAGCATGCAGCATATGATCCTTTTGTACTTTAGGGATATTCACAAGCATACAGACAGCTTCTGTATCTCTTTGCAGACCCTAAAGGAACGCAGTGAAAAGTGTCTCAGAATAGATTACGTGTTTGTATTATGATGTTTGCATGATACACAAGCGATATAGCTGCAAAAGATATATCTCTTTTTGACCTGTCAGAGAGAGATGGTGGGTCAGACTCGACTTTTGAGTGTTAAAGTTGATTTGTCTGTTGCCAGCATGGTAATGGGTAGTGGTAACACAGCTAATAGATGTTTCTGAAATCTCTGTCTTTTCTTAAGACTTCATTTCTTTCTTTATGAGTAGAAGTTTTTTGTGGCTTCTGAAAATTTGAAAAGATATCATTCTCATGTTCACATACATTTCAGCCACTAGAGGATAGAAAATACTGCTTTTCATAATCTCTCCTCTGTCACATTGGTTGCACGATTCCTTCATTTCAGATTTGTACTGGACTTTTGTTTTTCATTTTCTACTTTTAATTTACTCTGTATTTGACCTATCACTACTTCTGTTTTGTGAATTATATTTACCTGCAGTATATTATTCTGAAAGTAAAATAGTGCCGCAATCACTGGGACCACAGTCCTTACAGTCGTATCAAGTTTCTAGTTTATAAGACACAGTAAAGAACTTCCTTTGCCCAGAAGTGATTTAGAACATTGAGGGGAATAGCTCAGCTCCCACATCCTGGCTTTTTTGTCAAATTGGGAAGATTATCCAACCAATTGGTGGGCATCTTGCACCAAGCATTGATATGCAGAAAGGAAACTACTTCAGTTGCACATCAGAATTTCTATGAATCTATACTGCCTCATTATGGATTAGGTTTTATTACCAGAAATCCAGACAAATCTTTTTTGAAATGGGGAAATTATTGCTGAACAGAAGACTTAAAAGTCAAGTGGTTCACTGAGATATATATTCCTTCATAGGCTTTAAACATTTTACAAAATTGTAAATGACAAAACGCTTGTAGATTTTTGTGTCAAACTTTCACCTAGATTGATACTTGTTAGTCGTAAGTAGAAATTACATGTTAAGGACAGGTAAATTGAGCCTGGAATATCAGGGAAAGAACAAAGCAGGAGGGTTCACCTGCAGCTTGTATGCTAAAAAGGATGAGAGGAAGGAACTGCTCAGCTGTTTTTTGATCTTTAACTGCTAAGAGACAATAATCTATAACCAGCTGAGGTTCATCTCTGATAACTCCTCACACACTGCATTTGGTCATTAAGTAGAATTCTTGCTGGGCTCCGACATTACAGGTTTATTCTGGTACAGCTACAAGCACTAAAGCTTTTATGAGTTCTGGAGAAAGAGAGTGACATACCCTGCTTGCAGTCACTGACTCCTCTGGTTTCTGCAGCTTCTCCTCTGACCTGAGTATTCCCACTGGACCTTCTGTCCAACAACACGAACTACCCTGCCCTCGGGGCTGGCGTTGCCCTCAAAGACGGCTGCATTACCCATTCCTCAGTCAGCTCATGCGGTTGTCAGGAGCCTGCCAATCTCTGGATACCCTGAGGGAATAATACCAGGGTGCTGAGTTCTGTAAAGATGCAATACTTTGCTGGCCGTGAGATCACTCAAAAAATTAGCTTTATCATAAGATAAAGAGTTAAGGAGTTGTTTTTTTAAAAAAACAGGGATTTGCAATAATCAAGCAGAATGTTATACAAAGAGATACAATAGCGAACAGCAGGCTGCACGTACTGATACAATGACCTTTGTCTGTTCTACCACCTCAGGTAGTTATTATAGCTAATTAATTAGCATCTAGAAGAGGTCTTCTGGCACAACATGGCTGGCACTGGGAAAACTACTTTCTTGCTTGCTTATCTACTCTTAACCTGTCTTTTCTTTTCTGTGACTGTGCACTGGGACCCCACGCGGCAACGTAGGGACTAGGTAATTTCGGTCCTTCCTCCTTGTTAAAGTCTCTTGATTAACAGTTTAATTTCACACCTCAATTAATATGCTCTGTCATTCAGGGTACTTTATTCTGTAACAGCCTTCTAAATGTGCATTAGCAAAATTACACATACGATGAGAAACATTATATACGTTGCTATTGAATTAGATTCATAATGACTCTTTCTATGTATTGTATAAATAATAGCTCTGATAAAACTGGGTAACTGGATGTTAGGATTGTTTCCCCTTATACATGGTTAGTTTCAGATTCCTTTCTGGGATAATGTCCATGTGTATATATACCAAAAAGCAGTGTTTCCAGTCTCACTAAAGAAGTCTACCAAACACTGCCATTTTATTGTACGATCATGTAACCGTTTCTATGACTAAGCTTCTGAATAAAATTGGAGCCATCTTTGAATATAATTGTCAGAGACACATCACATGACTCAATAGCTATATTATGCTGCATATAACCGCTTCTCATAACTACACTTCCTGTGAAGATAATTCAGGCCATTCTTAGCATATTTGTGGATAATCTGATGAGAGTAAAAGGGGAATAATCCTGTAGCTCAAAGACGCAGGAGACATTTGAGAAAACTGATATTCGTTAGAGCTAATTGTGTGTCTTGTGACACTGTTTAGCTTTCAAAAATATTTATCTAATAAATTTTGACAAAAATTTCAATAAAGACAAATGTCTTAAATGAGAACAGGTTCTATCTCAGAAATAAACTAAGGGGGAAAAAAAGATGCACCCCAAAATAATAAAATTTCACAATGTTTATCTTTTTGAAGGAAGAAATAAATTCAAGTCCCTGATCTGTATTGTTCAGTAAGGGGACCTTAAGGTTAGCTTGCTGGAATATGGTCCAACCATCAGGTATTGGCTACTTCTGATGAGTGTTTATTGGCTATTTTTGATAGGAGATGTCATGTCTGACCTGCTGAGCTTTATATAAAAAAATATTTATCTACTGGAAAAAAGTTACAGAGTATCTTGGACAGGTGAAAGTATGAAAATGTTTCGCTTGAGAGTGTTCAAATATAAAATGGAGACTTTTTGAAATCTCAGAAATTTTCATGAAGCTTAACTTTGGAGGGAAAAGAATAAAAGACTGGCTAGGAGAGAGAACGAGCTGAGATCGTCTGCCTTTTACAGTATCACAGTATCGTCAGAGTTGGAAGGGACGTCTGGAGATCATCTAAGTCCAACCCCCCTGCCACAGCAGGGACACCTACAGCAGTTGCACAGGACAGCGTCCAGGCGGGTTTGGGATGTCTCCAGAGTGGGAGACTCCACAACCTCTCTGGGCAGACTGTTCCAGTGCTCTGTCACCCTCAAAGGAAAGAAGTTCCTCCTCACGTTAAGATGGAACTTCCTGTGCTCAGGTTTGTGCCCATTACCTCTTGTCCTATCACTGGGCACCACTGAAAAAAGACCGTTCCTATCCCCCTGGCACCCTCCCCTTAAGTATTTATAAGTATTGATAAGATCCCCCGAGTCTTCTTTTTTCTAGACTAAAAAGCCCCAAGTCCCTCAGCCTTTCCTCATAAGAAATATGTTCCAATCCCCTAATCATCTTGGTAGCCCTTTGCTGGACCCTGTCCAGCAGTTCCCTGTTCTTCTTGAACCGGGGAGCCCAGAACTGCAATTTTAAATTTTAATTTTTAAATTTTAAATATTTGCACGTGGATGTTATTGATGAAGGGATTCAATATTGATTACATCGTGCTGGTTTCTACTCAGTTGTTGAACTAGGCAGAGGATTTACTCCTAAATCAAGTAAGATACCTACCCCTTGAAGAATCCTCCATCTTCTCACAGCATAATGAACAGTTGAGCAGTTCTAGTTCTAAGTGTACATTTCTTACCTCCTTTGTTTAAGTACTTCAATAATTTTCTGGAGAATATTTATTTAGAATACTAATTTCAGATGCAATATTATACACATAGGTCTACTTACTATATATTGAAAGTATGATTTGGTAGGAAGATGATACCTTGCATGGGAAAAGAGGAGTCTTTAAATAAAGTGTTTGTAGGAAGAATCAATCAGCTACAGACAAACTACAGGTCTTTATAAAGCGATCGCTTACTTTTTGAAAAAAAAAAGTAATAATAATTTAGTATAGTATTATGAATTCCAATTTCAGATTTTTATTGATGACAAGTCTGCGAAGGACAAAGATGAGTCTGATAAACACTCTTTTATATACCTGATAACTGAGATACTTGAAGTGATTCAGCTAAGGCAAGACAGTGAGTCAAGAACAGACCCTGTATTTTAACCTGGGATCAATTTATAACCAGTTTGCCTACAGACAACACGTACATCCAGTGAGCAGTGGTAAAAATATTATCCTGCATTTCTCATGGTAGGAGGAGGGCATAAACATACTGTGATCCTACAGTGCCATTTAGGCACACAGGACACATAGGCATACAGGACCATTTAGATGAAGTCACTAAATGTGTAACTGACTTAGAAATATCTAGGCAACGGCATATTCTCTAGGCTTTTTATTTTCTGCTGCTTGCCAATTATCACTTTGTCTTTAATAGTTTGATTCCATGATATTCATCACTCTGGCATTTCCTCTCATTTTCTTCAGTGATTTCTTGGATCCTTCTAAGATGCTATAAATTGACAAAGGACCTTTTTTTTTTTTATATATTTAATGAATTACTCTTTGTGTCTTGTATCTTCACTTTTCTACTGACTTTAATAAAGCACACTCTAGGTCCATGAATTGGTTTATATTGGGCAATTTTAATCTTTTTGATTTAGAACACAGGAAAAATGCCACAAAGTATATATTTGTCTGCTCTAAATTTTGAAATATTGTTTAGTTTGTACTAGTGTCAGCTTAAAATGCAGTAATGGTTAAATGTGTAACGCTATCCAATTAGTTTACACTTTAAGTGACAGCACAATACAATAACCATACACCTAATGTTTCCTCTTTAAAGAAATAATGTTTCAGCTTTATTCATCTGAGAAGAAAATGATCCAGCTTAAACCAATTAAGGTTTGTCTTTTTTGATTTCCTTAAAATCCAATTTTATACATCCAATTTAAACAAAATCCAATTTTGGACATCCGTTGGCTTGCAAACTCCTGGCAAAAGAATGTGGATTGGTTAAGCAAATAGACTTTCTAATTTTCATATTGATTCTTAGCCATTGAAAATCTAATTTGAAAACTCGGGGTCTTTTTCATGCCTCATGCAGCACTTGTAGTGGGAGATACAGACTGAGAATTAACTTTGAGAGAATGTGATGATATACAGGACAATTTCCTAATAGGATGATAATTTATACTCACATTTTGTAAAGTGCAAAACAAAGAATGATATTTCTCCGTATTAGGATTACTGTAAGACCTTTTCAATTTTCAAAATGCAGTGTAATTATTACTGCTTAGGATGTATTCTCTCTGCATATCTCACGAGCAACATTCTGACTTTCAACTGATGTTTTTGTCAAGAAATGTTCTCATTTCTAGCACAGAAAATTCTGGTTCTATGTCATATTCTTTATTTTACCATGAGCTACTTTCCTTAGAGCTTTGGTTTCTTCTGTGTGTTTGTGGAGATGATGTGTATAAAACTGAGAGTGATACATTGCTGTTAACTGAAAGGGTAAAAAAAAAAGCTTTAGGAAAGTTTGCAGCAAGAAACAGCACATTTTTCCTGAAGAAAGAAATTCTGGTGCTGGGAGAGAGGCAGCTCTGATGGCCATGGGGAAGAGAAACATCCCCTTCCTCCCGCTGAGCCATGCACATATACTGAACTTGGGGCAACATTGGGTCTCTAATGGAGGGATGGCTGCAAAGGTGACACACTAGTGCTTCTAGCTGCTGCGTGTGAGGCGTCTCCCTGGCTTTGAAGGAATCGAGCAGTAAATAGCAGGAAGGCACTAGTGAGACTTGCCACAGGGTAGGGAGGACAGAAGTCCTTTCAAGTCCCTGTGATAAATCTAAGTGTGTAACTATCTTTACTCCTCTGCAGTTTCTTCCATAAAAATCACATTCCTTTACATTCTCTTATAACCACATGAGACTACCTTTCTGATTTTGGTGTAGTAGGAAAGACCAAACTAGCCTCAAACTAACTGTGTAAGTATATACACCAGAGATGACCGAGTACCAACTTGCCTGCAATCCGTTTCCATTGCTTTCCTCCGTTTTTTTTTCCACCCCTTCTCTGTTGAGATCTAAATGATAGAAAAGTAGAATATTTTTGATGCTGGTTTGCATAGATAATGAGCTCTGCTCTGTCATCAACACAGGAGAAGGCTGCATATTCCATTTCTTTGGCTACAAGATACCTTAGCTGCTACCATGTTTGCTAATTGGAGTTACTGACTACTTGTGTTGCAGGCTGTGGCTTACACACACCACTAATTGTTTAATCAATATACTTTGGATGACATAGTAGAAAGTTGCATGTAATCTGTGATGCCACATTTTATGTAAGTAATCAAACTATGAAAATGTTACATTGTTTATGGCATTCTTATTAGCATAATTCTTATGGAACAGCGGTTTAAATTGTTTCTTGCTCTCCTAAGTTATTTATAGGGAATATTTCAGGATTTTTAGGGAAAAATATTTCTTATATTGTTCTATAGGTGAATCCTGTCCTCCCAATTACAGCTGACAAATGATCAGGCTACTACAACAGAGAAATATAAAGAAGATACAGAGTTCTTAAAAAAGAATGAAAATATCTTTCGATGCCATCAGTAACATTTAGCTTGGTTTGCTTTTAAAAATGTGGATGTAGTCTCAAAGAAATGCTATAATTGAGGAAACAGATGAAACATTTACTGGAGGATGTAATGATTATCTGGAGCTATTGTAGGACTATTAAAATAAAACCCGAGACATGTGATTGCACGTGGAGATTACGTGATCAATATCTAACCAGATATATTTGTTTTAAAACATGTCTTTGTGATTTCTGTAAAAGATCTCAGCATTGTCATATTACTCAAGAGTCAGTGTGGTTTATATTACTTCAAATTTGCATCATCTGTAACTGAGAAGAGACTTTTATACCACCTCTGGCTATGTATACTGTTTTATAACAATATTTTCTTCATAGAGCACAGCCATCTGTGAGCTGCATGGTAATGCAAACATATTTAAACAAAACTGTCAAATCCTAAAAAGAGATTTCTTCCTATGGAACAAAAGAGGCATTTCTTCTGGCATTTATTTGAATATTCCATTTTATGTGGAGCCACTGGGACAGACACTGGGGATTTGGGATCATATCTTAACTCTGACGCAAAATTCCGGTGTGACTTTGTGTTAGTTTCCCATCTATAAAACTATGGTAATATTTATTTTCTGTCACCTGTGATCTAGTTATCTATATGACTTATAAGATTTTCAAGGCTGCCCCTTATTGTATGTTTACATATAAGGAGCACAACTGAACCCTGATCATGTTTGGGACCTCTAACTGCAACTCATCTTTCCTCTATTACACCTTACTGTATCCCTTCTCTAATGCCTGTGTGTTTTCTTTTCCTCATCAAAATTCTGATCAAAAGGATAAAGAAAAATGAATATGAGAAAAATTAAGTAACAAATTCTATATAGAGGAACATGGAAGAATAATTTGTTCTCTTTTATACTCACAGTTTGAGCAGGAATAAGATTAAAGAGACTGTATCTTAATAAAAGATTTTTAAAGCATCTTTTTTTCCATTTTGCCTGAAGTAGCTATATGTTTGTAGTGGATGAAGATGTTTTGCTTTCCTTGGCATGTTTTAATTCAAGGATGTTCTCACTATGTAATTCTACACCTGTTGGCATCAGCCCAATAGCAGGTATAAAGAAATTCCTTTTTTACAGTGAAAGTCCCTGTTGCAAAGGAACAGCACATCCACTCCACTTTGGAGATAATGGCGTGGCTTGACACTGAGTGAGTTTTTGCTAGCAGTTACTGTGTGGGTATGAAAGCCTTGTTAGCAAGTGAATACAGCAGTTTGTTTTGTCTACCACGAAGCTCATATTACTCTGCCTACTTGGCATGAGAAACACTTTTTATTTTGTTCTTTTTCCTGCTTTGCATAATTAGTGAACGTAAAGCGAAGAGGTAAGGGTGGAAAGCAGAAAGTGTCCCTTTGCGACCTGGGTATCCTATAGTGCTCCCTGTTGTGGGAGAGCTGCTGCTAAGGATGCCCATACAGGGAAGGAAGCAGAACTGCACTTAGCTGGGTACTGAAGAAAGGATGCATCATTCTTACACCTTTCTATATGTATAGCTGAACTGATCTTGGCATTTATATTTGTTTACTAATGAAATTACACGAGGCAAGTGGATTTCCAGAAATGGTAATTCAGCATATCATTTGAACCTACTTAATGTAAAATCTAGAAGACAATGTATAAAACCAGGGAGATTTGATTGCTTAACTTGACCTGATAGCTTATAACTTGTAGCAGACCACAGGCAGAATATTTCTTTTTGAACTTACTATATCCAGAGCTTCTTCCAGTATTTTTTTTTCCAGTAGAAGGATGTTTTAACTGAATCAAAATGTGCTAAGGAACTTTGTCAATGATGTTATTAATATTCTCAGTAGACCTTTAAGGTAAATATTCCACAAGTCATCAATTATCACCAGTTAGCTTTAAATAATGAAAGCAATTGTTCATTAAACATGTAAGAATCTGTATTTTGGGGATTTATCTTTGTGGTAAAATGGAATGCTCTTTCATAAAAAGCTTGAATACAATTATTTTGAGAAGACAAAAATGTACCATTACTTCTACAGAATATAATATTCTGCTGTTATGAAATAGATCTTGATATTCTTCTATGAACAAATATCAGATAAGCAAGTATTACAGCATAACAGGTTTTAACCTTGTCATATAATTTGTTTATCTTACATATAGGCTTTTCTGTCCACCTGAGAATGAAAGAAATTTTTGCAGCCAATTCTAGATAGACTCACAAGTCATTGTAAAAATCTACATGTTCAGTTATTTGGCTTGCAGAAAAAAACAACTAGTTCCTTTATAAATACTGATATTATCCTGTAGCTTAAAGCTTCAGAAAATTTGAGGTCACTTGAAACACTTGCAAGGTTTGCCATTTAAAGATGAGTTTAATCTGGATTGATAACACTGGTATGTAATTTAACAATTCCTAACATGCAGTTAGTGTTCTTACTCCCTAATGGATAAAAGTAGGTTTTTCTATGTGCACTTGTATACACATAGATAGCAATGTAATTAATACATAACTAGGAGAAACTCCTGTGTATGAGATTTGCCAATAACCTACATAGTGGCAGCTGCTATTTTTCTTTATGAAATCAGATTTGAGACACACTGCTTTTACAGTTTTATGCATCAGAGGAAATTATGAACCTCCAGATACTCATTGTGATTTTTGCATAAAAATGAAGCATATTAAGGTTAATCTACTTGACGTAAAGATGCATTCATTAGTTTGTGTTTAACATAATGCTTTTTTAAAGTGGCATCTAATTATCGCCCTTGTGCAGAAGAAATACCTCTGAGGAAATGTGTGTCAGCTATTTAAGAAATATATCTGCCTATTCTTCTTTAAGAACATGCTAATTGTTCTTTGGGGCTTTACTATAAAATTATTTCTAACTTTTTACTTCATTTTTAAAGGCAATCTTTTCTTAAAAAGAAAAGAAATTGTTCTGACTGCTGTGCTAGTGGTCATTTAAAAATGCCTCTGCTTATGAAAAATGCATAACATGAGGGAGCAAGTGGCATCTCAGTGAGGTTGTACTCAGAACACACGTTTCGTTTGACTCCTCAGATGTGCTTAAAGAGATCCCAACACATGCCAGCATGTTAAAATCTAGAGTGGGTTATGGGGATTTTCCAGTTTACCTATGAAGTATAGTTGGAGATTAGATGAAAATAAAAAATGTATAGAAGGATTTCAGCGTTGTTGTGGGGCTAGTCTATGCAGTCTATTTTCTTTAGTGTCTCTTCAGTATACAAATGCATATAATCAAAGAAAGCACATGGGAACAATATCTAAATGTTGGGTTATAAGGTCAGGGCCAACACGTATCTCCTGGGTTTTATAGCATGCGTTGGTTTTTCTCAGTTCAGTTCATTCCTGTGTTTGGTCGCCCCTCTGGTTTTGCATCTTTTCCTTCCTGTTCTATGGGAAAGTGGACAGTAGAACATATATCTCCTCTTATTTTTTACTTTTCTTTGGTAATAACTTCATAGAATTGAGCAGAGTTACCATAAAAGTAGTGTTTTTTTTGTGCTCACATAAATGCAAATGATGCCTTATAGCTACATAGGTTTTAACTGCTGATTATTAATTTTAGCACATTTTCTATTTTCTCCCTCTGGTGTTTGTATGAATCCACAATATCCTTGTTTCTTTTAAGGTCTGTGCTTACATTATTACAGTCATCTTCAAAACATTTTGCTAAGCAATGCTTCATGAAGTGACAACTCCAGTTTCCAAGGTGCTACCCTATAATTTACTTATGTTCTTCAGGTTTCCGAAACATCTTTTAATAGTTGATACTCTTTGCCACAAGACCATTAAACAGTGGATACCCTGCACTTATTGAGGTGTGCTTGGAGGCCTCCTCTCACGAAAAATATTTAAGTAAATAACTGTCAGTTGTGATTTGTAATCTAGCATAATTTTTTTGGTCTGCTTCATTGTCATATGAATTTTATGAAGGATATAACATGTTTGGCAGTCATATTTATATTAGGTATTGAGTACTGGCACTAACTATTTAGAACTGAAGAAGGCAAGAGACTGGCATGGCTGGGTCGAGACCTGCTGATCAAACTACAGGGCAAGAAGGAAATGCACAGGCAGTGGAATCAGGGACAGGTATCCTGGGAAGAGTACAGGGACACTGCCCGGTTGTGTAAGGATGGGGTCAGGAAGGCCAAGGTGTGGCTGAAGCTGAACTTGGCAAGGGACGCAAAGAATAATAAGGGCTTCTACAGGTATGTCAGCCAGAATAGGGACAGGGAACTGCTGGAGAGAGTCCAGCAAAGGGCTACCAAGATGATGAGGGGATTGGAACATCTTTCTTATGAGGGAAGGCTGAGGGACTTGGGTCTTTTTAGTCTAGAAAAAAGAAGGCTGAGGGGGGGATTTTATCAATACTTATACATACTTAAGGGGAGGGTGCCAGGTAGATGAGAAGAGTCTTTTTTCAGTGGTGCCCAGTGATAGGATAACAGGTAATGGGCACAAACTTGAACATAGGAAGTTCCATCTTAACATGAGGATGAACTTTTTTACTCTGAGGGTGGCAGAGCACTGGCACAGACTGTCCAAAGAGGTTGTGGAGTCTCCCACTCTGGAGACATTCAAAACCCTCCTGGACGCCGTCCTGTGCAATGTGCTGTAGGTGTCCCTGCTGTGGCAGGGGGGTTGGACTTAGATGATCTCCAGACGTCCCTTCCAACCCTGACCATTCCGTGATTCTGTGATTCTGTGAAAAGGAAGGTCAAAGAAAGCGTACCTCCCTGATGAACAAGACTGGCAAACTGGTAAAAATGGACAAGGAAAAGGCTGAGGTACTCAATTTTTTTGCCTCAGTCTTCACAGACCTCTCAAGTGGATGGACTGCAAGATGGAGACTGGGGGAGCAAAGTCCCTCCCACTGTAAGGAAAGATCAGGTTCATGACCACCTGAGGAACCTGAACATACAGAAGTCTGTGGTATCTGACGAGATGCATCCCAGAGTCCTGAGGGAATTGGCTGATGTAGTTGTCAAGCCACTTTCCATGATATTTGAAAAGTCGTGGCAGTCAGGTGAAGTCCCTGGTGACTGGAAAAAGGGAAACATTGCACCCACTTTTAAAAAAGGTAGAAAGGAGGACCCTGGGAACTACCGACCTGTCAGCCTCACCTCTGTGCCTGGAAGATCATGGAACAGATCTTCCTGGAAGCTATGCTAAGGCACATGAAGGACAGGGACATGATTCAAAACAGTCAGCATGGTTTCACCAAGGGCAAGTCCTGCCTGACCAACCTGGTGACCTTCTATGATGGAGTGACTACATCAGTGGACACGGGAAGAGCTATGGATATAATCTGTCTGGACTTCTGTAAGGCCTTTACATGGTCCTTCACAACATCCTTCTTTCTAAATTAGAGAGATATGGAGCTAGCGATGTGCGCTCGCAGCCCAGAAAGCCAACCGCATCCTGGGCTGTATGAAAGCAAGCGAGCCAGCAGGTTGAGGGAGGTGATTCTGCCCCTCTACTCTGCTCTTATGAGACCCCACCTGGAGTACTGCATCCAGCTTTGGAGTCCTCAGCACAAGAAGGACATGGACCTATTGGAGCAGGTCCAGAGGAAGGCCACAAAAATGATCGGAGGGCTGGAGCACGTCTCCTATGAGGACAGGCTGAGAGAGTTGGGGTTGTTCAGCCTGGAGAAGAGAAGGCTCTGGGGAGACCTTATTGCAGCCTTTCAGGACTTAAAGGCGGCCTACAGAAAGATGGGGAGAAACTTTTTACAAGGGCATGTAGTGATTGGACAAGGGGTAATGGCTTTAAACTAAAAAAGGGTAGTTTTTAATCAGATATAAGGAAGAAATTTTTTATGCTGAGGGTGATGAGACACTGGACGAGGTTACTCAGAGAGGTGGCAGATGCCCCATCCCTGGAAACATTCAAGATCAGGTTGGACTGGGCTCTGAGCAACCTGATCTAGTCGAAGATGTCCCTGCTCGTTGCAGGGGGCTTGGACTAGATGACCTTTAAAGGTCCCTCCCAACCCAAAGGATTCTATGATTCTATGATTTGTTTTCCAGTTCTTTGAAGAGACAAATTTATCTCAGTTTTGGATAAGATCTAATCTTCTTTTCGTATTTACATATGTAACAGATTCTGCTGTTAATATTTTTTGCTAAAAAAAAATCTTTTTGAAGAGATGTATCTCCTTGTGGTTTGTCATGTGAAACCCACAATTATTTTTTTTCTGGAAGGGCAGTATTCTACAAATCTGGTGGCTGAGAGTCTTATAAAACTGTAAATTTAGATAAAACCAGAAGTGTTTTAAAAATCGCTAACACTTCTTTCTCCTCCTCTCCTGTAGCTCAGCTTTCTCAGTAAGGAGATTTTTTTGTCTGAATTTGTTTTATTTGTCTGACAGATATCTGGAAAGTTTGACCTGTGCTGGCATATTCAGATTGGCAACACTTTGTAGTTCGCTTCCTTTCCTTACACTCACCTATTTCTTTGTCTACTCTTGGAACCATGTAGATGTTAAGATGAATAAAAAGGTCTGATTCAGAGTTTTTAAGTAAGATATGAGTTTAATATAACAAAAGGTAAATTAATAAATGAATTAGGATAACATTAGGCTGCCAGCTCCAGTGACAGGAACAGCAACTTTTTCAACTTAGATGTGCTTGTTTGTTCAGCTCCAGTTACCTCTGTGCTTCTCCCTGCTTGGTTTTCTAGACACAGTCTCAGATGTTTTCAATTCATTCTGCCTTATGAGTTTTATTTCTCAGCCGTGTAAGGTTATGACTCCATCCCCTTTTCCCCTTGCTAGTGCTCTGCAGTTTTCTCTCAGTAATCCTGTGTAATCTTAGCTAGTACTATTGTATATGGCATTTATTTTTCCTTGCAAGCCGTAAACAGAACTACTGAGTTTAAAGTGACTGAAAAAACAAAAGCAGAAGTTGCATACAATTTTCAAATTTATCTATGATATTTTAGCATTTCTGTATTTTTTTTAACATTCACAAGCAACGTCAGTGTGATTAGTTGGTCATTTGGGTTTCATACAAGGTTGAGCACACAAGCCTTCATTCAGTCCTTAACAGCCAGCAATATTTACCTATAGTTGGCTTAACGTAAACATATTGTTAACCATTAGGATTTCTAGAATCCATGTCTTTATACTGAATTTAATTGCTACGAAGCAGATGTTCTTGTTAAACAATGTGGGGCTGAATCAGAGACCGTTGATATCATTGGGAAATGGCAGATCTTCTGTCTGTTTGCTCTTCCTCTGCCTGTGCTGAATTCAACATCCCGTACTGTTTTGTGAAGAAGTAAACAAGTGATAATTGGCTTGGACAGTTTACAGTGTCTTCTGAATTTTCCAGAGGAGTTTTCGACTTCCTGTATTTACAGATGCTTTTTCCCTTGCACAGCTTATGAACATGAAGACTATTCAGGCAAAAAAGATCTGCTTACACAGAAATTAAGTTTTAATAAGATGCTTTGCAGGAGAGCCCACTGCACAGATTCCATTACAAGATAGGAGCGATAGCTATTTTTGCAAGTGCAAATTCTGTGAGCCAGCAAATGTGCAGATAAACCAGCTTAAGGTGATTTCAGCGTGTGTACAAAGCTAGTAAACTGCTTACTATCAAATTTCACAAACTACTGCATATGTTCCTTACCTCTTTTTCGTGTCAAGCAAAAGAACAGCTAATTTTTGACTCTGACCATAAAGAAAGAAAAAAACTGTGACGGATGGACTTAATTACAGCACACTTTTATTTATTTAATCCACTTGTGAGCTCCCTGGCTTGGTCACCCTGCCCTGCACAATGTAGAGCCATGTTCCCTCTTCAGTTCTTTCACACCTGCCCTCACCGTCCTGGTTTTAGCCTGCTGCTGCATCTCTGCACATTGCATTCTAGAAGATTAAGCAGCTTGTGATAAGGAGATGATTTCTATATTTTTCTAGGAGTCCTAAGTGTCTCTCAGCTGCTTTATATAATGCTTTCCTTTAGATTCACTTCCCGTTCCATGCAGCAGGGAGGTAAGATCCTTTAATTGCAACAACTTGAACCTTAGTTTCCTCTTCTTTCTGTCAGGTTATGAGCTGAAGATTTAAAGGGAATCCATTGGAAGATCTGTGTTAGCTGGGAGCTTACACAGTCTGTCTTTATTCAGTGCTAGCTAGACTATTTAGGAATGGATGACTTTTTCATCATCACTTTCATGAGAGAAGCAGCTGAACAGGGGTTGCCTTCTTGTCAGCATGGACAGTATATTGCTACACAGAAATAACTAATAGAGGAGTGCTAAATTTTATTTCAGCAAGGTTAGGGTTTCTTTGCGCACTGAGGCTTCAAAACCTGGACAGTAAATACCTAATTCCCTGTCCTTAAGAGGAAAAGCTTGTGTGTGTGAATTACTCATGCTTAGTGTATCAGTCAAGGGGTTGAAGCATTTTTTTTAGGAAGATGACTTCTCATCCTGCTTTTCAAAATGGTATTTCCATGTCCTTGGAGAGTACCCTAACTACTAAGCTTCATGGTATGGCATGAAGATGTGAAGGAAGAGATGCCAACCCCTAATCCTCTGGAGAAGCTCTGCTTTTTTGGGGAAAATAGTATGAGGAAGTGTGACTACAGCTTGGTGCCTAGGACGAAATGTGATTTAGACACTGCTCTCATGATTTTTTCTGTGTTTTTGTCCAATAGCTATGAGTTATCATTAATCCTCAGAGAAGTCATCTGTATGGTAATGTGAAAAGCTTGTTCCTAGACTTGTTCCCAAATTTTACAAGGTTCCCTTTTAGGGTTTGATAACTGATGATGTATGACAGCATCTTTCAAACAGTTTTAACCTTGCTTGTGATAATTTCTTTGATGCTAGTTCTGCAGAGAAAAATCCTGAACTGAAAGCATCTCTTGTGTACCCACTTGAGACATTTTCCTTGACAGACTCTCTCTTAAAGTCTCTGCTGGCCATGCTGGGTATTAGTCTCTTTGCCTCAGGGAAGTAAAGGCAGATTCACTTTCCCTTCCCTCCCTCCCTCCCTCCCCCCATTTCAGTTTAAGTGCGCTGAATATTGCTATTGCTGGTAAAAACTTTTAAGTACAACCTGGAGAGCTAATATGTGCTGTGTAATACAGTACAATGAATATGTAAAGTATGTGGCTTCACTTTTTGTTTTGTTTTTAACTTGAGAGGGAGACTCCCTTTTTATTGCAACAATTTCCCTGCTTATTTGTATTTATTTGGGACATCAGAAAGTGGGGTAAGGACAGAGATTTGTGTAGCAGGTAGAGGGCATGTGCTGTGTTCACTCTCAAGTGCCAAGAGTTCAGACTAAATCTTTAAGCTTGAAATATGTCTACCTGAAATGTTTCAAGACATTTTTCTACTTGCCTGAGAGCTCCCCTTGATGCTGGGTGTTCAGTTCTGTGCATTCGATGTTCTTTCAGAGAAGCTAGAAGGAGTAATAGTCCGACTGAACAAGGTCCACGTGCAATGCCTTTGATAATTAGCATGGTTTGACAGAAAAGGAGGATGGTGGTTATGGGAAAGACCTTGCAAGAAAATGTGGAAAAGAAAGATTTTGGTGGGTTTTTTTTCCCCTCCAGCACCATATATGTTGTTCACAGGGCTATGGTGAGATTTGGCAGCTGATGTTCTTCAGTGTTTTGCCCACCTCTTACTTTTGCATTGACAGATGTGAAAATTATGAATCCCACTGTCTTCCTTCTGAATGTAAATTCACGTGATCTTGTGATTTTGTGGATCTCTTGATATTTCTAATGCAGAGGTCTCCTGGCAGAACAATTTCCTTAAAAAGCAAGCAGTGATGAAATGTTAAAAAAAAACAAACAAAAAAACCCAATAAATGCTCTGTACTTTTTTCCCCAAGATCTTGCTAATTTTCTGTTTCTGTGATTTGTTACTGTTCCTCATATTAGTGATCTATATTTTAAAGGAAATAATGAGACGACTTATTATGAAAAATGGTAATTACTCATAAATTTCTGTTGTTGGAAAACAGCCCTTGAAAACTGATGCAACAGTAATAAAAACTAGTGTTTGCTGTAAAGAAAAAAAAATATTCAATTGAGAGTTCTGAATTTCATGTCACAAATAGTGGGTCTGCATAGGGTCTACCATGTCGATTTTGTTTAGATCTTGAAAGGCAGAATGTATAGGCAAGAGGTGCAGAACCAAAGCTTCAGAAGTAGGTGAAATCCTTTACTGGAAGTTGTCAATAAAATTAGAATAGTTGATGAAAAATTTTCAGTGTTACAAAGTGCTGACATGACGAAGAACACCTGATTATGAGGTAGCTCTGAAAAAACTGATTATAGGGTTGTTATATTTAAGCCAGAGGATTTCAGAGTGCAGCTTTGTGAATTGTCCTGCTGCAGAGCATGGTTTATCATTGCTTTTGATTAGTAAGTTCTTGCTCATTTTCAATTTCATGCACTGTTCAACACTGCCGGATAGTTTGTGGAAAAGCACATTATCCCCCACTGGAAAATTAATTCCTTGTGGTATCAGGTGTATAAAATTTCTAAATCTCTTGACTTGAGACTGTCTAAACACAGGAAGGTGATTTGTTCATCTCCTCAAAATCATGAGATTTTGTTGAATGTTTTGCAATTGTATTTGAATAATTTTTTGAAGTAAACTGTAAGCTTGAACTCTTAGAGGAATGTAATTATATTTATATTTGACTTTTATTGGTAGAAATAAAAGATTAAAGCCCTTTGAATAACTTGACTTGAAGCTTGCAAAGCTTTAATGAAAAAAACAAATTGGACTCAGTAGTCCTGTATTGGACATTTTGTGAGACTCTTCCCATGTAGTTTACTAGGAATTAACATAACAACAAACTACCATTAATGACATAAAATAATTCAAAAAAATGAAGACGTCTTGTCACTCCGCTATCTCATGTTTTCCTGAGAGAACAAGGAAATCCAACAGATATGCTGAAGACAGAATAAAGATACTTCCTTACACAGGTTCAGGAGATTGGGTAGTATTAGATGACTGTGGTTGAAATTGAGAGCTGACAGTAAAGACTGAACAGGAATTAGCTACAAAAGCATGAAGAAATATATTTTTCCTGTGCAAGCTAAGTTTGGTTTTAAATTACTGTTAATGCTGAGTACTGTAATATTATTAAATATTCTGTTTTCATGTTGCATATCTTAACCTTTCTTCCTAAAGTAGAATAAAGACATGCCAGTGGCAAAATGTGCCAGCAAGCATGAACCCTTACACTCATATGAACGGGTACAAAAGTCAATAATGAAGTCAACTTCGCTCTTGTTTCCTAGAAGGCTGCTACAGTGTCATGTCCATTATGCTTTTGCGGGAGGGACAAACTGGCATAAATTTGTAACTGTAGCCATTGGACTATCAGCAGAACTCAT
Organism: Pluvialis apricaria; assembly: GCA_017639485.1. Taxonomy (NCBI): domain Eukaryota; kingdom Metazoa; phylum Chordata; class Aves; order Charadriiformes; family Charadriidae; genus Pluvialis; species Pluvialis apricaria. Next base: position 9,329,190 of record CM030010.1, read on the forward strand.
AGGTAACAGGACTACTTGTAGAAATTGCTGGCTTTTAAGAAAAACTGCCACTTCATCTTAACTGACATATTGCAACTTCAGAAACAAAATGTTTGGATTCATGTGAATTCTTCCTGTGGAGTCATTTAATTCCATCCTCCTCATTTATTTTTAAATAGGCAACTAAATATCTAAATAATGGCAGTATACTTACTTTCTTGCCTGCAGTCTCTTTTTCTAAAAATGGGGAAACTGAGATGCACAGAAGTGAAGAGCTGGATCTCTAACCTATCATTCCTGCATGTGGTTAGGCCCTGGGAGGTTAGTTAGAAATGAACTACTGTTTAGTGATTTGGACTTTGACTTCTGGACCAAGCTAACTGTTTTGTCACTAGTCTGGGCTTCTTGAACTATGTTTTTAGAGGTAACAGGCACAAACTGGAGCACAGGAAGTTCCATCTTAACATGAGGAGGAACTTCTTTACTCTGAGGGTGGCAGAGCACTGGCACAGGCTGCCCAGAGAGGTTGTGAAGTCTTCCATGCTGGAGACATTCAAAACCTGCCTGGACGCCGTCCTGTGCAATGTGCTGTAGGTGTCCCTGCTGTGGCAGGGGGGTTGGACTAGACGATCTCCAGAGGTCCCTTCCAACCCTGCTGATACTGTGATACTGTTTTTGTTGTGGAGTCAGCTGTAGTGACTAGCATCTGAGTTGGAGCATCTTGGTTAACCTAATCTAGAGATGAGCTGCCATACTGCAAAATAGCCTATGCTTGCATCGATCAGGATCAAAAATATTTCTTGGTGGTGGAAATGTGTCACAGATCCTAATGCTGGGGTATGTAAAATAGTACTAAAGTATTCTTCCTCTGTGTTGTACAGGTTAATTCTCCAGGAGCTAACTGCACTGGCATAGCACACAGACAGCAACCTCATCCTGCACTTCTGTTTCCACTGAATATATGAATTGCCTGCATTTCTCTCTTTGTAACTTGAAATGGGAAAACTAAAATTTCAAAAAATGTAATCCATAAATAATTTGTTAGCACTAGTCTTAAAAAGTGCAATTCCTTTGGATAGTCAAGCCAAACTTCTGTCACATCGAATTCACTTAATAAATGATTGAGGCTAGATTTGGACAGTCTGTGTCACTACATTTCTAAAAACTTGAAACTCTAGCTACAGCAGCTTTGACCAGATGTGTGGCTTAACAGTCAAGAAAAGTTATTTTTTCGCACAACTCTAAATTGTCCTTTTGAATATGCGTTATCCTTTCTTGCCCAAGTCTGGAAAGGTCTTGAGTACTTCCTTCTGTCTTTGGGCAATGGCATAGTGGGTAAAATTATTGCAGGTCCACATTCATGGTTGATATATAACTACATGAATTGAAGTGATAACTTTGAGAACCCAATAGGCAAGTTTTTGGGATCCCAATATGATTTGTCTACGTGTGTGTGTGCGTGTGCATCCACATGCATGCATGAATGCATTCTTTTTAATGTAAGCAAGAATTTGGAGAAAGTCTGGAAATTTGTATTAACTTCTTTTTCTTTTCTTTCTGTAATGAAATTCTGTGACTTTTGCAAATACAGATTACTTGTTGGATAACCTAAAATAATGGTTTTATGCAACTATTAAGCCTGGGCATCAAAAGAAAGATAGTGATTGTGCTCAAAATATCAGCTAAACCACCCATCTGCACAAAATAATTGTGAGCTCTGCAGCTACTCTGTGAATCTTGCTTAGTAATGTTAGAGAAAACATTCTTCTTGCTCACTTTTTGGAATAAGTCAGTTAAAGATGTGCAACGGTATTAAGACTTTGACAAATTTAGGGTTGTCTTTGAGGTATGTAAAAGCTGTTTGTGATGCAGCCGGATAGGTTTATGAGGATCTTGGAGAATGTTGTACAATCTTTTTTTTTTTTTTTTTTTTCCATTTGTATTATTCTCTTGGCCCTAAGTAATGGATTATGCATAGAAAATGTACTGGTGCTGCAACAACAAATAGATCAACTGAGAGAACACCCTTTGCCTGAAGTATCTTTAAAACTGTGAATGTGAAGTTGGATGATGAATTGAATAGTCTACTTCAAAGGACAGGTATATAGTGTCTGAATATGAAAAAGCATAAGTGCATGAGAGCATGTCACAACCAAATGTAGTGCTGGCTGCTCTCAGTGATAAAACAGTTTACTATCGTCTTTGCCACCAACAAAGTATGTCAATTTAGGGTCTGATGCACCTTCTGCCTTATTTATTGGAGTCTGTATACAGTATAACATTTTGCAATGCCTATTGCATAAAAGTAAAACCCAAAATTCATCTTTGGCTTTATTAAAAAGTAAACGTTTCCTTCAGTTCATTTTTTTCCCCCCAGAGCAGTTGCAGTCTATATTTGATGCTTGCCCCTTTTAGTTGTTTCTGAAATGTATAAAACTTAGGATTTACTCTAACTTCAATTTACTTGCAGTTGGAGGACCGAATGGTTTCATTAGCATAACTATTTAATGTAGACAGAATTCAATATTCCTCAGAAAACAATAGAATTATGCTTGGGTAAGGTTCAAATAAAAGCAAAGGCTTAAGTTTCTGGCTCCTGTTTTTTTGCATACAGACTAAGCTGACTTTTGTAATTCTGCTTTCTGACCTCCATTGGGGGGAAAATAAATAAAAGCAAGCTTATGCTAGGTAATAAATGGTCTTCTGAAATATCAGTTTATAACATCCCAGAACCAGATTCATTACATAAGTAGGACAAAGCCTGATTTTAAGAATGTAGTGGACCTTGCTTGACCTTGTATAAACCATGATTCTGCCAGTAAAGTTCAACCTTTCCTCACAGACCCTTGATGTAACTTTCCACTCTCCTGATTTTGTTGTTTTTGTGTTATTTTTTTTTTTTTAAATATCTTTTATGTAATCTTTGTTTCTCTCTTCCCTACAGCCTCCTCCTTTGTCTCTGGGGATTAGAATGTGTGGATATTGAAACACACTCTGTTTTCTTCAGTTTTTATAGTTCTCTGCTGTGTCCTGCCCCTTTGCCACAATCTGCTCTTGATGTTTCATGGTTTTATCAGATGTAGTTCAGACTCTGAATTCTCTAAGAGCAGTAAGATTGAATAAGTCAGCTTGTTCTTGCCTGCTGCATGGTAATCCCATTTAAATCAGTGTAAACTAGCACCAGATGATTACTCTGTCAAATCAGTTATTGAGGAACCATCTTTAAATTTATGCTGAAACACCAAAGAGAAAGAACAGGATGTTTTTTCTGATTTTGGAAGTATTTGGTACTTTACTTTTTCAGGCCTGATTCTCTAGAATGTTTGAATGCTGTTAATGCCCCTTAAAAGACAAACTTGGAGAAGACGGTGATGATCTTTTTCATTCACATTTCTAACAGTTCACTGGTCAGGATATTTACTTGGGGTAAAGGCACATGTTCAAATCCCTTCTGTGAGTTAGAAAATATTTTTAGGAAACTGCTAAAAGACTATGCATTCGTAGCTGCTATAACCCTTGTAACTCTCGCAATTACTGTTGGAATGTTTAGCTTCCAGTGTGCATCAAAGGAAGTCTAAGATGTTTTGTCTGCTGCTTTGTACAACAGTGTGTGTTTACTGCAGCATAAACAGCACACTGCCTCGTGATGCTACTATAGTTGTGAAGACAGAAAGGTATTGCAGGGTGTTGTTCCCTTTCAGACATGCTCCAAATCAATACCAGGATTCCACAGTCTTGTTGATTGATCTGAACTTGGTGCATGGCCATGGGCATTGTTTCATCTTAAATATAGAGGTCTCTTGAAATATACAGATACATGTAAGAAACATTGTAATTGTCCCATATATCAAATGTGCCTTTCATGTAAGGATCCATAACACGTTGGTTGGATGAATCACCGCAAAATTTAAAGATTTATTGATTGTTTTTGATCAAAGTAAATGTCTTTATGTTACACCTAGCTATTACTTTGATGTTTTTGGACAGTGTTTGTGGGATGGAGATGATTCATCACCTGAAATATGTCTTTAAGAGACCTAGCAGCACCATTGATGTGTTTTTGGCTTTTTGAGAACTTTAAAGCTTTACCAAAGCAAAGGAAAATTACGCAAGATTTGTGAATTCAAAAGTATCAAATAGGTAAGCACAATATTCTGTTCTAAATGTCCAATATATTTTCAGGAAGCAAATAGTAGGTTGTGTACATGAAGAAAACCATTTCAAAATTTGGAGTAATAGAATGTGGCCTAATGAATTACTCATTAGTTCACTTTAAGGATTTGTATATTTATCTTTGAATGAATGGAATTATAAAGAATGAATTATTATTACTATTATCAGGAATTATTCATTATCAGGAATGAATGGTAGGGAAGAGAAATGCAAAACTTGCTTAAACATTTGTAGGAGGGAAAAGCTCTAAATTCATAGAATCACAGAATCATAGAACAGTTAGAGTTGGAAGGGACCTTATATATCATCTAGTTCCAACCTCCCTGCCATGGGCAGGGACACCTCCCACCAGACCAGGTTACTCACAGCCCCATCCAACCTGGCCTTGAACGCCTCCAGGGATCGGGCAGCCACAACTTCCCTGGGTAACCCATTCCAGTATCTCACCACCCTCATAGTAAAGAATTTCTTCCTAATATCTAATCTAAATCTCCCCTCTTTCAGTTTAAAACCATTGCCCCTCATCCTATCACTACACTGCCTCATAAAGGGTCCCTCCCCATCTTTCCTGTCAGCCACCTTTAAGTACTGGAAGGGGCTCCAAGGTCTCCCCAGAGCCATCTCTTCTCCAGGCTGAACAACCCCAACTCTCTCTGCCTGTTTTCGTAGCAGAGGTGCTCCAGCCCTCTGATCATCTTTGTGGGCCTCCTCTGGACTCGCTCCAGCAGATCCATGTCCTCCTTATGTTGGGGACCCCAGAGCTGGAGTACTCCAGGTGGGGTCTCATGAGAGCAGAGTAGAGGGGGAGAATCCCCTCTCTCGACCTGCTGGCTACACTTCTTTTGATGCAGCCCAGGATGGGGTTGGCTTTCTGGACTGCAAGCACACATTGCCTGCTCGTGTTGAGCTGCTTATCCACCAATGCCCCCAAGTCCCTCTCCTCACGGCTGCTCTCGATCCATTCTCTGCCCAGACTGTATTTTTGCTTGGGATTGCCACAACCCAGGTGTAGGACCTTGCACTTGGCCTTGTTGAACTTCATGAAGTTCACATGGGCCCACCTCTCAAGCCTGTCCAGGTCCCTATGGATGGAATCCCTTCCCTCCAGCATGTCGACTGCACCACAAAGCTTGGTGTCATCAGCAAACTTCCTGAGGACACACTCAGTCCCCCTGTCCATGTTGCTGACAAAGATGTTAAACACCACCAGTCCCAGTACCAACCCCTGATGAACACCTCTCGTCACTGTTTACCACTTGGACGTCGAGCTGTTGACCGTAACTCTTCCAGTGCGACCATCCAGCTACCTACTTATCTACTGAGTGGTCCATCCATCAAATCCAGGTCTCTCCAATTTAGAGACCAGGATGTGATGTGGGACAGTGTCAAATGCTTTGCACAATTCAAATTCAACTATCTAGATGATGTAAACTAAGAAAGATCTAAAAAACTTGCCTTGAAATCCCTGCAAAAAAGAATGTGTTTTGAAATATTACTGTCTCCAGTAATAATAATATAAGATTTAAGTAAGGATTCTGAAATGTGAGATGATGACATCAGTTGTGAAAGGTGAAAGACCAGTCAAGTACTCTTTTGTAAGCATTGGCAGCAGTCAAGCAATTAAAGACCTTTCAGACAGCAATTCATTGTATTAATGAGCATAGCCTTAAAAGACAGTATTTGTGTTTGTAGATAACTGAATTTATGATGATGATAATTATGAATATTATGCTCAGCAAATATCTGTAAATGTACTAGCTGAATAGCTTGGGTGAGTAGTGCTCTCTCTGTGGATCACATGTGCTTGTCTCCTGGTCTGAAACCTTGGTAAATAAACTGATGCACCATCTTTGACATATAAGGGGAGGGAAAAATTCAAATAAGTCTCTTTTACTTCTCTGAGATGGGTGTAAACGGGGTCATTATTTTTTGGATCTGTGACTGGAAATATCAGTGTTTGCTAATACCTCATTCATGCTTGCAGCAAGCAAATATCCTTTAAATAAAAATAAATGACAGTGAGTTGGAAAACTATGGCATACATTATTTATCTACTTGTAAGACTTTTATGTAGCAATATTTTCACAAATTGGTGTTATTTTTTAATTATATAAATCACAGTGCCATGGTTCTACGGTGACACCAATATAGTAACTAAAGTAAATGTCCGTTTATTTATTTATTTATTTAATTTAGAGTTTTAGTACCTTTGGCATTATTCATATTAGCATTGCTGGAAAAGGCTTGATAATGATTACTACATTTCTCTGGAAAGGGAAAAACCAATGTCATTTTATTTCCTGTGTGATAGGAAGGTCAGATAATAACTACCCAAATAACATCTTCCGTGATTACAGCAAAGCTCTCTTTCCTACAGAAAATGTGTTATTTCTGCAGAAAGAAGATGCAGAAAAAAAAATATTATTCTCTTACTGTTGGAAGCATTGAAGTACATCTCTAATTTACAAAAGCATTTGAAAATCTTTGAATTTAATAGGGGAACTTGCTTGATTCAGTAGGGATCAAAACCCATCAAGATAGATAACTTGGCATATCTTTTTAATGTATAAAAAAAATTCATTTGAACCAAAGACTCCTATCATGAGACATGTTTCTGTCAGCATTGAAATAAAACCAGAAAAGATCTTGCAAAGAGAGTTCCGGGTTTTGATTGGATTGTTAGCACACTGTTTTTTAATAGCCTAGTCTGATTTGCTTGGGGATATTTTTCATTTTCCTCTTTCTTCTCTTCATTTCTTCAAATGGTCTACTACTGTTTTGTTATTTATTAATATCTCAGTGTTTGTATGTGGAAGAAAATAGAACAACTGCAAAATAACATACTACAGGCAACATTCAAAGGGAATACAAATACACTTTTTTGGTTTCCTAGAGTTTATAATTCCTTCAGTTGGTGCCAGTAAATCTTTTTCTTCCCAAATATTACAAGCTCATTAATTGTGTGGCCTTCTTAATTTCTCTTCGCTGGCCAATGGTCCATGATGAGAGTTGGAAGCTTTTGATTACCATCTTTGAGTAGGATTCTGTTCTGCATTTTGTGGACGGCTGCAGGCTCCATCTGTTCTTCATACCAGAATTCAGACACTTTCACCATATCTTGCCACCCACAGGCCAGCTATCTCTGGTCTGCTGTTATACCTTCGTCCACAAATTTTGAGGAGGATTTCTTCATTCTTGGTCCTTACCTTCAAGTTTTCCCATTAATGGATACTTAGGAAAAGCTTGGTAGTACATATTTGACACTGTTTCCCACAGTATTATCCTGGAGAAACTGGCTGCTCATGGCTTGGGTGGACACATTCTTCGCTGGGTGAAAAACTGGCTGGATGGCTGGGCCCAAAGGGTTGTGGTGAATGGAGTTAAATCCAGTTGGTACCTGGTCACAAATGGTGTTCCCCAGGGTGAAGTACTGGGGCCAATTATGTTTATTATCTTTATCAACAATCTGGACGATGGGATTGAGTGCACCCTCAGTCAGTTTGCCCATGACACCAAGTTGGGCGGGAGTGTTGATCTGCTTGAGGGCAGAATGGCTCTACAGAGGGATCTGAACAGTTTTGTTCGATGGGCCGAGGCCAATGATACGAGGTTCAACAAGGCCAAGTGCTGGGTCCTGCGCTTGGATCACAACAACCACATGCGATGCTACAGTGTGGCTGGAAAGCTGCCTGGCAGAGAAGGACCTGGGAGTGTTGGTCAACAGCCGCCTGAGTATGAGCCAGCAGTGTGCCCAGGTGGCCAAGAAGGCCAACAACATCCTGGCCTCTATCAGGAATAGTGTGGTGAACAGGGCTAGGGAAGGTATTGTCCCCCTGTACTCAGCACTGGTGAGACCTCACCTCAAATATTGTGTTCAGTTTTGGGTCCCTCGCTAAAAGACAGACATTGAGGGGCGTGTCCAGAGAAGGGCAGTGAAGCTGGTGAGGGGTCTAGAGCACAAGTCTTATGAGAAGCAGCTGAGGGAACTGGGGTTGTTTAGCCTGGAGAAAAGGAGGCTGAGGGGAGACCTTATCGCTCTCTACAACTACCTGAAAGGAGGTTGTAGCAAGGTGGGTGTCAACCTTTTCTCTCAAGTAACAAGTGATAGGACAAGAGAAAACGGCCTCAACTTGTGCCGGGGGAGGTTTGCGATGAATATTAGGAAAAATTTCTTGACAGAAAGGGTTATCAAACATTGGACTAGGCTGCCCAGGGGAGTGGTGGAATTGCCATCCCTGGAGGTATTTAAAAGATGGGTAGACTTGGTGCTGAGGGACATGGTGTAGTGGTGGTTTGGCAGTGTTAGGTTGATGGTTGGACTCAACGATCTTAAAGGTCCTGTCCAATCTAAATGATTTTATGATTCCATACAATACAAGCTTTCTAATTTTTGAACCGATTTCAGTTTGGTGCATTGTAAGCTTTGAGCTGTTCTAAGGCATGAACGGAATCATGTTTTGCTTATACTGAAATGTTGTGAATATACTTTATTTGTTGTTTATGCTGTTCTGCCTTGATACTGCTGGAATAAAAAGAAACCAAATACTGCTACATCATGCTGGAAATATTCCTACATATAGCCATCTGTCTAGTTGTGTTTATCTTTCTAATTTAACTAATTTGTAGATAAAAACTGTAGTTGTGTGTTCCTGAAACACTAGAATTGCTGTTAAAGTAAACAAACTTGTTTTGTGTGCATTTTCTGGAATACGATTGCCAGTTTCAACTGTTAAACTTCTTGAAATTATAGTATTAGTGGGTATTGCAAATACTAGCTTTCTTCAATGTGTGAATGGTTGGCCGTGTTAATATTTTTTCTTATTTTTAACAAAATTTTTAAACAAAAAATATAATATCTTTAGGATTTATCAATCTTAGCTTATTCTTTATGCTCAATATGTTATCTATGTATTTTTAGTTTGTGATGCAAAACAGATACTGGGAAATATTTCAGAGCAAAACAAAAGCATTACAATCTGTTTCTGATTCCAAATGTTACATAGAGAAAAATAAATGGGCAAATATTGTTATTTTTTATAACTCTTAATGCTGTAGAATATTTCTGTATAATCAAAGTATAAAATATATCAAGAAGAGTAAAATAGGGTTTAATCGTGCAGAAACTATGCAGTGACTTACAGAAGCAAACCCCATGTTTAATTGTTTTGATTACCTCAGGCCAAGTTATGCAGTAGTGGAAGCAGATATTGCTTCACTTTCAGTAAGCAGACCTGAACACAGTCTGTGATCATCTTGTTGCTGATCAACCGCTTTTTATTTATTCAAACATAAAATTTCATTTCTCTGTGTTGTGAGGTTGAAATAGATTGAGGGTTTACCAAAACAATGTATTGTGGTAAAATAATCTTCGGTCCAATCAATGCCATAGCAGGAATAGTATAGTGGGAGACACCAAGTATCAAGTGTTTGTTATTCAGTTCCAGTGCCATTAAAGATTAAACTTAGTTGATTTTTGAGTCTTGGTTTTTTTTTTTCCTCCCCACCTAAACAAAGACCTTTTTTATGCTAGTACTATTTAAGCAATATTTACTGACAAATACTTTTGGTAATTTTGTAATTGGATCTTGTTCTTCCAAGGAAAATGGTCATAATCTGAAGCCTGCTAAACATGGTGAACAAAGAACGGTATTAAATGCTATGCACATATGTACAATGAAAATGTTTACATTAATTGAGGAAAGTAAACATCTGCATGTGCTTTTACTAGCGATACTATGCTTTTTGCTTATTAGTGCCACTTTCTGTGAACAAATACAAAGATTAAATAAGCAATAAACGTAGAATTCTGGAGTGCCTTCCTTGAAAGCTCAGCATTTTACTAATTAGTCTTTAAAGCACTGTGGAGATCATACACTTGCTTCATCAGCGGCTTAGCACCACATAGCTATGCTGGGAGACTGTTCTGGACAGTAAGTGAAGAGAATAAGTGAACTAAAACTAGCTCGGTAAGTGAAGGTAGGAAGAATGCAATTAACTTGATTGACTCAGACTTTTTTTGGAAGTTTCTCTCATGCTGGGGCCAACATCTCTGTTGTATGCTGCTGAAAGGAGCAACCCCAGCACAACTGCTTATATCAAAGCAGCAAGCTCTTCATGTGCCCCTGCTCCATTGCTTCCCAGCATGCCAGACTTTTCTCATGTCCTCTGGATAAGCATGAGGTAGTCTTAGTTACACAACTAGCGTTTCATGGTAGTGCTTAACTGAACAGGTGATTTTACCTTTTTGAAGGTTAATGTTTTATTCCCGTCTTTGAATAGCACTTTAAGCATAAGCAATGCTTGTCATAAGTTGATGCTTATGCTCAGATATTTGCAAGTTTTCAAAATGAACATTTGCAACAAAAAAAAGAATTGTATTTGTTGTGCTCCTCGTCCTCTTCATCAGTGGTGTTATGGCAACAAGGGTGATGCTGTTCAAATTTAATTTCTGAACCATGTAGAAATAGATATTAATACAAAGATTAATATTTAAAAAATTCCACTCTCTTCTCTCCAGGAAGATTTTACTTTGCAAAGCAAATGAGTTATCTGTTGCAGATCTCTTTCTAAATCATAGACTCATAGAATGGTTTATGTTGGAAGGGACCTTAAAGATCACCCAGTTCCAACCCCCCTGCCCTGGGCAGGGACACCTCCCACCAGCCCAGGTTGCTCCAAGCCCCATCCAGCCTGGCCTTGGACACCTCCAGGGATGGGGCAGCCACAGTTTCCCTGGGCAACCTGTTCCAGTGTCTCACCACCCACACAGTAAAGAGTTTCTTCCTTATATCTAATCTAAATCTGCCCTCTTTCAGTTTAAAACTGTTACCCCTCATCCTATCACTACATGCCCTTGTAAAAAGTCCCTCTCCAGCCTCTTACAGGCCCCCTTCAGCCACTGGAAGGCTGCTATAAGAAAAAATAAAACCTGAAAATACTTGTTACTGAAAGCTTTACCCATAAAATAATCCCCTATCTTTTCTTAATTTGTAGGGTAAAGTTTTCTCAGGACAAATAGGTCTTTCTTACTTTTATTGGGAGGCCACCATAACATACCTGCTTATTAAAATAACATTTTATGTCGAACATGCAGGATTAGTTTAATAAAAAGAAAACTTGCTTTTCAAAGAAAAGTTTACTTTATTAAAAAGGTGAAATGTTTTGAAGACAGAAATAGCAAAAAGCATGTTATTAAAAAATGTTTTGATCCTAATAACTTTTTGCTCTTTTAACAGAAAAGCTTAATGCCTCAATGTCATTAACAGGAAAAACAGCCTGTGCTCGAGACAATTCATTATTTTTGTGAAAGTCATTATGTTTTTAAAGGAAACATCTTTCTTCTTTTTCACTTTAGGGGTGAAAAATACAACGCAAAGTATTTTCACATACCAAAGAATCCTGAGTATCTTAAAAAAATTAATATATAGGGAAAACACGCTTTATTTAAATTCAATGTATTTGATAAAAGTATGAAAGGGAAATCTTATTTTTTGAGCTTGTCAGCACTTCTAGCAAGCATTTAATCTGGAAGTGCAAGTAAATAATGAATTGGGAACCAGTGACACCCCCTCTTTTTTATTTTTTACTTTATTACTGTCTTCTAATCTCTGCTGTGCAGCCAAGGCTTTATCTTCTCTTGTGCTTCATACAACTAGTTTCTACTGCCTGTGTTCAGCTGGAAAGTTCAGAGCCAACCTTCATAGTCTATTCATGTGCTTTCTCCCTCTTACACAAAATACAGGCTGTGACAGTGACAAATGTTTGGCGGCTCTGTTCACTGGCCAAAGAATATACAGACATCAGACTCTTCAGTGAGTCATGTAGCTGTGCTTCTCGCACTTCTGCTGCAGGGAGCCCAGATTTCAAGGGGTTCACAGGAACGGGACCATATGCTGTTGTAGCACAAATGTTGGCTCTGGCAGTCTTGCATACTGGCATGAGGATGCTTATTTCTTATACTGGCTCCTGTGATTACTGCTGAGATGAGGAATGATAGAACAGGCCATTGCAAGACAGAACTGTTTACATTTAAGAAAAACAGTTTCTTTTAACTCTGTGCAATGCTGACACTTGCAGAGCTTTCATGCAGATTGTTATTACATTTACGTAGTATTATGGTCATGCTTATAAGATTTGTCTGACTTTGATTTCCCTCATCACCGTGTAGTCATTATCCTCCTCTTGACTGTGAAGCTGGTAACCATAAAGGACAAATAATCTTTTCATGTATGTCTTTGTAGGACAATGACAAGTAGTGGATGCTTAGGGAAATTGTGAAGAAAAATGGTATTTTTGGAATGATCCTACTGTTAGCATATCTTTGCTCTTTCTGGCAGTTAGTGGATTAGGAATTTCCTGAGTTGATGGTGGAAGTCCAACTGTGGTGCATAATAACCACCTGCAGACTCGTATCTATGAATCTGGGGATCTTTCAGATCTCTCTTATATTTTTCTCATCCCGTATCCTGTGGATATGTGTTTTGTAAATGAGTTAGGTATTGTGTGGGAAAGAGTACTGCTTCCTTTTGGTTTAAACCCAAGACAGGCTGAGTCCTACTCCCAGCTCTACATACTTTCTGTGTGACCTTGGCAAATCACTGTGGATATTAGATACAAAATAGAACTTGAATGGCTTAACTGCAGACACCACAGTGTTTGACTTTCTGGCTTCTGTGTGTCAGGCTAATCTAGACTCATTCGTAAAGTCCTTGCACTTCCAGGACATGACTATTCTTCAAACCGGTGAAGCAAAACAAAAAAAAATCATATAAGAGATGATGAGGTGTCTCCAGCTGTCTAGGGAGGAATTTTTCATTTCAAAATACAAATGTTCTGGCAGCAGAATATTTCCTGTTTCCAGACTGAAGTGTTGTACAAATCCAGCTCTATTAAAATGTTCCACATTCTTGGATTTTCTTCCTGATTTGGGATTTCAAATTCTAAAAGCTTGAATAAGCCTTAGACACCTGGTTTCTGATCACCAGCATACTACAAAACGTTTGAAGCATAAAGTATCTGTTTCTGTGCAGGTATATTTATATAGAACTCTCAAGTAGCTGTAGGTTTAGTTGGGGCCCTCTGAAGGCTTCAATAGTCCACTAAAACATTTATTTCCACTTGTCTTCTACAGTTGGAAGCAGTCTTACAAGCTTAGTATAAGTTTAGTGTAAAATGAACAGTATGTGGAAGGAAGCTGGTATGTTTGATTGACTTTTGCTTTTATTACTGAAAAAGTATGCGGGTCCTGTTCCTCAGAATTTCTGAGTTACTTTGCTCAGAAATCCCCTAGGCTCTACAGCCCAGCAAATCCCATCCGCAAGGAGACTTGTCCCTCTGCTCTTTCTTTGGCTTCTTTGGCTGGACTCAAACTGTCTTTACCTGCCTTTTTCTTTTTCTTTTTCTTTTTCTTTTTTTTTTTCCATGAATCTTTGTGGTCCAGTTTTTGCAGCTAATGAAACCTCTTTATTGACGTGGTTCTGCTCAGACCCACCATGCAATGTATAGCTTTGGGTGCTCTCTCTGTTTTCTGTAGCTGTACTGATTACCAAAAAAACTTTGGTCACTCCCTCTCCTGGGTCTGCAAGGACATTCTCATTAGGTCTTGAGATGTTGTTTGCATCCAGTTCTGGTTTGCTGGCAGCCATTTGTACTTTGCAACATAGAAATAAATCATACCAGAAAACTAAAGAGGTTGCGAGGCCCAGACAGCAATATTTTTAGGTCTAGATGGCTTTCATAGAGCAGGGCGGGTCTGCCCGTAAATGTCAGGCTTTAGCTGCAGACAGAAGTTTTTTCTTCGCTATGTCTAACAGGGAATGAAACAATTAGGAATGAGGCTTTCATGGACAAGTATCACTCCACAGAGAGTAGATTGCTGTTGTTTATGAAAGAGATGATGTTTTCTTTTTCTCCTCAGTGCCTAGAACTGATGGGAATGTCACCACCAAAACTATGAGTAAAAGAGTGAGAAGAAAGGAAATATTCATTTGATGAAGACGGACTGTGACAATTTTAGCCCTCTTATGAGTAGAGAGAGAAGATGAAATGATTTCTTTTTCATTGTCAGTAAAGTGTTCTGAGCCTCTCCCCAGATGCAAGGCTGTTATCTTCTGTGTGTTGGGGTTTTTTTCCTCCCTAGCTATTATGATATAACAGTTAGCTTTGATTTGGGGTCTTCTAAATGAGTACAATGCATTTGATCAAAATGTGAGGCAGGGAGGAGGCACTCAGAAATATTTCTATGGCAGGAAGTGTTTCCAGGAGTTGAAATATGCTAGGATTCTGGTAGGAAAACCTGGAAATAAAAACAGACAAGAAATCTAAAATGCTTTTTTGATGCAATTAATTTTATAATGGTTAACTCCACATCCTCAATTCTTGCTTTTTAATCCCAGTTTTTCATAAAGAAAAGAAAAAACAAACAAATAAAAAAAGCCCAAATCTAAAAAAACTAGTGCAAAATAACTTTCCAGGTGATGGTATTACCTAGATGAAACTTCTCTGGAATAAATATTAGTAGTCAGCTTGGTAGACTGCCAGTAAGGTAAAGGTCTCCTGCCTCAAGGAGTTGTGAGCACACTGTCCAGATAGGGAGTTGATGTGTTGTTTTATGGAAGCTGTGGAGCTAGAGAAGTTGGTGTATGCTTGTGCATGAATTGAACCCACATGGAAATCACGTTAACAGGCCATATTTATTAGAATACATAATTTTTTTTTTTTTTTTCAGAATATTGTAGCCTGGTAACTGGCCAAATTTCAATATGAATAATGTAACTTTATTTGCTGTCATATGTTTCTGTTATTTATTTAAATCTGTGTGCCATTTCCACTCTTCCTCTTTGACTTGAATTTTAGAGAGGCAGATGACAGAAAATCTCAAAACACTTGGAGGATTTCCTGTTAGACGTAATTTTCCGTTAAACATCCACATCTACCAGGCTGTACTTCATAATTACACAGCAGTGTATACAAGGTTAACCCTATAAGACATTTCCTGAACAATTAATATCCTTAATGACTTCTGAGCTGCAGAAATGTCATATCTGTTCATGTATGGCTCTGCTGGTGACATAGGGGTAATGAGCTCTCAGTTCCTGAGGGTTGTTATGTAGATGTCATTATGATACAGCTCCTTTTTTACATTGCTTATTTGTGACAGATGTCTGACTTCACCTTGAAACAAGATTGCAAGCTGACGGAATAGGTCACTTTAGAAAAGTGGGCCACTTCTGTTTTATTTCAAGTTTAGAAAGATATGCCTGCTGCAGTTTGCAATTATCCATACTTGTGTATAAGAAAAGTCAAGAAACTCATCAACAATGCGTGCACTGGATATTATTTTTTTATTAAAATTACTTCCCTTGGAAAAAACAAACCCTCCAAACATTGTTTTGTTTTTTTCTTAGTAAAGCTACGTCCCACATCATGAACTCGGTTGCATGTTGAATAAGGTAATTGCAATTTCTCTCTTCAAACTGAAATAACTTACACAAATTTAATAAAACATGAACTACCACAATAGCAACCAGGCTAGCCCTGTCTGAAACTTCTCCCTATTGACCCCATTTTAGAGACATGCCTTCTTTGTAGGTTAAGAATTATAATTTATTCAGGGAATACTCCTGGGAGCCTTTAATGGATAAAGGTTTTGATGGGAAACAGTGGAAGACAGAGAATAGCAGGCTCAAACCTTTTTTATGCTTTTTTTTTTTTTAAAGAAAATTAATTGCAAGGGATGTGCTGATTAAAAAGCAATGCAGTTCATTTCAAATGTATTTGTAGGAGATATGACCTTGGAGAGGGAAAGAGAAGATTTTTATTCTCATTGATTACTCAGATTTTTCAAAAGCATGGAAGAGTTACTCAGTTGCTGTTAAAAATGTAGTAGAGTCAGTGTCCATTGCTATAGCGTTTCTGAAAACCAGACTCACTGTTCACTTGAGCTTATAAGCTTTGGATCCTATGCAGCACATTGACACGCTATCAGTTCAGAAAGCAGCTTAGTATTCTGTATAAAAGCTTGTTAGAAATGGATAGACACAGAGAGGAATTCAGTCACATTCAGATCTTATTGAGTCTTATTTAACTAGTTCTGTTTGGACAGACATTGATGATTTACTAGTATTTGAAGGTACTTACCCAAAGGTATAACAGAGTGTTCTGTTTTTCTTCCACCCTCATTCACTTCCATTGACCATATAGGGAACATTGTGGATTGTAAATGCTTTAGTGAAAGTGCAGTATTTTTACCAAACTCTCATGAATAATAGAGTGTTACTGGAGTTCAGCTGTTTTAAATTCATAGATTATTAGCAGTAATTAGGTCTAGTGAAAAAGCTAGATATATACCCTTTCACTCTATTTATATGTGTATATATAAATACACACACATGTTCTATTCTTTTTCCCCAGGAAACTTTTAAAATGTTTTGTTCTTATCTGCAGGAAACCAGGATGAGTGGCTGTGAAGGATTCTAAAAAGTGAAGGTGAGAAATCTCAATACTGTATCATTTTTACGTCCTCCCTGGCAGTTCTCTCCCTTCTTTTTCTTCCCATCTTCCCTTTTTCCTCTTCCCCCCTCAACATTAACCAATACCTGAATAATTAAGGAACTTCTAATAATAATGTAAACCTGCAGTGTTGTACATTTTCAGTTCTCTGAACTGTTACAGATACTGCTCAGGATGCAGGTCTTTTTTCACCCTTTTGCTGTATGTACTTATCAGACACCCCAAACACGTTAGACCCATGTTGTCAAGCCATGTGTATAAAGCAAGGCAGTGAAACGATTTCCCTAATGTTATTATATACACACATTGATAGTCTTCAAGACTGAGGTACAAGATATTTTTTTTTTAGGCCATTTACTACTGATTTACTTTAAAACACCAACTCCCAACGCTAAACTGCTTTTGAAACAAATAATTGTGTGTTTGCGTGTAGGAGACTGTGATGAGAAGCTGGGAAGAAGCGGAGAGTAAAGTTTCAAAATTTACTTCTTGGTCTCACTTTCTTTTTTCTCCCCTTCCTGAAGAGTATAATAATAATGCCAGTGTGAGTCAGTGGAGGGACCAAAATAAGTTTCAAATTTCTTGAGTTAATTTTTATATTTATTTCATAACCATATGCATTTTTTCAATAGTGTATTTGCAAATATCACTACTCAAGCCTGGGCTGGCTAACTGGGTATCTTCATTGTCTTTGCACATGATGCTAGTGAGTGGGTCATTTGTAATAATGATGTTTGTACATAATGTTGTAATAATGATTTGCAAGCTTTGTATATTGTTTAAAAAACTCCTTCTGCTTCACAGCAGTATGTTCTCTGTTACGCGGCTCACTGGAATACCGGTCTTTTTTCTGACTGGTATATTGGTTAAATTATGTATTTATTTTGAATCAGCTTCTTCTTTTCTTCTTTAGTTATGAAATGAAACTCAATAAAGCAAATCAGGAGAGAAAAGAACTTGCAAGACACCATGGTATACTTGGGAAGAATTTGTTTTCTAAAGTCTATTGTGTTCAGCTGCTGTCATGCGTGACTTCCTTGTTTAACTATTAAAAGCTCAATGGAAACAACTTCTCCATTATTGAAAGTTAAAGCTTCCTTGACACTTATTCCAAAGCTAAAACCTCTATAGTTTCAATAATTTCTAAAGACCAGACTCTTTTGTCCTTGGTATCTCTCTCTCCGTCTGTGCTAATCATCCTGTAGTCTTGAAGTACCCTCAAACAAGTGAATCTGGATTTAAGTGTAGAGTCGAAGTTGACTAAGCATCATAGGACTCCTCCTTTAAGATTTTTATCTCCTGAGATGATAATTTGGATCTCCATTGTCAGTTTGTCCCTGAGTAGTTTCACCATCAACAATTATTTAAATTACCAACATGCAGTAACTGAAGGTTATAGAAAGAAATACAGTCTTTTCAGTCGTTTAGGGATAAAAATTTTGCCTAGAGAAAATGTCCTCAAAGAAGCTGCAGTCAGATTGGATTTGTGTTGGAAAATACACACTTACAAGGGAAAATGGTTATTTCATTCCTGAGAGAGGAAGGGGAAGAAAAAGCTACGATCTAAGTTGCTGATGAGGACGAGTTGACAATGTAAGATAATGGAAGTTTTCTTGTTGTTGTTGTTGTTTACTTTTTGAAAGTCTTTCTATGTACTGAAATATATATTTTAAATTGTCACTTATGTAACAGTTCTCTGATTTCGCTCCTTAAGAACTGGAGACTTCCATCTTCTATTAAATTTTTCAGTTTTCATCTCTGATTCAGCTTATCTAGCAGATGCCACAGGCAAAAAATCTATAAGTTTGACAGGGAGAACAGCACTTAGTGACTTGTGTTACCTATTTCTAGAAACAGTTCACAAGAAATCTTCACTGTAAGCTTTGAACATTTGCATAAGATCAGTTTTGTTTTATGACTTTCCTTTAGTTTTAGGATTTCTTTCGGAAAAAAGGTTTCCAGGAGTTACATTACCATTTAAATTTTTTTTCAGATGTTCTTTTCGGGAAAAGAAAAAAAATTCATAAAAATAAATTGCCCGATCTGTCTAAGAATCTGATGAAGGAAAATGCTTTACAATTACGGTGTTATTAATACAACGTATCTTGTCCAGTAGAGGGAGGTAGAATGCTATTCTATTTTCTTTGTGTTTGTACTAGAGATAGTTGTTTATCTAACTCAACTATATTTAATTTGTGTGATTTTTATCTTTAGAACTCTGAATTATTTTCATAAGTATTGTGTTTTAGAACAGCCAGACAGCCAGAGCTGGTTTTCCTTTACCTTTTCTGTCTTTACTATGTCCCTTAGTGTTAATTTTCCAACGTAAGTAGTTCTTTGTCTCTCTTCACAAGGGTTATGAAACAAAAATTTTAAGGATTAATAGCCTGCAAAAATTGATCCCTAATCTTTGTAGCTAATTCATGGGTACATGTGCACAGTATACTTGTGGGAGAAAATATACTGAGTAGGACAGCTCTGAAACAGGTATAAAGCCAGTGATAGAAATGACATACTGGTAGGTCTGTTGTATCACAAATTTGCGACTAATGTATGCTCTGTATTATGTTCAAGTGTTGTGGTTTGTTTGTATTTCCTTCTGGTCTTTGTTTGGTTTTGTATCTTGGCAAATTAGCTGCTTATATAAATTGCTTATATAAGTTCCTTTACTAGAGGATTGGGATCTAGTCTTTAGTCTAAACATACAAGAGTGCTAAAGAGTTAAGTTTTCAATACTGATATATGTACTTTGGAATGATTTTTTTTCCCCCAAAGTTATTTTTATTGCTACAGTCTCTTTTGGCTTGCAGCTTGGGATGGGAAGAATAAAATCCATACTCTTCTCAAAGTTGCAAAATCCTTTTGGAGAATCTCTTGATGAAAAGTACTTAAAATTATAATGAAAATAGATTTTTGAATTTTTACTATCAGAATGAGTCAGAAATATTTTTTATACTGTTGTGGAGAGTACCAATCACAGAATAGATGAGGTTGGAAGGGACATCTGGAGGTCATCTGGTACAGCCCCCATGCTCAGGCAAGGTCACCTAGATCAGGCTGCCCATTGCCCAGGGCTGTGTCCAAACAGCTTTTGGATATTTCCAAGGATGGAGGCTCCACAGCCTCTCTGGGTAACCTGTGCCAGTGTTTAGTCTCCCTCACAGCAAAAAAAGTGTTTCCTGATGTTCAGATGGAGTCTCCTGTGTTTCAATTTGTGTCCACCACCTCTGGACCTGACACTGGACACCACTGACAATAACCTGGCTCTTTTGTTGATTTTGTTGTTGTTGTTTTTGTTGTTGCTTTTGGTTTTTTTTGTTTGGTTTTTTTTTTGAAATGAAGGTTTAGCTGAAACAGCCCTGGAGTCTAAGATGGGGAATAAAAAGTATCTTATCAAGCATCTGAAGAAAAAGAAACTGGCTTGGAACAGTGACTGATGGTTTTTGGAGAGCAGGTTGTCCTTTTGCTATGTATACTTTTTGCTGTTTTTGTCAAAATTTTATCCCAATTTGGTCAATGTTTGTGGGTGATCATGGTTTCAGTTGCACATGGCAAGTAGAGTCTTTTGAAAAGTTGGAAGGGAAGTTTTCTGAAGATTTTATTTGCATTCAGGGTCATTTGTTGCCCTTGTTCTTCTATTGAGCAGGTGTTACAAACTCATCCTCTTCACAAAATCACTAGGTTGTGCATCAATGTAGGGATGTCAAGATTAAATGAGATCTTTCTTGATTGTTTGGGTTTGTATATATATGTTTGACATCTATATGTATATGATTTTTTGTCTTTTGAGAAAGCTTTGTAATTTAAGACTATAAATTAGGGCTTTGAGTGTATGTGAGATGAAGAGGAGATATGAAGGGAAGAAAAAATGGGAATAGGAATGCACAGGAGATGGTAGCAGGGATGAATTTTTCATCTTCTTAGTTAGAAATGACCACAGAAATAAAATAAATTAATATTTGTAGACAAGGACTGTGAAAAACCCTCAAGCTAAAGACTAGATCTGCTCTGTCTAGAAACCAGGGGACAAATTAAGTACATCTACTTGTATTTGTAATAATGCAGCTTTATATTAGTGATTAGATAATAAAGATTTTTCCCCGAAGCAGTGCTTCCGTGGCACTGAATTATGTTTCTGCTGATGTTACTACCTGTAAGTGCAACGAGATCTTAATTTTCTCACAACCCAACCTCTACACTTTTTAAGGTAAGGTTATCAACCAATTAGTTTCTTAAAGTCTTAAAACTTAAGTGTGTCAGTTTTCTTTTCTTTCTGCTTAGTTTAAATAATGATGCAGCCTATATATATATATATATTACATGTGGAGGTTTGTGTGTTCATTTACTAAAAAAAATCAGTTATAGAATATAGAAAATGTATTTAAAAGTTCTGAAAATCTGGAATACCTAGGTATTTTTTTCTGGTTCCCCGAAGTCTTTTGATTCCTAGGACATGTCAAAGAGTCAACATTAGTCACAGAAAGTGAAAGTAGAGCAGGCTGAGTCAAATGAGCTGGACTCAGGTGTGTGAGGGGAAAATATAAAGACAGGAGAAAAATCATAGTTGTTTGGGAAAGAGAAAGGAGAAGAACAGGTGGTAAAGGGCGGTGCTCAGGCACCGATCAGGGAAGAACATCAAGGGAATAGCAGTAGATGAAAATTTGAGCAGAAGCTGGCAGATTATAGCTGGAAACAAGAAGGATGTGGAGATATGTTTGTGAGGAGTATAGTCATTAAGAAAGAATAAAAAGCCTGAAGGTTCAGAAGGTCATCACCACAGCATCAGCGACCCCAGTGAACCTGGAATTAAGTGTAGGCCTCCTGAGTTTTAATATGCCTTTACTTTCACAGGACTGTTCATGGAATCTCAGAAAGCCTCTACTCTTTTTTTTAAGTGATTAAAATAGAGGATGTGCAAAACAGGATGTAAAAGGATGAACAAAAGGTAGCCCGTGGTACTGTAAGGCTTCTTGCGCTAAATATTCTTCCACAGTAACATCTAATGACTCCATAATTTAGATGGCTACAAGTCTGGAACTGTAGCTGATGAGGTCACACTGAGAAAAATGAGAGAGTGTTTTGTCACTTAAGCTTTGTGTGATGGCATTTAACAGAATGATGCAATAGAGTGAATTTTTGAAGCACTAAAGAAAAAAAAACTGCAGAAATCTAATGCCATGTTGAATAAAGCGTAAAAACTGATAGTAGAGATTTTTCTCCGTATGGCAGAAGTAATAAATTTGCTTCCTTCATTTGTTTAGCAAGCTCACAATCCATGAACACATGATTTTAACCAAGGAATGTTTTCCCCACCTTAAAGTAGTAACAGACTTGTGCACTTTTTAAAAAATTTTTCTTCATACTTCTTCCTTTGTTGCCTCAACTGATAGTTTTCTAGCAGATAATCCCTCATAATCAGGATTAAGCACATTTTAAAAGTAGAGTTCTTTCCCTCTTGAAGGAGCTTGCAAAGTGGCAAAGGGGACAGTTTCCTTCTACAGGTGTAAACCTCCCTGTCTTTTAAGGGTTGTTCTTCTGCAGCAATTCATATTAGGATTTTTTAAACTTTAAAAATGTAGCAAATTAATATGACAGTGTGATAATCTGCCAAATTCAGTTCTTAAGATGCAAAAACTGTTAAGTCTCTTGGTGTTTTGCTGTGATATCATTACTGTGGTAGGTGTTTTATCATGGAAAGTTTGATGTTGAGGGTCTTGCAAGGACTACAGGTGGGCATGAAAGTGGTCTTTGATTTGCTGTTTTTCAAAGCACACTTGTTATCTGGATAATTGGCAGCAATGTTGAGGTAAAATCTTAAAAGTCAGGGTTATCTTCCTTTTATTTGACTACTTCCGTTTCAGGTCTATTGAGTAAGTGCAGATAAAATGAGCTTAATTTACAGGGTAGCCAGACATCATTCTACTGACTCATTTCTGCTGAGAATCTGAGCTGTGAGGCATTTGCACCTACTGTCCGTTTGCAGAAGTGTGATGCTGGACCTGAAAGTAGGACAAGTTTGTGATTCCTTGTTCCAGTATGTACAGAGAAATTGACTTGAGCTGAAGCTACGGAATGAAAGGCAATGAGTACAGAATCCATTCTGTAACTTTGTGGAACACCTCTCAAGTTTTAATTTTGGGGAGAGGGTGTGCAAGTGGAGGATCAATCTTGCCTTAGTCTGCTCTCCTTTTTTTAGGAGAACTACTAAGAAGGACTTTAACCCTGCCGTTATGTTATGTTTCCACACACTTCTATCTACACGGACATTTGGAGATTTTCTGCAGATTAAAATCCGCTTTAATTCAAAATAAAGTTACCTAGAACTGGGAGCTCTGTACCCTGTACTATGCTTTAAATTTTCATTTATAGCTTCTTCTTACCACCTCATAATAAACAATGAATATAAGGAGAGATTATACAGTACATAAAAGATGGAATGGAAGAAAGCAATGCAATGTTGTTTTGCAGAACTGTGGACTAAGTGCTAAAAACATTGGATAATATATTCATTGAAACTCTGTGGACTATTGACAAATGAATCCTAAACCACTAGAAACGTGGCCATCAATTCTTCATACCGTGATCACTTATGTCAAAAAGCTGTTAACAATTACAGAATATGTCAAAAAGCAACATTTCCCAGATCAAAAGCAATGAGTCATTGTCTGACCTTTGTTTAGCCTGAATTCAATAACTTATTAGATTTCAAATGACGGAAAACTGGTGATGAAACCATGCTTTCCAACTACTTATGGAAGAAAGACAGTATGAATTAATTTTAAAAAGCACTTGAATAAAGTCTTTGTTTAACAAAAGTTCTTAAAATACTGCTTATTGAAGAGGTTGAAACTTTGGATAAATGATGGTATAGTAACACAAAAAGGAAAGAAATAATGAAGCTTCAGAACAGTTAGGGGACATCAGAGAAAGTATATGTGTTGTTAGAGTTCTGTAACAAAATATATTGGCACAAGACCTTATGCTTTTCCAAGCAGTTGAGTGACAGGCTATAACCAAGCAATTTATCGCATTTATACTACAAGAGATAAAGAACTGACTTTTTTTTTTCTGCAATAGACTGTTTTAGGCTGAAGCATAAGCATTTATGTGTCCCTGTATACACAATAAGACACAAACACAAATTTCAATATTTCTTTATGTACAAAATCCGCCTGAACAGAAAAATTACATTAAAATATATTTCTGTTCATATTCTCAAATCTATATTCCATAGTCTTTCTGTTCTTTGAGGAAATGTTGTAGCCAAGGAAATGCAATTCATTTCCAGGCTTTTGAGGCAGGCTATAAGTGAGTGAGAATTGTCCTTGCACAAATGTTGCATCACCCTAGATGCAGTTAAAAAACTTTTGGGGTGGTAGTTCTGAGAAGAATAATAATAATAAAAAAGAAATGCTTGGATTGGTATTTTTGCTAATGGCTGGTGATGCTGGGCTCATCTCCTGTAGCTGAAAGTGTTGACTATGTACAGCTGTATATAGCTTCTTTCCTGTATGTATTCTTACGTTTTTCTGCACTTCATGTCTGACATTCATGGGAGAAAGGAGGAAACATTCAACAATCATGGCACTGTACTCAGCTGTGGAGAAAGGCTGATGTGATGCAAGTGAAATTGCTTCAGTTCTTCTGGATAGATTTTGTGCCCAGGCAGTTCAGAACAGAGATGCTTTCGGTGTTGGGAAATACAGATCACAGAATCACAGAATCTCCTAGATTGGAAAAGACCTGTAAGATCATCTTGTCCAATCATTAACCTAACACTGACAACCCCACCACTAAACCATGTCCCTGAGCGCTATATCTACATGACCCTTAAATACCTCCAGGGATGGGGACTCCCCCATTGACCTGAGTAACGCATTCCAATGCCTGATGACCTTTTCAGTAAAGAAATTCTTCCTAATATCCAATCTAAACATCCCTTGGCGCAACTTGAGACCACCTTTTGTCCTATCACTTGCTACCTGGGAGAAGAGATCTATCCCCACCTCTCTACAACCTCCTTTCAGATACCTGTAGAGAGCTGTTATATCTCCCTTGAGCCTCCTTTTCTCCAGGCTAAACAACTCCAGTTCCCTCAGCTGCTCCTCATAAGACGTGCTGCAGACCCCTCACCAGTTTTGTTGCCCTTCTTTGCACACACTCCAGCGCCTCAATGTCCTTCTTGTGGTGAGGGGCCCAAAACTGAACACAGTACTCAAGATGTGGCCTCACCAGTGCCGAATACAGGGGTAAAATCACCCCCCTGGTCCTACTGGCTACACTATTCCTGATACAGGCCAGGATGCCGTTGGCCTTCTTGACCACCTGGGCACACTGTTGGCTCATGCTCAGCCAGCTATCAGTCAACACCCCCAGGTCCCTCTCTGCTGAGCAGCTTTCCAGCCACTTCTCCCCAAGCTTGTAAGCATTGGTGGGGGTTGTTGTGGCCAAAATGTAAGAACCAGCATTTGGCCTTATTGAAACACATACAGTTTGCCTTGGCCCATCGATCTAGTCTGTCTAAATCCCCCTGCAGGGCCTCTCTACCCTCAGGCAGATCAACACTTCCACCGAGCCTGGTGTCATCTGCAAATTTACTGAGGGTGCACTCAATCTCCTCATCCAGATTATTGATAAAGATGTTAAACAGGACTGGTTCCAGTACTGAGCCCTGGGGGATACCAGTCGTGACTGGCCGCCAACTGGAATTATCTCCGTTCACCACCACTCTCTGGGCCTGGCCTTCCAGCCAGTTTTTTAAATATGTGAGGTAGTCTTAAAGAATTTGTCTGGAAGTCTCAAAGCTGGAAAAGAGATGGTGTTTCATTAGTTCTCAGTAACATCCTCTTAAAGCTTTCCCTTGTGATATGGCTGCGTTGCATTTATTTCCATATACCACTGGTTAGAAAAAATGTTTGCCTTTCCCTTTTCTCAAGAATATTTTGTATTAATAGACTGACTTTTATAAGAGTTAAGTTTCTTTATATTCCAGGTGGGTTTGATCCCACTAACTATCATGACTTTAAATTTTAGGAGATGAATTAGCTAATAATACTCAATTTCCAAAATAGAAAGGTTACTGTAATTGCTCTGCTTGCAAGAATAAAGATATTATTTGCCTTATGAGGAAAAACAGAAGACAAAGAAAAGACAACTGCATTTTTTATCTGACTATTTTTGTTGCACTAGGATTTTTTCCCTGGGCCTATTTTGCTATGGGCAAATAGGGCAAAAATTATTATTGTTTTTTTAAATAACTCTGTGCCTTCTATTTTCTCTCACCCATGCCTAAACTGGGGTAGTTTGTTCTTGGAAACGCTGTGTAAGTATAAGACCTTGCCAACCTAAAACTTCTAATTTAGATTTATCAATAATAGATACTTCTTGTGAATATTTGGGTATAAAACATCATACTGTTGGGTTCTAATTGCAGAAAATGCACTCTGTGCACGTGTACAGGACATATAATCTCCTAATATACTTATTTTCTGTTTTGTTACCTTTTCACAGCGATGTAAGAATGTGCATAGTGCCCTTCTTGCAAGGTGATCATTGCTTCTTCTTTCTTCCTGGTAAAAAAGGGAGTTCTTATAGCTTTTGTTTGTTCTGAAATAATGGGTATACTTTAATGCCCAATGCTGAAATAGTCAGGCAGACAGGCGCACATTCTCTTGCTTTGGTTGCACATAATATCAACCAAACTGAATCCTGCGTTTCTTCCAGCTGTCCTTTGGTCCTGCACTACTGCTCAGACACTCTGCTGTTTTGACAGAGGTCTGCGATGTTCTTTTCCTTGTCAAGACACTGAAATAACTGAAAAGATTCTCTCTAATCTGAACTCCTTATAATACTGATGTGGAAGTGCCTGAGCAGCTGCTTTTCTGTTGCAAACTGGTTTTGTGATAGTTTTGCTGCATAAATATTCGGAAAACATAAGATGTTGAAATCTGTAAAATGTAGCCATGTTTTCCATTGACAACACTTTTTTCTGAAGTGTTTTAATTTGCCTCACTAATTATCTAGTAATCCTTCAGAAAGTAGAAAATGCTAGATTCTATTGTGATGCACGTGTCCTTTGCTGTAGTTTGTTAGCTACTTTTGCCATCAAAATGATGGGATAGAATAGTATAATCATCTAGACTCAAGACTTCCATGCTTCTGCAGGATTTTTTGTTTTCCTAAATGAAACATAACTACCTGTAATTTATCTGATTTTAAACCAGTGAGGTTTGACTTTTCTTATCCCTTTGAATTCCTCAGGATGTAGCAGTTGTAGCTGTCATTCAGCATTTAAAAAAAAAACAGGGTGGGAGGGGGAGGAGAATGAAAAGAATGCTGTTTAGCCAGATATCATTTTATATCCCTGAATATCTTTCCTCAGCTCAGATGTACTGTTTTGGTTTTGTTCCCCCCCCCCCCTTAACATCACTGTGGCAGCGCTCATGATGCTTCACAACACTCTTACATTGCAATATTCTGGTGTTGCATGTTTATTATTACATGAATTAAGACAGTTAATCATCAAACTCAACTGTGGTTTTGGTGTATGAGTGGCAGAAAAATGTACAACAGAAAAAAGGAGTCCGGTTCTTCAAAGGAAATATAAGTGCTCTAAGTATAAACAGTGTTATCTTCTGTCAGTCCCCATAATGGTCCTGACTCCCTCATTCACATGTCCTTGAGCAGCCAGTACTGTAATTTTAAAAGATGCTCTCTTTCCCCTGCCAGGAATCTACCATTTTTTTTCCTAAGGATATTTCGCTCATCAGACAAATTGATTCATGTTCACTTACTCAGGCAAAATTACTCCTAAATGAATATGAAATAGTGAACCTCTAGGAAGTAGCCATATCTTATGATATCCTTCATCAGTTGCTCAGACCTTTTAACCTGAAGATTTGTTTTACTTTATCTTGTCTTTTCCAAGCAATTGATAAAAGGTACTCTGTCAAAGTTGTCAAGGTGAGAGGGATTCCAGGCTTAAGCAACATGAATGAGACAGTTGTTTGGTTTATATATATTTAATGTTTCCTGTATTTATAAGTTGTTATTTTAAGTTAGATTGGATGGGATGTGTCTAAGTTCAGGGTGAATTCAGGGTTTATTGGAGTTATCACAACTAATATATGATTGGATCTTGTCAGAATTTGTTGTCAAACAAGTTTATAAAATTTTGCAGAGATTAAGAAGAAACATCAAAACTGAACAAAGCTAATTTTCTTCTCAAACCAGAGCAATAGGCCTGGGAACCATTGGATTCTGATTATTTACTGCAGACACTCCTAAAACTGTGGAGCTCAGTTTTAATAGTGATTTCAACATATCCCCACCAGAATAGCTGAAGGGCTGGTTTTTATTTTTACTTTTTTAGTCCATCTGACATTTTTAGTAGACTTTCACAAACTTGGTTTATACATCTGATCTCCAGCTTGTGTTGGCATCAACGTCATGTCAACCCTTTCCCCATTTTCAAAAGAAATACTAATCCCTGAAACATGATGTTCCTCCACAAAACAGAAGGTGGCTCAAGGGTGATAACCAAATACATTGTATAAGATCAAAATGTGAGTGTAGAGAGTAACATGAAAGGCTAGAGAGGATACTCTGAGCCAACTCCTGGCCATGTTTAATACATGGCGTTTTTCAAACTGCTCTTCCTTGGATTTCAGTATTGATTTCCATATGTTGCCATATAATCGCACTGTTGCCACCTACACTACTAAGAACAGTATCAGAAAGGAGCAGTAGGATCCTTTTGTTTAAGTATAGCTCTCCATCCAGCAAGGAGGATACTTTGTTTACGAATTTTTTCCGTATTTCTGTGTCTTGCATTTATGCAATAGATTATTATTTCCTGTGACAAGTGCAAAGGAGAGTGTTCTATTGAATCATTTTCCAAAGCAATTTTTCTGGCTTATCAACATCGTTTTTAATTTCTAGTTTTGCACTCCAAAATTACTTTCGGTAGTTTCAGCGTGGGATGATTTTTCAAATTAACAGAGTATCAAATCTGAATATATAATTTATGATCTAAATATTAATAAAAATATTTAATGGTGTTTGGACCAAAAAAGGATCAAATCAACTCTTTCTGTATGCCCATTCAGATAACTGAATACAATATGACCGAATAACTTTTTTACAAGACTAGTGCCTGTTTAAAAGTAGATTCATGCAGTGGTTACCCTCATTGCCTATGGAAATACAATGTGTGAATGTATCAAAAACCTTGCAGATGCAAAGATATCCCCCATCTGTTGCCTCTGTTCCATTGGGTCAGGAAAACAGGCTGGTTTGAACTCAAGTGGTGTTATTCAGTAAGACTAGTTTTCAACAGCTAGTTTTGTGTGTCTGAGTAAGAATCTTTTTCTAAGAAGCAATGGCCCTCCAGGGAGTCAGCCACTGTTTTGGAGACTCAGGGGAATCTGTCAGGATCCTGGGCTCCTTATTCACACTTTCAGTTCGATGTACCCTAATCTATTCCTCACCCTACCACCTGTTCCCACTGATTCCCCCCCAAAATTGGTGATGGCTATTACTTGTAACTTCTCTTTAAACTGCTTATACAATTGGCATTTTTTTTCCCCCTAAAAAGTCTTGTCTATAAATCTGTCCCTGTCCTTTTCTGGACTAATGAAACCTCTCAAATCCTCTTTAGTCTTCTCTGTGAGTTTGTTGAAGGCAATAACCTCAGGATTCAGAAGTGAATTTCATTAAGCTCTAGGAACCTGAAGCTATCTTGACTTTATTTAGATATTTTATTTCCTGTTCTTTTTCTATTTGTTGTCACAGCCAGGCTGAAGCTGGCACCTGGGTATTTTTGCTCTCAAAGGACATATCCACTCCCTGTACCTCCCTCCCCGCTCCAGCATATGCACAGTTTTAATAAGAAAGCAGAATTAGAGATTAAAAAGATCGTCTAGTTGCGTAGATCACAGGCATGTCATCCAGCTACCCCTGTCTGGAGTCTTGTGCTTCATTAAAATGTAAGGTGCCAGTGAGGAATAGTTTTTGAGTACTGATACTCCTAGAGACGTGGGTTGTCTGCAGAGGTATTGGATCATACATTGAAACTTGGCCACCGGCTCAACCTTCCCTTTGTACTGTTCAGTAGAAGTTGCTAACCACTAAGGTGTGGGCAGAGAATAATCTTCTTTTCCATGAAACATCTAAATGCATTTTTGGTATTTAAAATCCATATGAATGACTACTTTGATATCTCTATTGCCTGGCATATTTTCTCTGGCATGGGAAAAACTTATTGTCTACTTAGTGGATTACTGTATGTTTTCCCCCTATTTGCTCAACTTAAAAAGCATGGGAACATAAGCCAAAACTAGAATTTGATACCAGAAAATGTTTAAGGCTGAGATTAATCATTTATGTTAAGGTTTAAAATTTTCAAATCTCCAGATAATTCTTATCTGTAAAATGGGCAGAGACATGGGCTGAATGTGCTTTTTAGCTTTTTTTGTGCAAAGTTTGCTTGACAGGATATGGAATTCACAAGGTGGTCATCCTCCCAAATGTCCAGCGCATAGTTTATTTATAGGCATTTTAAAATTGGAAGGCATCATTAGCATAATGACTATCAAGAATAGGAAATATAAGTTCAGCTAAAATTTCAGTTATTGTAATTCCAAGAGTAGTATTAAGGCCTGTTGCAATACAGCAAACAGTCAGAAAGCTCAGATTAAAATTCTAGAAGGACTAAGGAGAGAAATGTGCTGAAACTAGAACTGGAAGTTTAGTGTGAAGTCTTGAGATTTATCAATTATTAATACAGAGTATGAGCACTGAAAAGTTCATAAGGAAACAATAAGATTTTTTTCCAGCTGGAGACTCCTTGGGGTGAACTGCTGGTGAGTCTCTAAATATGCTTGGAATGAGGAATGTGCTCTAACGCTGAGAGGTACCATTGGGACCAGAAAAAATGGCTTGGAAAACCTTTTTCTATAAGTGCTGTTTCTGATCTAGTGTGTACTCCTGCTGGATCCAGGAGGACATGGAGCACTGGAGATCACAGAAGCTTAAACAAACCACATGTTATTATCTCTAGCACTCTGCTTACCTGTTTTTCCCCATTTTGCTTATCTCTCTCCTAACCCTCTACAAAATTCCAAAGAGACAGAATTAAAAATGAATGCTAAGACTGTGAAAACAAATACAGACAGTAGATATATAGCTTATGTACAGTAATAACTTTTCAAGACTCCTTTTTTCCTCATTCATAGAATAAATATTTTCCAAAAATGTAAGGTTCAAAAGAGAAACTTAATGGCAGGAACAACAGTTCAATTAAGATGTGAGTGAAAAGTGCTAATACAAGTATATGAAATCAACTTTAAGATGGGCTACAGAAAAGGCACAGAATGTTATTACCTCAATTGATTTTTATTAAAAAAGGTGCCTGGAGGGGTTAGTCAATGAGCTGTTTTTTGACTGTCCACTGTCTTTCCAGATGATAATACAAAATAGTATAAAGTCTCCCAACAAAGTTACTATTATATTCTTCCTTGCTTTGGGCTCTCAAGGACTAACTTCTATATATGTCTTGTATAATTTTAAAAAAAAATTTTAATGCTTATTACTTTTGTAAATCTATGAATACACAGCCTCCCTGCCCTGCTACTCCCCGCCCCGAAAAAAGGATCTTTGTTATACTTACTATTTTCTAGGGATTTTCAATGGAATTCCAACAGTAGAATAAACTGAGTACTCAGTAGATAAGCCTTTCTTGAGAACAGATTTCCACGTTGTCAGTGTGTGTTGAAAGACCTTGCTTTACTGAGTCTAGTCTTTCTGAAAGTAATTTCACAAAACAAATACCGCTTCTATTTATCAATTCCCAGGGCATGCACCATCAAAATGCACAGAAAGTCATAAAAGGGTCTCCTGACTTATGCCAGGCTATACAAAAACTGAAGATGAAAGCAGCAGTATTAGTCAAATTGTGAAACGAAGGATCATTAAGGAAATAATTTACAGAAATGGGCATCTCTAGTCTATTACCCACAAATTGCTGCCAGGCACTCAACAGCTCTCTGTGAAAAGAAGGCAAATCACTTACATGGATTTTTAGGAACAATTCATCTCTAGTTCTTTAACAAAATCAGGCAAACCAAGAAGGTTGTGTTGTTTAAGATGAAAGACATGAAAAATACTCAATGTTTCACTCTCTTGTCCCACGTTAAGTTTTTTTCCATGTGCAAATAGTTTTGCAAAATGTCCAGTTTTATGGAACAATCTGTCTACATTTTCACCCAATACTATTTCCATTGCCTGCAAAAATGAATCTTGTGCAACCTGGTCTAGTGGGAGGTGTCCCTGCCTATGGCAGGGGGGGTTGGAACTTGATGATCTTCAAGGTCCCTTCCAACCTAAACCATTCTATGATTCTATGATTCTATGATTTTAGTATACTTAACTATGTCATATATTTTATTGCAGGGGAAAAAATATTTAGATAGAAACAAGGTACATTTAATTTTTGAACGTGATTAGTCTTTCAAATTTGGTCACTTCTTAAACTACTAATTCCTTTTCTTGAAATGTGGACAAAAAGTTTAGATGTGGCTTGTGCCTAGCTGAAATGGCATAAAGAAAACTGTGGACATGGTTCAGCTTAATGAAACTAAATATGTATAATTTTTTGGATGCTGGTAAAAAACTACTTGAGCCTGGAGTCTGATTTCTAATATGTAGTTGCAAAATGTTTTTTCCCAAATTTTTATCCTGGTTTTCTTTTTGCTTTTTCTTACAGAACAATACAATGGAAACTCTAATTTGAATATCTTTTAAATAAACTCACTAGTCAGGAAAATTCACAAGAATAGCTTCGCTAACCAGGGAAAAAGAAATTGAGGAAAACACTTAATTTTGTACTGAGTTTTGTATGTAAACAAAAAAAATGCCTGTTAATGCATGTGGGAGACTCGATTCATGCTGCAAGTGCCCAGCGATGGTGGTTTTAAGCTACGGTAGATAAAGCATACTCAGGTGAGTTTTACCAGATGATATTCATGGAGGTTATAGGAAGTTTTTCCTGGATCCACAGATTTTAAGACTTTTGCATGACACCAAATACATATGCGAAGAAAGCTCATAAATCACAACTGCGAAAAGAAGAATTTCTGAGGGTTCATAGTCTGTGGGTGTTTTTTAAAGTATCAGGTGTGTTATAGCTAATCAAACTTTCTCAAGTTTTTCTCAGAAAAATGCATGTGTGAGCATTATGCAGTGTGTACTCACTGAATTCTGACTGTCTAGGGTGTCTGTTTGGCACATATGTTCTGTGCCAAATCTTACTAATCTTTACTGAATTTGATGTCACAAGCTTGTTTGACTTGCTCCAAATAAAGATTTTGGCTGGACTGTGTATAATAGTACAGATATATATATATGAGTGCTTGAATCAGCACATTAACTCTGCAGTTGATATGCTTAGAAAGAGGTATGTATAGAAGAGCTGAAAAAATTCACTAAATTTAGCATTTAAGCACTGAGTGTCACAGTAGTAGTTTCATATTCTGCCAGCTATCCTTTAATATTTCCTCAACTAACTAACTAAATAAAATATCCCAACAGCTTGAGTGTAGCTGGACATGCTGAAATAATGCTCTGTTTATGTTGCTAATTTTTTCTGCTCATTGTCTCATTCTTTTGTCTCCCTTACCCTTGGTTATATTTTCTTTTTTAATTTTTTTCTTTTTTTTTGTCATTTCCTGTTTCATTTGCTCTTTCCCAACAGCATTTAGGTACTTATTCACTGGTCTTAGAGATGACTTCACTTAAATCCATTTGATTCCAAAATGACTATACTAATTCCTTCTCAAAGTTATCTCAAAGTCCTTGAACAAATTATTTCTCTGTTTTTTCAAGATTTTCTTCTCAAAGTTTTAAATTTGTTTCAGCATAGTTCCTGACCTCTCCACTCTACTGAGTGTTACTAAATTCTTTTGTTCTGATAATGCATTTCATCAGGATTAACATAAATTAAAAAAAAAATAAAAATAGCAGATCTCTGGAACATAGCATCTGGATTGGAGTTACCACAGAGAAAAATGATTAGAAATGCCAGTGTATCATGTAATGCTGCTGCAATATCATGGTGGACAGCATATGACACATCCACTTTGTTTTGAAATGGTTGGAAAAATACAAAAGATATCACTTCCCAAACAAGGGGTATGAAGAGTTGTTAATAATGATAGTTCTTCATCAAGCTAAGCCAACCAAATTCCATCAGATCTTTTGAAAAACTAGAAACAATCTATTTACCTGTTGTATCTTCAGGCACAGACATCTAATAGCTGTTTGCATTGAATCTTGTCGAAGAAATGTATGAAAGTAGACAAAGTCTCTTAACCTCTTTTTTTTTTTTCAGGGAATACTCCAGCTTCTTGGAGTATTATTTACTCTTAGTCTGTCCAGGCTAAAGCCTTAGGTGAATTAATTTTGCAGTCTAGTTGGGTCTCCAAAAGTTAGGAAGAGTAGGATGAATGCACTGTCTATTTTTCCTGGAAAACCAAGGATTATTATTGTACCCCATGAAATAGATCTCTGTACTTATAAAAGCTATTACAGTTTAGCATGTGTTTAATGGCCCCAGACACATCTGTGCTTTTCACTATCCGTTTAAATCAATTGAGGATCAGACATGCCCTGGGATGACTGTCATCTGTATTTTTGTACTTATATAGTATGAATGTTAAGCAGCCTGAATCCTTTCTGTGCTCCCCTTTTGCAATATTTGCTTTTGTATGCCTTTTAAAATGACCATTGCTAAAGTTTACAATTGAGGGTTGTGAAAATATTAACTTCATCACGTGTGATTTCCTCCAGCCTTCTTCTGATCTTTCATGTTTGGAAAGTTTTAAATGGAGCCTCTTGATATTTCTGTCCAGTGATAATTTGTATGAATAATTTTGTTGGTCTGGTTTTATGCAGCTTTCATTACGTCAGTATTACCTGCTTTCTTGTGCTTGTGATGTAGTGGGCTTTTTCCTCATATACTTGCCTGGTTTTGTTTTATTCTCTAAGATCAGCTCATGCTTTCCCTTCCATGTGATAGTGTGTGTTTGTGTCTTGCTCATCTCCAGATTCCAAATGAGGAGTTATACATATACATGTCAAGAACATTGAAGTCATCTCAGTTTTGAAATGGTTGTTCTATTGATGTCGGTGAATCTCTACTTCATCGTAAGGTAGAGTAGAATAAAATATCGGGGTTTTTTTTTGTGGCACTGAGGTAGAATATTCTGTTTATTCATTATTTCCATTTATGTGACAGTTCTAATAATTGCCAAATAAAGAATTCAGAGGGAGTAACTGATCTTAGTTGTTTCTGTTGGTGATTTCTAACTATGCATTGAACACTTAAATATGTAGTAGACTACCTATATGACTGTTTACTTCAAAAACTTGGAGAATACATTTCCAAATGTCAACTTCCAAATGTCAGCCACTGCTCCAATGGATATTTAAGGATTCCATATAATTACTTTGTCATCCCGATCGTGAGTGGATGTGGGAAACTTTGCAATTAGGTTGCTCTTACAGCATTTGAATAGGTAATATAAAACATAGTGGTGTTGTATTTGTGAAGATTGAGGACACGGGCCAAACAAAGTCTACAGGGAATGGTACCTCTGGCTACACATCTCATCTATCATACTCTATGCTTCTTTATTCTGGATATAACTGACTTTCAGAACACACTACTGGATAGAAACATTTCCAAGAAAATTATTTTGCTAGCATCACTAATCAGCTCTCAAGAGAGCCTCTTATTTTTAAAGCCTTGAAAATTATTTGGTAATGAACTTACCAGCTGTAAATTTAAATGAGCGAATTGCTTTGCACCAATAAATTCATACTTTTTTTTTTAATAAAGCATAACTATTAACTTGTTAAAAGTAATCACAATCCACGAAGGCTCAGTGAGCCCTAACATGAAGGAAGAAATGTATTTGATTTCTCCTTGACTATATTTGAAACAGTCCAGTAAAATTCACAGTAAGGTTATCTACAGATCTAAATACTTTTCCACAATATTGAGACAGAATGTCAGTGCTTTAAAGACTACTCGATGTAGCATCCCACCTATTTACTATTGCATTCCTACCTATTTAAAATAGAAGAATAAACTTCCAGTCTGCATTTTTTTGGTTATGTTTTCTGGACCTTTGATATTATAATAGGGTTGTTAGGAAATATTCTCCAATATTTGAACTTAGAGTATGACTGTTATCAGAGTAAAACATGACAAATTCCATATTGAGATGTTCCCCTGTGCTACATCTTGGTGTTAGTTAAAATGAGATACTCATGCAGTCAGCAGGCAATAGTTAAATTCTGTTTCCTGCTAAACTTGTGTTTCCTACTAAGCCATGAATACTCTGTGGGCTGAATGTGTTTTCAGTGCTTCCTGGTATTGTACTTTTCTGGGACTAGTTCTTTAAAATAACCATTGACAGATGGATGAATTCCACAGCATATCCTTTTCCCTTTTGTTTTCCTGACTAGCAGTGAAAGTGAAATCTGAAGTAATGGTACAAATATTGCCAGTGCTCAATGTTTATAAATGGTGAGTTGTTTTTTTGTGAGGCTTATGTACGTTCCAGTAATGGTAGGTCTGCATGGAGTTTTTGAGAAATGTGTGTTAAAAATAGAAAAGTACATTTAGTAGCTCATTGATTGCTTAAAATAGGGAAACATATTACAGCTTCTGCTGATGAATGTGGGTAGTGCATAAAATGTCAGTTATCCAGACCATTTCACAGTCCAACTGAACTTACCTTCCTTGAACTAATTTATTGAGAGGGGCACATTTATTTTACTATTCTGTATTTTGTTGCTTGGTCAGTTTAAAAAAAAATTAATCTGCAGTTTTTGCAGCTCTTTGGCATGTAATGCAGATAATAGA
The DNA here is from genome assembly GCA_017639485.1 of Pluvialis apricaria. Classification (NCBI taxonomy): domain Eukaryota; kingdom Metazoa; phylum Chordata; class Aves; order Charadriiformes; family Charadriidae; genus Pluvialis; species Pluvialis apricaria. The sequence continues at coordinate 9,365,779 of CM030010.1, forward strand.
AGCCAATTGACAAAAATATCTACATCAAGTTTTAGCCACCAAGTAATTTTTCTCAATTATTTCCTTGGCAAGATAAATATGTTTTTGTATGCAAAACTTGGTGTTGTATTTAATTATCTCTGTAGATACAGTACATCAATAAGATTTTAATTAAGAAGTTCTCTGGTTATCTCTTCAGCAATCTGTTTTGGAATAGGATTGTAACTGCTAGGTAATGAAGACTCTGGTTGTGATATTTCAACTCTAATTTAAAGTCAATTTTCATGTCTCAATCTTTGGCCTTCTCCTCTCCCAGAAGTTACCATCAGAAAGCTTACGACAAGTCTTTTAGATGAAGTTATTTTGACTTGTCAGCTCTGATAATGATAAACATAAGCTCTTGGAGATTAGATTATAGTAACGGTGAAAGCTGGTGAACCGATACTTCTCATGGAGGAAAAAAATCCATAGATTTATTAAATAATGAAAATGTTATCAAAATACTCTCAGATTTTTTTTGTGTAAAAATAAATGACTGCAAGGTGTATTTTACTATATTTAATATATAATTACATATAAATAGTAATTTTATTTAACTTCAAAAATTTTTATTAAATCACAAACCAAATATGTGGGTAGAATATAAAGTTAAAACTTCTATGACTTCTATAAAATTTTTTTAATCAGTAGTGTCGTATACAAAAAGTACTACGAGGACTTCATGGGAAAAATAAATGCATTCTTTCTTTTGGTAATCAGTACTTATGTGTTCTGGACCATACTAAATAGCAGCAGATAAAAATGAAGGCCATCTTTTTCTCGGGAGACTTTGAAAAGTGATTCGAGAACCCCAAACCAGCGATGTAGCTCTGAGGCAGTCAATAGTGTTAAAACTACCAAGCACATGAATTGCATATCCATTCTGAATCTCTACTTATTTATACCACAGAGGTGATCTGCAGTGCTCTTATAAATCCTGTTATCAACACTACTAACAATATATCACATTGATGGGGTTGCAGCTTAAATGCTTGAATTTGTACTTCAAGTTGTGACTTCATTCAGGATAAGTTATAACCCAACTAATCCCCTCTTCTCTTTGACATCATTTTTCAAACTCCGAATGAAAATGCTTATCTTCTTGTAACTGAACTAATGCTCGGATGGGTCAAAAAAAAAAAAAGATAACAGCTTATAGTATATATTAGCTCAGAAGGTGAGTTTTATGCTGCTGAAAGATGGGGAATCCAGGCAGAAGCTTCAGTATTGTTCCTTCCATCGTCTGCCTCTCAATCTAATTTACTTTTAGCTGCCAACAGCAGTGCTACTATGTTTGTTTAGACACTGTTCCTAGAACAGCCCTACCCTCCAAAACCTTTTTTAACATATAAACTTTACAAGGAAAAACAGATTGTTACAAGGGAGATCATCAACTGCTGTAATTTTTCTGCAGTTCCTTGGTATCTGATCAATGTAGCAATTATTCAAAGTCAGCACAATGCAGACTTGTGGCTCTGTGTGTACATGCCTGTGTTGACTTAGTAGTGCGTGAGCCCCAGGACTATAAAACAAAACTCTATATAGTTAATGAAGTATATAAAATGGGTATCGAAAGAGATGGCCCTACATTCTAATGCCGCTCCTCATCCACCCGGTCACCTTGTGTATATTCTCCCAGCTGTGTGCAAAGTGTTTTTCTTCTCATTTCATTATTTTACTCCAAACCTTTGCAGAGGATTAGCGACTTTCCTGGTGTATCCTGTGTAGCTTGAATTTTGATCATTGCTGAAAAGTTTCTGTAATATAATATTGTTGTGGATTTTATGTCAATAAACTGACATTAAATTGCTCAAAATATTAAATATACACTTAAGAGGTATTTATTTATTTATTTATTTTTAGATCTTCTGGCCTTTAACTATGTTTTACCAGTTACTTCTACTGTGTCCTTTATTTCCTAAGAAAAAGACCTTTTAAAGGCAATTTCCTATCTGAAAGGATTTTTGATGTAAATAATTTTTTCAGAGTATTTTCTTACTAAGCATGTCTTGAGATAATGCTACTCTGCAAAAATATCTTTTTATCTCTGAGTAAAATATCTTTGAAGTAACTGCAGTACTGCAGTGATGTCTCATTATTGTATAAGAAGAAAAACTATTTCTTTGCAACGAATAGATTCTTATAGTAATCACCAACAGTAGGAAAACAACTACTCGGCTTCTTATGGCAGCATGTTACAAGATGGAAGTGTTTCTTAATTTCTTCTTGCGCATTTTAGTTACTGCCTGATGTTGCTGTACCTCAGAATAAATGTTTCTGTTACTAATGGAAACACTAACAAAAGTAGACTCAATTCCCCTGGCCAGTCTCTTGAAATTATGCATTGAATTCCTTATCATACGTCTTACACTTTGGAAGAAGTTTATATATCTTGCTCTAATTAACATTGATCTTGTTCCTGATGTACTAAGCTCTCTCTGGAGTTCACAGTCTCTTGAGCTCTGTCCAGGGGAATTAGAGGGTGCGCATAGTCCGATAAATATTTAATCAGACCCTTAAGAATATATTTTCTCCTAATTTCCTTGCTACAAATTGGAGTTTAGTCTTGACTGAAAGAAGATAATACAGAAAAGATGTACTGTGAAAGAGAATGACTATATCTTTTCTGATTTTTGTTCTCTGAGATCCCATGATCTAAGGATAGAATCAAGACAGAGGTTTAAGTCTTCCATTATAGACTTCCATTTTGTATAAATGTAGTCAGCATAAATTGTGGAAGAACCAAACGTGAGTCTGTAACACTATATGCAATGATACACATATATGTAAAAAAACCTTTCTTGCTTTGAAGTGTGTGCTGACTTATGCTTATATTGCATAGAAACATGCATGCAGAGAGGGAAATACAGGGAAATCAATGAGCTGCCCTCAATCAGCGTGATGTGTGCTAGTGCTAGGATTTGGAACGATGAGAGTTAATACATTAAGACAAGTAGGGTGTAAATATTTTTCTCAGGTGGGATTTGGGGAAGGAGTTTTTACAAGGGCATGGAGTGATAGGATGAGAGGGAATGGCTTTAAACTGGAAGAGGGCAGGTTTAGATTAAACATTAGGAAGAAATTTTTCACTGTGAGGGTCTTGAGGCACTGGAACAGGTTGCCCAGAGAAATTGTGGAAGCTCCATCCCTGGAGGTGTTCAAGGCCAGGCTGGATGGTGCCTTGGGCAACCTGGTCTAGTGGGAGGCGTCCCTGCCTATGGCAGGGGGTTGGAACTTGATGATCTTCAAGGTCCCTTCTGACCTAAACCATTCTATGATTCTATGATTCTGTTGTTTACATTACGTGCCAAAGAGAATGCTCAGGATTAGTACATGGAACCTCTTTTTCACTAAATATTTTCTGATTAATTGTACAAAGCCAAAATTTATTTTCAATCACATAAGTACAAGTATAGTGCAGGTTATGCAGTAATAGAAGGAATATTAGAGTGATCTAGGCATACATCTAAGTGAAGCTATATCTCTTCACTAATGAGGATTGTGGCCATGTTGCCACTATAAATTCTCATTTCTGTGGGGAAAGTGAAGTCAGCAGAATGGAAAAAAGTTAAGACAAGACACAAAAATGCTGAACATTGCTAGTGAACTTTGAGTGGTGCGTTGCTTGTAAAATGGACTCTGCAGCTCTGTGGAGGATGGCCAGGCTTCTTAGGCAGTGAGTGAGTGTGGGGGTCAGTTAGATATCATAGGATGTGAATCATAACAGTCAGTATGCTGAACAGGATGATGTCTAGCATGCTAACTAATAAGGGGGAAAAATTGATGCAAGATGCATGGTATACCTTTTTGGACATCCAGCTTGAGGATGAAGGGACTTAACTCAGATTTTTCAGGGCAGACCCTTCTCCAGGATTTTTGCACCAAGACCCTTTACAAACCTTGGGTATCCAGGTGATGTGTGTGCATCCTTTCATTTATACATTGTTGTGGAGTTTGCATTCTTTCCTATCTTAGCCTCCACATTTTCTTTTGTCTGACAATGTTCAAGCCAGCCTTCCCTAACTATCATGGTTTAGTGTGTTCTAAAAGGGGAGAGCTTTTTGTCTTTTAGTTACTTCCACTGAAGTTGTTCAGTTTTGTTACAAGAGGACTGCTGAACTGAAGGGAATGCTTGCATCACTACAGATCTATAGATCTCTTGTGTTGTAACCGCAGCCACCTCACACTATCACACTATCCCTTGAAGCGGTTCAGCCTCCATCTCAAATCTGATGAAGGTTTTTGATCAAAAAACTTCTATAAAAGTTCCAGCACCGCACTTGTCTGATGCTTGCAAAATATTAAACATCTAGCCAAAGTGTGTTTTAGCTAACTGAACAAAGTGAAGGAAGTAAAGAGTGGATCTTTAGCTTTGCTGTTTTATGGGTTGGACTTCTATAGGAGTGGAATAGTATACTCTGAGTAGGTCAGGCCTTAGGGTCATAAGGTAGATCTGGTTTTTGGATCCCAGAGGTATTTGGTGTGAAACTGATATGAAGCTGCTCACTGCTAACTGTCCTAAGATGCTACTGGACGTGATGCAAACAAGCATGAGACACTGAACCCAAGTGGTCCCGGGTAACCTGCTCTAGCTGACCCTGCTTGAGCTGGGAGGATGGACTAGATGTTCTCAAGAGGTCCCTTCCAACCTAAATAATTTTGTGATTCTTCTTCTAAACAAATCCAGGAAAGCATTTTGTCAACATCTGTTTTACTATGGGATGAATCTTCCTGCCTCAGAATTCCTGCAAATACTAGATTAGATACCACATCAGAGAAGTATGCTGGTTAAACGTGTTTGAGGGACTGCGGTCTTTTAGATGTTAGCACTTAATTTTCCTTTTGTGGAGGAAGGGGACTTATGCTTTAAAAGTGTGTTGTTCTAAAGGCAGAATAAAATGGAGCTGCCATTATTTCTGCAGAGTGAAAAACTGTTTTGGCTCTTCTGCTGTACTTTTAACTCAGTGGTTTTTATTTTAAAATATTTTACTGGCTGCTACTTTGTAATATATACTGCAGCCCTTAGGTAACTGAAGGATAACAGAGAAAATGATTTATTAGACTGAGAAATATTACTACTCTACAAAGGCAACCAGCTGGTTTAAATAAGTGTATAATGTTACTTAGGAGGCAAACTTTCATTATATGTATAATGATAGCAAAAGATCCATTATAGACTCGTGGGTTAATGAACTATATGCGAATAATTCTATTACTAGGCTGCAACCCAGTAGACCGCTCAGTCCTCACTAAAGGTAACATTACAGTGATAATGGCAGAAATGAGTGAATTAGACAAAAGAGAGATTGACTCATGTCTTCAGTCCATTTTTGAATCAAACTTTGAATAATGGCCTACTTTACTGTTAAAAAGACCAAATGTCTCTCTAGAGGGAATATTAAAATCTATGCTTCTTTTTATTTTCAGTATTCTTTCCACATTTGATTGTCTTAGGTGGTAATGATGACATAGAGGACTGCATGAACTAATGACAAAACAGGTACCTATTATCTCTGTGGAATGTTAACTGAAATAAAAAACACGATCTCTTGATAGACTGTTGGGTTTGGGTTTTTTCAAAATAGTTTTTCAGGGCTGCAATAAAAGGTGGTAAGTCCAGGATTTCCCGTTCAAAGTTGTTATAGTATTGCAGTCTCTCTCTCTCAAATTTTGTGCCTCTGAGTTTATTTGGCTCTTGGATAATGAACAGTAAGTACTTTAATGTATGCCTTAAAGTGATAACAAAGGAATGTAAGAACAGAGAAACTGGCACTATGAGCCGTACTTCTTGTATAAGAACTTCTTCTTCTGCCCATCTTTCCAAACTTTCTAACCCCTGGCAGATATAAAAATGATGCTAAACCCTGTCATGATGATTGATCCAACTGGATGATTGTTTCTGAAAGGGCAGTTTCTGAGAGATTAGTATGGTGATGCCAAGATGGATGTGCATGAGCTTATTCAACTACAGAGGCTTATTATGAGAAACTTCACCAAAATGTCTGTGAACCATAGTTTATCTTCATATGATAAAGCTCAAAGTAATTTTAAAGTTGTACAGGACTCCTGAAAGATGAGAGTTGTGAGTGAATACACACTGCTTTTAGTGATTTTACTGTCTGGTTCTTCGTAGCTGTTGATACCAGGTATGGCTCACTTAAAGATTGTAGAATCATTGAATCATAGAATGGTTAAAGTTGGAAGAGACCTTAAAGATCACCTAGTTCCAACCCCCCTGCCCTGGGCAGGGACACCTCCCACCAGCCCAGGTTGCTCAAAGCCCCATCCAGCCTGGCCTTGGACACCTCCAGGGATGGGGCATCCACAGCTTCTCTGAGCAGCCTGTTCCAGTGTCTCACCACCCTCACAGTCAAGAATTTCTTCCTAATATCTAATCTAAATCTAGCCTCTTTCAGCTTAAAACCATTACCCCTTGTCTTATAGCTACACTCCCTGATAAAGAGTCCCTCCCCAGCTTTCCTGCAGGCCCCCTTTATGTTCTGGAAGGCCACAATAAGGTCTCCCCGGAGCCTTCTCTTCTCCAGGCTGAACAACCCCAACTCTCTCAGCCTGTCCTCATAGCAGAGGTGCTCCAGCCCTCTGATCATCTTTGTGGCCCTCCTCTGGACTCACTTCAACAGGTCCATGTCCTTCTTATGTTGAAGGCCCCAGAGCTGGATGCAGTACTCCAGGTGAGGTCTCACGAGAGCAGAGTAGAGGGGGAGAATCCCCTCCCTCGACCTGCTGGCCACACTTCTTTTGATGAAGCCCAGGATGCAGTTGACTGGGCTGTGAGCGCATGTTGCCTCCTCATGTGGAGCACTGGTGCTAGTACCAATCCCTGAGGAACGCCACTTGTCACTGGTCTCCACTCGGACATCAAGCCATTGACTGCAACTTTTTTGAGTGCAGCCATCCAGCGCATTCCTGATCCACTGAGTGGCCCATCCGTCAAATCCATGTCTCTCCAATTCGGAGACAAGGTTGTTGTGCAGGACAGTGTCAAATACTTTGCACAAGCCTAGTAGATGACATCAGTTGCTTTTCCCTTATCCATTAATGCTGTAACACCATCATAGAAGGCCGCCAAATTTTTCAGGCACAATTTGCCCTTAGTGAAACCATGTTGGGTGTCACCAGTCACCTCCTTATTCTCTATGTGCCTTAAGGAAGTTAATAGAGGAGTCATTTTCTTTAGTGATCTTTTAAAATTATTTTTTATTTAAGTGTTAACATTTATCCTCTGCTCTACCCAACATGACAAACTTAAAAGGTGTTGAAAAAAGATGAAACACAATAGAAGAGCAATCCCACATTCAGATATTAAAATACTGTTTATAAGAGACAGAAAATTATATGAAAGTTTAAGAAATCAGGATAATAAAATATATTACACTCCAAGACTGAATGGAAACCATGAAGTGTTAATTGCTCATGTCTAGGAAAAGAAATGAACCGGAGAGTAGAAGCAGGCAAAAGAAACTGATAAGATTAGAAATAGCAATGGACTGTCATAAAGGTTCTAAGTGTTTAGAGGTTTGCCATTGTTAGCGCGGAGACAAACACATAACCAATTTTCTTCGGTTATATGCAGTGCTTTATTTCAAGGCGCCGGGAACCAGGGGTAAGCACTCAAATCTGGCTCCAAAGATGGCCTTGCCGAGTACCCATTTTATATTCTTTTGGTTACACAATCTCATACATATTCAACAAGTATTGCTACATTATCGTATACATATGCATTACGGATTACTTCATCCTATTGCGACATCTGCCTCCTTCTCTGTGCATGCTCGTCTTCCCTCTGGTGGTCGTCGGTGGTCGTCATGATGAAGTAAGAAGTCTTCCTCAGATGAAGTAAGACGTCTTCCTCGCTTTGTACTTTCCACCTCACTCCTCCTTGACTCGATTCCAGTGCCTGTTTTCTGCCAAGTCTTTCAAGGTTCTGCTTGATTCCCCTGGTATCAGGCCACACTGTTCTCTTAGGTACCTAAAGATCTTAGAATACATTCTTTCCCGTTACAGTTAATTACATGTTCCCATCACCATTGGTTACCTTTGTTCGGTTATTATGATTACCCCTTACAAACACACTCTAATATACAGTACAACTTGCTACTTAACTCTTGTATTTCCTAACACCATCAAGTCCTTAAAAAGGAACATGTCTCATATTTCAGAGGTGACTTTGAACTAAAGTCAAGTAGAAACGCCTTCTAGCAAAGCAATATGCAGTATACCTTTGTACTTGCATTTACTACTGTGATTTTTATTCTTCTGTTTTGGGGGTCTTGTTTTTAAGTAAGATGACTGCACATTTTGGAGGCAATTTGTTACAACTGAAAGGAGCAGGAAGTATTACTAAAATGCCTTTAGCAAACAACACACAGCAGGTGAGGATAATCCATCCATCCATTCATCATTTCAATACCATGTGTAATGGTATTGTCTAGCTCTTCAAGCTGTTTGACAAGCAAACAATATATCAGCTTCTCAGCCTAGGCACTTTCAAAGCAAATTTTCTAACCCCATAAGCAATATCCATGGTGGAAAATCATCAGATTCAGTAACATTTCTGTCATGATTTTGTGGCAACAAGAGTTGCAGAAAAGAACTAGAAACATGTTTTAGCTGATAGTAGTCATTTTAAGAAGGTCATGTGCATTTTTTTTCTTCACAATTTCCTCAAGAAAGTAACATGTAAAAAGCAAACTGTCTCCAACTTGAAATGGGAGTGTCATTGTTTTTGCTTATGGTTGAGAAAGTGACTTATTTTTCATTTTGTTTTCCAAAGTATTGAGAGACAACAAATGTCTACTTCATCTGAAGAACAAACAATGACATGGTATTACAAGAAGAATCAGTGAACCACCACAAAGTCTATCGCATTGAATCTACACTGTCTGCTGGTATTGATTTTTGAGAGGAGATGAGCCTTACAAGTACTAGGTAACAGTGTCAATTGTATTGATAAGGAGAGCAGTACAGTATCTTGGTCATATGACCCGGAAAATTCACCAGCCACCAGAAATGGGAACTATAATCACAGTAAAGCTCTATCTTTATTAAACTTTTGATCATTGTCTTAGTAACAGCTTTGTAGATTTATTTTTAAACTTTTGTAACTTTTGTTTGTAGGTTCTTATGACTAGAAGCTGCTCACTTAGTGTCTAGCATATACAGAATTTAGGCGTGCGTAACCTGTTTCTGCAGCTTCCGTCTTTCTCTCAGGGAGAGGAAATAGGACCCTTTGGCAGTCCTATTGCCAGGGAAATGTGCGTGGTCTCATGTGTCACTGTAAGTGAATTGATTTTGCACACTGAAGTTTTTGCTCAGCTGGAGACGAGGGTCATCCTCAATTCTGTCTGTCAATGTCCTGCCCTTGTGAAAAAAATCAGTGGAATCACATCAGCCTATTGCAGAAAACAGGACTTGAAACAGAGACCTTGCTCAAAGGCAGGATGAACTGTATTTGTGACAGGTGTTTGTCCAGCTTCCTCCTGAAAATATCCAGTGATACAGATTCCAGTCTCTTCCAATATGTAATTTTCCTTACTACTGAAATGCTTTTCCTTACTACTGAAATGCTTTTCCTTGCTATTGAAAAGCTTTAAATATCCAGCTAAACTTTCCTCCCTATAGTTTAGTGGAAGAGTTTCTCTACTCTGATTTCTTATGCTTGCATATCTGAAAACCACTATTAAGGTTTTATCTTCAAAGAGAGCTTAGTCTTCTGTAACTAAAATTTCCAAATCCTTTCAGTCTGTTCTCATTGGTTATGTATTCTGCATAACTGATCATTCCCACCACTCGTCTGTCCTACCACCACTTGATTCGTATCCTTCAGTTATGGTCAGACTGGAAATTGTGCTAGTCTATGCTTGTAAGCCTTCAGCTGAATAGTAGGAGAATTATTTCACACTTTAAAATTATGTTTCTATTTGTGTGTATGTATTTTAGCAGCCTGATGTTCTTGATTTGTGACCACATTGTGATTCACTGTATCTCCTTTGCTTCCACAGGGTGTGGTGTGGAATTTTGCCTCTGTCCTTAGTAAACTGCATCTTTTTCTAGGTACCTTCTCCCAGTGTATTGCCTGGTTTGAATCACAATTGATCCTGTTGTCTGATGTGCTTGCTGCTGCTTTCAGCTTGCAAATTTAATGCATATGTTCTTCCACCCAAATCATTAAAGAACATGTTGAATAGTACCAGAAACAGGACAGACTCCTGCAAAACGTTGCATTTTGTGTTTCCCCATTTGACAGTGAATTAGTGGCGACTCTTCCTGAGCAATGTTTTCATTCCAACTATTTTACCTGATCTTGTTTTATGAGCATGTTATGTTAAACAAATGTCAAAAGCCTGGATAAAGCCAAAATATCTTCCTTCCACTGCATCTGCCCCTCTACCAAATCCAACTCTCTGCAGGAAAGAAATGAGATCTGTTGAACAGATTTTATCTTTGGTAGGGCTCATCACTCTTTTCCATCTATGTGCTTACAAATTATTTTTAGAATGTTTTTGACAGTATTTTTCCAAGAATTAATATTGAACTGGTCTATAATTTTCTTGCTCTTACCCACTTTTGCTGCATTTTAAGGGTAGCCCAAGTGTTTTTCTGATCTTCTGGACCCCTCTTGTTCTTTACTAGTTCTCAAAACTAAAACTGAGATTGACTCTTCTAATTCTTAGTGTTGTAGGCTGAATTTCATCAGCATTTTATTATCAACTGAGAATCACTAGCCAATTCTATCCCTTTCATAACCTGGTTCTTGCCCACTACTGATGCTAGTTATCAGCAAATTCAATCTTGAACAGATATTTGGTGGAAGCTGAAGCAGATGTTGATTAATAAATAAAGGTTTCACGTTCTTGGTGTTATCTGTCAATTACATTCACTTCTCATTTCATTTCCTGCTTACTCCTGATGTGTTTGTGGAATACTTCTCCTGCTACCCTTTGTGTCTCTTGCCTTTTGTAGCTGATTTTGTGTAATAGCTTGTGACGCTTCCTCTCTTACAGTAGAGAGCAAGCTTTATTCAGAGATTTGTACTTTTCCTCTAGTCTGCATTCAGACTACAGAATCCTCCGGTTGTGTGGTGCAGGATTCCTGATGAGGCATCACTCCAGCAGCTGGAGAAGCTGGTAGTCTCACTAGAGGGCACGGTATCTTGGCATTCATACCTTCAGTGCAGTAGAGTCCCAGTGGGGTTTACCTGGCTGCGATGGAAAAAAACCCAAATATCTCTAGCAGAAAAGAGTGCTTTTTGTTTATACACATAGAAAAAACAGACCGAGAGAAAATGAAATAAGAAAATAAACTCACTGGGAAAGATGAATTCTTGCATTTAATTGATCCCACTGAATCTATTTGTCGAGTTATTTAGAAATCTTCACCTATTGATGCCCCCAGGTAGTCATTCAGCAATAAGCATTAACTCTTTAGTGCATGCCAATACTAGTAGGGTACTTTTTATTTTCCAAGCCTGTGCCACTTCAGTAATTCTAAGCAGCCCCATTAATATCTGTGAAACTCTATGAGAAATCCATTTTGAGAAAGGGATGCAAAAATGATATCTTTCATGACCTCCTTCAAAGGTATTTTTCAACTGTATTGATTCCATTCAGTGACTTTGAATTAGCTGACAATACGTAGCTTTATTCACATGAATTTATGATTTGAAAATCTTAGCATGAAATTATGAATATAGTTTACTTCTTCAATATGAGTAAATGCTTATGTTTTCAGCACTGAGATACATTTGTTATGTTAAATAAAATATATTTAATAAGCACAACAGCCACTTTATCACTAAATAAATACAGAAATATTTTCAACAACCAGCTGTTCATAAAAATGTAGCCAGAAAAGAAGTGCATAGTGAAAGAAAATCTTGGTGCTTTAAAATTCAGCAGAATGAAATCCTCAAGTTATAATCTTTACTTGTAATATCATTCCTGTAAATTTATGGACCCTGAACTTGAATAGTTTTAGTCTTTATGTATTCCCAGAATGCAAAATTGGTAAAAGATGACCTTTTTATTGTAGAAGCCAACGTAATGGGAGAAGAAAAAAGATAAAATCTGATGTGTGTGAGTACTGCTGGTTTTTTTGTACTGTTGAAAGCTGTATTGTTTGTAACACAACCTAGTACTGAAGTATTTTTCACATTTCATCTGTCATCAAAGCAAATATATTCTTGACTTTTTTTAGCGCTTCAACCAATATAACATTCTCCCAAGAGAGATGGATTTGCTTTGAGGGCCATCAGAAAATTCAGTGTTTATTTGACAAGACTTTCTAAATGCATACAATCTTGGAACTGGGTATTTTTTCATATCAGAGAACATCAACTTAAAACATTAAGGAGAGATATAAAAGGAAAAGAGTTCATGGAGGTAATGTTTGCTTGCAGCAGAAATGGCCAGACCAGTGACAGCTTTAGGTAACAACTGTTTAAACCACCCCTACCTGTATCACTAGCGGTTCTGCCGTAGAGACCTTGCTCTGAATTTGTTGATTGTGGAAATATTGCACTGCAGTTAACTTTTGCCACAAGCCCCGTGGAGACTCTAGTGCAAATTCAGCTTACTGCCTGTCTTTGGGGGCAAAGAGGGAATGCTCTGTTCTCTGACACTCCCAAGCACTGGTCTTCAAAATGCCTCCTGATGTTGTGTTCAGCAGACACATGGTGCTTGGGAGAGCACTGGGGATGGATGGATGGCTACTCGTCCCCCCTTCACCCCAGTGGAAGCAGGATGTTGGAAATGGGATAGAAATTGCGTGAATGTTTTCAGCTTTGTGTTGTTAGCATTGCCTTTGCTGCTTTGCCGAAAGCACTAACACTCATTTCTTCTCAGAGGTGTACAACCAAAGTGATGAGTATATCTGTTTAAGATTTGTAATAAGAAAAAAAGAAATGTTTACGTGTAGTTTGAATCATATGGATAAAGCAGAGAGGATTTGGTCCTTAATAAAGAATTACACTGTAAAGCGATGATATTCTACACTGTTTTTTATCAAACCATTACAAAATTGCTGTGTAAAATAAATATGTTTCTGTTTCATTGCTTCTCTGGCCTCCATCATCAGAATATCTTCCAAGCATCTACAGAAAGTATGGCTACTAAGGTAGGTTTAATTTGTGTGGCTTCAGTACTTGCAGCACAACCAATGTCTCACAACTGTGATTTCAGTCACTGCAATGCAAAATTTATGGTTGCTGCCTCCTCGTCTACTTTCTCTGGAGCTCCTGGGCAGTATGAAAAGTGGAAGTGTCAGCCTGCCAACTGGGGCACACTAGTGTGTGTGTGTGTGTGAAAACAACGTTATAAAAGAAGTGGTGAGGACATGAAGTGTTCAGTTGTGATTGTGGAAATTGTAATACTTGTTTTATTCTTTAGTCCGGATCAAGTTTGTAGTTGTATTTCACTGCTGGGTTGTGGCATTGATTTTTTTTGTTTCGTTGGGTTTTAGGTTTTTTTGGGCTTTCTCGGTTTTTGTTTGTTCGCTTTTTTCCTCCAAAAATTGGGGATACACTGTGAGTGGGATTTGGTACTTCAAAAAAAAAAAAAAAGATATCAGGCATTGACAGAAACCCTTTTTTTTCCTGGACTGTGTACTTCTCTGAAAAACAGGCAAATTAAAAGATGAAGCTAAAAGTAATGCTAAAAGAGAGGCACAAAGAATATACAGTAATTAAATTTTAGTTGGATCCTGAGGGCAAAGTCGAGACAAGTGTGTTTTGTTCTGCACTTCAACATACACATTCCTCCTCTGTAATTGTTTAAATACTGCAAAAAGGACTTAGCAAATGAGGAACTAAAAATGATTATCACTTCCTCCCCCTTCAGTCCTAGAAGGCTAAAAAAAAAATAAAATAAAAAGGAAAAAGTGATGCTTTGTTTATTTTGTCTGTAAATATGAATAAAGAAAAGAAAGTTAATGATTTTAGCTGTTCCAAATGTTTGAATAAACAGACAATGTTTCTAAATCACTCCTGCTTTACATTTGAACATTGACTGAATTTAACCTTGTTAAAAAGAACGGAAGGGGAAAAAAATCCTCAACCCACCTCCTCACAGAGCTGGTTTTCTTCTCTCCCCACTGCCCGTTGCCTGTAATGCTGCAGTTCAGGCTGTATTTTAAGCTTGAGCCTGCAGAGCTGCCATTCAAACTTAGCATTTACCAATGGTTACCACAGAGTGGTATCTCAGATACCTTCTGAGTTTTCCAGTGCTTATCTCAAATACCTCTCAGCATGAGTAAATTATAACTTTTAATGGTGAAACTAGAGTTCAGCTTGAAAGGTGAAGCTGGCAATTTATATGAAAGTTTCTTCGTAATTTTTGTGTTTTCCGATGGGCTCAGGCTATTTCGCATGATCAAACAGGACAATCTTTCTCAGTAGAAATAATTTTCAGAGAGTTTTGCAGAGGCATGAGATGTATTTTAGCTGAGCTGTCTTATCCAGCTGGGAAAAAAAGAACAGCTCTCTATTTATTTGAATCTGGTCATCTGTTTGAACATGATCTTTTATTATCTGCTGCAGTTCTCATGGGGACATTTAATTTATTAATAAATTTAAGTGTTTACATTATCTCCTGATTTTCATATAGAAAATGTTTGTTTTACTGAAAATTAAATTTCCTGCTCATGGAATGGATTGAGGAAGGCTGCATAGTGTGCTTATGAAGGGAGACGTTAAGAATATAAATCTGGAAAAGCTTAAACCTTCTTCGTATTCCTCTACTCTGACTTCAGATGGGGCTAGTTTTAGATTGCAGTAAGGTCCATGCTGTCATTCTCATTTCAGTTTTGTGGTTGCTGCTTTTTTTTTTTTTGATAGCCTGAAGCAAAGGTCAAATGCCTCTTCATTTTGATAAAGTTTATCTTGACATTTCAGTGTTGAAAAAATGTAAAGTAGATTTTATCTAAGCACAACGTATGCACCCTTGATACTGTCATGCAATTAAGACAGAGTTTTGAGTTGCTAAAAGGTTTTAGGTTGTATAAGAAGTTATGCTCTTATGCCTTCAAATTCTGTCATGGCAATATAGGAGCGATGGCACAGCCAAGGCGGTGAAGTGGAGGTTTTTTGTAAGCAGGTACATAAGTATGGTAAAGTATATTTCCCAGCCAATGCAGCCTCTTTCTGGGATGCATTAACTCTTATGAATTCTAAGAGGAAATTTGTAGCAATATTCTACCCTTAAAATTGTCTGTTCTTTTAGATTTTTTTGCTCTGGTTTGTTACACTATCTAGTACTCAGTACTAGATTTGTATTGTATGTGTATTGTACAAACAATACAGCTCTCAACAGTACTAAAAACCATGTTTTTTCTCTAAAATTGTGCAGAGGTTACCATAGTCTGGTTCTTATGGACTTTGACTTAGGGCTGTGTCCAATTTCAGGTCAGTCTGGGTTGTGTTCCTGACAAAGAGATCTTCACTGACTGGGCCAAACCATGCCCTTTTCCAAACAGGAGAGATTACAGAATATTTTCTTGAAGAAGCTTTCCATTTGTGACCAGCTGTGGCCTCTGATTTACTCTTTTTTTAACTCTTTTTTTTACTCTCACTCCCAGGAAACAAAGATGGTACAGAGCAACTCTCTCTTTTCCTTTATGCCAAAGGGTTTTCTTAACCCAGGAGGAGTTCTCTGGCCATTTGTGGGCTTAATATAGATTCTGGCATGGCAAGGAGTCTGTGATATCTATAGATAATTTTGGCTATATGTTATGGGTTAATGGTTATTTGTGTCTTTACAAGCACAGGGACTGCTTGACACAAATGGTAGAAAAGTGCTTTCTAGAAACGGAGGCCCAAAGGTGAATTGGGTTTATTGACATTATTTGCTTTGCTTCTGCCATGTGCAGACTCCTTCCAAGTACAAAAGTACACTTTCATTTCAGCAGAAACTGATCTTTGTTTCTGTACTAGAACACATGAAAATATTCATAGCATCTCAGTAAAATGATGAAAACAAATAATGCCTTTTATTTCCTGGTGATAAAGTGTGATCTAAATTAGGATCACCATTAAAAATATATAATTAGTGCAACAATTAGAATGGAGAGCAACAGATGGCTTGTTACTTAAAATCCTGTTTCACAAATCAGACTGCGAGTGTTAAAAGGCACTAATTGACACACTTTAATGTTATTTGGCTGTAAATCTGTTTAAAATCACAATATTGTAAACAGTATCTAAAAGGCACTAATTGACACACTTTAATGTTATTTGGCTGTAAATCTGTTTAAAATCACAATATTGTAAACAGTATCTCGGGAGATGGTTATGAATTAAGAAGAAAAGTGAAAGATATGCATATTGTTTTAAATAGACATGCAATTGCTTCCTGTAGTCTAAACAGAGCGTAGCGTGTAGGCTGATATGGTCAGAAGCGGGGTTGGTACTTCGTGTCTTCTCCAGTAACCCACAGTCTCCTAACAAAATAGTCCTGGGGTTGAGCAGAGAGGTGGCACAAGACTAACGGAGAATGAGTAGTGCTACTGCAGCAATGTGGTTGATCTACCAGCCACCGATCACCTCTCTTCTGAGAGACAGAGGCACCTGTATCTTGGCCAAGTGTGTCTGGGATATAGAAAACCCCGGTTTGCTTCCCTGCTCCAGAATAAGGTCATGCATCCTTCAAATGAGGTGGCACTACTGGCTTTAAAGTGTGTGTGTGTGTGTGTGTGTGTGTGTGTGTGTGTCAATCTTCAAGGTTTCACTAGAACTTCTACTGTGGACTGAAAAAGATTTCCTGATTCAGACTTATTTTCTAACCAAATTATAGGGGATTTTTTTTGCCCCGACTATAATAAATAACTGTGGGGACATTTTTTGTAAGATGATTTGATTTATTTTTTTTTTAATCTTTTCCATTTTTATGATCAAATGTGAGTAAAACTCATGTTTTCCTCTCCATATTCTCTGTGTCTTAACAGTATTTTTTAACGAGCATAAAAATTACAAAACCATCAATGTTTTAGTAAAAGTAACAGAGTAGGATTTTTAAATATATCTCTCTAACAAGTAAAAAAAGCCCTAGGAAACACTGCAGTTCTCTAATTCACTCTAAGTGAAGCCATAAATTTTCCATCAGAGAAGAGTTCAAGTTAAAACTTAAATTCAGTTTCTTGCAGCATGGGGTCTCAGTTTACTCTTGCAGTGTACCCAGCAGTATTCACTCTCACAGTGGGAGTCAGGGGCCAGGGAGAAAACATAAAATGAAATTACAATTGCATAATTGCTAAAAATAAGAAAAATAATCTTTTTGTCTCCCTATTTTGTGTTTTGAATTAAACTGCTTGGCTGTATCATTACAGAAACTGGACATCAGTACAATTTTTTGTGTTCATAAGCGTGAAAAAGAATATTGCAGAGTGCTCAGTGGGAGAAATATTTGAAGCTCCTATACAGAGGAAAAACAACTTCTCTCTTTTCAGATAAACTCAGAATTAATTCCACTCTGCCCCTTCTGTGTAATGCCTTTGACTCTCAGAAGACCGTATGTGAGAAACAAAAGGCAGAACCTGGCCGTAAGTTTTTTCTTTCTTTTTTCTTTTTTTTTTTTTTCCCCTTTCTCCCCTTCTGATTTTGGTGTCCAGCTGCTCTGCATTTTGGAAAGTGAAAGATCTGATGTGTTGAAGCATAAGCTTGTTCAAGCCTAAGATGTCCTTAGCCGGGTCTGTCCCCAAGGAATTCAATTGACAGTAACTGAACTGCAACACAAACCGCTGTGCAAAAGTTATACATTTGACTGTTGCTTTTACAGTCGAGAGAGGCATTGCTGCGTTCACTCTTAGCTCTAGTTCTTAAAGCAGGAAATGTAAAACCAGGCAGTAGTTGGTACTGTTTAACCTTTGCCTTCAGGCTTACTTGCTAAAGGTGTCCGAGAGCGCTGGAGCAGAGCGGCTGTGGGGCTGGCCGAGCCAGGGCCGGGAGAGGTCTTGGCTCAATGTGTGGAAGGGGCTGGGCTGCTTGATGCTGGTGGTGGCAGCAAGATGCCTGTTCTCTACACCAGGCCCAGGAAAATTAAGCTGCCTACTACTGCTGCCTCTGGAAGAAGGGTAAGGAAGATAGATCAGTGATCATTTCTCCAGGAACATTTAGTCCCACATGCCGGCTGCTGTCATTCTCAAGCCTCCTCATCCCTCTCTAGTAGTGATGGCAGCAGCAAGCC
Organism: Pluvialis apricaria; assembly: GCA_017639485.1. Taxonomy (NCBI): domain Eukaryota; kingdom Metazoa; phylum Chordata; class Aves; order Charadriiformes; family Charadriidae; genus Pluvialis; species Pluvialis apricaria. Next base: position 9,383,991 of record CM030010.1, read on the forward strand.
CAACATTTTAACTCTTGACTTTTCTTCTTCTCCTCTTAATTTCAGTCTCTCATTCCTGGAGTAGCATGATTACACTGCAAATAAGCCTCTTGAGCTTTGGCTCAAGGTTTCCTGAATTATAATCCCAGGTTTTTATTAGACTTGGAGTGTGTGGGAAGAAAATTGTTTCCCGTTTGCCTCGCTTTCTCTGTTGTGTAAGATAATATTGACTACCTGAACTCACTTTGCTGGGGGTCTGTGCAAAGTATTTTATATGCTTTGTGGAAACACTGGAACTTAGACCTCATCTAAGCATCTAAATAAATTTATTTTAAAAAGACCCCTACCAATAAATAAAGCATTGGTCATTTACTGAAGACAACTCTATTTAAAATGGAGTAAAATAATCTGTTCTAACATTGGTGAAGTGGCATTTTTATTATTCCTGTGTGTTTTCTAGAAAACCATATATTGCAAAAAAATAATGTCAGCAGGTGTTTTATTGGTTGAGAATCATACAGATGAAACCACAGACTTTGGGTTTTTTTGCAGGTTAAAAACATATGGTGACTGTAATTTAAATCCTATGAAAGTCTATTAGCATATGGAGCCGGCTTGATTTACAGGATGTATTCTGTAGCTGCTTTACAAAATTTGTACTAATTTTTCTTGGTTAATGACCATATGCTTCTACTGCATTATAAGACTATGCGGGCTCCATCTGGTGGCTAACTGAACACCTGAAATTTCTTGTTACTTGATAATTAAGGATTCTTTGTAGACTAATCAATGATGTCTGACTGATAGAATGTAGGTTCAAAGAGAAAGGACGATAGCTTTTCAGTAAATGTCTTGCTATTTATGTGACTGTTCAATGGGAGTGACATGAATGCATAAATGAATTCTTGTCATTTAACTGATTTTCCAAGTAAGATTAAGAGCAACATGGTGTCTGATCACAATAAAAACATGTACAAATAAAAAAAAAAAAGTGAAACACTTACTGAAAATATCATATCCTATGGAGTTAGAGAAATTCTGATTATAGACAAAAAAATAAGAGTATCTTTCACTGGACCAGGATATATAAACTGAAGGGTGGTGTTAGATTTGGCCTACTGTGAAATATGAATGCCTACAGAATTCCAGTCAGTAAATGAAAAGAGATATACCCATTTCTAATCTTGATATTTTGTCCTCAAGTTTCAACTCATTAGTCTGACAGTAAAGCAGGAGTTAAATTTATTAACTTTCCTTATAATGTGTTCAGAAGTGAATGATCTGCACTGATTTTATAGATTGTACTGAAAACCTGAGCAATTGTTCATTTAAATGTATTTCTGACAGAAAAGCAGGTGGAAACTAGATGGCTGCTACTGTGTTTTCTTTGAGCTGGTGAGTTCTGTAAAAATCTTCAGATCAGTCAAACTCAGAAGCAGAAATTGCTACATATAAAAAATGCTTGCTTGAATGGTAATACAGTGAAAAAGATTAATTTCTTCTAAAGTTTTTAGTTAATTTTTTTTGGAAATAATATAAAACTTTTCTCATGGCTATTAAATATTTTCTAAGTCAGTTGTCGTGTCCTTCAAGCATACGCTACAAAGTAACAAGAAAAGCAACTCAATATTAGATAATTTTAAAGCCCATTATCAAAATCAGTAGTGTAAAATAGTAGCCAAGATATAACATAGACATTAGTTAAAGTGTAAAATACTCAGTAAGTATAAAATAGAGATTCATTTTACAACTTAGAGGTGTTTCCAGCATTGACGTACTAGCTGTCACCATGCTATATTTGTCAGTCTGACTCTGATTATGAAGACTATCCAAACCAGTACAAAAAAGGTTTTGTCAGGGTTTGCTAGTACAGATATCTCAGCAATACAGGAAAGAAAAGTAAAGATGGTGAAGGACACAATCATTGACTTAGGTACCTCTTTACTGGAACCGTACTGAATGATTATATGTCACAGAGTGGCTTGTATCTTTGTCAGAAGTTTTCCATAGCCGGGAATTTTTCTTTCACTAGCTAGCAGGATCAAGGCTTTAGTTTACAGGTGTAATCTGTTGTCCGGTGTTTCACTGTTACTGCTTGTGTTATAGTTTAAATTCTGCTAAGGAATGTAGAATGATTGCTGCTATTTGATCTGTTTGCACTGGCCTAAGACTACACCCTGCTTTATGGACACTGTTCTTAGTGAGATGGTAAACTTTTTAAAGATGGTTCCTGTAGGGTTTTGACTTTTTGGGCTGGGGGCAAGACGAGGTGTCTAAGACAGTAATTCGACTTGAAAACTAGAGATTGTGCTTGTCTCTCTTGTTGATACTATTTCACTTGGAACAAACAGGTACTTATAGAACTGAACGAAAACATGTGAGAATGACCGTAATAGTATAGATATATCCCTCACCTGGGTGGTAAGATACCCACATTCTGTATTCAGAAAAGTGTTCATAGATACCTCTGCAGCTTTGATAGATTTTGAGAAAGTTGTTTACTGCAGGGTAGACTAAAGGAGCTATATTGAAAAGTTCTTTTGGAGAGTGGGGGATAATTTAAAATTGGATCTTTGCACGTTATAAAAGAATTTAATTTTCAGTCTGTCCTGGTTTCAGCTGGGATAGAGTTAATTTTATTTCCAGTAGCTACTGTGTTTTGGATTTAATATGAGAAGAATGTTGATAACATTAGTTATATTAACTAATATTAATATTAGTCGAGGACTTTTTTGCCTCAGTCTTCACAGACAAGGACAGCAGCCGCACTGCCCAAGACGCAGATTGCAAAGGAGAGGATTGGGAAAACGGAGCACCGCCCACTGTAGATGAAGATAAAGTGAGAGACCACCTGAGGAACCTGAAGGTGCACAAGTCCATGGGACCTGATGAGATACATCCGCGGGTCCTGAGGGAACTGGCAGATCAAGTCGCGAAGCCACTAGCCATCATATTTGAGAAGTCGTGGCAGTCTGGCGAGGTTCCTGCCGACTGGAAAAGGGGAAACATAACCCCTATTTTCAAAAAGGGAAACAAGGAAGACCCGGGGAACTACAGGCCAGTCAGTCTCACCTCTGTGCCTGGCAAGATCATGGAGCAGATCCTCCTGGAAACTCTGCTGAGGCACACAGAAAACAAGGAGGTGATTGGCGAGAGCCAACATGGCTTCACCAAGGGCAAGTCATGCCTGACAAATTCGGTGGCCTTCTATGAAGGGGTTACAGTGGCAGTGGACAAGGGAAGATCTGCTGATGTCATCTACCTGGACTTGTGCAAAGCGTTTGACACTGTCCCACACGATATCCTGGTCTCTAAATTGAAGAGACATGGATTCGATAAATGGACCACTCGGTGGATAAAGAACTGGCTGGATGGTCGCACTCAAAGGGTTGCGGTCAACGGCTCGGTGTCCAAGTGGAGAGCAGTGACGAGTGGCGTTCCTCAGGGGTCGGTACTGGGACCTGTACTGTTCAACATCTTTGTTAGCGACATGGACAGTGGGGTAGAGTGCACCCTCAGCAAGTTTGCTGATGATACCAAGCTGTTCGGCGAGGCAGACACGCTGGAGGGGAGGGATGCCATCCAGAGGGACCTGGACAGGCTGGAGAGGTGGGCCCAAGCCAACCTCATGCAGTTCAACAAGGCCAAGTGCAAGGTCCTACATCTGGGTCGGGGCAATCCCAAGCACAAATACAGGCTCGGCGGAGAATGGCTGGAGAGCAGCCCTGAGGAGAAGGACCTGGGGGTGGTGATTGATGAGAAGCTCGACATGAGCAAGCAGTGTGCGATCGCAGCCCAGAAGGCCAACCGTATCCTGGGCTGCATCAAAAGAAGTGTGGCCAGCAGGTCAAGGGAGGTGATTCTGCCCCTCTACTCCGCTCTCGTGAGACCCCACCTGGAGTACTGCATCCAGCTGTGGAGTCCCCAACATAAGAAGGACATGGACCTGCTGGAGCGCGTCCAGAGGAGAGCCACGAGGATGATCCGAGGGCTGGAGCACCTCTCCTATGAGGAGAGGCTGAGAGAGTTGGGGTTGTTCAGCCTGGAGAAGACAAGGCTCCGGGGAGATCTTATTGCGGCCTTCCAGTACCTAAAGAGGGTCTACAGGAGAGCTGGGGAAGGACTTTTTACACGGGCATGTAGTGATAGGACGAGGGGGAACGGCTTTAAGCTGGAAGAGGGCAGGTTTAGATTAAACATTAGGAAGAAGTTTTTCACTTTAAGGGTGGTGAGGCACTGGAACAGGTTGCCCAGAGAGGTTGTTGAAGCCCCATCCCTGGAGGTGTTCAAGGCCAGGCTGGACGTGGCCTTGGGCAACCTGGTCTAGTGAGAGGTATTCCTGCCTGTGGCAGGGGGGTTGGAACTCAATGATCTTCAAGGTCCCTTCCAACCTAAACCATTCTATGATTCTATGATTCTATGACTTTTTCGGCTACCTGTAGAAGCTGAGAGGGATCATAGACAGCACAAGGTGGCCAAAGGAATATTCCATGTGATAGATGTCATCCTTAGTATATAAGTGGGAGTTGGACAGGGAGGGCAGGAATCCGCGGTCACTGCTCCGGATAGGTTGGACAACTGACCATTGAGTGGTGAGAGCAACTTTTGTTGTATAACTTTATTTTGTATGTTCTTTTACCATTATCATTATTATTGTTATTTTCCTCTTCTGTTTCTCTTCATTTAAACTGTTTTAATCTCAACCCATTAGGTTTTTTTTCTTTTCCCTCTTTTTCTCCCTCTTCTTCCTACCCTGAAGGGGGAGGAGAGGGGGAGGGAGCGAGTGGCTACATGGTCCTAGTTCCTGGTTGGGGTTAAAACATGACACAGTACCAAAAATAACTGGGTTTGAGGAGAAAAAAATCTAAAAAGTTTTCATTTTGGATTTATCTTAACTAACTTTTATTATTTTCCAGTTTGGATATCAAACTGATAAGATTTCTATCCATGTATCTTTAACTGTAAACAGGTATCTCTGTAAACAGGTGTGATGGTGTGCACCAAGCTGACCTTTATCTCCCGTAACCCTGCCCAAGCAATAACTACCCGTGGTGGTCCTAATGGGTGAATCTAATTGTGATGGCTGCATCTGGATCCATGTGGTTTTGGTGAGACAGATAACAACACAATAGCCAAGGGCTAACTTGAGCAATGTGCACACTTAACCACAACATTGATACTGTGGTTGATATGCAAGTATGACTATAAGTCAATCATCTTACCCCCATAGGTAGTAAACAACCCAAGAGCCCTTTGAGCTCTCCTGAACAGCAGCGGGCTGCACACCAGGCTCTTTCCTCGAGTAGGGATGCTTCGCAAGGTTACTTCCTGATATTAACAGATTCCTTGCTGCAACAGATGTTGCAGTGACTAATAGCATGCTAAATTTTGAAATCTTAGCTAAGTGATATAAAGGATTGATAGCGCGCATATAATCCTTTAGACATAAACCGTTGACCAAGTTGGGGACTAGGATTGGATCCAGCCACACCCAGGCTCCTCTCTGAGAAGGACTTTAGAAAGCAAGGGGGTCCTCTCTGAACCTCAACTCGACGGGAGGGTCTCCCTGAGAGTTCTGTCTGAGCCTGTCTTCTGTGCAGTAAATAACCAATGTGCCTTGCCATTGAATCTTGTTAAAACACTGTCACATTTACTATCAAACTTAGTTAAATCCCTGTTTTATATCAATAAATGTATCATGGCTTCTCTCTATGAATGAAGTGCATCACTCCATCCGCAACAACAGGCTACAGTCCACAATGGGTCTCTGTAGCAGAGGTACTCAGGGGACAAATTCCCAAAGCAACAAAATCTATATCTGCAAGCACAAGACCAAATCTGTGAACAGACATGAGCTGCAAAAAGAGGCTTGATGACATTAGAAGACTAATATATCTATCACACATATAGGTATGGCCCCAAAAGATCAATTATTTATCAGCTTTACCTTACACGTCTATTGGTGTGGCCATTGGACTGAGACACAGCAATTCCGTCTCTTATCCAAGCTGCATAACTGTTATCAACTTGACATTGAAGACTTTAAAATAAACCAACAGGTATCTAACCTCTTTGTGGACATATATTTGCTCTTTGATGTGTTCAGCATTTCAACACTTCATTTCAAGTAGGCTTTTGAAAGTATTTAACATTGTGTTAATTTGTATTCATATAGGTAAGCTGGTATTTACAAACTTTTTTTGTAAAAAGATGTAGAAAAATGTTATTTTGATACAGGAATAGCAGCATGCCTCAGAAATCATGGATGGTTTATTCAGATGTCTCTATGTAAGAAAGCATGCATTTGTCCTCATTCAACCCTCCCTCAGTCCCCCTCTCTTCCCCCTGTAGATACACAGCAAGGTTGTTTCTATGGTAATGCAAAAAATAAATTAACGAACAGGAAGCTTTGGCGGTCTCCGAACCTAGACATGCTCCCCCTCCCACCTCAAATTAGAGATTCAAAACTTTATTCCTGTATGCAGACCTGGTTTACATGAGGAACATGGTCTTAAGGTTCTAATTTTTGTCCTTCATGTCTTTAATCACTGTCACAATCACTCACTATCTTGGTGTGCATTGCTCCGTTTTCAAGTAGAGAGTATTCTTACTATGCATACAGTGCCCAACACAGTGTGACCTCATTAGTTTTTGATGGATACTGTTGTAATAGTAAATGGCTGTGAGAACATGTATTTTCTATGCAATCAATCTGATTTTATAGTCTTCTAAATATTGGCTCATGCTATAAGCATTCAGTGACACTTGAGAAAATATGGGATAATTCTTATGCAAATAATTAAATAAAACATGTATCTTATTTACATAGATGTCCTGTTCAGTCTCGGGTATGGACCCATTATTGTATTCTGAGTGGATGCTTAAAGGAAAAAAAATGCTGACAAACCATTGGAAAGAACTGGAATACAGCTAATTTTGGATGTCTCCTTCTGAAGTTCTGTAGTGTAGTTAATGCTTTCTGAATTCCAATAGAGATTGTCCCTGCTGAGAGTGAAATTGGTGGCAAATGTAGAATACATGATGTGTTTTTTTCTTGTTTTCATTCTTTGCTGATGTGCAGAAATATTTAGCACAGATAAGAATAAAGTTTGGTTTATCTGAAGCAGTTTTGCGATTGTATGCAATGAAGACACTAGTAAAAAAAATAAGTGGTAGGAAGTGTTTTATTTATCCTGTTTATGAAGATGTGTTTCACAATCACAGTTCTTAAATCAGTTTTCACATACTAAGGAAATATGCACTTGAAAAGTACATAAAACCGCTGCAAATCAACTGTGCTTAGTTTAAAGTATATCTGTTATGGAACCAGTGTCAATTTGTGCTTCTCCTCCAACCCCCAAATGGACCTGAGAATTATTAAACCAACACTGATCTTTGGCTTTTTGAAAGTGTGATTACCAGACACTTCCACTTTTTGAGTGTCCAGCTTGAAAGCCCTTGCAGAGCCAGGTTTGACAAGGTTGTATGTTCAGCATTCTCTGAAGGTGAGATCCCCTAAATACTCCCAAATTGCTCACTGAATTGCTCAAAATGACTAGTCAGTTCTTCAACGTGATGGCCATGGCCTTGCACTTTATTTGAAGTTAGGACAAATACCGGTAGGAAGTGAATGAAAGTCTTCTGAACAAAGTATTTTGGCTGATATGCCAATTCTTCCTTCAGTCTATCAAAGAACAACGCTGTAAAACTATTGAAGCTCAAGGCTTTTTCATTTGGAAATAGGCTGGAGTACTTGATGCAATCATCTAGGCACTTCGTGCATGGTAGGAAAGGTTTCCCTACTAGAAGACTCAAAAAGCCTTGGAAAAGAATAAAATCAGCAAAAGAACTCAAATATCCTGTAGAGCACAGCTGACAGGCGCGTAATGATGGTTAAGTTATCAAAAAAGCTTTCTACTTTAAATAGTCAGCGCAATAGGTGTTTCCAAGACTTCCCTTGAGAGCGAGGGGAAAAAAAGAACCCAAAACATCAGGAAGGTAAATATCTTGCAAGATGTGAGAAACTGACACTGCTGTGACTTCTCAGCTGAATGTAATTCAAAGAAAATTAATCCTCTTTACCTCTTCTATCTTTTATGAAGCTTACAACAGCAGGAAAAAAAATAAGTTAAAAAATTGATAAGCATTAAAAATGCAGACTGCAAATGAATGTGGATAATAGTAGCAGCAGATGCTTTGTTCCCGGTCAACAGTCAGTCAGTTCTGATCTCTGTCTTCCTTACTGTCTGTATCTTTTACAGGTAATTTGCACTTTAAAAGTTCATCCCTATTTAGCACCATTTAAATGGGACTCACTAGGATTTTTTACATGTACAGCTAAAAAGGGCTGTTAAGGATGGATTTTTGTCATGGTTTCTTTACAACTCCTCTTTTGTTTTAGCTGAACAGTGTTCAGCATTTTATGTACCTGTCTCGGTGAGGCTGTATTTTGGAGGGATTGTCTGGTATTTTCCTTTCCTTGATCTTGATTAATTTCTTCTCACTTCCCCCTTTTCCCTTTAATTCCCGTTTTTCTTTCACTTTTCCCATGGAAAATAATTTCTTTAAAAACAGTTCCAGCCTTGTTTTACTTTGGAAACATTAAGCTTGAGATGAATGATCTACACTGGTACAGATAAATTTGAGTAGACCTCAGTGGGAATGTAATAGTAAACCGTATTCTGTACCTGAATACAGTATATTGTGCTGTATCATATTAGATGTTAGATGTGGTTGGGGTAATAGCTGCCCATGTAGGCATCCAAATCTGATTACTAAAATCTGGTCTTAAACTAAAACTCCATGCGTCATAAATTCTCTGCTGGTTTGAAAAGCAACAACTATTTTCCTTGGCAGGGCAGGGGTTTGTAAGCCGTTTGCACTGGTGTTCCTCTGGCTGCCCTGCTCTCTCCCTGGATGGTTCTCCCTTTGGGTTGTTCAGCTGTTTTCTGGGGGGGCAAGCTCCAGCTGGATCAGGTACAAATGCTTGTTCTGTAGGTGTGGTGGCCCTGGAGAACCGCATTCCTCAGGAATGACCATAGAATCATAGAACCATAGAATGGGTTGGAATGAACCTTAAAGATCATCCAGTTCCAACCCCCCTGCCATGGGCAGGGACATCTCCCACCAGCCCAGGTTGCTCAAAGCCCCATCCAGCCTGGCCTTAGACACCTCCAGGGATGGCACACCCACAGCTTCTCTGGGCAACTTGCACCAGTGTCTCATCACCCTCACAGTAAAGAATTTCTTCCTAATATCTAATCTGAATCTCCCCTCTTTCAGTTTAAAACCATTACCCCTTGTCCTGTCGCTACATTCCCTGATAAAGAGTCCCTCCCCATCTTTCCTGTAGGATCCCTTTAGGTATGGGAAGGGGCTATAAGGTCTCCCCGGAGCCTTCTCTTCTCCAGGCTGAACAACCCCAACTCTCTCTGCCTGTTTTCATAGCAGAGGTGCTATGAGGTCTTCTGATCATCTTCGCGGCCCTCCTCTGGGACAGGTCCATATCCTTATGCTGGGAGCCCCAGAGCTCGACACAGTACTCCAGGTAAGGCCTGGAGATGTACCCACAGATGTATGAGTGTAACAAGAAGGAGTTTTTGCAGACTTCAGATTTTTCTAATGGATTTCTCTAATGGATGAGATAAATGGAACCATTTCTTCTATATAATCCACTCTAAACTCAAGACCTCTTTGACCCCAGTTACTGTTTTCTGAGGCTGTGTAGAACTTTTATTTCTGACTTTAAATTGCTAGGGGTTTTACCCACTGTGGTATTTAACATAAATGTATACACACTTTTCTTAGTGCTCCTTAGCCTGGGAGTATCATAACATTTAATTACATTGATGGGAATGTTTTTTGTCTGCTCATCAGTACCAAGTTTCTCAGTGTAGAGATTGGGTCATTTGTAAAGCAAACCTGAATACGTTAAGGTAAACAGATGTACTGTCTAGTGAAGGTACAAATACACTTTGAGTGGCTTACAATTCAGATGTCTCATATTTTTCACATTAGAGGAAAAGTGGGATTCTGTGGTCCTTTTGGCTACGTCTCAGTTTAATACTTGTTTTAATTGTTGGATTCTTTGGGGGTTTGTTTATGGAGGTGTGCTTTTTTTCCCCCGCCTCTCTCTGAAAATGCCATTCCGGTAGGCATTGTTAGTTGCTAACTTCATGGCGTTCTGGAAAGAATGGCTGAGTCTTCAGGCCCCCAAAGCTCCGAACAACCCCCCCCTCCCCAACTGATTGCTGATAGGGAATTTTTTATCTTCTGATGTATTTGGTGAAATTCACATATGAAATTCTGTTTCCTCTTCATTTTATTGTGTTTGATTTTGAGCTAAGCAGCCATCACAAAGCGAGAGTGGGAGGAAAACCAGACAATAAGTAAGTAGTGTAGTGTTTTAGGGAAAGCGGCATAAATTGAGACAGCAGGATGCTCATGCCTCTGTTGTTCTCAGTGATTGTTTCCATTTGTGGCAAAAATTACTGTGTCAAAAAGACAGCTTTTATTATGGAAAGATAAACACATAGAAGATTAACAAAGTATAAAATTCTGAAGGCTATCTGACATGCAACATTTATGAAATAAATGAGTTTTGAAAGCCATAGCTGGGTGTCTGGGGTGTAGGTGTCCATGTCTATAAAGCTGAGATATGCAATGGAACCAGCCTCATTGTTTTGAGCTTTTGAAGTCACAATGGCAGCTTGGACGAAATTTAGGCTTTGATTATTAACAATTGCAGAACCATAAACTGTATGGACTTGAAAGGAACAATTGAGTAAATTTACATTTTGAAAGAAAATATTCAACTGTGTTTAAACTATGTAGATACTTCAGTCCCAGTCCTGCACCCACTTGATGCAATTACCAGGGCACACAGATGATATCAGTTGTGGGCACTGTTACCATGAAGGATGGCATCTCTGATGCTCAGAGGACTTTTTTGAAACAGTTGTATAGGCAAGGTCTTCAAAAACATGCAAGTTGTTAATATTCCTTGTATTGTGTGATAATTTTGATATTATTATAGGTGAGAGCTTTTCCATTTCAGTATATTTCCATTACATCTTTCAGTTCTGTGCTCAGATTCTACTTGACTGTGAATATTTATCTCTGTAAATAGCACGCGGAACAAACTAGAGGAGTTAGAGACATGTGCATGCCTGCAGGGCTATGATCTTATTGGCATCACAGAGACATGGTGGGATGGTTCCTATGAATGGAGTGTTGGAATACTGAAGGATACAGGCTCTTCAGGAAGGAGATGGGGAGGGGGTGTCACCCTCTATGTTGGTGACCAGCTGGAGTGCATGGAGCTCCCAAACCGTTCTATGATTCTATGATGCTATGATATATAATGTGGCCAAAATGGAATAAAAAATGTTGCCAAATGGTTTTAATACATTTTACGAGATGTTTGAGGTTATGCTTTCATAATGGTTCCCACTCTATGAGAAAAAGAATGCCTTTATAGGAAATATACCTCATCACAAACATATTGTATAGAGTGATTAGAAGTCCAATTAAATTTTTTAAATCACATTAACATGATTCAAAGAGAAATTTTCAGGACAGTAATACAGAAGAATTTATCAGTTCTTTGAAATGCTTTTCATCTTCAAAAAATTTGAGGACAATTAAGTTAAGGAATATAGTTATATCAAGTGCAGAGGAAAATACAACAGATATGCAACATATTTAATGTAGAATAATCATCTTATTAAGAATTCTCTTGGTTGCTTTTTGTTTTTTTTTTTTAAAGACAAAGTCTTTAACTGCTTGGGCTAAGAACCAAATACTAATGTGTCATATCACAGAATCACAGAATGGTCAGGGTTGGAAGGGACCTCTGGAGATCATCCAGTCCAACCCCCTGCCACAGCAGGGACACCTACAGCATGTGGCACAGGACGGCGTCCCAGGCGGGTTTGGGATTCTCCAGTTGTGGGAGACTCCACACCTCTCTGGCAGCTGTGCCACTGCTCTGCCACCCTCAAAGTAAAGAAGTTCCTCCTCATGGTAAGATGGAACTTCCTATGTTCAAGTTTGTGCCTATTACCTCTTGTTCTATCACTGGGCACCACTGAAAAAAGACTATTCTCATCTACCTGGGACCCTCCCCTTAAGTATTTATGAGTATTGATAAGATCCCCCCTCAGTCGTCTTTTCTCTAGACTCAAAAGACCCAAGCCCCTGAGCCTTTCCTCATAAGAAAGATGTTCCAATCCCCTAATCATCTTGGTAGCCCTTAATGAATCATATCCTTAATGAATGGTATGCTAGGCATGTTAAAAAGTTGTAAAATGCTTGGTTTGGTTCAGGATTGCACAAATCACATATACACCCTGAGACCGTGATGTAAGTGGTATCACAAGTTTTCTCTAACAGTCCTGTCGATTTGATATTAAAAATAGTTTTCCTGTTTGCTGCTCTGACTGAGTTTTGAATCTGTGAATGGTAGAACTAATTTTGTTCTTGTCCCACTGTCAGTGACTGTAACAACCGACCGTGCTGTGCATAGTGCAGGATGAGAAGGTTGGGAGGTGAGAGGGGGAGTGATCAAACCTAGTACCATATTTTCTCTGCATTTTCCCAGTCCTGTATGGAATTCAAACCAATGTACGTATTAAAATAGCATTAGTCCCACTTATAGGCGATGAATACTATCATTCAATACAACTTCTTCCTGCTGTGTAATTTTCTCTGGCACATGCTGCTAATTAAAGATTACTAGAGACAGCTCCCTTGAGGTACTGCATGGATTTAATCTCAGTTTGAAAAAGATTCTAGAAATCTAAGGAGTATTTTGTTATTCATTGGCTGTGCATTGGATATTCATTGACCTTTCCACATTTAAAGTGTTTTACGTAGTTGCCTGTGGTTCCAGGGGCCTCGACTAGGTGGTTTTTCAGTCCCCTGTTCAAGTACATAGGTATTGTCACTTTGAACTGTGATGGCCCTATTATTCTTTCATTCTTTACATGGAGAACCAGCTGTCTCTTCTCCCTCTTTCAAACAAATGTTCCTTACGTGACAAAAGAAATAGAACTACATCAGGTAAGTTCTTCACAAATACAAGGTCACAGTAAGTTGTAATACAAAGTATATGATTCTTGGAAGAATAGAGAGTTTAATCTCAACTATGTTATGCAATGAACAAAACCCATTTTTTACAAAATACCAACCTGTTATGGCGAACGCATAAAGTTAAGCCAAGTGCTAGATAAGTTTCAAACAAAGAAATGATAAATGACTGTAGTATGAAAGCAGGAGAGCTAAGATAAGAAAAACAAAAGGGATGGACTGGGTGGACAAAGTAATTTTTTCCATTTTGTAAGATTATATTTGTGAATAAAAGTCTCTTAGGAAGAGAACTGAACACTGGTGTGAAATATGAAAAAGGTAGAGAAAATTATAAACAAGTGGATGTAGTAAATTTAAACTTTAAGATTTGTTCATGAACTATCTCTGGAAGCTTGACGTCACCCTGCAAATTTTATATACCTTTTGCATTCTTATCTATAGTACAGATTATAAGTGAAATGAACCATACTGAATTTAAATAACACTTAACTGGGCCAACAATATTTCTGATCCATTGATCCAATTTCCACATTCCATATACAGCTTTTAGTCTAGTAAATCTCTTACTAACATTACAACTGGCTTTCTTAGAACTTCATAAACTGAATTGTTGCAATTCTTAATACAGTGGATTAGACATAGTTTAGTAATTTATTTATTTTACTGATGTGTTTATTAAGTGCTTTAGGTTTTTCTAGTCAACTGGGAGACAGCTCTCAGGCATTTCTGAGGTTTCATTACTACTGGGAATAATTAAGAATTCTTCAGCAGGTAACACGAGTGTAACAAATTTTGTTTTTTAGTGCTTTGCACTTTGACATTCACTTAAACTAACTTGAACATCTGCTGCCTGATTAGATAATATTTTGAATCCACTTTGCTAAGAGAGACACTATCTTTGCACAGATACAGGTAACTGAATAGCAACAGTAGGATGTAGCCAAGAGATACACAATAGAAGGAAATGTCTTCCATTTACTGGTCATGGTACATTGAAATGTCTATTCTATAATTCTCATTATAAAAAAAGATTATTCTTAACATTGTATCTGTTCAATTGCTGTGGGCCTGTTAGTTTCTGGGGCTCATTAATGGGAACACATAACAGCATCTCAGTGAGGTATGTGAATGCATGAAGAATATTGTTAAGGTGAAACATACTTGTGTAAGGTTTTTTTTAGTTATGGCAGTCACAGTTCTGATTCACACAGGAAATTTTAGGAAAATTACCTTTATAATTCTGTCTTTGATCTTCTTCTTATTTTTAATCTAGTATTTCTTCTGTGTTGTCTTGCTCCCAAGGAGAATGCATGTGTGAAATCTGAAATTAGTTGCTTTAATAGGCTTTGAATTACAGTCCTCTTGAAAATTCATTATGTATGCATGCACATGTGTCTGTGATTACATTTAGCAGACCAAATCTTGTGGACATAGGAATTAAAGCTGATAATGGATTCACAGTTAAATTTTCAGAGTAACATTTGTATATTTTAGCTGTGCTTTTAAGAAGATAAGAAGCAATATACTTCCATCTTGAATTCTATTATCACAGGTTTTGTTGAAAATAATGGTTCCTAGTGATCTACTGAGAACAGTACTGTGTGTTAGTTTATTCTAATACTTTAAAACATATTACAAAATTTTTTATGACCTTTAGTAATGTTAAACTGAGTAATTTCTTTTTGAGCCTTAAAATCATTATTTACTTCAAGTTACTAGCAACATTTGGGAGTAAATTTGCTCCGTATTCATCCATAGCCTAATTTAAGCCAAATGATCAGGGCAAGTAATTATGACTAGTGAAACTGCAACCTACTGTAGTTTTGAACAGATAGGAGTATTTTTTGAATCTGACATGTTCACAACCTGCAGAAGTTCAATAAGAATGTCACAATCAATGAGTAACATCTAGTGTTTCTCCTCTAACTGGAACAGTCTGGATTATATTACATAAAATTTTAAATTTATGCTTTATCACATATGGCATCCTGATGATTAATTTTCTTAGAGTATAGTGTATTAACTGGACGAGAAGAACTCAGGAAGATTTAAAGATAGCATTGTAAATGAAGGCATCTGCCACTATCAGCACTGGCTCTGAATTCTATAATTACTCACCATTTGATAAAAGAATTTTATAACTTCAGCGGTGCAAAATTTTCCTTGTAGTTTGTGTGGATGATTTTATTGTTTACGTGAAATTCTTGGTGCTAAAAAGACAAAGCAGAGCAATGAGATTGATTTTTAGGTACATTTTGTCTGCACGTAATAATTCTGCTAATAGTTCACTATTTCAAAGGGATTTAGACAACCTACAGCACAGATTTTAGCAAAGGAGGAAGCCTTGTACAAAGTATCCACCACATTTTACTTTTAATTTATGAACTCGGTGACTTAGTTTGAAGTTCAAAGTCGCACAAGACCGAGTGCATCTTGTGTCATTCTCATTTTGATAAGAAACCGTCTGACATTTTGAGAAATGACCTACTCTGTAATAACAATCAGAATATAAAAAAGCTCTGTGATACAGAATTGTTTTCTTATTCAAACTGGACTCCTGTTCATAAGCTATTAACTGAGCTGTGCATTTCAGCTGATAAAGTCGGGCTGAGGTTTTTTCATGAACTTGTCTGGAGGTATTGTAGAAAGCCATATCTGCAGGATATTCAGGTGCACAGAATGTGAATTCTCTTGGGAAAACATGAATAAAATGAATAGCATTATTATCCCTGTAAGAAATGGTTTCCAAGGGTGATTCAGACATTTGATTTTCTTAGGAGGTGGTATTTAATATTGTTGTTATCTTGGAAACAACATATTACAGTAAAATATAGTTACAGCATATCTTTGCACATCAGTCAATGTAAACAGAGAGTATAGAATCATAGCATCATAGAATCATTTAGGTTGGAAAAGACCTTTAAGATCATCAAGTCCAATCTTTAGCACTGCCAAGCCCCCCTAAACCATGTCCCTCAGCACCACATCTACATGTCTTTTAAATACTGCCAGGGAGGATGACTCCTCCACCTCCCTGGGCAGCCTGTTCCAATGCTTGACAATCCTTTCTGTGAAGAAATTTTTCCTAATATCCATCCTAAACCTCCCCTGGTGCAACTTGAGGCCATTGCCTCTTGTCCTATCACTTGCTACTTGGGAGAACAGACTGACCCCCACCTCTCTATAACCTCCGTTCAGCGAGTTGTAGAGAATGATAAGGTCTCCCCTCAGCCTCCTTTTCTCCAGATTAAACAACCCCAGTTCCCTCAGTTGCTCCTGATAAGACTTGTTCTCTAGACCCTTCACCAGCTTTTTTGCTCTTCTTTGGATACACTCCAGCCCCTCAATGTACTTCTTGTAGTGAGGGGCCCGAAACTGAAAACAGTGTTTGAGGTGCAGCCTCACCAGTCCTGAGTACAGGAAGACCATCAATTCTCTAGTCCTTCTGGCCACACTACTTCTGATACAGGCCAGGATGCTGTTGGCCACCTTGGACACACTGCTGGCCCATATTCAGCCGGCTCTTGACCAACACCCCCAGGTCCTTTTCTGCTGGGCTGCTTTCCAGCCACTCTTCCCCAAGCCTGTAATGCTGCATGGGGTTGTTGTGACACAAGTGCAGGACCCAGCACTTTCAGCCTTGTTGAACCTCATGCCATTGACCTTGGCCCATCAATCCAGCTGGTCCAGATCCCTCTGTAGAGCCATCCTACCCTCAAGCAGATCAACACACCCACCCAACTTGGTGTCATCCGGAAACTTACTGAGGGTGCACTTGATCCCCTCGTCTAGATCATTGATAAAGATATTAAAGAGAACTGGCCCCAATACTGTGTCTGGTATAAAGTTGAAGTCTGAAGTGACATCTATTTGATGTAGTCTAAGCAACTCCTTCCCAACTTCAGCAAAATTTGAATCAGCTGCTTGCTTCCTTAAATATTTTGACAATGTAAAATATTTGTATAATTCAATGCAGTGGCCAAGTTACAGATTTGAAGGTGTCAGTTCAATACTCAAAGGTGTAGGGGCCTGGGAAAAGTTAGAGGATGCTGCACATCAGTAAAGGTGTAGGTGCTCCTTTGGCTTCCTGGAGGTGATTGGGACAATGATACAGCACTCTGTCCCCAGGAGATTCATTGCATCTCTGTGCTAGATGTCAGTCACTCTGTATTCATTCCTGATCTCCATAATCCTTTTGCACATGTCATACTTCTGATTCTTTTGATAGAATACTTTTGTTTTCTAGAAATGTGAAACATTTGTCTTTATTATTCACTCTTGCATGGGCACATTTGCAATTGGGAATTGATATTCTGTGTCTTTAGATTATGTATCTGAATAGAGAAAACCATCATGTGACTACATTATTTTAATTTCCTTGCTTTCAGGTCACTTAAAAATTCTTTGTATCAATGTCATATTAGGTTATACATTTCTAATATCTTACTACTTTTAAAAAATGCGGATCATGATGTGAAACATTAGTAGACTGTTGTAGTCATGAGCAAAATTAACAAAATTATCAAAGGAATTTTGGCAATGAATTAAAAATTGTTTATTTTTAATATAAGCTTAATATATTTCTTCTAAAAACGTATATAAGAGTTAACTTTAGCAGTATTAAACTATTTTGACTGATCAGGCTTTCTTAGAAACAATAGTAAAACTACAAGGCTGTGTCAGCTGAATGCAGGAGTCAATCTTCCATCAGTATTTTGCTGATTTGAGAAGAAATAATGCTGAATAGGCAGTGTAAGCAAGACCCACTATGACTCAGAAGGACAATTACACAGTTTATACAACCTAAATAAAAGAAATGTGATGGCTCCTTAAGCTGGAAAATTGCTTTACACTCAGTGTGTGAATTGCACTTGTTAAATACATGCAACCATTCCGGTTTTGGAAGAACTAGTTTAACTTCAATATATGTTAAAAAAAAAGTTTCATATTTATAATAAATGATAAAATGAAAATATTTTCAAAGACATCAAAGGAAAGCTTGATTATGTGGTTTTTTTTTTTTTGAAAATGCAGCTCAAATATCTGTTCTCCAGTCTCCTGAAAGAAGACACTCAAGTGGCAGTTCACCTTTTCTTATTATCTTTAAAGCAGAGACCCTTCAGGGCACGGGATAGAGTCTGTGTACGCTGTTTAGGTATCTATACAAAGATGTGATTAAAAAATGGAAATTGTAGTAGATTCCTGTTACTCAGTAAGAGATTCTGGTTTTAATAATGTCAACTTTTAAATGTAGAAAATTCCTTCTCCTTTCTCTTCCACAATTTGGAGTAGACCAATCAAACTTTACTGTACTTCTTGAAAAGGATCGCTTCTCTGTTCCATATATCTGGCACACAACTGCAAACCTTTGTGCTGTTTACTTTTATCTGGTGTTTGTCAGAGTAACTCTTGTACCTGATGGTTTGTTGAATTATTTTATACCTATTATCAGATTTGTTCTTTTGAAAACGTCAATATTTAATCTGGTACGAATACTATTCCTATATAATAATTCTTCAAGAGGCTTCTAAGTTTTTTTAATCTTCTAAGCTACATAGTAAATCTGTAGAAACCTCTGGTAATAGATGTCAGTGCACTTCTAGGTCAACAGTTTGCTAAGAGTCTTTTAAAACTCAGTTAAGAAGTTTTATTTCCTTGTTGGTCTGAAGATGATAATTGGAAGAACTTCCGTGCTTAACACTTTTCTTGTTAAAAAATTCTTTGAATTCTACAGAATAAATTGAATACACTGTCAATTTTCCCCTGCGATGTCCATTTTGACTAAGAACTATTATGGATGATTGCTGTTTTTGAATTATCCTGGGAAATAGACATGTACCATTAGCCATTAACTGGTAAGGGTAATAGTATATCTCTAATTCACCGGTATTTCTGCAGCAGTTTCCACCATACCATGTGGAACTTTTTGAAAAATACTGCTGAATTAAAATAATTGCAAATATCACTTTATACAGAACCAGACTAGGGAAACATTATCTATTAATTAGTAGTGAATATGTTTGTGACACATCAAGCAGAGAGTTATGAAGCAGAAAGGGCAAATCTGGACACAATAGAATTTTGAAATTATTTAAGAAGATAAATTTGAATGTTGAAAAAACAGGATCACATACTCACCAAAGAAATTTTTTGCTAAGAGGCCCTCCTAATCCATTGGATGTTCCAGTTTGCAGCAGTGAAATTAAAAATAAAAACTGTAAAGAATATAAGAAAATTGCAAAAAGGGGTATTAAATGGAAATTAATTTATATAAAGCTTGCTGTAAAAAATGAATATGGACAACCAAAGTTGATGGGACTATAAAAAAGAAAAAAAAGAAGTAAAAGAAAAGAGGACCTCTTAGCATATGAATTAAAATTCCCAAACCAAACCAAAAAATCACCAACCAAACCCACAGTACCTTATCAGTAATTGTTTACGCTGCTTATCAGAAATAAATGGTCAAATTGTAAATATAGTTATAAAAAATAATAGTACCAAGCAAAAATTCTATTCTGCTTTTCTGATGGTCATATTTATATCATGTGAGGATGATGGGTTTTTCTTCCCATTTCCAGCAAAAAGACATGTAGAAAAAATACAGAAAACTATTCCGAAATGATTCAAAATTCTGAAGAATATGGTTTTATACTGTAAGAAAAACATTTCCATAGCTATGCTTTTCTTCCAATGTAGAGGGAATACTGAGTTTTAAAGGGCTGTTTAGTCAAGCATGGAAAGATGTCGCTAGAACAAATGGCTATTAATGGGTGAGCCCCCCAAATTTGTGTTAGACATTGTTTAGGGAAGAACGATTAAGCAGCCGAACAAACTCTCAAGGAAGGAAAATATTGGACTTTGCATTTGATGTATTAAAAAAAACTGGATTTTTTTTTCCTGGAATGTAAGCCAGCTGAGGACAAGTTATGCTTCAGTTAAATACAAATTACTCATTTCAGTAACTGAGGCAACCATGTAAGATTGTTGGGTATCAAGGCTTGCTGCCTCTCATAGCTTTTGTATACCTGTGAAGGATGGAAAAATACTTGGTTTGATCTTTTCAGTCTTCATGTATGTTATTTAAGTAAAATCTGTATTTTCTTCATTATCAGGTACATTTTAAAAGATGATTTAAGCACATTTACTGACACATCTCTTAGCTTTCTCTTTTCCGTGTTATCACTGTGTTTTACAAGCAGCTCGAGGTAAAACACAGGACAGACAAGCATTCTGCGACACTCTAGACATGTTGGCTGTCCTGCAGTTTGTATACGGGCAGCACAATGGCTTAATGTGCAATTCATATGTGTTTTTCTAAGCCTCCCTAATTTCAGCACTGCAGGATTGATTAATGACCCTAATTTTAACACAGCTGTTATCCAATTGCACATACAAAGCCATAATATTCCTTTTAAAATAATGCATTCATTATATTTGGTATCCATTGATGTCCCAGATGTTAATAAAACTGCTGTTCTGCTCAGGCAAATGACCAAGCGAATTGCCTGTAGGGCATTAAGAAAACCCACTGAACATTAAAACCAAAGGCTTGTGTTGTCTCCATAGGCTTCGGGTCAGTGTGGAAATCCATGCAGCAATATGAGAAGAGATCAAGCTCAACAAGGCCTTGCACTTAGTGCTTTTACCCTAGACTCTACAGTATTTATCTTGGAACTGTTAATTATAACTACTCATGTAATATTGTCTGAGGCTTTTAAAACATTACTTAGTTTGGAAGACATCTCCAGTTCACACAGCATAAAATAAAAGGCAAACAAATCGTTCTCCCCTCCTTCTGTTCTAAAATTCTGCACAAACTCTCTAACCAACAATGCATCATTTGTCCTTGGTGTGAATTTAAGAAACAAACAATTGCAGACCATTAAGAAAACTCATCAATTAGGATTTTAGAGAGTAGTCCAAGGTACTCCTGCAGTTTGACAAAGTAAGGGACTACTTTCAATTTTCTCTTATCTGAGCAGTCCTTTTTCCCATGAATAATGTCAGTGAATTCAATGAACGGCAGAGCCAAATGCTGTATTAGTAAGGAAGTATTATGTAGTAAAAAGCTCAGGAAAAAGTGTCCCCCGACTGCGGGACTGAAACTCTGCTATGTTGTGAATCAGAGCTC
The DNA here is from genome assembly GCA_017639485.1 of Pluvialis apricaria. NCBI lineage: Eukaryota > Metazoa > Chordata > Aves > Charadriiformes > Charadriidae > Pluvialis > Pluvialis apricaria. Next base: position 9,405,190 of record CM030010.1, read on the forward strand.
CTACTTGCTGCAGAATGCATCAGCAATAAATAAGGTTTGAGGATGTAATTTATTTTGATACCTTTCTGTCATGTGTCATTGGAGTCTTTTGTTTTATGTTGCTGGTGTTTTGAAATTGTAGCAGATGATAATCATTACACTGCACCCTAAACCATGTGTTACTGAATATCTATAAATTTCTGTTCTAATATATTCCTATCATTGCCATTATGGTTGCAAAGATCTTAGTGTCACTTTAGTTAATTGTAGAAGCTGAATGATGTTGTCTAACTTCCAGTGATGCAGAAGAAAATATGCACTTGCATGCTGCTATTATTCAAATTGAATTTTCAAGCTGAACAGTAAAAAGTCTTTAGTTCACAGCATTTTTACACATAAATTTAAACAAGGTGCTGAACTGTGACATCCAGAACGAAAAAATTATATGAGCAGGTTGCTGAGCTTGTCATCTGAAGCGCACTGGGCATTCTGAGACTATAAAGCAATACAATATTATAACCAACCCTTTTATAAGTTCAAAAAGATATTTTTTTTCAGTCTTTTAAGCTACTTCTTGCTGCATTGACGAGCTCCTGATTTACTCAATGTTGCAAAGGGAGCATGCCAAGCAGATTTTTCTACCTTGCAGCATTAGCCACCTGTGTCAGTTTTCATCCTATTCTCTCACCATTTTTGGCTTTCTTTCACAAGCACCGTGCACTGAAGGAATTAAAAATAACTTTTAGATGTCACCTGCTATATTTGTGATGATTTTTAGCAGTCAGGCTTAACCTAAACCCTGTGAGAAAATAAAATATTTCCTTTAGATTTGTGTTATCTCTTAAATACCTTTAAGGGATGTGGTAAGCCTTAGTCTCCTTTTGGTCAAATCCAGAACATACTAGTGCTACTTTCAAATTACTTCTCTTGTAAACCAGCACTTCCTGGACACCATGTCAATATTGCATATGAAATCTACCTTTCCTTAGCTTTCCCTCTTCTGGTTCACAGTCTTCTATGAATAGGGACTTTAAAAACGCCAAAACATACTTCCTGTGTTGCCTTGGTTTTTCAAAAGTGACTGTTTCAACAGCACAGCAGGTGCTGCTTATGGCTAGATTGGAAGGCAAAACCACTTATTTGTGTGTTGGTAAAGAGAATACCTGAGGAAGTGGCTGTATGTACACTAAGATACAAATACTAAGAGGATTCATATTTTCTGAAAGTAAGAGTTGCCCTTACACAGTTTAAACCAGGATATATTTATTTCATTCTGCTTAAAAAATGAGTGAATAATCAGTTCGCGATAGCAGACATTGTTTATGATCTGATAGAATAATTTTCAGGGATTAAGTATAATCACTAAAATGAAAATGCTATTTAGGACATTAGCTACAAATCCATGAAACTTCCTTCCTGATTATGTTTTTTTGGTATTGTTAGTGCAGTGATCCAGTTTCTACAGCTGAAAAATGTTTTGAGTGTCAGTACAAAGGCAAGTGTAGTTGGAGCACTACTGTGTTCAGCTTGCACACTGCATGCTTGATACTGTAAACCTTGACCTTGTTTATATGTAAACCTCATTCATGACTGAGTATTTTGCTAGTCAGAAGGGTCTATGCCTTCTCTTTTGGTAAGTTCATCACACTTGAAGACAAAACTGGAGAGGTGGCTGATGTATGCAAGGGTACTAGTTTGTATTTGCATTTTCCTAATTAATTAATCCCAAGAACATAGGAGGAGGTTACTTTCTCCATGTCAAGCCTAGCAGAAGTTTGACATTTTTTTCAGTTTCTAAATCACAGAAGCATTTCGAGACTTTATTTTGATTGCCAGTTAGTTCTATTGAGACAGTAATAGAACATTCTTCTCTTACTCTTCTGACACTGTCAGAAGACCACCTTCATGCTTTTGAAAGATGTAAACTATTCTTTAATTGAGTGAACTCAATTGGTGTGCTTTACTGTGCTGAACAATTTTGCACTATTGCCTCTACAGCATTCTTTATGGTCATAGCTATGACTCAAAAGAGGTGCTCAAACCAAAGTTTCCTCTTCGTGAAACAGAGAGTGGTTTTGAAAGGTCATTGTCTTTTGAAGCAGTTTGACTCTTTTCCATCACCTGTCAGAGATGGGATTTGTGAAACTTCCAGGTATTCTGTGTATCTTACCAACTTGGTTGTGTGTTTCTGGAGGAGATAAAGGCTGTAATGACATTTTTTATCACGATTTAATTGTTTATTAATTTGGGATGTGGCTGGTGATAGGTTTAAGTACTTCAGGGTAACTGCTAGCTACTGCATTTTTAAAAATTGGTGCTGGAATTATGGAACAGTATTAGTATTCTGAAGTAAAATGTACTTCATTACTGAAATAAATGAAAAAAAAATAATCCCCAACCCATTACAGAAGTGCAGGGTATACACTTCTTACAAGAGTAGAGACCAAGGATAGATTGTATATACTAAACAAAATTAACACAGAAACTCCCCCCTATGTAAGTTGTGTGCAGATCTGACCAGATTCACATGTAGAGTTATGGCATAGACACTGGAAAGTTATCTGTGTATGATAACAAAACCTCTGCTACTGTTGTCCTCTAATCTACACCTGGAGAAGTAGCTGCTAGGTTGTTACTACTTCTGATGTAATTTATACTATGCATAAGCAGTGCATAAGTTATGCAGGGTAATGAAGTCCTCTTCTGGGTCCAGAATCAGCTGTGAAAATTTTTCACCTTTCTTCCTTTGATATAATCCCATTAGTCACTTCTTTATGGAAAGAAGCTGCTTCAAAAGAATGATGTAAGTTAGCCTTGGTTAATTTCTTTGCTCACCTATGCTTTTTTTTTTTTTTTTCTGTAGGAAACAAGCAGTCCTGAAGTGTGTCTAAAAGGACACCTAACTGCATCACCGTTTCTGCCAGCTGGCAGTTTATCATCAGAAAGATTGTTCTTTGATGATGTATTTAATGTAATGCGTTGTCCAAATTCTGTCTTCTTAGTGACATACTGCTGTAATGCATCATACTGCCATAATACATCAAAGCCTTCCTCACTTTGATAATGTCATATAACCACCTGTCATGGTTTAACCCCAGCCGGCAACCAAGCCCCACACTTCCACTCCCTCATTTCCCCCACGGTGGGATGGGGGAGAGAATCAGAAGAGTAAAAGTGAGAAAACTTGTGGGTTGAGATAAAGGCAGTTTAATAACTAAAGAAAAAGCTGTGCATGCAAGCAAAGCAAAGCAAGGAATTCATTCACTACTTTTCAGTGGTGCCCAGCAACAGGACAGGGGGCAACAGGCACAAACTGGAACACAGGAAATTCCATCTCAACATGAGGAAAAACTTCTTTACTTTGAGGGTGGCAGAGCACTGGCACAGGCTGCCCAGAGAGGTGGTGGATTCTCCTTCTCTGGAGATATTCAAAATCCACCTGGATGTGTTCCTGTGCAACTGCTGTAGGTGACCCTGCTGTGGCCGGGAGGTTGGACTGGATGATCTCCAGAGGTCCCTTCCAACCCCCACCATTCTGTGATTCTGTGATAATTCCCATTGGCAGGCAGGTGTTCAGCCATCTCCAGGAAAGCAGGGCTTCATCACAGTATCACAGTATCGTCAGGGTTGGAAGGGACCTCTGGAGATCATCCAAGTCCAACCCCCCTGCCACAGCAGGGACACCTACAGCACATTGCACAGGACGGCATCCAGGCGGGTTTTGAACGTCTCCAGTGTGGGAGACTCCACAACCTCCTTGGGCAGCCTGTTCCAGTGCTCCACCACCCTCAGAGTAAAGAAGTTCCTCCTCATGTTAAGATGGAACTTCCTGTGCTCCAGTTTGTGCCCGTTACCTCTAGTCCTACAGCATCAAGCATAACAGTTACTTGGGAAGAGAAATGCCACCATTCTGAATGCCCCCCCCCCCCCCCCTTCCTTCTTCTACCCCCAGCTTTGTATAGTGAGCACAATGTCATGCAGCATGGACTATTCCTTTGGTCAGTTGGGGTCAGCTGTCCTGGCTGTGTCTCCTCCCATCTTTTGTGCCCTCCCAGCCTACTTGCTGTTGTGGTGGTGTAAGGAGCAGAAAAGCCCTTGAGTGCTGAGCAACAACCAAAAACATCAGTGTGCTACCAACAGTGTTCCTATCCCAACCCCAAAACACAGCACTACAGCAGCTGCTCGTGAGAAAGTCAACTCCATCCCAGCTGAAACCATGACACCACCAATGTGTTTTTGTGAACAAAAGAACAATGAGTCCTCATTAAAGTAGATGTATAATTCTACTGTTTATGAACTGTCTGCAAATGCAGATGATAAACAGTTATTGCATGACTAGTTTTTATTTGAAAAACAAACTGCATAGTACTGTCAATGGTTTTTAAAATTTACTTAAATGTGCTATTCAGGCTAGGTTGGCGTGATGACTGGAATAGCTACTCCTACTCCATTTTGAATGGAGTAGGTTTTCATGGCAGGTTTCTTTCAAATTCTGTTTGCCACATGGCTGGCCCAGGTGTACGGCTGCACTGGGCTGTGCCAGCCTGCGTTTTTTTCAGATACTCTGTTCTCTGCTCTGTATGCTAGTGAGAAAGCTCTGCTTGCCTTAAAGTGAACATATTGTATCTTTTATACTTTCTCCTGTGTTCTTACAGCAATCATAACATAATTGCTGCTCCTTAGACATAGTGTTGTAAGAGATGTAATCACATCAAATTGGTTGAGTGATTCTGTAATTATGTTTCATTTATTGTCTTCACTGAGATGTAGTATGAATATGCATAATCTTGCTTTCCTTGATTAGCTGTTTGACCAATGTTGTTTTATAATCAATAGCTAAAATGAGAAGAATTGGAAAGTTTTAAAAGACAACGGACAATACATTCTTCTTTTGGAAATCAGTATTCCAGTGGGGTAGTAGGGGAAAATGGGATTACAAGGTTGTAATGAGTAGCTGGGTGTATATTACTGTGCAGCGAAAGAAAAAGAAGTGAAAATATATGATAGGGTAAAGAACTTAAAACACACACTTGCTAAAGCCATTTATCATCACGGCATGGTTTCTGAAAAAAGAAAATAATAGTAATAAAAAAAAAAACCAACCTAAAAGAACCCAACATACCTGTGTATGAGGTAAAGAAAGAAAAGGAGAGAAAGAAGTGACCTGTCTCTGAGTTTCTGTCAGAAGCTTTGGATGGGATTTTGTAAAGCTGTTGAATTGTTTAGAAATTCCTGAATTAGACATTTCCTCTTTCTGTACTGCTGAACTCTTCAGTCTGAAGTCCGACTAGAAATAACAATTGAGAAGACATTTTCTGGCAGGCTTTGGTGTTCTGATTCCACTGAGTCTGTGCTAACCTACCTTTGCTGACCTCTGTTGCCATAAAGAATCAGAATTAGAAAGAAAAAGGTAGTATTTTAAGAAAATGTTAATATAAGAAGCGATAGACAAGTTGCATGACTTACTGATTTTGGATTCAAAATTTAGTGTGGTGTAGTCTAATAGTATTACCTATTAGCAAGTCAAAGTCAAATTTAAGTCGAATTGACAGTGCTGGGAACACCCTTTATAGCATACATAGAAATCTGTATGCGTAAATAATAAAATAGATAAAATAGCTACATATTTGCCTTCTAGTTTGCACATTACAGAGATGTTCCCCATTTACTGTTTATACTAGACAATATTCTTGGTCTGCCAGGATTCTCTTGGTATTTTTTTCTAAGATAACGGCTCTCCTGCTTTGGTTCAGATTTGTGAAATGCAGTTTGCTGTTATTTATGAAACAGCATAATTAGTCTTAGTATGCTTTTAAGGCAGTTTTTTCTAGATTTGTATCTGAAATAATTAGCTTGAATTCAGAATATTTCTGTGAGATCTAAAGTAGTTCTTAATCTAATATAATCATGACATTTGAAACAATGTAACAAAATTCTTTTACAAGCAGCTCACAGTATTATTAAGGATGCTTATCACATGTAGCCAATTCAAAAAAACACACTGTAAGTCACTGGTGAGCTATATAAAAGGATCAGTAAATGAACCGTGGAACGGACACCTGTTTTAGTGTTCTGTTTACATCAAAAAGAAAAGGAAAAGAAGAGAGGTGAGGCAATAGTGGCATTTTTAATCCATAGCACTTTTAATTGGTTTTAAATTCATTCAGGTTGGAAACATCATTTAATTGCATGACAGTGTTACTCCTATATTCCTTATCCCTTCACCCAGTAACTGAAATTTTGATTTGTATCTAATTAAAATTGGTCTCCAATACCTGAAGATGTTAGAACCTTGTTGGAATTAATATGTGGCATGTCACTGGAACAATCTGTGCAACTCGCCTACTTTGAGAACTTACCAAGTTTTTAATAGTGGAGAGAGAAGAGGAAATGGATTCCTGCTGTGCTAACTACCAGCTTTCTTTCTCTTTCACTCACTGAAGATCATGCTTTATTTCTTGTATTTCCCTTTTAAGTTTTCTGTTGAATATGGAGTACAAGAATTAATTTAATTTAATTTGTCTTCTAAGCCTTGTTCCTATGTATAAATTTCTATCATCATCTCCTTATGGTTCAGCTGCTTTCCTCATTGATCTCTTCCACTCCGTGTATTTAAATAATCTTGTATTGTTTCCATTCACTTCCAGAACAATAGTATACTCACTGACAGTTTTACTTTCCTAATGAGATTTTAGAGCATTTCTGCTTGGCTTCATCCTTGTCTCTTTAAAATTATGTATACTCAATTCTATCATTCACTAACTTCTGTGTAACAGAAAATACACTGTGTCCCAGTAGGACTTCAATGGTTACAACATCTGATTGATCTTAAATACTTTATTGCTTTTAAATAGCTAGATGCATCCTGAAACAGAACATGTATTCTCTGTTAAATCCCTTATTTTCTTCAAAGTCCATATTAGTCATTTCATTATCTCAACCAATTCTTTTCATCAACGTCAACATCTTTCTGATATTTCCTCTCTCAAATTCTAGAGTTCTCAATTTTTTTTCCTGAAATAATAGATAAATTTATTCAGCTGTACAACTTAGTAGTGTTTCTGAGTTCCGGTTGCTGGAAAATGAAAGATAGTTAATGGACAATGTAAAAACATCAAGCTCAAGTACTGCTACAATAAAGGTCATATTGTGGAACAGTTATCTGCAAGCCAGTGAGCTATTTAAATCATATTTAATGGCAAGTAATCAGATCACATGGGGAATAGTCAGGGTATCACATACAGCTTCTGAAAGCTGTGCAGTTTTAACCTTGAACTTGAAGGCAGGAAAACAAATAGCTGTTCTGCTTGATCTCTGTTGTTCAAAAACAGAAACATTGAAAGAAAGCTTCATTACAATTTCTTCATCATATAGGTGATTAATCATGATAAAACCTGAACACTTAATAGGTTCATTATGTCTAAATAAGGAAAAGTTTGGATATTCATTCCTCAGGCTTCTAATTCCCTGTCAGGAGTTTTCCTGAAACGTGCAGTTGGTGGGCAGGACACTGTCACGGTCAGTTCTTGCAGTAGATTTAATGTTCCACAATCTGGTCAGACAGTGGACATAAGAACTCACCGCCACAGTTCGAAACACAGTCTCTAGAGATGAACTCTGCTTCCAATAGAGGCCATAAGCAGCTAGAGTACGAACAGGAAAGAGCATATATGCTTCTCCTTAATATTCTCCCAAAGTCTGTCAGGTTTTGGAGTGGGAATTTCTGGGTCTGTAAGTGAAAGGTTATGTCGTGCCATTAGTAGGTCAGTTCATTTATGCTTGAGTTAGGTTCAGTTCTGGGGATTTGTTAATGTCCATTTTGTCTATTTGTACCATTGCATCTTCCACAACTATTTCAGCTTCAAGCAGATCTCTGCTGATTTTCCCATCTTTCTCCTCTTCTCCGGCTTCCACCCTTCCTTTGAAAGCAAACGGGACCAGTATCAGAATCTCCCTAAAAGCTGTCACAGTAAGTATCACTGTAAATAATTAATTTAGCTTTTCTACAATGGTTTTGTGCTTTCTGAGTGTGTTTTTATATCCTGTTCGCCAGCTGGCCCTACAGATTCCCTGACTAGTTTGCTATTGGTGATGTATTGGAAGTATTAGTTTGGATTCTTTTAGAATAGTTACTTCTTAAATTCTCTTTTAGACAGTCTCACCATGTTTTTACATTTCCCATGCTGCATTTCATGATCTTCTGTTATCTTCATTTGCATACAACTGCAGCACTTTGATCCTGCAGCTTTCCTAATCCTGATATTCTCCTTCACTTAGCCTTTACTGAAGCTTTTTTCTAATAAATGGAATGCCTACACACTGTGCTTCCATATGGTGTCCTTCGGTAGTCTACACTGCTTGTAAGGATTTCATTCTCCTAACTCCCCCTTAACCTAATTTTTATAAACGTCCTTATTTTCCACAGTTTCCCTTTTTGAAGCACACCTGGTATTTGCTCCTAGAGTCTGCTGTACATAAGATTTTGTGATCACTGTTACAAAGCTGGTACTTTCGAAACAGAGATTTGAAAGTGCTATGAGATTTTTAACTAGATCCCACATATCACGTAGATCCAAGTCAAGACTCGTTGACCAGCTCTTCTTTGATACAATCCTCAATAACATTTATAAGTTTATCTCTGTATGATGGTGTCCTGACATTACATTTGTCCAGATTATTGAATAGTGGAAATTGCCTGGCAGAATTTATTTGCCTCCCTTTATGCCTCACTGATTTCTCTAAGCTTATTGTGTATAGTGTGTGTGTGACATGGATGGTTCATTGATGATATAAACCCCAAATAATGTGTTTTCAAATTTAGGCTTGGAATTTTATACCATGCAGATTTGGTGTTAATTGACCAGTTTGTTAATTTGTCAGTTTGATTTGATACTAAACTTTCTTTAAAACAGAGGATTACTGTTCCTATAGTTCAGGTTACTCTGTCTTTCCTGTATATTTTGTATTCTGCTCTCATACTGTTACATTGATTGTCTGACTTCCATGAGCTTCCGACATGTCTGGTATATTAATATCTTAATTTGGATCACACATTCCAATTTCTCCATCTTATTTCTTTGGCTTCCAGCATTTACAAAGTGGCAGACATACTATCGATTAGTTACATTTCTTGGCACTCTTTTAAAATGGCAATCTCTTTGTTTCCTATTTCCATATTTGATTATTTCTATCCCCTGACCTATCCTTCTCTTGAGAATACAGAATTTTTGTGTCTTCATCATTGCAAATGTTATCTTAAACCCTGTGTACTTCTGTGCCTGTCAGCTTTCCCTCACTCCTCAGTGTAAAGTTCACTGTCAGCCCTGTTTATTTTAATCATCAGCATCACGGTTCCTTACAGCTGAGATCAGGTCCTTTCCTTATGTCCAGAAGCGCCTTCAGTTCCTGGAAAGTTAAATAACGCTTCTTCTTACAACAAATTCTGAAACTGCATTTCCATCACTGTTCCTGGACACGTATGGGTACTAACAACACTCCAGAGATGCTAGCAGAGACCCTGGTTGTCTTTTCCAGAACTCTGTATTTTGTCTCTGAAATTTGTATCTTGCCTATTTCATTAATATACTTGGAGAAAACAATTGTTGGACTTTCCACAGTGTTTCCATGCTGGTTCCTTTTGAGATCTGTACCTTCTTGCCTGGTAAGTATGTTTTCCTCTCTGGGCTCAGAAACCCAGAAGCATATTTGCCTGAGAAAGGTGTCTTCCACCAGAGCAAACTCTTTTTCACTTCCAGAAGGGCATTCTTAGTGCTTGGTGTTATCCAGCAGAGACGCCTGTGCCTTGTGTTTGTTCCCCCTTTGCTAGCCTCTGATGCTTCTGAACTCTCCTCTGAACCTCTTCACTTCTCCATTGCCTTCCTGAGCAGGACTTCATCTGCCAGTTGGATCTGATCAGCTCTGCTGCCTGGACACTGCTCAGGCTGAGGTTGAAGGGGTTTCCTTGATCCTCTGTGTCTGCCCGGGTTCCTCCAAATCAAGCAGGGCTGAACTTCTCTCTCAGGGCGTCGTGTGAAGCCTGTACCATTCATTTATGCACATACACCCTTTTCCTGGATGAGGTAGGCATTGATTATGATACTTGAGACAATAACCTGCATGTTTCGTCCTAGTGATGTTTTCTCTTTCTTTGAATGGACGCAAAAGAGTTTCTCAAAGTTGTCTTTCATCTCCAGTGGTTCTGTTCACCTCTCCTCCTGATGTTCTCCTTTGGACTGAATGTTGCAGAGCCAACTGAGCTCCTATCGCAGTGAAAGTGCAACTTATCTGATCATTTTACTTAGTCCTGCGTCTCTGCTCCTTCACTGAAGCTCTCTGCTTCGGAGAAGTACAGAAAGCTTTTGTTCTGGGCAAAGGAGAATTTATATTGACAGTTAATTGCAGGTACTGGGTATGATTGTATGATGCAGTAACTTTTTTAAGGGCAGATTTTTGTTATACGAGTGCCATCCACACAACTTGTCTTCATGCTCCAACACATATGCTAAAGCCTTTCTCAGCAGGTGATCCATGCATGGCAATCTTGCATGAGAAATTGCTGCAGAATTGGAGTCAGAGGAGTTAAATAGTGCATTTGAATTTATAACAGAAAGCAAAGTAACATAAAGGAATGTATTGCAGAGGACTTTGAGTCCCGACAGATTTTACTCCACTTTGTTTCTTTTCATTTGAAGATAGTTGCTGTCTTTAAATTTTCTTTTCACTTGTCAGAACTATTTGAAACTCACAACCTATAATGATGTTTTCTTCAGTTCAAATAGGTATTTTTCAGTGGTAACAGTTATTTTTTAAGTTTTAAATGTACACATTTATTTGCATACACTTCCTAAGTCATAAATGCATATTGCTTATGTGTCTAAGGAAATTACGGGTTATTACACACAATAAGAACATCATCTGTGCACACTAATACCTGTTCTGAGTATCATGTCCATTTATGCACAAATAACTTATGGGTATCTACCTCATTGTGAAATATCCATATGGTAACATTTTGCACCTACATAACAGCAAAAAGCAAGAATTTGCCAATTTGCAATTGGGATGTTATGATATTTTATGCAAAAAAAAAAAGAATGTTTTTCAACTGCATTTTTTCTATTGCTTTACATTTATATACAGTGAATGTGAAGTTAAAAAAAATAATAAGTGATATTACTATTTCTTTTAAAAACTATGCAAACACAGAAATGACCATAGAAGGTGCAACAATTGATATTGAATGCAACTTAGGTTTTTGCTTTTATTTTGTAAATGTGGTGATATTAATTGCTTTATATGATTACATTAGTGTATATAATTACATCAAAGTATATGTTTTAATTAATGATGCAATCCCCTAGTAATTAAAATACCTGGTCATGTTTGCAAATATTTCAACACATACTTTCTTGCCATTGTGTTACTGTGTCATAAAAACCTTTGTTAGAAATATAATGTAGGCCTGGTAATATGCTACATATTGTAAGAGTTTGTATTTGAAGGACAACAGAAACAAGCCTAGGATCTAAACTTGTGTACAAAAATGTTTATAATCTTATTACTTATTGCAGTCAACAACACAGGCTTATTTTTTGCTAGTTTTTTTGTTTGTTTGTTTTGGTTTGGTTATTTTTTTTTAAGATATTCCTATCCTTCCTCCTCAACATTGTCAATCCCAATTGGCAGAACTGCTCAGTCTGGCAATCATCATCATCAATGGGCAGCTGGGGTAGTTTCAACAGCATTTACCATTAAAAAAAAAAAAAAATTGGAAAAGCCTTTTGCTTTTAGGAAAAGGCTGATGAGGAGGCATGCCTCCCCTCCTCACTGTTTCTGTTGCAAATGTTATGCACAAGCGATCAAATGAATAAGGTTTGTTTACAACATTAACAAGTTCATAAAACCAAAGAAGAAATACTTCCAAATATCCCTTATGCAAAGAAGTTTTATTCACTTAGATATAGTATGTCATTGTGAGATCTTTGACATTTAAAAAGACATTAGAAATCCCTAAATCCTATTCAACTTATACCAAGTGATTAACATCTATGCTAATTAAATGTGAGTAATGGTAATATACTCCTTGGTAGCACAGCCATTAAAATAATACAGTTTTTGTTGGCCTGTTCTCCCAGTATTACTCAGTTGTAGACAATTTAATTTTCAAAAGGAAATTCTAGTCTACTAAATCACGTCCTAATGAGGACGTGTAGAGGAACAGTATTCACTGTCAGGTGTGTGCTTATTCACATCAACGTGGATTTTCTTCAACGATATGTCTATAATATCGGAGTGACTATACTTAAATGCATGGGGTTTTTTTTAGGAAACAAACCCACCTCTGCCATGTTTGTACTTTATTTTATTTTTAATTTATTTTCCTGTCAAGAATATATGAATGAATAGGATTCATAAGCACTCTTCTGGAAAACAAGTAGTATGTTTTCGTAGTTGAGGGATTTTGTGCAAATATTGATGATTACTCATGCTGTGTGTAAGGTAGAGAGGGACACAGCTTGATGCCCTAAGTCCTTTCCAGCACCTGTTTGACAGAACTGAGCACTGTGAGGAAGTACACTTATCCTTCTTGATGAGGATGTGCAAATTAAGTGCAGACAGTTACAACGTATCCTCGTTCTTTATAGTCTGCCTCACTAGAGCTGGAAGGCACCTGCTTCCAGTTTCTAAAAGAACAGTTTACTTCCAGTGCCATTCCTCCAGTGTCTCTTTCAAATTTGATCTGCACTTCGTCTGTTGTCTGGCGATGCCCTTTTCGATATCTGTTGCAGTATAAAACACGGTCAGCGTTACTGATTATCCAAAGTTGAATTCAGAGCGGCCTTTCTGATGACATTTCATATTTCAGCAAACTTCAACAAACTTCAGCTTTTAACCACTGCAATTGGAAACTCATCAAGCTAATGTACAAGACAAGCTACATATTGAGTTTCACCAGTGATGAACCCATTGATTTCATGGCGGAACTGACTCAGATTTTTGCGCGTGCCAATTTTTTAAGGGCAAATTGCTGAAAAATTAGATATATCCCTTCTGCCAGTATGCTCTACGCTAGGTTTTATGATGGCTTCCAATACATATGTAAAAGTTATGTCTGCAAAAGAACTTGTAGGTTATAATTGGTTATCTCCATTTTCTGCTGCTTTTCCTGTCAGTGTTGCCACAGGCATGTCAGCAGCTAAAGTTGCATGGAACTCTTTGAAAGAGGAAATAAAACAAATCCTTGATGTGTCTGGTCATCAGCACTTAGCATTAGCAGCACCACTTTTGTAACATTTCAGTTGCTTCATTCACTCGAAAAATCTAAAAGTTACAAAGCAGCATTGAAAGATGCTTCCTTCTAACTGGGATTTTTTATGTGTTTTATCTGGAAGGAAAACTTTCCACAAACCTTATTATTTAATGAATAAATCTGTTAAAGAGTCTTCAGACCACAGACATTTCTAATGAAATAAAGTAATCTTAATTATCCCAATGATCATTTGTAACAGCAAAGAGATGGCGAGGCTTCCTACCGGGATAAAAATGGAACTGGCAGTTGGGGTGGAGGAGAAAGAAAGGAGAAAGAATCAGGGTTTGGAAGCCCCTGACCCACCCAATTCCCAATTGCTTTTTAGACACAATTTGTGATGCTCTCAAGTGCTCTAAATTAATCACCATTTGCAGAAGTTAGAACAGGGCTTACTCAGCACTCAAAATGAAATCTTAAGGATTAGCATGTTAAACCTGGATGCTGGGTGACGTGCAGTTACTGCATGGTTCTGGGGTTGCAGAGCCCTTTATGCAACTCAATCTACAAGGCACTTCGAAAAATAAGAGAGAAAAAAATTATCAGCTTACGAAACCAGCAGCAATTGATTGAAGATATTTGACATTTTTATGCTCATTTTTAATTTTCTTGAATAAGAACTGTTTTTCAAGAACTTGCCTAAGTTGTGATAGAAGTGACTTCTCTTCTAAAGCAAAAGAGAAGCCCCAGCGAGCTGTCTTTCATTTTAAATGAAATTGCATGTGTATTTTCCTCTGTGTGATTTCATTCTGAAATTCAGAACTGGTCCTGAGTTCCCGCAAATGTAAACTCTTCTGTTTTAATCTATCATCTTCCTGCTGGAGCTTCTAAATGTCCCTGTCCCTCTTGTGCTTCTTTAGATCTGTTCAGTTATTTATCTTGTCATTTATTCAGCGGGAGTCTGGGCACACTCAGTGACATCTTAGGTGCATTCCTCTCCCTTGTACTTTAGTCCATTGAGTTACTATTTTGGGCAGAGCTTATCTGGTAAGTGTAAGTTTGAAATTGTCTCTCTGAATTGCCTTGTCTGCAGGGAAGAGAAGATACCCATTCTATTATAATTACTGAAAATTTTTGCTGCAGAAAAAAAACTTGATGTATTTAAAAGAAAACTACAGCTACAAAACCACCACAAGGAGATAATTTTTCCTCACCAAATGGAAGTTTCTAAAAAAAGCTGCTGGCATTGGTTGTGGGTATCCTTTCTGCTCTGCTTTAGACGAGGTGGAAGAAGGTGTGGGATAGGAGTGGAGAGCGGATGGAGGTCTGGTCACTACCTGCCTGCTGGAGCAGACGCTTTGACAGACTCCTTGTGAACAACTCAAATTGCACTGAAGGTTTTTGAGCCCTCACTGTGTCCCAGCTCTTGAAATAAAAAAGCTGCCTCCCACAGCCTCCTCCACACCAAGCATAACCTTTTCTCCTGCCCCTGCAGCCTTCTTCCAAGTAACACTATTTCAAAAGTTATCATTTCCCGTGTTATTTATTTGTCTTTTTGTTTATTAGAAAATACTGTCTGGAGGTATGTGTAATGCTTTCAAGACAAGCCAAGAATTTTTATTGTTTTGGATTCATTTAAGCCTTCTATGTGCTGACAAGGGAGAAGTGAGGGGAAGCTGTAACTTAAAACAGCTGATACAAGTTACTTGAAATGAAAATACATTTGAACCAAATTCTCATACATTGTTATGAACCTGGAATTGATTTTCTCAGAGGGAAGATACAGGAACATGTCCATGGAAGGCTTCTAAATCCTAAATCAGAAAGCTGAAATCCTTTATTTGTATTTAACAACACCTGAATTTTGCAGGGCTATGCAATTTAGAAGGGAAGGCTAAGATATCCATAGTGCTAAACATGTAACATGGTACAACATAAACTTTATTTTCTATTTTATGTTCTCAAAGCAGTTTGAAAACATAAGGTGAGCAAAAGAAGATTTCGTTTTGCAGATAAAGGCTGTATTTTTTAGTGACTTTTATGTCACGTTCAGGGAGAAAAAGGATTTTAATAGGTTTATGATTATGCTTGGAGCCTTAACCTTTATACTTGTAACTTAGGAGAAACGTATTGCATAACTGCTTTTTGCTTCACAGAGAACTGTGCATTTTCAAAGAGGGAAAGCAAAATATTATAACAATAAAAAAGAAAAAAAAAAGAAAAAAAATCCATACCTGAAACAATTTGGCTAGGCTGTTTCAAAAACCTGTTTCTTGATCCAAAGTGTACTGACTTCAGGAAGTGTCTTTACCTTTCCTCAGCCTTTGTATGAAGCCTTCCAGGAGGTTGCTTCTCTGCAGACTTCTAAGAACTCCACAAGAAAGGGCTACAGATAGTACCCTGTAGTAAGTTACTTTCTAAAAGTGTAAAATAAAATATGAGTTCATTCACTAAGGCATATAACTGGCATCCGCACTTTACATTCTTGGGTTTCATGTACTGACCTCCAAAGTTGTGCCTTAGCTGTCAGAGTAGCAATGTACAGAAATTTATTTCTATGGGAACTGATGACATAACATTTTCTCAAGAAATCAGGTCACTTAAAACATATATTTTAATATGTGCTTAACAATAGAGGTTTAACAGATCGTTTATTTACATCCTGGCCAAAATCACAGAATCACAGAATGGTAGCAGTTGGAAGGGATCTTCAGAAATTATCTAGCCCAACTCCCCTGCAACAGCAGGGACACCTACAGCAGTTGCACAGGAATGCATCCAGGCGGGTTTTGAATATCTCCAGAGAAGGAGACTCCACCACCTCTCTGGGCAGCCTGTGCCAGTGCTCTGCCACCCTCAAAGGAAAGAAGTTCCTCCTCATGTTGAGGTGGACTTTCCTGTATTCCAATTTTTGCCTGTTGCTCATTGTCTGGTCACTGGGCACCACTGAAAAGAGTCCGGCTCCATCCTCTTGACACCCTCCCTTTGGATATTTATAAGCATCAAGGAGATCCCCTCTCAGTCTTCTCTTCTCCAGGCTACACAGACCCAGGTCTCTCAGCCTTTCCTTATAAGAGAGGTGCTCCAGTCCCCTGATCATCTTGGTAGTCCTCTGCCAGACTCTCTCCAGTATTTCCTTGTCTTTCTTGAATGGGGGAGCCCAGAAGTGGACACAGCACTCCAGATGTGACCTCACCACGGCAGAATCGAGGGGAAGGATAACCTCCCTTGACCTGCTGGCCACGATCTTTTCAATGCACCCCAGGAGATCATTTGCCTTCTTGACCACAAGGACACATTGCGGGCTCATGGTCAACTTGATGTCTAACAGGACTCCCGGGTCCCTCTCTTCAGAGTTGCTTTCCAGCAGGTCGGCCCCCAACCTGTACTGATGCATGGGGTTATTCCTCCCCAGATGAGTACCCTGCACTTGTCTTTGTTGAACTTCATAAGGTTCCTCTCTGCCCAACTCTCCAGCCTGTCCAGGTCTCCCTGTATGACAGCTCAGCCTTCTGGTGTGTCAGCCACTCCTCCCAGTTTTGTGTCATCAGCAAACTTGCTGAGGGTACACTCTGTCCCCTCATCCAGGTCGTTGATGAATATGTTGAACAAGACTGGACCCAGTACTGACTCCTGGCGAACACCGCTGGTTACAGACCTCCAATTGGACTCTGCACCACTGGTCACAACCCTCTGAGCTCTGCCGTTCAGCCACTTCTCAATCCACCTCACTGTCCATTCATCAAACCCACACTGCCTACGTTTGCCTATGAAGGTGTTATGGGAGACTGTCAAAAGCCTTGCTGAAGTCGAGGCTGACATTGTCCACTGTTCTCCCCTCATCCACCCAACCAGTCATGCCGTCATAGAAAGGTAACAGATTGATCAAGCATGATTTCCCCTTGGCGAATCCATGTTGACCACTCCCAATAACCTTATTTTCCTTGAGAAAAACGTCAAGGGTTAAAGCAAAAATAGGATTTTTTTAACTGTCTGACTTGCTACAGTAAACATCTAGCATCATATACCCAGTTTTTAAGAATACTACAGTGAATCTTTCAGATTTTGTTCATTGTGTAACATATTTTAGATTACTTTTTTGTTTTTTTACTCTCATCTCGGTTGACTTCAATGGTGTTAAACAAAATAACCCTTGTTTTTTAAAAACAATCATATTCCTCATGTTCAAAATTCTGAGACTCATCAACTGAAGAACAAAATTGGAATAAAACAAAAATAATTACATTTTTTTGTATGGAATATTTTAGCCTGGAAGAAGACTATTCATAAAGTTAAGAACAGCTCACATTTTTTAACTGAAGTGTAAAGCGTTAAGCTTTCTTTTTCCTAAAGTTAATATTTAACATTTACTTTATGTATATACACATTTCTATGAATATTGTGTGGATGTTTTTTTTAACCATTTGAGTTTAGCTCCAGCACACTTTTGCATGAAGTATGTGTTGTTGAATAATTTATAAAATCGTTTCCAAAGATTGGAAGCAGACTGCTGAAGCAAATAATTGCTGTTAATGAAATTCATTATATTATTTTAATAATCAATATAAAATATTTGTATTTCAGCTTAGAGCTTAGCATGACATCGCTATAAAGCAAGATTGCTATCAAGAACAGCATTTATCATCAGGAATATTAAAAACTCATTTAAAATGTAAGCTCTTTCCTTTGTATCATCTGTTCTTTTTCCCAAAGTGTTATTCTTCTGTTTTATTATTCACCTTTTCACTCTTCAAATACTCATAGTTTCAGATCCTATTTTTCATGTTTCCTCTTTATATTTTTCAGAGAGTTGGTGCTGTGGTATCTTGGATCATTAAATGCATTAAATCCTCTTTGCTCAAAAAAGGCAGCCCACTGCAGGAAACAACTTGCATTCTGTTTTATTACCTAATCAAATTTGCAGAAACCATTTTGAAGAAGGCATTTTATCTTATTGGCTACTCCTTCTTTTGATATACTTTCCTGTTCTTTATCTTTTGGTCATAAGAATGATATCTACGAATGTTTTTTTTTCCCCATTCACTACTTTGAAATATAGCACCATATTTGGCTTTTCAAAAATTGTTTCCAAATCTCTGATGTTTTTAAAAACAAAAGCCAAACTCGATAGCACTCCTTTCTTACTAGAAACAGAGCTTTACCTTGGATTCTAATGCATCTTGAATGCAAACCAAAATTTCTCATCATTCATGAATGAACATCCAGCAAACTTCTCTAACTTCTTTTCTACATATTCCATCTTCTTTTCTGTCTTTGTTCTTGTTGTTCACATTTTTTTACCTTAAAACTAAATAATGCTGCCTAAATAGTTTAGCTTGCCTCTGCCTGTCAATAGGGAAAGCCAATTCCTTAATACTGACCTAGCTTTATCCATTCATTAGAGAAAAATTGTCAGGGTAAGTAAGGGTTATTGCTATATCTAACCAGAATGAAAGATGTGTGGCAGTTAGGCTGTAACATGCAAGGATAACTTTGCAGCATGCCACCAGTTCCTCCCAAAGCATTTACTTGATGCCACAAGGTGTGGTACCCAGACCATAAGAACAAAATCGTGTTAATACACAAATATTTCCAGGGCGGGGAATAAGCTAACTAGCAACAAAGATCTGAAGGCTCAGAAGGAATATAGGCTTCCTGAGGATTTTAAATCAATAGGAAAATGGTAATTGGGGTGTGTCTATAGCTGGGAAAACAGCTGGACAAATGAAAAAACAACTCTGAAACACCATCTGCAGATGCTGACTGATGCTGACTATCAGTCCAAACTTGTGACAATTCCTACTTCCAGTGTGAACTGTCATTTTGCCAAGTAAATGACAAGTAGTAAACATTGATAAATGGAGTATGGAAATCCTAAAATATATTTTCTATTGCTCTTGGCTTTGTCTGGTAATAAATTGAGTTTTTGTTGAATTCCAAGCTCACTCAATACTTTCAGAATTCTTATTTTCAGCATGAAATATTATTTCATATGTGAAGATGATAGCTGTTTGTTTACCATGATTACATACACTGAAGAACAGCTGGTTTGATGATTAACTGTTGAGGTATATTAAATCTTACCATCTTTTTTTAAACTTCAACTACCTTGTACTGGAAGGGGACAATTTACCAGCAGGTACCGTATAGTTAAAGTTATAATGATAGTATATCATATAAATAAGTGAATACAGGCACAGAAGGCTTTGTTGCAATTGGACTGTGAAAGAGGATGTGGTACAGTGAAATATTATATTACATAAATGGCTCTTGAATAAATTATTTTTATGATCGTTAAGTTATATGGCCTTCCCATATAACAGTGAGCCTATGACACGGTTTTCTTATCGGTGCTCACTCACCAGTGGTAAGTATAAGGCACAAGTTGGTATGGAGTAAGGAGGATCTCGTTTTGAGCACTGTGGAACGCTGTAACACAGCACAGAAATTTTCATATCCTATAAGGCCTCACCTTTTTCTCTTGTCCATGCTGTTTCTTCAGCTGCTATGTGCTGTTGCAAGAAGGGTATTAGAGAACCTGTTTCCTCTTTTCTTCCATTATTTCTTTTTGACCCACTTATAGATGCTCCTTTTGATACAAGACCAGGAGCCATGCCTGCAGCAATATCACTCAGCCTATGACTTCATTCGCCACTCATTCAAAGGTGGTGATGCTCCACAGTCATTGTGATCTTAGCAGTATTCCTGGGAATGCCAAGGTGAGGAAAGAATGAAGGTCAGTTTCATAGGTTTTGCAGCGTGTGACCAGAGGGAAATACTGATCCTACTGAGAGAAAACGCTCCGTTTACAGACCTGAGTCGTAAATGTATTTATGCTGTCTTCTTTATGTGGTAGTCCATAATTTCTTACATTCATTTGCAAAACCAGAAAAATAAACATAATGATGACGTAGTTTTGGATAGCACAAAAATAATGATTGTAACTGAGATAAATGCAACACTGGAACCAGGCAGTTCAGGAGGTGAGATACCTTCCTCACTGGTCATTTTCTAGGTGATTGTGTTCATTGCAGGGGAATGAATGTGAGGTTCTTACTTACCCTGATACTCTTAAAATTTGGCCAAAACCAAAAGACTTGGTGTGGTTGAGTTGCACAGCTTTCTCTACTCACTTACTCTTTCTTTGCTCACTGTAACTTAGTTGGATAGATCCTTTCTTCTCATCTATATCCCTGTTTTCTTCTTCAACACGTGCTCTCTGAGCTTCCCCAAACATCCCTCCATTTTGCTTGTACCCTACAGCAAGAGCTAGAAAATTACCCAAAGGCTGCTTTTCTCTTTGCTGCTTAGCTGTACCCTGTTTCACAAAACCAGAGTGTCCAGTACTGTTAGAAAAACTGTTAACAGTCAGTCACACACACAGACTTAATCTTCAGTTTTCTTCTCACCTCTGTGAAACCGGAGGGGACAAAAGCCACTGCAAATCCTTTGTGCATTTCAGTTAAAGCAGTAGAAATACTGTCTATAAGTTACTTCAAAGCAAAGGACATGTTGCATGATTTAAATGAAAGGGAATAAAGTGAAAAAGGTGTTTAGCGACTGATTATTTCAAAATTACGGGAAAGTGAGTGCAATAAATGACTGTTCAGATGTTAGGAACTGTCAAGTTCAGTATGTAAGCCTGAGGTGTGCACAATAAAATAAAATCATGCAGTGACATATTTTTCTCCCTACATGCTTGAAATTTTCTGATAAGGAATTTCAGTGATACAGAGTTTTTTCCCAGTTCCTTTGTTCCCCCTGCATTTACAGCACTTTGTCAGAGATTTAAATAATTACTCCCCTTCCCAAATTCTGGAATTTTAAAGATATTACACTATGCACTAAGATAGTCATATGAAGAGTTATATATACATGTATGAATTCCATTTTAATAGGAGAATAAATGCAGTGAGCCACACAAATAGAAACCAAGAAAGGTGGAAAAATTAGTCAGGCAAACATTTTCCTTCATTCAAGTACTGTGATGTAACACTGCAATCTATGTATAGATTAATATAAATTTTACTTCTGTTAATCAATAATTTCTTCTATTTTAAGAAATCATTTCTTAGTATCAGCCTAAAGCAGATGCTATTGTCTGAGCTATAGCTATATTAGTTAGATTTATTCCTAATCTTTCAGTTTTAGGATGTAGGTTATACATTGGCCGTATAAACCTTTAAAACTAGTAAGAAAATCATTCAGTATAAAATCCATTAGAAAGAAATGACTTGATTCAGAACATGAAACTATCCCTCATTCGCGATTTCTACAAGGCTACTGGGCAGAATACTTAACTCAGATCTCCTCAGGTCAATTTCTTTCTTTAATACTAACCCGCAGCTATGAACATGTATTATTAGAGAAATGAAGTAATGGAAAATCACCCTGATGTGAAAGCATATTAGAAATCATAAGTGAGTAGGCTTGCTTGGGGCATTTGAATAACAAAGCAATGCACTACTGAAAGTTGGCAATAATTCAGCTCCTTTAAGGCTCATAGATTACCTGGATTTTGGTTCAATTCATAGTATCTGACTAAACAGGCTTCACTTTCTACTGCTGCTGAGATTTGTCACCAGATAATGAGTTGCAAACCTGGTTATGAATTCATACACTGCCTTATCCAGAATCAGATAAACAGTAGAACTGGGAGGATCTTATTAATTTGTTGGTAATTTTAGTTACTATGCTAAGCTCAATTTTAAATCTGTATGAACTGATTTGAATAACTAATCGAAGCTAATATGCTATCCTTTAGCATATGAATGGTTTTCAAAAGCAAAATTATTTTTAAAATACTTCTGCAAGCACTCTAAGAACTGTTTAGAAGTTTAAATGGATTTTGAGAACTTCTGTAACTCGTCATGTACTGGATCCAAATAACATGAAAATATATCATATTTTTATAGTGTAAATGTACAACACATCCTAGTTTTCTTTGTTACCTGAAAAGGACATCTGCTTTTCTTGAAAGGTAATAACAAAAAAGACCAGAGCCAATTATTATTTGCCACAGTAATGTCTGCAAAAGATCAGCTCAGTCATAGAGAAAAAGATAAAGTTGGTGAACTATAGATAAAAAACCCAAACCAATTTCCAGTCACAGTACGATTCTCGGAATGTCATATTAAAGTGACAATACTATGTGAAAAATGTAACTAAAGACATAAATAAATTTTACCATCTTTGTTGCCCAGTGCTTTTATGGTATTTAATAAATTAATTGCATAACATTATATATATTCTTGCACAAAACCTAAATGAGAAACATAGTGAGTCACCTGATGTTACACTTCCTCATCCAGTGGTTTTGAGACACTTGGAAAAGGCAAGGTAAAGTAAGTTACATACAGAAAACTGTGTAGTAATATTGAGTTTAGAATCTGAGGAAATTACATGTTTTACTCGCCTGGGAAATGAGTTTTCTGAGACCTGTTTAACAAATTTTGCCAAATAAGGTAACATGAAGGCACTCGTTACATCGTTGATAATTATTTAAAACTACAGCTTCGCATAACACCCTTCCAAAGCAAGTCAATGCAAAGCTTTTCATGATTTACAGTGATACTGTGAAAATTATTAGCTAAAATAAATCATGCTGTCTTCTAACAGATTTTACCAAGCTGGGACAAATGAGGTGGATTTTCTGCTCCAACGACACCTATGCTCAAAATCCAAGAACAAAGGCACAAAACTTTGCAATGATACAGCGATACATCTGTTCAACTCAAACTGGACATTTTTAAGGAATGCAAAAATAAAACATCAGGCCCTGTTACCCTACTCCGATAGGGAAAGAGAGACACGAGAAGTGGATCTGGGATATTGTTCAAGGTGCCATGCAAAAGCATCCTTCCGTTTCTTTATTTGGCACTCTCACATTCAATGCTCCCCTTGTTTCACAGTAAGTGAAGGATCTAATACTGAACTATTAAAATCAATGGGTGTTTTGACTTCTGTCTCGGTGAGAGCAGGATCAAGTTAAAAATGATTACAGAAATCATGCAGTGAGCCTCTGAAAGCAGTCAGTGGCTGCTCTCAAAAACAAATCAATTGCTGGGGAGAAAAGATGAGTTAATGTGCACAGCAGAGTCCGGTTGAAGACATACCAGCTGGAAAGAAAAAAGCCTCATGGGCAGAAATGCAGCGTATTGGTATTCCTTTAATATTTTGGGGTAAGAAATGGTCTTAACATAATTATGGAAACAAAGTCCCTTTTATGAGCTATGGAAAATGAGGCTCACAAGAGATCACAGATTTTAAAATTCTGATTGTAGTGTGAGAATCAAGAACTGGCAGCTGTGACTACAGCTATGTGAATAGTTCATTTTCAGGCAAATTCTAGGCAATTTCCAGATTCCCATTTCTCATGAATCATCTGGCAATAGCAAAAAAACCCCATCTTCTGCTTGACTTATGAAGTGAAACAGTTACTGAAATTGCTGTTGTTTTTGTGAAATAGCTGCTAAAATTGCTGTTGTTTTTAAACAACATAATCTTGGACCTGGAAAAATGAAAGATGGGAACTATTACATCACTATCCAGGTCTGTATGACTGATGATGGGAATAAGCACCTTCATTACTGTGAAGGGGCAGAGAGTCAGAAATGTTCTTTTCTGTTTAAATTTTATGTTTCTGGAACGTGTCTGAAAAACAAACCTTTTTTGAAATCCAGCCAGAGAACCAAAGTCACTTGCTTTAGTATTCTTGAGAATATCGTAGGCCAGAGGGTAGGATAGATTTGCCTATGTCTTGAACTGGATTGCATACACCATGATTTAAGAAAAACATCATGAAATTAATCTGTCCAAGAGTTACTTTATGTGATCTCTACGTTTGTGGGTTTTGTGCAATTTGGGAGAATAAGTATACACACTAAATATTAGATAAACAGTTTCAGCATTTTGGAATGCCAAAAATTTGGTTCTGACCTTTGAAATGTTCAGCTTTATTCTACTTTTTCTTTCCCCTACTTTTACCACAAAGATTTTGTGAAGCCAGGATGGTATAATAATTTTTTCTGCATTCATTATAATATGTTATCTTGTTAAAGAACTACTAAAATGCTTATAAAGCAGGCATTGTAATATGTTGCACTGTTGTCTTTATTACCATGCTCCTATTGCATCAAACTGCATTGTACCATGCTTATTTTGGAAATGGGTTCTCTGTGCCATAATTATTATTATTTTACATGTTTCTAGAGCTTTTGTTCAACATGTTAGAACTGAATAGATTAATCACTTGGTGATTGTGCAGCTAATTTCTGCTCTTGGCTGTGTGATCTAAATCCAGAGTAGCTTCATTTGCTACTTTCCAACTAGAAAATAGCATAACAATATTTTTCCTATAATGTTCAGAGCACTGTAAGAATCATTTGATCTGCCATAATAGCTCTTCTATAATAATAATCGTCGTAAGTGTTCCCAGCCAAACGATGCCCTCATTTAAATGCAGGAGATCATAGAAAGGGTCTTAATGGTCCTGATGGTCCTGTGCAGCTTCTAGAACATTAAGTATGTTCTTGAAATACTGGGGAAGCTCATGCAAATCCTGGCTCTGTGCCTCTCTGTTGCAATGCATTGGATTTGTGAATATGGCACTGAAAATATCTTAGCTTATAAAGTCGGGACTTTGTTCCCACAGAGACAGCTTTAAAGGAATAAGCAATTGTGTTTGATCCCCAAATGTATGTTTACAGTAGATAATTTGGTTGGTTTTTTTATTTTCTGCTTATGTCCTGATGAGACCAGAGGCATAATATTGTTGTAAACATTGTAGAGTATTGTTCAGTTATTAATATTCATTTAGATCTGTAAAGCAAACTGTGCCTGAGAAAGAACACAAAGTGCATGTCATGAGGATAAAGATCAAGCTCAGCTTTACCAGAAATCTCAGTTTGGAAGGGGAAGGAGAAAGGTGCCTTTTAATTGATTTTTTTTTGTTGTTGTTGTTAATACTCCAGGACTGAAAGCAGGTGAAGGCCATTTGAGTATCTAAGCTGATTTAGACAAGTCCCAAGGAACAGAAGACAGGCCTGTGGCATAGGCCATAATCTGTTTCTGAAGTTAGTATCCTGTCAGTTTGAGATTTGCAATGTAATGTCTGTTAACGTGTTTGCGGTATCTATTTCCTATTGCTATAGGCAGAATATCTGGAGCTCTACTAAACGCACTGAGAGACCATGTTGCACTGTTGCCTGCCATTCACCTGTGCTAAGAAAGTGCTGCCTATTTGTTTTCAGGTTACAGGAAATGATAATGGCAGGGCATGGGAGCATGCTCAATAAGAATCTGAAAAGATGAAGGGGAAGGAATATATTGAAAAAGCTACCCAAAACATGGAAAAACACCTGTCATGGGGAACACCATCCCATGTCCTTGGATATTTTCATATTCTAGTCTCCCTCCAGGAACAGCTGGTTTGGTACTGCGTGAGCAAGATGGATCCCGGACACCAGGTATATGCATGCAGGACAGTATGAGATTTTTATATCTGACCCTTTTTGTATCTAAATATTGGTTTCAGTTCCAGCCGAACAAATTAACAACCCTGCTAGTAAGTTTCAAATTACTCATCAGGCTCTCCTGAAAAATCTGCCTTTCTCCAGTTTTACTGCTTCGCTATAGCAAATGAGTCTCAAATACTTTCTGAAATGTCATTAAAATGTGGGAGGAATTGCAAGGTTACTTTGCATCCTAGGTAAGACAAAACCTGTTATAATGCATTAAAGGATACCTCTTTTGCCATCTGCGCAGCCTGACACTTCTGTGCAGCGTGAGGCTTCATACGGCTAATTTTTTTGCAGTGAAGTGTGTAAACAGTTGAGTTAAATTCTGTTCAATGGCTGGGCTTCTGTTCCATGTGATGTTATTTCTCCACCAGATTATCTCTGTCCTTTTTTAGATGGTATAAATCACATTTTATCAAAAAGGACGATGGAAAGACATTTTGTACAGAGGGTATTTGGTATGCAACAATAATCTTACGCAGACTAAATGCTGCATAATTCAAATTATATGTTTAGTCACAGGATGTTTCTGATTCAGATGAACAGAATGCAATGTACTCATGATGCTAAACAACTGTCAGACATTATAGACATTATTTGAATTGCAGAGTAGAAGGAAAGTATGTGAGATGGGGAGGTGGAAAAATAGTTGATATACACCAATCCTTAGCAGAGGGACTGACACAGTCATTGTCTCCTCCAAAGATGAGCTAAAAAGAGTTTAATGCAAGGTGAGAATAATTTCATTAAAGCTATAAGTTGGCTTGTGTTTTTTTTCAGTGAGGACAGGACAAGTTTGCACCATGTAAAGATGCTTTTTGTGTGATACTGGCAGATCCCACATGCTTGTCTCTATGCAAAAGCACTGTCTTCTGTGGCAACAGTTTGTGGGCCTTAAAAAAACCTACATACCACTTCTTATATCTGCATGGTTTGAATGTAGATTTTATTCTAACCCTAGCAATATTTTCAATTAAACCCTGGGAAGCATACTGCCTTAAGGGAGCAATACTTAGAAGTTAAAGAAACCAGTAACAGCAAAGAGAAAAGTGAAAATTTAAAAGGCAAATAATTCTGTGAATAGTTTATGTCAGCTAACATGAGAAAGTTTCAGGAAAAGTCTAAACAAGCAGCTGGAATGTGAAAAGAAACTGTACAAAATGGAAGCTACTCATCTTGTCCACAGGCTTACTTTGCTTTTCCTGACTTCTTCTTTTCCCTGCAGATGAATAGGTTTTGGAAGAATAAAATGATTGCTAAAGTTTTGTTCAGGAACTTATACTTCTTTAAACCTGGCTAGCTGACAAAGATTTAGGCCCACTGGATTCCTTTGGGCTGGGAATATAATATCTTTGACAATTTTTTAATTTTAATTTTAAAAAATTAAGTTGTTTCCCTGAAGAACTGAACACATGAAGGTTTCTCCACTGACTTCCCTTCTACATATTCTCTAGCCAGTACATATTCGACAGGTACTTGGATACACTTTTTTTTTCTCTTTGACTTCCACTTTCTTCTAGGACATGTTGTGACTATTGATTTCTATGCAGGTTTTTCTGGCTTTCTCTCATCTCCATCCAGAATACCAAGGAACATCTCTCTGTCATATCCTATTTGAAGTGAAGACGGCTAAAATTTGCATAGCCAACTACTGTAAAGAGTTGAACTGTTATAATTATCCTGAAAATAGAGTTACTGGTCACTGAATTGCTGTATTAGTTCAAAAACTGCCTTCACATAATGTTTTTGCAATCCCTACGTGTACTTCTCCTGTGTTAATCTATATCAGGCCTGGGTATATTATTACTAAAAAACCCCTATCTTTGGAGATTCCTTATGTCTGCCACTTCTTTTTAATCCACTGACCATGAGGCATAGCTAACGATGTGCTTGTTATTTGTGTTATAAAATTAGAGTTTTTTCCCAAGTGTCCTTATTCCATTTATTTCAAGCTTTCTCCAGAAAGCTTGTGATGTGTAAGACCAATTGCTTCTGCTCCAAAGCCATTTACGATGGTTTGAGGGGCCTCCAGGGCATCATGCACAGACTGCTGTAAATCCTCACTTTTGCACTAATCAGAAAGTTTGCAACACTTGCCCTATAAAAGAAATCTTGGAACTATGTCGAGTCTTTGAGATTAGACATCTGATTTTCATCTTGTTAAGACAGAAGTTACAAGTAGAGGAATAAATCGGAAGAAATAGCTTTGTTGCCTCTGTTAACACAGAGCATAGGTTTTCTGCTTACGATGTGGATTTCAGTCTTGGGTGGCTATGGGGTCCTTTTTCTGATCGCAGGTTATCAGCAAATGTGTCTGTGTAGATCTAAAATTGGTAGCATAGCTCATTGCTTATTTAAATTTTATTTATTTATTTAAACGTGTCAGAGGGAACCAAATTTCTGAAACAGAGATGGGGCAACAGAGTGATGGTTGTATCTAGACCACTCTAAACAAGCCCCACGGTGCAGCAAGCAGAGTGCACATTGCTTACGTGGAATAGCAATAAAACACGTTTCTCCAAGGTAGACCTTGCATGGGTGTCTCATGGACTAGCATTTTGTGATTGCTTTACCATGGCACTTGAATGAAAGCCAAAATGAGGTGGTTCAAGTAGATTTCATTAATCTCTTTTATCCAAGAGGAGATGAAGTATTTGTCAGAAGCTCTCTGCTGATTTGTCACTGTAATATTTCAAGTTAATCAGAAGCTAATGGAAAAGAATGTCAACCCCTACATTTGACTGATAAATAGCACGCTATTTCACTACTAAAAGATCATCAAAGTTTGCCCTCATGCTGAAAATAAATTCTTGGGGTATTTTGAATCAGGACTTTAAAAACATTTGGCAGAGACTATCGAGGTAACATCTTCAGTTGCAACAGATGTCTTTTTAAATGATGGGAGTTCTGGAGGTCACCTTGTTTAACCTAAGGTTTTATAATTTTTTTTTGACTAAATAAGAAAAGCTATTTCTTTGAGATGGAATCCAAAACCTACTGGGGGAAAACAATTGTTTTTTGATGAATTGTAATCTCTTGATTCAGTGTTTTACAGGAATTATATATGGAAAAGAATAGTAGGGAACTCCATGAAATTATTGTGACAGCTGGAATCAAAATAGTAATAGCTTTGAAAAATATAATTTTGAAATGTCTTTTCTCTTTTCAGAACTATGTGACTATACTGAGTTAAACAGAAGAGTTTCATGATTTTCAGCATGTAATCAGTAAACTATTTTAATTCTGCACATTTGACACCTTCATTCTTGTTTACAGAGAGATTACCTCTAATTAGAGACAGTATAATTGAACAGCTTAATTAATGTTAGGGTTTCAACAAAGATTGTACAGTTTTTATTATGTGCTACTTTTTGCCAAGTCACAGATGACTTTTTCTTTTATCATCCTAAGGTTATGAGCAAAACCACTGGAAAGCTAAAAGAAATAAGAGGGGAAAAATGCACCTTCTTTGACATTTCTGGAACTGAGTTTTGCATTACAGTGCAGGCCGAGATAAGAACTGCAGATTGCTGAGGATGAGGTTTTCCCTCTGAGCTGAAAGGTGTTTCCCCTGGAGACAGGAGCTGGTTCAGAATCTTAAGATGAGGTGATACCTGTGAGATAACAGATTTCTAGCTGAACTTCCGGGAATTTTGGACTGGTCATACTTTCCTGTGTACCCGCAGAGCCTTGCAAGGCAGAAGAAACACTGATAAGAAACTGGGGTCTCCTTTCTCCTTGCCTGTGGGAGATGGAGAAATTGCTCCTGAGATGGGAAAAGCCACTGCCTCGACGTGCTCAGGCAGCAGCGAGGAGATGCAGCTTACGGGTCTGTGCATCATCAGAGCCCTGGAGCCGGGGTTGCTGTGCGTGCCCCCGTGCTCTGGTAAGATTTAGTCAAAAGTACTTTGACTATACTGGCCTGTCACATCCCTATCCGGGGCATGGCGGGGAGGGTCCGGGAGGACCTGTAACGCTTCCACACGTGAGATTAAGACACAAACGAGGTCAGATGCTGTCTGCTAAAGCTTTATTGTTATCTCCCAGACTTGATTACTGAAACGAGCGCTAGAGCAAAGGAGGAAGCAGAGGAAAGGCAGAAGAGAGAAGCAGTATTACGGAGCAAAGCAAGAGTATAGTCACCACCATAGGCCCTTTTTGGCATCTTAACGGTCCTCTTGGCGTCAGCAGCGTCCTGTTGACTCACAATCCTCTGATCACAACAATGGAGGTGGGTCCCAGGGTTCCAATTTGTGGAGGGACACGGTACTAATTTATAGTTAAAGTCTGCTTGATATTTGGCCTATCAGTAGAGGCCACTTTTGCTTGGCCAATCTTTGCATAACAAGTATCTCGGAAGACGGTTTCCCCTGATGTACTCCTTTGTGGTCACGTATACCATGTCGGCGGACAACTTCAGCACATCTTGTAGCTTAGTTCAGCAAGTTATGCATGCCCACTTAGTTCGCCAAGTTTCAAGTGCTTCTGACCTCTGTCGCAAACAGACAAGATAAGAGCCATCTGGACTACTGGTTTCCTATTGCCAATTTTGCTTGTGGTAAGCGAATTTTGAGACATCTTATTGGTCTCCTACATGGCCCCAGGGTTTCAGAGTGCTACAGCAGGTAGCAAGCAGTTTTGTGACAAGCAACCTTATTTGACAGGCTGAGAGTTGGGGTTGTTCAGCCTGGAGATGAGAAGACTCCCAGGAGACCAGATAGCAGCTTTCCAGTATCTGAAGGGGGCCTACAAGAAAGCTAGAGAGGGACTTTTTACAAGGGCATAGAGTGATAGAATGAGGGGGAATGGCTTCAGACTGGAAGAGGGTAGATTTAGAGTAGATATTAGGAAGAAATTTTTCACTATGAGGCTGGTGAAGCACTGGCACAGGTTGCCCAGGGAAGTTGTGGAGTCCCCATCCCTGGAAGTGTTCAAGGCCAGGCTGGATGGGGCTTTGAGCAACCTCTTCCAGTGGAATATGTCCCTGCTCATGGCAGGGGGGTTGGAACTAGATGATCTTTAAGGTCCCTTCCAACCTAAACCGTTTTATTATTCTCTTTCACTCTGCTTAGGTATTTCTAAATTACTCCATACAGAGCCTGAAGTTTTGAATGTTAAGCCTGAAGTTTTGTTTCCAGATCGTCGCAACCGTCTCTGTCATCAGTACTGAAAAAAGAATAAGGTAATAATCTGCTTAAACAGTGCTATTCCTGACAAGAGGTTGGTATTTTATATTCCGATTTTGTAAAATGACTGAGAGCATTGTGTTATTTTTCATAACAGAAAGTGGCCTGATGCACATTCATCTGGTATGCTTAACACTATCCACTAGTCAGAGTTTGAATTGAGTGGTGATTTTGTGAATGTTCAGACCTTCATATGCAATTACTTTGGTACGGGAGAAAAGGAAAATATTATGCAGGGTACTGATCCTGCTTTATATTTGAACACAGAATAAAGTCCTTTTGTTTAAGCATAAAATACAAATGTTTACCTTGGAGCCTTGTATAATTTTAATTAAAACACAAAGTCATGCCTTTGAACCTCTGTTGAGTTCTACCTCTGAGTCATATAAAATGAAATCTCAAAATTAAAATTTCTGTGAATAGTAGTTTGTTTTGCTCTATTGCTAATCTTAATAAACACTCTGCAGGTTAGTTCCATTTATACTTTTCTGTCTGATCTTCTTAAAAGTCATTCTGTGATCGGTTTTGGTCATGTTTCAGCACCTAGCTAATTCTGATTAGCATTACAATCCAGTACAATAAAAGCAGTTTAATCAGAAATTGCAAATGAACCTCAACCAAATCTAGTATAATCAGCTATTTTGCTGACATTGCTTCAGCAGCAGGATTGTCAAGCACAGAATGAATTAGCTATATGTATGAATGGCTTTAGGACATGTTTGATACTGATTTAGAGGAGAATTTGCATAAACAGCAGTTAAAACTTAATTAAAAGTAAAAACCCTGTAGTATGCTTCTAAGGGTGAGCAATTTTTGCTAAATTTAATGATGAGGAAGTCTGTCCTCAACTAATCCTTTCCACTTTCGCAGTCTGTCATAAGCACAGCCTCTTGCATTGATTATGCAGACAGTTGTTATAGGTTCTAACCATCACAATACATTTACAGTGAGTCTAATCACTAAATGGCCATGGTTCAGCACTTCATTACTTTTTTTTTCTATTTTAGAGTTGACAAGTTTACTTTGGCATGGAGCATCTTCTCCTAATTAAAACTTACTTAGCACTGATGACCTATTACAATAATCATATGTTTTGTGATACTCGGGAGTCTGGCTGAGGAAAATTAAGCAGAAATTTTAGTTTATTTAACATAGCAGACTTAAAACCAAAGAAACAGGATGCTGTCCTGGTTTGAGCGACACAGGACAAATTTCTCTTCTAATGCTTGGGAAAACTGCACTGTTGGAAGACTCTAGCATCTGAATTTTTGAGAATATTTACTATTATAGCCAGCTATGGTTTGTAGGTTTCAAGGTCTCAGTGTTTTTGAGCTCGCCTGGTGCAGGGATGAGGAGGAGCGAGACCCAGGCACTTCACCCAAGCTGGCCAACAGGATTATTTCATACCATGAACATCATATTCAACATAAACTAGAAAGTTCACTACAAAGTGCTCACTCTCCCTTGACTCCAGTGATCCAGAGAACTTCTTGCCCCGGTGCTGGACCCCTGAGCCCTTCCTTTCCTCCCGAAGCCATAGCGTTCACAGTGTCCCACATTTACTGTCCACTGCTGGGACCGCACATCTTCCTACTGATAGAGTGGGCTGAGTGTAATCCTTGTATATTTTATATTAGTGTCAGGACCAATACTGGTTCTTTAGTGCTATTAATGTTAATTATCTAGTCTTATTCTTTTAAATCTGTTTCTATTTCAGCCCCCAGGTTTCCTTGTTTTTTTTTCCCAATTCCCCTTCCTGGGTGGGGAGGGGTCATCTAAATGACATTAAATTAGTGTTTGTTTCTCAAACCGTAACAAATGGTAAGCATTAAAGAAATCTAATAAACTGGAATGATAGGGTAGTTTGAAAAACACTAGATGATGAGTCTGGATAGCAAATTGTTTTCAAATAATAAGAACAAAAATTTGGCTCAGAGACTAGCCTATTGAAATAATTTCCTTTTCCTTTCTCCCTGTTGAGGTAAAGAAACAAATATTAATTCTTTAGTAATATTAATGCTTTAGTTAGATTTATTAATGCATCCATCTGGAGTCCTGAATTTGGGCTGCCAGAGCAAAATATCTGAAAGTAAAATGCTCTCTGCAGATAAAATCTTGTGACATTTATGGCAAAATTCCCAAGGTCTTTAGTAAATCCAAGTGCAGGTTAACCTTAATTAATCAAGCTTAGCTAAATATACAGGCAACCATCCCTTTCAGAGTCTTACATTCTCCATGGAATGTCGTGGTTTAGGCTGGGCTGTCTCAAACCAGGACATGGAGTTAGCAGAGAGAGGGAAACAAAATGCCTACTGAGCAATAAGCTACGTCAGTTTATATAAAACATTAACAAGAGTCAATATAACTTGGACCAAACTCCCCCATTCTAATGCTCAAAGTGTCCGATTGCACTGGCATTGTCATTCCAAAAAATCCACCACAAAAAGCCTGAAAATAGAATTTTAGTATTGACAACATTTTAATGAGAAGAAGAATGTATTTTAAATTGAGAAGGATATTTTTCCTACAGATAAGAAAGTTAATAAATAGACATTTTAATAGAAATTCTAAAATTCTAAAATACTGTAATATTCAGTAATAAGCAGCCTATTTCAAAGAGAATATGGTTTATTTATTTTTATAACACAATCTGTACTGAAGGTATTCTGTACACGTTTAAGCAGAAAAGGTTCCAGCTGTCCAGATGGATTTCAAAATTTACACAAAATGAAGTCCAGAATTGAACTAAAGAGCTGCATTTGGATGGTATAACCAAATTATTAGGCAATTGCATAATGAAATACGGCCCAGAAAAAAAACACAAGCAACTTCCTTCTCCAGATCTAGAAGCTTATAACATCAAATATTGTCCTTACTTGACTGAATAAGAACAAAAATAATAAAAGGAACAGGAATGTGCCAAAGTGTATTAGAACAATTGTAAGTTCTTTATTTTTATTTTCTGGTTTCTTGATGCCAAAACAAGCCAGAGGGTTGGGTTTTGTTCTCAGACAGTTCTCCTCACTCTATCTTTTTTCAGTTTTGTGAAAGAGAAGCACCATATAGTTTGGTGCCAACTGAGAAAAATGTCTATTGAGACTTGGACAGCTTCCTTTTATTCCTGTATTATTCTAAAAGTGACTTACATCACTAGTTCGTAAGCATCAGAACCTATGCAGTATAAATTGCAATCTAGTAGGTTCTTTTGGCAGGGGTTTTAAAATGGCTGTATATTATTATTCTTTAGTCTATGCCATTACACTTGATTTCTTAGGCAAATAATACTAGAAAAACACAAGTGACAAAACCTTTTTCTATCTCCTTTACTCTCCAACATAAATAAAATAAACAAAAATATAACAAGGGGAAAAAATTTCTTGAATCAATTCACGTGTTTATATCAGGACCAGGAGAAAATGAAGCCTCTGTATAGAATCATAGAATCCCAGGTTGGAAGGGACCTCAAGGATCATCTGGTCCAACCTTTCTTGGCAAAAGCACAGTCGAGACAAGATGGCCCAGCACCCTGTCCAGCTGAATCTTAAGTGTCCAATGATGGGGAATCCACCACTTCCCTGGGGACATTATTCCAATGGCTGATTGTTCTGATTGTGAAAAATTGTCCTTATATTCAATCAGAATCTCCCCAGGAGTAACTTGTACCCATTACCCCTTGTCTTTTCCATGCGACTCCTAAAGGGACTCTACATCTTCTTTGTAGCCACCCTTTAAATACTGGAACGTGGTGATATGTAGTAAATGTAAGTGGAGCACAGGCTGTTTTGACTGTTTCCAGTATATATAATAGCAATTTGAAAACTGCACTTACTTACACAAAGATTTTCATTTGACTTGCAAACCCTATTGTGTGATTCCTATAACAGCTCTTGCCTTTCATCTTTTTACTCTCAGTAAGTTTGATTGTTTATGTACATTGTGTCTGTGTTCCAACACAGTATCTTTTGACTCAGTTAAATTCAGTATCCTGTAGGTCTTGAAAATACAGCTGATGTAGGAGCTTAGTACCCATAACCTTTTTTATTTTAAAGCAAGAAAATTAATAACCTGGCTTGCACATCCAGTCTTTTTGGATACTTTCTGATAACTTTTATATACATGTTTTTTGCTATAAATACTCATTAGAAAATTAGGAATAATCATCTCCTTATTCAGAGAGAAATACATATGGAAACTTTGAATCGCTGTATGATTTTCAAGGTTAGTTCTCCACTCAGCAGAGTTGTGAAAACAGTAACGCTAATTAACAGTACAAAATTTCTCTGCTTTTTTGACCTAATATATTAGGCAGAGTTTAGAGTCTAGCATGTTATTTTAATTAGGACAAAAAGGTGATGCTGAAATCTTAGCTCTTTTACTTACTCTGGGGTTTTTTTGGTAAGATACCTTTTCCTGAAGTTTGAGTCTTCAGTTCTCTCCCCACTTTCTCTAAGCTTTTTCTCATGGTCCGTACCACCAGAGTTTTTGTAATTCTAACTAGAATTTTCTTGCTATTTTCTCTCAAACTTTTTCATTAACTTTTTACTTACAAGTTTTCTTGTGAAATTAAAATATAATAAATATAATAAAGAGCTACAAAGATGATTAGGGGACTGGATTATCTTTCTTATGAAGAAAGGCTCAGGGACTTGGGGCTTTTTAGTCTAGAAAAAAGAAGACTCAGGGGGGATCTTATCAATACTTATAAGTACTTAAGGCTAGGCTGCCAGGTAAATGAGAATAGCCTTTTTTCAGTGGTGCCCAGTGATAGGACAAGAGGTAACGGGCACAAACTGGAGCACAGGAAGTTCCATCTTAACATGAGGAGGAACTTCTTTACTCTGAGGGTGGCAGAGCACTGGCACAGGCTGCCCAAGGAGGTTGTGGAGTCTCCCACACTGGAGACGTTCAAAACCCGCCTGGATGGCGTCCTGTGCAATGTGCTGTAGGTGTCCCTGCTGTGGCAGGGGGGTTGGACTTAGATGATCTCCAGAGGTCCCTTCCAACCCTGACGATACTGTGAAATACCTACACCCACATGTGCTCTACAAATACTCTTGTATGTAAAGAAGGTTACAGGCTTTTCTGGTGGAGAGGGAAAATAGAAAGAAAGAAAATAAACCTGTTGTACCAGCTACCAATTTTGCCAAAAAGAGGCTAATTCCTTCTCTTTTATACTGAGTGAAGAGCAGCTGGTTAGCCTCCTGTTTTCCTCACACACATTTTCAATGAAGTTTGACACAACTGAAAGCAATATCAGCCGGTATGCTATCAACATAAAGCAGGGTAAAAATTGTAATGTTAACAGGTAGTGCAGAGAGAAAAGAAAGTAATTGGGTACTGTCTGATTCATCCACTTGAGCAATTAAACTATATGTGAAATTTCTTTTTCATCTTTTAATTTCATTCTGCTTGATAATGGAGCTTTAGACTTGGTTCCTTCTTTTTTTACATAATGCAGTCCAATCTCTTTGAGGTTTGAAACATTTCCTGCTAATAACAATGAACAGATAATTTTTCTTTTTGTATCTGTAGTATTTATAACTGAATGTTTTTATCTTGGTCTGAATCTTTCTGTCAGGCTTATTTTAAAGCAGAAGAACTGATACTTTGTCAAATAATCCACACTGCTTTCTTTAATGTATTGTTGCATGATTCTAAAGAGAAAGTTTGTTGTAATTGTCTAAATTACTAACTTCACCTAATTTAGCAATGACTTTTTAAACATTGCTATTTACTAATTTTTGGAAACTCAAAATTTTCTGTGTGGTGGTGAATAACCTATTTGGTTTGTTATTATTTTGCTTTAATCATAGTTCAAGAATATTTTAAATTTTAATTAAAAGGTTTCCAATATGTGGATATATGTATGAGATTATTAATAAGATATTCATACAAGCATGCCCTTTACCCTAAATTTTCCTGAATGTTTTTTCAATACCATTTTTTTCAGCTAGTTTACTTAAAAGCTATTTGAAGTTCTTACAACCATAAGAAACCTGATTTCTTTTAATCAGGGAGGTCAGGGTAGCTATATAAATATTCTTTTATGATCATTACGCCAATTATTTGTTTGATATTGATCATTGTATGATGTCTATGGTAACTTCTCTTTAAAGTATCAAAGTGACAGAACCCAGAGAAAACATTATATTCTTACTACAGGTATAAATCTCTGACAGAGAGATGCTTAATACTCATAAAAAAAAAACAGTTTGGGTTTTTTGTTGTATTATGTATTATGATACTTCTTTTATAAGTTTGCATCAGAAGAATTGTTCTAATATTGTTATAGGCTTATTAACAGAATTCTATGAATACTTGATAGCATCAGTTATTTGTAAAAACATATAAGAATGGAATGGAGGCTGTTGCAAGCAGGTTGTTAGGAAGGAGAGGGGTCTACCTGTGGAATGTTTAATTTAAGAGCAGAGCCTAAGACCTCACAAAGTGTATTCTCTTCTTACCTGGCTTTTAGTTTTACTTTGAAAGAGTTTGATTTGAATGCTTATAACATTTGCCTATAAACTGCCAAATCTTTTCACTAAGAGAAATGTGAAGGGCAAAAAGGAAGGTTTTTCCCACTGTGACTACAGGACAAAGAGAAAGTAATTCTCCCAGAT
This sequence comes from Pluvialis apricaria, assembly GCA_017639485.1. NCBI lineage: Eukaryota > Metazoa > Chordata > Aves > Charadriiformes > Charadriidae > Pluvialis > Pluvialis apricaria. Next base: position 9,442,739 of record CM030010.1, read on the forward strand.
ATTGTTATTGGAGTTGTGTTTTGTTTGCACATCCAGCCCCTGTTGGTGGCCGGCACTGCAAACAGAAGAGCAGAAGGTGAGAGACAGAGTGTTAGACCCACCTTAGAGCTCATCATGAAACTGTCTGGCCGACTGTGGTCTCCAGCGCCCATTTTCACCTTAATTAGGAGTTGTTGAAATTAAATGCTATTCACATATTGAAGTTGGCTGAGGGCCCTCAGTGTTAACTGGATCTGAACAAATGATGAAAAATAGATTTGTTGAGTAATTTATTCAGGAAATACTGCAATAGTTTCTAAGAAAAGCTATTGAGTGAAAGTGATTTGAGTAGTTCTCTTGTTAACCATATCCTGGTTTTGATACTTGTAGGATTAAGCTAAGCATCAGCTGCGAGAGATTTACATAAAATATGTTGCAAGATAATTATATTGTTATAATGACACTGGAACCCATTAGAAAGGAATCAGTAAACTTTCCCTATCTTCCTAATTCCGCTTCTGCATTGGTACTGGCATTAGCCTGAAATGATTTAGGGTGTCTTCAGCAATAGATTAATGATTAATTTATATGTGAAACTAGGTTTCCTTTTTTAATTTTCCTCTTACAAAAATTAAACATTAACAATCTGTCTACTAGTAAATAATTAATTTTCTTAAATTCTGAGGTAGAAGAAGTTGTTGAAATCCATTTGTGAAATCTGTAAGTGAAACTTTAACATCACTATTGTAATTCTTTCATGGAAGTAGTCATTATATTCTTGTGGAAAGAAAAATAGATGTGAGCATTTTGTCTATTCACTTTTGTGATGAGAGTAAGTTTAACAGCCAAGTAGAAGAGCTAGTGAATTAGAAGACAGCTTTGAAATTTCTATCAAATTACTTGTGTGCCAGTTTCAAATGATTGCAAAAACCAGAAGCTGTGTCTGCAGCAAGACATTTTATCTTCATTAGCAATAAATCAACAAATCTAATTAAGAAAGTGTAACACAACACAAATTTGACAAGAAAATGTAGTCAGCTTTCAGTTCTATAGAATCAGCGTCTTTAAACACATATACATAAAGAAAGGAAAAATAAATTATTTGAGTAGTCATCTGTAAAATGCTTTTGTAATTAGTGGAAAAGATATTTCTGAGGATCTGAATTATTATTCAGACTGTGAAACCTTTATCAAAAGGTTTCCTGGGCACCTGAACTCCATTGTAAGATAAATAACTAAACCTTCCTGGGTTTGGCAAAATTTGTCTGGAATTTTGTTGTCTTTATAAGGTAAGTATTCTTGCAGTACATCATATTTCAGGGGCGGAAGAACTTTGTGAATAATATTTCTCAAAATTGCAATCCTTACATCAGAAGAACCACTGAATGCTGCTTCTCCTTGGTTCAGGGCACCAGACCAAGCACGCTGTATGATACAGTTTTCAGAACTGTAATGACAGGACTGTATACGACTTGAGATACTTGCAGAGTAGTTTGGTCAAGTGTAGCTTGATTATTTAAAAAAAAAAATCATGCCAAAAGGGTCTTAAGGTGGTATAGCTAGGTACTGCTCTTAAAAGATAACTTATTTGAAAATCTGACTGAAAACCATGAAAGTACTCTCATATGCAACGAAAAATTTTTTCTACTTCTGACCACTAAAGTCAGAAAGTATAATTACTATATTTTAAAGTATTTGAGAATAGTGTGGATTACTTGTTTATAACGTAAGAAGTATATTAAAACATCAACTTTTGTTTCTTTCCTACAGATTTATGATGTCATAACAAATGTATGCTGTCATAAATATCAAAAGGGATGCTTGAGGGAAGTTAGTGTATAATTACAAGCTTGCCATGTCTGAGGATAAATACAAATGCTTAAGTTGTTTTTTTGAATTAAATTTATTGTTGATTATCCATTTTAATGTAGAGATTCTGAAACAGTTTGGACTTGTTAAGTAAAGTCCACTGAGGAAAAAGCATTTAAAGAACCATACATTGTCTAAAACAGATAAATAATTTATAGCATTGTAATTCTTTTGTACTGACCACTTAAATCCAGGGGAAAACAGATAAAGCAAATACATTTTGGCTGCCTGATTGAATAAAAGCCCTTGATATTTGTTTTGTTATAAGCTGACTACACATTTATACAGATATGAGTGTAAAAAGAATTGTTTATTGAGGCTAATACTGTAAACTGACCTCTTTCTCAGAGAGCATTTTTATTAAAATAGTCTTCTGACAAGTAAAGTTGTATGTGATTAGATAATTTATGCATATTTTAATTTAATTAATCATCTAAAATAGTAATTTGAAGCTGAGAACAGGGATTTGCTATTAATCTAATCAGGTGGCAAGCGAATACACTAAGTCCATAAATTTCCTGGTAAGGTGGTTATTATTGCAACAAAGTTATTTATGGGAAATGGAGCAGCTGATGAATGCACCTGGTTTTGGTGTTGTGTTTTTTTTTTTTTCCATTTGCAAGCTGATACTGACCGATACAAATTTTTTTCTTATTTCCATGAATCTATTGATCAGATTAAAACACCGGTTAAGCATGCATCTATGTACCCTGCTTCATGTTCTTAAATAATCCGAGGGGACACCTGTTTTATTACTCTGCTGAATGTGGCCTTTGCTAGTTGAAAAAATACTGCTAATTTTCTTAAAGTTAATCATGCATTTAATTACTTGGCCAAACGGAAGCATAAGGCTGTCATTTTCAAAGCGTCTGAAGGCATTGAAGGCTGACACAGGCGTTCGCGCTGCACCATGAGATGCCGCGTGGCGCACAGAAGCGAGCTGGGGACTCCCAAGGTGCTACGTCTGTGGTGCTCCACGCTCCCTTATGCAGAGTCATGGCAGCACCAGTCCCTGTCCTAAGTATTACATCAGGCTTGGAAGTAACAAAACCGCTTTGCTGTGTCCTTGTAATTGTTTTGTTACCAGTTCCCATGATCTCCCCTCACATATAGTACTCGAGCAGAAGGACACTGTATAGTGACTACTAATGCAACGTACAGCAAAAGGCTTCTTAGGGCGGATTCAGCTCTTGGTTACCTTTGACTAAAAAGAATTTGTGTGAATGGGCTCAACTCTGTCTTACCGTCTCAGGCCTCTCTTCTCAGAATGTTTCTTGTGGTTTTTTTTTCCCTTACCCCAATAATGACGCATGTCTCTCTTGCCTCTCCATTTTTCTTATTATCTACTTGCTGTACTAGTACCAATTGCTTTATCTAACTAGGACATAATACCTCCATTTTGAGATATTTTACATACATACAGTTGTTTTGTTTGCATACTAATTTTATTCACCGTGCAAGAGTACAGGAGCCCTCATGTTTTTGTCTGCACCGCGTACTTACCTGAATTTTCAGCTCTTCCTCTAGAACACATGAATATATTAACTCCGGCAGCCTTGGATGCACAAAGGACACACATTTATTAGCAGCACCGAAATAAGAAGCAGAGGAGCCTGATGTATATAGCTTCATTGTTTTGTGGGACAAAAGAGGATGAAACAATATAAGTTTACACAGATAACTGTAGAAGCTTTTGCCATTTTCAATGCAAAGCAGTGCTGGTCTTTATACCATTATGTTTCTCAGAAATCCTCGAGCATATTACTGAAAAGGGGAGAAGTTTTGTGAAACTCTTCTCACGAAGACGGTCACACAATTGTGCCCTTAAGGAAGGAATGTTGCCCACCATCCCTCCAAGCAAGGTACAGAGGAGCTTCCACACTACCTTTCCATATCTGACTGAGCATATCTTGTGTGCTGAAAGTACACCTTCAGCAGAACTAAAATCTCCGTACAATTAGTGAAGGTAACGTACTCGGTACTATTTCAGATGATGGGGACTATAATAATTTCAGTAGCCTCCTAATTAGGAATTTACTAAGAAACAATTAAATTGATCATCTCTAAATTTACTGTCTCATATGTTGCTTTGGCACTGCTAATAAATAATTTTTTATTGTAAGTAATTTTGCTGCCAGAACAAGAAATATGTTGTTTAAAAAACAGCTCTCACAACACAGAAGAATGAAGCTTTTAAATATAGTTTGACAAATGCTAAAGGGTTAATGCCTTAATAGAGTTTTAAAAAATCGTATTTTGAGAAACTGTCATAAATCTTGATGCTAAGCATTTCACATGCCTTTGAATGCAGCTGGCATATGAAAAATTTAGTTTTTAAATGCAGCTGGATTCTTTGTCTTCAAGGAAAGCAAAAAATGTAGAGTGAGTCAAAGTCTTACAGTAAAGAAAAAGTGATGATAGCAGAACAGACAATTCATCTTTGTAAAGAATTCTTGCCTTCAGAATTGAACTTTTATGAATTTTCATTACTAAATTTATCTTTCTGAATTATTGAAAATGATTTACTGAATTTCATTTAAACCTAGTCTCCGACTAAAATTATTCACTGTCTTTATTAATGCCAGACCAAAAGTAATATTTTGATGCTACCGGTATATAGTATATATCTTCGATATGCCAGTTAGTTTGAGAGGCTTAAAACATTTGAGAGGAAAAGGCTAGATATATCTATGTTTTTGCATTTATTTAAATACCATTTACTCTTCATGATGGCCATTAAGTGTGGATAAAGTGACCATAACATTTTTGTATACCTGGCTCTAACCTGTTGCTAACTTCCAGTGCTTCATGCTAGGATGAGGGAATCTAACTCAACCAAGTTTAGGAAACCATGCTGGAATACATTATCCGTTTCAAGGACTGTAAATGCAACTCTTTTAGGACTCTGATACCTATTATTACCTTAACCAGTACCATGGTGTGGAAAAGATGGCTTGTATAACCTGGGCATTACAGAAAATGGATCTTTCTTCAGAGCTTCTATTCCTGAAATTGGGAATTTAGGATTAGAAGAAAACTTCTTTTGCATCTTACTCTCTCATATAAATTCTTTCCTAACCTTAATATTGAAGCCACATTTTTCTAGATGTGTATATTTTTTTGAGATTTAATATCATCTTGCTGACCTTTTTTTTCACTTCAGAAGATTAGTTTCTTCCTGTATCAGGTATTTCCTGTATAGCCTAATAGGGAGTGTGCAGTAACAGCATTATGTTTTCTTTTATTATAGTCTATCTATCTACACACTCACAATAATGTTTTGTTTGCCTTTTTTACTGCTACTGTGCTTTGTGTTGCTGGTTAAAATGATTTTCCGTAATAACCTTCAAATTGTTTTCCTGATCAGTGTGCTAAATTATTGGGCCATTTGCCACATATTGTATAGCTTGCTTTCTTGCTCCAAGCCTAATTACTTTGCATCTTTCTGTACAACAAAACGCCTTTACCATCTGCTATGCTGTTCATGTAAACAATCTAAATCTGACTTAGATTGTACCATTCAACCTTATTTGTTCTATCTTCTAATCCTTGTATCGTCTGCAATCTTGAACATGATGACCTTATTTCCATGTCTCTCTTGAATAGATTAAAGCACTAGAGAGCAACAGAGTCCTAAAACCAGACTGCTGCATTTATGCTTAATTTTTTACAGTTGGGAAGGACACATCAATGATGATTACTTTCTTTTTTCTTTTTTTCTTTCTTTTTCTTCCTCTTCTTCTCATTTTGGAACTAGGTTTCCAATCGTTGCCATAATGTACTTATTCCATAAACCTTAATCTGAACTCTCTGGGTTCAAATCCTAGCAAATTTGCTTTTTATATCTGAGTGTGTGTTTTACTTTATTTATCATGATAATAATATCAAATATCAGCGTAAGACAATTATGAATGAGTCTTCCTCCTTACTTCTGACATCCTTTTTCTCTCCAACGTTTTACATCAAGCAGGTAAAGATTAAAACTGTTTAACATTCTTGCTTGCATATTTGCCCATGTTTGTCTTACACTTGATTGTAATAGTGTACTAAAGGTGTTGTTGAAAATACCTTGACTTCATGAAGCCATGCCCAACTACACTTGCTCAGTGGGTTGTATTTTAAATACTCTATTAAATTAATCCATTTTAATGATTCTATTTATTCTACATCATGTATGCATTGTAGACTGTATGGAAAAACACATAAGATGTAAATACAAACTAGATCTTGTACTAGCCTGAACTTTCCAGGTGCCATTTCAGGTATCTGAGTAAGCAATTTAGTATAGTTCCGAGTAGCGTGTGATACTTTGTACATTACATTAGAAAGAACAGATTTTTACCTTCTCATGCAAATATACTGGAGAAGAGAGATGTTAGAATGTCCTCCTGTGGTGCTTATAGCTGAACTGGAAATCTTGTCACCAATGCACTTAATCTGTCACCAAATTATGTTTCTTTATACTCTCTGTGCTGTTCCAGTAAGGCAAAAAACGCCATGCTTTTTCTTTGTTGGTGGATGTGGGCTTATAGGTCACCTCGCTTGAGGAAGGAAGGCTCTAGTTCGTGTGGGTTTGGTAATAGAGATTTCAGTTAGGCAGTCAGATAACCCTTGCTTGCATCCTGTGCTCTAGGTCTGCCTGGTCTATAACCCAGAGCAATAGTTTCCCATCCCATGTTCGAAATGACTTAAGATTTGAGAAGTTGTTACCTACTGATGAAGTTGTATATGAAGTTGTTATATAAGGATTTAGAAATGCTTACAGTTAATGACTCCATTATTTTATCCATAGCTTAGCTTTGTTTTTAACTCTATTGAAAACAGGTAATTATACACTCTTCATCAACGTACCTAATGCATTGTGACTGACACAATTAGTTCCCCCTCTGGTCCACCTTTCCCTACCTTCCTCTGAATTATATGTTGTCTTTATGTGATGAAAAATGTAGTCGTTTAGGTTTTCTACATTCAAAATTAAAGAAACGAAAAACCAGTAATACTTAAATCTGCCATTGGCAGATCCAAAAGTCGATACACTGTGAAGGATATCAAGTTGAAGAGAGAAGACAAGTAGTTATGATGTCAAATTTAATGAATCTAGTACAAAAAAAAGTTGCTGTCTACCTGAGCAGTGCCACTAGAAAAAGCAAATTACTCTTAACCAATATAATGAAGAACTCAGTGTACTCAAACATAGATAAGACAACAGAGATGAAAATTCATAGATAAGAGGAATTATGCTTTATTGGATGATAAACCATCTACTTAAAGTGATAGATGTGTGGCAGAAAAGAAAATGAGGTGTGCACACAATACAAGAGAATTAACTGTTATAGAAGAAGAAAGATTCAATCTGGATAGCAGTCTTGCAATCTTCTGTCACCAGCAAATGACAAAGGAATATTGTTTCATTTTCACTTCATTCAAGGTATATGCGAATGAATCACTTAATGCATTACTCATGGGCCCTTAAAAGGAGAGCTGCAGAATACTCCAGCAAATTAACTGAGCACATCCTTATTTTAAACACTGGAATAGTCTAACAAAAGATGGAATATTATTGTGCCTAACAGTAAGAGTATGCCTAAGAGCTTTGCAGGTTTGTGGGTTAAGTCAGCATCTTAGTGGGAAAAAGTGTAAGTATTTAAAAAGAATACATCTCCCTCATTTTTTTTTCTTTTCTGTGTTTTGCATTGTTCTGCAGAATGAAATGCCATAGCAAGAAGCAAAAATCTAAAAGACAGTCACACTATTTTAAGAATAAAGACTTATTTTCCTTGGGAAGAAGAGAACAATTTTTTTGCACATTGCCTTTGGTTCTGTAGATAAGAGTACTGTTGGATATGGGTGCTCCTTTATGCCCACTAATCCCTAATACCATAGTCTTGTTCATGTTTGTGTCCTGTACAACCTAAATATTTAGTCATGATGATAATGACATAAAATAGAAATGGATTCTTTTCAGTTTTAACAAAATGTTATTGGAACTCAATGGCAATGGTTAAATTATTAGTGGTAGTATTATTACCTCATGGTAACATTGCTAATGTAAGGTAATTTGCTGATAGTCATATTTAAATGACATTTATTATTGATTCTTTGGTAATAGTCAGGTTTTCCGCTTTTCTAATGATGCGGAGCCATGGTTTTCTCGCTTTTGCCTGTGGGGTCAAAATATCACTCATGGCCCTAGTTGTGATCATTGTCAGCTCTTTATGAGCTACCAGCAACTTCTGCGCATTCTCAACTGGCCTTTTTGTTTTTCAGGTAGGCAGTGATGACGTAGTGAGAACGCCGAGGGCAATGAAGAAAGATTTCAGGGCCTTGGGATGACTGGTTAAGGGATCGGGAGCACAAGTCTTGTTCTCCTCTATCCTTCCTATGAGGAAAGGCTGAGGGACTTGGGTCTTTTTACTCCAGAGGAAAGAAGACTGAGGGGGGATCTTATTAATGCTTATAAATACTTAAAGGCTGAGTGCCAGGTGGATGGGAACAGTCTTTTTTCAGTGGTGCCCAGTGATAGGACAAGAGGTAATGGGCACAAACTTGAGCACAGGAAGTTCCATCTTAACATGAGGAGGAACTTCTTTCCTGTGAGGGTGGCAGAGCACTGGCACAGGCTGCCCAGAGAGGTTGTGGAGTCTTCCACTCTGGAGGCATTCAAAACCTACCTCGATGCCGTCCTGTGCAACCTGTTGTAGGTGTCCCTGCTGTGGCAGGGGGGTTGGACTGGATGATCTCCAGAGGTCCCTTCCAACCCTGACCATTCTGTGATGCTGTGATAAAGCCAATTACAAAGTAGCATAACTCTTGCAGAGGGGATTCCTGGGAGTTTCTTTCCATGGGGCAGTATTTTGAAAAAAGGCTTCCTTTTTAATAAATAGCTGAGGCAGAAACATATTCTTCAGAAGATCATGAAGTGTTATTATTCTACTTCTCCTCACCTGCTATGTTTTTCCCTTGATGTTTGCATTGATTAACCCTCTTGCGTGGCAGGAAATCTTACTAAAATCTTTCAATTTTTTTTTTTTTTTTGCCTTAGGGGTGGAACTTATCGCAAAGATGAGTTATGTGATAAGAAACGTTCAATTTCTTTATCTTTTGATACCTAGCCAAAACAATAAAAGGTTGTTTCTGAGTATATATATATGTGTGGGAGTATATATATGTGTATATACACAAATAAAGTGGTTGGGGTTTTATCAGTCTGCTTCTCAGCTACCTCAGAAGAGAAACTCCCTCAGACTGCAGAAATAGTGAAAAAAACCCAAACAATCCTCTAAAAGTCTCAATGCTTCTCAAAAAAAACTACAAAAAACCCTCAGCATCCCCCAGCCTTCAAAGAACTCTACAAAGCCAACGTTCAAAGGACTAATAGCAATTAGATATCTGATGCTAATTTGATGGGTGTTAGCTGTGTCTGCATTCTGCACTTGAATGTTTAACTCCCATGTAGGACTTTCCTGGATGTGGTCACTACCTCTTTGTATTTTTCTCCCTTCACTGTGCCCCTATTTTGGAGCTCTTAGTTGGAAGTGCTCCTGAAAAGTGTTTCTACTATTCGCCAAGGCTACCTTTGTTAGAACTCAATGCTACTTGAAAGTTGATGTAGTGAGGCTGAGATACTTTTCAGATCTTACCCCAGCTTTTTACAGTACCTTGGGATGGGAGGTGCTATTGATTCAGGCAGGTGAAGAAATACACATGCTACCAAATAGCTGCAGTGAATGCGCCAATGTTTTTGCTGAAAAGGGCTAAATTTATAGTTTCAAATTTAAGAATGAAAAACAAACATAAATTTAAGTTGATGGTCTCATTGTGGAGTTCCAATGCATTAGTGTGACTCACCAAAGAGTGGTATTGGAGTTATGTTGCAGCCTTCATGTCAATCTTATAAGTAAAAATAAAAATGGTGGTCTTTCTAAAATTAGAATTATTTATAGTTTAAAGAAATCTAGTTAAATACTAGCCAGTGTTTTAAGGTTTTAAATTTTTTGCAGGGAAAACACCAAAGCTGTCTAAATCATCTATGCTAAATATGAGAATTGCTATATATAGAAAACAAAACACCAAGCAGTGTATAACACTGTTCAACAAAGGAGGTCACAGCATTGTGAGAAAACAGAAAACAAGGTTCATGCACAGAGGTATTTCAGAGAAGGATAGTGAAGCATTTGCCTTTTGAAACCAGCCAAGGACAATAAAAGAGATTACTTCATAACAGTTCAAAGCATATCCCATAACTTTGAAGCAGGAAAAGCAAAGGCCATTTTATGAAAATTGTTAGGTATCCTGTGTAATAACCTGTTTAGGTCAGGGCCACTTCTGATTTCCTGGAAGTGAATGCTTTTGTGAATAGTGAGCCTTCTACAGAACTTTTGAGAAAATTCATCAAGAATTAAAAAGATGAAATAGCAACCTTCTGTGTCTGCTGGTCCAGAAGAGTCGCTTTAACAAATCACAGAGTGTTGCCGGAATTGTATTTTGATACTACTGTAGTATCAAGATAAAATACGACACCAGAGATGAGGCAAAGTGTAAGTGCCACCTACGTATAGCAGAAAACAACCTGGAGTTTCTAGAATATATGACCTGTCATTTTCCAGGGCAATTTTAGTCTGAAGATTCAGCTTTACAAAATGACTTGAGGAACTGCAAAGTATTTTGCCCTTTCTCTTTCTTGACTGTGTTTGAGTGGGTAAATCCCTATCATCTTGGATGTTCTTTGCTTCTTTTGTTCCTTCACTTACAGTTGCTCTTAAAGGAAAATCATCAGTTGTCAAATGTGCCCGTGACTCTCCAATTTTCGGGTCACTTTTTCTGTTTATTCCACAGTGCTAATCTGTTCCCTGCTTACTGTGAATCTCTTCAGTAAGTCCCCCAGCAGATGTAAACCTTGGAACTTGACCAAAAAAAAATCTTTCTGGTGGCTCTGTAGCATGGAGTTCTCCAAACAGCTTCATGTTTCTTACTACATCATTGGCTTCTGTTTCTGAGCCCCTTTTTTGGAACCCATTTGGTCTTGAACCTACACTCAGAGCAGTGAACACATGGGGAGGGACTTTTTACTAGGGCATATAGCAGTAGGATGAGGGGGAATGGCTTCAAACTGGAAGAGGGGAGATTTAGATTAGATGTTAGGAAGAAATTTTTCACTTTGAGGGTGGTGAGACACTGGCCCAGGTTGCCCAGAGAAGCTGTGGAAGCGCCATCCCTGGAGGTGTTCAAGGCCAGGCTGGATGGGGCTTTGAGCAACTTGGGCTGGTGGGAGGTGTCCCTGCCCATGGCAGGGGGGTTGGAACTCGATGATCTTCAAGGTCCCTTCCAACCTAAACCATTCCTTGATTCTATGATTTCATTAGCTTTGCAGGAAGCGTCACCAGTTCCCTCCAGGGGCCTATGTTTACTGTAGTGCTTAAGACCATTTGAGATAGTGCAGACTGAAAAAGTAAGAAAAGAAGAAAGCCTTGAGCAAACCGACCAATGTGTCCCAGACGAGGGAAATAGCTGAGTCAGGCATTGCTAGGGATTTTCAAACATCAGGACTAGGACTGTGATGGTATCCTAAGAACATTCCCAGGTGGTGCTATACCATGATAATCCTCTCTCTTTTTTCCCTTTTAATTTGATTAAATATGATTTTTTTAATCAATATTATAATGTCAGAATTGCCAAGTTTCCTCTAAATTGAGAAAGACTTAGCAGAATAAAAGTACGGCTGCTATTCACTCTCTGAAATGTAGATTCTCATATTTTTAACTAGATATATTATGAAAACCTCAAAATTTTTATTTAAATTTCAAATTATTTCATCCATTTCTGGGTGTCTGTTTGTTTGTTTTTTTTTTCCTTCTGAATATTTCAATCAAAATATTTCCAGGATTTGACACGTATTTCCCAAATATATTTACTCTGGTAACACAACATTCAGAAGTTTCTGTTTTCATAGCACCGAATCACACTTCAATTTTTAAAACTGTACAGTGCTACAGGGCTAGGCCACATTAATACATTTGCTTTTTTAAGTATATTTGTTTCATTTACCTGCCTATAAGTGGTCCATTGCATTAGATGCCAGGATGGCAACCTTTCTCTCAAAACCGAATATGGATTTTTCAGAAGGAAGCTTCTCTCCTTTGGAAATTACTGACAGGAACTGCTACTAAACCTCATGTGCCTTTCTACAGATTGTTAGACCGTATCTGAGGCCAATGCTCCAGAGACATAAGTCTGTAAGTGACGTAGTTATCTCCATGGTCACTACAAGTTTGTCACATATTGTCCCGAGAGAGGGAACCCCTGAGTGCTTCCATTATTCATGGCTATCCTTGTTCTTTGCACGTTCAGAGGGGAAAAGGGACACTGTGTTTTTTCTTGTGGACATGATATGTTACTTTGCTACAAAATGTTTTTTTAAACTTCTTCCTGCTACTCTCGGTGTATTTGAAAGATTCACGTCAGAGTTCTTTGGTGAAGAACAGATAAGACATTCCAAAAGATACGTTTGACCAATATGCAAAATGACCATTTTTTAACTACTCTATCTTCCGATGCAGTGAAATGAAATTCCCTCAAAGGCCATAAAACCACTGCTGCACTGTATTTTAGATGAGCACAATATACAGAAAAAATCAGTGAGAAAAATTATCTTTTCATGGATTCATAAATACTACAGAAGCAAGAGAATTGTAGTTTACTTAGGGGAAATTTTATAAAGCCTTACATATAAAGTGGAAATGACTAAATACCCTTCACGATCTTTAAACTCTTCCCTTTCATCTGCTCCACATTCTGCAGATTTTTCTTCACATATGGCTCAAAAATACCAAGTAATCTCTTTTTAATTTGTAGATACCCTGCTGTCTCTTTCAAAAAAGTTCTTCTACAGCAGTTGTTTTAGAGTAGTATGATCTACATATTATTAGTCATTATAAGTAAGAAAAACCCATATGTTACTTTCAAGTGTGCATGTAGGGGAGTAAGAAACAAGTGATGTCTACAGAGATTTTTTTAAAAAATATTTACAGTTTCACTTTTCAGAGAAAAAAAAAATATTCATGGTAATTATCTTTTGAGAACTTAATTCATTTTTCAGTTCTCACTTTATTCTAGTTATATTTTGCATTAATATGCTTTTTTTTCAGTACAGAGAAGAAAATACACTGCTTTGCAATTTATGGAAAAGGCAACTTTAATAGATGACTGGGTAGAATTTAGACTGGCTTATGCACTTTTGTGGTAGCAAGTGTTTCCTGACAACATTCTAATAGTTTAGGAACTTCTTTTCTCTGATCCAAGAAAGAAAATGACAACTTTGTTTCTGAAGGTAAATATTGAGTTATGTCATATATGTTTAATAATTAGTGTATTCTGTATACCAGCTGCTTAGAATAATTCAAATGCTATATGAGATCCAAATGTGATTTTTGTTACAACTGAATGAGTCAGCAATACGTACCTTGTCAGTAATATGCAGAACCTACTGATATTTAGAATTGCTTTTTGCTCAGTCATATTTTATGTTTACATAGCCTCAGTGGTAAAATAAACATGAAAAAACATCTGTGCAAATAAATTCAGTATCACTAAATGACTTACTCTCAAATGACACCAGAAAGAAGGCTCATGGGAAAATGTTAACAAACAGTAATGTCACATCACAGCTTTTATAACTTTGTCTCAGCATGGCATGCCACAGAGCAAGCTGTCTGCTAGTTTCATGAAATTATTTTGAAATTGCTTTGTGTTATGCAGTAGGGTACATTTTCAGAAAATATCATGTTGTTGTTAAAGTTGAAAACTCTTTTTATTGATTCAGTTGGTCTACAATGTTTTACTTTTAGGGAATGGTGAGCTATGAGAAACACTGGAGTTCCTGTACCTTACTAACCTGACTCCATCAATGCTTCCACACAAAGGATGAGCAACTGAACCAGCTGTCACTCTAAAAACATGGAACGAAAAAGCAATGCTGACCAAAAAAAAAAGGATGTTATAAATTTAAGGACAAAATGCAGGCTGTCAATTATGTTGATGTTAATTCTAAAACCATCCTTCCATTTTTGTTTAAGACTGTATTACCACAAGATCTTTCATATCTCATGCTCTCAGTATGAATCTTTGGATAATTCATTCCTTTTTTGCAATCTATCACCTGTGATTCTTGATCTCAGATCTGCAATTGCAGATCTCTGATGTCTTCTAATGTCTGCTGAATTTACACTGAAGTTCATCATTCATTTCAGTTGACTTTTTATCCTGTATGATTTTATTGAAATGGCTTAGTCTTTCTGAGTGCATCTTTCAAACTAATTTCACTTCTGAACTATCCATAAACTCTGAAAGCCATCTGAATAGGAATGGCAAGAATGTTTTCACTTTATCAAAGATTTAGACTTATCTAAAAACACAAGTATGATCTAGCAAATGGAATCATAATGAGAACTGATTTTCTAGCTTTTATATTATAACTTCCTACATTATCAAATTTCCACAGAACCAATTTTTAACTGGAACTCTTGTGTCAAGGAAAGTTCAGTTCATGTTCTGTGTCTTCTGATGAAAAACATGTTGTCTTTAAGGTAAGTGGGATAACGTAACCTTGCTTAATCTTCTTGGTCAACACATTGAAAACTATTGAAACTGTCCTTTTGAAAACTGAGAACTGTTAAATCGGGGTCATCTATGCTAGACAAATCACATATGCCAGTGTAAGCAGCTTCTCAGCCTCTTTACTCTGTAAGAGGTGTGTACAGTGTAAGATATGTACTGCATCATCTTCAGGAGCACTTCAGTTGGGTGTTTAAAGTACATGTCCAATATGTGGTGGCAGAGGCCACTGTTTCATGAACTATCAAGCTTGCCAGATAACCTTAGACTGGTGTTTCCAGTTGTTTCCAGTTGAGGAATTTGGCTACTAGACTTTTGACATCCATAAAATCCGCAGGATTTCATCTCAAACATAAAATTCAAGTGTGTTGTAAGCACAGGCGATGTGTGCTCTTATATGATTACAGAACCAACTGCTTTGCAGAAGTGGCAGCAATACTTGATTTGTTCTAGGAAGCAACTGGAAGTTTGCCAGAGTGTGAGAGACTCGTGTTCCATCATTTATTTGCATACTCAATAATACAGAGGCAATTTTGCAAGCTCCAGTGTTGGATAAGAAAAGTCTTGAAGCATTATTAACTTTTCTGTTGTAGCTGTAAAACCAGTGTAATTGCAAAGCCATGGAGGCACTATCTGAGGGCTGAGTCATGCATGGTATTAACACTTATAGTAACCTATGATGAGGAAAAAATAAACAAAAAAGTTTCAGATTATAAAATGATTGTTTCAAGGCACCACTACGTAGATGCACAAGAAGTTGGATACTTCCATCCTTCTACGCTCCAGATCATTCACTAGAGATAAAGACAGTGTGGTAACTGGAAAAACAATTTGTTTGGGTATTTTAGCGTGACTTTTACTATCTGCTGTGTAACTCTAGCAGCACAAGAAAGACCAGAGTGTGTTTAAGACAGCTGTTGCATATTGTTTGACTATCTTATTTCAAGACTCTGCTCATCTCTGTAGCTAGGGTCGTGCCTTGTTGAAGAAGTATTATCCCATACGGACTCCAAGTGTTCTTGAATTGTAAAGGTACAGAAAAGATTACTTTTAGTGTTTCATTAATTGTTGACATCAGATTGACTTTCAATACAGCTTAGAAAATGAAATGAAAATACTCAAAACTCCTTCAAGATATTTCTATCACAAAAGATTAATTATGAAATCAGTTAATTTGTGGTTATCATCTTTAGTAGTTATCATCTTTAGTAGCATGATCTCATCTTTCATGTAAACAGACTTGCCGTTTCCTGCAGGTATGAACAACAAAAATAACAAATCCAACCCTGATCATGGGTATATCCAAACCTCTCACTGAAATCATTGTGCAAAATGGACTTCCCACATTCAGCCTCACCACCTCCTGAAGTTTGGGAGAGGCCGTACAACACTTCAGGCTTTCTTTGTGGATTGGAACGTCCTTGTCACATATTGGGGAGCTGGTTTATATTAAAATTTATGGTACCTTTTTTCAACCTCCGTTGTCTTGAATTTTCATTTTAGACATTTAGTATTTCTTTGACTTGTGTTAGTTCAAGTGCTTTGGTTCTGATTATTGAATTAGCCTTATGATAAAGCATAACCCATTCAGCTATGGAAATCTAGGTACAATCTCATTTCCTCTGTTCATAAAAGGCAAAAATGTGTTTGTATTTTCATTATAGACATGAACTCATGTGCCCTTATAATTTTCAACTGTGATAGCAATTAAAACAGTTTCTTTGAGCTGCATTAGTTTGTGCTGCTATACCTTTTTTGGACCTCTTGCCATGACAATTTCTTGGCAGTGATAAGGCACTTTGCTGAAGTCTAATACAGTGCTTTATACATGGGCAAGGTTGTGTAGTGACTTGTTTTCATTTGAAAACAAGTAAAAGAGGATTGACAAAGAATGTGAGAAAATACACTTTGGAAGAGCGAAAGAAATGAAGTTAGTGTCATGTCTTCATAAATCTTAAACTCCCCAAATTTGAATGCAATCACCTGCCCCAGTAAAGAAAATGTAATATAGAATCATAGAATAGTTTGGTTTGGAAAGGACCTTTAATGGTCATCTAGTCCTATTAATGGCATTATGTGTCTTGTAAAATGACATGAATGGGGTTTTTATAGATTTTCTATATAAATATAAGTAAATAAAATAAAGGTGTAAACAGTCTAAAGTAGTTACAGATAATTTTACCATAAGTAAACCAATACTCACTTGTCATAAATAACTTATTTTGAAGTCTTGTTTTCCTCTAAGAAACGTTTGTTTTTTGGTTGGTTTTTTTTTTTCCCTTGAATAGTAAAATGTCTTCTGACTTTAATCTTCTCTGAAATGCCTTCTTTGATTTGATAAGCATTCATAATGCTTTACTTCTTCATACGGCCAGGTAAAAAAGAAGTTATAGCACCTTTCCTTGCTGTGGGAATTCACTTAATGACCAGTCTAATTCCACTTTGAAGAATGAATCTGCGTAGTATCCTTTAGAAATACGAGACTAAGTATGGTTATCTGCACACTCGTAGGTAAAATAGTTGAGATACACACAGCATCTTGTCTGAAGAGATACAGTGCATTGGCTTCAGAGCTGTGATTAGGACTCAGGTGTTTGGACCATTCTAGCTTACTTGTAAGGCTAACAGTTCCGTACTGCATGCGTGATGAAGTTGCTACCTGCTGCCTCGTTAAAAGGAGGTGATCAATAATTTCAAGAGTAAAAAACTTTCTTCTTTGCCACATATCAGTCACTTATATTTCCTTTCATAACCTAAATGATCAGCAAATGTTACATGCAGGTTGTTGTTCGGCCACATCCCACAAGCAGCTGAGAAAATGTAGCGCCATTAGATGAGAACTTTTCTGTATGCTTGGAAATTTGTGTTTTGCCTGTGTTTAGGGTAAGTCTGGAATTGTCTAGCATGGAAATGGTGTTTAAAGAAGATGTATTAGATAAGGAAAAATGGAAAAATGAAAAAACAGAATAGTCCAAGATCTGTAGAAAATTTTACTTGACAAGTAAAGATGTGAGATCTTTGAGTATTTGACATAGCAAAGACTGGTTAAAGACACAATAAATATATCTACTTATATTCACTTAATTATTTCTTTGTTGCTGATAGTGAAGGATGGTTGCAATTATGGAATTGTGCCTTTTTTACCAATTGTTTTTTGTAGAGCAAATTCAATGACATGTAAAAGACATTTTATGCAACTCTAAAATATTATTGGAAACGCATTCAAATATCTCATGTTATTTTGAGTTATAAGTGATACAGACCATTTAAATGTAAGAGTAACATTTTTATTACAGAAGGTTCTTCCTAAGTAGGCCACATAAGACTTCTCCTTCATATCTGTAACATATTAATAATACAGCAGTTTTAATTAGGTATTATGCAGAAGGAGGTTAGGTCACACATTTTAATATGAAGTTGGAACAAGCCCATTTAAAGCTAGAGGTCACTTTCATATGTTAATAAAATTCTTTTTTCAGGGTAGATGTCAAGCTTTTAGCAGAGTATTATTATTTTTTTGGTCATTACTGGAGAGCTTCATGAATATTTATTTTACACTACTTACATTACTATTGTGAAAATTGATGTATTTTCTCATAATGTAGAATGAGATAACTACTGTGTATGCTAGAGGATATGAAACCAGATTTATAGTTTCAAATAGGTGCCTAGATGTGGAACAGCATATGTAGACAAAATCTGTTGCGTAAAACCTCCCATTTTACTGAGGCACTCCTTTGGAAACACTTTATAAATATAACTGACTAGAGGATACCTGCTTTGTAAATAAAATAGGGCATGTAAGTGTTTAAGAGTATTCCTTTTGTGAACTGAAAAGCAACAGACTTTCCAATTTTATGAA
The DNA here is from genome assembly GCA_017639485.1 of Pluvialis apricaria. Classification (NCBI taxonomy): domain Eukaryota; kingdom Metazoa; phylum Chordata; class Aves; order Charadriiformes; family Charadriidae; genus Pluvialis; species Pluvialis apricaria. The sequence goes on from CM030010.1 coordinate 9,461,058, forward strand.
GTATGCAGTAAAAACATACACAGTGGTCTGTAGAAGGAAAAAGCTGTCATGAAATTTCAAATTGTACCGACGGAAATGTCTGAAGGATCATGAATTTCTTTCTCTTTCTAATAGTCAGAAAAAAATTGGCATTAACAGCCCTCAAAGAGTAAGACCACATTTTTATTTGCAGAAGGACAGGGGCACAAGACCCAGTAACGACTCCTGCTTCCTTCACAACCACCTTCAGAGCTGAGGAAATATTGCAAGGTTCTGCTAGCCAGGCAGCTCTCATCTCCCATCTTTCAGGACTGATTTTCTGTGGAATTGGTATTATGATGAGGGATGGAAATTTTTTTCTTTTTGCCCCTAAATATTATGTATTGGTATCTGAAATTCCCTAGTAGGAATTATTTTTCTCCTTATGCCTTTCATTGTAAAAGAAGAGACAGTCAAGCAAGATCCATTCTGTAGCTGGAAATAGATACAATTTTATCTTAACCCAGAAATTCTGGGTTTTGTTTGGTTTGGTTTTGTTGTTGTTGTTTTTTTTTTTATTATTATTTTTTTAAGAGGGTTTCTTTGGTCATTGCCATTATCTCATATTAAAGAAATTCATTAAAGAAATCACCCTTGTTTGAGAAAATATTCCTCTTCAGGTCTGCGTGTGATTGTTCACTTGACTTTAACTGTATTACACAAAGTAGGGAAACATCTAAATTGCTATATTCTTGAACTGTGCCCTGCAGTAAAATATGATTAGATATCATCAGCAATGCCTGACATGAGAAGAAAATCTGTAAATTAGGGTGTGTCTGTGGTATTTGTTATGAAAAGTAATTGCTCCAAAAGTTTTTGATTGACAAAATGAAAGAACTAATAACAATACAGTTTTAACCATCTGATGTATTTTCTCTAAGTTACTGATCTCTAAATATTAGGTACCTGAATCACCCACCAAACATTTTAAAAGTATTTCTAAGGTCAATGAGGTAGTTGAATATCTTTCTGTGTTTTTATGAAGAATTAAATACTTTCAACTGATACAAAATGATGGCTCTGGAGTAAAAAAGCTTTTAGGTACAGGGCAAGGGTAAAGGAAATTAAAATGGAAAAGTAAGCTTTGTTCAGCATGAGCCAAAGGATCTTAGAGCTGATATGAAGGATACATCAACATCTCAGGGGACTGATGATTCAGTCTTGAGGTCCATTCAATCTGTAGTCATTTTACAGGCGTTATACTTTCGTGGTTCCAGTCAAATAGTACAAGAGAAATCCCAATATAATTGTGTTTTATGGTTGGATTTACCAGCTTGTCAACTTTTATCTTTTCTGTGGGGTAAAAGTAATTTACTTTTGGTAGCAAGTTTGTTCTCTTTTAATGGTTGACTTCAGTCTTTAATTAAAGCACTTTTTTCTTTCTTTTATCAGCTGCTAAAAAATCTCAGATACTCCTATCTGTGCTATTTCTTATTTATGTAGTGCTCTTGAATCATGATTTTACATCTTAACTAAGAAGGAGACATATACAATTATTTAATGTATTAATATCTTAAATTTAATTTTATATTATTCGATGTTACCTTCCTTATACTTAAGAGGTATTTTAGGGAATATGTATTTTATCTCCAAAGGAATAATACTTCGGGGACAAAATGAAGGGGTTTCATTTAGTTTGGCATCTATATTTTTGAAAATTATTTCATTCATTGTTCCAATAATTTCTAATTGAGCCGTTCTCAAATGTGTGTAGTAAAAGTGCCACAACCTGTCTTTGTACTATAGACTACACTGTTATTCAGTTGCTTACACTGTTAATAACTTTTGCCTAATATCCGTCTAAACTTTTCTTACCCTCAAGATATTCTTCATCTGTCATTTCTTGAGACTGTGACTGAAACTTTTATCACGTAAACTGTCACTGTGAGGGCATTTGTAGACTGTTGAAAACACATAATGTCCCCTTAGTACTCATCATTCTAAATTATATAAATTCAGCTCCCTCAGTCTCTCCTCACAGGATTTATCCTCCAGCCTTTGTGTCAGCCTCATTTCCTTTGTAATTTCTCTAGTTTTTTCTATTTTCCTAGTCCTTTTGGGGATAGCAATGTGTAACCAGAGACATGAGTAAACTATAGCCTGGCCCGACAGAAAAATTCTGGGACTAAATTAAGGCAGTAAATAAATACTCATATATTCCAAAGAACACTTTCCCATGTTGTTTTCCATCAGTCTAATAATGTCAAGTTCATGGGAACTTATTTACACACATTTTTATCTTTTAATAAATTTTTTTCTTGAAATGATTTTTCAGTTTTATAACTACAACACAGAACAACATTTTGATGATGCTAAAGTAGCTCTTCATCATAATAAATAACTCTTCAACCATTGTAGGAATTGGAATCACTTTCAGATTATTCCACTGATGGGAACTTGATCTGATGTATTGCATCTTTCATGTTTCATTAATTCTTTCTAAAATGTATCAGAAGAGTGTGTAGGTTTCAGCATTTTATTTAAGAAAATACAAACGTAAGAAAAAACATGTTTAGATTTTTTAAAGTCCTTCAGCTTTAAACAAAATGTGGACATTATGCATAATTGAGGTTTTGCAAATTTAATGCAAATTTTATGCTGTTCATCCAAATAAGGTAGGAGCTGTTGGATTTTGACTTCCTTTTTGTTTCCAATATTAACTATGTTTTGCCTCTGTCTACTTTATTCTCATCCATAACCTATTCAAAACCTCCAAAATGCAATAATTAGTATTCTGACACATACATGCACAAATGCATGGAAACAAACATAAAATGAAGAATGGAAAAGAAGCCAAGTAATGTTTATTGTTGAAGTGTAAACATAGAAACATATTTGCAGACTTGTATTGTTTCACAGAGTCAACAGTAACTTTCCCTGAGTACCCATTAAATATATTTATGCGGTGAAAACCACGTGGTGTGCACTGTTACTGTTGCTGTTAGTGGACACAGTACTTCCAGTGCTGGGTTAAATGCAAGTTTCTAAAAACATTACTTTGCGAAAGAAATACGAAATAAACCCAGCATCTTTGGGCATGATCTGATCTCAGAGCTCAGAACCAGTTGAGAGCTAGTTTTGGGAGAGTTACCAAGGTGACTGCAGCGTTATATGCACAAGCACACCTTGGCTGTGCTCCACTGCATCGGGCTGGTTGGCATCCAGAGTATAGTGGAAAGGAAACAGGAGCTCATGGAATAACCTCTGGCTGCTGAGGTCAATAGATATTAAGAATGAAAGTATTACTGGATTAAATAATCTGACCTACACGATGCAGGCTCTTTGGCTTTTCTGAATTAAATTCTCGATTTGAATCCAACAGTGCTGTTAGAACAGCGATCTTGTAAACAAAGCATCCATCTTCTGCCACTCTGACAGAAATACTTGCATAAATATTATTCTAATCTTGATTTTAAAATTTTGAGGGGAAAATAGATCTATCTTTGATAAACTAACTGTTGTACTGGTAAATTATGCTCACACATTTCTTTTGTCCTATTGCTAATCTGAATGTTGGTTTCTGGTTCTAGATAATGGATTTTGTTGCAGTTTTTTCCCCACGTTAACTATTGTGCTAAACAAATTACACTGTTTCCTTATGTTAGTATTATTTTCTTTACCTCTGATCATTCTTACTGCTCCTCTCTGAAAAAACTTATGTGCCACATGAGGGTATTATTTGCAACATAGTTGGTTCCTCTTTTAGCGGTGACAAATCCTGGAAGTGTTAAAGGCAATACCACTGGCCTCACCATGTAAAGTTGGCTTGGATTTGTTTGCTTTTCTGATAGACCAGGCAAAGGGTAGAAGTTTGAGCAGCTTGCAAGGTTCCAGAAATTTTCACCCTGACTTTTGTGAACAGCTTTTGTGCTCACAAGCAAATGGCTTGAGCATCACCTGGTTTTTGGGGGCCTTAAGGAGTTCCACGCAGCCACACTAGTGGCGTTTAGTGTGGACGGCCATACAGTGAGTGGATGGATGGAAAGTAGTTTAGAATGTAAGGTTATTTCAAATTAAAATTCTGTTCCTGACTCTTTGGGTGTTTGGAAGTTGTTAAGTTGTAGACACATTATTGTTTTGTATATACTGTTCAGTAGAAGAGACAGTAAACTATCTTGATTATAATGTTGTGTCATTATGTTAGCATCTGAGTGCTTAAAATAGACTGGTATTTGACAATTCCTCTGAGCCTTCATAGAGGCACCATGTTCTCTTCTCTTCTGATTGCAGAGAACTCTGAATTAGTTCAGGATAGTTGTCTGTTTTGAAGTTACCATATATGCTCATAGATTTTATTTTTTTCATAACTACAAAATAAAATTTATGCACAAAGGAAAAGCTAGCAAATACAATATTGCAAATGATAAACTATTTCAATTACTTCCCATTAAAATTCAGGAGGCAATGTAATGAATTTTCTATGAGTAAGACCTTACACCTACTGACATTAGACTAGATTTGGATTTGTATGCAGATGCTCCAACCACGTTAACGGCAATGATTTCCCAGTCTGACAGGATCTTTAACTTTGTACAGAAATTAGTTTGATGCTCATGACATTTCCCCCTATATCATTCCACTGCAGTTAAGAACACATAACTGCTTCTATCCTGAGATGTTTTCAGCTACTGATAAAACTCTACTTAATGTACAATAAAATCACTGAAAATATCAAGAACATCAAAGACTAAAAATTTGACTTTTCATCTGAAATGAATTTTGAAATTGTTTATGATTAAGACTCTAAAATCCAAAAACCGGTGTTAAAGCCCTGTCTACAGCCCTGTATTACAGAAAACCCATTCAATCAATTATATGGGTTCTTATGATCAAAATAAACTAATGTAGAGTTTAGCATAGGTTAACAATTCTACATATATTTTACAGCAACACACAGAAGTGGCAATTCTGTTTCCCTTTGTTTCTGTGTTGCCCTCATTAAATCTCTTCTTTCAGGCTCCATGCGTTTTCAGGCATATCATTGCCACACAGAGGCATGGAAACACATAAGGCTTTTACATTATAATTATGCCTCTTTCTTCTATTTTTATCATTCTTTTAATGATAAAAATATTATTAAACCATTAGGATCCATACAGCAGAGATTTGATAAGTAGGGACTTTCAAGAGGAAAAAAAGTCTGGAGATTTTAATGGTGGGAAACTGGTGGAATTAAATTCTTCAGTCTGTGAATGTCAAAACTGTGTGAAAAGACGAGGTTTTGGTTAGGATGAGCTGAATCATGATTATTCCCATGGTTTTATGGTAGAGACAAAACAGAGAAGGAAGAAAAACAAATGCGTATTGTCTTCTCTGTTAACATTTCGTTTTGCATCTCCTATGTATTGGAACCTACACATGAAGCAACTGGCGTGCGTGACTTCCTAGCTGGGTCTTTAGCAGACCCAAAATGTGACACACAGGTTGTTAAAGAATGTTCTTTCTTTAATAATTTCCATGGTATCCAGTTTCTGTCATTGTTTTCGTACTGTAAGTAAAGGTAGAAGTTATATCTATTGCGAATGTTCCCTAACAAATATATATATGTATATAGAAGTGCATGAGCAAGGTATTAGATGGAGGTGTATAAACTTAGAATGCCTTCTTCCTGATCCTAGTAATACAATATTATTGGTAAAACTAGAAATGTTTCATAAGTTTCCAGGAACTACTAGCTAAAAAAGTGATTTGAATTACATTTTGAAAAACTCAGAACCAGTTCCTTTTTAAATATGTATGTATTATAACTTGTTATTGCATAATATCGGCAGAGGATCTTGGAAATTACAACTTCTCTAACTGTTGCCTGAGCAACTCAACAATTACAGTAAGGTTTTAAATAAATAAACAGTTCGTCTTAGCTTTGATATTTATTTATGTAGATGCTGATGTTTTGGCCATTTTCAAGACAAAATTAATCTGGGTGAATGATAGTACACGAACAGGAGATTCAGTGAATACATGTCTTTGTATACATCAATTTACCTGTTATGAATTTATTACCACAACAGTACCAAGAAATCATTTAATTTATATACAAGTTAACTACCGGACTGAGTGGTTAGAGTAGTGAGGACTAAAATGCATCATATCCTTATTAAGAATTTGTTCTAAATATAATTTTCTTTTTGAAATTATTGGAGGTAGAAATAATAATAATTTGAGATATTGTTTAAAAACGGTGTATATTGTGTCAGTGGAATATCTAAATTGTTTTATGGTCATTAAAAAATCAAACTCAACCAGCTGAAGGACAAAGAGAACTCTTCTTAATGGCCTCATCTGTAAAAATGAGGGGAATAGTATATGTACAAAGACCCAGTACAAAGTTATAGACATCTTCTACTTAAAGGACTATTTGAAAACACATCTGTTCAGAGAAACGCTCTATTTTCTGTTCTACCTGCTGATCAAAGCACTGACATCACACACAGCCCTGGGGCACAGCTTTCATTTAACAATACCTGAACGATCCTCAAGCAATCAGTGTAACACTCCTGAATGTAATGGGTAAAGACCAACAACTGTCATTAACAGTACTCTTCTAACTTAAGTCTCCTGTCAGCACTTGAAAATGTTCAAAGACACATTCAAATTAATTGAAGGGTCAAAAAATGACCTGCCAGCATCTCCTTCAGTCATTTCACAAGATACAGGTTCAGATCATATAGTAATATAGAAACCATATTTCATTATTGAATTTATTGCTTTCTGTGACCTGAATGATAGGCTGGAAAACACATTAACATTGCAGTTGAAGGTGCTCCTGTCTACTTCCTAGCTGTAAACCCATGTGAGCATGCAAGGTCTTTAATAGTTTGACTTCAGAAAAAGGCATTAACTATTAAACCAGAATTGTATATAAAAAAATAGGGTACAAATAGAAATATGAAGTTTCTTTACTCCCTAAAATAAGATGAGAACTACCAACAATGCTTTTCTGATGAGTAAGGATAATACCATGCACGTGTCAATTCAGGCAATATTGATTTAACAGTCACTGTATCTTTCCTCCTAATTGCTTTTGGATCATCAGCTTGTTTACATTTACTGTGTGCAGTCAGTGGACCTCATGATTTACAGCCAGTAGAAAGTGGGTAGATGTAGAATTGTCCTTCAGACCAAAGTAAAAGCATAGTTTGCATGACACAAATAGGCACATAGCTCTTAAAAATGTTAGTTTATGACCTAAAGTCCGTTCAAATACTTGCTTCCATAATCTGTTACCTACAAAACCTGGAACAAGTAGATTCATGGCAAGATTTACTGATCAAAAGTGACAAAAGACAAAAAAAAAAGCTGATTAACTTAGCAAGATTATATTTGAATTACTGCCTGTTTTTATTTTCACAAAAATAACACACAGCCTGTGGAATTGCTGTTATACCACAGTAAATGACATCCAAATCAGACTTGCTCTGTGTGGTCACTAAATCTTACTTATAGGTCTCATGGGAAGTCACATTTATTGGTTCTCTAAATCTGGATGACTTTGCAATACCAACTAGTTCTTCAAACCTTTTACAGTTCCTACACCATTTTTGAGAAATATTTTCATTTTACAGTTTCACTTTGAGAATCAACTGCCACAGGATATAACGTATAATATTAGGTTGTTGCCTCTTCAGCAATTTCTTATGTAGCCTGTGCAAAAGATTCAGATTTCACCAAAACAAAGGAAGTCCTTTACCCTTCATGGTTAAGAGACTTGATGTACGTGAATACCTGTGATTTGACTTGATTTTCTCTTAATTAAAGTCATGCCTAACACCCATAAAGTAGCTGTTTGAAAAAGCAGGACATCAAGCAAAGATAATCATAATTAAAAAAGGTATATGTCACAACTTCCATCAGCAAAATACACAGAGATGGTGCAATCCACTCACTTGTGGTTTAACAGTGCAGTGTCTTAGTTAATTTTTAATTGTTTACTGATATCAAAGATATAGTTATACCTGCATTACGGTTCTGACGGTTGAGTCTGGTCATAGATGCTGTATTATTGATGTCTGTCAGCAAACTTAGATTGTTTTCTTTTGTCTTTTCTACCTAATTTTTAATTTTTCTCGGGGGAAAAGGCAGTCCAAGCGAGGGGTTGGCTTAGTTTAGGCTCTGTCTGGCTTCAAAAGTTGTGGAGATCTGTTATGGCAACTACTATATAGCTAAAAAACTGTTGGCAGGAGGTAGCGGGGTTTCCTGCTGCTGTTGTAGGATGGGGTAATTTAATGCTTGGGAAAAACCTGAGGAAAAATGGGTCTCAAGGTGGAGTCATAGGAGACAATAAGTCTCAAGCCGAAAAGGCGAGGAGAGAAAAAGGAAGGAATGGTTATAACAAATATTTATTGAAAAATAAACCAGTGAGAACTAGTTAGAGAATGGTAATTTTTCTTCAGTGAAACATGAAACATGGATTTTGACTGGAGCATTACTGAAAATATGTCTATTTATTTGACCTACTTTCCATTATTTGACTTTGCAAAGGAACATATTTATGTTCTTACATTTAATAAAGCTTCACCAAGTTACTGTAATATCTATATAGTGATGTGACAGCTTACTCTCAGTGGCAGAATTGTGTTTTTATGCAGTTTTGGGTCAAACTCTTGTCATTGGGACACTTATGATTTTCCTTACTGTGCACCTGAATGTGTAAATATAGGCCACATGAATGACCAAGCAGCATAAAAAGTAATTTATTTTACATATTTGGTATCTTATATGAAATCTTTTTGCTAGGATGTGTAGAGAGCATTTAAAGGGACACCTTGTAAAGAATTCCTCACATAAGTTGATTCTTTTCATCATCTCTAATAGCTGCTTCTTAGCTTAACTTAACTTTCCTTTCCCAGAGGTCTATTCCAATGTGATTTTTATTTTTTCTATACAATAGTTAAAAGGATCTGAGTGAGGGGATGGGGATATTACACTGCATGGGAACTAGAGTGGGCTTGGATTTTTTGGACCACAATTCTGCATTTTTGTTTGTTTTTTTTTACACAAAATCTAATATTATCACATATATATCTCTCTCTCTAAGACTAATTTCCATGAAGATTTTATTGAGACAAAAATATCATAATTAGCAATCTAAAAGTTAATTCTAGAATGTCTATTCAAAGGCAGCAAATTTGGTCTTTGTGGAAACTTTCCCCCTGATCAAAAAAAATCTGAAATCCTAGCATGTGTTGTGTGACCTTTAATCATCCTCTATTGAGGATGGGAACATTAGCGACACTGTCCTGTTGATGCTGAGAAATGGTTGACTCCTCAGAGGGAGTACTTTGTACTTACAATTCAGTCAGGTGCAGCCCCTCAAAATCAGAAGGGTCATGATGACATTGGAGCCAAACCCAATTGCTTTACCACTGACAGTAGGTGACTAATCTGGTCAAGAGATTAAGACACTGGACATTCACCTGCAGTTTTCTCTACTAAGGTGTTCCTTAATTCAGACATGGTTCTCCAGCCAGACCTTTTTCACTCAGTCAAAAAGTAAGTTAAGTAACTAAGAGGATGAGCTCTAACAGAAACGTTAAGTGATTGAAACACTCGCTGGGATGCAAAGAAATCTTTTGGACCTCTTTTCAGTCTATCAGCCTTTGATAGATGTTGTGTGCTCCTTTCAGCATGCTTAAAGTCTTTGGTTTTAACTTTAGGTGGAATGGGAAATGTTCACAGGGTGACAAAACGGTTACTGCTGCTCAGCTGTCAATACTTTTTGCTTCAGTTAATCTCCAGCAGTTCATATATTAGGCCTATCAAAAACACTGTTTGTACGAATTGAATGATTACTGATGGTCAAAACATTGGGAGCAGAACGAAGAAAGCAATCGTAGATTTTCAGGACTTCTTAATAGTTCAGAAATTTGATAATGGTCTTTATACATCACTTTACCTTCAAGCACTTTGTGTGTATGTGTGCCCAAATTTATAGAAATCGATATAAATAATATTTTTCTGTAATAGCTTTTGTTTGTCCATATCCTATTCTTATAAAAAAAAGAAAAATTGTTAGGTGATTTTAAGATCAAGGGATGCCTGTTTCTATACCTCCCACCCCCTGGGGGGAAGTAAATGCTCACATTAATCCAATTGTTGTAATTTCATATGTTTTACACTGGAGCTGGGAGAGGTTACGAGTATCTGAGCGTCTTCAGTAATAGACTCTGACATATCTGACTTCTAGCCAACAAGATTTAGAAAGAAGTCACTGCTGTCTCTGTGACAGAGCAGACTGTACGCTGCACAAAGTGCATATGCCAAGGCTTCTTTTTCAATGTGAGACTTAATATGAGACATGGCTGGGGGGCAGGAACATATGGTTGCTCCATGAAGTCATTTATAGGAGGCACTTCTTTTTCCTATCACATCTGTGGCACTATCAGATGGTCTTTTTTTTGTCTAATTTACTCAGCCAGAAGAATTGATTACCTGTATAATATGATCCCAACCAAGACTTTCTAGTTCCCAGAAGAGCCAGCTCCAACACTCTGGATAACAAGCACAAAAGGAGCAGAATATTTTTTTTGCCCTAATAATTCTATGGTGTTCCTAGCAGTATTGTCCATTAAGGATAACCCTTTTATTAACAAAAATTACATACCAAAGAGAATCTTTATCGACAGGAATTTTCGTTGGGAAGTGAGCCCCAATCAACACACCCTTTTCTTTAATTCTTGTTGTCTTTGAAAAGAAATCATAATTGTAAAATATAATGCAAATTAAAAAATTAGAATATAAAATATTGCATTATAATTCCAATATACGTCTTGAAATTCACACATTATTTTACAGTTACAGCAGGCTTTCTGTTTTTTTAGTGGGGTTGATCAGTGAAATAAGACCTTGACTCTTCCAAGTGAATTCTTTTCTTTTGGTTCCAGTGAAGGCACGTGAACTTTCTACAAATAAGTGAAACATATTTTCCCACCAGAAACTTGAATTCCAGTGGATTGTTCAGAAAATAATTATCTATTTATGACAAGAGCTGATTGTAAGTGTGAAAATATGATAACTGAGAGCTGACGTGTGGCTATGCAAACTCTTTTGTCTGGAGAGGGTTTATCAAGAACTGAATTAGTATTAAAATCGTGGCCAAAATGTTAGGTATCCAAAGCACTGTTTTCTCAAGTTATTGTAAATGAAGAATAAAAGCTAAAGTTCAAACCTTTCCAAAGGAAGAAGAGGTTTCTTCTTCTTTTCCTTTTCCTTTCTTTTGTTTTCTAAATAAAGGCACATTTTAAAAATTTTTCAAATCATTAGTGGTGCTAATATGCAAGTGTAAACTTCCTGCTCATAGCTCATCAGCAAAGACTTATCACAGACACTGGCCTTTGTGTTTTGGTAAGATATAACCTTCCTTAGCCTGCGAGTGTTAAAACAGTTAACTGTGTTCTGTGCCAGTAAGAGTTTAGAACCTGCTAGCTGTATTTCTGATCTGCCTTGTTCTTGCGATTTTACCTGCTTTAATTTGCTTGATTTAAAAGTAACCGTGCTATTTTCCTGTCTGTATTTCTTCTGAGACTCCCTCACATGAGGCAAAATATGACTTCCTCAGCGTGCTGCCCACCATAAGAAAATTCCAATAATTAAACTCTGCTAAGTCTCTCTTCGCTGAGCAAGGAAATCTCCACTTCAGCTGCAAGATTTCCTTTGAAAAAGAAAAGGAGCTATTATAGAATTTTTTTTTTTCTTTTTTTTTTCCCCAGACGGATTGTGTAATGCAAACCAAATGGCCTGGGAGGACAGAACAATCTTCCTATATATCTAATAATTACATTTGTAAACAGACTCTGGTGGTCACAGCTATGAACTGCTGGGTCATAGCTGTGAGCATGCTTGCAATCCCTTTCTGCCATTTGGGAAATTAAGACCATTATTATAGGGATGAGAGATATCTGTGTCATATCCACACTGGGAAATTTACAGCTGGATCTTTCAGGCCAGCATTTGGGCTGAATGGTCTGAAGGACTGGAGGGAGGGAAAGAATTTTACTCCTCTACAGTGTGAGAGCTACCGTGCAAATGCAAGATTTTTATAAGTATTTGATTTTATTAGGTACCCCCACACACCCTGTGCTCCTTCAGGAAAGACAAAACTTGTCTGCATAATGTAGAAAATCATCCTGCTGGTGTTCTAAACAGTGTTTTTATTTTTCTTGTAATTTGAAATGCTTTAAGTGCAATAACACTTAATGAGGAATGCTATGCTTGGTGTTGTAAAGAGTTATCAACTCATCAATATTTCCATAATCAAAACACAAACTGGTGCATTTTGCAAAAATAGTTGGAATGTAGTTAGGAATTTATAGTAATCTCTTCAAGAGGGCAAAATATTAAAGCTTGCCTCATAAAGGAAAAAAAAAATTGCTTTAACCTTGGGAGGTACTTACTTTTATATTTCCAAAAGTAAATGGAAATCTGGCAAGATTATGTCATGTGTAATATTATTGATCTTAGAAAACTCTCAGGGGCGATTATATTTTTGTGCTAAATAAATTGACAAGTATGAAAAATACACGTGGCCTGAAGATGTATGGTTCCTTTCTGTGGTTTTAAGTTTCCGCTCCTCCAAATGAGCACGGTTTTTGGTAAGTTTGTGTGTTCGCTTTAAGTCACCTCTGGTCTGATTTCGGTAAATCAGCTCTCTAATGTCTTGTTCGTTTCCTAACAACAGGCAGACTGAAACAGTATAAGTTCCTGGAGTGTAAACTAACCTCATCTATCCACAAGGAACCTGAAACTTCACAGCTTAGCTTTGGTTTTGGGCACTGTAATGACTGAAAGCCAAATCCTTCGTGGTGTAAATTAATTTTCCTCCTCTGACTTCAGTGACTTGCACAAATTTACAGCAGCTGAGCATATGACCTTAAACTCAGAGCCAATTTGTGCATAAGAGATACAGACAGCGCTGTGAGATGAAATGCATTTGGATTTTTCAGTTCTCCTCCTGACGATTTTACTCATTCATTTCCTTTTTGCCTCCTGGTGCCTTCGGGAATGAGGCAAGAGAAACGGCATTTAAGCTTGGTTCAGTGAAACTGTAGACTACAATGGTATATTAGATTCATATATTACAAATCTGTAACTTTTATGTATAAATTATGCTTGTACTACAGGGCTTAATTATGCCCACACATCCCTGTACTTTTCTTCTCAATTTGCATTGCAGAAGCATAACTCTATTTGAAAACAAAATATGATTTTTTCATATTTTGCCAGTATCTCTTAATTTTATATATATACCAGTGATCACAATTCACTCGCAAATTTAGCGGCATTTTCTTTATTTTAATATATGGTGGCACCCTGACTTGCAAGCTGAAGATATGACTTATTTTTACATTTTCTGTGTTTTTTAACTAGGTTCCGTACTCAGTAGGGAAATTATCTTCCATTGCATTATACATGTTTTACGGATGTTTGTATAGCAACTTTAGACAGCAACTAGATGTCAGTACACATGACAAGCCAGTGTTTTTTTCACCATCTGTATTCAAAGGACTTCAGCAAATCAATGCTTGTATCGTTCTCTCTAAGGAACACTTATTGTCAGTTGAAATAAATGTGTTTAATCCCGATACTTTCTTCTGATTCTTACAGAACAGATGCTCTGCCTTTGTTTAGAGTCTGTGTAAGAGCAGAGGCTGATGAAAATGTGTGTCTGTGAAGCAGCAGCATTAAACAAGCTTTTCCAAAGTATATTGTTAGAGCACTTACTACTTCACATAGCTACCTTCCTTTAAAAGCAGACAACTTCCAAAAGACTGATCATGTTACTAGGCAAATCTCTCTTGGCTAGATTTTTATGCAGAAGTTTTAATTGAACTATTTTGGTAATAACATTAATTTACTTACCTAACTCACTGAAAAGATAAATCAGTTTTCAGCAAAATGTGGTGATATTTGTGCTTTTATTCAAATGATGTTTTTTTTACAGTATCTCGGTTAGAAAATCAATTTGATTAAGAGCAGAATCCCTTCTATCAACCATACCTTCTTCTTCCTGCTGAGTACATCCTAGAAATAACTACAATCTAGCAGTCATAGCATTTCATAAAGAAGACCAAAATGCTATGGTGTTTCTTTCTAGAAAGCAATAAACACAAAGGCAGGTGACAGTATTTAATCAGCTAGAGTCAAGCAGACCTCACCCAGACCCTTTGCTGGAACTGATTATGGTTCTGCATGGTAATAACTGATTAAAACTCTTTCATGCCAGAGTCTCTTAAAGGTATAATTCTTCATAATTTCTTTTTCCAACCGCAGGAAAACAATGTTAACAAAATGTTAGCTGTCAATATTATTGTAATGCTGAATTTCACACAAATGTGAACAAGCTATTGAGAAGGAGGCAGTATTCATTCAGCCTCTGCGTACCTCTGCACTACTGAGTCCCCTGTAGGTACGAAATATCAGCACCATAGTTGCTAGGAGACAGTAAAGCTATTAGTTCTGGCTGCAACACGACCTGAGTCTATCTCTCTTAGGACATCCTTGTACTGTGGGCAAATCCCACGTGGAAACTCCCAAAAGCAGTACAAAAAAATTTCAACAAGGTATTGGGCCTCAACTAAATAAGTCCTGAATGGACAGTATCAAAAGATAAGTTAGCACCGGGAAGCAGGGATTTAAAATAAAAACCTCCTTCATCTTTTCTCAAAATTACCCAACAACCTTAGATTCGTCAATTTGACAATAGTTTCCAAACACACGGCTTTCCAATATGCAAAGGTATTTTATTAAACTCCCTGCTAAAAAAGTAGTGTTCTTATTCTTACTTGTGTGTCCTTAATCCTTTTCCTTGGAGAGTTTACTCTTTTTCAAATTGACAGGTTTCTTACAGCAGCTCCAGCATCTTGTATGAAAGAAAATCAGATTTTAATTCATCCCAATTGTGTATAAAACACAGCATATGTTTCCAGTGAAATATTGATAATAATTATTGCTATGGAAAGTCAGAAATTGCCCATGGTTTTGGTTTCTCTAGGAAAAATAAATTTGTTGTTAAGATAACAGGACAGGTCTCAGAAGGATCATAGGTTTTAAGGAAAGGATTACGCTGGAGATCTCCCAGACTCTCTTACACAGAGAGTCTTTTGTATTTCTTCAGATGATTTTGAAATATGCCTGTAACTTTTAATATATCTAGAACATGAGTGTAAGTTTATTCTTCATTCTGCCATATAACTTTTGCAATTTATTTCATATGTCTGTGCTTTGGTTGCCTCATCTGTGTATAATGGAATAATAATATTTCCTCCTGCACAGAACAGAGATTTACTCATGGCTGAGAATTGCTTAGATGCCATGGAAATTGAAAGCATGTAAGAAGAAAAAAAGTGAGAGATTCCTTATTAAGCAGTAACAGTTATTGGAAGGAAGACAGGAGAACAGAAAAGCAGTTCAAGGCTCTTTCTGGTAATTTGAGGCCACAAGAAAAATGGATGATACCATTACTCTTCGATCCTTGAATTTTTGCAACCTTTTAGGAAATATAAACTATCAGTACAGCATAAATATTTCCTTAAAGCCTGAAAATACAATTTAGAGCTTAGGATATAAAAATGTTAAAATCTACCTTCATGCAGAATCAAGCTGATGGTACTCTGAGTGCACAAGCAGTGATTTACTGTTTAATCAAGATGTATGGCTTAGATTTATGATGAATCTTTCAGAGACTTGGTTCTTCTGGCATAAAGCTAGGTGAAGACCTTGTTGAAGTTGGATGAATTGTTCCTGTGAAGGAGATAGGAAGTGAAATTAGGATTTTCAACAAACAGGCGGACAAAAATGCTTTATGCTGTGTTAATGCCTCATTTCTATGACTCAGCAATAACCAGGTGGTGACATCACATCCCACATCATTCTGTTTCAAAACTCAACAGAATTCAGAAATCCATCCAACTCTGTAAAACCAGGGCAGGCTCCTCTAGAAAGCCATCCAACTTAGCCTGTTATGGCAAGATTGAACTTTGGGGACCTCTGAAAATCAGTGTTAATCGCATTCTTATCATTTATAAATTTCAAAGCACTTTACAGTCTTGGCCAAAAGTTAATGCCTTTATTTTACCTAGTTATAAACAACATTTTGGACTAGGTCTTTTGACACTGAGTGCATAAGAAAGGAGTCCATGAATCATGCTGGTTTTTTTAAAAAGTATGAGGATTCTGGATTTACATAAAAATCGTGTCCAACATAAAATACCTAACTGATTTATGAGTACACTTTAAGAGGAGATGGAAACAATTTCTGATGTATGATTGAAGTTATTTCCATTCTGGAAACCACAGTAGATAAGTATTGCAGGTTGTGTTTGACAAGTTGCCCAGCAAACTCTTGGTTTTGGGCTATTTGGCTCCCCCACTGCAACTTCCATAAAATATTAGCAATGGTGAAAATTTTCAAAGCCCTTTGGGAAATTAGGCAAAAAATCCTCTTCAAATTCCTTTTCAAAACAAGTGGGACTCTAACTCTTCCAAAAGCCAAATTAATTTTCTGAAGTACAATAAAAATAGAAATCATTACCTCTCTTACTGCTTTAAGAAAAAAATATTCTCTACATTACTGTAGCTTTAAAGCCAGAAGACAGAGAAATTAGTGAGAGAGTAAGACAGTTTAATTTGCTTCATCTGCACGAAGCACCCTCTTTATGTACTGTGCAAAACTATAAGTTTCAAGATACGCAATCAGCCACGTAATGCAACAGATCGGTCAAATTTAAGTACATTATAATAATGGAGTTTCCTTTAAGTGGATTATGAAGAATAAAATTTAAATAGAAGATGAAAATTTAATCTGTAGCTCACAGAGTTTGTCAGACCTACACAGAAATAAACGGAATATATTGGTTTTGACACTACTTAAATGAGTGAATCTTTTACTATTGTGGTTGCTCCACTTCAGAGCAGATAGTGAAGTACTACGGCCAAGTTACTCCTAGTCTTCCCCAGATTTAAAAGACAGTAGGTAAGTCTTTGCTACTGTATTACTGTCAAGCTGAGGTCTTAGTTTTATGACTTTTTCTGAAGAGATTTTTTTCAGGTAAGAAACTCATTTTTCCAGTATTCCATATCCGCCTTAAGTAACTAAGAACAGTCAATTTATGCAGATATTTTTTGCCACTCATAATAAAAAGAAACTCATCTCACCATGTGTAGAAACTATTTTTAGTCTATATATTGTTCTATTGCTAAGATACATTCTAAAATATTAAAGTACACTTAGAAATTATCAAAATGGTTTATGTTAATAAAATATTAATGACTATTTACACATGGTGATCAGACTCTATTATTCCATGTCTGAAAAGCAATATATCTAAGTAGGATTTTCTCTATTACAGTAGGACAGATATAATTAAAATCAGCCAGAAGAAATGCATCTCGGGCTGGCCTGAGTTGCCCCAGGGAAGAAGTTCTGAAAGAGGATCCATTTGCTGAATTATGCTGTTTTGTAGCAGAAAAATCTCCAAACCAGCATCCATTGCAAGGGAAGATTCATGGTGCAGGCCCATTACTGCTTTATTCTTTATAGATGCTGTATTCTGTTCCTCATATAAAAAACATCTCTGTATTTGCATTTGCCATCTCACCTTTACTACCAAGTTGGAATGAGAAAGGAAAAACAGTTTATATGAACAGATATTTTAACTTCCTAGGGCTTGATTACAAGTAGGTGTTGCAACACTTACCCACTCTGAAAATGCTTCAGGTTTGATGGGGGTGCTTTTTTTTTCAGCTTTAGGGACAAATGCCTCCAGGATTTCTCATTGGAGAAAGAAGGATATTGAACAGTGCTACACAACCCTTGTAATGCGATTGTGGGATTATCTGTGTCAACAAGAGACTTTTAACTTATTTTCTTTTTCAAGCTTCAACATTTTTTTGCATGTGTCCTTCAAATGCTATAAAACAAGGAAGTTAAACACGCAAAAAAACAACCAAACAAACTGCAAAATACAATATTACCACTGGGAAATCCTTTCCAGGTCCTATCATTAATTGTTGATGCCATACCTCATAAATGTAACTACGGTTAGGCCAAACTAGGCTTCATTAATCTCAATGCCATTACTATTAGGATATAAAATATATCTTTTAATTGGCTGGCTTTTATATTCTTTTGGCCCACTATGGCACAGATGCACATTGTAGTGTAGTGGTTTCCTTTGTGTCTGTTGATGTTTAAAGTATTGGCTTGGAGAAAGGTGATAGAAAAAACCTCTTTGGCATCCAGACTCCTGTTGACTCCACTACAGCCAGGACCGAGCATTGTGGAGCAGTTATAAGTATTTTCCTCCCAAGCAGAGAAAATGGTTGTTTTTGTTTGTTGAACACCATAATATGGATTAGTACCGGCCATTTGAGTTCCTGAAGATGAGGTAAGTTTAGCAATGGCTAAATTAACTCTGACTTTAACAAGCACAACTTTGTGTTCTGTGCCTGGTAAACCACAAAACATATGTGAAGCGTATGCCCTCGAATGCATCCCACCTGGTGGTGAGAGTCCTCCCCTTGTTCCAGCAGAAACTGTCGTATGTATTACCTGTGACACGTAGTGTTTGTGGTAGTGATAATCATAATAATAAAGGATACAAAGATGAAAGGGTTTTGCTTTAAAAACTTTAAAAGCTTGTTTTCAGAAATAAGATGAAAGTATGTTTTGTTAGCCCCATTAGGTAGGATCAAATACAATCATAAAAGGGAAAAAACTGTACATTGTAGCTTAAGGAATGTAAGAAATATGTTAATTTATGATCTCATGTCAAATTAGAAATAATCTTTTCATCTTTTAAATACAGACAAATGTGAACAACCTAGTGTACCAAATGGGCTGAAACACTAGCAGCATTGCAGCCTGCTTGACAGTTTCAGCAATCAATATTTGCATTAATTTCCTAGCTTTAAAATGCACAAAGTAGTCTGATGAGATGAAAGCAGTCTCAGAGAAAACAGCCATATTAAACCTCAGCATATGTGAGACAAATGCCTATAGGCCATTGATTTGTGAGGAACCTTGAGGGAAAAATCTCTTTGACAATACATATGGTCTGCTTTGCACAGAAATTCGTAACTGAGTTGGTTGTCATGTTCTCTTTCTGCCCTCTACTTCATTTCAACCATTTGACACCTGCAAATCCATTTTGAAAATATATATATCACATCTTATTTTCCTTATCGTCCTTTATTATCCTTTATAAAACACCCATTCAACTTCTTGTTAATATATAAATCCTCATCTATAGATAATGGACCATTTTAATATAGTAACTGGTAATATGATTGAGAAGTTTCCCTGGGTTTTATTTGCTGTTTGTGGCTAAATAATATTTCATAATAAACCACCATGTCATAACCGTGTAGCAGAATTTAAGTCGTGTAGCTGTTTCTGGATCCTCAAGGTGCAGTCAGGTACAGCAGAACTTTGACGGAAAAACCCAAACAGCGATCTAAATGTCATTGCCATCTTATCACAAAAATGTACCTGTGGGTGGAAGGTAGGTATAATCACTTCATGAGGCTTTATGGAAATTTCTGGAGCTGTTCGAGCTGCAATTCAGAACACAGAATTTATGATTGTTTACCACTGAAATGGTGTTATCTGGGTGTTATCAGTCATATGTGAAAACTGTTTTACATAGAGCATGTCATCTTTTGCTACTAAGATATTGGGAAAGTACCTTGGGAAAGCACCCAGGTAACTTAAACAATAAAGAACAGATGCTAGACTCATAAATAAGCATCGGTGAACAAGATTTTCCTGTTGTGCTTTTCTGAAGAGTGTTCTTCCTCCATGAAAGTGCTTCTGTAGTAAATCTAACCCTTTAGGCATTTAATCATTTTATGCGGATGTCTTGTAAATGTCTGTGCCTCACACTGGGAGCCAAGTGATCTTACAGTAAATATCATGGCAATAAGATGATGAATCTTTGTGTCTTGATAAAATGATGACTTGGATCACTTGATTATCACTTAGGAAAGGCATTGTAGAAAAAGCCAAGGTGCCAGGAATATTAATATAGGCAAAAGGGAGAAGAGTGGGTAAAATACAAATCAACTTGTCCTCATTTTAAAATAGAAACTTTAAAGAGTATGTTTGAGACAATTATCTAGACCCTGTACAAATTTGAATGTAAATACATACATGATAGAAAACTGCAAACACACCTATTGATCATCTTTCATTCCAGCAGATTCCTGCATTTCTCTAAAATAACATTGGAATAAATAATTGGAATAAATAAAGCATAAGCTGTGAAAAACAACTACTTAATCAAATATAGGTATAGACTAAAACAATATAAGAGGAGCAAAAAAATTCTATAATCTTAGATAGGCAGACTATAACTGCAGGAAATGGAGTTTCAGTAGTTTTAAAAGTGTTTGAATATCTGAATGTCAAATCTTAGCAAAAGTATTAGTCATTTACTATATTAACAAACTATTTAAACAGCTCTAGATTTTGAGAGAAAAAAAAAGCATTTTCAAGATTCTAGAATTATTTTTAAACATTAAGTTTAGTATGCACTCATTGCTAGTCAAATATCTTCTTGTGTGCGCTACTCTTGTGACAGTCATGAGGTTTTCAGGATTGATGTCTTAACTGTCGAACAGACTCCCTAGAGAGTAATGCAGACCCCTACCAGTCATGATGAGCAAGTTGTGATCCTTTATTTACTCTAGAAAGGATTAGGCCTGAGTTACAAATGAAGTACTTTGGGCTACAGCCTTCCAAAGCGTGCTTGCTTCGGAGGTTTACTTCAGGCTCCTTGCAGGCTCCTTGCTACTCTAAGGAAATTGTTAGGAAACATCAGAGTGAGGTTCACTTTTGGGAGGGGAAAAAAATAAACCAACAAGACAGTATGCCTGTGGGAAAATGTATTCAAAAGAAGGAAGAAAAAAAAACGATGACGGAAAACTGACAGTGCTGCCAGAAAAAAAATGTGATGAGTTTCCATTGTTGAACAGCAGCCAAAAGACCAATATATGGGCTGTTTACAGAGGATAGGCGTCAAACTAGACATCAGGAGACCTGATCTGTGTGGTCTGTCTCTGAGCTGCTGACCTTGGGCAAGTCATTTGTCATAAGTGTATTTCCTTTCCCTTCTTTAAAACTGAAACAAAATGTTCTCTAATGCTCTAAAAAAACTTGGGATTGGATAAAGTTTGTATGTAGCTCCTCAGGTCAACCAACAGTACCAACTACAACCAGCTACTCGGCTGTATTTTTTGTTCTTTAAAAAAGTTAAATAAGGAGAAGGAAAGCTTTGACAGCAAGCCCAAACATGTTTATCACCCATACTCAGATGGTTATCTAAATCTAACATCATTTTCAGCTCTCTGCTATAATCCTTGCCAGTGGACAATTTCTCCCTATAAATCATGCATCTTTTTGAGTGCAAGCTTATCATTTTCAATTTTTCTAACTTCTGGTTGCTTGCTATTCCTCCCAGGTCACAAGGACATCTTTCAGAATGGTAGAACAGCTCTACCAAAGTGGCCTTTCTTACCCACACCTGTGAAAGTAGGAGAAAGGACTCTTGAAGTCACTTACTCAATTTACATGCCATTGGTGTTCTCTGGCTGACCAAGCAACCTACTCAGCACCAGTAAGATTGCAAACTTTTCAGGACGTAACATGTTTTGACAGTGATGCAAGATTTGAACACTTACTGCCTCTTGTTTATGAGCCTGGTTATTATGATGCTCCTGTAGCAGTACTTTGCAATTCATCTGCTTTGCAGATCACACTTCGATGCAATTATAATTGAGTCTGCGAGTCCTAAGATGAAATACACTAAATCCAAGGCACTTGCTGATGTGTACCTATAAGATAAAAAACTTGTTCTATCAGGATTTCAATAATTAAGCCATTCCACCAAATGACAAATTCATCTTGCTGGGTGATATTAAAGCGGGCAGTTGTTGAATCTTAAGGCACAGTCCAAGATAATCACGATGATGTCAGGAAAACTCATATTGTTAATATATCAGAGCTAGGCAATCATCACCAGGACAAATATTTCAAAAAGATGACTAGAGCAAGATGACGGGATGACAATGAATCAAAAGTTAACCTATCCTTGATATTGTCTTTATCAATGCCTTTTCACAGCTCGGTGCCAGTTACTTGACTGATGTGTGATGCAATTTGCTCATCTGATCCACAGTTAATGCAAGACTGGATGTCACCATCAGCCACCAAATGCTTGCAGGACATAGGGTGAAAGCATTACCCTGCAAACGGAGCTTGATCTGGGTATTGAAAGCAGCTGTTAGCAGCCTGCCAGAGGCTATTTTATATAATCAGTTACATTTAGCCAGTAGCTGAGAGGTAGGCAAATGACACATTGCAAAGATGTTCTCAAGAGAATTGTGCAGCATCATCTTCGCAACACAGAAGACAAAGATTGTCCTTTGGTGTCAGCAGATATTCCCTGTGACATCAAAGCTCATCAGCTAAACTGGAACAGCGAACAGTACAGACTGCGTCAAAGAGAAACTGTCCTGTCTTTGTGAAGGACTGTGATATGCTGTGACATCCGTGAAGACTGGGCTAATTTCTCATTAATAGTTACACTCTGATCTGCTGTATTACTGGGAAGCTCTACAGCCACATTTCAAGTTTTTTGAGGAAGATATTATATGTGTACAAAGTATCATTGCACTGAATTGTTGCAAGCTGAAAAGTTCTTCATAAATGGGGTCGTTTACTTGAGAATATCATTGCAGTGTTTCAATTTACATAGAACATGCTCCCCAAAATACTTAAATTCCTAGATCTTACTCACTGAGATAAGTGCTAGCTTACTATTTAAGAAACTGAGACACAATGAGGATAAAATGTTTTCCACAGGGTTGAAATATATCATGTATAAGGAAAGTTACTGCTCCTTTTATTAAAAAAAAAAATCTTTC
The DNA here is from genome assembly GCA_017639485.1 of Pluvialis apricaria. Taxonomy (NCBI): domain Eukaryota; kingdom Metazoa; phylum Chordata; class Aves; order Charadriiformes; family Charadriidae; genus Pluvialis; species Pluvialis apricaria. The sequence continues at coordinate 9,483,996 of CM030010.1, forward strand.
TGTAGATTTTAATATTCTGTAGTTGGGTATAGTGTATAGCGTTCTTTCCATTTCACGGCTCTTTGTTATACAATCAACAATATTGTTTCTAAGTGCAATGACTGAACTATAATTTCTTTAGCAATTGAACCATAATTATCCTAGTATTTATGAAACATCCTTTGGAACCAAGAAATGAAAAGTTACCATCTTGACCAGCTACCTAACTTATTTTTGAAATGATTGCGAAACCAAGGTTAATCTTCAAAACAGTGCATGCCTCCAAAATAATCAAACCTGTCAGAAAATGTCATTCTGCCAATATTTGATTTCATTCCAGGATCAGTAAGTGTGCACAAACACATTAGAAATGACCCCTCAGTAGAAAAATTTGTCATCTCTCTTTTTTTCCTTTTTTTTCCTCTCAATTCTTCAGAAGATAGAGATTGTGTTTTAAACAATAGAGCGAAGCAGTAAGTTTCTTAGATTGCTGGATATATGCACAATTATGCTTATGTTGCTAAGTTTATGCTGTAATATTGATGGTATGTGCCAAGAGCTAAACATGGACTCCAAAGTTAAATTGTTGAAACAGAGATAAATACATGGTCAGAAGAGAGGGATTGAGTGCTTTATCATCTAGAGAACTGGGAATCCCTTACTTCCAGTAAATTATTTCTGAGGTGTATGACAAGATGAAAGAACAACACTTTATCATCCATTATCATTTATCTGATTTTAGAAGTTACTCAGACATTTGAGTTATGATTTGAATTGGTGTTTAAAGCTAGGTTGATACTAAGCTTCTTGGTACTGTGGAAGCCAAAGGGGCCATGAGCCAAAGGAGATGAACACAATCAAGCAGAATATACACTGAAGGGTATAAGAGAACACCACATTTTTTGCATTTTTAAAAATACCCTATCATCTCTAAAATGTCTCTCTTAACCAGATTTCATGGCATCAAATGTAATGTAAGTACAATATAGCAAAAGATTTAGTTAGAAAAGAGCTTTACACATGACTACACTCCATTTATTTATTATAATATGCACAAACCAAACAAGATTAACTCTGACTTCCTAAACACTAGGTGAATGCCTAGAAAAAGATAGTTAATTCTTAGAAGATCTTTTTACATAAGACAAAATGCAGATGATGGATATATAGAATGATGTTACATATAGTGTGTAATAAATGTTACGAAAGGCAGAAAGATCATGGTTATGTTATAGGTTTTTTTGTTGTGTGTTTTTTTTTTTTCTTTGGAAATAATTTATTAGGAGGACACCTGGAAAACAGCGAAGAGAGATTGTATAAAAAACAAGGAGGGGGGAGGACATATGGGGGGAAAAGTGAAGGGATGAAAGAGTGACTATGAAAGAGAGTATGGAGCTGAAATGAAAAGACCCGTAAAGGTATGGGGCATAAGTGAAGCACACAGCCCACCAGTAGCCGGTGGAGAAAAGCCAGTCAAAGCTGATGGCATTTTCACTCACTCATTAGCAGCCGTGCAGCTGCTATAAGCATCTTAATAGCTTCTGCCCAGAGATTTTTTTCTAGATGGTTTGCTGGGTGAGAGTGCATCACATTTAATCTAACATCTCCTGAGGGAATCTTTCCAGTGCTTTCCTGTGACCACAAATTTTGAAGTGAAGGATTACCATTAGTTGCTGTTTTACCGGTTGGCAGCTAATAGTTTCGTATCTCCTGTCTCATATCTACATTGTTCTGTTTCTTATTCTATGTGGAAGATGGGCTATTTGCAGTGCATAATGCTTGCAAATATTACCATGTCTCTCTTCATACATTATTCACCAAAAATATTCTGATTGTATAAATATGTTTGTTTTGGAATTTATTCACTGAATACATATACAAACATATCGGGCTATGGGTTATTCATGAACTATTTGTTTTGATTTTATTTTGAAGCCCTGTGTCTTTGTAGCAGTGAATGCTACTGTATTCTTATTGCTTCCCCTTCTGTTCATAACAAGTTAAACGAGATTTCCTGCTAGCCACACGGAGAATCGTGAACTAGGCACACAGCAATTGCAAGGCTATTTTTTTTCTGACAAGAAAAATAAAAGAACCTATTTAGATATTTTTAAAAATGGGGAAGGTTCTCAAGAGTGTAAAATTGAATTCATAGTTTTTATTCAAATGAATGCATATAAGCATATTTTCACAGTATTTGCTCATGTCAAATAGCATTGATAGATACTCTCGAAGGAGAAAATGGTGTTATAACTTACCCATGGATATGAGGGCCATATCTTGAGTAAAAGTAATGACTGTAGTTTTGCTGTCCTGAGATTGTTGACTGTATTTGGAAAAGAGTGGGATCTGTTGTCCTATCCCCAAAGACCTTCCATCCTACAATAGAACGTGGCAGCAGAGCACAGGCTTTTACAGCCTGAGGGAAGGCGGTAGCCGCCCAGTGGAGTTGCTGCTTTACTAACCCATAAGCCAAGTAAGGGTTTGTGTTCCTCTAGTTCTGAAATTTTTCTGAGGAACAGCTCTGCAGCTGAGACAAACTCTGAGAATTTTTCTGTCTTCCATTAACCTGCTTGGCTTTTTTATCAGGGGGCAAGTCTTAGATTTATGTTAAAATAGAAGAGCTGTTAGTTATAAATATTTTTTTAATTAATGGTAATCTAATTAATTAAAGAATTAAAGTCTTAAATAATGGAGTGATTTTAAAATCCATGACATCTATTTCAAAATAACTTGGCTCACATATTTTGCACAGAACAAGCTAAACAGAGACTAACAAAGATAGTCTTGTAAAGGAAAACAGGGGAACAGGCTTTTTAACTGACCATAACTTTGAGTGAAACATGCCAATAAAAGTAAAGCGACTTAGAAAATTGATCAAATAAGAGCACATATTTACTTTTTAGAAACTTTCTAGGTTGCTGAAAAACACCACCAGAAAATGATCCAGCAAAGAAAGACATAACAAGAACGTTGGCTGGAACTTATAGCCAATTTAGAGAGAGGCACAAATATCCCATGGGAAAGGTGATAAAACATTTTAACAAACTATCAAGAAAAACGATTAATTCTATATCTTTCCTAAATAAGAACTGGAAATTACCTTTTAGCTACATCCAAGTTGCTGGCTTCAGTACAGGTGGATGTACATCTTTGTCTGCATTGCCGGAAGAGGTCATGTTATGTGATTTAATGGTACCTTCTAGCTTCAAAATCAATTCCAGTGTTGTATAGGTTTTCCAATAGGATGAATAGAGGGGAAAGGGAACAACCATGATGTACCTGTGCATCCATGACAGCTCCAATATCTTTTATTACTTCTTTGGCAGGCAGAAGATTGCTCTGCAACCACTTCTCTCTTCTTCCTGCTCTGGGAAGCCTCTGCCTCCTGAGCCATGGGAAAATTTGCCGTTTGAGCTGCTTGTAGAAGTAGCATCAGGCTCATCCAGCCTCACAAGCATTGCCAGCCCTGAGAGGGACTTGCGGAGAGCCACTGAGGCTGACTTTATTTACGGAACAGGTAATAGAGAGCAGGCTACACTAGCAAGCCTTTCTTATGATAGGCAGCCTCTGGATCTCTGAGAATATTTTTAGTGGCGTACTGTCTGCATGATATATCTTAATCTCTTCACTTAATGCTGCCCTTTCACATGTGAAGCAGTGGCAGGGTTTACATAAATACAATCAGTATGTATGTAATAGGTTTGCCATATTTAGAATATATGAAAGCTAGCTGCCATGTAATTTTATTTAATTTGACTAAACCCATTCATTTTCTGCAATGCAATTCCAATTTGTGGCAAATGTATCAAAAGACAGGCAGACTTTTAGAAGGAGATTAAGACAAACAATTTTTTCAACAGACAGATGAATGCTAGTAATATGAGAAATTGTGATTTATTTAAGAAACGTGAGCCGTCAGAAGTCTCTGTGACATCTTGCTTCCATTTTGCTGTGCTATGAATGTGACAGTAAATATTAGCACAAGGTAATATAAAAATGCAACTCACAGAATCAATATATGACAACTATAATAGTTGCTAGAGACATATTAGAATCAAATTGTTACTGTCCATAGCAACTTCACCACTGAAAACGGATGTTTTAATTGTGCAGATTGGCTAGACTCCTTCCAAGCAGCTGTTGAGGTCACTGGTCAATGCTCTTGGAGAAATCCACCCATGTGCTAAGCCTCACTGCAGACCTTTGCACAGTCACCTTTAAATGGAGGAACAAACGGGATTTTGAACAGAGAACTCGTGCCAAGTCTCTGCTTCTGTGTGAATTTCATTGAAAATAATTATGAAGTTATATTTTAGTACTACAAATCAAATACTTCACTGCTTTTATTCTCTACATTTTCTGATTCTTTCAAGTTGTTATGTTCGGGAAATTTATTCCATCTGTGGATTTGTAGTTATACAGCAAACTGCTGTAAAGTCGAATAAACATGTGTAACTTGTTGATGGATTACACAAATAACTAATTGCAATTACACAAACCAATAATGAAAACCGAAGAGAATAGTCTTGTTTACTGAATATTTGTCTCTAGAGAAAATTTGCAAAGTATTAACCATGCATTTTTAAATCATTTTGCAAATCCACTGCTTCTTTTACTCACAGGCGGTGGTTACGACTGTATGTTAGGATAGACAAGAAGTGCAAAAATTAGACTAAGGTGAAAGAAAGAGCTGAAGGGCTGATGTTATAAAATCAGGTAATCTGATGTGGATATCTTTGAATATCAGACATATAATAACAAATGTACTGTTAAAAATTAATTGCCGTGATTCTAATTCTAGTTTGAATTATATTCTAATTCTGAAATGTGGTTCTTACGCTCAATTTTTAAATTTATTTTTGGTTTAGTGAAATCTAAGTTTAAATTACACTGGATGAAGTATGGAAACAGTCCTGGGAACAGAGATCAGAAGGCAGGAGCCCCCTTTCTTGTTTAGATTCCGATATCCAATATTCTTTTTCCTGAGCTGTATGACTTTGCATGTGGCATTGAAGCATGTTCTTGAAAACATAACAAAATAAGTTTTTGGTTTGGTTTGGTTTGGTTTGGTTTGTTTTTTTTTTTTACCGATACCACTTGGAAACTCTTTGGTTTTTTCCTGTTCTTCAGTTCAATGTTGAAAATTTCATAAAAGGAAAATTTGCTAGAAGGAAATATATTTCCTAAAAGGAAATTTTTACAGTAGAAAAACATTTAACACAAAGAAACTTTATGAAACTGATGATCAAGCAGTAAGGCTCAAATAAACTAAATAAAAAACTGCTTGTGGTGACCACCCCAAGTAAAGTAGGGCATGTAATTGATAAGGTATATCAAAAGCAGAAAACCTTTGCTTGCAACTTTTCTGCTCCTAACCTCTACACCTCCCCCTCAAAATAAGGAAAGAAAAAGAAAACATCAAGATTGATGTTACGTTGTGATGTCATACAGTTTTGTAGCAAATCCATAGCCAACCTGTCTTTAAAGCAGCAGGAGTTTATTAACTGCTTTTGAAGCATAATAGGATGACATAAATCACTGACTTAATTCTTCCATAAAACGCCTTTTAAAGTCTACTTTATAACGATATAAATCAATTTTGGAACATCAATAAGGCAATTAAAGGCATGCACTCTGACTGCAGTCATGCTTCTGGGGTAGTTGAAGGCACTCTCTCTCAATGTTCAGGAAGCATATCCCCTCATTGTATTTCATTGTCATGCTTCAAGTCTTGAGCTTCAAAAGCTAAAACGACAATGAATTAACCTAACCTGCTCTGCTATGGACTACTCGTAAAAAGCAGCCCAAAGAATGGCTTTTGCCGAGGTTTACATTTTCCTCGCAGGCTCTGCAGGGAACATGCGGGCTATGTTCACGGAGTATTAGGAAAACCAAAATTAATTGAGTAAGGTAGTAAAAAAAGCTGTTGATATTATGGTAGCCACATTGTTATATTTGAGGAAATGAAGGCTGATATCTAATAAGCTATATAATGACAATATACCAAGGTCATCCTCTGTTACACAGAGAGACAATAGGCTGTGACAGATGATTTCAATATATGAAGCATGCCATGTTTATCTTGGAATATTAAAAATTGAAAAGCTGTGACTTATTTTGAGACGTATTTGTTTACAAGTAAAAACATATATTGAAATATTCTGTCAGAGCTTCAAGAAAGAAAGAAGTTAACTTTTAAAAGAAAACTCCCTCTTAAGCCCAAGCCCATACTGGGTTTTCTGAAGGCATGCTTCAGTTGTACCTTGATGGGTTTCTGGTAATTGTCTCGCTTTCTTGCTGCTTAAGCTAGTGAACATGTTTTTCATTTCATTCCACTTTCTTGGTAGTAGCGTTTTCCCTGATGCTTTCCAAATATCTGCAATATGATATGCAGCAACAACAATGGGGAACTCTCTTCCATGTCTGCGTACTTTCTGTCTACTAAACACACTGTTGGGAGTCAAACAGTCTGTATCCCTTAGCATCATTACTCTTTTCCATCCCACAAGATGAAAAGCACAGGAAAAAAGCACCTCCTCTCTTTAAAATGAGCATTTGCTGATTTGTTGCTCCTTGCAGAGCTGTAAATGTGTACTTCTTTCTTTTGTTTATCTTCCCAGCAGAAAAGACAGCTGATAGGATTTGAGTAGGGGTGTGTACTCATCTGTTATCTGCTACACTTTGATTAGCTCCATGCTTCTACATTTCTCTGTATATTACCTAGGATAATAACTTTGTGAGGCTAGATATGCTTTCACAACCAACCTTTAGACTACTAGGTAATTCAAGTTTTTGGCCCTGAAGCATTCTCGAGTACGATCATAATTCTAGAGCATGAAAATCAGTGTCCCACTGTCAGGATTTACCTTGTTTTAATGTTTATTCTCTAGAAATTTAAGTAAGCATGGCACATGACTCCAGCAGTGTGCCTTTCTGAATTCAGAAAATCAGTAAAGAAGCCACCGCGGTGTAATGCTGATGTGACACAGAGCACGTCGGATGGCTCACCATCGCAGACCCTGATATGATATTTCATCCTGCTTCAGTGAATGCTTGAAAGGTTTTGGTGATTTGCATGGAGTGTCTGCAGCACTTGCTTCACCTTGATTGTCTAATTATCACTGCTCCATGGCAGCCTGGAGGCTTTGCTGAAGTTCCGGAGATGAAATCAGTCATGAAATGAAATCGGTCTTTTTTCTTAAAATAGGTAGAGGAACTTTGCCATTCTGTTCAGGCTCCATGTTTCTCCTAACAAAACAGCAGAGCAACATAAGGAAAAATAACACGTAGTTCAAGGCAGGTTATGTTGGTATTTTTCACACAGCAGAAATTACTGAGAATGATATACAGACAAGGCAACCATAGGCAGTTGGCAAGTTGGGTCCAAGCTAGTTAAGAAATAATGAGCTTGACGCAGGAATTACTTTATTAAATAACATGGCATTTCTTATGCTGCAACTCCGAATTGATCACTGGGGTGATTCCTCCAGACCTTAAAATCTATTAATCCAATTTAAATTAATTAGTGGTACCTATCCAGGTTTGTAAGAAGTCAACTTGCTACCTCCTTAATGAAGAAATCCTATAGTATTTAATGAGGATAAATCTGTACACTGTTACGCATATTTAATATGATTATGCACATTTAATAATTACTCTGTAGGAACCTCAGATAATGGAAAATCACATAACTATTTCTGAATTCAATGCTATGCATTGCTATGCAGTTTTCTGTTACGTTTTACTGGATTGCCTTAAAAAGCTATGAAAAAGCTTCAACTTTCTTAGAAATACCAAAGGTTTTGATCTTGCATGATGTTTGCTTCAGTAAAGGAGGTATTTAATTTTTTCTTAAAATGGTATTATATACTGTGTGGAGATATGATTTTCCTATATGGTGTATATGTTACAGATGTTAGAGCAGTGTTATGCAGGCCTGAAGTCTACTTGCAGCTGTGAAACTGAAGAAATAGGTTTGACTGCAGCTCTAGATAGGAGAATGAAGAACAAATACGTGCGTGTAGTCCACAAAAGGACTAATGAAAAGCTGCATAAATCAGTTTGGAAGCGTGTCAGACTCTGATTTTCCCAGATACATCGCACATAGCCTATGCTATGTGATGATAAAGTTTGGTACTTGTAGGTGTGCAGTACCTAAGAACAGTAAGCCTGCTGATTAAAATGCTTAATAAATACACAACAGAAAAATAGTAGTTGGAAAAAATGAATAAAGTAGTGTCCAAAGAACTGATTAAAAGTACACAGAAGGCAGCTGTGTTTTGATTCCTTAAGAATTGGGTATGACAGTTGGATTTTTTGGATTCCCTAGGAGTTTGACGACTGGACTGTCATATACTGCTGTGATCACCACTACATAGTGTTTTGCTGGCTGCCTGCCATACTGCCTGAGCACCAAAGAAACCGGATTGCTGCATCAGGTCCTGAATCACCTCTAAGGTTAGTTTTGTGAACCTAAGCCCCTGCTTGGGGGGAGAAGCAGACTTTGGCGTAGTCAATAGTAATGTGTCTATAAAAAAATGAAGAACCACCCTAAAATTGCAAGCAGTTGGGCCAGTTTCTGGAATGCCAGTAATTTCCTGTGAAATCATAGTAAACTGACCCAGGTCATACGTCATAAAAATAGTATTTTCTACAATTATTTAGTCCTTCAATACTTGGTCCCATTAAATATGTATGAGTAGTTTAGCAAGCAAGTCAATGCCAAAGGTTACAGATATACTTTAGGACTTTGGAGGTCATTAATGTTGATCAGAAGAGGCTCTTCAGTGGTCTTATGATTGGGCCCTTAGCAAGAATAATGATATTTTCTACTTGAATACAATACAAAATTAGTCTTGAATCTGATTTTTTTTTGCATCGAAGAATCCATAAGTAGAGACGGGAACTGAATTTGTAGCTATGGTTTACATACACTGATTTTGAAATCTATACCCTAAAAGCATCTCTATATTTATTAAATTGATCATATTGTTTTCATCTTAATCAGAATGAAACTTGAGTCTGCAACAAAACTGATATGCTGAAAAAAATGGATGTTTTTGTTTTATGTCTTATCTTTCCTAGGAAACTGAATACTCGCTTGCTTGCTGATAATTCAAATTAATTATGAACAGGCTTTTTAAGTAGATAGGTTTTTTTTCCTCTTCATTATATTTTAATCAAAAGTTTTGGAGAGTTTCCTTTTAATATAGCGGGGATGGATCCTCTGGTTGCCACAGAATTAGATTTTTATGTCTGAAATTATGCAGAAACTGATTTAAGATGTGATGAAGCCTCTTCAACTTACAGTTGTCTAGTGTACACTGTGGTAAATTTTGACCTTGTCAGGTGAAGACAGCTGAATTATGATCCAGCCTCTGTGAGAAATGATATGTCTACCATATTAGATTAATTTCCTGTAAACTTCACCATTTTGCATTACCAAACCTTGTAAATGTCATCTTTATCCATCATCATGCTATATTTTGATGTTGCTTATGGAGTAGTTCTCATTTCATTTTCAGCTTTTCTAAGGAGTTCTATCTCACTGTGAAATTATGCTTTTAAAGTTCTGTATTTTTATTAGTTTTTGTCAAAATCTGCACAGCAGCCCTTAAAAAGTTAATGAATGTGGCTTAGTTTCACTGTAAATTACTTGACAGTGCTTCTCTTTGAGAAAGACTGGATTACTTTTTTCTTTTTTCATATTTTCTGCGAAGGAAAAAAGGAATGTCTGTATTATTGTTGTAATTAAAGTAAGGAATGAAATAAGGAAATTCAAAGATTTAATCTCATATTCAATCTTCTTTCTAACTAGCTGCCTTTCTGTCCTTAATGTGTAGCATTACATTCTAATAAGGAGAACTTAGATCTATGGAAAAAAAAAAAAAAAGTAGCTTATGGAAATCTGAAAATCCAAAGATCTAAATTAAAAAGAAACCTGAAGCCCTAAAGATAGGCCTTTAAGTCTGTACTCAAAACGCTTTCTTTTCTTCTGTGAAAACTATATGTACACAGTAATGATGAGCAGGGTTTCCTTGCCTGATAAATTACATTGGCTTAGTCAATCAAAAGCACAAAAGAAATATCCTATTTCTCAGGGCTTATATGAGGTGGAAATTCTGGTCCATCTGCTTAAATCCTTCAGCTATTAACACTCTTAAGAAATTATGTTCCTAATGAGGATGCAGTGTTGCAGTTGAACCTAATTTATATTTCTAATTTATCTTCCTAAGCTGGATTCAGGAGATGGATTTTTTCCCCTTTGTTCTTATTCCACTAGTTAATGATTTTTATTTATTTGTCATGGAATATCCATTTAATATCTCCTTTCATTTATACCATTCAAATGTGGCAGTTTGATTTTTTTTAGATCTGTTTAGCTCTTCAGCTCCTCATATTCAAAGTTAAGAATGTAAATTTGTTGCCTTTAAATGAGAGTATTCTAAGTCTTATCCTATCCATCAAAAACCAGTGGGTTTTCTACTTCAATATTTCAATAAAACTGTCTTTTGGAATATATTGATCAAATTGTTTAACTTTTAAACTAAGCAAACTTTATTCCAAAAAAACTTTTCTGCCTGACTTGAAAAAATAAAACCACTCTTTTTTTTTTTTCTTCTTCTTGTAAAAGCTTTTAATTCCATTTTTATTAAAATGTCAAAAATATGGTATTTCATTCAGGAGAAAGGTTTCTAAGTTTATTTTTGCTTTGAATTCATCCTTTTAGCCTACTCTTGAGGGCTTAACCATTATTTAAATGCCCAGATCCCATGAATATGGGCCACATTCCTCTCTCATGTGTTCTGTTATTAACAATGGCAAGCACCTCTTTACTCATCTCAGCTACTTTATGCCAATATTTGGTTTCTTTAATCCACTCATGCATTTTCTATCGTAGCTCCAATCTGTAGCTCCAAACTGTTTTCTCCAGTCTCTTACAGATTATTGGCACCATTGCTACGCATTAAGAAGAAAAACTGTACATTTCTGACAACAATGTATATGATGTCTTTGTTCACAACATTTTTGTGGCTGAAATCATACTTTCAAGGTAAAATGGTCATGAAATGTAAAAAAAGAAAAAGATTGACAAAAATGAATCTGTTCTGATAAAGAATACATTACTTTAAAATGTCTTTTTTCCACTTTTCTCCTTCTATGCCTTTCTTTGTTGTTGTTGTTGTTGTTATTATTATTATTATTCATTTCTGAATGGGTAGTTCTAATTTTCTGTGTGGATTATCCAGAAGAGGGAGCCATGGGCATATACACTTAAACTGTATACTGCAAAATCACAGTCATTAACAATAAACTTAATGTTTATGGGAGATTTATAATGTAGTTCTTCTCCAAACTAATGTTGTTAGGTCACCTGTGGCCAACATATTGTAACCTAACAGGAAGAACTGGGACAGTGTTCAAACAACCTTGTCAGGACACTGTAAACATCTCATGTTCATGGCAGTCCTAGAAATCATTAGTGTACTGTTAAAGTGGTGAATTTAGCATGCCTAAGTAGCATGTTTTATAGCATTTCCTTATCTCAGATGTCAAACATTTCATTATTTATCAGTGTGGTCAAGGCTGTGCTTTAAATCACGCACTTTTGGGTTTTTTTTTTTGCATTATGAATGTGTGTGCTTTCGAAATTAAAACCCTTTAGCTACATTGTATAAGCAGGGCAATCATACTATAAGAAAACTACATGCTCTATTTTATGTAAGAAAAATACATACTTTATTTTATAGATCAACAATATATCCAGGAATATGTTAATTTGTAAGGAAATTACAGCATATTTCAGTTTTAATGTCAACACTTTAAGTTCAGAGGAAAGGAAGGGTAATATCTAGGGCCCTGCCCCTATTTAATCCCCTTGAAATGCAGAAACCTAGAGTTTGGTGTTCTTGTTAATCCATGAAGATGGTGGTGGAGATGCTGTCACTGTTCAGACATGCATCGTCCTGGGCTCCTTTTCTCTGCCCCCTGAAGGAAATTCAAGAAACAGGCAGATTCCCTGAAACCTAAGGCTTCTTCTAAGATTCACTGCCATACTAGTGGTTTGAGAGTCCATTATAGGTATAGAAAAGTACAGTAAAATTCTGTGAGCTCCTTTGTATGTAATTATACGTGCTGTTATATAGGTCCCCCAATCAATTCCTGGTCAGGATTTTAGATGTTTAGGTTTACATCTGCATCAAGCTTGACAGTGCAGTTTTAATAGCTTTTCAATATATTTCAAAGACTACAATCCACCGACCTAAAGTCATTACTTTGCCTGGGAGGTACTAGACAGCAATGGGCAATGGGACGTGCACGTGGACTCCTTGCTTCCTGAAGCATTCCCGGCTATGGCCATTACAGGTGTTTGTCACATGGACCAAAAAAGACGGCTGCTTCTGTAGTGATATGCCAACAGTGTTGGGCAAGGAGATCCAGCTGACTGTACAAAGCCTTTACATACAGATCATATCACACGTGAGAGCAGCTTCCCTTTTGAAAAAGCCCCATTTGGAGCCTGACGGAGAAGCTGACCAGTGTGGTCAAAGACCAAGGGGTGGCAGTACCCCCGTCACCTCTGAGATTTACTCAGCAGGGCTCGCTTTCTAGTACCTTGATGCGTACTTCAAATTTCCGTCTGCAGTGACAACCGTGATTCCTAACAATGCTAATGTGTATCAAATAATATCCAGTCATCTGATCTTGAATTATCTCATACTGTTGTCTTGGCTCTGGCATCAGGTAAAAGAGCTATTGAAATTACAGTGCAGAAGAGAAGAAAGGAAACCTGTTGATATGTTCTACTTTTCTAAGCCTGAAAACTAGTGATAGTCTACAATGAGCAGATCTGCAAGTGAATGTTAAAAATGTTGAATCATTTTTGGAAATATTAGGGACAATCTCAGGGTTTCCCTGCTCCTGACTCCATCCCCTTTCATTCCCTATGTGGAAATGTTGAAAGTAAAATTTTTAAAGTACAATGCCTGCTTTGATGTTTTATTTTGCTAAGTTCCAATGTTGTGTGTGTTCAGCTGATGTATCTTGTGAAGTACTCGCCCGCTGCATCTTGCATTGTTGTCATGGGGACTATATAGATAGGCAGACAGTTATTAGAGCAGATGTCCTAGTAAACGGTTTCTATTTAACAGTTTGTAAAATGCTCTCAGAAACCACATATCTTAATTAGGCAAACCACTTTTAAAATCCATCTTTAGCCAAATAAAAAGGTAAGCATGCTCTAAGTTCCCCCGATTTCCAGATTCTGAGTAGCAACCTAACCCCTTTCGTCAGAAATATTTTCCGAAGCAGAATGTTATTAAAGATCCTATTTCACTCTGTGGCCAGTTTATAACCGAAAGCCCAAATGATAATGGCACCACAGAACAAAAGCTTCAAAGACTACTTCTGATTCTGTATTAATTTATGCATAATGTGGAAATAATTGTTCATCAGGATTTGTGTGGAATATGGAATCTGATAACATTCAAAATAGCGACAGATTTGAAAGTCTATCAAGTCTCTAGATATCATAAGATGACTTCGGAATGACTAGCTATGTTCTTTACTTAGCAGTAAATGAATAAAAAAAATCTATTATTATGACATATGAAGTAGCAAAGGGAAAATCCATTTCCAGTTTCTTCTAGCTATGTTCAATCCTTTAGAAAATCTATATAACAGTCTCTGTCTGAAATGATTAAAAAATCAATATCACAATTCTTTTTTGAGAATTGTGTTTTGATAACCTTTCTACAAGTACTGTTCTGGACATCCTTCACCACTTGCCTGGATGCATTATCTGTAATTGTCTTTTAATAGACTGAGACTAAATTATTAGAAAAGAATTGCATCACCAGGGAGTAAGGGTTGTCAGATACCAGTGAGATGTAATACATCAAATGCTGTTGTGTACAGCCTTATCTCATAGGCTGTTTGTTTTTAGGAGAGTTTTTTTTTAAAAAAAAAAAAAAGCTTTTGACCCTAGTAACCTATTCTAGTTCAGAACAGGTAAAATAATGAATGCAAAACTGCATGCAGCTCCATAGAATTAATGAATCAATGGCAACAACAACATACCCGATAAAAAGTTCATGACCTGAAAAGCAGATACTGCAAAGTTTCTTTTTAGCAGAGCACATGTTTTTTTTCTCCACAACTAAAGGCAGTAGGAAAACGTGGAGGAGTTTGCTTTGACACCACAAGTTATTTACTGTGTTCCTCCAAAGTACTCTTCTACTTCATTGAAAAAGCTCTTGAGCGATAGTTAGACAAGGCCTTGACAGGTTCTTGAATGACTGGGTTTTATATCTGGCTAAGCAATTTACTTTGTCATTAGAGCAAGTATGTAACAGTTTTACGTATCAAGTGTCTTATCACCTACATAAAGATGTTAACAATCAACAGCTATATATAGGTTGACAACATTTAATTAGAGAAGGCATTTGGACAGTGTTTTGTTATCCATCAGCATGTCTTGTTTTATGTAATTTATTTGAATTATTTTAGTGATGAGTTTTAATAATTGCCTCAACACGTGATGAAAAATAAGAGCTGGATGAGAATGGCACCCCAAATTTACAGTCAGGAAAAGGTAGCTGTGCTTTACGTTTACTGTACTTTGAAGAGAGGAGCAGTGCCACAGGCCAGACGTGTGGCTGGGCGGTAGAAAAAGAGTCCTCCTCCAGATGTCAGTGCTGACTACATTGAGGGTCACCTACAGAGTGAAGGATTTTAGCAGGAACCTGAGGACAAGGCGGAGGAAACCCAGCCTTCATATGTGAGAGGAGTTTTGCACGTAGCGTTAGTGTGCTGAAGAGCAGAGAGGGGCGTGGCCAGGAGTCTTCCTTTTCTTTATGGGCAGAAGGGCTCAGAGTAACAAAATATGTGTGATGGAGGCGTGAAGGTGCCGAAGACCAAAGTAATTTTTTCATTAGCGAAAAAGGAGCAACTATTTCCCTCATGGGGTAGGGAACATGCTAGGAGTGGGATAGTTATGTTTCCTAGGCAGTGGCAAGAGAATTTCCTTTAGTGACACAAGAAGCCAAGCTTTCCTTTCACTACTCTCTCATGTGCTTGTGTGCTTCGGGGCGGATTGGAAATTTGCCTTGCTGCTACTTTATATGGGTGCACTAGAAGGGAAAGCCCCTGCTTATCATCACCATTCCCCAGTGCACCTATGCGCAGGGTAGGATTTCGCCACATGAGTTTATTTTAGGCCTCCAGCTAATTTTTTTTTTTTTTTTTTATTGTGGTGCTCACTACACTGTGCTTTGCTGATGATACACTCCGTAAATATTTCGCCTTGGCACTTAGATTGTTCTTGATTTTTAGGAAAGAAAAAACATGGGAAAAGACTTCTTGCATGGACAGTCTGTCTATGATGAACACAATAGAGAATACAGTGGCTGATTGGCTGGGCTGGGATTTGATCTGTGAGGAGGGAGTCTAAATTTGAGAAGCTGAGGTCTCAGATGCTAAAGGTATGAATCTGGGGGACAAAACATAAATTCTGCTTTTTCAGAAAAAAAGTTTAGCTTAATATACTCACTACTTTTTGCCAAGAATGCAAATGAATGTAATACTGTTTTGACTTTTCAGGGGCCAAGCAGTTTGTATCATCAAGTTCATTATTTATAGAATGGAAAAAGAAAAGACATGTTCTTTGATAGCTTCTTGAATACTTTCTTTTCTTTTAAAATGAACTATTTGCACAATCCTGAATGAAATAAAACTTTTAGGCCTATTATTACGTAAAATATTGCCTTTTCTCCGCAAAGGAACAGGAGGTAATGTGGATTCTGCCATTGATCTGAGTAGTTCTAGGACCGGTCTTTCCGAGCCCTTGAGAAATGAAAGTCAGGAGCTGTGCTTCTCTGAAGATTTTGGAAAAGCATAATTAATTAAATGTACCTTTTTATATTTTATTTAATAGGATAGCAGCTTTTGAAAGGCATTAATGAGATTCTGGGCCCTGCTGAAATCAGTGGGAGTGCTGTGATTCACCATTTTAGGGCCAAGATTCCATCAGCTGTGAAACTCCCTAGATGTTGCTTTTAAAAGTGCTTTAAAGAAAAAGAAAACAAAACCAAAAACTGAATGACATAATTACATGCTGGAACATTGGGCCTGCTGAAAGCCACCTTGCAATGCTGACACAAAATATAATTGTTATTGTTGTTCTTGAAAGACATTAAAAGATGTGTACAGCATTTATATTTTCTCTGATTTAGTAGTTTATGGCACTGCAAAAATCTGCTGCAAAATAAATTTTAGAGAAGTTTGTTATTTGTTTCAATACATTGGAAATATCACACAGGAGGGAGGGAAAGATTATTTTTGTATCAGAAGAAAGAAACAGTTATCAGTTATCCACTTTATCCATATTGTACCTGTATAATAGAACTTATCTTGGAAACTAAAGAAAACCAGCTCAGAGCTCACAAACAAATTTTGAATAACCTTCAGAGGTCTATAGTTTGCTTTTTCTCTAGATATTAGATTCAAGAATAATGAGAGAGATATTTAGTACAAGTTTGATTTATGTTTCCATTTATTTCACCAATGGAAAGGACAGGCTGAAGCTTCAAATAGAATAAAATTTAGAAAATTAAGTCTGAGGTTGGTCCTGAAGCCAACTACTTTGAAAACTCTCTCCCCCAGATATGACCAGCTGATTTTGTTGCTGAAACTTCTGTGAATATTCCACTGCCAGCAGCAGTTAAAGACTTTACCCTGCAAGAAGTATTTATAAAGAAAACCTCATTGGATTCACGTATTTGAAATAGCTATGGTATTAATAGGCATTTGATGTTCTTATCCAAAGACAGAAATAAATTAGCCTTTTTATCAAGTTCAAAGCAGTTATATGTATCTTTTGCATGGTGAGCTGCATTGAAATCACCAATCAACTTTTAATCAGTTGCTAGTTCATAGTTTCCTTGAACTGTTCATGACTGTAGCTGCTATATGTGGACTGGCATACTGTTTGCATTTACACTAGGAGTTTTTTAAGTAAAAGCCACAATCAGTTATTAGGTAGTGTAATTCCTTGTCTAACCTGCAACATGTGAACCGCAGATTGAAATGCTTGCTTCTAGAAATTGATCTGAGGATTTCTGGACATGGAGAATGTGTGGAAAGTGTTCCTTTCCTAGGTATCTGTTCCATATACGAACCATTTTCTTAAAGTGCATGCATTATTTCTAGTCTGAATGTGATTTGCTGCATTTTGCAAACAGCTTTCTCTTTACAAAGAAGTCCACAAAGCAGCTATTTAGATGTGATTCGTTCTTTAAAAGAACTGAAAAAACAAATTTAGATTTGATACAAGAAAAAGAATTAAAATGAGGATTGGGTGCATGAAAAGGAATTAAGTAAGATCATATGGTCATTGAATTAATTTTTTTTGTACATTTGTGCAGATTAAAAAATGTGCCTATATGTATAAAGTTATTATTCCTTCCTTTTTATAAGATTTTTTGTAGAAGTTAGTACTGATAATTTTTTGAGAAAGCAAGAGTGATGGCATGAACTGCCAAAGAGAGGAGTTTTTGGATAGTGTGAGATTACAGAAGGAAAGGTAAAATAGGTGAAGAAGAGACAAGAGTGGAAATGTAGGCAAGTCTTACAATATTCAAGATCCAAAAAATGAGGCAACTGTATCAACGTTATAGGGCTGTTACCAGTGGGACAATTAAAGTAGAGGATGTTTTGACGAAACCAGGAAGATTAAAAACAGTTTTGAGTGGCCTCAGTGAGAATAAGATGTGTACTTAACACTGAAATGAAGTGTTAATGTGATGGGGAGCTATTTGTCAAGGTTTGGGTATTTACTGCATTGTAATCTATAAGAAAGAAGCAATGAACAGGCAAAAATCGGATGGTTATTACAGCTGGTTTGTTGGAGAAATCTATAATTAACGGGTTGCAGGCCTGGGTACTGGGAGGTCATGGGGAGTGACGCCTGGAAGAGCTAGTTTGATGAAGGAGTTAAGCTGAAAACCAAGAAAGTTTTAAATGATGGCACCGTAATTATATTGAGATAGTGGTATATTTTTCATGATAATGTAAAAGTATTGACAATGCATGGAAGTCTCTTTTAGTACAAATTCATTAATTCAAGCATTTTCAAATGCTTTATTATAGTGTTTTGATTAGGGATCCAAAAAGATTTTATATGATCCAGTGCTTTCCACACTGTTCATAGAAGTTTGGAACAACACAGTTGGAGACTTCTGACACATCAGGTGAATCTTTCCTGTTGACTTTTTGGATGACTCTGGGGCACTGTAGCAGTGTAGCATCAGAGAAGATGCTTTCCCTGGGAAGATAACATTTCATGCAGTCACTAGACACATCTAAGAGAGAAAGGATATTTCATTATCTATATTTTATGTTGGTTTAGTGAGGATTAGTGAGGGCAAGTAGGGATAGTGACCCTGATTGAAAGAAATAAACGCAGAAATAAAGAAGCAATTATTTCAAAAGAAAGGCCAGGTTGAGACCATTCTAAATAAAATTTGAAACTTTTTGAGTTGCTTTCAGTCTTCCTGGCAGTAAATGTAGAAAGTGCTGATGCAGAGTGAAATTTTGTTTAGCTACCTTTGATTCCATGGCAGTAGACGGTCGTTGTCCCCTCAGCTGAGCTGCCAGAACACCCCGTGATGAAACTCAGATCTCCTGGAGTACTGCTGTTTCTGTCTCTCTGGTTTTAGGTTTAACAAGGTTGGGTATTTGATGAGTTTCAGGATGTGGTACATAACGTGTTTTGATCAAGATTTGTGCAAGCTACAAAGAGATTACTGCATATTTTATAGCTTTATATTTTTTGCAGGAGTTGCATTTATATTAGTTATTATACTGCAGAAACTCACTATAGAAAACAGACAACTGGAGATCAGTTTATATAACCAAATCTACATGAGTCATAAGGACAGCCAAAGACTTTTTTTCTAAAGAACTGAGATCTGAAAGAATGTGATATAATCCAAGATGTAAATCCTGTCTTGATGACTGTCTGCATATGGACATTCTACATACCTGTGAATAAGTAAGATTTATTATTTCACTTTTGTTTTTCAGAGTTTTGATGCACTGTTTATAATCATGATTCTCTGAGATTTTCTCTTCTGTGGAACCTCCTCTTTCTTCCTGTGGTGGGTTGACTCTGGCTAGATGCTAGGTGCCCACTTCTCTATCACTCCCCTCCTCAGCTGGACAGGGGGAGAGAGAACATGAAAGGTTCGTGGGTAGAGATAAGGACAGAGAGATCACTCAGCAGTTACTGTCACAGGCAAAACAGACTCGACTCGGGGAAATTAATTTAATTTATTGCCAATTAGAAGTTGGAGTAAGGTAATGAGAAGTAAAGCCCAATAAAAAAATAGTTATTACATTCTGTCTCACTCCCTCTCATATGTTAAGGTTTGTCACATTTATCAATGAAGAGAAAAGCTGGAGACCATTGTACTATTTATAAACACAGGCCAGTATTTTGAATCCTGATGCATTTGTTTTAGACATCTAAATACATTATTTGAATTTAAAATAGAGCATGAAAAATTAGAAATGCTAGTTAAATTAACAAATTTCTTTAAAAAGATATGATCTTGAGGAGAGAATGCAAAGACTAAGACTCTCTCTAATGACGGTGAGTTTCCAGTAGCTAAGGATGGCACTACCATAGTGAGGGCGAAGGGTGGTTTACAGCTTACAGCACAGAACTATGGGCAATAAAAGCATTTATCCCAAAGCTTTGTGTCAGCTAAGCTGCTGCTGCCATTTGTGTTTCTGACCTATCTTTTCCTTTTGAGTGTTTCCTGCATCAGGGCAAGCTGTTACTGCATTGAGAGCAGAGCAGCAAGATGCTGTTACAGAAACTGCTGGTGGAATATACTTTCTGTAAATGTTTACTAGTTTTTTTCAGCTGAGATTTCAAATTTCAGAGAGCTAATTGTCTGATTTTCTGAATTTCTTAAAAATTTCCAGGAAGAAAGACAGCTGACATTAGTAGCTGATATTTGTCCCTGTAAGAGAAGGTAAAAGTATGTCTGCACAAATTTAAAAAAAAGTAAATATTAAGTGATAGTTTGATGATTACTAGACAACATTTATATCTGGAGCGATTATATAGTGAAGTCAAAATACTTAGGACTTGTGATACTATTATTCATTGAATGTCTGCATTTCATACAGAGGAAGGTACAATCCATGCTCCAAGGAGCTTTGCTGTCATGTTCATGATTAATGATTGTGGCATTCATGCGGACTTGGGCAGCTCTCAGTTTCAGAGAGCTGTATCAGTAAGCCTGATACTTAGGGGAAAAAAAGAAAAATAAAAGCACTGACAATAAGGCTTGTGGGTTCTACGATTTAGCTGAGGTTTCTAAAATCCATGTCATCTAAAAGCATTTTTAACAGGAGGTGTTTTTGGGGCTGGGTGAAGTGCTGCTGAATTCTCAACCAGGCATGGTAGATCATACACTTCTGTTTCATTTTTCAGTCCTTACGGCAGCTATCTGCCAGTTGTGTCTGCTTCCTTGATCATCGGGGTGCCAAGAGAAAAGTAGTCCTGGGAATTCCATCTTAGTGATCTTATTTTGGCAGAAAATCCTTCGCCCGTGTGCAGAATCACATTCCTTTCTCAAGCCCAGATTCAAGCTAAGCCTCCTCCTCCTGTCTTTGGTCAGACAAGTTAATCGTGCCGATGGCTGCAACTGGACTGATAGATTAAAATTAAACACTACATGATTGTGAATTTTAATGGTTTCTTTGTCCCACTCTCATCTTTTCTTGACACAGTCCAGACATTTATCAGTGAATACATTTAATACAGTTATAAGAGATGCAGTCAAACAATGTATAAGCCCTAATGCATTAAAATGACGGAAAGGTTCAGTACTGACCCAAAAGCTCTTATTCCCAGATCACAGAAACAGAGTGTGTTCTCCTGTACACTCTCCATCACCTTCATTGAGCCCATTAGCTACTTCCAACAATTTTTAATAGTGACCAGTATTCTTGCATGAATTATAACTGCAGCATTTCTCATGGTGATAGCTATAATATTTGGGTATAAAAAGCCATTTTAAAAATAATCTGGGAAAAGTCATCAGAAGAAAAAGAGAACATACAAATAGCTTGAATAAAATTCCAGTCTTGGAGACAAGCATTTGCTACTGATTTTTCTGGAACAGGGATTTTGCCATCAATGGGTTATCCCAGGTACAAAGCTCCTATATCCCACTAACAAGGGAAAACTGGATTCAACAGGATTCCTGTCTTTTTTGGCCAGAATGTTTTGACTTTCAAACAGTTCTCAAGGGGCATTCTCAGGGTTTTTGTTCAGCTAGAAGCAGACAGTTTCTGTTGTGGGAAGGCCAGTGAAGGATTACTTCTGCAAAGTTTCTTATTTTGGTATGGAATCTTAGAGTCTTCTGGCTTAATTGCACCTGCATGCATAATACCAAGTAGAAACAAATCGATGCAATTTAATTCAGAAGAGCAGTTAAGAAGCACCGCAGAAATGTTATTCAGACTGAACAAAATTTAAATGAAGAAAGATATCATGGCTCTCCATTCATGAAGCACTGTTCTGAAGGCAACTCAAATCTTGTTGCACTGAAAGTCTGGAAAGTGACCTGAATGAATTTAATGAGAGACAGATTTCATTAGAAGCGAACAACCTTAACAAACATCTGTCAAGCATGCTTTCCTCTAAAACCATTTGACAGTGTTTATGCAGTTTAGTGAAAAATCTGTAATCATCAAGGAAAAGGGGTTGCCATTCTTCTTCCCTTCATGTTCTTGGGTGGACAGTAGCATGGTAGGTGATGCTGGGCATGGCACACCTCTGCCCTTTGCTTTGGGTTGCGTTGGGTAGCCCAGAGTCTAGTCTCACTGGGATTATTTGCCCTGGTTGCTTTGGAGAGAAAAGAACAAGGCTGGAGGGTGGAGAATCTAAAAGCTGGAATAGGAAACAAATTAGTTTGGTTGCTGGAAGGGGCCGATCACTTCCTGAGTAGAACTGATGGGCTGCCAAGGACTGTCATAATGAAACATGCCAATGCCTCCTGGGGGACCGCGCTGCAGACTTCCCTCTCAACGCGCCTTCAAAGGAATTTTGAACAGACTGATGCCAGACAAATTGTTATTGCGCCGTTGTTCCGCTTTCATTGTAAATGCCGGAGTTATTTATTAGAAATGGCCTAGGACTGTGACATCTTTCTAATGTAAAATGTGGTGTTTTGTTCTGTTCAAATCAACATTTTATGTATGCCTTGAATTGGCAAGACAGAGTGTGAGACTCTAATTTTGCCCCTGACTATCAATTAGTCAGACATTAAAAGCAGTTTAAGCAGAAAAGGTTGGCTAGGTGCCATGAGCACTGGAAGGAAAGTTTTTTTGGTCGCTTAAATAAATATTTTTTCTATTTAAAGACATCTCATGAATTCATTTGCCCCAGAATGTCACTTTAGCTGAGCTATTTCAGTTTGTTAACACCATTTTTAGTTGATCTGTAAGAAAAAAAAAATTATATAGTGTCAGATCATTTGTGCTAGTGCTGATACAACTTATCTGTCAGATTAATTGAAGTATACTATTGGTGCAAAGTGTCATGTATTCTGGAGTTTTTTTCTGGTTATTTTCCCCTGCTGTTTTTTAAATTCATGCAGATTCTGTCATTTATCCTCTGGTGGCAGTGCACATCTAGACATTTTTTTCCTCACCGGATTTTTTTATCAGCTTGTAGTAAATTATTTTCCAGTTCAAAGTTTGGGTGGTTTGATGTAGACGCTATTTTACATTCTTGAAAATAAGTCCATAATGATGATGATTTAGATGGAAGGTTAGCTTTAATTTGTTTTCACTGGTGTTTAGCCTAATATTTCACACAATAATAGTAA
Organism: Pluvialis apricaria; assembly: GCA_017639485.1. Classification (NCBI taxonomy): domain Eukaryota; kingdom Metazoa; phylum Chordata; class Aves; order Charadriiformes; family Charadriidae; genus Pluvialis; species Pluvialis apricaria. The sequence goes on from CM030010.1 coordinate 9,506,885, forward strand.
TCTCAAGTAATATATTTCGCTAATAAAAAAGGTAGAAAATAATAATTTCACTGTATTTTGTACTTTTAAACATTATTAAAGAGTAAAAGATGGGAGAAGCTGCTAAATTTGGATTGTAAAACATGCAAAGTAAAGTAGACACTGAAGAGGTTTTATGTGCAATGGTATAAACCCATGGCTTTCTATTTGTCTCTTTCTTGTAACCTGAGCACAAGCTTAGCATAGTCAATATCAGAGACAGTATCTTCAGAGAATCAGTTATTTAAATACAGCAAGAAATGTTTTAAAAACATTCTTAAATTACACATTCATTACTAATTCTACTATTATTAATCCATTACTCATTCTACTAATCCTGTAACAATGGAATGCATCATCCTATTACAAGCACAGGGAACAAACGATTTAGTGTCTTTGCCATCAATGTGTCTAAGCTTAGGCCTTTAGACTGGGCCTGGATGCGCTCATAAAAAAATACTTATAAACTTAAGACTCATAAAAAAACCAGGTTGTTTAGAGGTGGAACGGAATATTCCATATTTTATTATTGATTTTCTTTTCACGTAAAATGTTGTATTTCTCATCATAGAATTAAATATAGGAAATATAGAATTTCTGTTTTACTGTCTACCCAAGAAAAGTGTTTTATTCATTCTTTAAGGCTAACCTTATTTACATGAAGGTTATATTATTCTCAGTCTTTTTTTCTATCTTTCCAGACTTCTTTACAAAACCCAAACTGATTCTACAAGTTGCTACAGACGATATCAGAAACATTTCAACATTTCATTACGAATTCTTTCTTTTGGGCCAGTTTCTAGAAGTTTTCATTTAGTTTCAGAAAAATCCTACTCATATATCAGTCTCTCCTGCCTCCTCTGACGTCATTAAAGCTTTGGCATGACTTTCAGGTTTTATCCCAAGTCGAATGCGTTGCTGCAGTTTCCTGTCAGGAAGAGAAGTCTGTAGCATTTTCCGGCATTGAAGACTCCTGAGACTTTGTTTGGTCACCTGAGCATAGCTGTCTACTGCCCTCTGAGGTGCCCTGAGGTCTGCTGCTGGGTCTCCAGCTACTCCTCCAGAAGGCAGTGAGTTTCCCACAGGTCCTGCACCGTATCTGCCGAGCTCATGCTGATGTTGCAGCATGTCCCACATGGCACTAAATCCTTACAGGGGAGCAACCGAATCCAGCTTTGGTTTTGATTTATGTGCCAGGAAGCTGAAGCCTGGAACCCACGATGACAGCTATATCATGAATTTGAGTAATTAAAAGGCTTCTATATCCCCTCAGTGATGAGTTCAGACATTTTCTCTCTTTATTCTCTGTTGTCTACCAGTATAACTGTAATTTCTGCATGCTAACTGTAAAAAAACCATTTCTTTCACTTAGACAGCCAGAGAATTTGTTAGTCAAGCAAAATCAGCATCCAGGTGTCATAAAACAAAGCATTAGAGTTTCATGATAAGAATACAGATTAAACAGGAGCTTTGTTAATGCAAACTATCAAACATACTTCTCATTTTCTTCCTTTTTCTAGCATGCTGCCATGAATTTAGTTTTGTTTTACCTTAAGTGATACAGAATTTTCGTAAAGACAGCATTTTCCCTACAGTTTATCACCTGCTGAATTGAGAAAACGCACGCTCATTTACATTGGTTATTTATGTTGAATTTTTGAGTAAATAGAAATACTGTTGAGTTTGACTTCATTCGTGAGCAAGCTAGAGGTACTGATCAGTTATTAGTAATTTATTCTGAATAGCAATGTCAATAAACTTTTAGAGGTAGTTTGCACTCTCACTATCATTCAAAACCTTGAGCAATGGAAATCCCTTTTGTAAATGAACCCTGCGGAACAGAGTTCTGCAGTCATGCCAGCTTCTGTGACAGACACTTCTCTGTTGCATTTATACTCTATCAAATAGTAATAAGAAAAGGCTGTCATTCATGCTTTTGCCTGAAGATAACAAGGGTGAATAGTCCCTGTTTTCCTTACAGCACAGGAAACGCAGACACCACACTTCTGGTGGGGATGCTTATATCTTTGTCTACATAGAGACTAGACAAAAGCATCTCCATTTTTAAATAGAAGCCAAAACTTAAGAAGAAAGAACAAATGTAAAACCTCAGTAAGAGAGAAAAGGAATACAGACTTTTTTCTTACAGGCTGTGGCAATAAAACAGACACAACAGGCATGGTGAGTCCTGAGAAAGAAACGTTTCAACACAAATAAACACAAATTCAAACTTATTTTTTGACCCAAAAGCAACTCGCTTTCCATTTTTCTTCTGAATGCTTTCAGTGCCAAACACAATTTTGTTTCTGCAGATTTAAGGAATATGAAGGAATTTGCATGTCATTTTCAAATGGTGTCTGGAAGATACACTTCCATCTTCCAGAAGAAATTGAGTTTAAGTAAAGTTAGCTGAATTCTTGGCAGAAAGTAAGTTATTTGAATTTTTGGCAGAACGATTTCTTCTCTTACGAGAAGAAATAACATTTCTGCTGTGGAAAAGCAGAATGAGATAAACATGTTCTCAAAAATATAACATAAGGGAGCAGGACATGTAAAGGAAATCATTGTCTCTCTTAAAGGATTGGGCAGATGCTTACCTCCTAAACTGCAGTAGCCTAAATTTACTGCAAGATACTGAATGGTACCAGAAAACATGTTTTTTCTGTTTTCTTCTTTAGGGTAAGTGAGACTGGAAAATATAAGCTAGAATATACTGTGCTGTGACAACTATGCCTAAATCAGACTAAGACTAAAGACTTATTTTGGGAATGAAAATTATGGAACTTCTCCTTACCTGAGCCACTTGCTCCTGACGCACAACAAGAAGGCAGATTATTTATGAAATGACCTGTTCTTTTGAATTACTTATTCTGTTCTATCCGCTCCCTCCCACCTCAGTTCCTCTGAATGAATATCTGTCAGCTATTTACATGCTTTTGAGAGTTTCCTTATGCACTTGATGATGATCAAAGGATGGATTTTTTATAGTGCTTAGGCTCATGAAGATGCAGATAAGCACCAATGAGAATTAGATACTTAGGTACCTTTGAAAATCCCATTTGATGGCTGTTGTTAAGAGCTGTAAGTTCCCTTAAAAGTCTAGTCATGTATACCTACGCCTATCCATATTACTGAAAGGGACTGTGAATCTGGATTTAGGTAATGATTTTTTTCAGCTGATTTTTAAGCCTTTGAGAATAGATCAAAATCCTCTTTGATTGATTTTCCAAATGGACATTGAATGATTCTTATATTATTCTCTCAGCATCAGCTGGATAGTTTGATAAGAGAAGAGGTATCCCATTCTTTTATTATCCCAGATAGAAGTGGGAAAGCAGTAAAGTGCTGAGAAAAATGGCCCAGAGAAGGAATAAAATTGTAATAAAGATGTTTCTAATCCTGTTACTCATTCTCTATAGTAGGCAGACTGCTAAAAACAGGCTAGGGGGTTATTATACTACGGGAAGCATATTATTCAAACATGCACAGCAACAGAATTGCAGTGTAACCAAAATTCAGAGTATTTCTTCTTTTACCCACTTTATTTCTGTCTCCTGGTGGCCTAAGAGTCAGGCAGAAGGCTGAGGTGTGCACGAATCTTTTCCTGTCCGTATACCACAACTTCAGGCTATGGTAGAGCATCCAGAGCTGCGTTTCTACTGATGGTCCTTAGCAGTTGAAATGTTCAGATCCTGTGGCAGAGACCTGTGCTAACCATGATCTCTGTTGCGGCTGTTCCCGCAATGAGAGTTTCCATGTGCTCCGTAACTATTCCAGTCTCCAAATGAATGCGTGATACCCCAAAGAGCAGGCTGACGGCTGGCAGGCGGGGTTTTGTCAAGCTTGCCCTGAGGTTTTAGGTGTTTCATAAATGGAGGTTTTTCCTAATGGCACGATTTTCTAGGAATCATATTTGTTCCTCAGAGCTACAGATTTGGATGTCATGTCCTTCCCATCCCCCGCTGGCACAGGGGTCTGTGAGATTTCTGAACCAACTTTAATTTTAAAGAGCCTTCTAGGTGGTTTTGAATTATGCTTTGGTTCGTAATGGCTTCTGTCCTAACAAGCATTAGAAAACTGGAAAATTAGATTAAAGCTAGTCTTCCACTCCCTTTCCTAAAAAGCACAGAACTGGTGCGTGCAGTCAAGGCTTGGTCTCTGCATATTCTTTGGTTACATAAAGTTAAACACATTTTATTTTAGCAGCAGCTGCAGAAAATGGAGGCAAAATATCTGTGTGCTAAATAATACCTGTGAATCATTCCCTGGCCTGTTCCAGTGAGTTCTACTGAGAGTTTCTCAAGTGTCTTTTTCTTTTTAATTTTCTTTTATTACTATTTTAAACTTTTGTCTCACTGTCAAGTGCTTTTTCAGTATAATGTATTTAAAGGCTTCTAAACTCTCTGTCTTTTTTGCAAAATGTTGGAGATAGATACATAATATAATGAACAAAAAACAGGCTGAGCTTCACCTTTCTTAAAAATGGGACTTCGTTTGTCCTTGCATGAAATATTAAGGAACATATGAGCATGTCTGGATCCTTAGAGACAGAGAAAAAAGGAACGACACTGTTAGAGATTCACTCACCTTTCAGGAAATGTTTAGATTCAAGCCATTCAAGATTTTTCCTGACTTTTTCTGACTCCATCTGACACAGCCAGTCATGTCTGCGACGATCCCATCTCACCGATGTCATGTAGCGTGCCAAACTCATTCATCTGGGTTTCTGTAACTCCTATTATGGATCTTGCAGAATACCATAAAATGGAGACATGAAAAATACTCAAACTAGACATGGAAGCAATTGACTCTTACTCCAGATCAAACAGTCAGCAATATCAGTTACATGGAGCTACCATTGCTGGTACTAGGTAATGAAGTGGAAGAGCACAGTGTTATTATGATGCAATACAAAAACTATGTTAGATTATACATATATGTGTAATTATCCCTGCTGCTGATTTTCAGGTCATAGCTAACAAGTGTTTTATTTCAGTTCTAACTATCTGGTTCAATCCTTTGGATTACTGAAAGTCATAAAATGATAAAGACACATGCATCAATAATTTACACAACATAAAAATTGAAAAGAAAAGCAGGAGATGGAAGACAGAAAGAAAGAGTCTGAAAGACTAAAATAATAAACATTGATTTTCCTCTGTCATCCTCTCTGATCTTTGGCAATCTTTTGTGAATACTAATTATTTTTTTTTTCTCTGAGGACAGTAAATGCAAAAGCCATTTTATTCAAAATTCTTCTTACTATTCCTGGTTCATTTTATTGCTAGTGTAACGTTTGGATTCCTTAAGCTCAAATGTGATTTATTCTTTGAGCAATAATGCTTTTAACCTTAAACATATAAGTATACAAATTTATACTTCCTGTTACTAAAGGAAAGTCACTAATAAACTTGCATATGTGCTTTACTTTATGCATTTCAGTGTCCCCACTTAAGTGCAAAATTCCCTTTATATTTAACCCTCAAAAATCTGCCTTCATTCAGGAAATTGAAGAAGACTATGAACCATAAGTACTTTTTACATGATCTTTCTTGCCGCTCCCAGATCTTACAGAGAGCACTTGGCAAGAATTCATCCTGTAACAGCACAGGAATGCAACATTCCCACTCACTGTTCTTTTCCTCACTGAAAGTCACGTGTACTTTTTCTCGTTTTACTTTTTCTGAACTCTCTAATAAAACAAAAAAGTTATTATATTTGTATGTATGTTAAAGAAGAGAGTTTTCTTAAAGCACTTTTAGCACATGCCTGAAAAAAGATTTCCAGCCTTATTCCTTGCACTGATTCTAGCAATGTAATTTTTAATTCATCATGGAATGTTAAAACCCAACAAAAGAAAGGCTTCAGATGGAAGTATATCGATATTTAGTATCCTTTGAATATTTGATCAAAACCACATTACATTTCAGGCAGATATTTTACAAATGTGGGAAACTGGGATAACTAGGAAACATATTTTGTCAATAAACTGTAAGACATACATTCAAGTGGAGCAACTGGAAAATTAATTTCTGATACAGATTGTGACTTTGTTTTGTTGTTTATATTTGGTTGGCTAAGATTTCTTTTTAGCATTCAAGTGCAATATGTATCATTTAATCAGGAATACACTGTAGAAAGAATCTTGTTAAAAAGAACAACAACGAAACCCTCAGGAGAAATCTCGGAGAGGCTGTTCTGTTGGTACAAAGTTAAGCTGCCTTTCCTATTTGTTTTCGTTTCAGTCCATTGCCTTTTATCTGCTCATGCCATTATCTTAACTTTTTAATATAATTTCCTCTCTATTTGTATTATGAAAATTCATTTATCAGAGTTATATTGTATTACAGCCTGTATCAAAGAAACAGTGGCTACATTTAATGTAAAAATATCAGATTATTTAAGGCTAAATGATTAGTTAAAAGACTAGAGAAAGACTTCTATGGGGATCAAAGACATTCACGTATCATTGAACAAAGGATCATTTATTTGTCTATTTCAGTTTGGAACTGTATTTCCAAGTCAGCCTTTTTGGCAAGAGCACAGCGACCCTACTGAACAGCTTGCTGGCTAATACTGCGGGAAAGCCATATCTAAAAAACCATCGCAGTGTGACTGATAAATCTGTGTTGCAGGTAGACAGCAGGCTCAATTCATCCTTGACGTAACTTCATATTGGTGAATGGGGCAAATTCTATCTTTCTGTGTTTGTGCTTTATCTGATTCATGAAATACGATTGGGGATTAAGGCAGGTATTTTGTTCTCTATGGGTTCCAAGAAAAATAGACAGTAGCCCCTCTACTATCTTGACAATTTGGTGCAATGTATCTGAAAATATCCTTTCAGGACTGACATATGAATGTTACAAGCCATATATGAAACTAAAAGCTAGTCAAAGGCTATGCTATATTTTTAAAGTAATGTATTCAATGAACTCATGTAAAATATCTTCCATTTCTGCATCTGCCAATATTCTCTGTTTCATAGCAATGAGTACCTGCTTTCTCAAGAACTAAAATATGGACAATTTTTAAATGCATGTTACTGTCAAATAATTAAATAAAACATACCACATACCGGTTTCTGTTAAATAAATCAAATCCCCTTACATTCTTTACAAGCAAGCAATATAAAAACACATAAATATTTAAACCTTAAAAAGCTCTCAATTCCTCATATTTTCATTTATTACTAGAAATTATATCTGAAAGAGATACATTCTTTGTGTTGAAGGCGGACAGCTCTACTGAAACAATATCATAATTTTCAGATGCTTTTATTTCACATAAAAAGTCTGATGTCTCAAAAGTGGAATCCCATAGTTAATTTTCATCTTCCAAAATCATGCAATGAAACTACAATACACCTTATTTTTGTAGACTAGATCTTTAATAAGGGCAGAAAAACTGTGTAAAAGGAGGTAAGACATAAACTTAAGAGAGAGGAGAAGCATTTATAATGTTTACTTTTGAAACACCAAAACACCAATATTTCTCGGGAAAAAGGAAGGATTTTTTTCCTTCAGTGAGGAAACACAGTGAGTTGCAGATATTTGCTGTGAATGAGGATGGAGAGAGGAAATTAGGGCCAAAGAACAGGAGGAAAAGATAACGGATGCAGTCTATTTACAGAAATGCAGAAACTGAAGAAGTGGCCAGTTTTGAATTGTATGTGGAGGTGCACAGGATAGTGAGTGGTGGCAAGAGAAGGAGATGTTCTCTGTAAACCATAAAAAGTGCACCCAATATTATTGTCCTTTTGGGCTCTGTGTGTAACAGTGTTTAAGAAATATATGAGACAAAATACTAGAAGATGCAACTTTTATTTTTGAGTACCCACAGCTTACAAGCTGTAGACTGGGGGCTTTAACTTCAGATGCCACATGGTACTCACGCAGTATCAATACTGAGAATAAAAGAGTGTGGTAGGAAGGCACCAATCCTTTGATTTTCTTTTGCTCCCTCTTCCCAGCCCATCTTATGACACAGGACTTATCTGAAATTACCAATGCAATGTAAGTCAATGCTTGAACTAGTTTCTGCAAAGGCTTAAACACATTTTGAAAGCAAGTTGCTTGATGTTAAATTTTAGGGCTTTTAGGCAAACGATTGTGTAAACATGAGCGCACAATTCTTTGCAAATAAATGAATTAATTCAGCTAGTCTAAATGTCGTGGAAGTTAATGACAGTCTTCAAATGGCTTCAATAAATACAGAGTGGGACATAAAGGAGAAATTATTCTATGTTTAAGGTAGGTTTCTTAAAATATAACAGGGAGAAGCCATCCATAAAAAAAAAAAAGATCATCGTCTCATGGTCAATCCATTTTTTTACATTCCTATAACATCTGAGGATCAATCTGCATGCAGTTATCATGGCTATATTTCACAGGTACACCATGTCAGCCTTCCAGTTTTGTTGACATTCATGCTTTCTAGAATAAAAACTAGAACAGTTTTCAAATATCTTATTGGAATTGCACTTTACATAATCTAGATGACATGAAGGATTTCTCAAAACTTTGGCTTTGGCTTTGAAAGTGTTACCAGCTACAACATTAGAATGACTATGTTTTAGAAAATGCAGTGTGTGGAAGAGTGGAGTGTTGGCATGAAAGTTTATGTGTCCTTATACTACTTCCTTGAAAATGATAATTGTTTTTATCTTTGTGTTACAGTAAGGGATTTGTAGAGTAACATTTAATTGTGTGAGTACAATCTCCATAAAAACGTTTTGCTGCATCAGACTGATAATATTGTTTTTATGAACCAAAGATACAGAGATGTGTGATTTTCAAGTAGGAAGATACTTACTGTATGATGTGAAGTTCTAGAAAAGATGATTCAATATTTTTTTATGTGGTTTTGGAACATTACCTTTACTATAGGTGCCATGGCTGATTTGAATACACACTTCCTGCCAGTTGGTAAATGTTTCTTGTGCATGTTATTGGCCTCTTTTTTCCACATTTGATTCCTCCTTGTTTGCCCTTCCATCTGTGTCCCAAGATGAGAGGTAGGATATGGGTATACCATAAAGAAAATATTACTCTGGAGGTTGCTAACAGGCTACAGTCATGACAAGGGTGACATCTGAACTTAATTTTTCATAAAATCTTATGGCTTATATTTGTAAAAATACAAATGCTTGTGCTCCTGGTAGACAGAACTTGTTGTAAAATGAAGACAAATTCATCCATCCATTTTAATTTTTACAAACCAGTTACTCTCCTCTGATATTAGCTCGGCCTGATTTTTTCTATGTTATAAGAAGGAGTAAGGGCACAAATATGTTCCTCATAACAGATTTGGGGCCACAATGATTGTAGTGTTTTAGTTCTTTGAGGAAGAAGTTTTTCACTTTAAGGGTGGTGAGGCACTGGCACAGGTTGCCCACAGAAGCTGTGGCTGCCCCATCCCTGGAGGTGTTCAAGGCCAGGCTGGACATGGCCTTGGGCAACCTGGGCTGGTGGGAGGTGTCCCTGCCCATGGCAGGGGGGTTGGAACTCGATGATCTTCAAGGTCCCTTCCAACCTAAACCATTCTATGATTCTATGATTCTATGATTCTATGATTCTCGCTGATTTAATGTTCTACTGCTGTTATAAACCACGCAACCATGAAAAGCATTTTATTTGTGTGACTATACAATTACAAACCCTCACTGAATAGCAACTAACCTGTCCTTCCCAATTTTCAAAGTTAGGAAATGGCTAGGAGAGGGAGAGAGAGAAGGGAATGTCAAGATAATAAAGGCTAGATTCAAGGAAGAAAGCATTGGCACTTCTAGTCCGTAAGAGTTTGGGACAGGCTCGTGAAATGCAGGGTGAAAGGTCCGAATTTCCTAGTTCACAGCTTACTTCTGTTTTGTTCTGAATTGCTTTAAAGTTCTTTTCTTCAGCAGAAAATACTGTGCCCTGTGACTGGTTTGAACTTATCTATATTTTCTGCAAGCACTAGATTAGTATGCCAGGAATAATGCAAATTTCCCTGCTTTGCAATCCTAAGAGGAAGTCCCTCATTTTCATTCTCCCTGCTGCCAAATGCTCCGCTCTCATTTATTTATTTGCTGCTATATACCCTCACAAAATGGTCCCTACGGTAAGACTTCTTATTTATCCCTCTATACGCTTTATATTGCCCATTATCACATTAATCTTTGTAATGCTTGCATTTAAATTCAATTTCTGAGAATCTCATAGTGCACATCTCAGTACTGGATTCTGTCCTACATAATTTCATTTTTCCATGGGAATTTCCATGGGAGTTGAAATCCCTTATTTTCCAATAGGAAAAAATAGTGCAATGCTGACAGCAAAAAATATGAACCTCCTTTCTGGGACTCTATTAGTCTTCCTAAACTGGAAAGACTCCATCCAGGTTCTGGGTGTCTACTCTCTTTTTCTATGTTGCTGCTCCAGTGACCTGCCACTACCATGTCTTTATCTGTAGACCTTTACATTTAGATGTGGAAGCGAGAGGCTAGTCGTGGGCTTTTGAGGTCCCTGCAAGTTGGCTGATGCCTGCAGAGTGGTGGCAGGTTGTCTCAGGTGGTCAGCCCCTCCTGGCCCCAGGCAGCGTTGGAGTACCACTGCGGGAGCTCTCAGCACAACTCACTCTTCAGGAGCCGGTGTGACCATCAGCATGCCATTCTTAGCAGCACTGTTAATTATTTTCCATGAAATAATAGTTCCTCTTTCAAAAGACAACTCCTGAATATAGCTGGAAACTAATTTACAATGTTTATACAGGAGGTGCTTTTAGTGACCCATCTGCCATTTATATACAACCAAACCTTCAAACTATATTGTCTTGTCAGCTGTTCCAGTTAATGGGATGTATGTTGTGAGGGTTAGTATGTGCCGAATACTGTATATAATAAGTCTCAAGCAGTGTTCTACTGATATTTAATTAGGAATGTTGTGTAGCACTTACAGCTATATACTTCAAATACTTCCACTAGTGTGTTAAATAACGAGACTGACATCTGTTGATTGTGGCTCCACACTGTGGAAATCACTGATCTATCGAACTCATAGTAAACATTTAATTTAGTTTTTGGAATCTTAAGTCTCTAATCAGCCTTATGATATAGTTGTCGTTTTTTTCCTTATTCTTCTCTATTTAATGATAAGTTTGAAGAATTATTTTTCTTGTTTCAGTGTTCATGGTAACCTCCTGAATTTTAGGTTCTCAAATGCAGTTTTTTTCCTCACCACTCTGAATTTTCACTGCTTTGCTTATTTGTAGTAACCTTTGTAGAGGTTTTTTTATGCACTTATATATAACAAGGGATCTTCCTCTGCTCTTAAATGCAATATTTGTGAATCATTCCTAAATTCTTTCACGAACTATAACATCTTCAAAATGTTCATATTCATAGATTTTTGAGTATCATTGAAGTTCTCTTGTAAATTAATAAAATATATTCTTCCTTTTTTGAACATATGGAATTTGAGTTGACATTTTTCTTAGGACTCAGACTTCAAACACTATGATCAAAACATAGATTTTGTTCATTTGCTCATTTTCAAATGTGAAATTCCACAGGCCTTTCCCTTCCAGCAAAACACAGCAATACCAGCATTACAGCCAGTTATTTTTTGTTTTTCTTTTTTTTTTGTCCTTGATTTGAAGCTTTTCTCTGTAGTGCTCATATATTTTTTTGAACTGCTGTATCCACCCTTTCCAATTTTCTGATATATCCCCTTCAAAGCTTAACTGCTTAGTGTGTGAAATTTATCTATCTTCTGGCAAAATCCAGACTTTCAATTTTGACAGTTTATTCTGTATGTTTATTTTCTTCTGTATGAAATAATTCTGTTCCTACCAAACTTATGTATTGTATTTACTTTTCTTTTTTTCTTTTTACATTATCACATCATTCTTTAGTCCACTCTTATAGCCTATATTGAAATATGCTTCCAAACTCTCAGATGTATTTTCCTTTTTCTTGTGCCCGTGGAGTATGCATGCAACACCCAAGGTTTCTAGTAGAATACATTATTCTCCAACATGTATACAGATAAACTCTGGGAAAGATCCTGACATACATTCTGACTTATTTCATAATCATAGTCAGAAAACTTATGTACAGCAGCTACAATAAGCCGTGTTCCTTGAAATTACATGTTAAAAAACACTTCAGAGAATGAAAATGTTAAGGCTTTAGTCTTAGTTATCATGTTTTTTAGTTTTACTCTCTGGACTGCAGTGAGTTGCAAGGAAGCTTTAGAAAAAAGCTTTCCATGACCTCTCTGTCTCTTAAATCTTCACCTTTCTGGAAAGAAAAAAAATAAAAAGAAAGAAGTTTTTCTAAATTTGTTCATTACCTCTTAATGCCCACGAACCTGTAATATTTTTTGGTGCGAGAGGGGTGGGAAGGGAAGACAGGGCCAACCCATTTGCAATGTTTCTTTCCCTGTTTCTCTGACACAGTTTCTCAGGAAGACACCTAAAGTTTTGAGCGCCATAGAAGGGGGCACCCAGGAGCCCCAGCCAGGAATAAGCATTGGAGCACACGCCTGTATCTTCCCCCTGCTCAGCGTGCAGGGCTGCGAGAGCGGCTCCCACCAGTGTGGGACTGAGCATTGCCACAGCTGCCTGTCCGCAGGAGAACCCGCCTGCACGCTTTTTGCACAGGAAAATGGATGCTATTTGCATACTTTGCTTAATCGAATCTCACTTAAACATTCTTTTGGCCCAACGTAGTGTCTTTTTCAGTAGTTCACCTCTAAAACACGTTAAAGAAAATATTTAAATATAAACAATACTGATTTCTAGATTCAGTTCATGCCATGTCTTTACTCCAGTGCTTACCAACCTGACTTTGAGTCTGCTGATGATGTTGGAAGCCTGCTTACCTCAAGCCTGTAATTCTGCTAGAAAAACTGTAATCCTGGTAACTATTGCTGTGAAAGCATGTAAAGCAAAAGCATTCCACCAAATTTTTTTACAAATATCCCTCTATTGATAGCATATTTTTTCTTGATTTAATGAAAATATTTTGCAAGAAGAATGAAATTTGCATTACAGAAAAGCAAGAACAAGCTTTGTACTAACTGTTGGTTTTATGTGCAGGGATTAATTCACCTAATTGGGATCTGGATTTATTCTGTTTTGGTTTGATTAGGGTTTTTGTTGTTTTGTTTTGGTTTGTTTGGGTTTTTTTAAGGGATTAACTTTCTTTGAATACAAACATAGAGGAACTCAGATAGGTCAGCTAGTGAGTCTATGAAGCTATAGCAGCATTGTCATTAAAAGGTACCAAATAGCTTGTCTTAGATATTAATTAGCTAAATTAATTATTTTTTTCATATGAGAGTGAAGCTTTTTACATGGGCTGGAGTGCTTCTGCCATGAGGACAGGCTGAGAGAGTTGGGGCTGTTCAGCCTGAAGGAAAGAAGGCTCCGGGGAGACCTTATAGCCCCTTCCAGCAATTAAAGGGGGCCTACAGGAAAGATGGGGAGGGAATCTTTATCAGGGAGTTCAGGGATGGGATGGCAGGTAACAGTTTTAAAATGAAAGAAGGGAGATTTAGATTACATATTGGGAAGAAATTCTTTACTGTGAGGGTGGTGAGACACTGGAACAGGTTTCTCAGAGAAGTTATGGATGCCCCATCCCTGGAGGTGTTCAAGACCAGGTTGGATGGGGCTTTGAGCAACCTGGGCTGGTGGGAGGTCTCCCTACCCATGGCAGGGGGTTGGAACTAGATGGCCTTTAAGATTCCTTTCCAACTCTAATCATTCTATGGTTCTATGACAGCAGACTGTGGCCAATTCCAGGAAAATTGAATTTGAACATGAAACAATGAAACAATATTAGACACAATTTGAAGTTTAATATTATACAAACATTATATCATAGGAATGTTGTATATGTTTGTAATTCTCCCTTGCTTTCTCAACACATTTAGTTCTTAGATGTTTATTCTTCAGAGATTTTTTCCAAGGATGAGCGTTAAAGATCCTTTCTCTTTAAATTGCAATGAGATTATGGTACTTACTTTCTTAAAATCTTATGAACTCTTTTTACTTTCATTTTCTTCCACTGTCTTTTTGAATATAACAACACTAACAATTTACTGCCCTGTGTTGTCCTGTGCAGTCACTAAGGTTAACACTTGGACTACAACTGAAAAATAGCTGTTTCTTTTCCTTCTCATTATCATGTCCTTTTTTTTCACTCGGTGGGGTGCATTTTGGATGACATATTTGCCCTACTGAGAGCTGCAGGATTCTGTAAAATCTGTATGGAGGACCATTTCTTCATCATTATCTCAGTTCTAACTATACTTATAATCACAAATGTGGCAGGGTTTCTGTTGCAGCTTCCTAAAGATGAATAAATTAATCTCAAGTGGGCCATTACCAAAGGTAAAAAAAAATCCCTCATTTTTTATAAGTGTAAAATAATAACCCATATTCTGATTACCAGAATAAATTAATTAATTGCTAGTAAATGCACACTACTTGAGAAATCATAACTATTCAAAGGGCAGTTACTTTTTAAGTTTGTTTAAGAAGAGGAATCACCATCATATCTGCATGTCTCTCTCCTCCATATAACTCCTCACGATACCAAACCAAATTAAAATTAAATAAATCTGAAAGTTACTTTTTTGCAAGCCAGTGATGAGTATTCCTAATAAAAAACACGTCCATTCCCCCAACAGTCAGCAGTTTCATTGGCCCAGAGGAATATAGATGTTCTACTTATATAGACAGTTGCCTTAGTGTCTTGAGATAATTCATTGGAAGGCTTCCGCTATAGGAGAGGGAGTTTGGATTACAGATGCAGCCAATACAGTGGCGTTAATAGAGGTGATGATTCCTGTCAGTAATGTCCTGCTTCTGGCATGATGTAAAGCAGAGAGTGCATTTCTTTGGGTAGCAAGGAGTGAGCCGGAGTTTGAGTCCCAGACTGTGTAAGTCTATGTATCAGGAATCTACATTTATGGAGACAGCTGATTATTTCCAGTGAGCAAAATGCAGAACATGCTCCAGGAATGATTCATAGTTTCTGTTTATCATCATTCTTGCTTTTGCTTTACATACGGCAGCCTCTGTTCAGAACCGGTTGTCTGACCAAGCTGAGGTAAATTACCTAGTAAAGAATTTCTTCCCCTGATCCTCTGGCATTTAAAACCGTAGTAGCTGACATGAATATAATTTGCCTTATGCGCTAATAGCACTGTGTAAAGTCTGCCTACCTTTAATATACTCTTTTTCTCAGTTTAAAATCTCCCACTGCTATAATCATAAAAATATCTTAGAGAATACTATTCACTCGATTGTAGAAACATATCCTTACCCTGTTTGGTGAAAACATATGCTGTAGGGTACATTTATGCACAGATGGTTGGCAAGTAAGGCTCTATAAGCAATATATATTCACCATATATTTCTTCACCATTTCTGTTTCAATTTCCAACACCCACTTTTATCTTTATGAAAATACTTTTACACAAAATAAAGAGACTGGTTCCTTTCTTGTCCATTACTGTACACTGAGCAGGGTTCTGGCAATAAGGAATGACACCGACTTTAATGTATAGCATAGACAGTGACCAATATGTAGCACAGCTGACAGAAGCAATAAATGTTTTTTGCTGCCTTCTCTGTCATTTGGACTTTTATCAGAGGGTGAATTTCCTTAGATGTTAAAAAACTTTATGCATCTTTCCCTCCTCCTCCATCCCAGCTGGGGTCTGTACCCTGTCTCCCAGCAAGTCACATCACCTGGACATCATGGGGGAAAGGAGGATATGCTCTGCTAGGTCCATCGTTGTCTTGAAGTACAGGTGGCTCCAGAAGCACCTGCTCCTCTGGCAAAGGAGAAGAAGTAGTACTGAACTGGAAAATCAACCAGAGGTGAGGGTAAGATACTTTTTTTAGCCTTGGTTCTGAAGGTGTTTGGTTTTCTTTTTTTTTTTCCTTTTATGCCTAGGAAATAGATGCATTAGTTTTAATAAGTGACAGCTTTACCTCTATGAGAGGTAAATCAAAACATAGGCTATAAGAAAGAACAATCTGTACACGTAATTGTTCCCCAAAACTTGAAAGCTGACATTTATTGATGCTTGGCTTGCCCCTGAAGTTTGTAATTTGTTTCCCTCTCTTTTTGCAAAACAGAATACTTTTGTATTCTGTGTACCTGCATAAGGGTCTAGTTAAATAGAAGATAATGATTAATGTTGTTGGGTTTATGTCAGCAGCGCTCGTATATTTTCTAGAAATATTTTTCACTTATACACTTCTTTTTCACTTATAAAGAGATGTTAGTTACTGAATCCATGGATTTATTGATTACACCCAGAGATGAAGACGGCATTACCTCTATGCTAGTAATGATTATTTCGCAGTTTACTGTGTTTGTAATTTCAAAATAAATAATGCAATTGCATTTTCGTTCTCTGACAGGAGTAATTAACTACCTCTGCACAGTGTTTCCGTAGCACGTATCTGCCCATGATTTACGTTGTTTGTCTAGTCATGCTACAACATACAAGGGGGGAGGGAGTAGCCATATGTCATTTAATTTATTTCTCACTGCATTATGTATGTAAAGCAAATGCTGGTTCTGCATTAACATTAGCCAGATAGAACATTTCTTTGCATATTTTTTTCTGCTTCTGAACTGTCATTTTTATAGCCTTATGCTTGGAAGATAAATAAATGCCTTCTGTTGCCTGTAGTATGAATTTCAGAGCTATGTTAGAGGGGAAGGGCTAATAGAGCCATGTTCAATGTATCTACCCTCTGATGGATAGATTTGTCTTGTTTGTAGTGAGTATAGCATGCAAAAGGCTTTATTTATTTACTTGTCAGCTAATATGTGATTCTGTCTTCCACTCTGTAAAGATTAATCCCAGCGTTTCTGTCTGGCAAACGCCTACTTCCTCAGGCATTAACTGGTTAAGCACTGATCTTTGACACTGGAGATGCTCTTTTCATTTGACTTATTTCCCTCAATAAAATTAACAGGCTATATGAGCACAGTTTCATTTGTCTTTACATTCTGTGAAGTTTCACAATACTTCAAGAAGATACCTCAGCCTGATTCTAATGTGTTCCTCTCAATTTCGGTTCAGGTCTGGCATCTGGTTTTGTCCTTGGCTTCCCAAAAGAGGACACACACACTGAAGTCTTCACTCCTTTTTCTTTGAGCCTTGAAAGGTGTCTGCCTTTAATTGCTCTCTAACAAAATGAGCAGTGAACTTTTACCGCCACAGGATAATAGAAACATTCAGTGGTATTTACAAGACCTTTTGTTTCTTTTTATCTTAGTACATTTCTAATTATGGTTTTTATTTATATTACAGAAGAGCTGAAGAATTCCAATTAGGAATGGGCCTCTTCTGTATTCAACTTTGTATTGAAAAAGAATTTCGCCATGCACTGAGGAGTTTACAGTTTGATTGAAGGCACAAAAGTGAATTAATTTAATAATAGGGAAGAATAGCTGTTATGAAGTCTATTGTATCAACTTGTGTGATCTTAACAGTGGCATTTTATGCTTTACTTTGAGAGCAAGCTTCTAAAAGCAGATGGCCGAGCTGTGAGCCTCACTTTGTTCATATTCTTCTTTTAGTCCCCCCACCCCCCCCTCCCCCAAAGAAGACTTAGTTCTTCAAGTTAGGAACAAAATCTTGAAAAAGTGAACTTTCATGGCTGCAGTAAAACATAGAAAGAAGAAAACTTCTGGACATTTTGAAAACTATTTAATGAAATTTGAGGCTTTTAATTTTTGAATGTTTATGGCTGTCAGTAAAATTCTGAGTGAAGAATTCGTATCTTAAATTGATTAAGCAGAGTTATAAAATACCTAGTGGTATAAATAGGGAGATTTTTGTGTTTATATTGTCAGGACAGTTTAGAAAGGGAGTTTGTTTAAATACGTAGAAAGGTGGCATATGCACAGAGAGAACATCTAGACTGTCATTATTTTTGAATATCATTCATGTGTCATCCCTATGCCATTCTCTTTCAAAAGGGCTTCACCAAAGTCCTAGCTCTTACTTGTTGTGCCCCAACTAGAGTATGTATCAGCAAAACCTCATAAGCAACAGAAACCTATGTAGGAAAAGATAACAGTCCATACATACACACTTTCATTTTATTGCAAAAGCATTTGCCATTTTCCCAAAGACTACCGGAGTTTTTCTCCCTGTGCCCTAGGATATCTGCCTGGCAGGGGAGCCAGAACCATGACTTAAAACATGTCCAGATGTCAAAACATCTTGTCAGAACATCTGATGGTGACACATTTTGGATTTAAATATTCATAGACAATGAATATTGTGCTACGTATAGAAAATGAACATAAAATCCACAGTCACTGATATGTTAAGATTTCCTTTTTTGTTACTTCTGGGTAGGTGAAGAATCATCCCATGACCTTAATAGAAACCATGCTACTTCCATTGAGCAAACTGATTTTTTCAGATTCTGGACTAATGATTTTATATCACAATTTTATTATAATAGAAAAAGTGATTTTGTCAGGCTAATTGAAAGCAAAGAATTTATTTGAATATTATTTCTATCATTTACATATGTATTTACAAAAACCTGATTATGACTAAAAGCAACACCACTGACATAATCACACAATATACTGTTATTGTTATTATTATAACTCATATCTGTATTATCAAAAGCCCACTTACAGACCAGATCCCTACTGTTCTAATTTTTTCTATGAGTGCCAGGCTTTTAGAAACTGAGTATATAATCAAGACAACCTCTGTATAAAGATGTGCAGGAGAATGCAAAGATTCAATGAACAAATGTAAGTCAGCTTAAAGTGCAGTGCCTCCAGGACCTTTTTGCCTTTCCATGTACTTTTTTTTTAATGTAACAACAGCATTTAAATAAACCTTATCAGCATTTTATAGCCAAAGTTACCCTTTCTTCTTTCATAATAAGGAAAGGTCAACAAGAGTTTCTGATAACACTAAATATTTCCTTAATCTGAAGATGATAACTGAATGCTGAAATGTCAAGAAACTATGGTATGAGATGGAAATATCTCTTACCAAGCAAATGTCCCTAGTTCAAGGGGCAGAGTAGATATTTTTCTGTAACTGTCTGCCTCTCTTCTCTGGTTAAAGGGCTTGTCACTTCTGCTAACACAGTATTGACCATATATGGCCATTTTTTTTGGAACAGCAATACCGGTTACTATAATTTACAGTTGGGTAATAGCCAGAGGTAAAACAGTATAATATTTTAGAAAGTGCAAAAGTGAACTTTCTGCATATACCCTGTACCTTAATTTATATTTTGGGCTACTCAACATCCTGGCTGTGTATCTTTTGCTAGGAAATAAGTACAGGCTTTTTTCACCTGTATGTCTTAAATATGCTATTGAACACCTCCTGTTGGGATATAACCATAGAATTGCTGTATAGTTGACATAATTAATCAGTTATCAATCACCTATAATGTTATTTACCTCTCTGTTTTTTCCCTTTGAGAGAGACAAAGAAAAAGTGGGGTGCCAGTGCAAGTGAATAAGAAAGAGATCAAGAAAGATTCACTAGATAAAGAAGTGTAAAGTAACATAGAGACTTACCTTTTTCTGTGTTGCTCCTAAATTATTAATTTTTATGCTCTTCTTTTTTGATTGTCTTAGCCCTTTAGAAATATTCATATAAGGTCTTACTCTGTGTCAGGAAAATTTATAAAATTCTACTGTGTGTTGTACTACTTCTATTTAGGGATACTTAACATTTATTTTGCATTTAAAGTTGACAGCTTTATTTTTACTTTTATCTGAAATACTAATTTTTCTCCTTTAGGACAAACTGTAGCTCTGTATCTCTCCTTCCTCCTTGCTTTGTCTCAGGTTTATATCTTCTAATTTGTAGATCAAATGTTGCTCGCCAGCCTACCACTGTAAATCTTTCATGAGCTAGTCTGGATTTACGCCGAGGGAATGGAGGGAAAATTGGCTTCATGCCTCTTATCTGGTGCAGTCTCTTTTCCCTGTAAAATACAGCATCTCCAAACATGGAGCACATACAAACTCCACTGAAACCGATACAAAAGCTCCTATCCATAGCAACTGTTTTTGACCAGAACCTCTTGCTAAATTATTTCTCTCTTGCTTGATCAGTGCCTGTTGCCAGATCCATCTCTATTATTTTTGTTTCAATCCTTCCCAGCAAAATGTGTGTGCCTATTTCTTCTACTGCATTTCTTTCTGCTCTTGTCCACAGAGTGCATGTTTCCTAATGGCACACTGAATCAAAACATGGGGTGATTAAACAGTTACTGTGCAATTCAAATGCATTTTTCTCCTAATCCTGATGATGCAACATTAAGTGTACACAAAATGCAAAAAGAGGTTACTGAAATTTTAACATAATTAATTTGTTAATTCACATCAAATTGACATCACAATCACACTAAAACAAAATCACATTTCTAAATTCCTGAACCTACCTTTCTCACAGGACTGTTAAAAGCACATCCCTATTCAGCCAACCTGCTGCTTTAGCTAATAGAAAAATGTTATACATGATATAGGACTCACAGAAAGTTTAATATCCAGTGAGATCAGCACAGAAAGGAACGGTTTTCTGCCTTCTAATAAATCTTGCAAGTCTCCATTAGTTATGTGAAAGCATATTCACTCTGAACAGAATGTGTTACTTTGTACTGGAGGCCATATTTCACAAAGAAGAAATTGTGGCACGCTGGGTAGATTGCCAGGCATTTCTCCCATCATGAATCAGAGGGCTGGTCTGCGACTCCCGCCCCCAGAGAGCGGGCGAGAGAGTGGCAAGGTTCGACTGCCGGCAGCAGCCGCCACTGCCCAGAGGCAGCACCGCTCTCCCTTGGTGTTTATTGGGATTCATGGAGCACCAGCAGTTCCCAGTTTTTGAGCGCTGGCAGTGAGTGGTATCTCACTGACCATGGTTTTCCTTCCCTTCTCCTTAATTCTGTCCATGTAGTGCTCTCAACAAAGAGCTTGGGCTTTTATGCATGGGTCTGGCACAGCAAATCTCCTAGAGAAACTTCTTAGAGCTTATTTCTCCGAAAGAGCAAGAAACTGCAAGAAAATAAGACTGTCCAATATTTGAGGCGCAAATGGTAAATAGTATTTTAGTGAAGCCTTACGCTTGCAACACTCACCAAACCTTTCAGTTCTGCTACTTTTTTTGTTGCCTTGCAAATGCCCTTAGTAGTAATTTCCTTCTCTTACCCCAGTCTCACAAAAGATGAAGAGAGAAATTCTGTTTAGTGCAAACCTCTCCTGCTAACCTAAAAATTGCCTATTAACCTATGAATCTGTACTACTCCAACTGACATTTGACACTGAAGTCAGATGTCAGTGAATATTTTCCTCAAAGGAGGCTGCAGGTCTTTCAAAAAGATCTGTTTATTCTCAACAAGCTAAAGTTTATATTTTGCAATATTTTTTGAGTTTTTTTTGATACTGTTAATCTCATTTTCTATTGAATTTCTACTCATAAATGGATTAGGTTTTTTATATGCTTTACTTTTGCTAGGAGGGAGCTTGTTTTGTTGTGGTTTTTTTTTTGTTTTTTTTTTTTAAAAACAGATTAGGCACACTCAGCAGTCCCTGAAATGCTTTACCTGTAATCAGAAATTCCCCGCTAAGTCAGTTGTCGCAGTGGAGATGATAGTAATCTCAATTGAAACCTTTCATATTTGATCTATCTTGTAACTGGTTGATACTATTTAATTAGCATTTGAGGATTAGATTTTGAAATAGAATATTTAAATGCAATTGAATTACTGCAGGATCTAAGAAAGTAAACTCATGTCATTTTATTTTAAGATTTTGTACGGCTTATCATTTGTACATTTACATAATGTAGCACATTTTTTAGATAGGAGTAACTCCTCTGGAAGGGGCACATTCAATCTGTATTAAATACCAAATGCCAGGGTCTATCACATCCTCTAAAGTCCGTGATTAAACCCCATCTGGTATACAGTAAAAATAAAAATGACCAAAGACTGTTCAAATATTGAACTTTTATTAAATAGCTTATAACAATCACTTCTCTGTTTTTAAAAGGAAATATTTTAAATTATTAAACATTCCCTTTAAATTGTATGATGCACTGCTTTTGGTATATAAGATTACTATTAAAGAGTGGTAACAGCCTATGCAAGAGATAATTCTGATATGAAATCACTTTCAAGTTCAAAATGTGAGATGTATGTTGTTGAAACTTATGGTATGCTTCCTCTCGTCATGCACTGGCGGGGAGCGTGTTGGGAGCCTGAGGTGGGAGGGAGGGAAGGGAAGCTTTGGCCATTGACTGCAGTCTGGATTTTGGGCTACGTGGAATAGGAGTTTCAGGATGTCTGGTAAATCCCCTTCCTTTTTTCTATGTACACTTCATATTTTGGAGGGAACTGAGTATTTTGACTTTATCAAAATGTTTAACGCATAATCCTGCTTTCATATCAGCTGGTGTATAAGTGCAATCTCTGATTTAAGCTGCTCTTGGAACAGTGGCAGTGGGGTGAGGGTGTTCAAACGCGGCCCTGGCAATGAGGGTGTAGGTGTTCTTGGCTGTGGTGCTAGACCTTTGATTAGCTATGCAAGTTTTTTGGTGCAATGGTTTTCTATTTGTAAAACAAGGGTGATAGCATTCATCGACTCTTTAAATGGCTTGTCATTAAAAAAGCATTTGCAAAAATGAAAATGATTCAGAAGGTAAAAAATAATCAAGGTGTCTTCTTAAGAGAGAGACTTTATGGTAGGAAGGAACTGCCCTGTGAAGTGTGTCTGATTGAAAGAATGAATAACAGCAAGAATGCAGATTCTGACTTAACAGGAAAAGCAAACATTTTTTTCTACAATTCTCTAAGATGGTATCCTGGATGCTGAGCTGTCAATAACTAAGACTTAGTCAAAATTCTCTCTCCAGGTGAGCAGGAGAGAAAACTACAATAATGTAATGATTTTTTTTAGTTTCTTGTTCATGTGTGAAAGGAAAATAATACACCTGTGTTTATAAAAGTGTTGGAGAAGGCTTGCTTGCTGGGGGAAAAAATTGTTTTTACCGGAGGAATGAGGAGAAGGAGCAGGTAGTTAATATCTCTGTCTCTAACATTATAGGAAGACAGTCTCCAGGAGATTACTGTAATTCTGTAGAGACGAATACTCTGAATATTACAAATTGTTACACAGAAGTCTGGAATGCACCAAATTACTAAGATTTTTAAAGATATCTAGTGAATTTGTAGGTCTTCTAGAAAGTGCGAGGCATTAGCTATCTGAAAATATGACTAATTTAATATGTTTTAGGGACTTTGGCATATAGGTTTTGGTATATTAGCTACAGGATGGTTATTGTTCATCTACATGTTCTCTGTGTTGCCTTTCTGCCAGTGTGAGGTGCCTTCTCTCTCTGACATTGCGGACTAAGAGAGATAAGCCACTCTGGCTCTTCATCATTAATTTATCTTGGATTACATTAGTATTTATGAAGATGCTGAGACTGAAAGCCTTAAGGCACATGTTCTTTCTTGTATAAGTTTGGGAATTCAAAAGGTGGCAAATCGTGAGGAAGAGCTTGAACATGTGATTACGTGTCTGGATAAACATTCTGACTCTTAAATCTTTTTGCCCTGTCTGGGAAAGCATTGCTTCCACCATGCAATTGATTTCCAGTAAATAGGCTAATACTTTGCTAATTTCACAAAACTGAAGAGTAAAACCAGGTGCCTGAAATGTACTGTGCAGCAGTTTTCAGATAACTGTTTTTTTTCCTGAATCACTTTCTCCTTTAGAAAAGATATTTTTCTTATTTTGCATTGACAGTGTTTGTCATTGACAGTGAAATTCATCTGCCCTACCTGACCCCACATGACCATCTGTCTGTTTTGGCTGGGCAGTGATGCCTGTAAGCGCGGAGCTGACCTCAGCCCCTGGCACGCTTGGACCAAGGTCATTACTCCAGCTGGAAGGCTTGCAGGAGTCATGCTGGCCCGTGGAAAAGTTTTGATAGGTCCTTTCCCAGTAGCCCTTCTGCCAGACCAAAGGGCCGGTGGGACCACACCACCAGCAAATCATGGGAATTCCTTTGAATGTTACTTGCCTCTGAGAAGTGATAGAAAAAATGCAAGCCTGTTTTGTATTTTTTTCACAGTGGACAGTTTTATGGTTGTTCATTTAGGCACATTTTAAAGCCATTTTTCACAGTCAAACTATCCAGAATCCGGGATCTATAGAAATAGCTCATTTTACTCAGTAAAATAGATGTGGTTAATATGAATTGAATTTCCAAAGAAGAACTGATTGATGGTCTTAAAATTGCACAAATTTTTTTTTTTAATTACTAATCATTGTTCTAAAAGGAATTTTAGCAGTACAGATGTGTTTATATGTATATAGAAAAACAATGCTTAACTTAAAACCAAGCCAAATGTTAACTCTTAGTTTCTCTGTTCTGGTTGTTATCTGAAAATATAGTTCTACTAAAATTATAAATGATCATGCTGCTTTATGTCCCATATCTATTAAAAAGCCTTTTTTAACCAAATGCAGCTTATAAACAAGGAATAGGAGGGGGCAATTATTTTAGCTTACTTATTTGTGAATGTGGTTTTAGAACAAAGTTTCTTGAGACTATTATAGTACCTCTGCATTTTTGTGTGATTTTTATAATAATGTTTTTATCTTGAATCCTTAGTATCCTCAGAGGGATAATATATTCCCGATTCTCTGGACCAGGACCACTTAATTAAGAAATTGCCCTAATGATCTCCTTGCTGACTTCTTATGAATTGTTTAATTAAGGATTCTGGTTTTGTCCTTTTAAAAAGGTTCTCTTCACATCCAGCCCATGTTACTGTGGGTACCTGCAGTATTTTCAAGCTTAGTGACACACAGAGTATTTTATTCTTGACTGGCCTAAGTCCTAAGCGATTTCCCCCTGTCTTCTGCTGTAGAATTAACTTGTTTGTTATTTTGGTTCTCTTGAGCCCATTTTTTCCCAAAGGAGAAAGTTAATTCCTCACCAGAATGGAACTTTTTTGTCTTCTGGTAGTCCACTGAGTGAGAAATAACTGTGCTCTCAAACAACGTCCAAGTGGGGAAGGGCTCAAATATAGGGAAAAGAAATTTCTAGTGGAAAAGGTGAAGCACATAATGTATAGAATATCCCTAGCAGAAGGAAATTGAAAATCTGTTTTTCCTAGTGAGCTTGGTTACTGCTGGTCCTTCTCTGAGAATTGGCACTATTTTTTATGTGTTTAAATCTCTGCTGGTTTAATTATTTTGGCTGTTGGCAGAAAGTATTTTCAATATTCAATATTTCAATATTAGCTCTTCAATATGTCCATATCAATAAATGTAATAAGTAGTCGGTTATATGCTGGACTTCTCTAGTCATTACTCAGGCAAAATACTCTTTATTTCCAAAACCGAAGGAACAGTAGAATTTCCCTTCAACTCTGCTTGTTTTCAGCTTTAAAAAGAGTCACTCAAGAAGGACTCTGGATATTTATGATTACCTTCATTGCCTCCTCTTTGCTTGTTTTTGCTGCCCTTATTGCAGTCACTAGGCAAGTAAGCAAAACTTGCTGTTCATTTTTTGAAAAAAGAAGCTATCTCTGATGGATAATCTTAAGCAATAGACTTACTATTGCTTATGTTTATACCACAGATCAGTTTTGCAGAACTGAAGAAGAGTTAAAGGGCAAGTTATGAATACGAAACCTGCAGTATGACACAGTTTAGGATGATGCTGGAGCTCATTGTCGTTGTCCTGCCTGAGCCTCAGCTGTGGCTGTTTCCCACCTCTCTGTGTCACTGCTCCCAGGGACCTCCGCAAGCTGCCCTGTGCTCTGCCCTTCAGAGCAGAGCAGCAATGTCCTGTTGCTATACGAGCTGACGTCCAATGGGTGGCTGTGACTGATGGCACAAAAGTGCGGAGGACAGTGGAGTGCTCTGTGCCTCAACAAGCCGCCCACATCATGCTGCTTCTCGACCTCAACAACTGCTGCTATGAGAAAGAAAATCACGCTTTTCCCAGATGAGGTTAAACAAAGCCTTTTTAGCGTGTCAAAAAACCCTCAGTGTCTGGTTTGAATAGAGCTTTGCAAAGTGCTGATATCCAAAACTGTGGATGTGTAGGATGTGGCTTAGGGAAAGAAAAAGGACTTTCATTGACTCCTATGACATTGATACTGGGCACATTCTTTAATCTGAAGCAATTAAAAAATAAAATTTCATAGTGTAGATTTTAATTAAATTTTGAGTTCAAAGAAGCATTCGGACTTACTTTGCTATGGAAAAAAGCCTTCTCTCTGATATCTGTTTTTTAAAACTTTTTAAATGATTGTAACTAATGTTATTTCTTTGTACATCTTTAAGGAGAATAGAAGTGTCTGGAAAAAAACAAAATTCTAAATTGCATTCTGTACTGATCTTTTTCCTCCTAACATCACGTGACCTGAGACAAGAGCAGAGTTGAGTTTTATTCTCTTCCTTCTGGAGAGAGAGTTCAGAGAAGTGTGAAGGTAACATTCACAGGGATGACTTTTATATGGAAGGGGGCAACCTGTCAGAGAGCGTGTCCCATGGGAGAAGTGAAGCAATGACAAAAGGCTGATGGGAATTCCTGAATGTACTAAAGCAGCATCAGTGGGTTAGAAAACCTCTAGAAAAACGTACAATCTCACCATTCTTTGTGGAACAGGATCCACAGAGTAAACTATTTTTGTGAAAAATGATGATTCATGCCACCCCACCCATCTCCATCACAGTGGAAAATCTGCATTTCTGAACCAGGTCTAGTAGCAATGGTGCAAATTTATGCTCAATAAAGCATACTTCACTCTGGTAAACTTCTGCCTATCCTGCACTTAATTTTATGAAATATCTCCTTTTTTTTCTCTCTGGTCCATCTTCTTCTCCCAGGACCTCCTGAAGTACCAAAAGTATCTCATTCATTTCAGCCCATTTATTCACCAGTCCTTTTGGCTGCAGGTTTCTCAGTAATGCTGGAACAGTCAATTAAGTATTCAGGAGAAGTCATGAGCCTCTTTCAACTTCTCTGGGGTGAAGGGGAATGAATGAAGAGGATTAGAAATCCATGGAGGAAGCTAAGAGAAATGAATTAATATCCCTTTTTTTTTGCCTAGGATAAATGTAGGAAAGGGTAAGTATGTCTCTGCCTGTAAACTTCTGGATGAAAATTATTATTCCTGGATATTCTAAAATGTTTTGGTTTAACTCAGCAAACCCACCAAGCTATTGCCCCACAGATTTCATACCCCCTTTTAGCAGCACCTCCCATCTCGACTTTCCAAAGCTTTGGTGAAATGAAGCAGATGGGGCTCTGGCTGCTCTCTGCCCACGGCTGTCAGGTGTGTGCAGTGCCCATATCTAGAGGTAATATTTCCTCACAGCTGGAAGAGCACAAGCACAAGAAACAACTTAGTTCTGCTAAACAGCGGGAAACGCATTGGTCCTTCTTCTCTCATGGTTTGTGAATGCACAGCACAGTACAATAAATCTGGGAGAAAGCCCTTTAACAAGCTGGCAAAATTGTTACTTTCCATTCGTGGGCTTATAGGGAAGTTTCCCAGTGCTGTTTAGGAGCAGAATAACAAGGGAACAGATAGTCTACTCCACCTAAGATGGCCTCTCAGTCGTTTTGTTTTTCAGCTAAGATATTGTTTTCTAGTTTGTATGTGCTGTGCACATTCATCAGGCAGGATTAGCTCTTGGTGTAAGTGAACCTACACCAGCAAAAGTTTGGCTAAGATGCTTTTCCACGCTTAGAATGACTTCAACAAGCCCCTGAGAATTAGGACTTTCTCATTTCTGTGGTGTTTACGAAACCAAAATAATGCCTCCAATAAAATGAAAGCTTTTAAAAGAAACACAAGAAAATACTCCATGCAGTAGCGAATAAGAGCACACAAGCTACTTTTAATGTCGACATTGATTGATCAGAAAACGTTTCATTTCATATGAACTGTAATAGCTGACTATTAACTCTGACAAACTTCTAAAAATGTCTGGTTTTCTTCCTGCTCATATTAGCACCCATTTCACTAGCAATACAGAACCTACTGTGTCTGCCTGGCTTGAATAATAAGCATCTGTCAGGATATCTGCATCTACAATTAAATCCTGAAACTGCTGTATAGTTTCTAAACAAATAGAAGCTGAAAATTGGGCTGTTTCTATCCTGAGAATTATTTTGGGAATTGGATTGCCCGCAGCGCACAGGGGTTTAACCTTGCCCCATCGTGCATCACAGAAGGCACTTAAGCTGCATGACCATTAATTTAATCACCCTGAAGTTTACCCCTGGGAAACGAAGGGTGGGAGGGGAAGGAGACCTGAGAGACACACAGTAGAGATTTGTTCGTCGTCCACTCCACAGAAACCATCATCTCAACGGGCATTAATTGACTCCCTTGTTGGCAGTCTCTACAGAAGGTTGAATTCACTCCAACCTAAGCTGGTGTAATAAAAGTATTACCTCTCTCCACAAACCTCGCTTCCTGCACTGAAGCAGGCTTTCTCTGACGGGGGTGGTCCCCCTCAAGTCACCCTGAGGCCAGCTGCCTTATGGAGAGGTTGAATGTGACTACACACGCAAAGGAGGAATAAATAGCAAACTTGCTCTCCACTGTCGTCAGCCTTTCAGGTGACATGGTCTTTCAGGTCATTCAGTTCATGTACTGAAACGTCATCATGACTTTTTTTTTCCTTCAAAATATATTTCAAATGAAAAAAGAAATTATTAACAAAAAGAGCTCTATTTAGGTACCAAGACACATATTCTATGCTTCAATTATCACTAAAATTCAGTTATGTTTTAGTATCCCAAATATTTTTCCACTTTTTTCTTCTGAAATATGTACTACATTTATGTCGTCTTACTCATTGTTCTATCTAAAGAGGAAATTTTCAAAAGCAGGGATAAAACACCTGTGATTTTCTACTGAGAGCTTTTCATAGATTTGTAAACTCTAAAAGGTAGAAATGTCCACCTGATCTGATGACAGAACCACATGCCACACAGTTTCTTCCAATTACACTTGTGTTAAACTACCACATTTCTCTTTGGCTAAAATATATTTTAAAGAAAGGCAATCAGTCTTGAAATAAAATTGTCAAGAAACGGAGAACTGTTCTTTACCTCAGTAATTTATTTTGAGGGTTGACTCACCAATCACCCTCCTAATGACATTTGTGTACCTTTATTTTTAATGTAAATTTGCATGGATTTAGTATCCAGACTTTTAAAGCACTTTTTTCCTATTAAAGTACTATTTTTCTATTATTAAAAAAGGTTGTTATTGTACTTTCTTGGAAGTATTCCAATACTTTAATTAAATAATATCTCAGGCTTCTCTTTTGATGAAGTAAATGGACTTGCCTCCTTAATTATCTCTTCTCCTTGCATTTGTACCTCAATTAAGATTTGGGATTGCTCTGTGATTTCTCCTCAGTCTGTCAATCTTCCCCCTAAAGTGCAGACAGGAGAATGAGATGCAATACTCCAATTTTGCTTTCACTGGTGATCGTGCAGATACATAACGCCCACTTTTTTCAAAATC
This sequence comes from Pluvialis apricaria, assembly GCA_017639485.1. Lineage (NCBI taxonomy): Eukaryota > Metazoa > Chordata > Aves > Charadriiformes > Charadriidae > Pluvialis > Pluvialis apricaria. Next base: position 9,536,483 of record CM030010.1, read on the forward strand.
ATTTGCAGCTCACATCAGCGTTCCTGGGAGTGTTTGGTTGTCAGTCCTTCTGGAAATTGTACCACTTTTATATAAATGACTTGCTTTAGGCATACAAAGTTGAAAATACTCGTATTTGCTCCAAGAAACTAATCCAAAAAGAAGCTTGATGTAGACAGAGTCTGGTATGCCCAGGGACATATATTGACTTTAATGAGGCTTTATACAAGCCCAAATGCCTTCCCATGTGGAAATCCATGAATCAAATTTGAAAATATTTAAGATCAGTAATGGGAAAAAATGAGGGTAAGAAAAGGGAAATATGTTGAAAAAAAAAATCTTCAGATAGGTAATGTTGTGATTCTTCTAGTTTCAAGATTACTTTTATTTTATTTTATTTTACTTGTGTCTGACTAGTAAACAGATGAGTGATAACCTGTAGTAAGAAACAATACAATGGAACTGGCAAAAAAATTCTATAACTTAATTATATGGTCTTGATACTTGTCCCATTGATTTAATATCTTTAGAAGCATATATGTCAGTTAAAGCCAAAGACTTAACAGTAACACTGTATTTTAATTTGGAACTTATTCATTCGAAACATTTTTGAAAGTGGAAATCGGAATGAAGAGTACCTCATGTATTAACTCCATTCTCAATTCCTATGGGAAAAGAGCTTACAAAAATAATCAGAGATCACGTGGAAACTTAAATCAATTTATTAATAATTTCAGAACATTTCTAAAATCTAAATATGAAAATTGAACAAAAGCTTTCTGATACTGAATTTAAGCTGCAGTTTCAGCAATCCATGGCCAGATACAAGTGAGAGATGGGAAGCAAAACTAAGTTTGTCAGTGTGATGTTGTCAAACTATCTTTTGTTCTGCTTCAGAAGTCAGGAATGCTACACGTACAGGAGAGAATGTGAAACAGCAAGGTAGGAAATTGCATTTACTTCATCACAAGATTCAAGTAGTTGCTAAGATTCATTAATGGCAGAAGAAGCAAGACTGACTTTGACTTCTGGACTATTTTTTGAAAACCCAGAACAGGTTTTCATTCTGTAAGTGCAGTTTATACCTGCCACAGACCCACAGTTTTTGCAAGACAAACTTAAATAAATATTAAACTATCTAGGTAGTCTGTATTTTTCTTGCACCAATGTAGAGATCCAATGCTATGACTATCCCTATGAAAGCAGGACCAAATTGCCACCAAGTTAGATTGGTAGGGACACTTACAGTTAAGATTCACTTGTTTGGCAAAATCATAGAATCATAGAGTCATAGAATGGTTAGAGTTGGAAGGGATCTTAAAGATCATCGAGTTCCAACCCCCTGCCATGGGCAGCGACACCTCCCACTACACTAGGTTGCTCAAAGTCCCATCCAGCCTGGCCTTGAACACCTCCAGGGACGGGGCATCCACACCCTCTGTGGGCAGCCTGTGCCAGTGCTCTGCCACCCTCAAAAGAAAGAAGTTCCTCCTCATGTTAAAATGGAACTTCCTATGCTCAAGTTTGTGCCTGTTACCTCTTGTCCTATCACTGGGCAACACTGAAAAAAGACTATTCTCATCTACCTGGCACCCTCCCTTTAAGTATTTATAAGTATTGATAAGATCCCCCCTCAGTCTTCTTTTCTCTAGACTAAAAAGACCCAAGTGCCTAAGCCTTTCCTTGTAAGAAAGATGCTCCAGTCCCCTAACCATTCCCTGGCATTCTCCTGGAGAAACTGCCTGCTTATGGCTGGGATGGTCATATGTTTGCTGAGTGAAAATCTAGCTGGAAGGCCGGGCCCAAAGAGTGATGGTGAATGGAGTTAAATCCAGTTGGCAGCTGATCTCAAGTGGTGTTCCCCAGTGCTCAGTACTGGGGCCAGTTCTCTTTAATATCATTATCAAAGACCTGGGGGAGGGAGTTTAGTGCACCCTCAGTAAGTTTGCAGATCACACCAAGCTGGGCAGGAGTGTTGTTCTGCTTGAAGGTAGGATGACTCTACAGAGGGATCTGGACAGGCTGGATCAATGGGCTGAGGCCAATGGTATGAGGTTCAACAAGGCCAAGTGCCGGGTCCTGTGCTTGGGTCACAACCCCATGCAGCACTGCAGACTTGGGGAAGAGTGGCTGGAAAGCTGCCTGGTGGAAAAGGACCTGGAGGTGTTGGTTCACAGCCAGCTGAATATGAGCCAGCAGTGTGCCCAGGTGGCCAAGAAGGCCAACAGCATCCTGGCCTGTATCAGGAATAGTGTGGTGAGCAGGACTAGGGCAGTGATCGTCCCCCTGTACTCGGCTCTGGTGAGGCCCCACCTCAAATACTCTGTTCGGTTTTGGGACCTTCACTACAAGAAAGACATAGAGGTGCTGGAGTGTGTTCAAAAGGCAACAAAGCTGATGACCGGTCTAGAGAACAAATCTTATGAGGAGTGGCTGAGGGAACTGGGGTTGTTTAGTCTAGAGAAAAGGAGGCTGAGGGGAGACCGTATGGCTCTCCACAACTACCTGAAAGGAGGTTGTAGTGATGATGTAGGGGTCAGCCTTTTCTCCCAAGTAACAAGTGATAGGACAAGAAGGAATGGCCTCAAGCTGTGCCAGGGGAAGCTTAGGATGGTTATTAGGACACATTTCTTCACTGAAAAGGTTATCAAACATTGGAACAGGTTGCCCAGGGAAGTGGCAGAATGGCCATCCCTGGAGGCATTTAAAAGATGGGTAGACGTGGTGCTGAGGGACATGGTTTAGTGGTGGACTTGGCAGTGCTAGATTGACAGTTGGAATCAATGGTCTTTTCCAACCTAAAAGATTCTATGATTCTATGATTTTTGGCAGGACATCACAAAAGTGTGAGATTGTTTCTACAACACATCAGAAGCTGTTGTGACCACAGAAGAATATCAAATGAATCTAGAGCTAGAACTAAAATGGGAGATTAAGCTTTTCAATAATATCACTAGTAATTTCACATTAAGAATCTGAGATCAGTCTGCAATTGTGCAATAACACATTATTCTGCAATGTGTTGCAACACATCACAGCCACATACTTTTCACTTCTTTTGGTTTATGTAAATAAGCAAAAAAGATTTTAAAGTCCTCAGGAAGACAGGCTTTATAATAGCAGCTTGTACTGAAGCTTCAGTTTCTTATGTTTATAAACATATTTATATGTTAGTAAAGAGTGGAAATTTGTCACCAAAACTGACAGGCTCTTTCTGGGCCACTTCTGCAAACATTTACTCATGAGTTTATTGTTAGGTATGCATGTGTTGCTGAAGGTCGGGTGCTTGAGAGCTTGGGCACGTAAGAAATGTTTTTCCAGAGCAGAATAATGGTTCAGTGATTTCCATATCCTGTTCTAGCTATGGCCAGTGATGGATGTTTCACATCTACTTAATGCTGCAATAATATATCATGCAGATATCCTTATCCTACTCAGCCCTGGCTGAGGAATACTGAGTCGTAAGGATTGCTAATACTAAAGCTTTTTCAGGCATTGCTGTTTAGTAGTAAATTCTTTTTGTGAATCATTGTGACTCTACTGTGTTAGTCTAGTTTTAGGAAAGAATAGCTCTGCTGATTTCAACACAGTTTCACCAAAGGGTTAGATGTCTAGGAAGCCAATCTTCACTTTGGGAAGACGTGATGATTCTGGTCCTTCATGATTTCCAGTGTCATTTCCAATCACAGATTTACGGTGGTGTCAGCAGAAATGTACGTTTATCCTTCTAAAAGCGGGAATAAAAGTATAAAACTGGGTAGATGATTTTCCATTCTATCCTCATAAAGTCCTGTGTTTGTCAGAGTGTTAAAGTTGAAAAATTAAAAGTTATATAGTGTTGTACATATATTAAAAGTAAATTCTAAACAGAAACTTGACTGTAGACACCTGATACTCTGGTTGTTAGAGTTGTTGTTGTTAGCGTTGATAGACAATGTAGGAAATGTGGAAACCTGGAAAAGACAAATAGCAGAAACTAGAAGAAAACTAGATTTCAAGAAGAAAAGGTGAATGTTTTTCAGCTATTTGATTATCTTAGTAATAAACACTGAAAGCAGATAGTTTTTACATTTTAGTAGAATGAAATTCAAATTCTTATTCTAATTTTTGCGAACATGAACAAACCAACTTGTTGTCAAGCAATGTTCCTAGAAAATTATGTGCTCTGTCAACAGCTGTACTCTGCACCTAGAGGTAGAACCTCAGGTATTTTTAAAATTGTTTCATTGACAGACAAGATGTAGGAGGCTGAGGTTGAGATTCAGTAAAAAAAAGTCAAAGGAAAATGGAATGGAAGGGGACTGTTAGTCCACTTCTCAAGGTGTACTTATTTTCTTACTGGCAGATATTCATCTGGCCTATTGCTGGAAACGTGTAAAGATGAAGAGTTCCAGACAATTTATTCTATGCATGGCTGTCCTTTTCTTTCTTTATGCAGTCTGCCCTGAAATCTAACCTTGATCTTGCTGTGTTATACTTCTTTTTCTGTCTTGGAAAGGAGAAAATACTATTTCATTTTCTCTTTGATTTCTACTTCATGCTTTGAGACCATTGATTGTTCTACCTCTCCTTTCAAAGCTGGACAGATTTTATCCAGTCAAACTCTCTTTTGAGTTACAGTGTCTGATTACTCGTGTTGCTCTCTTCTGAACTTCACTGAAGAGATTCATATTTTTTTCTTAGGTGACAGCTCAAAACTTGGCAGAATGTTACAGCCAAGGCTCTTCCAGTTCTGAACAGAGACAAGGATTATTTAACATATCTTTTGGGCTATCCTCACAGGATCATGTTGGCTTTTCTTCAAATTGTTAACGCATTCAACAGTTTATATAACCTCTAGACCGTCTTTTAGGAGCTACTGTCCAACAAGTTGTCCTTCAGTCTGGATTTCTGCAATTAAGCTTCTGAGAGTTTCGTTACAGATGGTCTTAATGATTTCTTTCTTTGTGTTAAACCTTTTTTTCAATATGCCAGAAATATATTGATTGGCAGTGCCTGTTCTCTGTGATACAGGAGGTAATTAGGCTGATTTGATATGATCTGTTCTTGACATGTCCATGTTGGCCACACCTTATATCTTTGTTGTCTCCCAGATTCTTAAAATGTGGTGTTTTTTCCTAGAATCTGTGATGCTACTTTCTTATTTTGTCGTGTTAGCCACTTCTTCATAAATGTCTTCTTAGTGAAAACTAATGCCAAAAACCAAAACACATTTCAACTTTCTGAGCCGTATTTCTTATTAACTTTCCGTTTTTAAATATGGTAACACTCATGTGTCTTGGTAGCTTTCAGCTTGCTTAATGGCATTTTGTACCTTGAATTTTCTGACTTGGCCTTTGCATGTCTGTATGTTTTTGTGTTATTTTATACCTGTTTGGATTACAACAACTTGTTTTCATTTGTTATGTGCTTCCTTCTTGTGTACGAGATCAATGAAGAGTTCACAATTTTGTTCTTACTATGTTTATCCTTCCTTTTCTTTGGGGTAACTTTAATTTATGGCCTTAGCATAATTTCATAAAGAGTAGACACTTCTCCTGAGTTATCCTTCCCATGCCTCCCATTAAGTTTACACAACAATTTTTGAGTTATTTTGATCTGACATCTTGAAGCTTTATGTTTTCTATTTTCCTATTTACCTTGCCTCTTTTCCTAAGAATAGTGAATTTTGTCACTTCATAGTCACCTTTACAGATTTTGCAATCCAACTTCTGTCGCTAACTCATACTTAGGATAGAAACCTCACCTTTTGGATATCAGATGTAGTGATAAAGTAGAACCTTCTCCGTAACTCTTTTCCTTACCTTCCATTTCCGAATTCTGTCTTCAAACTCTTCCAGAAACTTTATCTGGAACTAAATTTTATTTGGTCTTTGATCTGCATCTGCTGTGTTTAAGATATCTAAATAGTTAAAATATCCTATTGGGTCATGCTTAATACATCAGTTACTCATGAAAATTATTCTGGTTTCTCTGGTTTAGATTCCCACTAGTGTACCTTTTCTATTTCATTTTCATTATGACCCAAATATTTTAAGATATGGGTCCAAATTCCTCTTTATTTCAGCTAATTTTTTTTGAACCCTTGATATGAAAGGGTAATATTTTTTTCTTTTTTTTTTCTGTCCTCCTGCCTGTCCTTCTTAAAGAGACTTTACCTTTCAATCTTACCTACTATTGCACTAATGTTTTTGGAATGACAATTAAATCATAATAATTTTGGAGAATAAAATCTTCCTTCATATTCCTAATAATTCTTGCATCTGAGAAATTCAGCAGTTGACCATTTTTCCTCTTTCATGTCTGTCCTATGCTCTAACTCATAAATAAATTATTGTAAAAAATAAAGAATTAAAATGGCAATGTTATTGCAGTGTGTTTGACTGAGCTGTCATATTTAACAAAGGATTCCAAGAAAAAAATATATAAGTATGTATGTGATAGCATATACCAAGAGAATCTGACACACCCAGGACATGTCAACTCTATTGTACATGTCTTGTGTCCATTTTTTTAGGATTTAAAGATGCTAGTAACCTGTTCTGAATGCCCAGATAAATGTGTATTCTTCCTTTCTGCCAGAGATAAAAGGCTGAAGTGTGTGGAAACCTTGGTGAATGGTAGCCCTGGAACTCTGCAAGTGTGGTCTGATAACTGAGTAGGCCTTCAGAGAACAAGACTATAAACTCCAGAAGAAAGGCAGTAGATATTTTCTAATAAATGTAGGCACTGCAATTTTCTTTTCATTCTAGAAAAAGATGGCATAATATTTTTTTGTCTCTTCCTACTATTTGACATCTGTACACTTTATACTTCTAGAAAGAAATGCATATATTTATTTAAATAGAATTCCTTTTCAGTTTCTGATACTCTGTGCTGAACTCCTTAGGCATTTTTCTATGCAGGATGCGTTCTAAGGTTTTGCTTTGAGCATTGTTTTATGACAGTGCTGTTCCTCACTCTCTTCCACACAGTATTGCTGCAATTTCAATAACCACTCTTCTTTAGTTCCTGTCTGTTTTTGATTAAGATTTCCAAAAAAAACTAGATTTTATTTTCTATCACTTCTGTGTAATTCTGTCTCTATCTGTATTGAAAGTTTTAGTCACCAACTTGAAAGATTAACCCTCTTCAGAGCAATGAAAATGAAAAAGGAAAATTAAGCTTATACTTTAATTACATAAATGAAAATATTATCGTGTCTTTCTTTTAAAATATATGCAGAGTCTGTTGCTGAATTCTCCTAAGGTCCTCTGCTCTTAGTCAGTGGACAGAGAAGAGATAAATGTGTAGAAGGAGACCAACAGATAACAGCAGTTCAAGGACCTAGAGGTAAGTTGTTTGTCAGCTAATGAATGGTACAAGTGACGGAGTGTATTTATTAGTTGTTCAAGTTAACTGTAGAGTTTTTTGCAAGGCCAGGCAAAATTTCCTTGATGAAGTAAAAACTCTGCTGTATAAAAATTGATTTACTTTGGTATCAGCATTCGATCTGGATCCTTTTAGAACACTCTGCCCAACCGTTATGTAACAAATGACACAACTAGTCTGCTGTGTATTGACTTCTGCTTTCTAGGGTGTACCCAACACTGCATTGCATTCAAAAATTCCCCAAACAAACAAACAAAGAAACAAATAAAAGATACTCTAGATCCAGTATTTTGTATGTATATTAATTTTACGGATCTGTGAAATGAATTTCAGGCAGAGTTTTCATTCGTGTTTATTTCTCTTTCTCTTGCAGTTTAGTATATTGGAATGCATCTGTTTCAATGCAATACATGTTCCTATGTATTTTGCTCAGTGTTTCAGGATTGTATGGGTACAGCTGAAATAAAAAAGTTATTTTTACTTTTTAAAAAATCCTCACTAAATTTTTGTGAAATTTTAACTCAGACCTTCGGAACTCAAACTACTAGTTCGCACAGCATGTTATACTGTTAAATGATTGTGACAGTAATAGCAGAGATTGATCGATTTACATATAAGGCTCCCAGGGAAATTGGTGGGAAACTGCCCACAGATCAGGGGTAGTCTGTGGTTCTAAATACATTTACATTACACGCAGTGTGAAAACTCCAGTACTGCAAAGATTTATGCTTGCATTTAGCCTGCTGTTTAGCTTTCTATAGGTGTTAATGGATTACCCCCTAATGGTGAAAAGAAGTTGTATCAGCTGTTTGTGGAAAACAGACTCCTCTAAGGAAGAGAAAGGAGTAATTTATTTTGAAATATAGAATGGAATGAGAGTTGCGCTCACTAACAACGTAATAACAACTCATATCCATGTATAACTAATTAGGATGTCTGTCATTCAGACCAGTTCTTATAAAAATTTTGGCCTAGGTCAGTATTAAGATAAAGCGTATTAACTTCATATATTGATTTTAATAGAGCTATGGTGATGTAGAATGGGCAGGAAATTGGCTTGCCGCTCTGATGTTAGGAGTCAGCGCCTAGAGCCAAATCAGCATTTAATCAGCTAAACTGCAAGTCCAGTGCAACTTAGGCAGCTCAGCTCTTCAGAGTGATCCACAAAATCTGTGTCTGACTGCTTAGATCCCTGATGTGCCAATAGACTTACTTTTAGTCAGCAACATTAATTAACTCCCTAAAATGTAGATGTATGTAGACATTGTTGTTTAAGCCAGACACAGCAATTTGCTCATTCATCTTACACCTAAAGCCATGAAATCAAGTTCCAAGTGTAACTAGGCACATTTTAATTTGAAGCAGAGGTGTTTTTTTTCTATGAATCAACAATATTTTTCATGGAGTACAGAATTATGAAAACTAAAGATTCCCTTCTGTAAAGGTCCTTTAATCCAACCTGCGAATGGAACAGATGCCCATTTACACCAGCAGGGAATTTGGCTCCTACAGAAGAAACTTACAGTGACCCATTTCTTTGGTTCTAATAGGTTTCATTTATACCTTAAGGGTATGCTGGACATCATTGTTCTCCTTGAAATCCCAGCCAACAGATATTAAAGGAAGTTCAAGAAATAATGCCCACAGCAAGCAATTAAAGGAAACACAGACAATGCTCAACCAGGGTACTTGTCCTTGCTATTTCTAAGGAAGGACAAATTGTTAACAGTGTGAGAGAATTCCCTGATAAAGTCAATCCTGAATAATAACTTGAGAAGCTCACCTCTACCACACCCACAATTTATACAGCTGTGTTGCTGAGTAGAAGGGGAAATGTTTTCCCTTGCTTTAGTTGATAATAAAATGATACAAACAGAACTTTTTATTCCACAGCAGCAGAGATTGGAAGTTTCTAGCATCCACGTTTTATCCTCTGTAGGGGTACTGCTTCTGATTTTCTGTACATTTCATCTCTTTGTAAAGTGTCATTTTGACAGCTGACTCGCAATATTTTGGCATCATTCCTACCAATTCTTCAGGTGTTTTCCCTAGAGTTTTGAAGTCTCATTTTCTTCTCTTTCTACATCTGGTGTTGCCTACCAGTCTTCTAAGTCAAAACGGTCTGTATTGGTCCTGTTTCCTCTGTTGTCAATGTTCTCTTGATCTGCGATTTGATGGCTTTTAACTCCTCCTCTTTGATCAATTTCTTAGTTATAATGTGTATACATCCCATATTTAATTTAACTTTTGCCTCCTTATGATGTTTTAGTATGTAGCTTATGACACCACAGAGTCAGAAACATACTGAGGGAAGGCAGGGTTAATGGAGTCCATGCAATAGCATTATATTACAGTACAATACAAGCAACTCAGAGTAGTAAGAAATCCATGCTACAGCACAATATTTGCATCTCTGAATTTAACACTGCGTATTCTTTAATGTTGCTGACAATGTCTACTTATCAGAGTTCAATGTCAGCTAAAAAGCCAAATTATAAAATGCTCAATTTTCATTCATGTCTGCACAAGTGAAATGAACTTTCAAAAAGAAGGGCTTTCAAAAAACTGAGAAGCCATGCTTTAAAAAGCAACTGCAAGTCATTTTGGGACAAAGGTACATAAGTGGGATGAAGAAAGCAGAGAGATATTTTTGCTACTAATGCTGAATGAAAGAACAAAGTAAATTCAGCAGGACTGCCAACACAGCCTGTTATGTATGTTCTTTATAATAAAATTTGAGAGAGACATTTCACATTCTACTCCATAGCTTCAAATGACTTAATTGTACTATTAACTCTGTTACCTTGCACTAAAAGTAACTGATGGTTCATGAAAATCCCTTAAAAGAAATAATCCTAAAAACTTTTCATATAATATGGTTTTCAAAGCTTTCCTCAAGCTATTAATTTTTATTTAGTTCAACAATATATATGACATGTCACTACATTTAATTATATTAATTATATATAATGATTCTGACAAAAGACATACCACTTCCATTATCCAGCAAAGAAATCACTTCATCTAAGAAATGAAAAACTGCAAGGTGAAAGTAAAGGACATCAAAAAAAATAGGGAAAAGACAAGGAAAGTTAGAAAGTGATAAGGAAGAGGGAGAAAAAAAGAAAGGAAACAGGCAAGGACAGAGAATCAGATCTTGTTTTTATATACTTTTATAGTTGTCCTCTTTGTTTAATCATATTTTATCTGCAGATAACCACAATTCATAGAATCATAGACTCGTATAATCATTTAAGTTAGAAAAGACCTTTAAGATCATCGGGTCCAACCATAAACCTAACACTGCCAAGTCCACCAGTAAACCATGTCCCCAAGTGTCAATTGTTTGCATATCGTGTACCATTGCTAGAAGACATTCTGCTTCCTATGGACAACATTGATAATGCATCTTCATAGATGTACCCCAGGGTTGAGTCAACTGGGAAAACAATTGGGTGTTCAACTTTTCTGAATGTAAGACATCCAGTTAGCATCAAAGTAAGGCAAAAGAATAAATAATGTTATTATGACACACACCAAAATTTCTAGAATCTCAGCCATTTTTACTACAGTTCCAGAGGAAACATGGTCAATGTCACTACACATTTATAGACACTAGAGAGAAATTTTTTCACAGAACTATTTGAATGCACTTTTATCACCAATATTCACCACTGGGTGTCTCATTACCTAACACATTGTTTATAATGGAAACGGCTTATTTGTTTGTGATTCAAGAAAATTAGTCATATGGGAAACAGGTTATTGTTCTTCACTAATGATGCAACATAAGATTTGAAATTGTTTTGACATGTATACGTCAGGTCTTCGGACTATCAAGTACCCAGCTGAATGTGATTGCTGCCTTTCCCTACAGCTTTTTTGTTTTCCCTAACACCACTATCAAAATTAGCTGTTGGTTTTTTTAGATGGAAGTCAATGTGTATACCTTTCCTTTGTTTTTAGTTATAGCTTTTTCATTGTCAACAGTACGATGCAGTTTAATGATACAACTGTTGGTAAAAGCTTTGTACCATAACATTTATAGTAATATAGCTTATGTTTGTCTGAAATATATTTTTGATGGTGCAGATGAGATACAAGACAAATTGATATGTGTTTCTTGGAAATGTGATCTCCTAAGGAGGAAGCGGTGCTTTTACATTTGAAATCCAGGAAAAAAGTAAAGGTTATGTTCTTGTGACATAGCTATCTACACTAGGGTCTCCAAGAGGTACCTCTTCAATGTGTGCTCCACGAAGTAGTGAGTTCAGACAATTGTGATCATCTCCAAGGAATGACCCAGCTTCTTTGAAACTTGTCAGCCTGTCCTCTCTGCCATGTTGATCTAGGCCTAGGACAGTATGGAATCTTATTTTTCATAATTTCCTTCCCTCCTTTTGGAATTTGATAAAGGGAGCCTGAAAACCTGCCACGGGTAAGCTCAGACCACGCTAGGAGTAGCAGGTGTGGGTGCCTACTGTACAGGGCCACTAGATTTCTCAACAATTGGCAGAGAGAGAGGTAAGCTCCTTACTGAAGCTCTTTGCATTGTTCTTCAGAAGTGACTGCTTCTCATGACTGCTTGTACATGCAGCCAGGTTTTGGCAGTCTTATGCGGTAAGTAGTATGCATCATTCATTGCTGCCTTAAACCTGGGCAATAGACACTTTGAAATACAGATCAGAAAGAAAAGGATAATCCAAGAAGAGAATTTCTAGTTCCGTGTCAACAGCTTGTTTTGCTACTACACAGTCTAGCCACAGTGGATGAAAGAAAATTTTGTAATCACATTTAACAGGAGTATTTGCTGGTAACTAACGGGAAATGCTGAAAAGTGTAAGGAAGTGCTTTTGACATGATATTGTTGCATGATGTCCATGGCTAATGGCTGACTGGGGTCTTGGAATATTTTCTAGCAGTAGGTAGGTAACAGTCACTGAACCCATGCAACAGTCACTGAACTCCTGGGATGCTCAGACTGCCTTCAGCTGTGAGCACCAGAGGGAGATAATCCATGATGCTCAAAAACCACATTGTCACAGTGGGTCTCCCTGAGACTTTGTGATGCAGAAACTAGTTTCACAGGATAAACTCTCCTTAATATCACTGCTGTAGTAAAAGTTTTCACGGGGAACAGACATGAGTTACCTTTCTTCCTTGATGCTACTGGCATTCTTCTGCAGCAAAGTACTGTGATTTATACTATTTTGTTGTTTTCTCGGTGCTCATGACTGATCCATTTTCTTAGAGCTAAAATTGAAAGGACACCATCATAGTCTTACAGCGGTTTACCGATAACAATAGCAACAATATTTAAAATTTCAGACTGCAATCTGCAATTTAACTTGGTAGAGGTTCTTGGGTAAAAAACTGCTGCTAACTTAATATGGACAATATATACGGTCCTTCTTCCGTAACCCCTGGCAGCCTCTTCCAGCCTTCACTTTCAGTGACTCCATTAATCCAATCTGCATCCTCTCTGGAGCAAAAAATGTCAAGAACTATAACAAGCTGTGATGTGGTATTAGAGATATAGTTGTCTATCAGGACATCTCCTTGGAATACTGAATCTCAGTGTTGAAGCCAATGGCAGTAGATCTAAAAGATTTTTAACAGCAAAATGCTTTCACTCAGAGCTTTGTGAACAAGAGTGTGAAAGCCAACTTTGAGCATTGACAGAAAGGTCTAATAGACATAATAATAAGAGAAAACATTAAAATTGATGAATTTAGAAAAAGAAAATCTCCACCTTTCTATTCTCATTGAATGCCATGGTAGCTGCTGCAGAAGAATAGATAAGAAGGAAGCCTGAAGATATTGTTTCATATTGAAATAATCAATCTATTTCTGTGGGATTTTCATATTACCAAAACTGAAAACATGCAGTGTACTTTCCACCTGTGTTTGAGAATTTCAAATATCCCCCTGGCAGTTCTTCTATGGGAATTAATACTGGGTTTTCTTATTTTTTGTTTTCTGACAGATTTTTAAAATCAGTTTAAATTTATTTTGGACAGGCGTTCTAGTCAATTTTCTGTTCTTTCTTTGCTAACAGAGGTGGTGAAATATTAATAACAATTAGTGAAATAGGTCCTGGAATAATAATAGATTTGTTATTAAACAGCAATTCACTTAATGTTATTCTGCCCCTCCATGTTATCAGTCATTTGTGAAATTTAGTTGTGTTTACTGATGTGATATTAATAGTTAAAAAATTCTGAAGGAAAATTACTCAAACAGAATTGAATTTGTTTGGAGATGATTTAAGTTCAAATACTTGTCTTCTATTCCTGTTTCAACAACTAGGAGTCAAGAGCCGAAATATTTTTATTATCTGCGCTCTCTCAGGATAATGTTAGCATTAAATATAAGCTTATGAAGGTATAAGATGTCTGTGTCACCCCTCCATCTACCTATTTCTAAAAGAATTGCCTCTCGAGTAGAAAGACACTTTCAAACATTGTTGTGTCTATCCACACTGATACCTCTGGAAAGAAAATACCTAATACCTAAGACTAATAATAAACCTCTGCAACTAGTCCCTGACAACTGTACAGAGGATAATTTCTTTCCACTGTCTATGGGAACTTTTAACCCACTGTCTCCTAAAGAAATTTCTCTTGGTTTCAAGGGCCAATATTTCCTTGGTGCAGATTTGCTAGCTGTGTTTTCATTTTTTCTTTAGGTCATGTGGCAGGCAGCCTTCTGCACTGAACCCTTGCCTGTGTATCTGGCCAGACCTGCTAGATGTCTGGCAGGGCTGTGCCTGGAGAAAAGGTAATTCTGCATTCCTCTGGTCATGCATCTGTAGGCAGCTTTTTTGTCCACTGGCATAAATCAGAACCATATCAAGGATACTTTCTCTGACAGCTGCCTGGAAAATATGATGAACTGTGATGGCAGTCAGAGACAACCAGAGTCCAGCACAATTTTATTTCCATACTCTCTTCTCTCAAATACCGCTTTTTCGGCAGGATCCATGTCAGACAGTTTTAGAGGTGGCTATATCAGCTCTACTGTCATCACACACCCTGTGGATAGAAACCCGTTTGTGCTGCAAAGTGCTGTGGTTATGGCCTAGTTCCACCTTCCTTTCAATTTCCTAAAAGTGCTTCTCATTCCCACTTGTCCCAACTTGCAGATTTTTTTTCCCTTTTAGGCTTCATCATCGCATGGTGGAATTTCTCACTCTAGTAAACATATTTGTGCTAGTTTTCCCCTCACGAGTGCAGACAGCGCTGGCCTGTATGTTTGGCCCATACTGACACCCAGGGTCTCTGGCAGGCTTTTATAACATACACTTAAGTCATACCACCAAGTTTTGCTGTTATGGTTACTCTGTGATTGCTAAATTACAGTCAGTTCAGCTTTGTCTATCATGCTGCAAAATGTTTCAGTAAATACATCAACAGTCAGGCCTGGGGCTACTGTATCTTGTATATCACCCACCCTTATCCAACATGGCCAATTGCAGTTTTAGGCAGCAGGTTTTGGTGAAACATGGAAAATCACTAACAAAAAACATCACATAACAAGTCAATTCTTATGGTTTTTGCACTTTTTCTCAGAGCTGACATTGTTTTTTTACAACTCTTGAGTGTCTGTGAAGAGATAGATTTTCCTTAGCCGTCCTGCTCATTTCTTTTTTGGTGATTTGTTGTAAATTTATTTAATATATTAATGCAACAGATCATTTTTCAGTGATAACATGACATAGATCAGCAACAGAGTCTACGCAAGCACTCAAAAAGAGGTTTTTAAATGTGTAACATCCTAGATTTTTGAGTCTACAAAACAATACCGGTGAAATTATCCACCTTTCTGACAGGAGTCAAGAGGGGAAATCTTAAGTTCAGCAAGAGAAAAACACTCCCCTTTTATCCCATACCTCAGTTAAGTTGCTCAGCAGAGAAACACATTTATTTTCCTTCCCAGACAGTAGGTACATAAATACAGAAGCCTTCCACCTACCCAGACAGTACTTCAACCAGCAAGCTTTTCTGAGTCTGTCTGGTTGAGAGGCAGAGGGTAATCCATGTGTTTAATCTTCCAGATGAACACTTGATCCAGTAGGACAAAGAAACCACTTTTCTATTTTAATGATTATGTAAATATTTTTCATAAAATAGAACAATGATGTCAACAGGATGGAAAAGGAGATGGGGGGGGAGGGGGGTAGTTGAAGGAAATCCCACCTTTGGGGAAATGAAAAATACGCATTGACATCTTCTGAAACAAATTACTCCTATTGTAGTTGTGTATACTAAGCAATGGGTTATTGCATAAAGAAGAAATAACTTCATCTCTTTTTTCAATGGTTTTTTTTTGAATCTAGATAACTAATTTTCTTGCTCTTTCTCCTAGTATCCAAGAGAAATGTGCCATGTGTAAAATGGGACATTTTACTGGTACAAATCAGGTTGGTTTTCTTTTTAGCGAGAAATTTTTTTTTTAAGTTCTCCCTTGCCTTGCCACTAAAAATAAGGTAACAGAATGGGGACTGTCTATTAGCTAAAGCCACCTAGATCTGAAAAAAAAAAGTCTTATTTCGTTTTAAACCTTCAGACTTTTGCAGACATCCAAATTAAATATAATAAATTACAGAGTAATAATGTTCTTAACCATTATTTTAGCCTCTGACTATACTGTTGATGTAAGTCCAAACTTCCTACAGAATTTTCTGGAAGTTCAGTACTTAATCTGATTAAATAACTGGATAGGTTTATTTTCCCTTGATTTATTTATATATTTAAGTAACAAAATGTTAATAAACAAACAAATGAATATGGTGAATTCAAATACAGTATACTAATATATAAATATATCATTTAATTTGCAGAATGAAATTCATAATGAAAAATGCAAATAACAACACTGTTTACCAGTCTGTATTAACTTCTTTATTATTACCTTAAAATATGGTAATTGGGTGACTGTCTTTCAGAATATGTTTTTGGGAAAATGAGCTAATTAATATGCTGGAGTTTAATGTTTGACTTTTGTCACTTCCCTAGAACTTGCAATTAGAAAGTTTCAAAATGTCTAATTATAGTGCCTGCCTTGATCTGTGGTTTGTCATGCATGTACAGATTTTTAACTTGCAATATGATGAAGTATTCAGCAACGTCCCCCTTTCTGAAAATTTATGAAAATTTTTACTGAGATCTTTTCTCTTCTCCTATACTATGACATTAATCTGTGGAATTATGTCACTATAACAGTACAGGTAACGTGCCTTAATGCTATACTTAATGAAGGAATGAACCAGTAGAGATTAAAGCATTAGAAAATGTAGCTGTTGACTGTCAGTATGATTAAAGCTAATCTTTTTTTTTTTCCTTTTTTTTCTCAGACTTAACAGAATGGTCTATGACATGACAAAAAATAAGAGGTAATCAAAGCCTAATTTTTTACTTTTTTTTTTTCAATTTTAATATTATATGAGGAAAGTCTCCCAGTGGAAAGGGAACAGTGGAAAAGGAGTTTCATTTGGAGAATAAATATCTTTTTCATTAACACTGAAACATGATTTAAATCTGTCTTTATTCTACCTGGTCCCAAAGGCAGGCAATGCTGAAAAGATTCCATATTTATCTAGAAGGATGTCTAAACAGAAGGAGGGGAAAGTGGTGGTGTTTCTTCCACTGCAGCAATAAAAATAATCTGTGATAAGGTCAGTGTATGTTTAGTACACCTTATGGTTTATAGGACAATTAGAGCTTGCTTAGTATTTGATTGGTGTAGTGCTGGATTGCTCAATCTACCACTTTTATTGGTGATCTAACTTTCATATAGACAATGCTAAATATATTTTTTCCCATCTTTACTGTGTTTCTAGAAACATTAAATTTCCTCTGGAATATTTTTGATTCATGTGCAGACCTGGACGTATTTATGATGTCTGGCAGCATTTTGGAGGGTTTTCTGCCCTGTTTTGTTTCTTGTATTTTTAAATGCCTTTATTACACAGGAGATCAGTAACCAACATGCAGAACCAGTACATTTACATTAGCTATTTAGTGTGCTAGAGGGATTCTTCTAGTTGTGGATTTGCATTGCACTTATATGTGCAATATTGTGGATAATGTGCAATATTCGTTTGAGCACGTCATTGGTGACATCAAAATGATATCCCTCCTGGTGGAACCAAGGCTGAAGCCACCTAACAGGTCTCCAGCTAGAGGTTCCCACTTGAAATGAGGATGCGAGATCCTCCAGAACCTCTCTACACATGCACAGTGCTTATGGTTGGCAAGTGGCAATATGTATGTGTCACGGCTGGTTAAGACATGAGGTGGGCTTATGGTCCCAGAACCATACCAGCAGCAAATTAAACTACGGTGTCTCACTCTTTGCTCTGCACCAGCTGGTAAGGCAAAGGCTTACATTAACCTCTGTATTCCAGCTAGCACAGATTTTGTTGTTCAAGCTCAAAACAACCTATGGAATCTTTAGAAAAAGTCTTCCCAAAAACGTGATGCATACAAAACCACTGACCTATTCTTTTAAAATATAGACTACCTGGATAATTCTCCATATCTTGAACACAACAAAGGAAAACCAGAGCAAGTACAAACACTGAGATGCTTTTGCCAGCCAAGCATCTTCATAAAATGAAGATGTGCAATAACATCCACAGTATAAATTAACTAGCATAGTCATCAAAATTTTTTAGATGCTTTGTCATTTGATGCCAGATATGAGAACTGTGCAGAGAAAGCAGTTGAGAAGATTTGCTTTTTTCCTACCTAATGTACTGTACAAAAATCCGGAAGCCTTCTGATGTTAGTGATGTTGTAGTGACAGAGAATACACAGAAAAAAAGGAAAGAACACAATCTTGTGACTGAACTTCAGGAGCTGAAAGGCTGCATATATTTAGGCTTAAATAAAGCAGATGTATTGAGTTGCCATGAATGTGTTTCGCTGAGCAACTTTGACAACAAGGGATATGACAAAAAGCTTATGCAGTGATGTTTGTTGTATGCCTGCCTATTATCAGCCTCTCATTTTTGAGCTGAACTGATTTACAGAGTTCAAGCTTCTATCACTTATGAATAGAATGGGTATGAGATTAACCATGCTGACAGCACTTCTCCTTAATAGATGATAAAAAGGGTGAATAGAGTACAATGTTGCCTAGTAAAATAATAACTCTTTCAAATGGGGTTAATTAGCTATCTTCATGATACAAACAAATGGTCTTCAAAAAGGCTTTCTTGGGTTTCAAGGAAACATGGAAATAGATATCTTTTTTGTCATTTTTGTATACAGAAAACAATCAAAGGGGTTAGAGACTTGAAAATAGGTCTTCAATATTCTTCACTCTTCTTTGGAAATATTCAGCCTGACTTTAATGAATAACACATGCATAACCTGTAATTAAACCCTAGTCTGAGGTCATGTCATACCATAACAGATGAAATTTCAAGACCAAGCAAGCCTCATTACAAGGTGATAGGAAGTCAAAGCTTCCAAGCACTGGTATTGCTCTACAAATGTTCTTCTTGTTGTCTTTCCTAATCTCCCACTTGCAGGTGGAATTGAAGAGGAAACTTAAACAGAATGAAGTGGAATAACTGTATCTTCAGGAAAAAGTTACTGGTCTGCATTCTAAAAGACTTTGGGAAAGTTGGAAATGAAAAGGGAAGATTATGTTCATTGCTTCCAATCATTAATAGCACCTGTGTATCTAATCAGACCTCTAAATTATGCATGCAGAGGAGCAGAAATAACCCTACTCTGCCTCCTTGTTTCCTCTGACCCACAGGTTTCATTATTGATTTATCTGAACTGAGTGTTATGTGCCTGTCTCTGCTACCTGTGTTAAGGTCTTTAAATAGGAATGCTTGTCACAACAAAGGGAATGAGCTGGCTGTCAACAGGACATTAGAAATGTATGGCCCCTAAGTTTCTTATAAAAACCTTTTTACTAGTTCTGCATTGTACAAGCAGATGGGATAAGGAATATTTTGATGGGGCACACAGAGCGCAGAAATAGTTATTTCTTAACCTTAGCATCCTTAGAAAAGATTTAAAGGAAGGAACAAAGCCAACTAACAACCATGAGGAACAAACAAAATCTTGCATGTCACTGTCATCAAAAGTCACTGATACATACATGTGAACGAACACCTGAATATCATCCATTGCAGATAGAAATGCATAAACAGTGAAGCAAGTGAAGTCTTGGTATTTTATACAAATTACTGTAGTCAAATTAACTAGCAAAATCAAATCTCTGGTAGAAAGATTATTTGCAAGTCTATGGCTCCATATCAGGTTACACTATACACTTGTGTAAGAAGCTTTTCCTCTAAAAATTGCTAAACAGTTCATATGCATCATTGACTTTGCCATCTGACAAATGAATGAGGTAGGCAAGTACTAATCTAATTTGCAGATTTGAAAATAGAGAAGCTAAGTGCCTCTCTCAGTGTCATACAGTAAGTCTCATTAGCAGTGTAAAGAAGAGAAGCTACAACTTCTTACTTAGTTTCTCTGTTTGAGTTTCAAACTGTCACCTTTCGTTCACCTCACCTGTTTGCCAACAACAAAAGGGACAGTGTGACCATTAAGGTTTTCTATTTCAGTAACAATTTATTATTAGATAAGTTTTCTTTTTTAACAGCTCCAAATTCCAGAATTCTTCATATAGGAGAACAGGCTTCTCATGACAGATGAGCAGAATTTTTTCACAATGCGTAGTGGGGCAGTATCTGCAGTAACTAAAGTAGTCTATAACAGTCTGAGACAAGGTGCAGAATCCAGTGGTCACATAGGTGCATCTTTTGGACAAGGGAGGTGCACATTAATTCACGATGAATTGATTTGTACATTTTTTTTCTGTATTATTAGTATTTCCTAAAGAATGCCTACGTAACAACAGCAAAAGCAGGATGTTTTTTCTGCATCAGGATAAAGTAAAGCAGGCCTTCTAAGTGAATGTAATCATGCCCATGCAAAATTTGCCCTCCTATTACAACTATGTGTCCCATAATGGTACCTCCAAATCTATTTTGTATTTTAAAGCTTGGTTGAAAAACATAGTTGTAAGGACTAGAGTGCCATAGAGGTCACAGTGGAGATGCAGATTTTCATGTACAGGCTGATGCTGTCTAAGATTAAACAGGAAAAAAATAATTGTAAAAATTTTATTTTTCTTTCAGACAAGAAATTTTCATATGGGCATAGGACAGCTGAGGGTTTCTTTTTTAATAATTCACACAGGGATTTGGCAATACATCAAGTACAGTATATAAGCATTTAAGTGTCTGGAGCGTTTTAGTTCTCATGTCTTTGGAGTAGAATTCAAAATTCAAGCTTTCAAGTCCAAAGACAGAGGCATTCATGATCTACTGTTTTCAGGAAACTGCCCTAACAAGCAGACTATGGGCTGCTCAAGGTAGGGGCAGCATCTGTAATTTGATTCTGATAACAATCTCTTGGTAAGTCTCTAGTCCTATTCTCAGGTGGGTTTGGAACAGCGATTTTTGCCTTGTGGAAACCTAAATTACACCAGTGTCTGGTTCTGTGCCCCTAAACCCCTATTCATCTGGACCCTTGGGCTTTGCAGCACGTTTTTTAACTATTAGCCATATTTTTTCACTCTTAGCCACTCTTGTATGTCAGAGAACCTGAGATCAGAAATCAGGAGCTTAGGATCTCAGAATGATGCAGGAAGAACGGTCAAGTCAGAAAAAACCCAGTATGCTGAGTATGCAACAACCTTAGGTAGCCATGGGAAATACACAAGAGAGGATGTTTGCCTAATAAAATTAACTCAAGGTCTTTCTGCAGCACTACATGATGGGTTTACTTATTTCTGCTAATAAATTAGCATTCATAGAAAAAATTAATAGGGAAGTAAAAAAGGGAAAATCAAACATCTGCAAGAAATATTGGAAAATTAAAGAGGAAGAATTAAGGAGAATTACAGGACTGGAATGATTCTACCAGCCCAGACTAAAAGGTGTTGGATCAGTCTGGGTGTGCTGATGTTTAGTAAGTAGGCTGTCGTTCAGAAGCCAAAAGTAAGATGGTATAATATCACAGAATCACAGAATCACATAATCTCCTAGATTGGAAAAGACCTGTAAAATCATCTAGTCCAATCATTAACCTAACACTGACAAGCCCACCACTAAACCATGTCCCTAACCACTATATGAAACTCTTTTTCATTGACTTGGATTTCCTTATGTAGTCTATGCCTGATCTTAGAGAAACTGAGGCTTAAGTGGATGAAGTATAAATATGAAAGATGTAGAAACATAGATTCATAGGATAGTTTGGGTTGGAAAGGACCTTTAAAGGTCATCTAGTCCAACTTCTCCTGCAGTAAGCAGGGATGTCTTCAACTAGATCAGGTTACTCAGAGCCCCATCCAACCTGACCTTGAATATTGCCAGGTATGGGGCATCTACCACTTCTCTGGGCAACCTGTTACGGTGTCTTACCTCCCTCAGTGTAAAAAATTTATTCTTTATATCTAGTTTGAATCTACCCTCTTTCAGTTTAAAGCCTCTTGTCCTGTTGCAACAGGTCCTGCTAAAAAGTTTGTCCACATCTTTCCTGTCGGCCCCCTTTAGGTACTGAATGACCACTATAAGGTCTCCCTGGTGCCTTCTCTTCTCCAGGCTGAACAACCCCAACTCTCTCAGCTTGTCTTCATAGGACAAATGCTCCAGCCCTCTGGTCAATTTTTTCACCCTCCTCTGGACTTGCTCCAACAGGTCCATGTCTTTCCTGTGCTGAGGGTTCCAGAGCTGGGATGCCTTTCCATCTTCAGTATGGACCTGATATTCTTGCACCGAACAGTCATCCGCTCTTCTCCTCCCTCATTTACACCAGATGCTGGTCTATCATCTTGTCTTCCAGATGCCTGGCATGCTTTCATTCTATGAGGGTGAATTTCAATTCTGTAGAGGATCGTTTAATTTTGGAGGAAATAATTTGATTGCAGAGTAACATGTCTGGGTTATGCCTGTGTAAAAAAGAAATAATCTGGTTCCTAAAATTTCATACAAGGAATCTCTGTGGTGAAGCATCTGGTCTTAAAGTCAAAACTCCTTTGAAGAAAATCTGGTCCAAGAGGGTATTGTTACCATATTAACACTGGGCAAAATCTTACATCTCTGGTGCAAGGTTAGAATGCAGGAGTGAGCAGCCCAGCAACATGCTGGGTCATTTCGGTTTGAAGTTGTGTAGAGGACAAATTTTTTCATTAACATAAAATTGTCCTTAATAATCTTGATGGGAGGTTTTCTGGCTTCTCAAGGAACAGAGATGGGAAAATAATGAAGCTGAGTAAATGGAGTTCGAGTGTAAGGTTATAATAAAACATAAAGTTAATTTATCCAGTTTCAGGGTTAATTGTAAGGCTTCAGTACAGCTCTGAAGCTAATGGGCCAAATTATTTTTTAATGTGAATAGAAATAAGTTTGAAAGAGTATGAAAGATAGTTGCCTCAACATCTACAGGAGACTGGAGGGTAAGTCCAAGCACATTACATAGAAAAATGCTGTGTATAATTGAGATACAAGGAGGAAAAAGAAACACTTGTCCTGGGAAAACAGGATTTCTTCCACCTTCAGGCTGTAAATTCAGCAATTTCCCAAGCAGTGAATTGTCTTTTTACATGCTCCCCTCCCCCAAAGTTCAAGCTTAGAGCTGTGGTGATAAAATAGATAGTATTTTATTATGTACTGTATTATTGACTGAGTGGTCAATGTGTTCTTAGCATTGTACAAACAAGTAAGAAGACACAGAGCTTACCTAAGGACCTTGCAATGTAGGTCAGGCACAAGCAAAACAGCTCACGCACATGTAAAACTGACTGACAGCACATACACAAGGTGGTGAGGAAATTTTGGAATCTTTACAGAGGTTAAATTTGAAAGGCTTTGAAGAGGGGAATAATACTTTAAGGAGTAATTTGCAGGAGATGGATGAGCTAGATAATATAAAAGAGATAGTTGGTACACAGGTCTGCAGGGACCTGATCCAGCCCTGCAGTAACTGAACCTATAAAGTACCACAAGTTTCAGGCATGGGGGGTCAACAGAGAAGAGGGCAATAATGGGAAAGCTTGTGAAGGGACAACGCCAGAGAGGTAGAAATGACATTTGTGCTGTAGGTAAAGTAGCAAAAGAATTATGATGAGGCAATTTTGAGGGAGTAGGGTAATTGGTAAGGGCATTCTAGAGGTATTAAAAAGCAATTAAATATGGCTGCAATACCAAATGTAACCTCTTGGCTCTTGGTTTTCTCTCTGTGAACATGAAACATAACAAATGGAGGTGAGAATGACAATCTGGGCTACATTTTGATGGGAAAAAAAATCCTTTCATCAACCTTTCATCTGTCTTGTCTCTTTATGCACTCAGCAATGAAGCTAAATGGAATATTAAGGTTCATCCTACTATGCATTTTTTTTCATTTTTTTTGTAGGTTATGTTAGTATAAAACTGTCCTAAACCCATTTACTAATCATCTATTAATAACCTTGTGACATTAGTTAACCAAACCTTTTCAGAAATACTTCTTTTCCCAGCCAAAAAAGATCTTTGCTCTCTTTTGCTTAAATAACATTCTTTATTCAAGCTGTTTTAATTTAATCAGATAAATTTCTCATTCCCATTTAATTTTGAGGCTTCAGAAATTCACCATTAGTACAAGATTTGCTAGCAAAGGCTAACACATAACTACTGGTAGGTATTATCAGAATAATAGTTTGTTTAAAGAAATGAGACCAACCTCCTTCAGAAAATGAACATACATTCACACTCAAACCAACTGCCCAAGCAAAATTTAGACCTGACTAAAATAAGAATGAAGTGGAGAAATTAAAGCTATCTTGCATCCATGTTTTAGGAGATAACATTATTTCCTAACATGGGACAACGGGAAACAGATTTACATCACTAATTAACTCAATAGGAGTGTATACACTTTTTAATCACCTGAAGACCCCAGAGGACTGAAATGCCAAAATCAACTGGCATGACATGTGTGATTCCTGAGGGAATGTAGCTGTGACTCACACATGCTGGAGGCAGTGCTGACCCCCGTCAGTGGTGGTTAATCCCCACTCCTGAAATACCACGCTGCATCATTGTCCTTATGTTGAACTCTCAATTATCCTTTTCCTTTCTTTTTTTTTTTTCAAAATACTGATATTTTTAATATGGGAAAAAAAGGAAAAAAAATAGGTATGCCTGCTTTGTTTTTCACTGTGGAAAATACAGTATTGGTGAGGCTGATAGCAGTCTGAGTCAGATTATAATAAACACTTAACTCTTCAGCATGCTAAAGTATAGACAGCTGTGAGTAGTTCGGTGCCTTGGAGCATCTAAATTTGGTAATGGACATATTTTGACAGTCTTGGGAAGTACTACGTCAAACTCACAGTCTTTATTGTCTTCATTGCTGCCAAAAGGGCAAAGAAAATTTGCCCTTTTGCAGTTGCTTGGTAAGTTATTCCTTTTTCCCCCTTGGGATGCAGAGCTGGTGAAGACGTTCTCACCCTGCTCTGTGTCAGCACTCTGCAAGGCAATGAGAAAGATGCTTTGGACGGCAGTTGTTTCTTTACCAATGCTGCAAATCTGCAGGTTTCAGATTTACTTTGCCCCAGCTGTTGCCTCTCTTTCCACAACCAAAATCAGTGGAAGTAACAATGAGGCCTGAACACTACTTCGGTAACTGATGGTGGCTGTCACTGCATTGTCATTACAGGTTGGAGAGAAAAAAAGTTCTTGCCCTAAAAGTGACACGGACTTCTGATTTAGTAGAGCCCCAGAGGCAGTGCTGAATCTTTCCCTCTTACTGGGATAGAGATAGTAAAGTTAAGTGAAACACTGAAGTTAGATCTTCCGTAGGGCTTGACACTCCCCTTAGCTCTTTGCCATGTGTGAAGGCTCTCAGAATATCCTGTCCCTTGCCCTAATTATAAACTGAATAGGGGTGAAACCTGCTTTAAAGTTGTTTGTTTAGAATAACAATCTGGATGTTATGCATTCTTCCTGAATTAGTAGCTGTGAGCTGCAATATCCACCTCCTTTCCATGTGATGTCCCCTTCTCTCTCTGCTCATTATAATTTGTGATCTAGGAATGGTTCATATTAAATCCTTTTTAATAGCACTTAGGGGTCCATCGGCCACTTAAAGGAAGCCACTGGGGATTTGCCATACAATGGGAGCTGTTAACAAAAACAAACCCCTATGTCATGCTCTGGGTGAACTGCAATTGAAGCATTCATGATTCCCAAGCTATTGAATGAACTCCGAATCGGCAAAAATTGCCTGGAATTTCCTCCAACGTGAGTAGAGATGGACCACAGGACATCCCTGGCTAACTATATACCACAGGCAATTCAAATACACTGGAGAATGACTCATGTATCATCCAAATCCTGTCCTAAGAACCCAACACAAGAAGCAAACTACTACACACCATGTGGCAAAGATCAACACTCTGCTTTCACTTAGGTAAATGAGCCTGGGTGCTCTTTTCTCAAGCACTGTGGGAAGAGACATAGCTGCAACATTGAGGGGTCTGGAGAACAGTCTTATGATGAGTGGCTGAGGGAACTGGGGCTGTTCAACCTGGAGAAAAGGGGGCTGAGGGAAGACGTTATTGCTCTCTACAACTACCTGAAAGGAGGTTGTAGAGAGGTGCAGGTTGGTCTCTTCTCCCAAGTAACAGGTGATAGGACAAGAAGGAATGGCCTCAAGCTGTGCCAGGGGAGGTTTAGGATGGATATTAGGAAAAATTTCTTGACAGAAAGGGTTATCAGACATTTGAACAGGCTGCCCAGGGAAGTGGCAGAATGGCCATCCCTGGAGGTATTTAAAAGATGGTTAGATGTGGTGCTTAGGGACATCATTTAGTGGTGGTTTTTGGCAGTGTTTGGTTGATGGTTGGACTTGATGATCTTAAAAGTCCCTTCCAACCTAAGCGATTCTATGATTCTATTATTTTTCTCAATCCCTTTGGTTTTTCCGTTAAATCTTTTACCGATACACTCAATCTCCTAAAGAGAAAAAGCATATGAGACAAGAATATGATTAGGTAATTTTTTAGGACTTTTTTCACCTCCTTTTTCTGTCTCATTTCTTCTTCTAATTACCTACTGACCTGTGTGTTGGGTTTTTCTCCTCTCATTATTGTAATGGAAAAGACGGTGATGGTACAAACTTGTTAGCCAAATAAAAAATAATGACGTCCATTTATGTCATTACAAGCTGTTCTCAAATGTGAATTCCTTTAATAATAGCAACAGACCACAATAATAAAGGGGGGTGGTGGTACTGAACAGAAATGAAGGATGGAGACAGATGGGAGCAGGCAGACATGTCAGAAAAACGGTTTCAGGATTGAGAAAAGTGTGGCTTAGCTGAGAGGATGTGAAAGGGTATAAGGTGGATGAAAGTAAAGACTAAAAAAGGTATATTAGAAGGACTGCGAAGAAAGCAGGATATTAAGAGATTAGAAAGCTTGATGAGAACGGGAGAAACATGAAGAGAAATAGGAGGATTTGTGGGAACATCATAGAGATATTTTTTGTTTGTGTTAACCAGCAGGAGGTAAAAATCAGTGCTAGGGATTGGTTAGACCAATAAGCAAAAAAAAAATGTTTTCAAAACAGAGTTAAGATTTTTACACATAAAGTAATCATTTTGGGAAAGAGCTAACCATTTATATGGAAGTCAAATCATAACATGTCAATTGCCAGAGATTCTAGCAAACTGTTTTTTATACACACATGTATGTGTGCAGGAATATTCTGAAATGCGCTTCTTTTACACCATGTTTAATGTGAAATTTTAAGAAACTGTACCCAGTTACAGACCTTGTAGTTGGGATCATTGAATTTATTCTTTCTCACAGCTTCTATCAATCCTGCCTTCTACTTTTCCTTATCAATATATTCAAGTTTAAGTAGAAAGTGAAATCTAATTAAAAACACCTTCAAAAATGTACGTCACTCTGCACTTCCCATGATCAAAGCATATATGATTGCTCCTGTAGCAAAATGTTAGCTGGGTCCTTAAGGAAGGTTAGAAGCCAACCTAAATTGTGCAGAGAGCATTTCTCCCCCCCTCCCCCCCCCTGCCTTTTCTACAGTAATATAGAATGACTTTACAATTTGACAATCTTATTTCAGAGAATATCAGACTATATACAAATGGGTGTTAGTGACAACAGTTTAAGCTGTGAATGTTAATAAGCAGTAGAGAATTGGGTATATGTGAATGTCCGAAATTGAGCTTTTGAACTCTTAATCTGAAGCCTGTTTCTTGCTAGAAGCAACTGGTATGGGCTGGTTGTATATTGTGGAAGTGCCTGGGCTAAACAGAAGTGGCACATCCTATTTCCTCCAATTAGTACAGAGTCACGAGGCAGAACCAATTAGGAGCCTAAATATGCATTGTGTTTCTGCAGATAGGCTGCGTAGACTGGGAAAACTGGAGACTTTTTCTTCTGGAAAGAGGAGCTGGCATCAAAAGAATAGTTCCCCAAAAGAAGAAGGAGCCTTGGAAAGACAGGTTGATGGAAAAATCCCAGAAGGGGGTGCAGATCCTGGAGATCAGGGAAATGCATGAAGACGAATGCCAGGGGATGCCCCAGGAACTTGGCTGGTGATGCCCAGGATGGGTAACTGGGAGCAGTGGCAGAGCAGGGACCGATACAGCTTTTGAGGGCTGGGTAATGTAGAGCTAGAGAGCACAAAGGAGGGAGGGAGGGAGGGAGGTAATCAAGGAGGTTAAAAGTGCTAATCTTTTTGGCCCTTAAACAAACCCCAGTACCACATCCAATATGGGCTGTCATTTACTCTGCCTTGTCTGTTATAATAAATTAGCCTTACACTTCCAGTAACAGTGAACCTTTGGAGAATACAGGAAGAAAGTCAGTAACTCTTCGAGTGCCTGGTCAAAATATTTCATGACAATACATTTTTAAGATGCAAAATATTGTCTTTTTCACTTTTCTTTTGGACAGCACATCACAATGAAAAAAACCTGTTTCATAACTTTTCTCCTCTTGAGAAGTTTGATTCTGTGGTAATTGAAAATACTAGTTCTGCTCAGATGGTATTGGGGAATAGGCAATAAGCACAGCTTGAAGATTTGTACAAAACACAAACGTGACAGTTTCCTACAAGGCACAGAGATGAAAATGAACAATAACACATCACTTTCTCAGTTATATAGGCAAACCGAATTAAATTTAAATCTTCTTATAAGTCTCCATTTTTTTCCTTTCACAATCATTTTAAGGTTATTTATTCACTTTCCAAATTCAATGTATCACCAAGGTTAGTGCCCACTAGACACAATACTCCGCCCAAATTTGTTTCAGGCTGAAAACCAGAATCTGACCTTTAATGACTTTGAATTTTGTGTATGCAATAAACTTAAGGAGGAGATTGATTGTACAGATGTGCCTGTGCCTGTAGTTTTTTTACTGAAGGAGCACAAAATATCCTCTTCATGTTGACAAAGGAAAATAATTCAAGGGATCTGAAAGCTGTTATGAAAACCTCTGGGAAACAGAAATGTCAGAATATGTTAATGGATATATCTTTAAAAATGCATCTGATTTCTTTTAGCCTGTATACCAATTTTATCCTCCGTTCTTAGCAATTCGAGACACAGTAGAATAGATTCAAGATAACCATTTAAGAAAAGCATTCCTTTGAATCTAACATGGCTTTCATCATCCAAAACTAGCTGAAAACATCATCTACAATAATGGTTGAAAAGGGAACTCTTTGGATTAAATGTGAAATATTTTCAAGAGCATCCTTGCAGTTTGGCAATGAGCTTTCAGATAACCCCATTTGGGACAGGCTCAGTGGGAAAGTGGAATGGGATGGACAGAACTGATCTTTCTGAGCTGTTCTCTCAGTAAGCAGTGTTTTTCTGCTGATGAATGAGCCACACAGTTTAATAACAAACTTTGTAGATGCTGTAATATCAGAAAGAAGCCTAGACGCTCTGTAAAGGGACTTCCATGCCTCTGCCTTGGCTTTTGTCTCTAGTAGGTGAAGCAGTCTCACACTGCCTTTCATAACTAAGTATAGAAGATTGCATGAAAGAAAAAATCCCTTTTTTTCTTGGACTGGGGACCAGATCATTAAAAACAAAACCCATGGAAATTAAGAGCCTCAGCATTTTTTGAAATCTCAAAAGAGTTACTATCTGTGGAAAAGTAAGCACCCTAACAGAACAGACCCTAAGTTTTTAGTCCACAGTCAATCGCACAGAGAAAATTTTCAGCAGGGCTACTCTGGATGATGATGATGATGATGATAACAATTTCTGCTGTCATTGTTTGTGCTGTTCTATAGCATCTGGACCCATTGTGCTGAGATCTGTAAAATCACATAGGGCAAAAACAATATAAACATTTTTTAGCAGATTTAAATGTCTGTGCCTAAGGTTATGTTGCATATCCTGCTTGGTGGTAGGGTTCACAACCAATGCAGTCAGATTAATTAATGCCAGCTAAATATCCAGCAGGTTAAGTTTTGTCTGTGTCTCGGTTATACACAAAAATTTTTAAATGCTGACCTGAACTGTTCACTTCAGGCCATACCTAGCCATAAGAGAACATTTTATATTTTTTAACAACACCAAAACTCAGGAAGTGAGTTTCAAGCCATTTTATAAGTCAAATAAAATACAGACACTTAGCACTCTGTGATACCATCTGGCTACTATAAAATTTAAGAGAGAATCAAAAACTGACTGATGAATAACACTGTAGGCAAGAAATAATTAAATAGTGTGAATTTTCTTCTCTGCCTTCCCAGAGACCTATGATCTCTGTGTAGGAGCTGAAAAAGTTTCCAAAGAAAACCCTTGAAAGGAAATCAGTTCTGTTCCTTGTCAGAAACCCTCAGTTCAAACCTTTTTGTCAACACATGTTCTTCCAGTTTAGTGGTTAAGGTGGGAAGGAAGGGAGGGGCGGAAGCCCAAACACATAGGATCCTCTTTAATATATAGGTTTCTAGCTAACGAGAAGGCAATAAGAAATCTGATTTCGAGACAAAGTTTTGTGCCTGGAAGAAAAGTATCTTTGAACAGATAAACAAGCCTTATATTCCACTAAACATACATGTGCAGACCCTCAAGTTGAAGCAACTTTCAGTCTGTACGTGTAGATGTGAACTAGCTCTGTATGTGTGGAGCAGAAGCAAGCAGGTCACACCTAGGAGACAGCTCGTGTTCATTTTTGCTTATAGTTAGAGACACACAAATCCAAAAAATGTTCCATTCTAAGTTCTTGCTGCTCATACACATACTGAGATTTATTTCAAACTTAGAACTTGATCAATTTATGTGCATTATTTTAGGATCTTCATAGCTCTGACAAACAGAACATCACAAAGTTAATGAATTTTCCTTGGTCCATAGTGGTAGGATACTAGAACACCTCCACTTCTTTTTTGATATTCTTATGTTTTCCATTAGTCCCTTCTTGGAAATGACTGATGTGTTTTGGCTGTATTATTCCACCAAATGCTTCATGATGAAGTTATAGCTAAGTAATTTAATGTAACTGTGAAAGGGCCTTTTACTGAGAACTGTCAGATCACCTTATTATATTGCTGAACTTATTTAACACTAATAACATTATTTAAGCCAGGTTACACCCAGTAAAAAGATATTGCTCCATTTGCTTCACTCAAATTACCTACTTGCAGAAGATTTACTACTGGTACTTCCTGTGTTTCATTAATCTTTTGTTAGGTATTCAAAAAGTTAAAGTTCAAGATAAGACTTTTATATACATTCCTGCAACTTTCAGCATATTTAATGAATGATGTAACACCAGTACAATTTTGGAATGTTGATTTACAGGGGTACAATCTAATTCAATTTTGTATGGAAGTAGAGTCTTAATTTTAGAGTACAAGGCAAGTAAAGGTAAAATGTGAGAAGACTATCAATACTAGTCCCCTACATTTTCATATAGACCGAAGAAAATATATAAGCCTAGACAGCATTTCTTTCTTCCCCAGTATAGGTTTAGCAGATTAGGTAGCCCATCTTTCAGTGTTCAATGTAACAAAGTAAATATTACAGAAAAGTCCAGTGTGGCTTTCTGTAAGAACTAATAAAACCATGAGAAGAGGAAAGCTGTAAGAAACCTCAAAGTTTTTTCAAAATTTTATGGTTCTTTGGTACGAGTTATACACAAACTGCCATTGAAATTGAAGTGTCAAAAAACTTCTTGTACCCATGATTCAGGGTTTATGACAGATATATGAGCTATTTTCCTGGCAAATTATTTTCCATCATAACAAATAACAACACACTGTTATAGAAAACGAGTCCTGCTAGGTGATGACTATTTAAAGGAAAAGAAAAATGCAGAGGAGTTCTTGCACGTACGTAATCTTAAATTTCCCAGGCATATTTTTTCAATGTCAAATAACCCTGTCAATTGCAACATATTAAAAATATAGTCTAATCAAAATGTTACTAGATTTTACACTAAAGAAAATAATAGAGAATTCCTTTCCTGAGGCAAAGAGAATTAGACATCAGAAAGTATTGCTAGTCTTAGATAGAGTTAGTTCTCCTATACTCATTCTAAAAATATTTTCCATGTTTTCCTTTGCAAGACAGCCCTCCACATCTCCCAATTTTGTGAAATTATTTATTTAGCACTTTATTTAAAATAAATTCACAGCAATTAAAATTACCATTGAATGTTTCCAATTCAATGAAGAAATAGAATATTTTTAAGGTATGGTAAAAATTGTTAAAAGTTTTTTAATATGCCTACTGAAGTTTGATTATTTTCAATTATAGCAGACTAGAATCAACCAGCTAAGTAATCCCTATACTTTAGGCTGTTTTCCCTACTTTATATAAGGGGTAAGAGTCTGGACAAATTGAAATGGAGAATGAAAGCATCACCTTATTCAGTCTGCAGGCATTGGGTACAGTAAAAAAAATTTAAAATACAACTTCAGGCCAAGATTTAAAAAATGGACTAACAATAAATTTTCTATTGTTTAGGTAGATAGTAAATATGCATACAAATTGTGAAACAGTTAATCCTCTAAATCCAATGAATATGCAGTTTTCATGTAGCACAGAACAAATTAAATGTGCGGTTCTAGGCATCTGTAACTTGAAAATTTAAATTCAGACTCCTTTGTTGAAAAGAAAGTATCATCTCACTTAGTTACCCCTTTTATACTGTGCTACACCATTCCATGCCACTATATACCTTAGTAGCATAGCATCATTAACAATTTGGGTTAGGAGGAATGACTATACAATTAGGCAAGTCAGAAACATTTAAAGAAAAAAAGTGTATTATCTCTCTGTAAGGTATCATCAGATAATCTATAAATATTGAAACATTGGTGTTTTCCTGTAGCCTTGTCAGAAAGCATGTTGGAGAAAATGCCATAAAATAGGCAGAAATGCTTTAAAAGTTTTCAACCTCTCTAAATAAATGTCATGTCCACAGTGATCTCCTTCCTACCTGTCTATACTGAACACCTATGAAACAACTATTACAAAATAAAAGAGGGCTGTAATATATGATATCAGAAACAAATATTTTATTCCTGAAAGCATTATACTTATTACACCTTAGAACTCCTTAGCAGGTAAAAATGTTAAAGAGTAAATGTGTCACTGAAGCATTCAGAACTGTCTAGGAAGTGCTCTTGAACCCCACTGTTAGGTTCATACCTCACCAAACTTCATTGTTTTCAGTAGTTTAAGGACAGGTAGCCCATCTGCTCGTGATTGTAACCTCCTGCCTTCCAAAGACCGTCAGTTCTCACCCAGATTACGTGTGGTGTCCTTGTATACGAGGCAGGTATGACTCTATGGCTTTGGCAGGCAAACTTAGCAGAAATAAAAAGAATTGCTGGCTCAAGCTGCAGAGGTGGTAAGCAGGTGACCTTCCCTTGCTGGCAGTGTGAGCTCAGCAGTAATAAAGTGACAAAACAGAAACAACTGATTTTTGATTCCTGTTTTCCCCAAAACAATGGGTGTTTCCACTGTGTGTTCACTGTCTATTTATAAAGAATTAGTAGACTGGAAATAAATGACATCGTTCCAACAACGTTCCTCATTAGCCTATGAAATGGTTATAACATAGAAAGTGCATTAACTCCAGTTACTATGAAGTGTATGAGGATTAAGGCTGGTTAGTGTTAACCCAACTGTATCGGGTATAGTCTTCACAGACAGTCACAAAATAACCTGAAGTGGGAACGTAAGTAAGCACATAGATTTTGTTTGATGGTCAGAAATGATTCCAAGATGATGGATTCACCAGTTTATGATGATCCTCAAAATATGACTAAGTATAATTAGTTCCAAACCCTCAGACTGACAGTTCACTCCTACTCTGTAGCTTTCGTAGGGTTACACATCAGCAGGTGATTGAGATAGAGTGTAAATAACCATAAGACTATAAGAATAAGAGCATAAGAATATGTAACAAAATTAGGGTTAATCAAAAGTTGTTTGATCTGAAGTAGGAGAACAGATGTGGGTATAGACAGTTCTAGACGATCATTATTTATCAAAGTGAAAAGTCAAGCTCTTTTTTTTTTTTTTGGTGAAAACAACTGTCTAATTTTATTATAAGCAAGTCCAACAAGACATTGCTGCTCATCACTTTGCACCCACAGCATGGGGTTCCTTAAGAACCCACAGAGTTTATATCTAAAGGGAGAACACAGGATAAAATATTAAGATGCACGTGTAACAACAAAAGCCATTGAGGATAACATGTGGGATGGTAGTCTGTGTTTGCTAAAATTTTGTTAAGATATCAGATGGTTTGGATGTTAAACCTCTTCAAACAATCCTATAGAAACTGTAAACCTGATGTAAAATTTTCCTGGATGTATGATGGGTTTGCTTTTCATGCGTGGTGTGTTATGAAATGGATGATGTCGGGGATCAAAAGTGCTCTTCCAGTATTCTCTAGAAAAACTCTTAGGGTGCTTCAGAAATGGAAACCAGCAAGAAGTTATACTTTGTCGTGAGTGAAAGGCAAGTCACTTGTCCAGAATATGAAAGGCAGAGAAATAAAAATCGCCGGAAAAAATCATGATGGCTAAAGAAGAATATAGGGACCTAGAGATATCACACAAAAGACAAAGAGCATGGCGCCACTGATATCTGGTGAGCATTTCAGATACGTGAAAAGCACAATCAGAAAGGACACTGCACATCACTTTAAGATCACTTACTTCAGTGTCAGAATTGTTGCCCGTGTAAAGTTCATAGCACTGGGAAGAAGGTGTATTGCAGTAAAGTGTAAAAACAGAATAACTGCTGTATCTCAGATACAGATGTAAATATTGTGAAGAAAAAGCATCTCAGAAGTTCTTTTGACTATAATTAAAATACTGGGACAATTCAATAAAAGTTAGCTACTGGCTGTATTAGTTATAATTACAGCTGATTGATAGAAAAAAAACCAAAGAACAATGTCAAGCTTTAGGACACTTGGGTAGGATGTTTGTCAATGAAACTATCTCAAGGACTAATGGCAGACACCTATGGAAAAAGGTAATTTGATAATAAAGTGTCCAAATTGAACCAGGAAGCCAACTAGCCGCATGCAGGAGGAGTACTTCTTGATATTATTAAGGAAAAATATCATCCCATGTCCAAACCTAGCCACCAGTTCAAACCTGGCTTGCAAGCAAGAAATGTAGTTAGGCATCAATGTCTATATTTCTGATCCTTTAGACTGCAGGCTGGTTTTGACAGTGACTTTGTTATTTATCTGGTAGATTTCAATTTTGCAGAGCACCATAAATGTCCATAGTTGCAGATAGCAATGATGAAGGGATAGAGTGTACCATCAGCAAGTTTGCTGATGACACAAAACTGGGAGGGGTGGCTGACACGCTGGAAGGCTGTGCTGCCATACAATGTGACCTGGACAGGCTGGAGAGTTGGGCAGACAAAAACCTGATGAGGTTCAATAAAGGCAAGTGTAGGTACTGCATCTGAGGAGGAATAACCCCATGCATCAGTACAGGTTGGGGGCTGACCTGCTGGAGAACAGCTCTGTGGAAAGGGACCTGGGAGTCCTAGTGGCCAACAGGATGACCATGAGCCAGCAATGTGCCCTGGTGGCCAAGAAGGCCGATGGCATCCTGGGTTGTATCAAGAAGAGTGTGGCCAGCAGGTCAAGGCAGGTCATCCTCCCCCTCTACTCTGCCCTGGTGAGACCACATCTGGAGTACTGTGTCCAGTTCTGGGCTCCCCAGTTCAAGAAGGACAGGGAACTGCTGGAGAGAGTCCAGCAAAGGCCTACTAAGATATTTAGGGTACTGGAGCATCTTTCTTATGAGGAAAGGCTCAGGGACTTGGGTCTTTTTAGTCTAGACAAAAGAAGACTGAGGGGGGATCTTATCAATACTTACAAATACTTAAGGGGAGGGTGCCAGGTAGATGGGAACAGTCTGTTTTCAGTGGTGCCCAGTGATAGGACAAGAGGTAACGGGCACAAACTGGAGCACTGGAAGTTCCATGTAAACATGAGGAGGAACTTCTTTCCTTTGAAGGTGGCAGAGCACTGGCACAGGCTGCCCAGAGAGGTTGTGGAGTCTCCCACACTGGAGACATTCAAAACCCGACTGGATGCCATCCTGTGCAACCTGTTGTAGGCGTCCCTGCTGTGGCAGGGGGGTTGGACTTAGATGATCTCCAGAGGTCCCTTCCAACCCTGATGATACTGTGATACTGTGATAGCAATGATACTTTTTGAATGATGCAGCAGAGAAAATGGAAATGGGATGCTGAACAGGAGGATGTAAGGTGGGAGAAAGGACAGGTCAAAAGAAAGAAACAGAAGAAACAGAATTGATAAATGGAAAAGTGAGAAAAAGACGGAGAAAAACCCAGAATGTAGCAAAATGGGAATGGCTATTGTCCCAACAACATTTCTTAATGTATAGAAGTCAACCATCCATAGTATAACATCCCACAAAGTTATCCTGGCTCATATTGGGGTCTTTATTTGTCAAAGCACAGAGTGCTGTAATGACCACTGACATGAGAATGAATTGACCAGGGATTCTGTGTGAATTCATCTCTGTAACGTAGAAGGAACAGCTTAGTAATGTGTAAGAAAAAAAATAGATTTGAAAGGGATATTTATCAAACCAAATGGATTGAGTCAATTTAAAGTCCTCATTTTTTTCAGTAAATTCCCTCTGATTTCAAATGTTATGTACCATATGTTGCTTACTCTACGGCAGACAACTCAAATAATCAATTTCTTTACAGCAATATAAATTACTATTACTGAGTTAAGCATGGCTAATACAGCTCTGCTTAATTTTACTACTATTATTCTCTCAGGCCTGTAACCCCTTCTAAGACATTTACTTAATATATCAAGGTGACGTACACTTGAAACCTTGCTTTCCCCATATGCTTACATCTTTATTTAACCTTGTATCTGTGATTAATGGAACATGCTATTTCTGCTTTACTGTAATGGATGGCTATGTTGGAGCAATACACAACTTAGTAATGACATCTCATTCCGTAGAAGACATTATAACAGAAATACATAGATGAACCAGAGCTGACAAACGCATTTTTACTCTATTTTTTTTTCTCTTTCTCTTTGACATCTCTTTGTAGCCTAAATGGCTTTCCCTGTAAAATCTCACTGGTAGCACTTCTTCCTGAAAGTTCACTTCTGACCACCCCAGGGATTACATTGCCCCAAGAAGTGAGGAGAATGTGTTGATACATTCCCAGACTGTACACCAAAGTGCAGATTCAAATGTTCAGCTCCTTCATTTAGATGGCAATTGTGCACTTCAAAGGACTAAGAAAAGTATGTCATATCCCATGGTTACTAAAATGTTAAAGAATTTTTTTCCTGAAATGAAAGAATTATTGAAATCCTTTTGCCTACATGTATCAAGCATTACAGAAAGATAATGTGACTTGCAACTTTTGCAATAGTGGACCAATTCATATAGTTTCATGACCATAGAGAAGAACACGTTGACAATACTGAAGACTAAGATGCATATTGAATTAATTTATGAATTTATCTGTTGTGTTTATACTTAAAACAGCAAACATGGATTTTAGAAATTTTTATTTATGAACATGTTTTCATTGGCTTAAAAGAAGATAATTTTAAGTCAAACACAAAATGCTTAACTGATCCAAATTACACAACAGTGAAATTCTCATCATTTTACCTCCAAAGAATACAGTAAAGTTGAAATAAGGTCAGGAAAGTATGGTTAGAAGGACAAGAAGTGTCTTATATAACTTAAATAGCTTTTATTCAAAAAGATTTTAAATAATATCTCATTCAGGAAAGAGATAATCAATTGAAAAGTAATCTATGCTTCCTAAAAGTTATGACAAAGATGACTAGGGAATGATGAGTTTACTTTTCTAATAGGACGATGGGCTTTGAAGGAAATTATGAGCAGTAGGCTGAAAATAAACAAAAAGAAGTACCTTCCCACACAGCCACAACATATAACTAAAGTGGGAATCTGATTGTCAGAGGAATTGAAAAAAAAAACCCTACAAATGAGTTCAGAAATGGATTTGTTAAATTAATGAAAAATAGGTCTTTTAGCAACTGTAAACTCAAAAGTCTTAGGTGCAACCTCTGAAACATGAAGTTCCTGAGGAGGGGATCGGAAGGGAAGTGGAAATATCAGGGAGAATATTATTCCCTATGGGAATAATACGTTGTCACTTATGGTTGACAACCATTATTGAGTGTCATTAGAAAAAAGGTGCCTGTATAGAGAAACCCTGTGCTGACCCTATATTGTCATTCTTTAG
The DNA here is from genome assembly GCA_017639485.1 of Pluvialis apricaria. Lineage (NCBI taxonomy): Eukaryota > Metazoa > Chordata > Aves > Charadriiformes > Charadriidae > Pluvialis > Pluvialis apricaria. Next base: position 9,574,675 of record CM030010.1, read on the forward strand.
CCATCCCTTCCACTGTTTGTTGCACCTATCTTCTATATCTTTCACCACTTTAAAGTTTAACAGCAAAGGTTTTTTTCTCAGTTTCAAAGTTGACCTTGGAATTCGTCCTGCAATGACCACAGCATTTATAGTACCAAACATCTGGAGATTATGATTTAGAAAAATGCATCCCACATCATAAAATGGTAACTTTTATGAAGCAAGTGGAAGATCAAGGTCCTAAACGTCGTTTGGACCTTTAGGGACAGAGCAATATATATAATACTGAATGCTTCAGTTCTTTTCAGTAGGAACAGGTTCAGGCTTTACATTAAAACATCTGTTAGATTGCCAAAACCAGTTTTGACTGTGTTAATGTAGACCCAATTTTTTCCCTCAGAATTTCCTTGAAATCTAATACTTTACAAGAATTGTATTTGTCATTTTGATTATACTCAGCATCATTCATAAATGCTCCTGTTATGACAAATCTTCAGTATTGATTATTGTTGACATTAATGCTACAGTTAACATCAAAATATTATAGAATTAATTCAAGATTTTTGAGGAATTTTAAACAGTCTTAACTGCTCTCTGAAGGTCACAGCTTCTTTTCCTATGTAACAGATTTTTATTTGATGAAGCTATGCCGGCAGTGTTGTTTTTCTTCAAGAGATGGAAGTAAGACAACAAAGCAATGAAAACTAAAGCCTCCGTTCGGCTCTGGTTTGGTTTGTAGTTATCAACAATTTTCTTGTCACAGTCATGAGATATATTGGGATGTTCCCTAAAGGATTCTAGAATCCGTCAAAGATTGCAAATATTTTTATGATATTTAAAGTTGTTTTGTGAAAGAGATATTACATAAAGTTTTCTTCCTTTAGAGTGAAAATAATTTGATAGGTGCACTCCCATTCCTTTCCTCTCTGTTCTAACATCCATTATATTTGGTAATCCAATGGTTTCTGTTGGATTATTTCAGGTAAACGTAAATAGTGCTCACTGTTGAGATAACATGTGATAATGCTCTCTGGAGTGTGAAATTTTCTAACAAAGCTGCCAGAATACAAACTTGCTTGGGTATTGTCACAAGTCTAAGTGATGGTAGAGGTTTTTTTGTTATTGCTGTTGATTTTCAACATTTTCTTATGTTTATGACAAATAGAAATATTTCAGAAAAACTAATGTACTCTGAGCTTCTATTTTGTGACAATTGTGATAACCACAGAAATACTTGTTTCTTCTAGGGTTATAGCACAAAAATGTATCAACTATCGAGTAGAAATTAAGGTGGTGCCTATACAATTATAGTATCAACCATTGAGTCTTTAGATACCTTCAGGTTTAGAAAAATCATATTTTGAATAAAATATAATAACATTCTTCATAAAACATATTAAACTACACCATTCTCTGATGTTTTGAGAATTAGCCATCAATGCAAAACAAAGACATAAATAAAAGTTACTAGTAACAACAAGCAGCTTTTATGTGGGCAAAATCTGCTCTAACATTTTTGTGATGACACACAAATCCCCCACTGAAAGGGAAAGTTTAGGTTTTATTAGTGTTGCTTTAGGTCAACTGAAAACTACCTTTGGTCAATAGTGATTTAGAGGCATATCCACAAGACGTCTTTAGGACGTCTGGCAGCATTTTTTTTTTAAACTACTTCTAAATCGAAGACCGAATGGAAGTTAAGAAACTATTCATCTCAGTTCTAAAGGCTGGTGCCTCTAAGCTGGGTATGTGGAAGACACACGCTGTTGAATCTTTTGCAGCCTGCTCCTGTTTTACCTCTGCTGGAGATTAGGAGTACTTATCTATGGGGCTTTAGAAAAAAAAATTAAATTTGGGTATTCATTTGTTTGCCTGTTCTTACTGTTACAGTGAATCCAACGTCCTTTATGTTATATCTGCTTAACAAATGTCTTCCCACTGCATTTAAGTATAGCACAATGATTCTTGACAACCTTCTAAGAATAAATACCTGAGATTAACCTATTTGTTCTTCCTAGAGAAATATTCTGCTTTCTTCTGTTCTTTTGAATAATTGACTTACTATTCAGACAAAGTTTAACTAATGCCTAACTTCCCTGACGTTCTAATTAAAGAGAGACCCAACACTACATAGAAGCTTTTCAGTTTTACTTCATGAATAAATGAACATTCCCTACTCTTTCAGATAATCCCAAGCCTTACAACACTTTGGTATAATGATTTCAGTGAATATACTGTCACTACTGATGGCATAGATGATTACAAAGTTTTCTCTTCAAGATACATAAAAGGCAGTTTTTGGTTCATGATCTGTCAGCAGCTTGTATTTAAGGTCCCTTCCTGTGTGTTTCCTTCATGCATGGCTGACTTTGAAGTATTTTTTCTGTATGTTATTAAAAAGCAAATGTTGCTGCCATTTATTCTTTTTTTTTTTTTTTTCAGAGTACATAAATCAGATACTATGTGAGTGAGAGAGGCTGTGTTTGCAAGTTAAAAGCTTTCATGCGGCATAAAAGGATGACAATGTCACTCGTCCTAGCTGGAAAGACTAGTAAAGGACAATAGTTTTCAAAAACACTGCAGCTGTTTTCAAATAAAGAAACACATCAAGACATTTATAAGGCGGGGGAAGAACATTCATATCATTCAAGTGAGAAATATAACTTCAAATGGTATCTTTGCATCACATACAGTACATCTAACCAGAGCATAAAACTTGCAATGATCTTTTTAGTTAAAAGGGTACAGCTAAATATGGATATATTTAAGAGTGAGTACATTTTAGACAAGCGAGGGAAGTCGTAAACTCTGTAGCAGGAGTAGTGTTAAGCTGCTGTTAGCAATATCTATTTGCTCTAACTCCCAGGAATACCCCTGTGACAAAAGGTAAGCTGATTACTTCACCTGCCTGCCAAATGCCCCATCCCACTGAACGCTGGAGTCTGGGTAAGTGAAGCTAAATGCTCACAAAATGAAGAATGGCATAATGCTTAGACTGAAGCTAAATACGTCGTGCTATGCACAGCACCATGCTGCCTTGCCTAAGAGAGAAGAGATTAGACCAAATGTAAGCTAGAGTCCTAATTTAGGACAGCAAAAAGCAAAATAAGCAGGAAATACCTACTCCTGACTGCAGCAGTATAGCTGTGGTGTAGTTCTATCAATACAGGCAGGGTTGCCTAAGAATACGAGTGGTATGGGGGAATATGTATTAGACCAAATGATGTAGCTGGAAAATCCAAAATGTTCCAGGACACATAAGTTTTCCTGTCTTCATTACTGAGGAATTCAAGCAGTACACAGGATTAGGGGAGATCTCAAGCTCTCAACTTCATTCCCAACTTGCTGCTTTCTTCATTGAGATATATTATAATACAGACATCACACTGCAAGTTCTAATATGACAATGTACTGCATACCTACCCCTTGGAGAAACATGCGGGGTCATTGCTCTCTAGGGTTCACATGGATTCCATGTGAACCAAGCATTTACATAAGTTAATGATCTATTACTAATTTCTTTTATTAATCTTAAAGTGAACTGCCTACCAAACAGAATATCCACGTTTTTTCCTGTCAACATTTGAGCTGTTTCGGGACAGGGGTATTTGTATAAACTGTCAATTAGATGTGAAGTTCTATTTTTAAGATGTTTTATTCCAGTTACCCTAGAGGAGTATGAGAAGAAAGGCAGCAATCACTGACACCCAAAGAGAGAGGTTTGGTTTTGTTGTTCCTACCAGAGATGCAGGAATGCCCAAGATTCGGGCCTCGGGTATTTTTCTTGCCTTCCTAGTTCATGACGAGCCTATTCCCTCACTGACAACCAGACCATCCCATTCAAACAGCAGTCGGTGATGTTGTTGGGCCAACCAATATGGGGGCAGTTTTTCCTTGCTGAGCTGTCTTCTTTTATCCAGTTTGCTTTAGTTTGAAGAGAAGACTTGGGTAGTAATGGTGCTTGCTGCCCTGAAGAAGAAACTGTTTATCCTGACTGCTAATTGGGAAGAAGAAAAAGGTGATGAAAAAGGCTCTCAGCCCACAGAGACATTTTCCTAGGGATCTGTATGTACTGATCAGGAGTTAACACTGGAATAATAGCTTTCCAGAATGTCCATTGTCAATACAGAAATAACGAAGCAGAAAGGAATAGGAATAGGAGTGAGAAGAGGTTGAACTTCTGTGGAATTATGAAGGAGTGAGAATCTGTACACAGTCATCTAACTATAAATGTGATGGTGGGAAATATACATTTTGGTTTGAGCTTCAAAGTCTCTGAGGGAATTTATGTGAGGAAGGATGTCTTTGCTGCTTAAAACAGCTGCTGTGGGAAAGCAGACAAACCTGATTTCCCTTGAATCTGCTCCCAGGGCTGTGTGGTAGCCTCACAGAAATATATTTAGGCTTTCCCCCTCAGCTATTGTCTTTGTCCTTACATCGCCACACTGCATGGGTGACACAGGTTTCTGTTTTCTCCTTCAGTGTCTGTTGGCTGTCTTGTTTTCTCAGTAGCAAATGTTGCAGTTATGGTGGGTGACTTGTTGTTGTAGGGTCAGACAAAGCTCCATCTCATTTTGACCTTTGAGGAAATGAATCATGTCATATGTTTCACGTGTGCCCTTTCCAGATATGTTATGGCAATCTGTCTGACAGAGACATGGAGGAAAGGACAAGACAAAATAATAACTGATGTTATCAGCAACAGCAGGGATGGAAGATCACAGTTTTTTGAGTTTTTCCAGCTACATGTGACTTTTCTGAGATAGTAGAGTAAACACGTATTGCTTGTATAATACACACAACCTTTTTCTTTCTGAAGTAAGTCAAGCCACCAAAGAAAAAAAAAAATAAAACCACAATACACTCTATCTCCTTTTTCTATCTCCTTCCTATATCTGCTGCAACTAAGACTTTCAATTATTCTGTTCCTGGAAAATTCATCTGACTCGAATAAAGCAGTGTAAAGGCTTCTCAGCAATTATTTAAGAACATATTGCTGAGTTCAGCCTTTATGGAAACAACAGTTCTGAAGTTTGTGTTTTGTAGAAGCAGTAAAAAATGCATAGGCATAACCTAAGCATAACATTTTCACTTTATGATAAAAATGATCATAGATCAGCAAACAATCTGAATTCTTCTGAGCTGTTCTTGGGGAAAGTTTGCCAATAATTTATCCAACAGTGAAACAAATGTCTTTACCAATGACTTGAACAAAAGGGCACCAAATTCAGTATAAATCTTTTTATTAATGTAAGTTGAGTTTGGTTGAATCTTGGAAAAAACTTTTTTTTTTTTTTGTGTCAGAAATAAACACAAAGATGTGATGAATATATGAATTAACCTTAAAAAATAAGCTGCTGAATGTCTACTCAAATAGGTGTTTATGTCAGCATGATTCCAACAATACTCTGCATGTTGCACACAAAATGCACCTATTTTTCCATATTTTTGCATATCTGTGCATTTAAAAATATTATTCATTTATTAGCTCTCCACAAAGTGATTACAATGCTTCATGGTAGTTCTTGGGTCTGAGTATGTACATAGCCACTTCCCTGCCCTGTATTGGGGTGGAAGCTGCTGTGCACTGGGCTGTCCCTAACTGTGCAATGGGCTTTTCCTTCTTGCTCCCTCTTCTCATTTTCCTGGTAATACAGCTGGACACATGGTGGACATAAAAACACATAACCATCCTGTCTAGAGTTAGCCTTTGTATTTCAGATGGGTTTTCACTTTTTAAGACACTTTCCTTCATTTTATAGAAGATAAAACTCTCTGGTCCCATAATCCAAGTGAAGAGACTGAATTTTCCTTTACAGAAGCAGCTGAGGGAGATGAAAGGACACAGTTTAAGTGCTGCAAACATTATGTGTGTCACTAGAAGATTTCTTATTGACTTCATCAGTACCTGGTAAAAGCGCTTTACAACTTGTGGTCCTGTTTAACATTTAATTAAACAGAAGAGCCTACACCCACAGGATCTCCAGGTGATGACCACCTAGTTTGGAAATGGAACACAATGTAAATGGAATAACTCTCTGATTCCAGACTTCAAGTTTAAACTATTTTTTTTTTTCTTCAGTGTCTTAAAAACACCACCTGTATCTTAAGCAACTAAATAGCTTAAGTTTTGGAACAGAACTAAAATCCATATTATAAATGAAACATATGGACTAACTAATAATAAAGATCTATTTATTATGAGTATTGCAGGCTGACAAAACAGATTTTTAAAATTCTTTTCTGCAAAGTTGTGGTAATAATAATATCTGGTAAGAACATTTTTCATATTTCATCAAGGGTCTTAGTGTTCCTACCCCTAATCTCAGATTGGACACAGTATATAATCTGAAAACAGTATTATACAACACCTTTTTGCCAGAAACATGTAATTTATTTGTCTAGTCTCAGAAAGGAAGCCAAAGGAAAAGCCAAAGAAAAACTCAGTTCTGACTATTACCCAGCTTTACCAATTGAGATATACCTCTGCACAAACACTACAAAGTTTGCTGGGATGTGCACTCAGAGGTGCAAAGAATGCTTACAGGGGAAAAAAAAAAGGTGATTGTTCTACTGATTCAAGATTTTGTCCCTTCACAGGTAACTGAGGCTTACTTATTTTGACCCAATGAAACTATTATTTATAACTGCGTGAAATACTCATGTGATGTTATTTTACAAGTTGCAAATTGTAATGGGTGTACATCCAAACAGAGAAAGGGAGGCACTTTTGAAAACGACCTGTGTTTCACACAAGATATGTACCCTAATCTGTGTAGAAACAAAAATGTGAATAATGCAGAAAAGCAGGATTGGATTACTATAGTTTACTGCATATTCATAACTAGACACAAGAAATATGCAAGCAGTCTCATCACAATCAATTTTAATTTTATCAGAAAAAAATGAAACATTTACAACATCCAAATAGGTACTGTGCTTGTTTTTTTCTTTTACAAATCTTACAGATTTATTGCTGGCAGAAAAGGATATTTAACCAATTTCAAGCAGCAGTAGACAGAAAAAGGCTGTTCACTTGTGGAATGAACACTGGGAAAGAGACCGAGCCTCATGCCTGTCTCAGCCTGGGGTTCAATAGATTTTTTATCAGGCCAGAGAATGCTAAAGGCATTGCTAAAACCAGAAGTATAAGCCCTGTAAATGTGTGAAAGAACTGACCACAGTTCTGTTTCTTTCAAAGTAGGAAATATCATGTGGAGTGTGGGAAAGGAATAAGCCTATCTGAAAAATAGGAAATATGAAAGAAGGAAGAAGCACATATGCAAGAGAGATATAAAGCTTTGACATTTCAAAACGTACACTTACATACTCCAAATAATTTGGAGAATTTTCTACATAAATGAAGTAGTACCATTATTTTCAACTGGCTTCTAAAAAGACACCTTATTTATTGAAAAAAAAAAAAGTTCCCCAGAGTATTTATTTGAGAGCTGTAACTTTTCGTGAAATTATGTGTGAGGGCAGTAAAATGTTTAAATTCCAGTATACTCAACTCTACTTCAAGACCAAAAAATTTAAATTTCAAGTGATTTTGTGACACAGATTTGAAATAGTTTGCTGAAAGTGTTTGATATTCTATGTGAAAAAGTCACAGCATCACATCATTAGTATTTTTACAATTTGAGAGATATTAACAATTCCATTGATATTCTTACTTAATGACTTCACTATGGATGCGATTGATTCTTCTTCATGGGAAGCTGTCCTATTCCTACTCTCTTGCAAATAGCAAGAATGCTTCTTTCCTATAATAACAGGATTCTACTTAATAGAACCCGATATATTTTTATGAGTTATGAATTTCTGACATAGTATTTAAGCTGTTAGACTTTTTTATTTTTTATGTGCTTATGAGGACATTGGAGATATTGAGTAGCACATTAATTAATGCTAAGTGTCATAAGACCAACCACAACTGATGATTCTTTTCTTGGCCATGGAAAGCAGATTTTTAAAAATCAAGACTTAAGGGGGATTACGAAATTCAAGGAAAGTTTGAGCTGATACAGAGGCTTTGATTTATGGTCTGATATGAAAAAACAACAGTTGAGCAAGTATACAGTTTCCAGTGGCTCTAAAGGAGAAAAAAGGCTTTTGCCAGCTCTGCTTGAGCCACTGCTTACAGAACATAATCCAGCTTTTTTTTTTTTTTGATGGAACACCACCTAGAGTATATTAACATTTTCTCACTTTTTAATCTTTTCCTCACTCAATTTCTGCATGATATTATTTTTCAACCACAATTTTAGCCTGAGCAGAGGCAGCTGTGACAAGATAACCTTAGTCTGGTATCTATACAGGCTTTGTTTATTAATGAAGGCATTCCTTTCATTTGTGTACCTTTTCCTAAAGTGGAGAGCTAGTAGAACATCTTTTTACAAAAGAACTCTGAACACCTTTGCAGAAATGTCAATGTAAACACCTCCAAAATGCTGAAAGAGTTTTAAATCATCAGCAATCAATACAAAGGATAATGTGGAATATACAACTCTTAGTACTGAAGGAATGATATTACTTCTCTGTCCTCCATAGTAACACATTAATTTGCAAAATTTTCTATGCTTTCTCCACAAATGTAACTATCATGAGTATTAATAACAGTAACGATGATCTTTGATGAATTAAACTAAGAAATAAGGAAGCATGGCGCGTAAAAATAGAACTTAAACTTTTAAACAGGCGATTTTATTCTGTACACAGCAATTACTCCTGTTGTCAGCAGGATGAAAATTTACTACCCCAGGAAGTCATAAAGACTCTGATGCATTCTTACACAACACAGCCTGAGCTGCATCTGAATGAGACTGTCCTTTCCAACAGCCTCCCCCTGTACTACACCACACTGGTGCTTACATCTGCGGCGTGCTATCCGAGGCTTTTGCACAGCGCAGAGCTGGGCTAAATAGCACACCAGCACCTTTTATGATTATTTCAAGGTTGCAAGTATTTTCTACCTATTTTAATCAAGGGGTTTTTTCATTGTTTTAGAGAGTGCATTAGGAAGTGCTTTTGGCAGGACTGCTTTTCTCTAACACCCAAAGAGCCAACAGAGCAGATCAATGTTTTGCTATGTCTCTTAGGAAGAATCTGACAAAGCTATGAAGAGGAAGCTCACTTGCCACCCAGAGCCATGACAAAATTTCTATGAAGGTGACGAGCAGGAGAAAATACACCATCAGTCAGAACAGGATAGCATTATGCAGCACCCAACCCAGGAATAATACTAATCATGCTTCTGAAAATCTTAATGCAACAGCTGAAACACTTGACCACAAGGGATATTCCAGAAGAAAATTTTGCATATGCAGCTAAGGTCTTCTAAGAGCTTGCGATCTTGCCATAGAATCCAATCCTGATGGTGAGGTGAGAATAAAAATTAACTAACCACCTGATATAACAATGTAATGACAGCTGTGGGACGTTGATATAAGATCTTAACGACAGCCCCAGGATGTAGAGGATTTCATGTAAGCTGTGGCTGCAACTCTCCAACAGCACTACTTGCCGAGCTATTTCTCAGGCTACCCAAGCCACTCTTTTTGGTTCTGCAAAAAACCTGGGGATGTGTAAGCCTACTGGTAGCCAATTTGGACCAAATTTCAGAATCACAGAATCACAGAATGGTCAGGGTTGGAAAGGACCTCTGGAGATCATCCAGTCCAACCCCCCTGCCACAGCAGGGTCACCTACAGCAGGTCGCACAGGACGGTGTCCAGTCGGGTTTTGAACGTCTCCAGTGTGGGAAACTTCACAACCTCTCTAGGCAGCCTGTTCCAGTGCTCTGCCACCTTCAAAGTAAAGAAGTTCCTCCTCATGTTTACATGGAACTTCCAGTGCTCCACTTTGTGCCCGTTACCTCTTGTCCTATCACTGGGCACCACTGAAAACAGACTGTTCCCATCTACCTGGCACCCTCCCCTTAAGTATTTGTAAGTATTGATAAGATCCCCCCTCAGTCTTCTTTTGTCTAGACTAAAAAGACCCAAGTCCCTGAGCCTTTCCTCATAAGAAAGATGCTCCAGTACCCTAAATATCTTAGTAGCCCTTTGCTGGACTCTCTCCAGCAGTTCCCTGTCCTTTTTGAACTGGGGAGCCCAGAAGTGGACACAGTACTCCAGATGTGGTCTCATCAGGGTGGAGCAGAGGGGGAAGATATCTTCCCTCGACCCGCTGGCCACACTCTTCTTGATACACCCCAGGATGCCATTGGCCTTCTTGGCTACCAGGGCACATTGCTGGCTCATGGTCATCCTGTTGGCCACCAGGACTCCCAGGTCCGTGTCCACACCGCTGCTCTCCAGGAGGTCAGACCCCACCCTGTACTGATGCATGGGGTTATTCCTTCCCAGATGCTATACCCTACAATTGCCTTTGTTGAATTTCATCAGGGTTTTTCCTGCCCAACTCTCCAGCCTGTCCAGGTCACATTGTATGGCAGCACAGCCTTCCAGCGTGTCAGTCACCCCTCCCAGTTTTGTGTCATCAGCAAACTTGCTGAGGGTACACTCTATCCCTTCATCCAGGTCATTGATGAATACATTGAACAGGACTGGACCCAGTACTGACCCCTGAGGGACACCACTAGTTACTGGCCTCCAACTGGACTCTGCACCACTAACCACAACCCTCTGAGCTCTATCTGTCAACCACTGTTCAATCCACCCCACTGTCCATTCATCCAACCCACACTTCCTAAGCTTGCCTGTGAGGATGATGTGGGAGACAGTGTCGAAAGCCTTGCTGAAGTCAAGGTAGGGCACCCACTGCCCTCCCTTCATCCACCCATCCAGTCACACCATCATAGAAGGCTATCAGATTAGTCAGACATGACTTCCCCTTGGTGAATCCATGTTGACTACTTCTGATAACCTTCTTTTCCTCCAGGTGCTTGGAGATGACGGCCAGAGTAAGCTGTTCCATCATTTTTCCAGAGATGGAGGTGAGGCTGACTGGCCTGTAGTTTCCCGGGTCATCCTTCTTGCCCTTTTTGAAGCCTGGAGTGACATTGGCTTTTCTTCAGCCCTCAGGCACCTCACTTGTTCTCCAGGACCTTTCAAATATGATGGAGAGCAGCCCAGCAATGACTTCTGCAGAAGTACCTTTATTATCTATGGATGTCATGTCAGCTGACATGGATATTTACTGACAGACATTTTAAGTTTTAGTACTTTTGACTCAGTCTGTAAATTTTGTACACATGTGAACCAGCACTTCACAAAAAAAATAGTTCCCATTCTTAGTCCAGTATCCATTCTGTAACACCTTTCTGTAAGTTCATGCATATGAAGAAATAAAATTGACAGAAATAAAAAAAAAATTTAATTTAAAAATATTCATACAGATGTACAGAAAGTGATTCTGTGAACATGAAGTACAAACATTTGTTTCCCTTCTTTCAGTGTCAGATGAACGCTACATATTGAACATTTTGAGAATTTTTTTCTGTTTTGACAGACTGACCAACCGAGATTAGTCATTGATCTCTTCGAATCACCTATATAGAGAAATATCCTTACAGATTCCAAGAGATCAAGTCACAGTATGCTGGTACAATACTTTATCAAAAGGAATTATAGATTAAACAAATAGTATCTCAGTTTTCTTTTTTTCTGGCCTTTTACTATAGAAATGTATGTTTATTTAGTGAAAGCTTGTCTTCTGCCCATTGATTGCTCACCATTTCTTGTAAACACTGTTTATTTTGTTCGTTTTTTAATCAATAAAAGCACAAGTCAACCACAAGTTCACTAAAAATAGGAAGAAAAAAGAAGGAAAGAAACTTCTTTTACAGATAATGTTTTTAAAATCAGTAGTGCCATACAACATAATTCAGAATATAGTAGTATTTGGAGTTAAAATCTTCTTGTTTAATCAGAATTCTATGACATATCTAAAGGTGGATCCTGAAGATACCTTACATTGCACCACCCACAGAACTTCCTAAATCTCTCAGGCTGATTGTCTTTTGAATTAATTTCAGGACATGTGCCTTCTACTAGAATCTCAACAATCAGATTGGCCAGGTTTGCCTTATACAAAGATGAATGATGAGTGGCAGTTAGAGGTGCAGACTCTGCCTCATCAGAGACATTTCTACTTTATGCACGTGAAGAAAAAACAATAAGACAACTCGTCTTCATAGAGAGCCGAGGACTCTTCTACTTCCTCTTGTAGAGAAAGTGTTCATTCACACAGGAATACATTTTCTGTCCTTCTCTGTCCTTTATGCTCCAGTTTCTGGAACATTTTGAATATTTTTCTGTTTATACCTTCTTTTTTTTTTTCTTTTTAATCAGTGCTGTATAGTACACTCACAGTGTACTGCCTAATCAATGTCCTTTTCGAAGTGCATATAATTTTTACATTATTTATCCTAAATGTTTGTAATAGTGACCTGATCATATCTTCAGCCAGTCTACTTGAGTGACTTATTTCCTTTTCTTTTGTTATAGTCACCTACCTCCATGAAGTAAAAAGTGTTATATGACCTTGGTGTACAGCTTTTCTCTTTTTCAATCCTATCTCATTTCTGCCTGAAAAAAAAAAAAAAACCACAACCAAAACCAAACACCAAAACTTTGCAGATGTGCTTCCTCCAGCCTTGTAATCATTTGTAGTCAGTATCCAGTTTGGTATGATTTGCATATTGCATAGCATATACTGTGCTCTAGGAAGTAACAGCAGTAGTAAAAAAAATATAAAAATACCTTCACGTACCTTCCAAATACAGCATGTAAACAATCTGGTATACAAAAATTTTATCTATATCATCTTTTTCCATTAGCAGGTTGTCAAAATTTACATTATCTATCTATCTATCTATCTATCTATCTATCTATCTATCTATCTCATTTTTAAATACTTTTCTTCTCAGTTTATCATGAAATAAGGCAAGTTCCAGCATTGCCAATTTGAGATTTAATGTGACAGGTTTTACCTCATTGATGTCATTTTCTGTTTGAAGTGTATGAAGAAAAACTTTTAAGAGGTAAGCATGAAATCACCGAATAATTTCAAACTGGTGTCCTGGTGTATTGGGGACCATCAAACTTTAAATTATTTTGTTGCGCTGCCTTAGCCCTGAAAATTATAAAGGGTCATGAATAACATCAAAGAAAACTTGCAGTTTTTATTCAAACTAATAATTATGTGATTATTTTCATACTGTTCTTTCAGATCACCTCACACAAAGTTTTTCCAGTGCTGCCAAGACAGTAGTTTGTAATCTGAAATTGTTTCCAGTGTTATCAGATTGATTCTGGAATGTCTTTAATTTACCGCACTAAGATAATATCACCACCATCACTTGTTATCACCTTGTATTCAGGTTTTATCTCAACTTCCCAAAATGTTAAATCAAGGTTTTGAAACTTAGTACCCACTGAAGGCAGCAAAACCTGAGTCATATATGATTTAAAAACAGATGCTAAGTTCTTAGTTAAATATGATTACAGATGATGCATCAAACTTGTAGCCTCTAAACAATAAGAGTAAATCTCTTTTGTTGAACAAAGAAGCTACAAAACAGTGAACGAATCTTAAAAAAAGTTAAAGCTCATATTTGGCCACTAGATTATCTCAGGTTTTCTCAGGTTTGCATATCCAAAAATTATAGCATAAAACCTGCATAATATTGCCAGGGAGTAAAGCAACTGGGTATGATCATTGTGTACTAACTTAAACAGGGGTCTCATTAGGTATAACAACTTACTTACATTACATAAAGCCCATACTGATTTCAAAAGCAAGTATTGGTTTGTATTCATACTCACAGATCAAGGTTAGCATCAAGAAAATATTTTCTAAGTCAGAGGAGGGACATGAATATGAGAAATATTACACAGTGAGATCACCCTGTGATTGCTTACAATCTTGTGCAGCTGAGTGTAAAAAAAGTAATGAGAGCTGTGTGTAAAAGCAGTAAAGACATTGTGATAACTGTCTTTCCATTTCTTTGTCAGCAGCAATTCTTTAGACAGTTCATTGGAAAAGCATTTTGTATGTACTTAACTAGTCCAAGCTGTTATCTTCTCTTTCTGCAGCATTCATCCTTGTGTAGCACCACAGATTATCTCTAAAATAGTTGTCTTTTTATTAGACTTTGTGGTCTCAAGTAGATATACTTTGTTTTCTTTCATGTTTGTGTTGCCAATGATTTGGCATATATAAGGGGAGACCTTATTGTGGCCTTCCAGTATGTAAAGGGGGCCTACAGGAGAGCTGGGGAAGGACTTTTTACAAGGGCATGTAGTGATAGGACAAGGGGGAATGGCTTCAAACTGGAAAAGGGTACTTTTAGGTTAGATATTAGGAAGAAATTTTTCACTTTGAGGGTGGTGACACTGGCCCAGGTTGCCCAGAGAAGCTGTGGGTGCCCCATCCCTGGAGGTGTCCAAGGCCAGGCTGGATGGGGCTCTGAGCAACCTGGTCTGGTGGGAGGTGTCCCTGCCCATGGCAGGGGGGTTGGAAGTGGATGATCTTTAAGGTCCCTTCCAACTCTAACCTTTCTATGATTCTATGATTTCTTAACAAAAATCATAAATTGTAAGTCAAAAATCTACCTGGATTTGTGCAAAGCATTTGGCACTGTCCCACATGGCATCCTGGTCTCTGAATTGGAGAGACGTGCATTTGAAGGATGGACCACTTGGTGGATAAGGAATTGGCTGGATGACCACACTTAAAGCGTTGCGGGCAATGGCTCAGTGTCCAAGTGGTGACCAGTGATGAGTGGAGTTCCCAAGGGATTAGTACTGGGACCGGTGGTGTTTAAAATCTTTGTCACCAACACGGACAGTGGGACTGAGTGCACCCTCAACAAGTCTGACAATGACACCAAGCTGTGTGGTGCGGTCGACATGCTGGAGGGAAAGGATGTCCAGAGGGACCTGGACAGGCTTGAGAGGTGGGCCTATGCAAACCTTATGAAGTTCAACAAGGCCAAGTGCAAGGTCCTGCATGTGGGTCAGTGCAATCCCAAGCACAAATACAGGCTGGGCAGAGAATGGATTGAGGACAGCCCTGAGGAGAAGAAGCATGGCCAACAGTTCGAGGGAGGTGATTCTGCCCCTCTGCTCTCGTAAGACCCCACCTCGAGTACTGCGTCCAGCTCTGGAGTATTCAGCACAGGAGAGACATGGACCTGTTGGAGCAAGTCCAGAGGAGGGCCACAAAAATGATCAGGGGGCTGAACATCTTTCCTGTGAAGACAGGCTGAGAGAGTTGGGGTTGTTCAGCCTGGAGAAGAGAAGGCTCTAGGGTGACCTTGTAGTGGACTTCCAGTACCTAGAGGGGGCCTACAGGAAAGATGGGGAGGGACCCTTTATCAGGTTTTAAACTGAAAGAAGGTAGATTTAGATTAGATACGAGGAAGAAATTTTTTACACTGAGGGTGGTGAGACACTGGCACAGGTTGCACAGGGAATTTGTGGCTGCCCCATCCCTGCAGGTGTCCAAGGCCAGGCTGGATGGGGTTTTGAGCAACCTGGGCTGGTGGGAGGTGTCCCTGCCCATGGCAGGGGGGTTGGAACTAGATGGTCTTTAAGGTCCCTTTCAATTCTAACCATTGTATGATTCTGTGATTCTATGATCATTCACTCTAGAAACTTCTTTGCTCTTACCTAAGAAAATTCTCAGGAGAACAGGGTTGCAAATGATAATATTATATCCTATTGTATTGTTCTTTCTGAAACTGAGATGTATAGAAAAGAAAATTTATATTTCCATGGCTCACAGAAAATCACATCACAATTGACCAGAGAAATTAAAATTTTATGGTTTTATATCATGAGAGAGGAATACCAAAATATATGCATGCATGTAAGCTACATAAATGTACACACACGTAGATATATATATACATATATATAATAATAATCTTGTACAATATTTTTTACTGTGATAAATTTTTTTGATTCAGTGAAATATTTATTTTATACACTCAAACCCACATATCTATGCAAATGAGGAAAATATGACTTAAATAACTTGCTGTTATAAGCTTCAGACTCAAGTGATGTCTTAACCATTTACCAAATATTTACAGTAGTAAAAGGTATACTTTTTTTTATCCTTCCATTATATTTTTTCTCACTTTCATAAAGAAACAAGGAATGCCCATTTTGTAAGGTCTTTTACAAAGTATAACATTATTTTCATTACAGAAAGTCATATTTTCTTCCTATCATTTTTCTAGTTTCATGAATATTATCTAAGAGAATGAAGTATTCTACAAATCTAGTTGCAGACAACTAGTAAAATAATACACAAATTGCTGTATTATCCAAAAAGGCCAGCATTCCTAAACAAACACACAGATAACAACCCTGAAAAGCTGCAAAAAGATGTATTAACAGATTATTCTACTTGCACAGCTTTACAGCTCTGCAAATCATATCACTATGGAGTACTGAATAATTTCACAACAGTACTGAATTCCATTACAGAGCCTTCATTACTGGATTATTGGCCCATTAAAGCCATCAACACATCGTTCTTGAATAATCACCGTAATGATGAGCCACTGCCCTGAAACATAATGATGTGTATATGCCCTGCAGCAATAATAAAATCACAAATTAATGTATACTAATATAACAAAGTACTAAGTGAAGTTGACAACAATCAGTAAAAAGACTGGCATGCCTGTTTAGTATTCCCTGAAGACATGAGAACAGTAGGTGAAGAACTTGTTTTAAATACACTGAATCTAAGTGAAGATATGAAGAAAGAAAAACTGTTCTACCATTGCTAATGTCCAGCCATGGAGGAACAACAAAGTTGCACCTGTATGTTTGCATAATGGATTGTGTTACCCCACACTTTCTAGATTTTTGCCATTCATTAATAGAAATAAATGGGACTCTCATGGAATTGTTTCACTAAAAACTCTGGAAATGGCAATTCTGTATTTCCTAAGACAACAGACACTGCAGAGCCACCAGTACTGCACAGTTTTATATGTGTCTTCCAAAACACCTTCAACTTTAAGCTGAAAGACTCCCTTGTAGAAATGAAAGAGTAGCTCATTTTCAGTGCTCATTCAGTTCTTGTAATTTCTTCTGAAAGTGCCAACAGGGATGCCAATTAGTTGGCGTTAAGATAGATGTGGTGATGTGTCTTGAGATCATTACTGTATTTCATACAGGTCACTGACCCACTGTTGGCTAGTAATACATTACTGATAGAGAAACTTCAAATTGTTACAATTCATCTACCAAGTTCTCATTCTTTTTTTTTGAAGGGAATTATTAAATTTTCCTTCTTTTCAAATAAAAATTGGGTCCTACCCTGGAAGATAGCTGAAATGCAAGTTACTGAACTCAGTTCAAGGGCAATTGGGTAAAATATAATGACCTATGGGAAGTGATCCGAGTATATAGTCAGATTGCCCCTTGAGCCCCTCAGGTCTGTCAGTCTATGAAGTTTAGCTGAAGTATTCATGCTTTTGGAATCTGCACTGTCATACACTGTGATAAGCTTCTTAAAGAACTCTTCTCACAGTTGTGAAGCAGAGACGATACCCCAAAACAAGTAATTATTGCTCCAGTTGTTTTGATAGAAGTGTAATTGCTGACTACAGTGCTTGCCACAATAACAAAGTGGAATCCATTCACCCATTTTCCTTGAACATAGCGCATTCTCACAGTTAGGGGTTGGGGTTTTTTTTCAATCCTTTCAAAATGAAGAAGAGGGGTAGATGAGGAGATCTGGATATGATCTCCAGATTATTTTTCTAAAAGAAATATCCTGAGCCTGGCAGGGCGGGGAATTTCATCTGATGATATTTCAGACTTCCATGTATGTGTATGCTTTCCGCTTTCCTGGCTGCAGTATATTTTAGGACACGGTTGAAGGAGAATTATTTTTCAGTTTAGAGGGCACTGCTACACTGAGTATGTGGAGGCTGGAGGGTCTTCAGGACTTTGAAGTCCGTAGGCTTGGCTCCCTGACTAAGTCTCTTCACTTAGTGGAGAGTTTCCTATTTCTCCTTAATGAACGCTCTGCAAAAGAATGAAGGCACTACATAATGTGTGCTTTCTTTGGAAGAAACTTGCACTCGACTACAGTCTACTTGCCCTCTCTTGTTTTTGAGGAAGGGAGATAAAATGCAAAAAGGGTTTGCATGGGGCAGGTAAGGGTAAGATGCTGTAACTGTGACCACACTCTCAAACTGTAGGTCTGTGAGTACAGTGAATACAATGAATAAGGCTTCAAAAGTCTTAATTAAGGAAAGTGCTTATAGTTTCCATGGTTGGAGACAGGAACTTGTAGTCAAGAATGTCTAGTTCCTTCTTGCTGTAAAACCTTTGCCAATAAACTTTTTGACAATATATTTTATTTCATCTGGTCAGAGGATGTGGCTGCTGACTACAGCATACGAGTTAGAGATGTAACAGATGGAGAGGGTACACTAAAACTTTAAATTTTTGCATATATAAGGCAGTAATACCCCATCTGGGACTTACTGTGCCTTTGTGCTTCATCAAACACCTCGTCAAGCTACAGCAGGCATCCCAGCTTTTCTGCTTCACAGAGACACTGTCCCAAACTTCTAAATACCTAGACAAAACTTTTCAAACCACCTTTTCCCTGAATGCATTTAATCCCCATGGGGATATTTTAATATTTTTCCCTTCACATTTTCAAGCCATACTAAGGAAAATGTTGATGTTTCAACTCAAGTATATTAAAGATGCAGTCATATTAAGAAACTCAAAGTGTAATGAGAAAGAAAAACAAAAATAAAACTTATTGATCAGAAAACTAGCTTTTTTTGTTTTTAAACTTAGATACACATAATTCTGGGAAACTTAGTTTTTAAATTAGTTAATCCTTACAGGATTAACTGTCTATAAATCCCTTTTGGCTGAAAAATATAAGTAGTAGGTTGTGAAAAATACAAACATTCCTCAAATATTTTTAAAATTTGCTGTTGTTGTTGTTATCAGTTTTGCATTATTTTCATTATTTCTTTTTTATTTTTGAATTATTGTGGATAATTTGCTAGTTGTAATTCTCAGACTACATAATAGGCACAACTGATACCTTTTTGCAAATTAAACTTAAACTATTTACAGTTACAGCTGTATGTCCAGTACCAGCAGATGGCTGTTATCCAGTGAAAAATACTGTATTAATTAAATCAGCTCTTAAATACAGCAGCCTCATGGAACAAAAACCTCTACAGAAAGAATATGAAACAATAAGCATTTCCTCCCCATTAGTTTGATTCATTGCATTGTTTACTTGTTGCCAAAATTTGCTATAAATGGTAAATGTAAAGTAGTACTTGTCCATGTATACTAACTATAGCACAAGATATACTGGACATATTTGTGCAAAGAGCATGAAACTAAATCCAAGATACATTTAATTAAAAAAAGATTATTCAGACTCTGCAACATAGAAAATTAAATTATATCTAGTTGAATTCTGGGACAATATTAGGTCACTTAAATCCGAAGCTGCATTCCAAATACACACGGTTTTCTGCCTCGTCAATCACAGTAAGGGAGAGGAGTGTTGCGGACTCTCCAGCAGCACTTGCAGTGCTCATCTCAGCAAATGACTGAGTCTAACGAAGGCCATTGCTTTCAGCGAGGGAGGAATGGGAGAGGAACAAACATAGGTAGCCTTTTTATGGAGGGTCCTTGTGGGAGAGCGCTGTCCCCAATCCTCTCAAGCAAGCTTTGGCTTAAGCTCTTTCGTTGCACATTATCTGACTTCCATCCTGCGGAGTCTGCGATACCCACGGGGGAAAAAGAAGGAATCATGCACACATTGACAGCACTGCGACTTCTCCAGAAAGGATTTTAACTTTGTATGCGTTAGGATTTGGCTGGCCCACAATTAACTCTCTCCCTTTGCATGAACGGAGGCATCCAGTGGAATAATTGCATCTAAGGTCTATGTTGGGGAAAATGGAGCGAGAGAACTCTCTTGCATTATATGGGTATAGTGCCTCCAGCTATTGACATCTTGGAAACTTTATCTGGCATCCTCTCAGGATGGTTCTGCTCCAAGAGAACAATACAGTTCAAAGTGAGATACAGAGATAAGAAGTTTAACGCATGAATGTATTTAATGAAGAATGATAACTTCTCTTTTTAATGTTAACTAGCAAGTGAATAACCACTGAGGTAGGTACTCCCACAACACCCCAAGCCAGCCAGAGATCTAAGGCAGTTCTGCCCATGTCTTTTCTTTTATGTGAGCATTCTACCAAGACCAAGCAGCTTTTATAGACCCATTTTTATTAGAACTTCAACTGCAAAGAGAAACTCTTTTTAAAAAAAGAAAGAAAAAATAGAATGTGGATAGGGAAAGGAGGGGACTTGGGAACAAATCTCACTCCCTTTGCCACCTATGTCCTGAGGAGGAGCAGGACCTTCCATGTAGGGTCGTTTTAATCCAGCAACCTTTACTGCCTTCTTGGCTGTAACAAACTAACCCTATGCAGGCTTTCTGCCACCCTGGAGGGATAATTTGGGGTTTACTCCCTGCTCATCAGCCTCCCAAGCTATGATGTTCTGCAGAGGTACCTCTGCCTACCTCAGTTTGCACTCTGAAACATTGCCCCCTGAATATTTCCATTTGCTTGCACAAAGGGGGTCAATCTCCCCTCTTCCTCCAGAAAGCTGTGTTTGACAGAGTATGCAGCAACCAGGACATGTCAAACTGAACCCTTCTTGCTTCCCAGATTCATCCTGAGAAAGAAACATAATGTATAAGGCGCAAACAAACAAATAAAAGAGCTGCTACTCACAAAAAAAAAGATAAAATGTAGGCCGTGATAAAAGGAACCAGAAGAGAAAACAGAATGAGACATCATCAGTTTTAAAAGAAAATTTGTAATTTTGCTGTTGAGTACTGTAATTAGTCATTACAGTAATAGATAAAGGACTTCTGTGCTTTCAAAGATTTTTTTTTTTCAGTGTTCCCAAAAGCAGGAAGGAGGAGCTCTTCTGTAATCTGATCCTCAGACCCAATTCGACCCTTGGAGCGTGGGCCTGCCACGTGCTTTGCGAGGCGCTGGTACATTCACTGTTTTCTTGATGTTCATTGTCAATGCATAGAGACGTGTTTGAGGGGACGTCCAACACATTCTTTCAAATGCTTGCAAGTGACACACTTCTTATAAGGCAAAGTTTTCACCTGTAGAGGAAGTTTTCACTTAGCTGTTGCAACTGTTCAGTTTGCTGCTGCGTGCGGGTGGGATGAAGGTAGACCTGAGAACATGGCTACTGGCCGGACCTTTGAACAGACAGAAAGTGCAGATGCACGAAAGCTGCATCAAAGCCATCATGACATAACTGCGCACTAGTTTACCAAAAGGAATGGAAAAGGGACAGCATGTTACAAGATAGAAATAAATCAGTTATTTTAGACCAATTTTTCCACAGGAAACACTTGGAGAGTTAAGTGCAATATTCTGCACAGGACAAGGGGTAATGGTTTTAAACCAAAAGAGGGTAGATTCAAACTAGATATAAGGAAGAAATTTGTTACATTGAGGGTGGTGAAACACTGGCCCAGGTTGCCCAGAGAGGTGGTAGATGCCCCATCCCTTGAAACATTCAAAATCAGGTTGGACGGGGCTCTGAGCAACCTGATCTAGTTGAAGATGTCCCTGCCCATGTCAGGGGGCATTGGACTAGATGGCCTTTAATGGTCCCTTCCAACCAAAAGTATTCCATGATTCTATAATTTAGTTTACATTATGGGATGGTCTTGGAAATATTTGCTTCAATTCTTCTCCTAACATGGGGAGACTACAACAGTCTCCCAGCCACTTTTTTATGTTTTATGCCCTTATATACAGAATATCAACTATTGTCTTCTCATCTAATCAAAAAGTAATGTGATAATGCTGTAAATGGTAATACTGTAGGCATCAGACTTTATCATACTGAAAGTCTGCTAAGCTTTTTACTTTGTGCAAGAGCAGGTTTTAAGAATTCTACCAGAATCACTAGGGAATGATCTCTGACATTTTATATCAATTTTTTCTTGCGTTTATGCAAATGCACTAATATACTCAGTCTTACTACTTACATTTCACATCATCTCATCCTCATGCATTAGAACATTGTACAGCATGCATTAATTAAGAAGTTGTCCCCCCCCGCCCCCTCCCCCGCCTCCTGTCTAGCTTAAAGTGTATTTGATGGCTGTTTATTGGACTTCAAAACTACATATGAGTATTTCTTCTTTTCTGGTTTGGAGGTCATCTAATTCAAAGTCTCTCTAATCCTTCACTATCGCAAACAGTCCCAAGCCCTCTTTTCTGCACGCTATGGCACATATGATGTATAATCTTTAGTAATGCTTCTCTACTTTTCACATTTCTGTTTAGTGTTTGAAAGGTCTAAGAGACTTCACTAGTCTCCTCAAGGAAAGCTAATTTCACTCTTACCTGCTCCTCTGAGGACTATCATCTACTGGCTGGATTTCATATACCACCAAGGATATCCGGAACCTGTATCTATTCCAGCAATCAAAAGGCACCATGACAACCAGTCCCTTTATTTGCAGTACAGATTATATGGCTTTATTCTCTCAAAACAGAGCTCTTTTTTTGCCCTGCCACTTAACTCTCTCTCAGCTTTTCAATTTGTTACTGTTTTGACTACTATTGCTGATCACCCGCAGTCTATCACTTGCTTCTTTGTCAAAGGCAAAATATCTGCTGCTTGTTATTAAGTTCAGTGCTTCTCTAGGGTTTTTCTCCTCCCTGTAATACACCTCAAAGTTTCCATGTTCTTCCAGTTACTTTTCCATTTATCTGCCATTTGACTTTGAGAGGTTCACTGGCTAGTTTATTGTGTGGAATTTGTCATATTTTTCTTTTTAACTTCTTATCATGACTCTAATTATCATTTAGTAGGTGCATTTATATTGAGAAAGGAAACATTTAAACTGACAAATATGGTCAGTAACCATGCTATTAGGGTAATGACACCCCCTTGCACCTGGATCCTTTCAAATTTTGTTTGAAGAAAGAAACTTTAATCACTCCTCATCTCTAGCATTTAATCCCTCATTCTTTATTTAGCGCAGTACCCGTATGTTTTCCTTTGAACTTTTCAAATACTTTGGTCTCACAGATCTTCATGTCCAGCCTACTTCCTTCTCATTGTCCATTTCATGCACAATTCTTCAGCCAGAATTTTTGAGCAACGCTGGAAATTTGCAGAGTCCTAAACTCATTGCTGCTTGCTTATTATCATTTAGTTTTCTCTCTGGAATACTGCTTCTTTCTCTCTTCACTGCTAATGCTTTGCTCAACATTGGGCTGACAAGTTTGACAAACTAAGAAAAGCTGCAGATAGCAGGGGAAAGCTTAGAGCAGTGATAGTCAAATCAAGAAAGACAAGCTGCTATGAGTGGATATGTGATTATTAGGATTGTAGTTAACAAGCAGAGAAAAATGTAGGGAACATAATGAAATTAGAAGAGTTATGAAAACCAGCTTGTTAGTATTTAATGAGGGATATGGTTATAACTGCCACCTATCCAGTATGACTCTTTCCACTAATGTAATTTACAGGTTACATCAAATTAGAAAATCCTCAGTGCTATAAATTCCAAGAAAATATCTGCTAATGTTATTATACCCGATATCAGCCAATGTTTGCCAAACTGTTAAAAAACCCCACCAAAGTAAATTAGTAAAACTGTGGAAACCAGTATCAATAACTACTCAGTTCTTTATGTTCTTGGTAAGGGTTACATGACATGTGTAAAACTTAGTGGAGCTGTTATTTTTGTTGTAATATAAAAGTTGCTTTGGCTAATTTCAGTGGTAATAACTTTGGAAATCAGAATAAGAAAGCTTTTTTTAAATAAAATAAACAAAAGCCAACACTATTTCTTATATTTAAATTTCATCCCTATCTATAAATAAGTTTGTTTGGCATAGCCAGTAGAGGATCACATTTGAATGTGTGAAAGTTTCTAAGTTTCACTAGTTTTAGAATCCTGTAAATCTCCCCACCCCATATGCTACTGCACCCTTACATTTACTACTTAAATTTCTTACAAATTCAAAGATATGAGAAAAGGACTCCACAGGACCATTTGTGATGAAATCTTTAGCAAATTCAGTTGATTGCAGATTTCCCCTTGGACACACCGCCAATTCCTTCTTAAATGTCTTAAGAGTCATACATACAAGTTCTCCAAGAAGGCTAAGATTTCTTAAATACAAGGGTAAGTACTTATACTTGCAGACATACAAGGGCAGATAATACTTGTAATCAGTTTACTTAGAAAATTTAGGAGAAACTCTAAAGAAATTATAAAGTTAAAATTGTTCAATCTTCAACATTTCAACTAGAGTAGGTAAAACACCTAATGTATCTCATTGAGAAAAAAGCCTACAACATTTTTTGTATTTACACCTCAGTTACTAGGAAACAGGTATTTTGTTTTCAAGAGTTCTTGTTAGAAATTGCCTATGATCTTTGAATTCCAGACAAACTAAGTACTAGAAAAATTTTACACTGTATCTTATGAAAGCTACAGAAGAAAAGTAGCTGAAATCTTACTCAAAGACCTGGCTCCATTTTAAATAGAAGCAAAAATGCTTGTCCTACTCTCTTGCCCCTGCACAACAACCTGCCAAATAATTATGCTCAAACTTCTTCTCAGTCTCCTGATGATAACAGTCCTATTCTGATTATAGTCTTCTGCTTGTAAGTAAAAGGGATTAGCTCAGAACCCTTCAGGTTGTGTTGTACAACACTGTTAATCAGCTAAAAGCAGTAATTTAAAAAAAATCATAGAAGAGAGTTCTACTATCTGCTTCTAATTCAGCAGGCTGCAAGGGCTGACACAATCACACCCTAAGGAAAGAAAAAAAAAAAAAAAGAAAAACCCGATAACAGTGTCCTAGCTTCATTTCTAATATATTCTGCATTAATATTGCACAACTGTGGAATCCAAGTGTTAGACTGCAGCATATAAAAAAAGGGTTCTTTCCAACTCTCTGAACCACCAAACTATTGTTGTTTAATTAGCAAGATTTTGGTTAAATCATATTCAATTCAATATTTAGACATCCATATATCTCTGGCATACTATGTTTGCTACTACAAAAGCTCAATATATGGATGCCTGCTAGATAGCCAGGTACTAAGCCTCTGAGGCATCTCCTCTTTCACTCTTGCTGTTTATTTAACCACATTTCTCCAATTGCCCAATTCATTACTAGTAAAGGGGAGCTGTTTGAGTCTCTGTATTTTGATTCTAATTCCACTAGCTTTTCTCAGCCCTCAGTAGAGCACCAACTCCATTATCTTTTCTGACTTCAGAAAAAGTCTGGTTTTGAAATCATTGAAATCAGAATTTATTCCTTATTTGGAGAGTTTGCAGTAACCGGATCCTCTATATCCTTCATGCCTGAGATTCTTGTACAATTCCCTCTGCCTGGATGTTCTATTTTTTCTGATCACCATCTTTGGTTATTAATTAGATAGTTTCTTTCACATAACTGCTACTAGCACTGGGCAGTCAGTTGCATCCTGAATGAATGAACAAAATGCAAGTCTTACTTCCCCCATTTCTCAAGATCTTCTCAAGATCTTTTCTCTCCCCTGCAGGTGGAAAAGCTTTCCACCCAAACCGTGCTTCCCCACAGTTTCTCAGAGGCTGTTTAAGGCTCTTCGGCATCAGTCAGGGGTGGGAGATAGAGCTCTTTATTTCCTTCATTTGCTGCTGTGCTAAACACTACTCTATGAAAACGTATAGCTTCTCTTATATCCTTTATTGAGATATTGCCTCAGTTTTAAGTTTTATGAACACAAGACCTGTACCACATGTATTTCACCGTGTTCAATTCAGAATCAGGAGTAAAAAACTCAGTGAAACCACAGGAAAAATCTCAGAACTGCTTGGGATGCTTAAATAAACCCCTTTTGCAATGTAAGTAAAATATACTGGGAAAATTATTAATGTTGGACAAAAATATAAACAGCATCTTGAAATCTACCATTCCTTTCCTGAAAGCTGTTGTAAATTTTAACTGGCGGCTACATGCTAGAAAGGAAGAACATCTGTTTCATTTTTGGAAAAAAAAAATAGTCACAGGCTTAACAGAAGGCTGTTAAAAAAGAAATAGTTACTCTATCATCCCAGTTTCTGGAACCTTTTCTAACTATTCCACTGTAATTCACTGCAGTCAATTCTTTTCTGTCCTCTGTTCTCCCTTTCAGATCTCCTACTGTGGAAAAAGAAATGGGATATTGGAGGGAGTGGATTTTTTTTAAATGTTGATCAAAATTAGTCAGCGTTAAGGAATATATAAATTAGAGAAAAAAAAAGTTTCAGAATAAAACAATATAAGTAGTAATAATCCAGGGACAAATTATTATTGACCACAGTGACACATTTTACGAATCTGTGGACCACCACATCAAAAAAAGCATGTATAGCTAATGGTAAAACTAAGTAAAATGTATGAATATTGACTCAGATATCATTATAAAAACAAACATTGAAAAAGAAATAGTAAGCAAGGCCTAGAAGATATTTACCTGGTAGCTGGACATGATCGGATAAGAGCTATCCTTAGGATCACCAGGGCCTATCAAGCCTGATTTCCAGAAATTTTTTCCCCTGAATGTATGATTTTTCATCTTACCTAATTACACCAGCTGAAGTCTGGGCTATACCAGACGTTAAAGGATCCACACAGGAGAGATGTTTTCACTGAGAGGTAGATTTTCAAATATCCAACAAGATGTAAGCAGTCAGGAGTTTCTCCTGTGATCCAAATATTGACAACAGATCTCCCCTGTGTGGTTTCTCTGATGTATAATAAGGGTTGAGCTCATCACACTGCTTGTCTCCTGCACTTGATGTACTAATAAGGCCCCTAGTCTCAGCTTGGTTTCTTATGTTTATGAGATCTGTAGTAATTTAACATCTCTGAAGCTCATCAAATTTGTTGGCAATTTACCTCTGGGTTCAAAAGTTATTAGGAGGGATTAACAGGCCTATAGTTACATAAACCTTTACATCAGCTCATACATACCAAACAAGAATCTTCATTTTCTGAGAAAAACAATGTAAAAAAGCCAAACAACCACACACAGCTGAATCTTTTCGAATTCTTTGAATGTACCATGTTAGTGAGATCCTGCAAGTATAATTTAGGTAGACTTTCACGGTCCTGTCAAAGACTTAACAAGACTCCAATAAGGACTATGAGACACGAAGAAACATGAATGGAAAGGAAAAGTACTGTTATGGATAAAAACCTACTTAGAGGACCAAAGAGAAGGAAATTTTCATTGTGAGAAATTATTAATAGTTGTGTTTCATACAAGAACTGTCCCTGGAAAGCAAGTGAGAAACAAGACAATAAATCTGCAAATCATATCATATTATTTAGGCTAATCAGGAGAAGGAGCTGTGATGAGCTCCAGAAAACTGTAACCAGTCAGGACAATGGGCAACTTGATGAGCAGATGAAATGTGATATTACCAAAAGCAAGGTAGAGTGCATAAGAAAGA
The DNA here is from genome assembly GCA_017639485.1 of Pluvialis apricaria. Classification (NCBI taxonomy): domain Eukaryota; kingdom Metazoa; phylum Chordata; class Aves; order Charadriiformes; family Charadriidae; genus Pluvialis; species Pluvialis apricaria. The sequence continues at coordinate 9,602,194 of CM030010.1, forward strand.
AAAAAGTAAATCTTTCTTCTCAAAAATGCCAGTCATACAAAACAAAAGAGTTGGAGTATCACATCAAAAACAGTGTAAAATTCAATATTGCAGTCTTATCTGGGCTTTTAGGTTACTTTCCTTACAAAAGATGCTTCAAAATGAAAGAAGCTCAAGAAGAGTGAAAATACTGACGCTATAGGGAAAAATGCTATATGAAAAGAGGCTGAAAAGGTTAGGGTTATTTGCTTTAGAAAAGAGATGAATAAGAGAGAACAGGAGGAAAACCTACAATGTAAATCAATGACAGACAAGGTGGAGTCAGCATACTTATTCCCTTGTATCATAACACAAGAACATGGGGAAATTCAATTTAGTTTAAGGGCAGAAACCTGAAAGACTATCTGTATTTTTTCATATAAAATGTAGTTAAATTGTGACAATTCTGCTTTCAAGAATTTATTTAGGTTAAATTTAGTGAGATTCAAAGAGTATTTATATGATGATCGGGTCAGAGTCCTCCAAATTAATGACAAATAAAACTTCAGAAGCTAAATTCTGCCTTTTATGGCTTTTATGCTTAAATCAGTCTCTAAAAATTAGAAAGCAGCAGGTGACCTGTGTAAGGGGGCAGATTATACCATACATATGCCAACGGCAGATTGCTTAACTCAGTCCCTCAAGCTCCTTGGTCCTGCTATTTCTAAACATAAATTACTGTATAAAATGACCACTGGGCTAATCTGGTATGGCATTTAGTTTGCTTCTATGCTTCTGAGTAGTCTAATTGAATATGCAGGTTCTAATGTACATTTACTTTAGGTTTTTGCAACATTGCATTATAGCTCAAATCAGAATGCAGCTCAAAGTGAATTCGAAAACGAATAAGAAATGAAGGTAGTTACAAATGCAATCTGAAGTACATGAACAACCACTTTATTTAGCTAGCAAAAATCTAACGGATGCCTGAGCAAGCTTCCCAAAGGAACAAACAAGCAATTAAAAAGTCAAAATCACAAAAATGTCAGTGGTTATTTTGGCTCTCTTCCCCATCAGGAGCACTCATTAAATAAACATGAGTCTTCTTTTTATATTTCCGTGGTTTTGCCTTTTCCTTGAGTGTTTATTGTTCCTTTGGGTTTTTGGTTTTGTTTGATATTGCTTTCTCCTACATTTTATATTATAGCCTGGATATAAGGAGTATAAATTTTAAACTAGTCTTACCAGATGTCAGAATTACAGTTGCGTGAAAAAGGTCCCAGACCAGAAAAGCTTATAAAAATGAGCTTATTGTAAATCAATTTTTCTTTTTTTTACTAAGATAATATAGCAATAATAATAGAATAAGGATATCAGATTGGATTCTGAAAAGAACTTAGGTGCCTGTTCTATTAATTAGACTAAGTATTGAGTTCTCAGTGTTGGTCTGTGTCAGTCTCCCTATTGATTCTAAGTAGTCCACAAAGTTCTTTGTTCTAGAATTGATCCATTAAATAACAGGAACCACAACATCTGAAAGGTCATTGTTTTTCTGGAACTATCTGTGTCTCATGCCACAGAAGCACATGACATAGTAGAAAGAAATATTGTATTGGTCTATTTCTACCACAAAAAGGTTAATTCCTAAAATCAAAATAGCATGAAGAAGTCTAATTCTCCACATTCACCAACAGAGAGATTAATACTAAATAGCAGCTCTACAAAAGCTAACTATTGCATTTAAAAGTCCTTTTATAAAAGTGGTAATTTACATATGGTTTAAAATACATTAAATAAAAACATATACTTTCACCTGAAGTCCAGAAGTGAGAAGGTCATTTATTACTGTAGAGTTTAGATAACCATTCATGACATACATGGAAAGACATGTATTATCACACATATTATAGTATTAAATCACATCTTAGTCATCTTTGATTCCATATGGAAAGAGTGTTAATGTGAATATGAACCATTGAGAAATGAGATTATTCTTAATTACATTAAAAAAAAATGTTATTGGGTTGTTTTGGGTTTTAGAAAAAAAAAAAAGAAACTACTAAAGGTCCATCTGCATCATTGTATAAGCTGACGATGGATTTTGGAGAAATTCTTGCTGTAATTATTCACTAAAATGTTTTTTCCATCTTTCCCTCCAACACTTGGTGCCAATTATTGTCAAAAAGAGAATATTGAAATTTATGAGTTGCTAGATTTTGTTAGCTGTAGCAATGATTACGTTTCCTGTCATGGAATAGTTGAAAATATCCATTTTACTGGAAAATTGCTGAATTTTTCAATACATAGTCAAACTGACTTTTTTTCTGAACTCAGAAAACTTTTTAGTCATTAACTAGAACATCTAACATCCCTTTAAATATCCCATGAAATTCTGTTAATCTTAGAGCAGGACACCTGGTCCCATTCAAGGTTCAGCTGAATATTTGGCAGGCAACTTGTTTCAGTGATCTTTTAAAGAGCAAGCCTGTCACTCTCTCAGCAAAGTTATATCAGCCTGACAGTGTTGCCTCCTCTCTTTCTCTTTTTAGTTTCATTAACTCCTGGCAGTAGCCAAACTTGTTCATAAATGAAAATGAGAAGAGAAGACCTTGATGAGGTTCATTATCTCTGAAAGTGATAATTATGTTGTGATCAGAGGACAAGATGTTGATGCAGCAATTTTTGATAGGTGGAGCCTCAAGCATAAAATTATATACCCAGTAACAAATGTCCATGGTGATAGCTTGGAACGAAGTGGAGAGTGAATAGTAACATTTCTGTAAAGAAAAATTGTGGTGGAAAAGGCCTAGTGGGGGCATAATGGGCAAAAAAAAGAATACATAAAATAGGCTGGAAAGGTTGCTGGTTTCTGTTGGTAGTGTTACTGGAAATTAAAGGAAAGCTCAAGCACTGTCAGGACAAGTTGTCCATTAAAACAAAGGGTAAAAACTTAAAAAGAGATTAGCTGCCATGAGCTCAGAATACTTCATGATCCCTGAAAACAATACTGATTTCAGTCTCAGGAACAAGAGAGTACAGAAAAAAATGTACTTTAGGTAATGATACTTTGGGTTGGGACATTGTCCTGATATTATACCAAAACTGGTTAAATAAAATTAATTTATGTTAAAACCAGCAATACAGCAATAGTCCTGAGTCAGAAAGTTGTGATTAACTTGCCTTATCTTTTGTGTAAGCCTGTAGAAATGTCACCATTACTGTTAAGGAGAGCGGGATAGAATTATCGTTTAAATCCCACTGGAGACTTTTGGGCCTACTTTCTTCCTGAAAGGCATTTTAATTGTCTTGCCCTAGCTTGTTGTCTAGGGTCCTTCAATAATTAAATGAGAAAAGTAAGCTTCTCTGGAGGACAATTAACATCACCTGCATTAGGGTCCATCTTTGGAGGGAATTAATCAGTCTGTGGAGGCATATTATAGTCTAACTACTATAAAGACAGCCTAGATGTCTGGTTTAGACAGCACATAATTTTTGAATACTTAAAATTAATCTGTCATTTTCACCCTTGCACTTCAGCACAAAGTTTGTGCAAAGTGATTTTAAGCCTATAATCAAAGACAAATATGTTTTAGGGATTTTGCTAAATCAAAGCTTGGAGAAGTGAAACGAGACATGTTCGTTTACAGCATAGCACCCCAAGCTTCAGTGAGGACTCCACGTAGATTATACAGCCAAATATTGTATGGGATAGGAAGAAGCACTACACAAAAATCTAAAATGAATAATTCAGGGGAAAGCTATCTGTATCTTTTATCTCAGCATGGCCTCTCCTTTCATTCCCAGAACTATTTTATAGACTGTGGACTTACTCCTTGCCAACCAACGTATTCCCAGTGGACTCTCAAAGGCTTGATCGCTTAGACTCATTTCAGATGTAAATCTCTTGAAGTCAAGTAACACAAGGATTGAGTCTGGGTCTGGATTAGACACAGAATGACCTTCTGAGGACAATTTTAACCTGCAGTTTTTAAAGAAATTTGGACAGAAAGGGCCAAGAGTGCATTAAAGGAATATATTAAGGAGTAACCCTGAATTAGTTAATTCACAGACTATATAAACAAGATAGAAAGCATTTTGTGAGAAATACAGTTTGATTTCAATTTCTTTTCTCTTCCTTTGGGGTTTACTTCTGTTCTTAGTACAAGTATTCAAATGTTGAATGGGAATCTGTAAGCTAAGTAAATCGGAATGTCATTTGAAAGAATGGACACAGAAAATATGCATATAAAAACACTACTTGCCTTTTGCTGTCTTTCGTTTATTCCATTGTTTACTATATAAAGAAATAGTAAAAGAATAAAAATACATTATATTTCACTTGTGATTGTGCTATCGAAATGTCTGTGCTTTATAGGAGAGCTTTTTTAGTTACTCCTCAAATAGCTATTTTGAAATCTAATAACTAGGATCCTAAAAGATATGATGTAATTATCCTTTCTGCAAAAATCTGAACTGTAAAAATTTTTTGCATCCTACTGTATCCACTCTCTCTGTCACTGCACTTTTAAATACTTTCTTTTAAGATAAATTTTTCAAATGTGTCCTTGTATTTCAGGAGCTGAACGTATATATTTTAAAATCCCATAGAATTTAGAAATTCTATACACACACATTTTGTGTGTATTTAGAAACACACAGTGACAAATGGAAGCCAAAGCATTGGAAATCAGTATGTTTTATGGATAGATCTAAAAAAAAAATCACTAGGCACAAGACTGAATGTTTAATGGTATAACTATCTTTTAAAAATCTTACTTTAAGTTTCACTGTGAAATCTACAAACAGCTGCCATGAAGAGAGGGAATAAAAGAGGCAAAGAGAGGACTTATATGGTTAAACTTTTCACATGTTTATTTTGGTCCCATTCTCTCTCTCTCTTTTTTTTTTTTTTTTTGGCATTTGCTGTTAGGTGCACATACCTGTTTTGTTGTTTATCTTTTTAACTCCAGAGTCTGCTTTTGCAAGTCCATGGTTAAGGTGCCATTCCTTAAATTGGTAACCAGCACTGTTTTATAAGAGGGGTTGACTATCACTACCATGTAAAATACTCCCCTGCGCTACAATTTTAAAACCAGCTAATGGTCTCTATAATTAAACCAAGGAGACTATAACGTCATGAACCTGTTTTTCACCAGATCAGAACAGAGACTGTCTTGGTCTGTCAGTTGAAGTGTATGTGAATAAAAGGTAGTAAGGATGAAAAAGTTGTATATCTGATATTGCTAACTACACTCTGTTTCTACCTTTTTGTGAAATACAAAAGGCATGTGCATATTAAACTGTGACCTATTGAATGAAGTCACAATACTTGCTGTGTACTTGCTCACAGCCTACCACATTGGAACATGAATTCTGTCGAGGGATGCTATCTTTTAGTAAAAAAAAAAAATTTGAAAAAGAGAAACGAGAGAACAATAAATAGCTATGATAATGGTAATAAGTACTGAACTTACATAATGGTTGGAAATACCTAGTGGATGTTTGAGTTTACTCATGTAACAATTGCAAATATCTAGCTGATGCTTCTTCATGATCATAATCAAAAAATGAATAATGGTTTGAGCCTTAACAATTTAACAACATAGTCAGAAAACAGGTTCACCTGGGGCCAACAGGGAGAAAAGACATGTGACATTATCAGACCAGACTATACTAGAGGAAAAAATTTAGCTGAGTAGCTTAGTCTGTTCCTTCCCCACGTGGTGGCTGAAAGGAGGAGAATATTCCATGTCTTCTACCAAGGTAGGAACATTTGATGTGTTATTCCAAATTGTCACTGACTTTCCTTAGATAGTAAGTATATTTGTAGTGTCTGTCTTTTGTAAGGGGCTAGTGTCCGTCCCCCCCCCCCCCAAATATTGGCTTGTTTTCTCTTTATCTTATTAAATTACATAATAATGCTTGGTTCGACTCCTCCTAATCCATATAAGATATTTTGAATGAACATGGAATATGACTAGTCTTTGTTTTTTAAGCAAAATACAATAATCTGTTGTTTGATAAAAATATTTTTTTCTTCTGTTGTGAAGTCCCTGTAAATAGAACTTAGCTGCAGAGGAAAGAATAGTGCTAAGTGACAGTTTCCACTGATACTATAAATCAGGTAAAGAAACATACCAAAATTTTCTTTAAAATTATATGCTCAAATAATGATTAAAGCTAGTGTTGTTTCAATATCTGAAAAGGTAACAGACTGGCCAATGCAATTATAAACTGTACTGCCTGGGTGTCAATCCTGGGCAAGTGATAGAAGAGCTGATATGGTACTTGACTAATAGAAAATTAGAGGCAGGTAATGTAGTTAATGATAATGAAATGGATTTTTGGAAAATATATACTGTCACACTAATCTGATATTCCCTTTCCCCCCCTCGTAAGATTATAAACCAATTGATAAAAAGTAATTATCGGTAAGGCATTTGTCTTGTTTCTGCATGACATTTTGATTAGGAAAGTAGAATGATACCAAGTTAACATGACGTGCATTGACTAGATTGAAGCTGACTAACCAGCAGTCAAAACATAACTGTAATTGTCACTGAGGGGGTCGATTCCAGTTGGGTCTCACAAAGATTGATTCTTGGTTTTATTTTGTTTAGCATTTAAAGTAATGGAAAAAAACATAAAATCGGTACTGACAAAGCTGGCAGATGACATAAAGATTGAGAGAATGATGAAAAATGGGTATGATAGGTCACAGAATATGAGCAAACAATATGTGCTTTAGTATAGCCAAATGAAACATTATATATATGGAAAAAAGTATGTAGCTCAACATTAAAGAAGAGTATGGAAGCCTACTGTCTGTGGTGTCCAAAAAGTTAAATTATATTATTATAGAAACCTTTTATAATTTTTGAAGGTATAAAAACAGAGGGGGGTATGCTGAAAAATCCAGATAATAGAATAGCTCATTACTGTCCCACTGTGAAAGAAGGTGAATTGGGCTCACCTCTGCTCTCAAAGCAGAATTATAATGGGGAGACTCACAGTAAGAAGTTGAATTCCACTACACTGTAGAGGAAAGCATGCTTCAGGTAGCAGAAGAGGCTGCTGAAGCCTTGGGACTTTGAGGGCTCTGATTTAATTTCTTTTCTTCTCAGTTTCATTACAACTCCATGTCTTCCTTTCTTGCCCTTTTTCTGTCTCTCTGTCTCATTTTCTTTCATTTTTCCTTCCATTTATCTAACCTTAAAAACTGTGGGAGTTACATGCTGTTTGCTACCACTACTGTTTCCATTCTTATTTTCATTGATTCTTTCATTTTGCTCCTTAATCTCAGCCAAATGTCTCTGTTGACCAATTTTGTGCCTTTGGACAGGGACCACAGTCTATTCTGTGACTGAACAACACCTAAATCAATTCTTAGTTATTCTTTTGGCACTACAGGACTATAAACCAGTTTCTAATTGTAAAAGCATTGAAAGAAATTATACTACCTCCCACTCCATTTTATTCCTGAATGTGTTCAATTGCTTTTGGATTTTCATAGAAAATCCTGGGTTTTTTTGAATTGTATAACTCCTCCAAATACTACTACATTTATCTATACATGTGTAACGAAGCTTCAAGTCTCTGAAATGAAAAAGGTTACGATACAGGAAATATTACTAACTTCTTCTATGAGATAGCTTTCCCCTGCCCTTAGATGATGTACATTCCTTGAGCTCCTACTGTATGTTTGTATATTCAAGATGATGGTTGATTTAGTCCAAACTTAACTAATTGTAACTATACTTTGATGCTTCCAGCACCAGTTTTCAAATTCCACCCACATCTTAGCACCTTGAAGGCTTGTCTGTCAACAGCAAAGGTGACTGATTACTGTTTTCGCTGGTACTTTACAGAATGTTTTCTCAGTGTAAACTTGCCCATAGGCGATTACTACTTCTAAAATAATTTTTATTCCCTAATCCAATGAGCAAAAATTGTTCTGTTGGAACCATCGTACCCAGTGACCCCATGTGTTTTGGAATCAACATTCAAGTTCATGTGTGGCATCCAGCCTTTCCTGCAAGGGAACTGTGTCATTGATTGAGATTGGCCAACAGTCAAAACCCCCTCCACTTCTTAATTTATCCTTCACAATAAATTTCCTCCAGCTGTGCCCCAGGAGACAGACCTAGACAGATGCAGGAAGACTGGCAAGTACTAAATGCCCATCCTGAGGACTTGTCCACACAGAGAAACTGAAGGTGCCAAATGTAGTCCACTCAGAGTAATCTTCTCAGGTGACTTAATTTTCTTGCCAATTCCTGTAGTTAAGTCAAATCATAAAGCAGAGGAACTTGCCTCTCATCTCTTCTGTCCTCCAGACAAGCCATACTAGAAGCTAGGTTCTTCTGTATTTCTTTTACTGGCAATACTCCTAATATATTAAGCAATTTGCAGGCATACAGATTCTTGATGTAAATTACAGACGATTATGCAAAGGAATGTATATGTTCCACTACCAAGGCAGCAGTAAATATGCAGCGTTTATGCAGCATTTGTCTTGTGTACTTACTTCACCTCCTTTACTCAAATGATGGTGTCCTCTGTCTCCCTCCCTACAAACATATTTCTCTGCTAATCCAGACAAAGCCTCTTTACCTTTAGGACTGAAGGGTTAATCTTCTTTCCTGTCTGGCCTGTATGTTTGCTCTAGGAGTTACCAAAAAGGATTTGGAATGAAGTGTGAAAATGAAGTCAAAGCACAAGGGCATATTACCTGATAAGGCAATTTTAAGAAGCAGTATAGAATTTATAGAATGGCTAAATTTGGAGTTTGCCTATATTGAGATTGAGGGGTTAAGACAGTTAATTTGTGATAATATTCTAACAGAAAATATATATTTGGATGTTAGTGCCTAGAAAATATCAAATCTTCTGACTTTCAAAAAAGAAACACTATAGGAAAAAGTTGAAATTTACAGAGAAGATATAATAGGGTAAAGAAAAGGAAATAGAGAGAGGGAAGGCAAAGTAAGACTTTTTATAGACAAATCTTTTTTCAAACTACTTAACATGCAAAGATTTGGCAAAACTAGCTACTCCTGTACAGGATAATTTAACTGGGCAAAATAGATGAAGAATAAATCATAAGTAATCAAGGACAAGAATCACTTCTATTATGTCAAATATCAGAGGTCTGATCCCGTGTTACCTTGCATGTTGCCTAGTCTCTTTCTAACGAGAACAAAGCATATACAAGATAGATATAAGATGCCATTCTAATATGTGAGGTAATTCGCATGCCGTGTAGGACCTTTGCACTCTTCTGAGACTGAACAAGATACAGGGCAGGAAAGAATGAGTGTCCGCTGGTAGAGGGAGATGGGAGAGTAGACACAGGTGCCTGCTGAGAAAGCCCACCTCATTCAGTGTGCAGTCCACCAATAGCAGAATCACTGCTCTGTGTAGCTTCATTTTTGTTGTTTCTCGGGTCACGAAGAATAAAAGCTATAGAAGACATCCTTTGAAAATTCTGTCTGAAATAGATGATGTGGTGTTGAGGCCAAAAGTTACCTCACCTCCTCATATTTTTGTCAACTGGTCAGCCCAAGAGGAATGAGAAATATTACTAGTCCCAAAGAGGACCTTGGTTCATGGGCAGTGTATGAAATAATGCAGATGTCAAACAGGTTACAACAATGATAAATAAAGTAAAATCATTTTGCTAGACAATTAATAGTATCTTTTTCTGCTACTTCCAGGTTACCGTGTATTTCCTCCCTAAAAGTAAAAGGTATAATAATGAAATTGAGAAGAAAACCTAGTAACCTGAATTTAGGCAAAAAGATAAAAATTCCACAATGATATGAACTAATCAAGTGCATACGCTTTTACAATTCTTCTGACATGTAACATTTTGCATCATATGCTGTTTATATTCTCAGATAAGATGATAATTCTAAAAACACTGTGATGTTACTTGCCATCAGTCATATCACTATCTTTGTTGGTCTAAACTTTTCTACAAGTTTTGCAATAATTTTTCAGATAAAAGATATGTCCTGTTACATTATCCATTATGGTCCTCTGAAACAGGTTTTTTTTTATCTGATTGTTCCCTCTAAATTTCAACATTAGTCACCCTGTCTTGTGATGTTGCTTCTATCAATCTCCACTGATCAAGTTTTAATAATTTTAAACCTCTTACCTGTGTTTCTTTCTGTTCTGGAGTATATTAAACAACTTGCCAGTTATGGAAACTTTGAGTGAAGCTAGTTTTTAATAATTTTGATTTGTTGCAAGAAGCACAAAAGGCTGGAATCTCAGCAGGATTAAATACATTTAGCCTTCCATAGTTCTATGAAATTAAATGGCTGTGTGCCAGTCTATATCCTGTGAGCTTCTACACGTAAATATGGAAACAAACTACTTTTTCACAGGAAATATTTGAGGCTTTTCCACATATTACCACTTTTTTTTTTTTTTTTTCTGGGGAAAATAAACTCTTCCACACGCTACTTTAAGAGTTTGCAGTTGTGACAATGGAGAAAAAAGTACCGTTTATTCCTCTTGGTAGGCAACAGAATGAAAACAAAGTCCGTCTATAATTCAGAACTACAGTGTATTATATAAAAATAAAATCATAATAAAATAATGATGATATGATTCATGAACCAGAAAATCTGATTGTTCAAGAAAGGTAATAATAATATTAAGAACGTAATTCATTAGTGATGTGAAATACAAGAGTTTCCAAGCAGGAGCTGAATAAAGTCTCTAAGTAATTTCTTCATTAGAGTTTATTAGAAAATTGAACATGAATTCATGCATAATTAAGGTTGAATTAGCAGCAAATATGAAACATAACACCCTCACAAGTGGTGAAGGTGCTTTGCTTAAGAATAGTGAAGTCTGGCCAGGTGAATCCCACCTTCAGGATACTCATTTGCACTTTACAGCAGCATATAATGAGGTTAATGTGGTATTCAGTGTGCTTAATTAAAGGTAAGTTCCCAATGGTCAACTTCTTAATTAAGAAAGTGGCCTAAATAGGCCAGTATTCCACTTTTTATCATTATGACTGTAGTCAGTAGTGCAGTAAAAATTGCATGACACCTCATACAGCTGAAGACAACTACTTCATTTGAAGAGTTTATCAGAACTATTCTTTTTATGTGTAGCAAAACGGCAATATTTACTTTTTCAAGGACATGGGGTTATAGCTGAATTCATGGGATAGATGCAAGATCAGAAGTCTAGGACTCAGAGGCAGCATCTACTTCTCTTGCTAGGCTGAGGAGATCTGCTGCTGCTCAGCTGCTCAGGCAGCTGTGCCCAGCGCAGGTGCTCATTTGGGGGTGTTGCTTTTTCATATAGCTTTCTCCAAGTTTACTTTTGGTTCTTGCCATCACCTTTATTAGCAGATTCAACTACTGTAATCCTGTATTATTATTTATCACACTGTGTAACTGCCAGAAGGACATTACATATAGAATCATAAAGTTGTCTAGGTTGGAAGGGACCTTCAAGACTGAGTCCAACCATCAACCTAGCACTGCCAAAACCACTACTAAACTATGTCCCTCAGCACCACAAGGTATTTGTGACAGTACCTGTCTTTTAAATACCTCCAGGGATGGTGATTCCACCACTTCCCTGGGCAGCCTGTTCCAATAATATTTGATAACCCTTTCTGTGAAGAAATTTTTCCTAATATCCATCCTAAACCTCCCCTGGCGCAACTTGAGGTCGTTTCCTCTTGTCCTATCACTTGTTACTTGGGAGAAGAGACTAACCCCCACCTCACTACACCCTCCTTCAGGTAGTTGTAGAGAGGGATAAGGTCTCCCCTCAGCCTCCTCTTCTCCAGACTAAACAGCCCCAGTTCCCTCAGGTGTTCCTTGTAAGACTTGTTTTCTAGACCTCTCAATATTGCAGCTGTATCTCTTCCCCTAACCCCCAGCTCGCTACAACCTCCTCCGTTGTCATTCATATGACGATGTAATGGCAGAAATTTGTCTCAAAGTGGTTACAGGGTAAGAACTTGCTCCTCCTCTCTTCCTCAGTGAACTGCATGGCATTCCCTAAGCGATGTCAACGAAGCTTTAAGGCCACACTATAGAACCCAACACCATCCCACATCTCATCTCTTCTATCTAGACTGTACTCATTCCTTGCATTAAAACTGTGTGTTACACTAAAAAGAAATAACTGAGCCATGAAACAAACATTCTAGGCATAAACATTTTAATAGATGATTGATTAATTAATTCTGTTGCTAACTAATTTCAATAGGGCAACGAGTTTAGCATGTAAGGTCTTGAATTTACAAAGCTGCAGGCACACAAATGACTTGCTTAAGTATTCACTGAGTTTAAAATGTGAAACACTGTCAAGTACGGAACAAGAAATGCAAGAATGGAACAGTTTACGTACTTAGCAGGTGCAAATTAAAAAGCAAGCCAGATGTGCCCATTTCTTTACAGAAAGTGGGTGATATACAAAGATGCTTTTTTGGTGCTGATTTAAACTAGTCCACGATGCAGACATTGCTGTGGTAAGTCTGCAATAAAGGCAAATTAACATTCATAAGCCTGAATAGAAATCCTATAAATGAATATTTGTGTATCTAAGCAGGGTCCCTGGAATGGAGGATGCAGTCCGACTGAAATAAACCCGGCAACATTTCTTTGGTGTTGGCCTTTGATACCAGATTTCAAGCTATTAGGCTGATATATTTCACATGTACAATTCACCTTAAAACAGATGCAAGAATGAATTTCTAGTAAGGAAGCTGCTGTTAGCAGTGCTTCCTAGAACACGGAACAGTTTCTGGTTTTCCAATGGTAAATGACAAAAGTAACTCTCCCCAAGGCCTGACTAGAAAATGGGATGTCACTTTGATTCTGTATAGCAGGATATTTTTTACACCTTTTTTTTCTCAGCAAACTCAAATGCAGCTTTTCCAGCTGAGTACAATGAAAACTAAGGACGAGTTGTCACTCTCTTGAAATCAATAGCAGTTTTGCTGTTCCAATCAATGGCTCTGATACTGCACGTGCGGTACTGGATAGCCTGGTTTCAGGGATGGCTTTTTCATTGAGCGGCACGTCTGTCTAGTGTGCATCTCACCCAGAGGTACCACAGAAACGCCTTCCTTTTGTAGTTTGGAACATCCTGTGCACTCTTTTGACATGAAATAAATGAAAATTTTCTAAGCCGTGTATTAATTAATTTAAGTGAATGTAAACATGTAAATAGTTAGAAACTAGAAATATATTATTACTATATTAATAAATAATTATTATTTGTCATTGCTACCTGTGGAAACCAAATAGTGAATAGATTAGTTTAAACCGCAGTTTATTACCCCTCCTAGCTCTTTCCATTAAAGTTCTTAAAGGTATCTGTAAAACATATGAAAAATTCTGCCTCAGTCTTAAAATGTCTCTGATTCATCCACCAATTTTTAACATTACATATACATCCCAAATGTGAAGTATGGTCTGGTTATTACAGTAAATAAAAGTAAAAAATACATAATTGAACTCTCAGGCTTTAAAATTACCTCATCATTGCCAATGTGTTGAATTCAAGTTTTCTGTTGGATATTCATATGATCACAACACTGGCAACCCTCCAACTTGCTCCTCCTCAGAGCATTAGCTGCTTCATATGGGTGCTTTCTTCGTATTTGATATTCTCATCTTTATTAAAACAGTACGATATCTCTAGGATTATAATTACAGTGCTATACAACTTTTTTATTTTTTTAAAATATAAACAAAATATCTGATTTTAAAAAAAATGATTATAACAAGCTTTAGTACTTATTCGCATCAACACTTAAAAAATGTTTTTCTTCTCATGCTGCAATATAGTAATTGTGCTTCTGAGACTTTTCTGTTACCATCATGACAAGGTACCATTAAAACTATTGAATAATTGATAATTTGATCTAATCGTCTGCACCCATTTTTCCAGCACAATAAATGAAAAAAAACCCCAAGCGTATAATATTTGAAATAGATATTTAAGCTGAGTTAACATAAATGTTTAAGCAAAGACAGATACGTTAATGTGTTTTGTTTTTTTTTCTAGCCCTACTACTGCCAACCTTACCACAAGCCTACTACTGTCTCCTTTATAAAAAGGAGACTATTTTAATGCAACAATTTATTTTCACTGAAGAATGTCATGCTCACAAAGGTAAACCCTGTAGCTTAGGTTACTGGTTGTTCTGTTGTATCTACTATCAGAAATGCTAGAAAGAGCTTACTCTTTTTCTCTTTTTTTTTTCTTTTTATAACAATGGTCTAAAAAATAACCTTAGGTGTTAATGTCTTCTTCCTGCAGAAAGCAAGCAATGTATATGAACATACTGAAAACAGTACTAGTACAGTAGCTGTTTGCCTGTTGAAATGCTGGCCATTTTTGTCCCTTTCTTTTTATTTTTTTTTCTTTATTCTTTACCTCCACTGCTAACGATTTAGTGTTTAATGGGATAAAAAGGTGTAAAAAGGGACAGGACCGAAATGAACATGATGGTAGAATCTGTGCATCTGCTGTGTGAGCCATCTATCCGCACATTGTCCCAGTCTCTTTTGATTGCATCCCTTCTTCTACCTTTTTAAAGGCATAGATCTTAGTCAAAACACATCTGAGAACCAGAAGGGGTTTAGAAAACTAAGCAAGTTTATTGGTCAGAACATGAAAATCAGATTGCACAAAAGCTTCATCAACCCTTGACATCACATCCAACCACAGAAAAAAATTAGTACCAATAGAAAAAAATCACCAACAAGAGACTGTGAACAAGATGATATACCAGTATTACTTCAGACCACAAGCATAAAAAATTTGGCCATTATCTACTAGAGAAAGTTTTGTCATTCTCCTGTGTGGTTTATGGTGGTGTGCTTTATGGGTTTATGGAAACAGAAGCAAGATTTTTGTCATGGCTAAGACACAATGAAGCTTATGAAAAATGTATTTAAATATTTACTACTTAATTTAAATGTTGGATCTGTCACTTCAGGGAAGGAACAGAGTCAGACTTCAGCGAGATAAAGGTACATAAATCCATTAAGTTCTTATTTTAAACACCATGGATTTAACTTATAGTCTGCACAGTACTTTCTGAAAAGACCTGGAAGACAAATGAGCTTTGATCTGTGCTTTAATAAAGAACTGGGTCTGAGGGTGCAATTAGAGGCAGCTTTGATGTCCGGCCAGGCCATTGCCCATTATTCCTCTCTGGTACCATTCAGGCTACTCAGCCACAAGTGACCTAAGTTGGTAGGCCAGTCTGGAGGAACATGCACTACTGCCCATGCTGTACCTTACTTGGCATTAAAAAATGGCTCCAGCCTTCCTCTCTTCTCGCTCAGTGTTTTTCATGAGTGCTAGATTAATTTACAAGATTGCTAGATATATAAACAAGCTTGACTGAAAATATATTTTTTTTTTTCCTGGAATAAATCTATATTCCGTTGACACTGCAACCTGAGGTAATATTGTATATATCAGCATTTTTAATGTATGCTAGTCTGCTCATAAAACCATTGCTTCCTGAGCTTACATACAATCAGTTTTTAATGCTCTAGCGACTGAAACAAAAGAAAATGTGATATTAGCTTTTTCCAGAATTAAATTGGGAAACAACCAATGCCATTTACAATCTAATAGAAACATAACTATTTAATATATTAGTACATTCTGCTCTGCTCCAGTCCCTCTGCCTGAATATAATATCCCAAGCATATATCACTTCTTTACTTATGCTAAGCACATACAACTAAATCAGATTCCTGACTTTTCTTCTCCACTTCTGTGGTTGAAATGAGATCCAGATGGTATTAAACTCTTCCATTTTGTTGTCTGTCCTATAAAGATATAACCTTTTCATATGATGCAATGGATTCAAGACCCATTCAAAATTCTGGTCATTCCTATCAGTCCAATACCATGACAGGTTTGTCTTCAGAATCATCAGCCTTCTAGGTGTCAGCTTTAACACTGATTTAAACACAGCTATAATTCCTGAAATATAGATGAGTGAAACAGAAGAACCTGACCTTGTTTTCTCCAGCTCCTGGCTCATCTTGATTTTAGAGGTTCAGTTCTTTGTAGACAGTTTCAATGTATTCCCTTATTTGCTTGTAGCGCTAAGATGTTTAAAATACTTCCTACTTATGTCTTTACTCATATGAAACAGCACTTTTTGTTCGTAGTGTTGGAATAATTAAGGAATCTCTCTCTTTGAGAAATATTTGGGGAAATAATTTCTCCCCAAATTTTGAACCAGTTCACTAAATGGAAAAGAAGCTATGCTAAATGTAGATTTTTCATCTGAATATAATCAAGCAGACATCAGAGACCGGACTGTAAAAGTCATTTTCAGATTGCCAAAAGAGTTGACACAAAATTTCAACCAGACCCTAGGAATGCCATTCAGGATAATCACAGGATTGTCAGAAGGATGCTTAATTCAACTTCTAGGAAATGAGGGAGAAATCTTGCACCTTTCTTGGACTATGGTGTCTAACCAAAGGCAGTAGTGAGGGATATTTGTGAAGCTGGGATTCAGAGTCAGAAAGCTCTACTGCTCTGACTGATGGGGCAGGACATTACAGGCACAATGGCTGCAACCTTTTAGGAGGGTCAGGGCTTCAATCCTCGTGTGCCTGAGCCTCTGCAGCCAGAAACATAAGTACCTACACAAACCCTGATGGTGATGACGAGAGCACTCTGTTGCAATGGGACAGTCTTGGATTCTGCTCCCTGCTTCCAGGATTCTTAAGGTTTCTGTCCTGTAGCAGTTGAATATAAACTGTAAGAATATGTGTGCAGTTGTGATGAGCCAAGTCTCTGTATGCCTTCTGCCTTCTTCAAAAATCAGCTATATACTTGTTATTACAGCAAATGGTAGGCATTTACTGGAGCAGCAGAGAATAGATCATGAAACAGCGATTATTTTACTGTGAGACAGAAACTGTAGTGTAGATAATGGTGGGATACACTGAAGCCTTTTTTCACAGTAGCAATTTGTCCCAAGAGGAGAATATGATTGATTAAACACAGTTAGTTCCATCTTAGCAATGTGCTTAGATACTTGCTTAAATTTTAAGAACAAGTTATACGTTATATCTTTTAGGAATGGTTGAGATTAAGACTACTCTATACTTATAATTATTTTTTTTTTAATTCTTCCAAAATGGACATAACACAAAAACTACTGAGATCAGTAGAAATGTAGAAAAACGGGACCAGGGGTGAGGGCATGGAAATTATTCAAACAACCTGCTGGGCATTCACAATAGCCCCCTTGCTGTTCTCATATTACTCCTTCATGAAGTGACCCATTTTAAAAGCAATTAGGTTATGCTCCTGTTACTCTGAGTAGAAATTTGCCAATTTATAATCTAAACATATTCAGTACCACTTTATACCCACTCCTTGTGTCAACACTTGATCTTTAGCTCGAGGGTTACCCCCACCCATTGTTTTCTCTTTGATTTATTTATAGACAGTTATCCTCTGTAGCCTGTGTGTGCTTAACTAAAACACGCCATGCTATTTTAGCTTTCCCTATTAAAATATTTTCTCCATTTATTACTCCAAGCCAGAAGAAAATATTTCTCGATATTGACTCTGTGACCCTCACCAGAAAAATTCAGAAACCATAGAGCAGATTTCAGAAATATTCAAGTTGTTCTTTACATTCGCAGCCTCTGACAGTTAGCAGAGCACTGTAATTTTCAGAATAGGTGGTATCTCAGCAATAAAGTGGTACTGCGATAACAATGCACAACTGTTGCCTTTATTTAATAGCCAAGGACAGCTTTTATGGATCTTTACTGCTGCAATCAGAAATTACATTCTTGTTTCCAAAATTAATTGCCATCCTCCCCCCCCCTTTAATACATATTTCATTCTAGCTTTGAATTGCTTCTGGTTTCGAGCCAACGGAATGGATTTTACGATTCATGGCTGAAAAAAGAATGACATTGAATTTAACCTTCTAAATGTAATCCTTTTAAGTGTTGGTGGCTTATAATACAGCCATCTTGATTTTAATGGCAGCTGTTTCCTCGGATTTATGGCTCAATTTTCACAAATACATGAAATACTTATTGTAGGTCTCAAATGACACGTGTTCAGGAACGTTAAAATAATGAATAAAGGCACTTTTTTAGTGTCACTAAACATATAATCAAGTTCTCAAGAGTCTACAGTTTTGTGCCGAAGTGCTACGTTATGTTTTTTTTCCTTCTGGCATTAACTCTATTAGATGGTCTGTACAACCTGATTATTTGTCCTTTGTGGAACATTCACTTTTACCGACTGTTAAATAAAAGCTGCTAAAAGACATATCTTGCAAAGAGTGTTTATAGACACTGCCACATCTACAGTATTAGCTATACATTGAGAACAGCTATCTATCTGTTATAGATTTAGGGGAAGGGTAAGTTTCAGAAGACCTTAGCAAGTTTAAGGCTAAAAACTAATGAGAGTTTCCATGATTGATTTCTGCAGTGTAAACTATTTTCTAGCGATTACAATGACCTTAAATGTTGTGAATCTTGTGAGAGATTCTTAAATAATATCCACCATTCCATGCGAAATCTTGAAACAAAGCAAGTTTATGTGAGAGGGATAGGAAGAAGCAGCATATAGGGTTGACTCCCATCAACTGCTGTGATCTTGGATAAGGAATTGCATGTTCACAGCGAAGGGGAGAGAAATGAACACAGGAAAAGCTGGACAAAGCATAAAGAAAAGTGTGCTATGTGCCAGAGTCTGAAATGTCTTCCTTCAGCTCTGCTTCTATCGGTTACTGCTTTAACTCTCTGCCTGGTTTTGACTATTCCTTCTGGAGTTGTGATTTGAATCTGCTTTTTCATGATGCAGATTGGACCCCATACAAAGACCAGCATATGAAGCATGTTTCTTTTCTGCCAAAGAATCAAATTTCTAAGTTTTTGATTCTTTCCTTTTATTGTTAAAATCCAGTGGCACTTATTTCTTTTAGTTTGAATTGCATGTACTGAATATCTTATGGCTAGTCTATTGCCCTTTCATTGTTCTGTTTAACTGCTACTGTTGTTCGTGTTTCTATGATTTAATGTTTTAGCTGTTTTCTAGTCATGACTTTGATTTTATTAGTCATGTTAAACTGTTTGTTAAGTCACAAAAGCTTATAATAAATTTCTTAAATTATGTGGTACAGCTAAGTGAAAAAAGTGTGTAACAATTGTACAGGCAAACAACTATGTATACATATTTATGAGGTACTATGTCCTTGGCAAAATTCTTTCTCCTTAGTGTACAATATTTTTTGTTATACTGAGAAGCATTGTTCTTCTGATAAATATGAAGCAAAAAAGTTTATACTTTTGTATCAAACTTAGGTTTGCTTTTAAAGTTCTGGAAATGGCCAGTAAATTCCAGTAGTCTCTGAAATAAGTTATTTTGAGTTTAACTTTCCTCAAAAATCTACATAGAATATGTTGTAGCATCTAAAACAAAATAGCATTCTGTATGCAGAGACCTCAATGAATAATAATCAGTTAAGACTGAAAATGCTGCAATGAACTACGTCTAGTCACATCATTGCATTTCATTTCACCTGGTGCATTCACTCAATGCAACAATGAGCACTATGACACTGTGTATGAAACACAGAACCCATTTTTTCTGAAAGTAGGTTATTGATATGAATGACAGATAATGTCTTAAATTGGCATAAATAAAATGTATTAAGTCTTTAGCAATGTCAGTTATATGGCAACAGTCCAATGTCTTATATGAAAATCATAACTGCAAAAACCCCAACATGTGGACAAGACAACAACAAAAGTCAGTAACAATTTTAATTCAGTTGAGAGTAAACAAAATCTAAAACATTAAAGGAAATAGAGAACATTTCTGGAGTAATATGCTCCCTCCTTCCTAGCATTAGATCCTCTGATATTAGAACTTCATTATGATGGCCAACACTGGACATGAGTTGTTAGTGTGATATACCACAGTATTTCTTTGCAAGAATATTGAAAATCTAACTGCAGAGTTTTTATTTCATTTAGGTACAGTTTTATTAATGCAGCCATTGTGGTTGTAGGTGTTACTATTAGTGACCTACACAAATATTCCTCCTCAAACCAGGCATGTTTTTCAATGCTGCTCATTGGTGTAATGTTCAAATAGAAGCTCTTGGGGAAGTTTAAAGTTGTTATTCCTTCATGAATAAGAAACTGGAATGAAGGGGGAAAAAAGATCGTCAAAACAGACCACAGTTTTTCCTCTGTGTAAGCTTTAATGCACTCACAAAGCTGAAATACTAGCATCACAGTGCCTTAGCTTTAAGATAAGACAAAACCTCTACTTCTAGTAGGAAAGTCTTTAAGAAATGTTGCCATCTAGATTCTTGTCCAGATTTTAGTACCAAACCAGAAGCAAAAATTTTCACACTTTTGAACTAGACATGGAAGTTTCACCAAGTGCCTTTCTGTGTTCCTTGTCTTGAAAGACTTTATTTAGAGCTGAAATACCTCTGGGACCCCCATAATTCACTGTGAATACCATGAGAAACCCTTAATCTAGGGAAGCCAGGGCAAAACTATAATGACTTTCTAGAAGAATAGTTCCATCAAATTAATAGCTGGCTGAGACTCAAACTTCTATGGCTTGAATACAAGTTTTTTGTGAACCTTAAAAATAAATCTCTTCTTTAAAAAAGGTTGCTAAGATACATGTCTATATCCTATCCAAAACATTGTAAAAGGCTGATGCAATAAAAAATAAAACGCGAGCCGTCCTTCGTTTGTAATCAGGTTATAATAATATTTTTAATAGCTACTATATTTAGACATAGACATCTAGACCATAGCTGTATTTGAAATCCATAGATGTATTGGATTAGACAAAATTAATTCAACTGAGTTCTTGAGTTTTGTAATATTGCTTGGAGTAACAAGACCTTTTTATCCCTCATATGCTAGAAATGCAGGATTTGCGTAAAGAACTTGTACAAAAGAGAGTGTGAAAGCAGAACCAGGTGTTTGTGTTATTTTAGCCACTGAACTTTCTCAGAAGTCCTCATACATTTTCTCCCATTAAGGAACATTCTGCTACAAACGATGTCTTGGTGTTTTCGTGTTCCAGAATCATCATTCAGTTTTAAAACCTTGTATATAACAAGTATGCAACAGCACAGCTCTTTCCCATTTTTACAGTTTGCAACCTTAATTGCTTCTGTTGTATAAACAACAGTGTGAACCATGACTACCTGAGTGCAACATTGACAGAACATATGCCAGCCTCTGTGGAAAAAAGAAAAACTACAGTATCTCCTCTGTATCAATTAACCTAAATGCAAATAATCTGTATAAAATTTCTGATCACTTTATTGCACGAAAAGAATAAAGCTAGAGTTATGCGGCACCTCTTCTTAATTTTCAGGATGAGAGGACTATCAAAACTAACTAGGAATTCTGGAAGTTCTACTTTTAGGCATCAGAAACATTTCCACAGAACTATAGCTTCAGCAACTGGGGAAACTAGGTATAATTAGTCATAGCTAGGCCTTTTCTAAATTTTTTAAATCAGAAGCAGTTGAAAGCTTTTTATTAAGGAGACAAGTTGGACCTTAACAAAATTATACACCACTAATAGTTTTAAAAGAAAGGCTAAATGTAATGGAAGAAGAGATATAATCCATGGTCAGTTTTTAATGTAATAAAAGCAATTGGTTTCTCTGACTTGAAAGAAATAGCGTGTTCTGTGCTCAGTAATGCTAATCCTGGCAGTTGCTCCTGGCCATGTATCTCATATAATTTTGAAAGGTACAAAGACATGAAAAACTTCTTACATGAAACAGAACTCATGGATATTAAGATGACAGAGGGTGAAGTGACGAGTGTGGGCTTTGAAGAAAGCAAGGCAATTTTCAAAGCAACTAACTTTTTATTCTTTTTCTAGAGTTACTCTGTCAAAGATACTTAGCTCAGCTGTCATTTCTTCCTTACTAAAGCCATATGTTTCACAACTTAAATCGGCAGATCCATCTGTGTTATTGGTGGTGAATAGCAGTGGTTAACTGCATACTCTGCATACAGATCATTCTGTTATACGCAGACTCAATTTTGATTAAAAAAAAAGAAAAAAAGAAACAACGAAACCTGCCAGCTATAAATCATAGATTTTTTCAGGTTCCTGATCCAGGAACCGAGAGGAACGAAATCTCTTTTCTCTTATCTGCATAATTTGTTCAAAGCCATTATGAAAAAAGTATGTTTTGCTATGTAATTTCTTTAATATTTTCAAATTCATAATAAGTCTGTTCCAATATTTGCAGTGGCTTTAGAAGAGCACATAGCCAGGACACAAGATATTACTCCATTCCATCATGCACAATAAGCTTTTATCTATTGGACTAATTTAGTTTTAAATACCACCAGGTAATAAAGTTTCAGTAACATCCACTGCCTCATATCACCATCTGAGTCACATTCAATATGATATTTCAGCTGATAAAATACTTTATTTGATAAGGTGTATTATGTGGGTTAAGCTTTGCAGAAGCTGAGCCTTTCTGCCTTAGGAAGTGGAGGGACAGAAACTGAAACCGTACTGATACTGGTATGGTTTCAGTGAGGTATCATTTCCCAGGAAAAAAAGGTGCTTGCTCTCTCACTTTCAACCAGCTCTGGTAGTGCCATTAAAGAGTCTCGGAGTTTCATGCTCCTTTTGAAAAAGTCACCCTTGCATAACCAGCAGCCCCACCAGTATCAGCATGTTTCTGTTTCTGGCACCATCCATTGCATTGCACTAGGCAGGGATTCTCATTCCAGCATACCAATTTGCACGTTGCTGATTTATTTTGGACAAAATATAAACCCACCCATTTCTCATAACATCTTTCTGAAACGGCAGCATTTGAAGAGCCAGAAGAGATGCTATTTGAAAGCTGTCTGCTCAGCATTCCTTTAGAGGACGACTGTCCTGGTTTGAGGACCAAACCACGACAACAACTGATTTCACTTTCAGAGGGCATGCGTAACCAGACCTTGCCTAGCTAACAAGTAGGAGGAGGCAAGTTCAGAGAGGCAAAATCTCTCTCTGTGTCTCTGGTAAGGGTGACTTGGATCCCCATGACTGCTCTTCAAACTTCTGAGCTAAACCACCGTCTGCCAGTGACCTGTGGGATGAGTGGCAACAGTTAAAAGCTTTGAATTGATGTCTTTCTGGATTACCTGGCCTTTTCTTTTCTTTCCCATGTCCTCCCAAGATCAACTTAGGGCCAGTACAGAAAACAGTTTTGTTTTACTGCAGGCACAGAACTGCTCTATTGAGACAGAAGAACTTTTTAGAGTTTTGACCCAGCCCAAGAGCATGAGCCATACTCAGAGCTACCTTTCTATAGTCATACTGTAGAACTGCCCTTACTTTAGGCCATCATATCTCACCTTCACCCTGAATGAAGTAAAATAAGTATCTTCTCTGTACCAACAAAATTCTATAGAAGAGTTGCTTTTAATCGCATAAAATCAGTCCCAGAAAAAAAAAAAGTTGATTAGCACAACAGATTAAGGATAGAGGTGGACTGCAACCCTATATACAAAAAGTATGTGTCAGTGAATAAGCACAAGCATTTCAGCTTTCCAGCAGCTTGTTGGCCATGTTCAAAATCATTTTGAATGGAGACATTCCACAGCAGCTGACATAGGAACGAATCTTAGTATTGGAAGAATTGAGTGCTTTATGATAAAGTTGAATAGTAATGCTGATACATACCAAAATAAAAAATAAATAACAAGCTTCTGCATAGAGTGCAGTTTTTCATCCACTTCTGTATCAGTTATGTGGAGAGTCGAATTTTTCACAGGAATACTGCAGATATGTTTCTATCACCTTTCTTTAAGTAGAACCTAGGTACAGCTTTTGGCAATGAAAAGGAAGATGCTCTAAGAAGCGCAATTTAAAAATAAATATTTTTTTTACATTATTAGATTTTTTCTGATTAATAAAAGTATGGATACTTTCATATAGGATATATATTCCCTGTGTCTACCACCACCAGATTTCCTATAACCAGCTAAACCACAGGAAAGAACTGGTGAGGAAGAGGTGCAAGAGATCCCCTCTGGGGTCTCCACCTCTGCACTCGGGAGCTATGCATAGGCTCAGGGCCTGCCCTGGTGCCTGGCCCCAACCCTGCAGGACCTCACCCCAAACCTTCCAGTTCCATGTCCCACCCTAGTGCACAGTGATGGCTGTGGCTGACTCCAGTCAGCTGGAGACTGGGCCCAGGTCCTGCTGGGGGGCATTGCCTCAGCCTCACCCGCTGCCCCTGGCTCACCACCCCGGATGGAGAGTCCACTCCTGTTCACCCTTGGCAGTTATCTCCCACCTTTTTTAAATGGTTTTAGCAAGGGCTGGTAACGGAGCTGAGACCATGAGCATTCCCAATGTGTGTAATGTTCACAAAATTCCTAAAAGAAAGATTTGTCTGCCACCCCATTGGCCAGCATAGGTTTCAATCCTACAACTATCAAAGACAGTAGTGAGCTCATAGGTACTTGGTTGGATGCTAGTATGGAAGGACCTCTGCAGAATTCTAAAGTGGGGTAGGATGGAATAAAATGATAAATATGAAATATATTGTGGAAATCCTGGAAGAAGTGAGAGCACATCACTGCAAGCACAAATAGTAGTTGCATAATGGACTTAAGACAGTCTAGAAAATACTATCAGCAATAGCTCTGAAATGTCTAATTTGAGATGATCAGATCTGTTGGATTAGAAGAAACTGATGGAAAGCTAAAACCAAGTGTTCATAGAATTGTTGAGGTTGGAAGGGACCTTTAAGATCATCAAGTCCAACCATTAACCCAGCCTGACAAAACCACTTCTAAACCATGTCCCCAGGTACCATGTCTGCCCTTTTTTTAAACACCTCCAGGGATGGCGAGTCCACCACCTCCGTGGGCAGCCTATTCCAATGTTTGATAACCCTTTCAGTGAAAAAAATTTTCCTAATATCCAACCTAAACCTCACCTGGCATAACTTGAACCCATTTCCTCTCGTTCTGTCACTTGTCGCTAGGGAGAAGAGGTCAGCCCCCACCTCTCTACACCCTCCTTATACGTAGCTGCAGAGAGTGATAAGGTCTCCCCTCAGCCTCCAAAAAACCAAATGTTGGAAAAGGTAACACACACAAAAAAAAGCCAATGCCTTAAAGACATAAATTTTTCTTCTCTGATTTTTTTTTTAACTTCATATCATGTGAAATTTTGATTATAGAAGCTGATTCTCATCTTACTAGTACAGAGAATGACATCTGCCTGTGCATCAAAACAAAACACTAGACATCACTACAAATAGCATAATGTACAGAAAAGGAAAATATTGGCTCATTTTAGTCTTTTATACATAGGCTGTGTTCCACATTTGTATATATACATAATATATGTAAACTCTTTAAATATTCACTTCCTCTGCTCCTCAAGTGCATTGCAAACAGTCCACCGCTCCGTTAGATTAGAATACCTTGTCACCTGAAATCATGATCAGAGGGATCCTGAAATTAGGAGGAGAAATACGTGATCATCTCTGGCTTTTTGCATGTATGCAGGTCTACTTATGTCTTCTCTTCTTTTTTCCCCCAAAGAATTTGAGTGGGATTTCTAGGCTAAGAATAGAGGGCATTAATAGTAGAGGACAGGGATTTAAAAAACATTGCAGGTTTGTTTGGTTTTTTTTTTTAATTAGCACTGTAAGAGTGCTGTCAAATGAATCTTTTTTGTTTTTCTAGCTGCATGTGCATTCATTTTGTCCTAGTAGTAATTTTAATTATGACTGAGCTACTATAAAGAAGCTGATCACTTTCTAAATTTATAGCTGAAGAATTGAACCAAAGCTAATTTTTCCTTCCCCAACACAGGATTTGATAAAGAGCTTGATCTTCAATTTTTTTTTTTTCTTAGATGTGCTTAATTTTTCTCTTTTGTCAAGGGTTTTGAGCTATCTCTTTCTGATGATAAATGGGAATCCTTTCAAAAAGCAGTTAGGGTCAGACTGCATATGGACTGCATGTGTAGGAAAGTTTTAAAAGGATTCCTTCTTTCAATTTTCCATTCCCACTACTATAGCTCTTTTTCTTGCATTGCCAAGGTTGGTAAGTATAGGGACTGTTCCTATAGCATGAGCTGAGAAAACTCTGAATCTTAGAGAACCACCTTCTGAGAGATTAAAAGCAATGGTGCTTGTGATGGCTTTTTCTTCTGAAGTATCTGATTCACTGGGTTGCTTATACAGTATTCCCATTCATGTGAAATTATAGTGTAAAAAAAACCCATAGATTAGTTTTCTTGACAGTAATATAGGCTGGTTTAAAGTAGTTTTTCTGTTGTTTCCATTAACTTTGTTTATTAGAAAGCTTTCCTAAAACATAACTTGGTGTATCTAGTGAACTATAAGTGTGGCCAACAACCCCTACCAGCAAATGCAGAAACTCTCTAACCCTTATACAGATTAAGTGAAGTTACTGCTGTCATGTCAATCTTACTACACTCCTACTTCCTCTGCTTTGATATTTATGTCAGGGTTCAATTTTTCTTTTCAAACAAAGACAAGATTTTAATCACATCAAGAAAAATTAACAAACACATGTTCAGGAGTGTTAATTAATCTGTCCTGATCGATTCCTGGCAGTTGATACTTTGCAGTCTTGATTTTCCAAGGAGCTGGGCACCCATCTAAACTCTGGGTCATAACTGAAGCAGCAAACCCACAGAATATCTATAAACCAGCCCAAGATCTCAGCCTGGGCATTCACACAAATGAAGGCATTTAGTAATGGTAAGTGATCTGGTATAGTGCACTTTTAATTCTACTGAAAGGCCAAATCTGGAACCCTAAATTTCCTTTTTCAATCCCTGCTCTGAGGCCGTACTGAACCCCAGGGAATGCCTTCTTTATTCAGGAGTGAAAGGGAGCTGAGTCAAGATTTCAGCCTTTCAGTTCAATATTTAGAGTATATTTCTATTCATTAAGCCAGGCAGCAGGATGACTTTCTAACAATTATGAAAGATAGTATGCCTACTGCAGTAATACACCTGCTCCAGATCTGTCATGAATGATCTATCTCCACCATCTGAAATATCACTCCAGAGGATCTTGTGTCTTTAAAGCCATGTTCCTAAACCAAACTTTTCAGCATTTCATTGACTTCTTTTCTCATTTTATTTCATTTCCTTTCAGCTTCTCATTTCCTTTCAGCTTGAATTAAGAAACCTATCCATAGCTCATCAAGGAGCAAAAATAGGCATGCTGGAGATAACGCTTTTTACAGTAACTTTTGAATTTGCTAGAAATTAGTTCTAGAAAGGCCAGCTCATTTCTGCTTATCAGATAGTGCAAGGAAAGGTTTTAAAATGCGGCTGACTGTGGACAACTTTAAAGTATTTGGCCAATGTGGAACAGGAAAGACTGATGTGAAAAGGCTAACATGAAGCACTAGAAAATCTGTTCAAAATTAATTCAGTCCGTTTTACTGACTGATATCTATGCTACAATAGGCAAAAACCCCACAAGCTCTCACTCTAGAGGTTTCTCGCCAACCTATCTTTAAAGTGTTTCCACACTGGTCATCTGAGGGCACTGTGCGGTGCGCAGCCAGCCCCAGCCAATGATATTTGCTTCCAGTGTGTGACAAGCATGCTCAGCAGGATGGATAAGCTGTCTGAACGCTAACATAGAGTAAAACATTTGGATTCTCATTGATGGCTGCATGAACGAATATCCAAACGAGGGTCTTCTGAAGCAAGTAATGCGTTCAATGTATTTGTTAGTGCTGTGCACTTAACACACACTAACTCATATTTGAATCCTAGATGTTTTAAATGCAGTGGGAGGTTGGTTTGGTTTTTTTAATAGTACAGTAGAGAAGTTATGGGGAATGATATTCCAAATATTCATGTTTTTTACTGTTTGCTGTGTCAAACCACATTTCCATGTCGTATAACTGGAAACTCTCATGAGAGAATCTCTCAGTGGTCCTTTCCTGGCTTGAAGTAAAACAGGACCAATTTTGCTTCTTAGCTGGGCCTCTTCTAATTACTGAAATTAACAGCATATTGTGCAGACATTGTTCGCTCTCAGAGTGATAAGAGGTATGTTTATAGCTGATGCCCAGGCATGGTATGCAGAGAGGCTCCTGCTTATACTTATTGCTGTAACACCCAAGGCAGCTCACTTGGTTATGTGCCCCGTTGGAGGGGCAGAAGAGGAAAAGTGTAGAGGGGTCACACCTGTAGGGAGGAGCGGGCAGGTTGGGTGACCCAAAACTGACTAACAGGGTATTCCATCCCATCTACCTCATGCTCAGTATAAAAGCTGAGGGATCAAGGGGTCAACCCTCTTTCTTCAATGACCAGTGTCTGGGGAGGACTCTGTCTGTTCATCTGTCTTTGATCCCGATCCTGAATTCAGATCTGGAATCCAGTTCCCGTTCATCACCGAGTCCAGCCTGGGACCCCCCCAGTGCCAGCCAGTGAGGTGATGGTCATCCTGGGAGCTTGATCTGGTTTTATATATATTTCATTATTTTCTTTTTGGTTTAGTATTAATATTTCATTAAAGTAGTTTAGTTCCTTCTAAACTCATAAATCTCTTTTTCCCTCCTCTGCCTCTCTCTTTGAAGAGAGGTGGGGGGGAGTATCTGTTTCTTGCCCAGTGGCTGGTTTGGCCCAAACTACAACAGGTCCTCACCCTGAGTCAGCTTTTTTGAAAACTTGTAACTTCTGACTTACTGTGTTAGTCTAGTTTAGCTGTTGTTAAATAAGCATTTCAATATTTAAGCAATGTAGCTTTATGAATTATCATGCTAAGTTTCTCATCTGTGTCTCATTCTATAATTTGAAAATCTCTTCTCCTGCCAAGTTTTTCTTAAGCACTAGAAATGTACTGTAATAATAAACATCAGAAATAATTATACTGATGCAGCTTATCCTTTTGGGGGAATTATTTCCTTTATACCAGGTAAGCACTAAGCACATAGTTATATTTGCTGGAAGAACTGATGTGGAAATTGTGCCTAACTGGATAAATCAATGGGTTGTTTGGGCAATAAAGCAAAAGATATTGCATAAGAGGCTGGTAACTAATAGAGTAGGTGCTAGACAATTCAATAATGTTTAGATATGCTAGTACATGTCTAGTGACGGAGTTTTCACCCTTTTAAACTTATTTAATAGAATATGTTATCTTTTCTGATATCATCAACATCCATGTAGAACTAATGGAATTTTCAATTTGTAGTACTATAACTTTAACATCTTGAAATATTAAAGCGGTAAAGTCTCAGCCCTACTTCATATGTTATTGCTATTATATAAGACAGATATAGGGGAGTTTGGGAGAAGGAAGGTTGTCTTTGAAGCAGGAGCAGCTATTTGCACTGTTGCCTCATGTCACCACTGCCTCTGTAGAGAAAATTTACCTCTGGATTGCAATTACACATAAGAAGTGGTATGGAAAACTCACTAGCTTTGCATTCACCATCTTGCTTAGTTTCAACCCTTAAGCCTTCGTCGGTGTGACTAGTACCTAGCGTTATGGCTTTTTTGGTCTCTTCAGCATACTCCCATAGCATGGGTATTTATTACTTTCTTTAAAATTGGACTGTTCCATCTTGCTGTCCTACCCTCAAAGCCAGTTCTTATTCCCCAGTTTAAAATGTGAGAATCTGGGGTTTTTACAGAGCATTAGATAATTTCTCATGCTCATGAGGAATTTCTACTGCTCTAAAATTTTGAATGTAAAGCCCAATATCTTACAAAGGAACTCGAGGAAGGCAGTTTGGCATAGCATCCTTCAGCTGTCCCAACCTCTCAAGATGCTTTTGCTGGAAAGGATAATGACTCTCTATTGATACATTTAAAGACATATTAATGGCATTTATAGACAGGTTCCACACCATCCCAACTTTATGTCTTCTGTAGTAATAATTTAGAAAAAATTTTAAGAATTAATATAAAAGTGATCTTGTGACATCCAACTAGAAGTTCAGATATCCATTCTCAGCCAACCACCAGCCTCCAGACACACTTTGTGCAAGGACAAAACGCAGTACAAAGTATGAATCTCCTGGATAAGAAGTCATATGCAGAAGGGTGCTGGAGAAAAATGTGAACTCAGGGTAGCTATACTGCTACTAATACTATAGAATAATTTTTGGATTAAAGACAGAGTTAAGTGAAGAGTAAACATATCTGTAGTTTTAAACTGCTGCTATTACACTGCTGAAACATTTCTCCCACAGCTAAACATACTTTGTCCAGTTAATCTCATCTCTGCTTGGTGTGACAGAAACTTATTCTTTAAAATCACATACATAGAAATTGTTGCTCTGAATATTCTAAAAAGCTGTTTATTCAATATTTATGAAAATGGAATTCTGCCAGCATTGAGTTGTGTTTAATAACATTAGTTTAATGTTATTTGCAGAAACTGTGTGGTGTTTTTTTTTTCTCAAAACCAAGACAGTTTAAATGTTTTAAAAGATTGCCACAGTGTAATGTATGCAGCAAAGTGTTTTCTCAAAAATAGGTAGAAAACCATACACAGGATTGCTATTTACCAGTAACTTGGAAGACGTTGTATCAGTACAAATGACAGATTGTACTCTTAATAAAACCACAGGAATTCATTTGGATTTGCATTTGAACTGACGTAGATCAAAATAAAACTGCACTTCTTTCCATGACAATTTTAATTCTACTCCACTTTCTTAAGGAACCAATCTATGACTTAATCAAATAAATTTCTAAATTAAGTAAACATTTGTGTTTTTTAAAAAGATATTAATCTAGCCATTTAAATCTTTAGGCAAAAGAAACACCATAGGGCTATATTTTCATGAACTCCCCTTCCTTCATACACAGGCATGCCTGCCTGGTGAAATAATTTCCACAGTCTCTCTTAATAGAAAGAAACATGAAAGGAAAAACAAAACAAAACAAAAAAAGGCCACAAAATCCCTACCCCCCTCAAATGTGACAGAGAAATATAAAATGCAGAGTCAATAACGGAAGAACTTCAGGAACTGTTGGAAGTCTTTACACTTCACAAAAATATTGAAAAACAATGGTACTCTGAAAACTTCCATAGTGGGAGTGCCAATAACTCCACCTCTCCCAAAAAAGGACACTGTGATGGCATTTGAGCTCTGGCCTTCCCCTTTCCAATTCAAAATCCAAACTGGGCAATGGAAAGAGGTTCCTCATGTGGCAATTCAGGTGTCAGTAGAAGCTCTTTGACACTGAATATGTTTGAGTGCTGCTGATAATTCACATGCCAGATACTGCATTACTGGGAAATGGAAGTATCTCAAACTGGAGATTCCACTAATATGGTTGTCTTTGTTCCCACCACTGAGTTAGGTGGCTGTTTTTATAGATCTAGAACCTAATTAGGCTATTTTAAGAATGGTCCAGAATAGAGGGGACCTAGTTCTAGCTCTGTAGCCCTGTAGCTTGTAATTGACATCGAAGGTTCTTTGAAGCGGCTTGTGTTATTAAAGATTCAATTCAGGTCACAATTTTTAATGTAAGCAAACTCAGAAGATGTTTTTCTTTATGTAGCTAACACTTATTTTAGAACTCCTGATCAATCACTATCTCAGGATTATTACTGTTTGTTTCACTTGTTTAAGCAAGGGGGTTTTGGAGCGTATGAATTGCTATGGTTACAGCCTGAATGGTACAGAACAATAAATCACCCTTGACAGCCTTGCTTTGCAATGATGTTTGAAATAGTGCAATAAATTTAAAGAAAAAAAAAAAGAACAAAAATATTGTTCTTTGGCACTTCCTTTGCTTCATTATTCCTCAAAAAGTGCTGCACTGATTTCTATTGTGATTGAACTTAATCAAAGGTTAATTTCTGATGTTATAGCACTTTTACAGATCAGTTAAATAAATTGAAATTCTGAAAAATGTCAGCAAAATTATAAGGTATTGGAAGGGTTAAAATATTCTTGCAAGTATGAATCTTTTTAGCAGACATGGAAACAATGTCTATACCTTGTTTCCTAACTCTATTTCATTTTAAGAAGGATTTCATGTTTGAAAACTAATTGCTTCCAGTATAGATTTAATTTTTCAGGAGATTTAGAAAACAAATGTAAACTTGTTTGACCTTTTCCATGAGTTTTGAAAATAGCAGTGTATCAATGAAATTATTCAATACACTGAATGTGACTTTTGCCAACCAAGACAATGTATTAACAAAATCCTGCTCGTGCAGAATACTAGAAAAATAAATGAAACACTTATTGATCTGTTTTGAATGAATTCAACAGAAGTTATATTAAAACAGGGTCATTTTGTTGATGCATCTGTCTCACTAATAACTTTTCCATGTTTTAAAAACTCACGCGGCACGATTCTACAAGAGACCTTACTATGTGAAGTGTCATTTAAGCACCAACCTTGGACTATGAAGGAAGGACGAGAAGCATTTTAATTACATAGTTTAAAAATGCCCACTATGTGCTTGGTCGGTCTTATTTTTCATTTTGTTTCTCTATTCTAAGTAGACTTGCTCCAATTAACGATGGTATTTCTTTGATTTACATTCATATTAGATGTGTTTATTAAAAAAGTACAAATTCTGTGGGATTCCATCTATTCTGTGATCTTCCTTGAGACTGTTCTTTCAAAGACTGGTTTCAGTTCCCAAGACTTTCCCTCACCCCAAAAGAGTACATGCTTTAGCATAAACGCAAACAGTTAGTCCAAGTCATTATCACTAACTTTGGCAACAAAATCAGCAAAGCCAATTGGATTGATTACCTGTATATATATTATATTAGTCTTATAATAACTTACAATTAACTCCTGAACAAAAGGACTATGGGAAATTACCTCATATCTGAAAACAATAATGTAACTATCCAGTGTGAACAGAGTGTGGCAAAATGATAGCAAGAATGTGCTTGTGGGCAGGCTGCTGAAAGGTACGAGCTGCCTTTTTTGGTTGACTGCATTGTTATCTTCAAGTTCACAATTTAGAAAATGACCTCTGCTACACAGCCTGACGCCGAGAACTAGAGAAAGCTGGGTCTCAGTAAGGATCTATTCAATATAATAGGCTCAGAAAAGATGGGGTCAGGCTGCATAGTATGAGCACAAAGCTTTCAGATGACCCTTATTTTTTTCCCTTTTCCTGTTAACTAAGTCTATTCCTTAATATTATGCCAACCTGTCACATCCCTTGTTACTAATGATACACTGACTTTGGAGGGATTGTTTTGTGGGAGCACATCCAGGATGTGTCCAGGCTACCCAGAGAGGAAAGGTTACGGGCTCCTCCATCAGCTCAGCAGCTCAGGATCAGCCACCCGAACCATCTTTGCAAAGAGTGGGCAGAGTCTGAGGTGGGAACGGGGTGACTGTACAATAGTGGACTGCTTTAAAACCTTAATAAATTCAGAAGTGACTGTTCTAGCCCAGCACTTCTTTTTTATTTGCTATTATAATGGAAGTTCAACAATGATGATAAAATCTCAACTGTTTGTATAATACTGTCTGGGGCTTTACAAGAAGAATCCAACTTGTTAGACAAGTGACATGAAACTAAATATATATTGAGCAAATCCACAGTCCAAGCTGCAATCTGAATCAATATTCTGGGAACTAAAATGGGGTTGAACATATAAAGGATTTTCATTGTTGTTGCATTAACACAAATGTTGGAAGATATTTTTCTGAGATGACCTGAACTTAATTCCTTTATAAATGTTATTAAATTGAATAGGACACTGCAGATCCACCCCCACCCCCCCCGCCAAAAAAAAAATTCTGATTGAGATAACATGTTATTTGACCATATATGAAACTTCCTGTTCTTTTTCCATCCCTGTGTTTTAATTAAATCAAAAGAAATTGTGGCGTGGAATTCCTCCTGAAAGAAGAAATTAAAACATTTTTATTTGAAAATGGTAGAATCAAACATTTTGAGGTTTTCATTATCCCCCAACCATTTTTTTTTTGGACAAAAGTTGCTCTCAAATTTCAGAAATGGCTTAAGCTGTTCTTCTAAAAGGGTTTTTTTTTGGCAAGTTTTGGCCAGTTATGTCAGTAAGCTGTATATTGCACACGTACTAAAAGATGAATCCCTGCAGTCCTCCTGCTGAATGAGAGAAAAAGAAGCACGGACTTACCCTACGTGTAGCCACTTTTAGACCTGAAAGTCAAGTGGCTGTGTGTTCTTCAGCTCCACCTGGTAATCTCACTGCAGGCACCTAGGGTCACAGAAATAATGATATCAACTCATGGTATTTTCTTCGAGCGCTAATCCCTGCAGTCACAGGGATCTTAAGTCAACATTCAGCAAAAGGATAAATTTCCGTACATAATAATTGTAAGAGCTTGGAAATGTGACTCAATTGCAGCATAAAATTTCAGAAACTGAAAGTGATTCCACAGTCCCAGGAGTATTATCTGGAAACACTGTGCTTTTGAGGGACAACAGACCGGTGTGTATCCGGCAATACTGCAGAAGGCAGTGCAGGCAAGGATGGTCGAATGTTGTAGGGAATGCGGGGAGGTGAAGACAAAAAATGTGGAACATTGGAGTGCCCTATAGACACAGGTGAAGGAGAACCCACAGAGAGAAATATGATGTGCTCTGGGGTATTTGGATATTTTGAGGAGCTCCAGAGAAAGGTTTGCAGAAAAGTTTATTTGTCATTGCTTTAGCGGGCATTGTAGATATAAACTCAGTAAGAAGCATTAGACACCAAAAGTAAGATTTTAAGCAGAAATGTTTGGACATCATTGTTTGGGGACATACATATGAGAGACACATGTTGTTATATACGGGAGGTATGCCAACGTATCTCAAACCAAGCCTGTGTTGGCAAAAGAGAGCATACCTCTTGGGCATTTTGTGTTTTGTTATTTGTAGCTTTTAATATTTTTAACTGAGACATAGCAATAGCTAAATGCAAAGTATCCTCCTGCATCCAATGGAAAGGGATGAAATACAAAAGGAATGCTGTAGACAGTGGTTTTGAGCACCAGGTTTCTCTTACTTCTGTAATTCATCCCAAATTATCCTAGCAGAAAATGCAAGTTCTCAGTGGTGTTCTGACAGAACTGACCTCAGCAGATACCAGTCACCAAATCCTAATACATAATACAACATATATAAAGATAAATTTGTCTTTTTCAATGAAAGATTTGATGTAAAATGTTTTAAGGATTTCGAAACTCCAGCCTATAACACATAATATTTCAGAGTTGGGGAAGTCTAACTGTTTTCTCTTTTATTATTCTTCCATTTTATCAACAGAAAACTTCTCACAGGCTTCAGTCAGAAAACTGGTCCTAGTGAAGAAGTTTATGTGAATTGCACCTAGTTTTGATTTTTCTTAGCTTTTGTATCATATACTGATTCTCATTTGAGATTTTTCATTAAAGTTCACAGATGAAATCAATACAAATCAAATGGTATCAAACAAGTTGTTCGTTTCTTTAAAATGTGTGCATGGTGTTCAACTTAAATAAAAATGAAGTCTGGCAATTGAAAGCATTACCATTTTAATTAAAATGACTCTTAACAGATTGAAGGGTTGAACCTCAAAAGGTTAGATGCTGTTTGCAAACTACCAGTCTCCAAGTCAGTGAAGTAAGAATGATAAGAATAAGAAATGAGAAGAAAGAAAGAATAGAAATCTACTCATACTATTATATAGCAATAGCATGACATTTTTCAAATGGAAAGCTATTCCTAGCTTCCTAAATGACATTAACTTCAGGGAATTTCAAAACACGTTAGAGAAGTTTAAGTTTTTAGGTCTTTTTTTTTATTCTTTTTTTTCTTTTTTTTTTTCTTTTTAATAAACTGCTTGTGTGTAATGATAACTTTTGTATAAAACCAGCTTTTATGCTTACTGGAAACCAAACAGTGTGTTGAAGTCTTACACATTCCTCACCCTTCTCATTTTGGCTTCAGAATATCCTGAGCTGAAGCAGTCAAGGTCATGATCATGCATTTGATGACACAGAGCACTTTATGTTTCTTTCATCAGATGATGTTTTTGGGGCTTTGTTTTATTTCATAGAGTAGCTTTTGTGAAAAAGGACCTGAGGTTTACAGTTCACTTTACCGGTAATCCATAAGCTCTGTGACTTCTGTTTACTAAAACTTTGCCCTACGTGTTGTGAAAGTGTAATTTCTGCATGTTTGTTTGCTCTTTTTGATTGGGTCTAAGCACACAGTTTACATATAAAATAATTCTGTTCTCTTTCATCCTTCAGCAGAATTAGGCAAAGCAGTTAGCAACAGAATTCAAACACCTGGGAGTTTTTCCAT
Source organism: Pluvialis apricaria (assembly GCA_017639485.1). Lineage (NCBI taxonomy): Eukaryota > Metazoa > Chordata > Aves > Charadriiformes > Charadriidae > Pluvialis > Pluvialis apricaria. The sequence continues at coordinate 9,638,492 of CM030010.1, forward strand.
AACCTCTGTTCCTCCTACTGTGCAGTGTTTTGAATCTACTGCAGTGGTGTCAAAATGTATAGGTTTTCATTTCAGGATTGCTGCACAAATGTGCTGTACATCATATGGAACCAGTCCATTATAGGTTTAACTGTTTGATAGTGTAAAATTTTTGAAAGCTTCAGAATTATTTAGGAAAACAGTTTCTATTGACTTTTAGCACAAAAACCACGGGGCTTAAAATTGGTAAAACGTAGAAAAAAATTACTTTATAATATTACTTTATAACGATAAAATAACTAGCAGTGATGGGAAGAATGAAATCCAGCTAGGGACACTTATCTTCCTTACAGCTTCAACTCAGAACAACTTTCCTGTCTTCAAGTTACAGAAAAATGTGCCAGACAGGAACTGTGTACGTAGGTCAGCCTGTTCTGTCTGGGGGGACTTTTGTGAAAGAACTTACAGCTTTTATAACTGACTTATTACAGTTATCGCGATTCATTATTATTACAGTTTTCTCTGACTATAGTCAGACCTCAGTTGTTTTCTTGTATGGGTTAACTTGTTTCTAAACATAAAACTTTTTGTTTAAAAAAAAAGAAACTCTTTATCCTTTAGGATATAAAGAGTGCAGTGGTGAAAGGACAATGTTGTGGGAAAGAGTCACTTCTGATCTAATGAATACAAAGGAGACATTTCTACCTCAGGAGGTGAATGTGTGGTCATTATCAGTCACATAAAATATTTTAACTGCCCTCTGGAGTTGTGACTTCTGGGCTCTCATAAATCAGATGAGATACTGTTGGTCAAGCAGACTTATTTATATTCTCTAAGTCAAAAGAACTGTTTTTCCACAATCATTTTCACCCTGCGCTCATCATCTAGTCCTATTTTAAAATAACTCTAAAAGTTATTTTTCACTGCTGGCTGATTTCCAACAAAGGAAAACTGGTACCTGACTTCTATGCAGTGAAAAATGAGAGCTTCCTAGTTTATCACTAACCTGAACTCCCATGAAATTCTACCATTTACCAATCAGCAGGACTTAGAAACCTAAATGCCTTTGAGTGTGGGTGAGCATACACCTCTTGTATATGTGCAGAAGTGCTAACACCGAGAGCACTCCAGGAGATCTAGAAATTTAAGGCTGCCCTGCTAGGAATAACCTCTCCTCCTACTCTTCAAAGAGCTCTTACATCTGAAAGATAGTGGAGCCCCTACCAGTGTTTTCCTTCTGTAATAACTTCTTGCTGAGCCTTAGCTTTTTCTTGTTGCTTTCTTCACATTTCAATGAGATGCCAGGCTCTTGGGGAACTTGGACATCAAACGAGTTTTATGCGCATAGTACTAGGGCAAACAAAGAGTCAAACTAAGGATGGCACAGGAATGAGAAGAAAAGAGAAAATCAATGCCAGTGCCACAAAAAGCCTAGTTCAGACAAATAAAAAAAATTGGGAAATATCAGTCCACAAGTAAATAGTTTACCATGCCAGGGAAACTGAATGTGGTAAAAGCATCTGATACTGACTTGAATAGAACTGTCTTCAGCTCTGATCTCTTTCAGCTCCTAAAAATAAAGGTTGAAATAGTTCTTTCTTGGGTATCAAGGATGACCTCAATGAATTTCTTTTTGCCTTTAAGGAGTAGCAGTATTGGCCAGAATTATGTCGTCTTTGTTTTTTAGGAAAGATTTGTGGCGGTATTTTAGTGAAAAGTACAAAGTCCCAAACCAAATGTGTGCTAGTTGGGGAAAGAAGTATTCAATTTTGTTTAAATTCTGTTAAAAGGCTGGCTAGTTGGTTTCCTTACAAGTATTCACCAGATTATACAGTTGGTTAGGAAACCCAACAAACATGGTATCAGCAATTAAATTAGAGCATTCAGTTCAACAGAGGGCTTCGTCATTTACTGTGAAAGAAGATGGCTATTTAAAATACACTGTGAATAAAGCCAGCTTCTAAGAGATGTAACAGAAGTTCTGGATACAAAAGAGAATAAAGCATATTAAAAAAACCAAGCTGTCTTTGTACCAAGTTGTCTTTATAAGTGAGCCAGCCACCCAGAATCTGCCTTTTCATCCAGTGACCCAGCCAATATTGCTGCTCAAAGAGGTGTGGGGGTGACCTCCTAATTGGTAATTTGGCTTCTCCTGATTCACCAAGCACAAGTAACCTAAAGAGCACAAACGAGACGGTAAAGACATTGTAAGGACTGATGACATGTACTCCCCTGCATGAAACTGATATTGGGTTATCAGGTGTTCATGGTTTCTGAGAAGCAAAGGAACAAAGTGTTGGCGTGTTACCTTGTGGTGGTGGCGTAGACATACAGTAGCCCAACAAAAAGAACTGCTGCACATCAGACATCTATGGAGTCTCAGACCCTGGGGATGCTACAGGCTGCTTGGTTGCTCAGTCACTCAATTACCATGCAGTCCGGAACTTCTGTAAGAGCATTAAACATGTCTTCATCACTCTTAACAATAGCAACAAGATAAGTAAAACATAAGTCTATTTACCTGTGTGTGTAAGTCCTGCACCAGACAAAAGTAAAATTTTAGGAACGGAGGAACTAAAGGTGTTCCATGAATGGTAACTGGAACTGGAATTTATAATCTGTCCAGAAACTTTAACCACTAGCTAAAAATTTCTCTTGAGGTGTAAAATTTGTCCCTTTTAAGCATCCCAAGAATAATACCTCACAAAATCTAAAGAGGAGGCTAGACAGACAAACTGCATTTTGAAACACAGCTAGTTTTGCAATACCAAGTATTGATTTAACAATCAAGTAGATGCATTAGGTATTGACAAATTTATGTTTAGGTAGTGGATGGAATTCAATGTTTAACCAATGGAGGTTAACCAATATGATCTCAGTTGAATCCTTCTCATACTAAAATAACGAGTTCTACAATTGGCTTCAGTGGTTGTGTAAACCAAGCCTGTCCCAGCATAAATAAAAAGCATAGCTGATGTAAGAACCTGGATTATCTGAACTATAGGATAAATAATTTTTAGTTACTGTGATATGTAATATTTTACTCTCAAGTTTAATGTTTTTTTTAAGAATTTGTGAATTCTACTCCTGTCTACTTGCAGAGTAATAGTTGTCCCTTTTAACAAACACATTGAATTTGTTAACTTTACAATTTAAAGAGATAATATTACATAGTATATAACTATTTACGTCGGTATATATGCATGTATTTTTATGTATGAATTATCTACATACATGCAACACAGCTGAAAAAACCCTCTACATCTTTTGAACATTTCTTGTATATTTTGAATCTTCATTCCTCAGCTGACAAGAGGAAAAGTTATTATTATATGCAATCTTATGAAAAATATTCTTCTAAAACTTAAATGGAGACTCTCTGAGGAGCCAGGCTAAATTTTATGAAGAATTTAGCTACAGGGCAAATGTTTCCTATTTTCAATTTTTACAAGTCATGCTTCTCCCAGGATGCTCTCTAATATACTCATTTATAATCCAAATGATCTTTCCTACTGGATGGTTTTGCCTAAGCTGTGTTTCTCATACCTGGGAGGTCAGAGAGGCCAATCTCATCAGTATTAAAGCTCGTCTAGAATTTTGAGTGACTCTTCTTAAGTTCACTGCAGCATGTCAAAAGCTCAAAAGACTCTTTCCAGCTTCCCTGGGAGTTGCTGGCTATACATGTAATTCCCCTCCCTTCCTCCACCTCTCCAAAACTTTGTAATGCTCTTTGGGTTCATATTTAGCCTTAGAATAATATAGCTCTGGAATTATTTCAAACCATAGTTATTACATACTCTGCATATCCTAAATAATTTCATAAATAGCCAGCATATCACAGGGTAAAAGAAACAGGATATATTGAAGTGCATGGAGGGAGTGGTCAGTTGTGTGAGGCGCTTCAAATCCATACCCAGAGAGCATTACGCACCTGCTAAAATTAAGTCAGAAGAACGCAAGTCGTCTCTCTCTGCTACGCACTGCTCTAACATTCCAAACATTGCATTCATACAAAAAATTTCTCTGTGTTGACAAAACTTTCATTAGAGGGTGGGTTCTCTGCAAAACAGGTTCTTGGTTTGGGCTAAAAAGGCAGCCACATCAGGAAACTGCTGTGTTTTGTATTAATGTATTAATAGAAATACAGTTTTCTGAGGAATGTTAGAATTGCTGAGACAGGCTGTGAGGTGGTAAGAATACCAGATGAGACCTCAGGAAATCAAAGCAACACTCCTAATTTCACTAAATAATCCCTCTGTGACCCTTAGCAAATTATTTAGGATACATTTTGCAAAAGCTCATAAGGAATTCAGATGCCAAAATCCCACTCATTTTCAGCAAGAATTAGTGTGCTGAATGTACCTGAGTTGCTTGCAGATGTGGGACATGGTCTCTGAAATTGCTTAGGGAAATGAGTCACCAGGGAATTAGGATGGCAAATTTTTTAAAGAACCTATTTGTAGAATAGTGTTGGACGATACTAACCTTTTTCACAGAAGTACAGGAAGAGCTTGAATGTTACAGTGGTTAACAGCTTAGAAAGATGTATGGATGTACATGCGCAAAATACATGTTTTCTGTGTGACCCGGTCGCCTTCTCTGCCTGGCTTCTCTTGATCAGGGTTAGAAAGCTCACCCTGCACAGCTGGAAATGCAGGAGGGTGATGGATCCCATCACTTCTGAAAATTCTGGCCAGGTCATTTAAGTTACTTGAGAGAGTGCTGACTTCTTGGAAAATTAGGACTATTAATGCTTTGTTTCAGGTGACCCGGAGGTAGCACTGAGGAAAGTGAACAGACTTTGCTTTGTTTTGTTTTCTTCAGAGAGCTCATTGTCTGGAAAAAAGCTGATTCTATAATTCAGTTGATTATCCCACTGATAATGAGGACAGAGAAGAGCTGAAGATTTCTCATGTAAGACTGTTCCTTGTGATTAGCTTTTAATACTCCTAGCCCAAAAGCAGGTCTCTCCGAGTCTACGAGAAATCACAGTGTTTAATCACCTGGGACTGGGAAGGAGAACGCAGCCCTCACTGGGTGACAGGAAAGGGTAGCACAGAACACTCAGAGGCTGATGATAAAGTAGGAGTTATTTCATCTTGTTTTTTCCCTCCTCTGAAGGAGCACAGATAAGTTCACTGCTACAAGAAGTGGGAAATGCCCTCAGGCACTGAAGATCTCAAGAGTGCGTGTGTGTCTCTCTCTGCCTCTCTCTCACACCACCGCACAGAGTAGTTCTTTAAAAATCCTGCTCCAGACAAATAACTGGACTCATCCCATAGAGCCAGGAGAGAAATGAAACTGCACTAATTTCCAGGATTAACTGCTGAGGAGGAATTTCACACACACCAGTCCAGCAGCTAGGTATCAGAAGAATGCATCGTGTGTTCCTAAAGGTAACAGCTGGTATTTCTGCCTCACAGTCTGGATGAAAATCCAGACAGGATACGTCATTTTCCTTTCCCTCTTCTTCCTCTCCTCTCCAAAAGCCCCACAAGTACATGCTTAAATATTTCTAAAAGAGGCAAGCATTTTTTGGTCTAGGCCAATAATCCAGAAAAGTAGGTGGCCCTTTGGAAACATGCTAATTAGAGAAAACTTCTTTATTATTTTGATGGTGGGTCAGCAGATAGGAGTAAACAGAGGCTAATGAGAAAATGAGAGGTAAGCTGAGGCCATGTTCTTGGTGTTTATATTTTCGTTTTGACAATCTGTTCCCATGTACATTTGCCCTCCTTTTGGGTTTACCTTCACCTTCCCCAGCCCAGATGGTGCTCCAGGCCATGGATCCATGTGCCAGAGCAAAGGGCATTCTCTCCACATGGACCTGAGTGGGCTCACCGAGGCATGACCTCCGAGGAAGAGAAATACCTTTACTGAGAGCATTTGGCAGAGTTCGGGTGTGAGCCACACATCCAGCTGTTCAGCGTTATCCGGCTGGCAGGGCTTTAGGGCTTATCCTGAAATGGGTTTTTTGAGACCAAGGGAAAATTAGCCTCGGCACCTGATGTGCTTGTAATTTTCAAGCATCTCCAGGGTTAAACAGAGGCTGGTTTTGAGGAGTTTGACTGTGCTCTTGCACACAATCATTTTGGATCTAATTTTGTATATGTAATTTATGTTTTGATGGGAATACAGGTGCTATTTGAAGCTTTGAATTCACAAATTAAAGTGTACCTCAAGAGACATATATCCATGTAAATTGAAACTAATGAAGAGGTTCCTACAAAGCCTAGCAAAGCCAAGTTCTGCAGCTTCATAGGTGTCTGCAATAAAGGCATTCCATAAAATTGAGTTAAATGTATTAATGCAGTAGTGTGCTACTGTATTAAGTTAACGTACTGCAACATGAAATGAACTTTATCCCTTTAGAAAAACAATTATTATTTAATGTAATACAACTTCCTATGTGTTAGTACTGCAGAAATGAGGAACAACAGTCAAAATACAATTATTATCTCAGCAAGGTAGCTTTACAGATTCCTCTTATTTACTGGCTCTGGCTTTTTTTTCAGCCTTGGACTTGCTGAATGTAAGCAAACCAATGTGAATTTCAGACAGTCATTTTCCTAACATCATCTAAAAGAATAATACATTGCCCAGAGAATATGTAGATATGATGGTATTGAATGACATTTCTAATGGTTACTTACTCGAAGAAAACTGAAAATCAGCTGCTTTATAGTGTTTCTAATTTGCATTAGAATTCATTTTAAGCCAATTTCCATTATTTCAAATGTGACTGAACATGAGGAGTGCTCCACCATTTATTTGGGGGATAATTCATGAACTTCTGTGTCTCTGAAATGAATATTCACTTTACCTCATTTGCAAGCTGATTTGGCTTAATACAGAAACATGACTGAGATCTACAGTTTCATCTATATACTGATTTATAAATATGTTTATTTCTTGTACTCAGCTAAATGTGATACATGAAAGGAACATGACTAGAAAGCAACAAATCATTATCTGGTGCTAGTGTTCTGTCAGAAAAAAAGTTTTCCATTTGTATGTCATGGTTTAGTTTGTATCCAAGATAATAAGCTATGTGATCTGTTATGATGATTGGCCAGACAAAGTAGAAGATTTGTTTTCTCTCAGCTGGTACCAGCAGTTCAGCTGCAGATGTCACAGAGAGATGGAATATTGAATAGTTTTCCCTCTTTGAACATTACCTTTCCTATTTGGCATATATCACCCATCAGAAGCAAGCTTAGCAGGCTGCAGTGCCGAACCAGATAATTCTTGTACTGTTTAAAACACTAACTGAAGTTATAGATTTTGCAGTTTACTACACCATGCCACAAAATTTACTTTACGCATGCATGAATGTATATGATTAAATGTTATGTCTTAAAAGATTAAAAAGCAACCGGATAATTAAAACTTTGCCTTCAAATGATGAAGTAAATGTGGTAAGAGATCAGGTTGAGCTAAGTGTTTTATTCAAGGGACAATAGTACATTATTATTTTCACTGATTTCACTATCTATCGTAACAATCTTTTCTACAACCATCTCTCAGCTGACCTCTTTTCTAATGGTTTTGTTTGTTTGTTTGTTTGTTTCATGCTCTTCCATGATAGAGATGATCAAGGAAAAAACAGTGACATAAGAATAAGAGCTGTTTGCCTGCTGCCGATCTTGCAAACGCTGACAGGTAGATACCTGAGATGTGGCTATTAGCCTGAGCTGCACAGAATTAAATAATAGGGGTCATTTAGAGAAATTTGCAGGAATTTCATGAAAGATGGGGTGGTCCCTGAGAAGGCCATGGGAGGGGACTCTTTCACTATGACCAGGCTAGTCTATTGAAGGCTACCGGTTCCTTTAACGGGGAAGCTTGGCCATTTGGGGCCCACTTAGCCTGCAGTCAGCCGTACACATTCAATTATAAGACCTACTGGGAAAGAAACCGGTGATTATAAAAATCAGCAAGTGGCTCAGTTCTGACTGAGAGCTGCAGGGGGGAAGATAGGATCCTGCAACAGGCCTGAAGCAGGGGGATTAAAGAGAAGACAGTGGGGAGTACATGTTTCTTCAATTTCCTTACCTGTGGTAGGCAGGGGAACTCTTTTGTTTTGATGTTTACCTAAGTTTCATGCTGGAGAATAAATTATATCTTGAAAAAGCACAGAGTCCCTCCTGCTCTGGGGAAGGCTAAGCAGGTCATCTTTAATGAAATCCTCCACTGACACGATGATTTAGCTGATAATATTACTTTAATGCCTCCAGTACTTCCAAGAATGATAAGAGATGCTTTTTTTGTGGTTGTTTTCCTCTTTTTTTTTTTTAAACATCTGTGTGTTAGTCCTTGTAATACCCCACTGGGCCACATCCTGTCCTGAAAACTATCCTTCCCTGCCACCTATGGCATAATGGACCTGTCAGACTCTCCATATTACAAGCGCCGTGGGTTCTGGAGTAGCATCAAGTTGCATATCTGTGCATTGACTTCTCCATCACCCCCACAGGAGAGTGAGATTTTAACTTTCTCAGAGAAAGCCCTGGGAATCTTGAGCATTTGTATTATATAAAAAGATGTTTACCTTTTTGCCCCTTCCTCACTCACTTTGAGCTGTGTAAAAAGTGGCTACTTCCTACAGGCTTTCAAATATATTTGCTGCTCAATGATTTGAACATCTTCCCGCTTTTTACAACAGGAAAAAACTGTCAAGGGCTTTTCCCAAACTATTTTACTTCCAAGGTATTACTCATTTTTACTTTAAGTTTTTAATAAATTTATAAATTAGTTTAATTCTAGAGTGCAGCAAAACCTGCTGCTCAGGAAGCAATTAGCACTTATTAGCATGCAGAACTGGGTATTATTTTGCTTGGTGTTCTGTGTTTTAGAATAAACAATAACAATGTGACATTCAAATTCCTTGAGCGTGTTGACAAAAACATATTTAGTCAATGGGGCTGCCAGTAAACATCACTTTTTGAAGAGCAGGCTATCCTACTTACTACTTTTCATATTCACAAACACGAAAAATTAACAGACATTTTGAAATATAGAATCAGACAGCAGACTAAAAAAATGTGTCTTGCTTAGGAGTTTCTGGCCCTAGTCATCAGCTTTGGTCTTCAGAACACATTTTCTTCTCTTGTAGTCCACATGTACTCTTCCTCTCAGATAACCAAGTAAATGTAGCAGTCACTGTGTGTAAACCAGGTGCAGCTGGTTTACCAAGTATTATCTGGGCGATATAGATTTCTTCCTGTATTAGGCGCTAGTAGGATAGTAGCTGAGGTACTACACTAATTTTGGAAAGAAAGACAATTCTATCATCTTAGTTAAGTCTTGAACAACTATATTTTTAGGTAGGTCAAAAAGTGAGGCAATACTACTATCTGGACAGAAAGAAACAATGGCAATGTGTAAAAATACAAAATGGCTCTATGAAGACAGAAAGCTGTCCCTCTTGTTATTCAAGGTTTATTAAACATGAAAATTTTAACATCAAAAACTGCTGCTTAATCCTTTATGTTAGATGAAGATGGGGAATCACTGTATCATCCTCTAGCCAAACGTTTATAAACTTGTGGTTCACACTTTACTTTTCTCATTCTGTCTAAATTTTGGGCATAATTCCTACAAACATCTATGACCGTAAATACATTTTCCTCACATAAGAAGTACATGGGTAGATTGAAAGGCCTTAAGAGGCTGAAATGATCAAAACATCTAATCACCTGTAAAAGTATGGTCATAGAACTTCCCTAAATTAATCCATGTTTGTATTTTTAAGAAAACAGAGTGGTTTATTTTAAAATTGCCAGTGATGAGTGATTGATGCTATTAGGCCTATGTTTTGTTCTGTGTCATTTAATGGAGAGTAACAGTAATTAGCAGCTATTAAGAAAATCTGGAGCTTTGAGGTATTTCCAAGAAATGGGTCAACGTTTGAAGGATTACTTTGAGGGACTATTTACTTCTTAAATCCTAAGTTAAAATTTAGGAACTAGTATGATGGCAAAAAGCAGGACAAAACCTTTAAAAATAAAACCAGTAGATTTTTAATACTTAAAAATATGTTTTAATTTTGAGTAGCAAAGCTCACTGTATGAAGTTTGGCAACTATCTGTCAAATTTCCTCACTGTGAAGCTGCACTGTGTTACTTTCGGGATGCCTTTAGTATGATATATATGTAATGAAAAAGCAACATTGGTTTCACCCTCACATAACCTAAACGTGAATGAACAGAGCTTTCTTTGCTTTTAAAAAATTGTCCTTCCTCTTAAATCAAGATCGGACCAAACATGCAAAAATCCAAACCCACCAATTTCTTATAAAAGACCTAATGAAATACTAACTACATAAAGGGTCTGTTAAATAAATACTAGAATTATTTTCTGTGCATATGGGTACTTACCATTTGTCTTATCAGCTGAAATTTCCTTAGCCATCTGTCCAGACGAAGAGCATCTTCAAGATTTTTCAAGGTCACGGGTAAGCATTGTGTTATTACAGTTTATGTTTCATCAGCTCTCCATTTGAGACCACTGAACACAAGAAGCTCACAACCAAATTTTCTTATTTCTGCGCAAATACTGATTTTGTTCCCATCTGCACTCTCAAATATATAAAGGCGGTGACAACTTGAAGTCACTGGACATCGGATTCGGCATCAAGCCACAGCTATACAAAAGCATCGCAGCCATCCCAGTGCTGGGCGAAAACTAAGCAACGTCAGATGTGGGACGGAAAAGTTGCAAGGAAGAGAGGAAAGCTGAGAGAGTTGTCAGTAGAGCAAGAAAATGCAGAGCACGGTTGTGAAGAAAGAATGCTTCCGGCAACTCTGTATGTCGAAGTGCACCAAGGAGAACAGAGGCAGATGTGGAGAACTGTCGGCACTGCTGAAACACAGTGCCGGAGGTTTTCTCCCCATGAGAGGGAGCATGGAAAGAGGTCAAATAGTGTATTGTAGCCATCATAGCTTTGTAGTGGGCGGTTTGAATCTGCTCCACAAAACAGGAATTCTGTGCAGTTGTTACCATGTCTTTTGAATGCAGAAGGCTTGGAGGAAACAGTGAAATACTCTTCTCTGGAAAACCCTGTGCAAAATCTCAACCTTAATTTGGAAGAGCCTGAGCAACTTCAGTATCTGTAGGTTTGCCCAGATAAATATCTGTAGTATGTTTGCAGTCCTGCAAGAATCCTGTTTGTTTTAAAAGGTGAAACAGAAGATTTACTAAGTGGAAAACAACAGGAAAACATAAGGAAACATTGTCAAGAGTCTGAATGACTTTGAGTAATGCAGATTTTGACCTGTTTTGCTCATTTAATCAAGAATAACTCAATGTAATTTTAATTTTATAGAAAAGAAGAAAAAGGGGAATTAAAAATACTAAAATGAAACCACTGTAAATTACATCAAACCAGTTAAGGGTTAAAGAACAGAATTAGAAAACCAAAATAATAATGTATTGTAAACCAGTTGGCTGCAATATTGCTGGTTTATTATTCTAGGCAAACTATAGTCATTCATGACTTCATAAGCCTAAACAGAAACTTGAAAGAAGTGGGTTTCAATGTAATTTCAAATTATTTATTTTTTTAACAGTCTTCAGATTATATAAGTCAATCAATTTTATCTTACATTTGCATTGGACTAATTGCATGCATCTACTGCATCTCAGCAGTAAATCTGAATAAAATACTCACAAAGAGTATTCCACTAAGTGATGGTATCTCAGTGATTTGCAGTCTTGTAAATATGCTCTTAGGCATCTCAGTATTAACTGGCTTTCATACGTTCTACAAATCCCCAGTATGTATTCATCTCAGAAAGGAGTTTAAATAAAAATAGTTCCCTCCATAACGCCTGAAGGAAAGAAAGAGGACTACTTGAGTTGTCATTGTGCTCAGATTCAATTCATGATGAATGAAAATAGAATGAAATGGAGTGATGAGGATCCACAATCACAGAATGGTTAGAATTGGAAGGGTCCTTAAAGATTATCTAGTTCCAACCCTCCTGCCGTGGGCAGGGACACCTTCCACTAGACCAGGTTGCTCAATGGCTTCCAAAGTTTATAATTTTGCTCTAATATGTGTTTTGGGGTAAAAGAGATTAAGTTTATGGTTATATAGCATCTCCTCCTTTCCCTCTAGTGTCATCCAATCCATAGCCTTTAAAGCCAATTTTGTGATGACTTTTAAACTAAACAAAAATAGTTACTTCCCCTCTAAGGGTTAATATTCTATTTTATTAACCTTTCTACACATCTCCTTGTAGTTTTAATATACAGGGACAAGGAAATCAGATAGATAAGGCACAGCAATGGATAAAAGATTATCAGTGGTCAGAGAATGGATAGAAAGCAGAAGGTATTCATACAGTGGAGAGCTGTAGCCAGTTAGCTGAAACCGATAGTGAAAGATTAATCCAGCTAAGGAAATTAGTTTCTGGTCAGTAAAAAGTAATTGAAATGCTATATATTAATGCCAGCAATCTCAGTGGCAAAACTGAGGAATAAGAATTGTTGGTGCAGGACCTGAGAAATAATATTCTTCAGTTAACAGAAGCATATTAGAACAGCAGCTGTGGCAGGAAAAAAGGTATGAAAAGATACGCGTTGTTCCGGACAGACAGAAATAAAGACATAAGGTGATTGTATCTTGAGGATATGAAAAACTTCAGGAAATAAGAAGACATGAGATGCATAGAGCACAATCTTTTGGAGTCAAAATCATGTGGGGAAGCATAATAAAAGATGAATTATAGGTAGGATACTGGGTGATTTGGGGTCAGATATAGATAAGGGATTGTATAGATAAAGAGAAAGCTCTTCATAGATTTTCTAGGGAGAGAAATATTACCAACAGTTATACATCTACAACCATCTTCAGAGCTACTGGAGGTAGACTGAGAAATAAATGAAGCAAATATACATAGGATCGGCCAATCCTGGAGATGGTAGTTGAGAGATTTCTTCATCAAAATGTTAGAATACAAAAGAAGAAATGCTATTTTAAACTTAGTTTTAGTAAGTAGTTAAGATACAGTTGGTGTCAAAAATAACCAAAGTTGAAAGATGATTGTAAATTAAATGGTAAATAAGTAACAATAGCTAAGGTACTTGATTTTAAAATGGCAGACTTAGAGAAAAAAAAAAAAAAGAAAAAAGTTGGGAAAGATCAAGCAAACTGCTGAGGGACAGAAGTGTGACAGAAGCAAAGAATTTATTTCAGTTGAAGGTACTATAAATACTCAGGATCTACACCTCAGAAAAAAACAGAGGAATCCTTGGAGAAAAAAGACTACACTTACCAGCACGGACACCTTAAGATAGATATTCGAACTATATAGAGCATCTGAAAGGAGTGGGAAAAAGGAGGGATGTGAAAAGTATGTCAAATTAGAAGTCAAGTATGGGGAATTATTAAAACAAAGAAAGCTTGCTCTTGGGGACAGAAGATGGAGGTGACTAAACAATGATGATATGTTAAGAAGAGCTAGTGCATGGTTCCCAAATTAATGTTTAGTTTCAGTGTTCACGTTGCAAAGACACTATTGGCCATGAGAGCAAAACCAAAATAGACATATGAATGACTATGGAGATGGAGTTTGTTCCCGCAAAGAGCATGCTAGTTGAGAAGATTGGATAATCGCAGCCCAGAAAAGTTAGTACAAGATACTGGGAATCCCTTAGCATTTTTTTTTCATTTTGTTTTGTTTTGTTTTTTTTTAATCTATCTTCTGATTCATGATTAGACCAGGCTATTCATTTGAGGACAGTCACAGCCATAGAGAACAGAAAAAGTAGAGAAAACATTATTAACAAACAGGATAAAATGTCCTGGGTATCTCTCATTGTGCGTCCCTTCACAAGGATTATGAAAGGCTTTAAAAAAGGCTCAAAGAAGAGTAAAATGGAACCTGGACACAAATGAAAAACCCTATACAATGCAGCATAGTTTTAACAAATTAAGATCACGCCACACTAATTTAATAACTTTCTTTGATTTTTCCATAAGAAAACTCATTTGACTTATAGGAAATAACTGACAATGGTGAAGAGAGAATGGAGAAATTGGACGATGGACAAAGAACTCACAATGAGAGTTTATTGTCTAAAAGATTATTAGTGGAGTTTCTATGAGATAAATTTGGGACTCAATGTTTTAAAATATTTTCATTAAGGATCTTAGCAGAAAAAATGACAGGGTATGGATGAAATCAACTTATATTACAGTATCAGTAAATGCACTCAGCATGAAGAAGGAAAGATCAGTCTCGGGGAAAAAAATGGCACCCTTGGTTAGATTAAAGAAAAGGAGTTAAGATATATTTACCTTTACAAAAAGCAAGTTCTGCACTCCGAGGCAAAACATACTTCAGCTTAATAGGAACTCACTCTCTGAAAGCAACTGAAGGCAAAGATGAACTTGTATTGATAGAGAGAGGTCCAGTAGACTTAGACAAAAATTGTGTGAGTATATAGATCCTGAAAAAAATTCATGTCAAATATTATGCTCACTTCCAGTTGCTCAAACTGCCAGAGATTTAAAGATTGGCTCCTAGGGAACAGAAAGCATACCAAAAAGAAACCTAGAAAAGTTGGGACTCAGCACAGAAGTTGGAAGTAGACACAATTCTCTGTAGAATGTGTAAAATACATTAGCTGGTGAACACCTGTCTTACCAAGAATGCCAAAAATTCATAGAAATTCTCAAATTGTGTCTTGAGGCTGACTATATAGGTGAAGACTTGTTCACAAGGTCTGTATTTGACCGTGTTCAAAATCTTGTCATTATTTTCTAGGAGTACAACATTGGACTAAAACCTATGCATAAACCAATTTAAAAAAATGAATAATTGATGTTCATTCTTATAAAGACTGATATGCAGGAGATAAGGAAACACATTCATACTTGAAGCTACACATGTCATTCCTCACGTAACCTTGAGGAACCTTTTATTCTGGGAGCACAAAGTGTATGTAGCTGTTGCATTCTTGCTGCCAAACCCCTTGCTGATCCCTCTTAAGCAGAAAAGTTTTAGCAGTTACTCTGTGCTATGAAATTTGCATTGGTTTTGCTACATTACCTTTTCCTAGCTGGCAACTGACTGATCACTGTATTTGAGGAGATAGTGGGACAGTCTGACC
The DNA here is from genome assembly GCA_017639485.1 of Pluvialis apricaria. NCBI lineage: Eukaryota > Metazoa > Chordata > Aves > Charadriiformes > Charadriidae > Pluvialis > Pluvialis apricaria. The sequence continues at coordinate 9,653,591 of CM030010.1, forward strand.
ATGTGTAGAGCCAGAGTTTCAGGTAGTTTGGGGTTTATTCATCAAAAGAAGAGTTCAGCAAAACTTAGTTCTGCTCCCACTAGTCAGATCTGCTCTTTTCCCAAATCAAAATGAAGTTTCTGGAAGAGGTTACAAACATGGAAGAATCATACTGGCAGAGATGACACCCTTCATGGGAAGTATTTGTTTTTGAGTTTTGTGTAAAACCAGTCAATTTATCTGGAGAGTTCTTCTGCATTAATAGGTTCATAGAATGGGAAGAATTAAAAAAACAGCCATATGTTGAGAAAGAAATTTGTTTATCCCAATGTAATCAGAACCACACAAGAAAGTGAGGTGGTAAAAGAGCTTTTTTGGTTTTAGTCCCTGGTGTCCTGAACCTGTGAGTACAGCTTTCATCAAATAAACAAACTTTCCTCAATCCATCAGAAAAACATGGAATTAGACCTTCATGGAAGCTATCATATCCTTTAATTCTCCTGAAACACCAGGAATTATTCCCAGACTTCAGGCAGGTTAATGAAGGCGGAGACCTCCTGGTCTCCAGGACACCTCTGATACTGCCTGCTCTAAAAATGCGTGTTTCTGTAATGCTATCTAATTCAAAAATAATAGTAAGAAGCAGAAGGTTAGTAGAAAATTCAAGTGAACCAGGGATTTTGCATCATGCTGTATATTTCCACTTGAGCCTGTAAGATCCAGTACAGTGGTTCTCTCTCCTAGTGTCTCACCTTCATTTCTAGCCTGGGCCTTACTCATATCAGAGTTCAGGGAAAATGTATTCATGCAAGAGTTAATAATGAGTATTTTGTTCTTCATCCCCACCTTCCAATGGCAATCTGAGAGCTGCAGAGAATGGGTTTTAAAAAAAAAGCAAAAATCCAAGACACTGCTCCCAAGCTGTTGATCTGGTATAGTGAAACAACCCGGTAGCTGAATATTCTCACTGTTTGCACAAGATAGCTATAAACAACAATTCAGCGTTTTTAAATAAAGCAACAAATAAAGCAAGCTGCAAAACCTGGCTGTATCTTGCATTTCTCATCATATGTGATAGTATGAAAGTAATATTAATTGCACCATTGTGAAAAGTATTCCACGGAAATTAAAGAATTTCCTGGTCTCCCACTTGTAGAGAGTTTAACATGGAACCTGTCACAGAATTATTAAAGCAAGGTGGTAGCAGCCAGGATTTCCACCTTATCACCCTGCCTGAAGGGCAGAAGTAGTTGGGATGAAGCTGGAAATTTTCTGGCTGTTTCAAGTGGCTTGGGTTTTTCGTTTGAAATATTTTGTTTTATAAATCAATAACAGAAAGCCCTGAGGACAGGGACTGAAACTCTGGCACTGGTGAGAACATTATTCATCTTCCTTGGTTGGTTGTTCAGCCCACTGGCATACAATCTTACATGAAAAGCGATAGCCATGCCTAACAGGAATGGATGATAACTTATCTAAAGGCTATATCTATTGGGTCTGTACTATTATATTGCAGGTAAAGGGAGTTTTGCAACTGACTGAAATAAAATGAAGATTTGGCTCTGAGTGAGATTACTTATGAGTGGGATAAAGTAACTTTAGGTTTTAAAGCTGCATCAGAGATATAATAATTACATCTTTTATTATTAGAGCCTGAAACTCATCCATGTGTATCAAGCCAGCACAAAGCTTTTATACTACTGCCTATAATTTAGAGATTGCACTGTTGGAAAACATTATCTTATAATAATTTTAAAAGGTAGATAGGTTGTTATAACCTTAATATATTTGCTTCAAAGGGGGAATCAACTCCTGCACCCTCAAAAGAAGCCTTATCAACTCTAAAAAAAAAAGAAGCTAGTGAGGAGCTCTTACATCTCTCTGTCAGTATGTGAAAGAAAATGTGATTTATTTTTCTGAACATGCCCTCTTATACACACAACCGACATGTATGTATACCTAGTGCAGTCGCTGTTCATTTAACTGTGTTCCTTTTCATCACCTTACGTAATCTATTGCATGTAGAAAGAAGGGTTAGGAGAGACAAAAGACTTCCAGAAGCACAGATGCTCCCTACAACATATAGTAGAAGAAAGTCTATAGGTGCTGGTGACTCATTCTTGCCCACACTTCTGAAAATGACCACCTTAGATTTCAAGTTCTTCAGAACAGAAACTTTTCTTTCCTAGTGTGTTTGGAAAACACTTGACACCATTATATATACCATTGTAAAAACACCCATCATATACAGTTACTCCATGAAAGTTGATTATTTCCTTCTGACCGACCTGAAAAATTCTTCTAACTCCCTACACTTGTATTTTGAGTATCTGTCATCTTACATCTATTCATTTATGTCTGACAAAGTTAAATGTGCCCTGCTCTTTTCATCTTTCCTTTAGCATCTTCTTGTAGTCTTTTATGTTCCTCTCTGTGCTTTCTTAGATGTGTCAATATTAGTGATCACAAAAAAAGGGAAGACTTCAAGATGATCTAATAGATAGCTTTAAATTAGGAATTGGTTTGACAAAGTAACATAAGCTAACCTGCTCAGCCTAGTACACTGTGCCCAGTGAGGCAAATGGCAGAAATCATCTTAAGAGACAGCTAGACATTTTTATGGTGAGAGAAAATTGAAGGAGACAGTGACATATCAGAGGGTAAGGGGTAAGATAAGCTTAAGAGGGACAGACTCTTTGGGCTAAGTTGGCTTTCCTTGTATAAGTAATTCTTATGCTTCTATGACACCTCTTACTTCAGCAGCTGATAATGGTCTGTTTTACACTGAGGTAGAAAGTTTGCTAATAAAATCAAATTTGATTTTTTTTAAAAAGCAGCACAGAGTTGCTTCAGGAGTTCAGGGCATGTTAAATGTGACACATCTGAGATTTAATATTTGAAAAACTAGCTTTTCTAGCCAGAGATACTGCAGATTTAATGTGCTTGATAAATCACTGTCATCGCTACAATGGGACTGACATAGCAGGTATAGTAATAGAAGCCCAAAGGAAACACAACATGTTGAAGATGAATGATATCAAACAACACCTTTAATGGAAAACAACTTGGACAGAAATGCCCTGAGCTGCTATCGTTCTTTATCACAACATCTTTTAAAATGTTGCGTTGCTTCAACAGTAATTTTGAAATTGATGTGTAGGTGTATGAATATACTGTAAGAACTCAGAAATGTAAGTGTATCTGATATAACATATATGGCATACATTATTGAATGTAACTTTGTTTTATTTGCCCAAACCTATCCCAAAGTAAAATATGTGAAAATAAAGTGGTAAAGGCTGGTTGAGTTCTAAGCCCTGTACACATTGGGATATTTCCACTGTACCCTTCAAGTTTTAAGCACAGTAATGTAGAGTACAAGCAAAAAGTAGCAAGAATATTATGATACAGACTATGGAATGAATTTTCTGAAGCAGTTTCTCACCTGAGCAATGTGATTTCATTTGTATATGGACAAAGTTTAGCTACCAAAAAAAAAAAGAGAAAAAAGAAACACAGAATTTAGGGGAGGTAGTTACATCACTTTGAAAATTAGATTGTAAAGATGAAATCTTATAACCTTTGTCGAAGCATTGCTATTGATGTTTATAGTATAATATGAGAAGCCACCTTGAATTTGCAAGTTCTAAGTAGTAATTGTCTCTGTTCAGTTGGCATTGTACAGCACCTTAACATGCTATACACAGAAAAGTAACGATGTAGTCACTGACAAAGAAGTAAAAGTATGCAATTAAAAGTCCATTTTGGGAAACATGGTCTGTATTTCATTATTTTTTCTAATATACTCATGACATTTGTTTGGGAAGAAAAAAATCACCACTTTTATACTCAGCCAGTTTGCCTCCGGCTGTGAGTGGATGTGTTATGTATGCCTGTCCATGATTATTTGGTTATCTTTAGGAGCTAGAAATGCTTTTAGGAGAGTGTCTCACTGCTGTTTCTGCCCCTGGGCTACATTGACATTATGCCAAATATAAATATTAGTAATAAAATGAATGGCAATAGTGTAGGATTCCAGTAGCATTCATCATATTGTACCTTCAATAAAATATATTCAAGTTAAATACCATGCAGCTTGGGGAGTTTGTGAAAAATAAGGCTCTAAGTGAGTGTGGTGGGTTGACCCACCCAAGAAGGACACAGGGAACTACAGGCCAGTTAGTCTCACCTCTGTCCCTGGAAAGGTAATGGAGCGACTCATTCTGCATGTCATCTCCAAACACATTAAGGAACAGGAAGTTATTGGAAGTGGTCAACAGGGATTTACCAAGGGTAAATCATGCTTGACCAACCTGATAGTCTTCTATGATGTTATAACTGGTTGGCTGGATGAGGGGAGGGCCGTAGAGCTCATCTACCTTGACTTCAGCAAGGCTTTTGACACTGTCTCCCATAACATCCTCATTAGGAAGCTGAGGAAGTGCAAGCTAGATGAGGTGACGGCGAGGTGGATTGAGAGCTGGCTGTGTGACAGAACTCAGAGGGTTGTGATCAGCGGCACAGAGTCTAGTTGGAGGCCTGTAACCAGCAGTGTCCCCCAGGGGTCAATACTCGGTCCAATGTTGTTCAATATATTCATCAATGACCTGGATGAGGGGACAGAGTGTATCCTCAGCAAGTTCGCTGATGATACCAAACTGGGAGGGGCGGCTGACACTCCAGAGGGCCGCGCTGCCATCCAGCATGACCTGGACAGGCTGGAGAGCTGGGCAGAGAAGAACATAATGAGGTTCAACAAGAGCAAGTGCAAGGTCCTGCACCTGGGGAGGAAGAATGCTAGGCACCAGTATAGGTTAGGGGTGGACCTGCTGGGAAGTAGTTCTGAGGAGAAGGATCTGGGGGTCCTGGTAGACAGTAAATTATCCATAAACCAGCAATGTGCCCTTGTCGCCAAAAAGGCCAATGGAATCCTGGGCTGCCTAGGGAAGAGTGTGGCCAGTAGGTCGAGGGAGGTCAACCTCCCCCTCTACTCTGCACTGGTGAGGCCACAACTGGAGTACTGTGTCCAGTTCTGGGCTCCCCAGTTCAAGACAGACTGGGAATTACTGGAGAGAGTCCAGCGTAGGGCAACAAAGATGACTGAGAGATTGGAGCATCTCCCTTATGAGGAAAGTCTGAGAGAGCTGAGACTCTTTAGCCTGGAGAAGAGAAGGCTGAGGGGAAACCTTATTTTGGCATACAAGTATCTAAAGGGCGGGTTGAAGGAGGATGGAGCCAGACTCTTTTCAGTGGTTCCCAGTGACAGGACAAGGGGCAATGGGCACAAGTTGGAACATAGGAAGTTCTGTTCAAATGCACGGAAAAACTTTACGGTTCGGGTGGCAGAGTACTGGCCCAGGCTGCCCAGGGGGCTTGTGGAGTCCCCTTCTCTGGAGATTTTCAAGACCCACCTGGACGCAGTCCTGAGTAATGTGCTCCAGGCAATCCTGCTTTAGCAGGGGAGTTGGACTAGACAATCTCTAGAGGTCCCTTCCAGCTCTGAAAATTGATTCTGTGATTCTGTGACTCCATCCAGCAGCTGAGAACCCACCCAGCCACTCACTCACTTGCTGCCCGCAGCAGGATGGGGGAAAGAACTAGGAGAGCAAAAGCGAGACAACTCATGGATCAAGATAAAGACAGCTTAATAAGTGAAGGAAAGATCAGAAAAAAACAGTGATGCAAAGGCAATCACTTACTCCTCTCACAAGCAGAGCAATGCCCAGTCAGTCTTCAGACAATGGCCACCTTGGAAAGTCTGCCCCGCCAGTTTTTATTATGAGTACGACATTACATGGCATGGAATATCCCTTTAGCCAATTCAGGTCAGCTGTCCTGGCTGTGCCCCCTCCCAACCTCTTGCTCACCCCCAGCCCACTCATGGCGGGGGGCAGAGACAAAAACAGAGAAAGCCTTGACACTGTACAAGTACTATCCAGCAATAGCTAAAACATCAGTTGTGTTAGTCACAAATCAAAAACACAGCTCTATACAGGCTGCTATAAAGAGACTTAACTCCATCCCAGGCAGACCAACCCCAGTGAGGAAAAGCAATATGGACTAAAACTTAATTTTAGTCTTTATCCCTGCCTGCCAGGGAATTATCTGTTATGGGGTATGATCTTGCTGTCATCTGAGTCACTTCAAGTAGACTTAAGACCACAGTAAAAGCAGAACTAGACATTCTGTTGTGTCTTGGAAGATCTAGCTACAATAATCAAGTTGCACCTGATTAAATGGCTTTGAAGCCAAATAAAATATGAAAGTTAATTAAACTGGAAGGGTGGAATTTACAGAAAGCGGCTGGTGCAGTCTTCATGCCTCTCTGAAAACCAGGTTTGAGTCCAGGGATTTGGGACTTTTTGTCAAGATAATGCTTCATTTGGGCCATTCTATTCAAAGCTGGATATGACTTTTTATCCTCCAGCACACCTAAACATCTGCAATACTGGTGAATATTGAAACAATAATATATGACTGGTATATAGCCATTGACTAGAGTATTTCAATAAATGAGAATATAAACTGTACTACTCCCAAAGAGTGGTCATTAACACCAGCACTTAATGTACTTAACTTGGACTGAAAAAAATTCAGGTGAAAACAAATGGACAAATGAAGCCCCTACCACTATTTCATTTCAGGTTCATTTTCCCTTCAGCACAGTCGAGACTATCGTGGACAACAAGACTCTATAAAGTGGACACTGTTTATCCACACTTGAAATATACTAATTTGTTTCCTGTGCATGATTTTATGTAGACTTCATTTACGTTCAACATCCATTGCCAATTTCAGCTGTGCAAGCGGAAGTACCTCAGTCCTTCCCACCCCGTTTATCATCTGCCCCCTTTCCTTCCAGCAACTCCCTCATCGGTGGACTCTGCAGATCCTACTCAGGAAGGAATAGTCAGATGTTGTTTTAACAGTACTAGCTACAAAACCTATGGTTTCTGCCTTCTAAGACACAACCTGTGTCAGCTGAACCATATGAATTAAATTTACACCCCCCCCCCCCCCCAAACGGATAAAAGATAAAAAAGCCTCACTGTACAGTTTTACAATTTTGTGAAGTTTCTGTAACAGCAAGAAAATGAAAGTTGTAATGTTTTCCTTTCTTTAAATGATTCAGAGTGAAGTGAAAATTACAGGTCAGCTTCAGTGTTGGTGTAATTAACTTCACTGGAGGTAACTTCTTTTGCAAGATTATGTCATTCTCTAGCATTCTACCTACCCCCCCCCTCCCCCGCCCCCATTTTCCCTAGGTGTATTAAAAAGCAATATATCCTTTCACAGCCCATACACCATTTCTAAACTTAAGACAACACAAACCAAAGTAAGTTAATAAAGTTAATTTATATTCCATTCAAAATGTCAAATGTTATAAACTCTGATGACAGAAACAGTGTGGGTTTGGATCTAATAGTCGGTAATATGTAGCAGCTTTAGAAATTGATCATATAATTTTGGATTGCTAAGAAATAGCTCTCTGAATATGTTAGATTTATGACCGCTGAAAACATATGAGCAATAAATCCTGCATCGGCTGCATAACTACGGTAAGTAATGCCAAACTGGGAAACAACTTTACCTAATGGGAATGTAAACAAAAACTTTAATTGGTCCAAGGGGATTCCTTATGTCATTAAATATGCAGTAGAGTTTGTATGCAACAAACTTCCTCCCCAAACTGATAATAAGGTTGGATCCACAGCAGAATTGCCTGCCCCAGTGCTAGGTACATACATAATCAACCTGTTTGTATTGTCACAGCTGATGCATTGGATTACTCACTTTCAATATTCATCACCAAAAATAAATCAGACCCAACTGAAGTTCATAGTTGGTTGTATTGACACCCATGTATTGACATAATCACTGTCTCTCAAAATTCACAAAGCTGATGCGCACAGGCAAATAAAAGTAACTATTTTTGCACAGTCATCTACCATATTTTTCTGTGATTAAAATTTGTAACAGAATTTGAACATCATATTCTTTGCAAGACATTGTTATATTTTATGTATGCAGCTAGAATCATTGGCACTGTCAGTTGGCACTTGTCAGAAAGACCGTGCTCTTAGTAACAGCACTCTCTTTTGGGAAACTTTCTGATTTTTTTTTCTTAGTTCAAGAGATATTTGTAGAATAGAAGACTAAAAGGTGCATAAAGATCCTGAACCATCAGTATAGTATAGCTTATATAATTCATTGTACTATCATATTTTCCTTTTCTGGGATAACTGCCAATTAACAGGAACAGTGATCCTCTGTGAAACTCACTGATTGTCTTCATTATGTTCCTCTTCAAAAAGGTATTGATCGTTTTTTAAGATTAGGACTTGTATTTACTCCTATAGTCTGTAACCATAGGTAGAAACAGCCATACAACAGAAATGTTGATGGCATTCCTTATAGCACGGTAAGAAAGGAAGACAGACATTTACTTGAAACACATCAGAGCATACCACCTCTTTTAGTTTAAATGGGAATTGCATATTGGCAGTCACTGTAAATGACGCTGTGATCTGGATAAACATAAAATGAATCATACAGTGCTACGCATGGCTGCATATTTGATCCAGATTTTATCACAAAAAGTATTCTCACTAGTGCCTGTATGCTGTACTCATGATCAAGATTAGTTTCTCAAAAGGAAATGTAAATAAGGACAGGGCTAGAAATATGGGACTTCCTAGAAAATGAAGTGAGAAAGATTGGTGATATATAGTGGAAGAAGATGTATTCTTCTTTTTCCTGCCCCTATGTTCATCCTGGAGAAAGGGCCTCTTTCTGCTGTGCTTGCAGGAGCGGTACTAACCCTGATCCCTGGTGTGACTCCAGGTAGAGCAGACTGGCTCCAGAGCCATTTGCAAAGTCCTGATGATCTGCAGTGTCTTGGACGCATCCTGGATCTCAGGCTGGGTTCACCCCAAGCCTGCATCCCTGTACCCACAGAGGTCTGAAACCAGGGGAAGCAGGGAGACAGAAAAACTTATTTCTGTGTAGATGCAGGACATCATTGCTCCTGTGGGAAGCAGTAATCCCTATGATTACTTCACAACAGAGTGGAATTCACAGACTTGTGGAAAGGCAGAATACAGCCTTTATGAAAGGCGGTTGCTCCTTGGCTCCTGTCAGCTCTCCAACTCAGTGAGAACCAGGATGCCTTGACTCTCAAGGTGGTAGGTTCTCACTGCGATTAGAGAAGATGCTTTATGCTCAGGTCCTTCAGAACTTGGACTTAAACACTTTAAGAACTGGAACTACATCTCAGAAGACATGATATTTCTTGATTGAAGTAGATCACAAAAGGAAGCAGGAAACAAACCCTAGGCAGAATTATTTTTGGACATCTGAACAGATCAAAGCGCTGCATCCCAAGCAGCGTGCAGGATATGGTGACAAGGATAGGCCATTAACTGTAGAGTGTTATAGCGAGTGCACCTTCAGCAAGTTTGCCGATGACACCAAGCTGTGTGGAGTGGTCGACACACTGGAGGGAAGGGATGCCATCCAGAGGGACCTGGACAGGCTCGAGAGGTGGGCTTGTGCAAACCTTATGAAGTTCAACAAGGGCAAGTGCAGAGTCCTGCACATGGGCTGGGACAGTCCCAAGCACAAAAACAGGCTGGGTGAAGAATGGATTGAGGACAGCCCTGAGGAGAAGGACTTGGGAGTGTTGGTTAATGAGAAGCTCAACATGAGCTGGCAATGTGCACTTGCAGTCCAGAAGGCCAACCGTATCCTGGGCTGCATCAAAAGAAGTGTGGCCAGCAGGGCAAGGGTGGTGAGTCTGCCCCTCTGCTCCGCTCTGGTGAGACCCCACGTGGAGTACTGCATCCAGCTCTGGAGCCCTCAATATAAGAAGGACATGGACCTGTTAGAGCCGATCCAGAAGAGGGTCACAAAAATGATCAGAGAGCTGGAGCACCTCTCCTGTGAGGACAGGCTGAGAGAGTTGGGGTTGTTCAGCCTGGAGAAGAGAAGGCTCCGGGGAGACCTTATAGCAGCTTTCCAGTATCTGAAGGGGGCCTACAAGAGCGCTGGTGAGGGACTTTTTACAAAGGCATGTAGTGATAGGGTGAGGGGTAACAGTTTTAAACAGAAAGAGGGTAGATTTAGATTAGATATTAGGAAGAAATTCTTTACTCTGAGGGTGGTGAGGCACTGGAACAGGTTATACAGATTATACAACTGCCCAAACATTGGCACTGTTTTGGTTTGCTCTCCATCACAAGTTCTTTTGAAACCTTAGATGCTGTTAAAATGATAGCCCATGATCCCCTGGCTCTCTTTTGTCTTAGGCCAGCACGTTTACTTTTCATATAAAAAAAATTTATATTTTATCTTTGGTTTAACTTTGCAATGGCATATACAGTACAGTTTAGAACAAAGCATAAAACATTTCTGTTATATACAGCATATTCTGTGTCTGTCTATACCCACAGTCCAGCTATTCCTACTTACTCTATCTAGTGGAAGCTACCTCTGACATTGAGAACCAGAGCTCTAGGTTGCTGAAATTCAAATGGAAGTCTTTATCAGAACTGTTGCCGATATTTTTTACTAGATACAGTTTCAAACTCAAAAGCATTGAGCGGAATTTAAATGGTTGGATTACAGTTACTTTTAAATCCACAGTTTTTATTAAAGGAGAAAAATAAGCATGCTGTTGTACTCTCTGCTTTCTGTAATGCTATCTTCTGTGTCATCTCTACAAAGCACCTTATATTGGTGAGAAAGGTAGATTTTTAAGTGACCCAAACAAGTCGATCACCAGTAAGCATGAAAATACTCAATGCAGAATGATCTTTCTTAAACCAACCCTCCTCTCTTTTATTGTATATACTTTGGTTTTGTTCTTGTACAAATATACAAATATGAAAGTTTGTATAAATATATTTCTGAGGAGGTAAAAATATAGAAAAATTTCTTACCTCTCCTTCCCATAATAAATGAAATGTGAACTGTATTTCAGTGTGTGTGAGAGAACAAAGATCGACTCTCCCCTGAAGGCATTTGGTAAGATAAGAAATAACCTTAAGGCAATATTGTGACTTTTGCAACTATTGCTGTTTTGGAGATGTAGGGTGACGAAGTCCATTCCTTCAGTTTTAGCTGCCAGAGGCATTCTGCCCACAGAGGACAGAGCTTATGTTTCACATTTCTTGCCTTTCATGGATAACGCTAGAACTAAGAAATTTTTGACATATTAAAGGAAATTTCATGCAAATCCCTGGAGCTTCACAATTTTAAACTTTTTTTTTTTTTTTTTTAAATAAGAAAGAACTCTTAATCACTTAAATATGGAAACATAAGGCTATTTCCAAACTTGTTATAGGAAGGAGGACGCACTGTCCTGAAATTCCACCATACAGACTGGGTAATGGGGGAAATGAGGTGGACCCAGTAGTACCATGAGCTCTGCAGATGTAAAAGTGTCATTTAAAAAAGAGAAAGTCTGACCAAGCAGCTAGTCTTTGAGAAAAATATAAAAAATTACTGTCTTACTAGAGAAGTATTTCAAGGTTAGATCCCACAGCACTTTCAAAGACAGCCCCTGCTGCAAGGCAGTTCTGATCCTGGAACATGACCAAATCTAGTACTGAATACAGTGCACACGGAAATTAAAATAGCTTAGACAAAAATGTGGGTTATTCCTATTGCATTTATCTTAAAAACGAAGAGTTGAATCATTTGCAATATAGAAGAAAATTGGGACTGAAATAAAAATCTGTAAATTTGTAAAGTAGAAAAATTTTGTTCTTATTCTGACAGCAAAGCTTTCCAATACTTTAGCATTTTTAGCTGAGCCCAAGATCACGGGGGAATTCATAGATAAGAATTATTCCCAGGGTTAAAAACATGGAATAGGATCGTGCCTGGAACACAACATTAACCGTTACAAGCTCCCTAGGCAAACTGCCTATGGATTTCTGAGACTATGACACGTGTTGTTGAAAGTGAGGTGGCATTGCGTTCCTTCTCTGCATCATTGTGAGCACACCGCAGTGGGAAGCAGGCCCAGTGCTTTCAGAGAATGCGTAATAAAAGAGCATAACTCTATCTACAGTGCTTATTAGTCACTTGCCACTGGTTTCTTGTTTGGAAATCACAACACTGTGTAGTTCAGGTGTAGCCTGCTAACTACATTTCCCTTTTACTCATTCTTCTGAGACTTCAAATAATCCCAAATGAGATGAAGTGGGTCAATACATTCCCAAATATTCACTGAAGCAGGAAATGTAATCTCATGGAATCCTGATTGTCTGCTCAAGAGACCCCTAAAAAAAGTGGATGCTGTGCATGCTTGTTTAGGCTCAAAGACACCGAGACAAATGAAATTTGTTTGCATCTCACTCATCAGGATTTTATCTATGTTTTTTGTTGCTGGTGTATAGATAAGACAATAACAGGAATTATTCCTGCACACACGGATAACCACCACAACTAATATTGCAATGGCATTAGATTCATATAATGTTACAGCCAAGGCATGAAGTTCTAATGTTAGTTAGTTAAGTCACAGCCTAATGAATTTAATGTACAGCAAACATCCTGTCAGGAAAACCAAACAAATATAAAGTCTTTAAAGAATACTGGTTACCTGGTTTGTCTAGATGAGAATACCAAGTATGTTGCACTCTAAATTACTAGGAGTATTTGATAGGCAATGATGATTTCAAATACTGAGTTTAAGTATTTGCCAGACAAGTGCAGTAGTTCAAATTTGACCCAAACTGTTGTCTACTGTCTAAGTTGAACAGCGAAAAGCCTTGGAAACTTAATAAACTTAGTTAACACTGAAATAGAATTTCAGCCTAGCGAGCGAGAAGAGATATTGTTCAGTTAGTATCCCGTGAGAGGCATAATCAAGAAATACGAGTTCTCTGTACATTTTCAAAAGCACCTAAATTTGCATCATAGTTGTGTGCACATTTCTCCATATCGGTACACGACGCAAGTGCTTGTGTGATGAGTTGTCAAACTGGGGCAAGTAGACTCACATAATCCTAAATACAGTTATTTCTCAACCCAGGAACACCACTAGGGATTGAAGAAGAGAAGTCTGTTCATGTGAAACTTCTGAATACCTTCGGTGACGAGAGATGGTTCAGTTACAGCGGTCTCCATTTCTGCAAGGAGTCTGTCTGTCTCCCTGTCTAATGGGTCCCCTGCATTCAAACAGAGATTCCTGGTTGAGCATCCCTCAAACAAGTTACAAGAGCAAGCAAAATGGCTTCTGATTATATTCTGGTGTTGTTACGTCATTTATCTTTTAGTTAAGTTTTCCACCTGGAACTACTTTTACAACTGTCTCAAGGGTCTCTTCCTTTCCCTTTCCTTTTCCCCTTCCTCTTCCCTTCACATTGGTTTTCTGAATTTTGCAGAGCATTAAAACACCTGTAAATCTCTAAAGGACACAAAAAAAAAAATCATGCGATGCACTTTGTTGAATCCAGGACACATCATAATCATGTCTTAGTTCCTCCTATCAAAAAGAAAATAAAACCCATAATTGGATAAAGATTCTGACAGTGTCAAAATTTTGACAGTTGGTGCACTGTTTTTTCTCTGTTTGGTAATGTGAAGTGCTGCTTTCTCTGCCCAGTGGTAAATTTAAAATTATCTCATTTGCTACAGCCTGTTTGAACTTTCATTTCTCACCTTTCCTGTCAATCAGAGAATGCAGAAAGGGAAATAACTTCTTGGTGATTGGACACATGGAGCTTTAATCATCTGTCAGCTGCTGTACATCAGCAGAAAGAACAGCCAAAGACTTAGTTCAAAAACTGTAACCAAAGTGTCTAAAACCAGTCAGGTTTCTCTGATCACTGGATTAAATTAAAAAAAAAAGATTAAAGTTGAAATTAAAGTACAGTGGGCATCCAAAGATGTTAAATACGTAAGGGAGAAATTCTAATGAGCCTACACTTAAAAGAATATGTATAACGTAATGGTTAATTAGACTTTGGAGAACATAATGTGCTGAGGAATTTGGTTAAATGGAAAATATCATAAATTAATTTCTCTGCTTAGGGTTTTGCAATGTAGATACAATCAGTCCCATAAGATGGATTCTCGCACTGGGTATCCTCTCTGAGGCCACACAAAGCCGGCCATCTCCTCCTCCCTACCACCAGCCTAGTACCAGAATTAAGAAAAATAGGTTGAGTTAGGTGAGGCTTACTGTGTACTCACTGCTGTTAACTCCCTAAATATATATCTCTCTCTAATTTAAAGTGCTGTCAGGAGACTAGATGAAGGAATGGCCACTCACCCTGTCTTGCTGCTGACATTTCCTGGCTCTTCCTGGGTTTTGTCATCTTGCTCGTTCCATCCCTGTTTCAATGCTCAGCCCGTGCTAACGAGAACAGGATGGGTCAGGGAACGGTTTTTCTCTATGGCCAAGCTATTGACAGCAGCAGGTTATTTCATTTTGGCAGGTCCTTCCCCACTTCTCAAGGCCCTTTTTCTTCTTTTGCTTATCCAACATTTACTTTTCTTTCAGATTCTATAAATGTTTGCTCATATTACCGTTTACATTGATTTTTGTGCTGTTTACAAAGTCAGATTTGTTCCCTCTTTTCAGCCTGTAAAACATCAGTTCTCATGGTTAAAGGAATTAATATAGTTTTCCTAAAGGAGCTACAATTTTTTTAAGTTTTCCATTCATGACAGAAAATGAATTTCAACACAAAATGCAGTTTAATGAATACTGACAATGCAATTAAAACTTTTCCTACGATGGGTAAATCCCAAGGAATTTGATGAGAAACAAATAAAGGTAGTTATGAATAGCAGCTCCTTTTTCTTTGCAGAATAAAAAGAATGCAAATTAAGAGGCAGAGATAGTTATGAGCAAAACATCCCACTACATCATCATCAGAGAAACTTATCTTCATTCTTCAAGTAAATTCATATCTTTTTCCCCATTGCTTTACTATTCCTCCATGGATCAGTGGAAATATTAGAACTGATTTCTCTTCTTGAGGCAAGTGGTAATAAGAAGTAATTCTGATAATATCAGTGATCGACAGACCTCTAAAAAATATGGAAGTATAGTTATGATAAGGCTCAGTGCTCTCCTGTGTGGAAGATCCCAAGGCCCCTTACAAGTGATGCATGCAGGCATTAGTCTGTCTGTCAAGCAAGCGCAAAGACCTTCGGGATGCAGCAGTTGTTTAACAAGACAATATAACGATGCTATGGGATGCAGACAAAGTAAAGCAGACACAGCTAGATCGGTGAGAATATTTACGTGCTTAGAAAATAAACATCTGCAAAGTTGGTATTTACTTTTAGAAGTTCAAAATAATTCATTGCGTTACCCTTCCCCTGCTCAAAAAGTGATTTGTAGTGTAACCGACCTCTTATTTTTAAATGTCTAGAAAAGTGGACGGGTGAGATGTGTGGCAGAACATACGTGAGGCTCATCATATTTGTGCTGTTTCAGAAAAATCAGGCTAGTAAATTCCAAAAACCTGGAACTTTATTGCAAAATCTAGTCGGAAGTATTTTCAAAATGTGCTGACACACCTCATGCACTGATTTCTGTGACACTCTGAAGAGAAGGGAGGAGCATTGCAGCTGTTTTCCCAGTAGCTGCACGCACTGAAAATTGCACGTCACCAGTCCTGACTGGGTGAGACCACAATCGTAACACGTAAAAAAAAACGTGAAACAAAACATGAAGGACACGTTGTGTTTGGGCGGGGGGAATAAAATTCAGTAGTCAGTGATGTTTCATTACATTACTTGGGAAACAACACTTACCAGGGTGAAGTAGAAAAGTCGTAGCCATACAGACAGCAATCAGCAGAAAAAGACCAGAAAGCAAAGCCTCCTGGTAACGGATCTCTACTACATCAGTCTCCAACAAACAGTTATGCAGGTTATTACTTTAGGAACATACTGATAAGATTACAAATGCAGACACTATTCAACATACTATCAACAGAAAGAGTTTTTTAGAATCAGATTTTATGAACATTTAAAATATTCAAGTTTCCCTACGAACTGATCAAAAAGTAACCTACAGAATGGAAGAAGCAAGATCATTCCCTACAGTAATATGCATTTTATAAATGTATATCTTAACTAACCAGAAAAATTTATCAACAAGCATTTAAGGAAACATTTAAAAATACATAAACAGTCAAAATCCATTTACAATTCACAGCTAATTTCCTAGAAATATTTACACAATTTTTGATTTTATTTTACAGTTACATTTTCCAACTATGATTTTTTCCACAAAAAAAATATGTGTAATTGCAAATGGTGGATAATTTTATCAATTGTAGTACTTTTTTACATCTTATTAGAAACAGCTTAGAAACAGCACCACTGAATTCAATAGATTTGGTACCATTCTAACATATATTGATTAGACTCCAGCAGTTAGTTATATTTAATATGATTTTTTTCAGTTTCTTCGGTTTATTTTGTTTTATTTCATTATGTTTTATTTTATTTTCATTTAATTTAACTTAATTTCATTTCACTTTATTTCATTCTATTCTGTTCTGTTCTGTTCTATTCTATTCTATTCTATTCTATTCTATTCTATTCTATTCTATTCTATTCTATTCTATTCTATTCTATTCTATTTCTCTTTTGTTTCATTTTATTTGTTTATTCCTAGTAGGCTCAGATTTTGGGATCTAAAAGGTCTTTTTCCTTGGTCATATCACATCTGACCAATTACATGGGCAACCCACAGCTGTAACTTGCACATTTCTCTAGGATAGACACTTTGCTGATTTTCATTTGGTTTCTTGATGTTCATAGAAAGAACTCAATTTTTTTTAATTCCTTTAGACAACTTCAGGGCCCACCCTTCTTCAACCTACAGAATCAATCCAGTTTTTAGGATGCAATATAAGAAATGTTGCATGTTTTTTAGTATTATTCAATTAAGGTGAAATGTTTTGAGTTTAGTAAATAAACATTTAAAGAAACCATAAAGAATTTACTGTGCTTTCTGGTGGTGAGACACTGGAACAGGTTGTCCAGGGAAGTTGTGACTGCCCCATCCCTGGAAGTGTTCAAGGCCAGGCTGGACGGGGTTTTGAGCAACCTGGGCTGGTGGGAGGTGTCCCTGCCCATGGCAGGGGGGTTGGAACTGGATGATCTTTAAGGTCCCTTCCAACCCAAACCACTCTATGGTTCTATGATTCTATGGTTCACAGGAAAGCAAGCTCCCCTGTTCTGGGTAGAGACACTTGGAGCTGCCTCCAGAGGCAGGAAACCCTGCAGGTAAGGAAGGGGAGAACCTGGGTAACGTGTGGTGGTGGCTCCTCCACTAGACCTCCAGCTGGAGGAGGTGTGAGAGCTTTGTGCACAGCGGGTGTGCTCCACGTACCCTGAATGATGCTGTGCTCCCTCTTTCCCTTCACCCTTCCATGTCTCAGCTGAGCCAAGAGTGGTGGCTGCTCTTTGATCACTGAGGTGGGTCCAGATCACGGTGTCTACATCTGGGGGAGGACAGGAAGCATCAGTGGGAAAGGGGAGTGGGTACCAAATGGAGCGGCTATCCAGATTTGTGCTAGATCCCTGCAGGGACCCAGTGAGGGCTTTTGCAGGAGACAGGTGATGTCCGCCTGAGTGGCCCTGCAGAGAGCAATGTAACCACGGGATGTCACCTACTGCTTCAGCCTGCTCAGCAACTAAACTTGCATTATTTTTATTTATTGTTATTTTCATTCCCACAAATTTTCCAGTCCTTCTTTGCAACTAGAAAAGTATGCAAGCACTTAGCATTTGGAGTTGTGAGGACAGGAACATTCCTTAACGCTGTTAGTATTTTTTTCTTAGTCCTTTTTCCGTTGCTGTAAAGGGAGAAGGAGGAAACTGATTCAGTCACAGTGCTGTTCAACAGTGTAACTACATCTCTCACCCTGGCAGCTAGCACCAGTACAACACACTTCGTGAACAGTTACTTTGATGGACTGTACCCCTGTGACATTGGACGAGAGCCATAATGGCACGCAGTAAGTCCATCAAATGGATTCACACTGAAAAAGCTACAGACCTTGTCAGAGGGTAACCTACCTGTCACGGTATGACCATTCATTTTCTCTTTTGTGACTGTTTTTTTTCCTTTTCATTAGCAAAGATTAGTCTTAATTAAACACTAGCTGTTAGATCAAAGGGAGTTAGATCAAAGGAGAAAAAGCCAATACATTAATGATAAAGTATTTGGCATAATACTTTCCCAACATGCCCACGAAAAGTGTTTTTGAACCATACATTGGTAGCCAGATCCCGAAAAATAGAAGCCTCCTGTTTATTTATAGCTAGAGTCCTGCAGATTACCCTTATTTTTTGTTGGTTTTTTTTTCCCAAGTCTTACAAATGTCACTTTCAGGACTGTCTGAGGTACAGGTATTCAGTTATTGACAATCAACCTGGAAGTGGTGTCCAGATTCAATAATAAATACAAAATAGTCTTGCCTTTGCTACAAATAAGCATCTCCGGTTTAGGAGGCAAGTGAAGTTGGAGATGATTAAGCCGAAATCTGCTCAAAGTTTTAAGAAGGATTTGACAAGAGAGGCAATTTTCCTTTGAGCTTGTATTCAGCTTTGAATCTCCCTAGAACAGAGCTTTCATTTCGCAGGCAGTCACTCACTGCACACCCGAGCTTTAAAATTTAATGAATGCACCCTTTGCAGGAGACTCTGCCAATAGCTCAGATATATTAGTAAGTGCAATGATGTCAATCAAAAAAAGAAAAAGGAAATGCAAGGGATGTCTTTCATTGTTATAATCATATTATAACAAGTTTCAAAGCTTCTGTGTTTTGAATTCCAGAACCATTCCTTACTTTGAACGAAACAGAACCCTGAAAAAAAAATAATATGAGCCAATAAGATATATCTGTTACTTTTGTAACTATATCAATTATATTATATTAATTAATATACGTCTTTTAAAGAAAGCGTTTCAGGCTGTGGTGGGTTGACCCTGGCTGGACGCCAGGTGCCCACCAAAGCTACACCATCACTTCCCTCCTCAGCTGGACAGGGGGAGAGGACATATAACCAAAGGCTCGTGGGTCGAGATAAGGGCAGGGAGATCACACAGCAATTACTGCCACAGGCAAAACAGACTCGACTTGGGGAAATTAATTTAATTTATTAACAAGAGGGTAGGATAATGAGAAAAAAATAACAAATCTGAAACCACCTTCCCCCAACCCCTCCCTTCTTCCCGGACTCAACTTCACTCCCATTTTCTCTACCTCCTCTCCCCGAGCGGCGCAGGGGGACAGGGATTGGGGGTTGTGGTCAGCTCATCACACGTTGTCTCTGCCGCTCCTTCCTCCTCACACTGTTCCCTCCATGGGGCCACAGCCTCCTCTGGGCATCGACCTGCTCTGGTATGGGGTCCTCCCCGGGCTACAGGTTGATATCTGCTCCACCGTGGACCTCCATGGGCTGCAGGGGGACAGCCTGCCTCACCACGGTCTTCACCACGGGCTGCAGGGGAGTCTCTGCTCCGGCACCTGGAGCACCTCCTTCCCTCCTCCTTCACTGACCTTGGTGTCTGCAGAGTTGTTGCTCTCACACACTCACTCCTCTCTCTGGCTGCAGTTGCGCAGGATTTTTTTCCCCCTTCTTAACTATGTTATCTCAGAGGTGCAACCACCATTGCTGATGGGCTCGGCCTTGGCCAGCGGCGGGTCTGTGTTGGAGCCAACTGGTATTGGCTCTATCTGACATGGGGGAAGCTTCTAGCAGCTTCTCACAGAAACCACCCCTTGTAGCCACCCGATAACAAAACCTTGCCACATAAATGCAATACACCAATTTAAAATAGCCAATGCTAATTTTCATTTAGCTCCTCTAAAAGAAGGCCAGAATTCACACATGACAATTTCAGCCAGCATTAGGGTTCCAATTAATATATTGCACCAATAGACTTTACAACTGTGCCATGGCAAAACTGGGGTTAACCTCATGAATAAAGCAGGGCTGAAGGAAATGGGAATAAAAGAGCAGGAGGAGGCAGCTAAAGCTTTGCAGCGAGCGGGAAAGCCTCGGGGATGTGGAGGGTATTGATTTCATGAGCAGTAGTGCTGTGTGACTGGTGTCAGGGAGAACTGTGTTGGGAAGCTGCTCTCTGTGCTGGAGAGGCTTTTCTGGAGGACAGCGGCTGTCCCAGGTAGAGCTGCGGGATTTCAGCCCCGTGCCAGGACTGTGCTGGCACATTGTTTTGTGAAAGTTATTGGTATGTGAACATGCAGGTAAACCTCACCTGCAGCTTAGCTTTCTCCATCAAAGCACTCATTGCATGCCCCGTGGACTCAGGGCTATTTGTGTTGTGCTAGGAACTGATTAGGAAGAAATACCAGTTGCCTTTGTGAGAATTGTCGTGTGTGACATGCGAAGCCATTTCATGTGCTGTGTCTATCTGAGCTTCCTGATTTTCTTGAGTTGATCAGAGACAGCTGAAATCGAGCTGTTTCTATCTTCCCCGTGAAGTTAGGGTGCCAAAGGCCTTTGCAGTTTTTAAAGGCTGAGTTTTATTAAGGTACTCCAAATAAGAATGCAGAGCTGCTACGTAAACTGGAACAAAATATGAGTTGTTTAACCTTGAGTTATCTTGCCCGCTATATCCTTGTGCAATGGGTGGTTTTCCTTGTCTTAGGTCCCCATAAACTACATGGTCCCTTGTGTGCTCCTTGGGCAGGGCGGTCTCTGCCGTATCTGAGATGTAGGTGTGGATCTGCTCCTCTTCCGCTTCTTCGGAGTGCCTTACACCTCGCTCTCTGCTGTCGATACCCCGCTCGCTCGAGCTCTCCCCAGCCTGCTGCCTGACCCTCTGCTGTAAGAACTCTGTGCCAGCCGGAGAGGTGTAGTGCCTGCAGGGAATGCGTTGTGTCCTTCACTCCTGGGGACAGGTCTAACAGGGAGTAAAAATGCCTTTTAACCTGTGCTGGCCTTCAACAAAACCATAGGGGAATTTAGGAAGTTGAGCAAAAAACTTGTACCTTCCGTCACAATATCCATGACAACTCTGTGCGGGTGGACTGAAGGACAGTGTATAGGGGCATTGGTTCTTTTCTATTTTCATTTGGATCAATCGATTTTATTTACCCACATTCCAGTTACCTTTACCATCTTCTTGAGCTGACATCTGCTTGGAAATAATGGAAACTTATCAGTTGTGTTTACAACTGGAAATGTTCCGTGGTTTTTTGTTTCACGTTGGCTGTTCTCTTTTGCTTTTATGGTCCTGGTTTACCGTGTTGAAAGTAATAACCGAAATAATAGGTATAGGAGCCGTAACTGGTAAAGGTAAAGTTGCTTTTTAGTATGAGACTTCTCAGCTTGATTTAATCTCTATCAGAAATACCATGCACTCTTGTTCTTGCCATGTCATTTTTTATTAGGACTTTGAAGATGATCCTGACAATTAGTGCAAATATGTGCCCGCTGGAAGCACAAGTGAAGAAGAACTCAGCCCAGCAGTCTCTTAAACTGAGCAAATTGGTAACCAATCAATTATTCCTAAGTAGGAATATAACTACTTTGCATAAGAAAAGATCCATGTAAAATGTAATTGTTGCTTTTATAAGCCAGGATTATTCATTATTATGTATCTCATAAAGCTGTAATCCTAATTACATAGAAGGCTACATGTCAGATCCACAAGCCAAATTACTCCTATATCCTCTGGTCCTAAAATATTTACTCTAAGGACATGACTAATTGTATAGTATTGTCTTTTTTTTTTGTGAGCAATAATCAGATTTGCTTTTAAATTAATGTTTTCTTGAGGCTAAATAGGATAAATATAATACATGTTTTAGATAATTTAGAGCAATTAACTGCTAAAAGGATGAGACATTATAGGATCTAAGTAATATTTTCTGGATAATTCTTGCTGAATCCTGTTATGTCAAAATAAGCTGACTGTGTACTAAGAAAAGTATAGTAACTCAAGGAAAAACATTACTAACATTATGAGATAGTTACTCTTCTTTAATGATTAACTGTACTTGAAGAAACACAATAAAGCCTCAATAAGTTTCCAATGCTTTGGATTTTATTAGATTTAACAAGGGAATACTATGATTTATACTTATGTACAAATTATGGATATGAGGCGAAGAGGTTTATCCTGAAGATTTACTATTGCCTCATAAAAAAAAAAAAAAAAAAATATAAAAAACCAGTAATACTCTGCGTGTGAACATTACCTTTCATTTCAAGGTGCTTAAGAAGCATTATCTCTACGTAGACGCTAACAAATTGCTCTCCAATTCCCAAAGTTACTCAGCAACCAATAAGTGATTAGTGTTTTCTGATTTGTGCCTTATATGCACACATCTAAATACCTTCCTGAATGGCTCCAAGTATGCATCTACTCCTCTTCAGCTCACAAAATAGTTGTACTTTAATGTGTTTGCAGATGCACCTTTACAGGATCACGGCTTAGAATACTTGTACCTCTTTTTCCATCGTTTTTGGCATCTAGCTCTGGAGTAGATGTGGTATTTGGTGCTGCACTGAAAGGTCACAGCATCTGACAAGCTATTGCCTGATGAAAAATAATGTCTGTAAAAAAGAATGAAGCATGCTTATTACTGGGTTTTAATATAATTGCAATCAAATTCCCATCAAAGCTGAAAATAAGGCTTTGTACTGCTGTTCCTTAGGTGTTTTCTAGAATTTCATTGCTGAGAGCAACAGCTTATGTTGTGGTTCTTCTTCCCCTCAAATTACTTAATGGAACTGATTTGGTTTTGGAGATTGATTCTATATTTAATAATAAACCAGTGCTGAATGCAGGATGCTATGTTTTATTTACCTTAGCTAGTTTGTCTATGAGGTGTGACCCAGCATCTTGTATCAGCTGTTGTAGCCCACTAATTTGCAAATTTGCATTTAGTCCAGCTGAGAGGTGATGGTGGCATATATATCAGGAACGACTGAGGGAACTGGGGTTGTTCAGCCTGGAGAAGAGGAGGCTGAGGGGAGACCTTATCACCCTCTCCAGCTCCCTGAAAGGAGGTTGCAGAGAGGTGGGGGCTGATCTCTTCTCCCTGAAAAGTGACAGGATGAGAGGAAATGGAGTCAAGTTATGTCAGGGGAGGTTTAGATTAGATATTAGGAAACATTTTTTCACTGAAAGGGTTATTAAACAGTGGAATAGGCTGCCCAGGGAGGGGGTGGATTTGCTGTTCCTGGAGGTGTTTAAAAAAAGGGTAGAGGTGGTACTTAGGGACATGGTTTAGAGGTGGTTTTGTTAGGGTAGGTTGATGGTTGGACTTGATGATCTTAAAGGTCCCTTCCAACCTTAATAATTCTATGATATAGTGCACAATATGCTGGTAGCAATTTAGAAAGTCAACTACATTTTCTGCTTTGGTGAGCTAAATTAATTGTTTTAGAAACTTGGGTATCTTCTCCACTAGAGACCATTGGATACTCTTTGTTTTACGGCTCTCTGGAAACAGCGAAACCTTCCTTGGTGGAGGTAAGAACACTGAAGATGTTTTGTTAAGCTCAAATCACCTGCAGCATCCTCTCTGTTACAGAGGATGGGCTGAGTGAACTCTTCCCAGCCATTTCCTATAATCAGTATTATGCAAAAGCTGTATTTTGTGTTCTGTCTTCTAAAAATACTGCCGTTGGGTTCTTTGTGCAGGCTGTAGCACTCGGCACCAAATGCCAGCAGTTCCTTACAATAAACACAGTTTCCTGCTTTTAGTTATGTTATTTAGGAGCAGACTTTTCAGTTACTTACCCGAATACCATACGCTCTTGACTGCAGCTAACACATAAGTTTAAACAAAGGATTACCAGCACATAACATACCTGAATGCGATAATATTTATGGGGAGAATGAGGCCTAATTCCCTTATTTCTTCACAACACAAACATTGGTTTGGGAAGTATGGCAACTGTGGACATCAGGAAAGCTTGCTTGTTAGTAATTGGCAACTAGCGTGTGATAACTGAGAGCCTGGTATGTATCAAAAGTACATTTTGTAGCTGTAATTTATCTATAAATCCACAATAATATTCTAAATCTACGTATTGAGCAGTACTCTTGCTTTTAGACTTCTGATGCTCCTGGGAGTATTGCTGCTTGCTTTACCCCACCTGCAAATTGTGCTGAAAGCTAGTCTGTACCAAGGTGTTCTATTATACATCTTCATTTATCTCTATTATCTTGCC
Source organism: Pluvialis apricaria (assembly GCA_017639485.1). Classification (NCBI taxonomy): domain Eukaryota; kingdom Metazoa; phylum Chordata; class Aves; order Charadriiformes; family Charadriidae; genus Pluvialis; species Pluvialis apricaria. Next base: position 9,677,768 of record CM030010.1, read on the forward strand.
CAGTTTTTTGTCTTTATTAATGCATGACACACTAGAGCACCCTTCAGTGCTGATTTATATTAGTGTCGCAAAAATTGCGACCTGCACAAAGGAAATTCCCTCCCTCAATAGGATGATAAATATCTACTTAAGGCATTAAATGTTAATGTTTTCCTGAAATGAATCAGATGGAAGAGGTGTTTGAAGGAAAAGTAGCCCAGAAAGCACGACCAATTGAAACCAAAGCCTCCCTAATGCACTTCTTCAGGTACCCCTCAGTGTGAATGACACTTGAAAGTACTAAACCACTTCAGAAAGAAAAGTGCTGATACTTCTACGCTAATAGCAGTAGAGAGCCTCTTAAAGGAACAGTAAATTTTGAGGGGTTTTAAATATGCCTAATATTTGGCAAGAAAGGAAGCTGGAAGCAAGACCATGAAATAAGGAGTTTAAGAAGAAGACAGGTTTAATATAGGATACTGGACAACTTGGCTTATTGTGCACTGGTTATACATTATGCCCTTATGTTATGTACTGTGCTCTTGGTGATCAAAATGTTTTTTTTAATTTTTCATGCAACTTAATTTCATATTAAATGAGACTCCAGAGGTATTCAAATGTCCCTGAATACATAGGGAAAGAGGTGTAGGTTATTTGGGGTTGCTTTGTGGAAGCCATTTCTGGTGAGGGAGTTACAAGAAAAATAAATCTGAATGTTACTTAATGTCTCAGTATTTCCTGGGTTGTATCAGCTGGTTGGCCTGTCAATGACGATTAATATATCCCCAAAGAGCATGAGTTGTAGCATCTGTGGGTTTTTTTTATGGATACGAACACTAGGAAGTGAGCAACCATGACTTGTCTGTCAGAAGACACCAATGTCTTGAGCATTCCTGAAAAACCATGGAGATTTCAGATTTCTCCTAGCAGGAGTTTTTGTGGGGACAGAAGTCGTGGGACCTTATGACATTTGGATAATTAAGTATGTAGCCACTTAAAACTAATTTTTTTGACCCCTTAAAAAATTGCCCCATCTGGCAACAGTTTCAAATGTGAAAAATCCTGCATCTAAAGCTGCGGTGGCTGATATTTGTGTTGTCTCTCTGTGTTAACTATAAACAATAGCAACTTCGTTTACTACCATGACGCACTGGCATGAATGCTTTCGCTGTTTTTATTCTGTGACCTAAAATGTAGTCTTAGGATTTGCTGTGATGTGTGTGCCTGTGGTTTAGATACTTTTTTCGTGGAACTGATCTGGGCAAGGAGCTATATGCCAGCAGGAAATCTCATTTTCCTTTGAGGAAACTCCCCTGAGACAGCTCTTACTTGAGAACTGGGCACTGCTGGGCTAAGGCTTTTGACAGACCTGGTTACCTAAAGGGATGTAGGATGAAGTTGTACCATAACCGCCATCAGTTTCTTAACTTGCTGCATTTCAAATGTTCATTAAAATTCTCAGAACTTATAAAAGTTCCTAAATAACTGAGCTGTGAGGGTAAGTTTGACATCAACCTACAATGGCTTCAGGATAGAGGCAGCATTATAAAGCCGATGAACTGTGACTATATCCCGCTCTCACTGAATGAGAAGTGCTGGAGAAATGCTTACTCTGCTCTTTCTATGTGTTCTCTGTATTCAAGTATTTGTTGCATTATATGTTAATTGAAGATTCAGCCTGGAGAAGAGGAGGCTGAGGGGAGACCTTACCGCTCTCTACAGCTCCCTGAAAGGAGGCTGTAGCCAGGTGGGGGTTGGTCTCTTCTCCCAAGTAACAAGCGAGAGGACAAGAGGAAACAGCCTCAAGTTGTGCCAGGGAAGTTTAGGATGGATATTAGGAAAAATTTCTTCACTGAAAAGGTTGTCAAGCATTGGAACAGGCTGCCCAGGGAAGTGGCAGAATCGCCATCCCTGGAGGTATTTAAAAGACGGGTAGAGGTGGTGCTGAGGGACATGGTTTAGTGGTGGATTTGGCAGTGCTAGGCTAACAGCTGGACTCGATGACCTTAAAGGTCTTTTGTAACCTAAACAATTCTATGATTCTAAGACCTTAGCTGCAATTAATGGCAGTGTCTGCATGAAAAATACTGTTTGCAAACTTTATTTTTGCAAAGCTGTATCTGTTGTTCTGTTGCACCTTCAGTCTGTCCTCCAGAAACAAATGGGCCACTAACTGCGGGAAGGCCTCTCTGGACTGCTGTGACACCGTACAGCAGAGGCTGATTTTTAGCTTTATATTCTCTTATGGTTTTATAATATTTAAGCTGTGAGGAGAGAAAAAACATTCTGTTTTAAAGGGCAGGGGCATCAGGCCAGCCAAGCCCTCTTCTGAGGGAGGGTCACCTTAGGAGGAGACCAGCAGAGAAGCTGCCAAATGTGAGAGGCCGTTTGGGTCAGGCAGCCCATGGGAAATGCTGTGTGTGAGGGCAGGGAGCTTTGGCCCGGGGATTGACACCTCTGGAGTTAATGAAATTCTCTGAGAAAAGTCACGGCACAATCCAGTCGAGTTCTGTGGCTCTGACTTAAAGTGGTGAGCCGGAGATGCAAGAGGAGAGCCTGGAGAAAACAGGGCACCTGAGCAGCAATTAGCTGACGAGGATTTTAAGTGCCATAGTAGTAGGGCCATCGACCTATCATGACCCTATCCAAGAGGGAGGTGGGGGAAAGAATTGGTTAAACACAGCTGAGGAGAATGAGTAATCATAGGAAAGGAAGGGCTGGTGGCTCTTCTGCACCAGATGCAATTATCCCTAGCTCCAAATACCTTGACTAGGGAGGACTTTCTATTGATACAGACAGACGGCCAAATCCAACCTTAGTATTGAGGTGATTTTTTAATTGCTATCAGATGTGCTGCCTTCTTGAGGACAAAACCTGGCTTCCTCTGATACTAACGGTAACTTCCACCAGCCTTGACCAACGACAATATTTTTCAGGTAAGTAAGCAGTTCTGTTTAACTTCAGTCTGCAAAATGCCTCCATTGCTAGTGAAAATACACACTATTACAGAACAAACTAAACCTGAATAGGACTCTAACAACTCTTCCTTAAACATAATGTAAAGCTTCCTGTTCTCTATCCTTAAACCCAGAGAATGAAACTCCTGCACCAAGTGTTACCAGAGGGGAAACAAATACTTATGGAAGGGTGTGCGCTACAGCCTCGATAAACTCATATTTTCCACTGTTTTTGCCTGAAGCACTCCTCAGTAATGACTTACCTTGAGGCTTTTTTTTCTCTCTAGAGTAAGACTCCTAAAGCTAAAATGTAACTATTAGAAGATAAAACAAAGCTTTCCAACTTGGGAACTTCTGAGGCTTCTTCAATACTGTTTATTCTTGTGAAGCATTTTTAAAATGCAAGGCAGAAAGGCTAAATACAAGCCAGGTAAATATTCCCTACTTAATTCGAGTAGTTTTGGAGGGGCCAATGTGCAGCCTAGTGTTATGGAAGTTACTAATCTCAAATAAAATGTACTGACTTGTGTTAATGTGTAATACAAGCCCCCCTTGAAAACATGGAAAGATGTTTCTTTCGGCATCATACAGTTATTATAACGTACAAAGAAAGAAATTTGGGCTTCCTTATTTATGTTAGCTGTATCTTACATAATAGTATAGCTAACTGGGGTGAATGGAGAACACAGAATTTAAACTTTTAGCATAGGTAACATCAAATTAAAAACCATTCTGTGAAGGTTTGCTCCCCTGCAAATACTGGTTTTATATGACAATGTCAGAGCAAAAGCCTTGAGTTGTTTGACCTAACCTTTCTTTATGGATGGTCTTGGGGTTGGTTTGCCGCACAGCAGACAATGATCTCTGAACTTGCGTAGCTCTTAGTGTAGCATGTATCCATACTTCAGAGGAGAACATACAGAGCTCCTGTTCATACATGGACTATGCGTGGGTGAATGTCTACTCTTGGATTTGAGAGGTTCTATCAAGAAGTTGTCAGAGCTCCAAAATTTTATCATTAAGAACTCGTAAGGAGGCATTCTTGTGTATGTGATAGATATGGGGGTGAAATTCCTCTAGGATAGAAAATATAGGTTAAAAAAACCCCAAAGCCTCAACAAGAGTATAAAATATTCAACTCGTATTAGAGCATGCAAGAATATATCTGTATTACATTTTCCTCACAGGCAAAACCTATAGGCTATTTTTCTCTTGAATATAGTTATTCAGTGTTACCAAACATAAAGAGTAAAATTATGCTCAGTTTTTCATGAATTACAAAGAATTGGAAGAATAACTACCAGAGTCTCTAACTTGGTGTAAAGACTTCTTAAATCTTTTAAGGATGAGGTCCCGAGTTTCTGTATGACTCTGCCTGATAGGACACCTGCATCCATGTGGAGGTCTGTTCCTGAGACTTAACAGGACACTGAGCCTTGCTAATGTCACTTACGTGACTGTGGAGTTTTATTTGGCTGTTCTGAAGAGTATCTGGAGTTGAATTTGATTGGAAAGAGAATGGTGGTTTTTATTATACTTTTTTTTACACTTTCTTTGCAACTTCAGTTGCAGGGCTTTGCTGCTATAAACCTTTACGCTTTGATCCTCAAGTATGGATTTCTTTTTTTACAACTTTCTAGGTGTCCACTGCTGCAAACACAAACTAGTGAAAAATGCCATCAAGCTTTTTAGTACCACACTCTTGCTCATTTAGAATCTGGGTACTTTTAAGAGACACTGCTTGCTTATCTCCAGCTTCAGATTTATACACTAATTTTCACCTAAATGGTCCCTTTAACCACAACAAGTTATTCCAATTACATCAACATCTAGTTAATGTAACTAACAAAGTGCAGTAAAACAAACGTAGAACAAGGTTTCCTCAAACATCAGTTGGATCTGTGTAAAAATGTAAAGGCCTGTGATACAGAAAAAGGTCCCAAGGAAGAAGCTGCTGGTACACAAGGATGGAAGAAAATGGAGGTAATGTTTTTTGGAGATGCTTGCTAAGGTCTGTAGAAAAATATCTAAACCTGGGGGTGGGGAGCAAGCATGTGTGCCAGGTAGCATGCCGCAGGAGAAGCCTAAGAAATGGAGGACTGTGTATTGCCTGCTACAAGACTTGCAGTTCTTATTGCCCGTGCTCTGGCTGTGTTGTTTCTCACTGCTTCAGTTTGTTCTTTAAATCAAACTCCAACCTGTCCCTATACAACCGTGAATGCTATAGTTAGGGTGATAAAGTCATAGCACTGGAAGTGATCACCTATAAAACATGACAGGAACTGAATTATTGGCTCCTTATGAACATAACAGGAAGGAAAGACACCTTGCAACAAATAGCATTCACTCTAGCTCTTCGTAAAACGTGCATTAGCATTGAGGATCCCAAGATTTTTGATGCATCACATGTGATGAAAATGTCTTGAAGTTGTGAATGACACATTTCTGTATATATTTTAAAATGTGGCTGTATGTGTTCTTGTTGCTCAGCAGTTGAGATCTAAATATATTAATCCGTGTATTGTGCTTGGCTCAATTTTGTACTTTTTTTTTCCTACAGGGTTTGTCTGACCACATGCCTTTGGATTGGGGTCTTTTGAAATGCTTCTTAACCTCCTGAGCTCTGCCAACACCTGTGTCTGGCTCCTCCTTGATTGCTGGTGCCTTCCAGGCCTGCTTGTTTGTGCTGTCAAGAGAATAAAAATCGCAGTACATCACACAGGTCTTCTTAATGTCACCTTCTTCCTCCTTCTCAGCTCTTAATGAGCTTACAAAATGCCTTAGGAGGTCAGACCAAAAGCCCATCTAGGTCAGTGTTCTGGCTGACTGGAGATACAATATTTAGAGAGAACGTGGCCCGTTTCCCTCGTAGTCTCTCTAGCATCCAGAATTACTGTATTGAGGATGGTAAACAGTGCATCCTTGCCCCACCTTTAGAGTTTCTTGTGGAACTGTGACTGCAAATTTTCTGACCGTATTCTGAACCTGCTGATATTATCTTGCTCCACAACCTCCTATGGCAGACAGTCTGAAAATGTACTAAGGATGTACTTCCTTTTAAAGAAGCTGCACGTTGGTTCTAGTATCATAGGATTTGGTGAACGTTTTGTGTTCAGCTTATCTGATGCGTGTATAAACTTGTAAGCCACAATCATACTCACTCCTCAGTTTTTTCTTCTCCAGGTGAAGACTTCCAGTCTTCTCAGCGTCACTTCACAAGGAGGGACTCTATCTCCTTGAGCAATCCCCAGTGCCTTTTTCTGTACCTTGAAGTGCCCCGTGTCTTTGGGATGCGTAGATCAGAACTACATGCAGCACTCACTCAACAGGAGTGCACAGAGATTTTGTGTAGTTGCAAAGTGTTGTCCTCTGCCTTGTTACCCACACCCCTACTGATGCACCAAACATCTCTTTGGCTGCCAGTGCACACTGACAATTCTGTTAAAATCCATTTTTACGCATTCATTGAGTTTTGTGAAGTTTTTGTGGACTTTTCTCCCCATCAGCAGAGCACAATATGAGCTTATCTATACTGCAGGCTGCACTGCACATGCGCTTCTACAGGTCGCTGATGAAGATGTGTTCAAGTGGCCCCAGCACCAGTTTTCGGGAAGGTCCCGTTGCTGACTTTTCTGTCATGAGAAGTGACCATCAAGGTCCATGCTTTGCTTGGTATCTTTTAATTGGTTTTCAAGTCATGAAAAGGACATTTCTCCCGATTCCAGATTAAGTTCTTTAATAAAAGCCTTGCCAAAGGATTTTTATCCATGTGCTTTCCTGACACTATTTTAGGCCTCTACAAGCTTTGTGAATTTAAATTCTCCTTCATACAAGTCCTACACCTTTCTCAGCTGACTGTGTTTACCCTTGCTCTCAGTAAACTTACTCTTCATTGCAGACTTGACCATCCTATCAGGATTGGAAATTGTTCATTGGTCTGTAGCTCAGTCTTCCCTCTAGACTCCCTTTTTATAGATGACAGCTGTGTGGGCAATCCGTCAGTCCTCTGACACAGAGGCAATCTGTAATGATAGGTGAAGGCACCTCGCTCAGCAGTTCTGCAACCTCACATCTGATTTCCTTCAGAGCTCTTTGACAAATGCCATTTGGTCCTGAGAACTTACTGGCATCTAGTTTATCTATTTAAAGCAATTGAGCAGAAGGTGTTAGGCCACGTTGATCTAGGTCTTCTGGCCTAGCTGCTACAGAGAATTTGGTTTCTCTGTCACAGTCTCTACTGGTGGGTGCCCCTTCTTAGACCTTTGTCATCAGCTCTCTCACTAGTTCCCTGCCTGCTCCCCTCCTATTGATGTATTTAAAGAATTCTGTGCTACCATGCTACCACCATGAGCATCATCTTCAGACTATTTTTTTTGACCTGCTATGTGTGCAGTTGACCCATGAGGTGCTGTGAGTTTTCTTGTTCCCCTTGCCAGCATTCAAAACACACAACTCCCTCTGAGTAACTTTCTTATTGAGCCATGTAAGTATTTTTTTACTTTTTGAGTTGTGGCACATGTTCTACCTGGGCTTCTAATACAGTATTTAACAGCCCCCAGGTTGGCTGTAGGCATCTTGCTATTTGGACTGTTCCTTTTTTTTGTTGTTGTTTTTTTTTGTTTGCTTTATTAACTGCCTTTATTTCTACATTGTTCCAACTTATTAGTTCAGATTTCACTTTGAGTGTCCTCTCTTGAAACAGTATTAACCTTGCTGTATTGTGGTTGCTGTTATGGAGTAGCTCTCCCATGAATACCTCTTACACTGGTGCCCATGCAATACTCAAGCTACTGCTTTTGATGTGGTTATTATTTGAGATCTACTAGTTGTTCCAGGAGGCAGTAATGTAGCACTGGAATACTTTACCTCATCACAAGCTGATATACTTAACCTCATTAGGATGTGGTCTTGAGATCTCGCACTACGAGGATGCTCTATGTAGGCATATGCAAAGGTTTATGAGCAATTCATATAATATGAGATGTGAGCAGCTACAAAAATGGCATTTTTAAATGGCATTACAAATTCTTATGTGAGCTTTTCACAAAGATGGGTGAACACAGAAAACTGGCAACTGCTGTAACTCCTATTCCAACAGACTCATCTGTATTGCTTTGTAAATATCATTCAGGATAATATGTTCCTTCTGCTGCGACTTGAGAAAAAAAGCGTGTTGCGGATTACAAAATGTTGTTGCTCCCCATCCTCCCATTTTGCCACCAGAGTCAGTTATAAGGATCCAAGTTCTGACTGATCTAAGCCGCCTTGCCTTCAAGATTCCACAAACCATTTTGAATTGCGTCCTTTGGCGTGAGAGAGAGGTGAACTGGCAATGCATGTATTCTGAATACTGCTGAGCCAGGAAAAGAAGAAATCCAGGATGAAAATATGTAGAATATAATTTTATATTAATGGCTTAACATGTCTGATGTCATCAGAGACTATATATACATACACTGTTTCAAAGTAAAGTGGTGGCAAGGTGCATGTAGTCATTAAATTATAGTTTCCACCATCGTATTTCTCTTAATAGTAGTTGAAGAACCAATGATATCTTGTTCAGCTTTAAAATATCTCAAAACCCTATAATAAACTTCATGTGAAAAATCTTGGCAATATCCTTTGGATTCATGTACTAAAGTTAATGAGGAAGCCTTAAACAGAAGCCCATTATAATGAAATTTATTTAAATTCTTGAGCACACTATATTCATAACTTTTTAGCACTTCCCAATCAGGTGTTTACTGTATGTTTCTACAAATTACGTATTCATTGCATAAAACTGCATTCATTTCTCTAGCAGCATACTATATAAATTATCACAAAAACAGATGAACCAACAAAAGATTCTTGAATACATGTTAACGGTGGGCAGATAATATCGGTTATAGCTTATCTTCATGGTAAGCAGCTCTAAATGAATCCCTCTTGAATTCATTTAATTAAGAAGCTGAAAAGAAAGAAAACATGATTAAATGCTGAAAAATGCATTTAAAACATAGCATCACAATTATTTGAAAAGAATAAACAAGGACTTCAAAACATTCATTTGAAAAGTCATTTGACATTTGTGTAATAATCTCTTAAGTTTTTATATCCCATTTAGTAATTACTAAGCAAGCATGAAAGTTATCAAATAAAACTTGAGTGACTGAAACTCAATTTGCCTATTTAAAAAAATTAAAAAGCAAAATGCACTTCAAACATCTGTTCTCTTTAATCAAGTTCTGCATCTGCTCTTACCACTTAAAGTGAGAACTACCTCTCCCAGGAGACGTTTCAAATTTATTTAAAACGTTCTTCCTTCACTGTTGAAGGGGCCCCAGAGTGGGGAGAGTACAGAGGACCTGGCAAGGCTGTGTAGGGTTGCAGAGTCTTAATATTTTAATAAATTAAGAAGTTTCAGATGACATTGCTGTTTCTTTACCCCTGAAACAAAGCTTTGTATTTTTTAAAAAGTAGATATATGTTGTGTTATACCTTTCTAAGTACTTTACCAAAGAAGAGATATCTCATAAACTGGGAAATGGGAACACAGAGAGAAATACTTGTGTATGACTATAGACTAAAACAAAAGCAAAGAACTACTGAATGGAAGGGCTTCTTCACGACCTCTAGGTTTGCATGAAAGACCTTTCATCTCCTTATAGATATGCAGTGTGCTCTAGCATACACGTGTTGTAGTAATTTCATCACTTTTCCATTGATGATGTAATTAATTAATCATTACAAAACATAAATACAAGTGCCATAAGCTTAAAAGACTGTACCAGTATGAAGATGTTCCCTGCCGCAAAAAATTGACAAGCTCATTAGGCAAGACATACAAACCAAGGCAAAACAGATGGCAACTGGCTGGGTGCTGGAGGGCAAAGTGATTGCTGAAAGGGAAAAGCTAGCACGAACAACTGCATGAAGAGGTGAATTGTAGGATGCTGAGTGGAGAAGAGAATGCTGAGCACACGAGACTATAAAGATAACCCAGGTCTAGGATAGCTGTGTAAGGTGATGTACAGGAAAGGAGGAGGAGAGGGAGAGAGGTTTTGGTTAAATTTGTCACTACCATATCTATTGTTCCTTACTTTCTGTCTGCAAGCAAGCTGCATCTTTAGCAGCTAAGAGACATGATATAGAATACAGATAATGTAAACACTGAAAGTTATATGGAAGTTATAAAACAAGATTAAGAGGCTAGATCCATAAAGAAGGAAAAAGCCTAAGGCGGAAAACCACAAGAAGCCAAAACACCATAAAAAAATCATAAACTAGAGAGCAGCCAAAAGGCAGGGGGTGGTGGGGGGAAGTGTTTCTGAAAAATCTAGAATAATGAAGTGGACAACATCTGTTGGGGTAGAACTGCAAAAAGAAAAAAGAAACCATGTCCCTTTACGCAAAGCAGGGGAAAGTAAAACAGGAAAGGATGGCCAAACTGCGTCCTTCCAGACATAAACTAACTGGAAATGGATAGAATACTTAGGAGTAAACAGTAAACTGTAAGACTTACAGGAAAGCCATAAAAGCAAAAAGAGGCATGCTTAATGGTGGCAATCACGAGAGGAAGGTCCTACTCAAAGAAGAGCATGCAAACTGCCACAGGAAGAAGCAAACCCTTAACAGAACTGCTATGGGGCCAGACACCTGGAATTCAGATCTCCCGTTCTTTAAAGGACTAGAAACTGCCCCTGAATGTAGACACTTTGCATAGAGAGGAATCTGGAGGTCTGTGGATATTTTATGACCAGTTGTTCCCAGAGTACCCAGCCCCCTAAGCTGGAAGACAGGGATCGGGAGCAGAATGAAGCCCCCATAATCCAAGGAGAAATGGTGAGTGACCTGCTACAGCACTTAGACACACATAAGTCTATGGGGCTGGATGGAATCCACCCAAGGGTACTGAAGGAGCTGACGGAAGTGTTCACCAAGCTACTTCCCATCATTTTTCAGCAGCCCTGGCTAACTGAGGAGGTATCAGTTGACTGGAAGTTAGCAAATGTGATGTCCATCCACAAGAAGGGCCAGAAGGAGGATGCAGGAAACTACAGGCCTGTCCCTTGGTGCCTGGGAAGGTTACAGAAGAGATCACCTTGAGTGCCCTGACTACCTGAAAGGAGGGTGTAGTGAGGTGGGGGTAGATCTCTTCTCCCAGGCAGCAAGTGATAGAACAAGAGGAAACAACCTCAAGTTGTGCCAGGGGAGGTTTAGGATGGATATTAGGAAAAATTTCTTCACTGAAAGAGTTATCAAATGTTGGACCAGGCTGCCCAGGGACATGGTTAGTGATGGTTTTGGCAGTGCTAGGTTAATGGTTGGACTCTATGATCTTACAGGTCCCTTCCAACCTAGAAGATTCTATGATTCTATTTATGAATTCAGTATGCTGTTAGATGAACAGAGAGACTGAGCTGTTTTGCCTTCCATTTCAATGGGCAACTTCTTTCTGAAGAACACAGTGTTCTAGCCACATTAAAAGATGTAGTATAGAAAATGCTAAACATAAGATTCCTTGTTTTGACAACTGTGTGTTGCTGCTTTGCTGTCTTAAAATACTCCTGATTTCTGCCATTTTGAAGAAAGTAAACTATTTTGCTGAGCACTATAGACCTGAATGTGAATCTTGGTGTTTATCAGAAGTAGATTTACCCGTTCATAAACTTTAGATGAATCAATTTAATTATGCATGAAGTCGACATGAAAGATCTGAACACTTGTTAGTAGTGCTCACGTTTATTAATAAATTTAATTTTATATGTCTGCAGATACTATTTGTTCTACTTACTAATATTTTACCAGTATATTTCCAAGAAATAATTATCCCATTTTATTCACTTGCATTTAATTTCAATTGCTCAATATTACACAGGATTTCTTTACTGAAACTAATTTAATTACAATGAAGGTAGACATTTCTTATATGGCATATATAGTGAATGCAAGGAATTTTCAAGCCCTGGGCCATCTTGCAATTTGTCTGTTCTTGTTGCATTGACTGTTTTTCTCTAAGCAATGAATGAATACTTCATGTCTGACTTAACATTTATGTTTTTTTGATGAAAATAAGGCATCTTTTATTTATCATGCTTTCTTGAAGCTCAGTTCATTTTCTCTGCTAGTCAATACAGAATACGTATTTTTCCGTTCCGCCAATACATAGCTCTGAAGGCTGATTTTTTTTTACGGTTTAACTAAAAACTCTTCACATATTACTTCACATTACTCTTTTCAATAATACCCAAATACAATGGCTATAAAGGATAATCTGATAATGAAACACTCAACTGCAGATACCAAAAAAATCTTTAAAAGCCTACTTAATGCAAGCTAGTTAATGAAACCTTATATGAAAACTTTGAATTCTCATGTGTTTATATCATTTAAATTCAGATTAAAACAACAGCAAAATGTACGCTTGAAAGGACAATTGGACGTATCAACAATAATGAAACTGTGCTAAAAGTTTCACCCAGAAAACAAAGCAGGAAAGGCAACACAGGGCAGTTAATAAGTTTCAGCTAAAGCTAAAAAAAAAAAAAAAAATTAAAAAGAATGAAACTTTTTTAGCATCAGTAAACGGTGGATAAGGCTTTTGTCTGTCTGTCCTCTTGAAGAAACCAGTGTTACAAATATTTACATTCCCAACATTCCCAGTAATACATTACTGTGCTAGTGTACTGATGTGTTCTGTTTTGTTCTTACCATTCTTCCTCATCCTTTTTAATATTCTGTGTGCTTTTTGGACCGAAACTGCCTAAAGTGAGGTTTCCAGAGAACCCTCCAAGCTCTTTCCTGACTAGCAAAGCTAACTCAGAGTTCATGCTTTTGGCTTTTAGTAAAGAAGAGTTTCTTTGTCATTCCCATGTGTATTAGTTAAGAGATAAAATTCTTTGTTGATATAATGAAATTTTATTGCTCAATCACTGACTATCTGATACTTAATATATTACTTTTTCACTTTAAATATTGGGGTGAGAAGGCTTCTGAAAAAGATTCTCTTATATATCAACACTCTTGTCTTATCCAGAAAGCATTATAAAGGGGAAAACGTTCAACAGTGTAAAATAAAATTATTGCATTATCTTTTAGCAGTTAATGATAGCAATTAAAATGGAAGTTTTAGGAAAATGAAAAATTTCATCTAGCTCCCATAAAAAAGGTGGATTAGTAGAGGCATGAAAAAGCCCTGCCATGGTAAAAATGCCTTTAGCAAAGAGATTTGTTACGTGCTAGCTCATCCATCACAATTGTGTTTGCTCAGTAAGTAACCTTCATGATGACCTCCATTTTGTATCACCTCTCCCATTCCAACACTTTATTGTATAAGGGTATTTTACCAGCATATTAATTAAACCATTTCTTTTCGCCCAACCCTAGCCTTCAAGAAGAAAAACCTGTGGACAGAAGAATCATAAACTTAATTGGAAAATGTCTGAAGTGGATGAAAAAAACGTAAACAAAATGTTACTCTCCCTTCCTACATACATGCCCTCTAAAGAGCACACTTTTAGACCTGTGCTTTTATCTAGCACTCCTCTGGACACTTTTCTGTTTGTCACAGAAATTAACAATGACAATGGCATTACCAGGGTCAAAGAAATAACAGCATTCCCAGTACTTTTATTTATGCACATTAGAAAAGGAAATAACAGTCCTTCAGTTTTTGACTCCTGCTTTATATTTATCCACCTCAGTTTTGATTTATCGTCACTACATGGAGGTCACTGAAGAGAAAGAGGATGCACAGCAGGTTGTGTTACTGTTTCAGTTTTTATCGATGCATGCTGCTTCGTAGAGGACTTATTTGGTTGTTCAGTACCAGAGGACAGAAACAATTTAGTATATTTGACTTTTTTTTTTTAAATAGGACAGTGAAGTTGATGCTTGAGATTGTGCATATAGCATTAAAACAAATTCGGTTTTCTTTAACTGTTGCTTTAGGCATGCCAACATAAATATTCTTTCTTTTTTCTGATAGATGATTAGTATGCATTGTTGTTAGTATTGTTAAAGACAAATCTTTACTAGCCTGAGGACAATTTATCACATAAAGACTGATAGTTTCAAGGTGAAATCTACAACCAGTGAAAGACAGACAGACATATTTCACATCTTTAGATATATCTACACTGGGTTCAATTGATGGGACACAGAACTCCTTGGAATATCCTAAGGAATTCAGGCAAAATTAATGTATATCATCATATATGACTGAAGTTAAAATGCAGGGTATTAAATTAAAGGCGGAAAGAGAAAATAACAGAGTTTATATGTAAGTATACTTGGTCCTCCTTAGTGTTCTGCATGTTCACTTCATTAAATTCATAAGAACTATGCACATAAACCAAAAAGGCTTCTATTAAGAAACACTATGGCACTGTCATGAAGATGACATGGTTGAGATCACTGAAGTGTCAAAGAATCAATAGTGTGTTTATTTACAATAATGCAACAGGAAATGGGGTGAGAGCTGCCCAAGAGACCAAGAGAAACCTGAAAGATTTAACACTGGAAAGGACCAGATAAGTAAATTACACATTTGGGAAACTATCAAATGAAATAGCAAAGCAAAAGGATCAGTTCTAGTGATGGTTTCCAGTAATTCTGCATTGAGTGAGGATTTAAGATTGAATGATTAATTTATTCCCATGAAAACATGACGAATCTAAGACAGTCCAGGTAAGCCTGTAAGATCTTGCTTAATTCTGCAGGAGCAGTAATATTACAAAAAACCCAAAGAAAACAGCATAATACTTAGCCAGCTTTTAAATGTTTGTTGTGTACTTATGCATCCACAGGGTTCATTCTTTCATGAATTTACTTGATGGGTGTTACTGACTAGTAAGTTGCGATATTGAATCTACTTAGGTCTTTAAGACAGAATTTGTTTTACATTATTAGATCAATAATTCTTTCATAGTACCAACACGATGCAGCACTATCTCATTTTAACAGGATTGTGATGAATCATTCTTTTTAGCACTATCCTGGATTTCTTTTCTTTCTTTCTTCGCTAGCTTTAGCATACTAACAGGTACACTTTTTCCCCCACATGCATCGCATATAAAATTAAATTTCTTGAACTTAAACTTTTAATAGAATTCAGAAGTTCTTTTTCTCTTCCTCTTCCCCTCTCTTCTCACCCCCTTGGTTCTTGATGCCCTTTATTCTTAGCTTGGCTACTAACAGAGGAGTACAAATCTACACAGGGCTCCAACTTCTGCTAGATATTCCAAAGAAAAGATGTCTGATATTTCACCAAATACAGGTTCAATTGTAGGGGGACAAAAAAAAAAAAAAAAAAAAAAAAAAAAAAAAAATCCATCCCACCCAAAATTTACAGCAAACAGAATAGCAAGAAGAGAGGGAAACCCCCTACATTAGTTAAACTTAGATTCTTAAATCTTACAATACAGTCAGATATGTAGTAAACCTGAGCAATTAGGTCTGCAATAATATCAATGGTATTGTGTAGGCATGCCAACTCACAGAGCATAGTCATGTTCACAAAGCACTGTTTAACCTCAGACATCCAAAGTATCATACAGCAGCCAAAGAACCCTAGTACAAACGTTCGCAAATGCCATGCAAGGTCCGGAGATCGGTGCAGTCATATAAGCATGTTATTAATAAGTGATAAGAACATTCCTAAGATGAAAGAACTAAAAATGAGACTAGTACAACTGTCAGGTTTTCTTGCGTAGCTGTTAAATTTCATGGCAAGGAACAGAACAACAACAACAACTGCTTTTTTGATTTTGGTAAACTTGTTATGAGAAATGCAAGTGAGCTCAGACCATGGTTTGACATTCTTCAGTAGTGTTTCTCAAGTGAGCTTATGAGCTGCAGGTCAAGCTCATAATTCCTTCTCCTTTTAAGTTTGAGACTTAAGCACTTAATGGGAAGTAAGAATACTTCACACTTAGGAAAACCGGATCCTGTCTTTCACCCCAAGGCAGACTCCAGAGAGGATGCTGAGAGGCTGTACAGACTATCCCAGATGGCAAATACTAACTCCATACTGATGAAATCTTGCAATATGATATTATTGGGCCCTTTACAGACCTTTTTCCTTAGCAGAAATGAGTAAAAAGCAGGAGCTTACCTTCTGTGCATATTGCAAGGGGAAGAGTTTCCTTGTCTTGAGTATGATGTTATTAAATGCTAAAACTAATCTGAGGTGATCTAAAGTAAATGTCAACTAATCTGCATAAAGAGACCAAGCTCAGTAAACAAGAAAATAGTTCTAAAGTCTTGCAGCAAAAAAACAATAGAAAAATGTTATGTGTTAGTTCAAATGTGAGATCTAAGTTGGCTTATAAGGCGGAATCCTTACTGGTGGAACATAACACAGAATATAAAGCTGGCTGCTGCACTAATCACAAGACCTAGTCGCTAAGAAGTATCTAAGAAAAACTGTGGAAATATTCCTTATATGATTCATGAACAGTGGCTGCAAAAACAAAAGAACTGTTAACATTAATAGATACGGTTCTTTTGTTCTCTACTTACTTCAAAATGTAACTTTCTAAATCTGTTGTACTAATGTTTCCCTTAGGAATATATTAGTTGACATTTCATCATGCCAGATCTTTCAGCAATGTTACTGTATCTACACTGCAACACACGTCGTCCACTTACTCCTCCATACATGGTAATAATAATGTAGACTAATATTCTGTGAAGGATTAGTCTACTGGTTCATAGAAACCAATTTCACTGGAAATAAGAAAAATCTCATCTTTTTAAATGCACTGTGGCGAGCCAGAGGGGGGAAAACAGCCCTCATGCATATTATCTGTATCGTAAAGCCTAGCATAGCATGTTGAGACTACGTCAACTGTATACATATATATTTATGGACATATGTGTGTATATATACCTCTACAGGGGAAAAAAAAAAGTTAAAAAGGGGCAAAGACTGAAGCAATGGGAAGAAAAGCATAGTCTCAAATAGGATCAAAAGTCAATGGAGCAATATTGCTAATCCTGGAGAACAGAACAAGAGGTAAAGGACTCTTCCTTGTTAAAAATATTCAGCATTCCTACAAAACAAAGCTTTGGGAGAAGAAAACAGATCTCTGTTTTGTTCCACAAACTTGGTAACTTGCGAAATGTCACTGTATTGCTTTTACCTCAGTAAGCCTGGTCCATCATTACTGCAGCACTGAAGATTTGCTTAATTGCACCTTTCCTTTTCCTCTGGCTAGACTTTTTCATGCGCATCTGAAAATGGTACCAGGTTCACAAGAAAATGCTATGGGCCATCTGTTCCTGACAGGCAACTACAAAATCTATAACAGATCAGCAAGAAGATGTGAATCACAAGTCTAGACTACATCTGTAGGTGACCTCCCAGCTGAAAGCATCTACCTACAAAAGGCAAGAACTGTATTTTCTTTACTATTTTCCTACTTTTTCTGCTTGTCAGACAAATTATAACTGTTAAATTGACAGTTGTACATATAATTAAGAAAGACTACAGCCCTTTCTTTCCTCTCTGGTGTGGCTGACAAAAGGGTACTTTTAGTGATAAATCATGGCTTAGCACTGTAAACTTGTTTGGTGTCTTTGTGCCTTGTCATATGTACGTCTTAGTGATAAAGATACACAAATAATATCCAATAAAGGTTTATAAACTCAAGCACATATTTTCTTTTGCATTTTTCACGGGGCACTGCGTATGCCACACGTCTGTGCTCAAACCCATTGAACTGGTCTGCATTAATAGTCACGTTCGCAACATCAGCGTTCCAGCCCTTTTTGGTTTGCTTGAATTAATCACCATTCTTCCTGCTTCTTCCAGCTCCCATAAACTTCAGCGGTAAAAATTAAAGACTGTTTACCTGAAAGCTATTCTTAAACTTATGCAAAGCTATTAAAATCTTTGAGATGGGAATTTAGTGAGAGATTACCTGTATGGGTAGCCATGGTATTTGGAGCGGAATATCGACAACAGGAAGCTGAAGAAAAAGACCACCAGACCCAGGCCTACCAGACATATTACTGGAAAGAAAATAACTTTGTTTATTAGCACATAAAAGATTTAAAACTGGAATCTCCACAAAAAAAATATTATTTATGTCAATCATTTATGGAGAATTTTGACACAGTTAAATACAAAAATGTTACTGCCTTGACTACTGATGCCCACTATCTTCTGACAGGATTTCAAAAACACATATAGAAATAATATTTATGGTAATTAAGAAAAAATAACTTGTCAGTGTGAATGTATTTTCAAGAGAAAAGAGCAGCAATTTGCAACTCAAATGTATGTGGATGCAAACACCTTACTGCTGATAATGGATTTAATAACCCTGTAAATTATACATATCAAGCAATGTAATTTCAGGTATTTGCTTTTTTTGCCTTTCTCTTTCTTTTTTTTTAAATACATCTAGAAAAATATCCCCTGACTAATGGAATCACGTTCTCTCTAGCCAACCATCTAAGGCTGAAGTAACAGCAAAGGCAGTTTAGAAACTATTTTATCTAGTTCTTAGTAGCTAAAACATTTCACTGTTGTAAGTTCCAAGGCTGGTAGCCAAAACACTTTTTACTCTTAAGCTGATAGCAATATGAAACTTCAGGTTTTGAAGATAAATAACAATGATGCAGACCTTGTGATAGCATCCAGATACAAACGCTTTGAGCCTTTTCAGGCAAAGAATGAATTAGCAAAGTAAATGCTTAAATTAACAAATAAAATTTGGAACACCAGTTGGCACCCTGTGCAATAATAGCGTAAAATCTTTTTGATCATGATAGCTCACTCAATTGCATGTAAATAAATAAAAATAAAAGGCAACACGCTACGAGCTGATGCATATAATTGAGATGCAGCTCATCTGCATTAGAGAATGTTTTGGTTCTAGTGAACTACTTTGATTTTAAAAGCTTCTCTTCTTATACTAGTCATACTTTAGCCAAACCTTTGCTGTTTAATTGCAATATTCATGCTTCAAAAGTGTGCTGGCTTTGAGCAAAGGATGAGCAACCATGAAGCCGGGGAAACCGACAATGTCATATTTTTTCATTAAAACCGACCATGTGGAAACTGACATACGTCAATTGAAATATAAAATTTCTGCAGTTATTTTGAGAAAACTAGCCATGTACAAATCTTATAAACACACTTCATTATAAAGAAATCATCACTCACAAATATGATTTCAAGGCATGGATGAATAAATTGGGAAGCATGAACAGTGCAAAGCAGGTACATGGAAAGCATTCGCATAATGGCCACAAGCAGAAGAGAGTTTGAATTTGTACTGCAGCCCACTCTTATTTCACTGTGTCCATCTTCACAGACCCAGATCTCAGCCATAATCTAAGATCATATTCCAATTAAACTCATGTCGCATTTCACATCAGTATTAAAGCTACATACTGCAAAAAAATATTCAGAATTAAGTTACACATCTACAGCTCATTGAAGGAGACCCTCAAATCACTATAGAGATCTCTAGCCAACATTCAGCCAGCTACCATGAAGAATTATAGAATGCTTTTATAGAAAACAGTTGGCCAGCCCTATCTGCAATACATGTGTATTACACAGAAGAAGCTAAAGAACTGATCTAGAAAGAAAGAGGAAGCTGCGTAGGAAGTCAGGTATCTTTCAAAGGTCTTCAACACCTTATATGAGAAAAAGAATAAGTAGCAGGGGATACGAAAAAACATATTATAAAAGGTACAAAGGCAGATGGGTATATTTGTTTCAACCTATGTCATAGTCAGTAAAAGTTTCTTTGTCATAACAGTTAGGAAGTTTAAGTCTGGATAAAATACTTCCATATTGTGTGTTTATGCAACTCATTGCCAAAGAATCTTGCAAATATTCTGGAGACATGATACTGGGAAAGCATACCAAGTAAAAGAATTTTCACACTGCTTTGGATGTTGTCATCACAAGCACCTTAAACGCCTAAATTAATTTTGAAAACAATGTTTTGAAACTCTTGTTCTTTATGTTGCTGACTTTCAATATAATTCAAGAGCCAAAAAACATTTAGGCAGTACTACGTAGCTGAGATACTGTGTCAAGCTATACCTTGGCTGAGCATGCTGAAAACATTTTTTTACTGTAACAACTTCTCAGGAATGCAGTTTTATCAACAGAAATTTTATACTCCCCTCTTCACCTCACAAAAAGTAAAAATTGGTTTAAGGTAGAGACCTTCCAAAAACTTAATCAGGTATTCATTTGTCACTTCTCAATGTCTTCTAATTGTTTAAACATTGTCTCAGTTGTACTAAAGAACTTACTTCTCCTTTTCCCAACATCCCCTTTGGAAGTAGCAGCTTCATTCAGGAGTACCATTCCCATGGTGATAGCAGCATCTGTATCGCCATTGTCAAGGAAAACAGCAGATGTGTGGATACCTCAGAAAGCCACAAAGATAAATCTACAAACTAAAGCTTTCGAGTTCATAAAATGACAGAAAGTGTTTATATATAAAACTGCATATCGCAATCTGCACTGTACCAATAGACCCACCTCTGGCAAAAACATGTAGTAAGATTTTCCTTTGTGCATTCTAGATAAAAAAGGAAAGAAGGTTCAAAAAGCTTTAAAGGACAACTCATCAAGTAGGACACACATTTTGGACAATTATGGGAATAGCTATTCCCCAGTATCTTACAATATTTTGTATATTGGTATTAAAGGCTTTTAAAAAATGAAAAATCTAAGAACCAGAAATCATCCAGTGTTACTGCACACCATTCATTGGTTATTTGATGTGAACTGAAGCAGCTAGACTGCTTCATCTTCCTCTGCTTTTAGATAAGACGTTAGCTCCCTCTTTAGTGTCATATTGCTTAATAGTTTAGCAGAGAAACATCTCAGAGGCAAAGTCCTCAGTCACTTTCAGTGTTTTATTATCTCATTATAACTGTTACAAATGTGAACAAGTACATGATGATAAAACAATTTAACTAATTTAGCAAGACATTAAACCATTCACACAATTGTTTATTTGAAACTGTGGAAACAAAAAGGAATGGTTACTACTGTGCATAACATCTGTTCTGAAGAGGAGGCATGCCTGAACGCCATACTGAAGCAGGAGTGCGTCATGGAAGCTATATCTCACAGTTTCAGGAAATACAAACTTCACCAGAGTTAACCGACTCTTGAATAAAGTTGGATTTTTAAGCATTACTTACCCCAGGGCTAGGTAGCAGGATGACTACAAACTTTAAGAATGAGAAGATGTTTCTGATTACGCACACAGATAATGCACGGGAGATACTTCAAACGTGGTACATCCATAAACAATTTCTGCATCCTGTAACATTATACTTGCACTAATCCTATCAATATTCATATTAACATTTTTCATGTTAGAAATGCTCCAAATTAGACCAAAATGCTCAAGGACATCCAAAATTTCAGTTATACACTTTCAGTTAAGCTGAGCCTGAGGAAAAGGATTCAGATATGTCAACACTAACATCATCACACTTCATCAGAGATTAGCAGCCTGATTGAGATTTGAGACTTCCAAATTTCATATACATAGAATAAGAAAAGTCAAATGAAGAATAACAGGGTTAGCAGAGGCAAACACCGATGGTGAAAGGAGGCAGATGTCCATCTCACCCAACAGGCAACATCAAGGAAATATAAGTTTTAACACAATGTCTTTGTTACAGACATCTACATACAGTCCTAAATTAGACACTCATTAGAAACGCACTAGTAGCCTAAACGACTTTCTCACACATGCGCACAGGTATAATGCATAGGGTCACTCTTATGAATAAACAGTTACATTAAAGCTTTCTAGAAGCTTATTACTCGACTTGACAAAACATGAAGAAAAAAAATTGCAAAATATTGGGAAAAAAGCCAACCCTGGAATCCACGAGACTATGCAAATTGGAAGGGAAGGCAAAATTACTTTCTAAAAATTTTTCCTGTTAAGATTCATATTCATGAGCACAATAGACGGGATATCTCCTGTGCTACTGCTATACTTCGAGTAGGAAAAAGAATTGGAAAGAATGTCAGGAGAATCATTCAGTTCTTTGCTTTCAAAGGTTACAAAAGCATAAAAATGAATTAATTGAGGAAGCTGCTAAGAGAATGGCTGAGAAAAAAAGATTCCACCTACATTTCGAACCTATTAAGAAAAGCCCCTAATGTAGCATATTTTCTCATTCCCTCAGTTAGATTTGGAGTAGTGTTTTTGTTCTTAGTTTAACTGAGTAGTGGCAATAAAACCCAGCCCCAAAGTGTGAGGGTAACTCACCAGGGCCTCTCAGGGAAGTGCTACCTTTTGCAGAGGTTTTGGTCTGCTTTGCAAATGGAATTTATTTGCTTGATTATCTCATGCAATATTGCACATAATGTGGTCCTTTGCTATTTCCCTTACCTGGTTGCTTCTGAGAAACAACCAAACCAACCAACCACAGACTAAAAAGCCATTTGGCAGACAACCATTCTGTCACCTAGTTCCTATTTTCTTGCCAGACCACGAGCTTAAGTCACTTTTCTTACCATCAGGAAGAACAGTCTCGCAAAAGCAACTGTTTGCTCTACAACTGAGAATTTCAGATTTGTAACAAGCTGAACTGTGCTGATCTTTTTTCCCCCCTCTCTTTTGGAGTCTCACACCATTACCCCTAAAGCCTCCCTCACATTGTCACTGCTTTTGCTTCAGTTGTTGCTTTCTAACTTTTGTCCTCATTGTTGAGCTTTCAGCCTCGCTGGTTGCCTTTTAGCTTCAACGACATCAGCTTCATAACTTCACTCTCTAACACTGAGCGTATCACTTGCCTTGTGATGTTGAAGTAAAAATTCAATCTCACTGAGTTTTGATTTCAAGGCAATCATTAGCTTTTTACCACAGAATATATAGCTTAAATTACTATTTTTCGCTCCTGTTTCTAACATTGTATGTTATGTCTTTACATTATTCTGATATTCTACAAAAGAAAGCAACAGTCCTAGCTCTGAAAATAATCTTTTCCAGTATCATATTTCTTTAGCAGTGCAGAATTTAAAGTTTTGGCAAGTGGTTACTTGGACAATTCTCCATCTGCAAAGAATGAGATGGCATCAGAAGATGTACTTATTTTCTAATTCCTGTTTATCTCCCACACCATGCATTATGAAACTATTCTGAAAAGATAAGGGGAATGTGGCACTCAGATAAACCATGGCTAGCAAATGTTTTCAATTCAGATGCTCATATTTTCTGATAAATGTATCCCTCTGTAGCAATTTTTTTTCTGTGTAAATAGTTACATGTCTTCTCAAATTTGGAATGATTTCACTTTTACATATCAAACTTCTGCTGCTCCTTTTCCCAGCTGGTACATGCTTTTCATAGAAATTGACAACATATATTATTTAGTTTTAAAGTAGGATGAAAAACACAGCGATCATCAAAATTGGTAAGATTATTCAAAAAATGATCAGCAGTAACAGTGTATAATATTAGCCCTGCAAAAATCAAGATTCCAGATCAGAGGTATTAACCCCCCCCAACACCAAACCCACACCAAAACAAAAAATATTGAATCAATAAAGTCCAGAATGATAGATAGTTTACAAACTGAAAGTCATTACTAATAAATTCTTGATACTTTTTGTTCGCACACTTTAACAGAAAATTTAATCACTGTTAATTCCAGCCAGAAAGTCCAAAAAGAAGAAAACCTGATAGTTCATAAGTTTATTAATGTGATATACATATAATTTATATCTTTATATCTTTACTTCACAAATTTAGTCCTAATTAGTAGTGAGTGGGGAATAAAGGGGAAGAAAATAGGTTGACAAACACTTGGTTACTTTTGGGAAAAAAGGTTGGTCGTCTCATTCATATTCTGCTGGATTTCTGCCAAGAGTATAAAGTCTGGCATTAGTGTTACACACATAAAGAAGCAACTACCTTTTAGTTGCAGATCATTCAGTTACTTAATAACATGAGTAAGAAAAACTAGGCAGCAAAATATTCATCCACTCAAGTCTGTGCTCAGTTTACTGTTAACTAAAATGGGGATAGATTATCACAAAAACTTGAGAAACTCCCGTATTACTTTATCATACGCAGAACAAAGAAAAGCACCTCCCTTTTTTGTGAAGGAGTAATATGATCAATCTATGGTGTTTTCTCTTTTTTTTTTAGCTTTTTTTTGGCTGTGGGGTTATGATTAAAACATGAGAAATTCTTTGCTGATCCCTTATGAAGGGGGCATATTTTGCTAACTGAGAGAGATATTTATCTTAACTTTTTCCTACCAATACTTAAACCTCTGAAATATCTGCTATAATTTCAGAAATACTGACCACATTACAGGTTCTTTATCTGAACCATTTCAGGTTGGATTTAACTTTCCACTTATGCTCGGATTTTTCAAATACAACGTGCTTTCCAGTCATCCTATTTAGGAAACACTCTTCAGCTGTGTGCAGTTCTTGAAAACAAGGTATTAGCCACTTTTCCCAGCTCGAGGATCTCATTTTTTTATCATAGGTTGAAGAAACTAATCAAGACAAAAAGTATGGTTCTGTCATGAACGTCTCATGGTTTTTTTTCCAAGACATTGTTGCTTTAGTTTAGGAAACAATGAGCCATGACTCTAATATTCCACTTATGCTAGCCAACGTGCAATCATTTCTCAATTAGACCATAATTATCCCAGTGAATGATTCAACAGGCCCTGAGGGCTGAGGAAGGAGGAACATTTAAGATGCCAGTCACAGTCTTGTCTTAGTGAAAAAGGATGACTCCTAACTCAGAAGTTGCAAATGTGGAGCCTAGTCCGAAAATTTTTTATTTGAATATGAATCTAATTAAAGTATGAATTGCACACAATCAGGATGTACTCCAGTAATTTTTAATGGCCTGAATTCCAGTTGTACTGATATTCACAATAACCCTGAACATGCTTTCAGCTTAAAATCTTCTGGCTTCAGCTACACCAAATGGCTTTTCAAGAATTTTAGGAATTATTACATGAGTCTTGGCACTGGAGTTCCCCTCAACTCCTTGAAATATGCAATTCACACCAGTGAGGTGGTTGGAAGTTTGCATTTCAACCATACAAATGCCAACTAAACTACACCACTTTCCTTTTGGATGCTTTTGCATCATTTTAACAGAGCAGAGAATCAATTTGATACTAATATAGAATCTCCTATAGCGAAGAAGTTTCTTTATTATTCATTTGATTAGTTTCAGCTTCAATTTGTGAGACTGTCTTTCAAATCCAGAGATAATCTGATGGAGCCATCCCTCCTGTGATGCTCTTAGACACTTGAGAATGGAAAAGCCATATAAAAGCTTCAGGAGAAGAGAAAGACTCTGGTATCCATTTTAATTCAACTTCAACAAAGAAGCATACAGATACCTGACTAAGTTTGTGCTAAATCACTAATCAATCATTCAGGGCTTTTCAGCCTGACTTACATGCTAATTATTCATATTGGTGCCATCTTTTTAGGACCACCTAAAACTAATTCTGGGAGATGATTTTTACATTTAAAATTTATGACCTTTTGGCTTTGTAAATTACATCTGATGGCGTTTCAGGGTTAGTCCTGTCCATCTTGCAAATTCTTACAGTGTGTTTTGCCACTGTACAAAAAAATATTTTTTTCTAACCTTATTTTCTTTTTATAATTTCATTATACAAATTTTCTTGCCTCGAGACATACAAATCACAGAAGTATACACATCTCCAGAACAGGTAGATGTATAACAGTACTTTAGTTTCCTTAATGTTAAGCATACCAGAGATTAAAATAATTATTTTTTTCTTAACAGCTTCCTTTCTTAACATTTAAACACAGATACAATGCCTACATCAAACTCTATTTGAGCGATTTATAAGTATTTATGATGCTATATCATTTTCTCTCACTACTCTAACACTTTATTCCAAACACCTACCTTATTTTCAAGCATGTTATTTCAAACACTAGACTTGTACATTGTCTCATCTGTTTGTTAGCACACACTTGATCCTTTGGCATGCACGCACACCCTCTCTCTCGCTTTCTCTAAGCCTCTATGAATCTTTTTAACAATATCACACATTTTTTCTGTATCATAAATCATCATCAGTATGACTCTAGGCTGGCATTATACTTTCCTTCATTGTTAAAGACCTGTGCAGTATCTTAATAGACACAGTTTATTCTTAGCTGAATGCACTTGAGGACTATTCAATTTAGTAAAAGCTGTCTGTGGATTCAAAAGGTAAAACGTTTAACTTTGGACTATGTTTCTGCATCTTTTAGCCACTGAAACAAATATGTTTCTTAACAATTACAACAACCATTAAAATTATTAATTGTTGCCTAAAGAAACCCTTAAAAATGCTCTTGCCTTCAGCCTGGAGTCAGTGAATGCCCCTTGGTCTGTGGACGAGTAGTCAGGTATTTGCAAAAGGCAAATAAAAATGCGGCCATCACCTGAGCAGCCGACAGCTAAATTTGCTTTGCCGGGGTCTGCACTTCCATTGGAAAATTTTAGAGCCAGACATTGAAAATGGTTGAAAATCACTGAACTACAGAGTTGGTAATTTCATACGGAGTACACATGCCATATTTGAAGGTAATTCACCAAATCCAATATCATTCAATTAGCTGATGAAAGAGAACTATGTTGTGTTGCACTGACAGACGCCCAGCTGTAAATTTAAAGTCCCACTGTATCTCACTTACATCTAAGAGACTCCAGTATATTTCTTAAAAGGTCATATTTTGAATTAAGCAGTAGGAGAATGAGGTAATGGAAGGAAATTCCTTCATTTTTTTTAGCTTACATCTCTTTATGCTTTGCTACAATTAGGAGTCAGGGAGCCTCCAGAAGAGCCAGAAGAGCCTCCAAGGTTAACAGAGAGTACTGGTGGATAACGCAAGCAGAGAACAGAAAATGTGCAGTATGTTTTGCTGCTTTGGACATTGATTTCCATGGTTAATTAAGAGGCACGCTTAAATATCTATAATTTTGTGCTTTTAGTTCTATCGTTTTCTACTGTGGTGTTCTTCCCTTTTTTCTTATCCTTAACATCAAGCATACAAAAACCTTATCTCACTGCTTTAGTTGTTGTCATCTCTCCCCTTTTACAGAATCTCTGGGGAACACAATTTGATTCCATTATGCATGACTGATAGAGTCTTACTACCGAGAGCTAAATGAGTATTGTTCTACTGACTTTGACTCAAAATTTCAGGTTCTTACGCTCGGTGACTTTGCATGAGCCCTACTGACAGCCAGAAAGACATCTCCCATTTAAATTCATTCTGTGGTTAAGTTTCCTTACACCAAAAAAGCACTTAATACACTTCATCTAAATTCACTCTGTAGGACAGGAAATGTCTTTCATAATAGGTGTAATTTTAATGCTACAGAAAAGATTTTCGTTTTCTTTTGGTTTCGTGAAGAACCAATCAGACTTCTTTTTCCTTCTCAATCAACATCTTACATCCACCTACACAGCTGTCACATTAAACTGTGCCTTGGGAATTCAAATTAACAAACTGAAAAGCCATTTCCATTTCTACTTAGGTGCACGTATTTTATCAGCATCAAAGTTAACTAAGTTTAATAGTAATAATGAGAAAGATTATCAGGTTAATAGCAACTGCTAATTCCTAGAAAAATGATTTAGATTTATCTCCTGTACAACAAACAATTTGCTTAATAACTGAAACTCTTTTGATAATGATAATGAAAATATTTACTGTAACTTTTAAACTTACTCTGTATAATAGAGATTTAGAGTTACTGCAAAAGGAAAAAAAATATGACACATTACATCCAAATCAGTTTTATTTCTCAGAGGAATGACATAAAACCTTGATGAAAATGGACATTCATCAGGAATATTGGTTGGTGCCTACCAATGGAGAAATGAAAGAACTGAAGAAATCTTTCAACTTCAACACAGCCTCTCCAACCTTACTGTTCCTTACCTTTCTTGCTGTATCTTCACACCCAGAGCCTTATTTGCAGCTCAACACCGCATACTCCAATGACTGTTCGGTTTAGAACAGTCAACATACTCTAGCTATTTATTCAATTATATTTAATTACAACAGTAATACTGATTGTACAGTTTACTTCACATTGTTCCTCGTAGAAAATGACAGCCCCTAATTCCAGTTATACCTCTTCTGCCTCTATGTCTTCTTAATAACTCTATCCTCCCTAAATCTAGCAACAGTACTTCAATATCCTTGTCTATAGTTCCTCTTCCTTGTCTCTCCAAGCATGTCGAACTAGCCTGCCCTTTTTTAAAATTTTTTTTATAATTACCTGATCATTTCTGCTGACTCTTATTATCTATGACCCTGTTTCTGTCAGGAAAGGGTTGCAAGAATAGACACCAGCAGCCTGGAACATCTTCTGCATGAGAAAGGAGTAGAATTTTTCAACTTGGAAAGGAGAAAAGAAAGAGAATTCTATATGGCAAATTCTATAAAGCCTCAAATAGAAGGAAAAAGGCAAAAAAAAAAAAAAGAGAGAAAGGACTATTTGGAGCATTTGTCATGAGTTATTAAATGAAGTCACACAATACAGTTATGCAAATTATAGGCTAAAAAAAATCATAAAGAGGTATGAAATTCATTGCTATAGAATGTCGTGCCATAATTAATTCTAACAAGGATTAAAAAGAAATAAGAATGTATTCATCTGTGGCTAGGAACTATAGCATTCTGTAGCTAGATCTGGCTCAAAAATTTCTAAATCATTAATTATGGTTGGATGTTTTGTTTTGCAAACTCCTTCTCTAACTATCTATCTTCTTAACAGTCTTTGCTGCACTTATACATATGGTTGTAAACTGTGATGATAACTTGAGAAGATGCTAAACTTTATTGCTAAATCATAACGTGTTCAGATATATGCTCTTTTTATGTGGTAGAATTAGATATCTAGCCAACAAATAGATTGTCTTACCAGGATTACTCATGTGAACAAAGTTATTCGACTGTGTAAATTATACAGTCCTATGGTCCTCAGAGATATTCAAACTCTTCAGAAGCAAAACCCTTGCATTACAGGCTGCACAATGTCTAGCATGTTGATAGCTCCACACAAGTGACTACTTTCATATCCATTTACCAAAAAAAGATTTCTGTTTAAACAAAATGTATTCCATGCTCTTATTTGAAATAATTTTTGTTTGTGCAGTCTGCCATATTTATTCTACAGCAATTATACATCAATTTCTGTGACGACTTTTTGATGACTTTTCTACTTCACAGGACAGTCCCAATATTGATAAAATTCTGCATAACCTCCAAATTATTATGTGTGTAAATTCCACCCAGTTGCTTGAAGCAGTGATTATCAGGCTGATGTGGGGATAAATACCGTTATATATTACATAAAACTTCCTTCTCAATTGCAAATGATAACAAGGGTCTGTCGCTCCTGGGAAAGAAATCAAAGTTGGTCAATTTCAAAGAAAACTGAAAGCAGATATTTAAAAGACCAGCACATTTTTATGGATGATTAAATGCAACCTCAAATTAAATTTATACTTTTTCTCTGGAAATAAATATTAAAACACTCTGTCCGTGCCAAAAATATATTTGTACCTGCCAATCTATGGCTAGGAATGAGCTGTCAAGTAGCATGAATAAAAGCAAACCTTGCCTTTTGTTTTCTTCCTAAGCAATGAAAAAGCTAAAACATAATGGATCTCATTATTCTACCCCATAGAATGTTCTGTTCATTTTTTAATTAAAACATCACTGGAGACTCCACTAATTCTACAACGCTGGAAAAAATCTAAAGGGAAGCCAAAACCTTATGACAGACAAGATTGTTATACACAACAGCACGAGCCATGAATTGCAGCTTGGGAGGTTCAGAATGGATGCCAGGAACAACTTCACTTCTGTAACCGCCCAGAGAGATGATGCAATCGCCATCCATGGAGTTTTTAAACACTTGCATGAGAAAAAGACATGGAAGACCAGATCCAGTGTTGCTGATAATCCTGTTTTAAGAGGGAGACTGGAGTATGTGATCTTCAGAGGTCCCTTTCAACTAACATTTATTTGACTTCCATGATTATTTCTTGAAGCTAACTCTCCAAGACAAGAGAAAGGGGAACCAAATAAGAACAAAACTGAGTAGCAGTCATATTGTCAGCACAACATAAGCCCCTCAAAGTTTCTGAGTAGTAATAGCCTGAAAGTCACAGAAGCATATAATACAACAAGCACCATCATATCCACGCACGTTCTTTCACTGTTCTCTACTAGGTGCTTACCCACAAGGATTTTTACCAGCTCAGACAGAGTTTGGGATGTCAGCTCTATGTATTTGCTCCATACCTGAGATAACAGCCTGTTCCTGAGTGCCATCTGAGTGACTGAGCAGGCATCAGTGTGTGTGCAGCAAAGCTCATCAACTCTGGATCAGCTTGAGCATGGGCAACCAGGTACTTTGTACTGCATTCCTACTAACGGGAAAATTGCATTGGGATGCCAAGCCAGCTCTGTGGATTTGGATATATTCCAGTTTAGATAGATGAGATCTCTGTCTTGGCAGGATGCAACTAAACTGTTGTGGACCAAAATGCTCCTGGAACAAGAACAAAGGCAGCGATGGCATGCTGTGCTGGAGTTTGACTGGACTTGCCCCTGTGTTCAGCCGGCCCGGTGTCTCCACATGCTCTGGACCACACAACCATTTCACCTCAAACACTGCAGCCTAGACCCAGCTTAGGCAAGTGAGTCTGAAAGATCTAGAAATCCTCATTTTGTAAGGCAAAAGATATATCAGAGTTACGTGGGTTACTTCTTACATGAAGGACTGTTTCTCTGTTTTTAAAAGCCTACTCACATTTTTATTCACTATTCTGCAGCCTGGAATTCAACAAGGTCTATGTCAGAATATGGTGATTTTTTTTCTTCAATTTCTAAAAGGAAATTTTACCCATGATATAAGATATTATGGACTCAGTAAGATGGACCCCATCAACCAACTCTAAGGAGCCTCAGAAGGAATCAGAACCTGGTTTGGGACTTTGGAAATTAAATAATGCCTCCTTGTTCTGAGGAGCTTGCTATGTATAAGCTTTTCATGTCTTCAGAAAGTTTAAATCTAACCCATTTCAGCTAGTCTGAGCTGCTGCTAAATACAATATCAGTATTCTGGCTGGTAGAAAATATATCATAGAAATAAAATTAAGTACAAAAATAATCAAAATGACTTCTTTTTTTTACAATTGTTTTACTGATGTAACGTTCTACATGCTGTATTATTACAGTGACTTTCATTATGTTAAATACTAAGATGTAGTAACCATCTGTTAGGACTAAAACTACGTGTTTAAAATATTATAAACTTTTTTGGGCATACACCTAGTATGTAATCAGTAACATTGTATAGATTTTACTGAATTTGATTTTGCTTTATACTATAATTGAAACAAAATATCTGACGCCTTCACAAGCCCTTCCTACCCATGTCCTAATTGTGTAGCTACAGCTCGGGGAAAAACCAGCAGATCTTTATATGGAAATCATCCATCAGACTGGGTAGAATATCTAAAAGCAAGTATAGAAATGCAATGGAGATTCATATTTTCTCTTCAGAGGTATTAAAAATTCACTTTATAGGGAAACACAACATTGCATTTCAACATCTAGCAAGAAGTGACAACCTTGTCCTTGTTCTTACTACTACAAAGTGAAAAGAAGCAACCAAATGAAGCATATACGTTCCCAGCGTAGTAATGTCTTGTTTTAAAATTCAATGCATCTTTTAAACTTTAGAGGATAAACTGAATGTACCACTGTTTATCAATCTGGCATACTTTTTTCTAATTCCCACATTTTCTATCAACATTTCCCGAATAAACAAATAATGAAGAAGCAAAGAAGCAGCTAATAATTACTACCAACATTGAAAGGATAAATAAATATTAATTCTTTCATGCATAACTGTTAAAATCTGTCAAGATTTCATGTCACTTACGAAATTTGTGCGTGTGACCAAAAACTCAGCTCAATAGCATTGAGCCATGAAATGAAACCTTAGAGAATTCTTTCTGAAAGTGGCAATGAACAACCTCACTGAAAGGATTCTTTCAGCCGGCTGCTTTAATATGGTTAGCCAACTTCCCAGTTTAAAGACAGTCTCTGCCAACAAAAAGCTATCGCTTTCAAGCCTGAGTCAGGCAAACAAAATATGTCACGAACAAAAGTTTTGTTTATTTTTAATCTTAGCTGGGTTTTGGGTTTACTTTTCCCATTCTCAAGCAGCCAACAGAATTTTTTCTAGATAACAGATTTGTTTAAATTGTGGCAGTTCGGGGAAAGGAAAAAACATTAAAAAATAAATTGTGGCTATAGAAAAGAAAGCATAAAGATGATACTAATAAGATGCATACTATCTGTTATACAAGAAGCTTTTAATCTGAAATATAACAGCTGTCTCTGTGTACTTTTAAAAAAAATGTAGCAATTTTCACTGAGCAATAATCACTGAGTTTTGACTCAGTTTTCAGGTAAAGCTATTTATCTTTAACTCCCTCTTCCCATGAAAGGGAGCCCAAATTTAGAAATAATGAACAAGTAAATGTGCTCCCAAAACTTTAATGAATACAACGTGACTTTGACACATTAATTAGGGTACGATATGATATAAAACATGAAGAATTGACAGAATCACAGAACAGTGGAGATTGGAAGGGTCTTCTTGAGATCATCTAATCCAACCCCTTTGCTCAAACAAGCTGCTAGAGCAGGCTGCCCAGACCGTGTCCAGTTGGGTTTTGAATATCTTCACAGATGGAGACTCTACAGCCCCTCTGGGCAACTTGTTCCAGAGTTTGACCACCCTCACAGCAAGAAGTGTTTCCTTGTCTTCAGACTGAATTTCCTGTTTTTCAATTTGAGCCCATTGCCCCTTGTCCTGTCAGAGGGCACTACTACGAAAGTCTCTCTCCTCCTTCTTCATTTCCTCCCCTCAGGTATCTATACACATTGATAAGATCCCCCTGAGCCTTCTCTTCTCCAGGTTAAACAGTGCCAGCTCTCTCAGCCTTTCCTCACGTGAGAGATGCTCCGACCCCTTCATCATCTTTGTGGCGCTTTGCTGGACTTGCTCAAGTAAGTCTGCATCTTTCCTGTACTGGGGGCCCAGAACTGGACACCATATTCCAGTTCAACAGGGAAGATTGCATTTAATCTGCAAAATATGATCATAACTTTGAAATTAAATTTGCAATGGCTATCTATGGAGCAAATAAGGTTTCACAGGCAACAAAATTGTTCCCAGGTAAATGAATGTAATGAAGCAAGAAGATGTAACGACCGTGTTTTCTTTGGATAGTAAATGCCAAAGATGAAGGTAGGTGGGGAAGCCAGAGGAAGGGCAGGATGTAAGCCAATGTAACCTCAGGGACAGAACAAGGGAGTAGCTATGATGATCAAACTCTGAGATCTGGCCATTACTTCAAATTGGGACATATTACTTTCTTCCTCTTGTTCTCCTCAGAGGAAGGTTTCTGTGATGGAATGACTATATTTTAATAGTGGTTAATGGTGACTACAGTGTTCATTTAATAAGCAAAACTTATTAGAAGCATGGTTTAAAGAAATCAGATAGCATATGAGATTTTCTTACAGATCATGAAGACATTAAAAAAAGATTATTTAACTTGCTCTGACTCAGTAAGATTGAAAGAGTAAAAGTAGGTCTCAGTCTTTCTGTGAGGAGACAATGTCACAATAAATCGGGCTGGTTATTTGTTTCAAGAAGTAGTAAACTGCTTAGATTAGGTGGGGAAAGAAAACAGAACCAAAGACAAACCACCTTCATGCATGATTAGCAAAGTTGAGTATGCTTTCCTTGTCAGTTAAAAGAAATAATTTTTAACATTGAATTTTTAACTTTTATAATAAAGAGTGAAAAATAGAAGAAAATTAGTTTCTGCTACTGAAAAGATAACACTGAAAGGAAAACCATTAAGATTAGTAATGAGAAGATAACAAGGTACACATTAGTGAAAAGCAATGTCAGCTTTACTTGGCAGTAAATAGCAATCACATTGAGTATTTATTTAAATGTATGGTAAGTAAGCCAAAATACAATACCTGCTCAAAAGTTCAATGATATTCACTGTCAGAGCAATTTTATTTAACAGCACACTGTGTCTCAGCTTGCTTTTTTTTCTATTCATCACCCGTTTGAAGGATACTCAGCAGAAGAATAATATGCGATTCTGCAACAAACTGAGCCTGACTGCTTCCATGTATGTAACTCTGTAAAATAAAAATGACAAACAATCCTCTTTAAAACAAAGCAATCAATTGAAAATGGCACAATTGGATATGTGAGAATCAAAATAAAACCCGTTTTGCAGAAAAATGCAGACAACAACAGCTACAAGTTAAGAGCACAGTTTATGTACCTATGTTTAGTAAAAAGGAGTGTCGAAAATAGCATATTTAGGCAAAGCACATACATAAAGTGACTGTAATGTTTCATACACGAGTGCATTATGCTGGACTCTTTTTCACACTGCTGCTAGTGTGGAATAAAGAACATGCATTTATTTGCTCAGGAGATACAATTTTTGAGAAGGGATGTGATGAAACCAAGGATATGCTTCGGCACGGTTTTTACAAAAGTTAAAACTGAATCTTGCCTTTAAAAAAATCATTCTACTTTAGTCTTACTCAGATTGAGAGAAGTTTCTTTATACAAAGTCTACTCCAAGAAGGTACAATTGTGTCCATAAAAAAATCTTAATTCATAAAATGTCTTGTTTATATGGAATTGCAGTAAATGCAATTACAGATGGTAATACTAAATGCAAACCTAACGTAGTCTTCTTCCCCTCCCCCCAAATAATTATTGTTAATGGGCTCATTTTGTACATTATTAACAACATGTAGCGCATTACGCAGAAGCCGTCAGTGTTTATTGTTAACTGGCTACGATAGCAAAAAAGGATGGAAGAAATTGAAAGATTACAAATATGAGAGAGAGATTCTCCCTCTTCTTCTACTACATCAATTACAAACGTCGAGTATAGCCTGTCATACTACTCTACGTGAGATTAAATATATCCATGTTCTCAAAGTATTAATGATATGTACTCTTCTTAGGGATAGATAAGATTTTCACCCCAATTAAAGAAAAATACTCACTCCTATTAAGGTAAAGGAAAAGGAAACTGTTTGCCCTCCTTATGGATTCAGGGTTTTGTTAGTCTGTTTATTTTTTAGCTCATATGTTTTGCTTCAATTCATTTTACTCCAAATAGTTCTGCCTGAATACCATCCTCGCCAAAATTCAGAACAATTCAGATTTGACATACTCTGATGCTTCAGCATACAAAAGAATGCCTTCACACACACTGGTTAAATTCTGGTTGATGCACTGTCAAAACATGCAGTTCATAAGATATGATAAAAATTTTTGCTCAGTGGATGGTTATCTATTATTTTCAAAAATCAACTATATCATGCTCATTCTAATAACCAATTCAAAGCTAAACCAGGCAAGAACTTCACATATCTAAAGTTTCCATCTCTCAAAGAAGACATCTTTTTTCTTTAACAAGATAAAA
Organism: Pluvialis apricaria; assembly: GCA_017639485.1. NCBI lineage: Eukaryota > Metazoa > Chordata > Aves > Charadriiformes > Charadriidae > Pluvialis > Pluvialis apricaria. Next base: position 9,713,269 of record CM030010.1, read on the forward strand.
ATCACTGATCTCATAAAAATATCTCATTGCAGTATGACATGACGAGACAATCTGTACTTCTTGATTTTTTGCAGGGCTCCTTATAAATCTCACTAAGGCTACACGTGTATATACACACACATATATATATATAAAACAAAGGAAGGAAATAGGAATATTTCACATTAACAAAAATTAATGAGGAAGTCAAAGTGCTTAATAGACTGTGTACTCTGACACAGTTGTGACCACAGTCCTGCAAATAGTGACCCTCTGTCATTGCATCTCATGCAGCTAAAGCAATATATATATACGTAGGCATACATATACACTTGCAGGTTCTGGATTCAACCGTGCCTAACAAACAGTAAACATCTATTTCTTCTTACAATCATAGCACCAAGTTATAGTCTAAAGCTTACAATGATTACAATATATACTGTATTTGTTAATGCAAGGTGGACTGACATAAAACCCAGGCCTTTCATCAGAAAAGTGTAACAGGACCTAGTAGTAATAACAATTTAGTTATTAAATACCTATACGCATTTACATATAATCACTACTACTCTTTACACACATGCTAAATTGTATAAAAATGCACATTGGGAACTACAGAAATAAACTCTATATTGAAAAGACAACATTATTTTCACCCATTAATAAAACTGGTCATCACATTACTCCAAAGACTACAAATGCCTTCTGTATTTGTAAAATATGTCGATGAGAGATGCAATTTTTATTGATACGCTTTATACTTTGTTAAATTACATTCTTTTGCTCTTTCTCTTTATGGTAGCAATTTAATTCACCATAACACCATTGATGGAAAAGAATCCAAAGTATGTACGTAAACACCCAAACACAGGGAATATATAGAGAAATCATTGCTTTCCTTGGAATAGTTTATTGACATTAAATTGTTTAGCTTTGATCCCAATGGGGAGGAAGAGTCTCACCTCCAAAAAAACCCCTACTGCTTCTGATGACATAAATCTGTCCCACGCTGGGGAGGAATCCCATTTTAGGTGCTAGTCTTCATCAGCCAGCATAGTAACTTTGTTTAAAAATATCACGCAAGTTTGTGTGACTTCTGATTTCACTTGGGAATATCAAATAACTACAAAGAATTTTGTTAATGAAACAGGTCAGCTTCATAACTAGCTAGCTGCCAAACCTGTACATTAATGATGTTTTTAAAAATGCCAGAAAATATGCTCTCAACTCTGAAAATTTCAAGCATGATTTTTCACTAGTTATTCATACTTGAAAAATCGACTGAAAAATTCTCTCTCAGTCTGAGGATAATTAGAGTTCACCACAGGTAAACCCAGTTTGCAATGCTGTACATGTGGACTACTTATAATGCAAAGTTGAAACACCGCAAAGAAAAGACTAAAAGCTATAAAAACTAATTAGATTGTTAATGTTTTTTTTAATCATACTCTGATTAAAAAAAAAGTAAGTTTTGTCTACCTGAGAAGGCAAGCTTTTATATGTTACAGTGGCGGTATGGTGATTTGATCTAATCTACTCGCGGGGTTGGTATCACAACGATATAACAAGAATATAGCTATTGGAAAGACATTCTCAATCAGAACTCTTTGCCTTCATGTTTGTTAAATTCCTAAAGTATTTAGTTTTATTGCATGATGTACAATATGCGTATTTGTCTCGGGATTTTTTCCTTTGAGGCTGTTCCAGGAGCTGTTTGAGAAGCTTTCAAGGTATGAACTGCATCGCCAGACTAGTCTCTCAAAAGAGTAAGTCCTTATGAAGACAAAATCATGAAGACAAAGATATTCTCATTGTCGCTTTTAATTAGGTGACAGATAGAGTCCTAACTACCACCTGATACTCAGTATAAAGAAAAAACATGGACTAGATACAGGTTATTTGTGAACATTGAAAGTTGAATGAACCGAAACCAAACAAACTGAAACCCGAAACAAACAAAACCTGCCAAGAAGACCTGACTCAGAGACTGTAATTTGGAAACTAACTGATGAATATTAATTTCTGGCTAAACATCTCATAGGCATTAATGTTGCAACTATATTTCTTTAAATGTGAGTTACTAAAGGCATGATGTTCTTTGATTTAGTTCTGGAAACATTATGGGTATATTAAAAAGTTAGTAAAAGACAATTGTTACATACTGCTGTATGTCCCCAGAGAGGGGACACAAATGGATAAAAGCAAAACAAGTAGTCACCTTAAACACAAAAACCTAGCTTCATCTTTATTTGAGAGGGCAAGAGATCTCAGGTTACCTTAGAGAGAGTGTGCTAGTTGAAAGCCAGTTAGTTAAAATGTTAAATAAGGCAGTAGATGTTTACTGTCTAGTAAAAAAAAAAAAAAATAATATGTAATTTTAAAGGTTAACTTTGTTCTATTACAAATATCCTTATGTAGAGTATTCTTTAAAGTTACCTAGTAATAAATCTAACTGGGTGTGATCAATAGGGTCCTCAATTGCTTCCCCAAGACCTTATTTTCCAAATACTCAGAATAGCAGCACAGTATATCTCCACTACAGCTGTGGGTCAGTCAGAGAGATGGTAGTGAAGGAGTAAAGAAAGTGAAAGACTGCTCCAGTGATGAAGGATAACCAAAATAATTTGCATTTCATTGAATCGCAGAATGGTTTAGGTTGGAAGGGATATTAAAGATCACCTAGTTCCAACCCCCCTGCCCTGGGCAGGGACACCTCCCACCAGCCCAGGTTGCTCCAAGCCCCATCCAGCCTGGCCTTGGACACCTCCAGGGATGGGGCAGCCACAACTTCTCTGGGCAACCTGGGCCAGGGGCTCACCACCCTCATTTGACATTTGACAATATAACGTGAATCACCTGAATTTATAACAGTACCTCACCCCATTTCTAATGAGGAATGGATCTTAACCATTTCACGAAGGAATTACAGGGTGTGTTTTTTCTGCAATGAACTTTCACACCTATGTTCTAAATAACAGACAAAACTCAGAGCAGAATTTCTCAGAAGACTGAAGACCAGTACTTAATGTAAAAATGATGGCAAATAGCTTTTCTTGAAAAGAGGATAGCGAGAACTGTGGGGTATTTGTCCTTGTGTCTTTCCCTAAAGGCATATGACGACACTGTGAGGCCACTGGAAGCATAGATTATATTTTTATGGATATGTATTTATGCAAATGTACCCCCCACACACCAGTTTTGTACACTGCAATGGCCATTGACTCATCAAATTTTGAAATTCATGGCCATCTGTGGCTCATACTTACCTAAAATAGAATACATTTAAAGACAATATTTTTTTAACGAATTTTGACAAGTCAGCTTTTCAACAGTTCACAACCAGTTTTCTCCATATTTTTTTTGTGGTTCCACAGCAGCTTTTAATCGGGTTAAGTTCTTGAAAATTATATCCATATAACCAAAAGAAAGGATCTGGTCACATGTGAGGTTTATTTATTTTCATACTTCTTTCCTTTTGTAAGAGATTGCTGAATGACCTACATGCAAGGCGCATATTCTTGTGAAATTTTATTTGAAGCTACAAACTATTAAGACACCAAGAAGTAAGATTTCTGGTTTTGCTATCTTTTCTGCCTTTTGACACTGAATCCATTTAATATTTGGAAGCTCTGTGAAGTCTATCTGGCTGCAAATGCTCTAGGCAAATGCTTTAAATAAATTCATGAATAAACTCAGTATTTCTCTTTCATTTTAGAGGCATCAAGAGGGAGGACCATGTAAGATGCAAAGCTAAAGTTCGTCAGAAGAGATGCAACCCTGGTTTGAGCAGAAGAGCTGTACAGCCACACAATTACCACAGCCACACAACAGATGCAACAGCAAATGCCGCACCCGTAGGACTAATAGGGGAACCAAAGCATGAGTGACTGACACTATGAACGAGTCCTTTTCCAACTTTAGCATTCTCTTATCTCAGGTCTGATTCCACAGAAGCAATTTGAATTGCTAACTGAAATTATCATGTCCCCAAATCAGGCTATTTTCTTTGGCAGTGACAAACAATTGTTCAATGCATGCACATTTCTACAAAGCTGTTAAATATTTATCTACTATTCGTAAACTCATTAAATATTTAGTGTTATTGAACTGCAGATGGCACATATATATAATCCCTCACTAGGATAGTCAAGGATAACAACAATGTAATATATTTTTAAATTTCCCTAAATACAGCATATGCTTGTGATTTCCCTTCAAGAGTGATAGTTGTCATGGATCAGTAAAATACTTAAGTGTAATCTGTGCTCTTTCCTTCCTTTCTGTTAATGCAATGTAAATAAACCAGAAACAACATTAGTGGAATTAAGGCCTCTGTGAGTTGTATGATAATTCTTAAGGCAATACAATTAACTTGTGGAGTACCCAAGATTAAAACTGAAACATGATTTCAGGTGCTCCAGTACTCTTTCCTAAAACAAACATCCCGCTGTTTATTATTTATGAGTACGTGCATGACGGATGCTGGGGCGGAGGAAGTGGATTAAACTGAGCTGGGTTTAGTCACAGCATACCATACAAAGCTACTTCATGAAGTAGTATCATTTTGGATAACTAAGAAATAACTTGTCCTGAGTTTACAAGACATGACACGCATCTAATAAAGCGTATTGCAAACCAATCAAGAGCAGGCAATTTTGATAATGATTATCCTTAATGATAAGGTGAATTTGGATTGCATGTTGAAGAAACCTCTGGATGGAGACTACCCCCTGGAGGAGACAAGAAGCCAAATTCAAGCTAATATATACGGAAAAAGGTGAAGCAACACACTAGTTAACTGCCCCCAAAGAGAGAGAGTTACGAATTTCACACCAATAGGATAAACGCTATTAATTTGTCTTCCTTTACTACATTAACATTCAGGATGAAATTCATGAGAGAGAGGAACATTACAGAAGGCCTGGATTACTTAATTATGATTAAGACTCCAGAATGGCCTATTTCAATTATAGTCCATCAATTTTGCCAAAAACATGTATTAGCTATAATACTTTGCTCTTTTCTCTTAATTTAGAGGGGGGGGGAAAAGAACCTCACAACACACTTTATCACATCGGAGTTTTATATGTTTTCCAATTAATGTCCAGGAGCAGCAGGACTTTCAGCAGTATTTAAATGCTTAAAAAGCAAAAGATCTAAAAGTCTCTCACAATACCATTTATATACCTTACCATTATAAGTGTGAATGCAGAAAAAGGTTAAACATGTTATGGAGAACAAACAGTTTATTCAGTAAAGCAAACACTTCCAAGACCAAACGTCAAGGTATATTAATTTAATGTTTTATTGTGTCTTTTCATGATCATAACCATATCTCTCCAGACAGGTTTTCCTCCATGTTAACTATGTAACACTTCAAAAGCAGCACCTTGCCCAGGAAGATTAAGAATAAAATCCTACACAGCTCAAAAAACATAGCTTTCAGACTCTTTTATTGCAGCTACCTGTTCAAATATTATGTTTTCTAAAAGCAGCATAGTTTCACATAGCTTCCCTTGAAGCATGCTCTCCAAATACACTTATTTTATTACTCTATTGTAGTATCTGTTCAGTTCATACAGGCAGATCAGAGTTTTAACTTGCTTAAGAAACCAACAGGGGACTTCATATGAAGTTATTAGCCTAGGCATGTCTGTGAAAATCTGAAAATAGAAACCTAATGTAATTCCCTGTTTTCTTTCCATCACAGAAGTTCCTTTTATCTGCTGGGGATAGTACATGTACAGTGACCTATTTTCCCTGTAGCAGCCAGACCTCCAAAGCCCTTATCTTGACTACTGATGTGAAAAAACCAGGAGATGATGCTGTTTTGGGCCTAAGTTGTTCACATGTGTGAGAATGGCTACCAACTTAGAACACCTGTTAGCACACGGACATGATTTGCCAAAATACTTTTAAACCTCTTTTTCAACAGAGGGATGTAATGAGGGTATGAGTTTATTCTAAAGAACTTAAATTACACTGAAACCGAGTAAATAAATATATGAAGGAACATCTCAAAACCTAAAGAAATACAAAAAGTCTTGACTCTAATTCACTTACTAAACAGCTCAGAAACCTCTGATGATTCTAATCATATATTAACGTCCAACAGTTAGGATAATGTCCAAGTGTTTAATAGGGCAATTTCTTTTATTGTAGATACCCAGTTATAGAAGGACATATCTGCAAATGGTGCTTAACTGCTTCAAAATTTAATGTAGTATCAAACACAAAATCTAAACACTCTTACTGCTAACAGAAATCCTGAATTAATGAATTTGTGTTTCTGGCAAACTGCAACCATATATGACTACAGTAAGAAATGTTCAGCCAGCTATCTAAGCCAGTAGTTTTTTCAGGGATCTTAATTTTATTTAACAATGAAACAGGAATATTTTAGTTTAGCACTAACCCACTCGAAATAAACACTTTCTTTTAGACAGTTATTAGCTCTATGAACATCTCCAACTCAAGTATAAGCCAACAGAATGCCACTCTGATGAAAATTTTGTTTATTATATTCCTAGCAAGCAATCTCTCTAAGCATTGTCTCCATGAAGTCCAGTCCAGCTCAGTTAGAAGCCAACAAGACCAGGACTAAGAAAACAGCTAAAGCGCACACACAAAATGGTGAGGTATAGACAGAATTGCTAGAGGTGGCGACTATGCATTTTCAGTGATTTTGTTCAGCTTACACTCAAGCGCTTCACTGCAAAAAGTAGTAGGATAATCTGGAAAATCTTTGGACCCCACAAATAAAACTCTATGTATTTACACCCGTACCCTTGGTGTAACAGTGAGAGTGTTCAGACTCCCACTTACTAAACATGAACATAAAACGTATCAGCCACTTTTGATGCGAGAGTTTAATAGCTATAGATGAATTTCACCCCGTTTAAGAAAAATTTAATACTGAATTTTTTTAAAAATTGTATAATACACATACACACAACAATCTCATACAGACTCCTTGATTCACTCATATATTCATTCAATGAATACGAGTTACATTTTCCATGCCTGAGCTCACAGCTGTGTTCACCGTTGCCCCAAACCAAAACAGAGCCCCAAGACAGCAGCCAGTTTTCACAGGACTGGCTGGCCGAGACGGGCTGTGCTGGCCGCCTTCCACAAACTCCATCTGGCACCGAGCGCCGAATAGGATCTGGGTTCCCGGCCCTAGAGCAAAAGTGGAGAAATGCTGCCTACTTTTGCAGGCTGGCTGGCTGGCAAGAGTAGTTGGTATAATTTAAAATAGTCTACAAATCCTAGTTTATGCTGCTGCATTGGTTGTCCCCAGGCGGCTTTTACAGCTATGCTGCATTATTTAGGGTGTCTAGAAGTGCTATCAAAGGAATTAGTTAGCAGAGGTGATCTCACAAATGCAGAAACTGCGAACACTCTGCTCAGCTACACAAAGGCTTTGACACAACCAGCTGAATAAGAATTTATTCTGAGAGACTCCTCACACATTTATTAATGACTAAGAAGACAGAAGATACAGCAATCCTTCGATGAATCATCACTTTGTGGGTTTCCGAAAAAAACCCGCAGAACTTAACCTCTCATTAGCATTAGGAATAAAACATTCCTACCCTTATAGCACTTCATTCCCAAGTTACCTAATGGATTGGCGTGCAACAAATGTCTTCCCCCTGAACGGGCATTATGACACACAGTACCCACGTGAGAGACTCTGACAAAGATGAAGGTGAGATTTCCAGGATCTCTGAAACAGCACTCTGGTAGTTTGGGGAAGTTTACATGCCCCAGCTTAGCCTAGCTGCCTAAGGAAAGGACATTCTCGCAACTGTGATGTTTTGCTTAACAACGCGACTACTTTTTAATCAACTTAAGAAAGAGGGCAAAAAATATCTCAGAGAAAACTGACATTCCTACACATTTCATTACAGCCGGGCAAGCAAACCAGTGATTCTAATGAAAGAAAAGCTGCAATTAAAGTTCAACTGTTAATAGTTGTTTTGGAGTACGGACTGCTTGCTTAACACATTGAAGTCAAACTACGATACTACTTCTAATTAGGAAACAAAAGAGATTTTGAGATGTTTTTCACGAACAGCATTTCCCTAAAAACACAAACACATTGTTAATAAAAACTGTTTTCTGAACTTTAAAATATCCGTGTACTTTTTACCCTCATTCTGATGCTAAGCACAATATGGAATATGTCTCATTGGTCATTTAGCTTCTTTCTTTTTTTTTTGTTTCTTTAAAATAAAAAAAAAAGTTAAAGGTAAAATATGCACCCAGACACTGCCATACAGCTACAGTTACTCCCCATATAGGGATTAGGCAGCACTGATGACACAGACAATCACATAAGACCGGTAAGACTGTGGTTAAATAACTTTACTCTTCCCATTAGCAAGTTCTAGGGTGGGACTCCTTTTTCCCCACCCCATCCTTTGTCCAAGACAGTGTGGAAGTGTGATGATCTTCACACCACTGGTGTGCTGACAAAGACTGGTCGTGGCATAACACAGGCAAGACAGCTACTATAAAGTAGCCTATAAGTTTTCCTTACAAATTACAGAGATGGAAGATCTGAAAAGAGCCATTTAGCTGAGCTCAGTTTGTTGCCGTTATTTAAATTATGGTTTAGAATCTAAGACTAGTGAAGTTTTATATGATTCTAGACAACCAGAAAAATATTTATACCTTTAAGTTTCCATTTTCCTCGGTAGTAAGATTTTCTTTTGACAAAGAAATTACAGCCATTTTGGATACAGCCTTCACCATAACCACCTGTACCTTTGGGTAACATTTATGAACTAACTCAAAGATGTTTTTAATTTCTTAGTCAGGATCTGCAATAATTTCTCTTCTGAAATTTCAAAGTATTCTTTCAATTGCTTTCCAAGCTGTGAGGCTAAAAAGGCAGCTTGACCTGAATGTTGAAGTGCTGGAAGCCAAAGCGAAGAAAGAGAGGCTTTGCTACGACACTAACTCCAAAGTACACTTTGCTGAATTCAAACAGCTGTGAAAAACACAAACAAAAAAAAAGTTTACTTTGTAGCAGAAGCAAGGGGAGGTGTAAATCCCAAATTACCCCAAAGCCACAATTCAATTAACAACAACAGGGGAATGTGAGAATAATCCTGTGTTTGATGTAGTTACCTAACCCGAGCAAATTGGATACTGCCCCTAATTCCGCTACAGAGTTCAGAGATATATATTAAGTTATTTCACCTACAGGTTTCACAGACTGCAAGTTCCATAGTAAGTTAAGTCATTTTTTTGGATTCGCAATAACAGAGATACTTGCTGAGTACAGGGGAAATATTTGTATATTTAGAATCCTGCTTTTTAAATGCTAATTAACTAGGAAGGTGAGACATACCAGGCAGGCATGACCAGGCATGCAAAATTAAGCATGAAAAATTAGTCTATATGATTGAGTAGTTAGATACATGCCAGGAGAGGAAAACCATGCTAGTCTTTCTTGCCAAAGTCATTTTTAGGACCATCTGAAGCACAGCCCATACATCAGTTTATAAACCTTAACACTGACTTTAGAAAGAGGTATCTGAGTGAACAAAGTACAAATTATCCGATTCGTGAATTAAAAACTTGACTTCTTGAGAACAACTGTGTGTCATTGATTCCCTTTCAAATTACACTTTTTAGTAAACACTGGATTATTCTTGAAAGGAAGATTGACAGCTAATCGACAAAACATGAACACATGGGAATGGAGCTACAGCTGCCATTAAGGGGAAACAGTCATATTTGTAGTAATGCATTTGCTTTCAGCTACTTGTATTTCAACACAGTTTTATAATTTTTACTACATGTTGTTTAGCATATACAGGCACATACACACATGCATGCCCTGGGATTTTATATCCTCTGGGATTTTGTCATTATGTGACAGTGAATGAGAATAAAACCTTAAAAATGAGTATTCTTTATTGAGAACAATTTAATGTACCAAACTATGCAGTGCATAAAGTATCCACGTTTAAGTCAGTAAAAAGGGGGAAGTATATTTTCACTACGACAAGAGTTTTATTATTCTGTTCAGATTTAGGTGTAACTTATCATCTGATGTTGTTATAATAAGATATCGTTTCAATGATCTAAAGCTTTAAGTACTGACATTTTAAGTTCATTACATACTATCGCTCTACAGCATTATATATTAACATTACTCTTGGGATAAAGAGAACGTCTCATCAAATTTTTAAGAAAACAGGATTCAGGCTGGCATGCATTACTTGAGGGAAACTTATTTACACGCCTCTTAATTTTTCTTTTCCCAAAACCTTTTTTTTTTTTTAATTTAATCTCTCTTCTCCTCATTCCTCTACAAGCTAACACAGAAACTTCCATTATGATGGAAAACTCAAATCTACACCAGCATTTTCTCAATGAAAAAGAGGTTTATGCTTGTTATTTTGTTCCCAGTACAAGCTCTCTTATTTAGTCTTTGTTTCTGCTAATTAATACTTAAGATTACAAAGAAGCAGCCCTTTGAGGAAGGGGACTAAGGAAAAGGACAGGCCTAACATGACTGAACAAAAAATTCAAAATTGAACTGAGTGCAGAGAAAAAAAGGGTCAAAACCAATTCAAAATCAAGTTTTGCTGTACTGTTTTTAATCTTCATATCAATATTCTAGAATAAGCTTATATTTTTCAGAATTGTACAGCTGAGTTGTTAAAAAAATTGTTCTGTGTTGCCCAGAGCAATATTTCGCATGGTATATTAGATCTAGTTAGCACACGGGAAGAAGTACTGCTGACATGACATAGAAACTGAGCAAGATGAAGCCTTTAGCAGGACAAATGGAGAACAAAGGAATCACTCCATGTTTAGAATATAAAGTTTGAAAGTAGACACACTTGACAAATAGGAATTTATTTCGCAATAACAAATGCTTTGAGTCCATGATTTATGAAGGCTGCTGTGGGAGTCACTTATTTAAATTCATTGTTTAACACACTGGCAGATGCTTCCTAATTATTAGAATATAAGAGTGAGAACATTTTTTCAATGGCGCTGCTATGCCATTAAACATCTTGTACTTCAGCAGCTATCAAATTTGTGATGATGTATTTTATAAAGTTCTGTTTAGGAAGGCAAGCATTGACTTAATATACCATAAAAGCCAGTAGCTAAAAATTTTATGTTATGACACAAAACCTCAGACCTATTTGCTGTGCTATCCTTCGCAAGTATTCCAGCCTGCAATGAATACAAATCAAATACTGCTGTCAGCAAGACAAGTTGCATTTCAAGTTCCTTCCGTCAGCTGTCTCCAAAAAAAACCCACCCAAATAGTCAAGAACTGAAAAGTTCCAGGACTGCAAAAAACACCACAAGTCTTACAGACATTCAGAATGATCATTACATTCAAGCTTATACAGAAGTATTTAAAACGTTAGCTTTACTAAGGAAGTCATAAAAATTAATACCTAGACATGGAAAAATCAATACAACATTGAATGCCTATGTATTTGGAACAAGAAAACCTGGGAATTATTTGAGGCCAAATGAAAAACTCCCTTAAGATGTATGAAGTGTTTGCTTATGTATCATTTTCACACTTGTAATACAGTGTGCAAAGAAGTTACAGGACTATTACAAGTACTGAATTGTGAAGTTGCAGTATGTTTTCAGCTCAGAAAGGAGAGAATAGTCATATCCTTAGTCATAGTCTATTTAGACATACTAGTCATATTCTGAAAATATCAAATATCAATATAAATTCTACAAATATCAGAAGTCAGTTGTTCAAAGCTCAATTATTGTACCTAAATTAATAAAATAACAAAGTTGTACACTCATGACACATTTCGTGTTTTGAAATAAACAGATAAAACAATAAACACGCCACTGTGGACAAATAAGGTTTTAGGTCAAAGGCAAAGGCCACATAATAAATTTTATTAACAAAGTGGGCTGAAATGCAAAGTAGATATCTGAAAGAACAGATGCAATACCTCATGATGAATTATTTTCCTTTCTTTGTGATAAGGAACAGAGAAGAAATAACTTTCCTTTAGTAGATCACGGCTTTGCAGGAATGAGGGCCGTTTGCAAATAAATACTCTTAATTTAGGCAAAGTTGTTGAAAAGCAGATGGTTTCCTTTTTAAAATGGTGTATTAATTTACCCAGGAAAAGGCACAATACTGACATCAACACCAAATTTTATGTAACACCATTTATGTGTTCAATGTGAAAGCACTATGATGCCTGAAAGAGGTAGATGAGACATTAATAAGAAGAAAAAGGGAAGAGAAAGATCAACATCTTGCCTGAGCAGCGCACTGTGAATAGGTAAAAAAAGACAGAACAAGGCAAATTAAAAAAAAGGAAAACCCAGAACTTAAATTGCTCACATGAATCTCTGAAAAGCTGATATACCATGAAGGAGATGGACACAAAGTGAGTAAATCCAGTGAGATGTTTAAGATTTTGAGGGCTCTTATGGGTTAAACTGCAAACTACTACTTGGGTGGAGGGGGGAGAAAAAAAAAGACAGAGAAAGAGAGATATGGATTAGAATGGAAATAACTCCGTAAGAAACCATACAAAGAAGAATCACACTACATGATACTGATTAAGCAGGGGAAAGAATATCACAGTGAAATATAAATATAAATGAAATATAAAATGGAGCATATACCAAACTGTTCTCCCAATTAAGGCAGGAACAGAAAAGTTCCAAGTCTGAAAAATGTTTCTGTGGATGTCCTCAGGCTGAATGGCCGTGAAAAGATGCTTTCAGTGTGTGCAGCCCAGATATCTGGAGAAAACTGACATGCCTCCCAAGACCAGCAGTAAGTGAAAAGAATCTACAAATTACAGAATATTCTTTTGGTGCTTTGTATTTAGCGCTTTATTTTGAAGGTGGTTCTGGTGTTTATGAAACAATAAAACCAGAAATATTACATATAGTATTTTCTTAATACTTTCAGAGTACTGGCAGCCCAGTGAAACTAAGCAAAAACCCCAAGCTCGCATTTTAGATGTGTGCTGGAGTGGAACTTACTCACTAGCTGAGCATGCACCGGGGTCTGACAGGCAGAACCATTGCCTCAACCTGCTGTATTTCTCTGAATTTAATTAATTCACTAATTTACTGGTGACTGAGACAGGCAAGTTCTAGTGTGGTCTTTCTTGTTTTCTCTAAATGAATTACAACAAACCTCCAGTCAACAGTTCCAAGAAACCTCCGTGGCTGTGTCAGTTTTCAAGACTCATCTATATTGGCAAGTTTGTCTTTAATTTTACAATATGAACACATAATCTGAAGACTGTTTCTCCACACACCCCACCACTTTAGTACAAAGGGTTGTTCCCAGCACTGGAGGAGTAGTTGCTGGCTTCGTAATGAATTTTGCTCCCTTTCACCTCTGTGGACTTTAAAGATTCCTTTCAGTTCTTATAAACTAATTAGGCAATTCTTTTAACACAGCAGGTGATTTCTTGAAGTATCTTTTATAAAATAATAAAACAAGGGAAAACCAACATTTTAACCATACCCATCTCTTTAATTTACACATGGTACAAAGCTCTAGTTACAAAACCTCACGATGACTTTGACCTAAGATTTCCAGTCCCATGATATTCGTAGAAGAGCACAAGAGTTTTCTTCTCTGTACCTAAAATAATTTGGGTGAAATGCTGATTCAAAAGAAGTCAATAAGCATTTTGCTATTGATTTCAACAGAGCCAATATTTCATTGCGATGGTTTATTGGTGATAAAATTTCAGAACATCAATATTTAGAAAGATATGTATTATACAATAAGCCACATAATTGTATAGAACAAACTATAAAGTAAAACCATTCACTCTGTTTAAGAATGCCAAACTAACGTATATATTTCTACATAACATTTAGCTGTAGAAGATTAAACTGGCTGTCACAAGAAACAACAATCTTTCAATATAAAAGAAAGAGTTCTACAAATAACCTCAGGCAAGACATTTGGCAGGAAAACTCTCATCCACATGTTTTTGGAGGTTAGAAATGCCTCTCTCCCAAGTTCCTCCTAAACTGACCCGCAGAATGAATTATCTACTGAACCAAAATATGGCTAACACCAAGCCCTTGAACAAGAAAAAACATCTAGGGGACACTTCATGACATCCTCACAGTAATGCTCCACATCCAGTCCAGTATCCCACATTTAGCATTTGAAGTTTCTCTGAGGTGAAGTTTTTCTCTGCCCCTTATCAGAATAAATTTTTTTTTTCCCCTTGCTTACACCAAAAGGCAACTAACAGATGAAGCACTGATTTTTACTGCATTGTTTCAACAAGGAACTGTGATGACTAGAAGCTACTGTATGTAGTGTGTATGTGCTCATTCTTCTCAAAGATTATGAAGGGAAGAGGATTTGATCACACAATAAGACAAAAACAGACAGTCACAGTCTTCTAAGTACTACTTCTACTATCTTTCAACTTCTGCTAGCAGGAGGCAAGTTTCTCCCAGTTCAACCTAAGCATCTTTTACATGTCCTAAAACTCCTTCAAGGAATAGGGAATGCAGCATCTGCCTTGATAAAGTACTCCAAAATGTAAGTTATTTTCAACACTAGGAAGTACATTTTTATCTCTTTGCCTAAGCAGTTTAAGAGCCCCCTACTAGTGAACATCTTTTCTGTTTTTAAGTATCTGTCTCCAGTGATCCATATTCTCTCAAAAGCTAATCTGAACAGCTGGCATGCACTGCGACTGCATGTATTAGCAAGACTATGTATTGCTCACTACCAATCCACATCTCATTTTCCCTTCCTCTTTAAATCTGGCTAACTCCAAAGGATGTGAATTAATATATACACCATACGAATGATGAGGGTATTCTGGTGTCACACAAAGACAGCTCTAGCATGACTGCACAGAAGACTCTTCAATCTTGCAATGTGACAATAAAAATCCACTGGTTTCTTTTTAATGACCAACTACTGAAAAATCTTTATTCTTGTGACAGTACTTCCAGTATTTTCACATCTCTGGAAGTACACACACTTGAACCATTTGCAGTCAAGTTTTGTTCTATTATTTTATTAAATGCTGTGGGCAAAGGAAGAATAACTTTGCACTTGAGAGCCTTCTTTTCACACACTCCAAGACAGATGCTATTAATGACGCTACCGTTTCATTTTTATGTTGAGATTATGATCTAGAACGGTCCCTTTAAATCTCACCCTGAGCCACTGCCTCCCCAAGACATGCTCCTGTTTTTTAGACAGACTGCCTTGAAACTACCATCTTGAAGGGGTTTTAATAGCTATAAAATGGTACAGTAGCTATTTGAAAGCTGTAAACTTTTAGTATGTGCGATAACCTGCAGCAAAGAGTTCCACAGCTGTGGAACATGTAGAAACATTTTATTTGAAAATGTCACCTTCAAATTTAATTTGAATAAATTGAAAATCATACCCTTTATGCTTCTCTCCATGTCAGTCATTATTTAATGCACATCACTCAAATCAGCCTGTTACCATTCCTTCTACAGAAGCACTTCCATACTTTAGCTCACCCTGTCATCTCCTGAGCTTTTTCCAAACTGTATTCAAGCTGTGCATGAAACACAGAATTTACAGGATTGAAAGCATTTTTCTCTCGTAATAATTCTAAGCATTATTTTCTCTTTTGTCCACTGAGTATTTAGAGGTTGTTTTGATTATGCTATGCTAACCAAAAGACCTGACTCCTGAATAGAAAGTCTGCTGAGAGTCAATCAATTTACAGGCATTTTACTTTTGTAGGGAAAGTTTATGATCTGCTTTTTCATTCACATCACTTTACAGTTATTTCCAAAAGAGCAACAAAATGGCAGATAACACTCTTGCACAGTTCTTCTGCACAGAACTCCACCTACACTTTTTCCCAGCCGGCCCTTCTCTTTATCCTTCCAAATAACTTAAGGCCAACAGCAAACTGTCAAGGTCTTGGAAGAGGATGAACAGTAAATAATAAAGGTCATAACATAAACCTCTGTGAGAGAGCACCGATTTCCTTTCACTTGAAAAATGATAATTTACACCTATCAGTTCCTCATTCATTCATGAGAAGAACTTATTAGACTTCATTCTGTAACTTCTTCAAACCTATTTGATGATAAAACTCCCATCAGTTCAAGTAGACTGTCAGCAGTAGCTCTCTCATTCCTGTTGATGCCTTCAAGGACCTTGAGTAGATACACGGGGCAAGACCTCCTTCTATGCCATGCTGCCCTCCCCAGTGTGTCATGTTTAATCATGTCTCTATTAGTTTGCCCGATACAGAAGTCCTGCTTACTAGTTCTCAGTTCCCATGATCTCACGACCCTTCATGAAAAAAAACTACTCAGTTCACACAGTTTTAGCCAAATCAGGGATTCCAGAAGCAGTTTCCCCTGCTTCTATACATCTCCCCCAGTATGCTGTCACTTTATGTATACACATGAAGCTCCCTACAATCCACTAATGCACACACCAGGAAAAGCATCCCACACCCCCAATGTTTCTGAGCCCCTACCGATTGCATCCTATACTATGAGTCTCCTAGCTAGGTACAGGCTCTGCCCGGCACCTGAGGGAGAGGATGCTCTGTCAGGCCCAGGCAGTGTCACATTGCCGGTGGGGTGACCTCCAGCAGGGAGAAAGCTAGTTGCTACCGTTGCTCTATTCTCCCTCCAAGGTCCTTCCCCATTGCTACAAATTCTCATTTTTCTTTTACACTTATTTTCACACCGATTCCCTCTTTTATTTCAAAAGTGTCTTTGTAATTCCCTGGTTACAGTTTAATCCACCTGATGATCGCTACGCTCTTTAACAAAGCGTTAGGGCAAATACCTTCTCAGTTTTGGTACTCCATTCACACACATTACTCACACACATATTCCTACCTTAACACCCATTATCAGAGCATTTTCTTCAGTGTGGGCCTTGCAAGCAGCCCCACACCTTCTTTAAAAACTGACATCACCTTAACCACATCCCCAGCCCTCCAGTACCAACACTGCCTCTTATTTTATTTGAAACTCTTTTAATGACATAGAACATTAGTGTCTAGATTACTAGGAAACACTGGTCTCCCAAAAGTCTTCCTTACTGATCTCACCCTGTTAAAAACCTTTTAAGTAGTGAGCAAGTTTTGAATCCATTAAACGTGTGCCTTGCCCATTCCATACAATGTAACTTAAAGAAGTATAATGCAATACTTAAAACTCCTGTAACAAGCTTTACCTGGACTCACTACTCCTCTTGGCAACATACAGCTGTGGTATCTTAAATCTCCTCATCCTTTGTCTGCCCCTTTTAAAGCCCACATTGTCCATTGCCTTTCAGTGTAAATTAAACAATATACCATTCTCAGCTCGAAAGTCAATTCAATATAAATGAAGTACTTGCTACATATCTCTGATGCATTGCATATGTTCTTCAAACTGCTTCCAAAGACGACATGGTATCTTTAAGAATTAAAGATTTTATTTATATTTTATTAAGTGTATTGTAAGGAAAACTTATAGCCTACAAAATGTAATTGCTAACACAAAGCTTTCTAGTGAACACGGGACAGACTCAAGAATGTTCTTCCCCTCCTACAGCTTTTGTTAGTTTTCAAGGAAGCCCAGGCCCATCAAAAACAAGAAGTGGTTCTTTGCAGCCCACTTCCTAAGAAAACAAGCCGACCGGAATTTGTCACCATTTTTGCCGTAGCTCTTTGTTAAAGAAAGATGTGAAAGAGGAGCGTCATTGTTCTGCCCAAGAGTAACTACATACTGTGCTGCCTATGGCTACGAGAACATGCCTTGTGTTGTTTTCACATAAACAAAAAACCCCCAAAACTCAATCCTACCAAAAAACCTCAGTCCTGGAACTAAGATGACAGGAGTCTAAACTTTTAGAATCTTACCAGCTTTCCACAACATGAGGAAAAAAAAAATACTAGTAAACCAAAAATTGTTAGACCTCGTAGCTCTCAGGTGTAACTTTAATTCTTTATTAAAAAAAAAAAGTACTTCAGTAATGTTTTTTGTTTTCTTTCAATACCACCTTCATACATGTGGGTAAGCAGTTGCATATATCTGAATGTTGACTGTTTCCATGTTTTCAAAATATCTAGAACTTCAGAATCAGTATTAAGCAGTAAGTTTTTGGAGTGCACAAAGAGATGAAGAGAAGCAAAGAAAAACTAAATACACTGTTATTCTGGACAAGAATTATAGTAATGAAGTAGTAATATGTCAGCAGCAACACTCTAAAGATTAATAATAACTGAAGGATTGAAATAAAGGCACACTGAACGCCTCCCCAAAATATTACAATTTAAGATGCAAAAGTAATGGATAGAGAGCCAATAATGGCCATAAAGCCACAAAAATATTGTAAACCATTTCCTTATAGAAGGATACATAAATATACATGCACACGCATACCTTTGCACATGCATGTGAAAGGTTTTATAGGTAGTCTATTATTCTTAACTAATTCATTAACCATTCCCAGAAATGCTTCGCTTCACCTACCAGGTGGACTTTTTTTCATCTTCATAGTCCACTCCCTCCACTCAGTTATATATTTCTTGAATTAGGAATAAAGAATGTGCAATCAAAACATATGTTACAAGCTAGTAGAAACGTAACTTTAAAACCTACAAACAACTCTGGAAATTAAAAAATGTAAATATCTAGGCCATAATCATAAAACACAAATAATTTATAGCAAGCTCTCAGATAACTTTAGGTTTAACTCTATTGTCATAGTCACAGATTAATAATGAAAAATGAATTCATATTCTTTTGGCTTTCTCTGTAACAGCTTCAGATAATCCTTGAATAGAGGTGATCAGTTTTGTACATCACTGACTTAGTATCGGTGTTTGACTTGATATCAAGTATTGACACAAGCTTTTTCTTTTTATGTTAAATGTAAAAATGTCATACATAAGAGAGCCAAAGCAATCATATTTAACAAGACAATATACAATGAAGAATGAAGAAGGCTATTTTTTCCCCGGTGAATGACATATGACCTATTTTGCAATGTTTGCTACAAAATACTTGCCAGTGCCATTCTCTAACCTATGGCATCAAACTCCACGTCCCACTTTCAGAAAACGCTGGTTAGAATCACTGAAAAAGAATGATGCTATGCTTCTGGAGGGAGGTCGTGCCAGATTTTTCAGTATATTTCTGTCTCATCCTAATAGTAATTCACGATTCATGACACAGGTCTGTTGATTTTTATTTACAACGTCCTTCAAAACAGGTAAGCTAAGCTGGTTAACAAAAATCTGAGAACAGATTCAAATATGGATGCCAATTGTTCAGCTATCTTAAAGACAAAATAATTTTATTTTTAAAAGTTAGTCTGTGATATCATAAGAAACAATATTACCAGGAAATCTGTGCTTTTGTTAGAGCATTTTGAATAAAGTTCCTTTACTTCCTTGGGTATCTGGAACTTTCAAGACAGACTCTAGCATACACTTAGAAAAAACACTACCTTCTACAGGAGGAAAGCTGAACTGAACCACTACTATTTGAATTACTCTCCAGTAGACAACAGTCTTTGGACACTTTCTCAAAGAAGGTTGCACATTATCATTATAAAAGCTAAATAATAAGAAGAAAAGTTGGATCATAAGCAAAATATTTTTCATAACGCTTGCATTTTCACTTGTTTCAATTGTTTCTTTATTTTCCCTTTATGTTTTAGATCCTTTTAGAACTAGAAAACCTACTAAGATTCAACCTGCTAAGGCATGAAAAGAAATATGAAAGTACATATTTGAAAATAATACTGGTTTAGGTATTGCATTTTAACATCTTTTCTATTTTTATCTTTATAGTTCAATGAATTACTCCATCGGCAACAGGAAAATTGAGAAAGAATGCACTTAACCACTGCTTCAACCATTTTTCCTTTCCTGAAGACAGGTAGATTGGCAGAAGAAGAGATAAGGCAACTAAGAACAACAAAGTAGAAATGAGACAAAATTTAGTCCTCGTTCTGTAAGGTGAATACTATAGCCTGAGCTTTCGTGTATTATAAAAGATATATTATTAGCTATGTAGCTTGCTAAAATCAGTAATAGTCTGACACCAAAGTTTTCCACTGGCAGAGTTCTTAGCACAATATCGAAAATTAATCCAAAGTCTTGTTGTCAAAAATAACGTGTTGGTTATCAGTCTTTTGAGTGATGCTAATAGGGAATCACAAACAACTTTATAAGATATGGGATTCTGTTAACAACAAATGAAGATCTATATTCACTCATAATTAGGTTCCAACAATCACAAAAAATGGACTATTTTTGTGAGACTAACCAAAAAAGGTCTAGCTTTCAGCAAAGCCACAAGTTTGCCTACATAGCATTCTCCAGGTGCTTAGCATATTTGATGATTATTGGATTTTAATGGTCATGATGATGATATATTATGGGCTATTTTCATACATTTGAAATACTTGAGATTGGTGGTGAAACCCTAAAGCCCCGACACATTTATCAACCCTTATTTGCTAACCTGTACATTCAAAGATCAGGGATGAGAATTGCACTCAAATAAAACCCAAATATTACTTCAGAATATCTAAATGCAGAAACGATTCATAAGACTACCTAAATCTGGTAGTGGAGATAACACATAATTCTTGTAGAAGTGATCTTGAGTAGCTGAGCTAATTGACATATTCCTAACAGCAACCTACAAGTCAATGCAAATGAAAAGAAATCCTTTATAGCTCTCTGCAGTCCACTACAGTGGTTAAGCCCTTGATTAATTTCAGTGTAAATATTAACAAATTTGAATTGGGTAACATGTAAAAGTCTAGTGCAATGGTATTATCATGCAAAATTTGCACAGTACTTTTGAATGCATTAAGATTTTGTGCATTAGCTAAGCTAGCCCACAGAAAAAAATACAATATATAAGAAATAAAAGTAACAAGCCCGTGAACAGCAGTTCAAACAATTCACACAGTCAGCAGCTAAAACACAGGGCTTCAATGCCTTATTAAAAAAAAACAAACATAAAAATTCATACTATGGTGATCATAAATAGCTTGCAATGGTATTTGTATATTATACAGTGTGGTAGCTTCTATTCTGTATGTTTACATTCCATTGCTAAACTTTGACCTTCCAACTGGCTGACAATTCAACACACATCCCAGAAAGAAATGCATATTTAATGTCAATTTCCTAAAAGGGAGGTTAGAAATGTGTTTGAAAATTACTTTTGTTCCAGAAAATGCTCATAAGAATCTGTGAAAGAGACCAGAGTGGAATTTCATACTGTATCAGGACTGACAGAAACATTCAGAATTTAGTTTAAAAGTCTGACATATTTATCGTTATACTAATATCTAAACTGTATTAAAAATTGCATTTCAGTACATGCAATGAGAAATTGGCTACACTATAAAAACAGTGATAATAGTGTTATCTCGTCTGTTCCAGTGAATATAACCTCAAAGAGGAAGCTTCCTCTATTGACAATTCAAAGCCTTCTTGAGTATTCACATTATGACTCTGACACTTGCATGACTGATAAGAGACAAAGTCAGAAAAAGTTTGAAGGTTACTCTTTTGTCTCCCTTGAAACTGGTATTTTTGACACCATCTAGCAACCATTTTCCGGCAAATGCTCTGTTGAGAAATGCACTGGTTTCGGATAGATATTAAAATGCAACTTCTGTATGTTTGAAAGTGTTCTATTCCCTCTTTTTTAGCTTGCCAAATTAAAATAGAATCATCAGGAATAATAGAACTGACCTTTAAAAAGAAAAGAGGAAGCATTACAATTAGGAAACACCAAGGTATTTGTTAGTTCTGTTAAAAGATTAAGCTTTTTTAATTGTTTGTCTAGGATCTAAATATCAACTTGAATACGGATTTTTACTAAAATTTCAAAAGGTTTGTAGGGAACTATAAAAATATTAAAGGACTGAATATTGTGTTTGAAAGTCATAAATAAGAGGATATTAAAATATTTCTATAGTATGACCTGTTAAATAGAGGAAAATTATCTTCATGGCATATTAAGACAGGAAATTAGCTTCACAGCATATTAAAAATAAATATATGACAAAGGGGGCCAAGATTCCCCCACTGTAATACTTAAAAATATGATAGAAAATCCACATTGAAATGTTTGTTATGCACAAAGGACACAATATATTTTAAAATTCTTATTATGACACATTAATAGCACTTGCGTATTAAGTTACTTTTATAGTTTCTCAGTTGAGAAACATCTTGATTTGATAACTAAACATAAATTATATGAACCTTATCTCTACCATACCTAAAGTAAGTCAAGATATAAAATTGAAGAATTTTTTTTTTTTTTTGTGAATTTTGAGTTTGCTATTAATTACATACAGAATCCCCCTATAACACATTATTCAGAATTTCTTCTCAACACCAAAATTGTTTTACAAATTTGGAATGAAAAAAGCAGTTTACCTTTTGGTAGTCATATTTTCTAAACATTCATTCAAAGAGGCATTTTCATTGTCATTAGAAAATTACAAGATTGAAGAGGAAAGACCTTCAACTTAAGTAGACTCTTCAGGAAATGTATTTTCTCATCTGACATACAATCTAGCAAAGCTTTAAAAGTATAAAAGCAAAGCAGGCAGCAAAGCATTTTACTCAAGATTCTGAGGAGTCTACTGAGGTTTGGCCTTTTCAAGAAATAGAGAAAAGACCAGCACAAAGCTACTAAGATAAAAGCAGACATGACCCAAAGCTCTATCTGGCTGTCCTTCATATATACATATATTAGCAGAAAATAAATATACATTCATTTGACGATCCAAATGTAAGACACACTTTCTCCTAGGAACAGGGATATCAGATAAAAATCTGCGATTGAAATGTCTTCATGGAAGCAGAGTCTCCTGCTCAACATCACCCTTCATATCAGAAAAAATTTCAAAACCTGACTGGAAGAATACCACCATTACTGATGCGAAGATGTTTATGTTAAGCTGCTGAGGACTCAAAGGCTATGTTTATATTAGTGAGTAGCGTATACTGATTTTCCAAACCCAATGTCCACACTACACATATCTCAAGTGGTTCTACTTCACACTAGTGAAGGCCCAATGGACTGAACAAACCAGTAGCAGCTGGGAGTGCACTGTCTGAACTCCTGAAGTCCACCTTCTGGCTTCGTTTCATCCAAAAGGATTATAGTCCGTGCACCCTGTGTAATGTGAACCAAAGTTTAGAAGGTGGGAATAAAGAGCACCCCTTATCTGAACTAAGCACTGCTGTGGGTGAACCCACAGAAAAATGGAAATGAAAAGATAAACTGAGCTTCAGAGGAACATTTCAGGCTTTGGAGGAGGAGAACACGGTCAGGAGATAACTAAGACCCCACATACGGAGAATGATATCAAAGTTGAAGAACTGAAAAGCATTCAGAAAAAGAACTCCTCATGGTAGGCTGGAGACTAATTTTCTAGACAGAATTGAAACAGATACTCAATGATTGGTATGTGACACCTGGCAGATTCTGTCCTCA
Source organism: Pluvialis apricaria (assembly GCA_017639485.1). Lineage (NCBI taxonomy): Eukaryota > Metazoa > Chordata > Aves > Charadriiformes > Charadriidae > Pluvialis > Pluvialis apricaria. The sequence goes on from CM030010.1 coordinate 9,736,756, forward strand.
GTTACCCACTGGTTCAACAAGAAGCAATAGTATTTTAAGCACATTTTTCATAGAAAAAAGGGGCACTGTAAAGACACAGGAAGGAGAAAATAATTTCAGATAAAATGGCATGAGTTGATTCAGAAAATTAAACTAAAAATTAATAGTAACACATTTAAAACTTTCATTTCAAGAGTTTTACATTTCAAAAGAGCTCAACTGAAACTAAAAATTAATGAGAAGTCATCTACACTAGAAGAATTTGCTGAATTGAATGACTCGGAGATTAATAGTTTAAATTTCTTAAACTATCGTGAATATGTATCCCACACATCTAATAAATAAATAAATAAATAAGTGACCTTTCAGGGAAGGATTCCAGACCTAACTGATTAATAATCCCAAATGGAATACAATGAACAACCAAAGCTTAGAAAGAATGGAAAGAGACTGACTAGCAAATACATTCCCCTCCTAAAAGGTCAAGAAGCTTAGCAGTAAAATGAAAGTTGTCAGGAGGTAAGCTGACGTGGCCCTGCAAATGAAATGAAAACAGATAGTTTATATATCAACTATTAAAACAGAGAACAAGCAAAGAAATTAATAGGCATTAAAGGGTGGTAATGACCCGATTTCTGAATTCTTTTTCCAGCAATGTTTACGATGAATAAAAGGGATACAAGGGTCCACAGCTGACAATGCATCTGCACCACATAAAAAGTTCAAGGAAAACTCAAAAAGCAGAATTCCAAAACTAGTACATAAATCTTAAAGCCTAGTAGCGATTCTATTTTTTTTACGTATGTATTCTAGCCAAGTCTGAGCATGTTAATGTAAATCCATAGAACAGCATACATAGAAATGAAACACATTCTGGAAGGAAGGAAGTTAGATTTCAATAACATGAAATGCTTCTGAATAAATTTTGAAATAAAGACCAATTAAACATATGAAGGAACATGAAAAATGAGATTAAATACAGCACACTTATTCCAAAGAGATAGATACCAGATTCATCAAGCACAATCTCTTTCTTAAGGTAATTAATCCTCTCGACAAAGAAAATGTGCTACTATTTATCTGCACTTTGGCAATTCATTCTGTTACATGTAAAGCTGGAGAAAAATGGGTTTGGAAGAAACACTATAAGCAGGTTGAATAACTGGCTCAATGGGAGACAGAATAGGCTGTTAAAAACACATAAAGGAACTCTAGATCTTGGGACTAATTTATTAAGTTTCAAGCGGATGACTTGAGTGCAAAAATAGGTACTAATGAATTCAGCTGATGCCAGAAAGGAACCAAGGAAAAAAACACCACTACATTACATGGGAAGAAATGAAGGTTATACACTTCAAAAGTCAGAAGGATTTCCACAAATTATGTTCTCATCATCTGAAAAGAACTCCGCTAGAAAAAAAGTATCCACCATATAAGTACAGGCTGAATATGATCCATTAATGTGATCTGCCTATTAAAAAATTAAGTCAAAATCAAGGTACACAGTATTGCATCTGCAATCCACCCAACAATTAAAAGGAGTTTCATTTGAATACAAAAGGTGGCACAACAGTACTTTAAAACAAATCTGAGAGAAAATCTTAATTAAAAGTCAAAGATTTTGATAGAATGCACTTGCCCATGACTGGACAATGTACAAGGGCCCCCCACTGCTCTGTACTCACACACTTACATTTATTTGCTGGATCAGAGCTATATGAAACAGTGTAGATGGTCAAACGCAAAAAAAAAAAAGAAAGAAAAAATTAAGGGGCAAAGGAGAAGGAAAAAATCTCAAACCAGTATTATGCATTTGGAATGAACTTGTTAACTTATAGTGTATTTATGTTAATAGCCCAACCTTACAGCATTCTTTAACTCTCAAAGGGAATAAGTTCCACTGACAAGAGGCTCATTTTAAAGACATTAAATGTATCAGCAGACATGTGGACTGGTCACCTATACCAGTAAAATCCAGAATTCTGCTGGAAATTGTTTCTGGTTTTTTTTTTCCAGTTGTTCTTTTCTTTTTCAAATTGCTGTTGTCTGTATGCTATTTCAGTTGTGCCATTTTCAGGATTCGTTCTACCCCGTGCTATAACAAGCTATCTTTTTTGGAAGGTACGCTCTTCAATTTATACAGAAAATAATCCTCTGAGTAGGTTTATTGGTTTGGATGTCTCTCTAATCTATTTCTTCTAAATTTTTTTCCTCGGCTTTCAAGAGGTTTGTTTGCAGGCATTTCAATTGTTTGTTCTTCAGTAGACAAAGCTTTCCAGTATTTTAGTGGGGTTAGGAAAACAGGGAATTAAACAAACAGGAGAAAAAAAGACAGAAGAAATACAAATTACAGTCTGTGCACTGTTTCTATTTTTCCAGTTATGCAAGGACTGCAAAATATTTGTAGGCCTGAAATTAATATAGCATTTTGAAGGGATGAGAGGGATAGAGTAGAAAGACCACAGCAGCAAACACACTACAGTCCCTCTGTGAGCGCTACCTAAAGCGGCATATGCATTCACTTCATGTCCTTATAGTTCTGTATTTTCTAAAGATAATTATTAATAATGCAAGTGATCAATTATTGAGATATTAAATGACTAACAGCATAAATTTAATTCAATTTTGTTCTTAAATCGATTCTTAAAATCCATTCTTAAACTGTGCAGCTGATCCAATGCTTGCATTATTTCCACTTACTGTCACATACTTCTAGTGAAATGCACACTCAGAAGGTGAAGAAGCTAACATCGACAAAACTCTCTCCAGTTCTTTACAGTGCCATACAAAAAAGGGCTGTGTGTACTACTATGCCCAAATATTTTTGTACCATGTTCCAGTATTTAAACGGTGGCTACAAAGAAGATGCAGATCCCCTTTTTACAAGGAGTCGCCTGGAAAAGAAGAGGGGTAAAGGTTACAAGTTACTCCTGGGGAGATTCTGATTGGACCCAAGAGGACAATTTTTCCCAATGAGAACAATCAGCCATTGGAATAATGTCCCCAGGAAAGTGGTGGATTTCCCATCATTGGACACTTAAGATTCAGCTGGACAGGGCGCTGGGCCATCTTGTCTCGACCGTGCTTTTGCCAAGAAAGGTTGGAGCAGATGATCCTTGAAGTCCCTTCCAACCTGGGATTCTATGATTGTATGAATTCCTTCTTTTATCTGACAGGGACTACTCAGTCTGATTAATATAAACTATGGAATTATGAATGTACAAAAGGAGTATGAAGACTTTTTTTTTTAGAATAGTGATTATTAAAAATAATAATCATAGACCCAATTCTTCTTTCATTCCATTGACCCGTATTAGAAGTGTGAAGGGCTGGTAAATGCAGACTACTTCCCTCTTTTAAATGATAATGCTATTTTCTCTTCATGCAGAGCACTCTGCTATCCTAAGTGACCTCAAGACCTGTGAACATGAAGGAGGTTATTTCATGTTTTTGTTTATTGCTCAAAACCTAGATTTGTAAAACTTTCAGTGAAGAACTCTCTTAAATTTGCATTGTTCCTAAAGTTAAAGTGCTCCAGCCTTTAACAGCTTTCATATAAATATTAATGATAGACTTTTAAGTGGAACTGTGAAAAATGCCTCCTCTTCTCAATACAAACATGTAGTACAGTCTATTTCTAATAAATGTGAAGGTTTAATTCTTCAAGTATTGAATACTAAAGAAAATGCAGTGTACATTAAATCTGCTGTTCAACCCACTTCTATGCATCATATTAGCTTGATGCAAGATGCCTTTGAAACATTTAAAGAGCAGATCAATCAGTTGTGTCATGCAGAAGTAAAATCTCCTAAGAAGGGCTCTAGACCAATTTTTTTAACCAATACATGTGGCAGTTCTGCACTGGCATTTTAAGCGGAAGACAGAAGTTTGCTTGTCTACAGGGTAGTGAAAGATGAAAGTAATTCCTTGTTCTAAAGCTTGTGTAAAGCCCACTCCTTTTGCGAACTTGTTTCTCAACAATGCGGACACAGAGAGAGTTTGAACCCTGACCAGGAATCAGGAAAGAAGTTAAATTCTCTTTTCCTCATCCTCCAAGGAAGACGAACAGAGCAGTCAGAAAACAATAATTCCCTTTCAAACAATTCTGTGGACTTTTTTTGATATATATAGCTTACATAGCCACAGCAAGACAATTGACTTAGCAATCTCTTCTTCTACATATAAGCATTGATAATGTAATGCCCATTTAAGCTATCCTTGTGAGCAAAATCTAATTGAACTAATATAAAAATAATTAAATAAATTGAACTTTTCACCAGGATCCTAAATTATAAGACTACAGTTTGCATATTAGTGTATATTCCAGAGAATCCTAAGATTTTAGGTTGAATTTGTCCTTTGGACATAATAGAACAGCAGAAAGCTTTAACATTAATAACACACGTTGTATGGCATTTCTGATGACATAAGCATTATAGATTCAACGAGTATATTCTAACAATTTTGAAACAGGTTTTATATTTTCAAGATACATAGTGAAGAGTATTGAGAAGATTCCAATTCTTTTATAAATACAGCCATAGTAATAAACAGAAGTACAGTACCAACCAATGATCATTAGACAAATAAACTGTATAAATTAATTTGAGAAATGCAAAAAATCAGGAAACAAGTTCTTTCACTTGTTTAAAGATTCTCATTGTTCTAAAGCTAGACCAAATTTTGTTTCTGCTATTGAAGCATTACTGTGCCAAAAGAAAAATGAACACATACACGTTCCTTGGATATGATTTTCAAAGGTGCTTTGAATAGGTCTACTGCTATAAAAAGCAGTGGTAATTTTACCACTGATTTGGAAAAGAAAAAAAGCCACCAAAAATCAAACCAACAAAAAAACCTGTTTAACCCAGTAGTCAACTCTTGCCTTTACCAGAGCACCTATTCTCACATTCTGCTTATATGTAAAACCTTCCCAAGTACCACTTTATTCTATTTTAATTTTAGTATAGAAATAGGTTTTGCCTATCTGAGCACACTAGCTGAAGCCAAAACTGGTTCCTCAGCTACCTCGATTCGGACTTGGTTGAATTCTTACGCAAGTATGCTGCTAGGCAGTGGGGGAAAAAAAGAAAAACCTTGAGAATAGGACAGTTGTAAGTCTCAATATGAAAGAACAGTAGTGGTGGCATCATTAACCTTGTGAATGTTCATAATGCTTCAAAAGAATATGTAAGGAAAATAATGAAAACAGGTATGTGTGCCTGTCCTTCACTACATTATCTACAAAATGTGGGTGTCAACATATATAAATAAAAATTTTAACAAAACCGATTCTTATGAATGATTCAAAGAACAGAAAACCAAAAACCATAGATACCCCACCATTTAATGTCCAGGACTTCAGAGAAACATTTGATATCTGAAAGGTGGCATGTATAGTACTACCCTACTGCTTTTTTGAGGCTTAGAAGAACAATCTGCATATATAATAAAAACTTTTAGTTTACATTTTAACTTAGTCCATATGTCGTCTATTGTTTCTTCCTTCATGTACAGACAGTAAACATGAAAGGTTAGCCGAAGAAAGGAATTATTGTTGGCACCAGAGTTAGACAAAAAAAAAAAAAAAAATCAGAATAGTTTCTGTTTCCATAAAAACATACAAAAAGCATTTTTGAAAAGAAAGAAGTTCCTTATATTCAATAAAAAATAACCACCATAAAAAAAAAAAGGAATAACCACAACAAAAAGGTATCTCTGAACTGAAGATTATAGGTAAATTAGTCCATGAAGGACTGTCTGAAATATGCTGCTTCATTTACATTAACACACTCAAATGCATTTTCCTTCTCTTGACATTGTTCACAGGCATACGAGACATCTAATCTGTTACACTGAAATGACAGCATTAGAGCTTACTAACAAAACTATATGGAGAGGCAAGAGCTCTCCAACAGAAAATGCACCACATCTATAACTCTAGAAGGCTCTGCAGGATAGAAAATATTTTGATACTTAGTAATTCACGAGACAATTCCCAACTGCTGAAATTTTACTTCAGCAAAAGCAACATCCGCAATCTTGTACTATAGATTATCTTTCTGCAGGGAAGAGGAAACATTCACAAAATAATCCATCTAGGAATAGGGAAAATATGGTAGAGTTTTTTCGTTTCTTCTCCCCCAGCCTCAAAATTGTTGAAAACACCTAAGATTTTAGAAGAAAACAGACATGCTTAAGTTGTTTAGCAGGTACTGGAAGAATATCTGCACAGCTCTATTCAGAGAACAAAACCTATATAGAGAAAAATTGCTATGACTAATCCAGGCTTAATGTTTTCTTATTTCCAGTGTGGATATTGCAGTGATATCATAATCGTGCTAGTGCCACTTAAACAAAGGTATGCTCTCAGGAGGTCTGAAATGGTGTACTGCTGGGCTAAGCCTAATTTTATTAAAGTCAGTGTTAATTCTAATTAAGAACTCAGCTAAATCCGCTTTTACTGAAGAGAAGGATAAAATTTACCTTGACTGTTCCAGAAATAAATTAAAAAAAACCAGACAAAAATAAATTAAAAGGTACAATGAAGAGAATGATGGGGATGGTCAAACACAGGAACAGGTTGGGGAATCTCTAACCATGGAGACATTCAAAATTCGCTTAGACAAAGTCCTGAGCAACCTGACCAGCTTTGAGCAAGCAGCTGGACTAGATGATCTTCAGAGGTACCTTCCAATCAAAATTATTTTATTACAGAAGGCTTTTAGCTTCTGACATCTACACAACTAGTAAAGTCCAGGAAGACAGAAAAACTAGATTCCTACCTGGCACACAAGCTGGGTTTGAGAAAACGGCTCTTGTTCTAGTGGTAACAGAACAACATAAACCGTTTATTTTCTTTTGTGTCGTTCTGTTTTTCTGTCTTAAAAACCAAAAAGTATATTTTTCTGTATTGCATTATGATTTTATCTTCAGATACTTCACAACTTTACATATTTGAGGTCTCCCTGACTGCTGACACAAAAAGAGCTGTCCTGTACAAAACATTCTTCTTTCAAATGAAGCTAAATTGCTTCTAGGAGCCCATCTACACTTAGTAAAACGGGGTGGGGGGGAGAAGGAGGGGTGTGTGTTTGTTGAAAGTGGTATCCATCAATTAAAATTGGATTTCTGTTGTTACAAGTAGCAATTAAAATCTGGAGCTTTTTTTATTTTATTGGATTTTATCATGACAGACTACTTGCTGCCTGATTACTTGTCTAAAATCCAGTTTTACTTGATAGCAACATGTTCCATCTTTACTCAGCCAAAACTACAGTACTTGCAAAACAATGGTACCATCTGAGCTTTTATAGCTTGTATGCTTCAAGAACTCACTATTTTAAGAATGTAGAGGTTCTAATGCCTCATCTGAGCAAGCCTTTTGTCGTGACCATTTTCCTACCTCCTTTTCTTCCCACAATAAAAAAGGGTAGAAAATATTGTGTAAAGGTTTCCTTTTTCTAATATCAAGGTAGAAACACGTGTTATACACAAAGTTATTGAAATGCCAACTACAATCACCCTTGCAATCTCAAAAATTAGGACAGATGTCTTACACACGTTAATAGTTTTCCCAACACTAGTATAGATACAACGTTGCCCACTTGTTAATGTGCTGGTTGGTTAACAGAATTAAGATCATTTTATACTATTCTAAACCTTACATTGCCAATTATTAAGTTTTTTTGACTAAATCAAGATACAAATTTAAATTAAAGGCTTGAGAAACCCTTTACTACTTGCAGCTTCTGAGTAGACTCGCTGCTTTGATGACCACAGGAAAGCTGTTTCATTAAATACGCTCATAAAATAAATAACCTACTTCTCATTTCTATCAAGCATATGAACATAAATAATTGGCTAGTCCAATAACATATTAAGACGTATTCTCAACAGCACTGTGGTTGTAACTATTGCTGATCGATGCACCAAAACATTGTCATGCTACTACTAATGCCAATCTGGAGATCTTATGTTAGATGCTGATATAGTAACCTGTATGTACGATTTTTCTTTTAATCTAAAAGCAAGACAAACACATAATATATCACACACCAAAGTGACTTTTTTATATATTGAAACTTCTACCAAGAAATCTGGCCACTTTCAGTAAAGTCGGGCGTTAAAAATACAATCTTGGTGAACTGTACCTCAAACATGCTTCCAGATAGATTGAAGGCAAAAGGACAATGTATTTACTGTGACTTAGTGAGCCTGAAAGGGAGAGTGATTCTTCAAAACTGTTCCAAGAAAGTTCCATTCGTTTTAATTAGACTCATATGAAAAAGTCATGTCAGCAAACACAGAAGAATATACTTTAATAGATAATATTTTGTCCTGCTTAGCAGTAGAGAACTAAAGTGAGTTAAGAATCTTGATATTCTAAGCATAAATTTTTCACACAGACCACCTTAATATTGCATTGACAAATGCAAAAATGAATAATAGCAGTCAAACATATTTTTCATTTAATTTCAGAAACATACAGATTCCCTGATACCCGTATCAGTTAGACCATTTGAAAAGTGGTATTTTAGAGACTGCTCTTGAATAAAGATCAGTGGTTATAAAACTGTGAAAGGTAAGTAGGGAAAAAAAAAAGTCTAAATAAATGCCACAATTGAGCAAATATTTATACTGCCAGGTGTTCTATCTAAAAGATCTGCTAAACAGATATAAAATGCTTCATAAGGACATAATTTGGGTTATACTTATGCAATTTTAACAAGCTTTTAAAATATAACATGTTTAAAAAAAATCCAATTAATATAGTGACAAATAATACCATCATCCATTTCACAAAGCATCAGCTTATGTAGGAAAACGTCTAATACCTGACAATAAAAATACCATATTTCCCTCTTCACTCAAAAACTTTCCCAACCTCTAATAATTTCTTCTCAGAGAAGGAAAGAAAACTACGAGCTTTGAAAACCATCTTAACTCAGTATTTTAGATCAAGCTTGCCCTTTGCTCCGTTCTCATTTTTAGTAAACTTTCAACCATTTTAAAGATGCGGTCTTGAGCATACTGCACAATAAAAATTGTAGAATTTGTATTCAAATCAAAAAAATGGCTGCTAGTCTCTGGATAGACCTACATAAATGCTTTCTTAGCCATTGCTGCTATTTGATTAAAAGCTGATGAAAATCTAATGAGAATTCTTTGCTATTAGGTCAATTAAACAGCAACAGAACTAGCTCTGCAGGAGGCTCAAGAATATGTAACTGCTTTCTTCAGCGCACTACTTTTCTCACCACCAGCTCTATAGGGATCAAGCTTTGAACAGAAACCAGAACTCTCCCAAGACTGTTTGTATACAGACACCAATGGGATGGTTAGTTTTCATTCTCAAACCCGGTAAAATAGGTACAGATTTTAGGTCAGTAAGGGCCTAATCCGAACAGAATTATTAGGCAAAAGTCAAAGAACTCCAAAAATATAATTGAGATAAAGAACGTGTCAAGATAGAAGACTAGCACCAGTTTTGTCAACCTAAACCAGAACTGAAATATCAAACAGTACTGTGTGATTTGCCTTTGTACATAAAAATTGATATTGCTTTTATGTGGACCCAAAACCCGAAATTAGCTGACGGCAACGGAGAACAAAGGAAGTAACTGCAACAACCTCAATAAGAGAGCACATCAACTTTACAGAGTAGACCCACACAGAATTACAAAAATATGGCTTAAAAGTTCCACTTAAAGAATACAATCGCAGAATTAAAATAATTTACATAATCAGGCAAAGAATCATAAACACAATGCACAACCCAAAGATTTTAAGAACTGGTAATGTTACTTTTACAAGATATTGGCACAAGTGAGTGGTGTTGTTTAAGCAAAGCAAACAAATGTCTTTTCATCATTTGAAAAAAATAGGAATTTAAGGAAGAGAAATGAAGTGTCATCTAAAATTACAACAAGAATAAAGCAGATAATAGGAGATATCTGAGGCAAGGAACAGTTTATGAAGACAGAATACTATCACTTTCAAAGTCTGGTGGCATATTGAGCTCTACAGCTAGTACACAACTGAGCCACTAACTCCTATTAAATAAGAAAAGCTAAATATTAGTAAACTTGAACCTAAACGTAAAACAATTAAGCTTGGTGAGCTATTCTATGCCCCCTCTTAGAAACAGAATTTTACATGGTAAGACTGTTAACAACGTTTCAAAGTATTACACTCAAGTAATCCTTGTACAAAATTAGCATGGAAATTTGGAATTGGTACTAAATCCTAGACATTGGAAACAAAGTGATGAGTTAAATTTCATCCAGATGTAAAGACAGCAGTTGCTAACTTAATGCAGGACCACGTTACAGTGAATTATCACGGTTGAATAAAACTAACAGAAGCGTTAGATAAGCACTTTTATGACTTCAAATTCACAGGAACATAGATAAGTGCTAGAAAAATGAAACAGGAAAGTATTCAACAATGTTATTTGGAGAAAAAAAAAGTAAAATAGGTAAAGGTTTACAGAATCCTTACTAAGCTCCTAACACGGGTAAAAAACAGAGCTTTGCATTTTTGCATTACAACTATAACAGTCAGTGATACCCTAAATAAATCAGGAACTTGGTGATTCTGCATCTATGCTTTTTTAATTCTTCGAATCTGACTGGTTTTACTTGCTGACACAGACATAGCTCCAAGGAGGTGAACGTACTGACACATATAACTAGGGAAAGACAGGTGAATCAGAGGCACAAAATAACTTACCTGAAGTCATATAATGGAGCAAAACCAGAAAAACAGGTTGACTAATGCAGTAGGTTAGTAACTATAACTTAAAATCCTCTCTACCCTTATTTTCATTATTTAGCTGTGTATGTTAACAGTCCCAAAGTAGTAGCTTTTCAGACATTCAGACAGGATATGAGGAGTTCACCCTTTGAAAACTGAAGACAAGCTGGCAGAAATTCAGGAACGGTTAAAAGGGTATTTTTAAATGATTTAATGTAGTCTGTACTTCAGAAACAGATCTTTAAGAAGGGCAATGTGTATAAAACTGGATATGGTAAAAACTAATTTGTCACGAATGGTGCTTTTTCAATGCAGTTTTCTCCTTTCTCTCACTCTGTAGGAAAGCATCATAAATTTAATACTGCAAGGCAGTAATGAAAAATTCTAAATTTTTATAAACAGTGTTTTACATAGATTATTTATTACATTATCAGCTCTACTTCTGCATAACAAAGTTGACAGATGGAATCATGTCGTTTTATGACATCAATATGCTGCTACATTCCTGATAAAAAACAAGTCAGCAATCAAATTCAAACCTTTTTTTTTTTTTGCTACTCCAATTCAGATATGACACAAAGGGAGCTTCAAATAATTTTTTTCTTTAAGACATAAGCCAGTCTCCTTTAACCAGTGACGGTCAAAGCTGAAAATTGCTCGACAGGCCACTAGTCCCGAAAAAGCTTCCTGACCACTGGGCAAAGCTGAAAATTGCTCGACAGGCCACTAGTCCCGAAAAAGCTTCCTGACCACTAAGTTCACTGCAAGTTTTGTAGATTCCATCCCAACAACCTGCTTGAAAAGTGGTAAGTAACAAAGAGTGGGAGGAACTAGCCAAGGTCGTCTTTACCTGCCTAGTAGGCAAAGAGAATTTCTCCTTCTGAACTCTGATGAACATTTGCTAATTTGTGCGCAGGAAGGAAAAAGTAAGAGAATTCCTTCAGACAGCAGTAGCAGGATATAACAGTAATTTTGGCAGTAATTAACTAGTGGTAACTTCTTAGTAAAGCTGATAAAGAATTTAAATTGAAGGAGTAAGGAGATATAGGAAAAAAACATTCCATAAAGTTAGTAGAAGAGTTACAGGCACAATGGGAAAAAGGACATGAAAAATACAAAGCACATGAAAATATTTTCCATCTCCTTTTGGAATTAAAATGCTCAAGAAAAAGTAAGATAAGAGGTTACAAACCTCTAATGTTTGTGTAAGTGGAGCCTGGAAAGAAGAAAAAAAACAAACTCGCTTTTCACCTTGTGAGGGAGCATATTTCTACAAAAAGACACAATATCCATTTATTTTTGGACAGCAGAAATTATGTCATATGGAATATTTTATAACACATTCACTACAGCTGGAAGCCTCATGGGGAGAATTTTGACAGACATGGTCACTCACTCATTTCATTGCCCAAATCAAAGATGGTGGAACTTTCTAAAACTCTGAAATGACTAAAACAGACTTTGCTTGCAACTGGAGACTCATGACTCTGGCACACTGTCAGACAGTGCTGCGGAACGGCAATTATTCGCTATTGTAGAATCACTGTAGGGAGTGACTCTAATTTTTCCCTTTGAAATAAAATTAAAAGAATCAACTCACCACTTGTCCATTCTGAGGATTTTTATGTGCATACGGGGGTCCACGGATGTGATTCCACATTTGACCAGATGTCATAGCAAATACAACGCACTAGAAAAAATAAAAAAAAACAATATACTCATTTATTTACCCACAGGAACTGAATAGAAAACCATTCTGCTGGTGATGTTTGCTTTAGATACATAATTGTTTACCTAACCAGATACAGTATCTAACTCTATTTGATTTTTAGGATAGGGTTTTCAGATGCGTTACTCTCATAAAATTCTTAATGACTTCTGTTAGAAATGAGTTAGCTCAAGACAGAGATTTTCAAAATCTCACTTGAAATAATCCTGTCTTTATGTGCACTTGGAATTGCCACATTTCCACACCTATATGGCAAAAAGCACTGATAACAGTAGAAGACATTCATTGCAAATATTCTGCAAAGTAGTGTTTGAGATTTATATAACCTTTCATGAAGTTATTTCTGTCTCTAATATAAATATTTAGCTTAACTGTTTGCTTTCAGATGTATGAAATGATACATAAAACCATAAAAAAATCCAATTATAAAAAAATCTGTACCATTTTATGAAATCCTTATTGTGTGTCCTATATGACTGTGATTCGTTTTAGCTGTGACAAATAACAGTTGAGTTGATAGAAAAGTGAAACTCCCTATGGAATGAAGTGCCGAGTTAGGTTAGGGATGTATGAAAACTGTAAAAACAGACATTAATTCTTGCAGAAGGTCATACTGCAGAATCTACATGACAAATATCATAGTCATAGCAAGAGTCATTTTTATGATCTTAAAGATGAAAATATAGTATCTTTCGATTATCAAAGGAGAAAAACTGAAATGGGAAACTTGGATCACCTAACTATGTCTTCTGACTTATCAGTATAGATAATTCTTACAAAAACTCCAAGATAGTTTAATTACACTTTTTACATATACGTTCATTTTTAGTGTACACCAGTATTCCCACCAGCCCAGTGTAGTCATAGTGATGGGCCTACAGGAAAGATGGGGAGGGACTCTTCATCAGGGAGCGTAGTGATAGGACGAGGGTTAACAGTTTTAAACTGAAAGAGGGGAAATTCAGATTAGATATTAGGAAGAAATTCTTCACTATGACGATGGTGAGACACTGGCCCAGGTTGCCCAGAGAAGTTGTGGGTGTCCCATCCCTGGAGGTGCTCAAGGCCAGGCTGGATGGGGCTTGGAGCAACCTGGGCTGGTGGGAGGTGTCCCTGCCCAGGGCAGGGGGGTGGGAACTTGATGATCCTTAAGATCCCTTCCAACCCAAACCATTCTATGATGATTCTATGATCATCATAGAATGATCAATTAAATCAATGATGATTTAAGCAGACGGATCACAAATGTAAAAATTCATACCATGATGGTTAGCTAAACCACGGTTTACTAAAACCTTTTAAAGGTTTTTTATGAAAGAATGTTAAGTAACACATTTGTGAGATAAATGTAAGCTAGTGTAGCTCTGTATCCCTATGAATGCAGCATTGCCAATGCTAGCAATACGATTTGAACAAACTTTGAAAGGCCTTAGGATTGAATCTTGTCAGGCTTTATCCAAATCTGCCTTGCCTTTCTGGGATTCTTCTTTTGACTTGTTTAGCTGAAACAGCAATTTTTCCCAAAACCAGGTGGCTACACCTAGTTTACATTACTTTTGCTTATCTTTGCACAGCATAGAAATTTTTTTTTTTCCTATTCTATTTAGGATGAAATAATTATGACCAACATAATGATGTAGTGTAGGCATGGGATGGCAAAAGTGGAAACACAGGATGTAGTACACCAGTATGGAATGATAAGAAAGCGGGCACAGGATTACGCTGGAGACCCCAAGCCTAAAAATATTACACCAATGGTGAATTAAAGACACAGACACGGGAGCTGGTCAAAACCAGTTTTAGGGGTAACAAAGAGAACAATGGACAAGCATCTAATGTATGTAAGACAAGCCCCATTTACCCAGTAAATTTTGATGTAAAATGTAGTTGCAGATCAGTGAAAGAAGGACAAAGTGTAAAAATAGTCCCAAGTGGACCCTAGAGCAAGGAGGAAGAAAGCAGCAGCATCATATTCCCAGAAAAGAACCTGGAATGCAGACAACTCACCACCACAGCACCCCCTCGCCCCAAACTGAAGCCGATGAATGATCTCAAGATCCAGAGAGAAACAGTGGAAGCGTAACCATGACATCAGAGAAAGGGAAACACACTGGGAAGTGTGTGCATAACAGTTTTAATTGTGCTGTTATTATCGAGACTTTTTGTGCTTGTAATAGAAAGAAAAAGAAAATAATAATAAAAAATACATTTTCATATCCGGTTTAATAATAATTCTTTGTTGTAGTGTTAAGATTTCAATCACAGTAAGAACGGGTTCTTGACTTTAAATATAAGGTTTCATTTTGCCCTTAACAGGATTTGGAATGTAACAGTATAGTAATTAATATAGCAAATGAAAGAATACTGGCAGTGATTATTAGCAAATGGATTATGTTTTAATTAATAATTTAATTAATAATATGCAAAGAAGTGAAGAGGATATATGCTTCCATTACTGGAAAAGGGTAACAGATAGTTATTTCTATACCTTGCAGATTGCAGAGAAACTTATACTGCAATTTTGGTGATGAATCACACAAGAGAGCTTATGTGAAAGTACAAAAGTGTAAAAACTGCAGATGCGGGTAACAAAAGTGAGGTGAAAGATATTTTGAAAGGCCAAAAGTTAGCTGAAAACTAAAACATCAGAAAAGAACAGATGCATAGAGTGCACAAACTGTGGTGCTCTGAAAGTGAGTTTTCCATGAAAAGTCATTTTACTAATTCTTAAATTTCTGTATTTAATTTACGTTCTCTAGGGTGAAATCTGCTTCTATATGGAATGACTAAAAAAAACCCCACCTCGGTTTATATACAGTCATATACTTTATAATGGATAAATCTCTCAAATTACTGAAGATCTTCAATGCTTGCCAATACAAATACGCTGCCTCACAACATGGTAACGTCTAACAAAAACATATCTAGGAGGCACAATAGTGGGGAGAAACAAATTCCAAGTATTATTATTGTTAGTATTATTGTAGTATGTAGTATGATATAGTATATCAAGTTAGTATTATTGAAAAGGAAAGAGTTAACAATATGGTTGTTTATCCTGAAGGCATCTTTCGTATTCTTCCAGTTCAGACTGGCAGTGACCAAGAAAACTAATTTAGTACGCCACATCCTGGATCTGCCACGATTTCCTTCCATCGTGCACCTCTTTACTGTGTATTTCAAAATGACCTTTTCAGGAGCCAAAAAGCATTCTCCAGTTTCTCCCTTGTCCTCTTCCACTCTTCATCTATTTTCATAATCCTAAGAGAGCATTTCCATCGTACCCTTTAAGCAAGCATTTGGTATGCTATGGATAGCACTTGACATTCAAGCTCAGTTTGCTGTGTTTGTATTCTCCTATTAGGATCATCTGGGTGAAAAAAAAAAAACCCAAACATTGGAAACTACAAACTTCTACTGTTTGTAAAATACACTTGAAATACACACCATTATTTGTAGGACAGATGCATATATCTATGATACATCACACTGATACACAATGCCTATCATTCCAAACACCATAGTTTCCATAGGATCCCATGCTTTGGGATCCAGAATTTCCAAAACATTTCATTTGCTCACCATTACTGTGAATTGGAGCTCTCCAGGATAAAAATTCACCCATGAATAAGCAACTTATAATGTGATTAATGACTGCATATTTACTTTACGGGTTTATATTGTATTTCTTTCAATGGAACAATTCATATGCAGAAAAATGGCCCCTTTCCGCAGTTTCCTGGGATCTTGTCAACGTACAGAGGATGAAAACTGGGTAACAGAAAATTCAAGCTGAGGCACTTTCCTCTGAGCACTTAGAGAGATTTTCAACTCCACTTATCCAGAATGGAGTCTGTACTTCAGCAGCTCTACAGAGAGGAGTAGCACAGACACCCCTTTCATCCACCTGCCCCCTTCTTTCTCCTTGTCAGACTCCAAGAAAACGACTTTAACTACTGCATGCCACCTGAATTATCAGGGGAGTTCAAGATTTAGCTATTTTAAGGGCTTCCAGATTTAGGTAGCTTATTCTGCATCCAAATGATAAAAGCAAACAGAGTAAATCTACATTATTGGCTGGTGTAGTATAGAGAGGAAAAAGAACAATGATTTGCTACACCACATTATGGTTCCAGGACCAAATGTCCATAGGATGTCTTCAGGGGCAATGACGTTCACCCCGATTACCAGTCCTAGGCGAGTACACTGTACGTGTAGACAGGACTGCTCGAGGACCTCGTTAACAAATTGCAAGTGGAGTTTTCTTGATTGCTTCACAGCGCATGGCTTCAGCCTTAGTTTCCCTAAGGGGGAAACTGCTTCGAGCTCACCCGTGGTGCACTGGTGGGTGTACCACATGGCTCCTACAAACACACACAGGGTAAATAAACTCCAAGAGTCCCACCAGAACGCTGAATTGCTAGCAAGACACAACTTTACAGGTACATGGGCAGAATTTCTTGACTGTTCTTGGTCTTGCAAGCTTTGTCAAATGATTTGGGTTTAAAACATTACTTAAAGGCGTAAGTTTTGTTTAACACTATCTGCCAGTTTATTAAACAAAATGACTAGAGACTTTAAAAGCCATTTGGTATGCATTTGAACTGAAGCTTCCTACTAGCAGATACTATACAAAGCATACCGTTAGATTTCTCTCTGCAAGTTTAGATCCCAGAACAGGGCAAATACTTTGTATCAGAAGAAAAAATAATTAAATTCTAGATTCATTTATGAATACAGTTAAATTCAAACACAGTTTCCAAAAAAAAAGGGGAGACATAGGCAGCCAGTTCTGTACTTAATTTCTATACTGTTCTGTATGTGTAAGTTTTAGCCATTTCACAGCTATTATTTTAAAGAAATGTAATCCTTTCTATCCAGTTTAACTTTGCTTTCGTACTCAACAAAGGCTGCAGAGCAGCAGGTCTGTACTCAATTTCTAAATAACAATCCACCACTTACTGGAATCTCCAATAAGAGATATACAATTCAAGGACAGGGAGTACAACACAGAAGCAAAGAGAATGGGGTTTTGTATCTTTAAAAGGTACTCTGCATCTCTAAAACCTCTAAGGACGGGAAGAAAAGGAAACTAATAACCTGCATTTATTGCTGTTCTTTTGAGATGCTTATCTACTCATGTAGAGGAGCCTGACTTTTTCTAGCTGTATCTTTGAATAAGACACATTACTTTTTTTATCCTCATTCCCAGAAGGAGGTAAAGAAGTCACTAGAAGCCATGATACCCCTTCGAGCTCTTTTGGAGCAATAACTGATGATGAATGTACTGCACGGTATAGGTACTGTGGAGTGTATCAGCACAGAACACATTTCTCATAACCATTAACAGTTACGACAACAGTAAACACATGCTTTGTCTCCTCATTCAAGTGACTTGACATATTTTGCTCAGTAGAGTCAACTCCTAGGCAGCTGCCTTCGAATCTGAGCACAGACTTTACCTTCCCAGATTCCACAGGTATAAAAGCAAATCTGAAATATACACATAAAACAAAACTGAAAGTTACACGCAGCAACCCACAGTGGCAGCCTAGTAAAGAAAAGGCTTTAAAAAGCCCCCTAGTAGTTCACATTCAAGCCAACTGAACAAATAAACTCTCAGCACCAGTACTGTTGTCTAAAATGTAGCATTTCCTTATCTAAAATGTTAGGAATTTGTCCAGTTTATACCATCTGACATTTTATTCTCTCTGCTTAAGAAATAGAGAGTCTTGACAATAATCTGAATTGCTTCTTGTTATCAGTATAAAAGGACAGGACTCTGCAAACATCTAAGGACTGAAGTCCTTCCTCATCTTTGTACTGGCATGTCGGAGGGAAAAATATCCATAGATGAACAGGAGGATTTGAATTATAGTCTAAACTAATCTAGGGGATAAGTTTTGGATGTGATCTCAAAGGACATCTTTTGGGAGATGATGTACCGTGACTCAGTTATCCTGGTTTGCCATTCTAAAAAGTCTTCTGGGTAATGTTGCAAGTAAAAATGCCTAAGGCCTACAAGATACTACCAGACTCCGCAGTGCTTCAATGACAGGATGAAACCGCTAATACCATTGCTGTTGCACAATCCAATGTTGAGGACAAAACCAATTCAACAGTCTTGTGTGAACTGGCATTGGAATCAATCTGTAAGATGAAAGCTCTGGTCTTGCTTCTGAAAGTATCAAAACCATTAGATGGATCACTAAAAATTGCATTCCTAAATATTCTCCTAAAACAGCGCTGGAAATATTATCTATGAGACAACTTTCTGGTATCAATGGAGATATCAAATTCAGCCAATATTTCTGGGATCCTCTGTTCTCCTGCCAGTAAAACCAGCAGAGGCACTTTATGTGGACAATTTTTTTCTAATTTTTACAAACAGATCATTCAATCTAGCAGAGAGGCACTGTCCAGTTTTCCTTTAAATAAAAAGTATCCAACATTTGGGAGCATAAAAGCTCTTCATAACAAAGAAGCTCTAAAAAAACAAGGAAAAGAAAACAAGAGATTTGTCTGATTGCAATGATACGGTTTTCAGTTACTGAATTCCAGGATTATCTATGAAAGAGTTTCAGTTGAAATTAAAAACGTTATTTTCCATATGGTTAATGAATGCTGGCTACCTAACAGTACAACACTTCCCCAAAACCAATCAAAACTCAAAACTAAATCTTTTAGAAAAAAGCTTCTGTGCTTTCGCAGTTCTGCAACATCTGTAAAAAACGTCAATAAGGAACAAAATAATTGCCATTACTCCTGTCAAAAACATGGACTTCCAGTAGTTTTTACGCATCTTGCCAGGCTTTCCCCATTTAATTTGTTTTTTCAAGTTCAAAAAGGAAAAAAATATTCATGAAGAATATAAATCTTTAAAATTAAGTATTTATTAGTTATTTATACCCCTCATAAAAGCATTTTATTAGGCATGACTTGCTCCCCTTAACTAGACACCATCTTCTTCATTTTTTCCTTTACTGAGCTTTTATGAAAAAAGAAGCTCTAAGTTTTACTGGTAGAAAAAAGCACCATGTAAGAGAATCATAACTACACAATACCTTCGAATTAATATATTAATGACTGCCCATTTTATTCTATGGATCTTGACATATTCTAGTCATTTTACAGAACTGAGGTCATCTGTGCAAAAGCCTGCAGTCTGGAGTCCCTACTGATTCCACCAAAAGGAATTTATAACATTAACTTGTACGTCTGTGTAGGTCTGAATAAAACCAGAATGACTTGTGGTAACTGCATGACCTCTGCTAAAACATCATTTTGCATAATGGGGCTTTGACAACATTGTGAAGGCAAAAGAACAGCAACGATTGAAAAAGCGAAGCATCGACTCAGCGCCATGATTAATTGCTATACTATTCCAGATATAAGACCTTTTCTAAAACATCCTCTAAGTGCTATTCATTTTTAAAGTAAACAGAATTTTACAGGAAAGAGTATTAGCAATAACAATAAATGGCATTAATGCCATTTTAATTCCTTTCAACTCTGTTATTTCTTGTCAATACAATCAAGATGATGGCAGTTACTGAGTGGCATTAATACAATTTCTTTAAATGTTTGATCACATTTGGACATTGACCCTGTCCGCCGGAGTTCGGTTGAATGTGATTATAAGTTTTCTGCACTGCAAATTACAGTCACATTCAGATGTAAAATGTCCAGCTCCTGCTAAAGAGAACAGCAAATATTTTAAGAAAGAATTGATGTGCTAATTTTCTTAATTTAATTAGGAAGTTAAGTATATCTTCAAATATTTTTTGAATACAGATTGTAATAGAATGATTCTTGGTTTGAAGAACTTATTTTTAACCCCTGCAAGACAAAAAACCACAATTGTCCCAAACACTGAAACACTAAACTTCTGATCTGAAACCCTGAAGTATGAAATTGGAATAAAATTGCTGTCTCCAGGGGTACAGTGCATGGTTAAACAAAGGAAATACCACTGATTACATAGCTTTATTTGATTTTTGACACGAACATCTATTTTGGTGTGCTAATTACTGTTTTACTGAAGTGATCTCTAGAGATTAGGAGTCCAAAAAAAGTGAGGCTGATACATATCAGATTTGAGCTTTCTGATGGTAGTGTATCTTTAAAAAGTATTATCATTGAAAAATACTGGTAATCTAGAAAAATATATGGAACTAAACATGACAGACTTACTTTGGAAGAGAACTGTCAAAACTCTGTACTAAAGCTCATGACACTCCAAATGACATCCTGGAACAAAGAAGATTCTGCCCCTGGCTCTCTAGATCAAAAGGAAACATCACTCTACTTGAAATCTAGTCCTTTATGCCTTCCTCAATGTACAGGGTAGATTAACAAACTGCTTAAACCAAGAATGTACGCCATGTACACTAGTAGGAAATGCTATGATAGCACATGAGAGAAAACAGCATTATCAGTAGCCGTTATTCAAGAGTAACACCAAATGTCAAGGAACTCTGAACAAAGAGCTTGCTTTAAGATCATTTGTTAATCATTTAGATATAAAAATTAGAGACCAACAGGTACTAGGTAACTTCATCTTTGAACTCATTTAACAAAGGCTGCCAATGAGCCCATCAGCTGAAAGTGTCAGAAGATAAGGTATATTCTCATACTGTTGAATCAGAGCAGAACAGAAAAACATCAATACAATGTGGCTTTGAAAAGGCAAAAACAATTATAGGATATATCAGTAACCTATTTCTAGCAGAGCTAAAATACACTGAATCATAGAATACCCCAGGTTGGAAGGGACCTCAAAAGACCACCTGGTCCAAGCCTTCGTGGGAAAGACAGCCCAGATGAGAAACAAAATATGAATGCTGCTGCACAAGTAAACTCATATTCCATCCACAATCCTAGTCATATGCTTTCAAGAAAGGTTCATTCATATTGATGCAAGCTGAGAAAAAGTCTTTAAGATGATGAAGTGAATAGATAACCATTGACATGGAAAAAGAAGAAAAGCTTGGCTTATGTTGGACAAAATACATGGACAATTTTTTTAAAAGCACTGTTCCCAATTAATATATTGTTAATACAGAAGGGAGGAGCTCTATTAAGCTGTAAAATGTTGGATTGTACTTGATAACCCTAGACACTACTGCAGTGTTAAGAAACACGCTCCTGACTCTGTGTCCCTGAAAACTAAGCCTTAGATTATGCTTCTCAGATTTTAATTCTTCTGTCAGTCACAATGATGGCAGAGTAACGAGTACTTATTGATACACCTTAACCACCATCTACCATCCTTGCATGCTGTTTCCTATCTAAGAGACTGAGACAGCTATGTGGCACAGTCCACATTTTTCATCAGTCTACTCACTTATTTGAAAACTATGATATAAATAAACTCATTGCAATACATTGTTAAGCACGTCAAACCTTAAATCATTATTTATGGCCTCGAGGGTTTAGTTGACTAATATTTCAAACAGACTACTGGCTAGTTTTAGAATTTCCTCAGAGTTAACCCTATAAAATCATCCTATTCTCATTTAGGCTAATAGTGGAATGTTAAGGTCAGTACTACTGAAAACAGTTTTGGAAAGAATTCCAGCTTTTTCTTTGTTTCTTAGTTCTTTTATCATTTTCTTACAAACATATAAAAGCCCCTTTTACCTTTCTTAACCTTTCATTACTCTAAAGCGATACAGTCTGACATTAATATCTACACAAGACCAATGACAACATTACTGCATTTACAAAGAAGGGCAAGTTGAACGATAGCTGGGAACATTAGTAACACTTTTTATTTGAAATATTTTCTTGTTAAAGTTCAAATAAAAATCTGCAGCTAACTAGCAGAGAATTTGCTAATTTTCAGTGAATCACTCATAGTAACTGATACACACTGCCTATGAGAATTAGCCCCAGAATCTAGATTATTAATCTTTGTCTGATAGTACTGCTCGGAACAATGTATTAATGCAATGTTTTTTAATTTACTATGCAAGTAATGAAGTCACATATGCTAAGATAAGAAACTAATAAAAAGCATATTAGTAAGGAAAATCTGCATACCAGAGCTGCCATGGCCCAGCCCGTTTTGTTGTAGATGAACTCTAAATTATTTCTTCGCAGATATAACAAGCCACCAACAAGAGACACCAGAAGAGCCAGTGCAATTGTACCAGAATAGTTAGGAGGCCTGAACACTCTAATCTGGAAAAGACAAATGCAAATACAGATCACAAATACTTGTACACATACACATCACCTTCCATATAAACAAACAGGGAGCATCTCAAATCTGGTTTCCAAGTCAGAAAGGCTAATCCCTAAAGGTATCTTTAAATAAGAAAACATGTTACTTCCTTTAGTAAGCATATAATATGAAAAAAGTTTTAAGCATCATTTTTAACTGTTCGACTCCAAAACAGTATTTCTTCAACAGGTTTGCAGGTTGTGTCTGGATTAGCAGCAGCTACTTTGGATCTATCTGTTTTGTATATAGTTTTGCTAAAGCACATTTTACTCATTAACAACTAATTATCACAATATCACTGCTTGTTTTCATCCAGAATAAGACTACATAAAATATAACAAAGTAAGAATGGAGTATAATCTGCAAACTGCAGAAACTACCACAGGTACCATGACTATATTTCTTTTTTCTTTTTCTTTTTTTTTTTTAAAATCTAGAACCTACACTTGAGGAAAGAAAAAGTATTAAGGAAAGACGGAATTTGTCATCAGCCTGTCTCAGACTACAAAGACACATTTGGCTTCAACTTTTAAAATTGTCAAAAGACTTACATGAACATCTGTTCTGTCAGCTATCCATTTAGCTAGCTGCTCAGCTGCAAATCCGATTCTCTGCAGGTCAAATGTATCAGCTCTCTTGGGTTTACCTTTTGGAGGAAAATGCATGAAAGTCGGGGCAGAGTTCATATTCAGCTATAAAACCAGGAAAAATAGAAGGAAAAAAATTTGTAACTATATTCTCAAAAATGTTTACCCTTTACATCTAAGACAACACAAGTCTAACTAGCATGAAAAATATTATTTGCCTCCATATGTTACTCTTTTTTATACATCTTCATGTACAGCTCTGCAAAAAGAGTGCTCAGGATATTCCTTCCCGTAGATTCTTTGGGATGTTTAAGTCTTCAGAGGATTTCACCCACAAGTTTTTCTGAGAAAGAGTGCTTTAAAGTTCTCACACACTGTAAGAACTTCCCTGTAATCAGTAAAACAGAGACCCCCACACCCATCCAATCTATTAGAGTATATTAGGCAATAATCCTAGGGGAGGAAAGAAAGTGTTCAAACAGCTCGACATTGTTTCTCTTACCCAGCTCTCACCAATCCATAGTTAACTAGACTAACCTATACATCTAGCCTCCACTGGCTTCAGGACAGACTATCCACCAGTGACTAGACTTTTTTTGAATCCAGAAAGGCCTAAATAACTAGCTTAGACTACACAACTTGCCCTGGAAATTACATGACTGTTAATCCATGTTTTGATGCCACTGGAACTATTCACAGTGTATCAGAAAGCCAAAGGTGGTAAACAAATACATTTACATTTACACTTGCCACTTTAAATTTTCACTCCACCTTTGCAAGGTGGTATAAGAGAATATAATTTGATGATATAAAATTCCTCCATATTCAGTTCATCTCAGAAATAGTGCAACAAAACACTTGAAAAAATGAAAACGAACATTAAAAAAGTCAGGCAAAATACTTAAAGATTATGTAATATGGAGATTTTCGAATAACAACTGCAGAGTAAACTTGTTTCATTCCTGCAAAATGAGTTTTATTACAAAACATTATATTTAATTAAGTACAGAACTGTCTAAACAAAAAATAGCTCTCCTTTAGTGAACTGATTTGGAAATAAATATTCTGAGAATGGCTAAGTCAAATGTCGTGAAATAGTTTAATAAAATTTTTGTAAGATACAGAAACCTTCTGAGCTGCAGAAACCTGACATTGTCTAGAGTTTGGGGACAGCTGGTCTGCAACGGCTTTGTAATTTCTCTATAAATAGAGTAAAAGCTGAAAAATCAAAGTCTTTTTTTTTTTTTGCTATGGCATCAGTATTACATGTCTTTTTTTGCACACATAAACATAAGGTCAGAACTAAACTTCCCCCAAATCCACCTTAAAATAGTCATTAGTATCACTTATTCTTAACAGTGTATTTCTCAAAGATAGTCAAAAACTTATTTTAATCTATTTTAATCATATTTTGGTCTTTTACATGACTTCAAATGAATACCACCTGAAATAAACTGAATCTTTGGCCTTTTACACAAAGAACAAGTTGGACTGGACTATTCTAATAGGTACCGATTGGCTTAAGGCAAGATCAAACAACATATTTTATATTACTTTAAACATGTAGGATAACATAAGATGATTTTAAAGCTTATTTGAACTAAAATTTTTAAAGCAAAATCTTAAACCATTAATAACTATTCTTTACACAATATGTTCTAAGGTGTCAAGTGGAAGCAAAAATATTTAGTAAACACAGTAATTAAACTTTTTAAATTAAGTATTTTTAAAATAAATATTAAACTTTCCTCCTGAAAATTTTAAACCACACATTTCACCAAAAGGTGGTTAAAAATACAGAGAACTTCAAAACTTGTCACTCCTTTTAATCTGCATTTTTAACTTCAATCAAGAGACAAATATTAGAGAAAAGCTTGTCAGTATTCATTTTCAAGGGATGCATTTTGCCTTGACTACTATATTTAAGAGGGGGCCTTAGACTGTACTCCAAAAAATTGATTTTTCACTCTTCATAGCCACTACATAAAATCTAAACCAGTCTCTTCTCTTTTTCCTGAAGAACCTCCAGACTAAAACAAATATTACTGGAGTTGAAGAATATTGTATTACCTAAAAGCTATTAAAAGGCTCTTTTACTTAAGAGCTTTTTTCCTTTAAAGATAAAGGAAATCTTTAAATGCAAATGGTAGTTGCATTGCGCTTCATTCTGAAAAATGACACTAACAATGGGTTGAAAAAAATCGCATACATATAATGTAATCTGTAAGTAAACATTTTAAACTACACTTAGAAAATACTAGAAGTGGCTACTTGTATAATCTGTTTTCACTAATGTCATAGAAACCTCAGTGCCTGGTGGTTTTAACCAGGCAAAATTTGTATACAAATCACAGAGGTACACATCTACACACAGAAAATAATTTGTCTGGTATCGTTTGGCAAATCAACATTTAGTTCTAAAAATTAAGAATGTTTTACAGTATCCAACATTTACCTGTTGAAAAACATCTGCCCCTTCATCATAATCCACTATTGTGAAAAACAGTTTGTTTGAAAAAGCAGATGAATAGCGCCATGAATTAGCCAGCACTTGATATTCTTCATTAGCTTGCCTGTTAAGGAAAAGAAACAAACGTCCATGTGGCATTCGCTGGCAAAAAAGATTCTATAACCAGTTGCAGAGGTTAGATGAATTGCACTTGCAGTACGATTCTCAACTTTCATATTATCAATTAAAAAAGGTTTCAGCTAGTTACGCAACTCTCTGCTTCAAACTTGCCTTCTCCAAAATTAGAAATGTGTCAAGTGAAACCATACCAGAGACGTCCCAAGATGATGTTAACAGAAAGTAATGTTTTTCATATTTAAGTCTCAGAAAACAGGAGTGGCCGGTGCCGTGCAAATCTGCTAAGAGATCTGCGCAAGGAGATGCTTACGTGGCCCTTGAGTACGGTATCAGGATTTACTGGCTGAAGACAGCTGCGCATAAGGAATTCTGAAACTAGGGGAAAAAATAACACAGAAATGCAACAGTAGTCATCTTCCTAAAAGAGCAGAGCCATGGAAAGAGCCACGGAAACTGCTAAGCCCTGGGGAAATGTTACTAACTAATTGAACAGTAGGCTTGCAAGTAGCATAATACACTCAAGATTATTTCATAAAATGTGTTTTAAAATTGATAAAGGATAATTTTGCACAATGTATAGGGTTAAATAATCTTTTCTGTCATCACTAGAAAGTCATATTGCTACTACTTAAATTTGTCAGAAAGTCTCCTCTTGGCTTTACTCATGGCTGTACATTCTGGTGAGGTTTTTTCGGTTGGGTGCGTTTTGTTTGTTCATTCGTTCATTTTAAAAGGAAAACAAACACCTTTGCCTTGTCTGCACTGAGAGGAAAGGAAAAACGTAATTCCAGGAGAAGAATTCTGGGATCCTTATCAGCAGAGATGGTCTCTAAAGACGCAATCACAGAACCATAAAACCCACAGGTTCTTCCACAGGACAAATCCATATCAATGAATAATTCAGAAGAAAAAAAAAAAAAGAAAAAGAAGAGGAAAAAAAACCTGAAAGGATCTTTGCAGTACTTTTGGCTTCACACAGGCTCCTTTGCTAATTATTTCCATATTAAAAATTAATCATATCTGTTGTAGAGTCCAAATCAAGGTTCTACCATTTGGCAACTTAACTTTGCATGTGGGAACATGCAGAAATAGTATTAATAAATGCATTCTACAGCTCTTCTCAAAACAGTGTTTCTATACAACCAGTTCCACATGTTTGATGGTGCAGAACGCTGTTTATTTAAAAGCTGTAGATGCAAAAATCTTTGTGTTGCAAGAGAAGCTCTGCACTAAACAGACATAATACATATAGTATTTTGAGAGAGCAAAGGGGGGAAGAGGAGGATAGGACCACAGATGTCATAAGACCCTCCCCATGTCTTCATAACTGAGATCAGCCTTAGGCATGATATATATTACATACAACTCCAGCAGAGTTGTGTCATATCAAGGAATACATTGTACACGAAAAAAATCTATCATAAAAAAAAGTTAGAATGAAACTTTATCAACTCTTGCCCCCTCTCCCCCCCGCCCCCAAAAAAAAATCTTATGAAGCACAACAAAACTCAACTTTCACCCTTATTACCTGATTGAGTAAAATTTGCTACTTAACATACTTACTCAATGGGCAAAGTTTGCAATTATTAAAAAAAATGCGATTTAGGCATTAGATGGGTTATTTCTAGAAACAGGTGCTAACATTAAGCAGACGAACATATTCACTGTCCTCCTGAAGAGGGCAGTCAAACAACATCAAAGGAACTCCGTAAGACCTTAAGTAATATCTATAGGGCACTGTTCTGTTAAACCTGCTATATTAAAGCTGGACCATTTTTATTATAAGAACAAGATAAAAATCACTTCTGATGCCATCATTCTTCCAAGTCTATCTTTCACTTGTGATGAAACAGTATTTCTGGGAAATTCAGATACTTCAGTTATGCCCCCTCTATTCGAGAGAACGCTCTTGTTCCCGTTGATCTCCATGTATTTTGATTCTTTGAACTATTTTGAATGAATATAATAGGTAGAAAGTGTCATTTTGCAAAAGTTTGTCTTAGATTTTCTATAACAGATTCAAAGCACAATTTCATCCTCACACTGAAGATAGCAAAGCATTCTGTAATACATCCTCACAGCAGCTCTTGAGGGGTGGGGAGAAGCGAGAGTGAAACAAGGAGGGGCAGGAATACAAAGTTAGAAGATCACTACATCCAGAACTGCAGAACATCCTACAGTCCACTGTACAATTTCCAATGGATACAACGCCAATGCAATCACATTGCTAACTTTTTGTAGCATTGTTTAGTCCTTTTCAGATACAGTAATAGTAAAAAGCATATGCACTTGGCTGAAAAAGATGGAACTTCCAATTAACATCAGGCAATATCAATCTGTCACTTCTTATCTACCGATCTCCAGCATTAGTTAATATCGATTCTATCAGTTTGTTTCTATGAAGTAATGCTAATGATATGAAATGATTATAATAATTACATGAAATACCATAAAGGCATAAGGCAGAACTATACTTCGTATGAACTCATCAGAACAGTAATATGTTAGCACTGCTCTTGTCAGTTTGACAGGATTTTTTGATAGACAGAGAAAATTGAAATATTGCCGCTCCTACAGTCACCCTTTAAGACTTTCATCATAACAGCAACACAGGGACTACCAACAACGGCAGTAATATTAAATGGCTATTAGAAAATAGTGGCCAGATCAAAAGGGAATACTAGTATTAGATTTACCTAGAAAATTCATTGTACTGAAAAGTAAGCTGCTAAGTAAATGCTCTACAAAATTTTACGCAAGAGGTGCTCATGAAATATTAAAAGTTTTATTTAAAAGCATTAATTATGTGGGTGTCTATGGCAGATAATCAGATTTGTATAGCTTGAGCTATATTAAATTAGATTAATTTTATTCTACTAGTCCAACATTATAGTAAGGAAAGCACAAACAGAATATTAGGAAAAGAATGAAAAAGACTGTGGAATGTTTGCCAAAGAAAGCAGTAAAGCATTACTTTTTGGCATACTGTGGACTGTACAAAACGCTTAAAAATGTACAATTGGCAAAAATGCACTACCAGGTCACCTACCCGTTCTTATACATCTGTTTAAAGTAAACTGTGATCAATGCTGCAATTTACCTCCAATGCAACCTGTTTTTTATTTGGAATGGCTTTCCCAAAATGAAAAGAAGAAAGGGCTGAGTGCATATTTGAACTGCTTCTCAGCATCGAGAAGATAATAAATTCAGAATGCTTATTTGTTTTTATTTTTGTTTAGGCTGACTCATAATGTCATGATGAAAAGCACTGAAGAATCTACAAATGTGCCCAGAAAATTCACCACACAACCAAATGAGAATATGGACACTAGTTGAAAACTCCACTGTTTATGCAACTTAGATATCTATAATAGGAGAAAGAAAGCTAAAATCCATGCTATTCTATTTACAGCATCCCATGAAATTTCCAATATTCTGCAGATGAAAAGAAGCTAGGAGATCATATTTGTAGAAGTTGCAAAGTAGAAAAATAAAAACTAAAATTGTGACCACAAGAAGAATAAGGAGTCTCTTATGATGCAGGTATAAAATTACTGCCCGGCCAAACAGGACTCATCAATACTTCTATCAAGATCCTGAAGTGCACTGGAAAAGCAACTGCAGAACTTTCAACAGCTCCTTCCACATTTCCTGTTCCTTCTTTGAACAAAAGTTCAAAAGATAATTCCCTCTCAGTACAGTTAAGAGACCTGTCAATGATTTTCTCACTACCTGCTCTTGATCAACCAGCAAAAAACTGAAAGGCAGAGGATCCTGTTTCTTCTTCCTGATGACACCTCCTTGACTGTCAGAATTCTTTTTGCTGTTGACCTACTCTTTGATCGGCCACTTGAAAACAGTTCTCCAAGATATCTTCTTGAACAGGGAAACCAACAGAATTCTTCTCTTTTCTACATTAAAAACCTCCTCTCGGAGGTCTCATTGATAGGGTGGATGTTAATAAAATTATGTGGAATTTCTTCTCTCATATATTTTGTAATTTCCTTCCTCATATTGTGAGTCAACAGCAGAAGGCAGCTACATTCAGAGCCCTTTATGAAACACTCTACATTAAGCTCAAAACTTAAAAATACAGAAACTATATGTTGAATTGTAACTTACCTTTTATATAATCTTGTAAGAAATACAGAAGGAATAGCTCAAGCAGTTGACTGAGCTCATTCTGCAGCAGGCTTTCCGCAATAGCTACAAGGCTGTTCCAGTAGATGCCATTAATAATTTCTGACAGAATTCAGCCTTGTCACTCAAATGCAACAAAAGTCGTCTTTAGAAAACATGTGCCATACCTGCAAAATTGGCCCATCTTCCTCACATTCTATATATAAATTTTATGTATATATTTTATATGTATATTTATGCACACATATGTATTTATAGACACACACACAACTTCAGCTAATGGGAGTAATCAGTGCTCCTTTCAATAA
Organism: Pluvialis apricaria; assembly: GCA_017639485.1. Classification (NCBI taxonomy): domain Eukaryota; kingdom Metazoa; phylum Chordata; class Aves; order Charadriiformes; family Charadriidae; genus Pluvialis; species Pluvialis apricaria. The sequence continues at coordinate 9,767,072 of CM030010.1, forward strand.
AATGAAACTTCTGAAGCTTTTAAAAATACAATAGTCTGGTCAACATGGGGGTGAAGAAAATTAATGGCTACACAAACTCCTCTCCATTACCAGCCATTTCTAGCTGCTTCTTCATAAATACTGTTTTTTGCAAAACTGTGTTTTCCAAGAATCTGGAAGCAGGTTTGTTACTTCCACAGTAAAATACTATTAAACATCATCTAGGACTGAAACAACACAATTTTCAGTTTGTACAGATTACAAGTTTGTCTCCATAAGTGGTCACCTGCCATTACTATAGATTTCCTCAGTTGCATTTCCACATTTTTCTCCTGATCATTTATGATGCTAAGTCTAGGCTTTAATCTTGATTTGCAATGATTCAATCAGACTCAGTCGAATCTTTAAAAGAAACATTTGGGAATTCATACACATAAACAAGCACAGTAGAAAGCATGCAAAACAAAATCCATTTGTTTCAGATAGCTTGAAATTCACAGAGAGATGTAGGTGTCTAATTCACATGTTTTAACCACTATCACATAACAAACTAGTGGTACGGGTCAAGGTACAGACCCTGTCCACTGAAACCCAGTATCTTTAGCCTTTGACACCACTCTGATCTTTTCAGGGAACACTACTCTAAGGAAAAACAACAACGAAACAAAATATGCATCTTTTTGTTGATGGGCTTCAGCTGTTGGGGAAAAAAGACAAGCAATCGGTTTCATTTCTCTGACCCAGATTTCCCTTTCTAAATGAGAATATCCCAACAATGAATTTGAAAAATGAACCAGATAAAAATGTGAAATGTTTGGCAAAAAACAAGACATCTCTGATATGCACCTGTATGCAAAGCAGAAATGGTTGCTTCTGTCAGTGAGATGAGTAGAAAGTAAAATAAAAGATCTCATATAATTTGCTTATGGAGTGATTAGATGGTACAGCAGCAAACAAAAACCAGCAAGTTAATTATAAGAAGGAAAGATGCAGAGGAACAGTCAGCACGGTGATGGTTTCAGCAGGCTCAAGCAAAAGCCCACATGCAGCTGAAAAATCAAAGCACTAGCACCCAAGTGGAGCAGCGGGGTCGTTGAAGTCTGGTTGGTAAAATGGTACCGATCCCTTTGGGAAAGTGTAGTGATAATAAAATGGGGGAACAGATTGCAAGAGGCAAGAAGACGGAGAGCAGAGAAGCTGGAAGAGAATTTTCACCCAAAAATGCATTCAAGTCAGGCTAGTAGTTACTGCTTTACTGGATGCAATGCAAAGTACAGGCTCGGAAACAGTCTCTTCACATCTGTGAAGATGCTGTTTTCAGAGTGACCATTCTTTTGTTCTCTTTCTTACGTACATAAGTAATTTTTTCACTAGTGTGACTGACTGATGTGGGTAATAGAGAGAAACTATCTAGTTGAATGAATACCTAAGCACAAAGGAAAAAGGGAAGCTGGTCTTATACCCCAAGGAGTCACTATTTAGTGTTAGATTATTTCTGACTGTTCATTCAAACCAAAAAAATCCAAACTGATCCATCATCACAGTGCAAAGGGTCCTTCAGTATCTGCTTCCAATGTGCCGTTGCACAGTATATACACCAGGAATAGTAATAACATGTAAAGTCAATTAAGACTAACTAAGCTTAATTTCCTGGGACCAAAACTGTTTAATCAAACACGTTTCCAAACATGTATGGAAAAAACCTCACACCGTCAACTGTTAAAAACACATCCCACTCCCACCAAAGGCTTCACATTTGAGAGCACACAGGCTATATAATCTGTTAGGGTTAATTCATCTCTCAATACCAGCTATGTCATATTGAACTTAAACAATTGTGTCAACAGGAAAATTGACATTTATGCTACCACTTACACAGTTGTGAAGGCATCAGATAGCTTTCAATAGTTTTTTGGACCAGAAAATTGAAACTTGCTTGTCCAGAAAGCCAGACAGAAATGTTGTACTCCAAATTCTGCTTTAGGACAAAGACAGAATTTCCTTGAAAAACACCCTAGAGGCATGACTAGAGGCACTACTAACATGTATACTGGGCTGCTGGTTCACAGAAGCCTTCATGTGTTAGGACTGGATTGATTCAGATAGCCTACAGATATATTTTCCAGTCCACAGCTTGTGAAAGTATTTCATTAAGATGAATACAGAACCAACCTCTGTCTCAAAGATGACAAACTGGTAGTTGTCTTTTAGAAACATCTACAAATCAACCTAATTTGTTCCGGGCATAGAATAAATTCCAATTAGTAATGCAGACATGTGATTTCTAACTTTTAAAAGTATATAGTGAAAAGAGTTAATGTCAAAAATTAGAAGCAAATCAAGCAAGATTAAGTAAAGGTAATGCATTAAATACAACAATATGCTGTATATCAGGAACAAACAAGCCTAGCACTGAATGAACAGGTAAGTTTCAAAAAATTGGCAAAGCATTCAAAAAAGTTTTGTAATTGATCTTGCTCAAGATGATACATAAGATCACGTATTTATCTCCTGCGATGATAAAGAAATCCTTCTAATTCCATTGAGAAAAACAATCTTATGTTAAGTAACTTTTGTTAGAAAATACCTACAAAACACACTTTGGTTTTACTGAAAAAAACTCAGCTCCTTTGAATGAAAGAATATTTTTTTAACATACAAAAGTTTCATCCAAATATCTGGAGTCCCAGGGACTTCTTTGTATGTGGCATTTTAAGAGTAAGTTGGTATTATTTCCATATACTTTCACAAATCTTTAACTGGTAAGTGATTCATGCAATTGATGTTACAATGTCCTCCTTGCTGTGTGCAGAAAAGCCTTGGATTCTCTGAGACAAATTTGGTCAGCTTTCCATATGTAGGTCCTTGCTATATGGACAGGTAAGAGCTTTTTAAAATGTTTAAATATCATGCCTCTAAGCATTTTAAGATTTGGTAAGATCACCTCAACCAAGTTTTATCCAAAATTTGGAGCTTCTTTGGTTTTAAAAAGGATGGGAGGTGTCAGTGGGAAATCCTTCCTTCGTACCTGCTAGACAATGTCCAAACTACACTTTTCAGCAATGGACAGGCAAAATACTCCTTCGTCTGGTAGAGAACTTGGATCACCAAATTAACTTGCATTTACTTTGAAGAGTACCAAAAAGTAACAGTAACTTTCTGAATGCAAGAAACTACCTTTCTATCTTTGGTGGCACAATCATTCAAAACACATGCCAGAAAAATCATACTGATTTTACTGTAAGCAGGGGCTCGTTTTAACAACACACATTCTAACCACATGCAAAATCGGATACACAAAGAATATATTTTATTTTAATGAGATAAGACACACATGATCTCTTCTGGCCTCAAACGTGCAAATCTGCAATGACCTGCTCTAATGATGATCAGCTTCCACTGCTCTTTTCCAGAAGAGGACCACATTTCCTACCATTGCTCCCCATCTTGTTATTTATCTTTTTTTTGTATAGCGTTGTGTTTTTCACGCTTAGCATTTGACGTAGGTCTATGCAACACCAGCACACAAACGTCTGTCTTTCCCTTTTGAAAATACTGCACCCCTGTTCATTATAAACTGGACGTTTAGAATAGATAAAATACTGCAATGTCAAATCTAGCCACCAAAGGGAAAAGACAAAACCATTTTTTTTCAGATAATGCTGTGTTGCATAAACAATAAAGGCTCCAATTTTAGGGAAAAAAAAAATAATTCTAATTCTTGTGACAAAGTTATTCAAAGCCAAAGATTTCAGTCTAGCTGCTTTTTTATATTTGAAATATGACATTGATTTTTTTGTATACAATTGTTCTGAAAATATTTTCATAAGTAACAGTTAACTTAAATCTTGCACAAAAGCGTCCTCACAGAACATTACAGGTTAAGTTAAAAATCTATTTTTCCTTTAGGCAAAGTGGCTAGTGAACAGCTAAAAAGAAAGTAATGCATGCATTTCAGTTCTGTGTATCTTTTCAGTGGTCTTGTCCATTAATTAGCCATTGATTTGAAAATGTCGATTTTCCTGATAATAGTTTTATGTGCAGTACGATCAACCTCATTAAATTCCTTTTATTTCACTTGAAAAAGTGGATGGCAACTTCACATTTATCTAAACAGACCCAACTGAAAGCAGTATGTTGATTTTTTCTTTCATTTTATGCTTAAAGATTTTCAGTTGCTTCTGTACATAAACGGCTAGCCTGGCACATTATAGGATGAAGTTTATAAGCTTTTTTCAGTACAGTAAACTATATAGAGTTGTAAGCAAAATTAACTTCCTTAATAACCACAATATTTATGTTGTTTTCACATGCCCTACAAAAGAGCTGTACGCAACACAGAAAGAATTTGCTATGGCCATTATAATGGCGATTACACTGACCCTTGTAAAGCTGAACTTAGTGCATCTCCTGTAGCTTTATCCACCAGGTAGGAAAATAAGGAATGACTTAAAACAATATGGTAAACTTTCAACTCCTATTTCATGTCCTAAAGTTGAACTCTGGCAATACAAAGAATAAATAACAGCAACCAAGTGCTGGAAGGTTTAAAGAAAAAATTCCTTTGACTTAACAATGGTGGGAAGCTTCTGTGCCTAACTACTTCACCTTCACAGTTCAGATGTGCAGGGCGAACTCATGGGAATGCAATTTATATACTCTCCCTCAAAATTGACCAACTGACTTCAATGACAAAAAATTAATCTATAAGGAAAATCTGATAAAAAACATATATGACTACATGTACACAAGTTAAAGTTTCTATTGTAAATGCCACATTCCAACACCTAAGAAATCTAACAAGCTGCTACATTTACCAACTTTGTGTATTGTTTAAAGTGCACCTATTGAAAAGTAAGAAAAAGTATTTCTTAGTATACAGCTTACGTATTTCATAGTTCCATGGAGTATTTTGCTGCCTATTTAATAACTGTTTAGAACTCCCTGCACAATAATCCCATCTATTACTAAAAACAATAATTTCTAATGCATATTTTGGCTGAAGAAGGTTTTATTAGCTCAGTTTCTGATTTAGTAAGGTAATTAGGTGCATGACTACCTCTCAGTCCCTTGGCCCTATTTCCATGTCTGTCATTAGTCATTCTTGGATTAACTTATTGAACTAGGAACTTGCAGAGAAAGATCGTGAACTTAGAAGAATACCAGAGCCACTCTAATACATATTCTAAAAGGAGCCACCAGAACATATCAAAGTGCAGTGCCAGACAGTATTCCACCATAAGCATGTCCTGGGAGAAAAAGGTGCGTGCACGTAAGAACTATCCAAAGTTGTGGAATCACAGGGTAACTCACATCTGTATCAGAGCCTTGGACATCTCTTAACTGAAGAAATCAGTGAAGTGTCATATTAATAAATGGTAATGAATCACTTCTGTCACAAAATGTCTTCGAAAAGATCGTGGTCGACTGATAAGAAAATAAAGTGGATTTCCTAAAGAGAAGATCTTCCTCAGTTGTGTACAATTTATTCAATTGTAATTTAATAAAACCCCAAACTAGGAAGACTTCTAAAATTTCCCATATAGATTAAAAGGCAGCTGAAAAGATGCTGTAACAAACACACGAGCCTGTTAAATAGTAAGCATCTATGCCATGCAAAGAACAATCCTACTCAGTGTATTGAACATTGATTAAAGCATTCACTTGAAAACTGTGGTAAGGAAGATGAAAAAGATCACGACGGTATAAATTACCTGCAAACAGAGCACTGCCGCTGCGGCTGGAGAGCAGTGAACATCACTATCACAGAGTAGTTACGAGGTGGAGCCTTCACAAATCTTCGGAATTTGTCTCCATTCATGCGGATGACTGAGCGCCTTGAGCTCCACTCCATCAGCTGTTCCACCTTCTCAGCCAAAAGATTCTGTAATTGAGGACAAGGATGAGGAATGTTTAAGCTTAAACTTCTAGCACTTCATACCTATATTCTGCCTTTGCACCCTCAGCGCTCCTATGGACTTAAGCAGGAGGTTGGGGGGGGCACCGCTATAGAGCTTATAGCACAATTTAGTGTTCTATGTAGACAAGTAGGTTTTAAGTATTTAAAAAAATAACTCAATATGCTCTTAAACAGAAAGGATACATAAAATGAAATCAAACAGGTTGCTACCAAAGGAAAAGGAGTAGAGTAAGGCTGACTGCCTAAATACAAGATACCAGTACAGCAATCATTTAACTTTCATTAAAAACTGGAAAGTTTAGAAAATGTAGCATTATGTTCTATTTATCATACTTAGTAGAAAGTCACAGCAGGATATTGTCAGTCACTCAAATATTAAGATTTTTAAAAAATGTAGCTACAAGAGAGAGAAATAGCTATTACATTCAGAATTTCCTTACAAACATGTAACACTGAATTTAAACTAATTTAAGTTTTATACTTTGCTACAGACAGGAGTGTACTGTCTTATAAACCTGTCTAGGCACAGTCAGTGATGAGATCAATGTTTTTAGTTGCTTTCAAGATTGCCAAAATATTTTGGCTGAACGGTGTGTAAGAAAAAAAAAAATTGCTTGCATGTGACTTATTTGCATGAAAGCACACCATCACATGAATGATTTCAAAGCAGGCTATGAGAAACATTAGGAGACAGCCCACAGGTTAAGTACATTCAGAAACTTTTTAGTCTCCTAAATTACCTAGTTTCAATGAGGTTGTACTGACCATGCTACACCTACAGTGTATCAGGATCAATATAACAATCCATCTTATTTTAAGTTTTCAGTTCCCTGCTCAAGGACACTGTGGAAGCTGCCTAAATCAAATAGGAGTTGAAAAAAAAGAGTGGAGAAAACTGGAATATTACAACTTGCACAGAAGCCGAGCGCTGAGAGAAGGTAGGAAGGACATAGAGGGGGACAGGCAGAAACAGAAAGTGAGGAAGGGGCACCAATCATAGAATCGTTTGGGTTGGAATGGACCATTAAAGGTCATCTAGTCTACCCTCCCTGCAATGAGCAGGGACATCTTCAACGAGATCAGGTTGCTCAGTTCCATCCAACCTGACTTCGAATGTTTCCAGGGATGGGGCATCTCCTGCCTCTCTTCGCAACCTGTGCCAGAGTTTCACCACACATTGTAAAACATGTCTTCCTTCTATCTAGACTACATCTCCCCTCTTTTAGTTTAAAACCATTACCTCATGTCCTATCGCAACAGGCCCTGCTACAAACTTTGTCCCCATCTTTCCTACAGGACCCCTTTAAGTACTGAAAGGCCGCAATAAGGTCTCCCCAGAGCCTTCTCTTCACCAAACAATAGAGAAACTAAGTTCAGAAAACTGAAAGGTGTGAGGCCTCTGGTAAAATATGCATGAGGTAGCAAAAGGGTATACAAACTCATGAGGGTCCACCGTGGAAAGGAAGAGTAAACTAACTTAACAAAACACAATGAAATGGGGACACTCTGAGAAAAGAGAACACGATGACAGGCAAGGCAAGGATAAAACTCATGCTGTGCAGGAACAACTGAGCAAGGAGACAAGGTGGCTTTTCTAGGACTTTTTAAAAAAAAAAAAACCGAATGAAATAGAAAAATTAGCTCATCTAGTAACATTTTGACAAATCAGTAAGGCTACGAATAAGAGTCGAGATAGATATACGAGGGGAAGGAAGGAGCGAACTACAAGGATAAAGGAAAATTACATTTTGCCTGTCAGATCTTCCACCTTAAAATTAGCAGCAGATGCCCCTTGGAGCTCCTTACAAGGCACAGCTGGTCATCAGAAGTTTTGAGTCCAAAAGATCAGTGTAAATCATGAACAGTTCTGAGATAGCTACATTTATTTGACCCTATAAAGTCTTTAAAAAAAAAATCTTTTAGGTTTTCATTCCTATTCTCAGATATTATCTGAGTTTTGTAATAAAAAGCGTGAAGGAGAGATTACAACTTTGTTTATCATAAGAATAACAATGAATCAATTAATACTACAATTTTTCTTCTGCTATAAGACATGGTTTTGGTAGTTTTGCTTCAAAAGGTATTATGTAAGTTCTTTAAAAAGAATCAGAAAGCAGATTATATAAAAATGAAGCCTACTCATTTGTAAGATTTCCTTGGATTAGCAGTGCCTGGATTAAATCTTTCTGTTAATTTCAGAAGATTCACTAGTTTCACATGAGGCACTCCAGTTGGTAATGCACAATAAAACATAAGGAGGTAAGAAGGATGTGTACTCATACTTCCAAAAGCTTTAATAACTGAAGCAAAAAGATAAACCAAAAAGAACTAATAAAAAGACAACTTTTAAATTAATACAGGGAGGATGCATAATATCCTACTCGGTATAGAAAACCAAATACTTTCACGAATAGGCCTTATTCAGAGAAAAGAAATAGAAACCCATGAAGTTATCATTAAGGATATTAAAGCAAAATCATGATCACGACAGAAAAAGGGGAGAAAAAAACCCCAGCCCTATTACTGCTATATAATTTGCTTCTACAAAATAATCAGTGATATTGGAAGAATCTTACTCAGAGAAGTCCCATACAAAGTTTTACTCGGAAGTTTGTTGCCAATAAGCAATTGCCTCCATTCCTTCGGATTCAGCTACGTACAATGTCACCTCCATTTAGCTCTTGTGCAACACGGTGAAGTTCACTGTAATGTTCTTAACCACTTGTATCTTCTGTTTTACTTTTTCTAAATGCACTAGGTAAAAAGCTAGTAACTAAACTAACCTAATATGTTTACTACACTAAGTGATCAAGCTAGTACTTTAGGAGTATAAAGTCACTAGGTACAATTTCATTATTTGCTTCCCTGGATTCTGAAGAAATCTACTTTTTTCAAATAGAAACTTATCATCGAATAAATTGCAGATAACTGTGTATATCACGAAACATTCTGCTATAGGCCAGATTTCTCTTAGGCCATTGACTGCACTTAGATATCCTACCACTTTTTAGTTCACTTTATTCCGGAAAGTCTCCTTTTGCAGAGTAATTGATAGAAGAAACCGTAGGACTGACAGCTCTAGAAGTCACAATGTCGTCTGTGGAATATCCTGTATTTTACAGCTTTCTGATTTGTAACACTTTACAGATAGATGAAGGTCTGATAGTGTTTTATTATTATAAAACACTTGCACAATATATGCTGCTGAGTAAGTTATCAACCTTTTCCTCATCTCATTTAATAATGAAATCCAAAAAATAAATCTAGTGTTAAATGAGTTTCCATTTTAGCTGTGCTTTCAAGTTGAGTACCTGTGTTCAGGAAATATGGCACATTTCAACATTCCAACTGTCTACTTTAGCTTTGGAGCAAAAAGGCACCCACTCAGAAAATTGACCACTCTGTTAAAAGGGGGGAAAAAAATCTTGTGTTTTAAACAAATGTTCAAGCTAGCAGACTGGTCTTATGGATTTCATAATTCAGAATGTAACTTTGCTATTTTTTTCAGAAAATTAAAATTTTGTAAGATAAAAGTGTATAAAAAAAACCAGATTGCTGAATAAAGGTGCGAATATGAGCCCCAGTCAAAAATTTTCTCCTGTGTAAAGGAACAGTGTCAAAAAGTGAAGAAAAAATGACAGAAAACATTTAGAAACAAAAGGAAGAATTTTCCCTATTGCTCTAATGGAATAATAATAAAAATAATAATCTATTAATACCCAGGAAAGCATCGTTAGAAAAGACAATGATCTATCCCAAATTATTCCTGCCATGACGGTACTGAAAATGAACATGTCCTCCAGTATTTTTCTTTTACCATTTACCATCCAACTATACAAACCATACATAAAACCGGCAACAAAGTGAATCTCCATTAGGATTCTAGACATTTACAAAAAATTTATTAACTCGCCTCTTTCCGTCCCCTGAGGAAACTTTTCTGCCAGAGAAAATCTGAGAATAGGAGAGGATGGCTAAATCAGACTCACCAGACAAAACACACCTCGTGATGATCGAGACACATGAACAATTGTTGCTCATGTCCAGAAAATGAGACACAATCTCATTTTTGCTGTAGATTGCTAATTTTCTGCTCCTTTCCACAGTCTATACAGATAAAGACCATACATTTGTTTAAGCTCATTTATTTACAGAATTCCTCCGAGCATTTACCAGCTTTATGCTGGTAACTCAAGGGGACTGTTTTAGTTGAAACACTGCGGAGGGGGGTGAACACCGAAAATCCAACACACAAGCATAAATCTTAGAAGGGAAATTCATCCCTTACAAAGAAAATTGCAGTTTTGTTGGTGCAAATAACTACAAAAGGGTCAACAGATAACAGTCTACTGATAAAAGCACGGAGAACGTTTAAATCAATGGGTGAAGAGGCAGCCATGTATCATTTGCTTATTTTCATTAGCTGATGCCCCAAGCAGAATAAAAGAACATTTATGACCTATGGGTGGAAACAACATGAATGTTAGTATCCGTAAACCAAACAGAACTATAATATTACTTGCTTTTCCTACTCTATTTTGTAACAAGCGATAATATATGGCACAACAGCATTTTTTCAAAACTAAATAAACCTTAAAAATATAACTGAGAAAATCCAGAAACACAGAATCAGACTCATTTAGGTTGGAAGGGACCTTCAAGATCATCGAGTCCAACCATCAACTTAATACTGCCGAGTCCACCACTAAACCACGTCCGTAAGCACCACGTCTACCTGTGTTTTAAATACCTCCAGGAATGGTGCCTCCATCACTTCCCTGGGCAGCCTGGTCCAAGGTTTGATGACCCTTTCTGTGAAGAAATCTTTCCTAATATCCATCCTAAACCTGCCCTGGCACAACACGAGGCCATTTCCTCTTGTTCTATCACTTGCTACTTGGGAAAAGAGACTGACCCCCACCTCACTACAACCTCCTTTCAGGTAGTTGTAGAAAGCAATAAGGTCTCCCCTCAGCCTCTTCGTCTCCAGGCTAAGCAACCCCCATTCCCTCAGCTGCTTCTCAGAAGACTTGTGCTCCAGACCCTTCAATCCGGGTATTTTCTGATGCAACAAGGAAAGTCGTTCTTTATTTAGGACAGGGATTTCTCCATAAAGAGATCACCTCTGAAAATTATTTTTGTTGCTGGAGTAGGGGCAGAGTCATTGATATTTTGGCCTCAACGCCGTTAAGCAGACGAGCAGTGCCCACTGAAATAACCAGCTTGGGACAGCAATTCTAAATAATTCTGCTTTTGTCCCTATGGCTAGCAAAAGATTTTTTCCATTTGCAGTTGTCCATGTCACTGAATCAAGAACAAAGCAAAAGAATAAAGTTAAAGTTCATCTATTATAGATCTGTTTCCAGTGATGTGATGAAACAACTATGCTACCTGTCAAAAACATAGGCAAACTGTGACAAGTTCAGAAACAGAAGATGCTGGCAGATCCAGCTTCTGGCATCTGCACCTGAAGCAATTCCCTACTAGGGATTGCTTCCCAGTGATCCCCCATATCTCCTCTCTGCTGCTTAACCCAATAGAGCTTGGCATCTACAAGCCTTCCCTTTCATACCCTGTGACCAGCAGATTAGCTACTCAAAACATAGCTTTATTTATTCACTCTCCCCAGACACAGTCCCTACAAGACAAAGCATAAACAACAACAACCACCCTGTATACACACATTTTGCCTCACTTGACTGCTAATCTTCCTTGGCCAGATTTTCTAAATTTTTTTTTTTTGGCCCAAATAAAACCGTATCTCTCTGGGAGGAAAAAAAAAAAAAGAAACAAAAACCCAAACCAAAACAAAAACCCATCCAGGTTTTCCTAAATGCTGCTTGCTCTGTCTGTCCAATGGATGCCACTGACATTTTCAAGACAAACCTCTTATTTTTAAAACAAACAAAAAAAATTTAAGATTTAAATACTTGTTGATTCAGATTTATTGGTCTGGGAAATATACATCACAGCAAAATAGCTGGAGAATGGCAAAGGGAAGTCTCTCCTTGGTTCTCACAAAAGGTTTATCATATAACCATATTTCCGACTGGTTTACATTACTGAAAATGTATTTTGAATTAAGTTTCTTCTTTAGATCTCCTTTCATTTACTTTGCCTTCAGTCTGAACATCACCACACAGGTAACTTAAGGCATAAAGAGCTATTAAAGCAAAGAACAAAGTCCCAACAGTAATACTCAATGCCTCAGTGTCCAAACTAGCCTCCTTCCATTTGAAACACACTGTCTCTACCGATTTGCTTCTTTCAGGTTTCAGAAGACGTTTCAGCTCTGATATAAGAAGGCACCTCCTGAATACTACTAGACGTGAACATGGAAAACCTCAGCTCTAGAAAGTTAGGGTCAAGATCTGTAAGGCGAGATACCAGTACTAGGAAAAGTCCTTAAAAAAAAAATTAAGCAAGGACTCAACCTATTGTTGACTACTAGTAAGGCTGAGGCATTGGTTATTACCAAGCCATTCTGCTTTCCTGAGGAAAAATTCAAATTCAGACCAGTAGCTCAAATTTCACAGTTTCTGTAGTGAAAGAAATAAAGCACAGAGTTTCTAATTGATTATTTGATACTATATTTGCTACTGGAGATAAATTAACTACAGATTTTGTTGACTATTTCTTAAATTATGATGTTGCAAATAACAAAAAATTTGAGGTGGCTTGACTTCCATGTTTCCTTTGTGTGTATCCTACCAAAAACCAGCTAATGTAGACTGAATGACCACCCTTGAAGAAGACTGCTTTGTTCATTTAGGCGAATCAAATCCCCAAGAAACATTAGCTTTGTAGGTAATTATTTCAGGACAACATTTATTGTGAAAAAGAAGCCAAGGCTGCACTGATAAGGCATGTAAAGTATCTCATAAGTCTCTCAATCTTATGGATGTAGCTTAAATTTCAATTCGTTTTAAGAGCCTTCTTTTTTAGTTAGTCTAAGAATAATAGTATAGAAAAACTGACTATACTAATTAGTGTATTTCAGCAGTATGTTGTAAGAATAGTTAACTCTAAAAGTGTGCCTGATAAACATTCACAGATATATAATTACTGACTCCATTACATTAATGGCAGAAATACAGTGGAATTAACATTCAAAGTGTCATTACAGCCTATTTAAGTTTACAGTCATTCATTCCTCTGTTGTCCCTTGTTCACCTGATGCCTGCATATAAATGTAATTTACACTACCAATAGATCAGTATCTTTGAACACATCAAAAATAGTTTTATCATTTGTAAACCTTGACAAACATCATTTGCATATACTCAGGTAATTTTATGTACTTATACCATTCCCTACACACTAAAAAGGGAGAAGATAGATGACTACTTTCCCGCACAAGCCTTCTAAACAAGACCTCACATGGCTTATGGACTTGAAGGTGGTAAAGAGGAATAATTTCTTTGATCTGTCTACATCTTCACTCTTCTCTCCAACATTTCCTAGGTTATTCTGGAATATGGGAAAAAAATTAAAATATATTTCACTTTGATAAAAGTCTATTCCTCTTCAAAGTAAGGCATGCAGCACTAGCAGCTTTATCCAAAATATTTATTCCCTATTTTGAACACGTCTATAATCAGGAATAGAAGCCATGGGTCAGGTCAAACTTACAAACTTTGTTAAATGTAATTTCTTGATTCACAACACAAGAACCCTAGGTCCAACAGAGAACTCCAGGATTAAGAATCTGGATATGCCATTGAGCGACACATTTTTCTCCAGCAGAAATTAGCAACGCTTACATCAAGTTCTGGAGGCACGGGAAGCACAGTACAATCTGTTCAATAAGTCGTAAGGTCATAAACTAATTCTTCTATTGAGAATGGCTGTATCAGTACTGCAAATATTTCCCTCCCTGGCCTCCTCTGCTCTGCAGCTTTCCCTGATCTTTCAAAGGCTGTTTTTTTAATTACACAAAAAAAAGAAAAAAGGGGGGGAAGGGGAGAAAGGGGGGGGGAAGGGCATGAGCAAATTCAAATATTACTAACCACTAATACATACGGAAATCTGTTAAGATACTTTTTTTCCCTTTCAGATAATTTATTTATTTACAAAAAGCCATTGCCTGAACATAATTGAGAAGCCATGTAAACTGGCACAGTATGACTGACTTGATATTATGCTCCATTGACTTGAAGTCATTTAGCTGTGACTGAGGATTTGCTTCTCGGAATCAGACACTGATTTTCATCTTTATGCAAAATAGCCTACATTTTGTGGTATTAAGCCTAAAAATGTCCTTTTAAGGCTGAGCAGATAAATGAACAGAGAACTAAAAGTACTGAGTTTTTTTTTATTTTAGCTCTGTTTGCAATTTAAGAAAAATCTGGTTGATTTCCTATTATACAGAGCTGTCATTTTCTGATCATTATACAAGAAAATAACAACATTAGCATTTTTTTCCACTGTAGAAAATGCAAGATAGAAAGTAACCTGGGTAATGGGATAACATAGATGTATTTTGTCCAGTTGATTTAAAAATATCCCTAATTTCCATGGAGTACAATCCAAAATTGTAAATGTCTTTCAAAATATAAGAAATTCATCCTTTTTTGTAATTACTACTTTTCAAAATTGTCACAGTTTGTCACAGATTTTATTTTTTTATTAATGTAAGTATTGATAAAGTTCACCTAATTCAAATAAAGTCTGTAAAGGCAACAATATGAATTACAGAGTAGGACTCCAGTCCTGTAAACAAGCACACAGTTTACTTCAGGAAAGAGAATCCCTACCATACTGCATTAAATAAACACGAGTTAAACGGTTTAAGAGTTTATAGAAATAAGCCTAGGTAAGATGCCTTATACAACTTATACAACTATAGCTTTTTTCCCCCACTGTTTTTACTCTTTTTTTTTTTACAAGCATGGAAGTAATTAAAAACATAATGAGAAATATCAAAAGGATGACTTATGAATTAGAGAAAAGATACTACAATAAAAGCATCAGTTAAACCTCAAAGTACATTTGCTTAGGTCACCTTTACACTGAAAGGAATTAGTCCCGGGAGAGCATAATATAGGACAACCAGGATGATTCCAAGACTACTTGTTATACAGAAGACTAAAAAAGTACCATTTATTCTCAGTGGAAAACACTTCAGGGTGACCTAGCAAAAATATTACAAAAGTTCTTGATTAAAAGATGGAAAAAATTCTTTGCAACATACTAAAATGATGCGGAAAAGTTAAAAACTAACATCGTTCTGCGTAGATGTTTCAATTTAATAATAAGACAATCAACCTCCTAATTCTAAACGACTATATATTTTTTCAGTATTCAGAACCTTCATATTCCCGGGATCTGGATATGACCATACCTTTTAGAGTGCTAAGTTTATGATTTTTAAGCAGATAGTTCAAGTTAATTCTATGCATAATTATTAAAACTTGTTCTAAATCCAGGAACATATCTCACAGCTACAGATTATCAAGGCACGTGTGACATCAATATGCTCATTCAGCCTGCCATTTTCAAATATTTCTGAGTTTTAGGTAAGACTAAACTTAGCTAAGACAGCCTTTTAAACTAATTGCTACTTATATTGCCATTCTGAATTTCAGAAATTCTTCCACACATGCCCCAAGATGTTTTTATTAAATTCAGCTTGCTGCAATACTCAGCTCACAGCATTCAGCAGCCTGGCTGAATTTACAGGGGAGAATTATGAATTAACTACTGAAAGCCATTCAAGAACTATTATACACTTTGTGTACCTCTCCCTTGCTACAAAGAGTATTGACTTCTCAGACACATTAACGTTGTGCTTATTTTTCAAAACAAAGTAACTTTTGATCCTCTTCTTTTCCCTTCATTTCTTTAGTGTTTGCTGAAATCAGCAGGCAGCCTTATTTAAACTACCTAGATCATTTGAAGAAATGGCATTTCTCTACTAAAAGCAGAGGCTCCTTTTTTCCCCCCAAATGTCATTTTTCTGTTGTTTTCTAAGGCTAGAGTCCAAAATGTCTTTGAAAACATGAAAGTGAGGTCTCTCTTGAATTATATTGCTGTTTGACTACTCTCCAGCACTATCTGTGAAGGTAAGTTGAACATTTCTCCAAACAATGCTACACAACCAACTGTTTCTTGTCAACTTTATTGCAAATTATTTTGTTCATCTGAATCTCTTTAAAATAAGAGATCTATTAAAAATAAATAGTGTACAGAGCAGGCAATAAGAACCCAGTAATCTAGGATCAGGTTGCTCATATACTAAATAGTTTTGTACATACCAGAGCACGTAGCTCATGCATGTTATACAGAATGAGGAGATGCTGCCCAGGGAGAAATGCAAATAACTTACATAGTATGATCCCTTAAAAAAACAAAAAAAAACCAAACAAAAACTCTTCAGAATAATTTGTCCTGTAATAGTTTCTGTATCCATAAGAGAAAGACTGGAAGACAAGAAAAAAGTCAACACTAACTTGAATTTGCCACTTCTTTGGGATACCAGACGGGCAATCAGAATACTGACTTCAAGTCTGAACATGAAGAAAACAGTTTGCATTTCTTATCTAGTCTGGTTGTAGGTTCAGTTTACAACTCCAGAGCAATTTCACAGAATCACAGAATGGTTGAGGTTGGAAGGGAGCTCTGGAGGTCATGTAGTCCATCCCCCTGCTCAAGCAGGGCCACCTCAAGACGGTGGCCCAGAACCACATCCAGACAGCTTTTGAGTATTTCCAAGGAAAGAGACCTCCCCAGGCAACCCTTGCCAATGCTCGGTCACCTTCACAGTGAAAAAGTGTTTCCTCATATTCAGACTGTGTTTCAGTTTGTGCCCATTGCCTCTGGTCCTGTCACTGGGCACCAATGAAGAGAGTCAGGCTCCGTCTTCTTTACACTTTACCCTTCAGGTATTTATATACAGCGGTAAAATCCCTCCTGAGCCTTCTCTTCTCTAGGACAAACAGTTCCAGCTCTCAGCCCTTCTGCAGAACATTTTCAATTTCAGAACATTAGACAGAAAGCATGATATTTAAAGGATGCGCGTGACAAGATACCACTTCATTGAATAGTAGTTCCACCCCTTTTTTTTTTTTTCCTGTTCCTCTTGAGTGTAAAGCAAGTTCTATGCTATAAAGTGAGTAGCATCTAGAGAAATGGGGACTTGAACAAGCACAGACACCAACAAAATTGCCCTTTTGTTCAAAGTGAATGCTAAGACTATTTGTTCCCTGTTTCATGATCAAATAATCCAGAAATCTACATTACTGGAAAGACCCTTCCTTTCCTAGCGACACGTACACAGTGCTGTTGAATGACCATACGGCCACTCCTCTCCCCCCCTGCCTTACCTGCACATTCCTCTGCATATTTCTGGAATGACGAGATTTTCTGTTGAAACTTGGTATAGCAACAATGATGGTAACACCACACAGAGGTAAATCACTTTAGAAATTTGAGGTTGGCTTTGCCTTTGATGGAATGCTGGCAACAAATTACAACTTGAAAGGAGACAAAAAGCCAAAAGAGCAACAAGGGTTCAGGGTATTACTGGATTTTTCTCTCTGGAAATTTAAAGAATTAAACAGCATCCGGATCTTTTCACTCTCTGTAAACAGGGATTCTAGAGAGACATTTTACAAAGCCATTGATAGCTGAGGTGTCTTCACCGTGGAATCACCACAGAGAGACTAATCCCTCAAAGCCCTGAAGTACTGTGCCACCACTGAAGAATTACCCAGCAATCAAGCCAGACAACCAAACTATGGGTAATGTTAAAAAGAGAACTTTCTTCCCCTTCAATTTTCTAAGTTGTTTCAAAAACAGGTTAAAATACAGATGCTCTATTTTTCAATTGCTGAAAGTACAGAAAATATGACTAAACTGCTACAAAGAAAACAAGTTTTATTTTTAAAAGCAGTTTATGAACTGCTAGCTATGGAGAAAGCATCGAGACTTCACAGTGAATTGGACTATAAAGACGACTGGGAAGGGGCAGGAGCATGTTCTGTTAAAAGAAAGAATGCTAAGAAGAAATTAATTCAACAACCATTTAAAATTTAAAATGCATAGTAAATACAATAAAAAATATCAGAGATGCTTTGGTTCCACAAATGAGTGAAAACACACCAGAATGAAGATGAATAAAAGGGCAGAAATGAAATTGTTTTAAGGGTACTTAAGCACTGTTTGGTAATCAGAAATATAACTGCTTGAACAGGAAAACAATGAGATCTCAATCAAACATCCTGAAATAATTTTGACAGAATACCCTTAAGAACAATGAAAAAAAAAAATTTTTTTTTTTTAAATTGCTCCATCAAGGAATATAACAGTACTTTACCGTACTTTTTTATTATGTAACAGACAGTTAAAATGAGGGTATATAACACAAAAGAATTTTAGAGGAAGCTAAGCGACCTTTAACTAAATCAACAAATCTGCAGAGTTCTCATGAATAAGTTGCTCCGGACAAGCATAGAAAGACCAATGAAGTTGATCTAGAGGCCACATAAAGCATCCAGTTGAAAAACATTCTGAGTATTTGCACAATCTGGCTACTTCCTCTCCCAAAACTTAAAAAACCCCAACCAAACAACAACAAAAAAACCCACCCCAATAAACCACATAGGCAGTTGTCATGGATTTGCCTTTTTGGTATTACCGAGAGGACTCTCCAGTGCCTATTCCTTATCGGCACCTTTGCTATTAATAAAAAGGTTACCTTGCTGATTAGCACACTGGGAAACGAAAAAATAGAATTCAATTTCTCATCTGCCTCTTCACAGCAACTGAATAGCAAGTGAATTAAAAGACTAATGGCAGAGGAAAGATCCAGTGGTGTTAAGCAATAAATGCTTTCTCTCTTGTGACAAGCCAATTAGGTACTTTCTGAAATATGCACCTGAGAAACCTTATTTTATAGCCTGAGGAATCTACAGAAACAGTTTCCCTACAAAAAGTTTGCCTTTATGAGTGAGAAGGTCTTCAGTACTGCACTTTCTTCCATGTGACCCTAAGACCCTATGCACAAATGTACAAACTAAGAATTTCAAAGATTATAATCAAAAGTTGCAGGCAAACTAGTTATCAGCCTTTAGAGTGGAAAAAGTGCTTGTTGTTACTATTACCAAAGACATTGAAACATCTTCTAACTACCTACCACAGATATGAGTTGCATTTCTTCCTTAAAATTCCACATGTTCTTCATGTTTTACCCATAAACCCAAGTACCCTTAGGATTAAGCCTCCAATATACAAACATGGTAGAAATATCATTACTATTCTCAGTACACAAAAATGATAGCTCTTACTTCTAAGTCTGGAGTTACCAGGGTTAAAAAAATAACTGCAGATTTTCCACAAAAAATACTAGATTATTCTTTTGCTAAAGAGGAAAATGACAATTTCAAGACCTAAACAAGTCAAGAAATACTAAGCTTCAATTCTGTAAACACACCCAGTACAGACCACTGATTATTCCACATTTAGAATCATAGAATTGTCTAGGTTGGAAGCGACCTTTAAGATCATCAAGTCCGAGTTAAGGAAAACAGAAAGAATAATTGCGCTTTTGAAGTGTAGGGTGTTTAAAGGTAGAGAAGAAAAGGGGAAAAAATGATTTGGCAATTTGTTTTTTGTGGTTGATTTTAAGGAGTTTGTTGACATAGAATAATGAAAAAATATAAAAGTAAAAAGGAAGCATAACTATAAAAGTTGACATTCTACAAACCTATCATAGAGATTTGCTTCCAAAGCAATTAGAAATATAATTCTGCAAAGCACTTTCCCTAATTTTTTTTTTTTCAGCTAAAAAAGAGACATCACTCTTCCTGATTACCTAAATGCACTGAGATATATTCTGAAGTCCTCTGTAGATCCCAAGTCCGTCACCGTAAGTATATAACAGAGGCTGTACCGGCTCAAGCCACAAGTCAGCCTCGTCCACATCCAATAGTGGACTCCTACAAAACATTAAGGGAACTGAGGAAATATATTATATATCCTAGTATATATTCTCCCAGCCCTCACCATTTGCATCTCAGGGACATCCTGAGGTAGAAAATGCTATCTTTGTATTTAAAATAACTCCACAAAGGATAAACACTGAAAAATTACTGAAGCCAAAGGCTGCATTATCTTTAAAGAACACATCCATTTGTGTGTGAATAAAATTTATGCAGCTTCTTGTCTTGTCTTGGTTAGCAGCTAGCTGTAAAGATACACTACACCTAATTCAATTTATACCTCACATTTAAATATCCTAGTTTTGAAATCTGCATTCTTTAAGGTCAATATTAGCACACTAGTTAACCATGCCACCTTCCAGCACCCCATTCCAACTCCCATTCAACCTTGTTTTTAAAATCAGCGTGTGTGTACAAGGGGAAGAATACACCTGAGAAACCTTATTTTATAGCCTGAGAAATCTGTAGAAACAGTTTCCTGACAGAAAGTTTTCCTTTATGAGTGAGAAGGTCTTCAGTACTGCACTTTCTCCCACGCGACCTTAAGACCACCACTCCCCGAGTTCCCCAACAAATGCTACACCATTTGCCACGATGAGGAAGTAGCAAAGTTAGCTACCCAATAGATCCAGACAGAAAATGAAAACAAATCATTTTAGTTAAAAGATAGGATAGATTGCCATTATTATTTTTTACAATAGCACAATGGTCCAAGCTGGAACAGTCATACCTTCCTACTGGAAGGAGAACCCAGGCAAACTGAAGCAGCAACTGATCAATAAGCACAGAATAGTTCTGATCTATTCATTTGTCAACTTAACATTACAAACTCATTTACAAAGAGGACCTAAGAGGCAAGGTAAGTAACTAGTCAAAGATCAAGTGAGAAAAAAATCTCGGATAAGCTTACTATACTTTAGGGAGTAGAGGGGAACAAGAAGGTGATACTTTTGATAGATTAACAATAATTGTTATTGAGAGAAAGATTACATAGACCTAAAAACAATTATAAGATCTGATAAATAAATGCAAAGCTCATCAATGTGTTTAACACCAAAATTGGTGACTATTCATTGAACGTGCAAGAACAAACAATAAATCACCTCATTACAAGGAAAAATGCCAATTGGGAACATTCACATTGTTGCACCACTTTAAACATAGTCAATTAGGGAGATTTTCATTGTTGAAACTTCTTAAACAGTCTTAAAAAGATGTCCGAGGAAAAGTAGATATCGCTTACCAGCTCATTCCAATTTTAGTCTGGCACAATTTATACTCCATGTTGTTCAAGGGAATCAGGGTTTCATATTTCATGAACTGGACACTGAAAAAAAAGTCTCTTCTGCAGAACTGTACTGTTCATTGTGACAAAATTTCCTTCCCCCTTTTTGGGAGGAGGGGGCAAGATCAATATTACCATTATGTATGTGTGCATCCCTAAATAAATTCTCAATTTACACAATTAATTTCCCCCCCCTCCTTTATGTTTAGAAGAAAACAATTACGGAAAAAACTGTTATTCTGACAAGCCTAGAGATGAAAAGAAAAGTTACAGGAATTACACTCAGATTTAATAAATCCACTGCAGACACATCAACTCCTCCCCACACATTTTCAGTGAAATAATACATCAGTGACCACAGGGAGGAGAAAGCATCACCAGAAATTAGATGCAATTACTGTCCTAATCCCTACAGACACAAAGATTGAGAATACACTTTATCTCCATTTGACAGAAACCTATCCTTTTACAAGAACACCACACGATTTGCTATAAACTTTTAGGTCTGAATCACATTTAAAAATAAGTACATGAGGCATTACTTTCCAATTTACTTTCCTGGTACATAAGTACTTATCTCCCACTCCAAGAATGTAGTTCAACTGAATTGAATTTACTCTGCAAAATAATATAATTCTAATAAGGAAAACATTTATAAATGTATAAAATTATGAAATGTATATAGGACACAATAAATATAAAAATTAAAAATAACGTAGTTAAATATTCTGCACTATATGTATGCACATACTTACATATGCAGGACTGAAACTGGATAAATATTAATCAACCATACAAATGGGATGCTTTATACACACGATCCAAAGAGCATTCTGACTTGACTGAAACCATCTGATTGCCTGACCAAGACATTGTTAGTTTGGCTCACTGGGTTTGGCCAAATATCCAATAATTTAATGTTTTGTGGTACAAGGTGAGAAGAGACACTTAATATTTTTCTAAAAAAAAAAATAAAATACTGCTTTGCTTAAAAAACTGTGCACTCATATGGTTCAAAATAAGAGTACAGAAACGCATGTACTTAAAGATTCCATAAATTAGGGCAGGGCTTGTGGGCCAGATGGCTTTTTACCAGCTCTTTGTAAAAGGGGGTGAGCAGAAGTAATCTGTAGTGTGATTAAGTCCCTTTGCATATACACAGGTCTGTCTCCAGGATAAGTTACCAGAATCTGTAACACTAAAATAAAACTTCATATTTATACAAAACCAAGTACCCTGCTTGAGGCACATAACAGTTCCCACTTAAAAAAAAAAAAAACAACAAACCGCAGTTAACAAAAGAGGAAAATTTACTCTCCTGCTACTTCTAAATGGCATTTAAACAAACCGTCAGGAAGAAGTAAAAAGATGCAAATAAAGCAGTGTTCAGACAATTATATCTGCAAATCTCAATGAACAGAGGAAATTTCAAGAAAGGGTCTATTTTAAAAACATTAACCCAAAAAGCTATGTACCAGAGGCAAGGCAACGCTTTCACAGAGGCTGCAGGTTTTAAAGGAAAGTTGTGCTGGAGAGAATTCAGTTCCTGAATCAACTGTAGAAACCACTCAGCGCAAACTCCATTACCTGCTGATCCTTCCTCACAGTCCATACTACCATTAACAGCTCCTTTTTCTCTTTTCCCCTTTTCCATCATTCATTGACACAAAAGTACCAGCTTTTCCCATAGAAATGAATGAGAAGAAAGACAGGAAAGGACTACTGACTTACTGCCGGCAGATCAGGCCACCAGAATTGCAAGTGGAGCTCAGAGAACCAAAAAGAAAGATTCAGAAAGCCATGGAAATTCTTCTTCCAGGAAGAGGAGATCCAGAAGATCTCCAGAAGATATTCTACAAGGAACACAGGATCAACAACAACAGAGGTAGGAAAGAAGACCTGGAAAATGGTCAAGAGGGTATAAGCAGAAAGGATGCAAGCTTCTGCAACACTCACAGCATATGGTTGAATAGTATAATCTAATGTGGGCTATAAAGCTTAAAGAAGCAAAAAGTTACATTCAAGGGCTTAAACAAAGCCTTAAACAACTGGAGCTGTATTGAACTCACAACTGAACACACCTTTTAAACTTCAGAACAATGTTATTTCTTCTTCTCCAATATTACAACGATAAAGAATTTATAGACCAGATTATGTTGTCCAGGGTACAAGCATAACACTGTGGATTTTATTTATGCTCTTAATTAATTTTGCACAAGAAATTATTATTTCAATATTGTTGTTATTTATATAATCAGAGCACTAAGAAATCCTAGTCAAGGTGCAGAATTTAATTGTGCAAGGTACTGGAGAAGCACGTTAACAGAGACAGTTCTTGTCCCCAAGACTTTGGAAGCTACGAATGAAGGAAGAAAAAGCAAATCCCATTTACTTATTTATCTATGTCTGCACACAGACTACAAGAGACCAATGAAGACCATGAGTTAACAAGGTCCACAGTTGCTTTGCCACATTTATTGTCTAGCCACTGTCAAGGTTCTAAAACCTTGACAGAGAAGTAGACTTAAAGAGAGATTTAAAAGATCGGGAGTCTTTGCAATGCTTTGTGAGGCGCTGTTTCAATAGGAAATATTAATAAATTTCATCCAGAGATACTTGTTTTTAAGATTTAAATGAATGGACAACAAAGAAAGATACTGCAGGATAACGAAGAGTAGGAAGTTGGTAAAAAAAAGTTTCTTACATGCAAAATGAGTAAAGTAAAATATCTTCTGTAACTTTTGTTTACTATCCATATTTGCAGAAGTAAGTGGTATGCCATTTGTCACAAAAATTGAAGGACAAGGGCTAGAACACAAACAGAAGACAGATGTGGTAAGTAAAGCACTGTCATTTTTGTAAGTTTTCAAAGCAGCCATTGCTTTAATATTCATTAACTGTAGAGACCCTTTATTTTATCCCTAAAGCCCTAATTATTGTGAACCCACACTGTCATCTACGTTTTTTTGCAAGACTGCATCCTCTCCCTTTTTAGAAAACTTAATTAAATCTTTAATAAGCCAGTATAAATGTAAAGGATGTGGAACACAAAATATCACCTTATGCATATTTATTAAATTTCTGCAAACCCTAAAGCATTTCTCCCCAGATTAATGGTATGGAAAAAATTGATTTCAGTTTACCTGCCAATTTCTTTCCTTGTAATAATTCCATCTGTTAGTTCTCATGACAGGGACCTTACTGCTAAATACTGTCTGGATATAGTCTCCAGAACTTGGTATCATCCCTACAGCCTAAACCACAGCTGATCACTTCCTCAGGTAATTGATTAAAATAATGCTGTTCTAATCATTGTGTGAAATTAAGCGTGAAATCTACCCACCCTCAGCAAGTGGACAGCCTTGTTTACATATTCTTGCTCCAACACTAGCATATAAAGTAGTCTAAGATCATGGAGGAGGCTACCAATGACATTCAAGTGGTGTTACGACCATACTGATACGAGATCTTGTATATGGTGATAGTATAAGCACAATTTCTGAAACTACTTAATCCAATACATTTACTTCAGGTAACTCATTAGACCTCTTTTGACAAGCAGAGATAGTAAGATAGATATGACAGATCACTGAACTGAATACTGATGGTTGAATCTATGCAAGTACTCTTGTCCTAACAGGAAATGTTCCTTTCGTATAATACTAGCATATTCAAGTCGTCCAGGGGACAGAGGAGGAGAGAGGAGCAGAGAGGACAAAACAATGTTGAAATGTTCTACAGAAGTGATAAACTGCACTGCTTTTGGAGAAATAACATTAACTTAAAAAAAATAAAATCTTAATTCCAACTCTGAGGCTTGTGATGAAAACCCTATAAATGAATTGATTGATTAGACATCAGCACGCTGTTGATTTCCTCAGGTTGTGGAAAATTCAGCAGCTATGAAAGCCTGACTTGCATTATTCATACGGTCTGACGTTGAGATCTACATATGGCATTTAGAATGTCAGCACTTAATTTCAGTGCTGAGTACTCTGATAAAAACATTGAGCTAATATTCTAACAAACTGTATCCAACCAACTTTCAAATACCCAAATCCCAATGATTAACAAGGTAGCAGTATATCTAGTTTGTCACTGCAATGCAGTAATGCTTTGTTGATACAAGTATGTGGCATACAGAAAGACGACGCAGCATACAAAATGAATGGCAAAACAAAAATCAGTCACAGAAATTGTTCGTTATAGGTAGTTCTCATAGCTTAAGCCAAAAAGAAGTGTTACAATCACTAAGTCTAAACAACAAAAAATACCAAATAAATTAAATACCCAAGCAAATTAACCAGAAGTTAATGAAGTATCTCACAATACAAAATTTGCACCTAATTTCTTACCTCACTTTGCCAAAGCTTCAGCTTTCAGCTGTCAAACCAAATATAAAATCTTCTGATAGATGAGACACCTTTCTTAACAGATCTTTCTTCATATAAGTAGTTTCAGATTGTGGTCAAGGCCACCCTTAATGTTTGGTTTTAGCCAAAGACTGAATTCAGGCCTTCCCCTTCCAGGGAAGTTACAAATATTTGTTGTAATTATTTCCTAAATAGTTCATTATTTGTCAAACATTCTTCGGCACTGATATCAGAACCGGTTATAATACCCTATCAATGGTTTCATCAATGCCAGTACTATGGGCATATGCAATAATGCCATCAGCTAATTATTTCCTCAATTGGTTATTCAGAAATCGCACTCGCCCTGTCCCCAACAGCTCAGAATTGGTATTCATTTTCAAATGGCTGCCATTATTCCTCCCTCCTCCATGACCACAGTATTCCAGGATCATCTCGTAAAAGTGACCTTCACACTCCCCAGTCACACAGCAATCAGGTGGGTGAGTCCAACATACAGAATCATAGAACCATACAATGGTTTGGGTTGGAAGGGACCTTGAAGATCATCAAGTTCCAACCCCCCTGCCCTGGGCAGGGACACCTCCCACCAGCCCAGGTTGCTCCCAGCCCCATCCAGCCTGGCCTTGGACACCTCCAGGGATGGGGCAGCCACAGCTTCCCTGGGCAACCCCATCAGTTTTTCATCACAGGAAATAACCCATGTCATATATAAACCTACTTGTGTCTCACGAAACTATTAGCATTTCTTATTTTTAGCTACTTCAAGATCTAATGCCTTGGGGAGCCAACCACTCACCACAGCGTCATCCCTTCTATCAAGATGTAACGTAGATTAAATTACAACGCTTTCCAAAATCTTATGTTCTTGATACTTATTGCTTCTACAATTTTAACCAGGAGTGCCATAAATTTTGAGTTGGACCTTCTTGTTTGTACTAGCATTCATGTTTCATTTGATCTGTTGTCATGGTGGAGATCTTACACATGGAATGATATTTTGTGTTCCGTGCCTCAGATAGTCTGCAACTCTCCTCTGGAGGTGTAAAACCGATTCCATTTGGTTTTTTTCTACTCCAAGCTTTCATCTTTAATAAAAATGCAATATAGAGAGCTACTTCAAAATAATGAAAGTTCATTTTTGTCACTAAACCAGGTTCAGAGTTAAATTATGATTTCGGAATCGGGACAAGGTTCTCCCATCTGAAACATAAAACCATGTTTTGTATTGTTAATGTAATCTACTGTCATATGATCATGTTTTTAGTTCATTTTTTTCAAGAAAAACTCCTAATGTACTTTAAAAGCAATCAGGTTTTATACTGGGTTGATCTCCATCATAAGTTTATTCCACATTCAAAGGACTACCATTGAAAGTACTATCTCAGGCTCTCACACAGGCCACCCTAAACACTAAAATGTCGCTTCTTTAAAACCCAGAAACTTTGGCATGCAATAAATACAGGCAAAACAAAGACCATCTTGCTGCTTGTTCAAGGAAATGTTTTTGTTTTGTTTTTTTAAAATAAAGCTTCAGAACAGATGGCAGGTTATTACCTCACAAGTGACATCTCTTTACCAATTGACTATATTAAGCTTAAATTTTTTTCCCCATATATTTAAATCACTCCCATCAGACACCTTCTGCTGCAGTTCATTCATGGTTACCAATTAAAGTATGCAGTAATGCACTTAACAGCTTTTGGACAAAACCCACAAAACAGTGACATTTCTCCAAAAGTGTTTTTTCCTGGAAATTAGGTCCAGATAGATTGAGGAATTTTCACATTTGTTTACATTTTGGACCTTTCAGAACCACTACATATAACCAGGAATCCCAGGTACACTCACTGAGCGTACACAGATCAAATGCACTGCTCATATATCCATCGCGTATATGTTCAGTACGGAATCTCTAATGAATAACTCTATTGTGATACTGCATCTAAAAAGTACACTTTTACACAGTTATAAAAATGTGAAATGAAAATGACCCCTTCTCGGTTTACAAGCAAATGAAAAGTCCATGTAAAATTAAGAAGTGTATTGCTGATAATCTGTCCAGGGAATGCAGTCATTAGGATTTTCATCATCAGAGCACGTCTGCTAATTAGGCTTAAATCAACCATTGGAGTACTAATGTTCTGATGGATACAAACTGCAGTGTTCTACATAGACATACAGTTCACAGGACTACATATTATCAAATATTATATCCTGTCTCCTTATATTCTTATTATCTCTGATTATCTTTCCCCCAAAGTCACAGTAATCAAGGACCAAGCTTATAAAAGTCTTTAAAAAGATACATAAGAGCCATACTAGCAGAAACAGTCAACTTAGAATCAAGAAAAAGAAGCATAAGTTTAGTATTATGGTCTTGAAAGTGTTACATTTCAGATAATACAGATTCTTCCACTATGTGTAACTAGTCAAAATATTTTTTTTCAAAATCTCATACTTGCTACAGAAAATCTTGAACTTGGAGAACTAAAACTCAGAGGAGCCGCTGATAGGCCAGATGGTTGTGCTGCCCATCAGAAGAACTTCAACAGGCTGAAGAAGTGGGCCAACAGAAGTCTCAAGGTCAACAATGGGAAATGCACACTTCTAAATCTGGTGAGGAAAATCCCATGCACCAGCACAC
The DNA here is from genome assembly GCA_017639485.1 of Pluvialis apricaria. NCBI lineage: Eukaryota > Metazoa > Chordata > Aves > Charadriiformes > Charadriidae > Pluvialis > Pluvialis apricaria. The sequence continues at coordinate 9,795,216 of CM030010.1, forward strand.
CCTAGGGGACCACCAGCTGGAAAGAAAAGGTTCTGGGGATTCTGATGGGCAACAAACTGAACACTGATCAGCCATGAGCCCTTGCAGCAAAGCAGCACCCTGTCCTGCAGTAGGAACAGCATCGTGAGCAGGCTGAGGGAAGGCATTACTCCTGCTTCAAAAAAGTCAATATATCAGTATTTAATATATAAGAATACATCATGCTTTTCAAATGCATAAAATTTTTATTCTGTTGTTCTCATTAAAACTTTTTGTGGTAAGTAATTACTTTCATTTAAGCTGTGAGAAGAATTAATTTTAGTCATATAGTTGCAATGCTAAAAAAATAAGACCTAACTTATCTTTAATACTTCTAAACCAAAATCTTCCTCTTTGCATAAAGTACCCATTATTGAAAACGAGTATAAAGTACCTTAATCTTTCCTTAAGAACCAAGATTATCCTATTTATTATATAATCATAGTTAAAAATGTCATAGGAGGGGATCTTCAGAGGTCATTCCATTCAACCTCCTCCTCTAATCAGGGCTAAATCGTGGCCAACTTCAGGAGTTACACTGGGTTGCTGGGGGTCTTGTCCAGTAGAGTTTTGAAAGGCTCCAAGGACGGAGATTCTGCAACCTCTCTGGGCATCCTCTTCATTATGAATACTGTTTTTTTCCTTCGCTATCCAGTGAAAATTTCCTTCTTGCTGCATCTTGTGGGCTTCACCACTTGTCCTTTCATTATGCAAACTACTAGATTACAGGTAACATGTCTGTACCTCATGTTTCATGGCAAAAAGTTAAGAAGAAAAAAAATCAACAGCTTTAATCTTTCATCACATTAGAAACTGCATGACTTGCAGAAGGATAGTTCTCCACAGGAGGGAAGAATCCCTGCTAAGAGTAGGTACAGTATAAAACTTATACCATCCGAAAAATGGCTAAGCCTGACATGTCGTATTGGCTATCTGTATGTAAGTGTATTGCATGGAAAGAACCAAACATATCTTTATCAAAACAATAACATGCAGTCCAGTTTTGCAATTTTCAATCTGTTTCAAGACAAAAGGATAGTGCCCAATTCAAAGGCCAAATGGCCACACATTTACTCCAAGCTCAATCTTACTTAATTACCCTCAGTCCCAGAAAGCTGAAAGTCTGCATTCACAGCCTAAGAAGATCATCAATAGAAGGTCCAAATATCAACCCAACTATCCTGAAAGAACTATGCCCTTCAGCAAGAGAATGGGTTCTTTCACATTTGAAGTAGAGTCTAATATTTTGGTAGAGTCTATAGCAGAAAAAGGAGAACCTTACTCTTAACAATGCTGACCCTCTGTAAAGAATATATTTTTTGTGAAGAATATATTTCCATGGAACACTGATTAAGATGTGAAAGCAAGTACTCTAAAGATGTGAACAAACTCCCTCAACAGAGGTGGTATAGTCATCATTGCAATCAAGTTCATGCATAGTAAAACATAAGTTTGATTCCAGACTGATTTGGCAGTTTCACTTCATTCAGTACTCAAGGCAAAAAGACAGACAGAAAAAAAAAATAAATTCTACTTTCTGCCAGAACAGGTTCTTGTAGAAGAAAAAATTAGCTATGGAACAAGGTAGCTGTAAGGTGTTTTGAACAGTATCTCTATTCATTAAATTTAGAGGGATGTCTAATGGGCAATCCTACCTTAGAAGGTAGGAGAAAAGAAAAGCACTCACTTTCTTTGACACCAAAATTCTCGGCAAAGACAAAGAGTAGTAAAATGACAAGGTGTGAGTGATAAAACTTGCCTGGGCTCCTCAGCCAAGCTTGTAAGATTTGAAATTCAGTTTCTTTGTCTTAGCATCTGAGAGGATGCTGAATGAACATAAAAACTAAACATACTATTTCGTGCATGGTTTTACCAAACTCTGAATTAAGAACACATTCCTGCAAGAGAAGGCATGCCAACAGCAGAATTTACATCCGATAAGATACTCTCAGTTTGGGGCCAGGTCAACCCTCTCCAAGTACCGTTGTAACTACAGACCTACAGATTCCTTCACAGCCTCATTCTGTAAAGCACAGAAAGAGAGATGCAAGATCTAGGACTGCTGAATCAATCATGACCAAGCATTCCTTAGAGAGAGATCCATTAGCCAAAAAGATTAGACTCAAGAAACCAGAGCTGAAAACAGCTGAAGGGTGGGAGATTATGGGATGGTGAGGGGGTAATGCTTCCCCCCTCCCTAGGCATCACTTTGCAGATGCTGCTTAAGGAATAAACAAACAAATAAATAAATCGGGAATAGGTAAACTCAACCTGAATGAGTTAAGCCATTCTTACCCATCGTGTATTGAGATCCTAGCTGATTTAATGTTATAAAATATTCAAAGCACAAGGTAGTTCTTCACCGCTGCTAAGGAAGGAAAAAAAAAAATTTCTTCCGATTATCACAATATGGCGCACAGTTTGCTGTTCTGGAAAGAGATATCATCTGAACCATTTTCACCCAATAGAACACAGCAACAGGACAAAAATCACTTCCATGAGGGCTCCTGTCAATAAATGGATAACGTGAGAGGCAACGATTAGAGCTTAATGAATGAGAATCATCCCTTTTATAGATTAGTGCAGAGAGCGATCATGATGAGATCAGAATCCATTACTAGCCTTGTGAATATCAGGGAATTGCAATGCAGACTGGAGAGGGGAAAAAAGTATCTTAACAGAGATCACATTCATTTTGATCGCATTTCAGACCATGTCATCCCAGTTATTTTTCCTCTCCAAGTGTAGCAAAGAAAAAAGAGTTTATAGAGCTAATTCACGCAGCCTATTTTGAATTTTCAGGGAAAAAAATTCAAACTTGAGACCTGTGAGTCACAATGAAGACCTTCGAGCCAAAACCAAGGAACCTAATAAATATCAAAGGCAAAAGGAGGTCACAGAAAAACAGAATTGTGCTGAATATCTGAGAACTTCACTTTATGTCATGATTAGAAAAGACAGGTCCAACAGAATTAGTAAAACATTTTATCTTTCAGATTAACAGTCTGTGTCAAGTACCTTTAAAGCTAAAAGTACTTTAGTATTTTACTGTTAGAAATAATAATAGTGGTATTCAAATACTTGAAGGATTTATCCTTGTTCTTCCTTTGCAGTGTTTGGAAACACCAGGAGAGCACAGGACACTTCAGTGTATGCTAGCGATTAGACCGGTATTTCTAGGAATTTTCATAGAGAAAACCTGAATCACACCAGATACCAACTGGAAAGCAGACTGAGTATTTCTTTCTGCAGTGTAAGCTGCAAGCTAGCTTCCCAAGACGACGATTTGATCAGCCTAGAAGCAAATTGATTTTTTGATTTTCGGGAAAGTCGACTCCTTAAAAGCCCAGAAATAAATTTAAAAAAATGAGAATCCTTAAATTTCTGTCTTCAAGTGCAAGGGGTATGGACTTTGAAGAAAAGCTGATGTGAGGCAGAAACAAATAACTGAAGTAAGAACCAATGCAATTTTCAGTGTCAACTCAGCAATGGGGAAGAACTCAAATAGTGGCAGACATCCGCTGACAGAAACCAGGAGGAAGGATGACATAACGTGAGCTGCTCATTCTTGAATGCTGTAAACTGAGCCTGTTTGGGTCCTGACTGACAGGATATATTTGCATGTATACCAGCACTAATATGCACATGGTCTCTGATTTTAGAATAGATCATACAAATCAGAGGGTGAGAGAAACGGGGAGATGAGTACCAAATAACGAACTCAAACCCTTTATTCCTTTCCACACTTGTCTCCAGATATGGCCCTCCTCCCCCACCCCAAACAAATCCAGAGGTATGATACTGAGATTTTGGAGGAAATAAAAAAAAAAAAAATTCCAAACAATACAGACCTCTTCAGATACATCAAAACTTGATTCCTACCTTGTTACTTCATTTAGTTCTCTCCTTAAATGCGACAATCTATCTTAGAACAACAGATATAAAACAGATCGTGGGAATGACTTTTAAAATCCATCTGTACATACCAAGAAAAGCACAATACCAAAAAGAAGAAAAGGAAAAAAGAACAAAAGAACAAAATTATTGACAAAAAGTTGAAAATATTCCAGAAAAAAAAGGGGGGTGGGGGGGAGATGAAACCAAAGGCTATAAGGAAAAATATCTAGAGAACCACAAAAATGTGACATTAAGCAAGAAGTATGATGATGAAAAACATACGAAGGAAAAACATCATATGAAGAAAAAAGTAGAACTGTTGAGAGTTACAACATGCAGCAACAGAATGGAAGAAAAATAGTGCACACTAATGCTAAAGAGAAATATAATATAATACAGGAAGTGAACAGAGGCAGTCTGAAATTTGACTTTGAACAGACCTAGAGAACAATTTTTGGCAGAAAATACATGAGTAACTTTCCCCAGGGCAGCCACAAACATTGCAGGATGGAATTTGCTCTGAGTTGAACAGGCACCACGGGTCCATCAAATATGCGGATATTCCATTTCTAGAGAAAACTAAAAAGCTAGGATAACAAAAACTAAAAGAAACAGGAACTAAATGGCAAAAAGCAATCCAGACACAAAAGAAAACCCCAAACCAAAACCAACCACCCAGCTGAGATACAGGAAGGCAATAAGTAGACTTTTTGGTTAAGCAGAATATGAACGTAGTCACAGGAAAAAAAAAAAAAGTAACTTTGTGATGACTTGAGACTACAGCTGGTGACACTGCATTTTGTAAAAACTCATAGGGTTTGGAAGACAGTTATACCTTAAAAAACAAAAGAAAAAAAACAGGGAAAAAAGATAGTGGAAAACTGTACTGGAAGAGCTGAAAGTTATTTTTAGAAATGTCAAAAACCTGTAAAATCCCTATTAAAGGAAAAAATGAGGCTATTACAGACAGACCTACTATTATGCTTTTTCTTTATTTACAGGTTTTATATACAAATATCGAAGGACAACATGGATACTAAACTGCTCCCTAAGAGAATTACACAGAAAGGCATAACAAGAACAAAGGGAAGATAGCTGATAAAAACAGTCCAAATAATGAAAAGATAAATACTTTTCTGATCTGAAGTCATTTAAAGCCAAAACAACAAGCAAGAGTTATTCTATAATAACTGCCTTCCCTACCATAAATTTAGGAAAGAATTTATTCTGATTACATAGGGGAATTTCAAGGAGAAATGATAGGTCAGGATGACTACCGGACAACATGAAGAAGAATATCTGCTGAGATGGCAAATTTCCTAAAATATCTAAATATTATCTAGAGGATGAAGTACCCCGAACTTGGAAACGCCATTCTGTATCACAGAAACATATCTAAGATGCACTCGCTACATACCTCCAGTTCCACTCAAATCAAGTTACTTTAGTTACCACAGGAGTAACCTACTGATCAGATTATTCCTTAATTTGTTTATTAAGAATAAGCATCCAATAATTGAGACTATGCCGTTAAGTGCAGAAACTTTGTCTAAGCTGTCTATATCAGGGTACTGGTCAGAATGACTTTTTGCTATAGCTTATGACCGTTTATATGACTGCCTTATGATTTCTGGAGGCAAACTATATACGGCAGTTATTTGTACTGATACAAGACTTGAGATCTATCCCGAACTTGAAAATAATGGAAACAAAGAAAAGTATAAGCAATATGAAATTGGAAGAGAGCCAACAGACCTTTCTGCCCATCTTATTTATACTCATAAGAATCTGTGTAAACATAACATCCTCTTGTGAACATAAAGACACAAAAAACTACTGTTATTCATTTAAATAAAAATTCAGTACTGCAGTGCAGCAGTATTCCTAACTGAAGAAGAAATTCATAAAAATCTACACCCGCAGGGGAATTCAAGAGAAAAGTTATCCCTGGCATTACATCAAACTTTTGAAGAATGCTGAGACATGCTTATTATAATATTTTTATTCTATAATATGATTTATAATAATACCTGTATTAACCTTTAAGCGAGAAATCAATTACAGTAATTACTCATGTAATTAGAAAATACGATGCCACTGACCAAGTGGAGATGAGTTTGACTGTAGCTATATCTTCATTTTCTAAAACACTACTCATGGATATCTGGAAATCAGCGGCTGCTGGTGCAAAAGTCTGCCTTATATTAGGACAAGTGTGGTATACTTTCCATCAATACCGGTACATAAAGAAGGGGAAAACATATCCTATGTTGACAATGGACATTTATGCAAATGGGACAGCTGCCATTTTGTCCATCACTCAAATTCACAGTTAAAAGATCAGCCCGTACAGTTTTTTGCTAATCAGACAATTCTAATCTTGAAATCTGTTGTATACTCAATATCCATAAATTGTGTTAAGAACATCAACCAATGAACTGTCACAAAAATCATGTGATGAAAACAAAAATCCCATGTTCTTTTATCTTGCATTGAGTGAATTCTACAGCATCAAATCATAATTCTAACTTCATAACTGCAGTGTCTTGAATGTTTTGACCTCAGTATGAATGCCCTAGATCAAAAAAACTCCTCAATATGTTAGATGTTATTCAGCAACACAAGTTGTAACTAGCCATTTCTACATAGCTCAGCCTCCTGAGGAAATGAAACATTTCTCTGATGTTACGACTTTTTTTTTTTTTTCTTTCTTTGCTTTCAACAAGAGAATACTGATAGGAAGCCTAGATTCTATTCCTAGCTCCGAGAAATAATAATGGTTAGAAAGGAGGTGGCAAATTAGTTTGGTCACTTTAAAAGGCAGAATAAGATAGTGGGTAAGATTTGGACAGACAATCCGTTTTCAGTCCTATGTCAGCATTTTTTTTTTTTTTTTTTTTTAATTTGGAACATATATCACTTCCTACTTTCCAATCATCATTTTAATTTTCTTGTTCACATCTCTGGCAACAATCCTCTAGACAAGATGGATATTTGGTAGAAATGCAAGTATTTCCCTCCTCTTTCATCCATATGCTTATCAGGAAGACAACCATATTTGACGCAAGGCAGATATGTAGTCAAAATCCACTCAGCTTATCTTGGTACATGAATTCTCCATCATGGCATAAAAAAACCAAAAAAAACCCAAACTCCAACCCTGTAATCTACTTCACATGATTGAACTGGCTAATCAACAGATTATATACTATGTAGCCCAAAGAGATTCCAATAAGGGGCTTAGACGACATGTAAACCATTTTATAAAAGCAAGTGAGCACTATGGATAGAGTTGGGTAGAAATAGAAATATAAGCATCCTTGCATCAATACATTTTCAAGATTGTGTGAAAGATTCTGACACTGTCAAAGTTTACATTCTGCACATTTTTTCCACTTCAAACAGACGAGCAGGAAAAAAAAATTAACATTTGTTAAAAACTGAACTCCAACAAAACCATAATTGAGATATAAGCAAGATCTGACTCAAAATTTTGATTTAATTAAACTTATCCATACAAAGATGATCTCAGAAGGCAGGTGGGGGAAAGTGTGTAATTATAACATTGTGTTGGCTTGCTGAACGTAGGCAGTGAAGAGTTTGAAATGGAGGAGGAAAAAAGCTCAGGATCAGATGTCTCCTCAAGTATTTGCTTACAGTGATTCCATACTCAACCAAGAGCAGCAAGGGTAAATGAGAGAAATTCACTTTCAAAAACTGTTGCCAAAAAGAGGCCTTTCCAAAAAGGGCTGTAACCCTTTTACTGAACTCTTATTCTCTCAACTTTTTTCATGAACGTATCTACATTAATTTAACCCAGGTCCTTGTTTCAGTAATGTGAAGCCTACAATCTTCATCAGGAGGGAAGGAGAGAGGACAGAACACTTGTCAGCCATCCTCCTTTATTAAAAGAATTGCAAAATATTACTAAAGGAATCTACACTACCAGCAGGTCCTTGGCATCCTGGAAACTGGTTTTAGAGAAGTTCAGAATTTCCTTCAGTTTATTAGTTCACATACACTTTTCTTCACAACCCAAGTGGTATACAGAAGTGATGACAAAAAAAAAATCACATATTCTTTTAAGTATTTTGAAGCAACTGTTATTACAGTATGTATGTAATATTACACATTCATTCATAAAGCAGCTGACCATCTGTATGTATTCTTGTTCCTATATTTCCTTAGAAGGTAGTTTTTAACATAACAGGAAAAGTCATTGATAAAAGTCTCAAAAATCTTAAGGGAAAAAAAAAAACCAAAATCCCCAGACCTTCAGGCTTTTCTTTTCAAATATGCTACTGTTAAAAATCACAGATTCAAAAGACATAAGGGGAAGTTGGTTTCGTTTGACCATGTGCACCCCTGTATATTTGATGGACTTTTATTGCACATTCAATCTCCTCTGCTTTCATGAAATTTCATAACATACAGAATAAAGTTTCATAAATCCTTTTGATTATAGATTTAAGTGCTTTTGCAGATTGACAAAACCTATCATGAGCACTTACAGCACTTTTTTTTCCCAAATTAAATTAACTAAATTTGACACTTATTGCATGCTACTAAGAAAGGCATTAAAATATCAAAATCATTAACGTTACAGAGCTGAACTGGCTAAAAGGTGGACTTTTCAAGAAGCATTTTTTTTTTTTTTTAAACTGAAGGCTTTTAAAGCTTCTGAATTTACAGAAGAATTACATAGCGCAGTGCACATATAAAAAAAAAAAAAGACACTTTTTCCAAAAAGCATTAAAAAGATTTTGTGCTGCCATACCTCAAAAACAAAGAAGTGTATTTGCTTAACGCATCCTTTTCTTGGCTGTGAAGAGGAAAAAGTAGGAGCAAAGGGAAGTACCAACCGTTCCATTTTATAAAATGGACAAGCAACAGAAGAAGACTGCGCAGAGTTACACAGGAAACCAGATACACATCTAACAATTGATCTAAATATCTCAAGTCTCCAGATGACGCTTTAACATTAGGGTCAGACTTAGCAATGACTCTCAAGTGGAGACAGTAAGATAGCAAATTACCTTTTTCTACAAGAATATTAGAAAGTAGTACCTTGTTTCATTACTTCACTTGAAATTAGTGAAAGCTCACTTCAGTTTCAAGGTCAAATTGTTCTCAAGATGAAGAAATTAATTGTGAGCTTTTTTTCCTTCCCAAATATCAGTCAACCTGTCTCTCTGAACAGACGTGCCTTTTAAAGGCATTAACAATACCTATCAAAGACAATCACAAATATCTACAGCACTTTACACAGATAACAGTAACAACATGACCTAGTCTATTTAATGGACAATCTACTACACAACAAGAAAAGAAAGGTTCCAAAGCAGAACATTGCTCCGCATGACTTGCCACCATTGCCACCCAAAAAAAAAAAAAAAAAGAGCCATATTAATAAAAATCCTACTTCATAGAAAGGAAAATTCACATTTTTCTCCTTTGCTAGTGTGGTGGGTTGACCCTGGCTGGATGCCAGGTGCCCACCAAAGCCACTATCACTCCCCCTCCTCAGCTGGACAGGGGGAGAGAATATATAACCAAAGGCTCGTGGTCAAGATAAGGACAGGGAGATCATTCACCAATTACTGCCACAGGCAAAACAGACTCAACTTGGGGAAAATTAATTTAATTTCTTATCAGTCCAATCAGAGTAGGGTAATGAGAAGTAAAAACTAAATCTTAGAACACCTTTCCCCCACTTCTCCCTTCTTCCCAAGCTCAACTTCACTCCTGATTTCTCTACCTCCTCCCGCCAAGCAGTGCAGGGAGATGAGGAATGGGGGTTGTAGTCAGTTCATCACACATTGTCTCTGCCGCCCCTTCCTCCTCAGGCGGAGGACTCCTCACACTCTTTCCCTGCTCCACGGTAGGGTCCTTCCCACCAGAGACGGTTTTCCATGAACTTCTCCAATGTGAGTCCTCCCATGGGGTGCAGTTCTTCATGAACTGCTCCAGCATGGACCCTTTCCGTGGGGTACAGTCCTTCAGGAACAGACTGCTCCACCATGGACAAGTCCTGCCAGCAAACCTGCTCCAGTGTGGGCTCTTCTCTCGATGGGCCACAGGTCTTGCCAGGAGCCTGCTTCAGCATGAGCTCTCCTGGGGTTACAGCCTCCTTCGAGGGCATCCAACTGCTCCACCATGGACCTCCATGGGCTGCAGGGGGACAGCCTACCTTACCACAGTCTTCACCTCAGGCTGCAGGGAAATCCCTGCTCCGGCACCTGGAGCATCTCCTCCTTCTTGACGGACCTTGGCATCTGCAGAGTTGTTGCTCTCACACATTCTCACTCCTCTCTCTGGCTGCAGTTGCAAAGGTTTTGTTCCTCCCTTTCTTAACTGTGTTATCCAAGAGTTGCTACCACCATCGCTGATGGGCTCAGCCTTGGCCAGTGGTGGGTCTGTCCTGGAGCCAGCTGGCATTGGCTCTGTCAGACATAGAGGAAGCTTCTAGCAGCTTCTCACAGAGGCCACATGTGTATCCCCCCGCTACCAAAACCTTGCCACGCAAATCCAATACACCTAGAAGTGACAAATTGTAATACAGAAGGGTTCAGATGACACAACTACCTAATTGCAAAAGTTTGGATGAAAGTTCCAACTGTTGATTTCTCTTTCCCTCCTTTCACTATATGCAAAGCAATCCTCTACTTTTTCTTTCAGTAAAACATTTCAGTAAAAAGATTCCACAAGCAATTAAAACAAAGTTAGAAATACTAGGCAATAAAGTAAGTTTTGAAAGCATCCAAATTAATTGAGTGTAAGCTCCACTTTTAAAAATTAGGCAATTTGTATATTGTACCCATTATTCCTGTGTTAATGTATGTTTCAGAGCAGTATGCCGCCTTATACTTTTTTCAAACTTCTTTTGATCATGACTGATGTTCTCATTGCGAGAAAAATCTTCATCTATTCTCACATTATTTCACTGTCATTTTATTACTAATAGCTACTCATACATTCTTTGCCATCTCTGACATTTATTCTCTAGTTTTATTCTATTATGCCACCCTTTTATTGGTCACTTTATTGTCAGAGTTTCCTAGCAATTTCTATTTCTCAGGATGAAAAAAAAACGCACAAAAATATGATAGAACCATTAAATTTAGCATTCTCCTTCTCTGTGACTAGTACTTCAACATTTTCAAACAACAAAACCTTTTATAAATCTTTCCTTTTTCCTCTGTCAGCCATCCAGATTAAGTTCTTGCATATTTGCAATCACCCATACATTAAGGGACAGAAGTATTACGCAGTTCCTTAAGCAGGAGTTCCTTTCATTGGAATACTACATTCCCTAGTAAGTCATTCAATTAGAAGACAAAGGACATATAGCATGGTGCTAAATTAATGAATGGATTCCAGGGTTCAACAGGAGGTAGACAATCTCTAGTGAGAGATAAAGTCCTTAATCCTTTTAACATAAAATAATTACATTGTAGTTTCAGATCTGTTTCTGAGTATTTTAGTAAGACTATTCATAGATATCAGCACATAATTTTGATCCAAATAAAAAAAGTGCAATTAATAAGACTAAAGCAGAAGTTCATTGCTGGATGCTAAATCAAGACTGTACAAGTGGTCAGGAATCTTTAATGCAAAACCTAATGGTTTAAACATGTGAAGAAACAGCCATTTAAACACCCATACTCAGCATTAAGTTCTCTGTCGACTATTAAAAACGCAGGTACTTTATAATGGATGATTCAGCAACTCGCATTGAGGAAACTGGAAGTGGTATTAACATCTACATCTACATCAAGAAAGTAAAAATTTGATGTGTGTTTATCAAAATAACATTGCTTTCTCATAAAAACATGGACATATAGTGAAGTCTAAATTTTGACCTTCTGAAATTAACTTCCAAAATTAACCTGAAATCAAATTTCTAAAAGTCTATGTATTTTTCATTCTTAGAAAAAGTGACTATAGGCCTAATGACAAAAAACAGTTGAAAGCGTCTCTCTAAGCTAATTTTTAAAGCATACTCTTTTAACTCTTTGTAGACTCAAGATACACTGTAAAGACTTGAGTAAAAATGTGTTTCCTCCAGAACATTTTTACTACCAAAACAGTTCATTAAATTAATGAAAATTTCCATTTTCACTTCTTGGGAGAAGTACAGACTTCAATTTACTTTGGAAAACAAAGCTGCTGCATCAGCTAATGAACTTGTAATTTTCTCTCTCACAGCCAAGCAAGCGCGAGTTCTGCATGAGAGCACAATGCATTCATTGCTCAAAAAAACTGACGTTGCTATAACTGAACAGCTTCAGCTAGATTTTTGAATCACTTAAGATACGTGCCAATAGACTAACACACTAACACAACCATAATTATATCACATGAACATGGTGGGACAAGAAAAATGCAATTAAAGATGACAGTTCTACTTTCTACGAAACTACATGTCATCTAAACATGCAGTACATACTTGGACTTACAATCTCACCAACATAGCTCACTTGAGGCTCTTGTAAAATGAACATGGCTAAGGAATCAGCATATTGGTCCTAAATTTACGAAGGGGCTGAGGATGGAAGTATCATTTAGTTCTTACATAGGTGGAACCGTCTCCATCAGTACCGCCACTGATGGTACTAAAGGTTCCTAAACCTCCAATAACAATATCTAAACTAAAAATATAGAGTGGGATGACTTCAGGCCTCATTGTTTTCTGGTGTAGCCCACATACTGATATGCTTTATACAGCATAAAATATTTTGCACTCAAATAAACTTGTCAGATTTAATGCCTCTCCCCCATCTAGCATTCCATTAAAACCAAGCCAAATATGGTGATATTTGACCACCTATAAACTAAATCAAACACCACTCTAATCTTGTGCTATACTATGTTTTGCTTGGTATCTGTAGAGGTAACACAGTACTTAGTTTAACTAAGCCACACATAAGCAGTTGGCTTAGGAATTTGGATCTACAGCAAACAGGAGCTGAGACCAGAGCTAGCAATTCCAGATTGGAACAGGCTTCTCCTGCCTGCCACAGGGTACTTACAACCCAGATTTTGTGTAATCTCCCCCTACTCCATATTCTTGTAATAGAACAACAAAAGAAAAATGCTGATTTGAGCACCTTTATGTTCCCAGCAAGGTCCCCATTAATTTTAAATATTCAGGTGCTGGTACTTTGGGCACTGGGCATAGCGCACCCTCCACTTATTTCCTTCAGCCATCTCCACTGACAAGGGCAGTTACAACTGTGATTAGCAGTTTAAATGGAGAAAGTGAACGTACAGAGGTTATCCTGACTCTCACTACTTAAAAGTAACCTTGACTTCTTTTGCTGCCCTCTGTGTGGTCCCCAACTTAAACGTCTGGCAGGCAGCACTGATGTCCAGATGGTAGACAAGTAAATCTACTTGAACAGATTGTATTACAATGTTTTACACTAAACAGTTATTGGATTAAACGTATAAATAGTTGTGGGAACCTGGGACTTCCCTCTTCCGAATGATCATCATTCGGATAGAAAATTATCTTCCCTCTTGTCGCTCCGCTGTGGCCCAGTGAATCCTGCAACCTCCTCTGAAGCTCTGTGCCTATGCAAGAGGACAGTTTGATGAGATCGATATCAGCGAGTAGTGTAACGAGAACAAATACATCTACAGAAGAAAATAGCTGGTGCTGAAACCTTAATACCCACACCCTGTGGGATTTTGCTGCAAACTAATTCTAAACTGATTCCAAGGACTGAATGTGGATTAGCAATCGGAGCGCGTTACCTGCATTTCTGGAGTGCACGCTTCAGATTAATTTCAGGGATAGAGTCCAGTTCACGCACTCAAGAGACCATTTCAGAGTGTAAACAATGCATTGCAGGGGGGAAACAACTGATTCACTTCAGAGCAGCAGCCCGTTTTTTGAATTAAAACAATAATGCAGACCATCTTAAGAGGATGTAAGCACCCAGAGCATCAGAGAGCCAAGTGTTTAGGGTATTTATGTGAAGCAGGATATAATTTCCAAGAAATCAAATGAATATCAACTGCTTCCACTATTTCAGTTTCCCAGATACAGTCTAACCACAATGCTACTATATAAAAGGTCGAGTTGTCACATTTCATTGACAAATTAAATCTTACTGTGAATGTTACAAGTTCATAGCAAACAATGACGTAAGAGTGCCTAGTTTCTGTGCACAGAAACAAAGAAAAGAGAAAAGAAGGCTCAGGAGAGACCTTATCGCTCTCTACAACTACCTGGAAGGAGGTTGTATAGAGGTGGGGGTCGGTCTTTTCTCCCAAGTAACAAGTGATAGGACAAGAGGAAACAGCCTCAAGTTGTGCCAGGGAAAGTTTTGATCAGATACTAAGAAAAATTTTTTCACTGAAAGGGTTATCAAACACTGGAAACACATTTGGCAGAGATTTGTGTTGTATGCCCTGCTGTACCGACAGCTCTAAAGACTAAGGGATTAAAACCTAGAATACATGACAAGAACAGGTGTTACGTTAGGAAGAAATTCTTCACTGAAAGAGTTACCAAGCATTGGAAAAGGCTGCCCAGGGAAGTGGCTGATTCACCAACACCGGAGGTATTTAAAAGACGTGTAGATGTGGTGCTGAGGGACACGGTCTAGTGGTGGACTTGGCAGTGCCAGGTTACAATTGGACTTGATGATCCTAAAAGTCATTTCCAATCTAAACAATTCTATAACACTACAATTCTATGAATGGACTAAAATACAAGATACCAAATCAGATGAGGATTTTCCTCCATATGTGCCAAAGCAGAACTTCAGGTGCCTATTACTTTTAAAGAAATTGAATAATGTTAGCAGCCTCCAGAACCGACGTGCAGTTACACGAGAGCATTTTTAGATGACAATTTTACTGTGAAAGCTACATTACGCACAAGGTCTGGTTAAAGCACTTTCATCACTTACAGGATCTAGGTTTAGAGTTATAGGAAGACAAGAACTTACAGCCATCAACAGAAAGGTAAATGCTATTTCTTATAGATCAGTGCAGACCAGTGTGTGTACGCATTTGTGCGTGCATGTGTGTATGTATCTATATATATCAAAATCTGTCTGTATTGACTGATTTATCTGCCTTAGAGGGATCAAATAGAAAAATGAGAAAGCCTACCACACATTTTAAGTGGAAAATTATTAGCAATGCCCCAAACCAAAAAAAGCGTAAAGGAAATGAAAAACAATGATAATATCTGGAGCCTGTCCAGTGGATATTAATAATGT
The DNA here is from genome assembly GCA_017639485.1 of Pluvialis apricaria. Taxonomy (NCBI): domain Eukaryota; kingdom Metazoa; phylum Chordata; class Aves; order Charadriiformes; family Charadriidae; genus Pluvialis; species Pluvialis apricaria. The sequence goes on from CM030010.1 coordinate 9,810,368, forward strand.
TTTATCTTCGTTTCTAAACAAATTGCCCACTAAAGAAGTTAGTGCACTGCTGTCAATAAACACAGATTTGCAGAAAACTTATAAATATAGCAAGAACTTCTATCCACACCTGGCTTAAAAGAAAGCGTCTCACAACAGAAGGAAAATACTTACCCGGTAACTTCAGTTCAGCATCAATATGCACCATTCCTGTCAATTTCTGAACAATTTCTGCCTCACCCACTGTCACATTGTCAATAACTGATCCCATCTGCTGTGGAAAAATAAGAGGCATAACAATCCTACATATCTTGAATTCAGATTAAGCTTCCCAGGACTGATGTCCTCCTTGAAATTCCAATGAAATTCCTGCCATTCACTTTCCACTTCAGTTGGAAGCTTTGGTAGAAATCAGGCATAGAACTGAAAGATGAAAAAGCTTCCGATGAAATGCATTAAAGCTGAGCTATCATATGGTTACCAAGAGTACAAACCCTGACTAAAATATTTAGAAGTATGATGCAAAAATAATACAGAATTCAGACAACTTAGCACTACCAGTTTCTACCCTTTAACAGATTTCTACAAGATTTAAGTATCCTCGCTTCTGAATACATCGGATCATTGAACTCGGCTTCTCTCAAATCTTAATAGTTAAATTTTTACTATTTTTTAATGCAAGGTCATGTTATGTTTCCTTAAAGAAAAAGAATACCATCAATGAAATTACCAAATATTGCCATCTGGATTTTGTGATAACAATTACCGCTTAACTGTAACAAAAGGACACACCTAAATAGCATGACCAAAATATTCCTGCTGGATCAAAACAATATTTGTTTGGTCCATCAAAACCTGTCTTTTTAGAAATGCATGTATCTTATTGCACGCTTCTTCATGTATTTACATGCAATTTGTGTGGCATCATATTTCACAGGAATCTTGCCTCAAATTCAGATCAACTGCTTGTAGAGAAGAAACCTGATCAACACTCACTGAGCAAGTCACATTTCAGCATGAGATAAGTAAGAAGAATCTAGGACTTGCTGAGAGAACATGCAAGAGGAACCTGGCTACTAATGAAGTTTTATGTGCCATTAACAGCAATCCCATTTAAGGCACATGGCTGGTAGCTGATAAGAAGAAACCTTATCAACTTCAGCCATCCATCACCATAAAGGTTGATCCACTTCAAAGTGATTTTTGCAATACTTAACTACCAGATTCATAGATAGCCTGAAAGCCTTCTTACAGTCTACTGGCAACACAAATGGTTGATGAAAATCTAAAGCATTTTTTTGGAAATGAGGTCAGAAAGATACAAGCATAGGAGCAAATAAAAAGTTTCACTTCTTCATGTTTTTACAGTAAAGCATTGCATTTAGTGATATTTTAACTTATGTATGTATCCCAATAATTCTGCTAGTCTAGTTATTTTAGTAAAAATCTTCTAGGACTGTTTCAAAAAAGTAAGGCAAGGTAGCATCTCAAAGAGATCGCTGAATATAATAAATCTAGAATAAACATAAATCCCTGGCAATTCATGCCTTTTTCATTTCAATACAGCTTTTAACAGCTTTTATTTTCCTGTATGCACTTTTTTATCCTCCAGCCCAACAGTAATAAAAAAACCAGCTTTATCAAACAAGTTAACTTCAGCAAGTTGCCTTTGTTTTCCAAAACACACTGTTCAAGGAAACATGTGATAGGATTTCCATTTAAGCCACAGGACGTGTAATGTTCCACTGGACATGAGGTTTGCATGTTTAGTTAACCTGCTTTTCACCAGCTAGATCCGTGGGTAGAAAGTAATGAAGTTCATTAGTCACAGGCATCTGCAACTTGTAATACTACTTCATATCCAACCACCAAGTTGCATAGCCTACATGTAAAAAAAAAAAAACCTCAAACACAGCAGTAAAGGAAGAGGAAGAATTCTCAATGCTCTCTAGGCCCCTGAACATGTCCTACACTTGAACATGCCCGACTTTTCAGTGAGATCAAGTCTATGGCCCCACTAAAAAGACTGATAAAGTAAGTAGCAAGCACATGAATTCCCCTAGGCATCCAATCTTAAGCACACTCTGAAAATATCTAATTAATATTAACATCTCAGTAAAAGGCATCACAGAGGATCTACTTTAAAAGCATGCTTCAAAACAAAACCCATTTACTGCTGTGTGCATTTGTTCAGTTTTCTAAATTTTAGAGTGTTTAGCCAAGCAAGGAGAAGTGGATTCAATGCGATCTTCATCAACCTGGAAGTATTCAAGTCCCATCTCAGGAGATATCCCTGACACCATATCCTGTACACCACAATCAATACGCATGCTTGCACCACCTCGCATGATCTGAACAGAAACCAGAGTATATACCACCTTAACCATAAATACATCACCACACGGAGAAAGGAAAAAAAAGAAGGCAATGCTCTAATCAAGTGATTGCATTCTTATTTTACTTTTTTATCATTTTTACGGACCACGCACATAGTCCTCACTGAAGACCCCATATACAGTCACCAACACTATCTCCTCCTGTAGCTGAAGTCTGTGCAATACTTTACCAAGACACCTTCTATGTTAGGAAATTATACCAAATTCTGGACAGCACAGAGTGGACAGCACAGCCTTACCGTTCTGGCTTTAGCATCCAAAATCTAAAGAAGGACAAGATTTCAGAACCATCTTTTTACATTTCTTATAACTAGTTCAAGCTCACTAACTATGCGGAATGCCAGGACTGCAGCCTATGATGAGGTGCCCTGCTCCTTCCGTTACCGAGTTGCCCACCAAATTGTAGCTTTAATACCTCTCTTTGGAGAAACACCTAAATATATGCTGGTATAGCTAATTTATTCCTTCACTGTATGCAGCCCTAGCCCTGCAACTTTTAGGGTATCTAGAAAAATATACATTACCTCTGTCAGTCAAAACAGATTTCTACTTGTATTCAAATACCTTCTTTAAACTGTTAGATAACCTTGAAAAAACAGAGTAGAGAAAGGAGCTGTATTTCAAAGCATCATGTCTGCTCAGTTTTAACACCCCTTACATTAATCTCCCTTGCAGAATCTGTCTCTAGTTATGTCTTTTATAGAAACATGAAGATACACATTAAAATACATTAATAGGATTAAAAAGAAAAAATTTTTTACGTTTCATTTTTAGTATATCAGTAGCTCAGTGAATTTAGTAATTACAGATTAAAGGCAATTTAGATTTCATTCTAGTTTACTACTAAAAGTAGACGAGGGTCATATGGAGTGATGATAACTAAGAGAATGAAAAAGAACAAAATGTTTTAAGCAATAATTTGAACTACTGAATTAAACAAACACAAAGCAGCAACAATTACCAAGAAAAGGTTAAGCAGCACCAACCAAAAAAATACCTCTCATACTTTATTGTTAAAATAAACATATCCTTCATAGTGAAGAACAAAACACTGTAATATAAATATAACAATTCTTTATTCTAAACAAACAGACTCTTGAAGGATAATGCAATTTTGAGTTAAAGGCTTAACTTTAGATTCAGACCTCTGCCACTGACAAGATCTAAGAAACAAAATACATGAAAAAGTCTGAATGTGTAGTCAGCAGGACCTGATAATATGCGGTATTAAGGGAATTAGCCAATTAATTAGCTGAACTGTCGATTATTTTCATGAGTCATGAAAAACAGCCTAACTATCAAAGGACTTCATAAAGCAATCAGGCTTACACAAATGTTTAGTAGAAGTTATAAAATAAAACCCAGAAATTAACCTTATACTTTAAGTAGGTTTTTTAGTATATTGCCTACACTTTTGCTCTACAAACTCAAGAGTCTTCATTGAAGAGACATGTACATGGCTCAGACATGAACACATACACATCAAAACCTAGAAGGGTTAAACAGAAATGTAAATATGAAAGATTCAGGATTAGACCCCGTCTTAGTTGGCCTACGTATGGCAACTGGATAAGGAAAGTAACTGAACATGCTAATTTTGTAGTAGTAGAGCAGACAGCAATGGTGATATGAAATTATTAAAAAGCTAAACTAAAAGCAGAACAGAAAACAGTTTTTATCTTTCAAGCAGCAGACGCTACAGCCTATAACCTTGAGCAACTCTGTGAGCTCAAAATGTCATTTCACAAAGGGACTGCACAACTGTAATTACCACTTATGTTATAAACTTGATAGATTAATTTTTTATGCAACACAGCTAAACTCTGCTAAACTTAACCACCAGTATGTCTGAAATTCAAAAATAAGTTGCTTCAGATTCAGAAGAAAGGAACAAGAAAAAGTAATGGAAAGGCATAATTAGACTAAGGACTGCAACTGCTTAAGAGGAATTTGGGGTATTCCAAAATGCTATTATCAGATACAATAATCAGAAGAAAATAAAATCCTAACAGTAAATCCTATTAGGTGAGAGAACAGTCTCACCAAAGAAATGATGTAAGTACTGCCACCATTTTAGTAATCATGAAGAGTGTTGTCACAAAGAAGTCTGCACTGGCAAGGGTGCAAATCTTTTCCATCTCAGCTTTCTGGGATTATTTTCTGTTACCAAAATATTGCCAGGTTTTTCTAATTCTGTCATAAGAGACACAATCCAGCCAATGCAAGTATCAATTTGCTTATCTTTCTTAGAATCATAGAATGCAGAGGATGTGATAATAACATATAAAAATATGAGTTTCTCTATCTGAAATGCAGCTTTGAGGGTCACTATAAAATATATTTCCATTTATTTCATGGCAACCCCTCATTATTGAAAGTTCTAAAACAAAAAAAGTTCATTACATTTGATAAACACACCAAACATTAAAGAAGATATTATTATAAATATTATAATATCTCATTGCATTAGATGAGAAGATAATGATACTTTATTATGCCTGCTTTCAGATTTATTAAAGCAAGAGAAAGAGGCCTAAAACAAATACCAGGTGAAGTTCCTTTTTTAATTTTGATTAGGTTAGCCAACAAAATACGACCTTCAGAACACTTTTAAAAATGAAGAGAATAAATCTGAAGATCCAAAACCATAACAAACAAAAAAACCCCAATGCTGCCCCACTCTAATTGTACTGACTGATTTTTCCAGAGCACTTAGAACTCAAGCAGATACAATCTGTATTTTCCATGTGGTTGCACAGGATGTGCTGTATAAACGGTTATAGAACAGAACAGGGGAAAGATCAATTACGCCACTGATCTGTCTTACGACAGCAAGGATGCCAAACGGAGACATCTGGGACAGAAAAGTTTCAGTAATCCAATTACAAAATGCTATCAGGCTGCTGTAAGCATCCTTTATTTCACTTATTGTATGCAATCACTGAAGACATCAAGGTTTTCTATATAGATTTGTTAAAATAAGAACTGCTGGTTAATTTTATCAAGTTTCTCCAAAACTTTAGTTAATTAGGAATGGAAGGGGAAGGGATATAGAAGTCTTTGCAGCTTGCAAAAATCAGCAGAAAATAAAGAATTCTTGCAAACGTTTTTCCCATTCTTTTTAGGACAGAATAGAGAAAAACATTTGGAATTGCATTTTAAAGAATTTTAGATTTTCAGGCATGACTTATTGCTGTTATTTCACTTCCAATCCAGACAGTTACTTCAACGCTTTAAGCACAGGTGGAAAAAAAAACACCCTTCTCTCTCCACTGCAACAATAGATAAAATGGCAAATTACACAAATGGATATAAACCCTCCACTTAAAATACATCTTTAAAATTGCTTGAAGCCAAATCTATAGTCAGGACTGAGTTTTCCTTCAAAGCATCAACCTTTGCCACATCTGAATTTTTAATGAAGTTCTTAAAGAGGAGTCTATACTTGGTGTAACTGCCAAACATTTTCCTGCATGCTGTTGCAAAAGCAAAAACACGCAGCGCTCCACAGTCTGGACACCAAACCAAAAATTTTAACGATTAGCAGACCAAAAAGCCTTTATATTGAAGTTTAATGTTAAACAAAATTTCAAGAGATAAAGAGAAGAAACTTAAGTTTTAATTATCACTATTTTGTTGAAATAGTATCAGAGATCCCAAGAGATCAAGAATCTGTCTCTTATATTATGCGTGCCATTAAATCTATGCTGAACACTCTTCATTCATCATACGTCTTTTTGGTTCTTTTTCTCCACTCACTCTACCACGTCTCTCATCATTTCTTTCTTTAAATTAAATATGCAGGCAGAACACTGATGGGAAGGAAAGAATGCTACAGATCATTGAAAACAGCGTCAGGAGGCAGAGGAAGAAACCAAGCAGTGCCCCTACTTTGGAGCAACAGAGAGGAAGGGCAGCAGGCTTTGCTGCACATTTTGTGGGTCCTAGCTCTGCAAGGGTGAGAATTGCTATATTTATGGCAAAACTCCACCACAAATTAGACTAGGAAAGGAATTTTAAAGCAGAAAGTATCATCCTGGCTGCAAGGGAAGGAACACAGTAATAATCATCAATAACCTTGAATAAACAAGATGGGCTTAACAGGTAAATCCAAAGGAAAACAAGAATGCATGGCATAGAAAACAGAGGATCCTGTCAATCTATCCCAGTTAATTTCACGTAAAAGAGAGGAAAGTATGTTCAGCACTGAAGATTCTCTCAGGAAAATTATCACATTTAATACCCAAAGCTTTAAAAAAAACCAACAAAACAAAACAAAAAAATAAAAAACCCAGTTGCTTCTATTTATAAGAAAAAAAAATAACCCTGGAAAAACTGTCAAATTCTACCTGTCTAAATTGAGAAGACTATGAATCAAAGAATAATCTGTTCTTTATGGTCATCATGAGGACAAGAAATAACAGGCTCAAAAACATGGGGATTGAACACACAGAAATCTAAGTTAGATCTTTGGGAAAAAAAAATTCTTTTAACAATAAGACACAGTAATAGATTGTTGTAGAGGAAGTTGTAGAGTCTCCACCACTAAAGGCTTCTAAGGGCACATCAGATAGACATTTGTCAGGACACGCAAAAGCATAGCTGAGCTTTGGGATAAAGGATTGATTAGATTGTTCTTCCAACTTTATATTCTACAATTTCTCACAATTGCAGTAACTTTCACACCCAGTTGGGGAAAGGGTGAGAGACACTGGGAGGAAAAACGTAAGGAACAGTGATAGGGATACCAGTGCTGAAATACTTCAAAAATGCTCAGGCAAACTAAGACATTCCAGAAGCTTACTTTACAGAAAAGTAAGATTATCACCATGTTGTTATATGTCACCAGCATCTTTTTGAGTAGATTTCAGCTCAACAAGATACTTCCACTTGAACAAAGCTGACATGATAGTCTGCACAGACAGCATCCCAGGATCGCATTCAGCTGTAATGACAAACTTACTGACAGAAAAATAGCTACTCCAATTGCATCTCAGTGGTTTAACTAAGCTTCTGAATCATCCACTTGAAAGCTCAGAAATAAGCTTTACCTTCTATGGGAAATGCTTTTAATACTGCAAAACCAATGCTCTCCTTCAACAGGTTTCAGTAAAAAAAAAAAATATCTTATTTATCTATATAAATATAATATAAAATGCCCATGCAAAGCAATTTACAATAAAAAGCCAAGCAGTGTATTTCAAAGTGCAATATTCTCATCCTTATTCCTTTCAATTTTTAATAGTTCTATCTACTTCGAATTTGTATAAGATATATAAGAAGCATGAAAAGGACTGGCAACATGACTTACACAAAACGCATGTATGTTAAAACAAGCATGTTATCTCAGACACTGTGGAAACAGTCAGTTAGCATTTTCTCCCATTATGAATATAGTTTCCAAGAGAACAGTCTTTCTTCAGTTACTTGCTGCTATTTCCATAACCAGGAACTTCTTTTTACTTTACTTTAAATAAAGGTACTGCTCAGCACCAGAATTAAAGTCATAAAAGCATTCTTTTCAAATCTAGTTAGTTCTTAAGTGCAAGTCATGGGAGAAAGCTATGGTGTTGTTCCTCATCTGATTTCCAAATAATTATATTTTATCTGTGGTCATTTCAAGACAGTCCAATGTTTTCTATTGATCTCCTCAGTGGCGAAGCCTGTCAAGGGAGTCCTGAACAGCAGGATTAAAGAGAAGCAATAGGAATGTTTGTATGTTTAAATATTCATGCTGCCAATGAAGAAATAGCTTCCATGACACCAGATGACAAATTATCAACTAACTCGAATCCATTCTCTAATAGTTCTTTAAATTTTTACAAATTTAATCACATGTAAGATGGACCTCAGCACTTCTCAGTAATTTGCCATAGGAGAAAGTTTCTTTAGTTATCATTAAGAATATTTTACCGTATAAGACAATGTATTTTAGTAATTGAAGAACTTACATATTTTCCATTCTAAATACAGCTACAACATAGTATTTCACAGTCAACACAAAGTTATGCCAATGTTCTCTAGTTTCCCGATTCATCTTTCTCTACTAACAATAAGTCCTTCAAAAACATCTAAAACCTTAACTCACTCTTCTCCTTTCTGCAAAGTCATTATTTCCATCTTCCAGGCTCACATAACTGATCCAGGCACATCTAACCATTCAGACCTTATGCATACTTTTCCATGTAGTCAATGTTTTAAAAGAAGAAAAAAAAAAAAAAAAAAACCAACATTGTTTTCACCAAGGACTCTTTCTTAAGCTTAAGCTCCAATTCCAACATCTCAAGTTCTTCTCATTTTCAAGTATTTCACTTTCAAGTACTTTTCCAATACTCAAGGTTTTCAAAAAAGTTGATTGGGAAAGACATTTCCTTTCTCTAGTCCTTAACCTCTCTTTCCATACAACCATCCCAACAAAGACACATACAAAGCAGGCAGTAAAGAGCAAACTGAGATGTGACTTCCTTTTATCTCATGAGATAGACATTTTATCCCTACTGCATTAACTTCCCACTTGCAGCGTTCATTTGGAAACAATTCACTGTACGTTCAACCATTTTGCCAACTTCCATAAAAGCTATGGCAACCTTATCAGTCTTTGTATAGAAAAGCTTAGGTTCGCTTTACACATTTAACCTCCATTGTCCTTGCCTTTTACCACTGTGCTTCTGGACAGTATTGTGAACAGCAACCTCCCATAGCACAAGATCCTGTGCTCATCCCACTCATATAATTTCCCTCAGAACAGTTTTTAAATGTTATTTCCAAACTGCTTACTGTGAGAAAGTTCAATTTTCATCTTTCACACATATGTTTTCCCCCCATACATATTGGGCAAACTACCAGAGTTTTCAACATGAGGTTAGCAGGACAAAAAAAGGAGCCAGATCTTGGCTGTAACATATACAACACAGACACATACAGAGTAATACTCATAACATAGGTACAATGTATAAAACCCTGAAAATGACTAAGTTACACTTTCCTTTAAGCTTGCATTTAAAGTAAACGCTTACAATGTTGCACTAGTTTCTGTAAAGATGCAGTTGTAGATACAGTATGTCTACATAAAACCAGTAAATGTTTTGTCTTCATGAGCAGTATTTAGTCCGTTAAATTAACACAAAAAGTATTAAACAGGAATGAAAAATGGGCATTAAAAGATGCAGAAGACTGAGAACTGTTAGATAATCAATTAAATCAGCTAAAAAGGAAAAAACTGAATAACAAGATTTACAGAGTAGAAATACCAGCTTGACCTGTAGTACCAAATGGCCAGGCAAAAAATATCCATTTCAGTCCTGCTATATACCACCTCTGCAGTAGGATTGGGAAACTTTATAAAAAGCAATTGTAGATGTCCATTTTAATTTGCCATTATTTACTTGTTAGGAAAGGATTCCATTTAAAAAAGAAATAAAGATTATTTCAGCTATCTTGGTAGCACAGCTGGCACTCCACATAAAAGTGTCAACAAAAGTTGCAATGCCAGCACATCACAACAAGAGAGAATCGTGTCAAACATTAAACACAATTTATTAAAAAAAAAAATGAACACATTTTATTGAAAAAAAACTAATAAGTTAAAGTTTTGAAAATATGTTAATTATAGCAGCAGAAGAGCAACACATTACTGCCTACACTTTCCAGAAAGAGGGAAAAAGAGAATGCCTGGAGTGAAAGTGTTTGTTTTCCACATTGATACCCAAGGGATTTATCTCAATGATCACGTTATTATTTAACTTGGTAAGACCACAAAGACAGACCACTATTTAGATACTTAAATAAGGATTTTACATAATAACTTTGGCCTTTTAGAATCATAGAACATCCTGAGTTGGAAGGGGCCCATGAGGATCACTGAGTCCAACTCCTTGACTCCACACAGGGCAACCTAAAAGTCAAACCCAAGAGCATTGTCCAAACACTTCTTGAACACTGACAGGCTTGGGGCCATGATGACTTTCCTGGTGAGTTTGTTCCAGTGCTTGACCACCCCCTCAGTGATGAGCTTTTCCTTAATATCCAATTTGAACTTCCCCTAAGGCAGCTTTAAGCCATTCCCTTGAATCCTGTCACTGGACACCAGACATCAGCACCTCCCTCTCTGCTCCCCCACATTTTACTTATTTGGCCTATAAGCCTTAGTAACCTATACAGTTCTTTAAAGAAAATTGAAGCAAGCAAACAAGAAAATTTTAAACCACCCTTCTGTTCGTCCGAGCAGACAGTTCACAGAGAGGATCTGTTAGCAAAATTGTCCTTTCCCTCCCTGCTGCCATCACAAAGCACAAGTCTTTTGGCAACACTAACAGAAAACAGATGTAAAAAATAAAAATCAAAACCTACACATTGGTAAAAAGTTATCTCCTCCCCTAAACGAACTTATAGAGGAGCTGTAAAGAGACTCCACCGGTTGGCCTAGCACTAGGTATGAGAGAACCCGGCCTGGAATCGAGGGCAAGCGAGGAAGAGGGCAGCGTAGTAAGCTTTAGCAGCATTGAAACCCAAAAAAAAGCAAACACTTACACTACCCGTAAAACCCCCCTTTGGTCACATTTCCACGTTTAAATACAAAGGTAGCTGAAGACCGACTGCTGCTACCGAAACGGAGTAAGAACTGCTCCTTCCCCCACGCCTCTCTTGCCCACGGGGACACCTCGAGGAGAGCACCAGCGCCCACACCAGCGCCCACCTGCTGCCATGGCTCCGGGCTTATTCATCAGCCCTGGGCATTGCCTTTTACTTGCCACCACAAACACGGGGTTTTAACTTCTCCCCCCATGACGGCTCGCCACAGGCCAGCGCTCCTCGCCCCCGGCTGGCTGCCCAGGCCGGCCCCCCAGCGGAGGCCAGCCGAGGGCAGGACGGCGGCCCTCGCCTTTATTTACTCAAAACCAGGGAGTTAAAAGGCCCACGACAACGGACGGCACCCGCCCGGGATGGGACATCACGCCGGGGACCGCCAACCCGCCGCCGCCGGCCATCTTCCGCCGGGCGGGGTGAGGGGGCTGCCCGGCGCCCCCCGCCACACCGGCGCCCTCCTCAGGGCCGGGGAGGCAGAGGGGCCGGCGGAGGAGGAGAAGGAGGATGAGGAGGAGGGCCGGCGGCGGGAGGAGCGCGGGGGAGGCAGGGCGATGAGCGCCGGGGCGGAGGGGGCCGCCGCGGGCGCTGAAGGATGAGGGGAGGGCAGCACGACCGGGCAACCCCAGCCCCTCAGCCGGGCGCGACGGCGAAAGAAGCGAACGTGTCTACCTCCTTCTTTTTCTGTCCTCCCCCGAGCTGGCCGCAGAGGAGGAGGAGGAGCAGCAGCAAGAGGAGGAGGCAGCTCCCGGCCGGCAGGTGCAGCAGCCGCCGCGGTGCCCGGGTACCCAGCGCCATGTTCCCCCCCCCCGCCTTCCCCGCCACCGCCGCCCGGGCGCCGGCCTCCGCCGGCCAGCACCTGCGGCACCGCTGCCCACCTCCTCCCCGCTGATTGGCCGCGGGCTCCGGCCAATCGTATCGCTCCGGCGCCCGCGGGGGCTGCTGGGAAATGTAGTCCTTCTGCCGCGCGCCCGCTGAGGGGGCTTGGGCGCCATTTTGGCGGCGGCGGTGGAGGGGGAGCGGCGGCGGGGCCGGGGCCGGGGCCGGGGTTAGGCCTTGGTGCCGGGAGCCTGGCGGGCACCCGCAGGCTCAGCCCTACGGGCAGGCGGTGTGTGACGGAGGCTTGCTGTGACAGCTTGGTGAGGGGCGGTGTGTCGTCGTAGCTCTCCCCAGCGGGGTGGTGGGTATTTCTGCCCACCGTGGGGCTGGGGCGAGCCGCTTTGCCCGCTGCTCCGAATTCCCTGACACAGGTACCTGAAGCACAAGGTGCAGTCGTGAATCAAGGCTGTGTAAAAAAAAAAAAAAAAGGAAAACTAAAGACCTTTCTTTGCTACACGTTGGCATGCGTACACTTTGCAGGTTCCACTAATCATACAGAAAGCCTTCTTTGCAGAAAATTATATTAATGCAATACAGTAATACAATTAATTTGAATTTAATTCCTGGAGCATTAACCGTGCAGCTTTAATTTGATAGTCTTGTTCATGGCACAGTCTTCAAATCAGTGATCGTGTATTTTTTGCCCATGAAAGTACACACTGTAGTGCGCGGGCTAGGTAATGTTATATTCATGAGCGTATACTTAATGTCTTCTTTTTCTTAGAATCCCATGTACTCACCTGATGCTACACTAGTTATTTACACGCATCTGTACTGAAGACTCCAAAGATAGAACTATTCATTTCTTCAGATATTTTGCTATATCACTCAAAAATTTTATGAATTTTGTAATCAAAACACCATAATAGAATAGAAAGCTGCAGCACTGAGAGAGTATTCAAAAATACCTGTTTATTTTGGACACAGAATGTTTGGATGGTATTTTGATGATCGTATCAGATGCTAATTTGACGATACTGCTGACATCTTAGCACTGAGCATTTAAAACATTAAATAAGCCATTGTGTTCCCTTCAGTTTTATTTGCAATGTGCAAAGTTACTTCTATCCATAGGAATTGTAGATCATATTCAAATAATCAACCAGACACTTAAAACTGATCTAAGTGTCTAAGTTCAAGAGAGTTGAGACCATCTGTTACCCACATCCATCACATTCTGACTGTCATTGAACAATAATAATCAAAAGTGGTATGCAATCTGGGCCCTGCTTCTCAAGCATTTAGGAATGTTGGCCCAACATCCCTTTACCATAGACTTTGAGTTCAGACACCAGGGCTGCCATAAGTCTCCAAAAAAGATCATGTCCGTATACTGTCTTTTTTTTTTTAAAGAGAAATCACGGATTCTGTCACTGCAGATCTCAGTTACACAAAATTTATGATGTTCAGTAAATAGCTGCTTCCCATTTGCAAATGGGGAAGGAATGAGTTCAAAAGAAAGACTGAAAATAGAAATGGAAGAGAAGGCAGGGCACAAGATGAGGGTCACGTGGATGAGTGAAGTGAATGTAGGAGGATTAGAGGTGAGAAGCTTTGGGTTTTCCGTATGTGTTCCAGGGTTTTGGAGGTCCAGTGTCTTCTGGAGCATGTAGACGTATCCTCCCCAATATGAGCTGGGTAAAAAGGGGATGGAGAAGTCACTATATGCCATCGTTTTTTGGGTTTTTTTTGAGGGGAGAACGAAGAAGAGGGAGGTCCTGTTTCAGTTATGGAACCCCTTGGACTACCATTGATTTTTAAGGCTCCCTTAACCTCAGATGGGTGGTGTGGTTTTTTTTCAGATAAGAATATGGCTTTTAATTGAACTGCCTTTTTTACCACTTTGAAAATCCCTATCTGTTCTAAAACATCCACTTACGAATATTCTAACACCCACTTTCAAGGGTGTGGCTAAAAAGGAACAGCAGGAACAACTTACTGGGAAGCAAGACGCAGCCATATGCTTGAGAAGCCTATGCTTCCAAGATAGTCTCTTTTATATAATTTGTATTAGTACAAATGCTTTAACATGACCGTGACAAAAAGTGTCATCAAAAAGTATTCCCATCAGTATCCCTATACTATGCTAGACACTTCTAAGTCATTTCTGTAATTAACCATATAATAAGTGATTTAGTGAACATAGTGTGAACATAGTATTGCGGGTCACCCATGGTAGCTGCCTCCCTGCTCCCCCCCAAAAATGAGGACAAGGATGGTAAGTAATTAGAAAACGAAGGTTTCTAACGCAGACCTCTGTTCTATAAAGATAGGATATGCCTATCGATCAGAACGGTGTGTTTAAAAAAGACGTTCTCTTCAGTTAGGAGCTAAGAATTCAATAAAAACTTTCCACTGGAACAAGAAAGGCATATCTTAATTAGCGTGCTAAAAAAATAACATTTCACTAAAACATCTTGGGTCACTCTTGCTGAATCCAGAAGGTGATTTTATTGGAACCTTGTTTGGAAACCTGTTGGTCTCCTCCTAAGCCTAATAAACTGCGGACCTTTCACATTTTCACTGTATGAAAAGAGCATTAAAACTATCGAGAACGTCAAAACCACTGGGAGCTCTTTGTTCCCTGAAAAGACTAAGAAATTTCTTTGACACGATGCAACTCCAACTGTCAAAATCCTTACATTTATTTTGAATCAAAGCCCTCTCTTTTCAGGCACCTGAAGTCCTGACCCCAAGCAGGAAACAGCAACATGGACAGCTTGACTTCTTTTCTGCTCAGTTTTCTAGCCAGAGTTTCATATAAATCAGAACTTCCATAGCCTGATTGGTTTTTTTCCTAGCTCACTGAATAAAGACGACTTCCCACAGCTGATGCAATAACTGGGATGTACTATACAACAAGTGACCCAGTGAACCTGCAACTGTAAAGTGTTTTCCTACATATTTTGTACTCTGAGGCTGTCTGGAGCCTGTGCTGATAGAACTCGCCTCGCAGATACTATATACAGGCGGAGCTGCTGTGTCATGACATGTATGAATATGAACCTGGTAAGGGAGGCCTAAAGCGAAAGGAAAACATTCCTTCCTTCTTTCCTCAAGGAATAACAAAGGAAGGAATATAAGCCTGGAAAAGAAATGCAGTTCTGGACAAGGGGAGATTAGTGGAAGGGATTACATGAAATCTGATTGTTTTACATTTGTTGTGTTACTGTTCTTGCGAGTTAGCTCTGTTGGGTTAGTTCCGTCATAAAATTATAGAAAGTGTTTGTATTTGTAATAGTGCGCGTGTATCTGGCCCAAATAACTGTGTAGCCGTGCCTGGGATGAGTGTCCTGACCTTAGAAAACTGAACATTTTTCGGTATTGGGATGCAAATGCAGGACCCTGGGACAACAAGGGCGGTACATTTTGGGTAAAAGTCTTCATAAAGTTTAAGAGTGAAAAACAGTGACCTATGCATTTCTTGTGAACTTAAACTTTCCTGCAAGGTGTATTAAACAAGAGTGTTTAAAAGCCTAATGTGAGCTGGAAGGCAACGCTCGTTTGCAATATGACATGAGCCTTCCCAAGAGGTGATAGAATAACCAGAGAGCGGAGCTGTAGGAGAGGGCTAGAGTGGTTATCAGGGCAAAAAAAAAAGCAGCGTGAGGTTCAAGTAGCAGAGAGACGGGATGAGCGCAGGAGCAGCAGTGGAGTGAGGGTGCCTAAGACAATAGTGAATGGAAACAGGTAGGGGAGCAAGCAGCTGCCCGGTGCGCGGCTCTGGAGACGGGGAGCGCAGTGAAGTTTGGCTGGGGAGAGCGCAACGAGGAGCAGCTAACATGAACCTGGCACGCCAACAGATCAGATTAGCTCAAGTCAGACCTTTCAGTACAGACGCACTTAAAAAACTAAAGAGTGAGTGAAGATTATTGCATGAGGGGAAAAGAGTAGCCTAACAGTTCCCTAGGAAAAAAAAAAAAGTGAACTACGTAAAAGCATTTTAGTAACACTTTAAGAATTATTCTTATCTTGCGTACCTACTTTGTTAGCTTTTTTTTCTTGTAATAAAAGTATTCTTTGTATGCTATTTGATTTGTATTCATGAAAGGAAAATCATGTCTCACAGAACCAGAAAGTTTAATTATCCAAAGGCTTATAGGTAGAACTCAAGCCAGCGATTTTTTCTTTTTAAGTAATCCCCTTAAATTTAAACCTGACCTTTGTTACAGGAAATCAAGTCCTGACAAAAGACTTGTGCGAATTAGACAGCCATATCCAGCCATATAAGAAAAAGAGTTACTGCTCTGGTTGTCAGGTATTGTCTGCTACTTCTTCAAGTCACCATTAGTTTTGTTTAGGGTATTTTTGTTGGACTTTATTTTTAATTGGAAAAATTTTCCGCAAACCCACACTTTCTGCAGCAGTACAGCATTACATCCTATAAAACTGCACACCCATTCAGCAGTGTGGGTTTGGTTTTTATCAAGCCCATCACTGGAACATTTTGTTACGGTGACAGCCTGGCCCGCTGGGAGAAATGTCACATGAGGCTGATGTGCTACACCCTCATGGAGAAACGAATTACATGGGTTAAGTACAATTTAATATTGAACTCGCCTGAAACGATGCATTTTGGTCATTGTATTAAGCTATGATGAAACATCTTAGCTCTGGGAATGCTTACATGTTTCCTTAAAACTAATGATGCTAAAATATTTTGAAGTTTCTTAGTTAAAATTTCAAGGATATGAAAAAAAGGTGAATTTCATTGTGATTTGGGATCAAAATAAACAATGTGTCAGAACTTTCTGCAACAAATTCAGAGTTCTTTTCTAATTCCTATATCAGAAATTTGTAGAGGTAATAGGCTTGAAAAGTGATCCATATTAGTATAATCCCGTTCTTTAGGAGATGCATGTGGTGTGTAGGTTATGATACAGACAAAGTGTAAAAGGCAGCAACAAGGGCTACTTCCAAGAGAAAAGGTTACAAACTTCTGGACAAACACAGTTTCTTAAGGACAATATTTTACTGCTTTTATATGGTCATTTAATAGTCACAGGTCAGAAGTTTCAAACTCTAATGTTGAAAGATGGATTTACTCCTACAATCAAATGGAAAGATATCTTCTCTTCTGGCTTTCAGCCGTCGGCCTTCCGAGAGCTCTTTTTCATTCATGCCCCATTGATCTCTCTCTAACCAATGAGCCACATCACATCCAAGTCAGGTCTGAAGGGTAGTGTACTGAGTTATATTTTTTTTTTTCTTTCTCCTATTAAAGATGAGGAGTGCAAAACGAAACTTAAAAGTTGCTGGGAGATGCTGCCACCCAGAGAGGCAAGATGCCATTAATCAATTGCTGTCATTAATAGGACTGTTACCTCTCACAGATGTGCTTTTCAAGGTACTGAGGCTCTTGGGTTTTGGCATCAAACAGGTCCTGATGCATGCCATTAGACAAAATCTGCTCATGGCGTATGGTTGGCAGTAGCGTAGCAGTTGCTGATTCCTGTTCTGGACTTTGTTTACTCTGAGTAAAGAAGATAAAGCTACCTAGCTACCCGTCAGCCGTCCGAGCTTACCAGTTTAAGAAGTGGTCTATTACATTCCTCCTTTTTCCCCCCCCCGAGCCTCCCTAAAAAAAGAAAGGCAACGGTGTGCCAGGCTGGTAATACTGAAAAGGATTTCTTAAATTCAAACCACGCTAACCATTTTTTTCACAATTTTTTCTTCCTGAACAAGGTACTGATCCTTTCCTGGGCCATGCAGCTATAGTATGTGCAACAAAACACAGTGTTCGCTGTTGCACGTAAATTTTATTAGCATGGTTTATACCCCTTATATAAAAGATAAGTGCTACGAAACCAGATTGACTACAAAACCTCATAATGTCTTCACTTTTGTATTTTTCATTACATTTAATTTTAGTAAACTTCTGATTTATATATACAATTCGTGATGTAAATTTTTCTATCATTGTCCTATTTCACTGAGTTCAACTAAGATTCCAAGAAATATTATACAAAAAATTATTAGATAGAATTGAACAACGAAATAATTTACATCAACAGCAACACACCATACATTCAAATTTCTTTTGGTTTGCAAACTTTCCTTTTGCTGTTTTTATAAATTAATTTCATATTACTATGATGAATGCATTGCATGTTACCTTGCATAAACAGACTCACGTACAGAAGAGAATAATCCATTTATTCAGGAAAACTAAAACAGCAATTTAAGCATAACCAAGAATTTTCATAGCACATATTATTACCTGCTGTTGGTGACCCTGCTGTGGCAGGGGGGTTGGACTGGATGATCTCTAGAGGTCCCTTCCAACCCTGACCATTCTGTGATATAAATACATATGTAGATGAATGTAAGTCTATATTGGCAATGGGTTTTTTTATAATTCAGAGCAAGACCAAAGCTCAGATTTCTGATTTGTCTAATTTTGCACCCATGTTGGTAGAACACAGGTAATTATGGTTAAGGATCCTGACCCTTCTAAACTGTGGGGCTGTTACAGTGCAGCTGTAGGACAGGGACACGAGGGTATAAGCAACAGGGATGACATTCAGACTTCCATGATTGTTCATACTGTCAGGCGCTAAGAAACACTGTGCAAGTGTCTCGTGGGACTCCAAAAGAAGCATTTTATAAAGATATGGTAGAGGCTGAAAAAAGCGTGACAGGCAGGTAAATAGCACATAGTGCTGGTAAGTTAGTACATGCAATAAAAATTTGTAAGCAGACAGAGCTTTTGTCTGTTGGGAAAGTATCAATGCAGGGTGCCTCTGTCTCTCTGTGCATATGTGTACTTAAGGACTAAATTAGGAAAATAATTTATTATTATGAATAAATGTATGATCGGATCTTTGTCTTCATAAGTGTATTTTGAGTGGATGCAGATTTAGATTGGTTTCTTTGCCTTGTTGCAAACCTTGCCTTGGTTTGGTTGTTTACCCAGGTTTTGGCTGATCTTATTCTAAAAGTTATTTTATCTCTAAGCAGTGGGTGTATCATCTACAATATCACAGAAATATTTTTAACCTTGAAGAAAAGTTACAGACATACATCAACAATATTGGATTGTGAAAAACTTGAGTTAGGAAAGTGGAAACCAAAACGCTTAGAAAAAATGTTTCGGTTCCCCAATGAACAGCAAAATCATTTGCAAATAACCTATACAGTTTTTAAACTCTGTAGTAGCTGCAAATTCATGCAATTTTCCAATTAATTTAAAATTTACATTTTATTCTGTCCTTAAGAAGTATGCGTATTCAATAGCTTGAATAGGTTAGAAGGATGGTGAAGCTATATACTTGATTTGTGGATTAGCTGTCCAGTTCTTGCTCATGAACATCTGGGCTAAAAAGCTTTTTGACATTTTCCGTTGTTGGCAAATAGTAGCAAGTTGAAACTTGAGAACTATGCCAATGGTCACCTGTAATTCTTAAGAGAGCGTCACCATAACCCATTCCCCTCTCAAAGGCTATGCTATTTTGTATGAAAACTCAAAGTTTGGCATTTGATCATAAAAAAAGGTGTGAAATTGCTCATGCATTTTAATACCTCACTCCAGAATCAAGACAGAAGTAAATGTTTATTATAAATCCATAGAATATGCTGAGCTGGAAAAAAAACATGAAAATCATTGAGTCCAACTCCTAACTCCACACGGGGCAATCTAAAAGTGAAACCATGTATCTAAAAGCATTGTCCAAATGCTTCTTGAAGACCAACAGGCATGACATGAATGCCAGTGATCCCTGCCGGGGGTATAGGGTGGATTCATGTTACCTCATTCTGTTTGAGTTAAATTTTTCTAAACTAATCAAAAATACCAGCTATTTTAGATAACTTTTGGGGCGATCAGATGACTACTTCTTTGAGAGCACTTACTCTTGTTGACATTATAGGCAGCTTATTTCAGAGTGAACATTAAGCTATTCATTGGTAGAAATTGGGACAAATGAACACCATTCATGGAAATATAATTGATAAATTGAATACTTTAGGTGAATGAATGGAAAGTGGTCTGCATTTTGAAGTACAGTCACTACAGTTACTTCCCTGAGAACCCTGAACCTTGCATTTCCTGATGGTTGCCTGGAATAGGAGCTTTCTCTTGCTACACAAAGTCTGGCTTTTGGTTTTTGGGGATACAACGGTAAATATATAGTTGGTATAGGACCCGTGAGGAAGACGGGAATATATGGAGGGACAAAGTGCACAAAACCAAAACTTCTGAAAATTTATAGTATTGAAAAAATATAGTTCCAGTTTCAATCATTGTCTTGATAACTGTCATGGTGGATGCTAATTTAGGAATGTGGCGCAGCACACCAAGCTCACCGGTCATTTTTTGCTATGTCTTGAGGATCATCAAAATTAAAGCCTTGTAAAATACTTAGTAGTCTTAGGGATGAATATTTCGTTAACAAATGAAAAGAAAGGAGTATGAAAAAATCCCAAGTCAAGCAGCACAGGTGGTTATTTCAGTAACAATCTCTTTTACATGTCTCCCTATGGAAAGGTTTAAATAGAAATAACACCTTTGAGAATGCTAGTTATTTCTTCTCTAGGAAAGTTAAGACAAACGTACATCATTTCAGCATCAATAATGAGTCTTTTTATTGCACAGAATAAGGTTTAATCTGTTCCAATAATAATTGTTATAGAGTATTGAAATGCCATTTTACTTGCAGATACTAAATATTGCTGTTAAACACCAGTTCATATTGTGTACTGTTCATGGAACAACAAATTAGTGTTTGATTAGTCAAACGAATATAATTTAAGGACCACTGAATATTGTTTAGTTTATTGTGGATAGTCAAAACAATTTTTAAATGGTAAAGATGACAAGAATATCAGACAAAACTAAAAATCAGTGTTTAGTCTCTTTAAATAAGCCATTACAGAGTTAGTCAGCTGCAATAGCAACATTTCAGTTATAAATAATCTCTTAAGGAATGATGTTAAGAGAGAATTAACGTACATTCATCTGAGCATACTCTTAGGTGAACGCTGATAGCACAGAAAATTTTAATTGCCCCTTTTTAGTGCTCATCACTTGCAGGCTTTTTTTTGTGTAAGTATAAAAGGTCATATTTTCTCTAGAGATTATGTGATGAATGAAAATGATAAAGGACCCTAGACTGAGTTTGTGAGAGATGGCTAGACCATGGGTGGATTGGCAACGTGCGAACCTCGTTAAGATCCTAGAGAAAAAAAAAAGTTCTTCAAAGAGGAAGCAGGATTCTGCTTTGCAAGAAGCCCCTCTGTGCTGTTTATTGTTTTAACCAAAACAATAAGTTTAGTTAATAAGTACCAGGTTTCAATAGCTCTCCCTATGATCTGGGAAAATCAAGTGGTTCTAACAAGACAAAAAAAAAAAGGCAACTTAGAGTAAGGTGCATCCCTCTGGCATAACAGAGGCACATACATATTGAAGGGTTTTGCACATGACATTTTCAGAGGAAAAGGATTTTGTAAGTTTAACTATCTTAAATATTTTATTTAATAAAGTAAGCAACAACATAAATATGTAAATTGTGATATTCATCAAGCATATGAGGATAATTTTAAACATCTGATATTAAGCGAAGGTAATGGAAACATTTTAATGACCTATAATAATCAGAGTAAAATATTATAATTTTCTTAATGACTTCGTTTGCATCCCTATAGATATTTATTCCTCACAGAAAGCAATTCTAACTTACAGTGGATAGAAAATGACTGTGAATTTTCTAGGCTTCTAGCTATTATTACTTTTAATACTAATGTTCCTGAAAGGTCACATATTTCAAACTACTGGTATGTGTCCTACTTTGTATTTAATATGGGAGAGATTTTTGCTGATACCTATTTATTTCCTAAAAAAACCTCATCAATTCCACTGGAGACAGGCCTTAGTCACCCTCTTGAAAGTCTTTAGGAGAGATTCTCCAAGTGAGAAGATGAGTAGATGATGCTGTTGGGATGGCAGCTCGGTTTACAGGCGGTGAATGTCTCCCAGCAGCGCTTCACTTTCATTCTTCTGAAATCGTTTCAGCATCCTTTGAATACTGCAAGCTATTTAATACTCTTACTAAGAAAAAGAGGTTTTCTCCACTGAACAAGTCTTTCAAGCTATCACAAAGCAGTCTTCTCCCTTACATATTAATATTTATTTTTTAACTTTTCATTTACATGTGTTTTAAGGCTTACCTACGTGGCTGTGTTAGAGGGGAGAGAGGGAATACAGAATCAGAAGCCTCGTGGGCAGTGAAAAGAATCTTTGCTCAGCTTCCCCTGGTAACCTGTGAAGACATGGGACTGACGGACAACTTGTTCACTACATCCTTCTGTTTCCCTAAGTTGGGTTGGGATGATTTCTTAACAAATAAAAATGGTGGTACCCATAAGGACTGCCAACTTGCACCTTGTGGGCTTTGTAAGATTAGTCAGTACTGCCCTCCCTAACATAAGGACTAATGTACATCCATAAACTGTGTATATTGAGAATTCCAGGAACGACTATTGCCAGTCGTACATCATCTCTCTCGCAGTTAGCTGGTAAAGACAACCTTTTGCTTCACCCTTTCCCCATCCAGCTTTAACATGCTCTCTGACCTCTTACAGAAAATTGTAAACCATCCATCTCAAACAGCTTATTATAAACATTACACACATATCTCACATAATGATTCAGCTGTTACCTTTGGTGCTGCAACCCAATACATGATTCTGTTGTGGTGAGACCATTGCCAAAGCAGAGTTCAAATGCTTGCATGATTAAGCAAAGTCTGCCAGATGCGGTATTTAATAGGCTCTTAGTTTTGTGAGCTTCATTACAGCTGCTGCCACTAATAGAATCAGCTTCACAACCTGGGAGGAAATCCTTCTCCTTTTGAAGCTTCATCCTGCATCCTCTTGCATTAAAAAAAAAATAAATAAATCATTTACATTAATTTATTTAACTTGGGTAACGTGTTCTAGTAACAGTAAATGAAAGCCAAAACATGAGAACAAGTTTAGAGAACAGTCACAGGATAGAAAACTAGCAATTACATGTGACCTGGGGGTTATGTTAGTAACATATATAATACGACCACTCAGTGCCATGCAGTAGCCTTGTGGTGGTTCTCCAACACAGTTCTTTCATGCATAAGCAAAGAGGTATAAAATTGAATTAAGAGAGTATTACTGCTTTTCTATAACAACTAGTGAGACTGAAATTGGAACATTATATCTACATATAGTACCTACAGTTCATGAAATGCAGTTGAAACCAGAATAATGTATAAGGGCTAATTATTCATGAGATTAATGTGAACTCTAGTTTATCTTACAGTAGACTGAGGAATTTCAAACTACTTAATTCCAAAGAAGATCACAGCATAACATGATTACAGTCCACAGGTATATGTGTAGAGAAAAGGCATCTGAGAATAGGTCTTTAACATACATGAAAATGACATTAACAAGAATGAATGATTAGAAACTGAAGATAGATTCGTTCAAAGTAGAGTGCAAAATGTCAACAGTATTAGCAGTGTGCTGTTTGAAAGGCTTCTCCAGATATTCTCTGTCACCTGAAATCAAGATTGAATGCCATTCTTACAGATACATTGTAGTCCAAAGTTACAGCTTGTTTCAGGAGTGACCAAGTGAAATTCGGTGGCCTCTTTCAGACAACGGAAAGATTATTTATAAGAGAACTCTCTGCATTTATAATCTGTGTGATATTTTAATACAATGGCTTACCTTGAGTTTTGTTTTGTTTCATTAATGGATATTTTATTTTCAAAGCTCTTAACCTTCAAACACTGAAAAAATCTGCAGCTTTTTAAGAAAAAGTCAACAGTAAAGAAGCCGAAAGTATGTCTTTCATCTCGAGGACATTTGTGGAAAGTAAAATTACTTGCTGTATTTTATTTGTAAAAACTGACAGAGATATGTCAAAACAAGTTATTCTTGATACAAATGTAATCAGAAATATGTAAAAATGGTTGATTAAGCAAGAGATGTCAGACTTGTTGTGGTTCACTCAGAATGTAGTCATAATTTCCTAAAAATTTGCCTCAGTCTACAGAACTTGGATGTGTTTGTTCACTAAATACTACTGACAAATTTCTTGCCAAGCAATTGAAGTTTGTGTGTACGGTGGTATAGGTGGAACTTGGAGGGCAGAAACTGTGATGAAACAAATTTTATTCAGATGATCTAGAACAAAGAGAACTGCAGGAAGGAACAACTTCTGGTCCTTCGTTTTCCAAAACTCAGTCAATAGAAAGACTTGCCGGGATTTGGGTGTGATCACCAGTCCTACAGAATGGTTTAGGTTGGAAGGGACCTTAAAGATGATCTAGTTCCAATATGCTTAAGTTCTTGAGATCTCTGTTCATGATAAAAATTAGCGCAGACAAAGGTAATGTGTTCCAGACTTACAGTTTACACTGTGATGATTGTTTAATTGATATCAATGGATAAAATTACTTGAGTGAAACAATTATGCCTGGGAACATATGCCTGGTACCAAAATAACTATATTCTTTATTTCTGCCTATATATAAATTAGGATATGATTTGCATATTTAACAGCTAAACAGAGTATAAAAAGAAAATGCTAACTGTGCAGAAAAGCTGTGTTGGGATTAAAACCCCAAAAGACATTACAATTTAAATGTTTGTAGGCTTCAAATCAGCATTTACATGTAAAGTTTTAGAAGTGGATTGAAATTAGTAAAATATAATCGGTATTCTCACAATCTAGTGTCCTCCATCATTCTTTAAAAATTTAATTAAAAGATGGGCAATGAATCTTATGTCAGCAGATGAGTGTATCGCTGTAGACTGTGGAACAAATTAATCAGAAAAAATACAGCACTGCAGAATAGTGTTGCAATAACCTTTTGCTATACAAGCAAGGACTTAGACTTAATTTTTAAACAAACATCTAACTGTTCATTTCTTGACTGAACTAAAGGTAACTGTCATGTCATGCGTGTGTTACCATTATCATGGCAAATGAAAAAAACTGCACTCTTTACTAAGGGTTTTAATGGGAATCTTGGATTGAATCATCTCTCCCAATTAGGGGGTATTCAAAAAATATGAAATGCGAGTGCTCTTCAGCTCTGTATTAATATGATGGCTTAGTCACAATTTGGGGTTATATAAGCATGAAAAGGATAGAACCTCTTGAAAAATGAATCCCAGCAGTCTAATTAACCTAATCACCACAAATTATATTCTCCCTCAGTAATACATTTTCTAGTACACATAGAAATATAAAAAGCCTAATTTTTAGATAATCCAATAAACTAATCTGCTCTCTGTGTTACTCTACAGTTACTACCTCCAGTATCATGAGGTGTGTTAATATTTATTTACCTTTCTGGGGTTTTTGTTCTTTGAAAAAACCGCTTGTCAGAGCCAAGCCAGCATTGTATGGAAAGAACATATCTACACTGCCAGTGGAAAACATCTGAAGGCAGCTCCTGTGCGCGTTGGATCTTAGCGCGGTGACGCGAGTGGTGTGAGGACACCTGAGCTGATTTGGCTGTGCAGCTGTGAGCTGTGTGTGCCGCAGGATCCGGGTGCAGTGCTGGCCCAGAGGAGGCTCCACAGCAGTCTGTCATGCTTGGAAAAACATCTGCGTATGTGTCCACTCTGCAGTCAGTAAAACAAAGTTTAAAAAAACAAAACAAAACAAAACCAAAAAACACAAAAACCCCATAGCATGGGCATACTAAATTGATAGATTGAATTCAGGACTTGCGACAGTGAGGGCAAAAGTGAGTGTTTGTATGAATGTCTTTGTTGTAGTTCTATGGAAACAGGGATTTCTTCCCTCTAGATAAGTGTAATGGAAGAAAGGTTTGTTCAGACTGTTACGTTCCTGAGAGAACAACAGCGTTTCTGCTAGTACCACTTACAGTTTAATTTATGAAGAGCCACAGCTTGGGAGCGTTACAAGGCACGACCTCTGCCTCCTCCGCTCTGTTACTGCCCTAGCCTAACTAATTGCAGCTGCCAGTTTACATTTGACAGGCCAGCACATATGGCTGTGAATGCAACCCCAGCTAAAAATGAACATTCAGGAATGATGATTTGCCGTAAAAATGCGTATATAAATGAGATAAATACCCAGGCGAACTGAAGCATCCCGTGGGAAACAAAAGAAGGAAGCATAACAAAAAAACTCATAGCAATCTGACAACACTGCCCATTCTGTTATCATTTCATTATGTAATGGGCATCAAAGGGAATGCTGGCTGGCTTTTCTGCGTAGTAGTCCACCTAGCACTTGAACATAATAAACTTCATGTTAGGTCACGACCTAAGTTGTTATTTTCTTCAAGTAGTCTGCCAAATACCCCACCGACAGCCTCCCTGTTCTGCTGCAGCACAAGGAGACTTTAGTGAATAGTTTCTCTTGAAAGGTACTTCTCCCTAAATAGCTCTCTGTGATACTGGCTTCCAGTTGGCCTTTGGAGCCTTGAGAAGGTGTTATGGAATATCTGACCTTGTGCTGGGCACGTGAGGATAGAGCAGTCTCGCCATTTAGACCTGCCTCTTCCTGGGGAAAGAAATTCCTGTAACTTTGCAGCTCCCCTGAAATCTTACTGACAATATCTGGAATGCTCTGATGTAAAAGCTAAGGAAGTTTATTATAGTAAAAAGCCAAGCTCATGAAATCAAATATTATATTTAGAAAGAGATATAGGAAAGTAAATCATGATGTACATGATTGGTTTGATTTCTGGTCTCCTCTCTTCAGTTAGCAGGCTCTGATGCCAGGCTGACTCCCAAGAAAATTCCTCCAGCCCATCAGAGCTGGGTTACAACCCCATAGGCAGGGCGTGCACCCGAGTTTGCCTTTGCAAAGATATCTAAAATCATTTAAAGGCTTATGGTAACTTCTAGTCCTGGAGACCAACCCAACCTCTTCAACCTTACATCTTGTGCCACGGCGTTCTGCCTGACGTGGACTCACTTTATCCCATGAAGATACCTAAGAATGTAAGTTCCAGCTAAGTGGAGTTCACTTAGTCTTAATACATTTGTTTACAGTCGGATGTGTGAAACGAATGGAAATATGCCTTTTTTGGCAGCCGGCTGGGGAAAGTAATATCTTCTCTGACTGCATTTATTTAAATTTATGTTTTTGTAATTTGTAGCTTAGAATCATTCATTACATAAATTTACAAATGAGAATAGTGACTGTTTAATAGCTCTTGTTCGAAATTAAATGGGACCAAGCAACAATGCTGTGTTCAAAACTGGCAAATCTGAGAACTATGGAATAAGGGACATTTCTTACATTTGATTACAACAGCTTTCCAACAGTTTGGTTCTCTGACCATTTCAGAGTCTGCTAACCTAGAAACGAAAAGTACAGTATTGAAGGGGTGCTCAAAAATGACAGAATGGAGCTAAAAAAGTTTCAACGGAAAGTTAAAAAGTTTTAACTGAAATTAAGAGTATGGCAATCTCAAAGAAACCAGAAATACCATTTGTAGTCCACTTTTATACTCTTCCCTGGTCATCTACTACTGCTCAGTGTTCAAGATCAGATATCAAGCTACGTGCTCTGAGTGCGGCCATTCCTATGTTCTGTGGATCCATGCTAAATATATCATGATAAACATGTGTGGAATTTATGTTGGGAAGTAGATAACTGGGAGTTATGCTGCCAGAATTCTCAGGAAAAAAAAAAAAAAAGAGATATTTGGAAAAATGGAGTTTATCTGGCTTTTAAGATTGATGTAGTCTTTGCAGTGTTCCTAATACAACAAAGCTCCTATAGTTACAGTCACTGTGGAGGGAAGGTTAGGAGATGGGAATCCTGGGCATCTTTGGGCACTCCTGGTTTAGCCACACGAGGTAGAGCTGCTTTAGTTTGTAAGCGTCTGTTTGCAAACCAAAGAATCTGAGTGGGCGCCTGCAGTGATCACATCCCTTTTTCTGGGTGTGTGAATGGCTACAATACAATGAAAGCAGCAGATCTGTGCCTCCCGAGGATCCCAGGGAAAGGAAGATTGCCACAAGTCCAGCCCTACTCACCTTACAGTTTTGTGTCTCGAATTGCAGAAGCCGGATGGAGGAAAGCCCATAATTTTGCTTCGATCCCTACACAAGAGCTGAAGCGAGCTTCTCAAAAATATTATGCTAGAATTAGAGCTGAGTATTAGTTTTAAAAATCATAAACATATGGTTTGTCTGTTCCTGGATGAAAAGATAAATCAGAAAAAAAAAATCGTAGTTGGCTTGCAAGCCATTTAAAAATCATTTTATATAAAACATCTTCAATCTGTGTTAAGTTCTATGGGGAGGATCCTTCAGCTAATTATTTAAAAAATACATATCCATACAAAAGTAAGTACTCAGAGCAAAGAGATTCGGCTCTGGATTAGGGAATGCAAATCAGCTCCAGGAGTACAAGCAGCAAAGCTAACAAGAGATTAGCAGAGAAGCTACAAAGCTAACAGGGGATTAACTTTCAGAAGAGCTTACCAGTTTATCATTACGAACAAAAAATATAACATAAAAAAGGAGATGTGAACAAAAATAACCATGAAGGAAAAGATGCACAGTAAAAGTACCAATCTGCAGTGAATACCTTGCACCGTATTTCTAAGCACAGGCCTGAACACACACTTCACACCCAACCTGCCCGACATCCAAACTGGGTGCGAGCCCAAGGTAAAGCAAAGTGCTTTAAATTCGTTTCAAAGCCTCCCCCACATTATTCAGCAGCTGAGCTTCAAGCATGCTTCCGTACGGGGTTTGATGGAGTCCCACCATAAACAGGTAAAATGGGTCTGCCTCAGAAATCATACGACAGTTGGGCACAGACGTTGGCTACTTGGCTGACACTACTGATATTCACAACACCACGCGCACACACACATATGAAAGTACAAACCTGGATAAACCATCAGTCAAAAGAAGGGTGTCATCTTTTTACCACACAGTAAAGAGGCACTAAGGACAAGAGGTACAAGGACAAGGCTTGTACAAAAAACAGACTATATAAATAAAGTGTTAACAGAGTGATGTCCTAGGGAACACTGGAAATGATACCAGTGCAATTAAAATCCATCCTGAAATTTGGTAAACTGGCACCGAAATATTATTGTGTCTGTAGAACAGTAGAACTACATTGATTCTAATTTCACATATACCTTTTGAGTTTTATTTTTATATGTTTATGAAATAATTATATCTCACTTTAGAAAAACCAAGCTCGGTGTGCCATATATCTGCATGGGAAGTTTGAAAAGACTCAGAAAGCTTAATTCAGTTCAGAGAGGGCCTCACCTTAAATCATTAACGAGGTTTTTCTTGTAAGCTGAATGTTTCAGCTCCAAGTTCTGCATCAATGGGAAGGAGCATTTGCTTTTCTTTATCTCTCCTCTGCAATGTGAGCAGCAGATATCTCCCTGATAAGCAGCTTGGAACAGATTGTTCTGGTGATTATCAGATGTGCCCAACCTAACTCTTATACTCTTACCTGCACTGGTTTTCTTTCAAAATATTTGTTTGACCTGATTTTTAAAGTTTTAGCTGTCAATAATTACATACTGGTTTCCGTTCCAGAAGAAATAGGAAAGCTACAACGCATAAGGGATCTGAAAGTTAATTGCAGTGAACTTTGGGTCCTTTCCCAACAGGCAGCAAAACGGCAGTCCCTTAGAAAGTTAAACATTGCAAGAAATAACCTCCATATACTGGCAGATGAATTAGGAAACCTTCCCTTGTTAAAGCTGGGCGTATAGGTAAAGCATGATAAAAAAATTGTGAAAGTCACAATTTGTCACAGCCTGCCACCACCACAGTGGATACATGTGAAACATCATATGTATAAATTTCTGTCCATCTAAAACAGCTATTTTATCCTTTCCTTTGTAGGAGTTAACACACTTACTTGGTGTTCATTTTACTCCTAAGGAAGGGCAGTTAAATTTGTAAACATTTCAAATTTTTAAATTTCAAGGTCTTCGTCCCAGTCTTGTCTCTAGACTGCAGGCAGCGCGAGTTGATTACCATGCTGTACCGTGTTCGCTAAACTTCAGGTACGCATTTCTGATGATCTGGACTGAACACATTCAGAAGCATTTGCTCTTCACAAATATTTCGATGAATCAGACCTGTCACAGATGAATTGCCAGCATCCCAAAAGGGTACTTAAGTAAATCTGTGTACCTAATTCTGCACTGACAACGCCTTACAAAGCCCTTTAAGCCAATGCAAAGGGCAAATCCTTTACCATCCCTATTTAGTACGCTGTTACATTGCCTTTGGACAGGTGTAAATTAAAATTATCCACACAAATTTACTTGGGGTGCTAGATTAATTACATTTTCCAATTTAATTTTGCTGACATAATATCTGTGACAGGCATATTGCACATTATTCTACGTTTGGGTCAGTCGGTCTCAAACCATTCGTTCTTGAAGCCCCATCATTATTATGCTGGCATTAAACTGAAGAGTGTTTTTGTGATGGTGTCACACCTGAACAGTGCGGGTTAAGAGGACATGATACTGCTTGCCAATCTATCTTCCCTCTGTTGCTATAGATAACTAACCTTCAAGACAAGTGTGCCTGCATATTTTACTCAGATTTCTGGGCTTATTACTACTGAAACACCGAATAACATCTGCGACTTTTGAACTGCAGCACTACCTTTAAAAATTAAAAATCTAATTGTTAAGTCGAAAGAAATGATGTGGAGTTTCCTGTGGAACCCATAGAAGTAGATGTCCTGTCCTTATGGCAGTTCTGTGGGATGTAAGCATCTTAATCTTGTAGGCTTTACTGGCAGTCTCCTAAGAGTCTGGGAAAACAATTTCAGGCTGGCGGCAGTTAAGCCTCCGATACCGAGATCACCTGTTTCTATTTAACTGCGATGTAACAGCTACAGTTATAACCCTCTAACACAACAGTCATAGAATATGGTATCAGGCAATAACAGAAAACAGCAAAGTAACTTGAGAGAAATCTGAAGACTTGGCTTTTTAATTCCCTTAACATATGGTAAGGGAAGAATTCAGAGTCTATTTTCAGGGTTTGAAGTCTCCTATGTGTTGCTGGCTAGTCTTAGCTTAAATAAAGCTGTGGGTACTTTGCATGCTATGCTCTGTTGAGTGTTCAAATTCATCTTCCTCCCACCTTTTTTCTCTGCCCCCCGTGCCCCTGCTGAAAGGTAGAGTCAATAATGCCACCCGCTGCATGTTCTCGAAAATCCTTCCACCTACCCAGCATTTGTACTGTACTCACATTTCTTGTTTCATTGCTAAAAAGGCAAGAAGACCTTGCTTGTGGTGGGTTGCCTTGGAAAGACTTTATATATATAGCTTCTGCTTGAACCTCGGGGTTCAGCTGGGTACTTCGGACTGATTCTCAGGCAAGAAGGATGGCACCTGAGGTCTAAATACTTCTGACGAGTTACTTCGGCATGTTGCTTACCAAGTCTCAGTGACTTACTGCAGTACACACAGTTGGACGGCCAGGTTCGGAAACAGCCTCGTGCTTGCTGGTTTGTGGAACAAGGCGAAATACTGACTTTAAAACCTTTACCAGATTTGAATGCTGTAATTTTTTTCATTACACAGACGGTAGTATTCTGTTAGTCTGAAGTGACTTTCAAGTTAGTTTAAAGTAAAAATTCTGACCATTAACAAGTCAAACTTATATACAAGAAGAGAAGAATATGTGTGTGTGTGTGTGTGTGTGTGTGTTTGTCTCTAGCAGCAACCAGGCAATACTTGTCTCTGCACAAAGTCTACATTTTTAGATGTTAAAAATGTTGGATACAGAAAAACTCACATGATCTCAGTTGACTAGCTATGCATAATGTACTTAATAGGCATAGTAAAAGTAATTATTATTTTTCTTACAGGTGATTAAAGTTGGGCAATTATATGTTGGTTGGTTTGTTTGGGATTTTTTTGTTGTTTTGGGGATTTTGTGGTTTTTTTTCCATAAATGACAATGTATCTTAAGTCATTTGTGTTAGATTGCAATCTGTACATGATACCGGCTAAATTACTTGCAACAAATGGAGCACAATTTCCGAATCCATAGACCTCTGAGGTCAGGCCTGAGTTACTGTAAAACTTCTGCTCTTGGAAGGCTTTTTCCTCATTTACTTTTGATTAGTTTTCAACTCCTGTTTGATATGTCCAGATTTGCTCTCTTGTTGTTGATTACTTGTTTTCAGAAAGCAAAGTCCACTTAGCTGGCTTAGGAAATTATCAGGGGATCAGGAAAATATCAAACTTTCATGGTCTCTGCAAATGTGTTCCTGACCTTTTAGTTAGGTTGCTAATAATGGGTAATGCAGTGGCCACAACTGCTTGAAGATATTTTTTTCATTCCAGTGGAACGATGATCATCTATTTTCATTTTTCTCAGTCACTTTTTTCTGTGATAGCTGTTGTATCACTCCCCAGTAAGGTCAGCCAACTGTGGGGACACTGCACCCACTCCTTTCTTAAAGGAGGTCGGTTATTAAAACTGAGAGTGAGGGTGAATTGTTGCTCTGGCTTTCTGTGAGACTTGGAAGTGCAAATAGAGTGACACACTATGCCACCTAGTGTAACTTTACTATCAACAACTACACAACACAGATTAACTCCATGCCCCTTACCAACACTCAAAGCTGCGGTTGAGACAGTTTGATCTAATGTGTAGGGGAGTCTGCCTTCTGCTGGTGTACCTTGGGTCCTGGTGCTGCTCGTCGGTAAAGTTAGGCAAGGACCATTTCCACTGCTTTCTCTCCACCACACTACTATGTCAGTCACTCTTAGATGCTACGCAGACCTCATTTCTTCTGCCAAATCAAGGTCTTTGGCACATCTGCCATTAATAGTTCATCCACTCCAACTTGTTATAGGACTCCTGGTAGAAGCATCTCAATCTGCTTCATGTTAGCACTACTTTCAAGAGAAGTAACATGTTGTTACAAGATCAGCAATTTATCAGTTCCTCCCTGACCACCTTATTTGGCCAGGTGATCCTGTTTTGAGGTTTTTTTCCAATACTACGGGAGTAACAATACCTCCCACTGATTCTTCGTGTGGTGCAAATACTTCTAGGACTGTCCACCAACAGTGGCCCAGCTTGAGCCCACCAGAGCAGGTTCACAGTGCCACTGCAGGTACATGGAGCAGTGAAGGCACTTTAGCTCACTGGTGCTACAGACGGTTTTTCCTGAGGCCACTGTCACCTTCACTTCTTTCCAGGCATCATGAGGTACCTCATTACTCAAAACTAACGCACTGGCAAGGCAACACATTTGAGCTGTGTACCTATTACCATCCACATGAATACATCTCTTAATTTACGCTTGCATCAAACAGTGTGGTTTTGCTGCTTCATTCCTTATGTGATAGTTGAGTGGAATTTGGGCCAAACTGAGGTGCTGATGGTGCGAGGTGCTTTTACTACAGGCTTCTTATACAATTTCTTGCCACACAGTCTAAACCTAGATGTGGCAGACTTCTGGAAACAATGGTATGCATGAGGTTTTTCTGTTGGTATTTCCCTACTTGTGTGCTTGTTTCAATTTGCAAACGCGGTATTCTCTTGGTATGTTTTTATTTGAATATTTAACATTAAAAATGCAACAAATATGGAAGTACAGCCAGCTACTTTCTAAATCTGTCTAGCTACTTCTTAAACAGATGCTTGACTAAAAACTGTGGTGATACAGGCACACACGTGGCTTCACTCACACATTGGTTTTGTTTGTAAGTTTTTTCCCTTTTGTTTTCTTCAGATGCTGTTGAAATTCTCAGTGTTCAATATTGCAGTAGGTAGCATAATACAAGAGAAACAAAGCAACATTGTGTGATTTTACTGTAGACAAGAGAGTATAAAGTATAAAGAAAGAAAAAACAGGCAATTTTCATCCCAAAATCCACATTAAAAAATTCAGAATGACAACCATAAAATCAAAAATGTCCTAGTGAAATTGAGGCAGGTGGCAATGACAGCTGTTTCAGAATTCATCAGAATCTTTGGGGTTTTTGAATTATTTGGGCAATAATATATCCACATGGACTATATTCAGCTTTTGATGAGATTACAGTTTTGGTGACGAAAAGTAACTGTAAATCTAATGAACTTGGTCTTTTGACAGGTTTTTTTACGTACAACAACATGTTTTTTAACAAATTAACATTAAGTAGCTTCAATAAAGTAGATCTAGAATGGCTACTTTTTGTATATCAGAATCTCTATTAATAAAGAATCATCAAATCAGGATGCTTCCAGAGGGGCTCTGCAGAGAGCAGCTGAGTGCTACTATTAGACACTTTTATTACTGTTCTAGAAAAAAAGTCCTTAGATACACTGCTGACAAAACCTGGAGACTGGTGATAATCACAAAACAGTCTTGTTGAATCACTTAGAACACGTAGCAGGCTGAAGATGTTCAAGAAAATCATGTTTTATACATCTATAAAGAAGAATTGCAGTCCTTGGTCGTGGGCAGGGGAATCCTGAAAAAGATTTACCGGAGAAAACCAGTTCACAGTAACCTCAGTGCAATCTGATCCCGGGCTGTAAACAACAAAGTGGGGACTTAATCTGTCAGGGTGATGCTGACTGCAGTGTTGGAATACTACATATTCTACTGCTGTTCACGTTTAACAAATTGGAAAAGGCAGAAAAAAGAACCAAAAAATCACTGAGTGCTGAGAAAATGCCTTAGAGGAAGAGACTTAAAAACTTAATCTGTTTAGCATGTCAAAAAGAAGATTGAAAGGTGACTTGACACAAAGCATAAGTATTTCCTTGAGGAGCAAATACCTCGCATTAAACGTCTTTCTACCTCAGCAAAGAAAGGCTTTAATAAACCATAATAACTAGAAGCCAGACACAGTCAAGGTAGAAAGAGGACATGCATTTTTAAAAAGAAGGCTGTTTGTTCACTGATTCAAACTGAGGGAAAGAGACAGAGTCTAGCTGTCGATCTTTGGTACAAGACCAAATGGTTTTTTTTTATAAAATAAGCAGCTGGCATCAACTGGCTGAAATTCAGTGGCAGATATCATACGTAAGGTCAGAGTAGATGATCTAATGCTCCCTCTGGCCTTAAGCACAAGTGAAAAATACCTTCCCCAAACCCCCTATGAATATTAAGTATCAGGACTACAAAGCTAAATGAAATCTGTGTTTCAGGGTAGATGCTAATAATTAGTTTCATTAGTAGATGCTAATAATATGCATCTACTTCTCTGTTGAACTCTACAATCAGAAGTCTGAATAGGATACTATGGCAAACAAAGCTACTTGATTTGTGTAATATAATCAACTCAAACGATGGTGTATAAATTGAGTTAGAGTCGTGATGCGGTGAGGATAAAATCTGAGCAGCCACAGCCCAGTGCTGTAAAATATAGTTCTGTATCAGCAAGAGCAAGTTACTTGTTTCCTTCATCAAGTTAGCAAGCAGATAACCAGTAGGTGAGTTTTCACCACACATATTGTGTTGTCTAGCAATATGATTGCTCCTACTACTTATGCAGAACCCACCTGCTAGAGCACAAAGTGGTTTTTTTCAGCAGAAGAATCTAGTGCATGTAAAGGGCCACGTCCTTTCAAAAGGAACTTCATGCAGCTATTTGAGGGCCCAGGAATACTTAACAGGTCATGAGTGACTCTACTACAATACACACACGACTTCTGCGTCGGGAGACTGGCATCAGCAATCCCTGGCTCCCACCTAACCCGCCATGTTACATACTTTCCCACGACATAACAGCATGCCAAACTAATCAATGGTAATCAGTCAAAACTATTCAAAAACTTGGATCAAAGCCTATAAATACATTTCAGTCATTCTTCTTCTTTAGATAAATTAACTCTGTGCTGTTCTTTTGCCTCTGGTTGTCATTTATGTATTAAAACATAAGTGATTCAGCCATATAAAACAGAAAAAAAAAAATCATCATTCTTAACAAACACCTTTTTTTAGTAGACAATAAAACCTTAACTGGGTATCTTGCATTATACTGTCCTATAATACTAGTACAAGTAGTACTAGAAAAGAATATCTGGTAATGTTCACAAAATCAAAAAAAAACAAATTGAGGAGGGTTTAACTGTTTAATTTCAATTGTGATTCATGAAAAACGATCTTCACCTCATTTACATGTTTGCTTAACAATTGAAAGTTAATTCTATGAATGGAAAAATGCAGTATATTTTGCAGAGAAAAGAATGACTGCAACAAATTAGCAAAAGTCAAAATTGATGTGGCAGTGTTTGTCTCTGTGGTCAACTCTAAAAACATAGGTAGCAGTAAGTGCTAATACCTAGAAAAGGCTGTTTCATGTGTCTGATTTAAATATGAAGCTTCCAGGCACATAATAATAGCTTGCTGGTGGTTGCAATAGAGTTTAAACCCTGTGAAATCAACAGGATTTTTTTTGACAGCTATTTGTTGCTGCATCAGAGTAATCCTGAATGAATAACAGAACTGGTAACAGTCTGGTTAAGAACAAGTCCTCTACAAAAGAAGAAAATTTAAAAAATTGCAGCATTAGTATCTCCAAAACACAACATGAATGCAAGACCTTAGTATTCCTCATTAGGATTGCATTTTACATAATGCCTGGATAGGAATTAAGTTTATTTTAATGACTTTTGAAACATTTCATTGAAATATTTGTTATGTTGGACTTCAAAGTACAAGCAGACAGTTTTTAGAGAAATTAATTAAAAGCACAACAAAAGATTATTCCTGTGTCTGCGTAGGGAGGTCCAGAACATCTCAATTTCAGAAGCAAGTGCAAGACTTCATAGGTAGATTTTGATGAGCAACTCTATGACCAGAATTAAAGGGTTCATAATCAATATCTAAATTGCACATTAATGACTAAGCTTAAAGACTTCACAGTTCAGAAAGTGATGCAGGGAATTTGCCCTTGGGAATAAGTTGAGACATTGCTTAGTTTGTTTCTAGAGGTAATTACTATTAACTTAGGGTTTTTCTCAGTAATGCCTCAAGGGCAAATGAGTAAATCAAGTGTGTTTTGATAATTTGCATATAAGGTACCTTCTTAATTGTATTTAGCCATAAAGCCAAGTCACTTGAATGCTGCTTGGGTAATTGATCTCCAAAATGTGTCACCTATTTTCTCTCCTCTACATATTTCAAGTTGACATAGGCGGCTTAGAAGAAGCATTCTTCTCCCACTTCCCTTCTGGGGAAGTCTCACACTCCTAGAAATGTAGCGAGGGAGAAATCCCTGTGCTCCAGTAAGTCCAAAGGCTACAATTCTTCAATGTCCTTATGTAAGCCTCACAGGCTCTGGATGAAGAGAGAAAGTTGATTCCCCTCTCTCTCTGCATACATCTGCATAATTTCTGGGCACAGTATGGCCCCTTGTGAGGTAAGATACATCTGTTTTGCAAGAAAACCATCCTTCCCGGCTTAGCAGCATCTTTGAAGGTACTTGCCAGTGGCAAAAGGAGTTGTAGCTCTTAAAGAACTATCACAATGACCACTTAAATTACCAGGGAGCGTGCTGGGGCCCTAGAAAGATTGATCTGATCTTTTCTGAATTGTCAAGCCTTCACTGTAAAGCTGTATAACCCCTATTTCTACATTAACAAAGATACTGCTGACTCAGGACCATACAACATCTTTGCCAGTGAAACAAAGCACACAGACTGTCATGGTTCAATCATTGGCCTGTTGTGAGAGTCGAAATGGGAATCACTTGTGCCTTATTTTCTCCTCTAAAACCAATGGACGGACCTCGTTGAATGCATCTTCCGAAAGGCACACGTGAAATGCAGCTGAATCAAGAAAAAACCCTCACTTCCATGAGCTATCTCCAAAGACTCGTGAAAGATGCAGCTTTTGCTTTAGAGCTGTTTCATGCTGTCCTCTTGCTGCCCAACCTTTAGTACTATATTGAATTTTCCCTTTATGGAGATGTAATAGAAATAATAGTTTACATTTTGAGGTAATTCTAGCCTAATAAAAATGTAATAGTCTGTATGCAATTAAGTAAGTCTTTGTATAGCTCCTTTATTTTATGGTTACTATGGAAGATACTGTAATTGGCTCATGGTAAAAAGAAAAATATCCATCTTTCTTACAAAAATCAGTGATAGAGAAAGTAGGGTTTTTAATGGTTTACTGTTCATACAACTGCTTTACTAATTTTCTAAAACAACCTCTACTAAAAAGAAAAGAAAAAGGTTTGTTTAGCTTACCTCTCCAAATATGACAATGGCAATCTTTTTAAGATGTATCTGAAGTTAATTTCAACTAATTTATGTTGTGATTTTATAGTTTCTCTAGCTAAACTATTATTAGTTCCTAGCCTGTATACTCTGAACGTATACTGAAGGCAGATACATGTCATAACATGAATTAAAGAACTCATCCAAGCAATAGACACCTCGAGTACTACGGCCACAGGGTATTAGCTCGCATCTAGATGAAGTGTAGTTTACTAATCTCTAGCATTAAAAAAAAAAAAAACAAAAAAAAACCCAAACGTACACAACCATTGCATGCAGAGATAAACCTTTCAACTTGAGTGTCTCTATTCCCTTGCACTTCTGTTTTGGAGGTAGTGTAGACAGAGATGTCTGCCTTCACCTGCTGGCTCGTACCCCCAGGGCAGGGAAACTTTAAAAGCTAAGTAAGCCTGGAAGCAACTAATGCTCATTATGAGTGCCAACATGTGGAAGTAGTATCAAGTAGCAAGTGCTGTAAATCACAGCCTTGAACGCTGTGTACTAATACCCGCTTGCAGACAAGCTCCCGTAAATCTTTTAATAAAACTGCTAGGGTGAAAATGTGTTGAACCTCCACGTTGGTTAAAATGTCTTTCCACAAGACTTTGCACAGACTACAGTTGTTAATGGCCAAACACAACAGAACACAAATGCCTCCACATTTGCTCATCGAGTAACATCTTTGATAACTCAAAGGAAACCCTGAGTGTGGAAAGCTCTTTCTTTACAATTGTACAGGGTAGGTTGCCAGTCTCCTAAGCACTGTCTTCTCTTACATTCCATTGCCCAATATTTGTATTCTTAAAACAACGTAAGAGCTTCCCTGTAGATGAGAAAGTTTCAGTCCCAAGTAGGTATTTACCTGCTCTGCCTAACTTTTATGGCAAGTTTCAACTCTTTTTCAAGTGACAAGCAATTTTTCCTAGAATTGAGCCCTGTCTCTTAGTTTTTGCATTTCTAGATAAGCATTAAGACGATCAGAGGTTTCTCTGCACTCTAGGTTTTGATGTTCTCACTCAGTCCTGTGACAGAGTGGTACTACCAAGAAAAGGTTTCTGTATATGGGATCTTGCTTCTGTCATACACAGAAATACAAACTGTGACCATTTACCATTTCATGTCAACAACCCTAGTAACGCAATTGCCCGAGTATCTAGTCATATCAAATATATAATTTTGAACTGTGAGTATAATACAACTTCTTTTCTATTTTAAATGGATGACTATATTCTTAAAAATCAAATACTTTTTTGGTTTTTTTAAACCATCCACGGTGCTGTTCCTATTCAGTGCTGTTGTCATGGTTTCGGTGACTGTGGTGTTATGTGTTAACCCTGGTACACAGCTCAGCCCCACACAGCCGCTCAGTCACCCCCTCAGTGGGATGGAGGAGAGAATTGGAAGGATAAAAGTGAGAAAACTCGTGGGTTGAGGTAGAGACAGTTGAGTAAGTAAAGCAAAAGCTGCGTGCATGAGAAAAGCAAAATAAGGAATTCATTCACTACTTTGCATCGGCAGGCAGATGTTTATCCATTTCAAGGACAGCAGTGCTTCATCATATGTAACAGTGACTTGGGAAGACAAATGCCATAACTCCAAATGTCTCCCCTTCTTTCCCCAGCTTTTATTGCTAAGCACGGTGTCATATGGTATGGGATATCCCTTTGGTTAGCTGGGTTCAGCTTCTTGTGCAACCCTAGCCTACTCGCTGGCAGGGCAACGTGAGAAGCAGTCCTTGATGCTGTGCAAGCACTGTTCAGCAATAGATAAAACATCCCTGTGTTATCAAAACTGTTTTGGTTACAAATCCAAAACCATGTCACCATACCAACAACTATGAAGAAAATTAACTTTGTCTCGGCCAAAACCAGTACAATCCCCACCCTTTATTCCACACCGTTTAAGTCCTGCTCAGGTCCCATCCTAACCAAAATTTTTTCATTAACCACCAATCCCCTTCCCCTCCTGTGATTTGTGTAGATATCATTCCCTTACTCTATGGGCCACCCCTGTAAAATGTTCACTCAGTTCATTTAGTCCATGGTGTGGGGTCTATCTGTTACGGTGGTCACTCAGGGCAGGAGAGGTGGTGTGTTGAGTGGATTTATTGGGCACCAAAGCCAGCTCTGGTCAGGTCACTGCTGCGCTTGCACTGCTTCTTGTGAGGCTCATCCTCTGTTGCTTCAGGTGGTTCCTACTACAGTAAAAAGCATCCATTAGTCTTCCGCAAGCTCTAGGACAGACATATCTTGAACTTTTCTATGAAATCTGTGTCAATGATCTGGCTTAAATTTCTAAGCGAGTTTTAAAGACCGGGCAAATGTCTGCGTCCCATGGCTAATGAGGAAATGCCAAAACTAGTTTCTTCCATTTACACAAGACTGGGAACAGTAGCCCTGTAGAGACCATTATAAGCAGGTAACTGTTCACGTGAAGAACTTTGGACTAGTCTCAAAAGCTCCCCACAACCCAGATAAGAACTCAGCATGTGCTCTGATTGCCATGAAATGAATGAAATAAATATACTTTCTCTTTTTTTTGGTGAAGAAATGAAGAATGGATAACTATAGAATGTGCTCATCACTAATAGCGAGCATTTCTAACAATGTTTAAGCAGTCCACGTGGTTCCTCTGTCCCAGGCATTGCAGGAGTTAAGAAAGAAGAAAAAAGAAGAAAACCAGCCACCAAATATTGCATTAGTCTGTTTTCTTGAAAACAGGGATTTTTAAAAATCTTCATTCGGTAATACTATTTGAAATGCCAGTGAGGTTGCTAAATTGGATCCCCACCACTCAAGGTTTAGTGAGAGAGAATGGATTTGGAGCTGTTAGTTGTCATTGTTAAGTATTTAATGACAGAAAAGCTCTGATCAGGCAGCCCTCTCCCTCTTCCCTTCTCCTCCATTCTTCTTCCAAAAAAGAAAAAAAATTCATTTTCCTTGTGGAAATGCTGGTCACTGTCACTGTGACCACATCTACATTTTTAAAGTAAAATGCTTATAAATCTTTTGCAACACCTTCTTAAAGGACAATTAAGCTCTATTTTTTATGATATGCATCAATATTTTTTTCAGCTCTTAAATGTGCACCTTAATATGACCAGCAGCAAAACTTCTGATTAACCAAATAATCCGTGATATTAAACCAGAAATTTTGTTCACAGTATAATGATTTCTTAACTGGCCATGTATTCTATAATGGAGTAATTAATCAGTTAAATAATGACTGATTTCTTCCTGAAAATATCCTTACCTTTACCAGTTATGAACAAGATGACTCATAGTGCTAAACTTTGAGCCCAAAAACATGTCTTAAATATGCTTCATTTTGTTACGAAATTGCATTTCTTTGTTTTTTTTTTTCCCCCCACGAAAATACTTGCCAGAATAATAGTCATTTTATGTACAGCATTATAATTTACAGGGGAAAATTACACTGTTTATAAGTTGGTTTTATTGTCCACATTAATCTTTTTCGGAATACGGGCCAGCTAATTTCCAAGGAAAGACTGCCTTATTTCTGGCTGGGACTCTTCTGAGCAGGCGTATGTACGCAGGCGCTGGTTAGCGTGCGTGCAGTGAGCCTCATACCTTCTGGAAGAGACAAACCAGCTTGGCATGAACTGGAAATGTATGGAGAATGTATATCCCATGCACCCTGAGCAAGTCAGCTAATTTGTGTAATACATGTGCAGGTGGTGTGACGTTGGCCTAATGTACATGAACTGTATGGTCGAACAGGTTATACTCCATGGACACGACCAGGTGTCTGAAAATCTCAGTGATCCAAGAATACAGTAGAGCACCCCATGTGTCAGTGTTTCACATTCTCTCCTTGTCTCAAACTGAAATGGACAGTTCAGGTGTCAAGTTTGAATTATAAAATCTGATTAAATCTGATTTCCAGATTCTGGGTCTAGTTAATTTCTCTAATGACTGATTCTCACCTCTAATAATGCAGCTTCAATCTAAAAAAAAAAAAAAAAAGGCATAAACCAAAATTAGATTTCAAGAAAAATGTAAAGTGTCTTTAGCACAAAAAAGCCTACCATTAATGCCATCTACTTTGTGTGGGCATGGCTGCTATAAACTTCAACATCTCTCGAGCTACACAGCTTGAGAAAGCACTTTTTCTCTGTGCAGTTATAAAGCCAAGAGGGTTTCTAGGCAAGATCTACAGCTTCTGTAGATTATATTTAAGTGCTTACAACTTTCAGGATAAAACAGAATTCAGCAACAGATCAGGATAAGCAACACTGGAATTGAGGCAGAAATAGCATATCCTGGATGTAAGTAATGGCCTGAAAACTGCCTGAAATCTCAGCAAAAAGGCTGAAGAAGGAGCGGGTCTGGAGGAACTAAGCTGCTGGTACAATAGGTGGGGTTTTTCTTCATCCTTAGAGCTGTCACAGAAGGCTGCAACTGTTGTTCAGCCTTCATAAGACAGAAAGGTTTTCTAGGTAGCAAGTCTTTGCTGCTTCATCTGCAAAGCCTTAAGCAACAGCTGTAAGAATGTGGAGTAAAATACAAAGCTCGTGGACGTCTGAGCAGATCGATATATTCAAATTAGACCTTGTTATCAGACAAATGTCTGCTGCATCATTTACTACAATCTGGGATCTTGGCTGCTCTGTATAAAACTAGGAAATGACTATGCACAACCACCTTCCCCCGCCTGATTTGGAATGAGAATTGCACACTATATTTGAAGGGCTGTAGGAGAAATAATAGTCTGATCTGCACTTGATGTGAACTGGGAAGCAGTGGAGTTTTATACAAGGGAAAGCTATCGGTTTAAATCTGCTCAAACAACTTAAAGCAATGTTTACAGCTAACTAAAGCGCAACCTGCAAGAACTGCACCTGTATCAGCAGAAGTTTAGAAATAAAGAGCTGCTGAGGCTTTCTCCGAACGGGGGTTAATGCAGACGCATCGCCGCAGCTGTCAGATGATTATATGTAAGCAATGAAACTTTCTTCCTGACTCTCTGGAAAAATCCAATCTTGTAAATAGCCTCTCTAACAGGCAGAAGCCTCAATTTGAAGATGCAGGGTTTGTGGAAACAGTATAGCTTAAGGAGTTGGCGCCTCGGCAAGCTGTCACAGCCCAACATCCCCTTTGTTCAGCTGTTTGCTGGATTCCCCTGTGGACTGAGGGCAGCCTAAAACATAAGCATACATAGGAGAAAAAGGGAGGGAGGAAGAGACACCAGCATTTAAAGAGAGTATTTTGATCCAGCTTCAACATGGCTACGCAATCATTTGGCTTGACACAGCTGACAACCCGGCAAGTTGCAGGAGCAATAACAAGAGCGGGCACGGTGAGGGCTCGAAGGGTGACAGGAGCTCCTGAAATCGACGTTGCCCCCGAAGCCCTTCATCCAAAAATGGATGGCTATTCTAAGGAGCGAATGGCAAAATGAAAATCAAATCCTATGGCTCAACAGAAAATCTTCCTGCCACTTAAAGATACGAGAATAAGGAGACAAGGGAAGGCTAAGAGAATTTGCATTAACAGCATTTCATTTTAAAGTTAACTAAAATAAA
Organism: Pluvialis apricaria; assembly: GCA_017639485.1. NCBI lineage: Eukaryota > Metazoa > Chordata > Aves > Charadriiformes > Charadriidae > Pluvialis > Pluvialis apricaria. The sequence continues at coordinate 9,853,964 of CM030010.1, forward strand.
AATAGCTTCCTCTTTCAAAATCAGTTACATAACAGACAATTAAAAGTAAATAAAGGAAATGCTTTATTTACCTGAATGTGTAATTAATCCATTGTAGAATCTACATATCTTTTTAGAACTGTATGGATTCTATAGGCAAGTTCAGAATTCACCATGAGATCTTCCACAGTTACAATCGAGAAAATGAAAAGAATCAGTTGACATTTTCGTGCTTCAGGACATGTGCAACCACTAACTGGAGGGAATTGAAAAGAAACTTCTAAAAGTAGGTTACCGCATTGTTCTTGCATTTTTCTCTGACTTACACTGATCACAGCCAGGCAGAATATATTGGATTGGAGTGATCAATGTTCTCATCTGCAGCATGTCAGTTATTTCTACCGAACAGAAACAGACCTGCCTGATTTTGTGTTATGGGTACAACATTGCTAATAGCTAGCGGTGATTCTCCTAGTCTAAGTGATAAAAGACTAAGCATTATAGCAGCAGACATAGAAACGTATCTCCAGTGTCACACAACGCTTGCCATGCTGTGGTATGCAATTTAAGAATGTTTTGATTGTCTTCAGGGGCTCAGTTCAGCTCCAGATGAAGTTGGTGCGAGTCTTTGCAATGAATTGAGCATAAGATTAAGCCTGCTCTAAACCAACCCATAGAGTTTTTAATTTTTTTTTACAATTATTTGGTATATGGCTTCCTGTATGACCTTTATTTTGGTTGTAACACATACAGATCTACTTCTCTCTAGTCTAAAGTACATCTAAAGGGACTATTTAAAAGTGCATGAAAAGTGTGTCAGACTGTTGCCCATTTAGGATCATGATGAAGCAGAGGAAAACAGATACTGTAATGGTTGGAGCAAAAGTCTGCATAATGGCATTTTCCTATAGGTTTTCCCAAGAACACTGCTATGATTTCTACCACCAATCATAGAATCATAGAATCATAGAATGGTTTAGGTTGGAAGGGACCTTGAAGATCATCGAGTTCCAACCCCCCTACCATAGGCAGGGATACCTCTCACTAGACCAGTTGCATACTTGTTTTCAAGGGGACCTATCCATCCTGAGCACCTACTTTACAGAAGTGTCTTTAAAACCTGACATAAGCTAAAAAGGACCAGGCAGTAAAGAGCCGTCATTGGTAAGGAATAAGTTCTTTGGAAAGTACTAAATAAGGACATAAAATAAAACAAATCAAGTGTGTGAACAAAATCAGATTTGGGAGGAAAATTTGCTGAACGATAAGGGAGACATACAAACTGAAACATTCTAAACAATCAACAAGTAATGAAGTCTGAATTTCAGTGCGAGATATATTGAATGTACTGTCAGACAATATCACTTGGTCAAAGGCTGAGGCAAATTGTGTGTGATCCTTAATGAATTGCAGTGTAGGCACTGAGCTCATCTGCCAGACGAAGGGGTTCATGCAACTCAGAAGAGATCTTACTGGCTTAGGGAGTGTCTAACAAGTGTTTCAGCTGGTAGTTTGCAGTGATGCATAGTTACGTGCCAGCATATGGACATAAAAACTCATGTGTGTGCGAAGATAAGCAGGTATGTTATGTCAGCAAATTAATTGCGTTTTTAATCTCTGCAACTGAAATTGCCTACAAGTCTAACAAAGACAGGTAAACCCCCCGCATTTTCTATGCAGACAGCTTACAGGCAGACAAGCTTTACTTTTTATGGTATCAGAGATTTGAAATTTAAATAACTAAAATACTTTCTGAGAGAGCTTTTGTTGGATTTCTTTAACTACTTTTTTTTTTTCCCCTATGTGCACTGAACTAGAATTTCAGGACTGCTGAGTGATGTCATTTTCCTTAATAAAATTAGCTGGAGGGTCTTTGAAATTTTGTGGCTTGTACTTCTACAGCACAAGAAATCAAAACCATGCGGTATTCCCAGTCCTTGGCAGGAGTTCCCAGAGGAAGGAATTAGTTTTCACTGAACCACAAGAGCGCTTAGGTCGTGGGGAGAAAGACACAGGGAGCATCAAACTAGGGTTTGTTTCTGAAAATGCTAAGACTCATTTGATGTTTCGTACTTTGAAGAGAAGCTTAGCTTTGCTGAAGACGGAAGCCGCAATGAAGGATGACAACTCGTTCAGAGGTGCTTTGAACAGAACTTTAGCACTAATTACAGCAAAGGCCAGACAGGGACCCAGGCACTAACATTTCTGCTAAAGAGGCACAGCAGGAACTAAAGATGAGCCAGTTTTGAAATAAAAATGGTTGCTGGAGCAAAGAATTTAGTCTTCTCTTTATGTGGTTTCTGTTGTTGTTTTTGTTAGGTTTTTGGCTTTGTTTTTTGCTTTAGTATAGCTTGAATACCTTTCAATGTTTCTGCAATAATTTCAAGTAATGCATCCTGAAAACTATTGGAAAGGACGAATGAACAAAGTCTATAATTTGAGTGTTAATACATATTAGCTATACATTCAATTCAGATTAATTTTTCTTATTTCAATTTTTGTTGATTTTTGCTTTGAGTATTTGAATAGGCAGTATAATTTTGCAAGAAAAATTATGCCTAAAATATGAGTGAAGTCTGCCAGATTGAAGGTGACAAAGGAGAACTCCTTTGCATAATTCATTTGGACATTTAAAACTCTTTGAAAAGCCATGGGGCAGGGAAGAATTGTTTAGGAAAAAAGGGTTGGAAAAAATTAGAATTAGTTACTCCAGTAATTAGGAATAAAAAGGACCTGCCCAGTCATCAGGTCTAGTCCCAAGATATCACAGCTTGGTATAGCATGCAATTCTTAGACTGGCTACACTACCTGTAACAGAAGTTGTCTTGGCTCCTGCTACTCCGTTGGAAGCCTCATTCATTCAGACCATCACTCCTACCGTACTTAAACCTTCTAATTTCTAGACACATTTTGTTGCGACCTGTTTAAACCCACTGTTGTCCACCAGCAACATCATTTAGTGCAAACAGTTCGCCCTCCCAATATATATCCCTGCCTTGGATTTATTTATGGAGAGAAATCTTATCCCCTCAGACCTCATTTCCCTGAACTGAGCCGGCTTCTAGTTCTCCCCGCTATCACTACTGGAAATACCTGTTCGGATGCACAGGTAGCTTCTTCTCCCCCTCCCTCTTTCAGCACGGCCACGTGCCAGCAGTAGTTTGGGCATCCTGTGCCCCTCTAGTACACCAAGCTTGTGGATGCACCACTCAACCATTTCTACGCCTCAGTAATTTCTCTCTAACGAGACAGAGGTTAAAGCAGGAATTATTAATGCATGAGGCACCTTGCATGTCGCAGCACTGACTTCCATCCATTCTTTGAGGACGTTCAGTACACTATCTTCTCTGTTTTCTGCACTGAAACCATTTTCCTTCTCAGTGACATCTGCAAGTTACATCAGGAATCTTCCTACTTTTCTGTGAGTCTTGTTTTAAAAAAAAAGTCAAATTTTTTGTTGAGACATCTTTGTTTCAGCTATGTGCACACATACTGAGTCACGTGGTACATACTGACCTGCTAAAATTCCTTACTACCAAATCAGACACTTCATTTGTTCATTACTGTGGTGTGTTTTTTTTTCACTGAATTTCCTTGTAAGAGTTTATTGGCTCCTCAAAATAACAGTACATTAAACCCTTAGATAACTATTTCAACGTGAATTGGCAATGGAAATTTCTCTATCCTTGTATCTACTAGTCTGGTTTTCCAATGTATTTACCGTTTTCCCTTGCTAGCAAAAACTGAGATGAAGGTTTCATTTTGGTTTTTGGACTGTGTTTAAATAATGTACTGTATCAGCATCATCCAAACTGCTAATGACCACTCTTTCCTTAGTCTGCTTTTATTTGTGTAGCGCTTTTTATTTTTTTACATAGAGTGTTGCTGTTGGTTTAAATATTTTAAAGTCAAACTCAGCCCCATTTTAGGCTATATTCATTTTATCCCTACGGTTTTTGATCTCTAGCATTCAGCCTTTTTTAAATCAAGATTTTTGTTCTACTTTTTCTAAATTCACCCTTTAATCCAAATATGCCCCATGAAGGGATTTTGAATCTATTTAAATTTTTACTTTGCTTAGAAATCAGATTTATTTGATTTCAGGAAATTCTGAGCCTCTTTTATATTCAAGCCCCTAAGCTCTTAGTTCAGATACTTCTAATAGACAGTTTTCTTCACTGATCAAATTTGAGCTTCTGAAATGCAAGATTTATCACAGAACCCTAACAATCTTTTATTTAACAGAAATGGAGTAAAGTTATGATTGTTGATAACACTTTTTCCCACACCGCTCTGACCGTATTTTGATCACATTTTCATGTCTTGCCGAAATCACTCCTGGCATCACTTTTTGTTAGTGATTAGCCAATGAAAAACTTTGCCAGCTACGAGAATCAAGAATGTGCAGACCTGTAACTATGTTGTCAGGTCTATTATTAAAAAATTAAGGTCTTCAATAATGACATAGTCTTCTGTACTAATTCTCCTGCTTTATTTTTGCATCTTTTTTTTCTATCCAAGTCTGATCCAGAGACACTATTACAGTACTATCCCAATACAATCTGGTTTATTAACCTTCCCCAAAATGAATTTTGTCTTGAAGCAGATTTTAGTTTGTTCCTGGCTATCTCTTCTGCTATGTCTTCTTTTTTCTTTGCATCTGATAGAGCACCACATGCATTGGTATTCATCATCTTCACTTTTATATCTATCTTTCTTGAATGATTTGTGCCTGTCAGTAGCCGTGCTCTGCCATGATTGCCATGTTAACAACTGCTTTCAGGTTCTACACTAGTAATTCTGGTTGCACTATTTGATGCCTGGGGTCCTCAACTGAGCACAAGCCTTTTGGCTACTGCTCGCTGTTTTGTTGTCCTGTCCAAGCTTTTCACTAATTACAATACTTACCTGAAGTTCTCTCCTGTAGCTATATATGCTTCTGGTATCTGATACTGTTTTACTTACTGCTATACCCTCATTTATCAGTGCCTCTCTGTGTGTTTCATAGTCATTTGTAAAGCTACATACGTATCTCTCAAAATTATTAATTTTTTAAAGCTTTTCTTGCCAGTTCAGACCAACCTCAGCCCAAACAATGTTATTTCCCTAGGCTGCGAGGTAAGTAATCCCTTCTCTATTCACACTTCCAAGTGCTCCAACCGCCCTTGAAGATTTATTAACCTTTGAGCCGTTTGTTCAGCTTCTTTGTCATGTTTCCCATTCCTCCCACAGGTCAAAAAATTTCAATGAAGATAAAAAGTCTCCACTGTTTTAACTATCTTCCCTGCCTACCCCAATGGACTTTTTCCATCTGTTCAGGTAAGTTCTAATAAGCATTCTTTTCCAAAATCCACCAGATGATCTTCTGCATATTGAAGTGGATACCTTTTAGCCTCAGGTTCATATCTTGTAACAAAAATTCTGGTGCTATATTTTATATTTGTTCTTGGCATTCAAGCTGGTGACAAACAGACCTGTCTTTTGGTAGGAGTTGAGAAATCTCTTTCCCTTCTCTGCTGTGATCAAAGAGAGGGAGTTTCTCTCCAGCTCTGAGCTGATGCCTTACAATGCAAAGCCTTCCACTGGCAGAAATACAGCAAAACTAACCCCTGGCGGAATGAGGTGTGCTCTTCTCCCACTAGGCACAAGTCCCTTTCATATTCCCTCTTTCAGCTTTCAAATTCATCTCACAATGAGAGACTGAAGCTCATTAAAGCCAATGAAAAACTTTGTCATATCTTCAATAAGGGATCAAGTCTATACCATCTGTAGTACCTCTAATTTAGTGTTTTCCTGCAAATATACTTAGCTTTACTGTGTGTATTGTCTTCCAGGGTTTTTTAATGTTCTTTCATTGTGAGAGAGGGCCTGACTATATAATTTATGTCTCTATTTTCTTCTTTATTGAGTATACTTCTTACATGCCCTCTTATTCACCTCTTGTCTAAAGTATCTCATCCTATGAAATAAATTTTAAAAGAAAATTTAAAAGCCCGTACATTTCTTTTCAGCTATCATGTTAGTCACAGGATTAAAGCAAAGCTGATGAAAGCATCTAACAGACATTTCTAACAGCTGTTATGACTGGCAGAGACATATGAATTGTTCACTACATCCTTAATCTTTCTTTTTGTTTCCTCCAGATTTATCTAGCTTGATTACTACTTTGTGGCAACTAATGTCATCCTAAAATAGGCAGTCCTGAACCGATCAAATACTTCAATCATACATAGGAACGACACGGATTTCTCATCTGGACCTTACAAGTTTATAGACTGCAACTACCTAATTTTCTCTTTTGGCTTGCTGCTACAAAAACAACAAAAAAAAAACAACAAAAAAAGACTTTTATCTTTCACACTCTAAGACTTGTACGATATCAAGAAAAGATTTATATAAAACACAGAGACCAGTGGTTAAGCAGTAATTCATCAACACACAATATAACAAGCAAAGAGCCTCAGTCTTTACATTACACTAAAAGTATCAGAGGGAGCTCAGTAACTGGAGTCAACAGAGGGTACAGAGCTTAGTAGCATTCAACAGACATACATTTCTCTCCCGACATTTTCCCAAATTTGTTTATCTTAAAGGGACAACACTAAGGAGCTATTGTAGCACCAAAGATGCAAACAAAATGTTCTTTCTAAGAAGTCACAAAACCATTACTGAAGATGATGCCAGATACTATATTTGATGGGGTATAAAAGTCTTGTTTATTGAAACTACTCAGATTCATATAATGTAAGAATTTGTCCCTGAAATTGCAAACTTATCCCACCTAAACTCTGCTTCTATTCTGATCACCAGCTTTTGCATCATGTCTTTTGACCAGGTATTTTTTGTCTAAAGGGACAGTGTCAGCATATTTTCTTGCCATCCTTACTCCAAATTGGAAGGTATAGAAACTTGATTTAAGCCAAAGTGTTCAACTGTTCCCATAATTAATCAACTGGCATGTCACTTCACCAATTAAAGCAAGGCCAAAGACAGATTATTTTTTTAAAAAAACATCAAACTACTTCAGGCAATGTTTCTAAATTTTAACAGGGGAACAAGATTTTAAAGATTCTTGGAAAAATAAAAGGTGTTTTCTCAAAGAAACAGTTGCAAGTGATGCCTCTTAAACTCAGCACCTGTTTTAGGGGGCTTAAATTTCAACATAGAGCCTGAGGCAAGTCAGGTGCCCTGGGATGGGATACAGCTACCCAGCAAGCTGAGCAGGAAGCCACTGAGTTAATAGGAAACACTGGGTACAAGAGCTGTTCTTCAAATTCCCTCGTGCACCTTATTTCAGAGCACTGAGGCGACCCTCTATCCATCACCCAAAATAATCCCCTAAAAAAGATTTCCATAGCCTTCCTCCTCCTTCCCACCACAGATTTGAGCAGAGTGTTGTTTTTCCTTTTCACCTGTTTCCCCAATACCTGCGTCACTGGCGAGGCTTCTGCTCCCCCTCCTAACAGCCCCTGGGAAGCAAAAGACTAAGTCTCAGCTTTCATCTACTGCAGGGACCAAAACCACTTTCCCAGGAGTGCTCTAGATGCCAGATGAAAGGCTCTTTCAGGGTGCAGAAGGGAAAAAAACATGTTGGCTTTCAAGTCCTCAGCACCTTTTCTGAGTTCTTTTTCAACTGGGAACAATGTGCTGGTTTTTACATCCATTAGGAGCTGTCAGTGGCTGTGATCTTCTGTCTCTCCAGCCTCAAGTCAGTGAGTCACTAGGCATCTCTGCTGATGGTATGCTGATGAGCATAATGCTCATACTCACTGGCTTCTCTCTTCTTATCACCGTCTAATGGCTCCAACTTGTTCTTTATTTTCTTGCCATCATCTCGTACTGACTTCAACCTATTGTTTGGTTCAATCTGTCCCTCACTTTCTTCTGAGTGTCTTTGCTGTTTGTTTTAAGCTGTCTTGTTTTTCTGATCTAGGTGTCTTCGAAGCTGCATGTAGATGTATGGTAATACTCATGACCTTCTGACGAAGATGCTATTGAGTCATGCCAATTTTATTTTTCTCCCCTACCTTCACTGCTTCTACACCCAGACTTTCCTGTTCAGATCTCAGTCTTTTGACCTTTCTCCGTCTTCTTTTCTTGTATAGAGGGAACAGGCATTTGAGATTTTTTATTATGCTCTTCAAAAAGTTAATTATTTAAAAGCAGCACAACATGGTTGAATTAAAAAAAAAAAAGTTTTAGCTTATTTAATAAAATTTTGGAAAGTACTAGCACATCAAATGTTTATACTAAACATTTAGTTGAGAAAACTTGTTTCTCAGCATATTCCTGTGAATAGAACTCCTTTTCATCCCCCAAGGGCTGAAGGACGGATCTGATATCCTTCAGGCTTTTCGTGAAACTCAGATATTATTCTGGGTTTTTGCTAGCTTTCTTTCTGTGTCTGTTGATTCAGCAGAGTCCAATTTACAGTGTGGAACTTTAACAAGATCAGCTGTAAGTATAAAACAGAAAACTAATATTAGATGGTTTGGGCAAACTTTCCTCTGCTTACTCTTTCTGTGTGTGTCCTCTACCTTTTTTCTGCCTCATGCTTTTAGGCTCAAAATCTGTACTAAATTCCCTCTAACTCCTGACTCACGTTATCACAGTGTTATTCATTTGGAAATAAGAGTGCGGTTCCAAGGCTGCAAAACTCATTGCAGCATGAGCACTAGACAGGATACTTTTTTTTTCTTTGAACTTACTCCAGATGTAATCAGTACCACTAACTACTATCACAAAAAACCCAGCAGCAATAGCAACAAACAAAGGAAGAAGACAGTGAGAGATATCTTCACATACTTTTTTTTGTTCTTAGCGTTAAGAAGATCGAACTGCTTTACCAAAATTCCACTCTTTGAATAGACAGGTGCCTGTGATAACTGTATATGGCATTTTTACCAAATAGGCTTTAAAGGTTATTCATCTGTATGTATTAATAGTTTTCTTTGCATATGCTGTGTAAACCTCAAAAGTTATTATAATATTTGTGTCGATAAGAATAATGCAACTCTGCAGAAATAATATAAACTGGAGGCATACTTATCACTTGAAGAAAGTTTCAGAAGTGATCTTGGGTGATTTAAAATTTGATTCACTGGCTCTCAAATGTCCATAATGTCATGGTCTTTGCCCACATAGCTTTCCATGATAAGTGGTTTATCTAAGAGCAATTTTTATTTTGAACCTCACCTTTTTTGAAGCTGAGGAATTTCAATTTGCTTAAAGGCTTTGATTCCATGTTCAACCACTCAGTTCAGCTGCTTACAAACGACTGCCTATCATGTTAAGACTGCAATTACAGACATCTTGGCAAATACCATCCACAAGTATTGTTATTCAACTTTAGATGTGTTTTTTCCTTCCATGAGGAAAAGTTTAAAGAAAGTGGTTTGATACATTTCTTAAACAAGAGTAACTGTTTCAGGACAATACCAAGAATTCTTGCTATGGACCCGATCCTGAAAACACTCATACAATTACTGCTTTACATGTCAGGCTAAGGTGAATGTTTTCCCTTAAGAGCTCATGGGATGGAATGCTATGGTAATTTTCAAGGAAAGGCATGACTACATCTTAACACTTGCAGGATGGTAGGTGTCTTCAACATACACTGTTCTTGGAAGAATCAGGTGTTACTCAAATTCAACAGGAGATGCTACGTAAATAAAGAAAACTTTTTTGATTGGTGTCCTTACCAGACTTTTTCCCAATGACTCTGGACAGTCATTTGTATAAATGGGTAGAACTGCTATATTTCTGTTTCAGTAAGTAAAATGCTTCCAGGAAGCATCAGGCATATTGAGATTGCTTTGCACAGATGGTCTGTTCATGCACAGTAATTGGAAACTTTTGGGACATGTCAGACTTATTGTGCATACACAATATATGAAAATAAACCTAGAAGGAATCTGGGGAGATCATCTAGCCTAGTGTCCTCTCTAAAGCAGGATCTATCTCCTAACAGGTGCTTGTTTAACTTATTATTTCCAGTGATGAAGATTTCAGTCTCCCTAAGTCACCCATTTCAGTGCTTTGTAGCTTTTACACATAAGAAAACATAGCCAGTGTCTGACTGGAAACCTTCTGCTGGCATTTAAGGCCATTCTTTTTCATCCTGTGTACCACAGACATGGAGAACAGTTCATTCTCTCCCCTCTATGGTAACCTTTAAATGCCAGAAAATGGTTTAACCCCTTCTCACTTTTGCGGGTACGTATCACCACAGCTTATCAGCAGTGCAGTCAGCTGAAGGCTTTCAGACTGTCAGTCTCACTGCACATGTGCAGCGCATCAGTGTGTCATTCCAGTCTTCTGAACATTGCTGGGTCTGCTGTAACCCGGACCAGCTACTCTCCTGCAACGCCATAGTCAGTGTGACAGCTCTCCAGAGCATCCCTGGTACAGTGTATGTGCCCTTGGACCGTGCTGCTCATAGTGACCGCATGCAGGATTTCCTGGATGCACAGAAGCTACCTGAGGGCACAGAGCTGAAATACATCTGGAAAAAATACAGTCTTCAAGGTCTTCCAACACAATCCTGCACAGGAAAAACTGCTTGGGAGAGCCCAGATGTGTGGCAGTTCTGTCAACGAGGTAGCAGAGTAACACTGGGTTTTTTAAGTTCTAGTTGCAGAAACACGTAGACAAAAATCTACAAAACACAACAGTAAACTTTCTGGTGGCAACCAGCTGCCCCATTTGCAGTGCTCCACTGTCAGCACCAAGCCAAAATGTCTCCATGTACATTATGCTGTAGAGAAATGACAGCTTGAAAATATAGTCTTAGAAATAGTCATTTGCAGCCTTGCCAATAAGTTAATTAATGCACTCACTAAGGACCTATATTCAGCCTCTGGAAATTCTAGGATTAGCATCTATATGGGTTTATCTCTTTGATCTCAAGAGCAAGACTCCTCCTTTCCCCTGTGTTTCTTGCCCAGTAAGCTGAAATTTAAATGAAACTTTTTTGCACTAGTAGGATAGAGAAATGAAACTCATTAAATTATGTCCGTGTGCTGACAAACACTGTGGTAGTTATCAGTAATGTGGATTCTTGCAATTCCACTGCCATTTCCCAGTATGTCATGGGGAAAGAGAGTAAGTAGGAGTTTTGACTGTAGAAAAGACGCATAGGCAATTAACTGATGCCATTTCAGCTTGGGATCAATGTACTTCAGAGGCCACTCACAACTAAATGGAAGACAATGGTTTAAAATAATAAAAAAACAGCAAGGAATTTTTGGTCTGTTGGGATTTTTTGCCTTTTTTTTTTTTTCCCCCAGAATAATCATGTTTATTTAGGAAACTTTTGAGAGGAAATTATTTTCCATTTCAGCAGGGAAAGTATATTTGGAATTACTAGAATCTGGAGCATATGGAAATGAAGCTTCCCAAGTAGACAGCTGAAAATGGCACATTCGGGGAGCAACAGAGATCTATAGGGGATGGGTAGCTGCCAGGCTCACAGGAATGTTTCAAGACTACCACTGGAGCCCCAGAAAAGCCTGTCAGCATTTTCTGAAAGTATGGGATATGAAAGAAACAAAATATTATGAAACAGAAAGCACCCTAAACTATTTATTTTGTTAAAGTAGAATTTCTTCACCTAAGATTCGCTGTTCTCCTATATTAAGGATATACTTTCTCAAAAAGTTACTGACGTTCTGGTTTTATGAGACAGAAATAAAATTACAGAAATGTGACATGTTCTCTGCAATCAGTGAGCTATATCACCACTCAACTTGTGTCTAGCACTAAAATTATGCAATGAGATATAAAACAGTTACCTAAGGTTCCTGGCTAAGTACCACACAAATCAGTGAAGGAAGATCTATATATAGAAATCCATTTGATACCTAGCAAAGGTATGCTGGGAGAAAAAAAATCCCTTGAAAGGGCAAGTGAGACATTGGAGTTTCTTGGCTAATGCCTGTCCTTTTCGTTATTTATCCACCCCCTTACTATTCTTCTCCAAACATTCCCTCCTCCAGTCCTTCCCTATACCTCTCTTAAGGCCTTCAGTGTTACAAGGTTGTTAATAGACATTTTATACAAGTCTCCCTCTTGGAAGGGACCTTTAAAGGCCATCTGGTCCAACCTCCCCTGCAATGAGCAGGGACGTCTTCAACTAGATGAGGTTGCTCAGAGCCCTGTCCAACCTGACCTTGAATGTTTCCAGGGATGGGGCATCTACCACCTCTCTGGGCAACCTGGGCCAGTGTTTTACCACCCTCAGTGTAAATAATTTGCTCCTTCTATCTCGTCTAAATCTTCCCTTTTTTAGTTTAAAGCCATTACCCTTTGTCCTATTGCAACAGGCCCTGCTAAAAAGTTTGTCCCCGTCTTTCCTGTAGGCCCCCTTTAAGTACTGGAAGGCTGCAGTAAGGTCTCCCCAGAGCCTTCTCTTCTCCAGGCTGAACAACCCCAACTCTCTCAGCCTGTCCTCATAGGAGAGGTGCTCCAGCTCTCTGATCATTTTTGTGGCCCTCTTCTGGACCTGCTCCAACAGGTCCATGTCCTTCTTGTGCTGAGGACTCCAGAGCTGGACACAGTATTCCAGGTGGGGTCTCACGAGAGTGGAGTAGAGGGGCAGAATCACCTCCCTTGCCCTGCTGGCCACGCTTCTGGGGATGCAGCTCAGGATATGGTTGGCTTTCTGGGCTGTGAGCGCACATTGTCAGCTCATGTCCAGCTTTTCATCCATCAGTACCCCAAATCCTTCTTGGCAGGGCTGCTCTCAATCCCTTCATCCCCCAGCCTGTAAGTGATACTGGGGGTTAACCTGACCCAGGTGCTGAACCCTACCCTTGGCCTTGTTGAACCTCATGATGTTCACATGTGCCCACTTCTTGAGCTTGTGCAGCTCCCTCTGGATGGCATCTTGTCCCTCAGGCCTGTCAGCCACACTCCTTAGCTTGGTGTCATCTGCAAACGTGCTGAGGGTGCACATGATCCCACTCTGTCATTGATGAAGATATTAAACAGTACTGGTCCCAATATGAACTCTGGAGGGACATGACTTGTTGCTGATCTCCATCTGGATATTGAGCTGTTGACCACTACCCTCTGGATGTGACCATCCAACCAATTCCTCATCCACCAAACAGTCTATCCATCAAATCCATACCTCTCCAATTTAGAGAGAAGGATGTTGTGGGGGACTGTGTCAAAGGTCGTACAGAGCTACGGATAGATGACATCCATAGCTCTTCCCTTTTCCACTGTTGTTGTCACTCCAGCATAGAAGGCCACCAGGTTGGTCAGGCAGGACTTGCCCTTGGTGAAGCCATGCTGTCTGTCTTGAGTCACCTCCCTGTACTCCATGTGCCTTAGTGTAGATTGTAAGGAGAATCTGTTCCATGATCTTGCCAGGCACAGAGTTGAGGCTGACAGGTCGGTAGTTCCCAGGGTCCTCCTTTCTACCCTTTTTAAAAATGGGTGCAATGTTTCCCTTTTTCCAGTCACCAGGGACTTCACCTGACTGCCACGACTTTTCAAATATCATGGAGAGTCGCTTGGCAACTACATCAGCCAATTCCCTCAGGACTCTGGGGTACATCTTGTCAGGTCCCATAGACTTCTGTATGTTCAGGTTCCTCAGGTGGTCGCGAACCTCATTGTTTCTTACAGTGGGAAGGACTTTGCTCCCCCAGTCCCCGTCTCACGGTCCATCCACTTGAGAGGTGTGGGGAGAGAGTTTGCCACTGAAGACTGAGGCAAAATGTTGTTGAGTACCTCAGCCTTCTCATCCGTTGTTACCAGTTTGCCAGTCTTGCTCATCAGGGGGGAGGTACACTTTCTTTGACCTTCCTTTTCTGGCTGACATACCTGTAGAAGCCCTTCTTATTATCCTTTGCGTCCCCTGCCAAGTTCAGCTCCAGCTGCACCTTGTCCTTCCTGACCCCATTCCTGCACAACCTGGCAATGTCCCTATACCCTTCCCAGGATACCTGTCCCTGATTCCACTGCCTGTGCCTTTGATAGAAAGCCAAAGGCTGGGATACCCCACTTCACATCACTTTAACACCAACTGTGGTATGGGACTCCTTCAGAATGGTGATAGGCTCTAATTCTATCTATTAATCTGCCATTTCCCAAAACAGGCAGTAACCATAGCTCCTTCAGTCTGTTGTGTGGCTCCAGCTGAGAGGAGGAAGAAGGAAAAGAGAGCCAGACTCTTGGAACAGCAAGGAACTGAACCGCTACAAAGGATTCTGGTGAGGGAATTGGTGCTTGGCACTGGAAGACAGTCTGATCATTGTCCTGCACAGCAAAGAGACTTTCAGAAAGTGAATTGCTGTTCATGAATTTTATAGCACAATAGTCCTATGTGGTTCTTCCTACAAAGAGATGGAAGTCCTTGAAGGAAAGAATTGTAGAACAATTTTTCTCCCTCCTCTGCTGATTTACATTACAAAAAAAAAGCCCTTTCAAAATTTTAACTCCTTTTCACTATCTAAACACTACTGCCTCTCACCCAGTTCTTAGCACAGCACAAGTAATAGAGTTCTATATCCCTCCTTGGTATTCAGGAAGAACAAGAGTGCAGACTTTCCCTTCAAGGACTGTGGTTTTAAACATAAACAGGCTTTTAAATACAAAGGTAACTATTTCTAGCAAGAACAGAGTTCTGAACACGGACAGAATTGCTATCCTCTGTAAACTCATTGACATCAGTGGAATTTGCATCCGTGTTGCAAAAGATAATTATGCCCACAGTTTTCTATTATGTCTGTCCAGCACATCTGTGTCATCACCTTGAGTTAGAGACTGGCAGGGAACAATGGAGATCAAATACTAAACTTTCAGAACACTTCATGGAGAGCTGGATGCTCAAATGGTATTCTTGGGATAGACTTTCAACACATAATTTCTCCACTTCTCTGGCGTTCTTGTTCTTCATTATATTTTTTAAATCTAACTGCGGACTGAGTATTGCCACCAGGGTTGTTAAAACTGAATTCTGTACTACACCAAAATACCTGGTTCTATGGACCCATACACAAATTTTTTCATGTTCTCCATTACTAACACTTGATCTTATTTAATTGCTGCTGGTAAGTATTAGAGGTCCTAAATACTTATTGGAAAGAAACTGTAGTAAGTTATTTAACTGAAACCAAAATCCTGAATTTGTTTGAAGTGCATATGACTCCAGATTTGTAGCTGGAAATCTAATGAGTGCAAATACATCTACAGATACAAAACAAATTCAGGGCTGGCTCCACTAACACAAATATAACAATTCTCCCAGTAGTCTCCAAAACTGGGAAATTAATAATCAGAAGTTCATCCAGTTTGCCAGATTAAGTTATAGAAGAAACAATCAAAATACTTTTTAAAGTCTATTATTTGACAAATTCCATAAAGCCTCAGACCATGAGAATTTTCTTTTGAATTAGGGAAAGTATTTAGCATCTGTATTTATAGAAAATGTGCTTATTATTCATCAGTACCCAGCAATTCACTTCAGACTTTCGCAGTATCTTAGTTTTCTCTCTTATTAAACACGAGCTGCAAAGAGAAAGCTATTCAAGCCTTAGAATTGGTGTGGAAAAGAGTTTTAAACCTTATGTCTTACTTTTTAGCTTGATTCATAAGGATTATTAGGAGGAAAAATACAGGAGGTGGAATAGGGATGATCTGTGTAACTAACACAAGCAAATGGATGTATATTAAGGTGCGTTTCTTGATCCACATCTTATTTCAGTCAAATTGAACAACTTTGTGCTGCATAACAATGACAGCTAGATAAGAGCACATTGCAGTGCTTTACAGCTTGTCTGTTTTTCCTGCTCTCACATCGTGACCCCAGTTTGATAAGTGCTGCTCTATCAGACTATTGAAACTGTTAGAAACTCCTGCAAAAGGTGCAGGACAGTCTCAGCACAATATAGTCACTTACAAGTCAAATGTTGTCAATATCCTATGCTGAAAACCATGGGTAATAGTGTAAAGATCATTAATAAATAGTTCTATGTATACCTTCATTCCAGTCAACAATCAAAGAAAATTGATTCAAATAAACTAAGGCCTTCAATAACAGATATTTGAGTTCAAGTCTTCCTGTTGAAAGCTATGTTCCCTCCAACGTTTCACTTAAATATATTTGACATGAAAATAACCTTTGATCCTTTCAGAATCAAGAGAGGAAGCTTGTATTTGTACAAGTTATCTATACTTCATTTTACCAGACAAAACAGATCACGCATATCACTGCTGATCATATTGATCAGCTTAATGAGTTATTCCTTTAGAATATCACCAAACAGCAGGATTCTTCAAACCCAGGGCAGAATCATGCCTTTGTTTCAGGTTTTCCTTTGTGTCTGTCGCTCATCGGGTTGCAGCACCTTTAGCTGGAGATAAATCTCAGCAGTTCCTTAAACCCAATTTAAAGTCTGGAAGGAGTGCAGGCTCACAGAGCTAGGTGTAAACAAGTCTTTCATCCTAGAATTTTCTGAAAGCCTCTAGTCTTCTGAAGGCTGGGCTTCTTTCATCCTTCCTTCATCTGCTCTTGGGTTCTACTCTCTCATTTTGCTCTTGAAGTATTAGGGAATACCCCAAAACTCCTGTTAGTTTTTACGTTTCCAGAATTCCCAATCCTGTAACATTATTCTTCAACCTACACTCTGCTGTTTCTTTATTTTGTGTGTCCATCTCCTTCCAGTCCTAAAGACTTTGGCCTTAGAAGATTATTATTTTCCTTCCCAAGCCTCAGTTTTTAACAAAACCTTCACCTATTCCCCTTTCACTTTTGCACTTTTCTTTTGGGGTGACTATTATTTCTCAGAGTTATTTCCTAGAGTTATCAGTGAGTCTTTCTGTCTAGAACAGTAAGTGAAAAATCAGCAAAAGAACACGGAGTCAAGTTCTTATAGTGCCACCCTATAATAAGATAACAAAAAAAAATGCCTGTTTGAGAGATTAGAAAGTGTCAGTAAAGGGAGGAAAAAAGAGAAAGTTCTATAGAAAATAAAAAGCTCCAAGGGTGTTGAGAGATGTGTATTGGTACGAAGCAAAAGAATCATTTGTAAGCTTGAACTTCTGGTGATTTAGTTAATATGTTCCTCTTAATGCCCAGAAATGATTAGTTCTTGTGTCTAAGTAATATTAGAAGGTTAGGTATCCTGTTAATTAGGCACTTAGAATTCACAGCATAGATAAATATTCAGTGATTCTTGAAAATGAAAGAAAGAACATTAGCTATTACTAGATCCACCTGTCAAATTTTATTCACTTTGATATTAGGAGGAGGGAATTTGCTAGAATAATAGAAAACATCCTAAAAATTTTATGAAGCATTCCACAGAAACCAGTAATGAATTTCTTCCCTGCCGTATGCTGTTTGAACCATATAAGAATGGGTCAAACAGATTGAGGGGAAAAAAATCTCTAATCTTTACATTTTCAGACTGTTTTCAATATTCTGTTACTCTTTATATGCTAATCATGTTTTAATCATGAGAAAAATCTCCAGAAGAGCTAGAGTTGCTTTATGAGATGAGACTGTAGAATTTGGAGATAGGCCTGGAAAGTTGCTTTTTTAAATTGATGTTAAGGATTAGTGTAATGTGTGATATAAAGCAATGACAAAAAGGCTTTTTCAACACTCGTCAGAGCTTCCCCTCCACCCCATCTTCTAGAGTTTCCAATCCGATGCTTTTGCAGTTATGTAGTATGATTCAGTGTTGATCACAGAACTAGGTTATGTGTTATATTGTGATTAATATTTTTTCCTCCCACTTCTGCTAGTTCAGGGGACAATGTGCCAGCTAGCACTTTTCATACTAAATATTGCAGAGCTAAAGATAAGTGTCTGCCACAAATATTTCAACTTTAAAAAAAACCCAAACCTTCAGAGTTCTCTTTGAAGCAATCTTGCACAGTATAAAGCTCTTTGGCTGTTAATTTTCTGAAGTATGTTGTTTTAAGGTTGCTTTGTCATGAAATACACAGCACCAGTCCCAATACCGACCCCCGAGGAACGCCACTTGTCACTGCTTGCCACTTGGACATGGAGCTGTTGACTGCAACCCTTTGACGGCGACCATCCAGCCAGTTCCCTACCCACTGAGTGGTCCATCCATCAAATCCATGTCTCTCCAATTTTTTTAAGGTTGCTTTGTCATGAAATACACTGCTACCAGGTTTTGGGGACAACCATCACAGTAAATTCTTGAGGGCATGCATGGCTCAGAAGGATGCAAGTGGATATAGATACCTTCATATGCTGGTGCTTCACATGGAGTGAATGATGTGGAGAAGCATGCACACACCTGGAAGAGCCATCCACCCAGCCTGCCGATGAGAAAATGACTCCCAGTCCCTGCATTTGTAAATCTACTACTGGCTTCTCTGAAATGTATATACGTTTAGAAAAAAATCGATTACCGATTCATTTCCTGAGCAGAGACACAAAGAATAAACAGTGTTTATGTTTTCTTGTGAATAGCATAAAGTTAGAAGCTAAATTTATTAGTGTTTACATTAATGGAAACATAGAGAATCTGAAAGGCTACACATTAAGTGCCTCTCAAGATAAGCGTGCACAAGTTTGGGTTCAAGTTTGCTGATCCAGCTGAGTCCCAAGGTGACTGTTAGTTTACATCCACAGCATCTTTGCTGGAACAAACTTTAATGTGCCTTTACAAATTTATACTCCACCACTATTAGTCTGACACAGACACATCAGCTTACTTGTCTGTATCACACATACAGCTCTTCTTTGTGTGTCTATTTTGGCTCCCTGATAGCCACCCTGCACTTTCAGTGCAAGCTCCTTGCCTGCTTTGGTTGCTGGTGTGAGAATCATGACCAGAAAGTCAAACTCTGACAGTCCAGGCTGCAACAGCGTTCAAAAGAGAAACAAGAAATACTTTGGTCCCTACTCTACAAAGGGGAGAAATGAATGTCCTAGCCAAAAGGCAGAGGAGTCAGAACATCAAGCAGGCAATGGTACTACTTTTATAGTCCAAATCCTAGTCAGCTGGACCAAAAGTGATTATTTGCAGCTGAACCTCTCCTCAGCCTAAACCCTAATATACAAGGTTCTCCTAATATGGGAAGGATGGATTCAGCGCACCGAAGCGTGGATGGTTCTGCAAGATATAAATAAATACAAGACCCATAAACACATTTAAGAGGGACTATGAGAAAATCCAATAAATAAAACCCCAGAATCCTCCTTCCTTGGTGCAAATATAGGCTGGCGGCGGCCACTTCACTGTGCAGTTTTGACAAAAAATTTCATTGCCCTTGTCAGAAAGGCAAAAATACTGCGATGGAATTTTCTAAGTCAGGCAGCTGAATATGTGTATTCTTTCAGCCTGCATTCATTTTTTCAGTTAACCCTTTTGACATAATTGTTTTTATCTTTTTTTATGAAGGCTAATTAGTAGCAGTAATAAGATAATACCAGTCACCCTAACTACTTGTCTCATGAAAACATGAAGATTTTCTCAGGCTAGGCGACGCTGTGTAGCTTATTTTCTATTCTTGCTCCAGGCTAATCGCTTCTTGATGGAAAAAAAATTAAATTTTAGGAATATTGTCTGACCCACTCAATAATTTTGTCTTTCACCACATTCCTAATATTCTGATAATCTGAGTCTTTCTGATAAGCAAACAGAACTTACACTGACACTAGTACTGCTTAATAAAACCAACAGGTGGTGAACTTGTCATTTTAGCCAATATGCATGTGTTAAACTGAGAAACACCTATGAGAGAAGAGAGGAGTTTATAGGCATCATTAATCCAAGCTTTATATTGGTTGAAAGCCATGCATCTAGAGAGCCTCAGGGCTTTTTTATTTAAAGGAAAATTTGTAGAAATAGAGCATGATAGTGCATAATCTCCAATGTGCGTGTACAGCAATATGCAAGCAAACAGTGGGTGGCCAACTGCAGAGTAACAGAGGCACAGATGAATGAAAAGAAATGTCAGCAGCTGTAGCGCGGTGGTTTCAGCTGGGTGAGTAGAGGCTAATACTGCGATGCCTTGCTCAGCTTGCTTTCTGCCCTTTTAATGATGACTGATCCCTACAGTTACTTAACCAGAAGCAAAATTCAGCTGAAGTATAACACGGACATGTTTGCAGAGACTGTACACAGCTTGGTCAGGTATTCATGCCTGTTTACTGGTGGTATAATCAGCTGATTACATGATCTTATTTAGACTTCAATAAACTTGGTGTTAGATGACAACGCTAACAGGCACAAGGTGCTTCCTGGATCCGAGCGTCTTTTCCACTTAAAACCCAAAAACGTGCAGGAATAGAAACATTTAAGTTGATAAGTAGCTAAACAGAATCTCCACCCAGCATAACAGGGAAGGAAATAGCTTCTCAACTTTAGCGAGTACTTATCGCTGTAGTCGTTATTATAAACCACAACTTAAATGTTACAATTAAAAGGCTACTGATGGTTGACCACACTCTTTTCCGCCAATGCTTAAAGTATTTCCAGGCATTGCAGGAAAAATCTACAAGATATAATTAAGTCAAGCATTCAGAATCTCCTGCTACTGACAGAATGTCTGTCGCCTTTGGGATATATGTTATAGTTCTGATATCATAGAATCATAGAGTGGTTTAGGTTGGAAGGGACCTTAAAGATCATCTAGTTCCAACTGCTCTGCCATGGGCAGGGACACCTCCCACTAGACCAGGTTGCTCAAAGCCCCATCCAGCCTGGCCTTGAACAACTCCCACACAACATCCTTGTCTCTGAATTGGAGAGACATGGATTTGAAGTATGGACCACTCCGTGGATAAGGAACTGGCTGGATAGCTGCAGTCAGAGAGTTGCAATGAGTGGCTCGATGTCCAAGTGGCAAGCAGTGATAAGTGGTGTTCCTCAGGGGTTGGTATTGGGACTGGTGCTGTTTAGTATCTTTGTTGGCAACATGGACAGTGGGATTGAGTGCGCCCTCAGCAAGTTTGCCAATGACACCAAGCTGTGTGGTGCGGTCAACACACAGGAGGGAAGGGACATCCAGAGGGACCTGGACAGGCTTGAGATGTGGGCCTGTGCGAACCTCATGAAGTTCAACAAGGCCAATTGCAAGGTCCTGCACGTGGGCTGGGGCAATGCCAAGCACAAATACAGGCTTGGCGGAAAAAGGGCTGAGAGCAGCACTGAGGAGAAGGACTTGGGAGTGTTGGCTGATAAGAATCTCAACATGAGCTGGCAATGTGAGCTCGCAACCCAGAAAGCCAACCGTACCCTGGGCTTCATCAAAAGAAGCGTGGCCAGCAGGTCGAGGGAGGTGATTCTGCTCCTCTGCTCTGCTTTGGTGAGACCCCACCTGGAGTACTGTGTCCAGCTCTGGAGCCTCCAACGTAAGAAAGACATGGACCTGTTGGAGCAAGTCCAGAGGAGGGCCATGAAGATGGTCAGAGAGCTGGAGCACCTCTGCTGTGAGGACAGGCTGAGAGAGTTGGGGTTGTTCAGCCTGGAGAAGAGAAGGCTCTGGGGAGATCTTACAGCAGCCTTCCAGTACCTAAGGGGGTGTACAGGAGAGATGGGGAGGGACTCTTATCAGGGAGTGTAGCAATAGGATGAAGGGTAATAGTTTTAAAATAAAAGAGGGTAGATTTAGATTAGGTATTAGGAAGAAATTCTTTACTCTGGGTGTGGTGAGACACTGGCACAGGTTGCTCAGGGAAGTTGTGGCTGCCCCATCCCTGGAGGTGTTCCAGGCCAGGCTGGATGGGGCTTTGAGCAACCTGGTCTGGTGGGAGGTGTCCCTGCCTATGGCAGGAGGGGTTGGAACTGGATGATCTTTAACGTCCCGTCCCACCTCAACCGTTCTATGATTCTATGATACCTTAGCTGTTCCACAGGTGTCTGGTGCAGGGCTGTAGGGCTGCAGCATGTCAGAGATGATTTTGACTGCAGGTGCCTCAGTTCTCCAGGGAGGAGAGTAGAGGTGGTAGCGATTGTCAGTGCAGTCAGGTTTCTGGCAGAAGTCTTCTCAGGGAGGGCTGCAAGCTGAACACACTCCCCTTTCCATGCACTTTTCTGTGGTTGTGGTGAGTGTGATTGTATCTATAGTATCATTCATTTGTGAATACTTGTCTGAACATATTTCTAAGTTATTCCTGTGGAGTGTCTTTGCATTTGCAGCTCAACTTCCAGTTTTCAATATTATAATTTTTGTTTCTTTTTTTTCCCCCACAAGTTTGTCTTCTGTTCATTAATTCTGTTATTGTCTGTAATTGGCTGTTTCTGCATGACATTTGTATCGATAAGTACAAATATTTCTGTAAAATAAAATTGATTTCCAGGAAATGGAAGAGTTCTGTTTACTCAGCACTCCCAAACTTAACACCTTCTAAAATCATGTTCTCCTAAAAATAATAACGTATGGAAATCCTTTTTTATTGCATTTTAAACACTTGGGGTTTAGATTTACAAGCTCTCTGCAATGAGGCCTTTGCAACTGTCAATAGAAGTTGATAGAATGTGTTTTCTGTTTTTTTAAGTGCGTGCTAAAAGTGTTATAAAATCATCGAAATCCACAGTGCAGGGCTCTGTGAAAAGATACAGTAACTGCATCAAAACTTCCCTGCAGTGCTGTCATGGGAGTTTCATACAAAAAAATGTTAATAGCTTCACAAATAATATTTTCTCTAGGTAACTTTGAAGTGACATATTCCGTCAATGTGTGATAGCAAAGGATTAGCCATATTCTGCAGGAGCCATTTTTTCCTTTTTAGGCCTGATTCAGCAGATAAGTGGCCCTTCGTTTCCAATCTTTCAGCATCTTCAAGAAATCTCACCTGGATCATGAAAACAGTGTGTTAGATTTACAATATAGTTTCCTATTTAATGACAACACAGCAGTCTTTTCATTCCTTTCTATGTGATTTTCTGAAATATACTCTTCAGACATATTTCAGAGGGGCTACAAAATATATTCAGGCTACTATTTGCTGTTTCTAGGAAACAGCAAGTATTATTCCACTCTCATCAAACAACCCAATTTTGAAGTGATGATGTAATAGCTCAGAAAATGTAGATTGAGTTCATGACACATTTTATTTAACTTAAGCTGGAATACAATGGCCATGGGACAATAGATCTATCTTTATTTCCTGAGTTGTAGAACAGTCTTGGCTTCTGACAGTGTAACAGCGGCATGATAGGACTTCTTTATGATCAGTGACTCTGTATCATGTTTGCTCAGGTTCTGGGTAAAAGATGAAAATCCTCCCAGCTGCAGCCCTGCATGGTCAGCCTGAGATCTCAGACATGATATATCCTTTCAGGTGGTCATATATTTACCGGCAAAAAAAGATTCTGCAAGGCCAAAGTCTCTCTTTGCAAACGCTATTCTCTCCATTAGGTTTCACAGGTGTAATTGACAGCAGAATTTGACACCGTTAATGGAATTTAGTTAACACTTCTGTTGAAGATGTACGAGATGGAAATCCCTCCCTAGCGCATTATTCAGCTATTTATCTCAGCCCTGTGGTTGTTTGGGCTTTCTAGTGTTACCAGGTGTAGAGAGTAATAATGGTTTATTTTTTCCCTTGAGGCTATCCGATGGAAATCTGAAAACCCTTGAAGAGCAAGTCTTGGAAGAAGATGTCACTGTTACACAAGTGCTTTACCAGTTAAATGGATGAAAACCCATGTAACTGAGACTATTCAAAGCGTCCAAATGCCATTAACTACAATGTCCAACTTTGCACAACACTAGCAGCAGACAACAATTATACAATAATTTTGGAGTGTATGACAGTATGTAGTACGTGGCAGTCAAACTAGCATTTTGCTGTTTAAAGCTTGTCCCTGTGGATAGATGTGGAATTCAGATTATGACTGATTATGAATTTATATCTAAGCATGTAGTTCCCCTCTTCACCCCTGTGAAGATATTCTAGCTATAGAAAATAAGTAACTAATTTTGAATTTGTTTAATCACTTTTCTGGCATATTGCCTGCTAAGATTACATATACAGAGGTAATTATTATGGTGTTTCATCAGACAAGAAACAGGAAACACATACAAGAAACACGTACATAAGGAAAATCATAGAATCATAGAATTTTCTAGGTTGGAAGGGACCTTTAAGATCATCGAGTCCAACCATCAGCCTAACACTGACAAGTCCACCACTTGTCCCTCCAACCATGTCCCTCAGCACCACGTATATCCGTCTTTTAAGTACCTCCAGGGGTGGTGACTCCACAACTTCCCCGGGCAGACTGTTCCAATGCTTGACAACCCTTTCTGTCAAGAAATTTTTCCTAATAGCCAAACTAACCCCCCCGGCACAACTTGAGGCCATTTCCTCTTGTCCTATCACTTATTCCTTGCTGGAAGAGACTGACTGCCACCTCTACCTTTCAGGTAGTTGTAGAGAGCGATAAGGTCTCTCCTCAGCCTCCTTTTCTCCAGGCTAAACAACCCCAGTTCCCTCAGCTCCTCCTCATAAGACTTGTACTCTAGACCCCTCACCAGCTTCGTTGCCCTTCTCTGGACATGCTCCAGCACCTCAATGTCTGTCTTGTAGTGAGGGGCACAAAACTGAACACAGTACTCGAGGTGGGGTGTCACCAGTGCTGAGTACAGGGGGACAATCACTTCCCTAGCCCTGCTCACCACACTATTCCTGATACAAGCCAGGATGCTATTGGCCTTCTTGACCACCTGGGCACACTGCTGGCTCATATTCAGGCGGCTGTCGACCAATACCCCCGGGTCCTTTTCTGCCGGGCCGCTTTCCAGCCACTCTTCCCCAAGCCTGCAGCGCTGCATGGGGTTGCTGTGACCGAAGTGCAAGACCTGGCAGTTGGCCTTGTTGAACCTCATACCTTTATCTGGGTTACAAATTTAACTTTACAAAAGTCAGATCTGACACGTCCTATTTCCAGTGCCTGCATCCCTAAATGGATTTAATAGAAACATTTAGACTCTTGGTTATACTCACCTGGAGCCTACTGGAGTTGCTACCAGTCCATCAGTGTTGCCCCAGGCTGAAATGGCACAGTCCGTTGGTGTGAGGAGACAGTCCCAGGGATGTGTGCACTATGCTAGCTGAGTGCCAGCCCTGGGGTACCTGAGGCCACAAGTACTTGCAACACCATTGTACAGGCTGTTCTTACACCCCTTTAGTTTTTACCATGCTGCCCCTACATCAGGTTCCTCTAGTGTCTTTCTGTGCTTCAGTTTTGGATATTCATGCTGCCCATACACATACACTCAGTTATCTGCTTGGTGTTCACAATTTAAGCTATTTTTTTTGCCCATGACACTGTGTCTGCATGGTGCAAATGTACACTAAACAAAACATTTCAAAAGCAGATGATTGTTGAACACCAGAATCAATAAGATCTTCAAAATTTGGAAGATTTTACAGGTTTTTCACCCTTTATGTTACTCTCTGGAAAATAACCTGACCCATCTTCAGGAATCCTGAGAGAAACCAGGGACCACAAATCAGAATGTTATACAGTGTGTACTAGGACAGAAAAAAATACAAAATATTTTCAGTCCTTTTACTGGAAAAAACCCTACAGTCAGCAGCAGTACTGAGACGAATTCTTTAATAAGATTACCCTGTTGTTGATACAGAAATAGGCAATTGAGTATTGTTTTCCATTGGAGAAAATGAATTATTGGTCTAAAGACTTTGGAAGTTATGGGTACGTAAGGAAATTTAGCAAGAAATTTGCTAGTAAGAAAATGGTGAAGGGCTCAGATTTATCATGTTACTATCCTGAAATGGTGTTAGACATAGAAGACACATGGTAAGCGGCTTGTTTCAGAAGCAGCTTGAAACTCAGAAGTCTGATGAAAAGACCAGAAATACCATTTGGGATCACTCAGCTCTTGGGCAGCATGGAGAAGTTAGATAGCTAATTAAAAGCTTTTGGATGTGATTGCTTCTACAGCAGGAACACCTGAACCTGGAAGAGTTTTATAAATGACTCATATCTTGAACAGTTATGGAATATAGTAAAAGGCAAATTATGGAAGAGGCTACAGTTAGTCATTACAGCATTACACAGAGAATGCTGCAGCCTAATTACATTAGTTCCGGAACCTTACCAGCATATCTGATTTCTGTATCGATTTCTGGAAGCTAAATGTAATATCTGGTTCAGATGTACATCCAATACCTCAGATTAATGAAATGCTACTGGGCTTGGGTGATGGCCAATATGTAACTAAACTTGACTTACCAACTGATATTTGCAGATGCTTTTGGCTTCCCAGATTCCAGAAGCCAACTGTCTTTTCTGTACTCTATGAGGCATGCTAGTTTTAGCAGTGCATTTAATTTATATTAAGCTCCAGCAGCATTTCCAAGGCTGACGAAGAAAATAATTTATCTTAGCCAGAGATGCACACCTTGATGCAGTGATCTATATCTAGATACATGTAGGACACCTACAGAAGGTGAAGATGCTCTTGGAACCTTTTAGGATGCTCCCATTTCCCTGCTAACCTGGCAAAATGAGTATGCTGAGATGAAGTACAAAGATTAACTTTAAAAAGAGAAAGAGTAAGACTGCGTACTGGGTTTGGCTGGGAAGGAGTAAATTTTACTTATAGCAGCCCCTATGGTACTGTGTTTTAGATTTGTGGCTAAAACAGTGTTGACAACACACCAGTGTTTGGGTGGCTGCTAAACAATGTTTGCACAGCCTCACAGCTTTCTCTGTTTCCCACTCTGCCCCCCCATAAGGAGTAGGCTGGGGGGTGGGCAAGGAGTTTGAAAGGCACACAGCCAGGGCACACCCAGGTGGACCAAAGGAATATATAACACCATGTTCAACAACAAAAACCTAGGGAAAGGGAATTCTGGGGAAGATGGCCATTGCTTGGAGCCTGGCTGGGCATCAGTCTGCTTGTGGGAGATGGTGAGTGAATACCTTTGTATCACTTGTTTTGTGTATGTTTTTTACTTCCTCTTTTCTTCACTTATTAAACTTCCTTTAGCTCAACTCATGAGTTTTCTCATTTTTGCTCTTGCTCTTCTCTCCCCTGTCCTATTGCAGGGGGGAGGGTGAGCGAGGGGCCGTGTGTTGCATAGCCACTGGCCAGGGTCAACCCATCACGAACTGATGAAGAAAGGGCTTCTGCAGAGTGCCCCATTCTTACCAGTAAGCAAAAGATAATTCTTCTGTTGGCTTGATCTGAATACTCACAAGTTACAGATGGCTTTTGGCCTTAGTAGGTTTGTTATAGAACAATGCATTCTGTAAGTCATAGTCATAAGCAACTTGTGTGAGTGCAGCAGATGAGATAACATGCGTCTTTTGCAATACCTTCTTTGTAAGTGAAGACTTTTATTGCAGCCTCAGAGCTAAAGGTTTTTAGATCCATTCCTTGATCTTATTTCTCTCTCTTCCATGAAAGAACAATTAGATTATGATAGAAGATGACTGTCTGTTAACGCAGAGGACAACTGAGATCTTAAATACCACCTGCTTGAAGTCTGTTTTTTTAAGTGACTGATGTTTACCCATTAAAATATTTGCAGTTTATACATGAGAGAAATCCCATGCTGGCTGTGTTATACTTATAGGTAAAACCTTAGCATAGAGACGTTGATTCAATGTCACATTATGACATTAATTGGGATCACATATACAATTTAGACTTCTTCTCAACGTATAGCATTCAGTAAAATAACCTATGCAGGACATCCTGTTTTACAGATTATACAAGGGAGAAGAAATGCAAGCTTTCCTTCTGCCTCATGGTCCTCAATCATCACATCACGTCTCCTCCAGCCCCAAGCCAGCAGCCCATGTCTGCCTCAAACTATGACTGCCAGGTTGAGTATTTTTAAGATGAAACTTTTGGAATAACTGAATCTTTCAGTTAAGAAAAAAACCCCATCAAAACAACACTGAAAACAGCTTGTGGCTGCAGAAAAGTTCCTAGATGTGAATATTACTTTTATGCAGTAGTCATGTCAGAAAAGGTAGAAAAAACTCAGTGCAAATCAAAGCCAGTAACAGTATGTGACATAGCACAGCAGCTCAGGACCAGATGTAAGTTAGATGTGAGAGTCCACAATAACACGGAAAATCAGTTCATGCGTTTTTTTTTTTTAAACAAAACAACAGTGGTATAATTGCATTAGTGCCGACCCAAGCCATAGCTAGCATTGCTCTCATGAACCCCAAATAAGGTTGCATTTGATTCTACTGTCTCTGAGCTCACATAGATTCTTGCATGTATCTCTGCCA
The DNA here is from genome assembly GCA_017639485.1 of Pluvialis apricaria. Taxonomy (NCBI): domain Eukaryota; kingdom Metazoa; phylum Chordata; class Aves; order Charadriiformes; family Charadriidae; genus Pluvialis; species Pluvialis apricaria. Next base: position 9,882,166 of record CM030010.1, read on the forward strand.
GACTTTGCAATGGATGTTGAGTCTCCATCAAACTTTTGAACATAGTCAATTTGTTCAGGGTTGACTCAGCTCTGTGCTGCACTTAAGAAATCCCTTTCTCTTTCTATCTATCTGCAGATTCATTAACAGTGACTGCCGCTGTTTTCACATGCATAAATGCATGGATTTTTTTCTTTTTTTGGAATAGCCGAGAACTAAACAGGCGACAAAAATATGCATATTGAGTTCTGCTATGGGCAATCTCTTGGGACCACACATAAATTGCACTGAGTTGGAGCACACAAAGGAAAGAATCTGTACACAGCAGACAAGAAAATAGGATGGAGGGAGGCAGTTTTTAAAGTTGGCTTTAGCTCCTCCATTACATTCTCTGCTTTCACTGAAAGCAGTCCTATTTAATATAGATTAGCAACATAGACAAGTGGTGACCACAGAATAGGCACTGCACTTGAAATCCACTTCCTTGTCTCCTCTGCAGAAACTCGTTTATGGGACTACAGCCCCACATATGTACGTGACCTAACAAATACCCTTTTTTCTTAATCTATGTGTATAAACTCTGGGTCAGATCATGTTCTGCTTTTGCTATGGGACCAATGTTTAGACATTACGGTAGGTAAGATTGATTGTCGTACAGGTGGCCATGAGAGGTTAAATGAGCTCCAAGCAGTTTGAGCCATTTAGTTGCTGAATGAGGAAAAGGCAGAGAACAGAGTGAATGGAGCTCTTCCTACTGGAGAGACAACAGAGAGACAATGATTGACCTAACTCCGGGTCTGTCTCAATCTTCTAGAAAGGAAACACTGTCATTCACTGCTATTACTCTATCCACAAGTTACTTAGAGAAATAACATATGCATTTATTCCTACCTCCTTGAAAAATAACTACAACTTTGGTATTGACTCTAGTATGAACAAGAGCAAGCCATTATTGCAATATTACCATTGCAGTTTCATAGGATTTTTCTGTAAGGTTGAATAATATTCAGTTGAGTTGGCAGTTCCAATGAGATGCCACTTTTGTTTTCCCTGCCCCAACTTTTTCCACTCCTCCTTTCTCATGAATTCTTTTCAATCTATCGTGATTATGACACACCCACATTTGGCCATGATCGACGTATCCTTGAGCACACTATCTTAGTCCTTTTTTTTGGTAAAATATATGTGTTTGTTTTAAGTCCAAAATAATAGAAATGAAGATGTTTTGAAAGGTCTTTGCTCAGATGCTTAACGATTGCACATATGGTAGGCATAATAGATTATATTCAACGTGACTGTGAGAAGTAAATAAACTCTAAGCAATTTCACATCATTTAATTCCTGAAAGAAACTTTGACCTTGGTATTCCTTGTTATGTATATAAATAAAAATAAATGAAGATGCTTTGTGCTGAGCTGACTAGCGGGTTCTAGAATAACAATGAAGCTCTACATTGAATCAAGGTGTTCCATAAACCTTTAATTTCCTTGAAAAAAACAGTAATTTATTTCATGGTAATCTCCTTTTTGCTGAACAAGTGGTTGCATTTTCTCAGTGGCAAAGTAAAACAGCTGGAGATTTAATGTAAGGAGTAACTCAGCACTGCAAAATAGTGTGTATGCAAAGAGATTTGCAGTTTAATTCAGAGGTCAAAAGACATGTTGCTTCTAAATGATATTGGAGAAATAGCTTGGAATGATGCCCCTTCCTTAATTCTGAGCAGTAAAGAACAGACAAATTAAAATGTCAGTATACTGAATTGAAAACTGTTTTATGATAAGACACTTGAGCCAGCAACCAACTTTGCAAATACCACACGTGATAGTAGATTTACAGTTCTTGATGGGAAGGCTAGTGGTAATTTTCAGCATTCAACATATCAGTGATGCAGTGCTGGAGTTCAGTCTCACTTTTATATTACACTGGTACTTAAAAACTAAAAAATCCTAAATTGGGGCAGATATGGAACCCTAATTCAGACAGCAAAAGCTATTTCTGTTGGCAAGAATTGGTTTACTTGTTAGAGGAACTGATATTTGCAGTTTTACTTAGTAAAATGCTGTGAATAACTTCATATCAGCTTACACAAAAGACAGAAAAACATTCTGTGTGAGACTGAAGCAAATAGATAAGTATGAATTAAAAAATAACTTTTTCCATGGCACAAGATGATGATGAAATAAATAATGGTATTTCGTTAATCCTGCTGCAAGCCTATACATTCTAGAGATATGTATGCTGAGCAGATTCCTTTGTTTAGCTATGAGTTCAATAAGCTCTTTACTTAATAACAGTTGATTTGGAATGCAAGTATATTTGGAATATAAAATCCCAGACTGATGGCTCAGTCAATATTTTCATTGGCTGAAAAAAATTACCAGCTGATTCATAGCCTTATCTTCTACTTCTCAGGATAAACTTCTTGTTCTCGGAAGAGTGCCTGAATATTCAGATAGTGGGATAAAAATACTGTTGTCAGATGATGAATTTTTGTATTGCTAAGCTTTCTTAAGTGCTATATAGTACTAAACTCCAGCAGCTGAAGCTCCCACACTCTTTCACCAATAGGAATACTCATCTTGAGACTGGCTTTATCAATTCAAATCCAAATAATGAAAGACAAAATCTGGTACATTTTTTCTCTAAAAATACGGGTGTTCCTTTAGGACTTCTTTGTCTCAGTTCTCTCAGCAGCTTATAGGCTCTTTTAAATTTGCTTTAAAAATTTCTAGTCCTGCTGCTATCTGTCTTCAAACTCTATTTACTTTAAAGAGCTAAGAATTTCGTCCTATACTGGATTCAGTTGGGCTCATGGACTTTCACATCAATACTTCAGCACTTCTGCGCAGAAATGACTACACTTCGAAGCCCAGCTTTTAGGAATTCCCACTTCATCACGTTTCATTCACTATATTTTAAAATATTTCCCCCAGATAACCTAGTGTTTTAAAGCAAAAAGTCTCTATTTCAGTCTCACAGCTTGAACTATCAATGAGTGCACATGCAGCCGCATCAATACACAGAAGAAGCCCTATGCTCTTTTTTGTATCTTGATTCAGAGGGCAAATACATGGATGGCAAAAGGAGCAGCTGCACAAACACCTACAACATAACGTGAAAACCAGAAAATAAGAAATGGAAAACATTTAATCTCTGATGTCCCAATAATAGCCTGTCAATTCTTCTTTCCTTAGGAGAGTGTCAACTTCCTAATAGATAGATTCACGGTCCTCTTAGCACAACACTATTCATTACATTTCAGTCCCACAATTGTCTTGAATTGTTTAGGAAAAAAATGTGTCTATAAGTACATGCATCATGTGTTTACACTATTTGGTATTAACTAAAATCAGGAGGAATGTTTGGCATTTATTTAAAGAAAAACACCTCTTCTGCAATCTGGGATTCTTGTAGGAATATTCTAATCTCTGTATCTCCATGACTCACTTCTCTTATTTTTATCTTGTTTTTGCATATGGGATTAGACATGTTTTTCCACTGGATAGAATTTGCAAATCGGAGTTATTTATTGGTCTTATATCTATTTAACAAAGGTGTCCTAGTTACAAATTCAAATTTTTCCTTTCCAAGACAGAGGAATATTTGGATCTGGAGAGCTTGGAAGAAGATCTGGCTGTTTCCTCCATTACATGTAGATATATCAAAAATCAACCTAAAGTTATACAAATCAAGACTAGAAATAAGACACATATTTTAAGAGTAAGAATAAATAATCTCTGAAGTATTTTATTTATGGAGGATGTGTATCCTCAATTTCATGGAGAATTTAAGTCAAGAAAATAAGCTATATTTCTAAACTGTAAGTGTTAACCCATCCAGGTGATGTTTTGGAGATAGCAAATGACTTCCTGAAATCCTCTGGTCTTCACTAACTCAGAATGGATGTTCTTAATGACCCCCTTCAGCTATAAAATCTATGGGTGACATAGAAAATTATTTTTCTTTAGAAAATACATTGAATTCTTCTGTTTGATGTGGAACTGATCTTCATAAAAGCATAATGGTTCTCACGTGAGACTTTTAGTTCAGTGTTTTTTATGTGCTTTGGACAACCATGTCCATGATAGAAATATCTGGAGGGCCACCTGTCTTCTGTTGTGGCTGTATCCTTGCAGGCGTTTTGCTCTCACATGACACCAGCTGACAGGCAGCTCCTACTCTTTCTTTCCTCCCACATGTAAATATTTCTGTTGGCAGATTAGCCAATTTTCTGGCAGAGTAAAAGAGAATAGTGTGCATATAAAACCAGTAAAGTGAACATAAATAATTTCTGCTGATGGCAATGTTTGAATTGACTCTACCACAATTTGGAATTAACAAAATTCCTTAGGTACTACACTCTGGAAACTGTTGGCAATTGCTGACTTTAACAGCAATCCCAGCACACGCAATTAGGTCAGCTATTTGGAGAGTGCCCCCAGGGAACTGTGGCCAGCCAGGTGTTCCAGTGCCTATCTGTCACTGCTACCCACTCCAAAAAAAAAAAAAAAAAAAAAAGTGTTTCTGTTCTATATATTGCTGTATCATTTTTCCTCTACCTTTGTCATCTATGCTACATTTTATCAGGATAGTTTTCTGCCTAGCTAGATGCTAATGTAGCCTTTGGTTCTCTCTCTCAGCTGATTTCTATGATGTGGGGGAAAGGCAGAAACAAGCACACTGTCAAAGGCAAAAAATATGTTAACTGTGTTCACATACAGTAACGAGCAGATATGCTCCAGTGTTAGGGATGCAAATGTCACCCCAAATCTGTAGGGTACCCATTAGACTCCTTCAGTGCATAAATGAATATAAATACATTCATAAAATGATGGTGCTCTTGTGAGGAAATAGCCATTGGTGGTAAACACAATTACTAAAAGTATTTTCTATTAATTAATGTTCTTTTTCATTGGATGTCTGTGTCTGCTTAAATATACTTTCATGTAGTTTTTTTCTTGGGAGCAATGTCGGATCAGCTTAGCAGATGACTACGATTCTCTGTCATTTAAATACATTGACACAATCTTCTGTTTCAAATCTATGCTTAGCAAAACACACATCAGTTTGGAACCTCCTTATTCTCCATTTTCAAAGGCGTGGGTTTTGATATTTGTCAAACTCATAAGATCATACTATGAAAGCATTAGATACATGCCTTTTTGTTTCTAAATCTATGTAGCTAGATGATGTTCTGGCTAAAACTATAAAACTTTTTAATGATAAAATAAAGCATTGCTCCGGTACTAACTACTTTATGCCTTACTTCATATTTGTAAAATTTTTTACTTATGTTTCACATTTTTCTCCTTTTTTTCTCTCTGTACTGTAAAATAGTCTGATCTATCACTTTGTTTTATTCAGCTTATTTTTTGTATGACTTATACATTTTCCAACAATGTCATGGTGGAACTGAGATGAAAAGTTAGGAGTCAGAAGTTAATGCTAACACTAATTGGGAATCTTCAGAGCTGAGTTTTTATTTCAGGCCCTCCTCTACTTTGATCAGAACAATTTTATATTTTTTTCAAAGATGGCCTTATTGGGACATTTCTGAAAAGCAAGAAGAATACTGGTTGGGCTCCTCCGATTATCAGAATCTGTTAAATTGACAGAAGAACGTTGAAAGGAACAAATGCAAATAATCGAACAATGAGTCTACAATAGTCTTTGGGAGCTTAAAAAAAAATCTGTTCACATTCTCTTTCATTTTCTCATGTTGTATCGTCTCTCAGGGAAAACAGCTTAGAAAGATTCAGGTGGAAGCATTTGCAAGCAAATGAAATTGTGGATGGGCAACAATAAAACTAGTTACCTCCTCTACTCATCACCTTCTAACTACAATAAGAACTGCCTTTGGGCAAGAGAGGTGCACCATTAAGCAAGCTAAAAGATGTGAAAAGAAATATCTATTAAATTTCTAAGCAGATTTTCTACTGACTGGGACTGAAGACCATTTTACTTGCTCACAGACTAACATGCAATCAATATTAATTATCAAAGAAAGGAGTGAATAACATTCTTGTGATAAGATCAGTACAGGGTAATGAACTGAAGCAACATAAAAGCATTATTTCAATATAGTGAACTCACACATGACATCAGAATTTTTTTTTTTAAATAGAATCATTATTACCAGAAAGCTAGAGACATTTGACTAGACTTCACTTTCATCTTTTTATCTGCCTGCAAAGTTACGTGCAGCATACTGCATAGTCATCTCAGAGAATAAGTAATAATGGGACTCTGACTGAAGTTTTTTCAATAAGACTATATTCAGATATGAGAAGTCCAATTCCGTTTTTAGTACTAATTCCTTATAAAGTACTTGTAAAGTACTAAGAATCTCCATGTTTTACAATGTGGCATTATCAGTTGTTTAATCAATATGCTCTGCCAGAGTATGCTGTCATAAAAAGCATTCTAAAAGAAAATGAAACATCCTTCACTATGCATTGTTAAGCTCTATAGCCTGATCATTTTCCTCAGTTGTTATGCACTGCATAGCAATAATGATAATCCATTTTACTAGGTAACAAAATAGATTTGGTGGGAGGGGGAAAAAAGGAAATGGAAGAATGTCATCATTCAAATTATTTTCCTTCATTTAATATTAAACAAGTGCTGATTATACAGTTAACAAATGTAAGGCAGCTGAAAATTTATCACTTTTGAGCTTGATCCCTCCTACTGATAGGACTCTTATTTTTGTAGGACAGAGACTTTGGAAGACAATGTTTCTGTCACACCGAAATGATGAGAATGTGGTGGAGATATATCAATGTTTATATTGCCCTGGACTACAAAGTTGTGGAATATATTGAGTTGCCTTTGTGCAGGGAATGTGCGCACTCAGAACAAATACGATCTGGTTGGGTAGCATGCGGTAGTGAGTCAAGAGGTCTGGACTGTTCACACATCCTGCAAAAAGTACCCAATGCAGCTGCCAGAAATACCTTCCTAGACTTAGACTACTTTATCTTAGACTCTAAATTGTTCAGAACGTTCAGCCACAGCACTCTAAATCAGATTTTTATATCAGTACTTTTATAGATTAATTCCATATTGCACTTGCAGCAAAACTGACACAGCGCAACAATTCTGAAACCTTTAGTGGGACGAAACGTGTGAGTTACTGAATGTGAATGCTAATAAAGGTTCATAATCTGGTTTAACAGGAATACTCATGGAATAAGATTCTGCTAAATCACAGTGTAATGATCCAAATCCAGCTTTTACAGAAGCCACTATTTTAAAAGCCAGCATGTGCCATACAATGTTAGAGATGATATCATGGTTATCCACTGCTCCAGAAAACAACTATTTGCTGAATTTATAGAATGTCTTGAAAGCACCAGATGAATCAAAGGAAAGAATTATATTGAAGTATTTTCAAGCAATGCACCATCTCCTCACAACTAGTGATTTTATTCATTTCCTTTTTTTAAAGTATTGTTCCAATTTCATTTTTCAGATGCTTATAACTGGGTGTTACATTTTTCTTTATTTAATGAAAACAAAAAAAAAATATAACTAACATTTCTTAGTAGAAAATATTCTGTATGCAATTTTCATCTCTCTTCCCAGGTAGCTTTTTTATTCTTGAATAAGTTTTAAGAGAAGCTTCCAGTCAGACTATATTTTTAGTTCTAGTTCGTATCTTGCACAATCTGTCTTGGCTGGTAAAACTGAGGATTCTTGTACCTATCCAGTTTATCAGACTAAGGGATGTTGACCCCCCAAGCCATAAATGTAATAGTGCGGGACTGACTATTCTTCTGGATCATAGATTCATAAGACAGTATCTAGCTTGTATTCTTACTTTGACAGAGCCTCTTCTCTCATTTCTGTCAGTCTTCAGAGACTTACTCAGCACTGGAATTTTATTCTGTAGAAACCATAGAAAGATATGTAGTTCCTTTAGGATCAAGCCCTGCAAGATATTCCACTTGCATTAAAATCTTTGGAGACCAATGCTGCTTAGTATGCGGAAAGACCAGACGCCTTCGGCTGCCCAAGTAAGTATTTATAATAGAGTTGGTCAGAAATTGGAATACTTCCATGGAAGCATCTTGGTTTTGGCAAAACTACAACTTTTGACAGCAAACTGGTCAATATTTTTCTCTAGATCTGATGTGTAGCTTCCATCAAAAGCCAGTATCATTATTCTTTTCAGGAAGAATGTACATTTAACAAGGACTTCAGTTAAGGGTTTAGTATTCCTTTTTACCAAAAAATGTTCTCGTTATATTTGCAATTACTCTTACCTATTTATTGTGGTGATGTTGATAATACTGATTAAAAGAATGTTCTTAGATTCTTTTTCCCTCTCCACAAATTTTGCCTCACGACAGGTGTTGTCAGTAGAGGGGAATAAAAAGGTCTGTTTTCTGTTCTTTGTATTTTTTTAATATTCTGTTTCTAGAGAAATATATGCTACCAGGACATTTCTCGCTACTGCAAACTTGTCCAAATAGACACTAGAAAACAAAGACTATTAATACAGTCTGGGTATTCTGAGGTGTGGTGCCTGCTGCAGTTCTTCATTGAACCAGCTGGAAATTATGCCACTTCAGATTTTATCTTAGTCTAATAAAGATAAAGATCAGTCTGCAACTTCATATTGGCTTCAAATGGGAAAATTTTGAGAAATTAAAGGAATTAAGAATGACATTATCTAGACTGAAGAGCCTAGAGACCTCAGCTTTAAAGGTGCAGAGATTTTCTGGAAAACTGTTTCAAATAAAGGAAAAAAAAAAACTTATTAAGAAAAACTCCAGGCCTAATTTATTGGAAAGTGCATTAGGAATAGCAGCAATGATACAAAATAAAAAAGGCGGATTGTCAAAGAAAGGAAAGACAGAGGTTAAGAAGCAGCTCCAAAAAGCAATTTGATCTTGAAAATAATAAAACAATAATAAAAAATGCAACTTTTTTAAAAAAAGAGAGAATAAGAAAAGAAGAAGTATATTCACTACAAACTTGGGAAAGTTAAATTTTAAAGGCAAACTAAGTTTTGCTGAAAAATAAATATTTTATCTCAGGTTTTGATAAGGAATTTGCTATTAGGAAGGACAGAGAAACCCTGATGGTTAAAAATAATTGAATTGTTTACAGTCAGGTGGAAGGAAACCTCAGAATTTAGTGCACTCCATGCTGAGTGTGAGAGGGCAAAAAAAATGTCCGTCTTCAAATTCTGATGGAACCAATGAACATTGTCATAATTTAAAGGTACATAAGCTAATGGGAAAAGTAATAAAATGCAACATGTGTTTACTAACAGTGAGTAACGATGGACAAGTGCATTGTCTTTTTGAAGAAATAGCTGATTGCATATTTAATCTATGTGAAGGAGTCACATACATATTTGCATGGGAAATTGCTGGCTACAACTTTAGACATGAATATGAGGTGTATGAAAAGGGGAAATAGGCTACAGGGAAATGTTTTGTGGAGTTATACAAGGATTGGTTCTGGGACAGATCTTAATAACATTAGTTGCTTTGGCATGAAACAAAGAACTGTAGTTATGAAATTTGCCGATAACTAAGTTGGCAGACATCATCAATACACTGGAGAGTTGGAGCTTAGTGGTAGAAATAGAATGACATTTATTATTACGAAGTCAAAGTTATTGCAACATAGCAGATAATAGTTTTGTTATTGGCCTCTGCCAGTGAGTGCCCATTACCTGGAAACAAGAGGGCAGGAGAAAAAAAACCATTGTCTAGCCAGTGCAAAATCAGTTTAAAAATCTTCCAAGTTTTGCAGGTCTTGTTTACGGGACGACTAATATGTATCAAAGTAATACATCATGAAGAAGGTGTAGAGGCTATAAACATTAAGATAGTTCTATTAGCTATTACAAAATATTGTAATAAATTTGGTTACTGTAAAATATTATGTCAAAAGCCTAAATATTGTAATAAATTTGGTTACTGTAAAATATTATGTCAAAAGCCTATACTTCAGGTGTAGCTTCTTTTGTTCCGTCATGTGTGTCAGAAGGGGAACCGTTAAGCAGAACAAGGACACTTAAAGTTTCTTGATGAGGACTTTGTCAGTTGATTTTAGTTTTGGGAGTTAGGAACATTTTTCTGTATGATATTTTGGAACTTCCTCACCAACATAAATCCTCTTACAGGATCTTTTACCACACGTGCAACAAAAAAAGACAGTTCATTGTTTTTCTCTTCCTGGGACTCATGGCAGAGAAGACGTGGAAGGGGCTGGAACTAGAATTGGCCACTCAGTTCCTAGAGGAACATATGCCATTTGGTAAAAGTTACTTCTGTCCCTGCGCTGCTGCAGTTTGGACCACAGCAGAGAGTGAGAGCACCATGATGGAGTCTCTGACAGCTGCATTTACTTGCTGTGATTGTGCCCTTGCTTTCTGAAGTCAATATATTTGACTAAGTGCTGAATCAAATCTGAGATGTATTTCAGTAGTTCACTCTTTCCTAAAATAGCAAAGCTGTAATAATTATGAATATCGTTGATGGAAAATTTTATTAACTCAGCCTTAAGCTGTATCGTTCATACAGCATTCGTTCCAATAATCTTGTAATTCTGCCCTTATAAATAGTATTCATTATACCTCCTGGGTTTCATACAAGGAGTGCCTGAAAAACACATGAACGATATAATTTAATTACAGGGACATAAAAGATGTTAAGGGTGATAAATGTATTTTATGACCTTTAAAATGAAGCCAGACAACATTCATATAATTTCTGGTTTTGCAAGCCTTGGTGAATGTCTTGAGTTTCAGAAAAAAACCCATCCTATTTTGATGGAAACTGATTCTTATTCCACATTCATAGGGGATTGCATTGCTGGTGCTGTGAACAATATATCAGTTTTACAGTCACCACACAAGGTACTCAGATAAACTTTCTGCAGGTCCTGTCATACAAAATTGTAATAGAAAAGATAGAAATTACTCATTTAATGACAGACTAAAATTCAATAGCGTAACTCCAGAATGTAATGTACGTACTAGGGGTGTTTGAAATCAAAAAGAATTTTAAATATAAAATGTTAGCTGCAGGTGATGCTACTACTAACTATGCACAATATTGTATATGGTGATATTGAATTGGACACAATCTTTCTTCCATACAGTTATTTACAATTTCACCATCAATAGAAATTGTCACAAAAATAATCTCTGCCAAACATTAGAATTCCAAAGATCATCAGGCTGGATGACTGGAACTATAAAATAAAAGTCATATAGAAGTTTTGTTACGCTCCAGGAGATTATATATTTATTTCACTTCCAGAAATTGGAGTCCCAGTAGAGAGGCCCAACTAGTGTATGGATTAACTTGTTTGAACATAAATCTTGGACTGGCTCTATTGTAACTGGCTTACAGTTACTTTGGATTTATACCAGAAAAGACAATTTGGTGTAGAAATCTTTCCATTTTTAGGTGGTAGTGCTAATGTTAGTATACTAATGATTAAGTAATGTATAAACATTATTACTTGTATATTTTTGACTGTTTACCCCTTCTATTTTACTAGCATTATTTGCATTTCAGAGATATCTGTGGCCAAAGTTCTAAAATACATTTCATACTTAACAATTATTTTTATTTATCACAGTGAGACCACTTGTTTTAATTGATCTGGTTGTTTTAGTCCAGAGTTCATATGTCACATCATATGCAAGGGTAAGTAAAACTCCCTCATAATAGTCTGCAAGCTTAATTTAGCACTTGAAAAGTTCTTAGCTTACCATCTGCTGAGATTTAGAAAATCTATCTTTGTAATGGTATCTTTCTGCAGGTATTAAAATTGTAACTGTGATAATTTTTAGCTGTGAGTGTCAGAATAAAGATAGCAGGTATGTTCCACAAGTAACAAACAATACCAGTTTGTCTTTTTTTTTTTTTTCCAATTCCATTTTCAGGCCCAAGGCAAAGGAGTTGGTCCAGTAGTGAAAGGAGATTACCTACTGCATGGTGGGATGACTCTCATGACTATAATGTTGCCATGGATGGCTATAGACTCTTCAGGAAGGATAGGCGAGCAAGAAGAGGCGGGGGTGTGGCCCTATATATCAGGGAGTGTTATGAATGCTTTGAATTAGAAGATGGTGATAATGGGATTGAGTGTTTATGGGTAAAGATCAGGGGGAGGGCTAACAAGGCAGATATTGTAGTAGGAGTCTGTTATAGACCGCCCAACCAGGATGAGGAGGCAGATGAAATATTCTATAAACGGCTGGGAGAAGTCTCAAGGTCGCGAGCTCTAGTCCTTGTGGGTGACTTCAATTTGCCGGACATCTGCTGGGAATACAATACAGCAGGGAGGGAACAGTCTAGAAAGTTCCTGGAAGGTACTGGGGATAACTTCTTAACACAGTTAGTGAAAGAGCCAACTAGGGAAAGTGCCCTGCTGAATCTGTTGTTTGTCAACAGGGAAGGTCTTGTGGGGGATGTGATGGTCGGAGGCCGTCTTGGCAACAGTGACCACGAAATGATAGAGTTCTCAATTCTGGGAGAAGCAAGGAAGGGGGTCAGCAGAACTGCCACCTTGGACTTCCGGAGGGCGGACTTTGGGCTCTTCAGGAGCCTGGTTGAAAAAGTCCCCTGGGAGGCAGTCCTCCAGGGCAAAGGAGCCCAGGAAGCCTGGATGTTTTTCAAGAAGGAAGTCCTAAAGGCGCAGGAGCAGGCTGTCCCCATGTGCCGGAAGACAAGCCGTCGGGGAAAAAGACCGGCCTGGCTAAGCAGGGAGCTAGTGTTGCAGCTTAGGGAAAAAAAGAGGATATATGGCCTTTGGAAAGAAGGGCAGGCCACTCAGGAGGACTACAAAGAGGTAGTGAGGCTATGTAGGGAAAAAATTAGGAAGGCCAAAGCCCAGCTAGAACTAAACCTGGCTTCTGTTGTCAAGGACAACAAAAAAAGTTTCTATAAATATATTGGCAATAAAAAGAGGACTAAGGATAATCTCTGTCCTCTAGTAGACCAGGCTGGTAACGTATTGACTAAGGACGAGGATAAGGCTGAGGTACTTAATGCCGTCTTTGCCTCAGTCTTCAGCAGTAGGACCAGTTGTTCCTTGAGTTCCCTAACCCCTGAGCTAGAATACAGGGATGGGGAGCAGAATGAAGCCCCTGTAATCCAAAGGGAAATGGTGAGGGACCTGCTTCAGCACCTGGAGGTGCACAAATCTATGGGGCCGGATGGGATCCATCCAAGGGTACTGAAGGAGCTGGCGGAAGTGCTCACCAGGCCACTCTGCATCATTTATGAACAGTCCTGGATAACCGGGGAGGTCCCAGCTGACTGGAGGTTGGCAAATGTGACACCCATCCATAAGAAGGGCCGGAAGGAGGATCCGGGGAACTACAGGCCAGTCAGTCTGACATCGGTGCCTGGGAAGGTCATGGAACAGATCATCCTCAGTGCCATCACACGGCACATGCAGGAGAACAAGGTGATCAGGCCCAGTCAGCATGGGTTTGTGAAAGGCAGGTCATGCCTGTCAAACCTGATCTCCTTCTATGATGAGGTGACCCGCTTAGTGGATGAAGGAAAAGCTGTGGATGTTGTCTACCTGGACTTTTGCAAGGCTTTTGACACCGTTTCCCATAGCATTCTACTGGAGAAACTGGCTGCTCGTGGCCTGGACAGGTGTACCCTTCGCTGGGTAAAAAACTGGTTGGATGGCCGTACCCAGAGAGTGGTGATAAATGGAGTTAAATCCAGTTGGTGTCCAGTGACAAGTGGTGTCCCCCAGGGATCGGTGCTGGGACCGATTCTCTTTAATATCTTTATTAATGATTTGGATGAGGGGATTGAGTGCACCCTCAGTAAGTTCGCAGACGACACTAAACTGGGGGGGCGTGTTGATCTGCTTGAGGGTAGATTGGCTCTGCAGAGAGATCTGGACAGGCTGGACAGATGGGCTGAGGCCAATGGTATGAGGTTCAACAAGGCCAAGTGTCGGGTCCTGCACTTGGGTCACAACAACCCCATGCAGTGCTACAGACTGGGGGCGGAGTGGCTCGAAAGCTGCCTGGCAGAGAAGGATCTGGGGGTGTTGGTGGACAGCCGGCTGAGTATGAGCCAGCAGTGTGCCCAGGCAGCCAAGAGGGCCAACACCATCCTGGCCTGCATCAGGAATAGTGTAGTGAGCCGGAGTAGGGAAGTGATCATCCCCCTGTACTCGGCACTGGTGAGGCCTCACCTCGAGTACTGTGTTCAGTTTTGGGCCCCTCACTACAAGAAGGACATTGAGGTGCTGGAGCGTGTCCAGAGAAGGGCTACCAGGCTGGTGAGGGGTCTGGAGGACAAGCCTTATGAGGAACGACTGAGGGAACTGGGGTTGTTTAGCCTGGAGAAGAGGAGGCTGAGGGGTGACCTTATCACCCTCTACAACTACCTGAAGGGAGGTTTTAGAGAGATGGGGGCTGACCTCTTCTCCCACGTGGCAAGTGATAGGACAAGAGGAAACGGGTTCAAGTTATGTCAGGGCAGGTTTAGATTGGATATTAGGAAGCATTTTTTCACTCAAAGGGTTATTAAACATTGGAATGGGCTGCCCAGAGAGGTGGTGGATTCACCATCCCTGGAGGTGTTTAAGAAAAGGGTAGATGAGGTGCTTAGGGACATGGTTTAGAAGTGGGTGTTTTTAAATCAGGGTAGGTTAACGGTTGGACTTGATGATCTTAATGGTCCCTTCCAACCTCACTTATTCTATGATTCTATGATTCTAGAACTATTGCTTAGCTGTTATTGCCTGGTTGGATGAGAAACACCAGAAGAGAAAGGTCATGGTGAGGCTTCTCAGTGTGGCCAGGAATTATATAATTGGTAATTAATTTCCTTTTCCTTTCTTTACTGGAAGCTGCATTGAGGCCATCAGACATCAAGTGAATGTAGCAATTTGTACTGCTTAGAAGAGGAAATATCTGGATGTCTTACATAACATCCTGAATAACTGCTGGCGTCCAACTCTATTTTGACCACTGCACATATGGAATTTTGGTTGTCGTGGGAGTTAATTCATTTGCTAAATAAAAGTTGCTCTTCTCTTTTGCATTTATTATGCCTGAGTCAATCCAGATTTTCTTTGGCTTCGCTGTGCAAGTCTGTATTTACGTCCTTCTTTCTGCAGACAGAAAACCATGTGTCGATCACTTACTTTTATTATCTCAATTTTGTTACGGTGTATGTTATTATCTTTCCTCTCTGTGGATAAGCACTTCACTCATGAGCTTTCTGCTTGTGCTGCAACAGCTTAATTCTGCTTATAACCTACGTCCAGGCTTCAAAATCTACTTGTAAATTGATTTTTATGCTGTCAACTGAAGATCTTTCCCTGATATCTTTTTCTTCTGAGTCATGGCAAGCATACTTTTCTCTCATACTAGCCACTGTCCTTGACAATACTTACCACCCCTATAGGAAGTAATATTTCACTTACCTTGTGCATGGAATCTGAATATATGTCAGTCATACTAAGGTTTTAATTATAAAAAGCAAGGCATTTTACCATCTCTGCAAAATGAAGAGCTATTCAGCTTGGATAAATATCCAAATATCCTAAGGTCAGGAATATCACTTCACATAAACAATCATTTGAATGTTTGATTACATGCTAAATATAGTAATCACTGGGGACAATGTGAAAAATATGATTTTTACTCCATAATCAATCCTGTGTAAGTGTACACTCTAATGCAAGTATGCCAATGGAAAAATTATTCTTCTTTCTGAGAGTGTTACAGAGAAGGATATGTTTTGTCTATATACAATCTAACTTTATATAGCCTAATACATGCTGCAAATGCCCAAACACTATACATGTAGTATTAGAGAAAGGAGATCTCTACATTAACGCTGTCTAAATAAGCTTTGATTCATTCAGATCTATGGAGGCTTACTCACCCTTCCAAGCAAGATTAAAGTTTCCTCTCCAGTGCACAGACTAGGTAGTTGGGTATCTCTTCCTCGCCTCCCCCCTGGAACTTGGCTCTCTTTCCTTTTGCTGTATAACCAGGTGAAATGATAAACAATTTCACCTACGCAAAACGCATTCTTTAGCTTCTGCATCTTCCTTTCTCACTACACAACCTTCTTCCCTGATGCCTATGAAAATCATTTCCTGTCAAAAAAGTAAAAGGAACACTTTTTTCAGCCATTAGTGCTGTACTACGACTTCAGCTGTGAACATGTCTGCAACTAATAGGCAGAAAGACTTGGTCAGACACTGCTTTTGTGTACACTGTAAATATTCTGGAGTCACAGCAGTGAAAAAAAGTCTAATCATGTTGATCTGTCCTTTTCTACTGTGTTCAGGGTGATGATGAAGTTTGTCCCCTTCCTAGATTCTCTGCAAATTCTTGAAAACCTCTTCACACTCAGCTTGAACCAAATATTTCCTGGAGCTTGATAAACAGGGTTGATACTTGTTGGAAGAAATATGACGAAAATAACCAAGTATCTATATGAGGGTAATGAATAGGAAGAAGAGGAATACCACTCTGGGTCAAAGCTAAAATGTTTGAGGGAAATCTTTATAACCAAAGTTTAAAAAAAAATACCTTTTGATTCCAAATGGGGCAGAATAGTGAAGTAAGTCACAAGGAAATGCAAGAAAAAAATTCATGTTGAAGAGCAGCAGCTCAAAATGGAAGTTAACAAGGTAATAAAGTATTTTTCCAACTCACAGGATACTAAAACTGAAATAAATACAGGGCATGACCACAATAGATTTGGACACCTATTTAAATGTGTAGTAATCGTAGTCTCCCCAGTTTCCCTATTTTGAAGATGTCGGGGCAGCTTCCCCTCAAGGTGAGTTGGAATAGTGCAAATTATCAGCTGTTTGTTGGTTGGGTTTTTTTTTCCCCCTGCCATTAGGTGTTCTTGAATTTCATGCAGATCTTTGCTGTTGGTACATGATTTTCCTGTCATCTTCTCCACAACATTTTGCTGTTAATGATAGAAAAATGTACATGCTTTGAATAGAAAGACATTGAGGTGCTGCAGTGTGTCCAGAGAAGGGCAGCGAAGCTGGTGAGGGGTCTGGAGAACAAGTCTTATGAGGAGCAGCTGAGGGAACTGGGATTGTTTAGCCTGGAGAAAAGGAGGCTGAGGGGAGATCTTATCATTTTCTACAGCTACCTGAAAGGAGGTTGTAGAGAGGTGGGGGTTGACCTCTTCTCCCAAGTAACAAGCAGTAGGACAAGAGGAAATGGCCTCAAGTTACACCAGGGTAGGTTTAGGATGGATATTAGGAAAAATTTTCTTCACAGGAAGGGTTGTTAAGCATTGGAACAGGCTGCCCAGGGAAGTGGTGGAGTCGCCATCCCTGGAGGTATTTAAAAGACGGGTAGATGTGGTGCTGAGGGACGTGTTTTGGTGGTGGTTTTGGCAGTGTTAGGTTGATGGTTGGACTCGATGATCTTCAAGGTCCCTTCCAACCTAGACAATTCTATGAGTCTATATATGAATGTATGGTACCAAGCACAATGGCCATCTAAATGGGACACTTGGTAACCAGTAGTATAAAAACAGAGGAGGAAATAGAATTATCCACAGATGAAGGAATCCCTGAAGTGTAGATCCATCAAACTGCAAAATTTTAACGGCAAGGCCTCTCTTATCTATAAGTGAAATGTTAGCTTTCAAAATGGAGAAGTCGTTTATAGGCAGGAGTTTTACTTTTGTGAACTTTAAATTTAAAGTATGGAACTAAACACAGAGCTCAAGTTCAGATCAGGATTTTTCCTGGGGTACAGCAGCTATATGCAGATAGGCATATATCATAAAATTCTGGGTTTAGCCTGTGTTTACTGGATTTACTTATTGCAGTTATTCCAAAGCATATAACAAGCCCTACTCTTATTTTTAATAACTAGTTTCAGTCAGTCCCTAATGTCGTTAGTACAGCTCATTAATATCAGCTCTCTCCTGCACCCTCTTCCGCTTTCAAAATTAATTAAGCTAGTGGCACATTAACTGGAAGGCAGAGGCCATAGCTTTATTTATGCAGAAAACAATAAGTGCATAAATCAAGAAGAGTAATCCTAATGTTTTAGAATTGACCTTATGAAGGGGTATTTTGCCAAATGACAACAGCATCTGTTCAAATGGAAAAAAAACATACCAAGTGAAAGGAATATCATCCACTTCTCTCTCAAATATTGTGGAAATGTTGCTCAGTTCTTACTGCCCCCGCCCCCACCAAGAACCCTATCTGCTACCCATCATCCAGTCCATTGTAACACTAGCAGTCAGATTTTCCCTTTATTGTGCGTTTTTCCGTCCATCAAAATTCTTAGAATCTTTATTTGAATATACAGATATGTAATATAATTATGTTAAGTGGTGTGGTATTTTGCTTCTGTGTCTGATAATATTTTTAAAGGAAGGTTAGGCTTCTGAATTATATAAATATATGTATATATATTTATACATAAGCATTGCCACAGAATTAGCTTAAAACAACTACAGAAGGTGGAAACACGAGATGTTTGCAGATAAGCATGGAAAAGGACTGTTTTTTCTGCAGCAGTTAAGACAGGTGGCGACATGTATCAGGGAGAAACGTTTGTGAGGACTGATATTTTACTGGATTTTAATTCAAACATCAGTGATTAAAAGCTGACACACCTTCTCCTGCAGGTCAGCCATTACCGCATCCACAGTTGCAGGCAGCGCTTTGGCACTGCAGGCTGGGAGCAGGAAACCCCAGGGTGATGCCCGGATGTTGTGCTGAGGATGCCTCCTTTGGCACATGACTGAGGAAGGCTTTCCATTGCACACTGTACGGTGCTGCGCGGCTCTGGCTGCTTGCTCATCCTGTGCAGCTACAGGGATATAAGCCTCAGCCCTGCTGAGGCAGCATCTCCTGGGAGGGAAAGAGGGGATTGTCAGGGGGTCCCTGCAGTCTAAGCACAACTTAAAGGGTTTTGGGAGGCTTTTGCCAGCCCTTTCCTCCCGAAGCCAAGGACCAGGATGCAATTACCTGTCTCCTAGGGTCACTGTTGACTTTCCACACAAAATCACAGAATGGTAGGAGTTGGAAGGGACCTCTGGAGATCATCTAGTCCAACCCCCCTGCCACAGCAGGGACACCTACAGCAGTTGCACAGGGTGGTGCCCAGGCGGGTTTTGAACGTCTCCAGTGTGGGAGACTCCACAACCTCTCTGGACAGCCTGTTCCTGTCACCCTCAAAGTAAAGAAGTTTTTCCTTATGTTGAGATGGAATTTCCTGTGTTCCAGTTTGTGCCCATTGCCTCTTGTTCTGTTGCTGGGCACCACCACAAAGAATCTGGCCCCACCCTCTTGACACCTGCCCTTTACATTTTGGTAAGCACTGATGAGATCCCCTCTCAGTCTTCTCTTGTCCAGACTAAAGAGACCCAGGTGTCTCAGCCTTTCCTTATAAGAGAGGTGCTCCAGTCCCTTGATCATCTTTGTAGCCCTCCACTGGACTCTCTCCAGTAGTTCCCTGTCCTTCTTGAACTGGGGAGCCCGGAACTGGACACGGTATTCTCGATGTGTTCTCACCATGGCAGAGTAGAAGGGAAGGGTAACCTCCCTCGACCTGCAGGTCATGGTCTTTTTAATGCATCCCAGGATACCATAGGCCTTCTTGGCCATGAGGGCACATTGCTGGCTCAGACTTATTGCCACATCCAACTGGCATCTACTCTCCCCCATTATCCTTCAGGAGGAACAAGCTTCCTGGTTTGTAACGAAAACACTTCGGGCGCTGTGTTGGACAGACGCTAACCAGCCCTTGGGGACTGACTTTGCTCACAGGTTCTGGATACACCGCTAGTTGCTATTTAAAGTAATAATTCACAAGAACCTTCTTCCCACAAGCTTACATGTCTTTGTAGGTCCGTGAGTTCCATTCGTGTTCAGGCTGGCTACGTGTGATCTGTCTTTTGTGATTTTGTTTAGGTGAGGAGTTAGGACTACTTCTCCCGTCTTTCCCACCACACAGCCCTGCCTTTCTCTCCCCCTTGGCCCCATGACACCTCCCCAGGGTACAGGCACCTGGGTTTCTGATGAAGACCAGGCTCCTCCTCAGCTTCTTCATTTCTGAAAGTATGGATTATATCCATAGAATACACTGGAAAATATACCAAACAAACAGATATGACATTTTGGACTCTTCATTAGCAGAAAGTATCTGGGAAAGATATTGTCATGGTTACCAGGCTAACAGAAACCTTTCAGGACCCCTTCTTTGCAGGGTCTCGTTGAGTGCACCCACTCAGGTGTGTGACCTTCAGCAGAGTACACTACAGTAATATCACTCTGACCAAGGCCTGAGTCACCTTTGGGTACCAATTTGAATTAATATAGGAGGTTTAAGGTTCCCCTTCAAGGGCTTCCTTCTGGGAGCCTGTGGCAAAAATTGACTGAAGCAACTAATAGAGCTTTTTCCAAACACAGCACATTCTGTTCATTCCTCAAAGGTACGAAACATTTAGAATAAGGAGGGCTGATTGCTGACACATCTGTATTATTTAGACCTTTTTATACTGCTATCAGCCTAGCCAGCTCCCACTCCAACGGACCCATCCCAAAGTGGTAACAGACTTTGCTCTTCTCAGGGCCTTTCAGCCCACCAGCTTCTTCCTCTTTAGAAAAAGCAGAGAGATTTGGATTGTGCCTGGTTCCTTGTGTGTCCTTTAATATAACCTTGAGACTAATAAAACTGGGATGCAGCAGACGATAAGTACTTTCTTGTTTTACCCTTCTGCTGACACACTAACTTGCCACTGCTTTGACTGGATCTGCTCAGGCAGCCTGCCACCTCCAAAAAGCGACAAGAATTTTTAAGCTCAGAATCCTGGTTTTACTTGAGCAAAAAAATGAAACAGTGTTAAAAACATCTTTTAAAACAGAAAACCTTGTGAGGTGTTAAGTGAGACAGAATGAAAGGTATTACAAATATGCTCTCTGAATGGTAGGCCCCTTCTTCCAGGCTTTCCCTCACCCTGGCAGCCCTTCAGGGACTTCCTATGTTGTGGAAGCACAGTCCACATGCGGCTCCACACCATATTGTCTGCTTCCTGGAACATCACTTTTTTTCCCCCCCATCATGTCCTGGAGTTGCCTTTGTGTTGCCCTTTATACCTCTCATGGCTTTCCCAGTTTTTGGGATGTCCAGTCTCCCTTGCGAGAACCATCCTGCCCTGGGGAAGATGCGTGCCAGGGCAGGGAAGGGGACGAGTGAATAACAACAAGAAAAATCCCTTTCATTCCTTTCATTTCAGAGACTTACACCTAATCCAAGCATTTCTTACTTAAGGGAGTCTGGCACAGCAAAACATAGCAAACAGGAAAAGCAAATGTCATCTATCTTGGTCCTAAAAAAGCAAAAAAATTGATTTGAGCTTATACATGCGGATGTTTATGTACATATATGTGTATATATACATATATCTCACACACACACACAAAACTAGGTATATTTATATATATACAAATTTAGAAATAGGAATCAAAAGATAATAACTGTAGATGGAGTGAAATATTTTTGCGATATGAAACACAATAGTTTTATTTCTATTTTTAAAAAGTCTACCAAAAAAAAATCAGTTAGAAAGAGAGCTTGATTAAATACCATTCACGGCACTGAAGGATATACAAGGTGATGCTGATGTCAACCCTTCTCTTACGTACTCCAGAACCTGTGATTTGTATATCCCCCTATGCCTACCCCCCGTGGTGCCTGACCCAAATTCAGAGATGTTGTCTGACTCATCGGATTTTATCTACCTCCAGAGTGTGCTGAGTACCATGTAATAAAATATTCTGGGGTAAGCTAGTTTCAGTTTCACCTGGTGATGCTTTTCTGCTAAAATATTCAATGGTTGAGAAAGACAACAGCACAATAACTTAATTGTGGGGAATATTGAAATTCTTGCTCTGAATAAGATTTGCACATCTTGGATCAAATCGCCAGGCTGGAAGGTATTCAAAAGGCAGCATTTGCTCAGTATCTGCGGTTAATGCAGGCCACTAGGCTCAGAAGACAAAGTCTGTCAAACCTGGGGGAATGACTGAAACCCTTTAAAGCCATTAGTTTCTAAAGCCAGTCTTCTTGGTAATCTCCCATACTTACAGGGTCACAGCCAAGGGGAGATACTGAGTGTAACCCACCCCAAAATACATCACAGTATTGTGGGAAGGAGTCCTTGTTACAATATGGGATTAATCACTTTCAAGCAGGGGAGAAAATTGATTTTGTGCCTCCATCAACTGAGATGAATGCCCTAACCACTAGGTAGGAAGAGAAAGAAACAGAATCTGTATCACTTTCTTCCCAGTTTTATTAATCTACTCTTCCCTTTTTTTTTTTTTTTTTTTTGCAGGGGAAACTGTTGAGTAATTTTAGGTCAACTGGACTATTTTTAAAGAAATATTTTATCGCATTTCCTATATTACACCAAGGCTCCTACGCTGAATATAGGCAGTTAACCAATTTCTCCCCAAAAAATTGTTCCATCCATTCTTAAGTTCTATGAAATAGGGCACCTAAGGCTGACTTCTGTCACCTGCTTACCCTGTCTTTCAGTTTTCTTAGCACAGTCTTCATAAACTCCTTTTAACTATTCAGGCAGCCTACAGCAATATACAATTGGAACAGAGTAAATCATGGAAGATTCACAAAGTTAACACAGACAGTCTGCCAGATAATCCCAGCTAATAATGCTACTTCATTAAGAAGTAATCCATAAACCTAAAGGTTATGCATTAATGCACTAAATGGTTTTGTATAGAATTTATATTCCAACGAAACCTTTGAATTTCTTGCTGTCCAATGTTAAGTAATAATAAAATGAGAACAAAACACCATTTTAAAGCTTCTAATTTGAAGTTGTGCTTTAACTGTAATTACACTTCTAACAAACTTCTCAAAAGTTTAATATTCGCTAAGACTTAAGTTTTCCAGTAACTTCTAACATGCACAATCACACATACACACTGACTCCCACTCAAATCACACATACACGCTGACTCCCACTCACCACTTAAGATCACAATGATGAATGATAATTCCTCCTTGAGACATATCGGGTAGGAGACAGACATTTGAGGACTAATATTTATGAACAGGCAAAGGTTCATTTAAATGAATGAAAGTACAATATTTACAGCAGCTAAACATCTGACCTTCATATTTCAATATCTTCAAGTTATTTATGTTCTAAGACAACTGAGCTTTTTAAAATACATCCTGTTTTTTAAATAGATGCTGTTCTGTTTTCATGCAGATTCTTGTTGTAAGTTGTTAGTTTTGCTAACTGAAAAAAAGCTGAACCAACTTCAGTCAACCAAATTTTTTTGGCTTAACCTAAGCATAAGATGTTTAAGACCAAAAGGAGAAGTTTGGAACGTTATAATAGTGG
This sequence comes from Pluvialis apricaria, assembly GCA_017639485.1. Taxonomy (NCBI): domain Eukaryota; kingdom Metazoa; phylum Chordata; class Aves; order Charadriiformes; family Charadriidae; genus Pluvialis; species Pluvialis apricaria. Next base: position 9,905,541 of record CM030010.1, read on the forward strand.
ACAGGGAGCTGTAAGGCTGCAACTCAGTTGTCACTAACAATAGCTTTTACTGTGGAGAAAACCACAATAATAGTAAATTTCGTTTATAAAGTGCTGTTCTCAGAGTCCCAGGGAGTTTTGCATCCCAAGCAACTAAAAGCAACACAGAAAATAGATCTTTCAAATTCTTCTTGAAAAAGCCAAATCCACAACCAGCTTTCCAAATAGACATAGGAGTTTCATTTCATTGTGAAAGCACACACTAAAAGCTCAGACACCCACAGTCTTTAAATTATATTTAGGACAAAACCATGAATCAGGATATTCTGACCTAAAAATTATACCAACAGGAAAAGGAAGAAAAGAAAAATTGAAGAACTAGGGCCCAGTATTGCCAGAGGCCTTATAAATAAGGAAAAATACTTTAAGATCAATGAATATTCAAAAGGATAAGGAAACCACTAATGTATTTTTATATTTTCGTGCATTTTTCTATAATATCTGTAATTCTGAAGAAAAATCTTTACCTTAGCAAAACAATATACCAGAATATATATGTACACACATAGATATAAAAATATATATAGCATTGGGGGTTGGACTAGATGATCTCCAGAGGTCCCTTCCAACCCTGACCATTCTGTGATTCTGTGTGATTGTGGTAGCTAATATCTCACAGGACAATGAAATAGAAAAAAAAATGTTTGACTTGTGGTCCCAAAGATATGATGCTCTGGTCCTTGAGGGTGACCATATTAAGAAAAATGTGTATTCTTTTCTGTAATGGGAACAGAACATGGAGTTCTTGTGCTGCATGTGTATTCAGATTTCTACGCCGAAAAGATTAAATTTGTTCCTTGCTATGGGGAAGAGAAAAGATCGGTATGCTGTAGAGAAGGACAAATTAGCTCTGACTCTTGAGAATACTACTCTGGCACTCCTTAGGAAAGCTGTCACCAAAACACTAAAATCCTCTTCAGGGGTCTCAAAAGGGAGAGGAGGAGGCAGGTTGTGTATGGAATGGCTCTCTTCTGGCAGTCAGCCCTTTTCCATGTGTTTTTCCCCAATGTCAAGGACAAGGTTCTGGCTGGGAACAGCTCTCCCATGTCCTTTCTTCCTTATGGACTACGGTATGTCAGCAGCATGAATTGTGGCTACAGATGAGACATGGCATCTCAAGCAGGACACAAAAAGTTTTATTATGGCCAAATCCTAATCCTTAACCTGCTTGTATGCCATAATCTAGAAATTTTTAGTGGTATTTGTCGTAAGTAGCTATAATCACAAGTATTTTACATCATGTTACCACTTGTCTGAGTGGTAATGTCTGAGTCACATTATCTGGACAAACCCATGTTTGTTTTTAAGTGAAGAGTTCTACCATAAAATTACTACTTATTCATCACTGACCAAAAATTTGTTAATGCTGATACACTGTAGATAAAGAGCTCCAATACTCTGTTTGTTTGGTCTGTATGAAAGTTAAGGAATAAACAAACATATTTTCAAGCACAAAACTGAGTATTGAAAATCATGGGACATTATTTTCAAGCTGAAAATTATTTTGCCTGCATGATGACACTTTCAACCCCGCTCTATTATTGTCTGCACTTTTCAAATCCAGGTTGGCCCAACATGATATGTGCATCATTACAATTTTTGAATGGTACACATTTGTCTTTGGATGCATCAGAAAGAGTAGACAAAGGTCATTTCCAAAAAATAAGCCAACAGTGTTTACTGATATGTATTTTTTTCTTTTTCTTTAAGAGAATCTATATTACATGGGTAAACAAGGCAGCAGAGAATATATCTTGCCACCAAAGAGGAGACACACCAGTGGAAGAGGGTATTACTCACTATGACACTTCAGATTAATTATATCTGTTCATAAAGATAAATTGTTGTACTAGAAGGATCTTAAGATTGAATTGGAAATTGACATTTTCAAATGTGACAATGAAGTAGATCATCTGCTATGTTAATGAGGCAGATATATATATGTTATAATTACATGAATCAAATAGGCAAAAAATAAAGCCTCCAGCCCCACTCAGGTTCCAAAAAAAAAAAGTATTCTTCTTCTGGTTGTGCAATTACCAATGATAATTACAAAGGGAGAGAAGCTTCATCATTAATGAAACAAGGGAAAGAAATAGAATGCTAAAGCCAAATGCCAAGGGTAAGGTCAACATCAATTTACAGAAGTGCATTATACATTAGACTATGTCATCTCTATATTGCTTTAGAGCAGGCTACAGCAGTTTGTCTGTAATAAACAAGGCAAAGTTTCAGCCACGTTTTAGTCCAGGCTCCCAAACCTTTGGTGTAATGCCAACATTCAGTTACCAGTTTATCCTGCTAAAATAATTTCTTTACCACTCCCCATTTCTTTATCGTTCAGAAATATATCCAGTGCTCTACTGTCATTGCTCGAAAAACTGTATATACATCTTTCCTTTTGCTTCGTTTAAAGCTTCTGTAGACAGTCCGAGCCAATGTGCTCACCTAAATCACATTTTTCTACACTTGTCCTCTACTTCTACATGAGAAATAGTTCTACTTGCTTACTGCTGAAAGCCATTGTTCATGACATTTGAAACGTAAGGTTTGCAGGGTTCTTATAGCTGAGCTCAGGCAGAAAAGTCCTTAGAGTGTGGGCGGTTAACAGAAAAGCTGCAGAGTGGCACCGACTGGGTGATGAATATAAAAGTATCTGATGCCCTCTGAGTCTGCACTTCAGTGAGAAAAAAGTCTATCAGTTTTCTTAGACTAAGATCCTGCCTGACAGATAGAAAGCCACGTGCTCTAAGGAGCTGAGCCTTACCAGTTCCATGATGAAGCACAGGGGATTCGCCCTGATGTTACAGCCCCTCTTGTGCGACTCTCTGTCCAGGCATCTTTAGCCAGGTGCAAAGAGACTCTGCAAGTGGGATACACACAACTTCAAAGTATAAAGGGGTTCTAGGGAGCTATTTAGCCAAGCATTGTCATGCTCACCTCCCCTGATACAGCACACCAAGACCACAAAGCACAGCATGCAGGCGCCAGAAAGGTGGCTTCCAGGGCAGAAGGGTGAGCCTCTGTAGCTACGTGGGACTGGTCCTGGATGTTCCTGAAGGGCTGTCTCGCATCAGCTGATGGTACTGACAGCTCGATCCAATGACCCTCAGGAAAACTAGCTAGCTTCCCTGTTTTCCTTTTGGGCTTTATACTGTTCTTTGCTGTTGTTCTTCCTCTTGATTTATTAATGATCTCGTCTCAGCAATCCTACTTCGTTAACTTTTACCTTTTTCTGTCTCTACAGACTGCCTCATGGCTCTTTCTCTGCAGTCTGAGTCAAGGTAACACAGCTAACCCACATCAAGGCTGGAGCCGGGGTCTTTTGCACCCACACAGCCAAACCCCTAGGAGTCGAGGAGCCCATGGCAGGGATTTCAGGGACAGGGTTTCATAGGAGACCCTTGAGAAGACCTGCAGGCACAGAGCTAGCATGGAAGCTGCAGGTTTTGTAAACCTCAACAACAATGACCTATATTCCTCACTGCTATATACTTGTACTTTGATCTAGTACCTACTTGTTTTTGTATATACAGGCAATGTTTTTATTAACGAGCCCCATAATAACTCTGTTCCTCACAGACATATAGAAGAGGACCAATTGCAGCAATTGAGGTCATGAATGTAGCTAGAACAGACTGCACAGCATCTGCACTCTTTACAGTTAAAGTTATTTCTTGTTGTTAAATAATTGTTATCCTAAAATCTGCCACAGTATTCTATGAAATATTACAAAACTGTGTACCTTCATGACTCAAAAACATTTTTCTTAGCATTCCAGGAGAGCAGTGTCAGGTTAAAGCTGAACTGATTATTCAATTAATAACAAAAAAGCAATCATTAATAGTTTCAAAACCTTGCTTATGAAAATAAATAAAAAAGAAAAAGTGCATATTTTTTTAAGAAATGAATAGAAACTTCTTTGTTTATGAAAATAGTCAATTAGGTTGCTTTTCAAAGCAACCTGTTTCACAAATTGTGCCTACAGACAGTAAGAAATACTTGTCTCCAAAGATAAAGTCAGAAATGGCAGAAGTAGCAAAACCTCCACTGTATTGTACTGCGTTAATGGTCATTTTCATTTTCCAAAGCAACACAGCAGTTGCTCATTTCTACATCTGCGTCTTCATCTGAATAATGGGCAAAATGTCCACTGACCTTTTTCTCTAGTTCGCCTGCAGTCATGGAGCGGAGATCACGTTGTATTGCACTGTGTTTCACAGGGCGGTCAAGGTTGGCTACCAATGCTCAAATTCTAAACCATATTACAAGCTTCTATTTTAAGACATGAGAAATACCTTTTTATATAAGATTAAGCTTTCTGAAACACTACAACAGAGCTCATGAGGTGAATAACGGGTGGTTTTATGTCAGTAATGGCAGCACTCCATGAACTGCTGAACTCATGTACAAAATGTTCTCCACATGCCTCATTGATATAGACCATTTGATTGCAAATGTGCTCTATGGTATTAATCAAGAGGTTGTTAATCTTAATATCATCACGTGTTTTCACTAGGTATTTCCAGTAGGTAAGCAATACAATAGGGAACTTCTTACATAGGTATGCCAATAAATGTGCATTAGTGATCTCCACATGCAGTGAAAGACTGCAATAAATATAGCATGGGAAAACTCATCTGGCAACATCACAGAAATCATAGTAGTTTTGTATATGGCCTCCAATCTTTTGCTACATAGTCCCAAGGTAAAATTTGCACTAGGCTGCTTGCTTTCTGTTACCCTCAAGTGTTATGGTAGACTACAGAATTGTGTGTGAGTAGCTCCAGGTTTTCCATGTAGTAAAATATTCAAAGCTAAAGATTCCCTAGAGCTTGCTCCATATTTCTTTGCTGCCTCTTTTCATTTAGCAGTGACTTCATTGAATGGTGGATTTTTATTTATACCAGCTGGAAAGAGGCAACAGGTATATCAGAGAAATAAAGGCACAAGGGCTAGGATTTGGTTTACATTTAAAAAAAAAAGGTAAATATTTTGGGCATGGTATGAATGAAGTAAATTATTTACTCGTAAAGAATAAGGTTATAAGAAAAAGATTATAAAATGGTCCTGGCACAGAAACACAGAGCACAACAGTAAAAGGAGCTTTCTGTGTTATCTTGCTATCATCATAACATAATCTTATTCTTGTGTTTATTAAGGTCTACGTCAAAGCTTGTTAAAGGGCTTGTCTCCACTCCACTCTTACTTAAAATTGTTCTGGAAGGTCACTGCACTGGAAGGAAGAAACTTTTTTTTCCCCTTAATTTCCAATCAAAATTATTTTTTGCATCACCTGCATCTACTTTTTCCTGTCTTGAATTTTCTCCTTTGAATTTTACAGTCTTCCCCATAGCTGGTGTGTAGTCTTTGGGACATTTAGTCTTCACCTTCAAACTTTCATTTTGCTAGATTAAATAAACCAGCCTTCCTGTTTACTCTCACAGAAGACGACTGGCTCTCTGGTTCTCCTATTACCCCATCTCTGTACGAAAATCAGCTGGAATTCCCTCTTGAACAAGAGTGTCTTGGAACTGTATAGAGAAGTTTGGATGACAAATCTTACTAAACAATTATATGAATACTTCCCCATCACTAGTAAAAGCAGATATTTCTGCTCGTGGCTTCTTTCAGGATCTGTCTTCCACTGGCAACTGGCCATTTTGGCTCACTGGCCATTACTGGCACTGCAGAGACTCCTTCTTCAGTGACCACAATTGACTGCTTAGAAGCTATTTCTAACATCAGTCCAGAGACGGCACTCATTTAACCTTGTCCAGCCACAAAGCTTGGTCAAATACCAAAGCTGTCACTCAGCGTCCTTTATCCCACAGTCTGGCAAATAACAAGCACAACATTGTGTAGCAGTGATTAAACAGCACACAGGAGGTTTCAGCAGCTGGCAAACAGGGATTGCAAGTGATGACTATCCTTTATATCCGTATGTTTTTCTATTTGATACAGTCTTCTGTCATGCATCTATCATGCATTTTAATAGGTATTTAGATTAGCCAAACAATAAGCATGTTTTCAAGGTCAGATGCCAAATATTTAAATCTTTGCATGCTATATTGGGCCATTTCCTGATCTGCTCATCCTCCCTGCATGATATTACATCTGTCTTGCATATATCCTCATTAGTCCTTCAATGGACCCCAGACAACCTGCTCTTTATCGTATGATCAGTTACACATCTGCAACTGTTTGTAATGTTTTTCAGGCCTTTCATAGCTGCATAAAAATGGTAATTCATGTATTTGTGTGTACATGTATACATATATTTAACACATATTTACACTGAAAAGAAAAATACACTATGCACTCTCCAACTGATGAACTGAAGCTTATGGAGTAAATTCAGATTAGTTCCTAAGTGCTTTGCCTGTTAAAATTTTGTCTGATTTATATTTTGCCAAATGTCAGGATCATCTGTAATTTTCTGTCCAACATCTTGGAATTCATCTACACAATGGCCATGTGGCTTCATGTAATCAACAGATTTAGCCTCAGTCTTTCTTTCTGTGCCAGGATTCTCAGTGAAAGGTAGATTTTTATAGCCGAATAATTGTCTTTTCAATACGGCCCATTGTCTCGTATTTACTTACTTGCTTTTTCTCCCCTACAGTTACTGCATTAATCCCGTTTTCCCCCTTTGAACTAGTCGTCTTCTGGTGGAACCGTGTCAAAAACTTTATCAAATGGTTATCAAAAGATATAGAATAAGTCTCTCATTGTCTTGAAAAATTAATTGTTCTCTCAAAGCCAAAGATTACTGTCTCTAACATGAACTATCTTTGATAAACCTACATTATACATCTTTTTTACTTTGTTTTTATTTCAATGTTGAAATCTTCAATATTTGTTCAGTACCACTGAACACAGGATCTGACTGTTAAAACAATGGTCTTCCATGTTATCTTCTTTCCCACACCCTCCACCACACGTAAGGACTGTGTTTGCTACTTTTCAGTCAGTCAGTCTCATGGATAATTAAAAAAGATTTCCTTTCAAACTTTCATTTTTAACACTAAACACTTCAGTTTCCTGTAATCAGCAGTCTATTCTTGTTAATTTGAGCGATAAAGCTGTGAGATTTTTTTCAAACCTTACACTCTTGCCTTCTGTTCATATTGACAATTGCCACCAGTGTCTATTTGATAAAGAAACTTTCATCTACATATTAACACAGAGGTCACAAAACCTGCAATTCCTACCAATGTCATCACAGAACCTTTCAGCATTCATCTTTGCAGTGAGTTTAGCCTGATCAGATCTTAAACTGTCCATGTTAAGAGAAGGCTCAGGAGGACCTTATCATAGTATTCCAGTACTTAGATGGCAGCTACAAAGAGACAGAGGCTCTCTCTTCGCAAGGAGCCACATGGAGAGCACAAGGGGCAACAGGTACAAGTTGCACTGGGAGAGGTTTCATCTTGACATAAGAAAGAAATTTTTTACAGTAAGAACAATTAATCACTGAAACAACCTCCCCAGGGATGCGGTGAAGTCCCTATCACTGGAGGTTTCAAGATGTGATTGGACAGGGTGCTGTATAATCTCATCTAGCCCCCCTTTACCATGAAATATTTCACCTGGTGATCTTTTGAGGTCTCTTCCCACCTAAGCTGTTCTATGATTCTATGTTACCCTTCTAGAATCTTTTATATCTTTACAGTGCAATAGGACACCACAAATTTTACTTTTTAATAAATGTATATATATATATATATATAAAATTCCTAGTTTTTAAACCTTATTTGCAATGTCTTTTCATCCTGTCTTTGGTATTTGCATTACTATAACAGATCTTGCACATCACTTTCATTTTCTTTCTTGAGATCTTCAGTATACCTTCATTTCCCTTATTTCCCTTATCTTGGTCATTACAGCCAAAAGTGGAAATTTGTCTCATCCCATTCTCTGTATTCTTTAGTAAAAGGTGTTCTTTCATGCCAGCTTCAATCCTAAATGACTAATACCTCTGGTAGAATCAATCCATCAAAAAAGCTTCCTTTGTTCTATCAGTGGTCCCAGTAGTCTTATATTCTTTACAATACTAATCCCTGAGCTTGTCACTCTCTAATCAACTTTGACAGGACTTGGAAAAATATGACTGAATATCACTTAAGTTGTCACTTCTCGAATATCTGCAATCACTGGGCATATGCATTTTGTTCGTGTAATTTAATTTACCCCAGCATAAAGGATGATCAGTGTATTCTCCCATGCTCCAATCAGGGCTCCTTCTCAGCTTCTATGCTACACCTAAATACTTACTCCTGCATTTTTCTCTCCCTTATATCTTTTTTAGATTATCAGTTGTTATTAATAAAGAATCTTGAATCATGCACTGGCTGTGTTCAGTAGATGCCCACAGATGTTGTAATGTTGAATCTGAACTGCACACCTTCCTTGTTCTTCTCCTTTGTCATGCCTGAAACTTACTAATATCTCCAGTTGAATCCCTAGTCATTAGACCTTCTCTTCCAGAAGACTGATCACATGATATTTGCTATATAATTGGCTTTCACTCCTTTTCATCAGATAGATAACCGTTTTTCTTTCTTTCTATCTCTTCTTAATTTGGGGTTTTCTTCAGCCTTGCTGTTTCTTTCTTTCCACATGATCTACTTCTCCAGTCCTTCTTCTGTCCTTCTTGAGAAAGTCCTTATTTCATGACTAGTAAGTTCAAGAAGACATCCAATCTGTACTCTCTATCCTTGCCCCATCTTACCCTATTAAAAGGAAATAAAGCTTTCAGCCAACATCTCAAAGATCAGCAGAATGCAGGTGAAAGCTAGACCACCACGAAAACTGCTATGAGACTTCCACTGTCACTCACTATACCACTCATTTCTAGGTCAACTAATATGTCTTTTCCATCTCAGCAATGCAATTATAGTAGTGAAACTTGCAATACATCAAACTGCCACTTTTGAATTCATCTTCAAACAGGATGCAGCTCCTGACATTATTATAATCTTGAATACAGAGTTATATACCTAATGCCCCAATTTAACAGTTAACTGCTCTGTGCCCTGAATAGTTCTCTTTATATCAAATTAAGCAGTGAGAAGCCAAGGAAAAAATTAAAATAACATTGTATAGCTCAATCATGTAAAAATATTAAGCCAAATACTGAAGATGAATAGATTTTAATAGCGGATTTAGGAGAAAGACTAATTTGTTTTGTCTTTTTTAGAGCAAGTAAGATCACATCTTTTAGTTCACCTCTTTATTCACCATAGAAACTTGTTATGTAATGTAAAATTCTAATTTAATTTTATATGATCCCAGAAGCTATATCTGTCAGAGAAGCTTTAAGGTGGTTGGAATTTGTGATACTTAGGTATTGGTATCACCTGCCCCTTAGCATTTTTTTCCTGGAAGAGAGAAGCATCTCACAACAATCTACTAGGTCTCCTTACAAGACTATCCTCCAGGAAGGAAAGAAAAGAAAAAAAAAAAGCAGCTAATAAAGGTTTGGCTGCTTCAGTTTTCATTTCTGTGAATTCTCTATGCCTTCATGGAACTAAAGAGAATTGAAATAAGTTTTTGAATACAAAAACATAAATAGGGGTTTCATAGCTCTTAAATGTCATCCCTGAAGGATAAGGCTATTAGTGGGAGAGCAGGAAAATCTTGTTAATTTTATGGAAAGGTAATGATTTGCTTTCAGCATATGCTTTCAACTTAGACTGGTCTGTATTTTCAAAGTTATATTTTGCACATGAAAAAACTGCAAGCTGACACTTTTAAAATGTGAACAGTAATTTATCGGGTTCAAAAGGATCAACCTCTTAATTCCATGAACATTTCTTTGTGTAGACCAGTGAGGACTTGAGCAACTATTGTGCATTACTTCACAAATCATCCTTAAAAAGGCATTTTTGTTTGAACTGTTAACATTATTTCCCCCAAGCAAAAAGGCAGGAAGATAATTTTATTCTACTTTCCAAATAAAGATATGTTTTTCAACCTTCCTGAAAATATGTTTACCATAGTCATATTGTTAAATATCAAAGGTCAAAAGTTCTCTTTTGATGTCACTGTAATGGGTATTCTTATTTGAGTTCTATAAAAGTCTTGAATACTATAGCTGATGATGTGTTTACTTTTTGCAACACACATGCTCACGGATTTTCATTATTTAGTCAAAGTTTCTGTTCTTCTTTAGCAGACATCAACAAACAACATAAAAAAGATATTCCTGATTTTGAGTCAACTCTTTTACTTTGTCTTAACTGATTCTCTGTAGTGTAAAAATGTCACAGCAATTACCTTGTACTCTACATCACTGGGGTGTGTTGTCATATTTGCCTGTATTGTGTAAAATTTTCCATTTCTACTACTGAAAAAACAATGTGTAAAGTATGGTCATATGCTATATACAAGTTGGGTATATAAAGCCAAAACAGTGTGTGCACCTTCAAAATTCCTATGTTCTAACTAAATATCATTTTAATATTTCTCCTAAAAAATCTGAATTCCTTTACACATAGTCTAAGTTCTGCTGTAAATTTATTAACACCGAGTATTTATAATAGAGTAATCTGCACTCTGCAGGACCTCTATACTCTCTTTTTATAAAAAAAAAGATGCAAGTTAATTTATTACATATCAGAGAAGAAAAATTTCCTGGCTGTAGTCAGTGCTCAGGGAAAGCATACAGTGTGCAAAATTTTGCCCATAAACAGACTTGTGAAAGAGTTTTGTTCCTGAGATGTTTCAAATTTGATTCTTATTAAATTTTAACAGTTATGCTTAATATCAAGGGTGATCTCCAAGCAACTACTCTAATAACATTAAAACCATGAATATCTAGAAATGCTGTATATAATAAAGCAAGTGCACGGCATAATTATCAAGACTTAGGGACTGAAAGCAATGCATGTAATTATTTTAAATTGATTATTTTAAACAAGAAGTTATTAAAAAAAAGAACCAAAATACATTTATGTACAGTTTAACCAAATGGTAATCTATGCCCTGTAGACCCAACCTGTTATAAATATTCATAATTTCTGTTCTTGTAACAAAAATTCAAACAAATTTTCATATTTGTCACTACAAAGTCAAAAGATAAGGCAATAACACATTCCATAGACAGATATCGTGGTAAAAAAAAACTCAAAAGGGGTCTTTATTAAGATTACATTTCTTTGCACAAAATTATTGTCAGAAGACCCAGTTGGAGAGCTCAGTTGCTGGCTGTTTGTTTTGGAGCTCTGATGGGAGGTGAGGCAATGCTCAGGCCCGCAGGGAGTATGGAGATCTGTTCTTTTCAGCCAAATTTTCCTGAAGAATTTCATCCTGAAATCCAGCAATGTTCTACAAGTCCCATCCCAGTGCATTTTACATCTTACCAAAACCTTCCACCTTTAGTATAAGCCTGTCTGTCCTGCTATGCACAAACAAAACAATGAGGCAGGTAGCATTCTGCAGCTACTTAATCTGTTAGCTTTGCTTAAAATTTAAAGCAGAGGAAAATACAGGTGTAATCGGGTGTTTTTCCATTGCAGGGTTCTTTTGCAAAACTTATTTTCAGAAGGGGAAAATTTACCGCATTTTAATCAGACAGATCTTCTTTAGCTTTAAGCAGCCAAAAATAGCAAAGGCCATGGGTTAGCCTTATACTTTGTATTCCAGTTGTGGCGTAGTTCATTAACAAGTCTGCTGCAGGGAACGACAGGCATTTACTAGGAAACTTCTTTTCTAAGGTGATTTTCCCAGCTTTCTCCCAGCACTATTAATATGAGTTACCATCCAGGTTACCCGAATATTTAAGTTGTTGACCTACTGTTATTCTCTGTCGGAACTTTTTAATAATTTTAGCTCAAATGGAAAATGAAAAGCAGGAGGAAAGGAAATATAAATATATGGCTTTTTTCTTATAATGAAAAACGAGATCATAATCTCAAGGTAAATTAATAGGCACAGTACCTAAATCATTACAGTATCCAAATAAAAATACCAATGCATGACACAGTCTTTTAAAAATGCTGATGTAACCCAAGTCTACTAAAACTTGACTGCTAGGAATGAACCACAGGGGCACATATCTTCTAAGGAAGTAGAAATTACTCCTTTTGCATATAGGTTGACTCATGAAATCCAAACGTACAAAGATGGATTTTGTTACTGGCCTAATGTTACTGGAGAAAAAGGTAAAGACGTTTAGTATGATGTCCCAGCTGAAGAGATAAAAATCTGTGTCAGCATGAAAGATAAAAGTGCATGTGACGTGCATTTTTGTAACTAAGATGTCAGAACATCTGAGCTTAATGATAAAGTAAAAAAGTGACACCTGTGTTTGCGGTGTGTGTAAAATTACTTGAGCCAGAATAATATTTAAAATAAAATCTCCAAAGTCAAAGAATTATTGTTGAGTTTTATTTACTGGGAGTAATAAATATTTCTAAAACAGTTGAAACAGTCCTCAAGTTCTGTTTATAATTAAATAGGAACAAAAATTACATGCATAGTTTTAAGTAACCTTTGATCTACTGTAAAAGCAACAATATAAACGAACAGCCAGTTTGCATCCCTGAAAGGGAATGGAAAAGGAAATGGTGTTCTGAAAGTGGGGGGAAACAGGTAAAGTAGATGAACATCCACCAAATTTTTCAAAATTCAAAATATTTTCAAGGGGATATGAAAACTACAAAAACCATGCATAATCTCAATGAGAAGATTCCATAGAGAACAAATTTATGTGAAAGCAAACACCAATGCTAGCTCAGCAGCAACACCAATTTTAGCTACAACAACTCAGGTAGGTACAGACCAAATGTTTATAGAGATTAGAAGAGGGAAAAATATCAGTGGGCTAAGTTTAAATTAGAGACTGATGTATAATTCAGTGTAATACCCATAAGGGCATACAAACAATTAGTGCTCTGAAAACTCTTCACATCTGCCACAAGAAGATTGCTTGGTCACGGAGAGGAGAGGCTACACTGAGGGCAAGGGGTAGGAATAATGATCACAGATCACACAAAAGGTCTATTTTGCACTGAAAACTCAGAAATACCCTAGGGCTTGATCCAAAACTGTGCTTGGCTCTTTCATTAATTAAATTAATAACGACATAGTAAGCGTTCCGAGTCTACCAAGACACAGCAGGTGATTTACTCAAGGGCAATGCAGATGTACCTTATGGTAAGGGCACTGTTCTGTTGAATATAAATCTCAGACGTGTACAAGTATTAATCTTTTAGTAAGTCATCCCTCTCTCCTCCCTCATGCATTGTTTTTACATGAGTTTTTCATACAGGAAAGAAGTAGGAATAACTGTGAAACAAACTATACAATAGGAAAATCTCCTACAGGAAAGCTGATGCTGCATGAAATCGGCAGCGTCAACGAATGTACAATGAAAGCAGACCATTAGCAGATGATGTAAGGAGCTAAACTGAATGACATTTAATTTTTCAGTGTATAGGCCCTGGAAGATAAACTCAACACCAGCTAATAAACTCACAGATTCAGTGTAAAGAACTGTCACAATATATAAATATAGAAAAAAATGGGGGATATGGATCTTCAGTACTGTAATTACAGATTTCTGCACCTATGTGAAAGAATATGACACTCTGGACTGTACCACATTGGAAAGATTATGGGGCAGAGAAGATGCATTAAATCCAGTCAGGTACAGCACCACAGCTACAGAGATTTAATATCCTACTTATGTTTCTTCATTATAAAATATCAAACCTCTTTTGTGGAGATAGGAAAGGGGTAATCTGGAATGAAGTTATATTACCTCAGGTACAAGACCTGTACCCAGGTCTTGTAGGTATGTACCCAGGAGCAGGGTGTTTGTATTGTTTCATTCTATGATTGTGCTTACTTGTATGAAGTCTTATATCTGAAGGAGAGATCCATCCATCTGGGTTTCTGAAACGATTACATTATGTCTCCAGTATTATCTTTTTGGCATTCCAGTAGCATAATCTCCTAGCATCCTTGTTGTTACCATTATGAGATGTTTAGATGTCATGCAAATATTGTCTTTCTAGTTATAGAGGGTGTAGACTTTTTATTTTTAATCTCATTTGATTAATTTTGTCATAACTAGCCTTTGGCGGGGGCAGGCAGAGAATTACTGGGACCTCTAGGAGACAATTTCCTCTATCTCAATAGTTTGCTATCTTCCAATCTTACTCCATGTGCTGTAACCATGTGCATACATATAGTTGTTTTCATAAAGAAAATATATTTTTTTTCATTCAAGATCTGTTGCTTAGCAATATTTGTTCAAAGCAAGCATCTCTTCATTTAGTCCTTGGTCCTAAACCTACAGATATTAGAGAATGATTGTGTGAACAGTTCCATCTGAAAACTCTTGAAAGATCCTCAGAAAAAAAATTCCTTCCTTCATTTGCAGACTTACATTCAGAACAATGCTACAAGTGCCTCTGTTTCAAATGCAGGTTCATACTTTTGCAAACAATTTATCCTGATTATCACCAAGCCACATGATGAACAATATCAGGGAAAAACAGCTTTTTAACAAACATGCATGAATTCTGTTCTTCATATTGTTTGATCTACTCGGTCTCTTCTCTGATAAAGTTGTATTTTAATGTTAGTTACACTTGTTGCAGAGAGTAGATAGGTAGCAATTAAATATATTATTCCCATTCTGCTGTTAACTAAAGAGGGACATAATTAAACTTTCGGTCTGCTTTTCAGTCTCACTATATGGGAATATATACCATCAAACAAAAAAAAAACCCTCCAATTCCCTCTGTAAAAAACATAAACTATGTTTTATAAAAAACAACGTACGTTCATCACATTCTGTTCTGGTTTGAGGTAAAACAGAACCAATTTTGTTCTGGTTTGAGGTAAAACAGAACCAATTTTGTTCAGTAACTTTGCTTCTTAGCTGGGCGTCTTCTAACTACTGAAATTAACAGCATATTGTGCCGACACTGTTCATTCTCAGAGGGATAAGACCTGACTAGTTGGAATTTATGCCAAGGAATGGTATGCGGAGAGGTTCTTGCTTATACTCATTGCTCTAACACCCAACGCACGATCCTAAATCCAGATCCAGAATGCCGTCCATCACTGAGTCCAGTCTGGGACTTCCCCAGTGCCAGCTGGTGACGTGATTGGCATCCTGGGAGCTTGATATGTTTTTATATATATTTCATTGTTTTCTTTCTAGTTTATTGTTAATATATCATTAAAATAGTTTAGTTCCTTCTAAACTCATAAGTCTCTTTTTCCCTCCTCTGCCTCTCTGAAGAGGGGTAGGGAAGAGCATCTGTCGCTCCCATCTGGGGTGTCCCACGTCCCCGGTAGATGATTTGGCTTAAAGCACAACACATTCATGTAGAATTCTGCTTTAAATCATAGAATCATAGAATCATAGAATGGTTTAGGTTGGAAGGGACCTTGAAGATCATCGAGTTCCAACCCCCCTGCCACAGGCAGGGATACCTCTCACTAGACCAGGTTGCCCAAGGCCACGTCCAGCCTGGCCTTGAACACCTCCAGGGATGGGGCTTCAACAACCTCTCTGGGCAACCTGTTCCAGTGCCTCACCACCCTTAAAGTGAAAAACTTCTTCCTAATATTTAATCTAAACCTGCCCTCTTCCAGCTTAAAGCCGTTCCCCCTCATCCTATCACTACATGCCCTTGTAAAAAGTCCTTCCCCAGCTCTCCTGTAGGCCCCCTTTAGGTACTGGAAGGCCGCAATAAGATCTCCCCGGAGCCTTCTCTTCTCCAGGCTGAACAGCCCCAACTCTCTCAGCCTCTCCTCATAGGAGAGGTGCTCCAGCCCTCTGATCATCCTTGTGGCTCTCCTCTGGATGTGCTCCAGCAGGTCCATGTCCTTCTTATGTTGGGGACTCCACAGCTGGATGCAGTACTCCAGGTAAAATGACGGAACTCATAGAAATTCACAAAAGTAGTATTAGAGTAAGTCCTCCCTACATAGCAAAAAAGCCAAAACACCCGCAAACTAACCCTTAAAATATTTCTATACTTAGCATCTTGCCAGTATTCACCAGAATAAAAACCACATAAATATATATATAAAAATATTATTAATTCTTCTAGTTATTCTTCTGCTCAGAAACTTTTGAAAATGCTTTCTGTGAAGGCATGATGATAGTTCAATAAGGGCATAGCCAAACACGTGAAATGTTAACTGTTTAAATTTCCAGAGAGCAAACCTCAACTCTTCATTTTTTTATTTTTTATTTTTTAGGATCACTTCTAGGCACACTTTAGGTGCTTTATTCTCTGAATCCATTGCAGCAGTAAGGGAGAAAGTTGGAGGGATAAGATTAGCACACGCTTCTTTCCCTTGGCTTACAAACATTGTGCCGTTTGGTTTCTGACTTCTTAAATGAAAGGTGGAAACTTTCCCATAAAGCCCTGAGGGTTCAATTTCTCAGAAAGGCTCCTTTGTTAAGGAGGAGATAGAAGGGATAACTCTTACAGCACAGCTAAAAATTTTTAAAGGGCCTGAATAGAAAAGTCTCCTGCCCTGTAGTATTAATATATGAAAAATAATATATTGGAAACCTCGTACCTTTTGACATCTTTGACCTATGTTATTGGTGGATCTTATTATTGTGATTAGAGAACTCCTTTTCATCATGATCGCAAGTTATGAGCTATACACACTGGTGTGTGTGCAATTCTGCAGCTTCTTTGCTAACAGCATTGGTCTACGACCCAGGTGGCCCATAAAACCACTTTTAGAAATTCTAGTAGTTCAGAGTCACTCTCCACAATCAGATACAGACAACCTGAGGACGAATGAAGACATGTGACAGCCAGGACTAACGAGGCACATGCATCGTCTCCCTGGCCAGGGAGTGGGCCGCATTATGCTAACATGTACGTGAGGCAAGAACATTACATGGTGGACTTACGCTGACTGTCTTGAGAAAAACTGAAGTAAGGTATTTGCTATTGAGAATAAAATAGAGCAACTCTGAGTTGTTGAAGCCATTTTTATCACTTAAATTGTTCTTCGCAAGCTCTGGAATAGTACGACTATAAACCTTCCTCCTAGATGCAGCAGAACAGACAACTCACTTGGGTGAAGATCTGGGTTTTGTTTTAAATGAAATCCACAACACAGATTGATAACAATTTCTATCTGCTCTTCTCATTTACTTTCATATATTTTACCTCCACACAATTATGAAATTATTGAATCACATTCTACCCATCATGATACATATCTCCTCTCAAACCATATCCACAGAAATTATTCCCCACTTTGCATAGGACAAGGTAGATTTCATTCTCTCAGAAGCAGGTCTTGAGATCACTGAAGGGAACGGTTTCACAAGCTTTACCATATTCTTCACAGCTGACAGTAATTTCAGAACGCCTCCAGCTCTTTAACTGTTTCATTTATAGCAACAGCAAATGTCAATAAAATTAATATGAATGGCAGAAGATTTTTTTAAAAGCATTTAAAATTGTAGCAAAGAACAGTTCTCACAGGAGTGCCTCATTGGAATTTTTATTCACATACAATTATGTTGTGGCTTCTGTGTTACATGAGGCCACTGTATTGCCTGAAATTAGGTCCCACCTGTGCTGCTCATTCAGCCAAGAAGGCAGCTAGGCCCTTGCCCACACTTTTTAAAACATTGTCTTTGTTCTTTGGTGCCAAGCTTGAGAGATGCACCTAGCTAATCGAGAAAGGAACAAGGAGATCACCAAAAAATTAGTCTTTTGGAATTAATAATCTATGACACAATGACTTTTTTTTAGGATATGTAGTGTATCCCAGTTATGTATGTGCTGTTCCATAAGGACCTTAATGGAGCATCATGTTAAAGCTGTTCCCCTTAACATAAGATTTTAATTTTTTAAGGCCTTGAGGCTATGCTTTCTTTCCTTGTTTATACTGTTATGTAACTGTCTGGGTTGGAAACTTTTTGTAGAAAAAAAGGAGAAGTTCCAATAACCGTCCAACGTGATGGAACCTATTGGCAGAGCCAAATGGAGCACAGATGGCAGCAATGGCTTAGGGTCATTATCTCCTTTCCAAGTGTGGTTTCATCTACTGAAGATGGTATTTCATATGGGATGTTTTTTTCAGGAATTTCATAAAAAGGAGTGCCATCCTAAAACAGACAAGCACCAGCTAATAGGAGACTGGTGCTCATGGTCCCAATCAACAATTTTTGGAATAATGATTTAAATCCAGATGATTTAATCAGGCTACTTAGGGTTAAAGGTGCAATTTCATCCTTATACAAAGAATCATTTAAGGTATAGAACGAAATCAAATTGTAATTCTTTATGAGAAATTGTTTTTTATTTTCTGAGTGTATTCCAGTGAGAAGGGCATAGGTCAAAGATTTATTTCTTTCCTTAAAGTATTCAGGGAACTACATGTATTCCAGACAACCAACTTAGGTTAGAGGACTCAATTGTAATAGCTCTTTGCTATGCGGTGACTTCTACTCTCTCTGTCTCGGGCACCCATTGCTTTCAGAAGAATATTTATATATTTATCAGTGAAGCCTATGAGAGAGGCATGGTCTAGATGCCAGATTTCAAAATATAGCTCTTGCCATCTAATAGGAAAGGTAATGCTTTTTCTCACTTACTTTGCAATGCAAGCCAAATTGTTTTAAAGAGAGCTCTAAAACTAAGCACATAAAAGCAGCCCTTGCAGACAATAAAGCCTACATGATGAATGTTTATTCCCGGTGCTACTAATGATGAAGGTTCTTGGCTTGAATGATAAGTGGGCTTGGTATCTATCACTAAAATGTCAGCAGCTTAGAGGGCAGAATTTTAGCTGTAAGGACAGGAGTTTCTGAAGACCTTCACTCATTAGTCACTGCTTGTGCACAAGGTTAAATCCTGTTATGCACAGTCATTCTCTGTTCTGAGTTAATCAAAGTAATAGTTAACATCAATACGCACTTGAAATAAAGCTTACACGCAACTGTGGCAAGCAGTTAACAGAATGAAGAAGTTATATTGTGCTGATGGTGTTGGAGCAATCACCAGGGGAATGTGAAGTTCATATTAATAGTGGTTGACTCTTCAGAAATAATATGCAACAGTTTTAGTTTTTCTGTGTAATATACAGGACATTTGATTTAAACATAGGGTAATCCAGGAATATTTGAGTATTCCAAGGAAGCTTATCTGGTTGGGGTTTTACAGCTGATTCCAGAAATGGTGTAAATCTGCATTGCTCTTCCTTTAAAATAGGGAGCTTTTCCAGTATCCGAGAGTTTGGTTCGCCACATCTGAGGTAGTAAACTGAAGGACACGATAGAGGTTGAGGAAAAATAGCAACAAGAGAAAAGTGTACTGTATAATTTCACCATGCTGCACTACAAAAGAAAGCACTGACTCATCATTTTGTTAATTACTGCTGTAATATCACACTAAATGAATTGGTTTGGGGAATCGGTTGGAGAAGAAAAAAAAACAGGAATTCACAGCAAATTCTAGAAGTAATGGTGAGAGTTTTTGTATGAAAAAAATATATTCTTAGCAGAGAAGATCTACTATTGGGACTTTCTTTTGGTTTTGTAAGAAAAATGACAGAGAATATAAACATCTTATTTCTTTACATTTACACATTTGGTTTCAGTAGCATTTAGTGATGTGCTATAAAATAGACCTATTTTAAATAATACTGGAGACACCATAATCTGGGTATTAACTTTTCAGCTGATGTGAATCAGTGTACCACTAAACTTTAGTACAGTGACATGGGTTCTTACTGGTGACGGCTCTTTCCAGTATGTAAAAATCTGTGAATAAAGGCAAGACCGTGATCCCAGTCAAAAGAATGGAGATATTCTAGAATTTTATTATTTCCATAGATAATAATGGGCCTCACTGTGATTTCTGGAAATAGTTTCAGGTTTTAGCTTTATCTATCTTTGGATAGCAATAATACTTGAATTCTGATTTTCTTACATTCTGACACTAGATCACTATTGTCTTTGTGGGTTCATATATATATACAAGAAAGAAATTAGCTTCACGTCTGTTCCGTGACAGGAAGGAGGGGACCACTAAACCAAAGAATCTTGTACATGGCTTTTACATCTGTAAAGACAAGTTAGAAGATGGCTTTTACACCTTCTTTGTGGTGTAGCCTCTACCAAAGTAAAATCTGCAGTTTCCTTGGAAGCAAAATTTCATGCCATTCAAGACTTTGATGTTAAAAAGGATCCTTACTCTTTTCTTAGTCATGCTGCATTTTGGTTCTGAAGTCAAACATGACTCTGTTTGGTATGACATGAAAAATACAAATGGAAGAGAAAATCAGATAATGAAAATGATAGCTGATGTCTGTGAGGAATCTGAATTAAAAGAAGGTTCATGAAATTGCTTTTTTTTTTTTTTTTTTTAAGTTATATGCCACGTTTTCTGTACCTTGAATTCAATAATCAATGAACAAGTGATATGGACTAGAGCACAGAAACACAGGCTTCATATTTTGTCCCTACCAGAAACTTCAGAAGTGACTCGAGCAAATCACCTTATTTCTCACCCCAACCTTTGAATGCTTTTAACCAAAAGTTACTATTTGGAGGAGGTTGAATAGTTTAAAAATTTCTGGAATATCAAAATATCTTATGATGGCAATTCTGAATCCTTTTTGATGACAATAAAAGAAAGTAAAGTCTACTTTTTCCAATCCATTAGACTGTAAACTCCATCATTTATATAACACATAGTTTCCTGAAAATTATTGGAACCTCTTTTAACTCTCTCCTCATCCTGGAGGACCTTGAACAATTTTTATCCTTTAAGATGCTACATAACATCTTGGTGTAGTTTGCTTTTAACTGCTTTTCACCGAAGCCATTCCATCTTACATGGAAAACTTACATATACATTGAAAAAGAGAGATAATAACCCTAATAATGACTATAAACAGCAGAGTTTATATTTTAGATATTTATATAAAGTAGAACTGAAGTCAACAGAAAAAAAAAGAAAATTGTCTCATTTCATCCTCCCTCAACATATGCAAAAGTACTGTGACTGGGAAATTGACTGGCAAGATGGAGCTAAGATAAAGAGAAAATTCATTCTAGGAGAGCTCTATAACTAAGACGAAGGGTAGAAGGGAGCAAAACATCTTCCTTAGAAATGGAGTGACATCCTGTAAATTTAGTGCTTTCTTTTCGTGGTTTTCCTCAAAAAAAGATATTTCTTTTCATGTTGAATGAAACACTTTCTCAATATAAAAGAAATACTTTTAATTTTTTGACCAAAACCAAGTTTGTTTTCAGTCAGTGCAAATGTTTGTTTTTTTTCCCTTCAGACCTTCCCAAGAAAATATTATTCACGCATTTCCTGAGTCTGTGCCTCAGCTTCTCATCTTTAATATGTGGTTAACAATACTTCCTTTCTTCTGCTGTTTGCCCATCTATTCTATTTAGATAGCAACCTTCCAAGAGCAGAAGCTATTTCTCATTTAATTAGAGGAATTTATAGCACTCTAGTCTCAGAGAGGGCAACTAGACACTATTGTAACATAAATAATGAAAGTATATCTATGAATAGTGAATTCACACAGAAATTTCACTGGGACAGTTGATAACAGAGCAACACATTGAAATGCACTGAATGCATTGAAATGGTGAGACTGTTGGTATGCAGTGTAATTGACATATGGCTCTGGTTTTAGTTGCTCTTCCAAATTATTAAAACTTTGGGGGGGTGGAGGCATGGGTGTTGGAAGATAACGCTGTAGCAACTATTCCAGAGCATTGTCTTGGTAGGGGACTGTTACAGCCAGGACAATACTTTCGTTATTATGAATAATAAGGCAAGAATCTAAAACTAATTATTTACTAATGACCTGTTTTCCTTTATATTTAATTCACAAGAATGCTCAGTCACAGGGACTACTATTTTTTCCATGCTTTTCATTATTACTTTTTGTTATTGTTTCTGTTAATTGTTTAACTGTTACCTTTAATAATGATTTATTTTATCATCATTATCATTAATCATGTTGTATTCCAGGAGAGACACAATCAGCAAACGCTTAAACTACACCTCATCTCACACCTGGTCAAGACTTGCACAGAGATAATAGAAAGCAATTAATTCTTTTTTTTATGGAGCTATTTTTGAAGTTGCTCTGTACCCATTTTCCAGCAATTTCTGAGAGTTCATAGGCCTCTTGAAAAGAAGGATATATTCAGAAGCATTAATGAAATGTATGTAATTTTTTGCTTGAAAAATTGGTGCATTAAGTACATCAGAGAGGAAATGGAAATGTAACGATTCATATTTTAACCTATTCTAAATTAAACTTAGATGAACTCTTGACTCAAGTTTATGAATTATTTTTTAGTAGTGAATCTGAATAGACATTCTCAGTATTGAACAACTCAGCACATCATGTTCTGAAGTTGAAGTTCCTGTGACATTAGTGGGTACAGTATTTAATCAAGGCAATAAGCACGTGCATGCATTCACATGTGGATGCACATGTCCAGATTCATTCTCAGTGGGATGATACATACCACAAAAATGCAGTCTTTTATTCTTAAATGCAAATGTGAAGCAGCTGGCCCCATTGATGTCATAAATGAGCAAAGAGAGAACTTCTGACAGGATTTAGGAAGTAAGCAAATGCAAAACTTAATGGAACTACGTTAACAATGATACAAGATAAAGTTATGAATATGTTTCTTAAAGGGTTAAGCAGAAATATATAGCCATGACAAAATAATTACAATGTAGGTTGATATCTGCCTTGCTTGGGTATCATATCCAGCTTTTAACATTCTAAAGATGGAAATATTCCAGCAATACCAGAATTATAAAAATGGATGAAAATGAACATTCAAAATAAGAAACTGCAATTTCTGCTATGGTCTGTGCATGAAAGACTAAAATGTTGCGAAGAATTTACTGACCAAACACCTAGCACATATCTTGAAAGACTCTAAACATAAAGATTGCATTCAAGTCTGCAGTCATTCTCTATCTTTTATAAAAACCTTCAACCTCAGAAGCTCAGCTAAAAAGCATCTGGATCAAACAGGGAACTCACACCCTCTGACAGTCCCAAACTTAATTTCCTTTATAATGAGAAAAACTGTCACAAAGTTACTCAGCACATTTGAAATTCAGTGTTTCTCTCTGCCTTCATGCCACAATGTAAGATATCTAGAGCAAACGTTTTTAGAAGGCTATACAAGAGACACACTTCTTGAGCCACCTGGAGAACCACCCCAGGTTTTATGAAGAACTCACTTTTTTTTTTTCTCCTGTACCCCAAGATGCACCCTATGAATTTAAGGCTAGAACTTCAGGACCTAGTCTGGTTCTTCTCCCTCCTGCTTCCACCAACCTGCCTCATTTGGCAAACAATGCCCACCATCAGCCTCGTGTAGCTTCTGTGTAAACCTTCTTAGGTTTTTGCTAGGGAGAAAGGTAGAGGTATAAATAAGAATGTGATTGAGCAAAGTACTTGTTGGTCACAAAAAGCCTACCGGGCAGAAAACAAAAGTTTAAAGGGAGGAATCTACTTTTAAAACATCTTTAACTACCGCCAGTTAAACGGTAATATGGCCCTCATTTGAAAGTACAGTTTGCCAAGAAAAGAGGAAACAAAATGGAGTGTAATTGAAACAGCACAAAAGGAAACTAATATACACTGATCAGACTTTGCGGGTGGATGGGTGAAATAATCAGTTTCATTGCAGAACAAGTTGATCAAACATTGAACAGAACAAGTTGATCAACTGTTTTGGGTGGAAACAGTTTTACATTTAGACCTCCAACATTTATATGCTTTAATGCAAACTAGAAAGGATCAAGAAGCAAAAACTAGACTGTTTTTATTTTTGCAAGCAGCAGGCCATGATATAAGCAGAAAAGGGCAGTTTGTGTAACTTCTGTTGGATGAGAGTGACCTGTAGAGTTGACAGTTTAGGCATGTCTTAGGCATGTTTAGTGTAACCTCATCTACAAAAACAAGGGTGCATATGGATTATTTGCCACATTTGCCTTTATCTTTAGGCAAGTACAGAATTGCCAGGTGATAGACAGACCAATTTCTGTATCAGCTTAAAAACAGCAGCAACAATATGTGGATTGTTTTAGACTGTGAAATCACAGTGGGTGACAGGGTTAATTAAATGAACTCTAGAGAACAAGCACTAGTAGATCAGAATTTCTATGAGACATTTGACAAGGCATGGAGTGCCCAAATCCCACATCTGAACAAGGAGAGCATTGTATCATCTTTACGCACACTTTGAGCGCTTGAAGCTGACTCCCAGGCACCGAATTCTCAACCTGTGTACTAGACACTTGAAAAAGTACATGCACTGTGCAAGACATGGTGAGAAGTAATACTTTCTACGTCGGTATAACATTAGTCATTAATGTTAATAGCCTATGCGAAATCTAGAAAGTATCTACCAAACACAGGAGGAAAGCAGATATTCTGCCTGCTGAATGGGGCAGCTGTATGTCCAAGACAGGAGAATTAAAAGGGCTACAGTGAGCATCACCACAGACTCGCAGCATCAGCTACTCCAAGGTTGGTGGGTCAAGTAGATTATGTCAATGCTAGGAACACGCCAGTCGGTGCCAATCCACACTTACCTACACAAAGAGGCCAGAAATTAGGAAGAGTGTTTCTTGCCATGATTGCACGTCATAGTTATTAAAGAGCATTATTTCAGAGCATTCCCTTGTTTCAAGACAGTTACATTTAATACTGCTAAATAAAGCAAGGTAAGAGACCAAGCCAGAGCATGGGACCACTGGATGTTCACTCTGTTTAGTTGCTAACATACTTCCCGACTCCAAGACAATTTCCAAAAGAAATTATGGGTGAGGCGGAACCAGGTTTGTTTCCTTTTAGACTACAGAGTCTTATGTACTATCCCATCCAACATTGAAGCCTCAAGTCTCACATGTAGCCTCCCACTACACCCCAGAAAATGCTGTGGGGTAGGTAAGCATCACTCTGTGGTGCTGCAACACAGCTGTCACATTCGTGTCGGGCACACCGGCCTGACACCCACCCCAGACTCAACAAACAGTAAGTCTCCCTTAGGGGCACGTGTGCACCAGATGGATCCTATGGAAGGACAGAGAAAAGTTTGATATACCATTAATTCAACCATTCAAGACCACCTGCACACAAGAACTGACAACGGTTTGTGACTCTTGTATTTAAAAGGGCAAATTTCATTTATAAGTTTCAAGGTTAACTCTAGCAGTGTTCCAGAGTGCAACAAACTGGGGAACAGTGATATGGAAGTACAAAACCAAACCTAAACAGAAACCAAACTACCAATCAAAAAAACTGCAAAAAGTAGAAATATGTAGAATGAGAACATTCTACATGGGAATATGGGAAGTTTTAATGAATACATAAGCAGATAAAAATCAACAGATATTAAAAATAAAAATGGGAGACAGGTAAAATTTTAAATAGTGTGATCTTAGATTAATTTAACTGTCCTTTAAATTAAAAAAGAGCAATCAATAAGTATTTGCTCTAAATGCTAATAACAATGAATTAGAGAAGTAATTAGCTTAATGTTTGGAATTATTTTGTTGGTTGTATTAATCCATCTTTTTACAGATGTTTCTTCTTCTGTGGGTACAGGAAGAATATATTCTTTGGTTCAGTTCCCAGCTAATTCAGTTCAATAACAACTTCATTCAAAGCTGGAAAATCAAATAAAAGCAGAAAAAGGAGGAAAGCTTTTTTTCTTTGTTTCAATCTGAGAATATAATAAGGTATGTGGTAGTGAGATCTTGGAGACTTCTGAAACCTTGAAGGAACCAGCAGTGACATTTGCTTTAAATTATTTGAATACATTTTTTTTTGTGTGTGTATGTCCGTGGTCAAATATAATTTGACATGGTGTTGGGAACCTATTCCTGTCAGATATTATCTTTCTGGTGATTTTTCACTAGATGAATCGATGGTGTTTTGAGGTGTTTCAGGCTTTCTCAAATTTATGCTCACCCTGTGACTGAGGGTTTGTGGGTCTGATTTTACATTTGGATGGCAACTCTTTGGCTGCATCTCTAATGAAAAAACATATAGGAAGCAGCAGCAGGGCTTTCCCGGACAAAAAGGGCTGCCAGATTATCTCTTTCTTGGCTTCCAACCAGCACTGGCAGGCTGTTGAGTGCTATTTTATCAGGTAACAATTACTCACTGATATCACCTCAAGCCCGTGATGCCTTTTTCCATCTCATCTCTTTCACAAGACAGAAAAGTGGAGATGAGAAGCAGCAGTTGCCTCAGGTTTAGAAACGAAATCTGTCCAGCACCACCACAGCAGCTGCTGAGAGCTCTTAGTTCATCCGAAAAACTAAAGCAGCAGGGGGATGGGTAGTACTATTCCTACGAAGTACTTAAAAGTAGCAAAAAATGAAAGAAATCCCATCCTTCCTGAGGTCTGCAAAGTCGGAAAGATTGCCAGGAAGTTTTGCGGCTGGAGTCCTGGTAATAAAAGCAAAGGAAGGGTGAGGACTGATTTTGTGTGAGGCAGTCAGTTTCTTTGATGACAAATTATAAATACTTTTACCACTTTACATGGAAACACTGATGATAATAATGATGATACTGGAATAAGAACTTCTCCATATAGTGCAATACCACATATTACTCTTCTGGAGCCACAACAGCACTGTGTATGTGTAATTGTGGATCCCCAGGCTGTACTTGGCTTTCTCCATACTGGAATGGGTGTTACTGTGTTACTCACGTGAGCAGCGTGCGGCAAAAGACTCTCCTAGACCGGACGTGGCACAGGTGAAAAAATGAGATTGTGTCTCATCCTCACTGACCAACTTCATAACTCTGTTCTGTGGGATGATGTCATGGTTTGGGCCGGACTGGTCACTGAGGTGAGTGACAGACACTCTTCCCCACCTCTGTCTCCAAGGAGGGGAGGGAGAGAAAGAGACTTATGAGTTTAGAAAAAAAATAAACTACTTTAATGAAATATGAATAATAAAATAAAAAGAAAATAATGAAATATATACAAAACCAGTATCAAGCTTCCAGTTTGATGATCACATCACCGGCAGGTACAGGGAAAGTCCCAGACTGGACTCAGTGACAGATAGGAGGTGGATTCCAGATCTGGATTCAGGAATGCACAGATTGGGATCAAAGGCAGACGAACAGACAGAGTCCTCTTTGGACGCCAGTCATTGAAGAAAGAGGGCTGACCCTTTGATCCCTCAGCTTTTATACTGAGCATGAGGCAGATGGGATGGAATACCCTGTTGGTCAGTTTTCGGTCACCTGTCCTGTCCGCTCCTCCCCACAGGTGGGACCCCTCTAACACTTTTCCTCTTCTGACCCTCCAACGGGGCACATAACGAAGTTATCTGGCCTTGGGTGTTATAGCAATGAGTATAAGCAAGAGCCTCTCTGCATACCATTCCTGGGCATAAATTACAACTAATCAGGTCTTATTCCTCTGAGAATGAACAGTGTCTCCACAATATGCTGTTAATTTCAGAGAATTTCAGAGAGTTCTGTTAGTTAGAAGAGGCTTAGCTGCAAAGTAAAATTACTGAACAGAAAATTGGTTCTGTTTTACCTCAAACCAGGAGAGATGATTAGATTCTCCGTATACCTCCCCAATATCTTCTCAGGCTGTTACTCACGTGTGCCTGTGTGGACCCACTGACGTAAAATGCCTGTTATCACTGTTCACACAGAAGTGGCATCACATAAAAAATGGAATTATGCCTGATCACTTCTTTCTGCTTCATTTAATTGTAGGGCTGTTTGTCCTGCAGGTTTGCAGTGCGTGAGAGCTGGAATGACCAGCCCTTTGTCAGCACTTCTTCTATGTCTGCAGAACGACTCCTCCTGATGAATATTTCTTTTTATAGCGTTGTTTTAGAGCACTTTCTATTATCTTTAACAGTAATAGAGTGCCTAGATACCAGCTGTCTAAAAATACCTATGAAGGTCTGATAGACTGATTAGGCACAAAGAGTGAAGTCATGAAGAAAGAACTGAAACACAAAGTAAAGATTTGGAAAGTGCTAAAGCAAATCAAGTCTTCCAGAAACTGCAACTTGATATAAAAAGCTTGAGGAAAAATACAGAAAGTACATGGAAAGATGAAGAAAACTTATTAAAAGAATAAAATTGTGTTAAATAGTAAAGAGCTCAGAATGTAAGTAGAGAGATGCGGGGAAAGTGGTAAAAAAGGAAGTACATTTTAAACGCACTATGGAGAGACTAAAAACAGCTACTGTAATTTTGTAGTTCTGTCTTCTTCAGCGATGTTTAACTCTTTACTGAAATACAGGCCAGAATTGGTTGTTTTCTGGAATTTTTGTATCACTGCATTTGACATGCTGATGCTTATGATTCTTGTATTCCTCAAAGATTGACTATCATGTATTCTTTTTGCTCAATAATAAATACCAAGAAACAGGAAAAAAAATTATGCGCACCATTTATACTATTTTCAATCTTCTTTAACCAGAAGGCATTAGTAGATCAACTGGCTTTTTCTATGAAATTTATGTTACCTTGTTGCTCTTTATATTAAATGTAAGTTCCCACCAGAACATAAAATATACAGTTTACATACACACACAGTCTTCTGATAGGTATTCAAAACTGATTTTCTAGTTTCTATAACATGATTGTGACATGTTCTGTATGTAATCCACACTCACCAGAGCTTGAAATTAATGATTTCATCATATTAATTTTCAAGATGCTCAGGAACTGGCCAGTAAACAGACTGCAATCTCTACAGCTGGCAGAACATCCCTTCGGCCAATAGCTGACTGCTTCTTATTTGCTTGTGGTATAGGTTGGCAGACCCATCTCTATTAGCAGGCAAATCTCTAAATGTTGCTTTGCTCATTTATTAGTCCTACACAGTGGTGCCTTAAGACCACATTTATAACTTTTCTTCTTAACTCTGTATCTGACTGAATGTCTGTTTTCTTTGTACCGACCCTTACCTGCAAACTCCAGAAAATCCCCATCCCTTCCTTCTCTTTCTTTTCCTCTGGGTTGTACAAAGTCAAAAACTGCCGTGTAAAGGACATGAGCCATGATTTGACAGTTTAGCTGAGGGGAAAGAGAATGAGGAAGATAAATATATCATTTTGTCTTCTACTCAGGGTTGTTCAAGGATACCAAGAAAGGAAAACAAGCGGTTCCTTGATGGAAGAAAATGTTGTGCAGAATCACTGAAAATCCAGGTCATCTGCTGATGATAAAAAGCCTTCAGACAACTTTGCAGCAGTTACCTAGAATTCCAACTTGACTGCATTTAATCAGAAATCTTTTCCTTTCTTAAAAAAACGAGAGGACAAGGAGACTTCAGAAGGTGATCCAATATAAAAAATATGCTTATAGAAGGTACGTAAAATAGGTAAGTATAATTGTACCTATTAATATGATCAAGCCTATAGGATGGTTTTAAATCCCTGTGTATAATGAGCTTATTAGGGCTCTTGGAATTCTTTAAAACATTTGGGGACAGATTGTAAGGAAGTGTTTCTTTAAACCAGAATGCATTTGTAAGCTAACATGGGAAGCTCAGCTCTGCTGGCAGATGTGTAAAGTGAGAATTCTTTCACTGTACAGCTACACATCTTCTAAGAAGAGTGAAAACTTGCACCTGTGATCTACCTTCTACAAGGCAGTACATCTTTCGGGATCCTCCACAGAAATTCAAGTTGGGAATGTGCTGTAAAGGTTTCTCCTAGTGAGACACTGATACCCACTAAACTTTAGTGATTGCTTGTGGGTTAAAACTAGATGGGTATATGAACTCAGAAAAATTTCAATTGACTTATCAAGACTCCTGCAGATAAATGACCTCCTACTTATCTCTGATAGACCTGACTATGCCTTGTTGTTTCAGAGCTTTAAATTTTTCCCTCTTTAATGATGAGCTAATTATCATTCCACGAACTCTGACAAAACCACCATTTTTCAAAGTAAAATTCCATACAAGATGTGGAGGAAAAAAAGAAACATTTAGAGAAGACTATTAATAAGATGAACTTGCACGTGCATTTTGAGAGCATGATTCTTACTCACTTTGAGTTCTAGTTTAATTTAGTACCCCTACACTCCAAGAGGAGTTTATATGTGTCTTAATCAGACCTGGGGGAAAAAAAAAAAAAGGTTGATATACTTGGTATCCAAATAGTTTTGAAAATGCATTTAAGTTATTATTAAAGCACAAAACCCAGACGCTACCTAAATCCGGATGAAGTCAAAGTCAAAGTAGCGTTCATGGCAAAATCAGAGCAGGTAACTAAAGTGTAATTAGAATTCTATAACTAACATGCACAATTATTTTTTAAATACTTATGTACAGGATATTATGCTTGATAGACTGGTGGACAAACTATAATGTGTTAAGTATATAAATTTATTCATGTATATGCACATCTACACAAAAATATGTGCACACCCAAGTGACAGAGACAACACCACCCTGGGGACACCAGCTGGTATGCTCGTGTGCAGGACTGCCATCCAGAGGGACCCAGGCAGGCTGGGGCAACGGGCCAACAGGACCTTTACAAAATTCAGCCAGGGCGAAGGCCAAGTCCTGCACCCAGAAAGAAACATCCCCCCCGCGACAATACAGCCTGGGGACGGCCGGACTGGAGCAGCTCTGCGGAAGAGGCCATGGGGGTGCTGCTGGGCAGCAAGCTGAACATCAGCCAGCAGCACCCGGGCAGCAGAGAGGGCCACCAGCCTCCTGGGCTGCATTAGCAGGGGGACGGCCACTCGGTCAAGGGGAGGGATTATCCCCTCTACACAGCATTCAGATCACATCCAGAACATTGCCCCTAGCTTTGGGCCCCCCAGTACAACAAAGACGCAAATCTAGGGGAGAGTGACCAAGCTGGTCGGGACTGGATCACTAACCCTCTGAGCAGAGGCTGCACAGATAGGGCTTGTTCAGGCTGGAGAAGGTTTTACCTAGGTGTGGGACCTAACAGCAGCTCCCCAGGACTTTCAGGGAGCCCATCGAGAAGGTGAAGCCAGGGTCTTCATGGTGGTGCATGGATGAGGGACAACAGGTGTAAACTGAAATGAGAGGTTCAGACTGGATGTAAAGAGAAATGTTTCCCCCATGAGGAAAGTCCGTCAGGTCACCCAGAGAGGTTGGGCAGGCTCCATTCTTGGAGGTTTCCAAGACCCAACTGTGTAAAGCCCTGAGCAACCTGGACTGATCTCAGAACTAGCCCTGCTTCTTTAGCAGGAGGTTGGACAAAAGACATTCACAAGGCCCGTCTCACCCAAGTTATGCCATGATACTATAATATACTATATATTTAAGCTATATATCTGCATGTATATTGATGCTAGATATGTTAGATAAACTAATAAACTACACTAGATGGGCTGTACTAGTAGAATATGATAAATTATGTCTAGAATTTAATTGCAGGGACAATGTAGGAAATGTTCTTAAGCTATGCTGCTTTCCCTAGATCACAGTTTCTACAGGTACTTGAGCTTGAGAGTAATTTTATATATTTAAATCATTTACTGAAATCAATAGGACTTCTCAAAAAAATGAGACTAGGCACTTGAGGGCATATTGCTAGGCTGGGATCATTTTGTGTGCTTGATTCCACAGAAACTATTTCTGAGAATAAGAGCAGCAGGATGGAGTTCAATGTTTGCGTACTGAAAAATTTGAGAAAAAATACTAATAAGCACTATGAAGAGTGCTTACTTCTTCAAATGAAAAGATTTAAGTATATGGAAACAATTTTTGTACTCTGACTGGAATGTTTATCAAGATGCACAAGACAAAGAGGGTCTTCTGGGTCACTGAATCTTCTGTGGTGGATAACAGTTTTATAATCCTTTTACATAAACTTATAAAACATATCTTAAGAGTATTGTATTTGAAATTTTACGTGTGGAATTTTAAAATATCTCTGATAGAAAATCAAAACTGATTTGCTTTGGCTGCATAAGCAAAAGAGAATTTCCATTTTCTACCAAGAACAATACCAATAAATAGTCAGTCAAGCAATACTCAGTAGGAAATAACATTTTTAAAAAAATATCCATTCAGATATAAACAGAATAAATGAAGTGTTCTCAGTTCTCATATTTCAGCAGTTCACTTAAACATTATTAACAGATCCAATCATTTAAAGATTGACTTCAGTAGGAAAAAAAAATCGAGGTAATATTTGAGGTAGAATGCTGTGCTGTTCACCTCTGCATTTTACTTTTCATTGCTTTTCTACAACCTCGTTTATGTTCCTTACAGTTTATGTCCAATGGCTGAGATATTGGATCTAGCCAGAAGGTGGCTGCAACAAGTATTTAAATTAAAATACGTAGCTATGTGTATAAAATCAGCTCCAAAATTTATTGACAGAAGGTATTTTTAAACAACAAAAAGCAGAGTATATAGTATAATCGTTTTAGGGGGAAAAAAACCCTCTTGTCCAATATATTTATATAACTATGGATTCAGCTGTATGACAACAGGACAAAACCTTACTCATGGGAATAGAGCTGCATTATTTAATTGGGATTACTGAGAACTGACATAAGCAAGAACCTGATGGATTATGTTTTTACTTTGTGAAAGGAAAAAGGTTTCTTATAGATCATGTAGATTTTTGTAATGAAAATACAGAAAATATTTATTCAGAAATGCAATAAAAGTATTACAATCTAGCTTGTTCCCTTCTTACTGATTTAAAAATAATCTAATTTACACATTGTTAAAGGCAAACATAACTTCCTAGAAGGAATAATCTGTATTGGATGGTGCCTCATGAAGGCACTGACTTCTTTGCTACCGAAATCCAAAATGACATTAAAGTAAATACTAAAACCATAGTTGGTCAGAAATCGATCTTAGAAGTCTGGTCCTACTCTGCGGTCTCTCTGGTTCAGAGAACACACTTAACCTTGGAAATATGAGCATATGGATCCCTTTCAGAAATTCTCCTCTTTTTTAAAGACTTCCTGCAAGCTTTTAGCTATAGCTTGGCGCACTTCCCTCTTCCAATGTGACACACAACTATGCAGTCCACTTACTTGAAACAAGAATTGCATCAAATTAAAGTTAAATTTGGAATGTCACCTAGACTTTTGTGTCATCCCCTTTTAAAGTATGTTAAAGAGCACAAACTTTAAGGATTCTTGTACTTGTTTTTTAATGTGACCTGTCCCCTGGCATATTGTACTTGGGTTCAGTTCCATAAACACTTATACTTAATGTTTGTTCATTTAACCGTTCTTGAACTGACACACCCCACAAAAGCTGTGAAAAATCTGAACATTTTTTAAATAAAATCTAAATTCCTCCTTTCACGTTCTTTTTTTTTTTTTGGAATAAGGAAGAGGTCTGTCAGAGGCCACATGCAAAAGCAGAAAAGGGTGAGGCAGAAAGGCAGGATTCAGCAAAGCCAGTAATTTCAAGGTTGAAGAAGACACCGAGGACAGGAAGAGCCAATCCTCCTTACTGGGGTGTCAGGCAGGGATTGTTTATCTTGGTATAACCAGTAGCTTGGGTTCCCATGACAGGAGTCAATTCTACACTCCAAGATAACCAAGGAGGTGGGACATCCCCTGAACTTTGTGTGAGGCACATGGCAGCGGGGCAGAGCAGCTCCAGCTGGAGGTGCTGTGGGACTCCTGAGCCAGTACTTAATTCATATCACCAAGAAATTCAGATCTATAATAAGAGTCTGTCAAAGTTGACACAAAGGAGCATCCTGAAGAAATAGTTTGTGATAGTTTTGCATAAGCATGGGCTTTCTGCTGGTCAATGGTAGTTAAAGATTTATATCTGCTACGTTACAGCACTAATCATGCTACTGGGAAAACAAATGCCCATGAGGCATATTCACGATAACATGAGTGTTCTTTGGAACTTCTTCACACTTGGGTTTTTGGCTGTCTGACAAGCTTTATTCTGATGTGGTTATTTTATCTGTCTATAGATCATATCAGAAATAAATCAAGTTTGTGGTGACCACTGGCAGTGATGTAGCTGCAATACATGGATATAGTCAAATGCAATTGATACATAAGCATCATGCCATAACACTACTGACCTTCATCAGAGGTAGCATTAATCTATTAACAGTATCAGCACATCCACTGAGACACTAAATGTGTACAGTATCTTTTCAATCAGAAGCAATGTCCCACTGATGTTCTCTGTTCCTCTACTGAAAATGATGAGTAAGAGGCCATGTGAGTGTTTTAGGAATTTCCCATTGAGAATTTCTGTCTCAGGTTCTGCTGATGTAGAGGTCCCATCCATTTCCCTGTAATCCTTATTACAAGGTATTTCTCAGGTTGCCTGCCTTCAAGGCTTCATTGGACACAAAATGGTGACCTTTCCGACAGTGAAACCCAGCTACAAGTGGAATTTTAGAGTGTGTGTAAAATAATGGATACTGGCACCTCCAGAATTAGTTTTTATTTGAAGTAATATTCTTTTCCCCAGAGTCACTTAAGAGTACTACTAAGTGCTTGAGAACAACAAGATCATCATCTGTCACCTATCTGACATGCTGTAGTACACAGTGTAAGGCAAGAGAACACTCTCCCTCAACAGGTGTAAAATAGCTGTCTGTAGTCCAACTGGTTAGCTAATGCTTAAGGTCTGTTTCAAATCAGAGGAGAAGCTGTTTTATACAGTCAGGAACATATTTTGGGTGACTTCACTTTTTTTCTTTTTTTTTTTTTTTTTGATATTTCTTATGTCCCTGGACAGAGATGTAATAAACAACAAAGACAGTTTTCATCCTTCAGAAGTTCAAGCTGTCTTTCTAGCCAGATATCTGCCAAAAAGAACCTTTCCTCATTGTTTCCTTCTTCAGCTAAACTCACTTTTTCTATCTTTTCAACCCTTTATCCTTGAGACTTTCCATAGAGCTTGGCAATTCCTTTGCCATAACATTTGTTATCAGTTCTAGAAACAACGTTACTTTTCCAGAGTCCTTGTTCCAGGCTCTTTATGAAGACCAGCGCCTCAAACAGCAGCTTCTATTCTTTCAGCAATCTCCAAATAGGAAGAAATTTGATTATTCCTTCATTTAACCTGAAAGGGAGTTGATCTAGCATGCTATCGTCTTCAGTGAAGTATGACTGTTGATAGATAAAGTATGTTATTAGCAACCAAAAATACCACCAAACGTAGTGAGAGAACAGTACTGTGAGCTCCATTTTTGAACTAAAAAGCAGAATAAAGTACTTGTATTATTATTATTACTATTATTCAGTCCTCATAACATAAACTGTAGGTAAGATACTGGCCTTCTGGTACATTTTGTAAAATGGATACTTATTCTATATTATAATAATGTTGGTAAATAACAGCATACAATCCATATGTGAATTCTAAGATAGCAGCAGCTACCTAATTGCAATGGCCAAATATCACTTTAAAGAAATAAATCATGAAGTAACTAGGGGATTCATTACACTATCCAAGTGCACTTTCACATTAGTAATAATTCGTCAATTTTAACAGGAGAAAAAGGAGGAGAAGAGAGAAAAAAATATAAATAATAATTTCCTCCCAGGAAGCCTGCTTTCTTTTCCTCTCGGGGTCACAGAGTGAGGTGTATCTGTTTCTGAATTAATGTACGAGGATCTACTCATATGACAAGGTTGTTACTGGTAGACAAGGTTAGATGCTCCCTGTGTGTCAGACAGCTAGTTCACAGCAACTTCTTTGTGCTTAATAATAGGTGTCAATTCTTGAGAAATTATTTTTTTTGTCTTTCACATGAACAATGCTCACATATTTACTCTCAGTGTAATACCAACAGTTGGAAACGCAGACGGGGTGGCATCTACTGACCACACGATACAGATTCAGTCAGGAGAATGTCATTCTTACTACCAGTGATGGCATAAAAAATATATTTCTAGGAAAAGTTTTTTCAAAAGAACTTGGTGTAACTATGCATTGCAGAATAGCACAACATGAAGACCATGGTTATTAATATGCATAAACCTCCAGTATGTACAATTCACACAATTTGATTGTCACAGCCTGTGTCAACACAATGTATCGTTTACTTAGCTCTCCAAGATGAATGTGAAGTATTTAGAGCAGTTGTATCTTCCACAGTATGCAACAATGCTCTTGGATTTTTCCAGGGTAAAAATAATTCTCTACAGTTATTTGAAATTTTTTATCTTCATCATTTTTTTTGGACAAAAATATGTGCTTTCCCTTAAATTGTTTTTTCAATGTTAAGAATGTTCATTTCGGCTAAACATTTTGATATTCTATGTGAAAATTCAAAACAAAATGTTATTATGAAACGTAAACACAGTGACATTTTGAAAAGGTGTTATTGGAATCAATTTTTATAAACAAAACTTTTCACTATCTTCAGTAAACTCTTTCTAGCATAATTTTTTAAGCAGGTCAGCATTGTCATATTTAAAGATAAAGAAAGTCTTTCTGAAGACTAAAAACACTTTATGGGGCATGAAGCCTATTTTTCCCACAGCTTTACCTTTTCTCTTTAGAGGTCTTTGTGAAAAGCAATTCCTTCTGAAAGTTTTCCATCTTTTTCTTCCCTATCTCTGTGTTTCTTCATTGACCAGCAGTTTTTTACAGTTATAGGCAGAACTGTTGCTTTAGATTCTGATCAGAAAACCTCTAACCTCTGTGAAAGTCTGAAAAATCAGTCTCTTACAGGGGTAAGAAGACTAAACATCCCCAAATGTACCATTTTATAAGTACAAGTAATTTTGTGCTTTTGGTTTGTTCCATTATAGTAGATTGGTTTACTTATCTCAGTAAAGTTGCATGTGTATATATTTCCAGGACTTTAGTTGTTGCACAGATAAAAAGTCCAAGCTTGTAGCTGAGAAATGAGAATAGGAGATATTTTGATTGTGTTTATAAATTTTTAAATTTACCATTGCATTGCATTGTCTTAGTTTATATATTTTCTGTCCATGTATTTTTATATTTTTTGTCATTGCATTTGTGTAGGAGCATACTGAGAAAATGCTTAATGAAGACAGAAAAAACAAAAACACCACCATGTCCACCAAAAATCTCAATACCAAGAGAAAAAAGTCTGTCCCTCTCAGGATTTACTTCCATGGGAGTTTAACAAGTCTTCACCACTTAGCACAGTGAATGAAAGACTCTATTTAGTCACTTCAGAAGTGAAGCTGTTATTTGAGTATATGTATAACATATTTATAACCTAGAAACAGTGAACTCTTAGGCTTAAGATTGTCCTAGTCAGGATTTAACATTATTTGGAATAGGAGGATGGTATTTAAAGAACTATCAAGATTCAATGAACACTAGGATGTATTATTTTTAAATTTATATGTAAGCACAACCTGTTATTGAAAGCAACGGAAGTTAGAAATTTTATGATTATATTGTATGAAATTTATTTTAAAACACAGGTTATCCTTTGGCTCAATCTGCAATAAGACATTAAGCACCAAAAGAAATACATTGCTCATGTCAAAATAAGGGTTATAAGACATAAAAGATTCTTATTAGTAGAGCCTATAGGTATATTATTAGCACAGGGCATATTATCAAAGTAAAGGAGTATTTGGAAAAAAAATCGTGACAAAAATGTTATTTGCCACATACTTAGATCTCTTCCGTGTTGACTGTGCTGCTTTGGATGACTTACCGCAGAACTAGTATATTAATTTGGCTGGTTGGAATACTGTTTAAAGCCCTGTTTTTTTTGTCATATTCTTTTATTATTTCTGGTTTTCTAACAGGCTTTACGTTATCACATCATTCTCTCTAAGTTGTTTAAAAAAGCAAGAGCTCAGGAGCGAATCAAAGTTTTAAACTTAATGGATTCTAGGCTGTTCATTTAAATAAGAAACAAACACAAAAATAAAGAACACAAGTGAAGTTTATTTCTGTTCCTCATCTGAAAACTATCAGGGTATTTCCTGTTCTATGTAAACTGAAGGAAGTTATAGTTTCTTAGAAATATTGACTGTTTACATAGTGCTCCACATCTTTTGAAGCCCGTAGGTCACAAATGGCAAATAGAGGCCTCAACATCTTGAATTCCAGCCCAAACTCATCTCCGTAAAACCATGCTGCCTGTCGTTCTAATTAGGGTAGGTAAGGCAGAAGGAAGTATTTTGCTATTTACAATAATTTGCCTGCAAAAGTTCACTTCACTGAAGCAAGCAGTAAGACAAGAGTCTTAAAGTAGTATGTACTATCACCCTGCTAAGATAAAGACTTCAGAAGCCTCCCCTAGCATTTAACATTGCAATATGTCTTTCTCAACAAAAAAAAAGTTTGAAAGACTGTCAACTTTGAGCATATGCTATATGTTGAAGCCCACAGAATTAACTTAAGTTCTCTGAAATACAGTACTTTCCGTATGGAGGGATCGCGTCTGACTGTACAGATAGAGCACTACTTTAGTATGTGCTGTCACCTGCTTCCTTTAGATCTGATGCTCTGGTTGAATGATGAGTGAAAAAAGCAAATGGTAGTACAAAAAACAACAAACTAAAACCCAAACCAAAACCAAAAAAATCCCATCTGCTATTAGCATGGAAGAGAAGACAATTCCTGCCTCCAAACTTCGGCAAGTTTTCCCACCTGGGCTGAGTTAGAACAGATGTATCTTCCCAGGGTATCCTAGGTGATGCTGATATGAATAGCTCTGAGAGAAAATGCAATAGACTAAAAAAGGATGCTTGTTTATTCTGTGTGTTCTCATTGTTTGAATTAATTCAACATTCTTGCAAATGAAGGAGCGCTATCCTTGGATATAAAGCAGATTCTATTTGCATTCCTTGCACTGCAATCTCATTGACACATACTGGGTATCTGTGTCCAGAATGGGCAAAGTCAGTGACCCATACTCCTTCGTAAATGAAGTTCAAGCTTTCTATTGCATTCTTAAAAATGAATGCATTTCAGTCCTGACCTTCATCGCTTGTTCTGATCCCAGCCCTGAGCCTCTTCTAACCAGACTGCCAGTCGTAAATAATGTGCTACATTTTGTAATAGTTCTTCACGGTGAAAAGAATATCACATAGAAATTGAATGAGATCACTGGCTGTATTTCTACTTGTGGTTGACAGAAACATAGCTCTCAAATCTGAAAGGTGCTTTACGTGCTTTACGCTCAAGACACCCAGGTCAAGCACTAACAGAGCTATTACAAATACAGATTCTTCAAATAGATATAATGTTATTTCAACTCATGTTAAGAAAATGAGTAATGGAAAAGTTAAATAATACCACCTTTGTTAGCATGATTCACAGAGAAAAGGTCAAAAGAAAGTACCTAGGTAAGCCCGATGTATGATGATGCTTCTCTAGAGCAGTAAATCTTGAAGAAACCTTCTGTGTTATCTTCGTGCCATGTTCTTAAGAAACTGGAATAATATTTTCTGTTTCCAATGACAACATAAGGTGGTTCTGTAAGCTTGTGATCTTCCTCATATTCAATCAAAGGTTTCAGAAGCTTTACTATTGGGTCATCTCATGAATCATTTAACCTTGATCCAATTACTAGTGCAAAACAAGAATATCTGGATTCTTATACATGTATATATAAACGTGCAGGGATGTGTGTATGTTCACCTATGTATACACATTTTATAAAGGTGAAATACTGAGTTAATAAGAGACACAGACCTGTTCAGCAAATGAGTTTGTATGTTTCCCCGCTATCTACTTCTGCTTCAGATATAGATATACACAGATACCTTTTATAAGTTTAATAACTGTACATTTTATTCTATCGAAGACATAGTAAGCATTTAAAAAAATGAGACAAGATTCAAGACAGTTGCAAATTTATTTTTATTTGATAAGAGCTCCTCTGGAAAAGACTCTGCTTTAACATCAGGCTAGTTAGAAGCTTAGGAAATACAAACAGATAACATTCTGACTTTTGTATCCATATTAAAAAAAGACCGTCAAATTTTCTATAGCCATGGACATGATGGAATTTATGGTAAATAAGTGATCTTATTTTAAGTGTTGGATCCACTGAATGGTGCAGAGGTGTTGTATTGAAACTGACTGGCTTTTAAAAAAATGACTGAATAGTTGAAATAATTAGAAAACCAGATAATTTAATTGTATGGATGATCCAGGTCAGAGCTTGTGTATATTAGAACTAGAGGAGCTTTTGTTACTGCTGACTTTATTGTGACCTCAGGTAGCCCTTGTGTGAAACACAGGTGATACAATGGCTTTGAAATACCTCTGTTCATGGAGCCCAGCTCTGCTCAAGACAGCTGCTGTTAATCAGCACCTCTGAAACTGCCTAACTCATTCTAAAAAGACAATAGTAATTCTAAAACCTGACTAGATTAATAATATATAAAAAGTATTGAAGTTTATCAACTTATTGATACCTGGCTCTATTTTAAGTTAGATTTATCTTGCTGGGATATCTTACTTTCTGCCCAAATATTACTCTGAGCACAAGCAGAGAATCTTCTTTGATGTCACAAGCTCTAGTTTATGAAAACTTCAATACATGAGAACTACCAGCATCTATGCAGTTATTTTTTTTGCTACTTTCTTTAAAATGAATGTGATTATCTTTCAAGAAACCCAAATTAGCCAGAATTTGAGAGCACAGTAAGAAACCTGCTGAGTAAAGACAAGTTTATTATTTATAATAGTGAATTAAATATAAAAGAGAACCCCAGCTGTGTTGTATCAAGCTTAATGTGAGAATGCAGCTGATAGGGATTCCCTAATTTACAGCTAGTGACTATTCCTTCAGCCTTTCCGCTGCATTCTAGGTGGAATATATTAGAATGTGGAACTGTAATTTCACTATCCAAGATTCTCAAATACAGCCAAAATTGAGGGATACATGATACACAGTGAGAATTTTGATTAACCTGTGTTCAAAACTGATTAAAATTTCCTGATATTTCAGCAAACAGCCTTGCTTCCGAACTTTAGGGGCATAAGATTACAGGAATCAACCTGTCCAAGTAAAATAATATCACTGTAGAGTAAAAATACAAAAATAATCTTCTGTCTCTCCGTGATACCAACAACCATATTTTGAGTCTTAAATATTTTCAAATCCCTTTTTAAATGTTTTGTATTTTAAGACTTCTCGTGACAACAGATTTAAATTTAGACAATGCTTTAAAACATATCATTTTTAAGCCTATAACAGAAAATGCATATAATAGAAAAAGGAGTCAAAACTTCCTATAAGGTACTTTTGTCTAAAAGAAAATGTAAAAAACCTTAACATAAGGATAAAAAAATATGTCCTTTCCACTGGTAGGTTATTCACCTTATACAATATGTAAATTGAGCCAATAAATGTTGAAGCAGTATATGAAACTTGTCTCCAAGACATGGCGCTTAATATCAACTTCTAATGCAGGCTAAACCCATACAGGTTGGCAAACTTGCATTTCTAATTCCTCTGTTTATAAATCACTGTCTGTCCTACAGCCACTGTTGTATCAGGAGACATGCTTTCTATCAAACCTATAAAATGCAATCCAGTTTTGCCTGCTCAGGACTTTGTGGAGCATGTTTCCTCCTCCTAGATTTTAAATCATCTTCCGCTCTTGCCATAACACCTTACAAAACTTTGAAGGAAAGAAAAGATGGGTTAACTTTATGTTTACATTATAGAAATACCCCCCCACACACATACGTGTATAGTGTATTACAGCCTTAGGCACAAACAAGTGTTCATAAAGGCATCAGTTACTCTAGACCAGACCCTTTTGTTCTTCCTTCTCTCCATTTTCCAATTTTTATTCTTCCCCCCAATACCCTGACTCCCTTCCTTTCTCTGCTCTTATCTCCAGCCAAGGAAAAAGCCCAACCGTAATCACGTTTTTCACCAGTGTCTTTGCTACATTTGTACCAAAATTTGGTGTTCCTGGTACTGTTCCCTAGGTAATGTCAGCCCTATATAGCATGACTTACTGGTATTACTTATATGGTTACCTTGACAATACTGATTAGTATTACTGATACACTTACCTAGGTACTGCTGGCAACACAATGTTGTACTCCCCAAAAGGTCCTCAATGCTCCCCTCTAATTATCTGCCATGACTGACCATTTCTCACATAACTCCCCCTTAACAGTCCGTGAAAGCTGGTCATTCCTCACAGCACTATCTGTAACTTTTGTCAGCTTCTCACTTTGTTATTTGTTATGTCCAGCAATTTCTGCTCAGTAGTTTCTCATTTTCTGTTCAGTAAACCTCAGGCCAGGGTCCCCTGCCTGCATACTTTAACAACGTCCTCCCATGAAGATGAAAAATTAGCAAGCCAAAGAACTGCCTGTGGTTATCTGAGCTCCCTTAGAAATTTTCCAAAG
Organism: Pluvialis apricaria; assembly: GCA_017639485.1. Classification (NCBI taxonomy): domain Eukaryota; kingdom Metazoa; phylum Chordata; class Aves; order Charadriiformes; family Charadriidae; genus Pluvialis; species Pluvialis apricaria. Next base: position 9,947,917 of record CM030010.1, read on the forward strand.
AGCAATTAAGTCTAGTATTCTGCTAAATTTAGCTTTAGGTAACAACATTCCACTTAGGTAATAACATTTTGTACACTCTTTTTCTTCCCTCCTCAAAAGAAGGGAAAAACCTCACCTCTTCTCCCCTCAGTTCCTACCATTATCCCACCTACTGGTAGAAAGCCTGACCTCAAGAAATCCCCCAGCCCAATCTTTTCAGCTGTCTGATGCACAATCTCTCTATTAGCAAGTGAGTGGAGGGAAGTGATTGGAGGTTTCTTCACTGGAGCATATATTTTAACTTTTGCACCATATGTTTGACTTTGCATGAAGGCGCTTTGTGCTATGGCTTTCTTCAGTCATGACTCAAGATGGGTATATCTGCTTAAAATGTGCGATAGTTCATTGTTCCCAGGGGCAGGAAGGGAGCAAGGTCAGCTCCCCAAGCTCCAGGTGAGCAGGGACAGTCCCACCTTCCACCATCTATTTGCCACCATTACATAGAAGTGATTCAACTAACCTTAAATACAACTCCTGGGTCCTTCTCCCCTCATGACACACCAGCTAATGGCAAATTGCAAGTGTTCATGATTCCCCAAGATAAAGCTAAATGATAGCAAGTAAGGACAGCTTCAGAGGTTGAGGGGGAAGACGAATATGGGAAAGCAGTAAATAGAAAAAATGCAGGAAAAGAAAAGGAGTGGAGAAGTAAATCCAACCAGATACTAAAAATGCATGAAACAAACAAACAAACAAGAAACCCAAAAGCCTACAGTAGAGCAGAAAAAGCCCAGCAACCTTTCCAGAAAGAAAAGAGGAAGAGAAAGCCCATAATATGGGAAATTAAAAGAAAAATCTTGCCAAAGTATGACAAAAATACACAGAGTGATGGTTGATCAATAAAGAAGGAAGGATCTTGAGAGAAATTATTTTAGGTGAACAAACAAACAGAAACACCTATTTTTGTGGAGGAGAGATTATAATCGTCCTGTTAATCATAAAGATTTCAATTATGTCTGTTAAAATTTTAATGGAAAATATAGCAGGAAATGAAACCCTAATTAAGGGACAGAGGGTTGCTTTAATTTGCCAGGGCATATTTTTAATAAGCTTACCTCTGTACTGAGAGGGTGCTCGACAATTTTAAAATCTAGATTGTAAATTTAGTTGCTTGTGGAGAATTTTGAAACTGAACGTTCATTACCCAAGTTTTAGAAATCCTTTGAAATATTTTAGACAACTGAATCTCAAAAATCTTTTTTACAGGTGAGTCTACCAACCCTTTCCAAGCTTTCCAGTCAAGTCTGAAGTTAAGTGATATGATGAAGAGCACAATAATAATAGTCATGCCTAAGCAATTCTGTTTCTTATAGGCAAAAGGAAAATTTGTCAGACCATATAGCTCTAAAACTATAAAAATAAAATATCAAGCTTGATTAGGCCTGAGGTATTTAAAATAAAATATTAATATTTTGTTTGAAGGACAAAGGAAGGTTTGTTTGGGGGGTTGGAACTCAATGATCTTCAAGGTCCCTTCCAACCTAAACCATTCTATGATTCTATGATTCTATGACATATTAATTAATTCCATACAAAATGTAACAGCAAAAGTTATTTATCTTACTTTTATGTAAATTTTGGTTTGCAAGAGAGGGATTTTTTTAATTGGAAAATCAGGAATGTTTTGAATTTCTGCCTTAGGTCAAATAACCTCTTTTCAGCCTTGAAAGATCTCTTCTTTACTGCTACAGTTGCTGACTCTTTATGGACAAAACGCCTAAAAGCAACATCCTGTTTGAACACTTAGTTCTTGTAATAGATATATCTAATGCAGCCAGAAGGGAGAAAGTCTGGTAGATGGGACTATTTGCTCTTGTATGAGTCAGAGCTCAATTTTGTGAACTTAGGGACTGGTATGGTTTAGTCCTACAAGTCGTGTAGTTCCACAATAGTTTTCTTTACAAAGGATCTCGTGTACCTTGGGATGTGCGCTGGAGGCAAGGACGTGTGGATGGACGAGGCTGAACAAGCTTGCAGCAGTACCTTTGGAGCTGCGTTTAAAATGCGGATGCACGCCCCAGACTGAAACTGCAGATCGAGCCTGCTCAACCATGGTCACAACGGCAAAATGGCAGGCGACAGGTGTGCATCAAAATTAATTTCCATCTCCCTTCCCATCAACACCTTCTGTGTGAAAAGGGAGATAAGCCAAAGAGAGACTTTTTATGCTGTACCATTTAAAAGGTGTATTTAAAAAGGTGTGCAGGCCTGAGATGGATTTTGGCCAAATCACTGCACAGCTCAACTGAGCTGCCTCCCAGGGTGCTCGGCTGGAGGCATTTGCACTTTCACATGTAGTGTATTTGTTGACTAGAGAGCTAAATCATTAACAGTATGTGTTTAAAATCTTACTTGAAAACTAAGAATCAATGTGTAACCAGCCCATGATTTGAGTTATAAATTATATAAATATAATATAATATTTATATTATAAATATATTATTTTAAAAGCACTTTGGGAGTGCATACACAGCTTTATACCATTGGAAAGAAAACTGTATTTAATTGGCAAAATACCAGAGAAAATAGGAGGAGACTTTTTAATTAGATGTGACCCACTACTCTCAATATCTCTGGAATGCTGAGGAAAATTTTCTTACTGGAATACCTATTATCATCCTAGAAAACACTATGAACTTTTTCACAATTATTAGGTATCCAGAAGTTTGATATTGAAATCTGAATATTTAAAACAGGCATAACAGAGCTTTAGTGCTTGCTAGAATTGCTTGAATTTACAAATGACTAAGTAAAAGGAAATACAGCACAGTTTATAAAATGTTAAAATTTTTACATATCTCATAAATATTACTTATAATAATAAATTTAATAGGCCAATTTTAAAATGAGGAAAGTGGAGGAATAAAGAAAGAATTCCAGCTGTGTTTGCACTACATCATTAAGGGTAATAAAGCAACGTGGACATGTTTTACTGAGAAGAGAAGTCATATTTTATTTATATCAATTCTCTTTTGCTTTAATAAACCATGATTTAAACACATGCACGCACACATACACCTTTATTTATATTTAAACCTAGCTTCCGGCCTGATTTCTCTGCCAGGGGTGCCAAATGAAATCCGAGAGCCATTCTGAAGAGCTAAAACACAACTGGAGGTAGAGACGCTCTTCCAGCTTAAACCCGAACTCCTCCAGGTGGCAGTGAATCGCAGGCATCGCGGCTCCTCGGGGCATCATTGAAAACCTAGTCACAAATATATGGGTCATGTGCTAGAGCGCACAAAAACAACAGGTTTTTTGGCTTGGCAGACAGCCTGCTTGCCTGCCCGCCTACCGAGCAGAGGAAGTTTAACATTCAAGGAGGGCGAGTCTTTAAGACTGGGAATGTGTAACGAAATTATGATGACCTGGCAGTGACCCTATTTTTATTGCACCAATTAAAAAAAAAAAAAAACAAACCCAAAAAAATCTTCTAAGGGCTTTTTGAAGCCTCTTGAACAGAAACAGGGGCAAATGCACGGTATCTTCCACTGAAGAGTTAGAGGGGTACCCGACCCTGTCGGCGCGGCGGCAGCCCGCATCGGCATTGCAGCAGCATCGCAGCCCCAGCGGTGCTGGCAGCCCTGGCCCCGCAGCTGGTTGCCCAGCCTGCCAAGCAGCCAGCAGCTGCCACCGCCGCTGATGCTGGAGAAAATGTTTTCTACAGCTGAGCAGCTGGGGCCCGCCGCTGCCACGCAAAGGCTTGAAATAATACTTTGAAATAGGGAGGGACGTGGCACTGGGAATCGAGCATTAAAAATTTCTGTTACAAAACAGAACAAAAATGTTTAATCAAAGGCAAACGGCCTTGAAAACACTAAGTGGTGATTTGTTTGAAATAATAGAAGTTAGGAAAAATGAAGCTCATCAAGCATTTTCTTTAACTATTTGCAGCAGTAAAGGTCGGGAGGTGGGGTTGCTCAGTTCAATCCCTAATTTGTTTGGCTGTAACATGCCAATAAACAACAGGCATCTAAAAAATACTAAATCTTATCTAGCCTTTCAGTGATAAATGGAAGTGACTTCCATGATGCAGTTATAAGACCCCAAAAAACATCTAAAGAAATTCACAGCTAAAAAAAGGTTTTGAGGAAGTACTGTCACTGTTTGGTCGTAGGCCCAAATCTGGGTGCCCGAAGGAATATTCTGAGTCCCAAAAATATAACGCTTCCACCAACTCAAAGTTTAAAACCATCCCCCCAAATGGCTCTTTATTAGGCTCTTAAACATGGATTTAAGAACTGAAGTCTAGACTTATTTTTACAGGCTTCCCGCTTTTGGCTTGGAGGTGCAGCTGCACTCAGGAAATGAGGTTGTAAAAATAGCATCTTCTTAGTCAAGGATTTGGCCCATATAAGTAGTTATCTCTTCCAGCTCGTAACTGCGTATTTCATTGATTAAAATAAAAAAAAAAGTCATACAAAAAGCTTCCCATTTATTTCTATCACACATATTTCAGGACAAACGTGCTAAAAGACACTCTGGTTTCTATTCTGCTTGGATACATGTTAACTTAGAGCTATCCGAGGTATTACCCCCAGACATGCTGGAGAATACATTTTTATTTGTCTGGTTGGTTTTGGGGTTGTTGGTATTTTTTGCAACAAAGCCATGCGCTGACAGCTGTGTTCCTTCAGAGCGATGAAGCTGTCAATCATGAGAGCGAAGCTCATAAGAGCAGAAGACGGCTTGCTCACCAGCAGCACCCAGGCTTGGGAACTCATTACTGGCAGAGATTAGGATGACCACAAATCTCCCTGGCTTCAGAGCAAAGTGAAAAACTCACTTCCTTGGCTTACCTCTCCTTCTTTCACGTCTCCAAATGACGGTGTGAAAAAGGAAGAGGAGAGAAAAGAAACAAAGGGAAAAGGAAGACTGAGAGAAGAAAGCAAAGGAAGAGATGGGGGGGAAGGCAGACAACACCCCACTGCTCCTTAGAAGTATCATCACTGAGAGGTAAAGAACATGAAATATTACACAGAAACCATTGTCAGCTATGAGGTTTAAAACATGTTGCAGAATATTAGAAGATATTCAGAAATCGTAATTTTAGGCAAACTAGGAAATCTAAACAGATTCCTGCACTTTTCTTTTTAAGTGTGATATGGACTTCAGGATCAGAAGTGACTGTTATACCCATTTAGTTTATCTGCAGTTTAAAACAGACCCGTATCATCCAACAGGTCCTTCTTTGGCTCCATGATTTCAGTTTGATTGGTAGTGTGGCCTTTAGGAAGACCACACACAATGCATCTCGCACAGCAACTAGGTATGTGCAATCAGGTCTACTCTCATCTTCTGAGCACTTGTGGCCTGGACCACTGTTTGTAATCTAGAGGGTGTACTTTTATTTGTGTGGTCTGAATTTGGCTCCCCATTGGTTTTCATTAGTTATTTGTAGCCCAACATCTCTTATATTCTGAGTAGCTCCACAGGCTTTAGTCAAGGACTGTAGCTCATTAAGGGGGAAGTATTTGTTTTTTGTGTTTTTTTTTTTTTTTAAACATCCAGTGTATTTCAAATTCTCCCTCACCTCAAGTGCGTGGAGTAATTATCAAATTGGTACATATGCAGGAAAACAGTACAACTAAGATTTATGAGTCGACTTAGTTCTTCTATTTTCTAATTACTGGATATTACACTTCATTCCATTAATGCTCTGTTAATGAAAGATTTTTCTGGATGTAAGATATGATACAATAATTAACTAGGTCTTGAAAGTCTCCATCACTTGGAGTTCCTTGGTGTTACACAGATAAAATAATAGTGTCTTCTGACTTTTCTCCTTTGCATGCTCCAATTAACATAATAATAGAATAGCCAATGAAAATCTCACTGACTTGTTACATCATTTTTTTTAAATGGCATTTAACTTAGTGGGTGTTGGGGGAGGGTTCAGCTACAAGAAAAATTAGTACTTACAATCTAGAATACATCTGCATCTTCACTGAACTGTACAATTTCATGTGGAACAGTTTGATCAATCACTACTTTTTTTGTCATGATCTAAAAGCTAGTTTTTCTTTGAAAATCCTGAATTCAATTGGAAGTCTTACATTTTCAATTGTTTACTTCACTGGTGAGAGTGACAGCATGCCTCTCACTGACTTTTATGAAGAAGATTAAATATTTAATAATTTAATATACACAACCATGAAATTAAACTCAGTCAATTTACTATTTTGTTTTAATAATGTATTTAATTTGAACATTTGCCCATTCTGGAGATAAGGGGTCTTGTTTCAGTGATAAGCAGATGTAGATATATATGTATAGATACCTATTTTTAAGGCTGGGACTGAAGTCTCCGACAGGATAAAAGCTTTTTCCTAAGGGATTGCAGTATTGAGAATGATTCTGCACATGTCAGACAGCAATCCCAGAAGTGATTCTTTTTATTCTGTCAAGTAGACTGTAGCACAGAAATTTACAGTATGCTGGATTGGTCAATCATGAAGATTATGTACAAGCTGGATTTAGATCAAATCAGTTGATGTCGGTTTACTTTCAGAAAGCAAGGCTTCAAATAGGAAGAGTGATTCCAGAGCTCCCACCATTCCTACTTCAGCTGGGTTACTTTTTTTCAAGTCAGGCTCAGCTGGTCCTCCTCCTCTCGCAGGAATGTCAGTAAAAGGGTCTAACATGATATTTTAGTTATTAATCATAGAATGGTTTAGATTGGAAGGGACCTTAAAGATCATCTTTCTCCAACCCCCCTGCCATGGGCAGGGACACCTCCCACCAGCCCAGGCTGCTCAAAGCTCCGTCCAGCCTGGCCTTGAACACCTCCAGTGATGGGGCAGCCACAACTTTCCTGGGCCATACCCATTACCAATACCCATTATTCCCTCCCACTTACTGTATTTGTATGACTATGCAAGTAATAGTTGACCCAATGCTATGAAATGCACAGTGATTAGATGTTCCAACTGCTGTATCAGAACTTCAATATTCCTATCACTGTAAAGATACAAGAACAGTCTGGATGAAATATTGATTCATCAATTAATCATCAGTTAATCCTAGGCAGTAACTCTCTGTACTGCAGAGAGTAAACATAGCAAAAGAACCATTATACCTATGCCTGTGAATTTTCAGTCTGTTTTTCACTGATCTGACTGTAATTAAATCAAAAAGCCATACTGAGTAGTAGTATTTTCTTAATGTAGAAAGATATTGTAAGTCAAGTTTTTACCTTTTCCAGCACTGAATAGGCATATTTCTTGAATGCTGGAACAGCAAATAAATTTAGCAGATTGGCAACACATGTGTCTGTCTTATTTCTTATCCATCACATTTTTTTCCCCCCAATTTGCTCTTTATGATTATCTATAACCTTTATTAAATTACTTTTTACTGCATATTTTATTTGAGTATCATTCACTGAAATAGGTCAAGGCAGATAAGTCCCATGATGTAGATAGCAGTCTGCGAAGTTATTACCCCCTTAAAAGCCCAATGTGAAGAACGGTCTTATTAATATTTTGTATTTTGGCTCTCCTAATTATTTTTTTACATTTAGAAAGGAAAACTCTGGATTTCAGACAAAGAGAAGTTTAAAGGAAATCCAAACTATCCTGCTGCATTGGAAGTACTATCTCTGCACGTTCCTGAAAATTGTTTGTAAACGCTTCTTATAATCACCCCTCAGACCATTACAATAGCCTTATTACTGGTTTGTGCTTTGTCCCATGTAACAATTGTATCTGACTTAAAAAGACAGGATTCAAGACACTAATTCTGCTGATGCTGTTTATCCAATACAAAGGGAGCCCAGACAATGCGAAACAACAGTCTATGTGAACATCCACAAACATGGTAGCTTCTACTGGAACAGAAAGCATTCAGAAGTTAACCCAGCACTCTTTGCTCTTAAATTGACACTATAAAAATAGAGAGACAACAGATAGACAGGAATGGGTACCCAGATCACAGCATTATTTGAAGTACACTAACCATTACCTTGTAGTCTGGCACATGTGCACTTCTGTGTCTCCAGTAAAATGGATTCTGGATCCTTCGCTGCCACATTAAACAATTTCAGGTCACGTTGCAAGGAGGTGCCTGCCGACCTCTCGGGCTATGGCAACCCAGTAGCAGCAGATGCGAACAGAGCAGACAGTGCTGAGGACTAATGCATACAGTACATACTTTTTCTTCAGGATTATACTTCAGGGTAGCTCCAGCCTGACCCAGAGATCAGAGTGCCCATCAGTAGCTGGAGGGCACAGAGGATGCATTTTCTGGTTTGTCACCACCCAAAAAGCAAATAAGAAAGCGCACTTCAGGGCTTTCAGTGGAAACAACCAGAAAGGCAACACCAACCACAGTGCAGTAAATGGAGACACGAGGAAGGGCTCTTCAAAAGCACACCACCAATCCAAAATAACACACTAATGAAGAAGCACCTGCAGAGGAGGCATTAGGTGTGAATTTTAATCCCTCCTGACAGGTGAAGGGAATGAAGTGTGGCCTTCCCAGCTTGGGTGAGTGATATAATTAGATAAAGCAGTGGTAGTATCAGCAGTGCTCCATCTGGCTACCATTTTCTGAAAGAAAACCTACTGTGTACCTTAACGAAGTCTACTGTACAACCACTTTGTGTGCTGTTTGGTGCCCGTTATGCTTGCATTTGAGAATACCTGCCAAATCTGGCTGTTCACAGGATTTAGGCATATGTTTTGTAATCAGATCCTGAGAATCAGGCCCTGCAAATTTCCTGTGAAATTGGTTTTGAAGGTTTTCCAGTTGGTGGGCAGGTTCTTCCTGAGGTCTTTAGCAAATGACTACACCGAGCCAGACGGCAGGTGCTGCCCCATCTCCCTACCTGTGGACACACAGCCATTTATGTGGCACATCCACACCCAGAAATGAATGGGAAAGGGAATTTTTTTTTTTCTGAAAATATAACTTTCTTAACCTGTTCCAATGTGGGTTGGGATTACATCACTTAAACTGGATCAGGAATTTGTGTTGAATCTGTCATATAGCTTCATCAAAACCTCCACTGAGATAGGTCAGTGTGTAAGGGGAACTTTTAGAGCATTTGAGGCTAAGCTTTACTGACTGTAAATAAAAAAAGACAAGCTGGAAAAAAAACCCTAGCACTGAAAGGGAAGTAAATCTTGTGTTGGCATTAAGCCTGGAACTAATGAAGGCAAGCAAGGGTATGCTTGTGTGACCAATATTTCAAAATCAGAATGTACAGTTTCCTGATATATTTTTTTTATACTAATCTGGAACCCATTGCATCATCACTGAGGAGAATCATAGTGTATCCAGGCAACCCAGAAAGCTAGTCTTTCATACTTAACATTGGAGAAATATACAACGCTGTATCAGCATACACAATGTGAATATTTTCTTATTATATCTACATTGAAACATCATAGCTTCAGCAAGCTTCTTACCTTTTGACTGCTTGCTGACATTGTAACTATAATTAAAAGTGGGTTTTATGGTTTCGTATCTTTAACAACTTATTGAGTTGTAAAGAGAGTGATAATCCAAACATTATTATTATTAATGTTAACATTTATTTTTATATATTTATTCTGATATTGAGTGAATTTAATCTGTTGTGGAGATCCACAAAGAACCCTGAAGTCATTAGCTTCATTTTTTCAATTAATCAGGGAAAGCCTCAAAACCATCCTGGAAATCTCATGACACAAAGGGTCTGCCTGTAACTACTTTCCTTTAACCACTTGCTTTAAAGTGCAAATATATGCTAGTAAACACTGAAGGTCTCAGAATGAGATCTTAGTTTGTTCTTGGAACTTGAAAACATTTTAATGAAATATATTCAGCATAATGAGTAAAATATGATGAATTTCTAGCCATAGAAAATCTTGTAGTCTACTGATATGTTATTTATTCAGGAATTTCATTTTAATTAGTAAAAGCCATGAAAAGAACACAGGGGAATAAATGAGAACAGAATAGTTATTGGGTAGATACAGATCAGCATATAGACCTCAGCTGCTGGTAGATCACCTTTTCCAAATACCTAAAGAACAATAACATAAGTAAGACTCAGTATCCTATGTGGCTCTAGAGAAAGGTCTGGTAAATAGAAAGAAGAATCTACTGATGCTGACTCAGCATTTCTGCCTTAGTGGGGACTAGCAAGCAAAAATGAACACGAGTTTATTTTGGTAAATAATGTGGTAATACAAATTGGAGCTGAAGGCCTTTTACTATTTTTTCATCTCTTCATTTTGATCAAACCAAGAATGTATTTCATATAATAGCAGTTGAGCTTGTAACTGTGAACATATAGGTAAAGACAGTAATGAACAGATATTTTCCAGCACTACAGATGATTATCCTATGAATCTTTCTATTGTGTATAACATCTAGCTCTGCAGAATCAGCTCTCTTCAGAGCTTCAGCAAATAAAGTCTCAAACACTGATCAGGTACACTTTAAGTAGCTATGATTTATGATATGCAGTTGCTAAATTCAGACACTGTACATTATACTGTCATTTTGTAGACTCTTGAGTCTACAGCAATACCAATAACTCAAAGAGTTCATTTTTTCTCACTTACAACAATTGGAGATTTTACATCTGGAAGCTTTCATTATCCAAAGGCAATGAGGAGATGAGGCTGGTTTAGAGGACTGCAGCCGAATTAGTTTTATTCCAGATGATAAAATTGAAATTTTTTCGGGTATGGTAAGAAAGCTGGCTTGAAGAGCAGCTGAGCCCAAGCAAAAAGGCAAAATAAAGGAAACACGGCTATGTGATACTGCTGGGATAGTCACAGCACGCACTTCAGAATCAACAGCTGTCGCTGACGGGGACTTCACCAGAGGATAGTTTGCAGCAGTGTATTTACTTCATCAATACCAGTAAGTTTCAGTGATGGCTGATGTTGAGAAGACAAAATGTGTAGACACGCAAGACAGTGTAATAGCAGAACAATGAAAATTAGGAAAAACTTCTTTTACATGTTATTCAAGTCATAAAGAATTCCTGACACTTCCTTTTAATAGTATAAAATAACTTTTAAAATATTCATATGCCCAGAAATATATATTTTTATATTTAAATATTATTTTACCATCTCATAACATGATAGAAACTATCTGTACAGGAAATATATATTATAAAAACAATAATAATGTGGTTTTTTAATTCTGTATAAATATCTATGTCAACCTAACCTGTTCAGATCGGTTCTTTGCGTATGATGTCTATAAAAGGACAGTTTATATACAGATATATGTAAAATATGAGTTTAACAAAAGAGACAATTATTCCTGCCCATAATTTGTTTCTGGCTGAGACAGCACAATCCTGCACCATCCAGTCTCAGTAATTCTCTCCATGAAGATTAAAAAATTCGGACCTTTGTGTAACGTTAAAGATGTCACTAAAATATACCATGGAATGGTTCCAATAATTGCTACACTAGTATAAAAGTCTCTCTACTTTTGAAACCCTCCTATTTCTACATTCAAAGATTACGCTGACACTTCTAGGGAGCAGGAGCATGAATGGTTAGTTCATGTGTAACTAACCTTATTCTCCCTTCCTTCTTGCTATATCCCAAAATCTTTTCTTTCCCTGCTTCCTAGGATACAGTCACTGCTCTGCAAAGAATTATTTTGCTCCTCCGTCCTTGATATGCAGCCACATGCTTGGTGGGATTAAAATACATTTTGTTTGCTTATATCCAGCTTAACAAATAATCAAGTTGTTTTTAGCAATTTCATGACATCACCAATGAAAAGTGGTGTTCCCCAATTTTTGTGCGAGACCTTTAAGTTGTATTAGCCTTATTTTTATGTTTCTTTGAAAGTATCAATAATTTAAACATGGAGATACAAGAACAGATTTGATAAGAACATCTCTTTCTTCCAATGTGCAGTCATACATCTGTGCTTTGGAAGGCGTGATCCAACTCAAAAATTCCCTGCTCATCACTAAAATAAAGCTATCTCTGAGGCAATATGACAGCCATTTAATAACTCGATCTAATACAATACAAAAGGTCTGGGGAAAAAAAATCTTGTACAAAAAATCCTCTCATTAACATATAATGTTGCTTTATAATGACTAATAAGAATTTTTGTTAATGGGTGGAATCTTTCCAGGCTAGTTAAATTCATATTATTTCAATATATTCTTATAAGTTCTATAGGACAAATGAAGGGTGTGCTTTTTCAGTGGCTCATTTCCCACCATATTTGAAACAAAACGCAGTGAGGAATAGGACAGGCTTTAGATAATGTGATCAGTAAATTGTCTGTCAAAACAAATTCTCTTTCAGATGCTTCACAAAAGCCCTATTTAAACGAATTACAAAGCTTTCTGTCTTAAATGTTTATTTTTAAAAAAGTGCGGTCCAAACTGGATTCTTTATACAGTAGGAAAACTTGCATCTCAGAGTCTTGTGACTGGTTATATAGAAAAGACACTGATGATTCTTAAATTTTAAGGCAGAGAGAACCTTTGCGGTGAATTACTACAGCCCTTTTGAACATTCCTGTCTATCAACATATCTTTAATAGGATGAGTAGCATTTATTTACAGTAGGGGACTCACCAAAAAAGTATGGTTTTGGACACAAGTCAGAAAAAGAGAATGCAAATGCCAATAAGAATCTCTCTTGTACCAAACCCAGCAAACCTCTCACCAGATCTCAGAAGTGACGTGTAGTAGATGATCCAAGACAAAGGATGAAAACAGTGTAAGTACAAAACAGCTGCACCTCTCCTGGTACAGTCACTCAGTTGTTGGTAACCAGCAGTTTAAGGACTTTTTGATCTTGAGATTGCCTCTGGACCTTTGCTTTTATCGATTCTTGATAGATCTATCAGACATGAATTTCTTAATTCCTCTTTTAGACGTCCTTTTGAGCTCTATCGTTCCCTGGCAATTGTGACTATATTGTATTTATTTACTGTGAATAAGACCTTATCTTTAATTTATTTTAAGCCTATTCCCTAAAATTTCTGCTGAGATATAAAGGGTAAACTTTCATTTGGTTGAGTTATCTGTGCTGTTTGAGATTTTACATAATCCTATCTTACACTCCTCCTATCAGTCATCTCTTTTCCAAAGTAAAGAGTATTTTTAATCTACATATTTCTCATCTGACTTATCTTCCACCTCTGAAACTGCCCTAGTTCTGCTGCATTATTTTAACTGGGATGATCAGAATTACACCCACAAGTCAAGACGTAGATTCATCAGACATTATATAGTGTCATAATGACAATTTCTGTTCTTTATTACTTTCCTAATATTTCCTAAGTTCTATTTACCACTTTAGCTGCCTCTGAACATTCAGCTGATGCTTTCAGGAATCTACTCATAATGACTACAACATCTTTCAGAGCTCATTATTGTGCATCTATAGCAGGGTTATTGTGGTTTTCCCACCAAATGCATTATTTTGCATTCATTGACATTGAATTTCATCTGCCATTTCATTTCCATTTACAGAGTTAATATCACAAGATATTCCTGCAGGTCTTCACAGTCAGCTGTAGATTTTAGCCTACTATTCTAAACATATCTTTTACCCACACCACTGATTCCATCAAAGGACTCCAACAGATCTGTGAAGCAAAACTTATGTTGCAAATCACATTCCCTTTGCATAAAGCACATTGACCTTTTCCGATGTAGTATAGTTATTTCACTATCTAATAAATCTAACTTTCTCATAGCATTTATTGATAGCCTTAGTTTTGAAGTCACACACCTATTTTGTCTAGAAGTATCTGGATACCTCTTGCTGCCCTTCAGCGAGGCTGATTTGACCGACAGATTTCTTACCACAGTCAGTATTTCAGCAATTTAATATTTGAATTTCCTCAGTTCTCCTAGTTAACAAATGTACTGTATTGATGCTTTGCTACAGTGTATTCTATTGAATTATTCTGACATCTGACACTTCAATATGAGACAGTTGCTCCCTCCTCCTCCTCCTCATTCTTTGTGTATCAGTGAATAGAATTCATTTAACTTTTATATTATGGCCTTGTCTTTCTCAAGATCAGTCAGTATATTTCAGTTGCCTATTAAACTTTATTTCTGGTTGGATTCCTGCTTCTGATGGATGCATTTCAAAAAAAAGTTTTTTCCTCAGTAACTTTTATGCAGTTAACAACTTGTTCCTTGAAATCTCTTTTGCCCTTTATTATTAGGGTTTTCTATTTAACAAAAGAAATATGTATTAATGGATTAAAGTTTTTATGTTATTTCATATTTTTCTTCTTCTAGAACACGTCTTTAATTTTTGTGGGTTTTTTTTTATTATTTCTAAAAAAGCTTCTTTTACTTTGCTATTTTAGTACAATAGGTTCCTTGCTTGATTGCTTACTTCAATTTTAAAAGGAATTTTGATAAGCAACATGCAGCATAATATATAGTCTTAAGTGGTCTTCATTCTTTCACTAGCATTTCACCCTTCTAGCTGTTCCTTCTCATACCTTTAGTTTCCAGATTGCTGCATCGCCCAACACTGCATGCATAGAGAAAAAAACAAAAGAAGGGGGCCAACATGCAATGTTACTTCCCCAGACACCAACAATATGTGGGTCTTGGATTTTCTGAACAAAGGCCTTCATATTTATCCTTTCAATGGATTTTTTTCCATGTATTTGTCAAGTAGTTTTTTAACTCATGCGCTGCCTCCTTTTCTATGCCTCAGTCCCACAGATATCAGCTTCTACACCCAAGCCCTTTCATTAATAAATACTACAGATGTAGATACTGAGCAGACATACAGTTCTGTTTTTTACGCACGGCATTTTTTGCAAAAGCCATTAACGAGAGGAACCTTCTGAAGTTTCTACTAAGGCAATAAAGCTGGATGATTTGGTAGGATTTCATTTCTATTTATTTGCATAATCCTGGGTAAATGATCAGTATTAAATGAAAGATGTTTGATCTAGTGATTGTAGCATATTCAGCTGAGACTGCAATTTACTCAGTACATGTAGATGAACAAAAAATGTATGACCATGTAAAATGGATATAGTTTAATAGGATTGCCACTGAAAGACCTATTAACTCACCTTTTATTAACATCAAAATATGTGATTATTTTGACTATTGCAATTATGGGGTCATTAGGAAGGTGATAGAAAGATTACACTAATGAGGACTGCTTTTTAAGCTCTTCGCTTCTGCCCAAGTCAGCTCATCTGATTTTGAGGTTAGAGACATTCAGTCTGTTGGTCATACTACAGGTTATTTTGAGGAACTGAAGAAGGAAAAATGTAGGCCTGTGAATTCTGACTAATATAAGGGAGTAGTTCAAAGGCAAGCTAATATATAGAAGAGTCTCTATAAACTACAGATAAGTAACTTGTTTTGACAGTTATAAAATAGAACAAAAGGCATAATACTTCTATCAATTTTGCTGAGCCATTTGCTAGAATTTCAAATTTACATGTACTAAAAACTTAACTACATTAAGAGGCAAGATATTTGCTCAGTTTTCGCAAAAACAAAGAATGTATGTGATATGGTTAAACACTTGTAATTAAATGTTTACAAGAGGCTTATAAATGAATGTATAAAGTAGGTGAAAAATTAATAAAATATTAGGTTAAGAGGTAGTGCTTTGGGTCTTTCTCCAAGGTTACAATTCAAGTCAACCGTGCCACAGCACTTCTCCTTGGACAAACTGTGTAACACAAAAAACTGCTTTCATGTACCAGCCAGAAAATCCAAATTCTATCTTTTAGTTTCTGTGCCAGTATGCCTTTCACTTTTTAGAATAAATCTGATGTGACCAGAAGCCAGAAACAAATCAAGTTAAGGATTTATGAAGTTAGGAACTATTTAGGCTCAGCCTTTCAGCTGCAGTTGAGTAAGACTCAAAAGTTACTCTGATACTTTAATATGATGTAAGAGAACTTCTTCAAATCCAAAAGTTCATGAGCTTTGCTTTCCTCACTGCAATGATGGAGGGGTTAGCCCCAAAGTTTTCAGCTTTGAAAATGAACTCTCTTAAATCTATACCCTGCAACCAGGCAGTCTGGGAAACAGCCAAGGCTGCGTCAAAAGAAGAGTGGCCAGCAGGTGATGGGAAGGGATTCTGCCCCTCTACTCTCGTGAGACCTCTCCTGGAGTACTGCATCCAACTCCAGAGCCCTCAGTACAGGAAAGACATGCACTTGTTGGAAATCATCCAGAGGAGGGCCGCAAAGATGCTCAGAGGGCTGGAGAACCTCTGCTATGAGGACAGGCTGAGAGAGTTGAGGTTGTTCAGCCTGGAGAAGAGAAGGCTCCAGGGAGACTTTGTCACGGCCTTTCAGTACTTGAAGGGGGCCTACAGGAAAGGTGGGGACAAACCTTTTAACAGGGCTTGTTGTGATAGGACAAGGGGTAATTGTTTTAAAATAAAAGAGGATAGATTCAGACTAGATATTAGGGAGACGTTTTTCCAGTGAGGGTGGTGAGACACTGGCCCAGGTTGCCCAGAGAGGTGGTGGATGCCCCATCCCTGGAAACATTCAAAGTCAAGTTAGATGGGGCTCTGAGCAACCTGATCTAGTTGAAGATGTCCCTGCTTATTGCAGGGGGGTTGGGCTAGATGACCTGTAAAGGTTCCTTCCAACCCAAACTATTCTATGATTCTGTGGTTCAAGGGTGGCTGTGGGCAGTGTCTGGCTCTCCTGGGGGCTGGACTCATCTAACCCAAGAGATTTTGTGCATTCTGTCTCTGGGAAGAAGAGGCCAGAAAAGAAAACCAGAAGCAATTCTGGAAATGTGTTTTTCCTGCTGCATGTTTGGGTCGTTGGGCTTTGTTTTGATCTGATTTATCTCTTGGCTTGCCGTATTTAGGTTGCAAGCTGCCAAAGCAGAGTTGTTAGCGGAGTATTAGTAACTCAGACTTTCTTCTTCACCTTTGAGTTTAAAACCATGCATTCTGCTGCCAGAATTCAGATTGCATCATAAAAGGACGGTGTAGAGTTTCACCACCAAAAGATGGTAAAAAGCAGTTCTGTGGAGATTTAACAGAATATCTGAAATGTCTGAAGAGCTTTTGTGGGGATCCATGGGCAGAATTAGAGGCCCTCTGAGAGCTGAGTTTAAATATTTTATCAGCAGAACTATGGTTTTCTGTAAGGATGATGTGCTCAAAAACCACAAAGAGGTTGCTTTAACAATAGCTTAGGCAAAAGGTTACCTCCATTCTGTCCATAATGAGACTGATCCCACAGTTGTGATTAATTCAGCACTTTCTCCAAGAAAAATCATCCTAGCTGTTTCCTAATTCCAGCGAAGACAGTGTGAGAACACAAGCGCTGGTGCTCTCAGGCATCAGGAAACACCTGCCAGGGCAAGCATGGAGAGGAAGAGCCTGAATCTCCACCTGTGAACTGGAAGTAGCTAGCTCCTTGCCTGAACTTGATTATAATTAATCTGCAGGGGGGAAGAGAGAGGGATATTTAGATTTTTACAAAGCCTCTGGATTTATTCTCTTTTGACTTTGCATCTTTAAAAGACACTCTTTAGACTGTTGGGGGCTTGCTGGTTTTGTTTTGGGTTGGTTGGGGGTTTTTTTGCTAATGAAAATGCTTCCTCTGAGCCATTTGACCATTGCCAAAGGCCTGTGGTTTATTTGCTCTTCAGTGCAGTTGCTTCTATTTAGCTCGCTGGATGGCAGCCTGTTTCCTGGCAGCTACTTTAAATCTGCATGACCAGGAAGGTTGGGAGGATGAGAGAGAGTCAACAGCCCCATGTGCTGTTCCAGAGGTAAAATCTATTCAAGTTTTAAAAATGTTTCAGGCATGAATGCATTGGGAATGTGACTAATTAATCTTGTAATGTGTTTCTGCAACAAACCAAGAAGTACTTATTTTCTACAAGCTACCAAAGCAGTTACTACTTGTGGTCTAGTTTGCATATTAAAGAAAAAAGGTTGCACTAAGAGTTTTTACAGTTCTGCTTTAACAGCTTTTATGTTTTTCTTTTCATAGTTTAAGTGAAAAAAGTGTTTAAATAGTTTTCACATAGTGTTTCATAGTTTAAATGAATGAAAGGTGTTCTCATTTTGAACTACAGAGTCTGTACTTTATGTTTAGATATTAGTATTGGCGAATATTAGTAAGTTGGTATGTCATTACAAAACTTAGGAAAATTTAAGGAAAGGACACTTTCTTCGGGCTGTCTGTCTGAATTCTACAGGAACTAGAAGCAGCATAGTTGTTTTATTTCAAGAAACAAAATGTTTTAAAATATAATAGGATGTTGTTAAGAATTTGTTCAAAATTGGCCTGCTCCAACTGGATCTCTTTAGGGTGGCTTTGTTGTTTTACACCATGGATGGGATTCACAGTGCAACCATTGAGTGAATAAAAATGGCAGCAGGGATAGGAATATGGTGTCTTTTGCATGTGGAGCAACTAAGTCTTTCTTTTGATTTGGGTTATGATCACAATAATAGTGAATATATTTTTATTTGGGTTTTGTTTTTAATGAACTTTACACAATATAATGTCCCTGAAGAAAATCTTCTGATAGACCGTCTTAAAACAAATGAGGTGAATGGTTGCCTTGATGTTAGGGGAAAGGACGTTCATCTTTTCAATCTGCTTAGAAGCTTATGACATTTTGTGATAAAGTCACTTGCTCTTTGCATCAGGTCCTGTCATACAAGGACCAAGTCCAGGATGCTGCACAAATTCCTAGAGCTCTGCTTTGAAAAGAAGAATGACTTCAGAGGAAGCACAGAAGAAATCCTGTGTGCTATTGACCAGAACAAGGAATTTGAGCCCATAATGATGGGACATCAGGATGTCTGTTAGTCCTAGTCATCATGACAATTCCTATGTTTGGCCTGAGTAAAGAGCCTGATAATTTTGCTCTTTTGAACCTGGAAGCATAATAGGTGCCTAAATACCTATTATGTACCCATTAGGTGCAATAATAGCCTATCTGAATATGGCCTTAATTGTGTCTATGTAAATGCTCCAGAAATTTGTGTGTTAACAACAATAAAGACTTTCACTGCTGGAAGAAAACCTAGGAACAAAGTCACAGCTTCTCGATAATAGGCCATTATCCATTAACTGTATGCACATAAAAAGACATCTCTTTGGTAAAATGCCCTTACAATGGGACTGCAGCTGAGAGACGATATTTCCTATAACAAGTGTTGTCTAATCAGAGGCAGCAATTAGCAAAGGCCAGAAGGGCAGCAAAGAAAGGATTTTGAAGGGCCAAAAGGTGAGTCGGGTGCTGGGGAGACGCCAGTAAAATAAGGTAGGAAGATCTGAGGTGTTCTTTAGGCAGGGAAACCTGTAGGAGTTGGCCAAGGCGAAGTAAAGGACTCGTGAGAAAGTACAGTCAAAAGCCTGAAGAGGAAATTGAGAAAACAGCAGCTGTAACACAGGGGAGCATCCAGCTTCAGCCCTTTGCCTGCAATAGGGACTGTACATTGTCATTTGTCTGTGCTGTTCTCATAATTTTCCTACTGAAGAAAAGGACAACCAAGAGTAAAGGATATGAAGAGGAAATCCATTTTCTTTTTTTGTTTCCCAAATTCTTCAAGTCCATCAAACTCTATCTTTACAATATCCAAAATCACTTGTAAAAAGTCAAATCTTTTGCATGCAGAAGTTGAACTCTCTCTTAATTTCTGTAACAGAGGAATGAGCAGCCAGAAGATCCCAAGCAGAAGACTGAAGGTAAAGGCCAAGGAAGCAGAACCCAAGTTTCATGTGTACTTTCCTATGCAAAGATGTTGCAGCATTTCTTTGAGTTTGACACGTACTGGAAGTAAGAGATCCAGAGTGGTTTCCCTCCTCCTCGTTTTTCTTCTCTCAGTGATGTGGTTTACGAATGAAAAAGCGCTGTTATACATGAGGAACTCGGGTGTTATCACAAGCCCTGTGACACAGTATTCCAGCGAGCCTTCAGGCATTTGTATTGTTTGGAGTGAATATAAGGCCATAAGGGCATTTGAATGAGATAAGGGGTATTCTGAAACTTCCTGTCTTCAGGTAATAACCAGCTCTCTGTGTCATCATACATGTATTCTGGAGCAGTTTACTTATCTTGGCAAATCCCAGTGCTGTATCTTGGCTTTGAACTATGAAATTGATTGTTTTGATCTCTCATCTAGGGACTTGGAATGACAAGAGCTAATTAAACATACCTGTGGTGTGAGATTCACAAGGATAACAATTTCTCTTTTTCTTTTGACCATTATCTAATGGGATTTTTTTTCTCTGACTGAAAAATTAAATTAATCTTTAATTAAAAAAAGGCCACAACTTGAATGACTTTTGAAGACAATAAGCTTAAAGAACATTATTTCAGGCAGCTTTTAATCACAAAGTTGTGAGACCAGCATGCACAAATAATACAGTCAAAATAACAGACTATATGCTAGTAATAATGATTTCATGTTTGCCATTTGTTTGCTTAATTTTGGTTGTGTTTATGCAGAAAGAACTGCTACATCTTTTGCTAACTGCACAAATAAATACGTCAACTTCCAGGTATCTCTACGATGTAATGGAGCCCTTAATGTATTACAGCGCTGCTGTCCAACTCCTGGCCCATGGCTTGAGTCTATAAATGACTCATCGCATTATAAAGTTTGTTTGTTCTCTGGTCCATGAGCAACTCGTTATAATAAAATCTGGCCACAGTTGTCAAAAAAAAAAAGTTGAACAGTCCTGCTTTATATCACCCTCATGTTAGCTAAGTTACAGTGATCTTCAGAATGAATGCTGTTACCTAGTCATCTCAGGGGCTAAGAAGAAATCCACAGGGTAATCAGCTGGTTTTCTGAGATCTTTTATTCAAGCATTACTGTATAAAAAGCTAAAAATGAAATAAAAAAAAATACTTTCCACATGTAAAGTAATACCTCCTTTTTGTTAATTTAGGGCAGCTGACTTGCGCAGGAATGGATAAGGAACGCGCACAGGAGCTTTTCTCTTGGCAACGTTCCCCTAAGAATTGAGGAATGCCCAGCCATGGTAGGTAAAGTATTATATTGAACCAGCACCCCTGTTTTTCCTAGAGGAATAAAGTTTAGAAAAATAGTGAGATATTAATGCATATCTTTCCATCATCAGGATCTCTTCTAAATTAATTTATTCCAGATAAGGAAAGTTTGCATTATATTTTTTTAAGTTTCTATTTTTATTTTAAAAATGTAATAGTTGTATATATGCCTCCAGTCCAGCATATATGTCTCCTGATTTTAAAAACGAAGGGGTGCAAACCAGAATGATTTTCTTTATTCAATAGCTCATGTAATGAAGTGCTGTGCTGAAAACAAATTTCATGGAATCGAATGCAGCACAGTTCTACTATTTTGTGTATTTATACAGCTTGTTACTTTTGACAAACTTTTATCAAAGTTATGAGAAACCATGGTTTACATCTGATTGTTATCTTTCTACAAATATTCTACTGCAGTTTTAAGGTAACAACTGGTATAGATCATTTTTGAACAGATTTTTGTAGCTTTTTTTTTTTCATATGTAACTGTTATGGCTCAGACTGAATGAATGATGGGTGAAGCCGGTTACCGCACTAGTCACGGTGAGTTCAAGATTAATTTAAAAAACTATTAAAGCCTAATTTCTGTCTGGTAATTCAAACCCAGTTCCTAGGTTGGATAATGCTGTGCAAGGCTGGTCAGAGGCAGAGTAATGGGAGTAGAGGTTGAGGGAGAATCTCGAGCGCAGCAGCAGTGCATACGGTTTGCATCAATAGCCAAAAAAAAAAAAATATCTCAGAACATCACAAACTGGGAGGGGGATGAGGCTTAGGAAAAGAGAGCTCTCTGGAAAGGAGACTTTGAAACAGGCAAACTGCCTTAAGCTCTCTGTGTTCAGGGAAACAAAGAAATCGTCTCTATCAGCTGATGCTAATGACAATGGGTATCAATATCTTAAACCCAAAGTAATTCAGTCATCCAGCGCACACCGCCGATGCTCCTGGGGCTTCCCAGGCCAGCGGAGAATTTCCTTCGCTACAAATTGTTTTGGGAGCTGGAAGAGGATGAAGGGGGCGTATCACCTCCCTGGTCTGTTGGAGTTGATGGAAGAAGCTACGTTAATGGCCTCACAGAGGCAGCGGCAGGCGTTTGCTAAGCTGCCCGGTGCCGTGCTGGTGTGGCAGGTATGGGGGAGCGTGACAGCTCTTGGCGTGGATCCAGCCAGCCCTGGTTGTGTGAGACACTGACAGTGCCTGGGAGACTTGGAGATATTTTTCTTGAATAAAGGGGAAGGTTTCCATAGAAACTTCTCTTTTATTTTAAAGAGATTTAAAAGAGAAATTTAGCAAACTATAAAACCAAGCTTCCAGAGCCCAATTTAAGCTATTCCTTATTGATTGCATTACAAATGAACATAAAAGCCTGCAGCCTGGAACTGACAGCGAGAGACAGGCTTCTGCCAGCTCCCGTGTTCCCTCTATCAGTGCATAACCTCTATTAGGTGATAGTGGCAGTGACACACACTTTCTAGCACCCTCCATTTTATAAAAGGATCTTCCTTAGAGCATCTCATCTAAAGGCTCTTTGTTAATGAAAACACATCTCTTGGGCTTAACATGCAATGCAGACACCACCCTAATTCTCAACACCCCCTACTTTAAATTCAGTTATTTACAAACAAGCAGTGCAGATGCAAAATGGCCACTTCGCTGCTACACTATATTTCCCAGAATACCAAAATACGGGAGTGAGGGACAACACCTCTCTACCAGCTGGAGGTATGGGAGATGGTATCCCTCCCTTGCAAGGGTCTCTTGCAGGGGAGAGAGCATCTGAAGGAGGCAATTAAATCGGTTATGATCTTGGACACAAGAAAACACACATATTACTTCAACAAAAGCATAATAAGGTATCCCTTTGACAGTCATTCAGGTTTGCAGTTAGTCATTTTAAAGCTACATCCAATCACGTTCCCCATCGTAGTTCCTTTAGAAACTCCTTTAACATTCAACATACAGTAAAATTGGAGATCTTAAAAATATCCTTGTTTTCTTAATACCTTGTTGGGTTTCCAATCATTGTTTACTCCAATTAAAATGAAACAAATTTGTTGATCGGGAGTAACTACAAAACCTTCCATGATGTTTCAGAGAAGCGTTATACGCTGGCAGTGCCCTGGCAGCTCCTGTAAGTACATTGCTGCTAGTCCACTCCATCCCACACAAGGCATGGCTCTCTTTACCCACTTCACAAGTATCTGCCATCTGAGATGATGGATTAATCCTTTAGGTTTAGTTGGTCATAGCGAGGTGGGGGTTGGACTCTTCTCCCAAGTAAGAAGCGACAGGACAAAAGGAAATGGCCTCAAGTTATGCCAGAGGAGGTTTAGATTGGATATTAGGAAAAAATTCTTCACAAAAATGGTTGATAGGCATTGAGACAGGCTGCCCAGGGAAGTGGTGGAATCACCAACCCTGGAGGTATTCAAGAGACGGGTAGATGTGGTGCTGAGGGATATGGTTTGGTGGTGGCATTGGCAGTGTTCGGTCAACAGTTGAACTCAATGATCTTAAAGTCCCTTCCAACCGAGATAATTCTATGATTCTATTAGGGATGACAGCCGTGGTCACACAATAGTAGAAAGGTAGTTTTGCTTTTTTTTTTTTTTTTTTTTTTTTTTTTCCAGTAGAAAACTTAAAAAACCCATGCTCCATCCAAGAGGGGCAGCTTTCGACCCTGGAATGCCCCAGATATTGGAGGTCAGGATATTTGCCCGTATAGTGCTGGTTTGCGTCTGCCCTGACAAAAGAGGACTCCGAAGCTGAGTCTTTTCAAGCAGCGTGATGCTCGGTAGGCTGAAAGGGCAGATGGCACAACCTCTCAGCTGCAGAGAGGGAGTGAAGGATGGGATCGCCTGTACAGCCAGTTCTTTGTAATTTGGCACCACTATGCTGCTGCTGCTTGCTTTCCTTCATCTTGTGAAAGGACCCTGAAAATTGGAAATATTCCCACTTTTAGCAAGAATAAACTAAGATATTGGTCTGAACATTTCTTTTTCTTCCACTTTATTTTAAAGCTGGACTTCTACCCTGAAAGTCTGCTGCCAGGTTTCTGATGTGAAAATGGCTAGAAATAACTGAAAGATGGGGTAGCAGCAGTGTAAAGGAGGTTCTGGTGACACATGCTACCTGTGTTTCCCTGTTCAGGAGGAATTATATTACCTGTCTATCGTGAAAATAGCCAAATGGATTTAACATCTCAGAAAAGAACTGTGCGATTCAAACTGCTGTTCTTCTGCCTTTTGTCCTGTGTGAGCTTCAATCTAGATTCCAAGTTATAAAATATAGAACAGGTTGGAAATCACATATGCTGACTCACTCTGAATTGTTATGAGCAACTTAATAGCTTAGTCATCTAACATAAGAGATACATTTGCAAAAATATTGAAATCTGGGAAGAGGAATGAAGTGTAACATAAATAAAATGCGCTTGTGTTTTTCTGAGATGAGTTTTGATTTTCATCTGATATCTGACAACTGTGAGAAAAGTACTGCCTCAAACATTGAAAAATAGTAATGATACAAAATAACGTTTTTCTATCTCCACCTTGAAATGGAAAAAGACACCCTGAAAAAGAACTATTTTCTCACATTTCACTTAAGTCTCATAATTGCAATTTTAATCTATTGACAGAGTTAATATCTTTTGTAAAGAGTAAAAATGAATTTCCATAGTAATCAGAATCTTAATATTTTTAGCCATTTGTTTTAAAGTTAAGAGTCAGTAGGAAGTGGACATAAAAATGTTATAAGCAATTATCTTTTCATGGTCTCAGTGCCAGTCAACATATATCTAAAGAAGTTGTTGGCTTCTGCTTTTTTTTCTTAAACTGCAATAATTAGCAGAATATTACCTTTTCTTGTTCCTAGTGGGCATCTCTATGCTTTACTCATTCCTCACCAACTGGAGTACAAGCCTGTTTTCATCATCAGTTTGTGCCTAGGAGTCCTAGCTATGCATGAGATCGCATGTTCGTAGGCATTGCTCCAGAAGACATATGCATATTTATACATAAAAATAACTTCCTCCTGCATTTTTGCTCCATCTGTGGTTACTGGAAAAAAAGATAAGCAAATCATCTTCATATGGGTTATCTTTAGATGATTAACACTTATCTTCAACTGGACTTACTAAACGGCACGTTCTACTGGTGCAAACAGGAAAAATAAGATATTAAGCCACTCAGGCACTGCTAGCTGACCACCTGGTGGGGTGCAGATAAAAGTCAGGCTGGATGCTGCTCTTACAGCCACCAAGGCAGCCAACATCTCAGAGCAAAGCAGCTGGAACCACTGACATAGGTAGAAATATCGCAAGTAGTTCCGGTGAGCACCTTTAGTGTTTCAGATGGAGGAACTGCTGAATGTGCCGTGTATTTGTGTTGTATAAATATTGAGGAGGATCATTTCATGTTTTGCTCGTAACACATTTCAGTATGTAAACTTGCATAAAGTCAGAGAATATTTTAGAGCACTGATGTATTACTACTATTACTGTTATTAGTTTATTTAGTTGTTCTAAAAAATGGAAAAGTATATTCTTTGGATTTAGAGAACTGAATTTAAATATGATGCACGGAAAAGAAGCAGTAAAAAAAAAAAGAAGCATGTAGAGAAGGATTTAAAAAAATCTGTAAACAGGTCATTTGGATACATAGTTTAGACAAGTGCACATCTTGCGTTGCAGAACGGTTTTGTTTGGTGGTTGTTTTTTTTAAGTTTTGTCCCTTTGCACAAAACCTTCTTTTGGAGATGTCTCGCAATTTTGTTTCCTGCAAATCCTAGCCCCTGCCAACATTCCTCACACAAAGAGGCAGGATTAATCCCTTGGAAAAGAAGTGAGAAAAAGTAGGCTAGGATTATGGAAAATATTAGCAGCAGTAGAGAAGTTAGTAGCACAGTTAATATTCTGTCATTCCTGAATTTAACGTCCACTATCAAGCTTTGTACTGTTTTCTTTGAAAAAGGAATGGCTGCTGCTATCAATCTTTGCTGTCAGAGATAACCCTATGCACACACTCTATATATTAGCACCTGAATGAATGGTTCATAAAAAGCAGATAAAAGAACAGATGCTAATAATTTATTTAAACATAGCCTTCTTAAAAGGTTAACTCATCACATTTCATCTTCAGTCATAAACCCTCTATTTTTATAATCAGCCATATTGACTATCTGCTTTTCCTTTTATTGGATGGGAAAGAACACACAAGAAGTATTAAAAATAGCCTGAAAAATAAGATTTTCTCCATTTGTGGGAAGTGCTGCCTTGACAATTATGGAGAATCTTCTTAACATGTACAAAGACATTTTAGTTTTGCTCTTTCTGCCACCCAGAATTCCTTTATTTCTGCTCCTGACCCTCTGAAACTGATATGCCCTGTGAACAAATTTCAGACTACTATTAGAGCTGCTATATATTAAGTGTTTCTGAACTGTCCCTGCATCTTATTTGCCTCTAGCTTATCTTTAAGACAGATCTTTTGATCATTAAGATCTTATATCATTTGAGTACAAAAGGGGGAAAGTCTGAAATGAACTGTGCTACTCAGTCGTATCTTGTGTGTGTCGCTTTTCTGGAAGAGCATCCTCTTCTATGCAGATAGATGTATGGAAGTAGTAGGTGGCAATATTGTTATGCACTCATTAGTGCACACCACATACCTCTCTAAATAGTCATTAATAGTCATTTATTAGGACTATGTTGGATTTGAGCTGATGGCCAGAGGAAACAGAGGCTGCAGTGAACTAAATCCCTCAGAACAACCCAGTGGTTGGTTGTTGCAAGTTTACTGAATGTTAGTCAGAAATGGAAATGAGTATAGGAACCTTCAACTCTCTCGAGGTGTTCAAGAAATTCTCGGTATGTGCATGAACCTGAGCGGAACGGGGAAACTGCAGAGCATTTCCATATGAAACTTAAGAGTAATGCCTCACAGAGATTAAGCAAAATGGCTTCTTTCCAGGCTTCATTTCTTAGAACAAAAAGTGTCTCCCTCCAGCACTAAGACTTGATTATGCCCTCAGATATGCACAGCACCGAAAAGAGGAATAATTTATGCATCGGAAGGGCTAGCAGCAGCCTCCATGACGAACTGTTGTTCCTTAGGGATACTGTCTTCCAAAAAGTGGTGCATTGTGCCAGTTATGCACAGTGTTTCTGCACTTAAATATTTCCCCAAATGCAGACTAAGTTTGACCAGAAGTAATGCTGTGCTCCTACATTTTTATTTTTTTTTAAAATGCCGTCCGAGAAGTATAGAACAATTGCTGTCCTGTACATAAAGGAATAGAAAATGGTCAAGATTTCTGAATGTGATTCTGTGACTACACCATTTCAGCAAACCCCAAAGTTCAGGTACTAAGTTCCAGCAGTAACTTAGACCCTTAACCTAAAAGATACTAAAATAAATGAGCTATGTGCTTTTCATACTGCCCCAAAAGACATGTATGGGAACTCTAGGCTGTGTTTTCCGTTTGACAGGACTACAGGATGCAGCCAGTTGCATTCAGTCCAGCAACAGAGATGTTTCTTTTTTTGTCTGTCTTTTTTTTTTTTTTGTAACAAGAAACAGAATCAGATTAACACATTCTCTGATACAGTTGACATGCTGTTGTTTACAAGCTGTATTGATACAAGTAGGCCTGTTGAAAGTATTAAAATAAATATAATAGCATACATGTGTACATAAAGATTATATAATGGGAGTTTAATATATAACATTGTAAGTATAGCAATGTCATATAAAAATTGTGTAGCAAGAAGTTGTGTGAGCACTGCACCTAACAAAACCTGGTTTCCATTAGATTTGTCTTATGGTTGATTGACATTTTAACTGAATTATGCTAAGGTTGCAACACAAGCTCACCCCTAATTAGACAGCAGAGAATCCACTGGGGAAATAAGCATAACTGCAAAAAAAACTTTTTATCAAAGACTGTTCATTGCTAGACACAAGAGGATCAGCGAGAGGCACCAAGCTTGACTGAGTAGGGATTGTTCTCGTGTCTGATAAATACATATTTACGAATAAAGCTTTTTAAACTTACCATTTTCCTGTAGATTTTTGGATACCTAGTAAGGTGCACTGACTTTACCCTGCAGTCATCCCTTTGGTGATGTTATTAGCATGCTCTTTGTTCTCTCCTGTTTAAAGTTTTTACTTTCACAAATAGGTGGGAGGATCTATTTAAGACCTCTATTAATGCAGGCTGAAGTTGGTCGTTAGGTTCAAAGGTTGCTAACAGGCTCAGACAGGTGTCCGTGCACACATACAAACATGCACAATCTCCAACCACACACATGCCATACTCTCAGAAATCTGACTTCCAAATACGTACAAGATTGCAAACACACAGGACTCGGGTATTTCTTGGTATTACTTTGAAATAGCTCTAGTTACAATTCTAAGACTGTTCTATTTACATTCCGAGCTGTAATCTAACATGATTTTGTGAGAAAGTATGCTTCTCACTCCGAGGTGTTATTAATATTTGTGTATTAAATATTAATGTATACATGTATCTTTGCATGGCACTTTCTAGATATTAAAAAGAAAAGGTCTCTGTCCTCAAGAGCTTACAGTCTAAATACCATTGTTGTAGAAAGCATTTACCTCCTGATGAAACTGAACATACTCTGAAACAATTTCTTTCCTACGGTAATGACCAACTTCTCTAAGCAGTGCACTAGAAAATTAATGTTTTTCCCACACGAAATGGGACTTCTTTTTTCTTGATTCATAAAATTTACTTTAATTATAGCTAAAAGTTTGCAGATTTTTCAACCTAATTATCTATTTGCGTATTTATTCATTAAAATGCTCACATTACTTATTAGATATCAGTAAATAATTCTGCTAGGAAGCTTAGTTATTCAGGAATCCATATGCATTAAAAAGAATTATGCATATGGATTATGCATTATTAGAATACCTTAAATTCTTTGAGCTATAGAAATGTTGTACTTTGTTGAGCTGGAGGTGCGAACAGTGTTTCTTTCTTGAATATCCAAACTGGTAGGCTGCAGTTTGGATCGCTGTACGATAATCCTTTGCAGACTCTTTCATTCATAGACTTACACAGATGTATAATTTCCTTTATCTTACAGTTGTGGAAACAGAAGCAATAAGGGAAGTGAGTTATTGAATTGCATAAGGTCACAGAGCAGGTCATTGGCAGAGCAAAAGGAGTATTCCTAACTATGTCATCTCTCAGTCAGACTGTTCTATGCATAAATTTGATCTCTTGGAGCAATTTGGTAGAAAATGCATCTTTTCATGACAAATACTACCTTATTTTTGCCCTTACTAAAAAAAGAGGAATTCCTTATTGTTATCAGCTTGCATTTTCTCTGAATAGCATATTGCTTACTGTGTGTTAATTTAATTGGCAAAGCAGGCATTATAATGAATTTTTCCAACAATTACTATTTTTACTGTACAATTTCTAACACATCGGGGAGCTGTAAGTTTGATAGGTAGTATCTGAATGTCAACTCCTAAGAGCGAACACAATCTAAAATAGTTATATTAGAAAGTTAAGAACTACTTTCCCTGTATTAGCTTTCAAATAGGCCTTCTACTGGAGTCTTCGCATGTAACTTTGCGAGTAGGTAGTGGCAGAGCCTTCAAAAAATGAGAAAGAAACAGCACAGAGAAGGAGAAAAGGGGGAAGAAGTATTTGTGTTGGGTGGAGTGATGAGAAAGGCAAGCCCAACAGTTTTGGGAAGGCAGCATCTGAACTTTCCAGGCTTAATTCAAGCGAGCTACTTAATCTCTTAAAACTTCCATATTATTAATTCAATCTAAATATTGCCTTTATTTCTCCAGCTTTCCTAATTGCCTTCAGATTTCATTCATACATTTCAAAGATCTGTAGACTTTTCTAGGATGACATAGAAGGGTGGCCTAGAGAAAATTACATGACCCACATGTTAGAGACCAACACACAGTATAGTGCTGCAACTATATTCATTTGTATTCATGATCGTAATAATTCCGAGTCAATGCAAACTGAGAGCATAATCCACAATATATCTTTAAATATCCCATTTTTTTTGTTCAATATAAAAGCACTTCTGCAGTGAATAGAAGAATGATTGGGATGAGTCTTAGACATTTTTGTTGCCAACACATTTATTTGCTCACATGATAAAGCTAAACATAACAGCTCATGGGAAACATTTATTTCCTCTCTGCTCTGTTTTTCTTATTATAGTGTTATGGTTCTTCCTTATTCTTAGCTCTCATAAGCCCCAGGGCACAACAGAGGTTTGTGGGCCCCTCTGCACCTTAGAAGCCTTTGCTAGGCCAAGGAAAATTATTCTTTCTGGCTTGTGATGGCTTCTGAAGCATGGAAGACAGATTGGTATTTTATTGACTTCAGCCCAAAGGTCTCCAATTTTATGTTACTCGGAATACTCTCACTAAGAGATAATTGTAATATAACATGCATATACCTGTATTAGCCTGACATTCATTATTTAAAAAAAAAAAAAAAAATTAGACATTGTGGAGCAGTATAAAAACCATTTTCAGGTATATAGGTTTCCCTTACAGCTTGAGAAAAATGTAGTCATTCTGTTTAAGAACTATATTAGTGCTCATATGAGCTCATATTTGATGCTGAAATCTGTACCCCTAGCCTTAAATATTAGGTTTGGGGTTTTTTTTTTAGAATGGAAAATACAAATGAAATGTACCAAAAAACAACTGTATTGGCTTTTGAATTATTCTTCCCTTCTTACTAACAGTATGTTAGGAAAATTGTCCTCTGTATTTTAGAAGGATGAGAAACAAGACAGCGTAACACCTGTGGCCTCACTATGAAAGATTCCATCATTTTTCATGGCTTCATTATGATTGACATCTTCTTTTCAGATGCATATGTGTCACTCTGGCTTGAGTTCAATCGTATCTGTATCAAGTTACTGAGTATGTGGTCCCAGATTCAGCCATCTAACTTCAGGAACTCCCTGTACAGTCAGAAGGAAACAGTCACTTCCAGAGATGATTCAGACCTTTACGAAGTAAGTCACCCTTTGGAAGTGCTTATCTTCCTGTCCGGGCTATACCGAGAGCCTAAAGCAACCCAGTAAGTTATCTGTGCCTGGAGAAGACAAACCCACCCAAGAAGGTCTCCTAGGCAACCCTATCTTGGAAACTCCTCAATCTGAGAAAAAGTCTCTTTCAAAGATGAGATCAATGTGCTGATGAGAGGACAAAGCGGTCTCTGCCATGTTGTTTGGGACATAGTTTCTGTATCTCTGGAAAGATAAATAAATCATGATAGCTATGTAGCACTAGAACTGCTGTGCCTGTTTAAAAAGCATGATTTGTTGCTGAAAAGCTGTACCTTCTCGCTGCTCCCAGCACAGGTTTGAACTGCACTTGCGCACTATTCGGATGTATCACAGGGGGAGCTGGCCGCAATCCCTACATTATAAACATACCTCATGTTTATACAAATGTTTTTGCAGACTTTATTTAGGAAAACATGCTCCCCTGTTGTTTGCACAAAGTCTTAAATGACTGCAGAATTTAATTTTTTTAAGTCCAGGAGGCAACTTTTCCAGATCGGGTAAAATTCTGCTCTGACCTGGGCGATCATTGCAAAGTCCTGCATATATTCTCTATCCTGCTCTTGTACTTCAGAGTCAACTCCGCTACAAAAACACACAAAAAGATCTGCAGAAAGCAAGTCTTTTTAGTCTTAATAAAAGGGAAAAAACAAACAAACACCTGGAAGACCAAATACCAAAAAAATAACCTACACTTCACCTTAAGCTAAGTCAAGTACTTCGTCAAAGTTAAACACTCAGATTTTAAGGATTCCTATTCTTCCAGGATTCTCCTCTCATACAGTCTTTAATTATATCCTGACAATACAATCTTTAATTATACCCTATATATAATCCTTAATTATGCTTACCAGGAGTGCCTGACATAGGAAGCCTGGGGCACAGGAAAGACGTAGGACTAGGCAGCCAATGACTTTTGCATAAGGGTATGTTAGCAGAGAAAAAAAAAAAAGCTGGAAGGCTTAGCAGATGAATGAAGCAGATGAATACAGGCATAAAGGTGATACAGTAGCTAAGGCAGTTGGATTTATGCAAACTAACCGAATTCTCTCATTGGTCTACCACATGTTGACCCACTGAACAAAGGGCCTAAGGTCAAAGTCACTGCTTGGTGACTTTGCAGGCTGCCGCTTGCTTCGTGTTCTTCATTTCCCGACACTCATTTGCAAGCACCAGGCTCGGGGCTCATTTTCAGAGCTCGGACTCTGATTTGCTTACAGATTTGCTGGTTCCTCTTTGGATCTAGCCTCCTGGCTTGGTTTCTGTTTTCCCCTGTATTAACAGTAATGATAATATTGACCCTCATAGCAAAATTTTGTGTTGACACTTATGCAGGACACAGTTGTTAACAGCGCTGAATGAAATGGAAAGCCCTCTTTAAGGAAAATAATAATTCCACACCGTATGCAACAAATAAGACAAAGGGCCATACACGAATAATGAGGATGAAAATGTCAGCCCTGTCTTCTGAATGAGGGCCATGCAATGAGAAAAGCGATGTCTTACGGATCATACACAAGATAAAAAACTAAGATATTTGAAGCAACTAGAAGTTTGGTATTAATCAACTTTGGAGCGCCTGCCTTAGCAACAAAACCCCCTTTTAAAGTTACTTGTTAGGGTGTATTACCTACGAAGAGTGAAACATATTTTAAAGTATTGTTCAAGTGACTGACAAAATCAATTTGTTTTGCCTTGTTTTCTAAGAAAATTAGGCTTGTATGATTGCCCTGTCAATTTTCCTTGCCTCTTCCCTGAACTCTTGACCAATATGCCAGACGAACCTGATCTCCTTCTATGACAAGATAATCAGATTATTGGACGAGGGAAAGGCTGTTGATATTGTATACCGGGACTTTCGAAAAGCATTCGATACTGTCCCCCATACAATTCTCATGGAAAAACTGGCTTCACACGGCCTGGATGAGCATACGATCTGCTGGATCAAGCAATGGCTGACTGGAAGGTCCCAAAGAGTGGTCCTCAATGGATTTAAATCCAGCTGGCGGCCGGTCACAAGTGGTGTGCCTCAGGGCTCAGTGTTAGGACCATTTCTGTTTAACGTCTTTATTGATGATCTCCATAAGGACATAGGGTGTATCATCAGCAAGTTCGCAGATGACACCAAGTTAAGCAGGAGTGTTGATTCCCAGGAGGATAGGGAAGCTACAGAGAGACTTAGATAGATTGGATCATTGGGCCAACATCAATGGTATGAGTTTCAACAAGGGCAAGTGCCAGGTCCTGCACTTGGGCCACAATAACCCCATGCAGCACTACAGGCTTGGGGAAGTGTGGCTGGAAGGCTGCCCAGCAGAAAGAGACCTGGGGGTTCTAATTGACAAGCGGCTGAATATGAGCCGGCAGTGTGCCCAGGTGGCCAAGAAAGCCAACAGCATCCTGGCTTGTATTAGAAATAGCGTGGCCAGCAGAAGTAGGGAGGTGATTGTGCCCCTGTACTCAGCACTGATGAGGCCACACCTCGAGTATTGTGTCCAGTTTTGGGCACCTCAATACAAGAGAGATATCAAGGTGCTGGAGCGAGTGCAGAGGAGGGCAACGAAGCTGGTGAAGGACCTAGAAAACAAATCATATGAAGAGCTGTTGAAGGAGCTGGGACTGTTTAGTTTGAGCAAGAGGAGGCTGAGGGGAGACCTCATCACTCTCTACAACTACTTGAAAGGACACTGTAGAGAGGTTGGTGCTGGTCTCTTCTCACAATTAGTTAATGACAGAACGAGAGGGAATGGCTTCAGGCTCCAACAGGGTAGATTTAGACTGAACATTAGGAAAGAATTTTTCACAGAAAGGGTGGTCAGGCATTGGAATAGGCTGCCCAGGGAGGTGGTTGAGTCACCATCCCTGGATGTGTTTAAGAGCCGTTTAGATGTGGTGTTGGGGGATATGGTGTAGGGGAGAACTTTGTAGAGTAGGGTAGGTGGTTGGACTCGATGATCCCAAGGGTCTCTTCCAACCTAGACAATTCTATGATTCTATGAACATCAACCGAATTCAGCAGAGGATTCTCAAATGTATCCTATCCCCACACATTTTGCACAAATATGAAAACAAACTGAGGAGTGCCCAATCCAGGAAAGTCTGCAGTGAGTCAGCAACAAGAAAGCAGAAGGTCACAGTGCTGCAGACCCTCTGTTTTTGTAAAGCTGCATTTTGTGCAGCTACTTGTTGGTCTACCAGGCACCATGCAAACAGGTGTGGATGTATGGAGAGGCTCAGGGGGCTTCTGGTTATCCAGTGGCAGCAGCCAGGGCACCAAGGTGCTCTCGTACTATGTCCCCTGCTTGGTGTCACACACTGGGGCAGTCCTTTCCTCTTCCCACGACTGCATATCGACACATTTGGGGAGGCCTAGAAGTGCCTTCTGAGAGAGGTTTTCCTTCAGCACGGTCTTTTACAGAAGTCTCTCCAGGTTTTTTTTTATTTGGGGGGTAAGTGGGGTAGGGTGGTATTTTTCTGTCAGGGAAAAATACTCTTTTAAATTTCTATAGGTCCTACAGCAGCTTGATTTAGCATCCACTTTGACAGTCTTTTATTTGGACATGAGTCTGTTGGCTCACACAGGAACACTAGACCAAGACTTTAATCTTTACAAATTGCAGTTCTAGATTAATGATAATAATGATATTTACAGTGCATTCACAATGAACCTGGAAGTCATGTACAATTTGTGCTGAGGAGAAATGTCATTTGCCTGTGTCTGCCTCGCATCTCTCGAGTTTTCCAGAAGATGAGGGCTATATTCAGTCTTCAGAAATGGCTATCACTGGCCATCCCCCAGGGCTTAAGCTTATGTTAACCTTGAAGTGTTGGAAGCTGCAAACAAATCTGTACTGGACTGGAAACAGAGTATGCACTTTGAGCTTAGGTCTGTTTACTTATGTCGAATTATCAGGAATACAAATTCTATTTAAAGTAGCGTGGAAAGGAGGTGATAGTACTAGAAAGTGATAGTTTTGAATTTGCCATTTATGGAGTTAACAAATAAGTCCCCAAAAGACTGATAGCAGGAAACCAGCAGTCACAGCCTTGTTCTCCAAAACTGCAAGATTTACGGCAGATTTACGATAAAGGACCTTGATAAAATCAGGATCTTGGTGTGGAGGAATTTGAATTTTTAAAACTAATTTTGATTCTCTTTGGAGTGACGTGAAAGCCTCAAGACAGTGAATCCTTTGGAAAAGCAGATTAGTAAAGTAACACCCTGAGAGAGACTCGGACTTAACCCGTGTGCCGTCAGAAATACAGCTCCACCAAAGCCGCAGCACGTTAACGATACCCTCAACACCTGCGCAAACCCTGCGCACCTCAAGCCAAACACGGAGAAGTTTCACATCACCGTATTAATGTAGACACACCTGCAGATATAAAAATATATCTATATTTATAGGGAGGGATACATGAGGCAGTGACGGTTTCTTAAATCGGTGAGTGCGGCTATTGCTCAAGACAGATGGGGCTAGCGAGAGGAGCCGTCTGGCGAGCGCGGCGGGGCCGGGATGCGCGGGGAGGCGGGGAGGGGGGGACACCCGCGGCGGGGCGGCGTTAAGACCCGGGGAGTGCGCTGCTCGGAAAGGCGATGTTGGTTTTTTTGCGAGCTGGAGAAATCCCCCCCGTGCGGGCCGTGAGGAGGGAAGTCAGTCACCTGGCGGTGAAGGACAGTAAAACAGGAACGAAGGGGGAAATCTCTGGCTCTCTCCCTTCTCTCTTCTGCAAGAGATCCACCTCCTGTTTTCCTCCCAACTCTTTTAGCATAACCTTCAAAGAAGACCATCCCCTACAGACTTTCTTATCTTTTTTTTTTTCCTCCTTACTATTATTATTATCGAGAGAATACCTTTAGCTGCAAACCAATTTTTGAGTCTATGCCGGACTTGGGGGATTTTGTTATCTTGCCAGCGAAATTGTTCATCGCTAATGTCTTGCGCTCACAGGGTGCTAAATTAGCTACCAGAGTAGGCATGACGGAGAAAGGCTTTTATCATAGACTGTTCTCTTCAGTTTGAACACATTTGCTTGAAATTTGCTGCATGATGCTGTCCAGGGAAGCAGGATTTTTTCTCGGGATGCAGCGATTCGCCGGTTTCTGAGCTTATTGCAGAAGAAAAAAAAAAATATTTAAACTGAGTGGAATTTTTTTTTTTTTTTTTTTTTTTTGCGGTCTCTTCCTTTCCTTGCCAGAGGACGCGAATCTCTTTCACCAGAGAAGGATCACCTGTCGCTTTAATCCTTAAGGGAGTTCTTTTTTTTTTAAAAAAAAAAAAAAAAAAAAAAAAAAGTGAAATATTTTATTTATTTATTTATTTATTTATTTATTTATTTATTTTAACCGGTGGAGGCGTGATCGCGGAGAATGAGACTGAGGGGAGCTGCCAGGGTTTGGAGGACAAGGCTGAGTTTAGGCTGGAAACTGAGAGACTAGATTCCCCCCCCCCCCCCCCCCCCTGTTTTTCTTGTCCTTTTCCCTTTATTTTTTATATATTTATTTTTCTGGGGGGGAGTACAACTTCCCCAGTGTCCCCTCACCCCCCCCGCCGCTCCGCTCAGTTCCGCTCTATGGACAGATCAGCAAACCTGGACACGGAGGAGCTCAAGGTAGGCGACCCGCCGGGTGCCGCCGTTGTGATTTGGGTTGGATCCCCGTCCTGCCCTCTCCGCGGGGGCTGCGCGGGGCGGCGCGGAGCGGTTGCGCGGGGCTCCCGCAGCCGCGGGCGGGGAGGGAAGGGGAGAGCCGGGGGGGTGCCGCGGAGCCGCCCCGCGGTGCGGGGAGGGGGGGAAGCGCTGGAGGGGCGGCTGCCAGACAGAGCCGACCGCGGCCGCGAGCATCGTCATAACAGAATTAATAATAATAATGATGATGATGGTGGTGGTGATGAGGGTGAAGATGATGATGATGGTGCTGCCCGTGCGCTCCCGGCGCTGCATCAGCGCCGGGCTCAGCAGTGATCTCCCCCTGGCAGGAGGCGGCAGCGGACCTGCGGGTTTCCCGGCAGAAGTTGCCTCTGAAGCCTTCCTCTCCTGGGCATCTCCTCTTCTCCTTCCTCCTCCTCCCCTCGCCGCCGGGAGAGTGGGGGAACACCCCCCCTTTTCCTCCTCCTCCTCCTCCTCCTCCTCCTCCTCCTTTGCCAGCCCCCGGCGCCCGGGTCCCCTCCCCGAGGAAGCGGCGGCGGGGTGCGGGGTGGGTCGGCCCCCGGCTGCGGGGCCGCTGGAACAATAAAACTTTGCATTAGGACGGTGCGAGTGTGAGGATTTCCCCCCCCCCCCCCCAAACCTCCCCCCCCGGCCCTGCTCGGGCTCCCTCCCCGCTGAAGGAGCATGCCTGAGAGCGCCGAGCATGCTCCTTGGCGGAGATGGAGAGCCTGCCCCGAGTGATGGAGAGCCCGGAGTGAAACTGGGCTATAATAATAATAATAATAATAATAATAATAATAATAATAATAATAATAAATCTCTGTATCCATCTATGGGGCGGGGAAGGGGGAACACACACACCTGGCCGCGGGGGTGGCGGAGGTACCGCTGCACGGCTGAGGAGGTGATGGGAGAGGAAGGGGAAGAGAGCCTTCCTCCCCCCCCCCCCCCCCCCCCCCGCCGCAGGCACAGCCTTCCCCGGGACACCCACTCGGGGCGGCGGCTTCCCCGGCAGGGAGGAGGGCTCTCCCCCGGGGAGGGAAACTCCGGTGGGCACTGAAGTGCTGCCGCGGGTTCCTTTCCTTCTGTGAGGAGCCGGGTCTGAAAGTACTCCGGCATACTTGGCTGGAAGGCATCAATGGGTAAATAGATTGACACCCCCAGTCTTGCTGGCCGTAGGGGAAGGCACACCAGAGCTGTAGCCCTGCGTGGGTATTTGACGTGATGGAAGCGCAGGACAGAGAAGGTAACAAAACCGCTTGCTGGAGGACCGCTGATCTTCATAGTGTCTCAAGTACTGCCCCTGCCTCAACTGGAGGGTCCTCTTCCTCCTTCCTCAGCCTTTCCAAGGTTTATAGGACGCAGCTAGTGTGGGAAAGGCAGGAGCCAAGTCTTCCGATTAACGGGGGTAAAAAAGTTTTGTTTCATAGAATCATAGAGTAGAATGGTTTGGGTTGGAAGGGACCTTAAAGATCATCCAGTTCCAACCCTCCTGCCATGGGTAAGGACACCTTCCACTAGACCAGGTTGGTCAAAGCCCCATCCAGCCTGGCCTTGAACACCTCCAGGGATGTGTTTTTATTTCCACAGATTCTTTTTAAAGGGTCTCTGAAGAAAACATGTTTATGCTGAAAGGGGACAGCACTTTGCGGGGACTGTCCTTAAAGCCCGAGAGGCACATCCCGCCGTGAGCGGGGGCACCCAGCGCAGGGCTGCTGTGGAGGAAGGGGCTTCCATTAATCTCGTAGTCAGCTGCGCTGCAATTAAGACTAATGCTGCGGCGTGGACAGGCTGAGCGACCTTGAGCAAAGCAGCAGAGCTGAGAAGTGACACTGCTCCGAAGCATCAGCACTTTAACCTCTTCCCCCCCCCCCCCCCCCCCCCATAAGAACGAGAAAAGCTTCAAAAAGAGGCATTTCTGGGGATGCTCTTAAGCTCCGGGCAGCTCTCTGGGCCGAGCCACTCCGGCACAACGCTTTTCCAGGCTCTCCCAGGTGTTTCCCGGCTGCGGGGAGCGGGCCGGGGAGCGCGGCCGGCAGGGGGCGGTGGGGACCCGCCCGCAGCCCCTCGCCCCGCCGCCGGCACCGGCACCGGCACCGGTTCTCCCGCCCCGGCCGGGCTCCCGCTGCCGACCTACCGGGGATGGAGAGCGGCCGTAGGGCTCGCACGGGCAATTCTGGGTTTTCCCGCAGTGCGAAGCCTCCATCCGCATCCCCCCGCCCCGGCAGGGATGTAAGGGGTCGGGGACCGCAAAGCTCTTGGGGACTAAAGCTGTTCCCAGCGGGTGACCTTGCTGTGGTTGGGCACCGTGAAGAGCAGCTCTGAGCCGTGGAAAGCTTTCAGCAGTTTCTGGCTAGAAGTCATTTCAGTGCTCCACTCCTTCTCCCTTGGGACAAGAGAGTCCCTTGGGCCAGGGTAAGGGGACGGGGTGGGGGCGTAGGGGCAGCTGTAGGTCCGGAGGTGTCGAGTGAGCTCAATCCCACGTCGTACTGCGCGGAGGGCTCGTGTGAAGAATGTCAAACGTGGTAGCAGGGTGTCATAGCAGAACTTGCCGAGAATTTAAGAAACAGGCTGGACACTGCCTTTCACGATATGGGGTTTCCTCCATCATGACAAATGTATGCCAGTGAGCATCAAAAAGACTGACGGTAACTTCCCTACTGATACTACAAGTCAAATGTGCTGTCTATAATGATAATATGTAATAAAGATATTGAAAATATACACTATGTGATATATAAAGATTTTATACATCTCATATCAGGCATTAAGTATAAATTTGAAATCTGCATGTTATTTATTGCACCGATTGTAATGAATTCTGAATTATATATATAATGATGCATAATGAACATACTTTTTGAAAGGTCATTTTATGAAAAACTGAACAAGTACCATGTGTGCAACACCTGCTAATGAGGGTAGGTGTGCTTCTCCTTGCTAGTCCATGCACGAATTCCTGATGAAACAGATCAGTGCTGAAAAGAGAGACTACTCTTCCAGAGATTTTGAGCTGTTCTGGTTTTCCTTTGATCTGTCTCGTCTGCTGTCTCGGATGCATGTATGAACTTTCCTCTGACTTTTTAATTCACAAGCCTG
This sequence comes from Pluvialis apricaria, assembly GCA_017639485.1. Lineage (NCBI taxonomy): Eukaryota > Metazoa > Chordata > Aves > Charadriiformes > Charadriidae > Pluvialis > Pluvialis apricaria. The sequence goes on from CM030010.1 coordinate 9,987,780, forward strand.
TGGGGCTTTTGTTTTAAAAGAGTAGTACTGAAAACACAGACTAAGTAATTCTGTCGTAGTTGCACTGTAGTCTTGGGTTTAGTGTTGTGAAGCACTTTCTGTTACCTAAAGTGTATGTGATCATCGATACCCACATTTTGAACATACATGAAACTGTACAGCTGTGTGAGTATTATGTATTTTATAGGGCTTCGCAATTTGTGTATGCGTATAAAACACGATGAATTAACTTACAAACTTTGCATTTAACATATTCAAAACTTATGTTGATGCATTTGTATTTAATTGCTTGAAATTGTCTGAGTTTGGTTTGCAAAGAAGGGTGGAGAGGCCTTTGCGTTTGCTGGACTGCTGTTGGCTTGGGATATTCATTGACATTGGGTAGGTTGTTACAGATTTTGTCCTTCACATTTGTCCAATCGTTTGACATACAATTCCTTTAACATATATCACAACCATTTCTCTTACGTTTGCTTAGTAACTACTATTTGTGTACAGTCTTAGATAGTGGGAGATAGTATTCCTTGTAGTCTGTAAAACACTGATACTTTTCTGGAGGAAGGTTGGTTTGGAATCGAACTTATGATAACAGTGATATTATTAGCCTGATGGAATTAAAAACATCCTGGAAACCATGTCTTATTTACTTGAAGATGCTGGTTCAGTGAGAATTTTTCATCACAGTCCCGCAATGTTATTTTTAATAGTGTGTTTAAGTGCCTTGAAATTATCACTTTTAATATGCAAAAAATGTTAAACACTACAGTGTTTCTGAATCATCTTGTAAACACTAGCTGAATTTCTTTATTCAGTTCATGAGAAAATATTTATAGTCTGTTTACGGTTTTACATTTCCTGGTGATATAGAACTACTTAACATCCACATGAAACTGGTCATACATGAAGTTTTGCGATAATAGTCTTCCAATGCGATTTGTGTAGTTTATGAAATATTTGAGAAAGAAATTCAAACAAGGAAACCACAAGAGTTTAAACAAGAGGTTGATTCAGTAGTTTTGTAGTCTTAAACATGTAAATCACTTCACTATTTAAATTAACAGGAGAAGTAATACCCAGAGGAATTCTGTATTTATTTTTTTTTAAAGAAGGAGCCAGAGAAACTCATGTGCTTGGTATGGTGTGGGAGGACTTTTGATGAGACTAGGTAGGTGGTTATATTTCTGTTTTAAGTTAGTCATTCCATAATGAAAAGTATAGTACTCAATAGCACTCAACATATTCTTATGAAAGTCTACTTCATTTATTCATGTCTCTGCTTGGGATACGGACATCTTAGTGTGGATACAAAGGGATTTGTCTTTTTAATGGAAAACCTGCTCTCTCCTACCCTTCTCTATCTATGTGTCTCCAAGAAACTGTCATGGTTTACTAGGACCCTATCAGCAATACTCAATAAAGACAATTAACCTTTGTATTCACAGTCAGAGAATTCAGCCTTTAAACCTTTCTTCATGAAAGGTCAAGCTGAAATGGTTTTAAAGTAATATACATGCAAATTCCTTTTCTCTGTGTTCCTATTGTGGGATTTCCTCTCTGTCTCCCAATATGTATAAGGACTAGACATAGTCCAGGAGGTTGGAGAGAATTCTATGCATAAGATATAGTTGTTCAGCGGACATAGAAAAAAGGTCAAGACATCGGCAGTGCTCTCAGTATACATTTTAGAAATCATTCCTGTGCTATCACTACCAAGAAACACTACTAAACTGTGGCTGAGCTTTTTGACATTGGACGTTACAGCTTTGCTAAGCTCAACACTCTTTAAATGGAAAATACATCAAAATCTGAAGGCTTGGTTAAAGGGAAAAAAGCACTTTATCTTCCTGTGCTCCGTGGCTTTTGGGATAAACACTGTTGTGTTTTCCTCTGCCACCATATTTTGTACTTCAAAAAAATATATTTAAGAGATTTACATAAAGGCGGGCAACACATTTCTTTTTTTCCTGAAATGGAAGAGGTTAGTGTGTGCTGCTGCTGTAACTTGTTTCTATAGGTCTGAATGTAAGACTTGGAGACTGTGTATAACTCATGTTAGAGCCTTTCAAAGCTAAATCATCTAATGTGAAGACATATTTGGGAGTACTAGTCATGCTTTCTTAGAATGTCCCTTAACTCTTTGGAGATTGATATTGACTTCCCAGGTTCCTGATCAGACCATGAGCAGAACTGTGTGTAAGGTATTATGGCAGAAATGTCACAAGAGACTCTTCCTGTGAAATCATTTTGCCTTGTGCTATTTCTACATCCTCTTAGGATTCAGCATTACAAAGGACAAACATAAGGATTGAAATACAAAAAAAAATAAGCACACTGAGTTACAAATAGACTCTTTTCTCACTTTGACATGGAAGTTCCAGGGGGCCTCTCCATCAGGAAAACACTCTAATTTTCTTCTCTCTTCATTCAAAAGAAATGTGGAGAAAGTGGCTTAGAAGTTATGCCATTGTTTTTATTTTTAAGTACTCTGTACATTTGAAGAGCTTACAGAAACCTACATAACATCCTCTTGTACCTTTGGCTGCTGCCACATATAATGCCATTGTAAAGCCAGAATTACTTAACAGTCCAAGAATGAAGATTCACATTTATCTACTAAGCCATCAGATTCTTTGCAAATTCTAAGATACTACATGTTAACTCTTTGTTCCACAACAAAACCCTTCTTTGTGAAGAAAGATGTTGTGAGGTTGCTATCCACAAGCCCTGGGTTTTGTTCCTTGTTACAGGAAGTCTGTTGGCTAAGCCTCAGCAGTGAGAGACACAAAATGTAAGGCTTTATTCTTCGTTAGCAGTATTACTGCAGCTAATCACACAAGGCTAGATTGTACAGAGGTGCTGAGTAAGTCAAAGCAAGCTTGTGGTGCTCAACAACGTTGAGGAAAAAAAAAGTGTTCTGGCTGTACCACCTTTCTTATACTTCTAGATAACACTGTAAGAAGGATAGTGTGATTTAGCTCCTGTGTATTTGCACTGCTTGAAAAGTACTATATGAGGACAGAGTATCTTTCTGCAATTTTAAATTAGCAGTACTTTGTGAAATCGGTGCAGTCACATCAGCAGAAGTACATCAGTGATATGTCTAAAATCAGTGCCACAAGCAGTAGCATGCCTCAGGCATAAAAATCTGGCCTTTAGCCATATTTCTCTGTTTTATTTCTCAGTCTTCTTCAGTTCATCTGGGCAGCATGGTCTGGAATTTATAGGTTCCACCTTCCTGCTCCTACAACTCTTGAACAGACAAATTATGTTAGTAAATGGAGGCCGCCACTACTGAGAAATCACTTCCCTTCCACTTTCTGAGAAGGTAATTGTGTACATTTAATGAAAGCACATAAACTGAAAACACCATTAATTTGAATTTGTGCTTTCTAAATGCATTGTTCTTTGTACCATGATCCTGAGTGAAAATGTATTGTTACAGCATTAGGGATTCTGCATAGTATTTTAGGCTTTGTCGTGTGTATCGGGGTGGTAGAAAGGAGATTGCTGAACCAGATCCGCACAGGAATTTTTGCTATTTTTGCTCTTCAAGATCAGTGTTGATGATACTTGTACTTCTCAGTTATGTAGGTCTTCTTCTACTCAAAATTGTTCATAAGGTATTTTGAGTTGGGTTCAAGAAAGGGGAAAAACTCGCTAATTTCATATTGAATACAAGCAATGCAATTGCCCCAGTTCAGCAGGTATGTGGCACAACAGCTCTTTAAAATCAGTATAAGTTTTAATTCAGGAAAACCTTTATAGAAAATCAATTTATTTTAAAATAGCAAAATTATCTGATTGATTGGTACTTTGAAATTTGGTATATTGTGGTATGTTGGGATCTGTAGCTGAGAAAAAATGCTATGAGCCACTGAAATTACACGTAGCATTCTTTCCAAGTGAAGTTATTCAGTAATACTAAATTATATTCTTATAGTTAAACCTAGGCCACATGCACAAAACACTCCATAAGCAGCTGTGCTCTTTAACTAGTTGAAGACAAGTAAATTAACTGTGTTAGAAGAAGGTTTTATATTTGCTATTCTTAGAGTTGCACCTAATGAATCGCCAACATACATAAACCAATCAAAACTAAAAGCAAAAAATCAATAGAGCCTTTGCTGCTTTATAAGCCGGTATGTTTCTGCACATAGATCAACAGAGATGACAAAAGTTGAGAGGCAATCTAAAATTTCAGGAGTTACCTATCATAATAAAGAGGTAGAGAACCAATTGAATCGAGCCTCGGAACCTGGGTTTTACCTCGTGTTCAATTTAATGCCTTTTATTGGAAAAGGTGTTAAATCTGAACTCGGAAAGGTGCCTAGCCATCGCACATCCAGCCTGCGTGCTGTGTGCTGGGAGGGGGTCAGCTGGGTAGCCCCTTCTCTGCTCTCTGGCTTTCCTGATTGCACTTGTGGCTCAGGCATAGATGTGGTTTGGTGGTAAGTAGCTTTGGAAGTAGTCAAGCCATTAACAGGCTCATTACGAGAGCTCGAAGTCCTGTGTTTTCCAGGAACATTCATTATTACCTTTAGGAGCTGCTACAAGGAAGGTGCCTGCAGTGCAAGAGAGGCTCAGCCCTGGCAAGCAATCCGCAAAGACCCCGCTTCACCCACCGGGCGCTGAGCGTCTGCACATGCCTCAGTTTTCCCGAGTAATGCTGCTTAGGCACATCACGCTAATGACTAATGCGTTTGCTTGCACATTTCCCATCTGGACTGAGAGGAGTGTCTTAGGATTTATCCTGCTTAGGGGCATTGATATTCATCTACCAGGTATGTTGAGTTCTCCTGAGGACTGTGATCCAATGAGGGTGCTCAAATGGTGAATTCGTTGCAAGCATGAGTTCAGCGCACAGTAGCAGCCCCAATGGCTTTCACCTGATAAGCGGCCAAACAAGGTAAAAATGCCTGTGTCTTCCCCTTAGTGGGAAAGATCTTTTTACCACTAGCTCAAACCACAGATATTTTTAAAAATAAAAGGTGATTGTAGCACAACCAGGAGGTGTTGTTTCTAAGTTGAAGAAAAGATTGAGCCAATTTTCTGTTTTTGAAGTGATTGCTTGGTCATCATAGTCCAGTAGAACATTTAAGAATGTGAACCTCAGTCCAGTAGAGAGACTCCTGTCAAGGTTGTAATGCATCCTTTCTTCTTTTCTTTTTTTTTGGTGGTAATTTGTCTTGACTAATTCAGGAGTCTCCCTGCTGAGCAGGCTGGCTGTTGTAAATCCCATTCACCGGGTAATGTATGTGTGAGGAACGAAGCTGAATGATCTATGCCCCAATAAATGGCAGAGAGCATTTCAGAATGCATTACAAAGAGACTGGAAGTTTTTCCAAGAGCACTACTTAGTCTTAAAGCTGAAACTCATGGCATCATTTATTACTTTCAGTAGTTTGAAAATTAGCTGTGAATAAGTACTAATCTAGGAGCCTCTCACTATAAAAATCCACTCCTCCAAAATGACACAAAGTCCTAATCCTCTCTGAAGTTTAGAAGAGTTCAGGCAATAAAAAAAAAAAAATAAGAGAAAGACAAAAATCGGGACTAAGATCCATCTGTGCTTTGTTTTGCTTGAGTCATCACCAACAGATGGCAAATACTCTGTAGAAATCACTCAGCTGAGTTACTCCAGTTTGTGGGGTACCTAAGGCATCTACCCTTAGTTCTAGCCTTATACTTTTTGTCAGAAACTCGGTTTCCTCTGGAGGTTCAGACAGGTACCAGCACACAGGCTTGTGCATAATTATGCCTTCAGATACAGTGCCTGTTATGTAAATATTGGTAAATAATTATCTTCCCTTTTATTTCTCCTGAAACAATAGGTTTCAGCCCTAACACAAGACTGCCTAGCTGTGTCAAACTTTATAGGCGGTTGCAAAAATAGCTAGCAACAAGCTGGTATTGACTGTCACTTCCTGTAGGACTCACGCTGACATCTACTATTTCAGATAGACTTCATTTTAGAAATATCCTACATGCCATTTCCCAATGACTTCTGCAGTTGAGCAGACATGAGATGAATGCAAAAACCGTCTATCGTGTAGACTCGTGTTCCCACTTAGTCTTCATGCAGGGGAAATCATAATTCCATTTCATCAATGTTTTATTAGATTTGCCTGCAAAAAGTTGGCAGAAGAATATCATTCTTCAGAGACTAACAACAAGTTAGTTAGTGTGTGCTGTTTCCCCAGTACTGGCGTTGACATTCTCATTTCTGTAAGTATATCGTGTTTGCAGGGGAGCAAGATACTATTTTTAGGATTGATCTCATACATTCCTTCGGTTCTCCCCCAACTCATTATGAGGTGCAAGTGAGTATGTGATTGGAAAATGATCTATCTGCCCAGAGGAGACCTCTACCTCGTTAAGCTTCCTATTTTGTTCAGTATTAATTTAGATGAGGTAGATAATATTCACTGTTCATGTAAATATGCCATCTACCCAGTCTACCGAGACCACTTGTGCTATTGCTTAATAAAATTACGGGTATGTGAGTAGTGTCTCTGTGTCTCAGGATAAAATTTCCGTCACACTGCTGACAGGCATAAAACAGAAGGCCCCCTTTGCCAAGGTGCTTCCTGTCCTATTGAACTCGGACTTTTGTAAGCCTTGATCAATGAATGGATGTATCCAGGAGGCAGCAAACTGCAGCGTGACGAGCAGAGCAAAGAGGGAGTGCCTAGGAGAGCTGCACTGAAGCCTAGCACCTGGTATGTCAAGAAGTATAGATTATATTGAGTAAAATTCATTTCAGTTTTGGGCATAGGCTGCTGCATCGGACTACAATGCTATTATTTTGCAGTAGACATACAGAGCTTGCCAACGCAGTTTTAGAATCGCCAAGTGGAATGTCGAGATTTCAGGTCGCAAGGGAAGGCTGAGCCAGGCAATAACAAATGGGAGCGCAGTGACCATGTGCTGAGCTGGTGGCAAACTGAATCAACATGGCTGCATGGCTGGCTGCACTGCTGTTCATGCTGATGCCTCGCTGACGTATCTTAATTATGTACAGATTCAGCACTAAGTTTTGTAATTTAAAAAAAAAAACAGGATAACCGACTCTTTTGTGCTAATATTACCCTTCAGTAAACGATGTGTGTGTGGCACGCGCAACATTTAAATGCATGTGGAAAAAAAAGAAAAAAGGGTGAAGGTTCTTTCTCTAGGTGCTAGAAAACTCAAATGTGGCTACTTAGAAAATTTGTGGGAAGCATATGTCTGTGGACGTGGGCTTGCACAGGAGGTGATGGAAGCAGAAAAATCTGAGAACCTATCAAAGCAGCTGATGTTGCTATTGCCAGTATGAGCTGGGTGATGTTAAGACAAATATGGTCTTACTGTTCCAATGGAATGTTACCGCTGACTTGGTGTGCATTGGGTTTTATGGTTTTCTGATCTAAGTATAGTATCAAAACACTCCTGGGCACTGCAAATTTCCCCTAAATCTATAGTTGGGACCCATTTCATTTTGCTTTCACTGGATATTATTTCAGGGAAAACCTGTCCTCTTCTATTGAACAGGTGTAATTCTCTGTTTCTCATAGTGCCTAAAAAGTCTTTTGCTACCTCACCCTTTAATAAAGAGCTAACGATAATAGCAGAGACTAGCAATTACAGGTGTCAGTATTGTTTCCCTCTGTGGAGAAGATAGCTTAAGTTTGCTCCGAAAACAAATAAAATAAATAGGCTAACATTATTCTTATGATGATTCTGTGATTTTTCTTTAAAACAGAAGTTTACTTGAATTGCAATTTCTGTGCCTCTATCATCACATCTTTGTCTTTGTGCATAAGAGGACTCATTTAAATTTTAAATTATGGATTTTTTAATGATTTCTCACAATGCCAAAATATTCTATAGAATTGATATGTAAATGTTTCCTGCATCTTCACGTGACTCCCCCCAGATAAAGCCAGTAGTATGGAGAGGCAGGGAACAGGAGAGGATAACAAGATGCAAGTCTACTGGATGAAGCCAGTAGCACAACATGAACCAAATGAAGGTGCCTTCCACTGCCTTACCCAAGGCAGTTCAATACAGTTCTGGTGCGCAGATTGAGCGTGCTTAACTTTTCTAGCACTGATAAAGTGCCATAAATTTTAATTTTAGGGAGCACGAACACTTTTAAACCAAGATCCAAAGTAAAGTGCGGCTGAATCAGCAGTAGTGCAGAGGCAGTAAACTCTGTTGCAGGGCTGGTGGTGGGCAGCTGGTAGCTGGAGCATCTTAAGTTAGATCACCGCTCACAAAACAGAAGTGGGGAACTACAGCTCTAAGTGCCCCTTCTGCATGTAATATTTTTCAGAGTATGTATATGCCATGAGTTGCCACTATTCACGTTATTCCAGAATTTGGCCCAAGAATCATGGCATAAGAACAGATGGTTGGTACATATTTTACACAAATTACCTGCTTGCTGCAGAAGGTTATGATGGCGGTTTTGTTTCTTGCTTCTTTTATTATTATCGTTAGATGTCTGGTTTAAATATAGAGGTCTAAAATTGCCTAAAAGTCTTTTTTTCTTCAGCTCTTGTAAACTAAAAAAAAATAATTGTGAAAGTTTCACTATGAAAAGAGTATTTTCTACATGAGGAGGTTAAGTACTTATTGCGACCAGATAAAAGCCCAGTTTCCCTTACCTTGCAATGATTTGGTGTTCACTTATATGTATTTTTGCCCCAGTAACATAGAAAAAATTGTTCTTTGTGAAAGAATTTATGTGAAACAGATTTAAATATAACCTTAAAGCACAAAACATGAAACAAGAAAACAGAGTTAAACTTTAAAAGCCACCAGTTTTATTCTGCACACCACAATTACTTCTGCTGTCAGCAGGAATAAAGTTTACTGCTGTTGGAAACTTGTAAAAAGTCGAATGTGTTCCTGTAAAACACCTTGTCAACTGCAAGTAAACAAGACCACACCTTTCAAGAACCAGGGTTCTCCTTATTTTAGTATCAATAAGGTTTGTGCCCTTAAACACCTGCTCAGAAGTAGTTACAAAAATGTCATCTGAAAGAAGAGAAGGAAATGCTATATTCCTATGTGGCAAAGAAATCCTGCTTATTGACTTTCCGAACTGCCTCAGAGAGGATACATGGGATTCAGCTGTTCATCTCATAGGGAGCTGAGAGATGCCTATATCCAAAAGTTGAACTGGGACTAATACGGATGTCTTTGTGATTGTTATTACACTTCAATAAAACTAACCCTTATAAAGTGCAAGTCGTATCACAATTAAGTCTAATGACAGACAAAATCCCTGCTTTTTATTAAAAAAATAACTTCTGTGAGCCTTTCAGGAGAAGAGGACACAGGAGGAGGAAGAATTACCTGTCTGCTCAATTTATTCTATTTTAGTCTAGGGCCAATTAAAATAGTTTGGGTGTTTTTTTTAAAAATACACCTTTAGAAAACATACCTTTTAAGAGAGAGGTAAAATTGTAATGCATCCCTCATATACAATCTGTATCAGGATCAGTTTGATGGGTAGTTTGCTTTTGCTGGTACCTTCTTCTGAAAAAAAAAAAAAAAAAAAAAGAAAATCCCAAAGATGTAAATTTTCACAGGCCAGGGCTAAGAACGAGATGGCAATGCTGTTTACTGGGATAGATCAGGTGCTACTAACAGAATTTCAATGCCAAAGGTTAATAATATCATCATCAGGAGCTCTTGAAAGAGACCTGACTGCCTAAAGGCAACTTAATTTTAAACACTGAGACAAGTCAATCAGTATACACCTAAAAATATGCATTGAGGGATGTGGTTTGCATACATTACAGCCTTGTTTTTTCTTTCTAACCTGTGAAAGCATTCTTGAATTCTTTTCTTCACTTATTCAGGAAGGTAGGCACATGCATATTTTTTGTAGAGTATGGGTCTGCTTGTTGCTGGTCACTGGGCAGAGAAAGAGAATCTCTAGGGGAAGGACAGGGCACAGAGAAATAGCCTTCCACTCAAAATTCTGCGCTTCCTGTCCTATTGTTAAAACATCTCTCTCACCAGGCTATTTGTCCGGTGATAGGGGGATGCTGATGAGTTGAAAATGTAAATGTCAGCTTAGCCAATGTACATTGACTATGGCCCGAGAGGTTAGAAGGTGGGCCCATTTTCCCATTTTTACATTTTAGAGTATCAGAACTGATAGCCTGAAACATTTAAAGTGGCTAAGGGCACAGTGCAAAGCAAAATACAGAGATGTCAGTAAAGCCGTCTCGGTGCTCTTGGGAGCAGTATTGTGGATCACGACTAAATGGATGTTTCTGACCAAGTGCCAACAATTTTGGCAAGGCTGTGTGAAGGAATAAATCTACGGAATTTAACATATTTTTTTTTATTATTAAAATGCCTATTATGAGCTCTATGTGTATTTTTATTTGTGCTTCATGGAATTCAGTGTTGTTTATAAAGGGAGGAACCCACTTTCACTTGACGCTCTGTTACACTTTTTGCTCTGAATATGCTATGATTAGATTTACTATGTGAGTAAATATCCACATAGGCTGGTAGAGAAGGTATTTCTGTTCATGGTCATAGGGTAAATTAAGAAAAGTATTATTTTCCAGACATCTGCTTTGATTATCAGCCTCACAAAGAAAATAGCTCTGGACCTTTTAGATCACATGGAAGAATAAGATTTATGGAAGGTAATATAGTTACCCATTGACTCCTGGTAAGCAGTACAGAAAACATGACTTTAGGTGTGATTTAGAACATAACGAATTCAGAAAAGCTGTAGTTCTATCAAGGGCATTGGTCTTGAAACTTCTCTGAACAGTTGTTTTGAAAGACTGTCACTAGCTAGGCCCAATAATTAATACTCCAGCAAAAGATCAGTGAAGAAAAATAGTTGGTGGCAAAATACTATATAACAGAATCATAGAATAGTTTGGGTTGGAAGGCCATCTAGTCCAAACCCCTGCAATGAGCAGGGACATCTTCCACTAGATCAGGTTGCTTAGAGCCCCCTCCAACCTGACCTTGAATGTTTCCAGGGATGGGGCATCTACCATCTCTCTGGGCAACCTGGGCCAGTGTCTCACCGCGCTCAGCATAAAAAATTTCTTCCTTACATCATCTAAATCTACCCTCTTTTTTGTTTGAAACCATTACCCCTTGTCCTATCGCAACAGGCCCTGTTAAAAGGTTTGTCCCCATCTTTCCTGTAGTCCCCCTTTAGGTACTGGAAGGCTTCTATAAGGTCTCCCCAGAGCCTTCTCTTCTCCAGGTTGAACAGCCCCAGCTCTCTCACCCTGTCCTCACAGGAGAAGTGCTCCATCCCTCTGATCATCCTTGTGGCCCTCCTCTGGTCCCACTCCAATGGGTCCGTGTCTTTCTTATGTTGGGGGCCCCAGAGCTGGACACACTACTCCAGATGGGGGTCTCACCAAAGCAGAGTAGAGGGGCAGAATCCCCTCCCTTGACCTGCTGGCCATGCTTCTTTTGATGCAGCCAAGGATACACAGCTTCTGGCCTGTGAGCGTACACTGCTGGCTCATAGCCACAAGTTATCAGTTCTGGGTCTTCTTCCAGTTCTTCCATCTGTGACATATATGTATGCCCACCTGTACCTCTCCCTGAAGAAGCAGTATGGAAGAAGCAGACACATCTGAAGTGACCATCGAGTGGGTCATGCCTCCACTGTGAATGAGGTTATGACGAAGAGATGTGTCTCTAAGTTAGTTGCTGCCTTGCCTGCTTTCTGCCCAAGTCCCTCCACCACTGAGTCTTCTTTGGCACAGAAATTGACATTAAAGCTAATACATTGCATCACGTTTTTAGGAAATTTAAACTTTGCTTCTGGGAAAGACTGTTGTTTCCTATCTTCTCTATAAAAAGGCAAGATCTGCATAAGACATCTGCTTTATCTGCACAATTAGAAGGGAAGATCGTGTGCTGTTTTACAAACACATAAGCAGAAAAAGACTTTCCTTCAATAGCTTACAGCTGACATGGATAAAGAGAACCGAACATAATAAGGATAATACAAGGTCTTTGATTCTGTTTATTTTAATTTTCCATTGCTGTTTTACCTTACCTCTTCTGAGCCAGCTTTGTGGCCTTCCAGCAGTTTTCTGAAAAACAACACTAAGAAAAAGATTTTTGCTGGCCAGTTTGTTGATATAGTGTACTTTATTAGCTGAACCAAAGCCATCTTGCTCTTTGAATTCTGCTGTCCTCTAAGTATAATTCCTCAACCCTTTTCTAAGTAGTACGTGTATTAAAAAGTGTATCTATGTACATATAGAGCCATATGTGTGTGCAGCTTTTATAGGCCTGTATAATTTTTCATTTTTTCTTATTTTTTAGTTTTTAAAAGTCTATTTGACAGCAGTGCTTTAAAAGGTATGTTATTGTAGAATTAGTCTCTGCTGGTTTGCATCTGATTTTCTAAGCACTCAGAACAATCTCATTGATTTCAGTAAAATGAAGAAAATTTTGCTGAGATTTTTAGATTAATATTTATTTTCAAGACTTGAAAATATGCGCCCTGTATTGTGGCATGATTGCAACAGAAGAAATATTCAGAGAAGCAGGTGGGAAAAATTTTCATATGTCATGATCGGAGAGATAGGTACCGCAGGAGAGAGAGGTGCTCATTGACCTTGTTGCTGTCTAGTGGCTCTCTTTACTAAAAACCCTCATTAATGGCAGCAGAAGTTCCATCAACACATGGAACCAGGGCAGTGTGTGGGTCTAATGACTGCAGCAGTGTGCTTGTGTGTGATAATGGGCATATTGTAGCCAAAAGCATAACAACAAAGACAATAGGCGTCAGAATTCAAAGGTCTCAACAATAATGGGCAAGGACACCTTAGTTTTTAGTAACCGCCATAGCAATTGATCACAGTGAGGATCTTTTGATTGCATCTTTCCTCGGCCAATATTTTCCTGAAGAGGCAGAGGGCTTGGTTTCACACTCACCTCCTGCTTGGCAGCAGTGCCAGAGACAGATTGACCCACACTTCAGGGGAGGCATTGGAGAGCAGCTCTGGATCTGCTGCAACAACCTCTCCCAGGAGTGCAGTGCCTGTGTCTCTTCAGCCGACTCTGACTCAGAGACCCTTCCCTTCTACATTCTAAAAGCAGCTCTGCTGAAGACAGTGACGTCTCAGGCCATATTATTTTCCCTTTATGATATCTGTAAAGGGAGGCAGTCCCTGTTCTTCCTTTGTCTGGCTTGGATCCCTTGAAGCATCTTCCCTCTCTGCTTGGAGGTGGCTCACTCTTCTTTAACAAGGTGATGGGGAATTGGTGTATATAGAGGACATATTCTCCCTTGCTGCTAGCTTCAACTCAGAAGATTAAGCTTCAGCTCAGCTTCAACTCACAAAATCAAGCACAAGCTGGAAGACAGCTCATCAGTACTTATAACGGATGAAAGAAAATTATAGACTCATAGAATGGTTGAGGTTGGAAGGGACCTTAAAGATTATCTAGTTCCAACCTCCCTGCCATGGGCAGGGACACCTCCCACTAGACCAGGTTGCTCAAAGCTCCATCCAACCTGGTCTTGAACACCTCCAGGGATGGGGCATCCACAACTTCCCTGGGCAACCTGTTTCAGTGTCTCACCACACTCAGAGTAAAGAATTTCTTCCTACTATCTAATCTGAATCTACCCTCTTTTAGTTTAAAACTGTTACTCCTTTTGTCCTCTTGTTACGCTCTCTCACAAAGTCATAGAATCATAGAATTGTCTAGGTGGGAAGGGACCTTGAAGATCATCAAGTCCAACCATTAACCTAACACTGCCAAAACCACTGCTAAACCATGTCCCTCAGCACCACGTATATCCATCTTTTAAACACCTCCAGGAATGGTGACTCCACCACTTCCCTGGGCAGCCTGTTCCAATGCTTGACAACTCTTTCTGTCAAGAAATTTTTCCTAATATCCATCCTAAACCTCCCCTGGCGCAACTTGAGGCTGTTTCCTCTTGTCCTATCGCTTGTTACTTGGGAGCAGAGACCAACCCCCACCTCTCTACAACCTCCTTTCAGGTAGTTGCAGAGAGCGATAAAGTCTCCCCTCAGCCTCCTTTTCTCCAGGCTGAACAACCCCAGTTCCCTCAGCCACTCCTTATAAGATTTGTTCTCCAGACCCCTCACCAGCTTTGTTACCCTTCTCTGGACATGTTCTAGCCCCTCAATGTCTTTCTTGTAGTGAGGGGCACAAAACTGAACATAGTATTTGAGGTGTGGCCTCACCAGTGCCAAGTACAGGGGGATGATCACTTCCCTAGTCCTGCTGGCCACACTATTCCTGATACAAGCCAAGATGCTGTTGGCCTTCTTGGCCACCTGGGCACACTGCTGGCTCATATTCAGCTGGCTGTCGACCAACACCCCCAGGTCCTTTTCTGCCGGGCAGCTTTCCAGCCACTTTTCCCCAAACCTATAGCGCTGCATGAGCTTGATATGACCCAAGTGCAGGACCCAGCATTTGGCCTTGTTGAACTTTATACAATTGGCCTCAGCCCATCAGTCCAACCTGTCCAGAACACTCTGTAGAGCTATCCTCAAGCAGATCGACACTCCCGCCTAACTTAGCATCGTCTGCAAACTTACTGAGGGTACACTTGATCCCATCATCCAGGTTGTTGATAAAGATATGAAACAGAACTGGCCCCAATACTGAGCCCTGAGGAACACCACTTGTGACCAGCCACCAACTGGATTTAAATCCATTCACTACCACTCTCTGGGCATGGCCATCCAGACAGTTTTTTACCCAGCAAAGAGTACATCCGCCCAAGCCATGAGCAGCCAGTTTCTCCAGGAGAATGCTGTGGGAATGCTGTCCCTTCCCATCTTTCCTGTAGCCCCGTTTAAGGACTGAAAGGCTGCTATAAGGTCTCCCCAGAGCCGCCTTTTCTCCAGACTGAACAACCCCAGCTATCTCAGCCTGTCCTCATAGGAGAGGTTCTGCATCCCTCTGATCATCTGCGTAGCCCTCCTCTGGACTCGGTTCAACAGGTCCATGTCTTTCTTATTTTGGGGGCCCCAGAGCTGGAAACAGTCTTCCAGATGGGTTCTCACCAAAGTAGAGTAGAGAGGCAGAATCACCTCCCTCGCCCTGCTGGCCACGCTGCTTTTGATGCAGCCCAGGATACGGTTGGCTTTCTGGGCTGCAAGCGCACATTGCCGTGTTATGTTGAGCTTCTTATCAATCAACGTGCCCAAGTCCTTCTCCTCAGGGCTGCTCCCAATCCATTCTCTGCCCAGCCTGTATTTGTACTTGGGATTGCCCTGACCCACGTGCAGGACCCCGCACTCGGCCTTGTTGAACTTCATGAGGTTGACATGGGCCTACTTCTCAAGCTTGTCCAGGTCCCTCTGGATGGCATCCCTTCCCTCCAGCATGTCAAATGTTCCACATAGCTTGGTGTTGTCTTGCTGAAGGTGCACTCAAACCCACTGTCCTTGTTGCTGTTTACAGAGATGTTAAACAGCACTGGTCCCAGTACTGACCCCTGAGGAACGCCACTCAGAGGCTAGTCATAAAAATAAGGGGCAGTGTTACAGTTTTTGCAGCCATGTCATCAAAAATATTATTTCTTTCTTTGCACTGAGCCACTTGCAGTCTGTAATACACTGAACAGTGATTTTATGTCTCCTTTTTCCCTCAGTTTCCAGCAAGGAAAACAAGCGCTCTGCTTCAGCAAGTGAATCCACCCATGCTTGTGATACATATACAGGCTATGTGTGACAATTATACCAACAATTACCATTTAGGAGTGCTCTGCATGCAGATGCCACATAGAGCATTGAAAATGTATCACATAGTTATGGAAAACACAATAGGAATCTTTCTGTGAGTGAAATAATTATATTTTAGCCACGTTGGAACCAAACAATCTAGCCAGCGCTGAGTCTTTATTCACATGTAAAAAGATCATTTATGCATTGTAATGCACTCTTGTCCGAATAATTGTGCTGGAATATTGTATGAAAGTTTTTGAACAGCTCTGTAATAGCCATACTGTTGGATGACAGCAGTATCATTAGTAGCCTGCATAAGTATTTCTAACCATGTGCAAATTCATCTTTTATTCCATTGTAATTTATCACACAGTTTTCACGTTCCATATATTTCAAGAGAAATTAACTGTACTTGAAATGCTTCTCAAGCCCAATCAGTTCCATGCACAGGTTAGATGACTTCACGTTGGTGTAGGGTGGAATTGTCACCATGTGCTGTTTCAAGGCCCAAATCTGCAGAAGGGTGCTGGAAGACAGGTCCAGAGGAGAGCCATGACATGGGGAAGGTTGCTGTTCAAGGTCTGTTTAACTGGTGAAGCACAGCACTGGGTAAGGCATCCGGAGGCAGCTCTCAAAGGTCTCTAATGTGGCCATTTGAAACACTTTTCATGAGGTCCTGCAGCAAAGGTTCTTAAAATCTTTAAGCATAAATATCGTCTCATGAACAGTAACTGAATAAAAGAGAGGACATATGTAATCAGTGTCATTTCTTCAGGAACGCAAATTGAGAAAATATCCCTAAATACTTGTCCAGTCTTTATATGGCGTCCTCAAGCATCCTCCTATGATGACCCATCATTTGTTTGATCTGCTGTGGCTGTTTTTGTGGTCTTAAATAACAGAACAACACAGCTTCTAATGCCTGCACTAGCTCAAGTATCTTGAAAAATCCCCACCCGTGAAAGTCTGAATGAGCTTGGCCTGTTTAATTTAACAAACAAACAAACAAACAACTGAAACTTGACTTGGTAGAATGCAGAGTAACTTCTTACGCAGATAAAGGACTATGAATATTAAAGGACTTCAGTATCATGGAGAAGGGCATACTGCATGCTCAGGGCACGAACATAAACACATCCCCACCAGGCACACGAATTTATAAAAGGAAGTATGATTAGCTGCTGGTGTAAAGTTACCAGGAAAGAGATGAATTGTCAGTCCCTTGATGTTTACAGGTTGAGACTGAATGCCTTCCAAGACTATATGCCTAAGACAGTCATAAATTATGCTTTAGTCTAATTTATGTTACCAGCTTAATATGAGTAAATAAGGTAAATGGGTGAAATAAACCTGTGACATTGAGAATAATCCAATTGTTCCTTAAGACATTAAATATCTGGAAAAATGGAATGATCTCAAAGTCTGACTGAAACATTAACAAAATGAAGCAATGTTTGCAACTGCCATAAGCGCATTTTCAAATGGGCTGTAGATTTTTTAGTAGGTATGTGCAGAGTAATTAATTTTCTTGCTTTTTATTTTGGCCAAGGTTTCATGGAAGAGATATACTGCATTTCTGAAAGCAGTGTAGCCATCCCCAAATCAGCTGAATGTTCTCTAGCACCTTTCACAAGTGTATGTGTATAGTATACAAATAGCAATCATGGCTTGAATTTGATTGCATCTGTTGTGAAGCCCAACTTCTTGCTGACTTTTTCAAAATAATTCAGTTGCACAAAGATTTAAAACATAGATTTGTAGGCCATTCCTTTGTCGAAAAGGCATTGCATCTTTCATTTGGAAAATCGAACCTCCTGTCCTTCTAGAATCTAATAGAAAGTATTTTCAAATGGTAATTGTATTCTAGGCAGAAATCCAGACCACCATATTTGCTGCCTGAAAATATAATTTAGGAGTTGTAATATATTCCCTAATTAAAAATATCATGCATGGTAGTGATTTTATTATTCATTTATTATCTGGACCATTGAACTAATCTGAAGAAAAGCAGCATCCTCAGGGGCAAAAGTGAAGAGGTTTCCTTTCTGTTTTTACAAACAAATAATTTGCTTTCCAGTAAAAGGGACAATATTTTTTCTTGTTTGAAAAATAAGGACTTACTATACCTTGCTGTACAAATATTTTTAGACTTTAGCTAAATACAGTTTATATTCCTTGTCTGAAGGAACTTACAAGATTACTTTCACGACCTTTATGTTTTGTGGTATATGGGTAATACTTCTTACAGGTAAATAAATAGGAAATTGAGAACCAAAATAAATACCACGTATAAAATCTTAGGATTTTTAACTGTAAGAGTAAGGCCAATTTTCAATCATTTGAAAGGAACTGGAGTACATAAAACTTAAAAATCAAAAACTGTTTCTCTATAGTTATTTTCTGTTGCACCAAACCTACAAGTGTAAACTTTTAGTTCACTAATATTATAAGTTTTTGTCCATGTCAATGGTGGCCAGATTCAAGCTGTTACAGATTCAAGCTGCAGAGACTTGGCTCTGAAGCTCAGACTGTAGCAGTAGGGGGTGGGGTCTGCAGTTCTCCAGTTCAGTCCCTGTGGATGGCCCAAAGGCATAAATTAACAGATTCTTCTGCACGGCGGAATATACTGGTGAATACTCTATATTATATAAAATCCACTGTGTACATTCCAAAAATGTGTCCCCTTTTTCGATTGTATTAGGTGGTCTGATGAAAGACCTTGGGCAAGGAAACAAATGTTTCCTTAAACATTTGTGCCTACAAATACTACTGCTTTTGCTCTTCTGAGCATTCAGATGCTACCTGTATTTCATTAACACTAAATTATAATGAACAAGGGTTTATTTCTTCTGAATTTTATTTGACCTGCCTTATATTTTCGAGAAAAAATAAGCCATTTTTTCCAGACTACGTTTTTGAATTTTCATGGCTTTTTCACTACACATCTTTTAGCTGAAACTTCTTTATCTCTGCTCTCTAAAACCCTGAAATCAAGAACTCAAAAATCTGTGTAGTACATACATGCAGTCCATTTTCAGTTTCTTAGTTATTTGGTATAAGGCAAAAATTTTGAGATTCAGGACAAATCATTTGGAAAACTAAAGTCTGAACCCTAGAACTGAGCAATGCTGCAGTAACACCTGAGTGATCACCTTTCCTGGGTAGATTTCTAGATACTGAAGTTCCTTATGCTTTACAAGAATTAAAATAAAATATTAAGTATGTATGTGTTCTCAAATCTCTTTCTTTTGGAAAATAGCATTATTTGCATTATAATCATTTCTGCTCAATTCATTTTATTTTATGTTTTTTTGTTGTGCCATGAGTGATGTTTTTTACAATATACTACAAAAATAAAAATCATTATTTTAATAATATAACCAAATTTACAATTATGTTTATGCAGCTGAGTTCTAATTTTGATTCTGTGCAGCTGAAACCAATACAAGTTACAAACTAATTCTTCCAGACTAATTGTTTGACTCATGGCATGGCATTGTATTCAACAAATGCAGCATAAAATGTAAGGATTATGTAGACAAAGCTCAAAGGTAAACTCAGCGTTCCAGTCTGCTGACAAAACTTGCTTATTTGTCTTCAAATTCTGAACTGATACACTTCAATAATTCCCTTTTACATCACAGAATATATCTGGAGTATTACACAGCGTTTCTAACTTTTCTATCAAACCCAACACAGAAATGATATTGCCCTTTTCTTTGCTGAGTGCTGTCTCACAGAGAAGTAGTAAGATACAGGGACAAGATAGCCTGAAGCCCAGGGTAGGGTTATGGCCACTAAGTGTTTTGTTTTTTCTCAGCACGAGTTTGCTAATTCACATCTTAATTGGTGTTCACATATCATCACTTTGTCATTAGGAATCCAGTTACTGCATTCAAGCTCAATATTAGGAAGACTGCCTCACCATATTTTCTGTTGGCACAGGGTACTTTTCCTCTCTCTCTGAAAAAAAAAAAAGTAAGCCTATGCAATACTGGAGTGGAAATGCCAGTTATAAAAGGTTATACATATACATGTGTACCAAAATTTTTTATAGTCTGTGTGCTAACAAAATTAAATAAAAAAATTCTGTACATATCTCTTAAATCCATTACTAAATACAGCTTTACCTTCGGAGAAAACCAGATTAAGCCATTTAGTGTTGTCTAACATTAGGTCATAAACAGCAATTTTTTTCCTTCATGCTAAAGTAGCTTAATCCCTTAATCCTTATGCAAAATGTAAATGTTTGTATTAGACGATTAGACAAACAAACTTTGTTGTGCTTTTGTTGTCACTCTCTTTCAATATACACCTGATTTATTATTCAATAAATTTTGGTTTTCATATTTTTCTTTCTGCTCTGTAACTCTGCTGATTGAAAATCCAGATGTATGTTCTAGATGGAACTAGGGAAAACCAAGTTTTTTTCTGGCTCGAAATTTTAAGCAGGTGTTTATTACATTCAAATCTGAATTTCTATCTATTTTGGATTTTTCTAATGGAATAGCTAAAAGTTATTGGTTGAAGGTTTAATGTTATTCCTTACACTATCAGACAAAAGACATTAATTGCAACTGTACCTGCATTAAGCCCCTCAAAATGCAGAACTGTGGAAACTAATACCTCAGTGTGGTGAAGTGAAAAATTCTTGCATGATACTTATTAAACCACAGGAAGACAGGGCTAATCATCTTGGAATGGTGTAAGATGATGTATTCTTTTATATAAAGTGAAAACGGATGGGGGCATATCTGCAAGCACTTTGGAGAAGAGGTTTAAGATCTAAAACAATCTCGTTAATTGGTGATTTGGTCTGAAAAGCAGGATGCAGTTCAAGCAGGACAAATGCAAATTACTGCACTTCAGTAAGAATAATCAGCTGAGCAATGAAAGATAGAAACTGGCTAGTTAGGCAAAAGTTGCAGAAAAAAAATTGGGATATTTTATTGAAGGGAACACCAGTTGCCAAATTCATATTGTTGTGAGGGAAAAAAAAAAAGTAAAAGAAAAAAATCCAAACATCTGGTATCCTGGTTTGAGTTATTGCATTTCAAACAAAATACTGACCAGCTGAAGAGGCTGTAGACAAAAGTATGGAGAGTGATCAGTGGTCTAGAAAACATGACCCGAGGAGGAAGGAAATAATCTGTTTCCTTCATCCAAAAACAAGTAATGAAATAATGTTGCAACAAGGGATTTGTAGGCATTAGGAAATATTTTCTAAGACAGACTGAAGAGAGCTGTTGTAGAATATTCATCACTGAATTTTTTTATGAATGGGTTACACAAAGGCCTGTGAGGATGACTTTGGTGTAGTTGATACTGACTTAGGAAGAAGAAATATGGGTTACTTCCAGTTTTATTTTATATGGTTTGTAAATATGAGTATTCCAGCATGCAATAACATAAAAGAAAGAATAAGCTTAAAAAGAAGCAAACAAAACCTACTAGTTCAAAATACTTACATGCATTTTGTTTTAAGTATTTTTATTATTTTTTATTACTGTGTAATTCAGCTTCCGCTTTGCCAGTTAAACTGACATCAAATGCCACCACAAGTTTTTCCTACACAACCTGCGTGATAGGAACTGCCCAGAGCAATCTATAAATACGTTATTTTATCTTCCCTTATATTTCTCCTTAAAACTTACCATGGCTCTGAGGCTTACCCAGTCTTCAGCAGGTTACACCCTTGGAATATTGTAAGAAAAACTGTTATTTTGTGGTTTCCAGGGGGAGAACCTTTTTTTTCTTTTTTTTCTTTCCTCTTTCCGCATTTATTACTTGCAGCACAACAATATGTCTTTAGATGTATGAAGAATCTGAGAAATCTCTCAAAATACTGTCTCCCAGGCCAAATGCCAATGTTCCACAGGAATGCCCACTGCTTTTATCAATATTGCTATAAAATCCAAGTCTCAGCTCACTGGAGTTTGTTTGTCAGCTGATTTATGTTTCTAGTCAAAATGTATTGAAAGCAGAAAATGGAGCTGAATGCCTTCAAAAAAAAAGTGGAGTACAAATTGAAACTCTGAACATAGGAAAAGCTTTCTAATCTTACAGTTTCCTTCAGACTGTATTACTTCAACATTTTGTTCTTCCTTGAACATGTTTTCAACCTCCTTTGATTTTTTGCCACTTTAGAAGGAAGTCTGTTTCTTTGGCAAGATTACCTTGGGAAATTATATTTTCATATACTCCACTGCAATGTACTCAAATGATGCTTAGATCTAAGATTGCCTATAATTTACCATTGCGAAAATTCTACAGAAATGAAACAAATGAAGGGAATTTCTATTCTTCAGTGTCTCAGATCCAGCACTGACAACTAAAACAACTCTGTCCGTTTTTTTATTTTACCCTCTTCTCCCAAGCTCGCTGCGGCTCTTCTATCCTTATGCTGTACCCCTACATATCTGAAACCAGAATTGCAGCCCGGTGCTATGTCTGCTACGTACCACATACGCACCTCACATTTGCCCTATTTTCTAAATCCTTTCTGTCCCCATGTGCTCAGGCAGGAGAGGAGGTCCTAGAACTAAGTCTTTGTAACTGGCTCCCACGCATGTCAGCATCTCTCATGATCGCTCTTCTCTTCACATATGTTGTCCCACGTATAACTTCTTCCACACAGCTGTGATAAGTCCCTAGGCAGAGAAAATACGCTTGTCCAGTAAGCCTATATAGAGAACATGAGTTTTAGAAGCACATTTCTGAGAAAAGAAGTGGAGAGGAGTAAGGAAAAAAAAATGGGTCACATGATTTGCTGATGCAGTGTAGGACTTCTGTGTCATATCACACTCTCTTGCTGCTTTTAGCAGGAAGTCAAATACGTTTTGCTTCCTGGGGTAGTGGGAGTATGGTATCAAGGAAAGAAAGGGAGAGGAACCTTTTATAATACAGTTCCTCTTTTATGGAAGTTGTGAATTAGAACACTCCACAAGACTGAATCTCTCATTCGTGGCCTCTGTTCCCCACAGATGGATGAAAAGTGGATAATTATAAGTGAGGAAGTCAGAAGACCTGGTGCTGTAAGTTCCATTGCTGTGAGTCATGAGCCTGGAGCGAATGTCTTTGTAACAACTTGGTATATCTCACTCTATCCATGAGGTTATTCATTCCACAGCAGTAATCAGCAGCACATTGGGTCAGTCTTGTTCCATATATATTCTTCCCTAGTACAGAAAAAGATGATGTCAGCGTGGAAATAGATACCTTTCTTTGACTTTGGAGATTGCTTTAACTGGGGATAACTATTAGACTTCCTTTTCAGACATACAGAAATTGTGAGAGATTGGAGAATGCATCTGACAGAGCATCAAGCTTGACTTACCAAGAAGCTCTTTCTTTAAGGGGAGCTGATCAACAGGCCCCATTATCACAAGCAATCTGCCCCCTTTGGCTACTTAAGCATAATTTGCCAGGTGGTTGAAAACTTGATCATCTGCTAGACACTGATTTGTTTTAATTTTTTTTTTTATTTTTTGGAACATACTGGCATATTTCTTTCCACAGTCACAGATATTAAACTAGACATTTGCGGCATGTATCCAAGTTCAAAAAATACCTGATTCCTAGCCCAGGCGAAATATTTTTCTCCTCTACTGGAGAAGGACCGACTGCTCTTCAGTTTGTAATCTCCTTAGATGTTTTGGGCTGTCTATAATTTTATCCCCAAGCTTGTCTGACTCAAAAGCATCACCCTGGCTTCTGGCCCCCAAACCATGCATTTCTTGAGTTTGATGGAGGTATCACTACTGACTCTATAATACTAATCAATAGAACTACTCACTTAAAGAGATAGTAAGGTCCTTTCTTTCACCCTGTTCAGTCTTTCTAATTTAGTTGTAGATTAGAAAATAACTGAATTCTCCAAGATATAATTTTGGTTCTATTTTTATTGAAACAATTCACAAATGAGACTGATAATCTTGCTCATTCTGGCAAGATTCTGGAACATAATGAATCAAGACAAAGCAAACTCTAGATTCCTAAGGTGCATTGCATTCTTCCACTGAGGATTTTTAAACCCAATTGTAATTGTCCACATGCAGCAAACACATTTTTCATGATGCCCATATGTCAAAGTTTTTGAAATTATTCTCACACTTTATGATATTTTTATGTTTCTCCTTGATTTTTTTCATGTAATTTACTAACACTAGACAAATGGCAGTGACAAAGATTGTTTCACAAATCGTGCACCTTGCTTCTCTAGCTATTTTCTGTTTTGTGTAGGTCCCCCCATTTTTAGATTTTAGGCAGGTCATTAAGGAAGACAGAGCAAAAAAGCCACAATTTTTCAGTTCTTTTTCTCTGTATAAGAATATATGTATTTTTTTGCTAAGGCAGATCTTGACTGACATTCACTGTTGGCTTATTGGTATATCTGGAGCATCAGAAGCTCCATGCGACCAAGCAGCTGCAGGGCAGGAACACTTGAGCAACGGTCAACAGTTTGACTTTTGTGTCAAACAGTTCATTGACTGCATAAACTCAAGAAAGCCAGTGAAATATATGGCTGAATAACCACGGAGTCAAAACTTTGTAAAAGTGTAAAATTCACATTTATTGGGATAAATGTGAAAAGACAGCAAATCGTAGAATTAAAATAACTTCCGGGGTTAAAATAATTTATAGAGATTACTTTAGAAATTACAGTTGAAGACATTTCCTTTGCTTAATTCAGAAACAACAGATTTTAGCTTTTGTTTAGTTGTGTAGTCAAATATTAATTCACTTAATGGATAATTTATAGGAAAAAGAAGAAAGAAAAGAGATGAAACTAAATAGGTTGGAATATATATATAATATGTGTCTTGTGGAAAGAGATGAAAAAGGCTGTTTTTCCCACCATTGGTGATAGAATAAGATTATCTTAACCAGGAAGACAAATTTAGTCAATGACACTTGCACAAAAATTAGCAAAGAAAAAATGGATTTTGCAATAAATAAAATGATTCAACCAACTCACTATAGCTTAGATTCCTCAATGATAAAATAAAATTAGGAAGCTGCAGAACAGCATGAATTCCTTAATATCCATCTTTCTATGCTTTGCCTAAAGTAAATGGCCAGTTAATAAAAAATCATCTACTGTCCTATTCTTTAAAGAAGGTGCTTTTCGTTCATCAGCTTATTTTAAGCCTGTAAGAGTACTTGCAAAATGACTAGAAACCTTTTAGCTAGTATGCTTGCATGTATTACATTACTGTGGATTTGGCAATTGACTTCAATTATTATTCTTGTTACAATTTTCAGTGTAGAATATAATCTGTTAATGTTGTCTGCCTAATGTTACCGAAAGCTTGACTATATTTTTTTTCAGTTTGTTCAGTCACTGGTGAGACATTTCATTACTGTGTCTTTTGTTAGATTTAGAACAGAAACTGACTGACATTAAATGGCAGAAGTATTTTATAAAAGACATTAAAAGTTTGCACTTCTGTTTTTGAAAGTAACCGAGTCCAAAAGCACTCAAAAAACTTGTTGGATACTCACAGCTAAAAATTCTAGGACTGCAACACCCCAAATCCTAAGCAGCTCAAAACTTCAGTCTCTAACATGTTCTCAGTGAAGTTCTTTCTGTGGGAACGCTGCTGAAAAATTGATTGACTCTTTTGAAGTATGGTATATCCAGTGAAATTTTTGTAAGTTGGCATTTTACCAAGTTGCTAGTTATTTTGTCACCGGGAGGAAAAAATGACATTCCTGCTCCCTGTCCCTTCTGTAGTAGATGGCCATTCATTTTATATAATCAGTTCTTACATTTTAATCTGTAAGAGAAGCAGTAGAAAGTGTGATCAGAAGTTTGCATAAAGTTGTGTCTTTTCAGATTAAAAAAGAGCTCTTCAAAAGGTGTCAATAGGAAAAGAACTTACAAATGTGACTTGTTAATTGGTTGTGGGAGAAATGTGTGCCTAATTTCTAATTTCAATATGTGTCACTTTAGCGTCTAACCTTTGCTTCTTGTTTAATTTTCTCAGCTAGATTAAAGAGCTCTTTACTACCTAGTTTCTTCTCTCTGTGGAGATACTTTCATATGGTAATCAAATTGTTCCTCATACTTTTTGTTACAAGAAACAGCTTGAGCTCTTTGAATCTGTAATTGTAAAACAGGTTCTCAGGTATTCAAGTTTTATTTGTGGCTTTCTTTCAACATAGTTCACAGTCTTTCAGCATCCATTTTGAGAAGGGAGCATCAGAACTTTTGAGATCTTTCTGATTAGCAGAAAAGTCAGATACGCTGCAGGGTTTACCTCAGAGTATATATTAATATGCAAATATATTTTTATATATATTTATACATGTGTGTGTTTGTGTGTGTATGCAGAGGTTATATTAGTCCTTTTCATGATGGCATTTCATGGATGGCTTGGGTTCATGAGCATCTTTTCATTGTTGGCCAATTCTTTACAGAGCACTAGTCCATTCTTTTCTCGGTTGAGTCTGTATTTAATTTGTAACCTTTGTTCCTAGGTATGTATGTGAATTTTGTACTATTCAAATTCACACAGTGAATAGAGGCTCTGCCTCTTGTAGTGCACAGTATCACATCTCTTGAGGTGACATACCGCAGATGTGTGGTACAATGTGCACCCTTCCCCCTGTGCGGCGTTTGTTTCCTTGGTCATGCAGACCAGAAGGGTCACGTGTCATCTTCTAGTGTGATCCCAATATTGACAACAACAAAGATGGAAAGAAACAATACAATGTTATGTTACAATACGTACCATAAACCTATGTTTTTTCAGTTTATTTTTCCATGGTGAGATTCTTAATCCATAATTTCAGTAAACTGTCTCTTTGTGGATTGTTACTGGGTGGCAGTGATATTCACTGGTACCCAGTGGCAGACATCACAAAAAATCTTAGAGAATCCAAACTTTTATGAGTGCTTCAATAAAATTATAAAAGCGTGAACCTCAGCAGCAGGAAAATGGAGTGCTGCTATCATGGAATCTGGCCCTCAGCAAAATAATACCTGAAAGCACATGAAAGCATGCGGTAAATATGTGTTTCATCTACGCAGTGATGCACATATCATTGATCTGATTTTTAAAGTGCTGTTGTGGTTTAACCCCAGCCAACAACCAGGACCACACAGCTGCTCGCTCACTCCCCCCAGTTGGGATGGGAGAGAGAAGCGCAAGAGTAAAAGTGAGAAAAAGTCATGGGTTGAGATAAAGACCATTTAATAGGTAAAGCAAAAGCTGCGCATGCAAGCAGAACAAGGAATTCATTCACAACCTCCCATGGGCAGGCAGGTGTTCAGCCATCTCCAGGAAAGCCGGGCTCCATCATGCACAACGGTTAGTGGGGAAAACAAACACCATCACCCCAAATGTTACCCCCTTCTTCTTTCCCCAGCTTTATATGCTGAGCATGACATTGTACGGTATGGAATATCCTCTTGGTCTGTTGGGGTCAGCTGTCCTGGCTGTGTCTCCTCCCAACTTTTTGTGCCCTTTCAGCCTGCTTGCTGGTGGAGTGGTGTGAGGAGCAGAAAAGGCCTTGAGAGCTGAGCAACAACCCAAAACATCAGTGTGCTATCAACACCACTCATCCCAAATCCAAAACATGGCCTCAGATCAGGTGCTGGTGAGAAAGTTAAGTCCATCTCAGCTGAAACCATGACAAGTGCCTCTATATTTTTCATAGTATTCTTAAAGCGATGAATAAATTATGAAACTTGTCACTGTACATAATGTATTCACATCGTGACTGTAAATCCTTGAACCGTAACACCACATTTATCATCTATCTTGTCACATTTGCTGTAATATTTTCAACTTGGGCTGTGATTATAGGTAGGTTCCAGCTATGGAGACTTTTTGGATTTATGAAGTGAAAATTTAGCTATGGAAATACTGTATAATTTTAAAGTTCAAATATTGAGTGTTCTTAGTTTTCTTGCTTTGTGCAGATTTCAGCAATAATATGACATATCTCATAGTAGCATTTAATAACTGTACAGTATGCTCTCTGCAGTACTGTGTAGCTCTTTATGAGCCAAGAAAATATGTATGGCACTTACTGAGTGACTCTTTCCTAGGTGAACACCAGTGCTGTAGAGCTAACATATTAAAACGCATTAAACACATTGAGATTAATGAAGTACTGTCTTTCCATGTCCAGTGGGTGCTGTATTAAGCTTTTGTTTAGGCAGGTATAGAGGTAGATTTACAGAAACTATGAAAGAATGATCAACTTCGATTGCTTGGGAGTCAGTACCAGATTGATAGCCACAGGCCTAATTCCTGTGCTTTTTACCAGTCTCACCACTATCAGAAGGACTCTATGTTCCTGCTAGTTGACTTTCAATATTACAGTCTGCCTCCTTTTTTGGCATGAAGCAGATAAACAGATTTCCTCCAAAGAAATTGCTCTAACTTTGTCAGTAAAATACAGGAACTATAGAACATGTTGCATACCCTGCTGCTAATATCCGTGCCTGAGCTGTAAGCAGTGTTTCCATTCACTCTTAAGTGGGCTGAAAAAATAAGTATACAAAATTTATATTGAAATTTTGGTGGAAATGGAACAGGTATAAAATATCCTCAAATGAAAGCAGTATTTTCCTCCCTTTTTTTTTTTTTTTTTTTGGTATGTGTTTGTTACTGAATCATAGAGTGTAGGGTAACTCAGGTTGGAAGGGACCTCAGGAGGTCTGCAGCCCAAATTTATGAAAGGAGATTAGACAAGCTTACTCAGGGCTTTACCCAGCTGGGTTTTCCACAGTCTCTTTGGAAAACCTGCTCCGCTGCTGGACTGTCCTTACAGTGAAAAAGGGGTTTGTTATATCCCATTGGATGGGGTTTGTGTCGTTTTGGGTTTGGTTTTTTTTGTTCCTCAGTTTGTGTTACTCAGCCCATACACTTAATACCGTATTATTTTTTTCAGGTAAGAGAAAAGTTGCTTTCTAAGGAAAAGTAAGTGAGTATACAGTTAATGTCAGAATTCAGAGTGCTGGGACCTCAGTTTATAAGACACTCTTCTGCAAATCTTCGTGTTTAATTTACAAAATTCTGCTGAGGAATCATATTTCCCATTGCCGAAATGGCAGAAGTAAAGCCCTTAGTCTGCTGTACATAACTTATATTCTGTTTAAACTTTGCCAGGATTTGGAAGTGTTTTTTGACACATATTGATACACTAAAGGAATCCTTCTTGTATGTTGCATGTAGGAAAGCTTCAGACAGAAAAACAGATCTTCTCTAAAATTACATTGGCAGTAGCGTTGTGTGTTTTTGTTCTGAAAGGGCAATTGCACAGGTGATCTATGTTGATTACTGAGCTTACAAATTATTACTGAAGAAGGGAAACACACAAAAGGAACTGGAACATGGAAAAAAAATTTAGTAATTGCTAAGGATATATAAAGACAATTCATTACAATAAGCAGCTCAGGACATGAAAAACACTAACATGTAGTAGATAATTTGCACTAATTGGCTGTATTTTTGTTAACTTGGATTATCTATTTTATTCAAAAGGCTACTGGCCTGTTGTCACGGTTTAACCCCAGTCAGCAACTAGGACCACACAGCCTCTCGCTCACCCCGCCTTCCCCCCCCAAGAACGGTAGGGAGAAGAGGGAGAAAAGAAGAGGAAAGGGGAAAAAAACCCCTCATGGGCTAAGGTAAAGACAGTTTAATAGAACAATAACAGAAAAGGAAAATAACAATAATAATAATAGTGGTAAAAGAATATACAAGACACAAGTCAGTCTCACCACCCAGTGAATGGGTTGCCCAGCCCGACCTGAGCAGAGAGCGCCAATTCTCCCCCTCTGCCAACCCCCATTTATATACCAAGCATGATACCTATGCTATAGAATATTCCATTGACTATTCCATTGTTCTATCTGTGCTCCTTCCCAGCTTCTATGGGAAGCTGAAAAAAGTTCTTAACTAGTATAAACATCACCTAGCAACAACTAAAACAATATGCATTATTGACATTCCTTTCATACCAAAATCTGAAAACATAGCAACCACTAGAAAGAAAATGAACTCTATCTCAGCTGAAACCAGGACAGCTGTTCACTGTGCTATGCTACCTTTTTGCAGTGCACTGCTACAGTACTTGAAACACAGTAGGTGGTATTCTTAAGTCTGTGTAGGGGCAAATTAAGCATGGTTTCCTGCAAAATGCCTGCACAGCGTGTATGAGCTGCAATTTGCCTGTGTAACTTTGACATCGTGTGCAAACAACCTAGTGAGTAGGTGCAGTGTCCATCTGATTTAAACATTGAGTGATTTAATGATTTTGCCTGTTTCAGCTTTCATAGGCCTAATTATGGGCATTACACATAGTTGCGTTCTTCATCCTAATTATATGCTCACTGAACAATTTCTCATGATTTAACTGCTAATTACTAACCATGGACTGTAATAAACCGCTTTGTTCATTAAAGCAAGTATTCTCAAATGCCCTGTGTTTTTCATTTTTCATTTGAAAGTTTAGAAATTCCAGAATCAAACAGTATAATACCTGTTTTTCTTTGTATCTTATGCTATATGGATCTTATTTAAATCAAAATTATGAAGTTAAAGAACATTTTCCTTAGTGTGGTATGCTGGTGTGAAAGACTGAAATTTTCAGCGTTCAGCTCAGTGATAGGTCCTGTTTTTCTAGAAACTTTTTGACCTGACCTAATTTCAATTAGTACATAATTTAGTACATGTTTTTATGTCTCTGACATAGTGCAACTACTACATGTAAGAATTCATGATCTACAGAAGTTCTCAGTATATCTGAGTGGTTGAAGTAAAATCTCCTGTGTAAACAAAACCAGAATTAGTCAACTCAAGGTCTCATCTTCATCTACGAATTAATGATTATTTAATGGGTCTTTCTTATCTTTAATTTCAAATCAAACCACAACGTTTGGTCTTTGTCCTTTCAGGCTTCCCAGGCTTCTTTTTGAAAGGCACAACATCAGGTGGCTTTTTTGATTTTAAAGCTCCCTCTTCATGTAGTCTGACTTGCCAAGAGTCTGACTGCAAGAGGATTAGTTTCACCAACTCTGGAGAAGCACTTGAACTTGAATGATTCTACTAGAGATCTGGACCTGAAACTTCTACCAGATTTAGTACTTAGAACTAAAACTAGTTTAATGAGTTTAAGCATGTTTAGACCACAGTAAAAGTGAATAAAACAAAACTGTTTACAACATAGAGCAATGTATCAACTAGCAATCTGCAGGATTAGTTCCTAACACAGTATTTACTATTTTCCACTTTTAACAACTTCAGGTGCAGACAGGTAAGAGAAAAGGGTTTGAAGAGTGGTCCTACACTCTCTAGTTCCAGCTGTGATAAGCCAATGGTGCTGAAGTGGATTTGAGCCAGTGTCTATAAGCAGAAATGCTTTTTAAGAAATTGTGCATCATATATAAGAAGACAGAAGTTCACCATCAAATATCTAACTCTTTAGTAGTGCTTTTTTTTTTTTTTTTTTTCTTTCTTCTTTCAACCAGGGACAAAGTGGAAAGAATATTGTTTGGCAAAGCGTTGGTGTGGGGAGAATTTCCACAGTCCTGGGCAACAGTTGGCCTTTCTGTGGTTGACACTGCAGGGTCGCTGTTTTGTTTTAGCTAAGCTTGTTTTCTACTTATGCCATTTGTATGTGGTACTTTTATACTATCACTGTAGACATAGAGCAAATGCATTTTGAAGACTTTTCTGCAATATGCAGTGCAGAAAACAAGAAAGGACATATTTATGACCTGAAAAACTGGGAAATATTATTAATCTGGACCAAATTCAATTGTTTCTGATATTTTAGCCCAGATAAGAGACCAAAGTTTTTATCTGAATATAATTTTTGTATTTTGCTCTTCACTAGGCAAGCGGTTGTTATCCCTTTGAAAATATTTACCTTTGAGAAAGAGTTGCAGTCCAATATCACAAGTATGGAGATTTAATTTCACTCTTTCAAGAGAAAAATCTCACCAACTTTAGTTATTTCATAATACTTAATATGATGTCCCTAAAAGCCAAAATATCTGTGACTTATTATTTTAGAATTATGGTCATGTCACAAACAGGTTGCACTCGTTCCTATATTTCTTTCAGTTTATTCAGTGAAAAAAGCTTTGGGAGATGGTGTGTTTTCTGTTAGATTTCCTCTTTTTCACAGGTATAAAATCCAAGAACCCCATAAAGTGATATACAAGGTGGGACTTAACAATTTTATGTTTTCCAAAGTCAGTTTAAGATCATGAAGTTTAGTATAAGGTACTTAAAGTATATAATGTTAATTAACAGTTCATAAAAATAAGTGCCTTTGTGAAAATTGGGCATTTCTAAAGAAATGCAAGCAATGATTTCTATTCAAATCTAATGTGATTACCTAATTTAAATGCAATATTTTTTCCTTATATTAAATAAATTCTGCCATTTTGTTTTGAAGTATTGTATATTACCTTAGTTGATTTAACATGGTGCCTAATAAGCATGTGTTTGCTTTCACTAATAATTGCATGTTCGTGCTTGCAACAAAAGTAAATTTCTCATGGTAAAAGGTGAAGCAAATTAAGAACATTAGGGCATAAAAAGGCCCAGCTGAGTCAGAGCAATGGGCTATCCAGCTAAGGATTCCCCAGCTGAGAGCGTGGCAATGGGAAGTGGTATTTAGGGAAAGCCTGTGAGCTTTGCTATTTTCTGCAGTCTACCCTCCCTCTTTTTCTTCTGTGTTCCAGAACTGCTGTTTTAGGGGTGTTAGCAGGTAAGATCTTGCTTATGCTTTTTAATTTTTCTTTATGCACCTATTGACTGAGAGGGTTTTTTTTTGTAGTCTATTTTTTCATTTGCTGGTATGATTTGCCTTCACAGCCTTGAGAGGTAGCAACAAATTATAGAGAGTACTATTGTCTCTGCATGGTGTTTTATTTTACCTGCTTTAAAATAGTCTTTTGCTAGCTTTATCAAGTGGCTCTTAGTTCCGGTACTATGTGTTTTAGTGAGTAATAGTTCTGTGCTTACTTATTCACTGTTTTCAGAAGTTTCTAAAGCCTAATTGTATTTCCTTTGTGTTGTTTTCTCTAAATCAAGGAGTCTTAGCTTTCCTAATCTTTCATTATAGGGCAGCTGCTGCAAGCCTTTGATCATTGTAATTGCCCTTGTCTGTACTTCACTGGAGTCCCCTGTATTTTGGAGTCCAACTCAACTGTGTTGTTGCAGAGATGTGGAGTTGTGTGTGCTAAACAGGATAAATGCTTGCTAAGGTTTTCTGGAGAGGGCTTTTATCAATATATCCTCTGCCTTATTCTTAACAGCTTTCCCGAGGGATAACCAGTACCTAGTTGTTTCATGTTGAGTTCTGCTGTATGTTGAGCTGATGACATCAGAGAAACATCAATGATGACTCCAGGAACTATTTCCCATGTTGTCATTTTTTGGTTCTGGACTTGTGATAGGTATAGATTATTGTTTCTATGTATTTATGAACTTGGAAGCTTATCTGCTATCTTTTGCATGCTCAGTTTGTGAGGATTTCCTTAATATCAGTGCGAAGGGACTAGTATCATTCACCTACTGTGCGGTCATCCTGTAAACCACCTCCTACAAGTCATTTGGTGTTGAATAAAACCGGTCTCAGCAGAGATTCATGGTGGGCTGTCCTGACTCATCTCCTTAGTTATGGAAAAGTGGCCATTAAGTTTTACTGTCTCCTTACTGCTTTTTGACCAGTTTTGTATCTTCAACTTTTCATTTGGTCCAGTGGTAACTTAGCTTTTTCTGCTAACCTGTGATGTGAAAACTTATTTGGATTTTTAGGAAGCTTCTGATAACTCCCCCCCACCCCACCCCCCCCCCCCCCCCCCTTAAATATCTGTTTACTGATACCTGATGAGATTCCCCAGGAGGCTTGTAAGCAGGGTTTTTCTTTACAGTAACTGTGCTGACTCTGTCTCAACAGACCTGATTTTTCCATGTGTTAAGTTGAAGAGATATGTCTTAGTCTGTTTTTCAGAAGACTTTTTGTTTTGTGAAGGAGAAGGCCTGGTAAAAGCTGATATTTGCATAGCATGATTGTGAAACAACATCTAATGTGGCAAAGGGCCCAATCTTATCCTGGGAATTTTACCAAAGCTCTGGGACTATGGAATCTACCCTGACTTAATTGCTTATGTTTTCACTGTCATGTCTCAAAGATTCTAGCTACCAGCAGCTACTATGTTGTGTGGACAGGCTGAACTTGTAACTGGAATTTCTGTGTAAAAGATTTTTTTTTTGGGGGTGGGGGGGGGAGTCCTCATGGTAGGAGTAGGCATGGATTCCTGATTCTGTGTGAGCATACCCATGGGCATCTCTTCTTGTACCTTGTTGTAGTCCTTTTAGTTTTGGAAACAATTATAAAAAACCCTATATTATTTGTGTAGCAACTTGGGCTTCTTACGCTCACATGCATGTATATTTCTATTAAACACATTAAAAATGTTCCTGTAATGTAGGGAGTTTAAAGCTTTAGTGTCAAGCACACAAAAAGACAGGACACTGCAATTGTGGCTTTCTGTTCCACTTCAGTTTGTAAGCGAAATAAATTTCTAATTTTGTGATTACATATTTTTCTTCACTATACTGGGCCTTATCTAGCATGCAGGTGCAACTGCTAGTAGTAAACAGTGAGGCTAAAAAACCTGAAAAGCTCTTCTAATGCACTCTTCCAAGAAAAATAAATGTCCTTGGGCACTGAGTCTCTTTAGTGTGGGTCTAAGTTTTTCTGTTTCTTTGTTCAAGTGCTCTATACAGTCAAGAATTATATTGCTGCACACTAGTCTCTTGTGCTCTATGGTGCATAATTCAAAAAAGTATCACTTGGTTATTTTTTGGTCATAGAGAGACTCCTGTCTCTTCCTAATGTTGCTTGTTATTGGCTATGTTGAAAATTTCAGGCCTTTTGATGCTGCTGCTTATTTGAAATCTTACACCTGTGAATATAGGTGACTGCTTTCATGCAATTCTGATTTTCCTGGCCAAAACTGAGTGTGATAATGCTTTTAAGCTGATGATAATGGACATAATGAGGCTTCATGTCTGTGTGTATACAAAATGCACATAGGCAGCATACAGCTTGTTTTCCAGATTTTTAATACTTAAGTGTGTGTAGCCAAGACATGTTAGTCAATTTTTAAGTTAAATATTTTGGCAACTCATTGGTGGATGTTAGTAAAGTGCTGATGTTAGATGGGTGAACTGATCCTGAAGAGCAGATAAGAGGAAATAGCTCAGATAAAGTTATTACCCTTGTCAGTATTAATGTGTGCTTTGGTAGATCCCACAATACTCCTGATGCTGCCTATAAAGATAGAATACTTGTTCCTTGCTCCAGAAAGATCACAAGAAGTGCAAGTAACAGATGACAGCTGGGGGTGAGATTATAAACAGCTTGAAATGAAAATCAGCTGTTGCCAGCTGCATGTCAAATTGTGATCATAATGAAAGCAAAATGTGGAGAAAAAGAATTTAATTAACATGTAAGAAAAAAGTTCAGAAATGTAAATAGATAAAATTTACATTCCATTAATCTAATGGTAGATTCTCTATTCATGTGTAAGCTTCCCTCAAGAGAAATGGTCCTTTAATAAAAACTCCTGTTCAAACACAATTTCCTTTTAATACTTTAAAATGATCACCAAATTCGAGCTAAGTTTCAAAGCTAAACTGGGCTCAAAAGAATGAAGGAAACTTCTAGAATTAGACTAGAGTTTTAGCTGAGAGAGTTTGCACTACTTCAGTACTTTGAAGCATGTTGCCGAAGGGTAGTTTTTAATCTACTTCTGGGCACCCTAAACCAAGACTTCCATGCAGCAACACTCTATGCTTTCTGCAAGTTTCCACATGCCTTCGCATTCAAAATTACATTCCACCTATTTCTGTGTTTGTCTTCAAAGTTGTGTTAGATTCCTCTTCTCTTTTGTTTCCATGAAGTAATATACATGGAATAAAATGCTTTCACCTGTCTGTAGCCATCTAAAACAAAGTCATCTAGTTTGAGCTCTCCCTCTAGCATCTGCTTTTGGTACATACAGGTCTATAGCCGTACTGCTATTGGTGTTCTGGGACTGCTTGTGTGGCTCCATCTAGCACTCCAGGAGGGTGTAGGCTTTCCTGTGGTCCCCTGTCATATCTGACAGCCCTGTACAGAGAGCTGAAATGGCACAAGAGATTTGCATTTGGGCACCTGCCATCATTCTCTCCCCCAGCCAGCTAAGAATTTCTCTTGAGTGTAAAGTTGGCTAAATGACCATCTTGGACTAAAAAACTAAATTTTGGGTAGCTAAAGTAAAAATTATTATTTGCAGTATAAAAAAGTTATTTTACAAATAATTCTTCTACATTCAGGTTTTTCCTCTCCTTAATTTTGGTGGTTTTGCCATATATAGGAAACAAAACATATTTGTCTTGTATAGTTGCAACACACAGCATCAGTGAGTTTTCTTGTACAGATCTGTTTCAAATCCCACAGTTAGTAGCATTTTATGAATTACTCAATGGTAATTATAATCCATAGAAAGATCCACTGACTTAAGTTCTTTTTGATATGACAAATGCTGGATACTTCGATATACACAAGAGTGCTCTCTCCTGAGTTCTGCCTTTCAAAGGCCTATTTGCTACAGAATTGTTTGCCTGTTATCTAGTGAATTGGTTCTACGGTGTCAGGAACTTTATACTAGCCCGGGAAAGCTTGCAAACAAAATTAGATCTAGTTGCAATTAATTTTTACTTCAGGATATGTATGGTCTTTGCACAAGAATTACTTTTCACATGCACTGAAAAATTAATTGCTCTGGCCAATTCTGAAATACAGCTTTGATATGAGGTTCAAAGTATCAGTTACATGTAGATGTTTATTATATAGTTAAATAAAAGGAATATTTTTCCTCAGATTATTGATTAATGTTTCTTAAAGGATTTGTTAAATAACTCCAGTAATTCAGAAACTTTTCTGAAAATGTAGTTACTCCTTGTTGAGATAGTGACCATGCCACCAGCAGTGATTTATAGAAAGTAATGGAGAACTGAGAAGCTGCCACTGAGATAAGATAAATGTGCTGCTGATCGAAAGCGTGATCCTGAAAATTACAGCACTGTGCAAGAGTCCTGACTTTAAGTCTTACTAATATACTGAAACAAATATAGCTTTTGCAAACACTCAGTTTACTGAGCAATAGAATAGGGGAAGAACAAAGAATATCAGGCACATGTAATTTTAAAATAATTTGATAAATAACTGACAAAGGGAATGTAGGAATACAGGAAGCTTAATTTATGTAGTATTTAATGGAGTATTTGTGATAGCAGGAATTAATAAGAGTGGTTTGCAAAGTCTCATTGAAAATTAATGGAAATTGGCTTGAATAACACAGGGATTGAAAACTCTCCAAAAAGTCTATAAACAAAAGATAATGATAAGCAACAGCATATTGAGCTGGGATGTGAAGAGTGAGAAGTGTGTAGTGGGGTGTCAGAGATCAATTTTATGTCTGATCTAATTTAACATTTTCATTAGCGATTAGCAAATGATGTAACCAGCATGTTAACAAGTTTTCTCAGATAAAGATGTACTAAGAAGCAATATATACCAATAAAAATCAGTTCAGAGATCTAGGGAGGTTAAAAATATGAGCAAGCTATTTGATCTGAGAGGCCGCAAACTTGCATATGTGGTGAAAAATCATTAAAGCATAGATAATTGTGGGCTGCTTGTATTAAAAGCACACTTAATGTTGGGATAACAAGAAAATCATTGTGTGCAAGTCCTGATCAATAGGTGCCGTGTGAGTCGGTTTGTGTGCCAGGCACGAGGAAGATGGTCAGTGCCTTGGTGTTCTTTCTAGTGTTTGCACATGAATGTGAGTTGGTATTTCCACATTTGCCGTCATGTCCATGTGGCTAGTTCTTCTTTGCTCTCTGGCATTATCTATACTTCATGTTTTCCACCCATTTACAGACAGCAACATAAACTGATATAACCAATGCAAGCAGAGGAGAACAGAATGATCTATTAGAGTCCATTTGCATGAACTTTCAGGCTGAGACAGGAAATACTTCTCTAAGGAGTGAATCAGGAATTCACATTTATCAGCAAATTTTAATAGGGGAAAAAAAAATTTGAAATGCACACCTGGGCTGTAGGGTCTGAATGCTGCTTTGAATGTTTGGCTCTGATATTTGATTAATTTTTTTAACTTCCCAAATCCAGCCTGCAACAAATTACTAGTATACTTTTTCATGCTGCCTCTGGTGCTACTTTTGTTTACTTTTTACATTGCATGACTGTTTAATTCAGTGTTTTGTGCTGGGTCCAAGATTTTCTAGAACGAGTTACAGCTCAAGCTGAAAGTTACCTTTCAGGTTGCTGGATCTTTCCTTTCCTCCTGACTTGGTTTCCTATTTATGAACCAATAGTGACTTGGATTAGCAGTAGATCTGAAAGCTACAAAAGCTGCTCTGTTTTCTAGAAAATAAAATCGAGGTGGAGACATTTAAAAATATCTAAGTATACTTTACATAAGACTTAGTGTTTATCCTACGGTGCAATGGAGTCCCAGCACTTGAAATCTCAGGGCACTGAACTGTGAGAGAACACAGTAGAGCTGGATGGCTTCCCCACATCACTTAGTAGTGATGGTGGAAAGCACTTCTTTTCTGTGGCTCCAGAGCCCCCAACATAAGAAGGACATGGACCTGTTGGAGTGGGTCCTGAAGAGGACCATGAAGATGATCTGAGGGCTGGAGCACCTCTGCTATGAAGAAAGGCTGAGAGAGTTGCGGTTGTTCAGCCTGGAGAAGCGAAGGCTCCAGGGAGATCTTATTGCAGCTTTCCAGTACTTAAACAGGGCCTACAGTAGAGCTGGGGGAGGACGTTTTACTAGGGCATGTAGTGATAGGACAAGGGGCAATGGCTTTAAGCTGGAAGAGGGCAGGTTTAGATTAGATATTAGGAAGAAATTTTTCACTTTAAGGGTGGTAAGGCACTGGAACATGTTGCACAGAGAAGTTGTTAAGGCCCCGTCCCTGGAGATGTTTAAAGTCAGGCTGGATGGGGCTTTGAGCAACCTGGTCTA
Organism: Pluvialis apricaria; assembly: GCA_017639485.1. Lineage (NCBI taxonomy): Eukaryota > Metazoa > Chordata > Aves > Charadriiformes > Charadriidae > Pluvialis > Pluvialis apricaria. Next base: position 10,026,579 of record CM030010.1, read on the forward strand.
GTGGGAGGTGTCCCTGCCTATGGCAGGGGGGTTGGAACTCGATGATCTTCAAGGTCCCTTCCAACCTAAACCATTCTGTGATTCTGTTTGTGTGTTAATTTTTGGACTCTCACCTTGAAGAAAGACATGCTGATATTGGCTGAAGAAAAATTGCAACCCACTTGAGAGTAATTGCACTTGCATGGGACACTGTCAAATTCCAAGTTTGATTTGCACCCATTGATATTTGGATGTTCCATTCGTAAACTGAGAAGGTTGAAGTCTGCCTTTTTCTAGAAGGTGGAAATGAATGATAGGCTTTCCTAATATAAGTGGATCTCAGAAGGGTTACTGCACTGGATGTGTACCTGCTAGCTCTGAATAATATGTGCTTATGCTGAACAAAATAAAATACAAAATTCCCAGGTCTCATAACTTGTTCCCCCACATAATTTCGTCTACTAAAATACAAGCCATGTGGAGTATGAGAGGTATCACAGAATGGTAAGGGTTGGAAGGGACCTATGGAGATCTAGTCCAACCCACCTGCCAAAGCAGATTGACTTAGAGCAGGTTGCAAAAGATGGTGTCCAGGCGGGTTTTGAATATCTCCGGAGAAGGAGACTCCAACGTCTCTGGGCAGCCTGTTCCAGTGCTCTGCCACCCTCAAAGTAAAGAAGCTTTTCCTCATGTTGAGATGGAATTTCCTGTGTTCCAGTTTGTGCCCATTGCCTCTTGTCCTGTTGCTGGGCACCACTGAAAAGAGTCTGACCCCATCCCCTTGACACTCACCCTTTAGATATTGGTAAGCATTAATAAGATCCCCTCTCAGTCTTCTCTTCTCCAGACTAAACAGACCCAGGTCTCTCAGTCTTTCCTTACAAAAATCCAGTCCCTTGATCATCTTTGTAGCTCTCTGCTAGACTCTCTGCAGTAGTTCCTTGCCTTTCTTGAACTGGGGAGCCCAGAACTGGACGCAGCGACCAGTCCAGTTGTGACCCCACCAGGGCAGAGTAGAGGGGGAGGTTGACCTCCCTCGACCTGATGACCACAATCTTTTCGATGCACCCCAGGAGACCATTGGCCGCGTTGGCCACAAAGGCACATTGCTGGCTTATGGTCAGCTTGTTCACCAGGACTCCCAGGTTCTTCTCAGCAGAGCTGCTTTCCACCAGGTCAACCCCTAACCTGTACTGATGCATGGGGTTATTCCTCCCTATGCGCAGGACCCTACACTTGCCCTTGAACTTCATTAGGTTCCTCTTGGCCCAACTCTCCAGCCTGTCCAGGTCTTGCTGCATGGTGGCACAGCCTTCTGGTGTGTCAGCCGCTCCTCCCAGTTTTGTGTCATCAGCAAACTTGCTAAGGGTACACTCCATCCCCTCATCCAGCTTGTTGATGAATATGTTGAACAAGGCCGGACCCCGTACTGACCCCTGGAGAGCACTGCTAGTTATAGGCCTCCAACTAGACTCTATGCTACTGATCACAACACTCTGAGCTCTCCCATTCAGCTAGTTCTCAATCCTCCTCACTGTCCATTCATGTAACCCACACTTACTAAGCTTACCTATGAGGAAGTTGTGGCAGACAGTGTCAAAAGCCTTGCTGAAGTCAAGGTGGACAATGCCCACTGCTCTCCTCTCATCTACCCAGACAGTCATGCCATCATAGAAGGCTATCAGGTTGTTAAAGCATGATTTCTCTGTGGTGAATCCATGTTGACCACTTCCAATAACCTTCTCTTCCTCCATATGCTTAGGCATGACATCCAGGATGAGGTGTTCCATTACCTTTCCAGGGATGGAGTTGAGGCTGACCTGCCCGTAGTTTCCTGGGTTGTCCTTCTTGCGCTTTTTGAAGATTGGTGTGACAGTGGTTTTCCTCCAGTCCTCAGGCACCTCTCCTGTTCTCCAGGACCTTTCAAAGATGATGGAGAGCAGCTTAGCAATAACATCTACCAGCTCCCTCAGGTAACTTGGTCAGAACTCACAGGAGCATCCTGGTAGTTCTTAGCCTATATGTCAGAGTGGAAAGCTGACTGTTTCTTACATAGCTGAAGTGGAATACAGTCAATGCTTCAGGTTAGAACTTTCTCAATTTTGCTTCCATTTTGTGCATAAGTTTCCATATGTTTCTGATTATAGCATAAAGCCATGTCTACAATGTTCCTTTGGATAGCTGTGGAATCTTTAACATGCAAATTGTGCTGCCATGCACAGCATTCATTTTAATCTATAATGTATGTGAATGTATGTCTCCAGAATGTCAAATGCAGATACCTAAACTCATAGTAAACATCTTAAATCAGTATGTGCCTAAATATGGATTTATAGATGTGCTTTGATGCATTTCAGAACTGTGAATGCTCCTAGCATAGCTGGGAATCAGGAACCTTTATCTGCCTTATCATGGATTGGTAGCTAGGTATAAGCTATGCTAATGTTTGTTGTTTGACATTCTAATGGTTTCCTTCAGATATAGATTATCCCTGTTGATATTATAAGACAAACAATTGGAAAACTCATTTTCAGACTTGGAGGAAAAAGGAGGAGGTGTATTCTTAATCTAAATCCTGCTTGAAAATGATAGGATTAAAGATCAATTTTCTGTGCTCAGTTAGTTAAGAAACATATTCACAGAGAAATTATCTATAAACGACAGTAAAGCTCTGCTAAATTACACAGCTAGGTATTTTCTTATTAAATTATTTGGCTGATGCTCTTTAGTCTGTGTAGCTTGCACTAGCAAGCTTGCAATTCAATAAATATTTTCATTTTCACACAGGGGATATATAATGCAAAACACTTCAGCACAGGGTGTTTTAGTCACCTGGTCACAAGTCAGTCATCTGTGCTATTCCTTGAATAAACTGGAGTAGCATCAGATATCCAGAGGAGGGCACTTGTGGCCCTCCAGTCAGTCTGTTCAAACCAAAACACTGTCTGTACTACAAAGTTCTTCTGATTGGGTGAAAAAGACTTCAGAGAGTCTTATCTGAATTGAGCCAAAGTACTATTAAGCAATTATGGATTATACATGGCATCAGTTTGAAGATTTGCTTGCAGGTTTCTGCAATTAATTGGCATATTTATCAGACAAGCTTCTATCAAAAAAGAGCAACAGCTTTCAAGTGCTTCATTTCTGCAGCTGGTGGCTGCAGAAAAGCCACCCTTGTACCATGAGGGCCAAAAGCACTTTCTGCTCAAAATTCAGTCTAACCTATTAGACATGATGACTATTTAGATGGTGACACCGGGTTTCTTTGGGCAAGATTGTTCTTTTTTCCTCCAACATATGAAGAAACCAAAGGATCTTGGAATGTTGTACTTAATGCAATATAATTCAGTATTTGAGGCATCATAAAATAACTTAATATAGAAACAATTTTATTTGACAGTAAAAGTTTTTAGTCTCCAGCTAATAATGCCTGTGAGACCAAAGTAGGTTTTTGAGTATGATATATGGACATGATGCTGTTTGATCATGTAGCATCAAAATCATGTCCTAGTGCATGAACACCACAGTCAAATTTTCCCTGAAGAGTCTGTAGTCAAGTTAGGAAGGCTAGCCTAAGAAACTTTAACTTCTGTGCTTAACAGATGAAACATAAAACACAACAACTGTTTTTTGAGGGGGATGTGTTAAAGTGTGTGAGGTTAGAGAAATGAAACTTCATCTCAACTCTTTCCTCAAACAAGCTGGTTTGGTAGCAAAACAAACACTTTGAAAATGCCCATGTTGCAAAAAAAAAAAAAATCTTTTTATTCAGTAGACAAAAAAAAATTACTCTTAAGTCTATTTAACAGGAAATTACTTGTATTAAGAAAGTACCTTTGAAAAGTTACAGCTGAACTGACCTTGTATTACTGTGCAAAAAAAAACCCTCCATCTCTAGTAAATTACTCTTCCAAGGGTCACTGAAGCTTTCTAACCAAGTTTTCCTTCACTGTTCTGTTGGAACTAACAGGACTGACTTCTAAGATCTGTGAACTTGTACCATGTGTCACATTCAGCATTCTGAAGACTAATGCTCACCTAGGCTAGGGAAAAACACTTTTTAAACTACTTGCAATGCCAAAAATGTACTTGTGCTTTAAATACTTTGTTAAATCTTAGTGGAGACATTTTTAAAACTGAAAAATTTCTTATAGATACTATATCCAGAAAGTGAGAAACAAATCTTGGTAAGGTAGGAAGCAACCATTTCGACATTTACTGATGCTATTTAGTTTCCAACAAATGAATGGCTTTTATGATTACATCAGTTAAAACTTCTGCTGATGGCATAAGTGCCAGGTGAGTGTGTGCTTGCTCTCTCTATGGGGAGGTGCAGAGGTGTGTGTGGCAGTGGCATCTCTGCTTTTTTTACTAACTATTTTTGTGAATTAGTCTTACTGAATTAATAATCAATCATATGTTTTTGGCATCTGTCCCCTTCAGTTGCTGCAGTGATGCTGTGACTATCGTGATGTATGAGGAAAGGATTAGCTTTTGGGAAGAGGCTGCTAGATCAGCTGGTATGGTTTGGAGGAAAGGGAGAAGCTATCTGATGTAGTTTTTCTGACCTGAAAGCTTGCTTGTGTGTATCGAACAATATTAGTTGAGAGATAAGTCTCTTCTCCCTATAAATATTGCCTTGCTTAGTTTTTCCTCTGAGGTTTCAACATACCAAACTAATTGACTAACACTAGATAAATTTGTAAAGTAGTATCATCAAATTCATTCCAGTTATCCCTCTATACCATATTTCTCACCAGTGCCCTCTTGAGTTCTCATTAAGTGAAATTTGATGAGCTGTGATGATAGCGGGGTCACCTTCCCTGATTCACAAAGAAGCTGCTAAACAACAATATTCTACAAAGGATTACAGAACTAATCCCCTAATTTCTCTCCCTCCAAAGACTGTGTTGCTTATCTGTTCAGGCTGGCATGACAAAAAAAAATGGCAATTTTTATTAACATATCTGTACAGTACCTGTGGCTGAGATGATCCTAAATTTAGACTGTCATATTTTTAACGCTGACTGAAAAACAAGTAATAAAAAGAGAATAGCTGTATGCATCCTCAGGAAATACGATCTAGAATATATTTGATGTAAATGTCTGCTCTATTTAAGAGGGCAGAGCTGTGCTGTGTTACATTAGCTGAGGTTTGTCTTTGCCAAATTCAAATTCTGTGTCAAAGAGCACACACCAAAGTTGCAAAAAAAGCTGTATGGGAAATCTTGAGTACACCTCTTCTATGAGATTATAGGGATGAAGAATTGGCAGAGTGGGGATGGGGAGTGTGTCCATGCGTATTACTAATGTTACAGCTGTGAAAATCCATGAAGACCCAGTCTTGTATCTACTTTAAAAATCCCATGCATTCAAAAATGTCGGGCAGGTGCCCATTACCATGAACTTAGTTAATTTTCTTGTGTTAAATCCAACAGGATTGTTCATGATTAGTGTCTGTAGGACCAGGAGCACTTTACAAAGAGCAGTCAGGACTATTACAATATAGATTATGCATTCTTTCTTGGTGTAGGTGGGAAGGCATTAAACAGCTCTACTACATGGCAAATACAAAGACTACTATTGTAACTGGTATCAATCTTTCCATGTCTTATGTCATTAGAAGGAAGAAAACATGAAAAATAGAAAATTCTAGCAGCCCTTTCAGGTAGAAAGTATGGGTCTAACAAAAACATCATTTATTTTTCTTGATGTGAAATATCTGAAAAGAGGCATTCATTAGTGGTGGTCTCCTGACTGAATCTGGAATAACTAAAAATCTGTCCTTGGTCTGTAATGCATATGATGAACAGAGCTGGTACTAATTAATACATCCCACAGCTCTATTTTCTTCAACTTGTTAGAAGCATTTTTCTGCTGGAATGTTGTCTGAATTTTATTCAGTGCAGACTTTTGTAGTGGTTGTTACTAAAGATAGCAAAACTAAGTATCTAAACTCTTTCTGATGCTCTGGATAAGCATTTTTAAAGACTGAAATAAAGACAGCAGAAAAAGCTTTGTGGAAAGTCTAATCTGCAACTCATGACACAGTTGCCCGTAGTGGTAAGGTACTCAGAAAACGAGTTCAGGCTATAGAGGACTGATGAGAGAGTAGATAGTTTTACTAATTGAGCTCTGCTATAGGTAGGAGTGAGTAAGGAATAGTGAGGAAAAGGGAACATGCCTCATAATTACAAGGAGCATGGACAGGGGTTGCTATAAGCTCTGATATCGTGCATCGGATTTCTGACATCCAAAATGTGTGCACACAACACAGAATCATAGAATGGTTTGGGTTGGAAGGGGACCTTCAAGACCATCTAGTTCCAACCCTCCTTCCATGGGCAGGGACACCTTCCACTAGACCAGGTTACTCAAAGCCTCATCCAACCTGGCTAACACTTCCAGGGATGGGGTATCCACAACTTCTCTGGGCAACCTGTTCCAGTGTGTCACCCATCTCACAGTAAAGAATTTCTTCCTAATACCTGATCTAAATCTTCTCTCTTTCAGTTTAAAGCTGTTAGCCTTCATCCTATCACTACACTCCCTGATAAAGAGTCCCGCCCCATCTTTCCTGCAGGCCCCCTTTAGGTACTGGAAAGGGGCTATAAGGTCTCCCCAGAGTCTTCTCCAGGCTGAACAACCCCAACTCTCTCAGCCTGTCCTCACAGCAGAGGTGCTCCAGCCCTCTGATCATCTTTGTGGCCCTCCTCTGGACTCACTTCAACAGGTCCATGCCTTTCCTGTGCTGAGGGCTCTAGAGCTGGATGCAGTACTCCAGGTGGGGTCTCACCAAAGCAGAATAGAGGGGCAGAATCCCCTCCCTTGACCTGCTGGCCATGCTGCTTTTGCAGCCAGGATATGTTTAGCTTTCTGGGCTGCAAGCACACATTACTGGCTCACATTGAACTTCTCATCAACCAACACTCTTTAGTCCTTTTCAGGCCTGCTCTCAATCCATTCTCTGCCCAGTCTGTATTTGTGCTTGGGATTGCCCTGACCCATGTGTGGTACCTTGTACTTGGCCCTGTTGAACCTCATGAGGTTTGCACAAGCCCACCTCTCAAGCCTGTCCAGGTTCCTCTGGATGGCATCCCTTCCCTCCACTGTGTCAACCACACCACACTGCAAACTTGCTGAGTGTGCACTCAATCCCACTGTCCATGTTGCCAGTAAAGATGTTCAACAGCGCTGGTCCCAGCACTGCCCCCTGAGGATTGCCACTTGTCACTGGCCTCCACTTGAACATTGAGCTGTTGACTGCAACCCTTTGAGTGCAGCCATCCAGCCAATTCCTTATCCACCAATTGGTCCATCCATCAAATCCATGTCTCTCCAAGTCCAGGTAGATGATGTTGGTTGCTCTTCCCTTATCCACCAACACTTAGTCCTGTTGTAGAAGGCCATCAAATTTGTCAGACACTACTTGCTCTTAGTGAAGCCATATTGATTGTCATTCATCACCTCCACAGTTTCCTTGTGCCTTAGCAGAGTTTTCAGAAGAATCTGGTCCATGATCTTGCAGGGCACAGAGGTGAGACACTGACTGACATACTGTCTAGATCATTGTCAATTGCTCAAAAATACAATTTACTATTTCTTTTGTCTAATGACCTGCCTCATTCTCTAAAACTCTTTCCAATTTTCATGTCAACTAACGGGTATTTAATTCTGCTAGAGGGGGCTGGAAGGTATGGGATGGCTAGAAGAATTTTTGTAGCCAGTTGGGTCATTATCTATAAAGCATGCAAAAAACCCTTAATGTGCAAAGTAAGATATCAAGGTGCTCCAATATGAAATGAACATAATAGGTTATAGTACATTACTATAACTGTATAACAAATTGTTTAAGTAAACATTTTCTTAACTGATGCAAATTGTATCTTCTCAACACTAGTGGATTCTATTTATTCTTTAATATCACTTTAGCATATTGATTTATTGAATATGATCTACTTCAGCAGCAAAACTGATATGCATAAGGAGGTCTTTGTTGATTTAGTCTCTTTTGCAGCCTGTCACTCATTGCTGCCACCTCCAACAAATTTATTCTTCCATCACACATGCACCCCAGGCACTGCCTGTATGTTTCCTTCTTCCACCAGTTCATTCTTGTGCCATAATGCTTCATGTCTTACTAATTTGACTTCTGTCTCTTTCTACTAACTTTGTTCTCTCTGCTTGTGTCTCTGATACAAAATACATCATGATTTCAAACAATTTGAGAAGAACTTAGAATCTTAATTATTCTGTATGTCTCTCCCTCCTTTCCTCCTTCACTGCATCCTGCTTTGCTTCTGTGAATTTTAGTCTTTGCCTTTCAATCCAGCTTTAGATTTAATTCTACCAAGAGCATAGTAGTAAATTCTCACTAGAAATACTACTGAATAAACAGCATAATTTACTGTCTTTACTGTCAACACTTCTTATCTGGTGGTTTTGGTTCTGATAATAATTAAGCAATTACCTCTGAGCAACCAGTTCACTTCTCCTGTGCTTCTCTGCTCAGTTGTCCAATTATTTTGTCTTTCTTCTCTTAATAGAGTAATTTGGAGAAAATTACTTTCATAGAGTTAGTGAAAATAGAATAATAAGAGCACAGAATATTTTAGGTTGCATGGGGCCTGTGAAGCTCTTTTATTCCCACACCCTCCTCAAAGTAGGTCCAGTTGTCTCAATTCGTTCAGCTGAGTTTTGAATATGTCCAAAGACACAAATTGTTCAACCTCCCTGAGCAACCTGTCTGTGTTTGACCATTCTCTGCAATTTTTTTACCCCCTCTAAGGATTTGGTATTGTTGCTGGGAGTTGGTTCTCTCCTATTGTCCAGAGGTCTTCTACTTGGAATATATGTTTCACTACTAGAAATCAACTTTATACTTGAACTGAAGTTTGCTACTGTAGAAAATTCTTAAGGTAACTTTTCTTAGCAGTACACTTGGGAAATTGAATAAAAATTATTCTTAATTTTAGAAAAATTTTTGCACATGATAAATTTCAACTAAGCCCATAATTACAAAATTAAGGGAAAAAACTATAAAACTTTCCTGATTGTATTGTCTAATGGATAACTCAATCTGGTTTTGGCAAATACAGTAGTGATATAATAGAAACAATTTCACTGTTGTTCATCTTTCCCCATGTGTGTATTGTTTTGGGCATTCAACAATTGTTTTCATTGACACCAAAATAAAGAACATGACAGCTGCATTTTCAAATATTGAAGCACAACTTCTCAAATTTCTAGATGCTTATTACAGGCAACTCTTGAAGTCAATATTGATTTAGTACTAAAGTACCTCAGAGTAAGAGTAAAATCGAGAACCCAGAGGAACATGGGAGAATACTGTGTGACTGAATATGACAGCATTTTATCATAGCTGATAAAATTGTTTGCAAATTAACCAGTCTTCCCTTAGATAACCTATGCAGTCTACTGCTGCAACCATTCACAGTGGGACATGATCACTCTGAGTGCTGTTATAACTACTGCTATGCAGCTCTCCATTGTGCAACCCTGGATGAATAGATGGATACTGCCTTTGCACTATTATTACTGTGTGATTAAGATGCTGTTCCCTATGTATGCTTGTTTAAATCAGGCCTTCAGAACTGAAAACTAGGCTCTAACCTAAGGTTTCCACAGGGCAGATCTGTATATGCTTGCGGTTTAGAAGCACTAAAGGGCAAAGATAACCTGCTTGGACAGACAAAGTATATGGGCCACAATATCCCCTTATCTCCTTCCTTGAGTCTGAAATGGTATTACTTTGACTTACTTTTAAACTTTAAAGACAATAAAAGAAATTTCCTTTGGATTAATTGTTGTCTTTCCAATACCTCTAATCCTACTTAGTCTTTCTCCCCGATTGGATTGTTTTCAAAGGCTGAGTGATTAATCCTACCTGTCCTGAGAATAGAGCTAAGAAGTGAGACTTCATTTTTGATAGTCGCCAAGCACTTGCTAGAGTAGGCAAACCTGTGAGAGAAGCAAGATAGTTTTGGAAGCAGTTTGTGAAAAGAGTGGTTCTTCCCGTTTCATTTTTACTTGATTTATATATTGTAGCAGATTTGAGCATTAATAGAGTAACTTTTGTGCTTTCATTTGGCTATTCTGCACTTCCTTTTCTGATTAGAATGACGATGTTGGGGAATGCTCAGAGCATTCAGCTGTATTTCTGCCATCTATTTCTTGCCAGAGAGTTGCTGGTCTGTGCCTGCCAGATAGGAAGGGCTTTTCCTCAAAATCTGTTGCTTGATGCTGATGTGTGTAGTTCAAAAGAAGGCTTACCCCAACACTTTGGTCTTTCAAATTTGTCTCAGCTTTTTGTACATGCAGTTTAATGGGATCTACAGAAACTTAAAAAAAAACAAAACCAAAAAACAACAAAACCCCAAACAAACATAAAATAATACTCTACCCTTATTAGTTAGCTTCATCTGGATTCACTTTTAAAACTAGGCAAGATTAAGGTTACAACACAAGTTTCTAACAAAATAAAAGAAAGTCTTTGATTCCAGATGTGGAAAACATGGTCACCAAAAAGAATCATGCAGCTGTGTAATAATTCCAAATTATATTTAATAACAATTCATTTTCATCTTAGTGCTTCTCTAAGAATCGCAAGGATAGTTTTGGCCTTGAAGGTTAAGCAAAATGACATGTCCACTGCTCCTGGACCGTGACACTATTACCTCAAAGTAGCCTGAAGGTTGAGCACGTTACCCTTCTGTTTCCCAGCTCTGAGTGTCTTTTTCCCTTTTTACTCCAGAAGAAATGTGCTCTGCCTTTCCTTCTGAAGCTTAAGAAATTTAATTTCCTTTTTCTTATGAATCCTCTTGTTTAATATACCTTTGTTAAAGTTGTAGTAGCTTGTGTTTTCACTGCTTTTCTTTTGGGTTGATTCCCTTGCACATAAACACCCTTCGCCTTTAGGAAATAGCCATGAAATCACTAAAGGCCACTGAGTTCTTTATAAAGAATAAGTCTGAAGATAGCACCTCAGTCAGTACTTAAATTAGAGTTTGTGTTGCCCCGGAGGAAATAATGAATCTTAATAAATCGCCCTCAAGCTAAATAAATATGCTTAATAAATTGCCTTCAGGTGAAACCCTGAGCTTTGGAAATCTTCCAATTTACTTTGACTGTCCATGTTTAATGTGCCAGATCTGTTAAGATACCATGTCAGCATTGCTGCAGGCAGCTACTGCAGCAGTTGGGCAAAACTTGTCAGTAGATAAATGCTTTTGATGTGTTTACTGTAATATTCATATCAATAAATGTATGGCCAGTATGTTATGTTGTGGCCTGAGCTTTGCTGTATGTTTCCTGTTGTGTGCTCCTCTATTCTTACTCCTTTGGAAAACAAGGGAAACCATGTTGCTGATTAATTCAGTATCAAAGCTGAAAAATCTTGGACTTACAGTAAAACATTTTGGTTTTAGTAGGCTGTGCCTCTTTATGCCTATATATTGTATATAGAAAAATAGTCAGCATATCTAACCTGATGGTGTCAAAGATACTTTAACCAACTTCTAAACAGTAAAAAGATGAGATGCATATGAGTCAGGAGAAAACCCATAAAAGTGCCATGAAAACGACAGCTGCATTCTGAAAGTGGTCTTTTAAAATATTAACAGAAACCTATCTACGTGCACTTCCATAGCAGATGGGATGGAAGTAAAGGGCAGCTTTAGCAGGGTTAGGACCCAAATATCTTGCAGATTCCACATTCTGAACAAGTGGTAGAATAAGCAGTTTTCAGGCTGGCTTATCACTGCAAACAAAGCAAAGAATAATTAATTATTCTTATGCTCATCCTTGTCCAAGAAACAAAACTGGAAAAAAGGATCCCAGAAGAATATTCCTATAGATGTGAGCTGCATCTAACATAAATTTGAAGTAGCATTTTTATGTCTTGCCCAATTACTTACTTGAGTTATGCTTCAGTAACTCTAGAACTGCTATTTAACTCTTTTCAGTTTAATTGCTGAGAGTAGCGTTAAAATCTCACTCGTTCCATAACCAGCATTCATCATAGTCAATTTCTATAGGATTATCATCTGTGAAAGAGCAAAAATCTTTTTCTGTTCTCCCCTAGTTCCTTGGGATATCTTGGATATCGCTGACCTGGAGTTCCTTGGCAAACTGTTAAGATGTCCAGTTTTCTTAATCTATTAATTAAATGTTAATATCTTAATTTTCATGTAAAAAGATTTAAAAACTAAATTGTTTTAGAAGTGTATAATTATTTCTATGCCTATAGTGAACTGGAAGGTATCAGTTATATTGTATATGTATGGGACCACAAAGAGCCATGATGAGAGAGCCACTACTGTAAATCTGAAACATCCTCATTCAAAGTCTTTTGAAGGTCTGAGTGATAAGTCTCTTATTACTGCTGAAATTTAATTAGAGAAAGGTGTGGGTTTTGAACTATAAGTTCTCATCAGACATTCTTTTGACCTTTCCTCAGCAGTCTGTAGTAGGAAATTGGGCTGAGTAGTACTTAGATTACTGCATCTAATTTTTTTCCTATTTGAACTCATTTTATTTGGTTCTTAAGAATATTGTTGAAGTGATATTGACAAGTTTCCCAAGTGTCAAAATAGGACATGGATTTTTTTATTCTCTGGAAAATCTATAAATAAATGCAATAGCCTTTACAAAACGTGCAAATAAACTATGTTCATAATGATTTTCCTTGAAAATTAGTGACTGAAAATTGTATTTATGCAACACATAATGGAGGGGCCTCATCTGCCTCATAGGTGTTGCAAGCTGGCATAGACATCTCTTCCAAACTTCTGGCTTCCTGGGGATCAATATTGCAGTGTAGCGCATGATTTATTTAATTACACAGGCATAAAATAGGAGGAAAAAAGCCACATGTGTTGGAGAAAATTAGTATTATTTTCACATTTTCTACTTGAAAACACAATGGTTTTGGAGTAATGTAACACAAGTATATAACCACTGAGTATCTTAAGATGTGATGAACAAATCATACAGATATGTATGTCCACCCATATACATCTGCAGATGTGTTGATTTTTCAAGAGAAAAATGTATGCTTAGTAAACAAAATGCAGTGTCAATCTTGCTTCACTCTTACTACACTTAGAAATCAAAACTTCTTGAACAATCAGTACTGTTATTTAGAATATTAAAAGTAAAGCCTTACAGTTACTTGAATATATCAAGGTTATAATGCGATATATGAAAATTCTAACCCAGACTTTCTCAAGACTTTATATGTGAACTTCCAGCATCATGTAGGGAGGTAAGATTTCAACTTTCTTTAGTATAAAATTTCTTAAATGCAACAGTCAGAGATAACAGTGGTAACCTCCTTAATCTGTAATGCACTTATTTTACTTCATAATCTTTTGTTGGTGAACTTGCATAGGAAATGAAAGAGCAGGGTCGCTGTGGAGATATGAAAGCTGCTAGAGAGGGAGGAAGAAGATGGGAGTAGACAGTGAGGAAAAAATGATTAAACTGAAGTGGGAAAAGAGGGATTTTTCTTCTGACAAGGCTGAAATGGGAAAGATCTGATGGGGACACAAAAGGAGACACATCACCAATGACAGACATCTTTAAGAATGAAATTGAGCTGGAATAGTAAGCTAGTACTGACCTACTTTTTCATGCATGTTAATATTGTATTAGAAAATAAAATGGTGTTTTCCCCATATGACACCTTTAAAAACATCTACTTTTAAAAAAAAACAAACCTCTTTTGTCACCTTAGACCTGTTACCTACATAAAAACACAAAATAAAATCAAACCTGGTGTTTTTCCCAGGCAGTTCTCAGCTTTGGGAGTAGCAAATATCTTACTGTGCTTTTAATAAAGTAAACAAACTAAAGGACAAATAGTAAAATGCATTTCTAAAGGATGCATTGGGACATAATTTATTTCAGTGTAACTTGCTAGTGGTGTGCTTTCTAGTCAAGAGCACATCATGGTAAATGACTGCTTAGTATTATAGAAAACAAGAGTGAAGAGAAGACTACAGATTTCACATCAGGAAATATGACTTTATTTTGAGTCACATACTTTCTTCAATAGTGAAACATGTATCTATAAAACGTGCATAGTGTGGACTTCAGGTCTGATTCAACATACAGATCTTCTGCTTTCTCATGTAGACACAGCCTCAGGGAGTTGAGGCAGCCAAGGGGATAGAAAAGCCTTGTGGGGAAAAATTTGGATGACAGGCAGAAAGAAGAATGTGATAGAACTGGAGACAGAGGTGCAGTGAGATAGAGAAATGGTGGCAGTCTTGCTTAAAGGGGATGGAGCACAGTGAGAGCTATGAGGAGGTTTTGAGCACAGTCTGGGAAAAATGCAAAAGAAATGGGGAGACTGCTTCTGAGTGCTCTGGAGAGCACCACCACCATGTCATATGAAAGCTAATGCTTTCTTGCTTTTTGCAGGCTATCTTTGAAGTCTATGGATGAATGTTGCTTGTTCTACCTCCTGTGCTAGCCCATGGTCCATGGTGATACCTTGCCATTGCTAGAGAATCCTCCCTATACTCAGGCAACAGCTCTGAAATAGATTTTAATGCTTCAGTTCTGGTGCCAAGCTCTGCAGACATCTCAAAAATGCTATAGATGGAATATGACTTCAGTTTCTAAATTGCAAATGGGGAAAGTTTTGCCCTGGTGGTGTTGATTTATGGTGACTTTCACATCTTTCACACCTTCGCAGCCTTACCCTTTTTCAAAGGTTTTGTCTGTTAGCTTGTGTCAGTATAAAATGACTACATGAAACAATTTTGTTTGGTTGGGGTGTCAAAATACCTCCAGACTCCACTGCTTAAAGTTTGTTGGAATTTCATTTGGGTTCTCATGCCGTTCCAAATGTTTGTTGCCTTAAAAAAAAGCTCTTCAGGCTTCCAATCTATCCAGTAACTTACCTCAGCATTTGAGTTCATCCATTGCTGTAGGCTCTCACCAATATGACAAGACATAGCAAGATTTTAATCTAGTAGTTCAGTAAACAATACTTCCATGGCATTAGAGAGAGTTAGGCATTAGTGACGCAAATGTGCTACTCAATGGTTGAGATACCACTTCTGCTACATAAGGGCTAACGGCACTGCCAAGTGCTAAGGCTGCTGGTTATTGATGGTAAAGGCTGAACACCCGCTGTCAGGACCACACTTCAGCCAGTTGCTGGAGAGTAGTACTGATGGAGAAGGAGGAGGTGGGGAAAGCAATTGCATTATATTTGGCTTGGGCTCCAATGCTAGACACTAGCAGCAGCAGAAAAACCCTCTTAAGTCAATAAGGATTTGTCACCACCTTCCACATGAGGCCTCTGGCATTGTAGTAACACTTCTGTGCGTTGATCTGGGCAGCATGTCTCTATGTTAGATGTTAAACCCTCTATCTTTTTAAAAGAAAGAACCACTTAATAGGGTTCTAGATGATCCCCACCTGTTACAGTGCAATGATTCTGCAACCTTTGAAAATTTTTAGCCATGAAAAGGGGAAAATGTAGAATTTTCTGTTCCCTAGGGACTGTCTATGACAGCAATTGAAGACTTTCTATTAACTGCATGCTAAGTGTATCTGCTTTTCTTTCTAACTGATGTTAGTGATGGATATTAGCCAGCATGTTACACTAACAGCTCTTCAAAAATCTTCAGTTTCAGGTCTGAAGGTTTCAGGTTAAACTTTCTGCAGTTCTCAACTCCTTTTGTCTTATTTTTGGTTTGTTTCAATGAAAATGAAAGCTAAATACAAAATTAATCACAAATTAGCAACTTTAGCTCTGGCAACAAAACAAGCAAACCTGGAGTCCCACACCCCAGGCTGCGAATCTAACCTCAGATTAAGATGTTTAAAGAAAATCCAGAATCATGAGACCTTATTTTGTTTAAGACTTCTTTCAGCAGTTTAGCATTGCTTTAGTTGCAGACAAAATGCGTCTGTACATTGTATTTGCCATTCTAAATATCAACTTTTTTGTTTACATTCTAATATATTCTCTGTGTATGTATAGATGAATTTATAAGATTCCATCATTACAGCATCTTCTATTATAAAATTATAAGAGATTTTTCTTTAGCTTTTAATTGCACAGAAACTAGGTTTTTTTAGATCAATTAGGAGAGAACCACAAGGTAGCAGAAGAAAATGTATTCTTGGGTTCCTCCTGGGACAGTATGAGACTGTCAGTTCCTATATTCAGGTCCAAGTTTCCAATCTAGAGACTGAAAGTTTGGTTTACTCTGGCAGCTGGAAAGAAGTCCTACGAGTAGAAAAGAAAGTGTAGTTCATCGTTCTGTTGGACACTTTCATTATGGGAGAGAGGTTGTAACTTTTTAGACTTTTAGTGGTTATGAGGTCACTTGTTTTGTGAAGGTCATGCTCTCTCCTTTGTGTTGCAGCTGGTAGAAGTGGAAAAAGGGAAAAAAAAGAAATTTTACAGGACAGTTAAGAGCTTATCAACTTCAGTACTCTTTTATGTAGCTGTTCCCCCCTTTTTTTTTTTAGTCCTTCTAGTGTATGTTTGCATCATTTTTGCTGAGGGAAGAGAGATGAAACTATAAAGATAGCTCTGACTTTATTTCCCACAGTTACTGCTTAAAATGAATGACCTCCTTGTCACTTCATCATCTAACAGGTAACATCAATCAGGTAAAGAAGAAAACTTCATTACAGTCCTTTTTGAGTAGAGATGTTAATCTGGTCTACTTGAATATGTTCATTTTTTGTGCTTTCTAAGCTATATTGGTGATCTAGGCATAATCTGGACACACTAAAGACCTGAAAATATTTCTTCCAAAGTCAGTTCATAATATCTTCACATTTTGACATAATTGCGTGCAGGCTTCTACATGCAGGGTGAATAAACGTGACAGTTTCTGCTTCTTAAGGAAAAAAAATAATCTATCAGCTTTATATAATTGCATTTTTCACAGCACTGTCAACTGGGAAGAGTCTTTGGCTCAGATTAAACTCAAGATGCAGTACACAGCTAAAACTGGCAACTCTTATCTGAATAAGGAAAATAAACAGATTAACCAAGAAGGACACTGTGGTGCTTTAATTCAATAATTAGTTATAAGTAAGCAGAGAGACACGTTCTCTGCTCTTGCAGTGACCAGCCTGACTGTATTGCAACAATTCTAGATTTTCAGCTTCTGCTTATTCCATTGTTGTTATTTCTAAAAGACAGGTACGCAGCTTGCACTTTATTGGAGTAATATTCCTTTCTCTGTAAGCCTCAGAAAATGAAAATACAATTTCTGTCTATAAATAGACTGTGAAAACTGGAAAAGCTTCCCTCCAATGCGTGCATGCGGGAGAGTGAAAGATTATTTTTTTGAGAAACCAACATTATATATGCCAAGAGAAATGTCTGATTAACATTTCTATATGGCTGCAACAACATATTGGTTTTTTCTGTATTTAAACTTGCACAATAGACACTTCATGGAGGTTAAAGCTGAAAATCTGTTTTTATGGGACAAATACTGATGTGACTGAAGCCAGAGGCAAGTTCCCAGTAGTGTAAGGTCTGAATTTTGCTTTCGTGTTTTATTTTTATTTTTTTTATCCCTAGGGGTATAATCCTACATTCTTAAGGAGAAATGCCCTGTACAGTTTTAGATCCCATACCAGTCTGCTTGTTGCTCTCTGAGTGACTGTTAGTCTGACTTCTGGTCAAAGAGAGGCAAAATAGGTTTTGGTGATGTAGCTACTGGTCATAGCCCACCTGCATGGTGGTCTGAGGAGGGGCAGCACTGGAATACCCAGATGATGTGAAAATAGTAGAATCAAAGAAAATACCACAATTTCCTAAGGAAAAGTTGGCAAAGCAGACAATTCTTTCAGAGTAACAGTATTATTTATAATCGTTTTAGTGAAGCTGATTAGCCTCGCATGTTGGGAAAACATGCATGCCAAATTACATCTGCATAGTCCTTCCATGTTTAAAATGATAATTTCTGTTATCCTTGTCAGAGGTACACTTACTAAAGAGGAAAGATGTGGAAGCATGTGCTAACTGCCTCCTGTGTTAGTGAACAGCTTTAGCATGACCACAGATCATGTGATAAAGAGTTGTGCTTGCTTACAGCTGTTCTATCCTCATTGCAAATGCATCTTTGTCATGGCAAAAACAATGCTGAATTTAAATGGCAAAGGCCAGTCTTCTACTGTTGAGAGTACTCAAGGTAATCCATGTGATGCTTCCAGAATTAGCTACATAAAAAAACCCCTCTCTTCTTAGCTAGACTTTACTCGGAGAAAATAAAGCTGGAGGAGTTTTGATTGCAAGGAAAAAGGTACAATAGGAAATTCAAGTTTTTGTAATACAGGTTAAGAGGGAGGACAGTTACGGTAACGTGAAAATATTTTCAAAGTTTAGCAAACGCTCTGAACTACTTGTTGAACATGTGCTCATGTGAGCTGATTTTAGGATTTGGAAGTTATTTTATGAAATCAGATGTCCTGGGCTTAGAATATAATGTACTGTAATGACTACTCCACAGATCATAGAATCATAGAATGGTGTAGGTTGGAAGGGACCTTGAAAAACATCGAGTTCCAACCCCCCTGCCACAGGCAGGGATACCTCTCAGTAGACCAGGTTGCCCAAGGCCACATCCAGCCTGGCCTTGAACACCTCCAGGGATGGGGCTTCAACAACCTCTCTGGGCAACCTGGGCCAGTGCCTCACCACCCTTAAAGTGAAAAACTTCTTCCTGATGTTTAATCTAAACCTGCCCTCTTCCAGCTTAAAGCCATTCCCCCTCATCCTATCACTACATGCCCTAGTAAAAAGTCCTTCCCTAGCTCTCCTGTAGGCCCCCTTTAGGTACTGGAAGGCCGCAATAAGATCTCCCCGGAGCCTCCTCTTCTCCAGGCTGAACAGCCCCAATTCTCTCAGCCTCTCCTCATAGGAGAGGTGCTCCAGCCCTCTGATCATCCTCGTGGCTCTCCTCTGGACGCGCTCCAGCAGGTCCATGTCCTTCTTATGTTGGGGACTCCAGAGCTGGGTGCAGTACTCCAGGTGGGGTCTCACCAGAGCGGAGTAGAGGGGCAGAATCACCTCCCTTGCCCTGCTGGCCACACTTCTTTTGATGCAGCCCAGGATACGGTTGGCCTTCTGGGTTGCGATTGCACACTGCTTGCTCATGTCGAGCTTCTCATCAATCATCACCCCCAGGTCCTTCTCCACAGGGCTGCTCTCCAGCCATTCCCTGCCGAGCCTGTATTTGTGCTTGGGATTGCCCCGACCCAGATGTAGGACCAGATCACAAAAGCAAAAAATGCCTGGAAGACTGTCTTGCATGTTAAGACTTTAAGCAGACATATGCTTTTCATCATATTAAGACAATCAAAAAAATAGTATTTTTTTCAGGAATTCTTAGTTTCTTAACACTTTGGCTACTTACTTTCAGTATCTTGAATATGTTGGGATTCAAGTCTCATTTAACTTAACCTGGTAGTGCATTCCTTCATCCTCAAGTAGTGAAGCAAGCCAGTAAGGGGAAGAGAGATGCTTGGACTTGTTTATTGATAGAAGTAGAATATGTATGTATGAGTTACCTAGTACTCAGAAGTATACCATATATTTCAAAACTAAAATTATTTCATTAACTTTCTACTGAAATGCACTGGGATATGATTCTGAGAAATCTAGAAAAGATGGTATGCATTTTGTGGGGGGAAAGAAGCTTAGTTACACAAAGGGAAATGTTGATCTGTTACTAGGAGAAGTAATATCGCATTGGATTTTGTGCTTTTACTGTAATAACGATCATGTTTTTTCTCAGAGAAGTTTTATCAAAGACATGGGAAATGTAACACCAAAGGTGTGCATTTGTCATACATGACAGCTAGCAATTTGCAAGCTATCTCTAAAAGACATTTTACATGCTAAAGCTCTATTATGTCATTTCATTTTGTTTTTGTAGCAGGTGCTATAAAAATAAGCTCCAAGCAGGTCGATTTGAATTGTTTTAGTTGTCTTGCCCTTTTGTACAATTCATTTAAATAAATATTGTTAAACAATGATCTATTTAATTTCATCTAGGCAATCTGTTTGAGTTGGCTTATTAAAACCACAGAATAGTTTGTGTTGGAAGGGGGACCTTTAAATGTCATCTAGTCCAAACCCCCTGCAATGAGCAGGGACATCTTCAACTAGATCACATTGCTCAGAGCCCCATCCAACCTGAGTTTGGATGTTTCCAGGTATGGGGCATCTCCCACCTCTCTAGGCAACCTGGGACAGTGTCTCACCACCCTCAGCGTAAAAAATTTCTTCTATCTAGTCTAAATCTACCTTCTTTTAGTTTAAAGCCATTATCCCTTGTCCTGTCACTACAGGCCCTGCTAAAAAGTTTGTCCCCATCTTTTCTGTAGGCCCCCTTCAAGTACTGGAATGCTGCTATAAGGTTTCCCCAGAGTTGTCTTTTCTCCAGGCTGAACAACCCCAACTCTCTCAGCCTTTCCTCATAGGAGAGGTGTTCCAGTCCTTGGATCATCTTTGTGGCCCTCCTCTGGACCCACTCCTACAGGTCCATGTCCTTATGTTGGGGGCCCCAGAGATGGACACGGTACTGCAGGTGGGGTCTCACCAGAGCAGAGCAGAGGGGCAGAATCACCTCCCTCAACCTGCTGGTCATGCTTTTGATGCAGCCAAGGATATGGTTAGCCTTTTGGGTTGTGAGGGTACATTGCTGGGTCATATTCAGTTTTTCACCTACCATGTCCTCCTCAGGGCTGCTCTCAGTGCCTTCATTGCCCAGCCTGTAATACATGTAAGTGGTGACCAAGAAGAATATACTAACTTTTTGCATTCATGTTTATGTTCTTTTTAACTTGTATCTTTAAAGAGCAGTAACAATTTGAACCCAAGAAAGAATAAACACAATCTTTAGCAAGCCACAGATTCTCTCTACTAGACATAAGCAGAGATAGCAGTTTGCCATAAATTACAATTTCCATACTTTCACTGGTGTGGCCACCAGAATTGCACTACCTTACTGAATTATTTCTGAAGTACAGTACTGTTTAAGTAGCAGATAGATGCGACTTTTCCCTGTTAAACTAGTGGATTTAAGCAAATCATTCCAAGTGTACTTTCACTTGGAAAAGCCATGGATTCATTTGGGAAGACTAAGAAAAATAATTATTTTTCCCTTCAGCTCTTTCCCTGTGTGAGCTGGTTTTGTGCTCTTTTGTGTTGAGCCCAAGTGTTGGTTGAAAAAGGCACAGGATCAGAGGAACTAAAAATAGTAGGAAAGAATAGGGGCAACATGAAATAAGAGAAAAGACTGAGGGAGGAAAGAGATAACTGAAGAAAGAGAAAAGAAAGAAGGATGATACTGAAAACATAGATGTCAAGAGGAAAGGAGAAAGCAAACAACTAATACACAAAAGAGTAAAATCGGAGTCAGTGATACCTGACACTGATCTTTTCCACCTATGTTCCATTTTCTGTTTGAAATCTTATAACATTAGTTCTATAGCTTCTAATTTTGTAAAGTACTAAACAATGGGAAAATATTATTCAATATTCATATAGCATTCGTCAAAAATATTGCACTTAGCTAAAATAATTTATTTCAACTTGATGTCATTGTACCTCTGGGAATGATTTAGACAAGTACATTGATTATATATTCACGGCAAACCAAAAATTATAATTTTTGTATCAATTAAATTATATTTCAAATTAAATATAAATTTTATTTTAAAAGCAAGAGGACAGGTCTAATCTAGATACATGGAGGAAAAATTTGCATTATGCACCAGGTGAGGGGGAGTGTCTTATTTCCCAGACCCTGAGAAATTTAAGTCTGCCAAATTATACTTATGAGCTGCTCTAGTTCTCACAAAACAATATGGGCTCAGGACCCTGTTCTTCTTCTTGGGCTAAAAGTCAGTTTCCGATTTCATTCTGCTCTGTTCATCTTGTCTGTGTGCTGGAAAATACCATTTTCTACATCTACTCTCCTTTTGGCAGGCTGGCGCCCCATTGCTTTCTTCTGTTGCTTCATTTCTTTCCTTTTCTTGGTTCCTGCTTATTGTTGCTCTCTTATTCACTCTGCAGATCCTTTTTGATCATTTTTAATTTTGTTATGATGTAGAACCTAAAATCAGACTAGAAAAACATCAATTCAACAGCTTTCCTCGACTGTACTCCCTGCAATGGGCCAACTGTGTACTGAAGAGAAACAATGTGGAAGGTCATCAGTTGATGTGAAAATATGTATAAATGTATTTTTGAAATCTTAATTTATGAAAGTGAAATGTATGCCATGAATTCTGAAGTGTCTAGTAACAGTGACAAGCTTATCAGCAAGGAAATCAGTCTGGTTGTCAGGTGCTTCAGCACACTTTGTTGTGAGCTGAGAGAGTTATGAGCATTTCTCCAAGGACATAAAAGCCAAGTTTACAAGTGGAAAGTAGAGCGCTATAGTTAAATATTTTCTAGGGCTATAGACAAGAATTTAAAGGGTAAAAAGAAAGGCATCAGTCTCATATTTCTACAGCTTAAACTATTCATTACTCAAAATATTCATTTTTCTTCTGCAGAAGAGAAACTGTTGTAGATTAAGAGCAGTAGTTTCTAAAAAGCTGATTGACACAGATTGCTTAAGGCTGTGTAATACAACAAATGTTGTATCTGATTTTTCTCACAGAAGTTTCCCATTTGCTAAATAAGTACAGTGGGAGAAGAGGATAGTCTGTGTACTGATCTGTTATGTTGATTGTACTTAGAGCATAAACATGTTTTAACATGTGATCTGGCTCTATTTGCCCTTTTGGAGCATGGTGCATCTACTTATAAGGATATCATTCAAATTCACCAGCTGTGCAGTGAAGATACCAGACTTTCCATCCCTGTGTTCTGCACCAAACAGGTAAAAGGTGAAACCTCACTCTGCATGTGAAGTTGTGAGGTGGTTCCTGGGGCACAGCTGAAGCTGCTGCCTCTTCTTTTACAAGTCACTTCCAAGCAGCTGCAGGAACTGCTTTGGTCACAGGCCAACCTGACCCAGACCCACCTTGCCTCCCTCTTTGATCAAACTGAAGAGGAAACGCATCCCAAAAGTGTTACACCATTCATCCTGCGGGTATTGCTGAATTGCAAAGTTGTCTTTGTGAGAACAGGAGAAATGGAGGCTACAGAAGGAAGGGGAATTTTCAAAAAGAGTAAAATTCCTTTTACTACTTTGGGCATTGAGGCTCAGGAGAAGTGTGGGAAGCCTGCTTGGAGGAAGGAAAAGAGAGGGAGGCAAATGTAGCCTTTTAGGCCAACAGCTGTAAGAGCTGTACTGAGCACAGAGCAGAACTGTGGGCTTCCTATGAACAGCTATAAATCTTACATAAAAACTAAAATGCTGCTTTTCTACTTCCATTTTTTAGTAGGTTTTTTCTCCCCTGATTTGGATCTACCCACTTACTATTAAGGGGCTTCTTGCTACTCTTCTAACAGTGTTAATAGTGTGTATGTCAAGTAAGAAGCCGACGGATAAGACCAAGCACAACAATATACAACATTGTGGCCTTTGCATTGCACTTTGTGTAATCGAAAAATGCTTATACAACCACTTCAGCAGAGATACTTAAGAGAAACAAAGATTGCAAGAACTGCACAATTTGCAGAAAATAACTTTATGCCCTTGTTATTGCCTGGAAACATGGATTTTTCAAAGCAAAAGCTACTAGGATGAAAGAGAATAAAAAATGAAAGTAGCATACATTCATCTAGCAAAAATAATCTCTTAAATTTCTATAGCGATTATTTACACACATGGGCATTTGAAAACTTGCACTTGTTTCCTTGTGCAGTCCAAAAATGGATCTGTGCATTTAAACTAGGATAGATGACTATTATCATGCTATAAGACAAAAGCAATAAAACAAAGAAAACATAAAAAGTCACCTATGCTTGGCATGAAATAATTGTCCCTAGTGGCAAGGGAAATAACATGTAAAGCTGGTAGAAACCATAAAGACTATGAAGTATTATTGAAAAGACAGCAGGAATTACATATTAAATCAGGCCATACCTTCTAAAAAGCAAAAATCACTATGCTAATGCTTAAGTGCTAAGTGGTAGCTGTACTATTCTACGTAACACATACAATAAATATGCCTCTATATACAATAAATGCCTCCATGATTCCATATTTTTTGGTGGCAAAAAAAGTAGGTGATTCTTAAAGCCGAAGGCTTAGTTTTAAAAAGAAGGGAACCTGAAGTTATACCTCGAGAGCTATGTTTACTTCTCATAAAATATGACACAGAGTTATGACTACCTTTCAAGATTTTAAAGTATGTACAATAGCCTTGTCGTAGCATACTTTGAAACAAATTGTAGGACAGCCATTGTTGGTGTATTTGAATATGAAAAAAGAACTACTTCTGGTAAATTTTTGCTTGATCTCAAACTACAGAACCACAAGTGAACTGGTAGCTAGAAAAAAAACTGTATTTTTGCAAGCAAATGTTGATCAAAACTTTAGAAGCACTTTTTCTTATTCTCCTTGAAATAAAGCTTTTTAAAACTATGAAACAACTAAAAAATTATGACCTGAAATAATTAAACTAGAGTTTTATCCATTTAATTTTCTTATCTTGCCAAAAGAGAGCTCATGTTTTGTTTTTTTTAAGAAGCTTTAAGAAAACTTATTTTAAAAGGCTGTTTTATAATAAAGTCACACAGAATGGATCCAATTTTTCTTCACCTATTTTTTTTATTTCATCAGTCTGACTCTACTTGCCTAAATTAATCTGGATTACAACATTGTAAATTAGACCAAAACCTGAACCACAAGATTTTAATTGCCTAAAAATATTATGAAAAATGTGAATATATGTAGATTTTGGAGCTCACTTTATAGTACATTATATTGCAATTAATATGAGTATGAATTTTTATCATGCATTTAACTTCTATTTAATGTGCATTACAATAACTTTTTTAGAATGTAACTTTGTTAATATCCTGAGTAAATTTACAGTTATGACCCTCTTGCATTTTATTCAGTAGCATGAGAAGTGCTTATTGCTCTATTGCTTATTAGAAAATACTGCACAGACAGCAGCTGGTGAATAATTAATATTGGCCTCAGAAATTAAAACTGACCCTTTAAAGTATGCAAGTTTCTGGTCAGACCAGGCTGTAAGCAGTTGATTTAATTTTGTTGAACAGTTGTTGAACTGTTTGAAGCTGTAAGCCCTAGGAAAAGCATTTGTGTGCACTTAAATGGGGTCCTTAACCCTTTTTGGCTTTTGTATCTAAGTATTGTTTGAGTGAAGAAATAAGGCAAGAAGCAGCACTTGCTGCTTTTCACCACCTAATAAGTTACACTGAGCAAGTTTCCTGTGTGGGGTAGAGTACTGTTGCTGACCAGAGAACATTTTCATTCCACTTCAGGGACATGTGATTTTGATAGTTCTGTATGGCCGTGCCTCCGTGCACACGTGATGCATGTACCCTCTGCTCCAACCCAATGTGTGCCACCGGCACCCGCTCAGAGGTTAGCAGGTTTTGTCTGAGTAGTTAAAATAAACTTTCTACTCTCCCTGGCTTATGTGCTGAAGCGAACACATGCTGACTGAGTGGAGTAAACAAAAGGAATAGGAATATCCTTCCATCCCTCATGTTGCTGTCTCTGCAGTGAACCTTTAGGTGTTTGCAGAGCAGTGCCACAGCCTCTCCAGGCTGTGCTCATCCCCACTCTTGACAGAGAAACAAAGAAAAAGTACCTCACTGATGCAGATCTTATGTTTATTTTCACTCACAATTTCATACTACTAAAGAGTCCCAGTTCTGTTTCCTAAAACCTGAGCAGTGTGTTACTGTCTGCTTCTCTACTGTGACATATTTTCAAGACATTCCTATGGATCGTGTTGAAAGCTTTGGAAGGATTCTGGTAACAGTCTAAGTATTTTTATGAAGAAATTGACTACATTGAACCATAAATAGGGTTTCACAGCATGGCAGAAGACTTCTAAAAATGGTGTACTGACATTCTTTGGGTTTGTACTTTAGCGCACTGAAAGGATTTGAGTTGTTTCAGTTGTAACAGAAAGGGATCTCAAAGAATAGGTAAAGGTATTGCCAATATGTAATAAAGTCATGGAGGTTATGGAGCAAATATGCTCCTCAACCACAGTAGCAGGGCAAGAAAAGAGTAAGAATATCTCATGTTTACACAGGGAATGCTCAGCAAGGGTGACCAGGTTTTGGCTCCATTGCTCTTGGTGAGCTCTCTGCAGCTCTCCCTACAGCTTGCATGCTTCTCTCATGCAGAAGAGTAGGAAATTCTGTCTTGGAGGACCCTGCAAATCTCTCTGCTCCTCACCTTGCATTCTCCGTATTTGTTCCCCTTTAACAATAATGTGATTGTTGACAGAAAACAACAGGTCTTAGCTATAGCCCATTATTTAGAAAAAAACCTCAAAACCTAAAAATATACTCTGGGCTGCAGAAATGTCTTCATTTTGGACCCTAAAGAGCCCACTTCCATACTTGACTATTTTGTCATATTGAAATGAAACAGGAGTTAACTGACAGCAGAAATTATTTTTTTATACTATATTTAGTCAAAGATGACCTGTCTGTCTTTTAGGATAGCCTATAAAATGGTGGTAATGTTGATATTATTGATACTGACTGGTATATCTACTTCTGTTACAAGTATTGTTGCTGTTTTCACAATAACAATAGCAATGTAATGTGACCACCCATCATCTATTGTACTAAGTAATTGATTTCTCTATAGAAATCAAGAGAGATTCTGTATATGATGAAGTTATATTAGCATACCTACACAACTATGTGGCTTTCGGGAAATAATGTGCAATTTCAGTAATAATTCTTGAACCTATAACTTTTATTCTATTTTATTCAATTCATTTCAAAGGTTGTCCTCAAAGCAAAGACCAAGTGAGGAAGAATAATGAAATAGTCTTCAGTAATGGTTCAGTTTCCTGATAATTGTTTTTGCAACACTTAAGAGAAAACATCGGGCCAGATGTAATGCTATTTTTAGTTTGTCAACTTCTGAAACTGGCCTTTATAATAAATTTTGCTTACAGATAGAGTAATCAAAAATAATTCAGACTGAGTAGCTAAATTAATAAAGGTGTTCTGTCTACATTCACTTAAAGTCCTGGAAGGAAAGCACTGTTTTTCCTATTGCTTCAAATAAAATTATAGAGCAGATAATTTCCTACAAATCCTTATGCTCAATGGAACTAAGAAGCAGAAATACATTTGTATAACACTGACATTTTTTTTTGCAAAAAGTATTTATTAACTCAAAATATTTAGCAAATTCATGTCTCTTTCAAATAGACTCCAGAACTTCAGAAATAAAATATTTTGGCTTTTAGATGTCTTGAAAATTTCCTTTCTTTTGAAAGGCTGTTTGGTATTCATACAAACATTTTTAAGGGGCAAAATGAAACCACGTATTTCAGCTTTTTTGAATATTTTTTGTCCAATTTAATGATTATTTTTTGATCAAATTTTCAGGATGGACTGAAATATCTGTCCGCCCATGTCTCTGAACAGAACAAACTAAGATTTTTGAATGAGTGATGTTGAATGCTTTATCTGAATAGAGGTCTTTCAGCGCACTCATTGGATTCTTTGGTTATTCTCAGAGTCTTGGAAAGTTTTCTTGACACTCTGGAAAAATTTTAGACTGCAGCCTTCTTTACATTGCTCAGACCACAGAGCAGCATATGTCCCCAGGCAGTGGTATACTTTGGAAAGAGGGCTTCTGTACCAGAGACATTGTCTGGATAAACTGGTTTAGGTGGGCAGCTAAGGTGAACAGTTGAACTGAATCCTTTGTATTTCTATGGGATATGAGAAAAGTGTAGACAACTAATTCAAATAGACATCTACACGTGGACAGCCCTCAGGCTAGATTTTTAGGGAAATGATTTTTCTAAAAAAGTGACTGACTTGTTTAATCTCCTTTTTCCTGGTGTAGTTCATGATATGCCTTTCTATGCCCTTAATTCAGCTCAGAGATGTCTCAAGATAATCGTACATGCCTGAAGATCTGATTTTAGAGTTGTAGGAGCACAAGCCTCCAGTGACAACTGTGTGATGTGGAGAGAAGGGTTCCACACCTTACATGACTGGGGAAAAATGTTCTGGTGCGTTCAAGTACACAGGCAGGAAAAAAAATAATCAAAGTACAAAAAAAAGACCAAAGATGATGTTGGCATGAGATGATTCTAACTAAGCAGTTGATTTTTCATTTACTTTGTTTTTAAATTGAACCATCATTTCTAAATAACCTAATAACCCCCACCTCCCATTCCAGTATTCCAATATGGCACTGCTTAATGTTGTTAATTATTGTCTTTTATCAAGCTAATCAGGCTGCAAACAAATATCTTATAAAAAATGATTATCACTCTCAATAGTAGCAGTCATTGAATGAACCCACAGATTCATTCAATAACCTCTAGGTTAATGTCTCCTAATATAACTTAGTGATTAATTATTAGAGAAACTGAGCACATGAATGATGTACAAAGGGTTACTGAGTGATTAAAAAGACTGTTAATCCTGGACTGAGTATTTTTCCTAATTGAATAATCTCACTGCAGTAAAGCACATATATATGGGTTTTGAATCACTTCATTCTGTGTGAGTTGCAAAGAGTAACAAGATAGTTATAACGATTTTATGCTAATAGACTGAGATTGAAGGAGGCCAGCTATATTAGGAAAAGGTGTGAATAACTTGATTAATCCTGTTAGCCACCAACCTTCCAGCCTGAATATTTTATTAATCAGTTCCTAGGGTTTTTTCTTTTAAGAGAAAATTCTTTTACTTTCAGTTGATTTTTCTCTCTTTTCAGTTAGTTTCAGTTAACAGTTCAACACTAGAACATTTATTTTTCTATAAAGTATCAGGATTTGTACCTTGTGCATTAAATAATGAAAAGATCAGAGAGGGAAAAGAATAATGAAAAACTGCATTTACAAATGTCTTCTAGAATTCTACAGACAACTATAGGGGATTTTTTAACTGTTCTGAATTATGATTTTTAAAATCTGCTTTCAATACAGGCTTGTATGCGTAGTTATTTGTAAAGCAACAGCATTATGGTCATCTGTGTTTCAGACACAGTACTGTTGTTCCTTGTTGTCAGGAATTCACCTTATAATAGCAATTTCATCTAATAAACGTCATGAAATATTCAATAACCCCCCAAAATGGCTGCTGCTTATTCTTCATTCATTGTGCTTCTGGGTTCTGTTTGTTTTGTGGGCTTTATTTGATAAAAATACATTGCCTAACGATCCGAAGAGGAATTTTATTAGAGTAGAAAAAAGGCTTAAAAACCCACCTTATTCTATTGAAATGCACAAAACCGCCATGGGTATCACCTATGGCCAATGCAGCTATAATGGAAATTGGGTTTAGCACTCTATTCTTTCTGCACATTTAGAGCTGACTAAATTATCATATCCAAAGAGTAAAATGAACTCAAATCATGTTTTAACCTCTTCTACCTTAATATGTGGTTAAAATTTATTTTCTGAAGTTAAACTTTTAAATCATTACGTTCATGCATTAGGTTTTACAAAAAAAAAGTGTTCTGATTTAGGACTTCCAGAGCATGTTAGTCTTAAAAGCCTTGTGACCATCAAAGCAAGGACAAATAATTCAATTTCTTCCTAGCTATTGAATAAAATTAGCTTAATCACCCCACCCACCTAGCAGAACTTTCTTTTCAACCATCTAGTGTATAACTTGTCAGTATCTTTGAATGAAGAAATCTACCCCTCCAGAAATTTGGTATACCTGAATGCTGGTTGTTCTTTGACAGAATAAAGTTGCTAAAAAGACTCAAAATACTCTAAAATCCTCTTAAACACTCATCTGCGCCACTAAAGAAAAAAAAGCCCAAACAAACCCACAATCAGGTGGTTTATACTGTAGGAGGAAGAACTGTCACATATTGCAGCTGCAATTCATGTCTCTTCCATCTGGCACAGATTTTCGTCAGCCTCAACAGATGTATCACAGTGGGTCAACACAGGACAACCTAGGTCAGCAAAGGACAACCTAGCTTATTAGATCAGACTTATGTATTGCTTCCTTTTATGGCAGTAGTAAATTAAAATTCTTGTAGTATTCCTGGACGCTACAACACAGCAGTGATTTGGTGCATGCTGTTGTCTCTAAGCATATTTTAAACTGTTGAATGGATAGGCTACTGAAGGTTAGTTTCCATGTTTGCTTAAACCTCATTCATTACTCAATTACTACATCCAAGTCCCTTGGATGTTTTTCCTCCTCATTAGCCACAGATAAGTCCATTAAACTTTGCCCAACATGGGAAAGGAAGAATCTAGGTGGTGTACGTGCTATTATACAGTGATTCTTAAACAGATTAAAACCTACTGAGGCATTCAAAAAATGACAATCTCATGCTAGAAGGTTAATATTTGTAGTTCATTACAGTTGTCTAAAATTATGCAAAATTAAATTGGAAGCATCTTAACATATTTCCTACCTTCAGATGTGTAACAAACATTTATCCAACTTTCTATACACAAATATTGTTTTCAAAATACAATTACTGTATTGTTGGGCTTTTTCTTGGATCTTTCAGTCAGCAATTGTTTAGAATATTTTCTAAAGGCCCCCCTAAGCCATTAAGGCAGGATAACGTACCTCCTGTGTGTCTCTGTGAAATTAATCATGTTTCAAATACTTTATCAGATGGTGAGTAAAGGAGTATTTAGCATTTTAATTTAACATATATTCTTTTATGTTACAGTATGCTGAAAAAATTTTCAGAATGAAGCTAACTTTCATAAATTACAAGGATTCTAACAATGAAAAAGAGTTCCAAAAGCTTAAATAAAATACTTTGTCTTTTAATCTCCTGGGAGTTGCCTGCGCAAACTTCAGTCTGTCATAAGCATCTGCTACAGATAAAATTTGCAAAAAGGAGGAATGAAACAAATACTGAGGGGGGAGGGAGAAAGAAATTAAAACTCAAAGTCATATCATGCTACAGATTCTTGGCATGATTTATTATTATTTTTTTAAACAGCCTTGGAGCTATGATCTGAAGTCTTAAAATAAATATATGAACTTCTTGATGAAAACCTCTGACACTGCTGTACTAAACGGACTCCTTGGTAGGAGTAAGTCAGTATTATATCTGTAATTAAACTAGAGGGAGCCACTAGATTTGTATACTTATTCCTAAATGCAGATTTTTCTCTTCTTCATGAGCAGAGAGTTTAAAAAAAGGGAGAGCTTATGCCTGCCAATTTTCAACCAACGTGCATCCTTTTCTATCTTTGTAGCTACAGGAGCTGTAAGACTAGGAAGGAAACTTAAGAAATGCCATAGTCTTTCTCTGGACATTTTAATCTTCCTTGAAGCCATTTAGTGATAAAGAAATGAAGTAGGTTATCTAGCAGAAAAGGCATTCTTATCTTCCCTGCAAATATGTCTGTATATAATGTTTCAGTGCTATGCTACAAGGGATGGCTCTTGATGGGTCTTCCTTAACCTGTCCAGTGTGTTTATCCACTGTGGTTAGCAGCATTCCCAGACTGCTTTATATGTTGGTCTGCACACTGGATCGCTATGGACTAAAGATAAGAAATTTTCAGACAATAGCTAGCAAGTACCAAGACTGTTTCTTTTTAGCTTATCTAGTACATCTGCACTTCTTACATGTCCATTGCCATATGATTATTTAATGTTTATGTTATTTCAGCAGTCACTCACTCAGAGTCTGGCAGAAACCTGCTTAATTTAGAAAAATATTTCATCTAGAATCGACATTCTAAATATTTATCATTAGTTTCTTCAGCATTAACCTGGTCCTACTTATCTAAAATCTGCAGTTCCTCCACATCATCATTTCAGTCAAACAACACTAATGATAATGATCATCAGTGTACGAACCCAAATGCAGACTGCAAATGCCTGTAACTTGTCTGCTTAGAACTGCTCAGTTAATCTCTTTGGTGTTTTGAATTGCTAAAGGCACGCTAGGTCTCTAAGGATCAGGAACTGCTGCTGTCAAAGAGTAAGAAATATATGTGATATTTCTAGTTATGCCTTAAAGGACCATTTGTGGACAGATTTGTAGCACAGAGTCTGATATGTGTGCGTGTTTTTTTTATTCCTGCACTATTATATTCCTCACTCTGAAAATCTGGCCTCAAGTCTCCTGATACAGTGATGTAAATGCTATTTTAGTACATAATCCAGTAGTTGAGTAAGTAGAAAAAATATTTAGCCCACTTGAACATAAGGAAAAATCTTTTTGAAAAATTGACCTCTAATTGTTTAGTGCTGGAAGCTTGTCTTAAAATTTAGCTTGGATTTTCTAACTTCAGAACTGAAAAAATCCAAAATAAGGTAGCTGGTGAAAAAAAAAATAATCCAAAAGAACAAAAAAAGCTTCTTTACATTCAGTTTTTGCACTAACAGATATAGTTACTATATCTATTTAATATTGGCTAATACTAATTGTATAAATATACCTGTAAAAATGCTGGCCTAGCACTGTTGTCCACCAGGTATAAACTATGCTTACAAACATGCCAAATATAAACTGTAGTAAACACAAATAAACTATCTTCTATTACATTAACTGTTTTTTTACTTAGACCCAGGACATCTACCCAAAGAAAATAACCAATTGTTCATTAAGTAAGTTTCATGGAACCTTAAAATATTTTAACTAGAATTGTAACAGGCCTCAAATTGTTATATTCTGCTTCATTTTTTTTATATGGAACAGGAAAACTTGGAAGTAACTGACCTTTAAGTGGTAAAACCATTTCGCTACAGATGATATTGTAAATGAAATTCCATTATAATGAGGGTAATGTAGCAACTATAGTAATCGCATTACAATGAGGAAGTTTTAGCCTTGAAAGATTTAAAAGCTAATTACTGAATGCCACAGTGAAACAAATGGAACTCTTTATTTCTATTGCGGTAATATCTGAATTGCTACTGAGCATTTCCTCAATGAAGATACTTTCTAAATGATGGTAGGTCTAAATATTCCTATCTAGGCTCCAAAATAGTTTTTGCACAGCAGCCGCCTTCAATCTTCCCGGCACAGTTGCTCACCACACGCCAGTAGAGGAGCAGACTCGAGGAGAAGGTGAAGCGTTTCTTCATCACGGTGGGTGATGAAGAAATCATCCTTTTCTACTGCGCCAATATGGGAATCAGCAGGAGTCCTGCCCTGGCAGAGAGTGCTCTGAGTCACCCCTGCCTTGTTTGGGTACAGCCCCCTGGTTGTCCCTAGGGCATCAGCATGGATCTTCTCTGGGGTTCTCTCTTCCTTGTGGTCATCCCTTTTTAATGCCCTCCTCTCCCCCAAACACCCTTTAAAAAGCTTTCAAAAATAAAACTTTCACAGAATAACACTTTTGAAAGGCAATGGGAGAGCCCATGAGTAAATTGCGTGTCTCATGTGATATATAACACGCAAAAGAACCTGCTATCCATGTGTAATTTTAACATTTTTATATTGGCCCTCCTCTCTTAAACTCTACACAAAAGAAAAAAAGGAAGTAAATAGCACAGTCTGAATTTTGTTTATCCTTTAGTCGTTTAGATTTTAAAATAACCTTAAATTATCTTCAAGGAGACTAACTACTTGAAATTACATGTTATTCTCTCGAATCAAACAGGCAAATAGAAACGTTTCCAGTTAATGCATTTTGAGCTTATATCCTTCTTTAAACAGTGAGTATAAGTATTTACCAGGGAACTTTCAGAAGCTGGTATGTGCAGCCTGAACAGACATTGGCATTGCACCATAAATGATTGCTGTGAAGAGCAGTGAAAAACTCCAGGGTATGTGTGTCTGCTTCTGTTCTAAATGACTTATAGAGGTTTATGATGCTTTCGTTGCATCAGGCTCCCAGAGTCTGTCAAACTGTTGGACTAGCGGTGCTAGAAGGAAGTATTTTACCTTCCTGGATAGAAGCAAACATCAGGAACGTTAGTGAGAGGCAGACGAGCTTCACAGCTTTCCAAAGGAACAAGGTGTACTGCCTCGGCAACTGTAAAACCAGGAGGGCAAGGAGTTGAAGCCCTGTCTGCTTTCTCACCATGCACGGCGATGTTTTTGTGGGGTGGTTGTGGGAAGGTAGTGTACAATGTCATGGTGACAGGATGCAATGTGAATTTAATTAGAGGCCAGCATCAGAATATCTCTTCCTCGTAGAAAAGTAGTAATTATTTGGATTTGGCTAATTTATTTTTGAAGGGAAAGAAGACAGATATCAGACACCCCATGGAATTGTTTGAGTTT
This sequence comes from Pluvialis apricaria, assembly GCA_017639485.1. Taxonomy (NCBI): domain Eukaryota; kingdom Metazoa; phylum Chordata; class Aves; order Charadriiformes; family Charadriidae; genus Pluvialis; species Pluvialis apricaria. The sequence goes on from CM030010.1 coordinate 10,060,895, forward strand.
TGGATTATTTGGCTGTGAGGTACTATTCTGGCAGTCAGGCTTTGAAAAGGACTGACTTCCGCAGAAAAGCAACAGCGTACAACACAGGGTTTTGCAGAGAAACAAGCGCCAAAGTGCCTCACTGTGTGTTCCTGATTCAACCCCTTTTGGTCTTTTTCCACAGTGACCCACATTCCTTTACTGTAACGAATAACTCTCATCCTCAGAGACTCACAGTGACTGTCCCCCCCTTCATTAAATATAAAGGGAAATTTGCCAGTAAGTTCAATAGATACAGGAATAAGTCATTTATTCTCTACCATCCAAACACATAAAAGCTTGTCAGTGTATGAATAGGTAGTTTCATCCTTTTCTTCTTATTTTAGAGTCTACTTTCAAATGTTCAGGCACTGGACCTTCAATGAGAAAACTTAACTAGACTGGGCTACTTACTTAAAGACCTGGATACTATGAATAACTCTCTCCTGAAGTAAACTAATTTTTTCAGACACTATTATTCTACAGTGTTAGTAGTGCAGGCTCCATTATTTACAGATTTCCTAAAAGACAGAACTTCCCAAGATGGTTCTGACTCTTTCTTTTTAATGGACATTATCAAGTGAAAACCAGAATAACTTCAATCATATCCTGTGATCTTACAGCCTGGCTGTAATGTTGAATGCGTTCATTTCTTAGTCTTTCCTGCTTCGCTGGTTAAACATGCAACTGGCTGCTATTTTACATTCTCTGCAACTAATAGAATTGGGTTACGATACGGGAGAGATAATGCAACCCAACCACAGAAATGCCTTAAGAAAACCCTTCAGGGGAATATTTGGGAATATTTGAATTGCAAGTTCAAATGCATTTTCACACTGAATAATCCTTGCAGAGTTGAATTTCATGAAAGAGTGAACTTGGTTTGCAAGACTCAGGAGAGAAGATTATTAGCTGAACAGCTTTGTTTCATTATATGACTGCTAATTTAATATTCTCTTACAAGCTTAAAAATAGACATCTTCCTGTCATTTCCCTTAAAATCATTCTTGTTTGACTTCTCTATTTTAAAAGGTACAAAAATACTTGAAAGAGCAGTTCTCTTTATGCAGAAACATTTTTTTTTTCTGGCAGCTATGGAGATCTGTTATACTTGAATATTTCACATTTAGTATATTTTTCCAGAAAGGGTTATTTCAAAATTACTGTGCTACATTATGGTTATCACAGAACAAATGAGATTGGCCAGGACTGCTGGAGATCATCTAGTCCAACACTGCTGCTCAAAGCGTGGTCAGCTACAGTAAGTCAGGACTGTGCCTTGTTAGGTTTCTAACATCTGCAAGGATAGAGTCTCCACAGCCTCTCTGGGCAACCTGTGCTGGTATTTGACCACCCTCACAAGGAAAATGTTTTATTACATTTAAACAGAACTTGCTGTATTTCAGTTTGTGCCCGTTGCCTCTTGTCCTGTCACTGGGCACCACTGAAAAGGGTCTGGCTCCATCTACCTCTCCCCATCAGATTTTTATGTACATTGATGAGATCCCCCTGAGCCTTCTCTTTTCCAGGCTGAGCAGTCCAAGCTCTCTCAGCTTGGACCTCATATAAGAGGTGGTCCAGTCCCTTAATCATCTTTGTGGCCCTTTGTCAGATTTGTGCCAGTATGTCCAATTACTTGTGTCAGGGACCCTAGCACTGGACTCGGCACTCCAGGTACATCTCAGCAGGGCCGAGTAGAGGGGGAAGGATCCCCACTTTGACCTGCTAGCAGTGCTCAGCAGCCCAGGAGGCTGTTGGCTGCCTTTGCCAGAAGGGCACGTTGCTGGCTCACAGACAACTTGTTACCCACCATGGCCTTTTCTTTCGAGCTGCTTTCCACAGTTTAGTTATATGTGGCTAGAGAAAAACATTAAGGTAGCTATTGAAGAGACCAAATTTTCTTTCCAAATATAACTTCACTCTTGCTTACACTCCTGTGATGACAGAAACCAGCCCAAAGTGGAAATTTAAGCATCTGATTCTAATTAACCTCCTTAATTCTAATTAATATCACTAGCTGCAGATGCAGGGGAAAGGGTGAGTTGGTGTGATATTTAAAAGCTGCTTAGGGGACAGGGATTCCTGGAGAGTGTTGGAGAGAAAAGCAAGGAGTTAATTGAGTAGGTGAAATGAAGTTATTGTGTTGAAAGTAGCTAGGGTGGTTTGGTTTTTTTAATGTAATATGTCTAAATAAATTGTAATTTAGACTCCACATTAGATTGGAGGAGAAGAGGAAGGAAGGAAGTTCAAAGACTAACTTTGTCAGTCAACTGTTCCTCAAACTGTGATATACAAACTTCTGGAGACCAGGTTAAAGTACTTTTAACTTGTGGAGGAGGTCTAGTTATGTTAAGTGGCTAGAAGGACAGCTGGGTAATCTGTCCTACTTAATCTAAATCTGTGCTATAGATGTGTCCCTGAACATAACTCTGGGCTTTCTTGTATTTAAGATTCTTTTTCTTTCGTTAATATATGTCTGTGTGCCCCCTTCCCTCAGCCGTCTCTGTGGCGCTCAGCCCCTTTGAAGCGAGCTGTCTGTACATCACGCTCGTGTAATAGAGCCATGTAGATGCTGCAGCTGAGTCTTTCTTAGAATCGCTGCCTGTGTGATTGAGCTAAAATACTAGAGTCGTGGTGATTATGCAGATGAATTATGCCTATTTGCGCAGGACTCTCCAGCACAAGCAAGGTCGCAAGTATTCCAAAATTTCTTTACATCGCCATTGCCAGAAGCACGCCTGCTTTAGACTCCTACCCAAAGCACCTGCAGTGTTAGATACAGCTTTCCCTCCAGTCATCCTTCAGACTTTTAAGGATTAAACAGCTGGGCAAGGTGTAGGCATTAGACTTCTATAGGTAGCTGTAAAAGACTAATTGAGTGTTTGAAACTTCTAGTATTTTAACAGTGTTTGAACCTGCCTAAAGGTAGAGCTTGAGTGGGTGCAGGGGAACATAAGGTGGTGGTTTGCTGTCAGTACTAAAATGCACAAGTTTCTGTAAGAGCATCTGCTATCTACAGGCTGTGTTTAGTAGGCTATCAACTACTGGTCTTCAAGCACACCAGAGTCCCTATTAACCCTCAGTTGCTGCTTTTGACTTTGATGAAGCTGTGTCAGCACTTGATAGTGAAGAAAATGCCAATTTTTGCTTCTAGTGGAGGAGGTTTGGGTTTTCTCAGTTGTTTAAGTTGCTTCATTTCTCTGACACTGATATGCTGATTTTTTTCCCCTAAAAATTAAGACCAAAATGCAGAAGTAGCTAAATGTTGCTAACATAAAATAGCACAAAATGATTCAGAGTGACACACAAAACTCAAAGTGCCTTGAATAACGCAAGGAAATTGCACAGTTATATCTGTTGGTCTTTTTATGTAAATGTCCATATATAGAAAAAGTCATGACCTGGTTTATCAGCAGATCTCCTTGCAAAACTCCCAAGAGGTGAGTACTATTCCTAACTTGCAGTTCTTGCCTGCTGGAATGATTTCTCTGAAATCCTGGGTGGTCTAGAGTGGTTGCTTACTGTTGTTGATGGAGGTATTTCTTCTCTGTTGTAAGATTGTTCAGGTAGCCATTATACAAACACCACAATTGTTTTGTCTCCTCCCTGAGACCTTGAGCTGTATAAAGATGTTGGGGAAAAAAAGCTGTTTAATGTGATAAACTGCTTTTTTTATTTAAGTTGAGGTATTGACAAAACACTGTTAGGTCTTCTCTGATGCTTCTTGCCCACTTCTGGATTTATTCAATGTCTTTAGAAAAAAGCACTGACCAGGTGAAGTTATATGGGAATTAAATCAGTCAATGGGGTCTAAACTCTGCCTGTTTGAGTGGGTTTTCTTCCTGTTGTTTTTGGGCACAGTGTGTGGGAGGTGAGGTTTGTCTGTTTAAGATTTTACTGAAGTAGCCTTAAATGCAAGGAGTCGTTCCATTAGAAGTCTTCAGGGTATTGTAGCATGTCTCTGAAAAGCTGACATAACTGTCAAATCAGATTTTATTTTTATTTTGCTACTCAAGAGAAAGTGCCTTCACTCGTGAACGTCCCCTCCATTTCACCATGGCCATGGGTGTTTCATTGTTACCTTGACTGGCTACAAAACAGTGCAGATGGTCCTTAACACAGTCTAGTCTTGCTACTCCAGTTGAAAAGCTGCCATTTATTTTTAAGCCTTGAATGGGAAAGAAAAGCATCAGCAGAAGACAACTGATTCTACAGCATATATAAGGCAAGGAACAGCTTTGTTCTCACTAAGGTCATGAGGCTTTAGTCTCATTTTCTTTGCCCATGGCACTACCGTGGTTCTGCCTGAATGGGCTTTCCAGGAAAAGATACCAACAGAAAGGGGAAGGGGGAGAGGCGTGGAGGGAAGAGGAGAAGGAAGCACAAATGACATCTTAGTGGTCAAGATAAAATAGCCCTAAACCTAAGGAGCTGAAAGCACTGGGCATTCATTCAGCAATGTTGTGACAAAAACAAGTGGATTCTTGTTTAATGTTTGTGTAAGGCTAAATTCACTTTACAGGGAATTTAGTAGATTGTGACTAAATGCGTGGTCTTTAAAGAAAAAACGTTGGACTCTGTGTTAAAGTAATAATGCGGGTATAAAACAAAAAAAAAGAAGTGATTATTTGTCTAACTTTCTGCCATAGAAAATAGTAATTTGCAACATGAAGGGCTGTTGACATGACAGGAGGCACTAAATGAAACCTTAGTGCTGTATTTAGGGCCTGTTTTCTGAATCTAGCTAGCAGCAGTACCTGACTCTTGGCCTTCTGACTTCATGCTTTTTAGACACCCTTATCTGAAATACTAATAATGAAACACTAGCAACTCGGTTTGCATTACTAGTCCAAATAGTGTCTTTCGAAGGAAGGCTTTTTTTTTTTATATTTGGTGTAAGACTGCAACTTTCTGAAGTGAGTAGTACTTGTTTTTGAAATAATAAAATACTTAATTGCTTATTGCTAAGTAGTAAGAACGAGGAAGGCATCAAGAGATGCATTAGAATGCACAATGGTTAGTCTGATAATTCACTTAAGATTTGTAATGTTTTGCTATAACCTTTGTGAGCTGTGTCATGTTCCCTCTACTAAGAAGAAAAATTTGAAGATTGGCTAGTCGCTTTTCAAAGAGCTGCTCATGACCTGTTATAGTCTGAAAAAATCACAGTGGGTTTTATTGGAATGAGATTTCACAACATGCTGGTAAAGGTAACATGAAGCATTAGAACTATTTAACTGTTCTTTCCATAACGACAGCTTGATGCAAAGCTGCTAAATTCTGTGGTAATCATTGGCCAACCCAGAAGCGGATAGAAGTGACAAAATACAGTGAACCAGGGCAAACCTACCTGTAATGGCAAGGTACTGAGGGAGTCTTAAGGAATAGCTCTTTTGGCTACTTACCTGATGTATTCCCTGGTTAGGCACAGGAAGAAAATTTCAAGCAAGTATTCAATTGATTCATAAAAAATAGGTAGCTATTTGTTTACTTGTCACAGTGATGATGTGGGACCTTCACAGTAAGAGCAAAGAGCTTAGCAGCTCTTTACTGAAATCTTAAAGAAAACAAAGGTTTGCAAGAAGGATTAACTTGTGGAAATCCTCTGTGCTGTAGGACACTGAGACGGCAGCAGATGCTGAATGGTCCTTGCAGCGGGGCATGCTGCTAGCTGTGGTGCCCAGGATTGTCAGCTGTTTGGAAGAAAATAAAAATGACACCTGATACCACATTTGAATAGTAACAAAAGATATGACAGTGCTTTATGCCAAACACAATGAAAAGTTAGAGCACTCTACCAAGTTCTGCGTGATCAATGTGCTGTGACATGACAATTAAAGATCATTTGGATCAAGTAGTAACTGTCATATCCAGCCAGTGGGGAGTGTTTGACTACCAATTTGGCATATGAGCATATGGCTGGAGTCCATAATGACTGTTACAGTGGTAGACCCCTCTGAATTTGCAGCTGTACCTCATCTGATGATAAAGCAATTCAAGCACCATGAGATAAAGATGTCAAAACATTTCAGGTTGCCACATCAAACAGCATAAACATGTAAAAGTGATGCCTATAAGTGTCTTCAGTGTGTAAACTTCCAAACTGGTTTATTATCATTATTGCATACATAGTTCCTACCTACATCTAACCAACACAAAGTATGTGCTGTATTTCTTTCAATTTTGTAAAAATTGTCAATCCATTCAGCAAAATTAAATGGTCTGTGTGTTTTGTTTTAGTAAGATTTGCACTCTCAGAAAAATCCTGGCCCATTTGAAGTCTGCTTTCTGATTACCTACAAGAGAGTACTTCTTCGACACATACATTGGAAGTGGTATCAAAATATCTGTCTAGGCACCAAATCAGTAATTTATGTAATCACTCTGGAATTCTTTGGGTTTTCCTTTTTTCCTTTTTTTTCCTTTTTTTTTTTAACAGAATTGCAGATAAGCTTAGTTTTTTTGTAGAAAAAGTGTCTTGAAGAGAGTGGATTACTATAGTAAAAGCTTCTTTGCAAAAATATTCTGAACAATTTAATAAGGAAACCATACCCCAGAATAAACGTTTGCTTGTGGAAGGTCCAGAGAAGAACCTCTGCGTTCCCGAACCTAGTGAAATTATTTGGGGGATAAAGAGCCTGTGTTGTCCGTGGAAACAAGGCAATACTGATCCAGAATTAAGAGACTGACTAAATCAGATAGGTTCTACTATTTTAACTCATTCACTGTTTCCAGAGGTGGAGGGAAGGGATAGATGAATGTTTTAGTTCAGCTGCAAAACGTTTAAGTAAAGCATGCATAAAGTTGTAAAATCAGATATGCTTTTTGTGGTCTGGATACCAAAGGGCCACAAATATACCATTGTCCTACTATAAGATGGTAGTTACGAAAAAAATTTGTTGCGGAGTTTTAAACTATATCCCTACTGGGTAGGGCTGTTTACCAAAATGTGTAAATGGTACCTCTGTAAAGGAAAAAAAACCAACCCAGTGAGATATACACATACTTTCACTGAAGTAATTTCTTCTCTGCTCTGTTAAATCAACAATTAAGACCAATGTTAAATACAGTTGAGTGAAGATAACATGTGCAGCTCATTCTGGTGAGAATTTTTACTTAAACACCCAGCATCTGACTCTAAATGACTAAATGTTCTTAAACTTTAACTTCCTCTGAAAGGCTTCATAACAAGGAACCTTGTTTTTATTTCATAAATATTATACCATCTGATTTTTTTTTTAAAAAAACAAGTCAGTTCCACTGCTGAATTTGCAAAGATGCCACTTTCCTGAATTGCCTGCATTAGCTTGAAATCACCTTGTGTCCTTCGGAGGCTAAGCCATCAAGGGCCTGCCTGGTTTAGCTGGTATTTGGGATAACGTGTTGCCATTAACTCTGTTTCATTAAGTCTTGCCACCCCTTTTAGGAGTTCAGGTATCTCCATTTCAGTTCTGACAGATCTGCCTACAGCCCATTTATAATGCCAAAGGTTTATTTAATGGAACATATGGGAGCGCTGGGCAACCAATACTATAATTATCCAAATGATTACCCTACTTATTGCCAGCATCCAAGATCAGATGGCCAGTGTGTGCTTGGATAATCAAGGCTCCCTTCTCACAGGCTCCTCCCTGCTGTAGTTAATTTTGTCTTCATTGGAGGACAGGGGGTGGTTTCTGTAGTTGATTTGTAGCTATTCATTTGCTATTATGAAATTTATTCTTAATGTTTCAGTCTTATTTAAAACCCAGCTATCTCATTGCAGGCTTCAAATATAATCATTATGCAGTGTTAGTTTACATTTTAATAAAAAAACACACCTGTTCTACTTCCTTATTTCACGGGTGAGGCCATCTCTTAGCAGTAGTTTTTTTTCTTTTCTTTGGTCATTAAACTAGCATCTTTTTGCCAGCAGGGCTAAACTTTTTTGTCCTACAGCTACTAGTTTGATCGCCTACTTGAGCAAATAAATAATTCACTTCCAGGAAGAAACTTCTCAGCAGAATTTTAAGAAGGTACCTTAAAAATACTACCAAACTGCTCCAAAATTTGTTTCACTAGTAAATAGGTAAATTAAAGTTGTGAACAAAAGATCCAGATGATCTAATCATGAAATACCTTCATATCAGACTCATCAAGGAAAGACTGAGCCTAAAATGCTCTCATAAATATTTTATATCGAAGTATAAGCTTTAATGTGCTTTCACATACATATGCATCTATTACACAGTGCATACACAGTATAAACCAAGTATTTTAAAGTAATATTGTTGTCTTAGACCCAAGTGATCTACAGTGAGGGAAATCTTAGTTCTGCCTGTCAGTATAACCTTAACTCTGCCTCCAGCTGTGCATAGTACTACACGTTGCATATAGAAGGGAATACTGCTGTTACGTTGCTTTCTACTCTAGACCTGCTTTGTGCAGTGGTATAAATATGAAGGTTATAATGAAACCATATCTGTTTTGTTCAGTGGCTTTGTTTACTTAGCTATATTCCTCACTTTAACCCACCGTGATTCAATTTGGCCCATGATTTCACTTGACTTTCTCCTCAGAGAAAACATATTATGCCATCAGTGAAACATGACAATATATTGAGAACAGTTGTTGAAGATGCTTGCTATGGGACTCCAGTAAAGTGGTATTGAACCAATGGAGTTCTTGCCTGTGTAATGAATGAACAAGTAGCATGCACATGAAGCACAAAATGTGTCTTGGAGATGTTTTAGCAAACCATAAGGCCTCCATGTATGGCAGTGTGTGCAGGTCAACACGTCCACCTGGCATCCAGCACTAGGTCTCTAACACAAACTGCTTTCAGAACCAGAAAGCAAGAATTTCATCCCAGCAACCACCTGGAAATTGCTTGTTCTTATCCCTGTTACATACTATAGCTCTATAATAATGTTATGAAATCTGGGAAGTTATTAATGATTGCTTTGATGCCCTAGCCACCTCATCAGAGAGAGTCCCTTAATTGCATGTGGCAGAGCACCATGTGGTGTCATTGAAATGGACAACGCGTTGTCCCAGGTTCCTGGAACTCAAACTAAGTTAACAAAACTGAGCATACGCAGCTCACAGACAACACCGACACCTTGAAAATACCTTATTTGGTGACATATCTAGGTACCAAAGTTGTGGACTGCCATTTGATACAAGCAATTGAGGGTGACTATGTCACCAAGAAGAAATCTGTATCGGTAGCCTCTGAAAAGTAGATGAAAGGGCTTTCTGAACTGTAGTTTTGTTAAAAATCGTGTGATAGTGGATCTATTAATATGATCTTTGAAGTATCACTACATTTTTCTTCTAGGAACTGATAGAGAATAGAGAAAAAATATTTTTACGCACTCTGGCTTAGAATACAGTTTTTTATCAAGAATATCATTTTTTATTTGAAAGTAAGCTGCTTATTGGTGCACTAAACCCAGCATTGTAGACAGGAGCTGTCAATGTTGCAAAATAACGTGTAGGAGAGCGTTGCATTACATCTACCAAAAAGGATTTGGCTGATTTCGTTGTCTGTTGTGGCAATAAGGAGCCAGATTCTCAGCTGGCACATGCTAGTGAGCTTGCATTGACTCTCTGAGCAGGTGTACAAAGCATTGCTGCTATTGATTCATAGGATGGGTCACAGAATCACAGAATCTCCTAGACTGGAAAAGACCTGTAAGATCATCTAGTCCTATCATTAACCTAACACTGACAACCCCACCACTAAACCATGTCCTTGAGCGCTATATCTACATGACCCTTAAATACCTCCAGGGATGGAGACTCCACCACTGCCCTGGGTAATGTGTTCTAATGCCTGATGACCATTTCAGTAAAGAAATTCTTCCTAATATCCAATCTAAACATCCCTTGGCGCAACTTGAAGCCATTTCCTCTTGTTCTATCACCTGTTACTACAACCTCCTTCCAGATAGTTGTAGAGAGTGATAAGGTCTCCCCTCAGCCTCCTTTTCTCCAGGCTAAAACACCCCCAGTTCCCTCAGCCTCCCCTCATAAGACTTGTGCTCCAGACCCCTCACTAGCTTCGTTGCCCTTCTCTGGACACACTCTAGTGCCTCGATGTCCTTCTTGTGGCGAGGGGCCCAAAACTGAACACAGTACTCAAGGTGCGGCCTCACCAGTGCCGAGCGCAGGGGTAAAATCATCCTGAATGTTGTCATGCAACTATTGCTTGCATTAGAACTAAAACTTATGAGTTAGAGGGTTATAAGTTTTTGCATTCTCTACAAGTGAAAGAACACTTTATCCTTGGTCAGGATATATAAATATGCATGTGTATATATATGTAAATGTGTATATACATATTTATCTATGTATATATTTGTCTATACATATGCACATCTATATGGAAATATACCACTAGTGATTGAAAAAAGGAGGGGGCTATTTATGATGAAGATGCTAACCTGCTGTTTTTTCTAAGGATGTAATTTACAGCAGGTTATGGGAACAGATGCTAGTTTCTGTCAGAGACTGGAGGCTAGTGACTTCACGGTCAAATGTATCCTCATGTTAATTGCCATAATTAACTTATGTCATAGCTAACATAATTAATTCTAAGGCTTCTGCTTTTTTAGGAGTAGAGAGAGGAGTAAAGGAGAATCTCATAAAGCTGATAATTGTCTTAGCAGTGAAAGCTGGGACTGATAGCACTGTGCTTCTTTCAGATGTATGTATTTTCATCTTTTCAGATTTATGTATTTTTATCAGTGCTTTGACATTAAAAATTCAGGTTCAGAAAACACAAAATGCCATCCCTAAACAAAGAAGTGTGTATACAGATATGATATCCATGCATCGTACCTACCACTAATGCTCAGTCCATGGTTCTTATTGACCTTCTCCAATAATCTGCATGTTTTCAAGCACATAGTAGTAAATACAACTAGTTATTGGGCTACCTTTCTGCTCCTTTTTTGTTATGCTCCTTCTACTGTCTCCTTCATTCAAAAAGAAAACATAACTTATTTTGCACTGAATTTTGAAATGTACATTTTACAATTTCAGTTAAAGCCATTTAATTTTCATACATGTAAAGCTGGTTTATATTTTAACTTAAAAACTCATTTTTCTTTAGTCCTTATTTTGCTATTCTTATATTGATTTCTGTTCCTTGTAATATTTATTGTCATTATGTTGTAGCCTTACAAGGAAGATGTGAAGAAATACTTTTCTAAATGAGGTACATGGTAATAATTCTGTCTTTTAATAAGTTACTACAAAATTAACTGTTGTTTGGTATTGAACCATAATTGGCTTCACCTGTAGCTGCAGCTCTGGATCATCTCCAGGGAAGTCCTCTTTCCCCCCCACCTGCTGTGATCTCCCCCATATCCTGAGAGGTTAGTTGGCCAGGAGATCTGAATCCTTTTTTTAAAGGAAGGAAATATCTGAAACATGGATGTTTGCCGTAACAGTCACACTCATTGAGTAGTTCATCATCTAAGAAAGTGATTAAACCAAACACAGTTATTAAAAATTAGAGGTTTTATTCAAAATTATTTGAAGAAAATGTTTTCAAACTTATTTCCTCTGTGTTTTTTCCTACGAAGGGAAACTTGCTCTGTGTAATTAAGGGTACCTTCCCCTATTCTTTTACTATCTTTCAGTTAAGGCATCTTTTACAACAGATGTTGATTGAAAGCGAATGCAAACCCTTCTTTGTATTTGCAGTAGTATTGCAACAGGTACTCTGGTTCATTTTCTTTCATCTTATTAATAAGTACCTTTTATGCCACACCACTGACCTAGAAGTCCATGTGCACTCAGAGGTCATGGATGTCATGAAATATTCCTGTACTATTGGCTTTGGTGTGATTGATACAGTCTGTGGCATCACAAAATAATTAGCAAGGGAAACCAGGAAATGTTTTTTCTTTCTGAAGTTGTAAAACAGAAATGAAACCTCGTAACTCTTAAAAAGCAAGCAGTAAGGAGTTGTGTAAAGAAGGCAGCTTTAAAAATCCTTGTTTAAGACCTTGTAGTACAAGTAGTGTTTCCTGAACATCTGGTTCACGACTTGTTTTTTTTCATGGAGGTAACTCATTAGCAACCTCTGTCATGCACTGTAGATACTGTTTCATCTCAAACCAGTAATTGGCCATTAAGTAGTCTTGAATCAACTCATGTATAGGCAGTTCATCGATATGGAGTTAAGTGACATAAACAAAAGAACTTTTCTCTTCTCTAAGTAGGATCAATTTTTCAATAAGAACAAGTAATTTTTCTTTGGTGGGATAGCTTTTGCGTGTTCAAATGATGTGAAGGTAAAAGAATGGATGAGGACCAGCTTCCTTTGATGTCTGCACCTTTAATGACATACTGTCATTTGAGTGAATCTTTCAGGTTGAAAAACCTTGCTGCAGCAGTGGTTGAACGAAAGGGTCTGCTAAGGTACGCACTTATTTCAACAATTTTTTTTTTTTTTGTGGATTTCAGTAGTTTTGGATCACACCTGAGGGTACCAAATAACGACATATAAACATATATTGTTTATCTGGCATTCTTGCCTTCCTCTGAGCTTCTAGAGACCCTTTCTGTTATAAGTGTACTGTTTCAGGATACCAGTCCCACTGCCACTCTTGCTGAAAACCTGCTACTGACCGTTCGCATGCTGTCCGTACTGTCCAGAATAGGGCTGCTGTGACTGTAACTCCGCATGAATGCCAAAACCAGCTTAAAAGCCATCTAATGGAACATAAACAGTTTGAGTGTCTCAGCATGTCCAAACTGGTGGGAGCCTCAGTGGGTGCCTCTGCCAAATCGCATTTAGTTAATAGCTGTGCTTTTAAATCGCAGGGAAGTGTGCAGCAGCTGTTCACCTGGTAGAAGAGGGGTGTTTTCTGCTGAGTGCTGAACTGAGACTCTGGGGTTTTGGGAGGCTTTGCTTTTCCTTGCAGTTATATGTTTCGTGCCTTACAGTTACCATCACTTTTTAGCTTATTTGTTGGTGTGGTCTCAGGAACATGACCCAATTGTTTGTATCAATAACACTTGATATGCAGCTTAGCTGAAGGAAGTGTTTTTCTGTCCACAAAGCTCAGATGCTCTGAGGTTTTGGGGGCTCTAGAGTACTTTGTGCACTGTCTTAAACTCCTTTCACTCAGTCTTATGGGTACCAGCTGATAGAGTAGCCCAAATTCAGCATTCAAGCATCTCTACCCGCTTTGAGTATGTCACCTTTCTACTTTTCTACTATAGCCGCTGCTGCTGAGTAATCTCCTGCAAGCTAAAAATGTCTGTTCTATATCAGGCTGTTTAAATCCTCTTACCACTCTTACGGATCTGTGCCGTACCCTGGGCTGTCTGGCAACTGAGAAATAACTACAGTCCGGCCCAGGATCTTAAGATATTGCTGTACTTCAGCATAGAGATGACTTCTTCTGAATGTAGGATTTGGCTTGGGTAGTAAAACATATCCAAATCACATCTGGGGTTTTAATATAGCTTCAGATCAAAGAGGAAGTGAATTTAAAGTAACCCACAATTATCATTAAAACTTGTTCTGATACATTAGTCATAAGGTATTAGCCGGAAAAACAAGTGCTAAAAATGACAAAGGAAATTAGACTCAGTCACTGAGACTTCCCTATGCCTTTCTTTTATTTTACTCTACAAAGCTCATTCAGTCCCCACTTTCCTTTCTGTTTTCCCCAAGCAGGAATAGACATTCAAGGACAATTTCCTTAAAATTAGCTGTGGAAAGTGAATGGTATCTAGTTGCTAGGAGATAACTATTTGTTTCTCTAATAAGGGATCACTTTAGCTGCTTCACATAAAAGACCCCAGTTATAGATCTCTGCTGTCACATTTTTACCTAGAGATAATAGGCCAGCAAAAGCTTTTATACAGCAGCACATATCAGTAGACTTAAGCTAAAAGCAATTCTACCAAAAAAAGGACTCTGAGGAACGTTGGCTGTCCTTCAGACTTGTGCATTGTTTCAGGAAAACAATGACTTGGAAATCTTGTAAGTAACAAAGGAGAAAGCAAGATTCCAGTTGTCATAAAGGTTAAATTTATGCATGAACAGTTCCGCACGTCTGAAATTTGCATGCGCCACATTCTGTGGTTCGATTTTAGCGGTAAGGTGTGGGTGGCAGGTTCAGGAAAAGGGAAAACAGAGTTCTCAGGTGGATAGAGATGTTTATTCACTAATGTTGTAGAGAGTAGTAAGTTCTTGAACAGGTAAAGTATGCTGTTCGATATCTCTTCTGTTCAAAACCAACAGTTTTCTCCTGTGAGATTTCTCAGCATTCATCCTAAGAAACTGTGCGGGAGAAAACCTAAATTGCTTCCTTCAGTGTTCTGTCTGCGTACTGAACTCTGTATGTTCAAGGACAACACTGAATCAGCATTGATATGGTACGTTAGAGTCCCGGAAAACCTGCAAAATGAGTCAAAAGGAAGAAAATAAAAACTACATAATAGCATGTCAGCAACTAAAACGCTATTTTTGGGTTGCCCTCACCCTCTACCACTGGCGCTGGTTCTTTTTCACTCTGCTTGCTTGAAAGTACAGCAACTCTAAAAGAGGTCCATTTTGTAATGAACACTACTGAACACAGACCTGGGTCTGGATATTATGGTCTTTGGTGGAAATGTAAGGTACCTTCTTGGATTTGACAAAGTAAAAGATGGCTTAATTTCTCTTAAGCTCATAGCTATCCCATGTTATCGATGACTTAAAATTTGAAATTATTCCTCTTGGTTTTGTGTAACTTAATTCATCCCGCTTGTGAGAATAGTCTCACTGACTGTTTCATTAGGTATGTTTTGCACTCTCTAACTCTACAGATACTTGTTTCAGATGACAGAGCACTAATTACTAATAAATTTGCAAAGAGACTGCCATCATCTGTGGGTCATCTAGTACGTAAGCATCCCACTTGCAGCGAGCGACTCTGTGCGTCATATCAAACTGAGTAAATGGTTACTTCTGAGAGCTCAAACAAGTTAAGCAGCCTAGCATGTCAGTCTTCCTCTTGCTTAGAATAATACTATCACCAGCTGGATAATAGACTTGCTTCATTTTGGGAAAAAATAAAGCATTTAATTTTCTATTTCTCCTCAGAGTGTCAGGCTGGGAAGGATATCAAGAGGTCATATGCTCAACTTTGGTGGAGTTGATCCTTTCAGAGCACTAGCTTTATTTATGCAAGGTTTTGCTTCTGCAAGGTTGGGCTCCTGCATCCCAATGTGCATTAGGAGATACGACTTTCCGACTAAATGCACCTTTGCTCTGAAGAGCTGATGTTCCCAGGCTGACAGCATGGCTCCCAGCTGGGTGGTCTTCACTTCACTCCCTCTGTGTTTTCAAGGTCCAGGTCTTTTCTCACCAGTCCCACTCAAATGACCATCTCGTACTTCTGGCAAATATTCCAGCTGTGGCAGTGCTGTTTGTGTGGTTATTCCCCATTGTGCTTTCTTCAATCTCAACCCTTATGTAGGCAAATGACCTGCATCTTGCTGTGTTGCCACACAGTAGCAAGAAGAAAGGTGATAACCAAGTTACCTAACAAAGTTATCTAATGCCTCACCTGACAGAACTTAGATTTTTGAATCATTAAGTACCCACAGCACATTGGCCTTTTGTTTACCATCTTTGCTGATTCTTTAGTACTTTGTGTTGCAAACAAACTGCAGAATTGCTTCTTGTTTGGGGCTGTGTGTTTTTTTTTCCAAGGTACTGTCTACCATCGCATTTCAATTCTAAGCAAGATCGTTGGTTGCCAAACTAATATTTGTATATATACATGTATTAGTTTGGCAACCAGAGATTGTTTGTCAAACATAAATCCTGAATGCAACTGATATGAGTTGCATATACTTAGCATATCATATTTCTATATTATTTTGCTGTTATGCTTTAAAAACTTTGAAGATCCAGGGTGGGGAGGGGGAACCAGTTGAGAGAACATCTTGCTTTGTTTGTACAAATGGCATCCTCTGCTGCTGCTTACTTGAATTGAGGACTGCTGCAAAAGTTAATTTCTGTTTACAGAAAAAAAGTAAAAAAAAAAAAAAAAAATCTGTGCTTTTTAGTTTTTATTGAAGGGATGAAAGTAACAAAAAAAGTGTCTCTTTGGAAGACATGATACTGAATTCATAATTTCCCCATCATTATTTTGCTCAAGAGCTAGAATAACACTTCAAGCAGCATAAATCAGTTTTATGCCCCCCTGATGTGTATGTTTGACATTCTCCTGATGCTGTATATTGTGCAATTGCTGCAGTTCACCTGTTTGACAAACGACTCCAGTTTTAAGTTGATCTAACCAAAAACAAGAGTACAAAAGTAAGTTTAGAAACCTCTTTTGAAATACGTTAGTGTGATCATCGTCATACCTAGCATAGTATCTCTGTAGCTGAGAAAATAACATAGAGCTGATGTCGCTGACTGAAGTTTCTCTATTAACAACATGAGTAATTTTAACTGGAAATCTTTCAACTGGCTTCTGTAATCTCTGTGTAAATGTCTGCACTGTAGAACAGGGCCTGCATTTAATGTGCCCTTTGCTTTGTTAGCAGTAGCCCATTGGCTGAGGTGCAGTGCTTATTTTCTATAATATACTGCTAACGTGATGCAAGCAATGTTAACGGATGTTTTAACAGTAAAATAGTTGGAGATCAGTGCTGGAATACTTTGAGGCTAAGTGTTGGTGTGGTCCACAGCAATGTTCAAAATACCTGAAGTAGAAAGGGTTTTGTTCTTCCTTTAATCTCTCATTAAATCTAAACATTCTGAAAACAAGACTGAATAATCTGAAGTTCTGGATGGTGTATTTCTATAGCAGCCTCATCTAAACGACCCATCATATTCTGTGTCTTATTTACCAATCTCTTGTTATAAAACACTAACTTTAGCAGCACAACTCAGCTGTTCTAGGAGTTAAGCTGCAGATTTAGGAAACAGTAATGATGGCATATGATTTCTGTTTCCCTCCGCTTGTTACACAACAGCCATAAACAATCTTGTATTTAATATTTTCAGGTTTTTTGTAATATGTTTTGAAGATGTTTCTGCTAAATGCTGTGTCTTATGAAGTAACTGGGACACTGTACACGTAAATGTGCTGAGTATTTGTGAATTGTAGTTGTAACAGAAACTGGTACATATAGAACTGCTACTATAGTGTATAGTGAGGCAATCTGTCAAACTCCACCCTAAAGGTTCTTGGTATGCTAAAAATGGTGGGTTTGGAATTGGCCCTCATTTGTCTTGGTGTAGGTAATCCCATTTTCTTCTATAAACATAATTTCACGAACACTTAAGTTAGAGTTTAGCACAACCTTCTTCTAGGGGAAAAAAGGGAAAAATCTTATGCTGGCAAGAGCAGGACTGTGCTGTTGATGGAATATTTTAGGACACCTGTTCTTGTGATTTTTTTCAAGAAAGAATAAGTGTTAGATAGAAAGGGCACAGGGGGTGAAAAGGTCACCCTACAGAAACATTCTGAGGAAATAACAATAAATAGAAATTATACAACACATCTCAGACACTTTAATAATAAAACTATAAACTCCAATACTGGTTTAATTTTTGTTCCAAACTTTATTTCTGCTCCAGTATTTCTCATCTGGTCTGAGTCATATTTTTAGAAAGTGCTGGTAAAACATTGTTATTCAAGTTAACTGCAGGTCCCATTAAACCTGAGTAGCTAAACTGTTTGTAGAAGTTGTTGATACCTTTTTTTACTTTAATTCCACTTTAATTAGAAAGTTTAACTTTACACTTTAATTAGAAGCAGTGTATCGGTATATACGTAAACAGTCTTTTTGAATATAAAACATCTATACACCAAAACAGCATGGGAAAATATTTGCAGTTTGAAATTAAATATTTTGTAGCCTTGGAATAAAACAAATCTGTGACTCAGCAATTTATGCTATAGTAAGATAGAAATCTGAAATTATGATGATATACCAAGCATGAGCAACTCGCAATTAACTACATGGTCTGAAAATTATTAGAGGTAATAGATTATTAAAATAATCTTCAGTGCCTACAAACTGGGCTTTGAAAGTGGTTTTGCAGATACTTTATTCCTAAATTCATGTAAAAAATATTTATTAAGTGAAAGTTTTAATCAATGTTTGAACACAAAAATATGTTGTAGGTTTTATACTTCTGGCTATGCCAAAGAACCTGCCACCCTCCTAGCTGGAGGCATTGTCTTTTCAGCTCCAAATTCTGCTCTCAACTAAATACCCAGATTTCCCTTTATCCATGCAGTAGACGAAAAAGAAAGGGGAGGGAATATGTTGGCTATCTGCCACAATATGTTGTTTAACATTCAGTAGCTGCTCAGCCAGCCATTGTTTCTCTTATGGAAAATAAATATTCAAATATGGTTTCATACTTTTTTTTTCCTTTGCTGTGTAGCAGGTTTGCCTGAGGGTTAGGTGGGTGCTGGCACTACTGTTTTCATAAAATACATTAGAGTTAGTTTTGCTGTTTGGAGCTGTATCAAGGAACCAGAACACTTGAGGTGGGGCAGGGGGGAAACCCTAAAGTTGTTGTTTTAACTCGCAGCTAGTTCACTCACAATCATCTGCCCGGTGAGAAATGTGGTGTTAGCCAGGCTCAGCTGCGAGTATGGTCTTCAGTACTGGAAACCTGAGGAAGCCCATGTGGTATAAACGTGGAGCTGTTGGTTTATATGCTCTGTGCCGAGAACCTACTTGTGAATGGTAGTGGTGCAGTTACAATCTACAGACGCAGGCAAGACAAGGTTGGTAGATAAAAGGAGTATGTTATTAGACCCTCAGTAGTAATTGGGAGAAGTAAATATTCCTTTAGTGGCTTATACTTCAACAGATGCAGATGTCCTCTTAGTTGAGGTGGCATTTAGTTCAACTGTCAGTTAGAATTATGACTCTTAGTGTTTTTAACAACATGTTAGATTACAAAGCTTTAATAAAAGGGTAAGATAGTTTCCTACAGCTCTGTACTTATCAGTGTCTTGGACTTCAGAGTATTCCTAGAAGAAACCAGAGTTCCCATTGGTGATACATTTCAGCAATATTGACTTTTGCGGGCTTCTTTGCATTTTGTTGTCATGGCAAGGATTGATTTACAGTATATGTACATCCTCATTTTGCACAGTAATTGTTTTTCAATACTAGGTTTGCTGATTCCTCTTTTGCCTTTGCTACCTCTGTGTTTCTCCAGTCCCATCACCGTTTGGACCTTAGAATCTGAAAGTAAGCTTCTCCTTAGGGGAGAAAAATGAAAGTAATATCAGGCTAGAACATGTTTTCAGAATACTTTCTTACAGGATCAGTCACTGTTAGCACTTCCATCATATAACAGATTCCAGCTAGTGCTGCAGTGTCACAGCTTTCTCCTGATGCCGCCCTGTATGTCTGTCCTGATTCACAAAACTGCTGAAGAAACGCCATGTTTCATAAAGTTGATTACTGAAATCCCACATCCACACATTTGCATTCCTGAAGTCCCGACTAACGTGTGATAACTACATAGTGATAACGGATCTAATGGTAGTAACAGTAACTGTAGTAATTTTTCAGTTGCGTTGGCTTTGTCAAGTGTAAATTGTCCTTGAGATGTAGCTGATTTTCAACAAGCCACTTCTAAAGACAAACATGGGAAAGTACTAGAGCACTATCCGTATTTTATGAAAGTGTTAATCCACGCTCTATACTTAATTTATTTTACCTGATAACTCAATGCTTTAATAGTCCATTTAATTTAATTACATTGAGATTCTGTGCAAGTGAAGTAAATCTAATTCTCAATACGAAAATGTAATTAGGAATCAAAATTAATATTTTCTTTCATAATAATCTATGAACATAGGCTATTTGACAAACTAATCTGTGGGTATTCTGGGTTCATTGATATCTTAATTCACTTCAACACCTTCCCTTCATTATGTTTCACTTGGAAATTTCAATGGACAAATATAAGAAGCTGAGGCACCAGGAGATACATTTAGGGATGCTCAAAGAGAGCACTTTGATAACATTCATTGAGCAGCGATTAAAACTATAGATATTCTATGAGCAATTACACAGGCATGCATACAGCTGGGTAACTGCTAGAGGGTAGCACCAAGAATTTTGTGTATAACTAAGGGCAGAGGAAAG
The DNA here is from genome assembly GCA_017639485.1 of Pluvialis apricaria. NCBI lineage: Eukaryota > Metazoa > Chordata > Aves > Charadriiformes > Charadriidae > Pluvialis > Pluvialis apricaria. The sequence continues at coordinate 10,081,046 of CM030010.1, forward strand.
CTTTTAAAATCAGGGTAAATGAGGATACTATAAAACAATGGGGAGGGCTGTGTATTTATTTGTATACTTCTGCACACTTAGTTTTACTAATTCTGTGTTGAATTTTGCATCTATGTACATTTCTCTGAGGGGGAGGACACTTTTTGTAGTTCTTGTACACCACGTAAAACTTTAACATATAGTATCTGGATATAGATACAGAAAAAGACTTAACATACAGTAATGTTCAGTAATATATTTGATATCAAAAATTTCTATGAATTATTTCTCAAATCTTAACACACACACCCCAGATTATTTAAAATGTGTGATGCTTTCAAGACATTTTTCAGATAAGGTCTCTGGTTTTGCGGTATTCTGAAGTGATCACTGCAGCAAATATTTAGACGCTTTTTGCCAGACTTGTTAACAACCTTAAGGTTAAATGATCAGCTGAGGTTAACGAAACTGCTGATTTTGTCAGTGAAGTGGCTTCTCAGCTGGTGTATTTTTATGGAGACATGACTGAGTTTGATTTACTAAACAAAATAAAAGGATCCATTAAGCTCTTCTCCCCATATAATGAGTTTCTGTAAAATAAAGTAGTTATGCTGATTGGTACTCTTGCTGGAAAATTATTTGTTTCCTGTGGCTTTGCATAAAAGTGTGACAAAGGGGAACTCAAGTTCTGCTAATGCTTTAAAACGTAATAGAAATCTTCCTTTTGCTCTCTAGTCATCTTAAATTGAAGAAATAAAAAAAAAATAATCACTAATTCTGAGTCATTAGAAACACTTATAAAATCAGGTATGTTAGGATTGGAGCTTTGGGTTTATGCATAAACTGGTGTTAAGTTATTAATATCAGAATTCTTGCTATGTCTTTATTTGGCTCTCTTTGTGTAACTTGTTTCCTAACATTGTCTTATAGTAATCTCAAAACCAGGATGTTTTACAGGCTTGAAAAGTATCATACTAGCTGAAATACTTAATACATATAATGGAAGCACCAATCAGTTTCATTAGTAGCTGCCACGAAATTTCATCTGTGACTTTCAGACTGTGAGTTGTACACATCGAGTACTTTAATCAATGGACACATTGAACTCTATCTCGATGTTCATAAGTCTTGTGCAAATTGAGGAGTAAAAATGTTTTCAATGCTTATAATTGAAAGAGAACTAAAGAGCAGAAAGGAAAGATAGCAGATGCCACTTTTTAAAATAGAAGTGCAAGAGAATCAATCTACTACAGACAATTGTATACGCACTCTGAACTCATTGCTTTAATTTCACAAATACTATAAATAACAAAACCAGTTTCCAGGTCTCCCTGTGGAATGTAAATAGCAACTGTTGTTTACACACTTACTGCCTGAAGCCTCGACATGGAGCTATGGAAAGGAAAAATCATGCTGAATTATATCCATCCCATGGTGAGAGTTCTCCTTTCTAATGTAAGCTTTATGCAAAGACTGCCTCCCAGGTTCAAAGTGAATGAAAAATATTACCATTACAGAAAGGTTGAACCACTTGCTTTGAATACTTTCTGGATTAAGTGTTAGACAAAATAAATCTGGAAGTGTAGATCTGTTTATCAGTGGGAACAGCAGCATCTTTGCTGGTTTTTGTACCACATGCATGTTTGACTCTGGTTGCACAAACCTAAATGACTGATTTCCACCACTGCCTCCACACACACTCCCCTCTGATTTTCTAGTGTTCTGTTACGAATAATATGCATACAAAAAAGCTAAATTTGATTTATTTAACACACATTATTCCCTACAGTATTATATTATTTGTGTTGTCCAAGTTTGCACAACCATATAGGGGCTGGTAGAGGGCTGTAGAAGAGAGCCTACCGGTAGAGAGCCTGGGCAATTTACATCCTAAATATTGGTATACTGCTCTCTTATTTGAGTAAAGCAAAAAAAAAGGGTTGAGGTGAGGAGCAGCAGATTGGAATTCTATTCTGGAACAAGCATCAAATATGACCCTCCTGTTTTTCATCAAAAAGTCTTTACAGTTTGGATTTAACTGAATAAATTCCACCTGTAACATTAAAAAAACAACCTGCCCCAAAACAAGAACAAAAAAAAGCAAAACCAACCAAATAAAAAGACAACACAAACTTTTAAAACAAATAAACAAACTTTTTAGTCTATCTATTAGATTAAGTGTGTCATGTACCCATGACTAAACCTGAAATATTCTGTTGTATATAAATTTTGTTCATTTAAGTATTTTCTCTTGAGCTGACACATGTATATATTTGTGGGTTTAAAAAAAAAAAAAAACCCAAGTAATGTTTCCAATTAATTTTCAAGGATTGTTTGTAAATATCAAGATGATGGATTTATGTGAATGAACTCATGAATATTCCAAGTACGAAGTAGTCTATCCTCTACAGTATTTGAACTTGTTTGACTTGTAGATATCAATGTAGTCTATTGGGAAGCCACTCTTCTGTGACATGTTTTTATAACTAGTTTTCATTGGAACCTCTTTGCAAACTTTTCCTCCTGTGACTCCTTAAATACAGTTACACAGAGGCAGCCAATAAGGCATTCAAACAAGAGTGCATAAATCTTTGTTAGCATTCATTGCCATTTTAGAGAATGAGAAATACTTAAACTGGAATGAAGTCTGATCTTTACCTAAGTCCTAGTTGCAATCTACTAGGAAAGACATGTTGTGCTTTCAGTAGGCATATTAATGATGGGTGATGGACTTCCCCTTCCATGTTTGTGTTCTCCTAAGTGCATTGTATGTAGCTTGTTAGCATGGGCTGGATTTTCCTGAGGCTTTCACCTCTAAACAGGCCTCTCTATGTATGCTTCTCTGATGCTCCAAAAACATCTTCTCAATAAATATACCCTTTTTGATGGATGCACCCTAAAAATTGTATCTGCTGTGAAAGGTATTTCCTGCTTGTAATTAGAAAGGGACATCTCAGTTCTGGGTGTGACTGGTATAATTGAACAAGACCTGCCGTTTTTGTGCTCTTAACTCAGTAGAGGAAAAAATAACTATAGGCAATTGTTGGAAAATACCTGTTACACCATGTCATGCTTTAAGAATCAGATGGATTGGAAACAGCTTCTGCTATGTGAGGAGATGAGTAGAAAAGAGATCAACAGCAGCTGGAAAGCCAGCCAGCTGAATCTTAGTACAAGGAAATTGTCAAGGGAAGGAGTTATCTCTGCAACCTTGAATGAGAGGCATGCATTGACTCTAGAAACAGAAAACTGGTGAGAAAAACAACATCTAAACGAAGCTTATGAAAAACTTAGAAATATGAAGACTGTGTTGGCTTAAGATATGATCTTTAGGTGCTTGTGGGCTGAAGGAACCACTATTAAAAGCTAGAGTTTGCTGTATAGAACAAGTTTCTTCCGTGTTGTCATCTAGTGGTTATTGGAATGAAAAGACACCAACACTGTAATCAAACCATTGAAAATAGTAGGGATTTTTCATTTAATTTTGACTTTGCTTTGACTCCTATCAGGATTGGGAGGACTATTTGATTTGATTGCAATACTGGACTGCATTGTTACTGTTGTGTTAAAGTGAAAAATAATGCTGGGAGGGGGTGGGAAGGGAAACAGAAGAAATGGTGAACTTATATATTATCATTTGTGCGTTACTCATAGTTGTTTAAAAAAACCCCAAACAACAAAACAAAGCAGAGCAGTAGGAAGAGTGAAGGGTAGGAGGAATGTAAATGCAAAAGCTAAATAGGAACAACAGATATCTATACAATTATATTGCAGGTGTCAGTGAGAACACTGGTTAGATAAAAGATCCTTCTCAGTTTCGTTGTGCTAAACATGAAATAGAATTTTTCAGTGCTGATACTGTGTACTCATCAATTCTACATTCCATCTGCAGTGTACTTCCACTAAAAAGGAGCTCGTTTACTGCTTGTGTGTTTACTTTTATCTCTATTTGGCTGTAAGTGGAAATCAAAGCTTTGACGTGTTCCATATATAACACTGAATAGACAGCTTCAAAATGCAAATCCAATCATAGCACATTAAAAAAAGAAATCAACCACAAAAAAACCCTAAAGAAATTGAAGGGTATTTGAGAGGGTGAGGTGAATGGGACTGGTGAAAGCTTGTCAAAAGATGAAAGAAAGTGCATTCTGGGCACTTGAACTATAAAAATAGAAAACAGGAGCTAGATGCAAATGTGTTTTCTAAACACCAATGGCCTTACGTGCACTGGTCTCCCTTGGTATGAATACTAACAAACTTCCGCTCAGAGCAGAAGAGGTACAGAGGGATCCTTACTTCCCTGTAGAACATCTAGACAAGTAGCAGCTTACCCATCCCTTAATTTTTTTTGCAGCTTTTTAAAACTTCAGTTTTGTTCTCACATGAAGCCCTGTGTATTTATTGCATATAAGACACCTTAGATTGCATTTTGGTCCATATCTCCATCACAGCTGACACACATCCAAGACTACTGTGCTTGGTATTTTTTGGGGGTCAAGGACTTTGACTCAGTCTCCCATATGCTGGGAAAGTTTTATAATAGTAAGCAAACTTTGCTGAATGTCCGCTTATGTCTGTGGAATTTGGTCACTATAGAAGAGCAAAGACCAGCGTGCTCTATATTATTTGAACATTAACAAGGGATGGAGGTGATGGGGGATGGTTTAGGCATGAATATGATTCTTCTATGATTCCCACAGTGTAGACCAAATGGCTGCAGAGGGATATGAATCTAAGCAGAAATCTACTATGAAGAGAAGCAACCTTCTCCAGTAGAATCTTCACTGGACACAGTGCGTTTTCCTGGAAAGCCATTAGACCGATGAATGGCTATTCACTAAGATATTTTACAAATTTGCTATCAAGTTTATGACAAAGAATGTGACACTCATGTCCTTAACTATCTTTAAGTCCACTGGAGGACTGGCATAATGAACCTAAGATGTTATCTTTCCTTGTCTCTGATCATTATTTTTTAATTTCATTCAATGTCTATTACTGAAGAGTTTAACTAGGTAGTAAAGATATATGAATAGAGTCTAAAGACAGCCAATTAATACTTCATCAAAGGAATATTCAGCAAAAGGGGTAAAATATGTCAAATAGTCAAACTAGTGAAAGATAAATAGGTCTATTAGGACCCCAAAAAGTTGCACATCTGAAATTTTCTGTGTTCTGAATGAAGCTGGTACTAATACACTTTTACAGTTGTGGGCTTCAGAAAATAGAAAATATTTTTAATGTTATTGAAAGAGTTACTCCAGGTGAAGTAATCAAGGTGACTCAATAGGCATGTTCAACAAAACATTATGTTTGTTAAAGATATATTTGACCCTTGTGATCGTGTATGTTAATAATAAGGTTTTCCCCTTAGGTTCAAAAGGCAGTATGAAAAATTTGTTTAAAATGGAATGAATTTATATTCTGTCATGGTTTGGCTGCCATGTATCACTCTGAAAAATAATTGCTTTCTGCATCTATTATTTTATAAGTTAAGTATAATTTTACAAATTGTACATTATTTAAAAAATAGTATTTCTGTGCTTTCTGAACTTATTTTGATCTTGTCCAAAACCATCTGGAAAGTGACTTAGCAACTGGAGGTCACTGTGCTGGATTACTGCCTTCATATTACCCTGCCTGCCTGACCATAGGAACCTCGTGAGAACACTGTTCGCATACTGCAAGCAACTATGTGCTGAAGCACCCAGAGGCGCATGATGTGAGTGGTGGAAAAGAACGTCAACTGAAAACTTTATGCAATTACCATTTCACAAGCTTTTTGGCAAAGCACAAATTTTAGTTTAATTAACGGATTTTCTTTTGGAGATGAGTGTTCTTCTGACAGTTCTTGTTTAATACTGTTACTGTCATGTTGATGAAGCATTTAGAAGCAAAAATCAGTGACCAGATTTCTGGAAATCAAGACCTTTTTGTCATATGACCCAGCTGGGAGATGCTGAAATCATTAAATTGATGGCAAATGAATATGAAAATCTGTTAACTTCTAAGTAAAATACCAACAGGATAACTTTGCCAGTAAAAAAACCCACACCCTACTCTGCATTCGTGTAGCATGGTATGGCAAAAAGTATGCCAAATGGATCACACTGGGAAGACTCAAATTCTCACTGTCACTTTAGTCGCTAAGTAACATTTCTGTCCAATTATACTTAGTGGTTGTAACTTCCTTGTGGATTATGGTTAAGTTGACTGTTCATCTTGAAATTAAGTGTTGATAGCAGCAGAGAGAAGTCTGTTCATTTGTGTGGCTGGCCAACAGTTGGTAAATGTGGCCTTTGAAAGGAATGATGGAAATATCGCTGCTGTTGCCATGTGCTTTACTTTGTGAAGAATCTGAACTTGAGCACACCAACTTCTTGCATTATCTCCAATTATCCACAGGCTGTGCCAATCGTCTGGGATATGTGTAAGAGTGTCCCTGATAGGGCCCCTGGTCCCTCAGTTGAGGCAGCCATGCTAGGACTGGGGCTGTGTCCATTTCTAGTGCTGGGAGTATGAGGGATGACTTAGCTAAGTGCACAAGAAAATTGCTTGCTGATGGTAGGGGAACTAATTCTGCCTCAGTTGAAGCTGGGTAGATTTTTGAACCTGTTTTCCTGTTGCGTCCTGGTCTCAGAGCAGTCACAACATTCCTCTTTCCCGTGACCTTGCTTTTAACAACCCAAAGAGACTAGTACAGTTTGTACTTGAGGAACTCAGTACCTAACAACACTTCGAATCTAAGTCAACGCATACCATAACCGAGATGTTTGATACTCTGGTCATTGTGATGGTACAACATGAAATTGTCTAATTAGAATGTAGAAGTTCATGAGGGACAATTATTTCTTGTCTTCATGTCTGTTGGCTGTAAATTCCTAAAAGATTTAATATACTGAAGGTAAATAAGACCAAGAATAAGATATTGCAGTGTACAATGCTGATTAGAAAATTGTCACTCATAAAACAGCTTTTCTTTCACTAAGTTCAGTATCTTCTCAACAGTGTTTAAATAGTTGCTAATTGAGATAAATATGGAAGAAATATGCTTAGATTCTGCAAAGAAATAAGCAGCTGGTAGGACTCCTGAAGCTTTTCTTTTTTCCTTGAGGTCGAATATTTTCACCTGAAGTCAGAAGATAAGACAAATCACTCCATCTTACTTGTAATTCCACACTGAATCAATGCATGACCTTTGAGTTGATCACTCAGAGCCTCATTTTTCCTAGCCTATAAAACAAAATAGCATTCCTGTGAAGTCCTCCAGGAAAATGTTTTAGTAACACTCTTCAGCATGTTTCCATACATATGAGACATTGGTTTGGTGGCTCAGAATGTGACTTTGGAGTGTTTCTGCGTATTAAGTCAAGCTTCTGTGAAATGCTGGTGCTGTAAGAAACTTAAATGAGCCAATAGCTTTTGCCCCCACCATGCCCAGAATGCTGCAGACATTTTTCTGCCTAGTAAATAGAACCGCAAGCATACTGTAGTATTCGTTTCAGGATGGTTTGTTGGCTCAGTAGCATATTCTCTTTGAGTATTTCTGTATCACTTGAAGTCTCCTTCCTGTGCTGCTGGGGAACATGTCATACAAGGCAACACAAACTGGGAGAAGCTGTCATATAAACACCCAGTGCCACAGATTATTAAATTCATAGCTGCATGTAGCTTATCCAAAACAGAGCTCCATCACCCAAGCTATTCGGAGGCAAATGTTGCTGGGCAGATACAAACAGAAATGAGTACTGCAAGTGGCTGTGAATCAGCACATTACTTGACAACTACTCAAATTTATTATTTGAATAGTTCTAATGTAGGTATAGTATCATCCAGAAATTTTGCAGGTAGAGATGCTTGGGTCTGAATCAACATACCTAAGCAAAATGATTTTAACCTGGACTGTTGCTTAGCTGATCTTGCTTACTTTTTTTGTTTTGTTTTGTTTTCACTTCTTTGAGAAAAAGTATAGAATATATTTCTCTCAGAAAGCCTTGGTGCCTCCTAAAATTATCAGACGGATAATTATGTTACCAGAGCATAATATTATCAGAGAATAATTATGTTAGCATATTTATAGGAACAAAAGAAAAGTCATTTTGATAGTATGAACACCAACAACAAACCACTTGAGGAATTATTGATGGAACTTGTTGTAAGGGAAGTGACATATGAGTGTAATTGAATCCTTTAGTGTGAGCATAGACACTATCTTTACTATGAAGAAGTATACAGTACATCATATTTCTGTATCAGCTTCCTGAAAATAAATGATAAATCATCCTCTTGAGATTCATGGCTTCTTAGATGGAATAGTACACTTTCACGCATGAGGTGCACTTAATATTGGCCAGCACCTTGGAAGACGGGGAACTCTGACCCACCAGCATTTTTCACTGTTCTTGTCTGATCTAGTTATGGATCTACACATCAGCCATGGTAGCCAAATATTCACTAAGTCTTTCTCTTAAGACAAAAAGTTTGTGCACTCTGTTACCAATATCAGTGCTCTGGTCTAAGTAACAAAGGAAAACTTAGTATTAAAAAGACTCCTTTTTGTCCTCCCCCCTCCCCAGCCTCTAGAGATTGGTTTGCAGCCAGGGTAAACTGATGTAGCTGTGTTGACAGAGCTGCAGAGGAAAGCAAGGTGTAATAAAATGTCTGGTGCTGTGAAAACCCTTAAGATTTCTTTTCAAGCATTGAAGCAGGACACATGATGTGCTGTCCTTAGACTGGGAAAATGAAAAAGACTCCTGACTGCATGTGTAGTCATCCTGTCTGGGTACAGCTGCTCTTCATTAATTATGAGGGGAGGTGATTCTACTGCTTTACAACGCTTTTGCAAGAGTTTTCTAGTATGGCTGACATTGAGGACTGTGGTACAAGAGAACTAAGCCAAAAGGGGTGGGCTAAATATGAAGGTAGTGATCTTGCTGAAGGATAAATCACAGCAGTGATTTGAAAGTTAATGGTTCCTTAATATTTGTACCTGAAATACTGCATATAAACAGGCAGTATAGGTATGGGAAACAGGAAAAAAGGGAAATCACTGAACCACTATAGGGGAACTAGCTTTTTTCAAGGCAGAATGCGCACAGGAGTTCTGGCAAGAAAACAAATTCTACAATAAAAAGAATTTGTTAAATATCTTATCTACTTATAAGAAATTTTTTTTTAAAAAATGCTGAAATGATCGTGTGCTAATCAGAGCATTTATTAATGTAATAGTTAAAACTGTAATGTATCTCTAGTGGAGAACACTGCAGGGTCCAGACACGAGCATTGTCATTATATTAAGAACCTTCAGACAAGATCAGAAACATTCAACAACCTGGTAAAAAGCTCAGAAGCTTGCTGTGCCATTTGTTGAGTTTGAGACTCGTATTTGAACTGGGGCTCAACTTTTAATAAAATAAGGCACTAATTTTTCTGTGATGTAGAATCACTTTTTGCAAGCAAGAGGGAGATACACAAATATTTTCAGTAATCATTTGAGCCAAAAACTACATTGGACTACATTGGATTTCTCCCTTTCTGTCTCCAAACTTGAAAGAATTGGACTTCCTGTAAGACATCACTTTTGAGAAAGGCTGATTTTGAAAATCTTTGCCAGGGTAGTTCTCTGGTGCAGCTCTCTGTCTTGGGCTTGGAGACAAGTTCTGTCTTCAATGACCAGCACAGAACAAAAGACAGCACCTGGGGTCACTCAAATATCCTTAATGGTGTCTAAACACGTTCACTTGGAGAGGAGAGATCTGGTGAACTAAATCTCAAAGGAACTTGGGAACATTAGCTTGGAGCAGGTTGTTTGGAGATTGATGTTAATCAATGTAGGTAGCTGCTGATGGAAGCTGACCTCTGGTGGGCTCCTTTGCTCTGAGGAGTAGTAGTACATCACTGCAGGAGGAGTGAACAGGGTTTGCTATTACTGCTGGCTAATCCGGGGGTGGGGGGGGCAGGGGAAAATGGGCTGTAAATAGAGGACTTTTCTTCACCACCTCTGAGGCCAGAATGTCAAGGAGCTACTAATAGCTTTAACTTAATTTCTGCTTGATCTAACCATATGCTCATCTCTTGGGCCTTTAGCAGCTACTCAACAGCTGTTTGTCAGAGACTTTGAACAGTCCTAGCTTTTTTTTCCACTTTCTTCATGCTGTAGGGTACTGCTAACTTGTAATCTCCTAATAAAACAGCCTCACAACTTGAGTTATATATTAACTTGCTAAATAGACAAAGGAACACATTTGTATTTGAAAAAATAGTCAGTCTATTGTAGAAGAAAATTTTTCAGAAGCCTGGAAAATTTGCTTACAGTTCCTATATAGTGGGATACATAGAACTTCCAAACCTGTAACTTTTGATCTTCGTAACAACTAAAAATTAAAAATATTTGCTTTTGGCAACAAATAAAATGAAAGAGAATCAAATTACTGACGTGAGCTCTGCAACTGTCAGGCAGAGTTGCCTCATGGCTACAACTTTGTTAATGAGCCGTTTGGTTATAAGCAATGTATCCTTGAAGGAATACGGGGCAATTAATTGCTGCCTTGCTACGAGCTCCTTTTTTTCCTGCCTAAAACCATTACACAATGCAGTGTTGTGACAGAAGAAAACTTCAAAGTCCTGCTGCTAATGGACAGGGGGAGAAAGGAGCAAGGGATAATTGTGTTTTAAAGTGTTTTATGGTTGTGAAATGACAGCCTGTGGCTGGGGTGAGAGTGACAAGGAGCAACGGGTATGTAGAGAGTCCTTCTGGTATGAGTCAGAGTGCCCTCACGGGTATGTGGATGTGAACTCTGCAATATTTCAGAAATTTCTGCATGTCTATACTTTGAAAAGTGGTATCTTACACTAGATCCAGAGATTCTTTAAAGAAGAAACAACATGTCTTGTTAAACTCTACTGCATGTGCCTGATTTTAACGTGAATGCATTTGAAGACCTGCTTTATCATTACCCAGATGTTGTGCATAAGTATTCAAAGTAATCAAAGGTGGGTCTTAAACACAACTCTTCTCATTTGATCATACTTTGTTTTGCATTTCCTTTAAGTTTATATAAATAACCTCAGAAAAATGGGGGAAATGACAAACTAGGCTTTAAATTCTTGTGTTTGCTAAAGGGAAATGCTGGAATTATAGTTGTCCTCTATCACTGAAAATACTCTGTAGCCATTTTCTCCCATGGGAGAATAAGGAAACGTATTCATTCTTACTTATTAGTAAGTGTTTGATAAAATGCTAATAGTGATTTCTGCAGCTGTAATACAATAAAACATACCCTTCCACCTCACTCTTAAAAAAATTAGATACCATCGCCATTAAAACAAGGAAATAAAAATAGTGCACTGTCCTAAGAAAGAGACATATAATTTCACCTTTTCCTTTTTAAAAGCTGGCTTCTTATTTTATGGAGGAGGGAATGAAAAACAAATTAAGACCCTCATAGTTAGTAACTTCTAAACTTAAAACCAGCATAACATGAATGAATAACAAATGTCTTTTGTTGTTGATGCAGAAGTGGAGCGGGGAGGAGAACTCACAAGAAACTACAAGCATTGCAGTGGTCTTCAATTTAAATGTAGATAGTGACTCTAATGAGTATTCTAATCATTAGAGCTTTTCCTTTTTTCATGAATATGCTATTACTTCTAGGAGAAAATGTTTGCATCACTGTATTTGAGTTTCTAATGTCTTTATTTTTAGTGCAGACAAGACAAAATTATTTATCACAGGGGAAATATTGGTTATTTTATTCTCTTTCTTATCAAGTCCTCCTCACACAGCATATCACATTTATTATTTTTCTGATGATACTTGTTTCTATAAGCACTCTGGTACCATGATGTATTTATTTGGCAGCATGACTCTCTTCTGGAGAAAGTCACCAACAGCTGGGACAAATCAGTCCTATGGCAATTCTCGGTTGCAGCTCTGAGTCAGTTGCAATTTAAGATTTGCACTTTAGATCATGCAGATCTTTTAGCCGGGATAACCCTGGAGTAGCTAACTTCTCTAGGCAGGCCTCAACTGCTGCATCCTCCATTCATCCCTCAGTGCTGTAGGGATGGGGAGAGGAAATCCATTTTGCATGATTTTTTTCCTTCTGTTTATGGTCTTCCAGCAGCAAAAGGAGGGGAAGACAATGATACAAGCTGTATTATTCATCACGTTATTAAAATTCTTCTCTATTCTCCATCAAGTGTATTCTTCTCACTCTAGATCTCATTGAATTCCTATATGGAAACAAGTACCATATATTTTGTGTAAAAGAACTTCTGTCTCAAAGCCTGAATCTTGACACTCTGGAAAAAAATTGATGTACCATAGGTGTTTGGTGCCATTTTAGGTCCCCACAACGTGTGGAATATCCTTGTGGAATTGCAGATATGACATACAAGATACCTGTAGCCTTCTGACACGAGAGGTAGAAACCCAATGATATTTAAAATGTCAGGTACCTGCTTCCTACTATCTTGGATCTTGAAACAGGGTACTCAAGCCCTACCAAGGAAGATGAGCCTCAGCTCAAGCTACTGCCTTCCCTCCCTGGAGAAGCATGCGCTGTGCCCCCCTGCTTGGGAAGTCTGGCTCATGACCAAGAATGTTACTGTCCATCTCACCTGCATTTTCCTGCCATTTATGAGGGGGTGGAGTACGTTTGGATTGCTAAAAGTTAGTGTGCATAGTCTTTAACTCAAGTACCTCTCTAAGTTCAGTCCATATATGAAAATAAATTAACTACCATTAGTATGTTTAAGTTTTCTCTAGTCTTTTGAAAAATCACCTTTTGAACTACTTGATACAGGCAAAACTGGCCACTTTTAGTATCCCATAATATTTTGTGGAATCCCTACTTTACTAAGTACTGCAAAAAAGGAAAGTAAAATTGCCTATCAAACTATGCAGCGTGTAAAAATGATGCCTGCGTATACTGAGAGAAGGAAAAGATGTTTCTAAGGAAGCTGCTGTTCTAAGCAGAAAAAAGGGACACACACAAATTGTAAATCCATCTTGCAGCTTGGCAGATTTACAAGACATTTTCCTTTTCAACTGAAAATACAGCAATAAAGCACTAAGGTTTAAATTATTCAAAATCAAGTACCAAACTGGACATTAATCTCTTAAACATAGAACTTTCAAATACATTTTCCATTCTAAGAGGCCATGATACATTTTTATACCTAGTAAAATGTATTTCTGTCAAAATACGCAATGATTTTGACAAAAGTTGAAGAAACAGTATGTAAATTTTTTGATATAAAGTTTGTGCAGACCCTTTAACTGGATAGATTCTTATTAGAAGATGGATGCTTAAAGTTTAAGATTATTGCAATCTTCATTTCCTAACAGGGATTGTATGAAATGGCATTCATGCATTTTACCTGAAATTACTTGAACATCAAAGAGGTATGTAAAAGATTTTCCTGTTAAGGAAAAGCAACTCATTAAAGAGCTATAAGTAGATCTGGAATGGAATATAGTAATGAAATATAGCATCATCTTGTGAGAAGGCTAATAAATACTTCTCAAGGCCATTCTACAGAATTATCTTTTTTCTTGACATTTATCAGCTAAATACAGGCTTCTAGATAGGAAGTTTTCTGGGTATAGAAGAGTGTTGACCTGATTTTTTTCTAAGGTTTTGAGGTTCCTCATACAGGGATCTGACAGTAAATATATTTGGGGAAAGTTAATACAGAGTAAAATTGTTCTTTAACAAACCTTGTAACCTTGTTCTGTATCTTGCTATTGCTAGCAATAGCAGCAGTGCTTCAGCAGATAAGAAGAGATAATTAGTTGCTCAGGCAGTGTTTACTTACCAAAGTTTACAATCTCTCTCCCTGTTTTTTATGTGAATGATGATTTTTTTTTTTATAACGTTCTCCTAGTATAATCAGTAGAAACTCCATCACTAAGCAGTAAGTGTTTACCAGAGTACCCCCAGAAAACCTTACAGCCCTAAAAACCTACCTTTGCTTAAGTGTGCCAGATGTATTCTAAGTCCGAATTCAGGAATTGCTTTCACAGAATCACAGGATGGTCAGGGTTGGAAGGGACTTTTGGAGATCATCCAGTCCAACCCCGCTGCCAAAGCCGGTTCCCTAGAGCAGGTTGCACAGGAACGCATCCAGGTGGGTTTTGAATGTCTCCAGAGAAGGAGACTCCACAACCTCTCTGGGCAGCCTGTTCCTGTCACCCTCAAAGGAAAGTTTTTTCCTCATGTTGAGATGGAATTTCCTGTGTTGCAGTTTATGCCTGTTGCTGGGCACCACTGAAAAGAGTCCAGCCCCATCCTCTTGACACCTGCCCTTTAGTTATTTATAAGCGTAGATAAGTCTTCTCTTCTGCACTCTAAAGAGACCCAGGTCTCTCAGTCTTTCCTTATAAGAGTGGTACTTCAGTCCTGTGATCATCTTTGTAGCTCTCTGCTGGACTCTCTCCAGCAGTTCCCTGTCCTTCTTGAACTGGAGAGCCCAGAACTGGACACAGTACTTTGTGGGTCCTAACATGAGCTTGGGATATGTTCCCAGCATGCAAACTTTTACTGCAATTTTGGGTTATGATTAGCTGCTGTAGCAAGCTCTAACAAGTGTGTTTCAGTGCCAGGGGGGACCTGAAACCCAGCAAAGAGAACAGCACATATCTCTACACCACATCTCCTCTATTCACTCGTGTTCAATTTGTTTTTTTTTTTTTTTTTGCAGAGCCACTAGTGAACCAGCTAGGGCTGTACCGCGGCAGCGGCTAATCTGTCGCAGGTGAAGGTCTTTCTGTCTTTGAACTTGATGAAGTTCTCATTGGCCCATTCTCTGATGTTTCCCCTTCTCCCTGTCAATAGTAGGTATACCAGTAACGAAAGCTGACAAAGCTTAACCCCTGTTTCTATGCCCTGGCAGAAGCTTTTCATTTATTTGTGCTTTTTTGTTCCTTAAAATATAGCTTACTTTCCAAGCTCCTTTCTATTGTCCCTCCAATGAACAACCCTGATCTGCTTGTGTTGTCTCCTTATCTCCACCACAAAGCACCCTGGATCTCTTCTGAGGCTGAGAGAATCACTGGTAGTTATACAACTCATTTGAGAATGTCAGTGTGGTTTAATTTCACAGATAAATGTCTGTATTTGTAAAATCAAGTCAGCCTAGAACTTAGATTTTTCAATAATGACTGATATTTGATGGAAATTACTCTAATTCAGATTCTGACAAAAAAAGTAAAATTCCTGAATTTGCACACCAACTTTAATATCTGATCTCAGTTTAAGCATTTGAAACGTTGCCTGATTTATTTTCAGATACGTATTGTCTTTTGTACTAATCTGTTTCTGTTGGTCAATACTTTTTTTTTTCCTTTCAATTGCCATTACACAACTGTATTTTCTCTTTGCCACTGTTTGGTATCTTGCACTCTTATGCTGCTGAACAAGATTCTCTCCTTTGTCCCTTTTTAGGGTTCTAAGATTTTATTCTGCTTCATTTCTCAGACAACTGAGTATTTTGGTAGCAAAAAAAGCAACTTGGGTAGCACATGCCATGGGAACCATAAATTCAGATTCTCAGCAAACTTCTTAGCTTCAATCTCTGTCACATCAATGTTCTTTGTGTTCCTAGCCTGAAAATTTTCCTTAATGAAAAACAGTGTGTTGATTTCTCTGGTTGGAAACACAATCAAGAGGAGGCTGTGATCACTATACGCCTAATACTTAGGTTGATTTCATATTCAGCAAAACCCACTGCGTTTCTGCCACCAGCCAGCATCTCTACCTTCACTATGTAAGCACTATTTCAGCCCACAATTGCGCAAGTGGAATTCATCATCTGTTATTTTTCTGCTAAAGATCAAACCAAATGTCTGAAGCTGCTATTTGCCTTTCACCTTTGTCATAATCTTTGGGTGATGCCTTACTGCTTCTGTTTATTGTCCTGTGTTACTTCCAGAGGTCTTTTCTTGTTTCTAGTAATAATGACGCTGGTTTTATTCCTCCTATGTACTTAAACATTTTTTTTCTCCTCATGTGTTCCTTCCACGTAAGATGATACAAACATTCAATAATTTTTCAAATCGCAATACATATCCGATAGCTGTTAGACAGCTACAGCAGGCTCTTCAGAGGTGTTTGCTTCTTTATGAATGCGTGTTATTTTACATCTTTTCTCCTTTCTATAACACTCTGAAACTGTTTCACCTTTAGTAATGTCAGAAAACTATTTTCTTTGGGAATGCGATCTTCCGTTAGCAATCATCAGTCTCTTGTTAATTTAAGGTAAGATGTAAACTCTTGGTTTGACTTATTTTGGAGTGCATATTAGAGAGTTTTGAAGAAAATGTAACAGTTTTTATCACCTGTCATCTTTTTATTTTCAAGTTCAGTCTCTTCCTGATGTCACTTTCAAGTATAAACTTAGATGTTATTTCTGTGATGAAGAGATCAAATTTTATATTCCCTGATTCTTTTCAATTATTGTTTTCTCCCTTGTTGATGTCTGTTTGTTCAATATTGTCCTCTTTAGATTTGCAAAGAAACAGTTCTTTTACTAATTACAATTTTTCAACACGTTTGACTTCTCAAGTCCTAGACAATATAGAAATCTAGGTGTTTGATGCCTTTCATTTGTTTTCAAATGATCACTATTATTGTAATCAGCTGAATGACTAATCTTCATTCCACTTCAGGAGAAATCCAAACAATCCACCTAATTGCTCCAATTTTAACTTTGATTTCTAAGCAAGGTATTATGGGTACGTGTTTTGTAGAGAAGCACTTATTGAGCAAAGTAATCCAGATCATAATACCTAAACAACTTATTAAGTTTATGAAAATATCAGAGTTGTTATTATTAACTTCTTGTATTTCCTTGTTTCTTGCTAACCGGAATGATGAGAAACACGAATCGAAAAACCTTCATGGACCTTTTTAACTCTTCATTAATTGTAGATTGACAGAAATAATTTAAGTTAAATATGCCTACATGCCGACAACACGAGTACTGCTCCTGTTCTTCCTCAAAATAATGTAAAGGAATTTACAGTGGAAAGATTTTCCTGTGGATGAACCAGTATCCAAGTCATCATCTTGCATTAGTCGCAAGTTCATTGCTGCCTGTTTCTTTCATTCTGCAAATCTGACATTACTGAGCAATGTATCCAACAGCTCCACGTACATCCTGTAACCGCAAATGTGTAAATGTATTGATTTTGGTGCAGAAGGAATTAATAAACAATGTAAGTGTTGGGTCAACTTGATAATTACCTTGCGTCTATTTCGAGAGGTGTTGAATGAGCTTGAAAATTATGTAAAAAAAATTGAGTCAACACTGATACCTTTACCAACAGGGATAAATTGAATTCCTAAGGAAATTGTCATTCCATCATCACCTCTCCCTTAATTTATGAGATATTCTTATATGGAATGAGCAACTGTATAGACATGATGGCAGTAACTGTTAGTTATTATAGCAGTATTATATAAATATGAGGTGTGTTGCTTTGGGATTTAATAAAATCCTAACTTCTCTGGAAGAGGGATGTTTGCAAAGAATAAGACTATTCTAGAATTTGTCAAAAGATCCCTTTGCACACTTATAATTCATGCTAGATGTTTTCAAGTACTTCAAGAATACTTTGGGGGATGACATTTCATGTATTTATTTCTATTACAAAAGAAACAAATAAAATACAAACTTTCTGATTCAGCCAGACATTGTGTCATTTAAAAGATGTCACCTTGAGTTAAAGCTGGCAGGAGATTTGTTGGTAGTGAAGATTATTCATTTTATTTGCTTTTTTGCTAATTGATGAATTTTTTTTTTTTAAGCAGGCAGTCTTTCAATAATAATTTTCATCAAATGTTTCAAAAGGATTTTAAAGTGTTGAAATGGTACATAGTGGCAGGTCTTGTGACAAATGGTGTATATTGACAGGCACTATATATTACTGTCATAGGTAAGGCTGTGTAAATAATGTTATTTTTGAATCCTAATGGAAAGTGGGGGAAGGAGACTTATTATGTTTCTTTTTGCACATGAAATGTGCAGGAAAACAAACAAAATGTCTATTCAACTTCTCTACTCCAAACAAAATGGGACAGCCTTAATTAGATGGAAAATACATCCTCAAATATAAAGCTTGATTTAGCTGTTGATATTTCACTCTTCAAAAATTGTCTGCACAATAAATACTTATCACTTAAAATTATTATTATTTTCATGTATTGTTATTACTGCTACTCACACATACCTAAATCAAAAATCTTGATTTTAACAATATCACCCCTCAGTTTTGGTTGAAAAGTTTTGCCAAATTTAGTCATTCTGACTAATTTTCAATAATTACTGACATTTTTACTAATTTATCTGTCCAAAATAAATAGTTATTACTACCAGGTAGTCCAAGGAAGGCGCTCCATGCGTTCATCAGGTTTTTTTCTCATGAGTCAGTCATTTATTGTTTTTTTGCTTTGTTTTTGGAGGGCTCATGGAAAGACTTTATCGTAAGTGGAGAGCAGGTCCTGGTTCTTGAAAATCCCATGAGAGATGGAGTCGGGTGGGACTTGGGAGAAGCAAGCAGTGAGCTCGGTGTGGCTGCTGCATCAGCTGGGGAGAAAGCAGGAAATGTCTTTCATATAGAGGGGTTTGTGCTAGGAAAAATGCAGGTGAACCTGGCCACCTCCTTCTGCAGACACTGACTGGGATCATTGCCTATTTTCAATGAGTGGTTCTCAACCACCTTCTCTCCACACCTCACCCATATGCAGTGCTGTTCTCCCTCCTCTTCTCTGTTTTGCTATCAGAAAAAAAAATTTACCATAGATCTGGGATGAGCTCGGATTTATCCTGACTCTCTTGTGGTCAAGAAACTATGGATGGTAATAAACTTCATGGTATCTCATTTTTCTTGGAGTGTTTTGTTTTATAAATGCATGGTACTTGTGTTAATGAATGCACGTCATTCTGGTGAACTAGTTATCACTCAGGATAACACTTACAAATTTGAAGGTGTCTCTTGATTTAATGCTGTGTGCCTGCTTCTTCTTTCTTCTGGGAGGTGACTGCCCTGTCTGGGGGATGGCTGGAAAGGGAGAAGCTGAACGTGGAGGGTACTGGGCACCCCTGGGGACCTGCAGCCATCAAAAAAAGGGGTTGCAGGTGACAGGTGTGCCCCAAACCCCACCTTTTTTAGAAACCCAACACCCTTTTTTTCTCAATTACTCTAAAGAGTGAAGGCCTTAAAGCTTGGTCCTCTACACTCAGGTTTACTTTTAAAAAACTCCAGCTCCTTCTCCAAGTGAGGTATTAGAAAATACCTCAATTTAAAAACTGGTCTTAAAAAACAGCTCAGTCATAATATATATGTACACATTTATGAATTAATTTGAATTTATTAATTGATAGCGTAGATCAATATTTATTGATCTTAGACATGTAACTGAATTTAAGTATATCTTCCAGGTTAATATCAAAATGGGACTGTACCTAGATTAGCCATTAGTAGTCAATTAATTTTTCTTTCATGTGGAAAAACTAAATAAAAGCAAAATACTCATCTATTTTTAGAAATAATCACTGTAAATCACTTAGAGGTTGGAGGAATATAAACAGTAGTTTAAAACCTCAAAGGGATGTCCTGATTTTCACTGTCATTAAAAAGTTTATTTTTTTAATGAACAAGTTTTTGAGGAACTATGATGTATCTTCATACCAAGCAGTGTTATTAGCTAAAATAATCTAACTGATTTTTCTAATTCTGCCCTTACATTCCTTTCTACTTGAAGACTAGGTCAACAAAGTTGAGGATATTTTTATTCTCTCTTAGCCTTTAGTGATTACAGTTGATTGTTTTTTTCATTATCTATATTTCATGCTGATCAGATAAGAGCTGACCTGAGAAGCAGCAAGCCCAGTGACATGTGGAGTCCAATATGCAATTCCTGACAGTAGAAGATGTACAAAAAGAAGATACAAGGACCTTGCAGAGATTATTATAGAATGTCTTGATCACAGCAAAAATTTCTTAATGCACATCATTTTAAGATTTACTCATTACCTTTAGGTTTCTAGAAACACTATAACTAATATCCTCAGTTATTTAGTTTTTATGTGCTTGCTTTTTTAATCTCCCAAAGTATTGCTGTGTGATAGATTTCTTCCTTGCAAGATATTGTATCTGGCAGCTTAAATATTACTATTAAGCCAGCTACTGCATACTACATATTCTGGACTCGATCCTAAACTTTCCTATTGAAACCTATGCATATAGCTGTTTCCTCACTTTAAAAGTCCTGGTCTATGACACTTCAGTATTTAGTTTGTGGTAGATGTTTTTTGTGATTATTATTATTTTATTATATATTGCATATATAATGTATATTTCTATTTTATGTAAGTTATATATAGAATACATATATGCAATATTCTATGCTTGTTGCTTTTTAATATTTTACATTGAATTTTAAATAGGAGGCTTGTAATAAAAGACCCTATATTGCTCTCATGCAGTTGAATATTTTTGTCAGAGTCCCTGTTTGGCGGGTACGTGGAAGTAGGGAAGACTAGGTTTACGTTATTACTCAGACCTGGCATTTCCCTGCTCTTCCCTTCCTCTCTCCTGCTTTCCCTCTGTCCTGGTTTGAGCGACACAGGATTAATTTCTCTTTCAGTAATCTTAATTTTCAGTAAGGTCTCTTCTAATGCTTGGGAAAACTGCACTCTTAGAAGACCCTAGTGTCTGAATTTGTGAGAATATTTACTTTATAGCCAGCTATCGTGTGTGGGTTTCAAGGTCTCAGTGTTTTTGAGCTTGCCAGGTGCAGGGATGAGGAGGAACGAGACCTGAGCACTTGACACAAGCTGGTCAACAGGATTATTTCGTGCCATAAGCATCACATTCAATATAAATTAGAAAGATTGTTGTGAAGTGCTCTCTCTTCTATGATGGCTGTCATCCTAAGAACTTCTTGCCCGGGTGCTGGACCCCTGAGCCTTTCCCTTCCTCCCAAAGCCATAGCACTCAGTGTCCTGTATTTGCTGGACTCCCCTGCTGGGAGTGCACAGCTTCTGACTGATAGAATGGGCTGTGTATAATCCTTGTATATTTTATACTGGTAATGGGACCAATACTGGGGTTTTTAGTATTGTTAATGTTAATCATCTAGTCTTATTCTACTAAATCTGTTTATATTTCAACCCTCGGTTTCCTTGTTTTTTCCCTGATTCCCCTTCCCGGGTGGGGAGAGGTCATCAGGTGAGACAATAATTGTCTAAGTGACAATAAATTGTTGTGGGTTCTTAAAATCGTAACGCCCTCCATCCTAGACCCCCTTCCCTAGCCTTTTCTGTGCCCAGAGGAGGATTTCAGCATGCTTACTTGGCAATTTGTAGAGCAATATTGGGATATTTAGTGCTGTAGGAGTACAGATGATGGTATCTTTGATTGGACCTATGAAGTGGCTAGAAGGCTCCAGCTGTGTGTTCCTACCTCCATCCTTGCCATCCTCCAACTGTTGGATCCATTCACAGCCTCCCAGAGTGGTCCTGTTTTCATACAATCATACAGCTGTTGGCTGGAAGTGACATGTGGGGATCCCTAGTCTCGAAAGCTAACTACTGCTGAGAATTGAGAGAGTTTTATCTGTTTGCAATTTTTTAAAATGCCAAATGGAAAGTTAATGTGCTAAGTCCCATACTTTATTCACGTGTATCCATCAGCATTAATAAACAGGAATTGGCAAATAATCCAAACCCCAGGATGGTAGTACTGCTAGAGGTGGGCTGAAGGGTAGGAGGCAAGGCTTCCCTTTTGGGGAGAATATGACAGGATTAGGTGAATCCATTTTCATTTGGAGGTCTTACTGCATATAGCTTAGCTGCTTACTAGAATGCAAAAAATGTAATTAGTCTAACTGGGCAGTGATACATTCCTAGAAACTTGTTTAAGATATATCCCAAATTGCGTCTGTTATCTCTGGCAATATCATATGAGATCTACAGATCCATATTAGCTGTTGCTTTTGATTCATTCTGTTTCTCTCTGTTCAGGAAAGCATTGTTTAGGATAATTATATAAGTAATTTCTTACTGTTTTCTGGAACACTCTATTCTCCATTACCCGTTCCTCAGGCTTAATAACTCTAACCTCAGGGTGAAGGAAAAAGAGGAAGAACTTAAGGAGAGCAAACAACAATAGCTAATCAAGTATAGTAATGATGCAAAGCTGTTTTTCTTGTTTATCTAATCCCTCTGTGCCAAACCTGGGCCCGATTCAACATTTTTGTAAGTTAGTGACTGGCAGTTTGATGTCAATTTGCAGTATCCAGCACAAAATTTTCTCGTACAACAAAGCTGATGAATAACTTAGCTTTTGCTAAAAATTTTTAGACAGAATTAAGTTATTCACAACTTTTTGCTCTTCTCCATTCTCATGTCTGTGGTTGATTATTTTGATCCTTTTAATCAAACACCCTCCCCTCAAATAATTAGTCCTTACCAGATCTGTCAGATAAGCATCTGCATAAATATGGTAGGCAATCATGAGAAAATTATATCCTTTTTACTCTTAAGTAGCATTATATGCTTGCAATAAATTCAGGTAAAACATCATTGCATTGTTAAGACGTAAAAATGCATGGAATGGTTTATTTTCATAGCTGTAAGACATAAAAGTAAAAAAGTGTCATTATGGAAGTAACAGAATTAATGTCAACAGCTACAAATATTAAATTTTTTCTAAGAGCTTGATAGCTTCCTCTTGGAGAATATTCTTAAAAAGAGAAGTTTAGAGAGAGGAGAGTGCTTCTCCCCCATCCCACTCTTCTTTTTGGGAAATAAATCTCTGCAGGGACACTCGGATTTACAGTTTTGATGGATTTCTAGGTGCTCTGTTGTGCCCCCCTTCTTTCCCACTATCGTTCCACCCCCCATCTTGTTGCTTTCATTGCTCTTGTCTTATGTTAGTCTCTACCTTTCCTGACAAACTCTCTGCAAATGTCTGCGGCCCTCGGAAATTCTTCATCCATTTTTGCATTCTGTGTCTGTTTCCTATACCCATAATCAGAATTATCTACTCTGACTGTAAACTTGTGAAGATAAGCGCTGCTTTTCCTCAGGGCACTATCGCAGTCTTGGTTGGGTCTGCAGCACTACTGCGGGGCTGTGCGATAATGATGATTAATGACTCCGCAGAAATCCTATTACTACAGCTGGCTTGAAACGTCCCGGTGAACGTTTCATCTGTAGATGCTGATTCACAAAGCTCAAAACGTGTCACCTGAAACATCTTCAAACTAAGCCCCAGAGCGGCTGTCTGGACTCCGCCAGTCTGCTCCAACTCTGTCCTTGACAGCTGCCCGAATCCGAATCCTCCTTCCCCACCAGCATGATATTGCCGTGCACTCAGCTGTTCAGCTCTTACAGTGGCACACATCACCTCAGGTACCTCACTGACCGACCACCGAACCCTTGCAGTTTTGCTCAAGGGAGGTAGTGCTCTTTTTTCTCTCCTTGCAGTGTCTGAGAGTGCGTCTTGTAGCGTAAATGACCGTCTGCTAAGCTTTCTGCTTTGTACCAAGCTGTACGCGACAAGCATATCTGATCCAGACTTCTGCCTGCAATAAATATGCCACACTCATTACTGAAGTGACACTGGGTTTGTGCTGATTCTCAACATCGTCTGGGATGCTATAAAATCTGGTGCTGCATCTTTCATCACCATTCATGTACCGGGGTCAAGAACCAGCTTAGGCCAAACTTCAGAGCATTGCCAGGAGCCTGGGCTGGAGGTCGAATTAATCCAGGCCCAAGCTCCCAGCAATTTATTTGGGCCAGATGGAATGGGGAAGGTAGAGATGTAGAATTTCAGTGTGATGCAGTGTAGTCCATCAAAAGATAGTGTATACTGAACTCTATCTATGTGCAGTGTGAACATTTTGATCCTAAGCAACAACCAGTGGTACAGATGTAAGACATGGAAATCATAGGGCTCTTGTGTTTAGATTTGTTTTTGAATGTTCTCTTCACCGTAAAACATAGTGCACATAGCTTGAGGAGCTCTGGCAGACCTTAACTGACGTGCTTTGGGACCCTTGGAAGCAGCCCCAAACTGAAAGGTAATAAATATATAAAAAACATGGGAAGAATTTCTGTGACTTCCCAACTTTATTCTAGACTGAAAGTTTTGAATTCTTCCAGAAGGACCTACCTACCTTTTTCTTGGAAAGGCAGTAGTCCACAAGAATTCTCTTCTGATGACAGTTTAAGGTGCACCTGACATCTAAATGCTGAAAAATGCTCCACAGTCATTTGCCTTCAAAATTAAATTTGTGCATGAAATGTTTGCAGTGAGTAGTGAGTTGAGCAATAAGCAGTTTCTATTGGCACAGGTGTTTTAAGAGGTGAAACACACTTTTTATCACAGAATCATAGAATGGTCATCTAGTTCCAACCCCCCTGCCGTAGGCAGGGACACCTCCCACCAGCCCAGGTTGCTCAAAGCCCCATCCAGCCTGGCCATGAACATCTCCAGGGATGGGGCAGCCACAGCTTCTCTGGGCAACCTGGGCCAGTGCCTCACCACCCTCACAGTGAAAAATTTTTCCCTGATATCTATCTTCCAGTTTAAAGCCATTACCCCTCGTCGTATTGTTACATGCCCTTCTAAAAAGTCCCTCTCCAGCTTTCTTGTAGGCCCCCTTCAGACTACTGGAAGGCCTCTACAAGGTCTCCCTGGAGCTTTCTCTTTTCCAGGCTGAACAATCCCAACTCTCAGCCTGTCCTAGTACTTAAAATTATCTCTGAGTTAGGGTTAGGAATCAGATTTCAAAGTTAACTTCTGCTGTTAATACTTGTGCAAGTAAATTTTAAATGTGTGTTTGCTCATGTGGATTTGTTCATTCATTCAATTACAAAGGAGAAATATTATCAAAGCTTTCAGATGGATAAAATATTCCTCTAAAATCTCCAGTAGGGAATAACTAGAAGAGAAAAACTGCCCGCTGCATCACAGATCAATCCTGAAATATAAAAATGAATAATAACGTATTGAATCATTTCAGTTTTATATGTTAAACAAAATACCTTTGATATTTAATGAGTAGAAGAAACACTGAATATGCTGTTTTTCTTATTCTTTTTCCTTTGTAATTATGCTTTAACATAAATTCATACAGAAATCAGTGCCTCTTTGTTCCAAAGAAAAAAATCTATATAGACAGAATTCTTCCAGAATTAAAAAAAGAAAATGAAAAAAATATAAAAACTACCCTAAGTACTGCAGTAACTGCACCCACAAGTTTAGATCCTTGTTGACCTCTGGTCAGGAAGGCACTGATATAGTAAGATATTTATTTTGTATATAATTCCTAACGTGACGTTAACTGATTAATTAAAGGTAGCTACTCTTTAGATGCTGAAAGAAACCTATATTATAGCGAAGAGAACTTTTTTAGAGACTGATCAGCCTGATGGCTTGTTGGGTTCTGCTTGCTAAGAGAGTGTCCTCTCTGATGAGTAAACCTTCAGAGTAATGGAATAAAAGATTTTCAAGGAAAGTTTAGATCTACAGGAAACTTTTATCAATACTAAGATCAATGAGGCTGTGCAATACTTCATAGGAAAACCTTGTTCAAGCTGTTCCATAAGGAATAGCAAATCAGATAAAAGATGTGAAGATCTACATGAGAGGGGAAAAGATATTGTTTCAGGTAAAGCATCCAAGAAAGTTGTTTTGTTCTTAGGACTTCTGAATTTAATATGTAAAGCATGAAAGTCAAAGCAATATTTTCAGCTTAGCAATAATTCAAACTTTTTTCTAACGTGCAACATTAGTGAATATATCATCTCTTATTAGTAGTGTTCATCTCTAACTTGTATGATATACTTAGAAGCAGTACCAAAACTTATCAAGACTTCCTGGATAAAAGACGAGATGCTTTCTATTATTATGGCTTAGGTATTTTATTTTTAAAGTAATGCACAGTTTTAGTATTATTCTTCTCATATTTTCTACAACAAACTTTTCTTTAATTTTTATTCTTTATAGCAATGCTGATTTAACACCAGTTTGGTTTTCTTTGACATAAAAGCATCCTGCTGGAAAGGGCTCTCGCTGTTGAAGTGCAAGCATTACAACATGGCAGTTGTTCAATTTAAAAAAATCTCTTTCTGACATGATTTTAAAAATCTGGTCATACTAGGAAAAAAAACCCAGAATGACATTTTAGGCTAAAAATCTGTTGCTTCAAGCAAGGACCTTGCTATTTTTCTAGACTCTACAGCATTAATGATTGTTAATTGGGTCCAATTTACTGAAAACTGTCATATTTCTTTAAAAAATGCTGCACAGAAACCATGCACGTACACACGTGTGGATCAGAAATGTCAGTCTTTATGCAGTAGGCACATCTTATTTTATTTTTCCACGTGAGGTCATTTGTTCCTCATTTATGAATTAATGCGATATCCATTGGCACGTGTAGCTTTAAAGTACTAACAAAACCTAGATATATTTGGCAGATAATCATATTTTCATTTTTGTATGCATACTTAAGACTCAGTTACCCCTTTGGGTTTGATCACAAATGGCTTTGAGAAGGTACAGCTTATTATTCAGGAAACATCCTTAACTGTATCAAAAGGGGAAACAGATGACTACAGTACATTGCAACAAGGTGGCCTTTTTTTGCAGCAATTAGCTAGAAGCTCTTTATGAAGTGAGAATTGTGCAGCAGTACTGAATAGGAAATTCAGGATTGAGAATCACTGGAGGCCTAAGGACTCTGTCCTCAGCAATTGCTTAATGTAGCTTAAATTGCATAATGGGGAAAAAAAAATCTATTTTGTGTTATAAAAATGAAACAAGTGTTTATTTTCTTGTTAATGTTTACTGCAGTGCTAGTATGATTTTGCTGTAAAACATTTATTTAAAGATTAATGTAAGCATCTGTTCAGCTGCATATAAGAAATGCTATATCAGGCAATAAGAAGCTGAACAGTTTTCTTCTGTCACATTGAATCTGTTTTCTCCGTGATGTATGCATACACAGACGTGCCCAACAGAAAAAGTTGAGAAGACGGATAAAGGAGAAGGGGCTTCTGGGGGTTGGAAGCGAGTTTTAAGAATTTGCTGCAATGTGAACTAGATTAAGTGATTGTACAATATGACATTTGGGAAAGCAAATAATAAACTGGGACTAATTAAGAGGAAAATTTCACTGAAGAAAAAAAAAAAACCTTCTTTTCCTGCACGTTCCACTATGGCACAGGGTTAAGGAGCTTGCCCTTGTCCAAAATTTTACCATGTTTAATTTAGTATTGTTTGGACACTCTAATTCTGGCTTCAAGACAAAGAATGTATTTTAAGCAGACTTCTTAGGAGTATAGAAGATAGCTCTAAAGTGAAGGCTTTATTAAGCTGCTAATTAATGGACTTGACAACTGAAAGCTGCAAAGTTTATGAGATATTTGCATATAAGCCACAGATGTAGTACTGGGGAAAAGTAGATGCAGAATAGAGGGAGAGAGGTCTTTTCACTATCTACAGTAATATTATGAAAACAGTTGCTCCCATGTTTCTCTGGAATTATTAATTCTGATAGGCGTAAAATGTAGCTGTGAACATTTTAGTATTAGCTATAACCCCTGAAAAGAACACTCCTGGGAAAAGGTTTGGATCAATTTACCAATTACAATTCTTAAATGCTTCGAATTATGAAGAAGTACATTAGCTTTCAATTGTACAAATTATCATTGTATTTTCCTCTGCCTTAAGGGACAGAATATCTTAGTCCCTCTTGGTTGTAGTAACTATCGTGCTGGTATTTGGTCCTCTCTCTATGGCGCTCTGCCTGATGTTTTTATATTGTTTCTTTGGTGGCTATGTAATTCTGCTCTTTATGAGAGTTGGCCTGAAATAGGAAATTTCTTCTCTATGACTAAGCCTGTATGATATCAACTTTGCTGTACAGCATTTGCTACATACTGAACTTTTCTTCTTTTTGCAAGACACGCAGGAAAAAGGCTAAAGTTAATGATGGCCTTGTCATCTTGCTGCCCAGCTGTGACAGCCAGAGTTAGCTATAGGCTAAATCAGAGCCCAGAGAAACACAAGCTCTGTGGCTTCAGAAATTCTCCAATCTTGCAGTGCTTGTTACCAATACCACAGTTGTTTCAGCAATTTCTAGATTCCGCCAATTCCCCAGAAACTTATTGAACTTTTGAAGGTGTCATATCCCTTATAAAAGGCAAAAGGTCTACTGCAGCATCTGTTCCCTGCTGGGATGTTGAACTAACTGCTTGTCCAAGCCTGCGAGGCTTTGCTTGTTGAATCATAGTACCAAAAAAAAAAAAAAAAAAGCCAAAAAAAAAACCAAAGCAAAAAACTACTGCTGCTAAAGACTTTTTCTTTGTTCTATTCTGAGAAATTTGGAGGACTTATGAGAATTTTTGAATAGCTCACATTACTTTCCATGGTGATCCTGCCACTCAGTTTTCACAGGTACTAAATTTATGTCCAAGTTACAACAGTAAATTCTGTTGGAAAAAAGGCAGCTGCATCACAGCATCAAATTCAAACTTTTTTGGAGTTGAATATATGGCTAGACTAGTTAAAGGAGCATACGAAGATCTAGCTATAGCTGTGGTTCCTAAGAAAGATTAAAAGATGTTAGCAAAATTGCAGACATGTTGAAGTGTTTAACATCAGTACAACTAGAGAGTTAAAGAAAACATAAATGCAAAAGCTTCAGGAAGTAGCCTGGTTCGTCTTTCTATCCATGACTAAGCCACACTAAAGGAAATATAAAACCAGTTCTAGTGTTGGTCATATCCATAGCTCAAAGCAAATTATACCATACCTCTGCAGCATTGATCAGACTCCAGTTCCTCCAGGTGTTGTCCTCAATTTGAATGGCATAGTTGGTTTCAAAATAGGAGACGTGCAACTACTGCAAACCAATCCATAGACCTCTTGGGAACAGTGGTAACCCAGTAAGTGGTAACACTTATCTTCTCTCAGGTCTAGGTCTAGAGCCTGAAGGGTCATCGGTCAATAATTATAGTAAGTATATACACAAGTTTTGAGGACTGAACCATATACCCCATATAATATTTTTAGTAATGGATATGAATCCTGGGAACAAAAAATCCAAATCTTACCTTTGTGAGCTTATATGACTATGAAACTGTGTTCTACTGCATGAACAGGAAGGAGGCTCCTTGAGAGACAACAGCAATGGCAGAGTGTGAAAAAAATGCATATATGCATATAATGGCAAATGCTTATATGCATATAAATAATTTCATTGGTATTTCATGTCTCTAGGCTGGGAAAGGGAAGGTATTAAACAACGCCAAACACACTACATAATTATTTGGTTGTGAACGGATACCTTTTTTAAATAAGTGAAACTGTAACCAGTCATTATCAGTCTTATGCTATTTTACTGGGCAGCAAAAAATGTCTTTTGAGAACTCCATAATAATTAACTATATGACTAAAAGTACTCTTCTGAGAAATGATATAGTAGTCTGTATTTCTTTATAGTACATAAGCAGGGTATTCACTTCAACAGCTTCACCTAACCAAAGATTTGTGTTATAAAGGCATACAATTAAGATTTACAAGTCCACCACAAATCTTGTCCCTTTTTGCATTTGCCATGGCAAATTTCAATTGCAGTATATCTTCTGATTTTGTAAACATCTAATTTTTGCACTTGAATAAAATAATTTAGCAAATTCATGCTACAAAGAGAGCAAGTATCTAGCTTTCAGTGTAAGTCACTGGATGGCATAGACCTGTTAGACTAGTTTCTGTTGCTGAATTTGCAAAAAGACTGGATTGCTCAGGCTGTCCTGTCTGCTAATGTGCTTGGTAGATCAATTCACTCACCTAAACTTCATATAGGGAACACTACTGAAATGCCCTGTAAATTAAATCTTCAGATTTGCTAGTTCTCAGCAAGCCATCAATTTTTGGCTGACTTTCTTTCAGCTGAGAAGGTCAATTAGGTTCTGAAGCACAATATTGCTTTCAAAGTTTACGAAAACATCGGTAACAACGGTAACAGTAGGGTGGGATCAGCGGATGTCCTATGAACTTCTGTCTACAAAACTAATAGTCTTAGTTTATTCTGCGAAGGGGGAATGTGACGAAGGAGCAGCAACCTTTTTATTCCAGTGGTGTTCCCTGGTGGGGATCTGCTTATCTGTAGCTCAGCCAGTCCCCAAAAGATTGAAGCTGAGCAAAGTTCTATTTGGATGAAAGCTGGAAAAAGAGATTAAGAGGACTGAAGTGTTTGGGTTTTTGTGGGTGGTTTCTTTTTTTAGCTTGTTCTCATTTTGCAATGACAAATAGGCTGGTAAAAAGCATCAGAAAATACAAGCCTATATATAAGTACAAACAACAGTTTAGTAAATCTGAGTGTAAACATTAGAAAGTCACACTGACTTGCAACATTAAGCAAAATGTGTGTTTCTGGGGTGTTACTGGGTAGATTTATACACTGTAGCATGCAAACTCTGTAGGGCTGTGTATACATCTTTGTAAAGAGTGCTGCAAATGTCCTAGTTTGAGAGGGAATGGTCTAATTAGATCTTGCAGGACACAGAGATGGCAAATGGACAAAGATCGTTTTGGAAAGGTAGACAGATTCGGTGACGGGAGAGTCTGCTTTACATAATGAGTTGGGATTCTTCTGCTTTTAGCTCTGACTCATCTTCCACATCTTCTAAGACCTCTATATCCAGGATAGACACAACTCTGTTATCAACTGTGCACCTTTCCACTGAAAAAGAGTTCATGTATCTCTGCTGATCAAGTTTTTGCACTTTGGGAGAGCACAGAAAACAGTACTCGACAAGAAAATGAGTAATCTGGAGAAAAGCTGACTTTCTGAGATACCAATCTTAAACTCTACAATGGTTTCTCTAGAGGAAGAAAAGATAAAACCAGAGTGCCTTATAAAAGCAGACTGTATCTTTCACGCTATTTCCCTGTTGTTTAATCCTGACCATGAACCCAGAAAACCAGAAGTGTGGAATATTCCTCATCAGATTTTGGAAGTTAGATGGATCTATCTTACATGTAAAACACAGATATTTCCCGATTTGCTACTAGCACTTTCTTGAAAAACTTCTTGAAATCCCAATAGTTCTAATCACAAATGTTAGCTACAAAGACAAGGATGTGATGGTTTGTAATGTAACATAGATTATTTTCAAGTGAAATTGCTTTTCATCTTAAATTTTATTGTATCTAGGTTGAGTTTTAGGCTTTATTCCAAACACACTGTGGTCTACTACAAGCTACCAGATGTTGTTTTTACCTATTCTCACTTTCTGTGCTTTCTCACCACAGGCGGTTTTTTGCCTGTATGTTAACCTTGCTTCTAAACTGCCAAAATCTCCTGTCTCTACTTTTCACCTACTGACCATGAAGGAAACTGGTGACCTGACAGTGGCCACCTGTAAAGGGACTAACGGAGAGAAAGAATTTAACTACTATTACAAAAAAAGTTGTGTTATTTCCCATTTATCTCACTGAAGAGAATGCAATTCTATCAGCAAGAATTGCTCCAGAGGATAAAACCCTCTGCCATGGCCCAGACACTCGTTTCTTGGCTGTTGCATTTGCTGCAATTCTAAGCTGATAGCTAGAAAATGAAACAAGTTCTCCTACTTTCTCCTTAATCTGAGAGAAAACTGATCTCCAAGATGATGCTGTGGAAAGCAGGAGAATATGGCATGTTCCTGTGAAGCCATTACCTCATTGCTAGTCTGCATTTCATGTCTTTATTCTTTTCTCTGACTGTAATATGTGCTGTTGGTTTTCTTACCAGAGGACCATGGTGTGCATCATGCTAAGGAAGCCAAAATGCTGCTCTTCGACCATTCCTTTCACTTTTGATGCACTTTGAATTTCAAGAAACAAACCAAGTAGCTGCCAAGCTATTCTTTGATTCTATGTTGTCTTCTAGGCTGGCTCACTGTTTCTCAGAGGGTATTTCACACAGAATCACAGAATGGTCAGGGTTGGAAGGGACCTCTGGAGATCATCTAGTCCAACCCCCTGCCACAGCAGGGTCACCTACAGCAGGTTGCACAGGACGGCATCCAGGCATTTTTGAATGTCTCCAGGGTTGGAGACTCCA
This sequence comes from Pluvialis apricaria, assembly GCA_017639485.1. Taxonomy (NCBI): domain Eukaryota; kingdom Metazoa; phylum Chordata; class Aves; order Charadriiformes; family Charadriidae; genus Pluvialis; species Pluvialis apricaria. The sequence continues at coordinate 10,113,163 of CM030010.1, forward strand.
CAACCTCTCTGGGCAGCCTGTGCCACTGCTCTGCCACCCTCAAAGGAAAGAAGTTCCTCCTCATGTTAAGATGTAACTTTCTATGTTTAGGTTTGTGCCCGTTACCTCTTGTTCTATCACTGAGCACCACTGAAAAAAGGCTCTTCTCATCTACCTGGCACCCTCCTTTTAAGTATTTATAAGTATTGATAAGATCCCCCCTCAGTCTTCTTTTCTCCAGACTAAAAAGCCCCAAGTCCCTGAGCCTTTCCTCATAAGAAAGATGTTCCAATCCTCTAATCATCTTTGTAGCCCTTTGCTGGACTCTCTCCAGCAGTTCCCTGTCCTTCTTGAACCGGGGAGCCCAGAACTGGACACAGTACTCCAGATGCAGCCTCACCAGGGCAGAGCAAAGGGGGAAGATATCTTCCGTCAACCTGCTGGCCATATTCTTCTTGATACACCCCAAGATGCCGTTGGCCTTCTTGGCCACCAGGGCACACTGCTGGCTCATGGTCATCCTGTTGTCCACCAGGACTCCCAGGTCCCTTTCCACAGAGCTGCTCTCCAGGAGGTCAGCCCCCAACCAGTACTGATGCATGGGTTGTTTCTCCCCAGATGCAGTACCCTACACCTGCCCTTGTTGAATTTCATAAGTTTCCTTTCTGCCCAACTCTAGAGCCTGTCCAGGTCACGCTGTATGGCAGCACAGCCTTCCGGCGTGTCAGCCACCCCTCCCAGTTTTGTATCAGCAAACTTGCTGATGGTACACTCTCTTCCTTCATCCAGGTCATTGATGAATGTATTGGACAGGACTGGAGACTCAAGAGAGATGGGTTTGGGAAAAGCACTGGTATGGAAAGCAGGTCATCAGATGCCGCTGTATTTTAATTTATAGTGATTTTTTTTTTAATCCAGATTTATTATCTTAAAGAGCTTTTTCCATCACATAACTAGATTATGCAAGCTAAAGACTCTATTTGATTTTTGTGGTTGTTATGCGAGCTTCACAGAACTGTATAGAAAGAATTGGGTACAGTTATGGAGGTTCCTAAAAGTCAACAACTCACCCAGGGTCTCTCTCCTGTGTCTATAGTGACAGAGCATAGCGCCTGGCCAACACACCGTGAACACTTCAGCAGAACTGTAAATTACTGGCTACTGTTCCTGTTGCTTAATCCTGAGAACCCATATGCTTATTGGTTTTGAGTATTTCTGTCTTGGAAATCAGATGGATACTTCTGGGGTTTTTGTTTGTTTGGTTTGGTTTTTAAGCTAAAATTTTAAGAGGCAAAGCTTCTTTTAAAATGAACCTGGTAAAACCAGGTATGTTTAGAGAGTAAAACAATATGTTATATATCATAACATTCAGTTTTCTGGAGAAGCCTCTTGACAGTCCAACCAATGTTAAACTTCATATTTTAATTTCTTAATAATAATAATCTACTCATGCACTGAGGAATCATAGATAAAAGTCTAATTGTGCTCTTAAAAATATATTAGTGTAAGCTGTTCGGAATGAGAAAATATTAAACAGTGTTCCTAGAGATATGTGTTAATCTCATTTTAAGTGGCTGATATCAGCACTGAAGAGACGGAACCAGTGTCAGTTACTCGATTTCAGACTGGAAAGGGAAAAAACCAACAGTGATTCTGTGGAGAGGTTGCTGGTACAGTACTACAATTTAATTTATTTGTTTCCTCTTTCAAAGAGAATATATTTGTACTGTTCTTTTTATATATTCCTTTCATTTTTCGTCTCTTGCCCTGAGATAATGGTTATTAGTTACAAGCAATCACATTGGCACATTTGCAACCGATCTTACTGGATCAGTTATTTCAGTGACACCAACTGTCACTATTTACGGTAAACCTGTCAGCTATTAAAGGTAAAAGAATGGTTCCAGTACTCTTAGTGATAAAGGTAACGAGTTTCAGAGGAATAAATTATAAAAATTTTATACACACGCAATGGTCAACCCTCAAACTTTCCTCTTGACACAGAAAATGTAATTAACCCTTACCAGTTGCACAGCGTGTCAGTGAATACATTTTGTCTTGCGGTGAGCCACAAATTCAGTCTCCAAAAAGTGGCATCCTAAGGAATCCCAGAGTTAAGTCTCATAAATCAAAATAGAGAATATGTTTGTTGGGATGAAATCACAATTACCAAAATTCAGTGTTGGCACATAGCAACATTGCTATTGAATCATAATTGTGGCCAGACGTTGGCAACGTGGTATGCAACAAAGAATCACAAGACTGCACTTGCTGTCATAAGCAAAAATTTAGCTTCAAAGTTGTTCAAAGACTTAATAAGGAGAATGTTGAACTGCTTGATAGTGATGTAAAGGTAGTCCATTAAGAAGAAAAAAAAAAAGGGGGGGGGCGGACAGCAAGTTAGTGTAATTAAGACTCTAGTGACAAATACAAGTTATGGCATAGAAGATCAAATTGGAGAAGTCAATAGCTTGTGTAAGGTGATGATAACCAGTACCTCCAAACAGTAACATTACAGACAATTTCTAACTAATTTTGTGTTCTAGTTTGCCTATACATCTTTTTACTCTTCCCATGAAGCTGATGAATGATGATTTGGAAGAAGTGAGATTTGCTTGGTAGAATTCTTGATTGGCCAAATTTTTCTGCTGTCTCTGTGGAACAAGCCAGCACATCTCTTAATTAATGGATCTGATAGAGATTCTGATAGTCCAATCAAGAAAGATCAACTGCTGAGAAGAATCCACAATTTAACTAAATAAATACTGGTTCAAATATTAAACTTGACAGAGAATGTTTTTTATTTGAATGAAACTAAAACCAGGAAAACATTGTGAGCTTGCGTGAAATAATACAGAAACTTGGTAATTCATGCATTTCAGTGATATGCTGTTCATTCTTTAAAATATTTCTACTTACTCGGGTTCAAGCTACTCAACCACCGTCTTGTACTGCAGTATCTGTGGGTGCTCCTGCACCAATGTAACAGTGCAGGTGATGAATCTTCATTTTAATATAAATAATAAAAATAGTCTTTTTTCCAAATATACATCAATGGGCTGTTACAGGTTTGCAGCACTCCTTCCAGAGGACGGTGGATGGGAGGTGAAGGCTTGTAGCAGCCAGGCCACCCGTGTGGTCTTGGATACCTTCAGTGTTTCTTGTACGTTTTTATCATCACACCTTTGTTTTTCTCATGCTTCTTTCAAGAGCTATAGCTACCTTTCTCTTCTCACTTTCCTTTTCAACCTGTTCACTTTTGCTGTCTTGCTTGCATTAATCTTCGGTCTGATCTTATCTGTTACTTCGCTCCAACCCAGCTCGATATGTTAGCATTACTACTTTTGAGGATAGAGACAGATATTCTCATAAGGGTTTTAACACCTACAAGTTTGACCTTTCAAAGTCTGTATTATGTTCTGTTTCTTGCCCCTTCACGCTTGCTCTGCAAAATTCAAGAGTTGCTTCCTTTCTGTATTCTCTCTGCTGGAAGAACAGCAGCATGTAAAAATAGAATGATGTCCATGTATAGCTTTGTAAGTGGCTTCTCTATTTCTGCATACAAACCAAAACTGCAATATAAGTATATTCTTTGAACAGTATATTATTTGCCTGTGTGTAAATCTTTTTTCGGTTTAGTATAAGTGGTGCAAGTTAAATTGATAAATGTATCTTTCTATGGGAGTTGCACTGGTAGAATAAGAGTTTAATTATGGTACAGTGTGAACTGCTTGCACAGAAATGGAGGAAATGTTAGACTGACACTGCAACAGAGTTGACTAGAAAGAAGAACAGAGGAGTTGTGTACAAAAGTGCACACAAAGATTTTGTTTTCATTTAAAGCTTTTGATTTTTTTCCACTTAGAAATGTGCTTTTAGTACATTTTTGGGGACATTTTCCAATGCAATGTAATACCTCATTCAGTGATTGTGTCTGTAAAGGCTTGTAGGACTTGAAGACTTATTAATATATACACATAGATATACCTCCTAAGCATTTTGTAAAGCTTTTCCTTATGCTTGACTTTCACTTTAAGTACTTACCTTTGGACTGTTTTATAACAAAAACTTAACTTGGATTTTTATCGTTCTGTTGCTAGAAATAGATGCAATAGTAAGTTTTAAGAAAATACAATTTATTTTTCTTCAGGGTATGAAACTGTCTGTCTTTAAAGATATGTATACTTAAAGTTCTTTATATTCCTTCATAAATAGCTATGGAAAAGTGCAGTGGAAAAAATGGAGAGGTATTAAAAATTTCCTGCTTTACTGAAGATAAATATCTCATTAGTGAAGAACAATGTTTTTAGCTGTCAAGCCATGTTCTTGGCTGATGTAATGTGTACAATTTTAGTCTCTAATATCAGTTTTCTCTCTAGAGTTTATTCGTTTCAGTTTTAGGCATTTATAACGCTTTTTGTGTTACGGCCAGGGAAACGTGTGTTTCAGCCCCATGCCACTTGGACCCCCTTCTGTGGGGATTTGTATACCTCCGTGCAATAAGCTAGTTAGGATGATGTTGGTTCTTTGACTCTCAGTGACACTGTCAGAGGTGAACACTGTTTCTTGTATTCTTTCTCTCAGCCTCTGCTCAAAATATTGCTAATAGGTTAGTAGAAATTAAGCCTAGCATTACCATTTTAAACAGGAAGGGTTTTCTTTCCTCTGTAACAGGTTCTAGTTAAGAAAAATCGTGACCCTTTGTATATAGAGTTCATTTAGGACCTCCAGCCCATCTTACAAAGCATGGCATTTTTCTAGATTTTTTTTTGGTGTCTGTGCGTGCATTCATAGCATAGATCTTTTCTTGTTTCCTTTTCTTTCCCACTAGAAACTTGTTCTTGCTGCTAATACAGTGAATCAAAACACTTTGTGTAAACTTGTGAATTGTAAGTTCATAAATTGATATCCCTGTATTCCTGTCTTTTAACTGTAAATGCCTGAGGAGCCAAGATATCCTGCTAGGACCTGTGTGTGTTCTGTTTAGGTTGGTCACATGGTTGGTGTTGCTGTTTAGGTTTACAGGCAGTGAAGTTGGCTTTATCTGCTTTGTAGTCTGAGGTCAATATAAATAAAAAAACCCAAAACACTTGAATCTGAACACTTTCATATTTTTGGGTAAGAACTGGATGCACATTACAGGTTTTCCCCTAGTTCTTATCTCAGGAATGGTTAATGATTATAACAAACAGCTTTCACATTGCAAAATATTTACAAACAGAAAAGGAAACCGAGTAAAACAAATCTTAAAAAAACCCAGACTGTCACGTAATTCAAACAAGAAAAAAGCACACTGTAAATAATTTTCGCAATAATAAATTAAGCCTGTGTGGAAAGAGCCACTCTGAAATACATGTCACTTACTGCTTTTGATTGTGGTCACACAATTTAAAATTGGTTTTCCCTATTATTCTATTTTGAAAAGCTCATAGCAGGTCAATTTGCCTGATGAATTAAAATACAGATGTATAGCAAGTGAACAGGTTCACTTGTGTTCGCACTAAGCGGGAAACAGTGATGGTGTTTTGTGGGTTTTTTAGAGACAATATACACTGTATTTATTGATGTGTGGCTCTCTTCCGATTTTTATGTTCAGTTTTTTGCAACTGAAAGTGTCAAGTATTCATGGAATTATCAGCTACAAAAATATTAGTTTTAAAACTAGAGAAACTTAAGACCATAAATTTAGAACTGTGTGTGCAAATTGGGTTAAACCACCATGATAAAATCTTCTGCAATGGTCCTAGTTTATGAAGAGGCAAAACCAAAATGTGAGAATAGATTTATCTTTTTATTCCCCCCCTATGCTTTGTTGGTGTCTAGGCAAGAAGAAAGAATTGAAATAACTAAAAATGGAGGGAGCAAGTTATCCAGTTTTCAATGTTAAAATAGTTTGCCCTTTTAGTTTAAACTGCATTCTAAAAAGGCTAGGAACGGAGCTTTCACTCTGAACACATTTCTACTTGTTAAAATAAATTTTACTCTTTCAAAACAAAGATCCACTCAGATCACCTAGAATCCTAAAGAATTGAATTCATCAAAGTAAATAAGAAGTCCGTGTGCAAAATTTTTACACAGGAATTCTAAATATTCTTATTTCTTTTTTTTTTTTCCCCCAGTGTATTCACTTGGTTTATTTTTGTGTTCACGTTTCCTTTTTATTGTTATATTGATGCTTGGTTTCATCTTGCAGACATTTCAATAAAGTACAGAATTTGAAAAAAGCCTTAGGCAGCATTGAAGCAAATGCCTTGCCCCCTTCCATTGCCATCTCATGGCAAATTTGCTGAACAAGTTTCAGCAGAGTATGAGTTTACTCCACAGCTAGACAGTAATGATAAAAATCTGAATAAGAAACAATAGCAATAAGTATTAAATTAATTTAACTTACTGCAGCTGCTACCCAACATGGTAAGAGGATTTTTTTAAAATATTAATTGGATTACAAAAAGAAAATGCATGCTGACTAGCTTTTTTGTTTCTTCTGGCACTCTGCGTGGTCTTGCTTTCTGTTTGGAAAGTTGCAGTCTGAAACTCCCTATGAAACAGAGTTGTCTATCTGAGACATCTTATATCCATTAAAAATATTCAAGCAGAGAGCCCTTTTTGCTCAGCAGGATTTGAAGGGCATTGCTAAGAAAATAGAAATTTCTAAAATTATCTAATTTTACGTTGAACTGAAGCCATATGTCATGAAGATAAAAACATGCCATAGTTACTGACATCAGAGCTTTTCCTTTTGCCCTGATTGAGTTAGCTTAAGTACAGAGAAATGTACTTAATGAATCTACAGAGACAGTGATTCACTTGTTTTCCTTTATTTAGATACAGAGCAAGACGGTTTCCAAAGGTACTAGATATCCAGTAATCCAAATAAAGTCAGCACAAGCTGCAGGTGTTTCATACTGCTGGAAATAGGGCCATAATGGTTTAGTGAAAAATATATTGCCTGTTTAAAGAAATACAGCACAGAACAGTGTTTATCAGATTCTGATAGACAGCTAGCCAAAAGCCTTACGCAGACTAGCACCACATTTTAATGAGTTATATTAATCCATCATAATTCTGTGAGCTCCAGAGAATTTACTACACACATTACTTTGGTTTGCATGCTTTGCAAAAAGTATAAAAATATCCAGGAGAAAAATGCATTCCATGGCTAACAATTCAGAAACCGATAGCTTAAGAAATCCTGCTGGCTTCTTGCCAAGAAAAATCTTTGAGCCTTCCTATTCCACGTTTGCATTTAGCAGACGAGGTTCAGTTCCTCACAGTTCCTGTTTGAATTGTGTTTTGTGCTCTGGAAGTGCTCTGCACTTCAAAAAATAGTACACCCTAGCCTATCAGTGCTTCTGTCCATGGCATGTGTTGAGTTGCATCTGTAGGCATTTCGCACCTGTAGACATTCAAGGCAAAAATAGGCTTTTGCTTTTCAGACTACTTTGCTGTACCGATTTGACAACCCTAAGAAGAGGAAGCACGTTTTTTCTGTACATTAACAGTACAGTTTTCTAATTTTCTCTGGAACAGAGTGAAGGGAGTTAAGTTCCATAATGGTCTCCACAGATAAAACAGCCTCAGGTTTCCGCTATGAATCCTCCCTTGCCTGCAATTCTGAGGATGCACTTTCCTCTTGGATGTCGCAATGACTGTGAAAAACTGATGATCCCTTTTAAAGTGAGAGCACCTCTGGTTACACTCAAAGTAAGTACTATTGCTGGAGATGGGCACATAGTTATATTACATTTATCTTCCATGTGTTCAACTGAAGGCAGGAATTCTGTTCTTTGTAAGGTTTTGCAGAAAGAAGCAAACATAGCTTCATCTTAGGGCCTCTTTCAAAAAGGTAACACCATTTAATAGAGTTGTATGATACCATATACATCCAGAAAAATAGTCAATACCATTAAACACTGAAAATTACTTTTACAGTACTTTTTACAGTTAGGATTTGTAGTTCAAAAGAATTTAATGGAATCATAGAATCATCGAGTGGTTTAGGTTGGAAGGGACCTTGAAGATCATCGAGTTCCAACCCCCCTGCCGCAGGCAGGGACACCTCCCACCAGACCAGGTTGCCCAAGGCTACATCCAGCCTGGCCTTGAACACCTCCAGGGATGGAGCTTCAACAACCTGTCTGGGAAACCTGTTCCAGTGCCTTACTACCCTTAAAGTGAAAAACTTCCTAATGTTTAATCTAAACCTGCCCTCCCTCTCCCAGCTTAAAGCCATTCCCCCTCATCCTGTCACTACATGCCCTAGTAAAAAGTCCTTCCCCAGCTCTCCTGTAGGCCGCCTTTAGGTACTGGAAGGCCGCAATAAGATCTCCCCGGAGCCTCCTCTTCTCCAGGCTGAACAGCCCCAACTCTCTCAGCCTCTCCTCATAGGAGAGGTGCTCCATCCCTCGGATCATCCTCGTGGCTCTCCTCTGGACGCGCTCCAGCGGGTCCATGTCCTTCTTATGTTGGGGACTCCAGAGCTGGGTGCAGTACTCCAGGTGGGGTCTCACCAGAGCGGAGTAGAGGGGCAGAATCACCTCCCTTGACCTGCTGGCCACACTTCTTTTGATGCAGCCCAGGATACGGTTGGCCTTCTGGGCTGCGATCGCACACTGCTTGCTCATGTCAAGCTTCTCATCAATCAGCACCCCCAGGTCCTTCTCCACAGGGCTGCTCTCCAGCCATTCTCCGCCGAGCCTGTATTTGTGCTTGGGATTGCCCCGACCCAGATGTAGGACCTTGCACTTGGCCTTGTTGAACTGCATGAGGTTGCTAAGCTTTTACTATCAGCTTGTTCTCTTGCTGTTACTACATATTTCAAATATGCTGCATTGACACAGTAACTGCATATGTGGATTTAGAGATGTATTTTCATCATTTGAAAATAAGACCATAAGGAATTTAATATTTTCTAGTTGAATACCTGCCCAAGTAAGGGCCAGCTTTGTGTTTTCTGAGCAATATCTATCCTTTATCTAAAAAAAAGAAAAAAGTAATCTCAACACAAACTCCTCAATAATAAGAGATTCCACAATCAGTGTGTGCAACCTATTCCCTTACTTCATTGTTCTCTCCTTTAGAAATATTTTCCTAATGCCTAATCCGAACCTAAACTCAAGTGTGATCCCTTTCTTTTGCTGTCTAACGCGAATGTTGACAAGAGTTTAATTTGGTTTCTCCGTGTAGCTTTCTCTGTTTGAAGACTCTTGTGCGGTCCCTTGTCAGACTTCTCTTCAGTTCCAAGCTGTCCAGTTGGGGACTCTCGTCTTAGTGCCTGTCTGCATAGCACAGTCAGTTCTTGATTTCTGTGAGCTATAACAATGTACAAAAGGGACTGTCAATACACTATTGTTCCAGCATCCTATTATACTATTCCTAATGCCCTGCTAGGTGGCATCTGAGTTAAATATATTAGTTGTGTTGTTAGTTTAAAGAGCAATGGACTGAAAAATGAAGATAAGACTCTTGCTTTCTCTCCTAAATATCAACTTTTTTTATTCCGTGTATTTATTGAACCAAAAAGTTTACACAGAAGTTCTGAGTTAGTTACAACCTGACGACAAGCTGTTACGGTGCATTCCTTCTACAGCCTGATTCTTAGATTGTTACCTAGAGACATTTCGAAAATCCTCTGTGGTCCTGCTTTAAGACGGCGCAAAAATACCTTCAAGTTCCTGGCATAAATCAATCTGATGGGAATGTTATCGCAAATAACCATATCATAACAGAACATGTGTTGATGCTTCTCCAGTCCTCGTAGCTTTCCATCAAGCACAAATCCCTTAGTCTTTTGCAAGATAAAAATGATATTAACACCCTTATGTACACTGGTCTGAGTCTGGTAATAGTAATATTTGTGATTTTGCCTCAGGAGGGAATATATCAATTTCATGGAAATATGTTCTTCATATCATGGTGGAAAGACTTGCCTTTAGTGGAGGAGGGGTTGAAGGGAAAAAGGAAAAGTATTATAGAATTTTCTGTGCTGTCCTACTAATAGGCTTTTCTATAATTCTTATTTGTAGTTAGTATTTTGCAGAGCTTGAATACAAATTCAAGTCTCCTTTTTCTTCTTGAATGTGTAGAAACTTTATATTCTTGGCACTTCTCTGGAAATCTAATTCTGTGTGCATTTGTAATTTGACTTAATAGTATTCACTTATTTGAAAAGGTCACAGCTCCAGAACATCAGTTGGATTTCTGACGGTAGTTAACAAAAAAAATAATAAACGTGACAAAGATGAGCTTGTATTTGACCAGGTTATTCTGTTCCTTGCTAACTATCTAAAAGCATACTAATAATTGCTGCGCAACTGTCTGGCAAATGCAACCGCCATTTGGTTAATCAGTTGAGAGTAAATGAAGAAGAAAAACTGTTATTTGTCATTTTTTAGAATGGACAACATATCTCTTCCTTAATCTGTCTCACTTCTTAGCAACAGTTCTCAACATGCATGTTTGTAGGAAAACCAAGGTGCCGGCCTCATGAGGATACAACTTCCCCAGCGGCTTCAGCCTTCTCCAGGAGGTGTTTGTTGTGCTCTTTGGCATCCCATTAGTCTTCAGCATTCTGGACACTTCTATCTTCTGATTTACTTATTTTTAAATAAAAATTGCACTGCTACCTCAGCAGTTGAAAGTAAACAAGATACTTCAGGCAAGCGGCAGTCACAGCAGCATCTGCAGCTTACTGCTTCCAGTGACCCGGCTTCTGTGTGGTATGAAAAGGAAATACTGCTTGCTCTGTCTCATTTTCTGTTTCTTAAACTGCCTTTTCTATGTTGTATCCTCTCTGCTCTGCTATGATATTCTGCTGGGCTGTTGAAAAGAGCAATATATTAGGGAAACAATGATCTGAAGGAAAAAAAAAAAAAAAGTGCTGCTTTGGTGTTCTTTTCTACCACATTTGCTGAGATAGCTGCTTCTGTAGAGCGTTGCTCACAGGAGTGCTCTTTGCTCATCATGGTGAAAGTGGTCTTGTGCCCTGGTTATGCTGTGCCTGGGCTCTCTGCGGCCGCTGCAGCTGTGAGACCGGAGCGGGGTAAGCTGGCTGCCTGGGGTGGCAGCTGTGCTAATGCCAAAGTAGAGCCAAATGCTATTATTGCCTTCCGTGTTCTTACCAGGGGCATTGGTACGGCCCCCAGGCTTTTTGAAATGAAAGAGAGGCTTCTTGTTTAGGAGCTATGATATTTCTTCCATTTCCATGTAACAGATCTCCCTTTTGACTGGAACAAATTATGTAGCGCTCGCTGCAAAGAGAAATGAAAGAAATACCAGGGCTATCAGCCAAGGTGAAATTCAATTCTTACCTTTTCTATTATGTAAATGTGAAGCAGAGCTATTATCTCTTTGATGGAGACTGTACTTACTGAACATAAAGTAATATAGTTCAAGTGAAATTGCTAATGATTTTATATAGATTTACTGGTAGGGAAAATAACCTTTTTTGGGAAAATATGACTTACTAAAAGATGATTCTCACCTTTAGTCAGAAGTATAGTTACTATTATTATATATTGAAATAAATAGCTTTATATTCTTTTTTGCTCGGAGTATTCAGTTCTAAACCCTATTGTTCACATTATCTAGCAGATATGCATCTTTCCTGCAGATTATTTCTTGAAAACCTACTGCTGCATATGTGTATATATATATGGGTTGCTCTAACACTAAGGCTTCCTAGAGGGAAGTCTTAGAATCATAGAATTGTCTAGGTTGGAAGAGACCCTTGGGATCATCGAGTCCAACCATCTACCCTACTCTACAAAGTTCTCCCCTACACCGTATCCCCCAACACCACATCTGAACGGCTCTTAAACACATCCAGGGATGATGACTCAACCACCTCCCTGGGCAGCCTATTCCAATGCCTGACCACTCTTTCTGTGAAAAATTCTTTCCTAATGTTCAGTCTAAATCTACCCTGTTGGAGCTTGAAGCCATTCCCTCTCATTCTGTCATTAATTACCTGTGAGAAGAGACCAGCACCAACCTCTCTACAGTGTCCTTTCAAGTAGTTAGGTAGTTAAATGTATTTCTTATTATTTTTCCAGCATCTTTGCCTTTCCACTTCGTGTCATGATTATTTGGATTTGCTGTGCTCCAAACTACAGCAATGTAATCGTTATATGCTTTAAAAAATTCACCATATGCATCTAAATACTATTAAGCAGAAAAAAACAGACTAAATGTTTACCAGGGAGTATCTACCTATTCACATTTGTCATACGCAAGTTTCCAAAAATTTAATAAAAATAAATACAAGTCAGTTGGATAAACTTTGAATGTTCTCAGTTTTTGTTTGTAGTGGGGGTGAGTGTGGGGTGTGGAGATATTCTCTAATAATAAACTATTTTCCAATATTTTCTCTGTATTTTGGCATAATCATTGCATCGAGTCAGCAGGATGATTCTGTTCTGAACTTGACTGGCAGTTTATTCTGTTTAATCAACTGTTACAAGTTAGGTATTTCTTTTTCTACAAACCTGAGTCCTTTTCAGATCTGTCAATAAGCTCTTGTCATCTTTTTCATATATGTAGTTATATCTTGCTCTGAGAAGGTTAAAAACCACAGTAGTACAAAAGAAGGTGATGAGCCTCAACTAAGCCTGGAAGGGGGAAGGAAGTAGTTTAGTTTGGGGCAGATCCTTCTGATGGTAAGCACTTCAGAGAAGAAATTTATGGACTCTTCCTGACACTACATCTTCTGCTGAGTACATTACTTTGAAAATACTGGATTATCATTAATCTTCTTGTACACATAAATAATCAAGAAACTATGCACTTCATCCACAGCCTAAACCACATTAACAGTAAATATATCAGTGCACAACCAGCACTCAAGATTAGATAACACTAAGTACCTTAGATCATCTGCTTTATCTTTCTCCAAATCTACTCATCTATTCACCCCCCTCCACTGATGGTCCTCCACTCTGACGTGAAGCCAAGGCTCTGGGCGAGCGCACCTTCACAAATCACTGCCCATTTCTTTCTGAAGAGAACTAGAGGGACAAAGATTTGGTCTTTGTCTGTGTAATGAAAAATGAGAATCTGGTTCTTCCTTTGAGGCTATAGCATTGACAGTCAATTATCTTTTCAAGAATATGAATTAATTTTCAGAAAATGAATGCATATACTTAAATGTGCGCTTCAAAAGATGTCTAAGGAAAATGATGAGAGGAATTAATTTCATTGTAGGTGGCCAATACTTTTTTTAATAAATAAACTCCTGCAGTTTCTTCCCTTTGAAACTGAAGTATATCTGAACTTTTTGAGGAGCAGAGGAAGAAGGTTGAAACAAAATCATGTGTATATGATGAACAGTGTGAATTTCTCACATCTTCTTTTTGTAAGCATGAATGGCTCCTTTCTTCTAATTACTTTGATTCTATTCATTTAGGATTTGTACGGTACCTCAAAGCAAACTTCATTCCTTTTCAAAATACTTCTTACATTTTTTTTGAAGAAAGCTCATATCTCCCGAATTTTATAGTTTCCCTACTCGACCCTAGTTGCAAAGATTTATTTTTCTAAAATATTATATACGTATTAAAAACCAAGTTCTTTTCATTTCTACCTCATGCATGGAGGTCCACACTTGTCCCAAGCCTGCTGTTGTTCCCTGTTTTTGACGAAGCCGTGCATGATATTACAGTTGTCACAAGTACAGCACCTTAGAGGTATAACAGTGTTATAGACTGAAGGGGGGAGAGGGGGGACACAAAACCAAATATCAATATCTGCCCACTAACATAACAATACGGCCTGCCATCATGGACAGATATATAAGCTGGGTTTTGTTTATGATTACTCAGGAGATATCCAGCATTGTAAGTCTGGATGTTTTGTTATATTTTTATTGCATAAAACACTTTTGCTAAACATGCTAGGGATGAAAACAGACCTCTAGTTGTATATAATGTGACCAAATACATTCCTAACCATGATAAGTACTTTCTTTTTTTTTTTTTAGGAAGAATTATTTTCCATCCTCATAACTTGTTATATATTAGCTGCCAGCATTTTTTTTTTCCAAATTATGGGTAAAGATAGTATCAGTGAGCCAAATCCCTAACAAAGAACACTGTATATGCAGTCAAAAATGGCTCTGTAACAATATCCTTATGATGTAGCATTGCATAGGACCGATTTAAATCTGTATGCTCTTATGTATGTGACTTTATCAGGTATTGTTTGAGACAGTATAGAAAATATTGGGAACTGGAGGAAAGAAAAAATGAAAGAGATTAGGAGAATTTATTTAAATGAAAACTAAGTATATTCACGTGTTTTTACTGTTGTTCTGAGAGTTTAATATCTGTTTTCTCTAACCTGCTTCTCATGTATATAATCTACTATAAAGATTAGTAATGAAAAGAACGTACAAGTGTCAGATGCTAAGTTCACCTATGCCATACCATCTTACCAATGATTTGGGAGGCTGCTAGCGGAGAGAAAATGATTGCAAGAAACATGAGAACAAACATAGACAGAATCGCTCAAAAGGTCCTTTTCAGTATTTCTGCTCAAACTTATCTTCTTTTCTTCTTCAATTACCTATGGATGGGACTCCAAAATGTCATGTATCCAATTCTTTGTGTCTTTTATGAGGAGATGTATGTGTTCCAGGTCCAGAAGCCCAACAGTGTTAGGTACCATACAACTCAAATACAGAGACTATTTTTACTTTAAGTATAGATAGTCCAAATGGACAAGGTAGAACACAATGTTCAGGAAGTTAAGGAAAATTTCTTGCAGTATATATGAAAGGAATGAGCATTTATATTGTGACAGTATATGAAACTAAACCATGGCAACGCTTCTGAAATTTTCCAGTGAATTTATGATACTGTGATCTCTGTGTACTTTTGCTATCTGCTGAAGGAGCTTCACCAGATCAAATAGTTGTATTATCTCCCCCAAAACTTTGAAATTTACACGTTACATTAAGAGGATAATACTTCATATGCCTGTTTAATCTAGTTTATGCCTTTACATATAGACCATTGCTTGCAATTTACATAAACGTACAAACCACATTTATCTATTGAACAGTTGAGAACGTGGCTGTATGTTTGCTTAGAAAAAAGTAGTATCTGACAGACTAGATATTTGACAGAGAAACCATGTACAATTATTGTTATTTCTAAGAAGTTCCTGAAAATATTTTGTAACTAATTTCTGCTCTATCTCTGTAAGAACTTCTGTTTTTCCTTAGAAGCACCGAAGGGCTACAGACCATGTAACCCTGACTGTTCCCACACCAGTTAGTATTCTTGCAATGACAGCAAGAGAGGGAGCTACCCCTCTATTGTACATTACTGTAAAAAAGAAGTGTGAAAAGGGGCTGCCTTGTATCAGTTGATCTGTATTTAGGAATACGAATAGTAAAATGGTGCGTGATGGTTCAATGCACTGAACAAAAAAAAAAAATAGACACTTGTTTCCCAAAGCAGAAGGAAAACAAGATGAATTGCTACCGCTCTAACTTATCATATGCTTTAGTCTTGAGTGGCAAAACTATGTGCTTCCATTTGCTCACAGCAGACTGTAAAATTTTAGTGTTGTTCCATATCTCTGTGGTGCACCTAACAGAAAAACTTGACTAAATTGCTTCTGGGTTTAGGTTGTCATACAGACTGCAGCTAACAAAAGAGGCTTGGTATTTCAGCTTAGTTAATGTCTCCAAGCACAGATTTCTTCCTAGTTTTGGTAGATACACGGTAACATGCCTTTGAGAGCCATCTAGCATGACTGAAAAATGCGTAATCCTGTGCATATCCTATTTCGTATCCCATGCATAATAATTAGTGTCAGTGCATGCTAAGTAGGTAGGCCATTTATGAAGTATGCGCATCAGATAATTGCAGTTTGAGTAATTAAATCAGGTTTGGAATTTCTGCGCTGTGTTTGCAGTGTAAGGATTCATTCGAGTACTTGACAAATACTGTACTGTCAAGTACTGTCACAGGAATTAACACCTTATGTGGTTCTGGAAAAACAGTGGAGAGAGCTGTAAATCCAACCAGCATATCTGCTGCAAGAATATTATCTTATTAGCTCTCTGTAACAGCTTTCTGGCTGTTCATACAGGAGATTGGACATTCTGTAAAGAATTTTTCTTTTATGTTGATGCGTATGATCAGAAAATCTGGTACTGTTCATATAATGGTAAAGCTCTGGAGTTATCTTTGTTCTATAAATTTGAAAATACAGTATTTCAACATGAAATTGAAATAAGTGGTGGAGTTATTCAGTGTCTTTCTAATTAAAAAGCATGATCTGAATATTTTCAACAATTTTGTTTAGTACCTAACCCCTCATGTTGTGCCAATTTCTTACTTTTACCAAAGCAGAATCCTACGTATGTTAGAAAAAAAGTGCATTTTGACAAGGTGGTTTGATTTTTATTTTTATTTTTTTAATGAAAAAGCCAGTTTTTGTAAATAAGAGTGCTGCTTTTGTGAATAATCACAGTTTTCTCTCTCGTGTAGATAGAATGGGGATTGCAGTCTGACAGCAACATCCTAGAGGAACTCCTTATTTCTTGATTTTCCTCTTTTCCTTCTCTGTCTACTTTTGTTTCTAATTTTCCTCTAAGCAAATCTAGACAGATTTGATCTCTTGACTCCTTTGTACATTTCACATAAGTGAGCAAGAAGCTTGCTACTGTATGTTTTACATGCATCATAAGATTTGCTGAGGTTGTTCTCATCAATTTTCTTACCTAAGATTGAAATTTCCGATGTTTTCTGCCGTCACTTAATTTCAAGTGACATTAAATTTAATTTGATATCTGAATTAAAAGGGCATACTGGAAATATTTTCTACTGTATTATATGTAGGAGAGAGCAAGAAGTCTAAACCAAAATTTTCTTTTCAGCAGCAAGTTAATAGGAAGACTAGAGAAACACCAAACATAAAAAGAACAGCATATTTTTTCCAGAGATTCCTTTCATTTTAAAGCATCTGTGTATGGCTGTCCATATAAACAGCAGTTCACACCTGGGATAAGATCACAGAAATGACCGTATTTCAAAATTTTAGTAATTCCGAAGCAAGTTTTTTAATCTCTTGCCACGTAGTTTTCCAAAATGTGCCCTTGGTAGCTCAGGTAACCAGGACTCCTACAGTTTGGCAGACAACTGCTCCTTTACAGCCTGCCAGGCCAGCCAGCGAAGAGATCCCAGAGGTCTTGCACATAAATGTTTTAAGAATTGAGGAAGCCGCGGGCATTGGCATTGCATGCGCAATGGATTTTGTTTGTATATGCAGACATTGTGCATATGTACATTGGCAGCTACCCAAGGGGACTGTGGCAAAATAGCAAAGCGAATAAAGATTTGCTTTGATTAAGTGACGAGTTTCAATAAAATATTTCACTTCCAATGTGTGTATTTCTAACCAAAACCATAAAATGAAATGCTAAACTTACACACTGCTGTAAAAACTTGATTTATAGTGAAATTTGTAGCAGACATTACACTTATCACAGGAAAATCTCATAAAAGGTTGGATGAGACCTGGGTTTATTTCTTTCTTTTTGGGGGGATGAGCTTGCTTCTCTCAAGTCCTATCAGTGTGTTTTAACTGGCTAGGAATACTGGCTGCCTGCATGGCCATATGATTTTAAAAAAAACCAACAAACACAAACAAAAGAAAAAAAAAAAAACAAAACCCAAAAGCCACCAAAACCCAAACCCTCTTATTTGACAGGTTTCAAGGACTGGTAGCCAGATATCTAATCCTGAATGATCAGCTACCAGCCCACTATGTCTGTCCTAACTTTATTTGGGTGGGGTTTGGTTTTTTTTTCCCTTTTAAATGGATCAGCATTGATAGGATGGAGATAATTTCTGGAATGTCCACTGGAGTCCTTGCCAAAATGTTTGTGGGATAACTGGAAGACCTAATGTCGAGTCCCCTTTCTTTCTAGTTCAGAGCAAGGATGTCAGGTTTTCTCATCCTAAAGGGTTAACTATTGGGTAAAGGTCAGTAAGAACATTGGCTCTATCATTCCAGCTAGCCTTTCAGAAACTTACTCCAAGTTAATAAATGCAATCAAATCCATAAATAATTTTAGGATAAGAAGGAAATACAGATATTCTTTTTTTTTTCCCAGTGAATGAAACTAAAATAATTAGAATCACAGGCTGTCACAATGTTATTTTTATAGACCGTTCACAAGAGTAAAACAAAATTTTGAAATTTTACTAAGTTTGCTCTGATATCTGTTACTTTTGACCATTTCTTGTTGATGGTAAGAGGTATCCATGTCATTATTGACCTCTTAGTCTGAAGAGAATGTTCTTTCACAGAACAGTTTTTATGCTCTCTCCTGTCCACATGAATACCTCACATTTTCTTTTATAGCACAATTATACTTGGTCACAAGTTTGTCAAAGTAAACCTATTATGGGGCACAAAAATTATTTCTGAAGAAGCCACAGAATGTGACCATGGGCAAAATATAACATCATCTTTCTTGTGCTCATTGTTTAAGTATAAATGGACAAAGTAAGAAAATGCAGAAAAAAGCTAATCTGGAGCAAAAAATATTGCCAGAATAGGTTAAAAATAAGTGATCAGCAGTATCAGAAAAAACAATTGTGAAGAGAGGTGATAATCATGAGTTTGTTTTGATATGCATATAACCATGCATATGTTTCCATGTGCACACTTTTGGGTCTAAGAACAAAAATATGGGATTGTACAGTAGAGAAAAAAAAGTTGACATATTCTGTCTTTAAAATTGCTATGGCTTTTCAAGAACCTTTTAATTCAAACTCTTCAGTGCTTCTCAATACCTTTAGTTTAAGAGAATCAGGCTGCTTTATACATGCTACGCAACAATATGAAACACTAAATTGTTCGTGCCTTAAATACAGCAATGCCTTGCCCTTCATTTCTTAGTGTCATAAAAGTCATGCCGCATCAGTTTCATACCCTTCTGTAACAAGGACATGCAGTGAGAAAATCCTGCTAATAAATTACCATGTAGAGAGCTAGAATTAATCTGAACATCCAAATGTAAAAGAATTTTGGTTTGCCTTTTAAGGTTTTTGTGTACTTGTATTTATTCATAAGTTAAATACATCAAACCTTAATTTTACCATTAAAGGTTATCCCATCTTTGCCTCTATAAAATTAATGTGATTTTTTTAGTCCAATTTTCTATTAAAAATCATAATCTATCACATATAAAAAGCACTATAAATGTACACACACACACATATAGATAACGTAGAGGTATCAAGTACCAGTGGTAAGAAATGATCTGTTCTTAGACAGATTTGCAGGTGTTTTCATAACGTACTTCTCAAATAGCCAACTTCTGTTGTGCCTATACATTGACTCACTAAAGAAAAAAGATTTTTTGTTACTGTTTTTTTTCCATATTGTTGTTGTGTGAGAGAATTAAATTGTTCTGGATGAGGTGAAATATGCCAGTTAATCTGGGTTTGTATACTTTTTGGTTTTACTCTACTTAAACGTAGGAATTCTAACTTTACAATGCAAAATGGTGTTAGTCTAGAAAATGTGTACTAACGAAACTTTCAAGCTCTATTATTATCTTAAGTTATTTTGTTTTGGTTGGTACAAAGCCACATTTTCAGCATGGAATTACTTGAAAATGGTATTATATTAGTAAAATTTGAAGCTAAAGATTTTGCAACTGTTAGCTAATTAATGCACTGCACTTCAGTGGTGGTGAGCTAGTTAAACAGCAAATGGCTTAATCTTAGTTTTCTGTACCAAATTACACCTAGAACTGATGCGGGCATAGCTTGTGCTCTCTTCCTCATCTCCAATTTTTCATTGAGAATTGGTGGTTTTTATCTGGGATTTTTGATTCAGTTTGATTTTAAGGGAGATTATTGCAGTCCTGATCTATGAGGTTGTTCTAAAGACACTTCTTTACATTAATATTAATAACTTCTCTCATACTGTGCTAAATATGCTATATTGCTGAGCAGAGACTCTGAGTCTCTTTCATCAGAATTTACTTAATCTCTTTCCCTGAATTTCACGCTCTCTTGCAATGACTGTTTCCTTTCTTGCTGAATGCATACAATCATAGTTTCATTATTGATCTTCCCTTTGGAGAAATAAATTCTAATAAGTGGAAGAGAAAGATACTAGGGGTAGAAGATGAAGAACATGAACACGCACACTTGTTGCTAACTGTTTAACGCAATTTTTGTCTGTAAGTTAAATGAGCTTACTTCATTGGAATTGTAATAAACCCCCCAAACTCATGCAAGAGTGCGAAAAAGGCCAAAGGCACTTTTATGACACCTTTCTGTTACAAAGCAAAATATATTCAGTGCAGTAACTTCTAGACTTACAGGACCAAGTAAATCTTGGTGTTCAGTTAAACAGTAGGATATGGCAGCAAGGTTACTGCTTCGAGACTGTGTGCAGAGCTGTGCATGTAAGCATTTCTATAGCAACTGATTAAAAATTCCCCGGAAATCTCCGATCTCGGTAACTAAAGAAAATTAACTTGAAAGTTTGAAGTGACAGATTACATATGCCAACTCAAATTTATAGTTTTCACACTAAACAACCTACTGATCACCTTTCAGAAAGCTTAGTCAGATTACCGTCCCCTCATTTTTACCAAGTTTTTCTCCGCGGAGATTTTGTTAGATATATCAGAAAACTGCGTGACAATTTTCTGTGTCCAAGCACAGAAACTTGAAGCTCTCTTGTCTCTCTATTAAAGGCCTTTTTCCTTGCCATGGATTTATAGGGAGCGAGACAATTGATGTTTATGATCTTTTCATGACCTGCAGCCTTAAAAGAGTCAGAGGTGTGAGGGAGAGGGGCTATTCCAGAGAGCAGGGAAAAGAACCAGAACCTGGTTTCCCTGTTTCCTGAAACAGTGAGCTCACATCTAGGCTGCAATGACATTTCTCTCCTGTTTAGAGACAGGATAGCTTCTCTTTTTACTCAAAGTAGCCTACAGCCCTGTGATTAGGGTTGTTTGAGGTAAAGGAAAGGTAGACTGGAGCTCCTTCTGAAGAGCAGGGTGAACTGATCTCCATCTTACTGAATAATTTAACCATTTGGTTTCAATGCAAAAGGTAGCAGTGACACTAAGTGAATTAAGATACAGTTAAGACATAGATGATTAATTCATTTTATGACAGGTGTCTAGCTTACTCTTGAGTTAGGTGCTTAAGCTTGGGCAGAGTGAATCTCAGAAATGGTGGTGGTCATTCCCAAACAGTAGGTGCAGTGTGCTGCTTCTGCAAGGCTTCCCCGTAGAGGCTTGCATTTTGCCATTCAGTAACAGTGGACTCAAGGGCCTGACTTAGAATTTAGTTAACTCCAGCAGCTAATTTTCAGTTACTCCAATACTGTTTGTGTCAGCAACCATGTACTTTTCTGAAACAGCAGCACGTTACTACCAGTCAAATACTTAACATTGTATAACACAGCAGAAATGTAAGTTATATGCTAGAAAAGTGGTGTAAATTCAAAGTGTATTCATTATCAGCTTGCATTTTGACGAATTACTGCTGAGTAAGTGGGCATTTTGCCTCGAGAAAGGTGCCTCTAATTGCAGTAGCACAGTAATGGTGCTACTAAAATACTTCCATCAGGTTTATATTCAAGTTTTCTTCTTTTTTTTTTTTTTTCTGATACTGGTTATATTTATTTATTTAGTAGTATATAAATGAATGGTGGATTACAGATGGTCATCTGTGCCTCTGTCCTTCCTCCAGCCCCAGTGAAGACAGTGTAATATCATGCACTGAATCTTACTTTTAACCTGATTGTGTGCGTTTCTGCATTTCTCATTGCTAGGGTTGAGAAACTGGCCTCCTTATAACGTATATCAAGAACTTCTTTAATTTGGCAGTGACCCTCACAGCCTCTTTATCTGATTATTTAATTTAATATTTGGTGTTATATATACTGGGTGTGTATATATACGCACTGTTTTTCAGAGCTGAGAAAAGTTCCTGAGCTGATGCCTGTGA
Source organism: Pluvialis apricaria (assembly GCA_017639485.1). Taxonomy (NCBI): domain Eukaryota; kingdom Metazoa; phylum Chordata; class Aves; order Charadriiformes; family Charadriidae; genus Pluvialis; species Pluvialis apricaria. Next base: position 10,135,137 of record CM030010.1, read on the forward strand.
GAATGCCATTACAACCTCAGCCATGCATTTCCTTTTAGTATTTCTGATAACTTTTCAGCACCAGGTAGTTTATCTGCACTGATAAAAAAGACTCTTAGTTACCAGGGTTATCTTGAGATTGAGAAGCCAGGAGATACCTTTCCTGTAAGGGTTTATTTTAACCTGACTCTTGAGTACAAAACACTTGTACTCCTAGGAGGAAGAAAAAAGTGTCCTGGTAGAAAACAATCAAAGACAAGAACAACAACAACAAAAGAGGAACTCTTAGTGATTATTAAGTCTCAGAAGCAGCTAGTTATTCTCTAGTTTGACCAAATCTGGAACATGATCTTACACTGTAGACTCTTATCGAAAATCAAATCAATTTATTCAATATTTTCTTCAACATTTTTATAGCCGATGTTTAACAGAGTGTGGTAGTTGCTCTCTAATGAGCCGATGTTTAACAGAGTATGGTAGTTGCTCTCTAATGATTTATTTTTTTTTAAAGAATATGTAAGCTAGTGTCTTGTGTCTTAGAACATAAATATTAGTGAAATGCTTTGCTATTTTAATCTAATATTATCAGAAACATCCTAACTTTATGGCTCTGTTTAGGCATTATGTTATAATGTATTGGATGTTGTAAAATAAAAAAAAGTTGTTTTAATAAAAATATGCAAATGTAAGATTGTACTTTATTAATTTTTAAACATACACTGAAATGACTGATCAAAATGTGGATTTTGGTCTGTTAGCCTTATTATAGCAGCAGGTAACAGCTATATATTTGAAACAGAAACTTGCACGGTATTTCTTTCTTGGTTTATTCTTGGCAACTAAGAAAGGCTGCTTCACACTCTGAGGCACAGGATTAATTTGAGTTGTTGAACTTTGGGGCTTGGATACCTACAAGGAAAGTAAACCAGCCTTTTACCACTGACTAGAATTACTCTGAGCTTTTCTGCAGATTTATCTTTCTTATTTACCACTGGAGCATAGATAACCTTAAAGATCCAGCACTGTCATATTATAAGCCGTTTATGATAGATGATGATGCATTGGACCAATTCTCAAAAGGGCAAAGTAAACTGTCTGGGTGACTAGAATACTGCTTAATCTTTTATACTCTATCTTTTCATGACTGTCTGTGCATAGCAATCAGAACGGAACAGAATCGCCAAGTCACCTGCTCCTCAGATCAGAAGGTGATTGTGGCTTTGAGTAGGTATTAAGCAGCCACAGCACTGCCTGGTCAGAAAGAGCAAGTGTACTAGCCTTTTACTTCTTGAAGAACTTGGTCCTCATCAAGCACTAAGGCTGGAAAGCCAGAAGAGAATACTATCGCTTCCCTGGGGACACCACGTCACAAACTGCCTTGCCACATAATCTGGTATCATTCATCATAACACCTTTTCAGAAGAATCTGGGAGTGGAGTATTGAGACAATACAGGTGAGCGATAGAGTGATGGAAAGCATTTCTTGTACTTTGCCCTAGGGAAGGAAATTATTTTCTTCGTTTTCTTGAAGTTGAAACTGTAATAACATTTGCAATTAAAACCAAAGACATGCTCAGTCAGAAATACTCCAATGTAAATTTTTTCCTGAAATGTGAACAAATGAAAACTTTTGTGGAGCTGATACCTATTTAATATCTCTTACAGAAATAAAGAATATATATATGAAATACTAAGAATAAACGTAGTGCTTTAGAAGAGCAATACTGTAGTTTCTGTGGAATAGAAACACATACCATGTTTGCTTCAGACTGTAATGAGATCTTAAAGATTATAGCTACTTCAATGCGATTGATAAATATGCTCCGTTCTTCAAGAGTATCTGAGGGCAGCAGGACCAGAAGATGAATTGATTTAAAAAATCATTAAATTACATGGCCTGTGTAAGCCGTAAGACTTTTGTCTGGATCATGAGCCAACAACTGTTCAGAAAGGTACTCTTAATTACATCTGTCACCAAATTCTGGGACTGCCTAGTGAATTGATTCACTTTTTTTTTTTGTAAAGCAGACTTGTGACTCAAATATTAAGGGGCGGTAAAACAGCATACTTTATAAAGAAAGGAATTAAAAAAAACTATATAATTCTTTGAATTATATAGTGACATTCTGGATATTTCACAATGAGTTCATGGCCCAGTTAGAAACTTCATTCTACTATAAATTCTAAAATCTATTAGTTTGGGGTTTATTGCAAGGGAATTTATAAAAGACAGCCACTAGCGCTAAACAGGAAGGATGACAGCAAGTATTAGGCCTTGGAGCTGCTGCCTATATTACAAAACAACCATAATCTAGAATCTGGACCAGACCTAATTCTCGTTCTTTAGCATTAAATGCTTTGCCATACTTGCCTTCCCAACTCTGCTCAGATCTAGGCAGTTAAACTCTTAATTTTAATTCCTGTGTAATGTCTTTTGATACGTATGTGTTTTTTGCCAAAATAGCCACCTTAACAAGGTACCTTCCTAAAAGTAATTCTTAGTGAGTATAGCATAATTCAGCTAAATTTTATTCACTATCACGTTTCCAGATTCCAGCATAGCTCATATTTAATGCTGTGAATGATACTATAATTCCCTTCCTTTTTCTTTCTAGTGACTAAAACCCAGTGATTCTCTTCCTCCCTCTTCCACGACTCCAGCCCAAGTCCCCCACCTTTTCCATTTGCTTGAGTGAGCTCAAGAGACCGAGAACTGTGTGAGAAATGTTCCAATTTGAAGGGACAGTCTGTTTGGCAAACTTGATTTCTTTGGGAATGCAGCTCATGTTGTGAAATAGGAGTTTATTATGTGAAATACTGTTATAGGTTTTCAAGTAGGCTTCAATGGCTGTTTTCTTCCAGGCAATAAAAATGTTTATCTTATGTTTACAATTTCCTGAGTTGTTTAAGCGGTAATAAAAATAAAATGGAAAACCTTAACATAAGGTATCTCATCTCACCTACTTAACAAACTTTCTAAAGAAAGATACAGAAATTATAGATGTCATAAAATAACAAAATCTATTTTATTATCTAAAATGAAGGGTATTTGACAAATCTTGTTTCTGCAGTATGAATTATATAAGCAATTAGTTATCTTGGCAAGTATGTGATTTTAACCAATGTGTTTATTGACTTAGTTTCGTATACAGAATCCATTGAATTAAAAGGAAATTCTGAAGGTAAGTTTGGACCTTGCAAAATGCCAAGATTTCAATTCATCAGTAACACCACAGATATCTTCGAATGCTTAACTTTTTACTTGATTAAACCACATTTCTTAATATAGTCATATTTCTCAATGTGAAGAATTTAGCTCATATGGCTATCAGGTTATTTAAAATATATTTTATTATTCGATCAAAAAGTATTTTGTTTGGTTGTTAACATTATGTTTTAAATCCCCTTTTCACTAATACAAACCTAGATGCATCTATGTCTCTGATGAGTACCTTCTGCTTGGTCATATAAATATTTAAAAGAAACTTAAGAGAAATTTAAAAGGATACAGAAATAGGAAAGGCACAAAAAGATTTTCCAAACATGAACTTCATTATCTGAAAGTACTTTATACGTATCTAGAAAGACTGGTAGTTGTGTTGCTGTCATAGAAATGAAGCAAGCTAAAAAGTAGATACTGATCTATACAAAATTATTCATACAGTGTTCGCAGATTGTAAATATTAGAAGAACTAAAAAACTGGGAAGTATTCATCACAGCATATAATTTTTCTTTGGTTTTCATCAATATTGCCTTCACCCAAGGAAGCTGTGACAGAATTTTAACCTCAGACTTTTAGTCCCCCAAAAGCTTCTTATAAAAATTGAGAGTAATCTCAAACTTCTGAAGCTGCATTTGTTATAATTTGTCCAGATAAATTCCTGGTAAGATTTATTCCAGTGTGAGTCAGAGACAAAATGACTTGTGCTCAGATCTAATTTCTCTTCCAAAGTCAAATAAGAATTTGCAATACTTTACACATTACAAAGTGTGTTTTGTGTGCAACAGAAATCTCTACTTCAATCCTTATTTGGAAAAGCATTTGCGTTCAAGATATTACCCATGCACACTTATTTGAGTAAGTGAAACTGGGCTTGAGGTGGCAATGATACTTTTCTTTCTTTGCAATTTTATTCTGGAGAACGTGGGTACATGGGTATGTTATTGTACGTGTGCAGACCTACGTTACCTAGCTTAGATTCTGCCAATTTGATGCAATGCTGACACAGAGCTCTGTGCGTGCTGAGAACTACCTTAGGTTTTACAGCCCATGCTAGAATTACAGTTTGTTGCTAGAAGAATCTGAGTCAGGAAGTTAGAGCTAGCCTGAATATGTCTGTAGGATTTGCCCCATTAATTAGTCTTTTATTTGTCATAGGATAGCCTCGGTACCCAAGATGGTTAATTTTTATTGGTGGTATATTTTTTGATATCAGAACTCTTCAGTATAGATGTCATCCTTGCTGATGACAGACTTTGCTTTGCTTCTGTTGTTTTCCTATTGTTTACAGTAAATAGACTCCTCTTTTGTGTCATCTAGGAAGATCAAACATACATAATTAATTTCTGAACAAGGAAAGGGAGAGAATAGTTCTGATGCTGATCAGTGTTTTTAAAGAAAAACAGTGCTTTGGAAAAATGTTTATCTCACTTATGTTCTTAACTCCAACTTAAACAACTTGTTTTTCATTGTTTCTTACAGTTTCTTATTCACTTTGTAAGAGTGTATTTTCCAAAGTGCACTTTTCTATTATGCTGCTTATAAAATATCAGCACATTTTGTCATTTGTAGGGCTTTCAAATATTTTTGTATGTCACATGTTACTAGCTCTCAGCATTTGCCAGTGCCAAGAATGAATTCTGTGAGACATAGTACCATAGAGGTTTAAGGAGGTCCAGAATGTATTCAGTGACCACCTATCACTACGTGCACAGCCAGCTTGGCTTCTGTGCAGTTGAGGCGCTTCCCAGGAGTACTGGGAATTGTGGCCTGGCAGTGAAATTAAACTGCCTGACTGGTGTGGAAGACGAGGAAGGGAATGGGCACCAACCTGTTCAAAGCTCAGGGACTTTGATGACTCCTGGTGGAGCTAGGAGGTGTTTTGTGCATGACTCTGACCAAATAAAAGTGGTTTTTTTTTCTTTGTGTGTTGTTTTCTCTTTTATTCTCTAACCTGTTGATATGGCAGGCTGTATGAAATGAAGCAAGTCTCTTCCACTAACTTTTTGATGGTTCTGTGTCCAACCTGGAAGCTTCTTCATTAGCGGAACTGTAACAGGGATACATATGCCAATTGAGACTATTATAAGATTCATACACTAACTTAATCTCAAATTAAAATAAAATGCTTGAATGTTCCATGTGTGACTTATATGAAAAAATGCTAAAATATCCAAACACCATTTTTATGAAAATTAGTACTGTCCATCCAAAAGAGGAAAAAAAGCAAGTCTGACACTTCTTTTCTTTAAAAAAAAATAAAAGGACATACTACACACACCCCAATTATTCAAAATTTAATTTAAAGACTGATGGAAAGTCAGTCTTTAACACTTTTAACTGTAACTTTTAACTATTCCTGAGCATTGCATTCTGAGGAAATAATTTTTATTATTTTTTTTTACAAAAAGACAATCTTGTAAGTTCAGTCATTAGGATAAGGAAGGGGAACTCTTGTCTTATTTTACTCAGGTCAGCTATTCCTAACAAATATTTCATCACAGATATTTACCAGTTATTTGACTTCATAGTTCAGAGACTAGAATTTTATGAAAACATAAGCATCTCTCAGTTTGTGTGAAATGAGGACTTCAATACAGGTTGTTAAAGCAGAATTTCATCTTTATTCAGTGCAAATAACAATTTGGAAATAAGGACAATTTCCTGTATTGTCTGAGACAGAGAGAGATGTTACAGAGAAACCAATGTTACTAATATTCTGGAGATTTCATGTTGGCTACATTCCTTCCTAGCTGGTCTTAACAGTAATAATGTACAACTAGTGATACGGCAAACTATGGGGTACATATGACAAATATGTAAAAAGTTGTGCATCAGCTTCTGGAACACCAGAGCTTGTGTGCATCATTCATACCTGTGATTGTAAGAGATTGCGCATGCATATTATGCACTCATTTACAGTGTTAGCCCATTCGCATTCAGCTGAACTGCACTTGAACAGGTAGTTATCGACTATCTGAAGACCTTGGCACTGGGAGTTAAAAAGCACAGATTTGTAAATATTTTTTTTATTCTCATTGGTTAGTAGGTGTATTGTTTTAAATATTGCTGCCATGTTTCCAGCTCTCTGCATACACTGTAATTCCAGGGGCAAGGGAAACACAGAATGATACTACCGAATAGTTTAAAAAAAAAAAAAGTTTAGCTTGATTTTATGATGTTTTGATTTTCTAGAAAGCTGAGTTCCAAGTTTAAGTTTAACCCTGCTCAATAGATTGTTTCTTAGGTTGAAAAATGTTTCTATTGCAGAATTGAAGACCGTACTTTTCAAATATTAAGAGTGTGGTTTTGCTCTATAATCAGCAAAAGTATATATAGAAAACGAGAGCTTACCAGAGGTGATCAATGAAATAGAGAAAAAACATGACTCTTAACATCTTTCCAAGCTTCAGAATTATTTCACCAAAAGTTTAGAAGAATATGTACTTTAGAGCATGACATACTGACTAAAAGATACCTAGAAGGACTCTCTTCTTTATGCCAAGGCCATTTCTCCCTGCTGACTACAGATTACTGGCAAGTTATTACACAGAGGGAAACAAACAGCTGAAATGCATAAATCTAAGCCACACACTGTCTGAATTGGGAAACTGGCAAGAAAACCCAATGCCTTGAATGCCCACAATACATAGCAGTGTACATCACAGAATTAATTCTAACATTAAACAAAATGTTTCAGTGGGTTTCTTAGAAGGCAACAGAAAGTCTGTACAAAATTCCACTGTGCATTTTTGGAAATAGAAACACTTTGCCACATCTAAGCGTCCTGGCATCAACACTTCCTTTAAGAGAAAAGAAACTGAATATGCCTATTGAATGTGAGAACAAAATATCTTTTTTGCCAAAACCAGTACAAATCGTCGGTGCCAAGGCAAAGTGCTTCTCAAAGTTTGGCAGGAAGCCACTAAGACTAATTTTAATCAGATATAAGGAGCAGAAAAATGTCAAGCTGTTATTTCAGGTTAATATTTGCTCACATTCGCTAAAAAACCCCACCGAACAAAACCCCACATGTTTAAAAAAAAATTTAATTGCTTAAACTGTGTTGTAATTTGTCACAAAGTTGTTTCCTTTTATTCTAATTTTGATAGCAATTCTTGGAAAGCAATGCTGATATTGGCTACCAACAGATAATGCTCTGCGCTCCAGTCAGTTGTGTGCAGTCTAGTCCCTGATGAAGTCCTCCTTCACCGCTAGCTCCATTTACAGTGGTTTGGAAGGTAAGCATCTTCAGGAACTAACTGTTCTGAGAGCTGCTAAAGTTTATTATGGCTGAAATGCAAAAGACCAAAGAGCATTATCTATGCCTCAACAAATACATTTAGATATAGATACCTGCATATATTTCTAACTGGAATGGCACATTTTAATGCTCTTTCTGTATGTTTCAACTTACAAAGATAAAAAGCTGCTACAGAATAGACCAAAAGAACTAAGTTGTGGGACACAGCGACCTTCATATGAGGGAGTCTGACGTTCAGGGGCTCAGAGTACTGGTAAAAAAGGGAGGAGGGGGAATAGGTGAGTGCCCACAAAATAAAATATTACTATGTCAACAAAAAGAATCTGAATCTTTTTCTCATCTCTTGCTTCCAAACAAGCTGAGAAAGACATGCTCAGGAAAACAACTATTGCGTCCCACTGAAACATCATAGGTGCCACACCTTCAGGTTTCCAGTGCCTTCCTCTGAAAAAAACCCAACGCCAATAACAAAATTTTCTTCATTTTTGCATTTAACTGTTTACTCTGACCCTACATGAGTATTGACTATGTCACTTTACTAACAGTTTTAACCACACGCATTTAACCACTCCGTCTATTTTATTTTCTTCTCTTTTACTCTGTCTAGGATTCTTCTAATTTGTTCTAGAATTTTACATTATTTTAAAGACAGTCTTAAGTATTTTGCTAATCCATGCACTCCTATGGGATACATCGATGCTTCAAAATGAATAATATTTTACTATGAAAAGAAAGGGGAAATAGACTTCACAATAAATTTTCATTTCAGCTGTAAATGAAATTTGCATGTTTGTTAGTCTATTTGTTCTAATTTAGAATTTGCAGGTTTTTTTTTTTTGGACTACTTCTTTTTGGTTAGCATGTTTTCACTTTCTCATTGCTTTCATTGATTCCTTTATTAACTTTTTTTTAATTGTTTTGATTGCTTAGATTGCATGCAACTGTACATGAGACCATGAAAGGTCTCATGTAATCATCCCATTTACACAACAGTTTTCACACTGTCTTTGATGAATAATATAGTTTGTGTCTGAAGCTACCAAGGATAATGGGAATATATATCTTGCATTGTTTTAATTAAGTGTGAGGTAGTAGCCTTATGGAAAGTATTCATAGTAGTTTCAGTATTTAAGGTGAGACTATTTTCCAGTTTTAGTAAATAGGCCTAATTGTTGTGGAAATTCAATACACTAAAATAACTTTGACTTGTTTTTTAGTTTAAAGGTAAAAGCTACTGCTTAGTTTAGTCATTGAATCCATGAATCCTGAGAAGTCCTGGTCTGTGGTAGAGGTTCACAGTTTCTGTCTTTTTGATTCTAACCACTCACACTAATGCTTAGTAATTGCATGCTACGTTCTCAAGCCTTTACTTACGTCTTAGATAACAGTTCCTCTAGATGTTTCACAAACTTGAATTTTTTTATTTTAAACCTTGATGGTTCATATTTTGATAAAACCAGTATTCTGAAATGGCTGAAAGCCTTCAAGTAACTTGATTAGAAAAATAGAAATATTTGAGAGTTTTCTCATTTCTTTTGCAGTTCAGGTTTGTTGAGGCTTTTATTTGAATGAACTCTAGTGTCTTTAACCAGATAACATGGGATCAGGTAGTATATTACACTTGATCACATATAAAAGCCTCTAAAATATCAGATGGAAATGTGGTATGTTACTATCAATCACAGCCTGTTCTTTCTGTTAACAATAGAGTATTAAATGACATAAGACATATGCCTATTGTGTACATTGGATTAACTGATAAAAGCATGTTCCAGGACTTCTCCTGCATGAGCTAACACTGCTTTGTGATCAAAAATGTTGAGGCTGCTCCTTCCACTTGCATTCCCACTGCCACCTTTCAAACTATTTTTATCATGTATTAACAAATCATTTCTTCACAAAATTTTCCCTTTGAATTATTTTTCCTTTCATTTCAAGGTGGTCTTTCACTCAGTAGAATTTTCTTTCTCTGTCCCAACCCTGTAGGGAAATATAATTTTACTTTGGCCTGCCTCTCTCAACTCTTCCTGGCCTTAAATTATACTGGCAGTTCCAGAGGCCGTAGCTCTCTTGTGGGGTTTCCCTACTGCCAATTTGCTTTTTGTTTCATCCAGTATAATGTGGTGGCTTTTCTGCCTTTTTCATTATAACAGTAATCTCATCCATGAAGTATCTTTTTTCTTTAAAGAATCATCTTTTTCTTTATTGCTTTGTCTATGATCCATTTAAAAATTCTGTTCAGTCTTTGTTAACAGATCTGTAGCTTCTGAAAATATTTTCTAGCCTCTCTCTGATGGCATTCTCTCATCCCCATCTCCTTTGAAGCATGCTAAAAGAAGTAAAGGATACAATCAGAATTAGTGGGACTTGAACAAATGTTGAGATCTCTGTGATGATGAGAACTCTGGGACCATTCTCCAAAGGCTCATCTTGCTCTCCTCTGGGTGTTTTACATTCACATACAGAGACACCAGTACTCCTCTATCTGAGCTGTCAAAAAGCTCACCTGGTCCTTAATGTAGCTCTAGGAAGAAAGAGCCATTAGAGCTGAGACTGCTAGCAGGCAGCATATTCATAGAATCATGGAAGGGTTTGGGTTGGAAGGGACCCTAAAGATCACCTAGTTCCAACCCCCTGCCATGGGCAGGGACACCTCCCACCAGCCCAGGTTGCTCAAAGCCCCATCCAGCCTGGCCTTGAACACCTCCAGGGATGGGGCAGCCACAACGTCTCTGGGCATCTTGTGCCAGTGTCTCACCACCCTCACAGTAAGGAATTTCTTCCTAATATCTAATCTAAATCTGCCTTCTTTTAGTTTAAAACTATTACCCCTTGTCCTATAGCTACACTCCCTGATAAGGAGTCCCTCCCCGTCTTTCCTGTAGGCCCCCTTTAGGTATGGAAAGGCCGCAATAAGGTCTCTCCAGAGCCTTCTCTTCTCCAGGCTAAGCAACCCCAACTCTCTCAGCCTCTCCTCACAGGAGAGGCGCTCCAGCCCTCGGATCATCTTTGTGGCCTTCCTCTGGACCTGCTCCAGGAGGTCCATGCCCTTCTTATGTTGGGGGCCCCAGAGTTGGATGCAGTACTCCAGGTGGGGTCTCACCAGAGTAGAGGGGCAAAATCACCTCCAACCTACTGGCCACGCTTCTGCAAGCAACACTACTGTATCCCAACTAGTCATGTATATGACTCATCAGGTAGTCTGAAAGCTTTGCAGTGTGCTTTCAATGGTATGACTAATGGTGTGGTTTGCTTTTTTTTTTTCTTTCATCCTTCCCTAAAAACAGAATCATGGGCATAGCAAGGTGCTTTCTCCTGCAATGTATTTTTCTAATATTTTATTTTGTGTTCATCTTCTTTCCTCCTCTCCACAAAAAGAAAATCACTGCTACATCGAACAAATTGGGAGATTTGTTACACTTATTAATTGCTGAGAATGTGAATACTGTACTGAACTGGTTCCCGCGAAAGATTTAGAAAATAGAGATTACATTAGAAATCTTTAACTACTCTGCATTATATTACTGATTGCCTTGAAAGGACTGATAATGCTGAACTAGATTTAGTATCTTAAGAAATTCAGTGTTATATTAAATTGCATTTCAGTTTTACCCTGACAGTTGTATTCAATTCGAAGGATTACTACAACATACAGAATAATATAGTTAGTCCATGCTTCTAAAGTGCAGATCACAATGACTTCTTTTCACCTTCATGAAAGAATGAAGAATATCCAAAGGTGCCAAAAATGGCAATCTGATGGGATTATGACACAGTTAGGGTAGGGCCTCATGCCTGGCCTTGCGCTGCTGCAATTACATCATGCAATAAATCTTTCACAGTCATGCACTAACAGATGCCTTGCATTACGGGAACGATGGGGAAAATGGCAAAATTGTACTGCTATCTTTGTACATTCACCAGGGAGAGCAAGGATATTCCCTGTCGCAGCTGTGCCTGTTCATGTAACCAGCCCTGTGCATACATAACAAATATTCTCGAGTCCTACAAAGCTGGAAAGAAGTCGAGGTGCTGCTGGGCAGCCAGAAATGTGTCTTCTCTCTTCGCTTCTTCCCATTTCAGCTCCAGAAGATGGATTTATCCCCTTGACTTGGCGTTATCTGGGGAGTATGACACAGTGCAGGATTCAGGAGAAAAAGGCTCATACGCTCCTATTCAAACCGTGTTTGTACTCATGCTGGGTAGTCTCTGTAAAGTAAAGCAACAGCCTATAGCAATAAATAGTGAACTTTCTAATCCACCAGCTCCAAACACTTTCAACTGACCCATCTGCTATGAAAACAGTAGTGTTTGCCACAAATATTTGCACATATTTGATACTGTGAAATTACACGTGGCTGAAAGAGTATTGATTTTCTTTTTTCTGTGCTTGTTTTGATTCCCTAGAACAATACGTTGTACATAATGTTTTGGGGTTTGTCTCATCTGGGAGTCCATGCTTTTTCAGATCAGACTGAGTAATTTTGAAAGTTGCTGCTGCTTTATTGATTTTCTGCCCAAATCCATTTTGCTAAGTAAACTGGTATAGGAAGTAGGGCTTGAGATCATCTCACAGGCACAATAACCAAGCCCTACGCCTTTCGAAAACACCAAAGCTTTTATAATCTTTAAAACTGATTTGTATTAGACCTTGGTGACCTGTAAAATAGGAAAACCTCAGATCTGCTGGGTAAGATGAGATAAAAATAAACACGTTTGCAAAACCATTTTCCTGTGCTCACTGCGTCCTTGCAGGGGCCAGTCCTTTTCTGTGGGCTTCCTCTCAGTCACCCCAGACACTCACCAACTGCAAAATTCCTTCAGTCCCCTCATGCTTCCTGAGAAAACGCCTTTCTCTCTATCCTCAGAGAGACCTGGCCTGCCCCCACCTCTTCCCGCAGCGAGCAAGCCAGCCCTCCGTCCGCTCCTCAGGGCCTCCCGCCTCTCTGGCAGCCCCCCCACCAGGCCGAGGGCCCCATGCTCCCCTCGGGCTGGGGTGCAGCTGCTGCAGCCAGCCCTGTTCTCCCCTGCCAACCCTGTCTGCTTCAGAAAAAAAGCCCTCCTACCAGTCTGGCTGCTCTCCCTCTCTCTCTGAGGACCAGGATGGAGCCTTTCTGCGGTAAGATGGCCAGTGAGTAAGCGTGCTCTGGTGATGGGCTGCCAGGGCTGCAAAATGGCTGCCAGGGCTACAAAATGGCTGCCAGGACAGGTGAGGCACCTGCTCTCCTAGCCCCCTTCATACTCCTGTAATGCCTTCTTCATTTTGTCCTGCTGCTATGTTTCTTGCCCAGTCTGCTGGCAGTGGCGGAGCTGGTAGTGCTTCAGTGCATAGGTGGAAAGAGGCACTAGGCTGTGCAGCCCTCCATGGACAGCAAACAAGGCAGCATCTGAGCCCAAGGCTCAGTAAGTGGCAGATTTTAGGCTCTTTGGTTTGGTTTTTTTTGTTGTTGTTGTTTGGGGGGGTTTTTTATCTTTTAATATGAGTGAGCAAAAGAGCAATTAACAAGCAGTTTGCAGTAACTAAGGCCATGTCGTTCTTTAGACTGGACTTCCCTGGTTTCTATGCCTTTCAGGAGAGAAGTAACTCACAAACTTAAATGATCTTCTTTCAGGTATGCTTTTCTAGCGGGTGCTCCATTGCAGCACCTTTAAAGACAAGTAGCGCCCTGTTACCAAGTTATTGTGCTGTGGTGATTTGCCCTGTTTTCATGTGGAAGCAGTTCAGAAAGAAAGAAGCTCTTCACAGAGTCTGGGGAATAAACACTCCCCTTCACAAATGGGGTTAGCTCAAATGAGGTTGTATGGTATGAGGTTTACAAGGATATGCTATGTCACAGTTTTGTTCATACAAAGCTAGATGCAAGCTCAATGCTTTAAATGCATTGGCTCATTTTTAATGATAAACTTTGTAAAACTTTTGTGTAAAAGTTTTGCAATAATGCTGGGTATTGGTTTCTACATTTTACGTGGTCAGTATAAAAAGTCATGTACGTTGCAATGCTAAAAAAATCCCACCCTATTGATGAATAGTATTTTGCATAGTTATAGTATTTTCCTGGCTTGTTTATGTGGGTAATATCTCTAACTTCTGAGAAGTTCATTTACATTCTGTGAATAGCGGGTTAGGAATTTCCTGGTATTTAATTAATTTGGCTTTTACCTACAAGAAGGTTGAATTAATTTTGTGAGTTTTGAGATCTCCTGGATTTGGGACTAATACTGCTGTGTAAAATACAAGTGATATTGGCTCCATTATTAAATTTTATAGTGGTGTTTTTCTTGGAGTAGTAAACTATATTGCTAGGGATCCATTTGATTACGTTACCTGATCACTTGTGTATAAGACTGCAGACTTGTCAAAGATAGTTTAGTTAAACTAGTATGCACCTTTTTCAAAGAGACCTTGATTTAGAAATGACTCGATTCGGTGCTTTTTAATTAATTAAAAATAACTTTAAAAGCTACTAATTTATTTAACTTTTACTAACTGAAAGCATTGATAATGGTGTGTGCATTAGAAAAATATAAGGTTACAATCTTTCAAACTGAGAATGTTTGCATTCTTGACAGTGGGGTGCGGGGATTAAACACCTTATTTTCAGACCTAAAGTAAAATCATCTATGCCACATACTATACTAAGTCCTTTGTCTCATGCAATGTATTTGATTTTTTACCAAATAAGGATAGCTTTTGCAGAAATAAGTTGTTTTCAAAGACATAAAAAACGGTTCTACATACGTTTGTTACCCAGTATCAATGGTATGAGATATTCTCATTTATTTAAATGAGCTTGCTTTTTGAACTACTAATTTTCTGTGGGTTCAAGTTTAAGGTCTTATCGTTAAAGTTTTGAGAAATAAAGTTTAGGATCAGTAATCTCATGTAATTATGTATACAGAGTTGAAAAAAAAGTCAAATTTCTGTACGTTAAAGGATAATTTCACAAAATCATTTTCCTGAATGTATTGTTGTACAGAATGTATAGAAGAGCATAAAGGTTTGTAATACCTCACCAGTTGTTTCTCTGGATAGGTTCTAATTGGCACAGTGTACAGCTTTCTTTTAAAAGTAACTGTTTAGAAAGCTGCTCTCTCCTTCGAAAGTTTTAAGTGAAGCCATTTTTAAGGCCAGGTCTATGGTTATTAAAAAAACCAAACAACCAAACAACCAACAACAAATTATCAAACTGTAACCTGGAATAGTACAGCAGCTTTGAGTAAAAGATGGAGAAATCTGACTGGAGATATTGATGGCACTGCTACTGTGTGGAGTGTGACAAGGGCAGGTGAATACAGGTTACAGTCAGAAAGGATGTATTTTAATTGCTGTCCTGGGTGATATCTGCAGGTACAGGTATTTTACTTTCAAATATATATTTGCTTTATTTGTAAGCTATGTAGAACTAACATCAAAGAAGGCAAGAACAGACTCTGAAATGGAAATAAGGGAGACAAAGAAAGGATAGCATGGATTTCTAACACTATTTTGTGAGAGTGGACGGAGATAGAGAGGTATGGAGAAGGTTACTTTTGTGGATGAGGTTTTGGTTCAGACGATTTCATAATTCCTTATGACAGTCCTTTGGGGAAGGACTTAAAGTGGGGTGGGAGGGACTCTAGTTTTTCCATTGCCATGCTCCCGTCCTGTATCATATCTTCTCTGTATGGTTACATAGGAAGCTGTGCTCAGCTTCAGCAGAGTAGGGAGGAAGAAGCCTGACTGTGGGCCAGAGACAGAAAAGTTTTTTTCCAGCTACTGGAGGAAAGAGTTGTAAATACCCTTCAGTATTCTTACCTAAGGGTTAGCAGCTTCTCATTTCAGTGAAAGCCTAAGCATGACATCAGTGTCAGGTTTGCGTCAAATGAATGACCTGGGTTGTTGCTTTGATGAAAGTCTACTTTATAAAGACTGGAAGGAAGGTGGACTTGAGGCGGCCAGGGTCCAGCATCAAGTGGGTTTTTCCTTCATGGTTAGGGAGGAGAAACTGATTGCGAAGCAGGTGACTAGCTGGCACCTCTGCTTGACCATGAGACTATGACATTTATTTTGACAATCCATAGTACGATGTGTGAAGTGGACTGTGGTCATTTTAATATTTAAACATTTTGATTTGTGAATTTTATAAGCCATTGACTTTTCTAATTACTAGAGATGTGTTTGGCCCCTAACTTCTTTTAATATGGTTAATTAATAGCAGATATAATGTCATGACATATTTAAGTACTTGCACTGCTTTTAAATGTAACTCGTGAAAAACGTTAATTTTTGATTTTTCTGTGAATAAAAATAACTTTCTGTCATTTTGTTCACTTATATATGCAGCTCAGATTTTTGTTAGCCAGCTTCATATCTCTTTGTGTCCTGGCTGCCCAGAAAACATAAATTTTCTGTCTCTCTTTCTTCTCTCCCACCTTAAATGCAACGACACAACTATTCCTCCAAACCCAGGAGCTATGGAGAACAACCATCTGCCTATTCAGAACAGCTTTCTTTTCTGTTGATTGGCAACTGCACTTGTTTATAGCAGAAAGCACACAGTAGCATTTCCTTTTACAGACTGAAATTACATCATTATTTACATGGTTTTGTTTTTCTCTTCTCAGAGAGTAATGAGTACAAAGTTGTGTTGCGCATTGTAATACTGCTGGTAGCACTGAGTTAGGCAACCCATTTGCATTACTGAAAGGAAAAACATGTCTTTGTATTCATTATTGCTTAATTTTGATAGGGAATATTCCAGAGAGCTAATTTTCTGGTAGTTCAGAAGTGTTCATTGGAACTTATCGCTGCAGCTTCACAGGGGTTAGCAAAGGTTGGACCTCAAAACCAGTGTAAGTAGTATACATAATATTCTGCTGTGCTGCAGTGAAATGCAAACAAAGTCATCTATGTTGACTTTTAATAAGTAGTGTGTTTGTCCTGAGCTGTTTGAGGATTGTCAGTATCTTATGTTAAAACAGGGAAGTTGTAATACAAAAGGCACTTTAAGACACTTCGACGTTCATTTTGGCAACAGAAACTGTAAAAGAACTCTGAAAATTATGTAACAGCTTTTAATGAGAACTGTCATTAGCAGCTGAATTTTCCCCACTTCTTAGGGACTTCATGTCTGTATTCTGTTGCAACTCTGTGTAAAGGAGAAACTGGTTGGTATCCTAATCTCAGGGCACGAGGTTGTGCCAGTGCAGCCCCTGTGAATGAAACGCTTCTCCCTAGGCCAGGAGCACAAATCAAGCCAGAGTTAAGTATAACCAACTGGCTTGGCCTGGTGCATTTTCAGGCAGAAGCTTTAAAATCCTCTGTCATGACCATTTTTTGCTCCTATTGCCAACACCATGTCCTAGCACTGACAATATTTGCACGCTGCAGCTTCACTGAAGCCCAAATGCTCCAGTGCTCTGAGAGTTGGAGAACAGTGGAGAAAGCAGTGAGCTAGTTCTGTGGGATGTCCTTGTGCACCAGGTAAATCTGTGCTCAGCATATCTGTTGTAAGGCAACTCCTGTGATGTACAGAAACAAACACCCCTTGGCTATGAAGTTGACATAAAAACATTAAACATCATAAAAAGAATAATCCCATTCCTTTTGTCTAAAAAGCATAGTATATATTTAGGAAAAGTTGAAGTCCCTTGATATACTGTTAATTAACATTTTTATAGAGGTATAAGATAAATTCAAGGATCCTTAAAATATACAAACTGCTTTTTAACTACCAGTTCAGATTTTTATGAGAAATTGCTTTGTGAAAGTTGCAAAACAAACCAGTCTTGCCACCTGTGAGCTGAATTCTAGTAGTTTGTATGTAACAACCAAGCTGTATCGAGACACTGTTTTGCCGGATATGTTTTATGCTTCCTAAAGATTATTTGAAATTATTTCTCATAGAAGTCACAAAAGTCTTAAATAAAATTACACGATTAAATAAATTTTGAATAGTTTGCTAACATTTGTTTTTGAACAATTTTGAATGTTAGCTTGCTTTGGGAATAGTATGGCTGGAACATTCTTTGTGTTTTGGACACCTGTGGCCACCACAACTGTGTTTAGGAGATAGCTCATGCAGTTTTATATTAAAGCAGGTGTTCTTCTGCTGTTTATTCTCAATTGCTCAAACTTACGTGTGATAGTAGGCATGGCTGCTAATCACCAGGATTGAGGAAACATAAAAAGAAGCATAAAACTATGATTTCAACTGAATGGATCCATCAAATATTGCTTTGAATTTGCAGTGAGTGGGAGGATTTGTATATTCCTGCATAAACTTTAGCAATAAGTTTTGTGCAGGAAATCTAATTATGGATATTTATATCAAGAATTGACATTCTGAAAATTCTATTGCTTTTTTTACAATATTAATGTTTTACTAGGAATGCAGTCCAATCCTTATATACCAGTATAAAATTGTGCGACTAGGTAGAAGAAAACTTAAAAAAATACCCCATAAAACACGAGCAAATGAAAGTTCTAGGATTATGTTAATGAATTAAACATTAAGCATGACACTGTTTTTAAATGTGTATGATTAGATTGAGATTAATTGGAAAGAGAAAATAGCATAACAATGTTGATCTCTTGAGAAAACAAGGCTGACATTTAATACAGCTTTTAAGTAAAACAAATCAGTTTTATTGTATATCATGCATGTTTTATAACCATTAACACATTTGAAAAATGGAAAATACTTTTGGCTGTAAGAATTTTAAACTTCATTACATTCACCTATATTCAGCTGAATGACCCGTCTGTCCTTCTTTTATCCAACCTCTCTCCTTCCATCCTCAATATTTGTATCAATTCCCTGGGTTTGTGTTATTCATCCTCACCATACCTCTTCTAGTCCAAGGAGAGTACTATTTTTGGTTGTGAACTGAGATTAAGAAAAAGCAGATGAAGTCTGTGGGTAGGTCTAGCCAGCGAACAAAGGTACGTCATACATTTTAGCAGGTAGTAGTAGCAGTGAGATAAAGTGGTATGTAATTCAAAACACACTGACAACCCCAATACGGGACAACATGCTATCAGACATTTTTTGGCTAGCTAGCCAGCTCAAGACCATGGTATCTTTCTCACTGATGTTTCTGTTAATAATGTTACTCTTGCTATAGATAAGCCTTACATTGTAGATGTATGTTTTGAAAGACTGTAATCAGTCTCTGGATTTCTTGCATCTAAGTCTGGGGCCTTGATCACTGGACAACATTCCCTTCTTACTAACACATAGGATATGCTGTTTGATTTCCGAAATGATATATCCCGCGTTATCTTGTGTACTTGCAGCAGCTTTTGCAAAAGACTTATTTCTCCCTAGCTGATGAAGTCCCAATGAAATTGCAAATGATTTAAAAAAAGGATTGAAAGAGAGTCCAGAAATAAATGGAGTGGGAAAAAACGCTGCAACCTATTTTTTATATTCAGTTCTTAAATTTAAGATGTCATGACACTAGACTGTGATCTCTGCTTTAGTTTGAATTCTTTCTATAATGAATTTGTATACTTCTTGATTAGAATTTAGTTCACCAAAATTCTAATTTATGTCCAGCATGAGTTTTATGTAAATGATTTTTGTATTTTTTATCAACTGTTAATATTGAAGTGAATATTCAGTACCTTAATACCATTATTGTCTAAGGAACGTAACTGAAAAATATCCTAAGTCTGAGTAATTGTGAATAACAAGAGATTAAAAAAATAATTGCAAGTTAGTGGCATTTTGCACAGATATCTTTTGCCACAGATATTAAACAAAACTATGTGTCTTGTAATGGGTCTTATCTGGAGCAATGTTCTCTGCTTCATAAAAGAAGCTTTAATCATTTACATGGGAGCCTTCATGACTCTGTTCTTTTTTTTCACTTTGTACCGTCTGCTGCAGAGGCTACACATGATATTGTTGCAGATGAATGTACATCAGACTTGAATGCAAACTCTGTTTTGTTTTCTTATGTTTCTCCTTTCATAGTTCTACTAGTAAGGTAAAGATGTATGCCTAGTATTACTCCTCAAAGAATTTTTTCCAGCTTTGTTTCAATGCCCATAAGAACTGAGTCAACTCAGCTATTCATGCTTTATCAGTTTTCTACTAACACGTGCAAAGAAATCTGGCTATATGTGTTTGTCTAGTTTACACACGTTTGTGTGTACTTTAATAATTATATATGGATATACATATTTGTGAGTATTTATATATGCACTTCACCACCACCTCTTCATCTATACTGCTCGACTGTAAAATCATGCTAAATTTCTCATGGTGAAAAACTAATAGTTTGTAGTTCAGCATGTACGTATGCCTTTTTATTGATTAAAAACTTAAAATGCATATAAGGCAGGATCTTCGTCCTAACATGTATTGAAAGAATGGAGCATAATAATGCCACAGTCCTGCTCAGAACTTTACAGTTTGGGCATGTAAATATAACAAAATGCGTATGGCTTTACAGCATGTTTGTTTGGGTTTTTCCTACTAAGTCTATTTCAATATTTATGAATTATTTCATTAACTTATGCATTTTATAACTGCTATTTGCTATTACTTTCACATAATGGTGACAAAATTGTAGTTAATTTAATCAAGTAAAGCAGTCAGTCTCCAATAAATGCCAAAATTTAGGCATTTCAGATTCAGGTAGTCATGATTCTTTGTCTCTCTGAACATGTGTATGTATGTGTATATATACGTACACATAAGGAGACAAAAACTGCTTAATGGCATGTTGAAGGCAATTGGTAGAGTGTTTAATTTCAGTTGGTTGTGGATAGCTTGAGTCTAAAAAATGAAACAAAGGTAATGATATTTTGTATGATAATAAATATGGTATGGTGATATTGCAATAGTGAACAAGTCTCCTATCTGCAGAGTATGGTTTCACCTTACAACATGCAGTATACCGTTACTGTTATTTCTGGAAAAGGAATTCAATTCAAACATTTTTCTTATGTGTTGACTCTCTGTTACCATCACTTTTAACTTGTTAGGTTGTAAACTCTGAGATGGTTTGTTTATTGTTGCATACATATAGTAAGCCCAACTGTGATATGGGTTTCTGGGCGCAGCTTTCTATAAGCAACAAAGTTTTTCAGTTTGTTATGTTAAGAATAATCCAATAGGCACTCTTTTGGCTGCTGACTGACTTTTTCACTTTGCAGGGTTTGCTCTATACGCATATTTATTGCAAACCAGAAACAGTATTCTATGCAAAAAATATTGTCAATTTACTATTTATTTTGACTAATATGTTCTGTCCAAAACAGATTTAAGAAAGTAGTAGAAGAACCCCAAAAATACTAGAAAACAATTTGGCAACATTAATGAAAAAAAAATAAATCATTAAATTAAAGAAATGTAATCCATGGCTTAAAACATACGTTTTACTGTATCCAAGTGCAAACCTCCCTGGGAAGGTAGGTGAGGACACAATCACATTTCTACTAAAGGACTCAGTGATACTGAAACACGCAGATAGCCCTTGAAAAGAGGTGAGAATTTCAGTTATGATGCTGTAGATCAGGCAGTATTTTAGAGTATAGTACTTAGAGAGGAGCGTAAGAAAGAGTTCAGAAATTGTGCTATTTTCTAAGTACTAGGTTCCATTCACTTGTCTGCAAGTCTAAAAGATGAACTCAGGAAATGCTTACAAACAATGATTTGAGCTCAGAAAAATATGTCTAATAAGGAGACTTTGGAAGTTGTCTTGATTTATGAAACAAGATTACTTTAAGGTTCTAGGGAGAAAGGTATATAGCAGAAGATGGTTCTTGAATCTAGGATAAAAAGTTGGAAAGAGATTTAAGATTCAAAAGCTTAAGAGAAACTGATCCAAATTAGAAATCAGTTAATTATTCCAAATTGAAAATAACATGCCTGCAAGTATGAGGGAGATTCCATTACTTTTCAAATCACAGTGAATTTTGCAAAAAGATATTGTATATAGAATGCAAAAATAAAGGCAAATTATTTTCTATGGCATATATTTTGCAGAAGGTCAGGCCAAGAGATCTTGGAATGGCCTTTTGATGTAGAATACAGCCTACTTAATGAGATGCTTATTGTGATACTACGTATTCATTTTAAGATGTACCTTTCCTGCATCTTAGAAAAAGAAATTATGAAGTATGTTTCTCTTTATTATTTTATGATTGACACAGACAATAAGTTATTGTAAGTTCTTTTGGTGTTTCTTGCTCCTAGTTAATTTGGCCAATAGATAATTGAGGAGGGCAGATTGATGTTACTAATATAGGCAGAGCTGATGCAGATATCTTAAGAAAATAACCGTGAGAAAACAAACAGAAGATACAAATTCTGTGTACCTTTAACTGTTTGGTTCATATTAAAAATCAATGATCTCCAAAATATTGGATAAAGGGTCACTTGACCTTTTTGATAAGGTCAATCAATATGCTCTGACTCAGGTACTTAGTAAATGTGACTCTTTTTCTCCTTCTCTGGTTGGTTTATTAAGATTTGAAATTCCTTTTCATCGGCAGATTTACCTTCCCTCCTATGTTCAGAGAATTAGAAGGATAAGGTCACATGTGGGTGTGCTTCATAGTTGCTGATATACGAAGTATTAAGTAACAGAACTATATCTTACCTAACAAATATTACCAAAACCAGTATGGATACTTTAGGATCAGCAATTACATTGTATTTATTTATGAGCAATTACTTATATCCTTAAATTTAGCAATAATATTCTTTTTCCTTACAAAGTTTCGGTATGGCATCTAGATTTCCACTTTTCTGCTAATGCTTGAGCTCTTGTCACACATCATCAAGTATTTTTAGCTACTAGCCATCAGTTAGTTTTTCTGAGTGTTAAAGTTTATTAACATTTTACAGGCTGTCCATTGGAAGAGTTGGCCTGCTACAATAAATAGCTGATACTGCAGATGCTGTGAAATTCACAATAAGTCTTTAGTACATGGAACAATTATATGAAGCAAATATAATCTTGACCTTCTGTATAGAAAAAAGACATTTATTTTTCTCATTACCAAATCATATCCATCTTTCATTTAAGAGAATGCAGAAGTAAGCTGTTTTAATACATTGTGTGGTTTGGTAACCAGGTAAAGAACTGTGGCTTCTGAGACTGGATAGGAAATTTTATTCCTGTTTAGTCAAATTCTGTGGAAGTTCAACAAGAACGTATTGTCTCGTACTGTTCACATTCATATGAAGGAACATTAGGATTCCTAGATTAGTAAAGGATGTTCAACACTGTAACAGGGTGCTGTGTGTATTTTCAGAAATGCATTTTTATAGGTAGACATAGAAGATACATATGTGCATTTCTGTGTGTAAATACCTTTGAAAGAATTTTTATGAGAAAATAGTTGATAGAATTGGAGATAACTAAATATGGATTTATATGCCTAATTTTAATCATTTAGATTTTATCTGTCTTAAGTTTTTTGATATAAGGAAAAATATATGCATGGAATGCATTTAATACATTTCTAATAGTTCTGTGGTAACTGTACTTAAATTAAAACAGGGGGGCAAAAAACACTTTACTCCTCTTTATATACAGGGTAAAATTATTGATACAAGTTACAGGTTAGTGGTGGACATAGGCAACACCACTTGTTCTCTTCAAAGAGAAAATGAAAATGTTTATTCAGCCCTGAATACCCATGTACTGTTCAACTTTCCAAAAAAAATTAGAGTAGTTTTGTGGTTGTCAATTATATTGACAACAACTTCAAACTTGTTATCTCAGCCCAAGGATGCTGCTAAATGATACAGTGAAGACTTTAATGTTGTATTGAAGATCTGATCAAGGTCATACATTGACCTGTATTCCAGGACTGAAAGCACTTTCTTTTGAGCTATATTTGAAGGTGAGATAGATTGACCTATAATGCTGATACTTGTATAATGGCTATTGGATTATTATATACTTCATGGATAGCAGTGAACAGCATGCTTTAAATTAGGAAACAATTTAATTTTTATGTGGAGTTCTTAATTTTTAAATATTTGGTGTCAATGGTGGAACAAGCATACATGGTATTAAATTGTTTCCAGACTGTGAAGAGAGAACAAATCAACAGAAGTACATTTAATGTTGCTAGTAATAGGTAAAGGTTAGTTTGTAGTAGACTGTTTCTAAGAAGTGGCAAAAATCTATCTAAATTGCAAACTTCATATAGAAATTTTATAGTGGTTAATGTATAAAAATGATGTGATTTATATAATATTTTATAATAACTGTTCATGTTTAAATCAAAACCCTGCAAATATGTATGGTCATGCAACATGTTGGCAGTGTCAGCTGATTCCAAATATCTACTGCTCTTTAGAAACTTTCTTACATGTTAGGATAATGCTACTTTGTGAAAAAGTTTAAAATTGCAGTGATACACTATGAAATCTTAGAGACATCTTAGAAAGAAAGTTGTTTGAAATGGCAGTAAGTGAACTGAAAGAAAGCAGCTGGTAACATGGATGCTCTGAATCATCTGCTGGAATAGCCTGTTTGTTTTGGTTTGGTTTTTTTTTAACCAAGAAGGAATTTGCATGCCTGAATTAGGCATGGAAACTTGCCAGCTAAAGTTAAATGACAGAATATAAATGTGTTTAAAACAAAATCCAAAGCAACTGCGGTGTCTAGTGACACTGACAAGCAAAAGGAAAAGTTATGATGAGAAATTTTGGGAGATGAAGTAGTTTGGAAAGTGAATGAGTACCTGGAAAAATGGAAAGGCTATGGGAGCTAGATAGGAGTATAAAAGAAGCTGGATACATTTTTGAGTTATAGGGAAATTAAGGAAGAGTAGAATGTATCAAAAACTATTAAAAAAAATCACAATGAAATAGCATGTGAACTTGTATGATGATGGTGAGTGTTTCCAGAAGTTCTAGAGAAATGGGTGCTTTAGAGAAAAGGGTGCTTTATCAGGTTCAATATGAATTATAAGCAGCTCTTTTGGGTGGTATAAGGAGAAGGGGGAGGAGGAGTGGAGGGGGACACAACAATTTGGATTCAGTTAGTCAATCTTGGCTGTGTTTGAATAGGAACACCCATTCCTTCACAGAAACGTAAATTCTAGGTAGACATGTTAGTGCTGGGATGGAGCTTTTCTCAATAGGAACAATGAGTCCAGTCTCAGCAAGTCAGAGACATTCCATGGCACTGTGTAAAGGAAACATGGTAGGTAGGAGAAAGGATAGGGATCAGATGCTAAGCAAAACAAGTTGTCAAGTAATAGAGTGAGACTGGTGAGTGTGTGGGATCCTAATTCTACCCTTATAACCATTTTGTCTACAGTACTGGGAAGTTCTGCTGTACTTTGTAGGAAAGTAAATAGAGATGTGAATTTGACATGAGGATAAGGCCAAGAAGTAACAAACAGCTTTTGCAAGGCAGGACATCACAGAAAAGGGGATGTCGAACTGTTTTTGTAGGAGTTATAAAGAGCAGGAAAAACTGTATTTGTGACTTTTTAAAAAACTTTTTGCAGAGAATCTTCATTTACTTATTTTGTGTAATACTGTGATGATTTTCACATAATCTGTTATTTTAATGTTTTATTAAACTCCTGGGCTGATACAGTTTTCAGGTTTTTGACTGTATGGTGTTAACTATAACCAGAAAAATGTGTCGTCAAGAGGTTTTGTTGAACTGGACTGAATATATTAATAACAAATTATTTGGTATAAGGGACCAAAATTTAGGTATAGTCAATTTATGCTTAAATTAAGAAGAAAACTTGGTTTCTCTGTAATACTGGCTGTTGATTTATTCCCAAGAACATGCAGTTTTGTATGTCAATTCTTTCTTCAAATTCAGGCTGACAATGTATAATCTTGTTATGAATAATTAGAAAGAGTGGAATATGACTTTATCATGTTTCTGAGGCAAAACTATTCAGTATTAATTTAAATGCGGGGAAACTGTACCATTCATCCCAATATTACTTTCTAGCTTTTTTTCTTTCAAGATTGTTGAAATTTAGGTAATTGTACATACAACCACACTTAAATGATACAACTTAAGGAAAATTAGTTCTTTGGTTCTTCTGGAGAAGACTGGGTTATACAAAAACATTAAGAACAACTGGAGTTGTTTGTCTCTAGATCATTATTGTGAATTCATCTTGATTTAGGACTGATTGAAAAGTATTACAATTTGATGGCTGATTTTTGACACAGTCACAAAATTGAGAACAGGGAAAGGGGTTGGGTGGAGCTGAAAACAGTGTAAGCAGAAAAAAAGAATATTGAGATATAGTCAACAGTTAAAAAGAAAAACTGTGCTTGATTTCAAGTCTAGCAAGCAAAGTAGCTATTTGTGTCATTTGTGATTATGTTCATAGATTGGACAGAAATGTAATGGAATAATTAATACCTCTAAGTTAATTGTGGTTGCATATGAATAAAAGTAAGTTTGATAACATTTTATAAAATGTATCTTAGTTCCTCTGGAGCTCTTCTGCTCAGTAGTTAGAAACCTAAGAATTTTGATCTTTAATTCTCAGTTTCAGTTAAGTGGTACTTTATTATAGGAAAGAATTTTGCACTTGCCATCTTGTATTAGCAAAGGAAAAACAAAATCCAAAGTATTTTAAGTATTATATGCTTTTAGAAGGTGGGCTATTCTAATTGTTATAAAAGGCTTGTTTTATAAGGTGGGAAGAAAAGTCACGGCACTGCATACTATACTTAATCAACCTTACATGAGCTAATCTTAAATTAAGGAGAAGTTTGTGTCATGATATGCAACAGCAATAAAACATATATATGTGAAGTCTGATCTTCCACTGATTTATTTTTATCTTTTAGAAGGGCTCTACATAGCAGAAATGAAACACTGTCACTTAACGTTCAGAAGTATGTAATGAGTTCATTCTTCAGAAATGTTTAAGACTGAGTCTTTAGGGATTGTTGCATTCAAATTACTCTTGAGATTCAAAACCCACAGTGAATAACACATACCCACAGAATAATATTCTTCAGTTCTTACATTATATTTTACTAGATGAAAACACAACTACTTAAATTATCCAAGTATTGTGTCCTCATGTAGAAGAGCTCTATGACAGTTTTTAATCGTATATATATGTATTTTAAAAAAAATATGTTTAGAAAGCATAAAAATTATATTCGTGCTACTTTTTTTGATTTCCCAGCTGTGACTGAGCATGAAAAACTGAAGTGGACAGAAAACTGGTTTTGGAAGGGTGGAGAGGAACAGATATAAAGAAAAAGCAAGTTTATAATGGAGAATGCTTCAGATGTATGGGGTTCTTGTTCCTCATTCAATTTATTTAGGATTTTATAGAGCTTTTTTCAAAAAAAAAAAAAAAATTCCATTTAATGATTTATTTCACAGAAGTCTATACAGACAAACCAGAGAAAGGTGTCCATGTCTCCTGCCTTGTACATCTCCCTTTCTCCTAGTTCTATTGCAGAAATCCAGTTCCTTTCTACACCTTCACAACTGCACTACTACTTCATTACTACCTTTTTTTCAGACCTAGTTTCAGAAAAGAAAAGGCATGTTTTCAGACGCGTTGCTGAAACTGTTTGCCATCTAGAGTCTGTCATGCTTTGCAGCTCAATAAATCATAGGTAATTAAATATTCTCATTTAGTGGCTACTTAAATTCACTCTGATTATGTAATTAGATGTAATGACACAAACCGTTGTGCAAAAATTATCAATAATCTAAGGATGAGGAAAAAACACAATTTACAAGATAATATATAGACATAAGGCTGTGGGATGAAAGGCTCCTGATTACTCTATTCTGCATTTTCTTGGCATTGTGTACTTCAGTTTGAACACCTAACACTCTGTTTAAAAACCTGCATGTAAGATGCCATAGAAAGATTCAGAAAGGCATAAATGCTCTTGAGAAAGATACATAGGATCATCCCAGTGACATTCCCCATTATGAAGAACTGCAGGAAAATTGGTCTTCTGGTTCCTGATTGCAAGTATGAATCTGGAGCATATGAGACTTGTGAACTCTGGCTCTTTTCCTCAAATTGCAGGTTAAATGACCACGCTTGATCTCTTGCAAAGAACTATAGAAGAAGTGCACCCATATTGTTAACCTCTTCTATATATTCTTGCATGTAATCGTTACAGTTTTGGCTTCAATAACAGCTTCTTATTTCATCTTCAATCTACAAATTAGTTCTTTTACAACCGAGTGCAAATTAGGGATGATGATCTGTTATGTGCTGGTCTCTTATTTGCTAATAGAAAGTTTAATTTAAAAATTTATAAAATTTAAACTTTCTCTATACTCAATAAGCATTATGCATAACTTATTCTATCAACTATATTTACTGAAGGATTAAAACATTTGTGAAGTCCTTTCTTTCATAACTTTGCATTGAAGTTGTGAAGTTTTCCAATGTGTGCTGTATGTGTTGTCTGTCACTTTGTGTGAAGTCTGTCTTGCATAAAAGATTTTGTGTGTGCTGATATTTTACAGTGTTTTAAATTATAAAATATTTGAAAGATAGCCAATAGAAGATGCTGTTCTTGCTGGAAGAATAACCATAAAAGATAACTTTTTTTTTTCCCTTTGCCGAAGAAGGAGAGGCTTTTATTGTTGCTAACAATAATATCTAGAAGAATGGATATTTAAATCCTGTGCATCTCTTTAAGACTCCCATCCTTACACTATCACGCTCTTTAATAGTAATAGGTCATGAATTATTTACTATATAGTGCCATCTAATGTTTTCCTGTTTTATCTACTTTCACTGTATTAGGTGAATTTGTTCCCAGTTCAGTTCTTGCACTGCTCTGGCTTTTGGATGAAGCCTAGAAAACAATCTTGCATGTGTTTTTACATGTATCATATATTTTGCTGAAAATTCCTCCTGCATGGCAAGGCACACTGATTCATTTTTCGTATGTGGTATGTTAAATTTACGCTATAGGTTATACCCAGAGTTAACTTTAGTCAGTCTTACAGTTTAAAATAAATGTTAGCCTTCAACATTCAGAATAGCTGAATAACAAGAGTTTGTGAGTCCAGACATGCTTCAGGAGCTTCAGCCTGGCAAGCTGTACCTTATGCTGATCTTCTGCTTCTCAGGATCATTGTCGTAAAGGGCACCTGACATAGTGTCCCTTTATTTTAAGCATGTTCCTACTACCATGACAGCAATGTTGGAGAGTAGAATCGGACTGTGCTAGTAGCGAGATACCTAGGGCACTCAATTTATCCTCTTTTGAATAGCTTTAAATATATTTGAAACAAAGTGTTCATAAAGGCCAGTTCGTTATATCAAGGAACCTCGCCCCAATAAAAGATGAGTTTATTTTGTATGTCCAGGAATTTCCAATTAATTTTGAATTATTATCTTTTTTTGTTAGTGAAGCAATAATGAGGTCAAGAATATGAAGAGGTTATTAAAAAGGAGAAAGGTGTCATCAGACATATGCATTAGAAGACCATAAGAAGGGGCTATTGGACATGAGATGTAGATTTATTCTCCAGTTCAGGTATTTCCTATTAGCACAAATTACTGAGGTTGAGAAGAATTTACTGGTGAGAGTACTGCTCTATATTTTCCCTGGTCTTATGCTCTTTTTCTGCTCATTGTCATCTGGATGTTAACAGAGACACGGGATATGAGCTTAGGTGGATTTTCCATCTGACACAGTATGGGCAGAATCATAGAATTGTAAAATCATTTAGGTTGGCAACAGCCCTTAAGATCATCAAGTCCACCCATCAACCTAACACTGCCAGGTCCACCACTTAATGCATGTCCCTAAGTGCCACATATACACATTTTAAATACCTCCAGGGATGGTGACCCAACAACTTCCCTGGGCAGCCTGTTCCATTGTTTGATAACACTTTTTCCTAATATTCAACCTAAACCTCTGCTGGCACAACTTTAGGCCATAAGGGGATGGTTAGTGCTCACTGCTTGTGAGCTGTAGTACTGTCATAGCAGCCATAGATACATCGCTCTGATACCCAAGGTAATAAAGTTCTGCAAAAGACTCTCCATAAAACCTGGTAATATTAAGGAAATAAATACAAATTTTCCCTTTCAATTGTCTTGTTGAATAAAGTGGGTCAGAGCTTTTAGAAATACTGTAGCTAATCTGTATGTATTTTAGGAACTTGCCTTTAATACCCTGTTGTTGTTAATGTCTTCCACAGTGGAGATTGAGAGGAATGAATTTAGGACACTCATGGCTAGGTATTCTGTTATGATTTTGATTCAGGCCTCATATACTTAAAAAAAAAATACAAACAGAAAAAAATTTAAAAGATGGCATTTGTATTTGAAAATTTAGAGAAGAAATTAACTGCCTCTTTATTTTACAGTTGCTGCTAATTGGTAGAAATGTTAGTTAAAAAATATACATTCAGGCTCCAAAATTATTCTGGATCAAAATCAGCTATATTGAGGTTTATATCAGATGCAGACTCACATTTCTAGATAACTCTGTATGAGGAGTAAAAATAATGTTCCAGTTTTGCTTCATTTCTGTAAAATGTCACACCTTTACTACAATTAAGTGAAATAAATATAGGTGTGTGGTTCTTCTGTTGTGACTTCATGTGGAAATAATTTTACATGTAAAGGAAAAAATGTTATTCAGGGTAGTCTTAGATTTATTCTTGTAGTGTCTTCTGATCCACATTCGCATCATTCTTAAATTATTAAAGTACTTTTCCAAGTATGCTTTTATATTGCAAACTTAAAAAACCTCCCTGTCTTACCTAGCTACCTATCTGAGAATCTACTAGTTAATAAAATCTTTTCCATAACACTGCATGCCAATGTATTATCTATATGTGAATATAATTGTAGTTCTATAGAAAAAAAAATGCGTTTTACAATTTTAAGGTTATGCCTTTGATAACTGACAGTGATTCTAATATGTGGATGTATGTGGATGATCCATATTTGCCGTATGGGGATGTATATTTTTGGTTAATTGGATAATGAGGAAATAAACCTTGTGCGTTCAGTTAGGATTTACAAGACATAATGCTAAATAGTAAGTTTGCTTCCATGCTTACCTCTGTTGTGAAAATACAATTCCCTAACCATAACGGGAATTTA
Source organism: Pluvialis apricaria (assembly GCA_017639485.1). Lineage (NCBI taxonomy): Eukaryota > Metazoa > Chordata > Aves > Charadriiformes > Charadriidae > Pluvialis > Pluvialis apricaria. Next base: position 10,165,663 of record CM030010.1, read on the forward strand.
ACACATGACTATAACAAACTGACAAACTTTCCTACTCAGAAGCTAAAGAGCTACATCTTTCTTTACGTTGCGATCCACTAAACTCACAGGATTTCTGTGGGGAATATTTAACTGGCAGGGTGTTTTCCAATCCCACTTTCATACATTTTATTATTTTAGGGACCCAAAAAATTCCCTGTAGAAGTGTAAATAATTGTGGCAGAAATCTTGATGGCTGACCTTGAGCTGGTGGTCAGATCAGTTTTAAGTTACGCAGGTAAAGGGAAAGTAGTATTTTGGAATAAAAGTAAGTGGAATGTATACAATTAACCTCTTAAATGTTAATAGACTAAGTTCAGTAGTATGAGTGGCCAAGTTTAACAGTATAAAATAGTATTATTTTTGGAAAGAAAGCTTTTGTTAATCAAGTAGTGAATAATGTGAGTGCCAAGGTTTTTTTCTGTGGTTTTTTTTTTTTTTTTTTCCCCAAACTGGTTATGTTTTTTTGATTTACTGTTCTTTGCGGAGGGCGGAGATAGTACTGAATTTTGTCATTATGACAGGAGAAATCAATGGATTTTGTGACCTAATAATTGAGGTAAACACTTTTTTAAGATAATCATTAAAGAATCCAAGACAAAAATATCTGTGCCATTTTGATGTAAAACCCGTACAGAATATGAAAAAAAATATTTTGAACTCTCCTAGATAGCAGCAATGATATTTGAAAATGATCCAAAGTGATATTATAAATAAAAGCTTACTGAAGGTCCAAACTTTTTCTTGGGAAAATGTTTTAAAAAATCTAATAACGTGCATCCATCTTTTATTTAGACATGAAGTTCTTTTCTAGCTTTTGGCAATCAGATAAGTTACTCTTCCCTTGTAATGGTCTAAATAACGGAGTTGACAAATAAAAAAAGCAATTAGCACAGATACCTAATTGTCCATTTGGATTAATTTCTCTGTAGCTCAATTTGTTTGCTGCTGGTTTCATTAGCAACAAATAGTAAGTGTGATTTTACGGAGAAGTCAATACTGAACACAGCTGAAAACAAACAGCAGGATGAAAAAGACATTGAAGAGATAACTAATTGTTTGAAAAAAATGACATTAGACAGAATGCTTGGAAACAAAAGAGTGATGTACTATACACAGGTCTCAGGGGTTTTTTAGCATTTTGCAGCTGTTTTAAGGTCATATCATTTCCATATGTAGAATTATGTGAAATTGGGAACTTACCTTGTGGCTTGCAAGGCTATAAATAGGTATTCATAACTTCGAAAATTATTTTTTATTGTGGTAAAATTGTGTTTTTCACTCTTAAAACCCGTGAGGAAATATCTTCAGAAGGAGCCACAAAAGGCTTACCAAAAGACCAGACTGTTGAGGACACCTGAGTATCAGCATAGTGAGAACTGTGAATAGTAATATCTTTAAAATAAAGATAAATGTAGAGTGGACATCAGTACCTTTACATGATAAGGTTTAGTGTGGTCATGTGCAGATTTTAATTATAGCTTGGTTTACAGTAATTATAAAATGGAATTCTAGTCTAAATTAAGAAATTAGTCATTCCATTACTGTACATAATCACCTTGATAGAAAATTTATACCATAACTTTGATTTTCTTTTGTCTGAAGACATAGACTAAAGTGATATTTTTATCAAAAATGCCATTCTTTCTGTAGAAAAATTCCCCATCAGTTTAGACAAAGATGTCAATATCCGGTAGTTTTTGCATGTGGCTTCTGCAATTCAGCTACTTACTTCCAGCCATCATTAGCATGGTGGTTTCTTAAGGCATACGCTGTTTTTTCTTGGGGAGGGTGGAGGGGGAAGAGAGCACTGCACAAGGCAGTCCTGGCCCAGAATTGAAAGTCTGAAAAAGGCCAAAGAAAACAGTATCCAATGGCAGTCTTATAACAGGAGAAGAGGTAAAACAGTTCAATCACTCTTCTGGAACTGCTATGATTTTTTGGCACTTATTTCTAAAATTGGCTTTTTTGTTTTACTTTAACCCTTGAAAATGATAAAATGATCATATATCAATATGACACAACTTTAGTCCAATGTTCTATCTCCAGTGACGTTTGGAGACTACCAATGACAATAAGGTGGCTATTAAACACTGCGTTTGAACCATTGCTCTTCCACAAGTTCTTTTAATGACTCTAATATTTTCCTCTTTTCTCTCCATGGTAGGATGCAAAACCCTGTGTTTAGTTTGTAAGTATTTCAGTGTAGGGAACTTGGACCTTTTCAGAGCAGCCTCAGAGAGCGAGAGGAAGCGTTTTGATGTTTTGGGGTATCAGGCACTGGAAATAAAGCAACATGGTGATAATGTTGAAACTGTGGAGCTTTCTACCAAATTGAATGTAGCATCAAAACATTCAGACTTAGTTGTTAAAACAGTTATATATTTACATTTCTAGCTTAAACAGTGTTACGTAGGATGAAAATAAATAGACCTTTAGAGCCAAATGTTAGTGTATAATTCAGGATTCTGTCTTGGCTTTATGTAGAATTTAGTCAAGAATTTAATGTAATGAAATATACTGAAATCATTTGGTTTGGATTTAAGTGCTGGAATGGTAGGAAATACTGGAAACTTACAATATATGTGACAGAATATTGTCACATAATATTTTAGATGTATATCTCATTCTGAGATGTTTGCTTGTCCTAAATACGGCAAATAGTAATGTCTCTATTTCAGCTTGTTTTCATCTTTTGATTAATATAAAATGAACATTGAGTATAATTTTTATCTTTGTGGAAAAGTGAGTTTTTTGCATGATGCTTGTATAACAAAGCTTAAGTGATGTAACCTTAAAATCAGTACAAACTAACTCATTAAAATGGTTGCTATCAGCTGCCCCTCAGTGAAAATACACCTCCAGAGAGCAAAGGGACCCCATTTAGTACTGTTTTGTCTCAGGTTTGTATTCGTGACTTAATGATGGAAATAAAAGTAGTAACAATATTAGATATGAAATTAATGCATTGGATGTGATATCCACATGTCCAGATGCGTGCAAAAAACACATACAAGCTGAGTTTTATCTCATTTTCTTAAACCTAGTTGAGAAACGACTCACATGGAGTAGCAATGGCAGATTTCATATTTAGGAAAAATGCAATTCCAATTCAGTCTATAATGATGCTTTAGGAGAAGCTCCTGTTATTAACCATGTCAGTCTGATTGCTATTCTGACTGCGCTTTTCAATTAGGCATAATGTGCTCTATTCATGTGTGAAAGAAGGGGAGGTAGGGGAAGATTTTTTTGTTAGCAAATCATGAATTTGAGTAAGCACTTACAAGGAAAGAGTGTATTGTAGCTGTATGCAAGTTATTTTCTAGATTGAAATAAATGTAGCTACCCTTGATTAAAGGTGTACTTCCTGAAATGCTGTCTGTCACAAAAAGGATTATTAGAGTACTGTTTTTGTTAGGTAGTTTGAAAGTGGTCATATGATAAGTCAGTAAAAACCTAAGAAGTGTTTGACTTCACTGATACTAGTCAGTAAAGAACTTGTATATTTTATAGAGAAGAAACTGTCTAAACACATTGAGTCTTATTTTTCAGAAGGATGTTTTCCTACTTTCAAACATTTTGGTTTATTTAATGAGTTATAAATAAGAATTTGTTCTAGTATTAAAAAGGTAAGTTACATTGTATCTGTCATAGTATCTGTCCATTTTCCATACCTCTGCTGGGCCTTGATAGACAGATAGAAATACTGGAATGTGGACAGGTAAGGAGAGGACCTGTGTTCACAGTCCCCAGGTGTGCATATGTATCTGTATGAAGGAACATACCATGTTTAAATTTCCAGTGTTAAACCTAACCAGTAATCTGTGAATACTCCCACATAAGTTCTTACAACTGAGAACTGAAATGATTGCTGAGTGATACACTGCTGCTGAATGAAGAGTAGCAGGATTCCTTAGAATAAGAGTGGAGGCCTGGGAAAGGAAAAAAAAAAATTGCTCATAATTTGTAAGGGAGCCTTTGGAAAATGAAGTTAAACTAGCTTACTTAGCTGAAAAGCACTTAAAATTGCTTAATATGTGGTCTTACCTCTTTTTATAAATTGTTTTTAATAATGTATCGCCTATTTCCTTCCTATGAAGAAGTCTTTCATGGACTTGCATCAGCTAGATGTACTCTGCCTGTCTCTCCAAACATCAAGATTTTTGGGTCAAACCTCTCTCAGAGCCTACAGTGGCATATTGATCGTTGTATGGCTTCCTGCTCCTGGGAGGAGTAGGTTAGAGATAATCACAGGGGCATGTTCTGCCCAAGTGGTAACATTGATTTAGGTAATTGCAATTATTGCTTTTATGAGTACACTTCTGTCTTTTATGCACCCTAGTAGATCAGAACTACAGTGGCAGAAGCTGTAACTTCTCTGATTGTAGCACACCAAAGCTGTTCCTCTTCAGTTTTTGTAGAGAAATCTTGTGACCTTCCAGATGGGCTTTGCTACAACAGTGGGTAAAACTCGAAAGGATACATTACACAGGTTATAACCTCTATTGTCTTTATTGTAGTCCAGTTCCAATGAAACATGCTAGTTAAAATAGAAGGAAGGACAAATTGATAAGGCTAGACACCATTTACAAAAAATCATAATATCTGGAGATGGGATTTTCAGTTCAACAAAACCCGATCCATTTAATTACTGGGTGGTAGTTAATTAAATGTTCCTTTTTACTAAGCTCCTTTCCTTGTCTGCCTTTGCTTTTCGACCTTCTTGTATCATGACATGTAACTTAAGTTAGCATTACTGGCAAGCTTCAGCTTCATTCCTTTTTGGTGTTTCAGGTTCACGCTTCTTCCTTTCACTTATGTTTCCTGATCCATATAGCCTTATGTCATACTCCTAACTTTCGTCAGCCGTGAGTAACCTTGTAGTTATATTTTGACATGAACTGCACTCATCCTGTTACTTTGGAGTGTCAGTTAATACATTATTTTCTGGTCTGAGATCTAGTTATTAGTTTCTGGGACAGGGAACAACAGACCCACGATCTTAGTACACCTGTCTCATAGAGTAACTAAAGCCCATATCTGCTTTAAGTTCCTGTCAGGGACCATATGCAAAGCAGCTGAGGTCAGTTTGTCTTGAGCTTTCAACATTGTTCCGGCTCTTATTGACTATACCTGGTTTTGAAGGCATTTTTTACATACTAGTCTTCCTTAGACAGGCTGTAGTTCTGCATTAGGATGCTGCCATTAATTTTTTTTCTCAGTGGCTCCTCAGCTTCTCTGAACCAATCCACCAATCTAGCAATTTAATCTTCATATCTTGGGTTTCAGGCAACTCAGTGCAACTTTCTAGTTTGTCCTCCCAACCTGCAATTGGTCTTTAAGTTGCCGTTACTTATACCTGACTTTTTAATATACAAACTCTGTATTTAAATATAGGATAAGGATTAACATGTACAATAAATAATTGATTTTTCAGCTCTGTGATAACTGCCAAATATGACTACTTGAAAGTGAAGGCAAAATCTTAAACTGAGCATTCAATTTTGATTCTGTAGGTCAATTTTAGGAAAATGAGCAATTCAAGTGAACAAGTGTTTAATTCATACTTTTAATGTTAATCATTTTTAACTCAACTGCTTTGAATGTAACCTGTGCATGCTGGAAGATTTTTATTTTCCTCTTTATAGTTAGAAACTTGCAAGGGAGCTTCAGGTTACTGTCTTGTGATTTCCATTTGGCCTTCAGTGACCAAGATTAGAGGTGTCCTCTATTGAAAGAAACACGTTGGAGGTGGAATGATCCTACAGCTGAAGTCTGGAACTGCTTAGATTTCAGAAAAATTATTTCCAAAACCTCTTACAGTTTGAGTAACTTTTTCTGGTAAAGCTTCTGTCTTTAATGCTTGTGACTCCCTTCTATGGAACACTGATACCACGTTAAAAAAAAGGCTGGATCAGTATTTTACTTTATGAAGGATGGCTGCATGTTATGGTATAATATTTATTAAGAATTTGTTTTATCTGAGAAAGAGTTATACCTATCACGGGGCTGTGCTTGCAGGAGCAGGAATTAAAGAACTCGTCTCTGGTTTTAGCCTTTCTATTATTTTCCATGGGTGACAGGCATTCTTAAAAAGGCACTTTTTTGATTTGGTTTGGTTTTGTTTCTGAAGGACAGTAATCCTTATGCCTTACTGGCAATGTGCTGATGGTTAAAGCACTTGTTTTCACAACCAAAATTACTAGTAATTACACATTCTTTTAATGGATGGTCTTTGCTCTTGGCCTAAAAATTTGAAGCAGCCTCTCAAGTCTTTCTTGAAAGTCAAGAACTCCTTGTTATTAGACACACTCTTTCAACGGGTTTAAAAAACCAGACAAACAAACAAACAACCCAGCCAGTTTTAAGTGGGAGGCCAGTTCAAAATTACTTGAACATGTTGCATATTAACATGTTCAGCTGACAGCAAGAAGTTTCACTGTATAAGTATTCCTTTTTAGATAATAAATGTCACAGAAATTGTTGTTTGCTCATATCTATATGAGCTTGTTGCAATCCTAAATCATATTCTCCAGAAGTAGACATCACTGAATTATTTCAGCATTAACCTGAAAGTCACATGTATGAACTTGGAGTCAGAAGATTTGAGCAGTGCTGAAAAATAAATAAAGCTACATCTTATTTTTTTTCAACATGTTTGGTTTGCAAACTATTTCTGAAAGCTAAAAGCAATACAATAACATACTGCAGAGATTTATCTTCCTCAACTGCCTCGTTACAGTTCTGTTTGGCTGACTTGAAAATACTATTTAGCAAATGCTTAGTTGAACAGGAAATCTTGAAAATGAATCAAAAATTGTTTTTTAAAAACATTTAAAAAATACTGTGATCACTTTCTATCCATTTTTCCTGAACTGATGTACACAGAAATTATAACTGTATCTTCCTACTATATAAGTAAAAAATGGACCCTATTTCATGAATGAATTTAAGAAATGTTATTATGCTTCAGTGGATAGAATAGTAAAAGGTGGGGGTTTTATCATTGATATATAAGAATTGTAAGGATATGCTGTACGCTTTTTATTTGTTTACAAGTAGAATCTATTTTAAGGATTTTGTATTTGATGTAAAAATAAGTTGTCATGAATAGAAAATTGCACCTGTTTTATCATGCATGGGAATTGGAATCCAGCTAGTTCATTATTTTTTGACAAGATTTTCTTTTAATTTTAAAGCTCTGTGATAGCCTCTCTCTCTTGAGAAAGCATGCTAAATATTATTCTGCAAGATTTATGTAAATAACAGAAAATGTTTTTAAGGCACCTGAAATCATAGATTTCATTCAGTGGTTAATAAATTAACTAATAAACTAATTGTCTTTTGGCTTTATAGAGTTCTGTGTACTTTTGGCAAAACAAATGATCCTTTAGGAAGAGTTTAGTCAACTTACAAAAAGATTTAGATCTCTTAGAAGAAAGCACACCTCCAAGGAGGTGGTGTCTAAAAACTTTTATAAGGCTAAGTTCTATAATCTGTGGCTTGCTTGTGAAATGTAATTTTCATTCCCTGCTCAACTCTGGGCAAAAAGGTTACCTTTTTGCAGCCTTATTATTGGAAACTAAAGTCATTGTTTGGAACAGCTTTGCAAATTATAGAATTAATTATTTTAGATGATTGTAAGGGAACTAAATGTAATTCTATTAAAACTGTTGTGAGTTTATAACTTCTAAATATACTCTTCAGACAAATGTTTTACCTGTATAGTCCCTGTCTAATATTCCCGGAGTGGGATCATGTATTAGAATTCAGATGGCTTATTACATCAGTGTATACATAACTAGTTATCATGCATGAACTTTTGTTTCATGCCTCTCAACCTCTGAAATACCAACACAGAGTCAGTATTTTCTAGCGAGCCCCTCATAGCACTTTGGATATTATTTAATGCATTGTTGAATAAACAGAAATTTTAAACTATATTCATTTTTCATATGATATTGTATGAACCGCAAGAGAATTTACAGCTTCAGAATCTAAAATGGTGATTCCCAAAATTTACTGGGTTTGGCTACAGGTTGTTTCAGGTTTGCAACTACAAGTTTAGGCCATTTATTTTTCTGTAGAGGTCTATATTCCCCTTCTCTCTCCACCTTCTTTCCCCATTCTCCCTAACCCCTGACCCCCAGGGTTTTGGAACCAAGATTTGAATGGTAGAAGTAAAGTTTCACATTAAAAAAAATCAGATCCTTTTTGCTAGTACTTGGAAAGATTAATTAAAATCTGAAAAGGAAAAACTCTGAAAATAATTGAGATTACATAAAATAACCTTTTGTGTTTTGCTAATTGTACTCTTAATTGGAATCTTATATTTGTGAGTGAATGTTCATGTTTTGCGTATATCCAAAACGTTAACTGTATGAAAATAAATGATGGGTTGATACGGTATTAGTAATATAGGATAAAGAGGTTTTAGAGAGATGTCAAGCTGAGTATTACAGAAAACTAAATGTTATGATTATATGTGACATTTGAATACATTTAGATGAAGGCATCATTAAGACAGTCAAATAACCTTAATTCTGCTCTTTTTTAGTACTATTCACTAGTTCCATAATTACAGTTGTGGTATTTCAGTATTTCTGCAGCTTTGATTAAAATGATTTTTTTAAAAGTCTTTGTTTCCTTTTCTACCTCTTACCTATTTTGGCAAATTTTCCTGTAAGATTATTACTTCTCTATATCTAATGTAGAGATTGTTTTGAGGCTCACAGCCTTGTTTTGCTCGGATAATCTCCTGTTTTTTCTTTAGAAAGAAGTTATATACTAAGGCTTTATAAGAATTATATTTTTTCATTAATGAAGTTGTCCACAACAGAGAATTTATTTTAAGTTATAAATGCCTGTCATAAATATATATTTTAGGAGCAACATTCATTAAAGCATTAATGAAGGATATATTTTGTTGTATAAACAGCTTGTATTCTAATATTCTAATGCAGGTTATGTTTATTAGTTTATAGAAATAGTTTATAGAAATTAGTTCAGAATTAGATGATAGAATTAGTTTACAGAAATTTCTTCTCGAACTTCCTTTGAATCAAGTAATTTTACAGAAAATAAAAGAAAAAAAAATACAGAAAGTATCTTGGTTAATCCAAAAGTTTTAACAAGTTCAGTTAGAAAGTAAAGTCATGCTTTAAACATTTATATCAAATTTTAAATGCTTAATTGAACCCCCTCTAGATTATTCCTAAAATAGTTTAATTTATAAGAAAACAATATAGGAAATAGTAAAGGAAGCAGTCTACTGCTTGCAGGATTGTAGAAGATATTGCAGAGAAATACTGAGTTTTTAATCTGTGAGATTTCAAAACATTTGATCTGAGTCCTTAAATATTTGTGAATAAAGTATGCACCAGTTTTTAATTAGTATTACTTCACACTGTGAAGAAGATTTAAAAGCAGTAGGATAATATTAGTCAACAATTGAAAGAAAATGAGAGGCAGTATTAATGTATGTTCTGCCAGCTGTCTGTATCTTGAATATTTTGGCGTTCTCACAATAAAAACAGGTCCCTGGTAGTATAGAAGCTAAAAGTTAAGCAAAGTAGCTGTTGCTGAAGTGTCATGCTATGGAAGGTATTTTGTGAGATAAATTGTATTAGTGAAATAAAATGCTATAATAGAACCTTCTTAACCACCCTAATAAAAAAAAAAAATATAATTAAGGGTTTGACAGTTAGGAGATATCAGAAATAAGACTAACTGTATTACCTTATGTTGCGTCTAATCCCCTTGCGTTCATGTATAGTCTATAATTCTATATGTATGTAATGTTTCCATGGAAACTATTCCTCATTCATTTTATAGGAAGAACAAAGTTCAAAGAGTGACTGCCAATTAGTTTGGTTTTTTTCTTTTCATCACTCTGTGCATGACCCTATTCCTCATTCATTAGTAAGTATTAAGTCATGCTCTAAAGACAGAATTCTTATTTTGCCTTACCTTTTTTCTATAACAATTATCTTTATGGTACCCAAAAGCTTCACAGTCCTTAATTAATTTATTTTTATAGTATCATGGAAGGTGGTATCCCCATTTTCATCCTTACTGTCATAGTAAGTGACAAAGTATGAGTGGTGGGATTTTAAGTCTGAAACATCCACTAATGATAAATATTTCACCTGGAACAGTGAATATTTACAAACGGGTATCAGTACGTAAGCTCAGTATGTTCAAGCACAGCTCCTTTGGCTTCAGTTGCAGATAGAAGCTCTGAGCCTTTCGGCACATGAGATCTCATAGTCTAATTCAAATTTCCCTTGTTTTGTTTGTGGAAAGATCTCAGTTGTTAGTGTCTGATGTCTCAAATGTTTTCACTCGTAGATTCTGTAAGGTACTTTGGTCTGTTTCTTCTGCTGCATTGCAGAAGTAAAAGAAAGCATGGTAACAAAAAATTCAATACTTGCTGCAGTACAGAAACTGTTTTAAATTGCTTGTATGGTAACTAAGTTAACCAGTTCTTCCAAGAAATTGAATTTGTATTTATCAGTTTCCAGTATGTAGTTTTATGTGTGTATATTTTTTAATGGAATTTTTCAAATTAATTTCTAAAAGTAGGCTAATGAAGAGACTTGAGCTTTTTCAGTGCTTGATGTGGGTGATGTGACATACATATATCAGTCACTGATGAGTCATTTGACTTGAAAAACATTAACCTGACATTGAAATAGAAACAGTCATTGAACTACTTAATACTCCTTGATCTTTGTTTTGAAGTTTTGCTTTGATGTATATTCAGGCCTGTGAGAAATGTTGCCATCTTATGTTTGGACTAGCTTTTCCTGTAATTTGCATCACACATTGAATCCTAGACATATTCAGTGTGGGAGAGGGGTCCTCTCGTACAACCTCTTGCTCATAGAAGATCCAGTTAGATCAGGCTCTGCAGGTCTTGCCCCATCAAGTTTCAAATATTTCTAAGGATTGAAATTCTGCAGTCTTCTAGTATTTGACTACTCTCACGGTATTTTTTTTTCCTTACACCTAGTCAGAATTTCCTGTATTGCATTTTATGTCTGTAGTCCCTTGTCTTAGCTCTGTGAACCTCTGTGAAGAGTCTGGCTGTGTCTTCTCTATCTCCTCCCATTAAAGACGGCAGTAAGGTCTTTCCCTGTATTCTGTTCTTAAGGGTGGGGAAAACAGTTCTCATTCTTTCCTCAGTCATCATGCACTCTGGGCAAGTAACCATACTGTGCTTGCTCCAGTATATCAATGTTTTTTTTGCACTGGCGAGCCCAGTGCTGGACGCAGTACTCAAGGTGTGGTCTCAGAGGTGCTGAGCCCAGGGGAATAAGCACACCCTTCCTTGTTCTGGCCATAGTCTTGCTATCATAGTCCAGTGTGTGGCTGAACATCTGTGCCACAAGGGTGCACTGCTAATTCAACTTGTTATCCACCAAGACCTGTTTTTGGGCCTGCTAGCACAGGAAAGAGGTTTTGACATGCTGGAAAAGCCATTGAAGCTCTGCAAAGATGGTTAGGGGTAGGGCTGCATGCTGAAAGAGGAGAGATCAAAGCATCAGGATTTTGTTTACACTGCAGAAAGGAAGGCTGGGCATCTAGTTGCTGTCTTTCCATTTAATGGCATTTAGAGAGAAGGCAGAGCTACACTTTCTTTAAAGACACACAATGAAAGGGCAAGTGGAAACGGGCACCAACTATAACAGGGAAAGCCTTAATTGGACATAAGGAGAAGATTCTACACCGTGAGAGTGTTGGTGATTGGAACAAGTTACCTGGAGACTGACAGGACTGGGCCAGACATAGCTCTGAGGAGTCTGGTCCAAGGTGGAAGGTAATCCTGCTTTAATCCTTGGCCTACATGACTTCCAGGAGTCCCTACCAACTTCAGTCTATGATTCTTTATTATGATATTTTTCAGGCTAAAATTCACCAAGTTATGATAGCTCATTATCTTTACGATATCTGTCTTCTCCTTAGTGTACCTCTGGTGGAGATTTCTATGAAAATTTTCTGACATACCTTTTTATATGATGAAAAATATTGCTGTCCTTTTATGCACAACAAAAAGGTACTGTAGATTATTTATTTTAATTATTTTATTGCTTCATTGTGCTTTTGATTAGATGTTCTTTCTTTTTTCTTTCTGGCAAATACGATGTACTTAGAAAGGTAAAAAATAATCATTTGGTGGTAGGAAAGGTCATTGGAAAGGTGAGAGTAGTACAGTTCATTGCTAAAGCTATAAGCCAAGATAGTTCAACTTGTAACTGATTTAAGTTGGATTACTGGAATAGTGGTCCAGCAAGCTCAGATGTTTTTGTATGTGTGTGTCTGTGTTTTGAGAGACTACTAGTAGCAGAATACTACTACTAGGTTGAGGGTGACTGCTTTAGGAATATTATAACTTTCGGGTAAAGTAGGAGAATCTTATGAAAGGGAACAGCATCATAAGAAAAGAAAATATATGAATAAAGTATGCCCAGTACTAGTATGCAGCTGAAAGGAAATGTAGTATTTAAAATTAAAATAATATGATTTTCAGGAATTTTGCTTTAAAAGATTGTACGCCCTCTGTATTATCTCTAAAATAAAAGCTGAAATGTATACACCATCCTGTGCAGCCTGCTGTAGGTGACCCTGCTGTGGCGGGGGGGTCGGACTAGATGATCTCCAGAGGGCCCTTCCAACCCTGACCATTCTGTGATCATTCTGTGATTTACCATTTTCACATTAAGGTAATGACATACTAAGAATTGTATTTAATGTTCAAATAAATTTGGGGTTTGTATGTATGGTATTTAGAGTTGCTATTTTAGGATGAAGTTGCTTGTGCACACTAAATGTTTGGTTTCCCATTAAAATCATTCACTGCTTTGGACATATCTGATTTGTACTTGGGATAACTGTGCCATTCCAGAAATTTTCTTTCTCATGCATACTCATGAGGTTTCTCGTGCTTAAACATGGTTCCCTCGCCACCCTTTCACGGAAATTTTTTGAACTCTAGATTAGATTTTTAGATGACAGATGGGTTTTTAGATCATTGATAGTAATATCTATTTTTTATTTTCAACAGTGTATTGTTTTTATTCTTCATAGCATGCTATTATAACTATTTTAATAGTTTACTATGTATGCACAAGATGCAATGAGAATCTCATCCACAAAGTCTGTGCAAGGGTTTATCTTCTACAAGGACATTGTCTGAGGCAACTGAAATGTTACAAGATTTTTGCCATTTATTGCCTGAGATTTTTTATGAGAGTTTAATGACTAGATGTCAAAATTCTACAGACCTACAGTGCACAGATTTAGCAAACTTAGAAGGTAAGCAATCAGGCTTTACTTGCAATTGTGTAAGAAAATACAAATTATAAGTTAATGATTTTAAGGGTATGGTCAGTATTTCGATTTAATTGTTATTTGTGTATTTTTTAAGTTCTATAATAAATCAAGAGCTCAATACATTTGGATGTCAAATGTAAATAGTAATCTAAATAGTATTATAGTAGTCTAAATCCAAGTTTATACCCGTCTGACTTGGCCTAATTTGCATTAGGTCTTGAAATACCTGTCTAGTTCGAGCTCTTTTAGATTAAAAAAAAAAAAGAAAAAGTGATTTCCTGAGTGTAGCATCTCAGTTCTTGAGTACTTCATCTTAGACAAATAATGGAAGAGCAATAATGGTCTAATTTGTTCAGAATTCTGTTTTGTTGTGAACCTTATGCTTTTATTTACTAAGATAACACCCTTCACAGATTTGTCCCTGATTTCTGATATTTATTCCTTCTCTTATGTAAAAAACTATTTTGGTTTTGTTAACAATATTTTTACTCCTTTTTTAAATTTAGGCTTAAGGAAATAAGTTGGTTTTGTCACAGTGTTTTGTGCCTGGTTTTGAAATTCATAATGCATTTTAGTTGCTTTCCTACTATAGATTTCTCCACGTCTTCCAGTGCTTTGGCATGACTTGTTGATGTTTTGTTTGTATGGTTTGTATAGTTTCATGATTTGTAACTACTGAGCATTGTGCTCACTGTCTGTCTTGCAGTCTGTAAAAGGTGGAGATTTGTGGGATTTTTTGTCGGGTTTTCTTGCGTGGATTTTATTTTTTTTAATTGCTGTGATGTTTAGCTTGATTAGAACTTCAGATCTATTTGTGAGGGAGAAAGTATATGTTACATTGATTAGTCACGAGAAGTATTGTTTGCTTACAGCTTTTATGGTCCCTTTTGGTGTTTTGTTATCCATATGTACAAGAACGCTGCAGTTACAATTTTTTTTTCTTTTTTTGTCTAAGTGTACAGCTTCCTGTTAGTAAAAAGTGGGAAAAAAAAAATAGAAAAGGAGAATAGACAAATTCTAACTTATCCACAGTTATAATACTGTCTATGGATTCTTTTTTTTATTCCAAAGTTATAAATTATATTACATTTTACACTAATCTTTACAGAATTTATATATATATTTAATAATTTGTAGTTATATAGAATTGCTACAGGTAATACTATTGAAGGAATTTTGCTTCTGATTCATGAGGCAGATCTTCTGAGATCTCAAATGTGGAACTAATGAAAAATGCTACATTAAAGTAAAGGAATGAAATATGGAGTCATGCTTGAATTGGAAGGTTTTTTTGACTGTCTAAATACCTGAGAAAATTTACCTAAAAAGGGGAGATAATTTGCTGTAAACTTGAAAAGAAGTAAGTGCAATTTAAATGCAAAACATACAGGGGAAAAAAAAACCAGTGTTTAGCAATATTACTGGGACATGGCAGTACTGCTTCCCATTTAATTAGAGTGACAAGGCAAAATATTAATGTAGGTAGCTTTGTACAAAAAAATGTACGTTATTTGAAGCTAAGTTAATTTTTCTTGAAGAAACCGTATTAGCTGAGAAATAACTGGGTTAAAAAGACTTTTATGGATGAGTTGCTGAAATCTAGATAAAATACATATGAAATGAATATATGTATTAGTATTTATATTGCATATAAAATATACACAGGTAACTACAATATAGGTAATCATTGGGTAGAAATTGTCAAAACTATAGGTAATTTTTTTTCCTTTATGAAAGAAATAAACTCTGGGATGTCTGAATACTGTAACAGAGCTGTCATTAGCTTAACACAAGCCTGTGACCTGTTCTCATAAGGACAGTCCTGCATTTTACTGGGTTATAAAACTACAGTTGCTACTACGCTATTTTCTACTATTCTTTGGATAGTGAGAAAAATAGTCTTATTTTCATATATTTTCTCTGTGTTTTCTCTAATAAAGGAATAGTTATGTTTCCAATTAAGGGCTGAATGATATTTCTGTCAATTTGTTTCCTTTTCAGTTGAGACATTTTAAATCTGTATTATTTTTCTGTAAACTTGCGATGAAAAGACAGAGCTTTCGTCACAGAAATAGCACTGTCTTACTTACCAAATGCTAAAAGTTAAAGTAGGAACAGACCGTGAACTAGAAATCCATTTCAAGTTAGATAGTCAAAAAGTCCAAAATACAGTATAGAGAATCAAAACTGAAGGAAGTTTGGGATGATATTCCTAACTGCACTTTAGCTCAATCATTGTGTTTGTCTAGAAGAAGGTTATTGAGAAGTATTTATAGGAGCTTTGAGAAACTGGTGACGATGGATGAGGAGAAAGCTGTGAGGCACTCAACAACATTTTTGCCTGTCTTCAGTGGCAAACTCTCTCCCCACACCTCTCAAGTGGATGGACCGTGAGACAGGACTGGGGGAGCAAAGTCCCTCCCACTGTAAGAGAAGATCAGGTGTGTGACCACCTGAGGAACCTGAACATGCAACAGTCTATGGGACCTGACAAGATGCATCCCAGAGTCCTGAGGGAATTGGCTGATGTAGTTGTCAAGCCACTCTCCATGATATTTGAAAAGTCGTGGCAGTCAGGTGAAGTCCCTGGTGACTGGAAAAAGGGAAACATTGCACCCATTTTTAAAAAGGGTAGAAAGGAGGACACTGGGAACTACCGACCTGTCAGCCTCAACTCTGCCTGGCAAGATCACGGAACAGATCCTCCTTACAATCTACACTAAGGCACATGGAGTACAGGGAGGTGATTCGAGAGAGCCAACACGGCTTCACCAAGGGCAAGTCCTGCCTGACCAACCTGGTGGCCTTCTGTGCTGGAGTGACTACATCAGGGGACAAGGGAGGAGCTATGGATGTTGACTGTCTGGATTTCTATAAGGCTTTTGATGCGATCCCCCACAACATCCTTCTCTCTAAATTGGAGAGGTATGGATTTGATGGGTGAACTGTTTGGTGGATGAGGAATTGGTTGGATGGTCGCATCCAGAGGGTAGCAGTCAATGGCTCAATGTCCAGATGGAGATCATTGGCAAGTGGTGTCCCTCAGGGGTCTCTATTGAGACCAGTACGGTTCAATATCTTCATCAATGACTTAGACAGTGGGATCGAGTGCACCCTCAGCAAATTTGCAGACAACACCAAGCTAAGTGGTGCAGTTGACGTGCCTAAAGGATAGGATGCCATAAAGAGGGACCTGGACAGGCTCAAGAATTGGGCCTATGTTGGACCTCATGAGGTTCAACAAAGCCATGTACAGGGTCCTGCACCTGGGTTGGGGCAACCCCCATATCAGTACGAGCTGGGGGATGAAAGGATTGCAAGTAGCCCTGATGAAAAGGACTTGGGCATACTGGTGGATGAAATGCTGGACATGAGTCGACAATGTGTGCTTGCAGCCCAGAAAGCCAACCACATCCTGGACTGCATCAAAAGCAGTGTGGCCAGCAGGTCAAGGGAGGTGATTCTGTCCCTCTACTCCGCTCTGGTGAGACCCTGCCTGCAGTATGGCATCCAGCTCTGGAGTACTCAGCACAGGAAAGACATGGACCTGTTGGAGCGGGTCCAGAGGAGGGTGAAAAAATTGACCAGAGGGTGGAGCACCGCTCCTATGAGGACAGGCTGAGAGAGTTGGGGTTGTTCAGCCGAGAGAAGAGAAGGCTCTGGAGAGACCCTATTGCAGTCTTTCAGTACTTAAAGAGGGCTTAAAAGAAAGATGGGGATAAACTTTTTAGCAGGGCCTGTTGCGATAGGACAAGGGGTAATGATTTCAAACTAAAAGAGGATAGATTCAGACTAGGTATTTTTCCAGTGAAGGTGGTAAAACACTAGCACAGATTTCCCAGAGAGGTGGTAGATGTCCCATCCTTGGGCATCTGAGTTTGATGGGTCTCTGAGCAACCTGATCTAGTTGAAGATGTCCCTGCTCATTGCAGGGGAGATTGGGCTAGATGACCTTTAAAGGTCCCTTCTAACCCAAACTGTGCTATGATTCTATGATCCTATAACTAATATTCGTAATTATGAAAGGGATTAGAGCAGCACGTTCCTAAGCCTTTTTTTATGTTTGAAATATCACTGAAACTTCTAGATATTTTTCTTTCAGGTTCTTTGCTGCATTTTAGGTGAATCCTAACAGTTTCCCTTCTGAAATTTTACTTACAACTCCTACTGTGTAACAGACACACATGCTGATCTCTATTAGTTAACTACTTGCATTTCTGTTATTTTTTTTTTTTTTAAGTCTTTTAAACACGTCTAGGCATTAGCAGTCTTGTAACAAAAGACCCTGAGGAAAAATATGTTCACATATCTTTAACATTTTCTTTCATATGTTAACAGACAAAAACCAAGGTATCACTTTCCCATTTTATAAAATCAAACTAATTTTTACAAGCATTCACAGTATCAATTATTATTCCAATGAGACAAATGTTTCGGGCGATGAGTAGGTAAAGTGTTTTAGAAGTGGAGATGTTTCCTGAAGGATACTATTATGTGATTCTTTTTGGGAAAGACAAAGATTTTCAAAGAATGTTAAGTTAATTCTCTCTGTCCTTTTTAGCATAGAAATTTTCTCTGATAAAATAATAAGATGAGACAGATTGACAATTGATATATTTCAAAGGAGGTTTTAGCTAAATAAATAAAATAAAATATTACACTAGCTAAATAAAATACTGACTTAGGCACTTGCGAGGGGGGGCATGTGTCTCTCCATGCGCACACACACATATATAAAACTTCTGAAAATTATAAATTAATGAATTAATAGAATGCAGAATGAGGATTAGGAATGTTACTGTCTCACAAATTAGTTCCCACATTGCTATATAGGAAGGTCCAACAGAAATGATTTATTTGGACGATGATAGCGGCAAAACACTGGGGTTAGAGGGTCTCTAAACCACTGAGTAGCGTGCAGTTGCTGCTCTGCACTTCACATGGTGGTCGTGCCTTATATCTGACTTTGATGTTTTCAGCTTACCTTAAAAATTCCTCTTAGGTGACTGACATTTTTCATCTGTATGTCCAAATTAAATAGCAAATGAAGAAAGAGTGTCTGCTAAAAATCAGTTGTAATGTAAAGGGTAGTAGATGTTGTACATGTGTATAGAAAGAAGGTATCTGTAATATTCTTTGAAATACAGATCTGATGAGTAGAAGTTGTTTAGTTAACTTTTAACGTCCAAAATGGAGTCATGTAGAATTGAGCTAGTGAGCTCCAGAATCACTTGAATTCAAAGGGAAAAGGAAATTCTAGAATCATAGAATCTTAGAATCATTTAGGTTGGAAAAGATCCTTAAGATCATCAAGTCCAGCCATTAACCTAACACTGCCAAGTCCACGACTAAACCACGTCTACGTGATTCATCTGAACTGTTTCACGTATCTGCTATAGATGAGATGAAATCTACATCCTCTTTAATAACTTTACTTTCTTTCACTTGCTGTAAGGTTAGCTTAGAGTAGCTCAGATGTACATGTTTATACTGTAGGTCAAGTTTCATCAGACTAAATTTAAAGATATCTGTCACTACAAGGAAAATGACTTCAAGCAGTAATAACAGAAGTTAAAACTCCATGGTGAAAGTGTAATTCTAGAGAAAAACAGATCGGTTCAACAAGATTGGTTCCTATTATCATCATGTGAATGATAGTTAAAAGCCACCTTAAGGTGGACAAAACTTAGGTCAAAAACAATTAGCAGTTCAGAGGGATGGAACACCTCTCCTAAGAAAAAAAAGCTGAGAGATTTGGAGTTGTTCAACCTGGAGAAGAGAAGGCTCCAGGGAGACCTTGTTGCAGCCTTTCAATACTAAAGGTGGCTTATAAGAAAGATGGAGAGAGACTTTTTACCAGGCACTGTTGTGACAGGACAAGACGTAATGGTTTTGAACTAAAAGAGGGTAGATTTATGTTGGACATAAGGAAGAAATTTTTTACAGTAAGAGTGGTGAGGCACTGGCACAGGTTGCCCAGGGAAGTTGTGGACGCCCCATCACTGGAAGTGTTCAAGGTCAGGTTGAATGGGTCTTTGAGCAATCTGATCTACTGAAAGGTGTTCCAGCCTATGGCAGGTGATGTTGTCTAGGTGATCTTTAAAGGTCCGTTCCAACCCAAAACATTACATAATTCTATGTTGCACTTTGTAGTGGTCTTTCTATTGGAGGCACCTGGTAATGCCTAAGGGTCTCTCATTTGGACTGAAAGCTGGAATCCCTCTTTTTGGCATAGGATATAATTCACCACTTTGATATTACTCCAGGCAGAAAAGAATCTTAAGATCAGAGTTTATCTGCTATCACCAGCAGAAAGAGATTGAAGTATAAGTCTTATCAATCATCACGTACTGGATTATTTTTAATTATAACCATGTGAACAAAATGTAAACCATTCTAAAGGACATGGACAAGCTTTGTCAGTTTTGTATAACACAAATATGTGATTTTTTAATGCTTGTGCTTGAAATCTTAAGCTGACATAGATCAGTGGGAAGATGGCATTGGTTTGCTGTTGCTTCTATTGTGGTGTTTTGTTTTGTTTTGTTTTTGTTTAAAAACATGGAGTGGGAAGGGAGAGAGAGGTTCTATTTTCTGCTTTGTTTTGCCTGGAATACTAGCTGGTCCCCAAAAATGAGCTTACGCTGGATATTTTTTTCCTCCTTTAGGCATGCCCTGTACCATTTCCTCTAAAGTGACTATTGCTGAGATTGAAAAAGTTACCCATATCAGTCATAACAGACCTCCCAAGCGATAACAGAATGAGGAAAGATTGAGCACAACCTTGACTCCATTACTCAGCACTTCATCTTTCTGCTTAGTAAAACATGAACTGAATAGAAGAGCAAAGATCCTGCAGTAATTTAGAAGTAGAGCATTGGTTGAATTCCTTGCCAAATATGCCAAACCTTTAGCTTTTATGTAATTCCCTGTGATTGATATTAGATCCTTTTGAGCATTATCTGCCAGCTGGAATGAAGTCTGGCATCCCAAAAGTGGCGGTTTTGACATTAATGCAACTTCAGAGAAATTAGATTTTCTGTAAAGCTTTAGCAGCACTGAAGATAAATACAAAGAGTAATAAGTAGTGTAATGATCTTTGAATCTGCAGCTTCATCCTATCCAGTATCCCAGAAGGCTAATGTAATCTCACAGGAAAAGGTACTAAGATGTATCACTTATCTTTCTCTTCCATGCCTATGCTATCAATTCAGATGTAATACATTAACATTTGAATGAAAAAAATTTGTCAATCAAGAAATAGATAGAGGCATACATTTGAAGGCAGAAAGAAAGAAAGGGAAGGGGAAATACAAGCATGTTGATGCAGAGTTTTGTTGCGAATTCTGACACATATTTAATGTATTAAAATCTCTGCTTTGAAGTATAAATAAAAAGCACATATTCTGTCACTGATGTTATCATATTGATTTTGATAGCCTTTTATTTATGCGGTACTAATGTGAAGATTTTTCTGTAAAGTAATTGTGGAATTCTGAGTTAATCAAGTTATTTCAATATAAAATGTAAAAGGAAAAAAAGCCTCAGTGGTTTTAAAAGCTGTGAATAGATTACAACACAGGTATGAATTAATTGAAATGTAAATTTTTACTGTGACAGGTATAAGTTCAAAGTAGCATCAGTTCTTCTCATTCTCTTTATGCTGCCAACTTTACTCGCTATGCTTAGGTTTTTTTAAAGAAATCTGTAGAGATTTTAATTGGCTTAAATATCATAATTAACAAAACTTCCTCATTATTTTATATTTTCAGGTAACATGCAGTTGGAACACGAGTAAATACATTTCAGGCAAAAAAATATCTTTAATACCCCATCTAGGCAGTCTTACATAACAGAAAGTCTAATATCAATATGCAGAAATACCCATTTTCTCAACCACATCTCTGATCCGGAATCTGTTTCTGTGGTTTCACAGTTACTATTATTCAGTGTTTCTTTCACTCTCTCCTCACTTTATGATTTTTTATTTTTTTTTTACCCCAAGTGGCCAAGAAAAGCAAAATCTGTATTTCTGTCCCTAATAGTAGAAATCGGAACATAATAATCTTACTACTTTTTTTCCTGAGTATTGTTTATAGATTCCCGTTTCAAATTGTGTTCTGGATTTTTTGAACTTTCAGTCTTCCAGGGAGCACTGGGTGAATGAAACCCAGAAAGTACTGCTTGTTCTGAGGTTGTAAAATTCATAAAGCCCTGAAGGTTTTTTTGGCATAAATTCTATCTTAAATCCATAATTTCATATGAGCTTTCAGAAACAGGTAAATTCTAGGAAAAGTATTATCTTGAAGTTGGGCTGTGGAGTTCTGCTCACCTGTATCCTAAAACTTATTTTCTCTATAGAACTGATTTTGAGAAAGCACTTGAGAATCTGTACCTTCTTGGTAAGCATTAGAAATATTCAGTATCTCAGAGTTAAGATAAGTCAGATTGTATTTTCACAATAAGAAATATTCCAAATCTTTAAGAATAAGATCTATGAATTGTAGAATATGAGATCAATCAGAAACTGCAATGATTTCTGCTGTCTTTGGGTTAAGCTAGATAACTCTTGGAAGTCAATGAATCTACACTAGTTGCATTTCTGAGTAATTGAAAGATATATCTGGACTTAGATCTACATAAACTTTGCATAAATGTAAACCTTTAACTTAGGAATTTTCCAGTTATGATGATTAATAAATTGCAAAAATGCCTTCGGGGGAAAGATGTCCTACATTACTGGAGAGAGAGTCAAACAAGTCATCTATTTAACTCAAAGCACCACCTGTCTTGAGAGGCAAGACTGTTACTTTTCAAGTACTATTCTATGTGTCTAAGACCCTTGAACTCAATATCTAGTAACTAACTATAACAGAGTAAGGCTGTTAATTTATTTTTGAAATTATAGTTTAAGTAAAATTACAATGAATTTTGTACATGCAAATCTGTGAAGCTTCAACTTTTTTCAAGCGATCAGGACACTGATTCTTATTTCTGATAATTAATTATAGTAGTGTTTTTGATCAGTCCATGAGCATGGAGTTAATAATTTTCTTTGATTCATTTTCATACATGTACAGTCCTATAAATAATAGAGGATATGTAACAAAAATAATCTTCTAAAGAAATTGCTTTCCCCTTACTATATTTTTATTGTGTTTCTACATTGATAGGTCTGTATTTACTTATTCTTGTAATAACACAAATGACTTTGTGTGTTATTTCTAAATTATTTGGATAAAAATGTTTGTTTAGCATGTATTACAGAATGGTTGAGGCCCATTGGATTGCTTGGGAATGTGTCAATTTAAATAAACATCTTTTAAGTAAAACTTACAGAAGAATTCTGCCCTGAATTCATTGATGTCTTTCACAGGCCCCAGTTTCAAGACAATGAATTTTAGAAATGCTACAAGTTATTTTATGTAATAAAACATAGTGTTGAACCTGAGAGAATAATTTTTATCCTAGATATGCTTCTTAAATACCAACTAGTCAGCTCTAGATTACACATTTTGGAAAGCAGAGCATTCTATCTGGTATGGAAACTAAGTGTTTAGTTTGTGAACTGGTAGATTTTAACTTATCTTTTTTTTTTTTTAAATATAGCCTTCATTTCAAATTCATATCCTAATAAATGTATTTGCAAATTAATCCCAATTTGGAAATAAAGATACTCATTACACAAGCCATATACTACATTTATTGTTTTTAAAAAGTTTGCTCCTAGCAATTATTTTTCCAATTCAGTGTTCTTGGAAGCATTTAACCATTTGTGTCCTAACACAGGAGAGTGCTTTTGAACTATTTGTTAGATGGATTATACCTTTAGTTTGATAAGCACAGAACATTTAAGAATGCAGAAGAAATGAGCTGTAATGCTGTGTTTGTCCATGTCATTATCCAAAGAGCTGTTGTGCAGGACTCTCCTACCTATTTTTCTGGGTGCACTACAAAGATAAACTATTTTTAATCTATTGATGAGTGAGTTAATTAAAATAAGTATTTCAGCACACCCTACACATTGTTGAAGGTTGACCATGTAAATTGACTTTAATCAATATCATAATTCAGACAAAGACAAAATCATCATCATAGTCGATGAACTCGATGATCTTCAAGTTCCCTTCCAACCTAAACCATTCTATGATTCTATGATAGTCATGCAAACAATAATAATTATCTAGATGATATTTCTTGTACTGGATTGTTTACTATATTATTATAATGTGAGATGGAAGGTTTGATATCTGTCTTACTGCTTTTTCACTGGACAGTCATGAGTTTCATTAGGCAGGGATCATGTCCAAGCACTGTTTTTAACTGCGTGTTCTGTGAAGTTAGATTTTGCAATTGTTCGTTTTAGCTACTTGGAGCATTTTAAAGGGTGCAGATTTGTTAATAGGAGTGTAATTTATTGGTGGCTACGAATCCTTGATTAGGCTTTGTTTGTATGTTTTCATGTTGGTGTTTTGAAAATAAGACAGGTACTGTGACTCTCCTTAGATTTGAGGAACAGAAAACAAAATATTCTTCCTGCCATTCAGTTAGACTGTTTCGTTGGCTACAAGCATAAACCAGGGCTCTCAAGCCAGACCTGCATGAACTGCCGTAATATTCAGAGAGGGGCTTGTTGGTCCTGTCTTAATTCATTGTAGTTGAAACCAAATATGCAACTATAAAATTACCAAAAGAAATTATTTTGTTCTTAGAACTTCAGCACTTAGGAATTAACATGTTTCCTTTAACTACCAGCATTACTGTCACTTCTCTGCATATGAAAGCAATGGCTTAACACTGCTGCTTTGAATTTTTTACTTTTGGGACTATGAAACCCCTTGAGCTTTCTGCAGACTGTTAATCTGTAGTATTTCTCTGAAGATGTTTTGCATCATTTCATGGAATATAAAATGTGTATCTAGTACACATTCTCTAGAGTGGTTACCTCTGTTTTGGCATAGGATACTGTTTTCTGTCACTGATGAATGGCAGTTTATGTAGGATCTCCTTTTCATAGCAGTTGTAAAATATAACGTCTGCCATTGAATTTATATAGGCAAAAAAAATCAGCGAAATGGGGAGAGAATGTCAGGTCATGTAAAAAAGAAAGGATTGCAAAATGTGAAGATTTTTCTTTCTGTTAATTCTCTTTTGCTAAATGATGTATGCTAGCAAGTACTTTAAGGATAAGATTTCATTTGACTGGGTCTCTTTGCTTCTGAGAGAGACTTACACACTATGTGAAATAGGTATTTAAATTGCAGATACTCAGTACACCTTAGTCATACATACAGTTACTTGCATTCTGTTTTTAATTGTTTTTTTGTTGGCTTTTTTTTTCTTGGTGGTCTAAGAAGCATGGTGAAATGGGGGGCTATCAGAGTGCTTAAGATATCAGCTCAAATGTTAGTTATTTCTGAACATAAGTATGGGTGGCCAGATTGCTGAGCTTTGCATGCCACAGTTATTTTCTCTCATTTTGCTCAACGTATGTATTTGCTCCTTCTCTTCTAGATTTGTTTTCATGAGCAAACTTAAAAGTTTCTCCTATTGCTTTGAAAGGATTGTACTACAATTTGGAAATGCAATTTTGTGATTAAATCATTGAGGAACCAAAATATAGACTTCAGTTGAAGAAACTTAGCTGCATCTGGGAGTTTGTGAAGATGCTGTTTAGTTCTCCTTTTTCATTGTACATTTTTCTCATGTTGTTAGTTTGCCTACAATATTTATATAAAAATCGTTATTAATCTTAGGATAATCTAATTAAGCTTTTTTAGTACTGACTGGTATCCTAGAGAGGACTGATAATTATGGATTAGACTTCATATACTCTTTAAAAATGCTGCATAAAAAAAAGACCTGTGGCCATTTTGAAGCAGCTATCACTTGGTAGGCAGATGGAACCATTGAGTAAGAACACAAAACAGTTCAAGGAAAGAAAAAAGCCATACTAATGTTCCTGAACTCTTTGTGCTTATTTTCAAGTCACCATTGATCTTTTTTTTTTTTTTCCCTTAAAGCATTTATTGATTTATTTTTTTTCTTTCTCCTGTTACCTTTCTTAATCATGTCCTAACTGCTGGGCAAATTCTGAAATAATCTTTGTAAATACGAGAGACTCTGACCAGAAGACACTGATGATTCTACAGACAACCTACACAATTGTGCTGCAGAAATTATTTTCATCATATGTCAAAAAAACACAGAATAAAATTCTTGGATCTATTCACTTCTAACCCCTCTTCTCTAACTTACTTCTTTCTTAGTCTTGAAGATACAGATAGTCCTCGTTCATTAACGTTAATGTCCCTCATAATGTTTTTAAACGTAGTCTGTCCAGGCTCTTCCTCTAGTCAGTGAAAAATAGATCCTCCATAGTGTTCAAGGTAAACATCTATTCTGCATCACCTACTATTTGTGATCCGTGAAGGGACCCACCCAGTGGATGCCAAACACTGACTGGGGTGATCCCCTTGCCTCCCTGCAACGGAACCGTCTTCAACTTTTCCTAGTGTATTTTACACCTGAAAACATGCTGTGGTATTTCTGGCAAATTAAAATGGTCCTTTTTAGTGCTCAAAGTCATATATAAGGAACGTAATGGGATGGGTAAAATCTGTTGACAACATCTGACTGTGCATAAAATAAGTGAAATTTCTGATAAGAAAAAGATTTTTCAAAATACTCAGTGTAGGTATGCTGATTCTACTCAATGTGTTCAGTGGTCTGAAACCTTTTGTGACAAAGGTAATTGAGGAGCTTGCCTGTTTGTAATATAAAAAAGCAGCGACTCCTTGAATATATTTAAATAGCCTTTCCAGTGGGGGATGCTTAGTCATTTGGAAGAGACTATGTAGATGAGAATGCTAGTAGGAAGACTGTTTCAGTAATGTTTAAAACACTACCAGAAAGTAAATAGTCTTTCCAGGAGGGAAAAAGTAGTGAACTTAGGCTTACTGCCATTTCCTAAGAATTGACTGTTCTAATCCTTCAGTGGATATACTCAGCTGAGGTAACAGCACATATGGCCCTCTATCGCAGTAGTGATAATGAAGGGAGCATAAACGGTAAAGTGGTAGGATTCAGAGATAAGATGCGCAATACCTACTCAGATAGGAAATATAATAACAGTGAAATTTGTCCAAAACCAAAATTTGTCTTTAAATTTTCTCCGGCTAAATGTGGGGACTGAAGAGTTAATATGCCATCAATAATGCAATCTTTATGGACTGCTAGATTTACCTGAGAAGAGGTGAATTCGAGGAAGAGGCTACAGACTATCTGAAGCCACACTTCTTGGGCTTCTGTTGTTTGAACATCTAAGCAGCAGAAAGAATTGTGGACATGTGGTAAGAAATGAGAGTAAGAAAAGAAAACTGTGAAATGAGAAAAAGAAGAGAAAGAGAAAAAAGGAGAAAGAGTAAGAGGCAGGCAATGATGAAAACTAAGAAGAAAGCCTATATAAAGAAGAGAACAAAACAGAAGGAAGGAAGGTATGGAATCAAGAAATGCAGAATGAAAGAAAAGACTTGTTCTTGTGTGTCTGTATTTTGTTATTAGTACAATAAATAGTAACTGCAGTCATGAAGAGGTTTGTTATTTTTCTAGAAGCTCTAGAACTTTTTAAGGGTCAGTCTTGGCAGTCTGTGCGCTCTTTGAGACAGGGATAGAATAAAGAGGTTTTATTTTAAACTTGACCTTCATTTTGTAGACTTGCTCTTTTGTCTTTTTAGTGATGTTCACTTTGTCTAAAATGCTGGTTGTTTTCTGATTATTTTTTTTAATGCAATCAAAGCTTTTAATTTATTTCCGCATTTCTAGTATATAATGCTAGTACTGAACTCCTTAGTAATGTTACAAAAATCTCTATTGACTTAATTTTCCTGTCTCTGTAGGAGTCCAAGTTAAATTATGCTTTCTTAAATCTAGTTTCCTCTTCCCTTTTCTCCAATAATTATTATCACAATCCTTCTCGTCTCTTTATTTTGTACTTTGTTTTGATTTGTTGTTACTCATGTTATACTACTATATGAGAACAATGGAAGGTAAGAAGAAAAAAACATAGAATTTTCTTTTAGATCTTCATTTTAATTTGGGTGCTTGCATATAAAGGATGTTTTGAATGTATTCTGATACTGTAGTAAATAGGAGTCAGAGGCAATAGAATAATTTCTGTAATTGAACCCAGCACTCTTAAAGATTTCATTAGGTCTAATTAGAACTAATTTATTTAAATTCCCATGAAACTAACTTAATAGGCTGGAAACCATTCTATTGTACTTAGTTAATTACTTTTTAGTAAAAATGAGCAATTGGGGGCCGGCAAAGAAAAATAGCAAATGAATACATCAGTCACTGAGACTTTCTGAAATCATTAGTTTAAATCTTAGGTTGACTTGTCCCCTTACAAATTAGTTCTTTTAACATGTTTTGCAGCCATATCTGTGGTATTTCCTCTCAGAAAGTGAGCTCAAGGTTATCTGTGTTTAGCAAAGCCATACTGATGGTGTTTCTGGGAAGAGGTGGGATCATATTCTGCAGAGTTTTATTCATTCTCATCTTAGCAAACTCAGTGAAGCTGCTGAACTCAGAACCTGCTGAAGTTATCCTTACTATTGCTACAACAGCCATGCCCATTGATATGACTTTTCTGGGGAAAAAAAATTGTAAAACATTTCTTTTTCAACAGCATTATTGTGCTAGATAAAGTTTAATAGGCCTATCAGTGTAACAGTTCCTTGATCATAGGGAGTTGTTTCATATTTGTTTAAAGTCATCTCCTGCCCAATTCCACCCCCCCCCCCAAAAAAAAAAAAAAAAAGAAAGGAATTGTAATGATCTTTTTATACAGTGAAAGATACCTTTCTGGAGCATCTTGAATGTATTACTTTAAAAGTCTCTCAACCTTTCCATGCTCTAAAGAACAGTTAGCTATTTTTATGTGGTCTTTGGTTTTAACTATGTTGAAAAGCATTGCATTTAACTTTTTTTTTGCTTTCATTTGTTTGAGGAAATGGCTACAATGAATTGTTGTTCCTGATTCTAGATATTTGCCATATCAATGAATCTTGAGCCTAAGACTGAGAAAAGGTTATTAACAGGATGCTATGCGGACTTGGTCAGGAAAAGTAGAAATAAAAGGTAACTGTAGTGCACTGCACATTTCTTCCTTATACAGTCTCTTTTTCGAACAAAACTCAAAAGTCATATAAACCCGTTCAGACTTTTGGATGTAGTGAGGCTTTCTCAGCTGCGCTTAGCCAAAAGCAAGCGTCTCAATCTACAAAGTACTAACTCTATAAGTATGATCTTGGTGTTTCCTTTTTCCTTTTGTCCAGATGACCCATGACTCTAATGATAAATATTTTTTGTAAAGCCTCCAGGCAGTGTTCCTAAGAACACACCTCTGTTTCTGCTTTCTTTTTATAAAAATGAAGAGAAAAAAAACCTTGAAAATATCACCAAGAAAGATGCAAATATGAGCAAGTTTTTTTTAGGAACCAAAAAAGAAAGGAAAAGGGCTAAGTTCCTTGCAGGTCACACTTAGGAGAATGCCTCAGGTGTTTAAGGTAAAGTACAGGAAATTGACATGCAATGTTTGAACTGCTTTCACATTGAGTGAGTGATATTATTTGAAGACAAGGAAAATTCAAACTGGCAAATTTGGAGTTAAACTACCTGATAATGCAACTAAAATTACAATACAGTTTCTTTTGAGCAAAGGGATTGAATAGATAGTGAGAACTAGGACTCTAATTTATGCTGTGCATTCAAATTCAAGACCTATTTTATTAAGTGTAGTACAGCCTTGCAGATGAGAAAAGGAAGATGGGAATTGCATCTAAATTACTACGGCCGGATTCTATTGAATTCTGCCTGTCTGTCTGTGAATAGGCAATAATATTTTTCAGCTTATGAAATGGTAAAAAGTGTTAGTTACTTTAGTTCACTTTACATTCCTCAAAATGAAATATGGGAATTGCCCTATATCAGGACAATAGTAAAACACCACGACAGTTTTTTAATGTCAAATTCTATATCAGGAGGGCAAACACTTCAAAAATGGCTGCTATATCCAGCAGTAGATTGTTCAGACAGGCATTTGTTTTATCCTTTTTGCTTCATAATATTTGAAATAAGAAAGTAAACAGTGAGTTATCTAGTTTTGTAATCTTTCATTGCAGAAAAATGGAGGTTTCCTTGCCATGTTTGATAGTAATTAAATAGAAAGTTATAGCTATACAACTGAGTCTTGTTTTGGTTTCTTTTCTCATCTGTTGTGATAATATGCAAGATTCCTTAGTAAACACTGGGTAATTATTTTTTGTCTTTTCATTTTCTTCGACATCATGTGTTGACATGCATTCATTTGTATAAATTAGTGAGGGTTTTCACCTGTTAGAGATGAGAAGCCAGAAGGCCAAGAGATGTCTTCTTTACAAATATGCTTTAAGCTTTTCAGGTCAAAGTGTGTTCTTCACTCTCATTTTGAAGATTACACTTCGTAAGTACAAGGAAAAGTAGGTAGCATGCTTTCAGGATTTCTACAATTCCCTTTCCTTCTCATTATTCTGCTGATAGAGGTGGATGTGTTTGCTGCCTCTAAAGCTGTCAATTTTGTCCATGTTTGTACACCTGTGATTTTTAGCTTCCTGAAGAGAGGTTAGGAATTCCCTTTTACTGGGCCAGTTGTGGTCTGGGCTCAGGGATATTTCTTGGAAGGTTTGGATCCTCCTTCATCATAGGAAGGAATCACACTCATCTTTCTGGAGTGAATGCTTTAACCATAGTTCTCTTAAAACAAAGGATTGGACCCTTGTTTTGTTTTTTTGTGCACCTTAGGATAAGGTTCTTGATTCTTGAGGAGTGTTTTAAAATGTGGATCCAGGACAGAGCTCTTCCGGCAGCCTACCAAGAGACAATGTTGAAGAGAGGTGAGGGATCACTGTAATATCCCTTGTCAGTTACTTAGGTTTCTTAGACGGAGCAAAACATTTTCTTTATTGAAAAACCATATAAATAAAAGCATTTACGTGTTGAGCATATGCCCATAACACAAGTCTTTGGAAACATAGCAGCATGAGGCATATCCATCCCATGTGCTCTTTAAATGGTCCACTTATTTATTAAAGGCTTTTGAGTCCGTTACACTGTGCTCTCATGCATTTTGGAAGCGTGATGGGGAGGACTTGTGGTACCTTGTGATACTCTGAATGTGTCTTCTGATAGCACATTTTCCCAGCAACATCATTCCATAGGGATCTATCTATGCCAAAGACAACAGTTAAATTTGTTGACCAGCTAGGGCTGTTCTGTAGGACTACACCAGGCAAAGAGAGACAGAGGCCCTGAAGAAGTATCAGATGTCATTGCAGGGATTCTGGAGAGAAAAGACAGTGTCTTTTTGCTGTGACAGCAATGCTGTTCTGTTTGTAGTCTATTTTTGCTGATATGAGATCTGAAAATAAAGCAACAGACAGTTATTTGCTTTTCCTGCTTTTATGATTTGTGTATCATAGGCTGGTGGTAGGAGTTCTTTTGGGGTGACAGACGTATTCTCTTCGTGCTTCGTACTTGTGTCATCATTCCTCTTTGTGTTGTTTTCAGTTGCAGAGAGGCAGAGCATCATTTTCATGAAGTAAGAGCACTTCCCCAGGTCTCAGATTGATTTCATCTCAGCTGTCTTGTCATGTTTCTGAAAGTCCCCAGTGTCATCGGTGTCAGTTTTTAACATTGCAGGCATTTTTTAAAGTTTTATGTTGAAGAAAATGTCAGTAGGTGAAAACCAGGTGCTTCATTGATGCTGTTCCATAATGTGAACTGCTAAATACAATTCAGAGCATTGCTCTGCCGTCTCCTTTGAAGAGATATTTATTATTTGACACGATTTTGTAATGTGAGTTCAACTGTGGCTACGTGATCAGTTGAAACCTGTACTAACATGAATGTCTGTATACAATAATAACTGATTCTAGCTAATTTAAATAAGACTTCTTAAAGGTTTATATGACTACTAATGGAGCAGCTGACCCCTGAAGGACCTTCTTTCCCAGGTGGTCAGCATTTTTACACAGTTGCAATTTCATCCCTTATGGAAAATGTGTTGATCCTAGTATACACCTTGTCTGTCACACAAGTATTTATGGAATATTATGAATTAGGCACTACTCTGTTTCAGGCAAAATGAGTCTGAACTTGTAGGGTGACTGAGACCACTTTACGAAGGAGCTACTTCTGTCAGTGAAACTGAATCTTTTACACCATCTAGTCCCATGCCCTAACTATGTTCAGGTGGTCCTCACCACTCTGTCTCCTTTATTTCCTCAAAACAATAATACCCAGGACACAAGTGGAGTTCAAAGAGAGCTGGAGGTGGGGACTTATAATGATAAAGGCATAAAAATCTCTTTGATGTTTTCAGCTAGCTTGCATCTCCAGAATCCACTGGATTTTGTGGCTGATAGTCAGGACGCAAGAAAAGGATGATTTTAGGTTCCAGTCATTTTAGGATTGTTTATGCCATTTAGTTCAAGAGCTTTCAGATAAAATAAGGAAGCAGCACAGATTTCAAGCTGGGATTTAGACAAACAAAAGGGAGCTATGATGATGGTGGGTTTTGTTTTGTTTTTATTATTTTTTTAATTAGAGCAGTTAGCAGAGTTCCAGTAATCTTTAACTATGTGGCCATCCTAGCTTCTTTAATGTTTCAACCAGTAGATTAAGCCTCTAGTCTCTCAAATGGTAGATCACTAAGGAATATTATTAGAATGTCCCCTGGGGGAATAAAGACCTCTATGCCTGTTACAGAGTTCAGAATACAAGTAAATAATAATTTGTCTTTAACTGCATTTCAAAAAGTGGTGACTTTGATAGAAAACGAATTCTTCGAAGGCTGTTGATGATGGAATAAATTGTGATGTTTGTTTCCTCATAGAGATTTTTGCTTAATTAAATAGGTGGGATTTTGACATAGTCTGAGGGAGTCTAAAGTTTCTGATTAGTTTCAGGGGAGGTTTAGACTGGATGTTAGGAAGCATTTCTTTACTGAGAGGGTGGTCAAACACTGGAGCAAGCTTCCTAGAGAGGTGGTTGATGTCCTAAGCCTGTCAGTGTTTAAGAGGCATTTGGACAATGCCTTTAGTAACATGCTTTAACTTTTGGTCAGCCTTGAAGCAGTCAGGCAGTTGGACTAGATGATTGCTGTAGGTCCCATCCAACTGAAATATTCTATTCTATTCTATTCTATTCTATTCTATTCTATTCTATTCTATTCTATTCTATTCTATTCTATTCTATTCATGCAGTACTTGTGGGACTCTCACTTCTCATTTTCAAAAGCAGATTAGACTTAGGTTTTTAGATCTAGCCTTTTTTTCGTTATCAACCATTCCCTTTTTCAGCTTTTGTAATCAGAAATCTACAACCAGATGTACTTGTGAACCACTGTCATGTATGGTAGGAGCGTCAGGAGTACAAGTATTGACTTGAACCACTGTTTTAGCCTTTCCTCTCTTTTTTTTTTTTTTTTTTTTTTTTTTGTTCATAAAAGGCTTTAAATAGTCTTATGATCTTAGTGAAGTAATTTATCCCATATACTTTACTTCTCATTTGGTCTGGTCATGATACTTTTGATTCCATCCTTGTAATTTTCATTCTGATGCATTTTTAATAGTATTATGCATTCCTAGTTGTTCTGTTTATTCTGAACAAAAGCACTAGGAAAGAACACCCAGCTCTGTAAAGTGTGATGCAAGCCATGAATTTATAGCAAGTGAAAGAAAAAAAAAAAAAAAACCAAAACAAAGCCCAAGCCTTTCATATATCACGCTTGATCCAGTAAGTACGTCAAAGTAAAATGAAGAGGTTTTGCTTCCGTTTTCTTCAAATAGATGACTCAAGAACACCCAGGGAATCAGTCTGTTTGTATGAGGAAGCACAAACATAATTTTGAAGGAAAACTTGTACCAATAGGTATGTATGAGAGAATAAATGTGTTTTGGCACTTAACAGGTTACTGTCTTACAATGATAGCAGAAACAAAAGGGACAGTTGCTGCAAGGGAAGTAGGCTACCTTCTGTTTTCTTCCAGCTACTTAGTCTCAAGGGATGCTAATGAGCCAGCAGCTGAGGTGTGTGTCCCCCAGCCCCGACTGCCCAGCTGCAGTTTGCTGGCAGTGCAGGTGGAAGGGCAGGGGCTTGTTTAACCCACATTCTTATTCACGAGGGCAAATTCTGGTAGTAGGGTACATGTATGGTATAAGTACTGGAGGGGCACATAAGGTAATAATAATGATTATTTTCTTTAGGGGGGTGTATACAACCAAAAATATCCTGTTTGTTGCAAAATGAAAGGAATTTTTTTATTGTCTTGAACTGTGTGAAGTGTCGGTCTCCCTGAGAGATGAAATAGGGGCTTGTTGTGCCAACTGTTCATATATAACCATTCATAACACTTGTTAGAGATATCATAGTGGTTGTAAGAGACATTGGAAGACCTTACTTATAGGTCTTTGTTTTAGGGTTATTTTTTTAATATGGAGAGGCTGATTTTTATCCATGGAGCAGATTTCCTGCTTAGAATGTGCTAAGAAAGCTGTCAGCACTTTTGTCTTCGTTGGGTTCCATGGTAAATTGTAATTGTTTTTAAGTATCTGTAATGAAAATATGGACTGTTAATGGGCTTGGAAGTAAACTCTGAAGGCCAAATTTCATCCTCTATTCTGATGAGTTACAAGTGCAGTGGAGGTGCTGGAGTGTTGCCTGCTTACATTAGAGATGAAATTTGGCTCAGAACATGAGGGAAGATAAATTTGAATATCATTTACCCAACAGCTGGGACTCAGCCTTTTCTGACTAAAATATAAAAACATAGGTTTGGTTTTCACCAAAGCCTACTGCAGTATATTTCACTCCAGATCAATTCAGAATGGCAAGTAAGAATGCCAAATGAAAAAAAGCCACGAAATATCTGTCGAGAAGAGTGACTAACGAAGAATACAGAATCTGTTTTTTCTTCAGAATGGCGAAAGTTTATTCACTATGGATATGGTATCTATATGAAAGCATATAAATGCTTACTTGAAGCTCATTTCCCCAAGGTTCTGTCTGAAGTTCTTTGCATGGGGTGTGCTTGCACAGGGAAACTGTATTTGAACCTGTGTTTACCTTGCTCCTTCTGCACCTACTGCAGCCAACCCTTGTACTCTGACTAGGATTTCTAAGTGCTATGACAGTAGACTGGGTAACAGTGTTCAGGTAATACTTGGAATTCTTAAAACAAATTTTAATTATCCAAAATCAAAACTGTACTTAAATATTTTATATGAACCACATATATTTCCCTTAATGCTAAGTTGAAAACAAAGAAGCAGCAGGTAAAACCTAAACTGAGTAAAGATCCATAAAGCCAAAGAACACCTAGTCTTGGGAGTATGTAACTCTGCGTAGATTGAGAATTTACACAGTCACAATTTCGCAGATGATCAGGGCACAAGAAAGACTAACACATGAGCAGACACCCCATGACTGAAACAGCAGCAATGGTATCAAGCTCCAGGTGTAAGCCAATGTGCATCA
This sequence comes from Pluvialis apricaria, assembly GCA_017639485.1. Classification (NCBI taxonomy): domain Eukaryota; kingdom Metazoa; phylum Chordata; class Aves; order Charadriiformes; family Charadriidae; genus Pluvialis; species Pluvialis apricaria. Next base: position 10,200,595 of record CM030010.1, read on the forward strand.
ATTAATTAATGGAATGACCTTTGCGGCATCAGGCCTGCTGGCATCAGATGGGGGCTGGCTCACTCAAAGAGGGAGAAGGGTTTTTGCCCCAAAATTGGCAGGGCTCGTTAACAGGGCTTTAAACTAAATTCGACGGGGGAAGGGGGTATTATCAGGGTTGCCCATGAACAGCCAAGGGACGTTACGTCAAGGAAAGGGGAACAGGGCGCTGGTGAGGGCCTGCAGCCATTAGCTCCAAGATGTGCCAGCTATGCTGCAGTATGCTCAAACCTTCACGTAAAAGAGCTAGGAGCTCCTGGACCAACGGGAGTCAATCGGGAGGCATTGTTAGTACAGGACAAAGGAATTACAGCTGCTCCAACCAAAGCGGCCGCAACGAAGACACGGCTGAAGTGCCTCTTCACAAATGCGCGGAGCATGGGGAACAAGCAGGAGGAATTAGAGACGTGTACATGCCTCCAAGGCTACGATCTCATCAGCATCGTAGAAACTTGGTGGGACGACTCCTATGACTGGAACGTCGGCATGAAAGGGTACAGGCTCTTCAGGAGAGACAGGCAAGGGAAATGAGGAGGCGGTGTTGCCTTATAAGTTGATGAGCAGCTGGAATGTATGGAGCTCAACCTGGGGGAGGATACCGAGCCAACTGAGAGCCTATGGGTCAAGATTACAGGGAAATTGGGAGCAGGGGACGTTACAGTGGGGGTATGCTACAGGCCACCCGACCAGGAAGACCAAGTGGATGAAGCCCTCTATAGACAGATAAGGGTGGCATCACGTTCACAGACCTTGGTTCTCATGGGTGACTTCAACCACCCTGACATCAGTTGGAAGGATAACACAGCCAGGCACAGGCAATCCAGGAGGTTCCTGGATTGCATTGAGGACAACTTCCTTCTCCAAGTGGTTGAGGAGCCGACGAGGAGAGGAGCCATGCTGGACCTTGTTCTTACCAACAAGGAGGGGCTGGTTGACAGGGTCAAACTCAAGGGTAGCCTGGGCTGTAGTGACCACGAAATGGTTGAGTTTGAAATCCTCGAGGCAACGAAGAAGGTGCGCAGCAGGCTGACGACCCTGGACTTCAGGAGAGCCGACTTTGGCCTCTTGAAGAATCTGCTTGGTATGGTGCCGTGGGATGAAGCGCTGGAAGGAAGAGGGGTCCAAGAAAGTTGGTTAATATTCAAGGACCACCTCCTCCAAGCACAGCAGCAATGCATTCCTACAAAGAGGAAGGCAGGCAGAAAAGCCAGGAGGCCTGCGTGGATGAATAAGGAGCTCCTGGAACTGACCAAAAGAAAAAAAGGAGGCCTACAGGGAGTGGAGACAGGGCCGGGTAGCCTGGGAGGATTACAGAGGAATCGTTCAAGCAGCTAGAGAGCGGGTTAGACAAGCTAAAGCCCAGCTAGAACTAAATCTGGCCAGGGACATTAAGACAAACAAAAAATCCTTCTATAGGTATATCAGCGAGAAAAGAAAGACTAGGGAAAATGTAGGCCCTCTCCGGAAGGATACGCAAGAACTGGTCACCCGGGACAGCGACAGAGCTGAGGTACTCAATGACTTTTTTGCCTCAGTCTTCACAGACAAGGACAGCAGCCGCACTGCCCAAGACGCAGATTGCAAAGGAGAGGATTGGGAAAACGGAGCACCGCCCACTGTAGATGAAGATAAAGTGAGAGACCACCTGAGGAACCTGAAGGTGCACAAGTCCATGGGACCTGATGAGATACATCCGCAGGTCCTGAGGGAACTGGCAGATCAAGTCGCGAAGCCACTAGCCATCATATTTGAGAAGTCGTGCCAGTCTGGCGAGGTTCCTGCCGACTGGAAAAGGGGAAACATAACCCCTATTTTCAAAAAGGGAAACAAGGAAGACCCGGGGAACTACAGGCCAGTCAGTCTCACCTCTGTGCCTGGCAAGATCATGGAGCAGATCCTCCTGGAAACTCTGCTGAGGCACACAGGAAACAAGGAGGTGATTGGTGAGAGCCAACATGGCTTCACCAAGGGCAAGTCATGCCTGACAAATTTGGTGGCCTTCTACGAAGGGGTTACAGCGGCAGTGGACAAGGGAAGATCTGCTGATGTCATCTACCTGGACTTGTGCAAAGCGTTTGACACTGTCCCACATGATATCCTGGTCTCTAAATTGAAGAGACATGGATTTGATAAATGGACCACTCGGTGGATAAAGAACTGGCTGGATGGTCGCACTCAAAGGGTTGCACTCAACGGCTCGGTGTCCAAGTGGAGAGCAGTGACGAGTGGCGTTCCTCAGGGGTCGGTACTGGGACCCGTGCTGTTCAACATCTTTGTTAGCGACATGGACAGTGGGGTAGAGTGCACCCTCAGCAAGTTTGCTGATGATACCAAGCTGTTTGGCGAGGCAGACACGCTGGAGGGGAGGGATGCCATCCAGAGGGACCTGGACAGGCTGGAGAGGTGGGCCCAAGCCAACCTCATGCAGTTCAACAAGGCCAAGTGCAAGGTCCTACATCTGGGTCGGGGCAATCCTAAGCACAAATACAGGCTCGGCGGAGAATGGCTGGAGAGCAGCTCTGTGGAGAAGGACCTGGGGGTGATGATTGATGAGAAGCTCGACATGAGCAAGCAGTGTGCGATCGCAGCCCAGAAGGCCAACCGTATCCTGGGCTGCATCAAAAGCAGTGTGGCCAGCAGGTCAAGGGAGGTGATTCTGCCCCTCTACTCTGCTCTCGTGAGACTCCACCTGGAGTACTGCATCCAGCTGTGGAGTCCCCAACATAAGAAGGACATGGACCTGCTGGAGCGCGTCCAGAGGAGAGCCACGAGGATGATCCAAGGGATGGAGCACCTCTCCTATGAGGAGAGGCTGAGAGAGTTGGGGCTGTTCAGCTTGGAGAAGAGAAGGCTCTGGGGAGATCTTATTGCGGCCTTCCAGTACCTAAAGGGGGCCTACAGGGGAGCTGGGGAAGGACTTTTTAGTAGGGCATGTAGTGATAGGACGAGGGGGAACGGCTTTAAGCTGGAAGAGGGCAGGTTTAGATTAAACATGAGGAAGAAGTTTTTCACTTTAAGGGTGGTGAGGCACTGGAACAGGTTGCCCAGAGAGGTTGTTGAAGCCCCGTCCCTGGAGGTGTTCAAGGCCAGGCTGGACATGGCCTTGGGCAACCTGGTCTAGTGGGAGGTGTCCCTGCCTGTGGCAGGGGTGTTGGAACTCGATGATCTTCAAGGTCCCTTCTAACCTAAACCATTCTATGATTCTATGATTCTATGAATTAGTAAATGAGGTCAAAATTAATGTGTTCCTAGCACTCTTTCCCTTTCCTGTCTGACACTTCTAATCTTTCCAGATTTACTTTTGTTACTTTAAACATGGTAAAAGGACTATTTCTTATTCACTATAATTTAAAATATTGAAAGGATATTACTTTATTCATGCATGTGTCTGCATTTTAAGTGTGTTCTCCTGTATGTATTTGGCCTCAGAAGACATTACTGTCTCATAGTGATTGTTTTGTGTCACTTGTGTAGACATTTTATATTGATCCTGTTTAATACAAGCTACTGGGGAAAATAAATACAGAGAACCAAAAGAAATTTTGAATTTTTTTTTTTATTATATAAACATAAGTAAATTAGTCATTAAACCATATATCTTTGTCCTTTTAAAATACCATGTTGCTCTGCAAACTTCAGTTTATGGAATACAGGTACTTGTTTCCTTATTTTAGATGACAGGTTTGGGTTATCCGAGAAGCTTGTCTCTAGTACTTAGCATATGAGCACTGAATTTATGAGTAATTGGGGATACAGAGAAAGAAATGTCTTTAAAAATTACAAAATATCCTGATTATCATAATGAGCTCAACCAAATAAAAACAGTAGTGAAAAAAAATCTCACTTTTATAGAAGCACATTGGTGATATCACATGCAGTGCATTGCACACTGCAAATGCAAAGCAGACTTTTTTTTGCAGCCTCATTATTTAAGGTGTGAATAATGTACATTTTAATTTCTTGGGTTGAGGGCGGTGATGTGCAACTTGTTATCAAGCAGTATTCATTTTGCCTTAACTCGGCATTCCCAGTCCCTTCAACCAGTTGAGAATCTCTTTATTATTAATAAAGTGATCTTTTTGTACATCTTTGAAGTTCCCAGCTTTGCTATTTAATTATCTTCTAATTAAAATATTCATTTAAAATGTTTATTAGGTTAAGTAGATACAATTAGTAAAAGGTGTATGTTGTAGATCAAAAAAGTGAGTCAGACGTGAGTAGCATTTAACCTGATCTTTTTTTGGAAGTCTCTAATCAATAGGAGGGACTGTGAAGTGTGGCATAACTTCAATAATGAGAGTGTAAATATGTATCAAACTTATGACGCAATCAATATTTTTCAGCCTTTCCTCTGAGATTGCTTCAGGAATAGGAAAACTTAATTAGCAGACCATAGTCCTACAAAATTCCGGTGATGGGCTGTCAATAGGGCATACAGGCTTATTTTTCATCAAAATGTATACAAACATATTTTCAGGTTGTTTGCATCCTGCCCTCCCCATTACCCATGTTCCTCCTGTTGCAACTGAACTTCTGTCTGGATCTGGGATACCAGAAGAAACGTTTGTATAATCTTTTTGTGTGTGTGCGTGCTGCTCTTATTGACCCACGAATCAGTAGAAAGACACATGTCAAAATATACCCTTTACCTTAAAGAATGCTGCATCCACTTTACTAGTGACATTAATCTTTTCCATATTAATTAAACAATGGTAGTTCCTAGTGCATTTGGCATAGAAAATCAATAAAATGCAATGTTGGATCTTTTCGGTACATATTTATTTTATTTTTTTATGGTGGAGCCACTCTCCTTTCCTGCTGTCTATCTCTATGTTGAGAAGCTGATCTACAACCATGTACTTGGCAGGGAGCATTCATTATTTCAGAACATAATGGAGTTTAGTGCCAGGTTTTACCAGGTAGTATTATAATCTTTTACATCCTGATGAGCCCAAAAAACTAAAAAATAAGGCAGGAAAGAAGCTAAAATCAAATTCAAATTTTAATCTAGTCAATGTTGTTAAGGTGTGCAAAATAGCTTTTGTTGAGTAATGGGGAGTAAATAGGGTACCTGTGCCCTGGATGAGTATCTGCAGTAATCTAAGAATGGATGTTGAAAACTCTTGAAACATAAAAGACTTGACTGCGGCATGAGATCAAGTGACAATTAATCCTGCTTTCGCTTGTGGGTGAAATTGTCAGTATGGTTAGTGCTCTTTACCAACACTAAAGAGAGGAAAATGAATCTTCATTTGTGAGTTCAGTGTTACCACAAAGAGGTCTGATCTCTGAAGAGGTAGCATATAAAATTCAGTAGATCTGATGTTTTATGAAGGCATCTTTTTCCCAACTGAAACACTGGCAGATGGCATGAAACCTCTTTTATCTGAAAGCATATTTTTTTTTTTTTATCTGGTATGACTATCAATGAATGTAATAATACTTTCTGTTGAATAAAAGGCACATTTCATTTAGATAGAATGTAAGTTGGAGGTCTTTTTCTGTGTAATGGTGATATACCACAAAAATAAGATACTGTTTTCTCTGCAGAATAACAAATCCTGAAGAAATGTAGCCCATCTCTGTGCGGAAAAACAGAACTGAAAAAGATCAATGAGATGAACTTATTTTAGGATGTATATTGAGACATGGAAGCAAGGAGAAAAACCAACTGTATTACAGCACACTGCTACAATGTGTGCATAAGGCTTTTTTTAGTCAGTTCATGCATAAAAAGAAACCTAGTTATGGTAACCTAAAATATAAGCTTATCCAAGAAGCAGGACTAAAATAGTTGTGCAGTTTGCTTTGATCTGAGGTATTTGGTGCACAGCGAGAATACTATCTTAGATTTATCTATAGTCTAGTCCAGTTGCAGTGTGATGACGACAGACAAATTATCTGAGATTACTACCTATTAACAGAGTACAAATGAAATGGATATCCGTAACAGATTGTTTCATCTTTAACTTATCAAAAGACAAAATCTCTTCTGCTAGGATTTTGGATCTCTATACTGGTGTTGGATTGAAGAAAAAGGAAATGCATATGTAAAGTGAAAGCCTTTTACATGGCTTTTTTTTTTTCTTTTTCATTTTTTCTTTTTATTTCTTTCAAAAGTCTTTCTCAATGCTTTATTGATCTGCCTTGCATTCTAGTGAAAATTTCTGTTGTGGTTGTTTAGTCATCTATGTGTTTACTTTTCTTTCAGTCTGAAATTGTAAATTGCCAATAAAATTATTGTAAGCCAATTTTGAACAGGATTTATGCAGCAATTGGTAGTTGGAGATGCCAAAGAAAATTGAGCTGTAATCTTAGAGGAGACAGTGGAACGTGAAGGGAATTATGTTTACATGGATCACAAGGGGAGAGCTGATTGTGGTCGTTGCAGCAGAGGTATGTCTACTCAGGACTGCTGAAAAAACCAAACCTAAGGTACTTCCCTTGCCTCCAAATAAGGTAGAAAACCAAACACATTTTCATGATGTGACACTACTATGAATTGCCTGCAGATTAGAATTGTTACCAGTAGACTGTGAAGTACCATATTTTTTGAAATGATAGCACAGAAGACTTGTGAGCACAGTTCCTTGGAGGAAGACTTCCCAGAGGAAATTCTGGCTGCACTGAAATGGAAATAGTGGCTCATTTGAGACTGATTTCTGGAAGACTAATGTCTTTAAATGCATTTATTACTGGTGACACTGTTGGAGGAGTAGAAACTCAGGAAAACCTGAATTAATTTCTGTATAGACATTCTCAGTCTCGTATAGTTTCTGATCTCCCATTATACAAGACTGTGTTGTTTTTTCCAATAACTTGTTTTCATTTTCTTTGCTTTGATTATCTTCTAACAATGTATTGTGCCTAACTTTGACTAGCATTGATCCAACCTGCTACTGCCCAACAGGTAATGATAACGTTATTCTTTTAGTAAATTACTAAACCTTTTTTTTTGTATTTACATTTGTGGTTTTCATGGTTTTACAATAACAGGCAATTCTACAACACCATGGTCAGCTTCACTGTCATATTTAGTGCCCTTAAGAGTATTTGGTGAAGTGATTGTAAAACATACTCAGTTTGCAGTACACAGGCTATTAGAAGAAATGCTGACTTTTGATCTGCATGAAATCTTAGTAAGGAAGTGGAAAAATCATTAATAAGCATGATAGGGGTATTTCCTAAGTAGTTCAAAATGTACCAATTGGCAATTCCTGTTATCCAAGAAAACTGGAAATTTTGGCATGCACAGCTTATAATAAGAAATTAGCCTAATATTCCAGGCTAAATTCAGTATTTTTCCTATGGAAAAGCTGTGGCTTTCCCTATTTTGACTGTTTTGCTCAGGAGTCTTCAATTCAGCTGAAAACTTGAGTTTAATATCTTGGTTTAAATAATTCAAATATGAGAGATTTGCTATGTGTAAATTCAGTCAAACTCTTGAATGTCATGTTACATTGTGGCTTCAGTGTCTGGAGTTTCTGAATCAAACCTGTTCAAATTTTTCTTCTAAGGTCCAGGAAACAAAATTCTAATTTATTTTTATACTTGATATTTGAATTTGTAAGTAAATGAAATAAAGACATTACTTTACCATAATATAATTGAGTTCTACAGGACATATTCAGAGAACTTTCTGCACTAAAAATTGTGCCAGTCTTTCTTAAGAGAAAGTGAATAAGTGATTTGGCAGCTTTTTTGAAGATTAATGGGATCATAAGTTGGAAGACTAAAGAAGGGAATTTAAAAGTGACCAGAAAGTTTACAAAGGAATTGCTTCCAGGAAAAGTGGAATATTGCTTAAGATCTTGTATGCATTTGCATTCTGGGTATATGTCCATGCACACTTATGCTTGCAGCGTTGTCTTACATTTGTGATCATTTACAGGATTACATTCCTATTTTGCTAAATCTTCTTTCTCTTCTTTTGCTTCATATTTTTCTCTGGTCGGAGGAAGCATTTTCCCCTGACTAGACAATACTAGCTGAGTGCTCCTTTGATAAAATGTACATTCTTAAACCCGTTTTGAAATATTAGCTTCATCTTAGACCATAGATGCTAGAGGGAAAGCAGAAAAATGTACTTGTCAGTATAAGTTAGGATCATTCCTGCTTAGGATAGGCTAAATAATTTCAAGAGAAAGGAAATTAGAATAGTCAAATATGCTTCAGAAACAACACACAGTTCAAAAATTCTATTTTTATTTGATAACTTTTGATCTATTGCCCTGTACAATGTAACTTGCCTGAAATGTCTTTTTTTTTTTAAGCTATCTCCCAACATTTTTGGATATCAAATCACTGTGATTTAATATGAATCTTATTTAAGGTACTGGAAGATTAATAAACTTCCAAGAGCTAATGCATAGATTGGACTAATTCAGTGCAATTTATAAACAAAACGTTATTGTGGAATTCCAAGCGTGATTTGAATGAAATGACTACTCTAATGCATGAAATTCAGAGCAGGAACATAAAGGTATATCTATTATCTTTAAGAGATGTGAATTTTCTTACTTTTTTTGTTCTTAATTAATAACTTAAATTTTAGTAGGAAGCTCGCTATGGAAGACCAGGGAAAGAGTATTGGGAATATAAATAGGATGTCCATGTGATTGATGTTAATAATTAGTACTGAATCTCAAAAGATGTGGCTCAAATAATACATTTGATTTGCTTTTCCTGGGTTCATGCCACTGCTTTGAACATGACACACAGATTGCTGGAAACTTTATTTTAGTGATTTTATAAATACATTTATAAACTTAAAATGGCTTGCAGGTATCAGCCAACCTCAGATGTCAGTCCACATGGATAAAACATCCCTCAGTTAGGAAGCAAACTAGATTAAAAGTAATACATTTTGACAATTTTCGTGATTCATAATTTATCAAACTTACACAGATGAATGAACTGTGAAACACTTTAAATCTTTGCTGTATTCGTAGAAACCCTTTCGATCAAAGAAAGTTGAATATGCTTTGAGTGGAAATGTTATCGGAGATGCTTATGGCTAAAAGTTAAGAAGAAATTAGAACTGTTCTCTTTTCCAATTCACTTGTCTCTTTCATTTGACAGCACTTTGTGTATAATATTTTACCTTTTTTTTTTTTTTTTGGCATACTCATTGCTAGCATTTCTTCTCACTGAAAAGTGCCTTCTTTTATTCAAGTAATGCACACATGATCACTATTGTCCTAGTGTCTTAAACTCAGTCTGCAAAGTAATTATCGTTGTTAAACTCCTCTTCTGTAAGAAAATACTGTCATTTCTATAGCAATATGTCTGGGTTTTTAATACAATCTACGTATTTTTCACATTTGTGGTGTTTTAAATATTTATATAACTTATAGAGAGAATTGCCTATATATAGGTAAATGAAAAGGCCAAAATGAAAAAAAATCTGGTCTTAACAGAGAGTCCTTGGTTTCTTAAGATTATTTTTTCTTCCCTGTCATAAATATTATAAAACACTATAAATATATCTTGATGTGCTGCTGATCTAAAGAACTGTAAGAACATGCACAAAACAGGTGTTGTTTCAGAGAAGTGTATATTTACTGTCAGCCACTTTGGTCATGTCTTGTAAGTTAACTGACACTGTATTTGAAATAGCCTGTAATCTGCAATCTTTTCAGATGACTTGCTCATTACAAGAAGCAAGTGATGCACCTTTACTTGGGTCCTCTTTGTCTAAATATCTTAATTCTTTTGTTGACCATGAAACACAGGTAATTTACAAAATAGGTCAAATGTGATATTCATCCGCAATTACTATAAATATGATTTAAAAAAAAGGAAATTTTAAATAATTAGTACTGTTAATGTGTTTATCTCAAATAGCTGCCTTTTCTTAATCAGGAAGAAAAATGGTATCTAAAACAAGGGGAATAGATATATGAAGAACATAAATGCCAATCAAATGTAGTATTTGCAATTTTGCAAAATAAACAAATAGAATCAAACGAGTCGTCCTGCTTCTTGGCCCATGAATTAGGTGTTGGTTTCTTTCTTATATTTTCTGAGGACCCATATGTGAGGTCATCTTCTGTTATGTTAGTTCTATTGTCATGTAGGACAAACTTCCTTTGGGATTGCTGTAGCCAGGATAAAGTAGATCTTTTCTGAACTGAAAACTATACTATTTACAATTACTTTAAGTGACAGTATTGTAGTTCAAGGCTCACCACATGAACGTTGTCTCTGAAGTTAAAGAATTCATTAAATACGGCTTATGAAACAGCATGTATCCTAAGGATCACTGCACTTTTATACTTCCATGCTGAGCTCTAGAGTGGAGACCTAAGTAATGTAAACATCAAGTTTAATCAAAACTTCTTGGATTAAACTAAAACTGAAAAGATAATTTTGAAACAGGTATACCAAATGCTGTTTATTACATTAGGGAAGGGCTAGGTTATATTTTGAGTTTGGGTCTAAACTTGTGCTCCAGTCCGAACTCCCATGTGAATTCCCAATCTCCCATCCAGATGTTTTGGTCATGAGTTCATGTTTGCCTATTCAGCAAGATGTTAATTTACGATCCTGATGGATATTAAAAAATAGCTACGTCAGGAGTCTTAATGGATTGTTTAAGGTAAAATAAAACAAGGGCTTTATGTAATAGATTAAACATTAAGTTCAAAATACGTAAATTTTAAAGCCTCTAAAACATTGGGCATAAGTGTTGGTTTTGTTTAGCTTTGTGGGTTTCTAAATGGGAATAAATTATCAGGTTTCTGATTTCTAAACAGCAGTAAAAAATCAAATAATTGATTTATCTTAGAAATATGTTTTTTAAAGTTCTTTGTATATATAAATGCATTGGTTCATTATTCAATTAAAAATCAATAAACCTGGAGTTAAATTATATTAGCTATACTGAAGAACCTTACTGTGCCAGAAAAAATTAAAATATATTGGCCTTTTCTGTAAGGAAAAACTACAATGAGACAAATGAATTGTTATTAGAAATGTTTTTCATGGAGCATAAACATAAAATACATCTTTTAACAGTTTACTGTGTCATGAAGAAATTAAATAGCAAGAGTTAAAATGGTGGCCCAAAGATTAAGTATAAACACATTGACTAAAAGCATGCAAGTCTAAATGTGAAAGAGCGCTTCTTACAGGGAAACGTGTACTTAATATAAAAGATGTAGTTAGCTTGGAAACCCCTTCTAAAGGACTCTGAGTTTTCCTAGTATTAGAAAATGAGGGTGATTGTGGGTTTTCTTCTGTTTGTTAGAAAATATTGCAATTTATTACTTGGAATTAGATATAACTGGGTATGCAGAAAAAGGAAATATTCCTTGTTTCTTTAGAAAAGTTCATTTTATACAATTTAATTTTGCAGTTATTCAAAAACTAGGCAGGTACTGGAATGTCTTGTTGAGAATTCAGTAATAGTAGGTAAGTCTTTCGAGTCTTACCACTGAAAATAAAGCTGAATGCAGATGAGTGACATAGTTGTTAGTAAAGCAGAGTTTTGTTTTGTTTTGGTTTTTTTCAAAAGATGACAGTGGAAGTTGTAAAGAAAGAAAACCATTGGAAAGACTGATTAGAGAACTGGTGCAGGTAAAAATAAGAGGTAGAAGAAAAATAAAGTTCAACAAGATCCTGTGAAGAAAGCTTGCATTTGTAAAGAAAATAATTTCATAATAGTTCTAGGGAGGGCAGAATTTGAGAGATAGCAAGAGATTTGTGAATAGATTAGAGTAAGACAAAAGACTTTTTGAGACAGTATTGAACCCCTACTTTCCTTTGACTTTCAAAATAAAAATGAAACCTTCAGAACCTCCACAAGAAAAACAAAACAAAACAGAAAGGTTTGCAGGTTCTGTGAGGATGAAACTCGGGCAAGGACAGCATTTACCTCAAGGGACAAGTAATTATAAAAATGGAAGGTTTGTCTTAAAATGGAAGCAGTTAGTTTAACTGAACTGATTTCAAATAACTCTAAATTTAGAGGCACTGACGTTCTTAGCATGACCAAACTTCTATTGCTCATGTTAATGAGTCTTAGTAAAGGTGATCCTTGCAACTAAGGTTTCTTAAACCTCTTTGGAAAAATCTGCTTGGACATAGTAACTGACTGCTGCACCTTTCGGTAGGATATTAATATCTGTTCAAGTGGAGTTTTGGATAATTTGTCTTTCCCAGCAACAGATGCCATATAAGTTAAAGTCCTTTTTTTTAAGCGTAGGAGTCTTATATAAGTAGCGTGGAGAGCAACAAGAAGCTACATTAAGAAAGCTATTCAGAATGTCACCATGTGTCTCTGCCCTGCAGACAAGACAATTCTAAATCCTGCTACATTTAATGTTCTTTCTCCCATCTCTTCCCTCCCAAAATGTTTAACAAAAATTCCATCATGTTATTGTCTTACCAGCCTCATTAACAGCCATGATTATTCCATCTGTGTGTTATGTTGTCCCTTCCACCATGTAGCAATAGGCTGCTAACTTCACAGTAAATAATTAATTTTTAATCATTCCACAGATTTCCCTACCCTCCACTCTTTTCTGCTGTGTCTCGTTCAGTCATGCAACACATGCATTCAAGGCAAAATACAGTTAGTTTCATTTAATCATCAGTCTGTATACTTGTTTTTACTGTTAAGATTGTCTTCCAGCTTCACATTCCAATAATACCAGTTAGATGCCTGAAATTTGGCTTGTTGAGGGTTTTGTTTTGGTTGTTGCTTGGGGGGGGAGTTGATTATTTTTCTGGCATACAGAATGCTCTTTTGGTTCATTCCAATCCTAGTTCTAGATTCAAAAGTTTATTTATTTCAATTTTTTTCCAAAATATATGAAATAATAATAAGTAATTAAATACCTGTTTGTCCCAGTACATTGTGTCTTTTTTATTGTTGTTAGTTTGCAAGTTCTTCAGAATATACAGATTTTATTTTGCAGTGCTTTAAGTGTCCTTCCAGTCAAGATAATAACAGACATCTATTTTCTACGACTAAGATTAGACTAGAAATAATTTGGTCTCATAAAGAGCAGGGAGAAGTAATAGATGGTTGGGAACACATGTGAGACCTAGAGGTCTGTGGAAGTAAAAGCTGTTTCCTGCTTTGAAAATCTAGTAATTGTCTTACTGGGTAGATGGAGAATTAAGGCTGAGTCAGTGGGGAAGGAAAGGTGCTCCAGTGGGTAAGAAGATTTAAATGATGAAGTAGAACAGGTATGGAATTGCTTTTTGGTGGGACAGGGGAAAAAATTCTGTGGAAATATTTCTATATGCTCTTTTTTTTTTTCCCTTTTTCTTCTGTATTCCAAGATACAATCCTTTCGCATATAACTACATTTTACAGTGCTGTAATGGCTGGATACATTGCCGTCCAGTGCATGTGCTTTGTCAGTAGTAGTGACAAGTTTGAGAGTGGTAAAATACAGTGCTTCTTCACCCTATTGTCATTCCTACTGCTTTTGTGCAACAAGGAACTAAACTCTTTTTACACAACGAATCCCCTTCAGGCAGCTGAAAAAAGCTGAATTTGATAGAAGTGTGTTCCTGCTTACAGACAAAGAAGAAAATACAATATTTTTGTCATTGCCTAAGACAATGAGTTTCCCAACAGTGAAATTACAGTAGGTGCAAAGTAGCTAAGATGTAGGAAATATGAATAAAAAAATGCCTTCATTTTTAAGCAATGTTCTGAGTGAAACATATTGTTGGACTTTGTAAATATTATGAAATACCAAATGTAGAATCTGAAATCAGACTCATAGGTTTGAAATAGAATTTACGTCTCATAAGAAATGTGTATCGCTTCATATAAGTGAAGGAGGTGTATGTGTGGGAGACATACCTTGAGTATCAGTCAGTGTGTTATTCCAGGTCTGTACTAAATGGAAGCATTATTTAATATGTACTTTAAAGTTTTAGTCATTCACTGTGAGAATGGAAAAAAACTTTACATTTTCTAGTTAGGACCAATACCATTCACACAGATCACAAATACTAAGCAGACGATGATAGGGCCTGATAATCTTGGGTTAGGGGTGTAGGGGGAGGTTTTGGTGGAGTTTTTGGGGTGTTGTGCCCCCCTCTCCCCACAATGGCATACTATTAATATGGTGACATAAACATATTATTGCTAAACATCACAGAATGCGAATTTATAAGAAAATAAAAAAATCAGCCTTTCACTTATTTAATAGCCATATTTACTGGTTTTCACCCCAATAAATAGTTTCACTGAATGTATTTTGCTTTTTTGAATACTTTTTGTAGTCAGACTGCAAGGCAATTGGTGAAAGTAAATGCTGTAAATTTTGTCTCTATTCCTAAAGTTACATCAGACAGTAGCTTCTTTATGGAAATTATGAAAAACCAATGAAAAACCCAAATAAATTTTAATTATTTTGTAAGTTTGATATTTGCAGGTTACCCTGTAAATTATTTATCTATATTTAGATGCCATTCATTGAAAATAAGCATAAAAGGATTCTATGGTTTATGTAATTTTAAGTTGTCATATATTTATCTGATTTTGTTATTCCATACTCTGGTGGGAACAGGTATGGGATCACTAAAGATGGTCTCTTTCATCTGGAGGAAAACACATTTGATTCTGTGAATAACACTGCAGATCCTAGCTAGCTGTTTCTCAGTAGATTTTTCTAGAATTTTATTAAGGTGGTAAGTATGGATGGAAAATTGAAAGATCGAAGTGAAAGTATGTTTAAGATTACTCAGTTAACCTCTGGAATTTAGAGCCTCTTTGTGTACGTCCAATTAACTGGACTGCAAATACATCTGGAAAATGTATTCACAAGTAGTTTTGTATATTTGCATGCATTCTTAATTGCATAAATATATGACTGACTTTTTAAAATACACTGTGATTAGATATTATTTATTGTTACAGACTGCTGGAAGACCTCTTAATAATATTAAAAGTAATAACTTTAGTGCTATGATCTAAAATTTCTAAAATGTACTTAAGCAATTAACTCACATTGATATTCAGCTCAGCAGCAGAAAGGGTGGTTTTCAGAATGCCAGTAAATTTGAAGAAAGCTGATGTTTTTCAGGTGCTTCAAGTGCTGTTTTGTTGAAATAATTTAGTGATATAATGAAACGCAGAAAATATTTTTCACACTGTTAGTCCTGTCAGAATACAGACCCAGCTCTCCAACTGTGCGAGTCTGCATAAGCAGTGCTGAAGCTGTGAACAGGAAGGATATCCAAAAAAAGCACTTCCCAAAAGGGAAAAAGAAAAAAGAATAAAGGTGCAGACATGTTTAATGTCCTCAAGCTCATTTGTATAACCCTATTACCTTTTTGCTCATTACTGCCAATCTTGCAGCTTCTGATAGCCTTTTCATTTAAATAATCACAGATTTTATAGCTCAATTAAAGCCAGCGGTAGGTGATGATACCTAACTGTTGCTGTTGCTAAATTTAAAATGTTCACTTGACTACAATAGTAAGGATTTCTTTTTAAATCTGATATCTCTGAAATAGGTCTTGTTGTGGGGTTTTTTTCCACCCCTTAGCAGCTTGGAGTCTCCGAGGAAATGTTGTCAAACTTTTTTCTTTTTCCCCAGGAAGTAGAATTAATAGATATTTTAAGCAAAGGTTATTTTATTTAGCTATCACGTTGTAGCTAGATTGTTGCAAAAAGGCTCTCAAAAATTGTGAGCAAAATTTCCTGACCAGTACTCTCTCACCAAAACAAGTTTATTTAAATCATATAACTTACTTCTAAAAATCTGGAATATATTTGGAAGTTCTTCTATTTCATACTTAGAAAGCTTGAATGTTTTTGGTTTTTTTTTTACTTCCTCAGTTTCTCCTTTTTTTTTCACTTATGCAATACAATATTTTTTTCAGGGTTCTTTTTTATAGTTTGTTGTGATACTCTAAAATTTCTGAAACTTGTGTTTGGAAGTGTTGACAAAATATATTTTTATGAAGGAAATGTTAATCATAAAAGAAAAAAATCAGCCTCTATGGAAGAGTTAAATGCAAGAGAGAAATAATGTCAAGATTTAGACATTCCAATATGTACCTTTTTTATTGTTGTTGTTTGGGGTGGGTATTTTTTAGCAAATAAAAAAAACCTGTCAAGATTTGTGGGATTAAAAAGAAAATTTAAGAATTTGCAATGAAAATTTCATCCATTTAATTCAATCACAGTGTCTGGGCTTTTCAGAAAAGTCAATTGTGAAATTGCAGGTGATAAGAAGGAAAAATATGGTCTCAAAGTCTGGAAAAGATGTGGAAGAAATAATGTGTTTGTTATGTCATCATTCTACCTTATCTGTCTGCAGGAGCCTTCCAAAAATTTTCAGGGAAATAGGAAAAACTCCATACATTAGACTATGGTTTTCCTCATTATTTTGTACTTTTTTTTTACTTGTGAGCTTTTGGAGCAAAATTATAGATGGGTGCCCGGAGGTTATTTTTCTTATCATGGTTCATATTTTTACCACTTTCTTAAGAGCATGTGGGAAGGCAAATCCCAGCTATTTCAAGGTCTTTGGGTACAACTACACACAAAGAAATACGTATAAAATGCATATGAGGTTAGTATCTGTGAATGATTTCTGTTTGGCCAACATTAAGCTACAACATGATACTGTCATCTGCTAAATCCATCATTTGTTTTATAATGGGGTAAAAATGCAGTATTTAAAGAAATGCTTCGAGGAAGGCACTTAATTTTCCAAATCAATTAGGCCAGTAAATACATTACACTGTAACATATAAGTTATCATTAGAAGCCTTATGTCTTAATGCCCTGTTGAAATACGTGGAATGATTTATTCAAAAATTAGGGGTAGTAATGGGGCTAACTTCTGAAACATATCACTGCCTAGTTTTCTGTAGCTTAGACATGTTTAATACATTTTATGTATTTATGTCATTTCAAATATATGGTACTACTGCCATTTGTCCTAAGTCACATAAAGTATTTTAACATCTTTAGGGCATTTGTAACTTACTGTGTAGGATCATGCTCTTTTTTTTTTTCCTTTTTTCTTTTTTTTTTTTAAACCACTCACACAGATGTGTTTTACACTAGATTAGTCGAAATAAATTATTTTATACAATAATAGCAGGAATACTGTGATTGTAACTGAGTATTTTAGGCAATGCAAACTGGAATAAGAATATAGAACATCACATTTGTAAGCAAAACACCAATTTGGTGTTTTCAGAATTTAATGTCAAAATAACTGTAAAAATTCCTCCTCTTGAAAACAGTCAATGTCATCATTCAGTTCACTTATGTACTAACATGAGTGTTTATTCAGGATAATTTCCAGTTGTTGTTCACTACTTAGTTGCTGATCATTTGGCACACAAAAATGCTTCATCTAGTATTCTCAGGTATGTTTTGTAATATTTGCACTAATACATCTACAGATTTAACAGACAGACAGTAACTTGGAGACATTAAGACTTCAGATTTGTTTACCTCCTGAGTGACCATCATGGTACGAAAGAATGGATGATACATCCTTAAAAGTCAAAAGTCTGAACAATTCTGTTGTGCTTAACATAGAATTGCTGTTCACAACCTTACAAGACTTAGTGCAACGTCTCTCCGTTCATGCTAATGCCAAAAATTAAAAGGCAAGACAATTATATTTGGTCAATACATGCTTCTGTATTATGTTGAAAAAGAGTAGCAGAATTCATTTTTACTGTAAAATAAGGGAAGATAGAAATGTGATAGTGAGTGGATGAGAAGGTGAATCTTTCAGCACTTGTGCTCTTCTGCTATTCTTTTTTGTTGGATTTTTCACTTGAGAGTTGCCCAACCCAGGACGCCAGGCTGCATATCGCTGTCTGCTTTGCCACACAGAATCTGTTATTTTCTGGTTTTGCAGAAAGTACTTTTTGGTACAGAGAGAGTTGTCTTTGATTTGTTTATTGCTGCAAGAGAATTTAGCGTGGTCCCAGAACATCTAAGTGTTTATAACAATGCATAGCACTAGAATTTAGCAAGAATGATAATGTATTTACCTTTGATTGTAGGTCTGTTCTTGCATATAATTAATATTACCCTTGAAATGCAATCCTAGTTTGTCTCGCAGTACTGTAGAATTAGTAGGTAGGTAGGTGGTTCTAGTAAAGTAAAAATATGGTCAGTGGCTAAGAAAATGCTCATACTGGAAACACTTAATTTTCTTTCAGTTTTACAAGCTATCAGTCCTTAAATTTTGTTTGGTTTTTTTTAAGTAAAACAATTTCTGTAAATAAATGTTTCATTTTAAACCAACCAACTTTGAACTTCACAATGTCTGTAGAAATCTGTGGAAGTCTTGAACCACCTGAAAAGCATAAAGCAAACAGAATAACTGGCTGGCTTGGAAAATAGTCTCCAGAACAGTATTTTACCATAGATTTCTATATGGAATTTGGGAATTTTCCATTTTTCCTACTTAATATGGTTTTCTAGGAACCTGCACGTTCTTCTTACAGCAGAAATTTAGTAAAGGAACTACAGGCCTAACTTTGTTTTGTGCACTGAAGGAACCTCATTCCGTTTCTGCACTGTGGGATACCTTTTTTGTTGCTGTGTCACCTGAGCCTGAACGTAAGCCTAGTACTGAAACTAATGTCCACAGTGTGTTCTTGATTCTTTTTTGATTTTTTTTTAAAGATCCAGTCAGGTAATCCCAATTTATTTTTGTGTTTTTTACTAGTTATTTTCCAAATTTGAGATTGGCAATGTGATCAAAAGTTTGAAATTATTAGGATCCAGTAACAGTTTTTTCCACTTCTGGACCATTCACAATAGAACACTAACATTTATTCGTGGCAGCTGCTGTGTGAATAGCTGTTTTCTGACATGAGTGCTAACAGTTGAAAACAGTACCCATATAAACTACTCTCAGAACTAATCTGTTTTTATGCTAATGTATTTTAAATGAGAAACAATTATAAAATGTAAGTCTCAAAATAGTAATGCTTTTGAAGGCCTGGGTATCATTATCAATAATTAGTACTAAAATTCCTAATTTATTAGAATAGTAAGGGGGTGTATACACTTATAAATACTTTATCTTTGTAAAGAGAGAGTATTTATATTAGTTTTATTTTATGGCACATGTACATAGGTGAGCAGGGGAAAATAATTTGTCTTGTGGTGTCTTAGAGTTGTGCAAATGTTTTATTTACTGAATCCAAAAAGTAGAAGTAAACGTTCTTTCTGATGTCTGCTGAATTAAAAAGACAGACTTTCATTTAGTCCATGTCTCCAATTCTGGGCAAAATGGAAACTAACATAACATTTATATTCATTTCACAGCACTCTTCTTTCTAATCCGTTATTGCACCTCTCTTTTAACTACTGGATTTTTAAACATATATTCTGGATTAAAATAAAACTGATTCTATGGTTTTTGGATGGCACTTTCTTTAAACGGTCATTGTGGTGAAGTTTTTGTGGTACAGATTGGGGTTACAATTTTTGTGCTTGTTTTAAATTTACGTTGAGCTTTTGGAAAAGGTATGAATTGTAGCTGAATAAGAAAGGGCTTTTTGAACCACCAATGAAAGAAAATACTTGTTAACTTTTCCAAATTATTTAAGTGGTAGTTTGGGTACAGGGCTTTGATTAATTTGTAAATGAAGTATTTCTGTGCTCTTAGCAAATTCTATATATCTAGGTTTTTTATTATTCTTATTTTCATATATTGGATTTCAGAATAGTAGAGCTTGACAAGAGATTGCCCCTTCAGTTTCAAAAGCAGGAGAGCATTTAATTTTCACATTAGAATTAAGATCTTTAAAAGGTAAGCACTCTCACATTACAACTGTTATTAAGAATTTTGAAGTGTACTTTAGGAAGGATGCAAAGCTTATGTTAACTGAACAAACTGAGAACTAATATTGGAACTCTTGTAATATTGCTGAGATGGTGCTTAATTTCAGCCAACTTAAAAAAAATAAATATTTTCTATTTTTAGCTTTAAAGTAGAAGTTGATACCATTCAGATCTGTCTGCAGAAGGCTTTGAAAGTAATACTTATAACCCTGTTATGGTTTGAGAAACCCACAACCATTTATTGTCATTTAAACAATCATTCTCTCACCTGATGACCCCTCCCCACCCGGGAAAGGGAATCTGGAAAAAACAATGAAACCTGGGGGCTGAAATATCAACAGATTTAATAGAATAACACTAGATAATTAACATTAATAACACTAAAGAACAAATATTTATCCTGATACCAGTATAAAATATACAAGGATTATACTCAGCCAATTCTGTCAGTAGGAAGCTGTGCACTCCTGGCAGTAGACAGTAAACGTGGGCCACTGTGAGCACTATGGCTTTGGAAGGAAGGGAAGAGCTCAAGGGTCCGGCACCGGGGCAAGAAGTTCTCAGGATGGCAGCCATCATAGAAGAGAGAGCACTTCACAGCAAACTTTCTAATTTATAGTGAATGCGACGTTCATGGTATGAAATAATCCTGTTGGCCAGCTTGGGTGAAGTGCCCGGGTCTTGCTCCTCCTCCTCATCCCTGCACCTGGCAAGCTCAAAAACACTGAGGCCTTGAAGCCCACACACCATAGCTGGCTATAAAGTAAATATTCTCACAAATTCAGGCACTAGGGTCTTCTAAAAGTGCAGTTTTCTCAAACATTAGGAGATAAATTAGTCCTGTGTCACCCAAACCAGGGTGGACCCTTAGACAGGAATGATGATTTTTTTATTTTATTTTATTTTTGTTTCTGTAGAATGCATGCTGTTATCAAGTGTGTTGCGATATACATAAGGAAAAAAAAATCAACAAGCAAGCAAAATAGTTGTGCTTTGTTGTTTACGATGATGGAAAGGATTTGAGGCAAGATAATTGGTTCATCTATGATCAGTAATTCTGCCTCAACAAGAGAAAATGTATACGGAAATGATTTATGGGCAATTCTCTGTCTTCTGGACTTCTGTATAAACAGTCACAAGTAATTCTTCCTGTAGATCATGACAAAAACCACAAATGTATTTCCTGAAGAAATGTAATCTCTAGATACACATACTCAATTTTGGAGATACACTTATGATGTATTGTGTTCTAAAGTGATCAAAGCATTTTTGCCTCTGTCTAAATTCTGAATAAAGGTTAGGAACTACAGGATGTGGTTGTACAAAAAAAGCTGGAAGGTCTGAAGGACGAGCATACTGCGAGAGCCTTGTGCTACTGCTGTTGATGTATGGACTTCTGTCAACCTGCTCAGAGTCATGAAGAGAGGCTTAGGAAAGTTGCTATGAGTGTAACGTAGACTTGGGTTTTGCTGTAGGTTTTCCTTTTTGTACCATTTTTGGTCTGTGTTTTTAATGTGGTGTGACTGATAGCTGGAGAATTATCTTTGCCGGTGCCCACAGTGGGGATCTAGTGTGTCAAAATTGTGGGTTTTCATGTAACTTGAATTTTTCAGTAAAATGTTTAGAATTTTACTTGTCTGGATTGAGAGATGGCAACAACACAAGGCAAACTATATGTAGTTTAGAAGCTGCTTTCTAGTTTAGTATGTCAGTATGGATCTGGCCTATATGGGATGTCTGTAAACCAGGTACATGACCAGATGTAGTTTTAGGCAATATAAACTCTATTCACTAATCCAGTTCAGGCAGTTGGGTTACTGTTACACAAATGTTTTATGTTTTCAATGCCCATATTCATTGCATTGCTGAAGTTCTAGCTGATACTGTGAGCGGTGGGAGGCAGGTGGCAGTTGAAAGCTGCTAACAGCTCAGTTCCTGTATAAACCATGATGCCAGTGGTGGAGCCAGAAGTGTATGCAAACAGAGATCACATCTTGCATCCATGTAATCTGTGCAGAGGACTTCTGCAAATCTCTTGGCTATCAGTTGTATTGTTGATTGTTTCTGTGGTTGTTTCTTGTTCTGCCGGTATGAGACGCTGCTCTGGCTCTTTCAAGCGAAACGTGTAGTTGACATCTAGTCTGGCCTGTGACTTACGGTTCTCTTTTTATGAGGTTATAGTATGAATTAGGAAACATGTCCTGTTTGATGATGTCCATGTCAACACATTCAGAAAAAATGATAGAAAAGATATGAGAAATGCTGGGGGTTTTGTGCAGTCAGGATGTGTGTTCTGATTCACTTTGGCACTCCAAGGCAAATCAGAACCAAGTAGCAGGCTTGAAAAACATATCACAAGAGAAACATATTGCTTTAGAAAAAGTTTTCTGGGGGACTATTTGCTATGTACTGCTATTGACAATAGTACAGTTTAATAAAAGAAATATTTGATTTGTTATTGATAAAGCAAATGACATATATTGCAATTTCAAGCCAGTGGAAGAAATTTATCTCTTAGTACCATCTATATGAGTCAGATACACAGATATCACGGGGTGGTTTACATACACAGGCTGTTTCTCTAGAAGGTGCCAGCAACACTAAAAAACATACAGAAGTCCGTGATTGAAGACAAGGATGATGAATCTTCTAATGAGGAATACATACAAAGAGTAAGGAATAAATACTGACTATAGGAAATGTTCTACTTTTCTAGTTGATTGCATGTTAGAAGCTATCTCCAACAAAAGATACATCCTCTACAAAGCTGTCAAAAGTTGTTGAACTTTTTTGCTTCAGAATTTTCAGCAATTGCATTAAAGTTGTCTTAAATGGAAATTATTACAGACTCAAAACCAAAGCAAATTTGCTTGAATGGTTTTGAAAATGTTATTAAAAGTTTAGCATAGAGTATTCACATGCACAGAACTTTTTACACTATACCTGGCTTCTTTCCTGTAATACCAGCATTTGTCTGTAGGGTTTTTGTGTTTGTGTGGGTTTTCGTGGTTTCTTGGGGGGTGGGGATGTTTGTTTTTTTTTCATTTGGTTGGGTTTTTTTTTAAATAAACTGGCTTATCGTAGGCTTCAGAAGCTTTTTTACTAGAAGTGTTGCCATGTACTTATTGCAGAGGTTAAGCTGAAACTCTTTGCTGTAATGGACACTTCATAAGTAGTGTAGTCTTCTGGTAGAAAGTTCTTCTATGCTCAAGGACTCAGGCTAATAACTGTGAGGATTAAGCCAGCCTATAATGAAATCTAAGAGGTGCTGGAACTGAGCATTTTAAAAAGCTTAACATTCTAAGAATGTATAATATTGAGCAGTTTCTCAAACAGCTGACGGGTTCATATCATGCTACAAAACCAGATGCGAGGCAGCAGAAAGTCTGGCCAGCTTCAGTCTTTCATCATAAGATAATGTTTCCTGGATGGAAGCTCTAGAAAGTGTTCCTTTCTCAGGCTGCAGTGGAAGAGCTTCAAATCAACAAAGAGTTCATGAAGCAACTGAACAGAACTTTGGTAGCAAATTGTGCCACCATGAAGGTCCCAAAGTACTGAAGTTCATATTAATGGTACTGAGGTTCAAGTTAAATATGCAAGATTGAACTTAACTATGATATGGGACATTAGTCAGAGAAGGAGTTAGATGGAATTGTTCAGAAGAGTCCTAGTCGTGAAATTAATGATCAGTGAAAACATGGACATTCCTGAGAATATATTCAGTTTGACACACAAATGCACATCAAAAAAGGAAGATGACTTTTACACTAAGTTTGCATGTTTTCTTTAGATAGGTAGGTGCATTTCTCCCTTTTTCCCCTAAAAAAAATTAAAAATGGCAGGCCATGTTTTGTATTTGAATCGAGACCTGAAATTATGCAGTGAATACTAATATATCTGAGCTGGGGTTTTTTTTGTTGTTTTTTTTTTTTTTTTAAATTCTGATTTAACTGGTGAGTGTCTTCCACTAGATATTTCTGTTGAATTATTAGCCATACCCTGAACCTCATATCATTCTTATACAAAACACAGCAGTTAATTTCTCCACACACAGCAAGCAATTTCTGACACAATAGCTATCATATGGTCAATTTTAAATTTGGGCAGCATGTATGTTTGAATGTTCCTAGTTTATACGCTGTATAACAATTTTAAAATTACTTAGGATGCTGAAAGTTACTCCTGATTAGTTCTACTTTTAGGATTAACAGTCTCAGTTGTGAAAATTTTAAAGCATTCAGTTGCATGATGATATATTTCTACTTCTGAACTTTCACACTGATATAACTCATTTGAGTGAAGAAAAAATTAGTCCAGGATTTGACTTCTAATTGTCTGCATCGGGTTCAATGTGTTACAAAGAGTTTTGAGGTTAATGACTAGATCGCTCTTTTCAAGCGTGACTCGCAATAATATCTACAGCTGCATACTGTAATCAAAAAACCCTAAGATTTGGGGTGCTAGGTAAGGATGAAGAGAATTAGGGACATTTGTGTCAAAAAAGAGCAGTCTTCTGCTTTAGTTGGGGTTTTGTAGCTTTACTTTTTTATGATTAAGTTTCAGAGGTAGCCTATGTTATTAATTATTTAAATATGAGTTTGTTAGGGAGGAAAATGTGCACTTATTCATCAGTATGACTAATATGGGCTATTGTATGTTCTGCATGAAGTAAATCTCTAGTAATCACATCCTTAATTATACTTTATACTTGCTTCAGTAACTAACGATTAATGTTAAATGATCTATTGTAATAAATTTTGTGAATTTTAAGCTTTCCTTTCAGTTGCATCAGCTGTGACATCCCTTTCTGTCCATGTATTTATATATAGTCTTTCTTCAAAGTTTTAATCTTAAAGGAGGCTTCAGAGCAAGTAGTTTTGTGCAATTCATTGTTTCGTTAGTCTAGTCCAAAATCTAGTGTCTGCCGCTTTCATTTCCTAACATCCAATATAGTTTATAACATATGTTTTTTCTGTTGCCTATCTGTACTTTACAAGAACTTCCATTGAATAGAAGAGTGTAACCTAATCACAGACTCAATAAAACAGATAAAATTATGTTGCTGAGTGCCACTTCAGTAGTTCAGTGTTCTTGAGGGTAGGCTATGTATAATAAACAGAAAAAGCAGGTCAATGTGATTGCTAATGCACTCTTACAGTAGTTTGAATAGAGAATTTTATCATCAAAACATTGGAAATAAAGGGAATAATTCTTCCACAGAAATAGGATACTTCATATCTTCTCTGCATTACCCATATAAATTCTTTACTGATAAGTCAGAGAAATATGCTTAAATTATAGGACACCAAATAGGTAATTTGTTTTTGTGGTTCTCAATTTATTTCTGGGGTTGCTGTCTGTAAATGTAGCTGAAAGGAGTGTTGCTCATCACAGTGCAAATTCAGACTACTGTTTGCTCATTCTTTAGCAAATGAACATGAAAACCAGGAGGCAAACTTCTGCTGGGCTATAGGTGCTGTAAGTTGGATAAGTACCGTGGATCAACTACTGGAAACTACTGGCTTTTCTTTTAATTACAATGTCACGTGTGACCAAGAGTTAGATCTACAAAACTGCCCTGCAGTTAGTGCTCTAATACTAGTCGTTTTGCCATTGACTGTGGAAATCAAAGCCAGGGTTCACCTACTATGTCCCCTGTACCAAGAGGGAGAGGAAAGCACCTCGGGCTGGAATGCAGAAATGTGCAATGGGTGATCTGGGGCTGTCCACTGCCCAGCACTCAACACGGCGTGGGATGGTTGTACAAGCTACTTTTGTAAGTTTTTGTGGAAGGTCAGGGTTTTCTTTGGAGCTGCTGCTTAATATGCAGCTGTGGGAGAGCCTAAATATATTTAATGTTAGTTCAAATTATAGATAATGAATTAAATCTTATCAGAATAAAATATCAGCTGTTTGTTGTAACAAATTATATGTTTATGTTATGTTACACTTCATTACATGATTACTCTGATAGCTGCTCTCCAACACTTTTTTCATTAATATTAATGTAATCTGCTCATCTCGCTTGCCTTTTTTTTTTGCAACTTTAGTCTTTTTTGCCCTACTTCTTTCGGAATTCCCAAATCTTTCACATCTGCATTATATCATGTGTGCATCACATCTTCAGAATATGTATTAATGTTTTGAAGTTTCTTACACAGTTTTCTTAATAGTATCAATGCCCACTAAAACTTTTAAATTTCACTTAACAATGAAGTGTTAACCACCTTTGCAATAACTCCTGAGATTTGTATCCTTTTACAAATTTAATAGTTATGGCGTGCCACTATTTCTTAAATACTTTCTCTTCTATATCATAATTAATGATTTTATGCTTCCAGTCTAGTTTCAGACAAGACACTTAAAATTTCTTTGTGTTGTGTTCATAAAGATTTTGGCTTACATAATCATGGTTTTTAAATTGAGTGTGTGTAATTCTGTCTGTGTTAACTTACACATAAATTTCCTGGACTACTAAAACTTTCTATTCTCTTGCACCTAGAAAGCAGGTTCCAGTTTATATTTCATTGATCAGTTCACCTTTATCTGATGGAAGAAATTATAAAATAGTTATAAAATTTGTAAAATATGTCACATTCTGAATTCAGTTCTGAGTCATGAAATCACGTACATGACAGCAGAATCATTAAATGCCTACAGAAAATGTTATGGAAAATGTAGTAGATATCATAACAACATTCAATTTGACTTCTATGAATCATATTTATTTTTATGATTCACATTCTTTTATTTGATGAACAGTATATATGTAGCTTACAATGACGGGTATGTGGTTTTGATTTAGTTTTCTATTTAGTTTTCTTATGTTCAGACATTATTCTTCAGTTCTACAAAGATGAGACAGGGGCACTCCATAACAGCAGAGTAACAAATTACAGCTCATCCCTGCTTTTTTCAATTGTGGTAATATAATTTTGTTCTCATTGCTCAAAGTCTAGGAACCAAGTATTTATCACCTTATCAGGAAAACCTCGGCGTTTTAACTTCTATTCAGTTAAAATCTTGCAGATTGAAAATCTTGCAGAAGTTAATAGAAAGTCTTTTGGATAAACGCCTTTTTTTTAATAGCTTCATTAGCTGATGTACTTTAGGATGTTTTTACTAGTAAAAATCTACACCTAGAATTGTGGGTTATTTTCCACCACACTCCCCACTTAAGCTGCAACAGTTGACACATTTCTGTTGGTGAATTGCAGTGCTGCATTTCATAGGATCATAGAATAGTTCGGTTTGAAGGGACCTTTAAAGGTCCAACATCCCCGGCAGTGAGCAAGGACATCTTCAACTAGATCAGGTTGTTCAGAGCCCTGTCAAACCTGACCTTGAATATTTCTAGGAACGAACATACCTTAATTCCTTTGAGAGATTTCATTGGTGTTTAGTCTGTTGGTTCCTATTACTTCAGGAGCCCCTGGCTCGTCTCCGTAAGACTTCAAGTGGGCTGCGGTGCAGCCAACATTCCTCAAAGCAACAGGCTGAGGGCCCTTGCTAACACCCTGTCCCTCTAACCTTGGCGTGTCGTCCCACAGCTTGTCACAGGCAAGCCTGGTATTATCTCCCTCCCCCTTCAAGTCTAGTTTAATGCTCTGTTAGTAAGCCCCTCTAGCTTGTGAGCCAAGACCCTCTTCCACCTTTGAGAAAAGTGAATCCCATCTGACGCTAACAAGCCTGGTCCTGTTATCTAAACACCCAAAATTGTGGTGGTGACACCAGCCAGAGAGCCATGTATTAATAGACTGGGCCCATCTGTTTCTTCCAGTGTCACCGCCTGCAAAAGGGAGAAGAGGGGCAAAAATAACCTGTGCTCCAGATTACCAACCATCCCAGGTCCCCAAAGTCTCTTTTGATTGCCTATGGACTATGTGTTGTTACCCACATTGAAGACTGGTAATTTCTGAGGGTTTTCATCTGTTTTTGGAAAGTAAAATTCCTGACCTGCTAAAGAAATGTTGTTTCCCACCAAATAAATTTAACGATTTTAATCATGCTGCTGTTGTTAAGAACCCAGTAAGGTCGCAACGCTTGAGGCAGGAAAACCGACTGTATATGCTGGGCACCAAAAGCCTTCTCAGTCAAGCCTGTGCTGGTTTGCTTTCTTCTGCATCCTTGTTTGTCCGTGCAGACAGCTTTTATGCAGATGTACAACCTCTCTACTAGGATTTAGGTATCTGTACCCTGTTTTGTGTCCTACCCCAGTGATTCAGACACTGATCCTAGAAGCATGATTTTAAACACAAGCTCTGAACTAGACAACAAAAATCTTTAAAACAGTGTCCTGTGTTCCTAATGTCTGTGTTACTGAGTGAAAGCTAATAGGTGAAAACCAGCGTGTTCAAAGACTATTCCAGTAAGCCATATAATCCATACTCACGGGTCTAGCTATGGCTTTTTTAGCATTTTCTATTGTAGCTGCATCATTCCTTCATTTCTTCTGTTTCTGAGTTCAGCAAAGCTGTTCATTAGCCGGTGAAATCAACCTCGGGCCCTTCCTACTCCAAAATGGAGCCTGAAGGAGGTGAGGAGAATGAAGTCTTTCCCACTATGCGTCTCAAATTGCATTCACACAAGCTTAGCAGATTCATGGAACAATTTGTATTGTGAAAACCTAGACAGAATTTGCATCGTAACATTATCAGGTAATAAAAATATCTATTTCTGCATTACATCTTGCGATGCATTGTCAGTGCTGAATTATTACTGGCTTGATTGATAGGTGATTCAAAATGAGTGTGTTTTCAAAAAATGTTTGAATGAGAAGTAACTGCAAGACAACTTCAGTCAGTGAGAGTTGCTAATAATAAAAATGGAAGCTTAAAGCAGGAGTTGAAAAGTGCGTGTGGAGTAGAGAAAATGAAACGTACAGAAGGAGGAATGTTCAGAATACAATACAACTGAAGGGAAAGAAAAACATAATTGTGGTAGAAAGGTGTCAGTTACAAAGATTTGAGAAAGACTGTTTGATAAAGTCTTAGAGAGTAGTGACAGTCTGTTCTTTAGAGATTTCCAGAAAAATGTGAAAATAAATAGGTTTGGATAGATCTACAAAAAAAAAAATCAAGAAAATACCCAAACTTGTAAAATCGTATGGGAACCTGTTCTGGAGCTGCTATTACTGAGTCTCTCAGCCTGCATTATGACGACTGCAAGGAAGTGGGACAGAGGTGGGAAAGCAACCCTCCTTTTTTAACTTGACTAAAAGTCATTTTATTGATCTATAAAGGGTTTGTAAAAGACAGTGTCGTTTAACCCAGCCGGCAGCTAGGACCATACAGCCGCTTGCATAGTTCTCCCCCTTCCCCCGAGAAGGGTAGGGAGAAAAGGAGGGGAAAGGGGAAAAACAACCCCTAATGGGTTGAGTTAAAGACAGTTTAATAGAACAGGAAAGAAAAGGAAAATAACAGTAATTATAATAATAATGGTAATAGGATATACAAGTAATACAACACAAGTCACTCTCACCACCCGGTGAATTCGTTGCCCAGCTCATCCTGAGAAGTGATCATGGGTTCTCAGACCCTGGCTAACCTCTCATTTATATACGGAGCATGACATCTATGGTATGGAATATTCCATTGGCCATTCCATTGTTTTGTCTATGCTCCTTCTCAGCTTCTATGGGAAACTGAAAAAAGTCCTTGACTAGTATAAACATCACCTAGCAACAACTAATACCAAATCTGAAACAGAGTAGCCACTGGAAAGAAAATTAACTCTATCCTCGATGAAATAAGACAGACGGAAATGTGAAGATCTCAGATACGATTAAAATCTTGGGTCTTTTTAGTCTGGAGAAGAGACGACTGAGGGGGGATCTTATCAATGCGTATAAATACTTAAGGGGAGGGTGCCAGGGCGATGGGAACAGTCTTTTTTCAGTGGTGCCCAGTGACAGAACAAGAGGTAATGGGCACAAACTTGAACATAGGAAGTTCCATCTTAACATGAGGAGGAATTTCTTTCCTTTGAGGGTGGCAGAGCACTGGCACAGCTGCCCAGAGAGGTGGTGGAGTCTCCCACACTGGAGACATCCCAAACCCGCCTGGACGCCGTCCTGTGCCACTGCTGTAGGTGTCCCTGCTGTGGCAGGGGGGTTGGACTGGATGATCTCCAGAGGTCCCTTCCAACCCTGACCACTCTGTGATTCTGTGAAAATGAAAAGCAGCTGGTAAGTTTCTAAATAAGAATCCAAAGTCATATCCACACCACAGTGTTTCTTATTCATTTGTTCCTATATTCTTTATACTGTTCCTATACATTTACTGGGTACAGTATATTGTGCCTACGGTATATTTATATGTAAATATATCTTTTTATATAAATTATATTTGTATGTTCCTTCAGTAGTCTGGAAACTTGCATTTACTGAAAATATTTTGAGGTATATTAGGGCTAATAATGTATTTTTCTGCTGTTTTTGTTTATTCCAGTGTTCAGATTCATTAGTATAATTTCAGACATTTATCATAGGATGCCTGTGCTGAGAGAAGCTTAGTTCTGTGGATGGTATATATATTGTCGCGGGACAATGATTGGCACTTTCTGAGGACATTTCATCCCAATTTAGAGCTGAATTACCATGTCAAGGTGCTTATCTTTTGCTACTATAATAAAGAAAGCTTTAGATAAATAGGCTGCCAATCTGAGAGCTCATTTAAGTGACTGAATTGCACTGCTGAGTTGGATGTGAGTACAGTTGGTGTGTCTGTATGTGTGGGTCTGGGGTGTTATTTGTTTGTTTGTTGAGTGAGTTTTTTTCCCCCAGGAGATATTCTGAAAAGGTCTGGGTAATCACGTGGTTGCCTGCTTATTGTATATTGTACCTATTGTTTAATATACTTACGCTACTTGTTGATTAGCATAAATCAGGAGCAGGACAGCTTTGCACTTGTGTCTTGGGTGACAGGGAAAAATATACCCGACAGG
Organism: Pluvialis apricaria; assembly: GCA_017639485.1. NCBI lineage: Eukaryota > Metazoa > Chordata > Aves > Charadriiformes > Charadriidae > Pluvialis > Pluvialis apricaria. The sequence continues at coordinate 10,231,382 of CM030010.1, forward strand.
TCTTAAATTCCTCTGAGAACTAAGTTTGGCTTTTCTGTATTGATGGGGATGCAGCTAACTGCAACATAAAGCAACAGAAAATTCAGTAGTAATTGATATATTTTAAATTAGATAGTTGGTGATTAGTATTATTTATTTATAAGTTGTAAATTTGCCTTTTAATTATGTACGCTGAGAAAACTGAATAATATTACAAGTAGGTAAAGGAAATGAACACTGAAGAGTTGCCAGCTTTTAATTATGCAAATGAGCACCACTGCGGAAGAATTATTTAGTAATCTTTTTGTGCTTAGAATTGCAAATCTATCTCCACAATTGTGTTTAGAACAAATGAAACTGGATTTGTGTAACCTCTTTTCTGTAGATCTTCGCAATTAATGAGATTGAGCAGAAGTATCGGTAGTCTTAAGAGACTGTATGTAATGTGCAGTGGGTCAGGGTAGTAAAACTAAAATATTACTGCTAATATTCTCCTTGTAGGGGATCCTGTTATATTATACTACATTACTCAAGAAAGAACAATTACCTATTTTTCCTGATTTGTTTATATTATATTTTTATTAAATGTTTTATTAACTTTTAATAGTTATATGTTTTTATGTTCTATTTCTGTTGTGGAGCCCAGTTGGGTGTCTGAGCTATGACTTTTCCCAAGCGGTCTATTTTGTCGTGGTCTCTCCTGCACTTGCATTACTCTATATTTTCCTGGGGTGCCTCTTTTTTTTGTTTGTTTTTTTGTCTCATGAATTCTACAGCCTGGTGCCACTCCTGCTGGCAGAGTACTTAGCACTCTGGCACTGGCTCAATGGGTAAAGAGTACTGAAAGAGCAGGCTAATTTATAGTCACTTCACATCACCCTAAAAATGTATCTGAGCTTCAGTAACGCTGTTAGGCAGTAGAAAGTATATTTTTAAAATTCATTGGTGAAAAAAGAAGGAATTAAAAGCCCTGCAAAATAGTATTATGATAGAGAGATACATGATGAATAAAGTGCATTTAGGAGATTGTACACTAAACAGTGCATATCCTTTCCTAACCAGGGAAAGAGACGGGAGTTAGGTGAGAGAGCATTGTCCGACACTGTCCAGCTTGATTGAGCTTTCCTTTTCTGAATGAGAGAGAACTTGTGACTTTCCAAGTACAAAAGTCAAACTACGCTATACAAAACACTACACAGGGGCACATCTTCCCCAACACTGAAAAACAGGCATATATAGATAAGTAATGGCAGTAATCCACCAGCTGCCCAAGCCCAGAAATATTACTTCTTACATTTCAGTGATTTATCTACGCTACACACAAAAAGGACTGATAAGAGACATTGCATAACATTGTATAGTATTAACATTTTGTAAATCCTTTTCTTTCCCTTTTTTTTTTTTTTTCCCTTTATGTGGAACTGGGACTGTGGCATGGAAATGCTATTTGGAGAAGAAAAATGTATATTTTTAGAGGTGGGAAACCTGAAATTCAGAATGTGGCCAGAACTGATGTTGCCCACAGGCATTTTGGATGAAATCTAACAAAATCTAGAAATATTGCTTCTGAAAGTCAGTGTTCCCCAGAATGTCATTAAAATATCACCCTTTGTCGTCTTTTGCTTTTGCAATATTTTTTGGGCAATGACACTTTATGAATGGAGGCAGAAAGCACTACACGACAGGCTGGCCTCAGAAGGTTTTATTTTTATGTTTTGAGCAGCCAAGAAGTCTAGCTACTTAGTTTAAGTAAATAAATTAACCTGGATATGAAATAAGATTCTAAAAGCTTAGTGGTATTATTTTGTTTCTTGACATTTTTTAATATAAATTTATGGCTAAACAAGGATTCCAAAGTTAATACTCTTAAATTTTAAGGAATTACATGTACTTTCCTGTGGAGTTCAGCTGTAAAGTTTAGCTGTTACTTAATTTATATTAATGATTTATCTTCAATTAACATGAATATGAAATTTCAACTATCAAATTTGAAATGCTAGTGGGAGAACAAGTAGTGAAATGTGGGAAGTTATTTTTATTGAAAAATAATGATTCCAAGAAATTAAGAACTCTGGTATCCAAACAAGGCCTTTCTCAAGGCAGGAAGGAGAAAGTGCTGTAAAAATAATGTGGAAGTCTGCATCCAACATACACTGTGAGTGAAACACAACAAAAGAAACCATTTACTTGGATTTGCTGGATAAACTCCTGTAATGAAGCGTTGCACAATCTGTGTTCTTTGCTCTGAATGGGGAACTTGTGGTGTGAAAACGTTCTGAATTTTGTAACTTTCTAAAAGTTTTGCACTTCTCAGGTAGTTTGTTTATTTTGTAGTTAAATATTCTACTCAACACAAAATCTGAAGACTGATTTTTTTCTTATGTCAGTTGTGTATAATCACTGCTTATTTGTTTGATAAACATGAACAAGACAGTGCAAATCACCAAAATGTTTGTCTAAATGGAAAAACCATAGAAGCATTGGTTTGTATTTGATTGCATGTTCATCTCAGGCCTTTAAGGCACTATTGGTTTGGAGAACAATAAGATTCTGTACATTATGTTACTATCTTAATAAATCTTTCTTGTTCAGGATAATGTTTCAGTCTTGTTTTCCTGTCCTTTATTTCTCCTATCTCCTCCATACATAAAATTTATCTTTTTAGAGCTTTATCCCTTTGATCATTATGCTCTTTCATCCTGATATATTTATTTATACATTTAAGTGCATTTACTACATTTTACGGTTGGGCTACATACAGAGACTGTTCTTTCAAATGATAATTGTAACCTTGGTCTTGCTCTCTTTTTTGCTTACCACCACCTACTACGGCTATTTTAAGTCTGCCATATGGGAATGGCTAGTATAAATCTGAGGTCTTGGCACCATAAACACTCACCAATAAAACCTCCTCACCCCAAGTGCCTTAAAATTCAGATATATGTTTCTGCTTGGTGCATACATAATATAAAATTGTTCCTGTTAAGTATTATTAAACATTATAATGTTTGGGAGAAAAAAAATATAGGGAAACAGACCAAAACAGTATTCTGAACAGGAAAGATTTATTGAGATAGCAAACATAATATAGAAAAGCTTATTGTTGTCCATCATTAATTTGGAATGGTTCTGCTGAGATTATTATTGGCATAGAAATAAACATGACAACTCAGTCATTCAGGATATTGTACGTGAACAGGTTCTATTTACTGAACAAGTTTGTTGTAATGTGCTACAGGAGATTATATATGCTTGGTATTTTGTTTACCTTTCGACATGTCCGAAACCAAAAATTGTGGGTTTGTGTTTGCTTTTCTTGTAAGGGCTCTAAAACCTGTCCCAAATTATTTATACATGCAGCCATCATCACAATCCAATAGCCAAAGTCATGCTTGCATGTAGCTCTGGACAGGGAAATTGAGTCTAGTGATTGGAAAAAGGAATTTACCATGCTGCTAGCTCTTGCATCCATGAAGAAATAAACATTCTTCACTGTCCCAAATACTGATAAATTTTCAATTTCAGCTTTGATTGTCATTATCGTTTATTCTCATAAATGCCAAGAAATGAAATGTTCAAGGCTGGAAAAAACCTCAGTGTAATATTACTTCTGCTGCATTTAGATTTTTTAAAAAATAAGGGCATATTGACAGCAAATATCACAAGATTTTGCATTGTTCTTGCTATTAGGTTGGTCAGCAGCAGCAGGCTTTTTTCTCCTTATGCTTTTGCAACAGAGGCATTGCTGTTATTTAGAGGAAGGCTGGCATAGCATTGATATATTCTGCCCATTACCTGTTGATGTATAAGATAAAGAAATATATATTGAAAAAGGGTGAAAAAATAATGGTTATTTTCTCTGCTGAACTGAGAAAATAACACTTAGTCACTAGAAAGAAATTTAGGCCTGTGGGTTGGTATAATTCTGTTTCTTCTGCTTCATTTGCTTCTAGTTAGAGATGTACTAATTTGGAGTCTGGGCAATGAGTGACTTTGGTCATTCCTTGCAATTTAGAAAGGCTTTGGGAAGACGGAAAATGCTGCTTCTAGAAACTGCGCGTTTTATAAGAAAGAAGTTAAAATAGAAAACTAGAATCATGAGTGATGTTAGTGCTAATAGTGCTAGGGAAAAAGGAAGAGTTCCTAGGTTCAAAGCGATAGATGATCTTTTTTATGTACAATATAAGAAATATAATATATAATTATTTTCCAGTTGATGAAGGGTATTATTACAGGGTACTTGGTGTGCTGCCTACCAAAGCTGTGTGTGGTTGAAGATAGTTTAAACATTTTCTGTTTGCCTCTCTTCAGTTAGATTTCATGAATTTCTCATCTAATCAGAAGCGTATGCCTTTTATGAAAGGGAATAGATATACGTAAGTTTTAGAAGCTCCTTAGCTCAAACACCAAAACCCAAATTAAAAGTATTAGTGAGCAACATAAAAAAACTTACATATAGAAAACAGTGGAAAAACACATTTCTCAGGACTTTCAGTTATACATAATCTTATAATCATGACTTTAGTGTTTCTGTCAATATGTGTATGCAGCTTGGCTTTAGGGAATTTTTTTCAAATATGCAAACTAAAAGTCACAACTGCATCTTATCTAATGCTGCTTTTTTTTTTTTAACAAAAAAGATTGTTGTTTTGTAAGGTTAACTGTTCCTTACAAAGGCTTATGGTGGTGAAACGTAACAGCTCTAAAAATGCTAGTTGTTGTAGTTGGTTGGTGGGAAGATTGAAAAAACAGAATAGATGCCTGATTTTTATTAGTTTAGTTGTCAGTGTGGCTAGTTACCAGGTACAGATATAAGTAAGTGAGCATAATTCCTTAATTTAAAAAATTCTAAGTAGCTTGTATGAGTTTTGCTGTGGTTGGGTGGGGTTTTTAGATGGTTTGTTTTGTTGTTTTTTTTGTTTGTATGTTTGGTTGGTTGGATTTTTTTAGAAATTCCTGAAACTATTTTGAAGTGTCTTAATATTTCAATAAGACCTAGACCTCAGAATTCAAGCAATCCTCCTCTTTAATTGGTGTTTCTTCTGGAATAGTCCAAAGCTACAAGTAATGCCAAGGAGTATGACTATAGGATCAGAAATTAATAGATGGTTTGTTAATATGTCCTTGGAGTGCTGATGAATTTCTCTTGAATTTCTCTCAAATTCGTTGTCAGATTAGAGTTTATTTCATGGTTGTGGGTGAGTTACTTGCCACTGCTTTATAGCTAATGTATTCCTGAAAATTTCTAGCATCCTATTTTATAGTTTCATATTCAGCTCTTCACCAGGTATTTGAGGAGCTTTAAAATGTTTTGATAACTTTGCAACTGTTAAGCTGGTGCTCCATTTTCTTTTTTTCTTTTTTTTTTTAGTATTTTTGAGACATGCACCATGTAATTTGAATAAAACTTGAATTTTCTAGAAAATGTTGCTATTTCTAAGATTGTAATAAACTAGTTACTGACTCAGTTGAGTCAGAATATTTACATCCTGCATCTGTTAACTTTACATTGTGAAAAATAAACATGGGAATTTGTATTTGTTGCACTTATAAGCACTTATGCTTGTTTTGTAGAACTAATTGATCATCTCTCAAAAAATTACTAATCATAGCTGAAACCCATGTTCCCCATTTAGTCAGCCAAGACTGATTCATGACTACAACTTCTTAAAGTGGTCATGCGGTTTTGAAAAGCTCAGAAATTTATGTATTATTTTGCGTACTGCTTTTTGAAATAGCTAAACAACTTATAAAACATGGGGAAATGAAATGCATGCAGATTACTTTTCTTGAATTTCATGTAAATTGTTGTGGTTTTTTTCCTGTATTACTTGCTTTTTTTCTTACTATTGCAGCAACACTTACATAATGAAATGTCATGTAAGATTTTTTTTTTTCCGTTTCATGGTTGAATTTTGAAGGGTTAATATCTGCAGATATAATGTGCATTGAGGCAATACTTGTCACTGAAAACTTTCTGCAAGCATATGCTCTTTTTTCCTTTTTCTTTTGTGATTTGAAGGACTCTGAGTATTCTTAATTAGGAAAAATTCACTTTTTTTTCTCCTGCAAAGCAAACGTCTGAATTATATTATATGAAATCCAACAGATACTTTCTTTGTTACCTGTCTACATTCAATCCAAGAAAGAAGGGGAGGATAAAAATTAACAACAACAAAAAAAATTGATACAGAATATAATGTCTGCTGGTGCAGGAGAGAAGCCCAGGATCAGCCTATGCATCAATTTAATCCTATAAAAGTTTAAAAGGACTGCTGCACTGGCCATTTCATCTCAGGCAGTTGTGAAAAGTTGTGTTGAAGCTCGGAGATATATTGCTATTCTACTACAATTATCTTCATAGTGATATGTTATCTGAAAAATAGACCTTTATTAGGGTAGGATTCTATCTACATCTTGAGGTTTGTATTTTATTGTTTGGAATATGATAAACCTGCAAGAAGATTGCTCTGGAGGTCTTACTGATAATGATAAATGAAAAAAAGTGCTTTTTTTAAAGGAAACAGTCCCAAAGGTTACTTCTGGAATCTAAGGTGTTCCAAAATTATGTTAATTCTGGGGATACTTTACAAACCTCTTGAAATAGTACATTCTTTCAAGGTGTTCCACTTGTCATTATGTTTTATGATGTTATTTTAGTAAACATTGACTTTACAAATGCATTGTACTTATGGTACCGGTTTGAAATATTAATTTTATTAGTAATTTAAACTGTAATACTTTTATAGCATTTATTTTGATCATTTTGACTTTGTCAAACTGTGTTCACAGAAATATTGCTGCATGTAGAATGGGATGCAACTGTTTACACTCTGTATATGGCAGACTTAATGAGATTTCTTAAAAGGAAAGAAAACTGTTACAAAATGATGTGGAGGATCAAAGGGCCATGTACTGTCTGGACACAGGGAAGGATGAAGAGCAGTTCTAGAGGAAGAGTTTGGGCAGGAGGTAGGCAGACTTTGGCAGTGGTTGTCTGGAAACGTTTGCAATACTGGATGGAGGGGCAAAGTCTCCTGGCTGGCAGGAGAGTGCAGGACAGAGCACTTCACATCCAATGGACACTGTTGTATTTTCTGAAGCTGTGGGAGCTCCTGAAGTGATGAGAAGCATCATCAAAAACCAAAGGGAAGTGGTTTAATACTTAGGTAAATTGACCTAGATTACATTCAAGTTAATTTAAATGGCTATTTCTAGGGCTTCTTAATGAAAGCAGTAGGAAATAATACATGTGAAACAGCAAGAGGTTGAGGATAACATGTTTTAGAAATGAACTCACGTATAAGTTCTGTTACTTCAACCAATTGATAGGTAGTGGCAAAATTAAAGTGTGAAATGGCAAGGAACAGGCAGAAGAGAGAGTCCCAAACAGGCTGGTGACAGAAAGAAAAGAAAAAGACAAAACTGTTTCAGTTGCAAGTGTTGACAAAATCGATGAGGGAAGAGGAGCACTGTCTTTTTTTGAAGATAATGACCTAACTGGCACAAATTTGGTAGAAGAAAAATAGTTGGGGAGAACTGTAGTGCAAAACTATAGAGTATATAGGAAAGTTTAGTGCAGAGGGATTGGTGGCGATGATAGATATTTTTAAATGAGAAATTATAAAAGCTAATAATAAATCCTTTTGTTTTTCTGATGGCATCAGAAGTAGAAAATCTTTCAAATCAAACCGTTGATAGAAGATAAAATTTACAAAATCAACTATAGCAAACTGGTTACTCTTCCCTTAAGAATACTTAAGCAACACAGCAATGGGATAGAGGAGCTACTAACCATCACGTATAGCCTCTTGCTTGAAGATGCCTTTGCATCAAGGGATGAGAAAGTGGTAAATATGATGCAGATTTTTAAAAAAGGCCTTAGAGTGCTAACAGCCACCAAAAACTGAAGTAGGAAATTACAAAGTCTGGAGAATCTGCTTACAGAAATCTGTAACTATTAGAGTAACAGATTTTAAATGGTTTTCTTTAGAACTTTAAGTACGTTAGTAGAAAATATAATAAAGAATAGAATTAGTGGCATACTGGAAAAAAAAATCAGGGAAAAACAAGCATAAGTTTTGTAAAAGGAGCTGATGGGTACAATCTATTAGAAATTTTGAAGAATTTGCTGGGTATGTGGATAGGGGAGAATTTCTTGGTAGTTTTTAGTCAACCTGGATTCTCAAAGGTCATGCAGCAATAACTCTTGCCAACTGGAGAAACAGAAATAAATTATTACCCATAGGATGAGAAGGAAGGTCCTGATATAGATTAAGACCTATTTAGAAAACGGAAAAAAAAAAAAAAGGGATATAATAGATTAATGATAAATTTTAGAATTGAAATAATACTGCTGATTTGTTCATTGATTCTCTACACATGTATTGATATTAAAGTACAGGAAATGAATGCAATTTAAGTGTGTAAAATAAGTGTGTTTACAAAACTTTTCTGTATATTTAGAGTCTGTATATTTAGATATTGTTGTGTTCTTTAAATAGTACGGGACTTTTACATAAGTGATGTGCCAGAATACAACAAAAGTAATGTCAGTGTCAGCTTGAGGTTATATTAAATGACACGAGCAATTTGTGGGCAAGGGGGCTTCACTTCTGTATACGAAACTAAAACAATTTTCCCATGAAATATTTCAGTATTAATGTGATTTATGTGTGTGTATATATATCTTATACCTTTTTCCTCTTCAAATTTGTCTCCCCGTCATCAATTTTGTACAATATCTTTTACATTTATCTCTAGAAACCTGTGTAAAATTAAACAATAACAAGATGACTCTAACATAAATTAATGAACATTAATGATTCTTATGTTGATTATTAGTGAGAGTTCCTTTTTCACCTGTTTCATCTGGCAAGAACTTTTCCACTATTTTACATGGGTTTATTTCATATGCACAGGGTTTTATCTCTTTCGTTGGTTACTGTCCTTGGAATATTACCACTCGTCTCACTTATCAGAGTAGTTCTGTTCCTCTAAATGGATTTTTAGGTATTTCAGAAAATTGGATAACAGTTATGATATTTGACTTCATCTTTTTACGAATGATAATTATTTCTTTGGGCATGTTAAGTCGTGTCACAGTTATTTTCTTCTGAAGACATCCAAAACTGCAAGTCTTGCAATTTTATATTAGTTGAATTATCCATTACCAAATAGTGGACAATTTGCCTTTTTTTTTTCTTCCCTAAAAAGGTAAAACTGAATAGTATTAATAACAAGAAAGTTACTTTAAGGAAGCAGTAGATGTAATCTTCAGACTAGCTAAATGTTTGAGAGTCGACATTCATTTTACTGCTGTGATTAATATGCTTCTTTGGACTTACTGTTCCATCTGTGGAGTCAACCTAAATAACTTAATGTGGAAGTATCTCATGATCTACTTTACAACAGCTGTTGTTTTATATTCACATAGCAAATCCTAGGCAAACAGCAGGCTGTAGAGAAACGTTAATGAAGGTTTTCCACAGTGTCAAAATGACACTACATTCTCAATATTCTTACTATCCTACCAGCATGTTATTGGCTAATTTCGGCTACTGTTGTACATTGAAATGATAATTTCAGAGAAACATTGCTAATGACCCCTAGGTCCCTTTCCTTCATTTTAACTCTTAGATCTGAGTTCTTTGTTATGTAGGCATGGCTTAGATTAATTTACTCAGGTACATTACCTTACAGTTATCAGGTCTGAAGATCATCTGCCAACACGTTGCCCACTTGTTTGATTTGGCAAAGTCTTCAGGAGTTGCACCCCTGCTCAGAAGCTCTTAATATAATTTTCAGATACAGACTGCACAGTGTACTGCCTTCTGCAAAGCACTATTGAAGTAGTTGAATGAAACCAGTACCAGTCTTAACCGAAAGCTTCTCCTCCATCCAACAGCTGCTTAGCTTTTCTAACTCACTTTGCTGTGGAAGCTTGATAGTGGCTTTCTGAAAGTCCAAATAGTTTTTGCCCACTGGCTCCCCTTGGCCATGTACTCACAGATACCTTCCTAGCCATTCAGCAGGTCTCTGAGCTAGGATTTCCCTCTGCAGAAGTTGTGCTGGCTCTTTCCAACAGACCATGCTTGTCAATGTACCCAGTGTCATTACTCTGTATTAGAGCATCTGAAGAGGTTGCCAGGAATGCAAGTCAGGCTTGGTGGTCTGTAGTTCCTTGAATTGCTGCTTGGGGAAGTAATGAGCCTCCTTTGCAGGTGGAAGTTGCACTGACATCCTGCCGCTGCCCTGCTGCCTCAGCTTTTTGCAGTGACACTGCAAAGCTTTGCTAGCAGTTCCGCAGCTCCCAGTTGGTACTCTGGGGTGAATGCTACTCAGTCCAGGTGACTTACTAACATCTAACTTACCTATTGATCTAATAGTCTACATCGACGCTGATAGACTGTTAAATACTCTTTTTTCGTGGGGAGGATGTGATAGAAAACTGTTTCACTGTTTTCCCTATTTGCTTGCTAAGCATCTGTGGCCAGTTACTGATTTTGTCAAAGTGCCAATTGCACCCTTAGATGTTTTCACAAAGAGTAATTAAGAAAGATTAGATAAAATTGAAGACGTAACCTTATCCTAAGGCTATTGGTGAGTATTACCAAAATGAAGGGATATCAGTTTGTGTACATATGTATAATAGCTGGAATAGTTAAGGGAAAAATGCTAGCAACAGTTAGATGCAAGAACCAATCTTAAATATATAAAATATAAGATCTGGAAAATGGAATAAACTGAATTGGGAAGATTTTTATAAGACAGTGTCCTTTGAATCTCTGATAATCTCTTTTTTTTTTTTCTTTTCACCAAAGTTTGCCTCAACGTTAGGGCTACGTGTAGTGCTTTGTTATTTTCCAGGCCATTGATTAAGCAGCATTAATCTGAAAACAATTCCATATGAGGTGTGTTAAGATAAAATATGCATGATTTTGCACAAATACAAATACTAACCAGCTTCGAATGTGCTGGAGTTGGATTTTCTACCCACTGTTTTATGATAAGCCAAGAGTTCTCCTTTAGTTAATGACATTTCTACCTTCTATTTTCAGCATTTGTTAGATATTACAATTATCTGTAATCTTTATAATTTGTGAAAAGCATCAGATGGCGTCTAGTCATGGCGATCATCAAAACCAGTCTTAGTTTCTCAAATCATGTAATGCTTATCAGGATAAAGTTTCTTCACATATATATGTTTTATATGTTTATAAACAGTTGAAAACTATTTTTCTCTTATGTCCCAGTTGATAATCTCCAGGACTTTTTAATATCATGTTCATAGATGTAGTCGTGAAGATAGTTAGCGTAGCTAGGATTCTTAATTAAGCAGTTCTTCACAGCTGGGTATTTTACCATAAGTGAGAAAATGCTGTGCACAACAGTTTTCTTTTTTGTGACGTGTGTGAGAGTGTGTGTGTGTATAAATGTCATAATAGATTGTATCTAGATTTCAGACTCACATATTCATTGTTCAGCATCAATTTTTTCACTTCACAGTGAATGTTGTGTCTTTGCATTGTTTAGCTTTCTTGATGAATCTAGATTTGAAAACAGTCCTACCATACCATCATAATTCCTGGGTGGTTCATGTGAGTTGACTGGAGTGTGCTGGCCAGTGAGTTTCAGTTCAGTTTTGATCTCTCTAGACTGGTTCTACTTTGCACATACCTTAACAGGTGATACTCTGAAGTATAAATACAGCTTTTGTTTTGCGTTTCTTTCCAATGATGTTAATGATCTTGAACTCCATTTCTGGGTATGCATGTGCTTAGCTGGCTTCCGAACAGCATGTCACACATGGCTATTCATAGCTTCTGTTAAATCACAAATCACATTATGGGACACTGCCAGACTTTTTTCCATCTATTTCATGTGGCCACGTTTATGAGAGAGAGTCTAGAAAAATACTTTTAATAAAAAAATTTCTGTCATTGGTGAGTAAGCTCAAATATACAGTTCTAAGAGTTCTTTTTGAAGAGTTAAACTCATCCTTGTCAGATGGACAACTTAGGTTAGATTGCTGAAATAGGTTATTTTGAGTGGCACTCCAGTACTGATTAGCTTCAAATTGAGCTACTGCTCAGGGAATTTATCTGTCATATTGAACATTTTAAAGTTGGAGATAGAGCTGTGTTATGTACTTTCCTCTTGGCTGAATGTGCCGGTCTACAAGTAGCTTCCTGCTTGCCTTTATTTCCCTATATAAAGGGTTTGTATGTAAACACATTTCACTCATTTTTTTGTGTTGTCTTTCTAATTCATCTAGTCAGTTTCTGTGAGTATTGGCTATTTTTGAAAGTATAAGTATGTGGAAATGACTGATTTGTTAATAGAAGGTGCCAAGCAACTTCAATGATTTTAGGTGAAAGTTGAACTGCAGATGTTAAATTTCAAACTTTGTTTTCTTGAAGTAGTTGTTTAATGAAGAGAAAAAATGCAGAGAACATGATTTTCCCTTGTAGTGATTATTTCGTTGTAATTCTATATTTCTTTTAAGTGTCAAAGCTTTTTACAATTAGTGATAAGTAATTAAATAATGGTAATTCTGGAATTAATAATGGCAAAATTAATAGTTTTTTAATAAAGAGAATTTTAATCTTTGATAGCTTTCCAAAGCTCTTTAGATAAATGCTGTTCTTTCAGATATTTTTAAAAATCTCATGTAAGCCTAATCTTCAAGGGGATAACCCACACGTGAGCTGTGGTTCTGCCCATGGCAAGGTTTTGATGTTGCAAGGAGGAGAAATATGTACCTGTTTAAAACTTTAGTATGTTGATATATGCACTGTCTAGACGCTCCCATTGACAAATACATTTTTGTAGGACAGCAGAGATCTGTTAAGTGGAAAACCATAGCCATGTGCTGGTAATTTTTTTTAAATTGTGATCATATTAGGGAGAAAATAAGTACAAGTCATAATGTGGTCAAATACTTGTAAATACCATTTCATACTTCTAATTAAAACTACAAGTTGTGCAAAAGATGAGGTGAAAGAAATAATAAATTATTTCCTTTTCCTTTATGCAGCACCTGGTATATAGTTTCATAAAATCTTGTACATCTGTCTGAAATATTAGCAGAATGAAAATAGAGCATAAATTAAAAGAGTTTGTCATAACTAATGACAAGAGGTAATTTAGCTGTCAAATACAATGCAACACAATAATTCAAGCAAGCAAATACTAATATGGTGAGAAAGAAATGCATTACCTTTCAAGTTGCTCTTTGAAGTTAACTTGAGGAGAATTAGGCAGGAAAATAATCATTTGGAATGCATCTAGTACCTCATAACAGGAAAATGGATTCAGCCCTTTGTAAAATACTACTTCAGATTCTAAAGTGTCTTAATCGGACCATGATGACACACAACATCATTCTGGATGAGTTTTCAGTTGAAAATAAGGAACAATTTTCTAATCAACTTTATTAGGTTTCCTAGTAACTATTTAAAAAAAAAAAAAAGAAACAGCCAACCACCCCCCAAAGTAGCATGGCATCAACAATCTGTATGGCTAGAGTAACTCTGCATTCTTTTGTGACTTCAGGCACTAGGTCCCTGTTCGCACATTTATCTAAGAAAACTATTTTACAATGCAGTTTAATTTAAAGACAAACGAAGCTCCAGCTTTGGAATCTTTCTGCAAGAAATAAAAAGGGACAGAAATTAACATCAGCTTAGAAAAGAGCTAGGAATTCAGCTCACAGAGAAAATAATGACATTAAGATGTGGTTAGAAATAAACATAATAATAAATTAGCTCCAGAAAAAAAAAATCACCCTACTGATTGAAAAGAGAGGAATATTTTCAAAACAGATGGATTTTAACATGCTTACAAAATAAAAAGAAAACCAAAACAAGCTGAAATCATTCATCTTAAAGCCTTGAAGAAAATGTGATCATGCTGTGATTCTGGATGTCCTTGTAAGGAACTCCAGGCTGAAATTTTGAAGTCCTGTTCATTTTCAGTTTTGCCAAGTGGTATGTTAGACACAGGTTATTTTCTTTCTCCTTTTTAAGAGGCAGTGCTTTGAGTTTCTGGTAAAATGGGGCATTATTAATTTCTTCCCGTGACATCTCTGTGGGTGACCTATTATACAAATGCAACTCTTTACCTTCAAATGCAAATATTTGAAAGCCATGTATTGAAGAAAATGAGTGCAGTAACACTGCACAGTGTCTCATCACTGTCTTTCATGGAAAAATTCTACATGCTTAATTTAGTGCATGCATTTTTGATGTGGTGTTTCTGGATGTTCCAGAAGGAAGAAAACTTCTAAAATATGGGACACTCTCTTGCACTGAACTTTATAGGGAAGATTGTGCTGCTTTTGAAGGGCTTACCCAAAGAATAAAAAGTTGTCTGCACATTCCTCCTTTGAGGGAGGGTCAAGTTCTCTTTTTTTTCCCCTTCACTTATTTCAGTGTAAAGCACTCTTGTTCCCTTGTCAGGAAGGTGATATCAAAATCTCTGTAGACTAGAATACTACATGAACAAAGATCAGTTTAATGATTTGTTTTTCAAAAACTTCATCCAGTGCTATTCAAGTTTTTATTAATTTTTTTTCTCCAGTGAATTGGTGCTGTATCTTTAAATATGAAAGAGCAAATAATTTAAAATGAAGATTAACATAATGTTATTGTGCTATTTTTTTAAATGCAGGGTAATTCTCACATATTTTTAAAAAAGATCAATTTATAGTGGACCTATTTTATTATATATGTTACAGCTGGTAATTTCAAAATTAATTATTAATAAAATTCTACCATTTCCTCATTTCAGTTTGACTTAGTACAGATTTTGTCAGGTTTTATTTCCTCATAGGAAGGTAAATGTATTCTCTTTATGACAAAAGAAACAAATAGTTTTATTTAACTACTTGTACTTATTTCTGAAACATTTTTTGTGGTTTTTATTTTTAAATAAATATTATTTATTAAAACATGTAAGTGTACTTTGGAGAGGCCTGATCACTGAATTTGGAAGTTTTCATGCAAAATAAGATTTTTTGAAAAACCAGAGATGCTGATGTCTCTGAAATAGGGCTACAGATGGAGATTAGATTTGCACTTTCAGACCATTTTCAACTATATTCGTGGTTGGCACACCTTGTTAGGGGTAGAAGTATCCTAAATCAAACATGACAACTATTTAATTGATTTTGGGCACATTTTCTCTCCTGTTCTTCTCCTTGCCTCCTTGTTTGCACTGCATCCTTGCTTTTCTGGAAATAAGTAGGACATTTTTGTCCAAATGACAGCAGTGATCAGAACAATTATGTGACTACAAAGGGAGGGCGTGGGCAAGCTGTGTTTAGGAGCTTAAGAATCCTCTTTTCCTCCTGTCAGTAATATGTATTGAGACTGGTCTTGTGCTTGCCCAACTTAATAATTTCTAAGTATCCCTGGATCAGAAAGACATTTTTGCTTTTACCTGGCAGTCATTACATCAGACTTGGGCAGTGTGGACACTCGCAGTTTTTGCAAATGTAAGCTATACTTTCAGATGGCATATTTAAAAACTTTTTGAATTTTATTTTAAGATCATATGTATTGAAAGAAAAAATGAAATACTTTTTGCAACACTGTGGTAATATTTTAAGGTGTTATAACACTTAATTATTGTATAAAAATATTGATAATGTATCTACTTTTCAAACAGGAACAAATCATTAGTTATAAGATCAAAAAAAATGCCTACAAGGAGAAGTTTTTAAGTAATGCAGAATGGTGACTTACCCAGGGTAATACCATTATAGTCCTGCTTTTGAGACATACTTGTCTCAGTTAATAATGTATCTTGAGAAGATAGAAATCCATAGGCTGCAAGCTAATTAACCTCAGAAGTTTTCATTTGGATGTGCTTTTTGTTTAAAACAACTAATCAAATCTGAAAACTGGGTTTTATACTGATTAAATCCATGATAGGTCTTAACATCTCCCTTGTGAATCCGTCTATTCATGATATTATCCCCTTGAATCATGAACACAATATGAATATCTACAAAAACTTTATTTGGTAGTGAAGCATTGCTATTAGAGGTTTCTGAAATTATACCGTAATTGTGCTTCCTACGTGTTTCAAACAGACAGGTATATATAATTATATTTTACCAAAATGTACTGTCTAACACAGAAACTTAAAAGGCACACAAACAGGTCAGAAATCAATTGCCAGTGTGTCGTAAGTGCACTATTGATTGTAGAGAATGATACCAGAACACTATTGAATATTGATTTTAAGTTCAGGCATCTCTTCAACGGTCAGTAAAGACATGCTCTGTCACTCTTGCAGTAGAAAACAGCTTCTTTTCTTAACCGTGCTTCCTAATTGTCATAAATAAGCTCATTGATATTCTGCTTTTATATTTTTTCTCCTCTCCTTTCTTTTTGCTCAGCGTTGTTATTTTTATAGCATACATAAATCGTTTTATGTCACAGTAATTGAAGTACAGCTAAAGCATATTTTCTTTTTCTTTACATTGTGGACTGTAGAAAATACAGAAAGGAGACTTTCTGTGTGTGATGCTGTAGGCTAAGCAAATCATGGTTTCTTTTCTACACAGAAGTGTGTATTTATCTCTCTCTCACATTTGGACTGGCAAGGAATGCATAAGTAGTGTACAAGGACTGCATCCATAGCAATGTCTGGCCATTTAATGTCAGTCTCTTAATTGTCCTTTCTGCTGCATATCGCTGGAACTTGCAACTTGGATGACTAAGGGGAATCTGCCTTTTGTGTAGGACTCTATATTGGCTTGTTGTTTTCAGTATTAACAGAGTTTGTGTGTGTATTTAGGCATATATCCTCAATACCCATCGACATCTTCATTTTTTTCCTACTTGTTTTGAAATAACATTTTTTTAGAAAAGGGTGGAGTCAGGACATAAAGATCTTTTTTTAGCTGAAATAATAATACAATGGGGGCCTTGATTCCTCTGTTCCAAATTGTCATAAGCTGTAAATGTCTTTAGGCCTTTCTTTTCCATTGCAAGGCTCTATCACCAGGCTTGAGTGAACAGTATGATAAATGAGTCAAATGAACAAACAGTACAGTGAATAAAGTTGCAACAGGAAATCTTTCCTGACAAATATAAAGCAAATATAAATATATTTTTGCTGACAGTAATTCTTACACCTTGAAGAATCTGCTTCTTCATGAAAAGAGTAGAAAGAAAAATTACTACTCAAAAAAAGGATTTTCTTAGATAAGAATATGTTATCTATATCTTTACACAAAACTGGGGTTCCAAGGAGTCAGATAATCAAAGTATGCTGCTATACCTGATGTAGGAATTTAAACTGCAGTATTAAATTCATTCCCTGTCTAGGAACAGAGGCACCACTTTTAGCTACATATATGCCAGACTGCCTTGAAAACTTTTCCCATGGATATCATAAGATGATGTCCCAGAAACTTGACTTTTAAGGCAAGAATGACTCACTCTCTATATACTGAATGCACGAGACACGAAATAGGGGTAAAAGTTACTTATCAGCATTCAGAGTCAAGTATTTCAGTGGTATTTTCTAATATGGTAAAGTAGTACTTTATTTCATTTTCTTTTGGCAATAGATACTCGGTAATTGAAGCTAATTATAATTAAAGGATGCAATAAATATCTTCTTTAAGCATAAATATTTTTAACTTTTTTTTTCTTTTTAACTTTTATCCATATTAAATTAGACCAGTTAGCCTTTCTCAGGAACAATGCTGCTCATCATTAAATGGTTATAAGCTTAAGTCGCACTACTTCCTGCTCTCCTATACTAAGTATAACACAGATGATGAAGAGCCCAGAAGAAAATTTTTTGTATTCATTGGGTGAAATATCTTCCTGTACAGAGGGCTCAGGGAAAAACTTAGCAGTTTCATTTTTTTGGTCTGTCTGAAATTTAAGAGCCTGTATGATAAAATGAGATGCTTCTCACATAAACAAGAAGATCAATCTAAGCTCTCTGAGGGAAACATATTATGAATGATAGTGGTTACTCTGCTTTTTTTGTCTGCTACATTGATTTATGCACTATAAATGTTTGATTGCAGTCTAGATATATGAAAATGCAACTAGTGAAACGTAGTATGCATAGATTTTATTTAGTTTAGCAGGCCATTACATCACTAAAATTTTGGGTTGAAATATTAACTGACTGCAAAACCAGGCCTATTGTTCTAAAACAAAGCAATAAGCCTCTCCCTAGAGTTAAAAAATATCAATTTTTGATATCTTTAAATCTTATAAGCAAATTAATTGCTTTTTAGGTCTTTTAATTCCTTATAATTGATTACTCACTCTCTTCCAGTGTTTCAAATAAAAAAAGAAAACCTCTTATCTAGTCATAGAGTCCTGAAGAGGTGAGCATTACTTTTCCAGCCTAGTTGTACGTGTTATAAGTTTACACATGAACAGCACAATATTGCCTTTCTGAAAATGAATTGCTCAGGGAAAATCAGTACTTTGGATCTGACGTTTCTCTTTGTCACATGTGCATTGTAGTACTTACTGTCAATATTTTATTACATTTTCCCAAGATGGCTTAGTGAAAAAAAATGAAGTCACTTGTGGTTGAACATGTGCTTGGTGTGCAAATGTGGAAGAGATGGGGGCTGACTGAAGACTTTGTGCCTGGTTACAGGCGTAGAGGCTTCAGATGGGAAGGAGCCTACACTCTTTTTGGCAAAGCTCAAAGCAAGCTTTACATACTCTAAGAAGGTTTGAGGAGGAATTGTGCTTCATCAGACAGCCTAACAAGTAGCTGTGCAGTGCCTCACTACTCCAGTAGCAGTTTCTAGTGATGAGCATGTAAGGTGAAGCCCTACTAGAGAATTTAGAAACAGAGTATGGTCAGCGCTGTACTTCCACTAAGTAGAATCGGTGTGCAGAAATTGAGCAATTGACTCAATACTCACTTTAAAAGCCAAAGATTATTCACGTATATCTTTTTTATGTTACTCCAGTTGTTTTTCTTCTTTTTTCCTTTTCTTTGTGAGGTATCAGAAATGCAGTATTTGAAGTTCTGTCTTCTCTGAGGTGTAGAAATAGTGTTATTACCTTTCTCTACAACATGATACTTTTTACTATGAATTCTGAAAGCGATTGCTATTCTTGTCTGTGCCAAACCTTCTCGGCTCTACTTATCTTTTTCCTGTTCACCACTGGCCTCCCTTTTCCTGGTCCTTTGATGATTTCTAAAATTGTTTTTCCCACTTAACAACTGACTTTTTATTCTCAGTTTATTTCTGAGAACAGGCTTGTATTTTGAAATAAAAAATTGCTGTATGATTATTTTAGCATTCATAATAGTAGGATTTTTGAAGTTCTGTGAACACAATTTCTTTATCTTCACTGGCAATTCTGTGAATAAATGATGCTGTGTGCCCATTCTCTGAAGTTTTTAATGAAAATATTAAGTAAAAAGAGACTCACAATTGCTGCATCCAATTAAGTAATTCATTAATCAATTCAGCAAAATAGCCTTATATGATGTCATAGCTAATCCACCTGAAATTAATTTTGCAAAACATTTATGAGCACTAGTGTAAATGTTTTATGAAACCATGTTTGCATATTGTTCTTAGTTCTATGGTTAATTTTTAGCTTGTTAATTTTCATTTTGCATTTCATTAGAGACTCAATTATTCTTTGAAACAGAGTTGAAACAGATATGTAAAGTGTTTACATTTTACCCGGTTTTCCTCAGTTAATGAATACTTTCTGAGAGGATCCTGATTTATTGACCAACATTTCTGCTAAACACCCCCCCCCCCCCCCCCCACCCCCCCAAAATTAATCAAGTATTTAGTTGTTGCTGGTTACTTTCATAGGCCTACTCCACTGTTCTTCATCAAAAGCTCTGTATGTATGTTAGCTAATTCCCATAATTCCCTGACATGTATATTTCCTATGCTTGATTTGTACTTCTTCAGCCTCTCTTAACTATTTTACCTGACTTCTTAGTCAGGACTTCTTTCGATGATCTCTCATGAGTTATAAATTGGAAACAAAAACAAACCCAGGAATCCAGAATCATAGTGATGTGCCGATTACTCATTTGGAGGCTTACTGTTGTGTAAGATTGCACAATAGGTCGATGACCACCAGAGAGATTCCTGTCTCCAATGATTGTTATCAGTGTACCTTCCAGCAATGCATTATTAGGCTAATGTTTGTGATTTCTAACTTTCTACAAGGACAAATATGGAATGTCTTAGAGTTTGTTATTAAATATTATATTTTTTTATTTGATTATGCTAGAGAAGCCAAGATTGAAGAGATGTGACTTTTAAGTTTTGCAGTGTGGTGTGGTTTGTGATAGCCTCCACTAGTTTTTGCAATTAGATAGTGAGGATGCCGATTCTCTAGATGCATGTAATCCTGTTTGACAAAACACTGACTATCTCTCCAGCAAATTAGTCCTTTTGAATCTGAACACTAGAAGAAGTAAATAAAGACAAAAATGGCTTTTAAGCCTGATCATGGGTTACTTGAAGAGACAGGAGGCTGAAAAAAACAATTTCAGTAGCCATTTTAGAAATTAAGTAGAAGGAGATTGTTTTCAGAAAAAAATGCTGCTTTAAGTCATGTTGCATGGGACTACAGACTACGGACCATGAATTAGAAATGATAATTAAACATCAAATTATAGGGTAACCAAATATTATAATGAGATTTGTCACATTAACTGTTAAACCCTAATATTTTACGGAATTCATAGAGAAGACAGAGTTTTGTATTTCTGCAGCTCCCAAGTACCTTTTCAGGTTTCCAGGGAGGCAGTTCTCTTAATGACACAGATATATGTGGGCTAGATGCATGGCATTTGTCATTTGTCAAACATCTTATTCGGTTAACCTGAACAAATGTACAGTGGAGAATCAGTCTGTTTTATTAAGTCTCTGTGTTGTGGACGCCACATCGTATGTAATGTAGTCTGTCACGTGGTACATATAGAATTAGGAAGACATAGGGATTCATTTATTCACACTGTAAAATTACCCACTGCTTGTTCTTGTAGAAAACACTGTTTATGTGTGACTCGCTTGAGAAATTAAGTGTCTGCAACTCGTGTTGCCTATAAAATCCTTGAAATGAATACATGCCACAGAAAAAGATGCCTTGCTCTGAAGGAGAAGTCACAGTTTGGAGAGGAGGGACAAGGAGTGGGATATTTAACTTAGAGGACTCTGATCAGAAACCCTAAAATAACTAAGGAAGCTGAGTCAAGAAAATAATTATAAACATTTTTATTTTCAGTGTGTTTGTTATGTTGTTGAAAGGAATGCAGAGCTTTCGAACCCTAAAAATGCCAGATTCCCTGTTGTTTTAGGAGGAGAGTTTGACAGGGACGTTGGAAGTGAAAGTGGAAGGAATGGCTAGTGTTAGGGCTATGATGAGGTAATTTCCTATAAAGGGATAACTGCCTCAATAACATGTTGAAGTTAGCAAGGATTTAGCTTTCCATAGAGCTGGAGTTTACTGTGGAATGGCCCTAGCATCTTCATTCAAGATCCTGACATTAATGCCTGGAAGCAAGAAGTCTTCAAAGGCTGCATCACCAGAAGTTTGCATAAAGAGTAGGTAATAGACCAAGGAATAGGATGCATCCACCAAAAATTAGTGTTGTTGAGGAAAAACACATCAATGCAGTAGGAACTTTCTTAAGTGTTACAGGCTCTATTTTCAAACTTTAATATCAACCATCAGTAAGTTTGTTGATTGGAAATATAACATCTAGGAATTCTTTGTAGAGAATATTCCTTATCAGAAATACAATATAGAGAAAGAATTTCAGTATGCTGAATTGGATTTTTGCAAACTTGGCCTTTATACATCATTAATCACCACAAGTAAGAGAGGAACTATTCTGAAAGTTTCTCTTTAGAAGGTTTGATTCATTGATACAAACATGAGTGAAGTATAGGAAGTTAGTCAAATGAGAGATTCTTTTCTGGTTCTACCATACTTTCAACATCTTGTCTCTGCCACACTTGCAAAGTTTATCATTCACGCTGAGATGCTGGTAAGAGTGTTCATGAATGACTCTTAATTACTGGTGTGGATACACTAGGCAAATTAACTCTGAAGAATAACATTGGTTGTTTATTAATCTGACAGACTTCATCTAAAGGAAATTGTGGAGGCTTTGCTTATTGATAAGACAAGTGCAATAGGGTGGTAAAGGCAAACTATTAAAGAAATAAAGTCTTCCCTTTTTTGGTATTTTTTTTGTTGTGTTGCTGAGGATTTTTGCTGACTCTGTAAGTTTCATGAATTTCCTAGATTGTGTTCAGTAAGAGTTGCTTCTTGCTCTTTGACAGTCCCAGCCAGTTTCTAGGTTATGCAAAGGTGTTTTCTGCTGATGTGCTAGCTGCCTTCCCAAAATACACTGAGAATTAGCTTACTCTTGCTAGTTTTAACAGTGAATATTTGGCTTCTCTCCCAGTTCTTTGTTTACTGCAAAATGTCTTACTTCTCAAGCCACAGTTCTGTCCTTTCTCCTTTTGTTTCTGTGTTTTTTCTTCTTTTTTTTTCCATACATTCTTCCTTTGTATAACTGTACCGATTGGATCACGCTAATCTTCCTCACAGCTCATTTAGTGGTCTCTTCCCCCCTTGTCCATGGATATCTAATTAGTTATAAATTCTACTCTGAATCACTTGTAGGGCTAAAATGGACTTCTGGAGGACATCTGCTTGTTCTGTCTTTTTATAGCTGTATCCACAGTCACACCTTCAAAATCTTTTTTCCAGTCTTTTTCTTCTTCCAGGTCATCAAGGAGTTTGTCTGTCTCTCTTTGCTTTACTAATTTCCCTTGAATATCATGTTCACAAGAATCACACTGAGTAATGACATCTGAGTACACAGTCTCCAACAAATCAAGTGTTTCATGTTTGTGAATTTTCCATTTTGCTGACCCTAGCTTCTTGCAGGGACAGGCAGCTGCACGCTGTCTATTCATAAAGCAGGCTCAGTGTAGTTCCAGTGAAGAGCAGTTATTTTTATTTCTGTTCTTCCAACAGTGCTTACAAGTATCTTAGAAGATAAAACGGTGGAGGCACTGTGTCCTCCTTCAATCTCCCCTTCGTATAAAAAGAAGGCTTCATTTTTTCAATTACAATCAGTCTTCTCTTCATCAAGCTATATTGATTCTTTTTTCTTCTCACAGCAAGGAGAACACGTTATATGTTGGGTGAGCCTCATTTAATTTTCATTATTCGTTTGAGGAAAGTCAGGAAAAACTTCCATCTGCATTAGACTATCAAAGGGTTTAGGCCGTTTCCCTCCGGTAAAGAGCTGAAGGTGACTGAATGCAGTAAAGATGAGGTATAGATGACCATCTGAATCTCTCTAGATTTCCCACTGTGCTTGAAACTGTTGGAGATTTTTACCCCAAAAATTGAGTTGAGTTCTGTTATTCAACCCATGATGTTGGCATCATCTTTTTGATTGCTTAAAAAAAAAAGAAAAGGGGGGGGGGGTAAAAAAAAGAAAAGGAAAAAGATTAGCTAAGTACTGCCAACTTTGTTAGTTAATGTGTTAATGTGCCTGGCAGAAATCTGACATTTAATCTTTACCTATTACATGTCGTTATTATTAGCAAGTTCTTCAACCCCCTGTTAAATAAGGGAAGAACTCTTGTGTGATTGAGCTTCCCTCAGTGCTTTTGTATCATGCTAAATCTGAACAAGTTGGCTCTTAGGGAATGAATGTACTTCTGCATGCAGTTTCTGGAAGGAGAAAATTAAAACAAAAATGGAATAGAGAATTTGAAAATGTGGAGATAATTATAAGAATAAAATGAAGCATGTGCTTCCATTTTTGATGAAAAAAATTTCCAAGGTGAAAATTTTGCCAAGGTGATTTAGGAGTTTAGATCTCCTTTTCCAAAGGAGTACTATGCCTTTAATACTGTGAACCACATTAAAAATAGGTTTTGAAAATATTGTCAAAATATTTTTCACCCTGGGATCTTAAGTCATTTAGGAGCTTTCAAACCTACCTGTTATGTTTCTTTCCATAATATCAGCTAAAAATCTGAAAAGAAAGTCAAAGTTCTTTTGCTTTCTAAAACACAGAACTGAATTGTTTAGTTATTAAAGATAGTTTCAAAAGTGCAGCAAACAATAATTCCAAATTTCATGTAAGAAAAAATCGGACATTACTCCCCTGTTGTATATGTAATGTTTTTTTTGAGATCATTGAAGAAGATGATTCTGAAGGTTACTGTCACTTTAAAGTTTTACAAACTGTGCTTCATGTTCAACATCTGTTGGTATGGGATTTTTTTTGTGTGAGATGTCATTGGTCATGTGGGTGCTGGAAAGATGAGAAGACTTTTGCTACAGTATTAAAATGCCATGGTTGTTGCTTATACAGAGGTACGCACAAGTACAGGACATCACTGTGAAACCACATTTATAAATTACAAGACTACTAATCACAGGGAACAGTTACATCCATTAGTAGCAAGGAAGATGAGGGAGCTTAATGTAAGGGAGGAAATGCTGAAGACAAAAATTAGGAAATTGGTCCTATATATCATATTAAACTAAAACCATGTCAGCTTAAGCAAGAGAGCTGTAATTTCATTTTAGATTCCTGATGCCTGCATAAACAATTCAGGACTTCTCCATTACTTTATGGTATCATCTGAAATACGGGATCAAATTAAAATCATAGAATCATAGAATTGGTGAGTTTGGAAAGGACCTTTAAGATCAAGTCCAACCATTAACCTAACTTGACAAAACCACTTCTAAACCATGTCCCCAGGTACCACGTCTACCCTTTTTTTAAACACCTCCAGGGATGGCGAGTCCACCACCTCCCTGGGCAGTCTATTCCAATGTTTGATAACCCTTTCAGTGAAAAAAATTTTCCTAATATCCAACCTAAACCTCACCTGGCATAACTTGAACCCATTTCCTCTCGTCCTGTCACTTGTCCCTATGGAGAACAGGTCAGCCCCCACCTCTCTGCAACCTCCTTTCAGATAGTTGTAGAGAGCGATAAGGTCTCCCCTCAGCCTCATTTTCTCCAGGCTGAACAACCCCAGTTCCCTCAGTCGTTCCTCGTAAGACTTGTGCTCCAGACCCCTCACCAGCTTCGCTGCCCTTCTCTGGACACGCTCCAGCACCTCAATGTCCTTCTTGTAGTAAGGGGCCCAAAAAATTGTAGATTAATAACTGAAATCTGTATCTATTTTCTGTTTGTTTCTCCCACTGTTTCCATCAATGTAATTTCATTGAAATACTCACAGAATATTTTCAGTATTGGGTTGTTCATGAGTGTTATCTCAGCACAATGGTGGTAACCAAAATGTTAATATTTGCCCCATGGTAAAAGACACCTGTTGTTACAATTTTTAATTCTTTTCTTTTAGACTGGAACAGGATCCCATGTTGGTATGTGCTATAAAATGAGAGAATTCTATATACGTATGTCTTTTTTAAATGTAATTCTGGCAGTGTGATCTTCTATTAAGATAAATTCTGCTATTTTCTGGCTATACTTTATCAGGCAGACAGGTGAAATATAGCTTATATTTTTAGAGCTGTGGATAGCAGTAAGATTTGATCCATGCCTATGTTCTTGGAAGACCAAGAATTTTGTTTGCATATTGATAGCATTAGAATTACTATCAATTAAGAAATCTTCTGAAAGCGGGGATGATCTGATTTATATTGAATAAATAAAAAAATAAGATTAAACTGGTGAATTAAAAGCTCAGTGTCACTTTGGGACATGGTATTGTTGCCTGCTTACATCACAGAAGCAGCTCAACAAGTTCAAGTCAAACTCAAAACGTAATCATTGTCTTTTTAAGACATAGTCATGTTAGTACTTAATCAGTGTGGCTCATTCTATACCCTTTAATATCTGTGTTTTTAATTTGAATTAACAGAGACGTACATGTTAGGCAAGAAGAGACATTCTTGTGGCTTTAAGATCTACAAACATTTGTTTCCCAGCCATAGAGCAGAGTTGCACTACAAGTGTATGCAAATAGGAAAAGGAATGGTAGTTTAAAGCTTGTTCCTCATCTTTCCAGTAATCCATTATTTGGTTCACATTTCCCATCTCTTTCCTGTTCTTTGATTGCGGACTACATGATTACCCCACTGCATGAATTTTAGCCTTCAGCCTACAGGTAGAAATGAACTAGTTAAAGAGGATGTTTGCTCTCATAGTTCAAGTGTTTCTTCCAGTCCAGCTGAGTTTGCCTCCCTTGGTGAATTTGCCACTCTTAGAACTTCTTCCCTGACTCTTGAAGATTACACTTTTCTATGCCACCACCTAGTAGAACTGGTTTAACCAAATATAACACTCAGAGAGGAACACTTGTGCCAGTTTGTTTAAAGCAACTGAAATATTGGTCCTGCTGTATTCCATTGATGTGGTTGCCAGGTTTTCCCCTGATGGAGTATCCTGAACAAAGAAATTCTCCATCTTTTCTTCTCAGTGGCCTTAACAGAGGGAGCTAAGCAGAAGATGTAAAGCACTAGTCACAATGCTTGTGGACATGCCCTGCCTTATTGAGATATATAGAGTGACAGGATTAAAAGAAAAGCGGTCTTTTTAAAACTGAAACCTAATTTTTTACTCTAATTTTTCTGATTTTGTTGCTATGTTAATAGACTTTTGGATTTTCTTCAGTGAGACAAATTTAATCTGTTTATCTAGTAGTAGGAATATTTGAGTTAAAGTCCAGAGAGCTATAACAGATGCCATGGCTGTATGCTGCTGTATCTTTCAGCAGTCTACTCATCATCTACTCATCTCTGCAGGTATCTGCTTTTCTTGAAGGCAACTCAGCTATACTGAATCTTGTGTTGCTGCCACTAGACTGCTTCTGTGATCCCATCTCATTTAATTAAGGTTATTCTTATAATACACTGTCTTGGCAGTGTAGCTAAATAGAACACCTCAAAAGCTATTCTAAAACATAACATGCAAGTTCAGATGATTATAAAGCTGAATAAAGTAAAGTAATAAGTAAGCTTTTGAAACCAAAGCTTCTTTAAAAAAGTACGCTGAAACTATACTGGAATTGATCTGTTTATTGAAAATGTAACTTAAAAAGCATATTACTAGGAAACATCATAGCCTGAGACATATTTGAACCCAGCTTCCTGAAGAATTCAGTATAGCACATTACTATTTAGGAACATTTCAAGTCACAGAATAGCAGGGAAAATATGATACTATTCATTACATGATTATTTATTCTTGTTAACATGCTGTGAAATTCATTGTGCAGTGAACATTACAATTAAATATGTTAAACACAGAGCAGCCATAAATGTTTTCACTAAGTTATAATGGTAATAGTATCAGCTCGCTGGTATCCATTTTTTTGTGAAGTGATCATTTTATTGGAGAACAATATTCAAGATGCAAACATTTATTGTCCTTTTATAGAGAATTGTTCCAATAACTGTTTAGTGAGTACTGGCATCATAGGGAGAAAATTGTGTACCTCAGCTGCTGTCCTGCCTGTGGCTGTAATGAAGTGTCTGTAGTAATCTAATTGTATTGACTTAGCAAAAAAATGGAATTCTAATTGACAACATAAAGCCAAGCAAATTGTCAGTAAAGACATGCTGACTTAAGCTTTGTTGACACTGGTGTCAAAACTGTTCTTTGTGGTCAAGAAGAAAAGAGAGATTCTTCTAAATTATTAAACTTCAAAATACATAAATTATGTAATCAACTGACTTTATGTACAGCTTGATGGTGAAGTTATTTGCATGTTCTTTCCTTCGGTTTTCAGGGTTGCAAAGGGGTTTCCAAATGTGTTGCTTAAGAAACATGATTTTGGAGTTTTCTGAATTGAAGATGGAAAAAGTGAATCCTCCCCTGAATCATATTTCACTGTAATGTGGTATTGACTAGGATGTGGCCCAGCCATAGCCAATATACAATATGAAGCATAAAATTTTTCAAAAATCTTAGTGGTCCTTAAAGCTTGACTGAGGTCCTACTTAATGTAAGCACTTTCTACTCAGTAATCAGTACCCGAAAAGATTAATTTTAGGATCAAATGCTGCTTTTTAAAAAGAAGCGGTTGTGTCTGTAACCCAACTGGGAGTATTTTTCAATAGAAGATAGGACGTGAGCCAGCAATGTTCCCTTGCCACAAAGAAGACAAACGGTATCCTGAACTGCATCAGGACGAGTGTTTCCAGAAAGTTGAGGAAGGTGGTCCTTCCCCTCTATTCAACACCAGTGAGGCCACAGCTGGAGTACTGTGTCCAGTTCTGGGCTCCCCAGTATAAGATAGACATGCACCTACCAGAGAGAGTCCAGTGTAGGACCATGAAAATGATTAGGTGACTGGAGCATCTCCCCTATGAGGAGAGGTTGAGAGAGCTGGGACTGTTTAGTCTGGAGAAGAGAAGGTTCAGTGGGGATCTTATCTGTATGTACAGACACCCGAAGGGAAGGTGCAAAGAGGACAGAGACAGACTCTTTTCAGTGGTGCCTGATGACAGCACAAGAGTCAATAAACACAAACCGAAACACAGGACATTCTGTCTGAACATCAGGAAATACTTTCTTACTGTGAGAGTGACTAAGCACTGGCACAGGTTTCCCAGAGAGGTTGTGGAGTCTCCATCCTTGGAGATACTCAAAAGCCATCTGCACATGGTCCTGAGCAACCTGCTCTAGGTGGCTCTACCTGAGTAGGAGATTGGACTAGATGATCTCTAAAGATGCTTTCCAATCTCAAGCATTCTGTGATTATGTGACATACCCTAGTGCAGGTCTCAGAAGGACCACTCTCTCCAAATGATTTTGAGTTACTGTAGCAGTTTTAATAGTGATTGATCCCATTGATACTAAACAGAAAGAAAAATCTGACAAATGTAAAATTGTCCATCAGGGTAATAAGAATTTACACTGATTTCTCTTGTCAGTAACATACAAGAGAGTGATGTGGCTTTTATCATATCTTGCTAACAATTGGGAGCCCAGTGACCATATATACCAGAGTCAGGTGCTGACATGCTTTTGGCTGCCTTTAGAAAGGCTTGAATGGCTAATACCATAAGGAGAAGACTTTGCAGGTCTCGTATGTAGACCAGACAAAGATGTTTTCAAAGGAAGCTACTCTGTCCCTCCAATATTTAATTATCTAAGAACGCAGCTCTACTACCTTATCAGTCTATTCACAGTAGTTAATATGATCCCCACTAACGCAAGATGATGCCATCTTTTTCCATTATTTTTAGAAATCAATTGTAGAGTACCAAACCCTTGCAGAAGTGAAGAAAAAATTTAGCTGCTTCAACACATGCTGGAATTGACAGCAAGAGCTCTGTATATAGATGTTTGTCATTTTAAAAACTTTCCAAGAAAATACATCCTTTTATTCATAAGACTTTTCAAGAGATGCAAGCCACTTGCTCGCCATCTTGGTATTTATTGTTGTAATGAACCTGTTGATTTCCTCCCAACTCTTGGTTTCAGTGTCAAGGTTGGGGTGTAATGTACTACTTATTTGTATATTTGCCATGTAAGAAATGTTATGGTTCTTATAGCACTTCCTGCTCTGTGATACGTTTTTTGTTATGTATCATAAACATCCAGCTAAAGTCTATAAAGAAAACAGTAAAATAACATCTCAACTCTAAGTTGAAATGTTACATGCTGCATAGAGAGGAAGCAAAATGAATGACTTGCTGTAGTGTCATACAAAAAGAGAGGTGTATACAGAATGAGCAGCTGGCCAGAGACCATGTGAGTGTCCAGGTGAGTGGAGAGAGCCAGCTGCTTCTGGTAAATCATCTATGTGATGTCCTCAGCTATGGCTAGTTATGAGCACACTGGTTTTTGATATTTTTTTTTTCTCTAAATGCTAATGTGAAGAATTTTCCCTGATAGCTACAGTTTTTCTTCACCTCTACAGCTCATCTGATTGCTAATATGTTCCTAACCAACATAAATCATTATTGGGTCTAGACACTGTCATACTATATTTTTATATTTTACAATTCCTTTGTGTTTTAAATTCTGTCTATGAATTAAGAAAATAAGGCACAGAGAATCAATCAGTAATGAAAACATCTAGAAACAGTGTCAAGTGCTGGGCTACGATTACAACACCAGAGGTAACAAAAGTCATATTGGTTTTTCGCTTATCTGTTTCATGATGTGGGTAGTAAACAGTTTCTGAATTGTATCTGTCAAATTAGATGTTGATTTCTTAGGTTTTTTTGAATATAGCTAAGTATTTGATGTGATACTATCTTGTCAGATGGAAATTGCTTGTAGCTTTAAATAAACATTTTCCATTTATAATATAACAATTATCAAATCGTTCCTAGATTTATACTTCTACCAGCATAAAGGTTATTTCCTTACTTAAGTCTTGATACCTATGTTGGTAGTTCCTGTTAATAAGAAATTTCACAAAAAATTGAAGTGTCCAAAGAATAGTCATGGAAAGAATGAATGCTTTTATTTTTGTTTCGTATATAAGTATAGCAAATAAAATAATGGTGTTGAAGTTCTAAGTATTGAATAGTCTAAAAATGTTGGAAGTTCTTAAAAAAAAAAAAAATTAAATTTTTCTGTCCCGCCAAGGTGTGGGTGAAAGTCTAATGGCATCCATCTCCATTTTATTGGGATTTTGTTCAAATGGATACATTTCAATGAATTGACATGCTCTCAATCAGAGCACTCTTCACTGAAAATTTCAAACCACTATTGATCATTGTATTATTGATGTTCCAAACATACTCAGTGTGTTTTTTCTGTTCTGCACCCTTAGAAATGCAGGCAGGCTTTATTGAACACTTTAAAAAAAATCTGTTACTGAATAATGTTTTTCTCAAAGGTAGGAGTATGAAAGCTTGGCTAATAGCAAGGACTGTCAAGTGAAAGGTATTAACTGAAGGTAGCAGAAAATCCGGGCAAGATTAGAGAGCGCTGTGAGTCTCTAAGCAATCTGAGTTACAACATTTGTGGCAGGGATTGTGGAACTCTTGAGACCTTCAACTTGAGCTTCTCCAAAAGCTAAAAAGAAATTGGGAGAGAACATTAACTAGAAAATCTAACTTTTGACCAGCTCTCATTATAATGCCCCCAAACTTGTATTGCCTCTAAAAAAGAAAAAAAAAACCTGAAAGCAATGCCAAATGGAAGGCAGTGGAAAGAGACTTAAATGATTCAGTTTGTCAGTTTTTCACTAGTTTGCTCGTTGTCTGTGGAGAAGTTTATTTCCTTCCCTCCCTGAGCTTCCATTCCTCATATGTACGACAATGCTGACACAGATCTTGTTTGTTGCAAAGAGCTTTGCTTGCTTGAGACATGGACTTGGGATAGGAAAAACACTGGACTCCCAGCCTTAAATATGAGGGAAGTATGCTTGTTTTAGATCTGAAGAAAATTGTGGTTACCCTGGCAAATCATTTATGAAGTTCCTTCCTTCCTCCTTCCCTCCCTCCCTCCCTCCCTCCCTCCCTTTCTTCCTCCCTCCCTCCCTTTCTCCCTTTCTTCCTCCCTCCCTCCCTTTCTTCCTCCCTCCCTTCCCTCTCTTCCCTCCCTTCCCTCATCCACACTGAGATACCTGTTTTTTATTAGACTGTCTGATTTTCAAACATGTAGAAGTCCTATCAACCTGTGAAGAAGCCCTCTGATAATGTCTCCTGTTTCTGTTAAGTATAATCATACTCTTCTGTAGTTATCTTCATTTCTTAGAGCATTTTGTGCTTTGATCAAAGGTATTGCACCCAGTTTAGCCTTCCACCTGTTTTAGCAGCTGGATGCACATGCAGAAAGGTGACCATCCTAAGAGCTCCTCAGTGTGTCATGGAGAAGTTACTGCATTAATCTTGGTTTTTATTGAGTCAACCACACCTAGAGAAGAATTTTTGAATTGCCTTACTAGGATTGTATTACCATATGGCACCCCACCCCTACCATTTAAGATTATTATGCCTAAATGGATCTTTTAATACTTTTTTTCTGTGTCTGTGTGCAAAATGGTAAAAAAAAAAAACCACCTTTTAACATATTTACTTGTATTCTTGGGTGACTTTTAAAAACATGTAGGATGAATGGAATCAACATAGGTTTAGTACATACGTAGAGATGATCCAGAACTAAAAATCTTTTTATGTCTTCAAAATACACAAAATAATATAATTTTCTTTTAAAAAAATCAGTATGCTGGAAGTTGAATTGCCTGCCCAGATGTTAACAGCAAATATTGGATTGTTTCTCCTGTTTGACTAACCGTTGGTACTTAAGAACAATGATTCTTTTATTTCGTTCTTTAGTTTTGAATCTTACTCTTCTTTTGTGGCACTTAGAAAAGAGCCTTTAACCATTAAGCCAAATTTATATTTGTCTAGAGAATTATTTGCAAGGCATAATCTTGTTCTAAACAGTTTTTGTTAATACTTGTTTAAGTAGATTGCTTCCCTATCTTCAGGAATTATACCAACAATCTCACCCTCTAGATTTAGCTCATTTGCTCATTGTCTTCTCTTTCATTTTCTGCTTTGAAAATTTACCTCTGTAAGAGATTTTCCTAAAGACTAAAATAAACTTTGAAAATGTAAAATGTCTCTGCTCCATTCTTTAATCACTTTTATAAGTCTAAGATATCTGTTCCAATAATACATTATGGCCCTAAAATATCAATAGTTCAAAGGTCATTGATTTGATTGTGATCTAAATGTCACTCTGTGTGCTTACTCAGATTCACCTGTGCCTAGTGAATATGCACAATCATATTTGTTATGGTACTGAAAGAGGCCAAAAAGTGTAGGAGTAGCTGAAAATTAAAATTAAAATTTGCAAAATATATTCAGGTACAGTTGTGACATGACTAAATAGTTATGATAGTTTCCTTTATCTTGTTTATGATACTTGTTCAGTGCAGTGTAAGAACTGATTTATTTCTTTGTAGTTACTGAGTAACATGTCCCATATTATTTTGGATTTGAATTAGAAATCTCATTTATTATCAGAGCATAGGAATTATTTCTAATTTTTTTTAGCATGTGGCTCTGGGTTGCTTATGACTTTGTGTATATAAGCATCTATACTCCATGGAGTTTACCAGTTTAAGATGATAACATTGAAACCCTTCAAAGATTTAATGGAGCACTTTTGTAATTTAATTATTTTTGGTTTGAGACCCTCAAGCATCCTAGTGTCAGAAACCCAGGTACACTTTCAAACCATAGTTCTTGTCTCATCTTGAAATGTTGTCACCGGTCATTTCATATTTACAAGACCTGAATAAGGGAATAACATTAAGCTTATACTGCAGTCAGATTTTTTTAAATGTCTATTTAATAATAATTCCTCATCAATGAGATCTGTCAGTCACCTAGTTTAAAGTGCTTATTTTATAATGTATTTTGTAAGTTCAATAGGAGGCAATAGCAACTCAGTCATCAAAACTTTTTGTGTATGTATTCCATGATCTACATATATATACATATTTGTTCATAAATACCTGTGTATGTATTTTTATATATAAAGTATATGTGCACTGTATAAATCGGAATTCTTGGCAAAAGCTTGTCAAATTTTTTAAAGTATGACCAGTTTTTTGAAAGATATTCTGTCATACTGCATGGTTTAGCAAGGCTTATGCAAGTAACTTAAAAAACATTTTAATAACTTACTTGTCCTTCTAGTGTTATGGAATTTCTTTGCCTTTTCATGATTTACAAAAACACAGAGCTCACAGCAGTTCCTTCTCTGTTAAAAAAACGTATCTGAAGTAGCGATGGTCTAGTATCTTTTCAGTTACTGTTGATAAAATCATGATATGAAACAGAGATATTTATCAAACATTTGTGTGTTTTTTGTCTTAATACTTTTAACATCTCCAGGTACTTATTACCAGGCCAACTAGGATTTTTTTTGGTTTTCAATAGTTTAAAAATCAGCTGATGATTTTTCACACAAGTATACAAATCAGTAGTGCTGCCAATAACTGTAACTGGCCAGATTAATAACCCTAAAAAATAAAGCCTAAATCACAACAATATTCTTATATTCCTAGAATATGGAAAATTCTTTAGGCCTGTTTATTACGTATATACGTGCAGTTCTTAGAAAACTGAGGCCTTGATCCTTGTGGGTGGTTGGGAAGAATTGGTGTTACATGAATTGGGTCTGACTAACTTGCCTGAGGTCTGAAGGCAGCTGGTGGCATGTGGTTTTATATCGAACAGTTTCAGAATTAAAATGTTTATTTTGGTTTTTGATTGGAAAAGTATTCAACAGATTTAAAATTGCTTGTAGATGATTGTGGTGGGTTGACCTTGGCTAGCCACCAGATACCCACCAAGATGTTCTATCACTTCCCTCCTCAACTGGACAGGGGGAGAGAAAATATGATAAGAGGCTGATGAGTTAAGATAAGGACAGGGAGATCACTCACTCATTAACCGCACAGGCAAAACAGACTCAACTCGGGGAAATTAATTTAATTTATTGCCAATTAGAAGTCGGAGTAAGGTAATGTGAAATAGAACCCAAATCTTAAAACGCCTTCCCCCCACACCTCCCTTCTTCTCAGGCTCAACTTTACTCTCCGTTCCTCTACCTCCTCTCCCTGAGTGGCGCAGGGGGACGGGGAATGGGGGTTGTGGTCAGCTCATCACATGCTGTCTCTGCTGGTCTTTCCTCCTCACACTCTTTCCCTACTCTGGCACTGGATCCCACTCACGGGAGACAGTCCTTCATGAATTTCTCCAGCGTGGGTCCTTCCCATGGGCTGCAGTTCTTCATGAACTGCTCCATTAGGTGTCCCTTCCATGGGGTGCAGTTCTTCAGGAACGGACTGCTCCAGCATGGGTGCCCCGCAAGGGAGCAGAAAACCTGTTCCTCCACTGTGGACTCCTCTCCATAGGGTCACAGGTCCTGCCAGGAGCCTGCTCCAGCATGGGCTTTCCACGGGGTCACAGACTCTGGCACACCCAATTTCTCTGGCATTGGGTCCTCCACAGCCTGCAGGGTGGATATCTACTTTACCGTGGACCTCCATGGGCTGCAGGGGGACAATGCGCATCAACAAGCCTCACTCAATTGAACAGTATACACTGAGGGACCTCACTGATTCCTGACTGCGGTGATGGAATAAAATGTCATTGTATTCAATGATTGTGTTGCAAAGAGAGTATTTCGTGGGGCCACGTTCATAGTTTTAGGGGCAGTGCTGCTTCAGGCATTCTCACAGGCTGGGAATTGACTTTTTAACTCTTTTTAATGGTAATAGTTGCTGTGGAAATAATATGTAGACTAAGATCACAAGACAATGCCCTATCCCTGGAAACATTCAAGATCAGGTTGGACGGCGCTCTGAGCAACCTGATCTAGTTGAAGATGCGCCTGTTCTTTGCATAGGGGAGTTGGACTACGTGACTTCTAAATATCCCTTCCAACCCAAACTATTATATGATTCTATGACAATGGAAATGTTGTAAAAAATACTAATTACTTTAAATTTCAAAATATAATTAAGTATTGTATTTTTGTTACAATGGCGAGCTAAATAAATGTGTAGAAGCTCCTTATAAGGAGGAAGATGATTAACCCTTTCGTGCATTCGTTTCCTGAATGCATAAGGAATTCAGACACATCTAGGATGAATACTGCCAGGATACAATAAAGGGATGATCTAAGGTCTTGAAGCCTGGTGACACTTTGCTCTGGAAAGAGTGAGAAGTGTTGTTGAGGGGAGTTCTGTTTGTAAAGGTTCACTGCATAAATAAACTGCTAAACGTTACATTCAGCTGAAATTACGGGCAAAAAGAAGCAGTTCTGATTGAAAAGAATAAAAATGACAAAATGCCTGTCTACCAGTTTATTTAAAACATGCTTTATAAATTTGTTATTTCTGTTTAGGTTTATTTCAGCCTTTATTTTATTTTATTTTGTTGTTATAATACGGATGTGTGTTCTATGTCTTGTGGCTATAATTATTCACTGTGAGTTAATTTATACCATTAATATCTCATTCACTAACAAGTGCATGATGAAACCTCAAGAGTTTTGATTTGAATAAATAACTAGCAATACAGATGTCTAGGTAAACATTTTTGAGCTTTACATTTTAAAAATCTTATAAAATCAACATTTGTTTGATCCTTCAAATGGATTTAATCTGTTTTTTATTTCGATTCAACTGACCCATTTTTGTGCATTTTTTACTTTCTTTCAGTGAAAAAAGGGCAGCTTTTAGGCATAAAACTGGTCATTCTATCTGGTTTATAAGTTTGCTGAGGTTTTGTTTGTTTCTCTGTTTTGGGTATTTCTTTGTTTTGTGTTTTGGGTTTCTCTCCTTCTCCTGAGCACAAAGGCTATTAAACCAATCTTTTCAGTAGGCATGTTTCAGGAAGAACTTTTACTTAAACAGAACGAGATTTGATTAATTTCATTTTTAAGTCATGTTGTGTTAAAGGGCAGATCATTTTGGCAGAAAACCAACCCCCTTGCGTTCTAACACTCCTCACCGAGGTGGGAGGCTAGGTGCGGCTAGGTTTGAATTCTGAGTGATGCCCAATTGGTGTTAAAGGGCGAATTAATTTGGCAGAAAATAAACCCCATTGTGTTCTGACATTCCTCACCAAGGTGGGAGGCTAGGTGCGGCTGGGTTTAAATTCTGAGTGATGCCCAATCCACCACTGTCAGTCCAGTCACGTTTAATATATATATTAAACTATCACGATTCTGGATACACTAGTAGCGGACTGCACCCTCAGTCCAGTCGTGCTCATGAACTACCACGGCTGCTTTTATGGTCGTGTTCAATGAGAAACCGAAACGACCAGCTACTTAAGCAGCACAGTTTATTTTAGCAACAGTACATAAGTTCTTATGGATTGCCGGCGATAAATACACTGTCTGCAAAGCACGTGCAAATAAAGTGTTGTTAGTTATACAAAACGCGCGACAAAGTTACATACAGTACAGCCTGGCTATAAACATAGGAAAAAGACTCTCTAGAGAGATTTCTAAGTTTTGAGGAAACACTTGGTATAGTTTAAGTCTTACCCAAAGGCGTCCCTATGGGAGGGAAGAAAGGCTCAGCCCGTTGGCTGGTCCCGGAAGTCGAAGGCAGTTTTGATAGAGTCCTCCTTGACTTGTTCACGATGGTGTCTTCCCTAATATTCCCCCTTTTTTGGGCTATTTTTATACTATTTTTTACCTTCAAGGTGGAGTTTGAGTGACTTTAGTCATAAATACTTTTATTATGATTGGTGTAAAATTCTCTCGCTTCACATTTAAAGGTATAGTTTATCAAAAATTCAGGGCGCAGACTCAAGGAGGAGTGGTCGCACCTTGGGGGCAGGTAGTCTTTGGGATGGAGGTGTGTTTAGGTATTATAATGACATTATAATGAGCAAAGTTCACACAAAGGACAGCATTTTGTCAAAATTTGACAAACTGTTGGCTCAGGGTAGCAAGTGTGCAGCTTGTCAGTTCCATAGGACCATCTCGTTCCCATATCTGCTGATTATCACAGGGCTTGGCCGTGGAATCTCCACCCCACTCCATCCCCGTGTTGCTCGGCGAGCGATATTGTGCAGGGAATCACAGATGTAGTGGATTCTTCGCATACCAGCTGCGGCTGTATTCTACCCTAGAAACCTTTATGATTTTAAGCTTTTTCATTAATGTGTGAACAATGCTGTATTTTGGTTATTTTAGTAATTATTCCACAAGTCATGGAGAAAAGTTAATACCTTCCAGTCTAAAGGCAATGTGACAGTGGAATATGAATATAAATATCTGTAAAAGAAAGTTAAGAATGTAAAAAATGTTGAATGGTTTCTTATTAAATGCCATAAACTTTTTTTTGCTGTAAAGAAGACTTAATGATAACTTCTTTAAGAATTTTGCAAACAGTTACTGCTTTTTTGTTTGCTAGAAGAACTTAAAATGATTCAGGAAAACAAATAATGATGGCAGTACCCATGTCTCCTAACAGGCAAAATTAAAACTTTGAAGAGTTTTCGTGTTTCTTTTTGTGTAAAATATACGCAATATACAATGGCATACTTTTGTGTAAAATATGGGTGTATGTTTAATGACATAAGTTATTAATTTAATATACTAAGTATAATAAAAGAGTGATAACTTCATTTATGACTGATGTCTTTCTAGAAAAGAAAAGATTTTTCTTCTATTTGTATGAAAGAGTGTACTGGTATTGATTACAAGCTACTATGAAGAAAATTACCTTTATCTCAGCAAAACCAGTGCAAAAAAATATTATATGACTTTTTTCTCAAAAAAAAAAAAAAAAAATATTCCTGAATGACCTCATGAAGGACAATAAAAGTCTTCAGAAATAGAATGTAAGATACATACATGGATCACATTAATACTTTTTACAGTTTCTTGCTGATAAACTTGAAATGCAAATCCAATTTGAAATATCAAACCAAAGTTTTACTTTAAATTCATGAAAACCACCAGTCTTACTAAATGCCTAGTAAAAATAACATTGATGAGGTTTATGGTGAATGAATGCATCCCTTCCGTCCCCATAGAAACTGATTTTCTATACGTTCTCAGATAATCTTCATGTAACAAAATCTACAAAAACCAGACCTCTTATCTGCTTACTTATACTTACATCTTTCTTTTCCAGATGACACGAGAGCAGTATATATTAGCAACACAACAAAACAGCCTTCCAAGGACTGAACATCCTCAGTTTTACCCAGTAGGGATTTATGGATGGCGAAAGAGGTGCTTATACTTCTTTGTCCTTCTGCTGTTGGTTACCATGATTGTTAACTTAGCAATGACAATATGGATTTTGAAGGTTATGAATTTCACAGTGGTAAGTATCACAGTGACCTTATGTACCCTGTTTCTTGAAATAATAACTTGTAGTTTTAGTTCTCTCTCCTTTACTGTGTTATATACGAATCTTGTAATTTTGGATTAAAAATT
Source organism: Pluvialis apricaria (assembly GCA_017639485.1). Classification (NCBI taxonomy): domain Eukaryota; kingdom Metazoa; phylum Chordata; class Aves; order Charadriiformes; family Charadriidae; genus Pluvialis; species Pluvialis apricaria. The sequence goes on from CM030010.1 coordinate 10,270,313, forward strand.
GTATCTCCTTTAAGCATTACTTCAGATATTTATACTTTTTGTGTTTATTCTGCAGTGAGGTGACCTGTGTCCTATCTGTTCAGATATTTTTGGTTACTCATATCTGCTGAAAACATATCTGAATCATAGATTTATTTTTTTTGCCCAACCAAAAGCATCATGATGCTTTCCCAAGCATCTCTTGGTTGCTTGTCACCACTGACACCAATCAGTAGGAGTTTGCTATGCCTGTCCTGTATGGTATCTCTCTTATGAGGAAACTGGGTTAGTTGGGTCAACTTAGGGTGTCTTTTTCAGTTTGTGGTGTTCTTAGTATTTCTTTAGAGTTTACTGACCATTTGGATTGTTTTCCATCTAGAACTTAAGAGTAGCTATTTCGATGTTGATAAGAGGGTATAGATGGATATAAAAGCCCCAGGCTTTTATGAGACAGCCTTCATCTGGAGTCTTTAATAGCAGCAAAGTGTTACCAAGTCGGTATTTCAGATGTACATCTGAAAGAAATTCTGCATTCAGTGGAAACTGCCCAGCTGCTCCCAAAGCTTTGTTTGGATAAAGGTCGTAGGAATGCTCACTAGCTGGCAGTGGAGCAGAGTCGTTTTGTATATCACATAAAAAGATAGAACACCCCACAGTTTAAAACAGCAGTGTTTCCGCTAGGATCAGTGTAGTCTCTCTCACTGGATTTTGACCCTCATAAGCCATATTTTGATGTAGCTAGTAATACATTTCTAATTCCTAGGGTCATAGCACATTTCTATTCTCCATTACTTTATTGGAAATAAAAACCAGCCAACAAACCCAGCATTAAACATGTCTAAAGTTGTTCTATATCTGCTAGTGCTTTGTAATGCATACGGTTATCTGAGATCATTGCCCGGTGAGATGTATTGTGCAAATACATTGCTATTTCTGAGTTGCCACTAGAGAATGAATATGTTCAATTCATATTTTGATGACTGTAAGATTTTAATATTCATGTACTGAAGAGTTTGTTAGAAGTTTGGGGGGGGAAGTTGTTTGGGTTTTGGGGGTGGTTTTTTTGGGGTTTTTTTTGTTTGGGTTGTTTGGGGTTTTTTTAGCATAGTGTGCTTGCAAAATGTGCTTGCATCCACATATGCTTTTGCTGTTTGTGTTAGAAGCATATTTAGGCATACCTGTTGACTTCAGTAAGATGTTCTGCTATTATTCCAGAAGAGAATTAAGCATGGAAATTTAATAGGTTAAGAAGATGTTTTAAAAAGCACAGAATTTTTCTCTGTGCGGAAGATTGCATTCCAATAAAGTGTTTGAAGCTACTGCTTCCATACCTAGGCAATGTTTGACCTTCCATGCTATAAGCTACTATAGCACTCTCCAGTTTAAAACTCCTACAATTTGAACATACAATCTTTTAAAAACAGAAGCAAAAAAGACACTTTGAAATATTTTTCTTTCCTGTGTGCCAAAGCTTTGTTGGAAAGTTAAAGATTTATGGTGACTCACTAAATCAGTGCAAGTATCTACTGCAGGAAACAACTGGATTGTTTCAGCAGTTCTGTGTACTGCTTAGTGAATTGAAGACCGTGCTTCAGTAGCTTGAGAGATGTATGTATCTGAAATAATTATGCAAAAACTGGCTTAATAATTTCACAAAAATAGTGTTTGAAATGTTATGCACTTCATTTATAAACTTGTTATTTCATTATTACAATTCAGAAATCACAAAGCTTATATGCATCTTTAATAATCCTGAATTTATTATAAATACAGATAAATGGTATGCCACTGACTAATGTGAGTTAATCTTTAACCCTCCTGTTACAGAATTAAAATGAATCTTGTATATTAATATTTACCATAGTTATATATACCAGTAAGTGATTTGGAAAACAAAAGTGGAACATCTCGTTCCTCTTTCATATACACCCTACACCCCCCAACCCCCCACATGGCATATGCTTGGGAACAGTGCTCATTTTGGAATATCATATACCCCTTAACTACCTCAGGGATGAAAATTCCTACTTAACAGGTCATCATGAACAATCTGCAAAAATTACTATTTCCAAAGGATTTTGTAATAATAATAGAAGCATTTTATCCAATGATCATATCACCACCAGATCATTCTTACTGAAATTTATATGTATTATATCCCTGTTGAAATAAAATTATTAACCTTTATTCATTTAATGGCAAAATATTTCATGCTTTTGTTTAATGAAATGTACTGCTTCAGGACTGATTTATTTCTGTCCTCCAAATTTTATATAAATGTATGGAACAATCTGTGGTTAAACCGTTGCAGAAAACAGAATCCATAGGCATAAAACTGTGGTTTATGACCTGAAATTTTGTATTTTAAAATGCACACAATTGTTTTATAAAGAGACTGTTAAAAATAGAGTAATTAAGTGACATGACAATAGGTTATTTAATATTATAAAGCTACGTGTAATGGCTGTAGGCATGTCATATAACTTAAAGCTGAAAGAATGAGAAAAGTCTGTCGGTATTTGCTTCTGCTTTTATAAGCATTGGTACTTTAAATCATGTTCTAATCCATTATGTTAAATATACAGTGAGGAACAACAGTTTTCTTCTGCAGATTCATGGAAAATTAGTCTTCCACTTGGACTAATTAGTATTTACAGTAGAGTCTCTGTATGGGTTCAGAAATTGATTTCTAGAATGTTGCCATATAAGAAGTTCAGTAAAATCTTCACACTTATGTCCACACATGCACATTTGAGCACCAGTGGGGAATTTGTGTCAAGTCTGAAGGAGTCATATTCTTAGTGACAGACATCTGAGAGTAAAATAATTTATTATTTGAACCTAAACTTCATGTATTTAAAGAATGCAATAGCTTTGAAATATACATATATTTCTTCCATGTGCATGTGTATATGCATAGATAAATATAAACTAAGAAATTGCATTGGTATATCTGGGTGGTGATAGGAAATCAGAAGTGCAGCTAGAAACCTTTTGAAAACGAAAACACTTTCCCTAAATTGGTTTAAAGAGTTTTTGCACAAAAAAGGAATCTAGCCATGATAAAATAATAGTTGAAATTGATCTGCTTTGTCATTTTGACATTATTTCCAATTATTTGCTGTTTTAGCATAAGCATAAGCTAAGTTGAACTTATTATAGAAACAATAGTAATTGCACCACTTCAAGGGGTCGTGAAGAGCCAGGGCATGGGTTTGTCCTTGCTGGCTGACAATTGCAAAAATATTAATTTGTATTAGCCGTTCACTTTCTATTTTTAACTGTACAGCTGCAGCCACTAACCAATTGGCACAACAAAGCCCTTCTGAGTTCAGTTTATGGATCCTCCAGCTGGAAAAGTTTTCTGAATATTCTGACCTTGCATGCAAAAGTTGCATTCTGAATCTGAGCTAGTTATCCCAAGCTCTTTTTATGCACTGAGAGGTGAAATAGGATCTCCATGAGGCCATTCATCTCATAGTAAGACAGGCAACTGAAGTGCCTTGTCCTTAAGGCATGGATGTTGAATAGCTCATCAAAGAAGTAATTAAAAATGAAATATGGTTTATTTGCAATTGTGTAAAAACATAGAACAGGCAAATTGTGCAAGTCTCCTTTTATCAGATTAAGTAATATAGCTGGGAAACTTAGAGGAACTTTTGGGTATATAATCTCTTCTTCCAGTGTCTGATGTAAGAAAGAAACTTGAAAGGTAAATGCAAGTTAGAAATAACTGGCCTGGTATAATATGCATCAGTTAGATGAGCAAAACTGAAGGTAATTAGTATCTGTGTAGCAACAGGCATATTAGATGGAGGACTCAGAGATGTAATAATCATTTTTTGAAAGATATTCCCCCACTGGTAGTTTAGCATTACTGTCCTTTAACATCTAGTTGAGATCTGTTACCTCACTGTTCCATCACCTGTTTAGAAAGATACATGTGAAAACATGTAAGAACTTCAGGACAAAGAAGTCCCTAAACATTTCCACTGATAGATGCATGTAGATGTAACACACCATACTATCCTGGGTTTACACGGAATCATTCAGGAGCAGGCTATATTAGAGGAAGATCTGACCTTGAACAAAATGCTCTGCAAATAACAGCCCTGAAATAATTCCTGGTCTAAACTTGTCACTGTAATAAAACTCTTTGTTGTTTTATGTGCATCAAGTGGATCTACTCTGTCCTGAGTGGTAAAGATAAAATAATTTGACAGCCTTTACAATATATTGTCCCCTAATGGGACCACCATAATCTCTGAATCCCATGCTTGAACGTCATCTATTCTATTAAATGCTTTCCTGAAAAGTAAAAACTGCTGTCTTCAAGAATTAACTCAACTTTTGTCATGTCTCTTCGGCCTGATCTTCAAAGGATACCTGCAAAACGTCTTGGAAAAATCAAGCTGGGAACTAAAATCTCTAGCTTTTGTCAGTATCAAAAGAATAGGCTTAGGATACTTGAGTTTTATGGAACATTTATGATTTCGTTTCCCTGTACTAATCTTGCCATGGTCCACAGAGTCCCCCATGGAAATATCTGTCTTTCACTGTCCCTCAGGATGTAATTGCCTCTCATTTAGCCTAGTTTGTGGGCATCTAATGAAGCTCAAAGCGTTAGTTACTTTTTTGTGCCTATACAATTAGTATACTAGGTGTTTCAAGAAGGATGGGACACTCAAGTCATAATCTGGTGACATAACCACAGGGTAAAGTATGGATATGTTGTGTATTTATAACATCCTGGTTATTTCACTTATGTAATATATATGAACTTTAGGGAATAGCAAGGAAAGAAATATTTTTTACTGTGCCTTCATTCTTGTTGTCATGTATTTCATGGCCCATAGCATTAGGTAGTTAGCTTACTTTTTCCTTAAAGATTAATCACTTGAACATTATTCTCTCATATATTTTTTTTATCTTGTATAGTCTTTAAGTTATTCTAACCTCAATGGAACTATAATTTTATATAATTTATTCGTCATATAGCTGTTAACAAAAAAAAGTATATTGACAGTCTGTCAATCTGATTACTTACTCCGTAAAAAAAAAAAAATTATCTTATATTTTTGTCACTAAATAAATACCAGTGTAGAAATATGTGACTGAAAGTTTTCTGAAGGTATTTCAAATTACAGTTTTAAAAAAGAAATTCAAAATATTCCTCTTACTGCTGTGAAGTGTCATTTTGAAGTGACATGGGGCAATCAGCATGGAAACTTAATTCCCCTCTTGGTGGGGGAATCGTTTAATATCAGTGCGTTTATACATTTTCTAATATGTACACAATTGGCACTGATATTGGCATTTACTTGATATTACATTATTCTGTTACTTACTACATTACATTGAAGTTTGGAATTTACCGAGGCTGGAAAAATTTTAATGGTAGGAAAAACGCAAATGTGAGCCCTTTTATTCTTAGGATCTCTTTTGGGTTAGCCTGTGACTCAGCCACATATCCTAGGAAGTATCAGCACCAAATTCTTTTACTGGTTTTGGATGTACATCTGGTTTTGTGTGTCTCCATATTCTGCTTTCCCTTTAGGAATCGATGTATGAAAAGACTTATTTTGTTACCCTTCTAATGCAGCCGCCCAATTCAGGTATTTTCTTTTGCTGTAGTTACTTGCAGTGTTAAAAGCAGTTTTTACTGCTGTCATTGCACGGTTTTCTGTATTGATACATGTTAAACTCCTCTTGCTAGTAATTCCATGGGAAATATTTTTAAGATCAGGAATGCGACAGCTTATCGTCTTGGTTGAGACAATTATTTCTCAAGGGAGCTTGAAATGTAATTTAGCTTCAAACATAAGCCAAGCATAAACCACAGTTTGAATTTCCTGGCTAGAATTCCCATGTGTCATGCTCACAATTGAATGTACTGTGGTTGCTGGCTGCCTAGCTTCAACTTCATGTTGTTTGGACAGCAGGTAGTCTGCAAGATGGTTGAATGTCTGCTGGAAGATACATATGCCAACTAAGCTTGATTTCTTTTTGTGTGACAGGATACTTATTAACATAAATATATGCAACCATTAACTCCTCTCTTTTTGCATCTTTATAGATTGTCCCTACATTCCTGTAGGAGTTTGACTTTTAGAATTAGAATCTTTCAGATCTGCAAAAATCTAAATCTGAATTATAATATTTTATTAACATTACTTTTAGAGACCAGTAAACACAAATATATATTACTGGGTTTTGGTTGCAGTGCAAGAATAAGGAAATCTTACAAATGCTTAACTTTATGTGTTTTTGGGATACACACACATACACAGTCACACTCTTCTGATCTTAATATCCAATATGGAAAAAATACTTATAATTTCTTGAAAAGTACACTTTGTCCATTAAAGCAATAATTTGATACTTAAGCTTTTAGTGGTACAGAACTAAAGCATCTGCATTTAATGCTTTTATCTAGACTTATAGCAAACTGTCATGGAATACTGTAGAATAAGAAAATAATTTCTGTGCAAAACTATATTGCAATACTCATCCATTTCTCAACAAGCATGACAGGGATATGAGCTGTCATTTTATTTCTAAGATTCTTTGACCATCCAAATCTCTGTATTTGATATTCAAAACAGTATTTGATCTGTTATCAGTTCAGTTGGTTCTGCTGATCTGTGTGATGAAGATAGTATTTGCCCATGTCAATTAACACAATTTTAAGTAGAACTAAGAAAAATCTCTTTTCTGTTTCTTAGCTAATTTTTGTTGAGAAATATCCAATTTGTAGCAGATTGGCATTTCAAATTTATGAAGTTTTGTAATAGCTGTACTTATCTCTACTCAAAACCAATTTGTTTTTTTTGGCAAACAGACAGCTTCTTTCATTTTACAAAGGCAGCAGTTTGTTATTAGGTTTTGAATAAATATTATTATGACTTAATAGTAGCAGTTGCTGGATATTTAATAAATATGTTCTGTCACATCTGCAGCTTTCATTTATTTCAATGGCAATCATTTATTGTCAATAATTTATTTTAAACTGTAAATGACCTAATTTTCAAAACTTGTTATCTCTTAACTAGATAGAAAACTATTTCTCTACATCCCTCAATATTTTAGTTTTCAAGAACCTGATGTCCCACTTTGGGATGAATGCAAGAAAGCTTTTGTTTCCTTTTTGTTTGTTTTTTGTAGTGAGAAAGATCCAGTCCAGAGCAGGCAATATCATTAATTATTAATGATTAAGAGACTTAGTCAAGATATCGGAGACCAAGGTTCAAATTCATGCAGTCTCCAATATAGATCATGTCCCAGGTAAGTGTCCTACTCATAGGCTATTAGTCCTTCTCATTTCTGATGTTCCTTTTTAATAGATACATGACCTCTATCTTACTATCGTTTAGTCTCAAACATTAGATGTCCTCCTTATAACAAATTTCATTGAAGATTCCTTTGAAATAGCTGTGTACTCCTCAAGAATATTTTCTGCTCAGATTTATAATTCCTTTGAAAAAAAATGTTTAGAAAGTTGTCAGCCAACTAAAATGAGTATTAGTTAGAAAACCATATGCATGTGTGTACGTGCACATGCATACATACGCGCATAGAGTCTTATTTATATAATTGGCTATGTTCTCATCTTTTTATGTTGCACTCAAAACTAGAAACTTAAGCTTCTTGAACGAACCTGTCTGCTCCACACATGATTCAAACACTTGCTCCTAGTACGTCAGCAAAAGAATCTTGCTACGAGTTAATTTTACTTTTATTCTTTTGCCCCATTTGTTAACATTCATGTAAAAGCACATCTTTATGGAGCTGGAGGGTATTTTGTAAAACTTGTGCCCTCTTTCATTTGGAGTGCAGTGGGTAAGAAAGATCTGATTTATTCTTACTCTCTTTTGAGCATGTGACATAGGCCTAAGTACTATGAAGGACTCATTTTAAGTATTTCTAAAACCATTCTTCTAAATCACTTTTTATCTCACTTTGTATATGTATCTCCTGTATTGTGTACTTCCTTTTCTAACTCTTATGGAAAAAACCAATCTTAATATGTCAATGAAAGTATGGTGTAGGTTTACTTGACTGTATAGTACTTAATGTGTACAATCCTAATTAGTTTCTGTAAATCTCTGTTATCGCCTTTTTTTTTTTTTTTCCACCAATGAAAGGGGAAAAATTCAAAGCCTGTTGTGTCACAGTGGAAAGGCAACTAATCTGAAATCAAGTTTGCAGTCTCCTATTTGTTATGTATACACATGGCAAGAGTTTGCACAAATAGTCAAGCCACTGTTAGACATACTTAGCGATTTTATAGTGCTAGGCGTCTCATGCAAAGACATCTTCCTGTAAAAAGTAGGAAGGTATTGTTTAAAACAGTGCTATTTAATAGCACAACTTAACAAATATGAATTGACTTTATTTGATGTGCAGGTTATGTTATTGATTCTGGGTGGCTGAAAACAGATTTTAAATTTTTTATTTTATTCCTGAGATATGTATCTGTACATTTTGGTATTTATTGTTACAAAGTATCTCTGATGAAGAAAAAATGGAATAAAATTAATTTCTCATTTTTATATTTGTTCGGTCATGCAGATGTAATGGCAGAATACTAGTAAAGTTCCCAACAGAAAAAGGGAATAAATACTTTGCACCCTACTTAACCTTGTAAAAATGTGATTTCATTCACTCTAGAGAAAAAAAATCTATTTATACAATAGTTTAAGCAAATTCAACCTGACCTTGCATTTGTGGCTTTGGAAAATTGTGCTATGGTATCCAGAACTTGAATGCTTAGGGAAAACTGCCTATAAACAATGGTTATTTTATAGAGACGCATTGAGAACATAAAGAGATATTTGTCTGTACAAGGTCACCGATTGCTCATTTGTCTCATTGCTTCAGATCTGTTTCATGCAGTGTCAGTACTGATTTAGAGTCAGCTAAGGGGCCCAGATTCATAACTTGTACCTTTATCCCATGTCAGCAATCCAGCGTGCCAGAGGTAACTTGCCCCATGTTTCAAAAAAAGTGTGGATGGCTATATTTTCTTCTACGATTCACTGCAGTAATTGTGATGTGCTTTAAACAATGACTTGTGCAACCTCTTGTAAGAGTTTAAACATTCAAAAAGAATGATGAATATGGTTATGAGTAGTATAGAAGAGGGCAACAGCAACATCAATTCGCGTGATAGGTTAGGTGACAATAAATATATATATTTATTTTCAGTTTGTGGATGTTTACCTTCTATTAAATAGTAATAATGCATTTTAGCTGAGTGAAAAATGTTTACTAGACAGCTTATTCTTAATCATTCACTGTGGAAATAGTCTGGAACAAGTATCTCAGAATTTTTTTCAAATATTTGCTTTCATGAAAATTGAATTAACTTAATTTCCATTGTTGGCTTTTAGCTGTGTACCCTTTGCACGTGTATTCTAGCATGACATTAGTGTTTGTGGAAGGTGAGATTTTCAAGAGAATATTATACAAATATAAGTTTGAGTTCTTAAATATTTATCCAATAAGCCAGATCTGACACTTAGATTAGTTCAATTGCATAGCCTGAATTACAGATGTTTGAAGAGAGTTGTTGATATGCAATCATTTTTAATGGGGGGTGGGGTAAGATAAAGAACTTAATTTTGCATATTAGGGTTTAAGAAAATAATCAACAGAAAGTCATTCCATGAAAAGAAAAGAAGGCTAATGTGTCAGCATGTTTGTCACAAATAGGGCAACTAAAAGCAGACCAAGTTAATTTTGTAGTTCAAGCCAAGCAGTAATGTTCTCTAATGTTATTTAGCAGTAATTAGAAAGACATCAAACCACTTGAATAAACTTGAGTTACCTAAAGGCACCAACAATCTGTATGAATAATGAAATGTGTCATGGTTTCTTCTTTCTCTTCTACTAATGGGATGATTTATGTAGGTATAGAGTACAATAAAAAATTACAGTCTGTGCTTGGAAACTTGTTTTTATTTGTACAAATATTCCATCTTGAAATCAATACAAGTCTGTGTACAGGAGCAGAATGTACTCATGTCAATCTAGCCAAAATTAGCCCTAGTACATCTAGAAATTATAATAAAAGAGAAACAGGAAGATAAGATAGAATACATACTGATATGTATCTTACGTGGCACAGCGTTTCCTCCTGCTTTTTATATTTGATATATGGTTGGTTGGATTCCCAGGCAGGATTAAATGATGAAATCAAATATTTTAAGCAGAAATAATACAGCAGCAAGAACTTCTTTTAATCATAATCATGAATAAGGTATTTGTGTGGCCTGCAGAGGATGAGGAGAAAAAAATTTAAGACCTTTAGCCAAAAGATGCAACACTGATGGGATATCTTGTTTATGTCTGACATATATTTTGCTATACTGCTAGATACTGCTAGATGCAATCCAGGAATAAAAATCAAGAAATCCAATAAAAGCAGAATATAAATGATATTGCCAGAGGCAATGGTGAAATAGTGGAACCACCACAAAAAAAGAAGTAAATGTTATTGCACCATCCTAAAGCTTTTGAATGTAATATAAATTTCGCTGCTTTTTCTTGAAAAGCCTGGTATAAGGAAGCTTGTCTAATGATTCATTTATTGCAGGCAACACGGTGCATACCCTTTCTGTCACATCAGTGTCCATCATGTCAATAACGTATTCAGTTGAGCATCAACCCTCACAGACTCAGTGCAAATTTTTTTTTACTGTGCCATTCAGTTAAGTAAAACAAATTGTGCTGGGCCTCTTGGAAGATCTTGAGAGTTTTGAATCTATTTATTGCATCTTACAAAAAAAAGACCAAAAAAAATCAGATACATATTTTAACATCCTAATAATGAAATCGACATTTTTATGGTGCACAATTGTTTTTAATTATAGATCATTCCTTCCTTTGTCCCTACTGAAAACCATTTACACAGTAGAGCAATACAAAGAAATTATTTCCCAAGCAAAAATTTCTGGTTACTGTGTTTAATTCTCATATTATCTTCAAAACTCAGGTTTATAAAAGCAAGGATGTGCAAGAGGGTAACAGATTTCTGTCTACTTCAACAAAACCTAATTGAAATCTGTATAATAAAAATACAGTATGAATTAATAAATATGAATTTTGATTGACTAATTCAACTTTTAATCGGTCATTTTATTTTTGTATACTGTGATGTCACAAATCAAAAAAGGAAAAAGAGTTCTTTTTATAGAATTAAAATCAAAATTACTACCCTGCTCTCCTCTACTTAATTGAGATGATATTGTAATACTGAAGATAGATGAAGGTAGACGTATAGATAGAGAGAAATTTAAAAAAAATTTTAAAAAAATGTTACCTAGAAGGAGACAAAAATCTGTGTTAGCTCTATTGGATGAACATTCAATCCAAAAAATGCTTCCGTTTGAACTAATTTTTGTCATGTTATCTGTTAAGGCACGTACTCTAACATTTAAATTTATTTACCAAATGATGCTAATGACTATTAAAGAACTTGTTCATTTTTATGGTAGTTAATTTAAAAAAAAACATGTGTCCTGTGAACAGTTAATAATAAAGAGAACTGTGGATTTGTTCTCAGGGATGATTGATATAAACTTATGTGTATATACACATCCAAAACTTATTTTTTCTCAGGAGGGTTGTAAACTATTTACATTTTAATTTCCTGATGTTTTCATGTTGGTTTTGGCTCATCCATAATTAAAATGCTACTCATAAAGGGAGAGGGTTGATTTTTATATTTAGTTCTACATTATCTTGCTCTCAGTTTTAAGTTTTTTAAAGGATTTGCAAAGTATTTAAATCATTTTATGACTTAACAAGGAGCTTTAGAATTATTTTATTATCATTGTCTTGAGTAAAATTTTTTAATATGGATACATTAGATTGCTTAAAGAGAAACAAATTTATTAATGGAAGTCAGAGGCATAACATTTGGAAATTAAAAGATGGTATAGAATTATTCAAGCTAGAATCTAGTTTGAGTTAGCAACCGCATCTTTATGGCACTTCTGAAGTTTTAATGGAAAGAACCTGAAATATAGATAACCCTTGCTTTGCTATTTTCCATTTCAACCACTGGGGTCAGAGATCATATTACTGTTACGTGTCTTGGATAGATTAGTTATATAAAAATACATTTTAGCAGATATTGTCACTATTTCAGTTATGAAAACTCTGCAACATTTAAAATTAGCTGTTTCCATTTCTACCATTTCATAAAGCAGTTCTGTTGAAGTGATCAATGAGGGCTGGAGATGGAAAGAATTAAAGCTTAAAAGAAAAGACGGGCAGAGAGCAAGCTTGTATCCTGAGCCTTTCTTACTGCATTTGGATATAAAGACAATAATACTGTGGAAAGATACAAAGAATAAAACCCCACAGTATCATTTCCTTTTTCTTGGCTATACTGAAAAATCCTAATAAGAAGAAATAGAATGATTCAGTAGAGCCTTTTAAAAAGAATGCAATTGGATCTTTTTGTAGGTTGGAACTGCCTTCCTTCTTGAGAAATAAGTTGTGATATCCTCCTAATTTTATTTTTTTTGATTGGTTCCATCAGGGAAGACCCTTGTTGGAAAGATCTGAATAGAAGAACTATCCATGTCCAAGTAATCAAGTAATCTTTGGTCAGGTTTTTTGTTTTGTTTGGTTCTTTTTGGTTGTTGTTTTTTTTGTTTTTTTATTAATGATGTAAGTAAGCAAATTTGTTATTTAAGTCAAACAGATGAAGTAGGTAAACTATTATAAATTGGGTAAACAAAGTTGAGCTTTTTCGATAATTACGCTCAACTAATACCATTGCCACAGTCCTTTAAAGTGAAGAGTTTCCCTTTTCTCTTAAGAAACCCTTTCTGCAGGATGCTCCTTGGGAACTCCCTTTGTCATGGTTACAAAAGGATCACAGTTTTTTTGTGGTACCTAAGTAGGATCTGTTGGACAGCGAAAAAGGGCAAAGAGTAAGGCAACACAGTCTGTGGCAGATATGAGTGTTTTGGGGAATATGCTTTCTATAAACTCTCAAGTCACTTCTGATTTTTAACAGGAATGTTCTGATCTCTAGTTCTTAATATGAACTGTGGAAAAATAAATATCCTGTTATGAACTGTTATCTGAGCTTTGGCCTAACTGTCAAAGGACTGTTTTAAGATTTAATAAAGCTCACTGAGGGTTATCAAAGCATTTACTTTCAAGAAAATAAAATCCAATGGCAGGTGAAGGTTTTTATTACTGTACAAACTTAAAAAATTTTTTTTTGGAGTCTGAAGGGAAATATTTATGGATTTTGGATTCAGGGGCTGTGTGAATAAAATTACTTCAGATACCCTAAGGTTGAGGTGAAATCTGAGTCACTTATGTGAAGCAAGAGTACAACAAAACACCTGATAAGAAGTTTTGATTGAATAGGCTTGTAAAGGGGAAGCTCTTTTAAGAATTTAAAACATTCTTAAACTATTGCTTCAGTGAAAATGAAAATAAGTCTAATAAGTATAGATTATACCATAGGATGCTGTGTAGTCACAGATTCTCAAAGGTATAAGCTCAGCTGAAATACTCTGGCAGGCTGCTAGTATTCATTGACAGAAGATCTGATGAGTCCATCTGAGTAAACCAGCCATAAATATTTCACAATACTCTGTCCTAGTTAACTGAAATTGTTTATTAGAGTATTGCTTCAGCCTTTAATAAGTTCATGATGTACAAATCTTTTATTGACACAAAAAAGATATCCCCAAATAATAATTTTACATCAAGTAATCTGTTCGTATTACAGAAAAATATTCCAAAATTCTTATTTGATAGCTTTGTAGCTTACTGGGCACTAAAACCTCTGACTACCTGTAGTGTACTCTGTTGAAAGTGATTAGAAGTACTTTTAGAAACTTTTTCACACTTCTATGTGTTATTTTTTTATGCTTGGGATTTTTTCCTTGGGGTTCTTCATATACACACAATCTGAAAAAGTCAGTTTCGGGTTAGCAGTTAATGGTTTGGTTTTCAAAAGTAATTGTAAGTCAATCTTGATGATAAGTATGTTGTTTTAGAAACACCATCCTGCACAGCTTTTTGCCTGTTGCTCTTGTGAAAGCACCCTTCTGACGTCATTATATGTGAAATATTTCATTTTGAGCTTTAGGATCCTCACAGTATTTTTTGTGTGTAATATGCGCAGTATGCTGGGTGGACTCTGTCAAATAACAGATGTAGGATAAACAAATACTATATTATAAAGGGTGACAAAGAGCAGTATGTGGTGACTCGTGCAGGCTCTGGAGCCTCAAAGCGTGATGCTGAATGCACTGATTGTCGTGGAGGTGGAGCAGCGCAGTATGCAAACACATTGTTTCTGTGCCTGGGCAGGATAGTGAAGATCAGTAACTGTACATTAAAGGTGTACATGAGTGACACAAATATTCCAGCTTCCTTTTCATTTAGAGACAATGAAACAGTTATAAGTACTAATTCCAGGGGGAGTCCCGCGAAAAAAGGCAGTTAGGAGAAGGTGTCTATAAGTGGAGAAACAGGTTGAACACCAGCTACAGGGAAGAGACAGCAGTTGACCATGAGGTCAGAAACTTCAAGAAATAAAATAGTTTAACTACTCTAATTTTATGGGAGTGGAACTATTCATATAGCTAAGCTTCAGAATCTGTTGCATACATTTGTGTTCCTACGTGCTCCAAAACAAAAGAAAAGGGTGTGCAGGAAAGGTATGTATTGGAGAGGGAAGAAGAAATGGAAGGGAGAAGAAAGGACTAACCTAATGTGGTAAAAATTATGAGGCTGAAAAAGAATTATGAGGTTGAAAAGCTGAAAGAAAGAAAAAAGGCATTTAGGTTTCATGTAAAAAAAGGTTTCTTAGCTAATAGATGTAACAGCCTCAGGCAGCAATAAGTTTCAAAATGAAAAACAAGACATACTTTTCAGACCACTAAAATGAAAAGGGTGACAGCCCTAGCAAATATGATATACTGCAAAGAAGTATTGTAGTCTTCTGAGTAAATCATTGGACAAGGACTATGAAAATCAGAGTTTGATTTTTAGCATTCTCTGCAGTTGCCTAGCTGTGAATGTTAATGATTTATTACTTCAGAACTGAAGTTATTGAAAACCCACGTGAATATTTAAAAACTAGATAATGAAATTAAAATGAATATGGAAGTTACTAGAATTTTACAACCGAATAAATATATGACCCAATGGATCAATCAAAGTACCTGTGTTTTTTGGCAGCGAGTATATTCCTCTCAGCATTAGAGGGAATAAATGCAAGATGGCTTGATTACAATGTAGTGATGGAGTATGTTTTAATCTGAGAGGGTTCGTTTAATTCTTATGCATCTTATGCCTTTGTATGCTCATTCACACTGTTTGAGTAAAAAGAGAATCCCCTCTGATGAGGCAGAATAAACATTTTTGTTTATTAAGAAGGTTGATTTTTGAATGATTAAGTGCTTCACTTGTATATTGGTAACAAGCAGCCTTGGTGGGTTTCAGAACGTACTTGATTCTTGATTTTATTTCATGGATTTTGTCATGCTCTTTAGTCATATACTGTCTTGAAATAAATAAGCAATGTAATTAAAAAAGTTTTTCTGATAGTAATCAACACAATTATGGAAGCCAGCTTTTTTAAATATATAGTTATGGAAAGGAAAGAAAAAAGAGAGAACAAGCAATAGAAAAGAAAAAAAAAATCCACATTAAAAGCAGGACAAAACCAATAACTGTAATCATTCTTTCAAAGGGTCTAATGTAGGATTATGCCAAGTTTCACCAACACAGAGAGGTACTCTGAAATATACATAAAACTGGGTTCTTGAAATGGTTCTGGCATTTTATTCACATAGAACTGTACTGAATACACTTGGTTATCTTTCGTTTGAAATAGGCACTTGGTTCAACTTTCTCTGAAAGTCTGTCTTAGAGGAAGCACAAGTCTATTCTTATCAGTTATGATTACATTTCATGTAACTGTAAGATAAATTTTATCATATTTACCAATACCAGTAATCTGCTATTTATGTGGCAGTGAGTTTTCACAGTGCTACTATAGATGCCTGCATGTATGTGTTAGCAGAGAAGCATGAAGTACATGGCATATTTCTGTATGATTTATAGGTTTAGATGTATCTTGAAACATTTAAGTATGCTAAAAGTGCTTGAAATAACTAGAAGCTATTCATTAGTTGTTCCTTTATTACTTTGCCCAATTAATGAAGGGCTATAAATTTTTTATTAATTTAGAAATGCATTTGGCCTCTAACCATTATGATCTTTCATGATGTGATGGTGACATAAAATAAACACAATTGCTGGATGCCTGAGTGATTTTAGAAGTATTTATTACTTACGATAAAACTGTCTCTAAACTCTATAACGATACTATAAAAATTAGAGTACTGAGAGAGAAAGGTCTTCAGTAAGAAGTGGTTTCAGGCTGATAGTAAGGTGTAGCAAAAAGGATGAGAATACAGGCTGAGTCTTGAAAACAAGATTTAAAAGGAAGAAAAGGAAGGAAAAGGAAGAAACGAGAGAGAAAAGAAGATCATCTCTTCAATACAAGCTAAGTTGATCTGAGGCTCATTAGCCAGGTATAACTAGCTAAACAAACTCTAAGGAGAATAATTGTTGAGACAAAACATGGATAAAAGTTGATGGATTAGCATACAATTATCGATGCTGACAGTCCTATGTTTTCCAGGGAAACATTTGTGTGAAGTTAGGAACAGATGCTGAACAATATGGCACATCTGATTTCATGCTGCTCATGCAAGCTGACCCCTGGCATTCTGTGTGAGGTCAAAAGAATTCTGACATTGCAGTCAGCAGGAACAGTGGACATGTAGGTTGACGGCTCAAATCAGGTGTGTGTCTCGCCTTTCAGCAAGTGTCTGATGATTGTGGGTTTAAAGTACAATCTAAGGCTTGGTAGAGAACACCTGAAATGTTACTTGTTGTATAATTTTGCTATGTATAATAGATGTGTGGTATAATCTGTAGTAATTTATTCTTTTCTTCATTTGATTATTCAGGGCAGGAAATATTGCTGCAAGTTACTGTTACCATTGAGAATTAATTTCAACAAAACAACTTGTAATGCGCATTTTAGGAAAGGATATATGGAAATAAATTGTTAAAGTTAGCTAGAATTGCATTTATTTCCTGAAGCAATATAATTTTTTTTTTTATTGCATAGGAGAAATAATGATTCATCCAAATAAACATCGAATATTCGTTTAAAACTTAAATAAGTGTTCTGTCTGTCCCAATAGTTTACATGCTGATTTTTAACATTTAAATACTGTTACTTAACCAAACCCAGAGTGTTAACAGAGTCTGTTAACTGTAACCCAGTGTCTGTTAACAGAGACACTTGTCCCTAGCTGCTTTCTCACATGCACTTTTGCTACAGCTGTGGAGAAAGGGATTTAAGATAGGCACCAGAGAACTATTCAAAACCTGGGTTCCTCCATGGCCTTCACTAAAACTAACATTGTTGGGATAAATTACTTGATGACAAATTTATCACATAACAGACCCAAGTTCAGTATCTTATATCTGACAACAGCACATAGTGCATGTGTGGGAAAGAATGTAGACCAGAGCAAGTGTATGGTGGTGCTTCCCCAGTGCTCTCCCATGTTACAGATTCAAGGTCTGGAAATTTTGAGTGCTAGGTGATTATGTTAAGAGGCAGTAGATGGAGTTGGGGAAGAATGACAAGGGTTTAACATCATCACCCATAGTGGAATAGAAGGCAGACCAAAATTGGCTCTAATCCCTTGCTTCAGAAAATTTAGCTTTCTTGGATACTGAAATATCAGGAAAAATAGAGGAGGAAAAGGGAAAAATAACATGCGTTGAAAAGTGGTGTAATTTGTGTACCGGCAGACAAATAATGTCAAGAGGGTAAACCACCCCTCAGCATTCCTTGATCCCATTCACTCCTCCCTCCACATAATGCTACAAGTAATTTATACACAGGATATGAATACCAAAGTTCACGCTTCAGTGGAGGTTTCAGATGGCTCATAAATATGACTGTGCCTTTCCTTTGTAAAGTACCATACAACTTTTTGTGATAAGGTATAATATTATAATCAATATAAAAATGAAAATTTGGGTTTTCAAAGAGTCAAATCAAATAATCCAAATCATCAAAGTCCAAATTTTACCTGCATTTGTAAAATTACAGGTTATGAGTTTAAAGCTTTATCCAGCTCTGTAAGAATCAGAACTGAACTCAGAATATGCATCAGAAAACTAATGTTGTTATTGAGAATGTAAAGGAAAGAGGAAACAATTGCCTAAGAGACTGCGTTTCATTTCAGTTTTTCTAAAACTGTGACTAAGATCTTCAAGGTGTTGTTGGGCATTCCAGACTACTACTATCATAAAAGGAGACAAAGTATTCACAGGAAAGATCTGTTGTTTTGGACCACCTTCTTTCTTAATATGAACAATATGATTACATTTGATGGCAGTATTCTAGGATAGCATTTTTCTTTCTGATAGCAATGGAAAGCAACAGGTTTTTAATACTCAAGGACGTATTATGAAGCTTGTTATTGTTTGGTTCTTTTGCCATAAACTCTAGAAGATATTTGCCTTCAATTGATTAAAAGAAATTGCTGTTATTTTCTGAAGTGGTAATCTTTTACATACAGATACCATTAAAATGCCATAGAAGTATTCATTGCCTGAAAAAGCTAGATAGAAAATTTTATGAATTTTCTAACACAGTAAAAAAAAAAAGCTAATAAAGATATAAACTAGAACAACATATCAAATAGCACAGGATATAATCAAAAACATAAGCAAATACAACAATGTTCCTGAATATTTATTGACAAAACCAAACCAATGTAATGAACATCTAGTGTTGGACAATTTTATAGAAAACCTCATTATTTATTATCTTTCAGAATATTCTTAGAACTGTTGTAGGAAAAACCTATGTGTGATAGCACATGGTGATAAAACTGGGGAAGGCATTTGCAGTGTTGCAGGATGACTGCTTTGATCCTAAGCTTTCCTTAAAAAGGTTATTTATTCAAACAGTGCTCTATGGCACTCAAGGACATACAGTATTTATTACACTATGAAGCAGCACAGAGAGGAAACAGCAGGAGTCATCTACAAAACTCTGTTTGTTGTTAATACTGTGATACTCCAGTTAACCCCATGAGCTAGATGAAAAGACCTCTTGGGTTTTCAATCCAGTTATCCAGAGCAGCAACCTACGATGGAAGACAGGAGCCAGAAAACAGGCCACCAGGAGAATGGAAACTCTTGAGAAACAAAGGAAGTAGTAGATGAAGAGTCAGGCCAGTGGTGTTATCTTTCTGTTTTTTTGTATTTTCCAATATAAATAACATTTTATTTTGTTTGTAAATAGACTAAAACAACATTATTGCTGTGGGCAATGTTTTGTTTGGACTTTCTGAGTTAATCATATATTAAGCAAGCAAGGAGAGCCTATGAAATACTAAACAGCCTGTAACCTATGAAGTGAATGAAATACCTGATTTTTCTACGTACAGTGTGTGCTCTTTAAGTCCATATTTGCAGTACTGATTTCTACGAAACAAAGATACTGATCATATATTATAGGGAATATATTTCTGTGTTTATGACTGTGGAAGTGGTTGACTGGTTCCAAGGAGCATTCAAAATACCCAGTAAGTTCCTAAAGATTGTGTGAAAATAAGGAGCTCTAAGGACAAAAGACACCCTATAAATATCTCAAGTAAAAGCTTTACTTGATAGATCTTACTTTAAGAGATGGGAAAGAACTAACTTTGGAGAGACTCTTTCTATATGTTCGAACAACATGTAAGAGCTCCAGTCATAGCTCATGCCTTCCTTAACACCAAAATCAATTGTCAGTGAGACACAGGCTGCAAGATACCTGCAATTACTAGTCCAATACTTAAAGAATTGTTTGGTTTTATATCTTCTTCTTTTGTGTTGCTCCATCATCACTGTATATATCAGATTTCTTGACTTCCCCTTGCTCTCAGAACCTCTTATCATTTCTTTGAAGCAGTAATGCAGCTGAGATTCAGGGGTAAACTCTTTCAAGAACAAACAAACACACACAAAAAAAAAAAGAAAAGGCACTGATCCTTCTAGTGTTAGTGAGTTCATATAAATTGGGACACATTGAAGGTTTCCAGAGAGAAAGAGGGGAATAAAACTAAAACAGCCACCTTCCCCATTGTTAACAGTTTTAGAGAAGGAGTTACTTACCTTAATGAATGTTCATTCTAAAAATCCATAGCTTCGCTGCCCTTCAGGTATAATTTGTTTGTGTTCATTAAACTCACACAAACGAGGAGAGTTCTGACACCTGTTTTTGAGATGAAAGGCAGAGAAAGGCTCAGTGCCACAGGTCACCACAAGATAATTTGTGGTCAAATAGGGATTAATTGAACAGCTGTCTCCCGTAGCTCTTGGTAGAGTCTCAGTAGATTACCTATCTTCTAAAAATTCAGTTCAGGTTCAAATATATGTAGCCTTTCTCATATTTATTTTGGATAATCCTCAAGGTAAGATTTGAGGCAAAAAAATACTTTAAATTATCTCCAATTTTTTAAGGTTTTACTTATTGGGATGTTTGTAGATATCTGAGAATCTCTTCCCCCATCCCCAATTGCGACGCAAGATAACACATTAAACTCCAGGCAATCCTGAACAGGAAAACTAGGAATTCATACTTTTTTATGGTTGGGCTTTTTTTTCTTTTTTTTTTTCATTTCCAACTTGAAATACTATTATGATGCAGTCTTTATTAAGTCGAGAGAAATGGAGGGTTGCAGTATCATAAAGATACTGAGATACTGCAGATTGGCCAAATTAAATTTGCATTGATTGTCAAACATATATTGACAGGACAATATGTCTGAGAGTGAGAGAAAAAGAGACATGCTCTGATATAGGCCCTCCAGGTATTTTCCCTAGGAGAGTATTGGAATTGAAAGTAATCATAGTTGTCTGCCCCAGAATTAGAAGGCTAGATCAGAAAGGTGAGCTGGAATCAAAGTCCTGTGTCGTGGCTGGGAAGACATCTGCAGCAGTGGTGCTGGAATGGGGGATGTAGTTATTGCTTGATTTGATTTTTCTGAAAAGCAGATAGACAGAATTTCAAAATGTTTGAGGAATAAATGTCAGGGAGTGATTTCTGGGCCGAGGATTTTATTGGGTTGATTTTTTACAACAATACATCATCTGCTGCTTCTTCCTCCCACAGCTTATTTGGCTTTTGCACTGTCTTACTGAGTATTTTCTTCAAGATAATAGACCCAAATATTTATGACTCTTAAATTGAAATGTAAGAGTAGAAAGTAAAACTCTGTTACATTTCCTGAATTTGAGAGTTAATTTTCACTGAGGTATTCTGAGAGAAATTGTCAGTCAATACTTAGTGAAGTGTTACTACTCTGTATGTTTTATGTTAACCATAAGGAAGCCTAATTAGTGAGTAGATGATGGTTCCAGTTTCATGTCAGTGAAAGCTATGGGGGATTGTGAGAAGCTGCAGGTGAATTAAACACACTAGAGCGTGGAGTATCACAACTGTAGATATGATTTCACATGAATAAAAGAGTACCAGGCATGAACTGACAGAGCTTCTCAGACTCAGTAATAGGGGTTTTCTTGATTCTTTGAGAAATAATCTGTTGAACATACGCTACAGCTGAGTCAATAAACATGTCTGCTGAATATATTTTCACTATAAGTAAATATATTAGTAAATATATAACTGTACTAAATAATAAAGATAAAAAGATTATACAACAGATTAATGCAACCTGAATAGATCTGATAGAGATTATTTGACCACTTTTCTTGACTTCTATAGGAATGACTGACATGAGGGAAAAAAAAAGTTTGTTCTGGACAGGGAAAGCTTACAGTTAGGAAGTGACTGTTACCTTTTGCAAAGGATTCAGTCAGCCTCTGTCTCAAGAAGGGTAAAAACCTTGGATGTGGTGACAAACATTAATTGTTAAACATGTTTACACAGATTTATAAATGAAAAAGCTAATTAGGTAATACAAAAGGGTATACATAGGACAAGAAAAATGTTGGTATTTTGAATAAAATCCAAGATAGTAAATATCATGAAATGACATAAAAATTGACTCCTGTTTAGTATTAATTTTTCGTCATAGATGGCTGATGTTGTGCCTGCTGATTTTACTTATGATAATAGTTTCAGAAGTGTGATGCAGTATTATTTTTTTAGATGTACATCAAATATTTGCTGGAAAGGGTGAAAGTATTTGCTTTCCTTAGTTGTTGAACTATTGTATTGTATACTTTCTATTGACGTCTTTATTTTGCCAAGTATTGCTCTGGTACCTAATTGTGTGAAAATTGTAACTTTATTGCAAACATGAGGAAAAAGAATCACAAGTAAAGCCTGAGTATTAGTAACAACAATATATGTGTGTGTGTGTGTGCGCGCGCATTTTAGGTGTTGTGTGCCATTTTGCCATTCTAGATTAACCTTGGTGGACTTTTATATCTTGGGTGTTGCGTATCATTCTAGGTTATTGTTAATGGCCTTTTATTTCTTGAAGGTGACATATACCTTGAGGGTCCTGTATCATGTGTCAGTGATGATGTCCTCTATATTCCTGGGCATTTTACACGGTGATAGATGCCTACCCTCAGCACCTTGGGGGTTTTTTTTAGTTCATTTACTGTTTTATGAGTCTTTAATACGAGCAATTTCAAGATCTTTCCTACAACATTTTTATATTTTCCTGAAAACTGAAGGAATCAAGTGATTCCAGGTGTTGAGGCACTTGGAAACGGAATAGTCCTCATATAGTAAGATTTTATAGTTATAGGAGCTGGCAGGCCTTCGTTGCTGGCAAAAGATGTATCTGATATATAAACCTGTTATATTACTACTATCAACATGATAAAGACTAATTCATTTACGTCTTTTATGAAATTGAGCAGAAGAAGAGCTGCACACTAAGAAGTCACAGATTCACGCAGTCTCATAGCTTTGGAATAATTTAGGTTGGAAGGGACCTCAGGGTGTTATTTGGTCTGACCCCAATCGAAGCTGGGCCAAGTTTTAGAGACTTCTGCAGACTGGCTGGTATGTGTTGCGTTCCTCAGTGAGTGATACATCGCTGCAGCCCTTGGGGAGGCAGCAGGTCTCTCTTTGAATCTGACTAACCCTTTTAGCCTGTGATATATCCACAGAACATGACCTGATTGATCCCTTCTGCCCTTTATAGACTCTGTCTGCATGTGAAAAGAAGGTAATTGCTGCCTTCAAGGAAATATTGAAATTACTCCTAAGTAATTACAGACTGGTCTCTTCCTAACTCTCTTCTGCTGTACTTGCTCCTGGGAAGCAGCTGGGCAAAACTGAGTCTAAATGCATAGACAGGTTCCCACCTGCAAGAACGAAGTCTGCAATATTCATTTCAACAGACTTCACAATGATCTTAACAGGAACAGTATGCATCCTTAAGGAAGGACTATCTATAGCCTTTCTCCTTGTGAAGTTTCTAACAGCTTAGGAGAGCATTTCCCTAAAGGAAGTAGTTTGGTACCTTGACTGTGTACTTTAATAACATATTATGGGGACACGTGAGCATGGTGATGAAAAAATCCTTTGTAGTAATGGGAAAATTGATGCATATTAAGCATGTTGCACAGGCTATTTTTCTTATTTTTTAGCCCAAACAGTTATGTCTGGGATTTGAGGACACTGAAAATTAGGTGATTTGAGGCACTGTGTTCTCATAGTGCCCTTTAACGCTGTGATCAAATAAATTCCCACTCACTAGAGGAGCACAAGTAATCTACTTGGTGAAAAAAAAATAGGTTTACTCAGGTGGTTATAAAATTTACTAAAGTGTCCTCTTGTGGAATAGTTGTTCTTAGCAATACAAACATGTTAAAAAAATATAGTATATTATTAATCAGGCAAAACTGTTCTGTTCTTAATTCAAATCACTCAGTGTTTGCTGTTTATATACTTCATTTTCTTTATGTTGAAGTGAGACAATGACAGGTACTTCTGGTGGCTCAATCTCAAGTTCATTGGATTGTGACATACCTTGTCTTTAAACTGTCAGTTGGCTAAAAATACATTGCAAAATATTTGTTTATTTTCCTAATGGAAGAAAGAAAATTTTTCAATAAGGGAAATCTATTTTCCCATTGTACAGGGAGAATATGATATAATTAATGCTGTTCTTACACATGCATTAGAGAATGTAAAATACATTGTACAGTTACCACAGGGAAGGTTTGTTTATAAAATCAGATTAGATAATCTCCATGTTGCAAAATAAATTCGTACAGATGATAAAGAAGAGAAAATATCAGTGAACAGTGCCAAAACATTTCTCCCCAAAATAGTTGTTCCAATTCTGACCTCATTTCTCATCCCTAATTCTAAAGAGAAACTTGCAAAATATCTTCAGCAAATAAATCTTGGAACTAAAACTAGCAGCACCAAAAGATACAGCAAGAATGACTTCAGTGGAAATACTGGGTTTATGACACATTATAATTTTCCTCACACCTCTCTCTCAGATCATCCTTAATTTTTCATAGGTAATAACTACCTTTTCTCTCTCTTGCTGTTCCTCCAAAGCTAATGACTTATTCCCTTGCTAATATCTCTTCCGCTCCACGGGTGCTAACCATACTTGTCTCACACATTATCTAGCAGATTAACATAATTACGTTAGAGTCAAAGCAATTGTACTCAATTTGTATTTGCTTCTGTTTCAGCGTGAGTTCAGTTCATCATGTGAATTTACCCCTTTAACTATACCAGTTGGTCTAAAAAGTGATATTACTTTTTCCTGCGTCTTTGCTTTTTGCTTTCCCGCTGGTTACTTCTGATATTTTTCATATGTCATGGGGGAAAGGTGGGGAGAAGATGATCTACAATTGCACATGATCTATGTAAATCTTCATTGATCCTGCCAAATTATCAGAATGTAAATACAGGGGAGTACCACAAGATAAGAGATTTGGTAGCAATACTGGCTTGTGAAATTCCTGTCCAGGCTTTGTAGTCATCACCCTTGTAGCCATTACAGTCTAATTTTTGTATCACTACATGACTGAAATAACACATTAAAAAGAAAAAAAAAAAAAGAAAAAAGGAAAAAGGAGCCTAGCCAGTGATGCAGTTCACAGGGGAGCATGGCTGAGAGAGGTGAGCTGTGGCTGGGGGTGCAGGTGAACAGCCAGGAAAGTTACCACTCAGGCTGCCCGTGCTGCTTTGAACCTGGTTCTTGTTGAACTGCAAACAACCAGTTGTCCTCCGAGGGATGCTTACAGCAAGATCTAGGAAAACCAGATTTGTAAAAAGCAGTGTCTCTTTTATAAGAACAGATCTATGGGGTTTTTTTGGATTTCATGGCAAGCTGGTGACAGGTGCAGAATTACCCCCATGTCATTACTACTGTGTCTCACTAGATGAAAAGAATTAGCCTTATGTTCCAGCACATAAACAAAAAGTGTTTAATTCACGGTCTTCTTATATTAACAATAATTTAGTTATATGAATGTTTGATTTTGTATTTTTCTATTTTTATGTATTGTTTTTCACACTGTACTGTAACTTGATGTGCTCTTTTCGGATTCCTTGTGAGCAAGACTATCCAACATTATTTAGCAGGCATTAAGTTTAAAGTGAGAAAACCCAGAGATTCATGAGATTGCAGTAGGAAAATGGAAAGTTGAGGTTGTCAGAGGACTAGAAGGTGACTGCAAGGAATGCAGGAATAAAGATCTATTACATAATCGTATTAAACAGAAACCTCACCCAGTCATGGGCTCATCTCTGCTGCTATGGAAACTGTTTTCTGGGCACTCGTAGAATCAGTGCACTGAAGTGATTACAAGCAGGGAAGGATGTGAAACAATGTGAAACTTCTTTTTGAAATACTGAGAAATGTCTGGACAGATAATGGGTTTCAATAAATGAGGAATACATAGTAAAGTATTTTGAGCTTTTAAAAAACTTTTTTTGCTTCCCACCGAAACAAAAACAAACTTTTCATTATTGTTAAGAACTATCCAGTAGTCTGGCACTGAGAATGCAATTATGGGATGTAGGAGACAAAGTTCAAAGGAGGTAACATAGTAGCTTGAATGTGTTTGCCCATGCATTCCAGTATTTCTGAAGAAATCTTTCTAATTTAGAAGTCAGCACAGCTGATATATTTTCCAATAATCATGGGGAGGTACCTTGTGAATTAGTAATTTCACTGGAAAAGATTATTACTTGAAATTTTTTCAGTTACCTGAATAATGACAAATAATGTATCCATGTTAATGGTATGCACTTCTTGGGATTTCATCAATGGAACATATAATTCAATTTCACAATTTTCTTTGTGAGAATTTGTCATTGTTTTCTTTAGTTTCAACCACAGAAAATCTCCCCATAGTGAATCCTCAGTTTTGAAATTATCTCAGATTTATTTTTTTTTTTAAATGAGATATCTGGCATGTGAAGTTGCTTACAATTTTTAGTTGCTGCTGAATTATCCATATGTAGTCTGTTCTGGTAGTGGAAATGGTCTCAGTTCATAACCTGCTAATGGCTGTACACACTCAAAAACAAAGACAGTTCCTAAGTGTATCTTAAAAAACAAACTAACTCATGTTTTCTTTCACAACAGTGAACTACAGGCAAGGCTAAAATACTTTGTTCACTGGGAAGGCATACTTCCAAAATTGAACATATTTAAACTGGCTTATAGGTAAAGACTGCCTTGATCAAAATTATTTACTCATCAAATGTTCACTTGGATATGTGAACACAGTCCTGCAAAAATGACCACTGCAGATCTTCTCTGATGTTCTCTTACCAGCGTAACGAGTTCATTGGGCTTGTCATGGCATCTGAGAAGCACCGGCAGATGGGATGGGGCAGCAGTGTCAGAACTCCCTTTCAGCTGTCATGGGTTATTATATCAGGTCACTCTTCTCTCAGGACCGCAGCCTGAGGCTGGATGGAGTCATGCCTTCTTAGATACTTGTAATCCTCTGTTGGTCTCTTGATTTTAAAACAAGGAATAATGTAGCTTCTGCATTGTACCCTGATGCCAGGAAAGGAAATTTTCGGCAGCAATAGCGTTTTCAAATATTCTCTTCTCTCTCCTGCTACACATTTCTGTCCCTGCAACACTATAGAGTAGCTGTACAGTTCTTCTGCTGTCAATATTTGGGGTTTTTTTGGCGTTGGTGCGCAGAATGAGGAACTGTAAGAAACTATAAGGGAAATCAGACCTTTTCGGGTTTGTATATATAGAAATTTTTATATATATATATTTAATTTTATTTTTTCTCCTGTCAGTTCATTTTCCCCATGGTAAAGGGCTGAGAGAAAAATAGAAGGAACTGGAACAGCAGCTGCTGCTGCTGGAGATTTCATGTTGTGAGACCACGTCCTGAGCCAGTGTAAGTCAGTGCTGCTGCAGCTACCACTGCCCAGACTGTCTGCTACCCCGGGTGTCTCCCAGCTGTCGTGCTTTCCTCTTCCACTGTCTCCCACCTGATTTTGTAGAGTCTGACAGAGCCCTTGACAGGTGTTTTTTGCACTCCCTTAATTCAAGTAATAACACGGAATTGTGGATAGATGACAGGGTTTGTCCCTGGCCGTCACACCTACATGAAAAGATCTCATGATTACAGTCAGTGCTTGTATGGTGGGTA
This sequence comes from Pluvialis apricaria, assembly GCA_017639485.1. Classification (NCBI taxonomy): domain Eukaryota; kingdom Metazoa; phylum Chordata; class Aves; order Charadriiformes; family Charadriidae; genus Pluvialis; species Pluvialis apricaria. The sequence continues at coordinate 10,298,003 of CM030010.1, forward strand.
ATTTATGCCTTTGTTTGGAGGACATATGCTTTAAAAGTTGGGAGTAAAATAAGCTATTGCAAACTTAATAGAAGCTTTACAGAAACGCATCAGCCTCAGCTTTTATTCATACCCTATGTCAGTTTTACAAAACCCAGAATCTTCATTTTGGCAATACTGAATAACCAGTTCACATCTCCTGTAAGTGGTATTAAGTTATATCATTTGCAAGTTAATGAGGATAGAGTGCACATTTAGAAGGACAGAATTTAACACCATGTATTTCGTTAGGCATCTTGCCTTCCCTGTGGTGTGTTAAGGTGTTCTCATTTATATGAAATCCCCACAAGAGTCTGCCACAGGAACTTATTGGCAACACAGTTGTGAACTCAGGAACGCTTGCCAAAGAAGTGATAACTTTACTGTAGACAAATAAGCGAAAATCAGATGCATCACCTCTCTAATTATCTCACTTCTGGGTGTGAGAAGACATTAAGAAAATATTGGTTTTATTACCTGTTTTAGAACTGAAGTAGTAGAGATTTGAACACATCTTGAGATAACTGCATAGCCCTTGAAACTAGATAGGATGGGCCTACTGTAATGAATTCTAAGATATTCTGAAAAATGGTAATAGATTATTAGATCTATTTGGTACTGTCACATGAGAAGATAATTGCAAATTATGAAAAATACCAATGAGGTAAACTATTACTGGGATACAGTATGGTAGTTTGAGTGTGATAAATAAAACAATTTCTGAAACAAAGTCAGTTCTAATTGTGCCAAAACCTTCAGCAGTTAAATAGGTATCATATAAGTAGTGTATAACTTAGTTTTGCCAAATATTGTTTCTGTAAAAGCATATATGAATTACGCCGCTAGAAAAAGTAGTACATTTAATATATGGACTGAACATTCATGTCACTTAACACACAGGTTCTAAAAGTGAAATAGAGTGTTTTCTGATGTGTTGAGTTCTTAGCTATTTGTGCCACAACTACTTGGTAGGTAAGAAAGCACTGAGGGAAAAATGAATAGCTTGTTGTTCTCTGCTAGCAACAAGGTTTCAAAGCTACCATGTTACTACACCGTAGTTTCCTTTTTCAGGCTATTGTGTGAAATTAAACTGCTCATTTGCAACTCTGAAAACCGTTTTGGGACACTAATTCTGCTTCAGAAGAAGCAGTATTCTCTTTTATGGGATTTAGTATGAAGAGGTCTCTTTATAGGATTCTTCTCTATCTGCATCCTTCTATCCACCCAGGCACGCTCACTTAATTTCACTTGAAATTAACTCTTTGTGTAAAGAGTAAGGGTGCTCTGTTTCCCTATGAGCAGTAAAGAATTACGAGTCTGCAAAGGGAGCGAGTGGAGCGGGTGCGGGTCTCTCTTCAGAGGCCTTCAGAGCAAAGGGAGTGGGGCGGGTATGGGTCTCTCCTCAGAGGCCTTCCTTCAGTTTATCATTACCCTGCAGTGGAATCTCTGAGGTGAGATCCGTAACTTCGTACAAAAGAACATGCTTGTATTTAAAAGTCTGTATAGGTTCAGCACTATAAGAAATAGGAATCTGTGCAAAGCAAAGGAACATGTATTTTTTAGTCAATAAATGATAGAGGCAGAACACAAACAGGAAATTGCTTCAGAAGCTAAAAATGATTCAATGATACAGCATGGGTGGAAAAATACTTACTTTAGAATTTTTGATATAACATTGCGTTTTCATATGCCGAAAGAAATGTTTCCCCACAGACATCTGTAATGTTATCTTCAATAACAGATTAGTGACTTCTTTATACATGGCGGTAATAGGATGTATTTCTTTGAGTGCTGCAATGTTACTTTCATGTAGATTTATGAACTGTGCTTTTGTGCTTTCTGGAAGCTTTGCAAAAATCTATACTGAATTAAAGAACGTATTCTGAAACTTTCTCTGGTATTTGTAATTTACTCCAATGTCTTTCAAGGAATTTTTTAGCTTTTATAACATTAGAATTCAGTACTATAACTAAGCTCTAAGCGTAAATGAAGTTGGAAGATGAAAAGGAAGGGACTTTAACCTAAATGTTTTAGTTGAAGTTCTTCTAAGTCCAGTGGGAACTTTGCCTCAGTAAACAGTGAAAAGAATGATAAGATTTGATCCTAAAATTTTTGAATACCTGGATATAAGGAAATAGGATATATCTTAGGATACCCTCAGATTAAGATTTGAGAATTTCATTGTTTTAATGATTTTGCTGTAACAGTTTTTCAGTGTACACAATTTATGCAGCGATTATCTACTAATGTTGAAGAATTAACTCCTAATTAAACATTCATTAATAGTGATGCAAGGCATGGTAAAATAAAAAGTGTCTTACAGAGAAGTAATACAGTCTTTTCTTTCACAGTGCTGTGTGGTTACTTCTTTTGATGCAGAAATATCGAACATTTTCAGTGCTTTTTGAGAGTTTGACAGGCTATGTCCATGTCCAGCTGGAAGTGTTTACCCTGATTCATTGAAAACTGTACTCTTAAAATCCCTAAAACTTAATAACTTATATGAATGAAATGAATTTGCAATCAGGGTTGTATGCTGTGCCTAAACAGCAGCCAATTAATATTAAATGTCATTTGCTCAGTGACTATATGCTGTGTATTTGAGTATTACTCATTTTTCTTTACTCTGGTTTTCCCTTTCTCCACTTAAATTTAAATCATAACATGAAACTAAGGATTAAAGTTAAAAAGTAGGAAGTGTTTGTTGTAACTTACAGGCCATTGCAATTTTTCAAGTGTATTAACCTCTGTGTGAGCAGTTTGCAGACTTCCTTCATCAACATCCTTGACAATCTGTTGATGAATTTTTCTGAACATTCACAAAGAACTCAAGAATATTAATCAAAATTTAGCAGGATGTAAAATCCAATAGGGTAAGATAGCGTCTTTTATCCCATTAAAATCTAACTATTATTCTTATTTTGCTGTAGGTTTGAAAGAGTTCTTGTTTGATAATGATAATTTTCATTTGTATTTTCCTTTTAGAAGGATTAAATCTCCACTATGTAGATTAAAAATTATTTACAGGTCATAAATTGCACACAATAATAAGCATATGACAATTTATAAATCTCTTTATATATGCCACTACTTATATACTCTCAAATACTTATTTACATGTATCTAAACGAATGAACTAGAAGGGTTGAGTATACTGGCCAAATTAATAGTCTCCCTGCACAACTTCACAGATGTATTAGTGTAGTCAAGACCTAAGGAAAGAGCAAGTACAGAACCTGCTCAAATGTCTGTTTGGGCAGTGTTTATTACTGGACTCTAAGATGTCATTCTGTCTATGCGAATAATAGCAGAATATTAGTTTTTCAGTGTAATGGTTACGAGACAAAAAGTTTGGGATTGGTTGATTTTGATGCTGAATGAAGCGATGTGCTACTTAGTCCTATGACATTGCTTGTCAGTATCACTCTGTAGCTCCCCTTACCTTATCTCCCTGAGCATTCCTGTGGTACTGGTGGTTTGGCCAATTTTCCACCAATTTTACAGATCACTCATCCAGACCATGTGTTCTTTGTTTGGCTACCAGGATATAGTGGGAGACTGTATCCAAAAGCTCTGCTAAGATCAAGATAAATGGCATCACCTGCTCTCCCTTCCGTCTACCGAACCAGTTATTTGATTATAGAAACATTTACTTTAATCAGGTGTGATTTCCCAAAAATCACCGTTTTGTCTTCTTTGTCCTTTAGTTGAAATGTTAAATAATGTCAGCTACAAAAGAGTTTAACATAATATATTTAGAATATTAAAACACAAATTTAAGATTAAGTCTTTCAACAGAGAAAACAGTTTGCTTTGCAAAGGAATAAATTGTGCTTACTACTAGCTTTTGACATCTTAATGAGTTACATTTAAATTTCCCCTCCACAGGAGCTGGGATTGGAGGAATAGATTACAAATGAGTGAGAAGTAAAGTAAGATGTTAATTATTAATGCCCCTGTGCTGCTTGGTAATTATGAGATTAGTAGAGTAGCCTCAGGGAAGCCTCTTGGTATTAAGATTTGAACTCAGTTTGGGGAGAATAACTGAGTGGACCATTGAACATCTGCACTTGAACTGAAATGAATTACCAGAAATATAGCAGATGAACAGCCACATTTTCCTATATAGGTTCAATTATTTTTTCAGCAATAACTACAATAAAATTTCAGAACAATTGTTATTTTGCATGATATATTCCATATGTTAGGAAAGTATATAGGAATTCAAAGCATTCATATCTTGTATTCAAAATACAAAGAAATTTAGGCAAATGAAAATCTCCTGATCTCCTGAAATGGGAAGAATCAACTACAGTCTAAAAAAGTTCTAACTGTGGAAAAATTTCAGTAATAATTTTTAGAGCACTTTGGATTTCTCTGGAATCATTGTAGTTTGGATAAATTAAAATTTAGTAAACCTTTCACAAAAAGCCTCAAATAAATGACTGGTCATTGTCTTTTTACTTTGAAAATATCAACAATAGTGGTTACAGTGAGAGACAGAAATCCACTGAGAGTTCATTTTGGTAAAAAGAAGGGGTCCTTATCTGCCTTTTTTTTTTTTAATATCCTTATATTAGTTGTTAATGGTAAAGGAGAATGCTTTTCAACTCTGGTCATAAAGATTTCCACCAGCAATATGAAAAAATATGTATTTTCTTTAAATTTAATTGAGTACATTTCGATACAAAAAGAACATAAATCTTACATAAAAAGAATTTGGGACAACAACTGTTTTATTGGCAAAAGGCCAAAAAAATGGGACAGTAAATGCAACTGATATACTGTTCATATTTATTAAGAGTTGAAATTTAAGCCAATGGTCACTTATTTTTTTAATATCTTAATGTGAAATTTAGCCCGAAATGATGCAGGACATTAGATATGACTAGATCATAGAAGAAAGCATACCACATGAAATAGCTTTATATCTTAATAGTATTAGTCTCTGTAAGTGCCTTAGCTAGCTAACACTCCTGCAGTGGGCAATGTAAGTAACCATCCGTGCCTTGTTTCTGTAATGATTTCTTTGCAGATTATTGTTTTTTCAGACACAGACGTCTTTTCGTACAATATTAACTGTGTTGGTTCATTGCTAGTATTTTAATAAGGGACATCATAAAATCAAAATTAGAAAAAGTGTTTATTGTTTTAAAAGATGTCACCTATGCTTAACTGCTTGTGTAGCACAAAGGCTTAATAATATAATCCAAACTTGTCTTACATGAAGCTACAAATATATTTTAAAATTTGATCATTGTCTGCTGAGATATTAACATACTTTAAAAATATTTTAGCAGATAATAATCCTGTTTCAGGATAATCTTGTAGTGCTGCAGAACTCCGTTACTAGAGATGCAGTGAGCTAGTAAGATAGTGGCACATTCAATAACACCGCTAGGGAAATCAATTTATATGTCATGGGCTAAATTTCAGAAACTCATAGATAAGCTTTGTGTTATTTAAGCGTCATATTAGTTGTATGCCTTCACGGTTTAATTATGTAGCAATATTTACAGAATGTGGTGTATGGGATAGTAGTACCACAGAGGTAAATTCACTGGGAGAAGGGATAACCAAAGCTCTAGGAGCATTGCCAGATGCAGTGCGCGCTCTCAGGGTTACACAACTGGGAGCTCTGCCATGCTGCTGCATGCTGCTTCCCCACTCTCGTTCCCAGTGAGTGCAGCTGGGTCTGCTGTGGGTTATTTTTAGACTAGTCTACATTCGTGCATGTCTTGCGTTGTTCATTAGAAACGTCTCAGAAATGGAATGTAAGTGCTGGTAGAGTAATTTAGAACAGTTTGGGGGAGGGAGGAAATAGCAGAATGGATTCATTCCTAGAAAACAGGAAGTTCACAGAAAGATTTGGAGTACAGTCCAGTGATACTTCAAACTGTAAATCCTACTCTTATGAAAAACATCATTATGGTGGTATTTTCTTATAAATAGAAAAAAAAAAAAAATCCTGTTAATCAGCATGGTGTCTTTGTCATCAGAGTAAATCACCTCTTTCCCCTGCTTTCCCTTACCTCTCCTGCTGCTGAGGTGTGGAAAGGACGCCTAAGCGTCAGTATTTGTGTGTTTCTAGGAGATCTAACTTTGCTGTAACCTCTTTCACCTGATCGCAGCAGGAGAGGCTTGGCCTAGATCTTCAGTCAGTCCTAGGGACAACGTACCCCTCTGCTTATCTCTCCTGAACTTTGTCCCTCTTGGAATGAGTAACCTACCTCTTTCCCCTCCATATATGAAGGAAACAGTCTGAGAGGAACAAGGCAGGCTATAAGGAGAGGGAACAAAGTGTAACTGCTGAACAGGAGAGCAAAGGCATCTTTGGAAGCTTCTCTTGTCACCCCTCAAAATCCCCGCTAGACCCCACAGTTTCTGCATTCCCACAGACTCTTATTTTTTCTCCATTGGTTTCACCAGCCTGGAGTAACTCATGTATCCTCTTTTCTCTGATAACAACTGCATTTCAAAGCAGTGAAGAGGATACTGCTTTAGTCCTTACAACATTTTCTAACAGGAATTGTTATTAAGGATTACTTAAAGTATTTTAAAGGTTATTAAAATGTTAAAATAATTATTCCTATTATATTTTGTGCCATAAAAGGTTATTATAATGGAACAGTCTTTTCCCCTGTTTTCAGAGCGATGAGTTCATGATTTTCTGACTTAAAAGAAAAATACCTCATATTCAGTAACTTGTACAAAGCCACCCAGACCACACACATGTAGAAGCATTTGGTTCAGAGCTTCATCTGGAAAAGGGAAGCGACCACAGTCATTGCCAATGAGTTGTGGAAAATACCCTTGACTGTTTCAATTGGGACCAGAAAAAGTAAATAAGTAAAATTATATACTACTGAGATTGAAACTTAATTGTACCAAAAAAGTAAAAATGGAAGACTGTGATCTGAAAATGCTAAATATATTATAATCAATTATATCAGTAAAATTCTAGTACATAGCTTTCTTTTCCAACTAGAATTGGAAAATGAAGTAGCATTTCCAGCTAATATTGTTACAAGAGAAAACATGACTCTATAAAAGTATATAAAAAAACCCCAAAACACGAGGGCTAGATTCTTCAAACTCCAGGCTTGATTCTTCCTTATTCTTATAGAAATATATAAAAACTCTCCCGTCCCTTCTTTACCTTGGCAAAAGTTACAATGGCACACAAGTCTAGTGCAAATGCTAAGGGGAAAAAAAAGGACATTTGCAGATTAACTGGATCTGGAAGTATCAAATCCTGCCCTAATTAAGAACCTCTCGTCTTCCTTATAGGTTTCTGTATCACTAATCCCAAAAGTGGAACTGATTTGTTGAACTGCAGTGCTATTTTAATGCCAAGTCAATCGTGCAGTAAGTTCCAATCATCCAGTTCCAAGCTCCCTGTGCTGGGCAGGGACACCTCCCACGAGACCAAGTTGCTCAAAGACCCGTCCAACCTGGCCTTGAACACCTCCAAGGATGGGGCAGTCACAGCTTCCCTGGCAACATGCGCCAGTGTCTCACCACCCTCACAGTAAAGAATTTTTTCCTAATATCTAATTTAAATCTCCCCTCTTCCAGTTTAAAACTACTACCTCTCATCTGATCACTACATGGCCTTGTAAAAAGTCCCTCTCTAGATTTCTTGAAGGCCCCCTTTAAGTACTGGAAGGTCGCTATAAGATCTCCCCGGAGCCTTCTCGTTTCCAGACTGAACAACCCCAACTTGCTCAGCCTGTCCTCATAGGAGAGATTCTCCATCCTCCTGATCATCTTTGTGACCCTCCTCTGGACCCACTCCAACAGGTCCATGTTTTTCCTATGTTGGGGCCCCACAGCTGGATGCAGTACTCCAGGTGGGGTCTCACCAGAGTGGAGTAGAGGGGCAGAATCTCCTCCCTTGACCTGCTGGCCACGCTTCTTCTGATGCAGCCCAGGATACGGTTGGCCTTCTGGGCTGCTGTCATGCATTGTCAGCTCATGTTGAGCTTCTCATTGATCAGCACCCCCAGGTCCTTCTCCTGAGGGCTGCTCTCGATCCATTCTCTGCCCAGCCTGTATTTGTGCTTGGGATTGCCCTGACCCAGATGTAGGACCTTACACTTGGCCTTGTTGAACTTCATGAGATTGGCATGGGCCCACCTCTCCAGCCTGTCCAGGTCCCTCTGGATGGCATCCCTCCCCTCCAGTGTGTCTACATCACCACACAGGTTGGTATCATCGGCAAACTTGCTGAGGGTGCAAGTAGTAGTGTAGGTTATTGTCATACAGATTACCAATCAAAGAATTGAGTAGAGATTGTGCAATAAGTCCATGAGCAATAAGGAAATGTTCATATTGTTAAAGTTGCTTTAGCATGAAACAGATGGCCCAGGTTTTTATCAGCTCTGCGGTTTCAATCATTAGTTTAACTGCAGTAATATGATGCTGCCTGTACAAAGCCAATGCAATTCACCTCATTACTCCTGTGTAAGCCACACTTGTTAAAATCATGAAAAACTAATGTTTGTGTGTGTGTGTGTTTTTATATGGGAAATTAAATTAGTGGCTGATGCAATTACTACATCAAGCACCTGAGAGAAATATTAAAAATAAATTGCAGAAAAAGGCTGGGTTCGGATTTCAGGTAGAAAAAAATCATCCTGAGCTCAGACCAGAGGAGGACAAATGAATAGAAAAAACACTCAGTTTTGAATGACCCTAACTTAATTATTTTTTTGCCACCAAACAAATCCTGAATATAGCAAACAATTTGCAGTATCACTCTACAGAGATTCATATGCCTACTAAAGGATCATAAAAGCTAAGACAAAATATTTGCTACCTGCATAATATTACTCATTGAACTGAACGAATCCAGCAGGATAACAGCATATACAAGTTATGACACAAACTAGGCTCTACGGTATTTTATAGAAATGAATGGAAGGAATATAAACATTCCAGTCTCTATGCATACTTGCAGTGTACTAAAGATTGATGTAGGAGGAATATTTGCTATATCATTACAAAAGAAATATATCTTAAATTAGATGGTTTTAGACATTAAAGTCATGTAAATGTATCAGAAATTCTCTTTAAATGCTGACTATTCAGTATTCTTAAGGGAAAATATACACTGTAGTGTTGCTTTAGGAAGAAATTCTCTATAATATTTCAAGGCAACACTGGTGTTGTTCGACTGGTTGAAAAATTCTGAATTACACCTTCTTAAAATAATGATTTTCTCTATCATCTAGATTTCATCAGGATTTTTTAAGTTTTTTGTGTGTGAAAAATGTTTTTGAAGAAATGTATATTGACAATTTCATCATGTTGAATTTCTAAATTCTAAATTTCCAAACTAGAGGGAATCAAATGGTCCTAAGTGCCCATTAGAGCAGACACCAGAGATCTCATCTGGGATGTGCTAGACAATCATTCCAATGCTTTCTGACACAGGGTGTGGAGTGTGGATCTATGTGGCCCCCACCACCAGCATTGCTACCACGATATGCAGCAAAAAAGCAGTGTGGAGACATTCCTGATTGTGTTGGTGGCATACAGATGGTGCAGCTCAATAGTTTTTATTGAACTCCTGGAAAAAGTATATACCTGTTTGCTCAAAATTGACCTATATTTCACCTAAGTCTGTAACAAATTTCATTGTTGCTTGTGAATCTGTATTTTCAATATTAAATAGAAAAGATTTCTCAAAGTTAAGTTTCCGATATAGGTTGATTCACAACACCTGTAGATTATTCAATTTTATCTTGATGTAGAAAGTTTACACAAGCTGTTTTCTGGTAGTTTATTATATACAGAGCTGGAAATAAAATTAATTTGTTGCAAGTCTTTCATGTTTGGTCAGTTTAATATTGTGAATTGGAAATTCGCTGCATGCTGGAATTATTTATAACTAGTATTATATTTCTCATCAAAACTGATACCATAGAGCCATATAAATCCTAGGCAGAAAGATATATTTAACCTAGTCTATAAATTGCAAGGATAAGATTACACTGGAAGAATTAACACAAAATTGTTCTTTCATTTGTCATTAACATTTTCTTTAGAGTCTACAGTCAGATTTGGTATTCTAAATAGGTGAATAAAAATCTTACTTCATTAAGCCCTGGCTATTATCTTTAAAGGGCACAAACTTTCAAGGAACCTTGAAATTACTTCAGATAATGGCTAAGGAGGGAAAGGTAATAGAAAAAGCCCTCAAAGATAGTTTCCTACACCTATACCTAGATCCTCAGTTTAGTAGGTTTTATTGCTTGGATTGTTTTTTTCTTTCCATTTCTGGCACTAATCAGCTCACAGTATAATTGATTTTAATTATATTTAGTTGTTTCCTTTTATGTAGCTGTTGAAAAATTTGGATGCTTACTGGACTTAGTTTAAATTAATTATTGAATTCCTGATGTTTGCAGTGACGTTATTAAAATAGGGGAACACAAGTAAAAAAGGAAAAATATGGCCAATTCCTTTCAAATAATTCTGTATCATCTGTATATTTCTGAGACTTCTACTTCCTTTTATGGGAGTTCCCACACTGTAGGAAGAATTTCTTTGCTTTGTACTTTATTGCGTGAGAGCAAGGAGATCTATTAAGACTTTATGAAATGTCACATAGGATGGAGTTCCAACCAAAAGAATAGGTTGCACAGAGCCCCCACTGGCAGGGCAATCATACTTTCATACTTTATAGCCTCCTTTGGCTGTCAGATTATGTTTCACTCTGTTGTTAAATCCCTATAGTAAAACAATGCTGAGCCAATGAAAACTGTAGGTCTTGAATTATATTCCTGAAAAAGATACAGGTAAGATATTAGTAACAAAATAAATAGTGGACAAAATAAAATGGGCTATCATATTTATAAATATCGTTTTCCTAGAGGTCTCAAAGATATCATTGTCAACTATAAAGCAGCAGAGGACTCTAGATCAACCTGACCAGTCGTTTCATCTGCTACTGTAGTAGAGAAGTAAAAAGAGACTGATAATCTATCTCTCCCTATAGACTCTGTCTTTATATGATAGGTAGATATATCCATCAACTGTGGCAGAAGGAAGGACTGATTTAAAGAGCTATGATTGACCTTTTTGTCATTTTTAAATGCAAAGGCTTCACATTTTAACCAAATGCAAAGAAGTTTTCAAAGCTGCAATTTTTCTTCCATTTCCAGAAATTAATTGAATTTTTTTAAAAACGAATTTTTGAAACAAAGTCAGAGTATTTTAAAGGGGAAATGTAAAGTTAATTTCTACTGACCTTTCAGATACTTCTGTTTTCTGTTTCTACAAAATATCACAGTAATACCGGTAGGGAGGAGAATTTGGGGTATGACAAAATTTGAGGGATTTTTAGCAGAGATTTCATGACTAGTTTTAAGTTTACAACATGAAGGAATTGTGTTTTCTCAGATTTTGCATGTATATCTTAGACTAGAAAGAAAAATTGCTGCACACAATTAATGGGGTTATGGAAAAGGTTGCAGAGCAAACATTCAAGTTTAGAGATAGATTTGTTGTGTTCAGTCTAGAATCTAAAACATGTTTATTCCTGAATAATGCCTTACTTGCTTTGATAAGTGGATACATAGAAGCATGGAAACTAAAATCCTGCAGTTATGCTTCAGTCAGTTACATTAAGATCATCTTATTTCGGAGTTTAATCTTTCTTTCCTTTTCTTCCTTATAAGACAATGAAGACCAAGAAAGCCAACTATGACAGTGCTAAAAGAATACACTACTGTCTCTTCAAATCAGACAGTACAGAGCAAAGAAGTATGACTCAGAAACATATAGTTGGGATTTAAATCCCAAATCTTTAAGCTCAGTGTTGCTCTCCATGATGTTTCCTTGCCACGCCACTGTGATCCAAATGCAGAGAGCGCTTGGCACAGGCTAAATACACATTTCTTCTGTGAAATCCTCCCTTGTATTTCTTATATCATCTCCCTATTTGTTTTGGTGTTATCTATGGGCTAAGTATTTTCCAGAATATTTTTCATGAATGTGTGTGCGTCATAAGAATATCTTAGGATGAATTTTCCTGGTGTTTATTGTACTGACATATATCGACATGAATTCAGTTGGTATTTCTCTAATTAACCCAACTGTTTTCAGAGGAATGGCATTTTGATTCAGCAGCAGTAAGTAGATGTTACACATGTTAATATGTTTTCTGATATCTGGCACTTTTACAGTTCGTTGCTAGTTCTTAATCATCATGAATAGCTTTGAAATTCCACTGGTTTACAGAAGAGTTAGATGTAATTCAGACATGTGACTAAAGCAAGTATGTTTATTTATAACCATCTTATTTGTTTTGCTTTTGCTTTAATTAATCCGTTGTTGTTGTTTTCCCAATTTCTGATTTCTTTTTCTTCAGCGCCTGAAATTAAATGGTTAGAAATTGTGTTCTGTTACTTACAAAAATATAGATAACTTACAGTATACATGTGTGACTGGCTTCTGTACTTGCTGTGATTATGGAAATTGCATACATATTTGGTGAACTTAAAAAAATATATTAGCATAGAAGGGTATGAAAGAAAGATGATTATAATTTTAAAATACTTGGTTTTTTTAAAGCAAAAGTCTTGGCATTTATTACAGGAGTTTTAAATGATATAACAAGTTAGACAATATAATTTTATTTCATGAATGCTTTTCTTGGATTGTGTTAATATATTTAAAAAATAAAAGCTCACACATCTCGCACAGTGATTACTGAAGAAAACTGTAGAAAAGTATAAAAAACATGCGGTGTATGAGGGATTTTCATTAACATTCCTAGTTCATTCTATTTAACTCTGAATTGGTTCCTGATTCTTCTGATCAGCATTGAAGATTTAAAAAGTAAAACTGCTACGATAATGCATTTGTTAATGTCAGCATTTCCACCTCATATTACTCAGTTTGGTCATATAGGATCTTTGCATGTCATTATGTACTACGTCCATGGGAATAGGAAGGGTATGATGAAAATAAATATAATCAAACCTTCCAAAGGTTATTTAAGTAACAGTGTTCTAGTTCGCTTCCCAATTGGACCTTAATTTAACTTCTTTTCAGCCTTCCATTTTGTAAAGGAAGATGAAATTGAAGAAATTTAGCCACGTGGACCTAACTTGTATTTTTGCCTAAAGTATTAATGAAGTAATTTAGTGTAGGTTTAAGGAAATGATCTGGACTGTTTCCATACATGGATTACTGATATTAGAGATAAGTTCTATAACTTAAAGGCTCAGTAACCATTGACAAATTTGTCTGAGTCAGGAAGTGCCAATCTGGGAAGTTCACTAATCACCTCTCAGCAAGGGAATGATCAAGTTGGGACATGGTGTCTTGAAAATTAGTGCCATGCCTTCTGTGAAAGAGCAAGAGCTTCATGAATAGATGCACGGTAACTCAATACAAATGACTACAGAAGTCTATCATAAAAGCAGTCTCTGAAACATTTCAATATCAAAGGCAACAAATATCAATACATATCCCAAAATAACTTACATCAGGATTTGCTGCCACCCAGTTCCTTGCTGCAACAAAATCTCAAACATAATGTATTACCAAATCACACACCTGCATGTGGAAGTGAAGTTGCCTCATACACTCTTTATCCCACAGCTGCTTGGTCATGGCCATGTTCTTAACACTTCCTGGTATGAAAGCTCCTGAAACAGATGGATTTACTAATATTCACCCTATGAGATGTCTGAACACCATGCTTCCAAGCTTTTGTCTCAAACCATTATCTGTCCACTGTGGTTTTTTATTTGCAAGACCTTTTTTTAATTTTTTCTTTATTTGTCCTAAGGAGTCTGGCAGTGTGGTGGCGAATTTCTACCATATGATACAAACTTTAAGCTGTTTCACAGGGACAGAATTATGCTGCAGTTGTATCTCACGTTCCTCCATAAGGGAATCCCAGAAGTCCACCTGAATCAGCCAATGAATCTATTGTCTTTCAAATTATACATGACAGGATACATATCAAGAATGGATGCATTCAGTCCTATTCTGTTACTACAGTGAAACGGAAGTTGATCAGGTTCTATTGCTGGGCTTAGTATAATTATCTCAGGGGTCCCAAAATACTGATATTAGCTGAATGTCAATCTGTAATGTGAACTCACCTTAACACATCACAGCATAGATCCTGCTCCTTAATCCTACCATGCCATTCCTTAATTTTATCAATAGAAGAAAGCCAAATCTAGTGTGTGTGCCTGTCTATGGCCATATATGGCCCTTCAGAAAAGGACTTATTGAAACAAAGAATCTATCATTAACTGAGCAGTCTATTTGGTTTTATGTGTCCATTGCTTGCCCCAAAATTCCTAAGCTCATTGCAACAGAATGCAGGCAACAGTTTCTGCCCATTTTAGAAACAGGCTGATAACTTGATCTGCAAGGCAGCGTGTGTCAAATAATATATCTTGGCTCTGCGTTTAGATCAGATATTTTCATTTAACTGCTGAGTTGAAACCTGCCTCCCACCAAGAATATTTCTCAGGTATCACCTAAATGGGAATTAACAATGACGTATCAGGAAAACAAGTAGATATTTCGCAAGACATAATTTCTGAGTATGTTAGAGTAAAGCCTATGACTCACTTTCTGAATTCTTCCTCTTCCAAACCCTCACCATCAACGAGATTATAATTGTGAAGCCATGAAAACTAAAAAATTTTTTATGCCTTCCTGTATGGTGCTCACACAACCCCAGCAGATGCTGGTATTGAGTGACTCAGAGCGTGGATTCATGTATACAATTGGACTTTCCTACATTTTCTTTCTAATACTTGCTAGAAGTCATGTCAGTAGAAAACAGCCTAAACAATGAACTATCAAAAAATCAATTTTTCCCCAACTCACAGCGTACGGATGTCTTGTGATGAGCTCTGTAGCATTCATTAGATCTTTTCATGAAGAAATGTAATGAAGTTTCCTACAGCCAGGTAGAAATCTGTTTGGATGAAATAAACCTCTCATTTTTGCGTTCTTTGACATGAATAATGATGCTTATTTTAAGAGGTCTGGAAAATGGCAGAAAACCTGCTCGGGTTCTAGTCTAATAACCTTCATATAATGCTGTGTTCTTTCCTTCCTGAATGGCGCTGGTGATTGATACAGTCATACAAGAAAGAAACTAAGCTCCATGCTTCCTAGCACAGACAAACTGTATCAAGGAGCTTAATGAGATTTAACTTCATAGCTTTATTTGCAACAAAGCAATGACAATCCCAAGCTCTATTGTTATTGAGATAAAGAAGCATGTTCAAATCATTGCAGGTTAATCTAGTGTAAAGCTATCTTTGATAAAAAGATAGGTGCATGTGAATATTCTAAGCCTATATTGAAAATGATGTTATGATAGTAGAGTATGGAAATACACATTTTCATTTACTGTGGGAGTACAGAAAGCCTTAGAAAGTGTTGATTATGTTTTCTAAATTCACTGTGGGAAGTTTTGCATAATATATTAATTCTTTAGTAGGTTACACCAGTAACACTATCTTACCAAGTTTTTCTCAGTTGAAGCATACTCTAGGGTCACTGCTGATGGTGCTGAACCCTCCTCCTCCTCTCGTGATATATCAAAGCATCAATAACATTCTGAATTATTTGTAGAGAGATGATAAGTATCCACACTGAATTCAGAAAAAAGAAAATCTTAACCTGAAATAAAAAGCTTTGCTCAGATTCAAAATGCAAAAAATAAAGATTAATGTTATTTTTCATTGATGTATAGCTGATTAATTTCTTTGATCTTTAGGAATTTTGGAAAACTTTTCAAACCTATCCCCCGCTTTCCTCTTTTTCAAGCATATAAAGTAAAAAATAAAGTTATTTGGAGTTTTTTTTTAGGCAGAAGTTCCTTTCAATGTTTTTTTTCTTTAATTTCCAGAGGCTTATACTTCTTTGTTGGATAACATTAATAATGTTACAATGTAGAGGGGAATATTTTCTTAAAAACATTCTACAATGTAATTTGCTATACTATTAATGATTCACAGAGAGAATATACACAGAAAGTTAAGTGAAGGACCATAAGTGGAACCTACTTAAAGAATAAATCTCATCAGGTATTTCAGAGCAGATATATATATCAGAAAAGAGAGGGGGGGAAATCTGCAGAGCTTTAGCTGAAGGACAGATCTCAAGCCTTCAAGAAGTGTTAGAAACCACATTCAAATATTAGAATGAAAGAAACGTGATCAATTTCTTATCAATGAAAACCACCATTGTTTTTAGAATGGCAAAAAAATATTGGTAGCCATAATCATGGATTATCATTCTGGAAGTTATACGTCCCAAGTTATTCCAGTGTTACATAAAATAACAGACAAAAAATATTTGAAGTTACTAACTAGTAATAATACTAATATATTAAATTAAGGTTAAAATATAAACTTTCTGGCACCTTATATGCAGATCATTGTTTTCATTAGTGAAAATAAATGGTTTTGAATTTACTTGTGAAATTAATATATATTCAAGTACAGTAGAACTCAAGATTATGTATGTAGAAATAAAAGACTACTGGTAGTATCAAAAGGAGAGGAAATTTGGAAACCTAGCAAGCAGTTGCCATACATGAGCTGCTTTTGCTGTGCTCTAGTAGATAAAGACTGTACATTGTGACATGCCATATAAAAATATTGTATAAGTTCTGGGATGTGGTCTTTGCTATACAAGCTAGCAAAACTAGATGTGATCATGTAAGTCTGATACAGGCTTAGTATATACAAAACTCAGGAAATGTATTTTGATCCTGTTAGTGGCATATTTCCCAACTACCACCACCACCTTAATTTTCAGAACTTGTGCTTAAGAACGAGTCATCTCTGAAAAAGAAAAGTTAAAAAAACATTGCTATTTTGGGGGTAGTTGGTGTTGTGATGAAAGGTTACATAGTCTAGAAAATGAGAAGCAATTTGAAATCCAAATAACTTTTGGTGACAGAGACATAATTAAGTTACATCACTGTTTCAATGTGTATTCTGGGCTGCTACATTTTTTGTGGACATATTTAACTGCATTCACACATTGAAATCCGCTACAGAAAATAACTATTTAAGTGCATTAACTATATCACACCGATGCACAGACCTGCAGTGTCTGAAAGACTTCATTGTTTGGCTAGTGCTTAACTACAAATTGCCTTACATGACGAGGTAATGCAGGAATATGAGGCTGGAGACTCACAAGATTGTCTGTATCTGTTTTTTTCATGTGATAAGACAGGAATGGGGGAAGAGGGTGAGTGGAGTCTTGGCATTAACCCCGTGATATATCGGACAAGGCATGGTAATGCAACCAAGAATTGTCCAGAACCAGCAGAACCTGGACCAACTGCAATGTACAAATAGGTTGTGCCTACTCCATCCCATAAACCATGCATTGCAGTCTAAGATTACACCGCAGAAGTAATCCTGATTCTTAACAGAAACTAGTAATCAATTGCTGTCTAAGTTAAAGTCTGTCTGCCCTTGGAAGGAGTAAACACACACTGCCCCTTATGACAAGGATGTAGTCATTTACAATTTAGAAAAATAATAGCTTTTTTCTGCTGCCAAGAACACTTTATTTATTTATTTACTTACTTGCTAACTGTACTCTAGTGTAGATGTGATTTTCCACGTTGCCTTTCTGTCAATATTCCCACAGCATGTGTGTGAATATTCATGATGCTCCACTTTTCTGGCTGTTCTTCGATAAAGCCAGTGCCTGGCATTGAAAGGATGATAAAATCAGAGACCTTACTGAGTGAATAATGTTACTGTCCAGTGAAAGCCAGGGGAATGGACTTTATGAGTAGGATATCTCTTCTAGTCATATAACCCTGTTTTAAGTCACAACTCATGTTCCTGTCTCAGCAAGTAAAAAAGTGTTCAGTTTAAGAAAAATAAAATAGGATTGAAACAGAATCTTATTCTTTGCATGTGTCTTTCATCAGATAATGTTTTAAGGCTTTTACAGTCCTCCCTGACTGCGGCATCTAAATTATTCTCATAATGATCACGTTTGAGAAATCTCAGATTTTTATGAATATGATCTTGAGCTTAGTAGAATGATGACTCGTAGAATAGTCTGATGATTGCATGAATTATATTTTAGTTGCTTTTTGATGATGGACTCAGTTTGTACAGATTAGTGCTCATGTAAACTAGAAATGAAGCAGCAAAAGACAACAGAATATAGGCGCTATGGAATAATTTGCCTCTGTTGTTTTATTTGCATCCCTTTATAGTCTAAAACATTAGCATCTGCTATGTGACCATGTACCAAAGCTGTGTATTGATAATGTAAACAGGCCATAGTTGAAAAGAAAAAAAAAAAAAAAAAGCAGAAACCAAAAAAATGCAAAACACTGAAAAAAAATCCCATTGATCACCCAAGTATTATTCTTACATTTTTTTAAATCTTAGTGTAAAATTGAAAGCATAAGGTGCACCTTTGTATATGGAAAGTTCTTTTCGAACTGGCTTCTCCAGATTGGATTGACACATATGGTAATTTTGGTTAGTCTTTCTTGCTGGTACTAGAGAATTAGCTTTGTGTAATCCTTTGCCATCTTCGGTAATGTGCCTCAGCAATGGATTCAGTCCTGTTGACTACTCACAAGATGTGCTTGGCAGCAGTAGGCTCCAGATGGTGAACTAAAAAAAAATGTGCTTTTCTGCAGCAGCAGTAGCATCTGGGTATGTGGCTGCCTTTCTTGTTGATTTCTGCTCAACCTACTGGGCTCACTTTCTTGTTCTATATCATCGTAGATATCAAACTGCTCATGAGAAAGGCTCTTTTTAGGATGCATTTTCTTGTTAATGAAAAGTGATTAACTCTTTCTATCTCCTTCATAAAGTTAAGAGTTTTGGGGTGGAAGCGGTAAAATATGAAGCATGCTTTTATTGTCATGAATTGTATTTCCCATAGACTGAATACCCATCAGTGTTGGGTAGTCCTTGGCCAGTCCTTGAACTTTGGTAAAGACGCTTTGAAGATGGTAAGGGCATTCACACTAGAAATCCAAGCGAAGGCTGCCTACAGTTGTCATGTATGCGCTACATCGGATCTCTTCTAAGACAAATCGTGTAACTGATGCTGTTTCGGTGTAACTGTCGGGTGAGAACAGGTGGGATACAGCCTGACAGTTGGGTCATACAGCATGTTTATACGGATGCAAACCTGTGCAAAGAGGCAATGAAGATCTGTATCTTCCACTCCTGAACACTTTCATTGATGGGCTGGATTTATCCACGCTTTAAGAAAACATTGTCACGGGCAAAAGAGATGTCATGCAAGCAGGGAATTCAAACTACTTTGTTTCTTCACTAAAGGAAGTATGATATCTTATTGTCAAGTCAAGAAATAATCTACTCTTGAGGTTAAGGGATGAAATTCTTAAATCATAGAATGATAGAATGAGACGAAAGTCTTGCTATTAGCCTTGCTGGAATCACAGTTTTACTGATTATTTTTTCTGACTATTAAAAATCCCCACAGGAGCCTGACAAATCAAGGTACTCAGACCCCAATTCTAGAACTCCCAAGTTAAAGCCCGAATTCAACTTCAAAGTAGGAATTCTCATGTCTCTGTTTCACAGAAAGAACTGTTTGGTTAGGTAGTTGAGGTGCTACTCTATAATAACTTACGGAAAAAGTCCAAGCATAAATGTCATTATTTGTAATACAAAGTGATAACAACTTTTACAGCTTCATTTGTCAGGTAAAATCTCCCACTTTTTATGTGTGATTGGTTTGAAATTCCTGCCTTTGATAATGGCTCTCTGAAAAACTATAAAATGTTTCTGTTAATAAACATGCTAGATTGCCTTGGTCTTATCCAAATGTTTGCTTATTGTAAGTTTATATAATTGTACATTCCAGAAGCAATACAAAATACAAAAATAATTCATGTAAGTGTTTAACTTCACAGTACATTTATCTGTCTCTCATTTATGCTGTATGTTGCACTGGCTCATATATTTCTTTTTTAAAAAGTTTGGGTTTTTATATTTTTCTGTGAGGTTATATCTTACACTCTAATGTAGAGCACTAGTAGTTTCCTAAATGTATTTAAAATTAATACATGCAGCTTACATAAACTGATACTGAAATAACACTAAATGTTTCATAGCCTGTGAAGCCCAGATTATAATTACAGTTATTTAAAAGTAACCAAGTCCCTAAAGATTGTACTTTATGGCCATTAGTAGTTTAAAATATTCACTTGCATTAAAGAACTGTTTATATAGTAACAACTTCATGTTTTTGAATAATGAAGGCAAAATTATTTAAGATATTGTTCTCCTCCAAATGACCACGTTTATACTAACACATTCTCACCATGCAACACGGATAGCCTTTTATTTCTACTGTGTGGAAATGCCTCACTTTTTACCCCTTGAACAGGAAAAAAAAAAAAAAAAGCTGGGATGATTACAAACAAGGGCAGGATGACTTTTGGTATAATATGTATAATGAAATCCAGGCTGTGTGTTTATAGTTACTGTTATTGTTGCACCACAGAAGTGTGGAGGAGGCCCCTATGTCTGTCTCCAGAGAGCCAGGCTCTTTTCTCAAAAACATTATCTGGTTCCTAACAAAAGAAAGATGGTAGTGGAAATAAAAAAAAGATTTTCCTCTTCCTTTTACATATGAAATGAGGCACAAGAAGATCTTGATCTACCCAGTCTCTAGTGGCGGCCTGAGGCACAGCTGGGAAGAACAGTTTGAGACTTTGTCCTATGTTACTCATTTGCCTCATCAGCTAAAACCTCAGGGTTACCCAAAGAGAACCTGAAATTATCAGGAGCACCACGAAACCTCTATGAATAATTCTGCGATACATGCAAGCTAACTGGCAGCATTATCCCAGTTAGTCATTTTCTACTTGATAATTTTCCCCAATAGCTAGTTTTGCAAGTTATTTGTGTGTACTTGATTACACCAATTAATGCTGGTTCATACTTTTTTTATTGCACTGTTGAAACCTATCAAACTATAATATACATGTGTCAGGGCAATCCCAAACAAATACAGGCTCGGCAGAGAATGGATTGAGAGCAGCCCTCAGGAGAAGGACTTGGGGGTTTTGGTGGATGAGAAGCTCAACATGACCCAGCAATGTGCGCTCGCAGCCCAGAAAGCCAACCCCATCCTGGGCTGCAACAAAAGAAGTGTGGCCAGCAGGGCGAGGGAAGAGATTCTGCCCCTCTACTCCGCTCTGGTGGGACCCCACCTGGAGTACTGTGTCCAGCTCTGGGGCCCCCAAGATAGGAAAAACATGGATCTGTTGGAGCAAGTCCAGAGGAGGGCAACAAAGATGATCTGAGGGCTGGAGCCCCTCTGCTGTGAGGACAGGCTGAGAGAGTTGGGGTTGTTCAGCCTTGGAGAAGAGAAGACTCCAGGGAGACCTTATAGCAGCTTTCCAGTATCTGAAGGGGGCCTACATGAAAGCTGGAGAGGGACTTTTTACAAGGGCAGGTAGTGATCGGATGAGGGGTAATGGTTTTAAACTGGAAGAGGGCAGATTTAAATTAGATATTAGGAAGAAATTCTTCACTGTGAGGATGGTGAGACACTGGCGCATGTAGCCCAGGGAAGCTGTGTGTGCCCCATCCCTGGAGGTGTCCAAGGCCAGGCTGGGTGGGGCTTTGAGCAACCTGGTCTAATGGGAGGTGTCCCTGCCCAGGGCAGGGGGTTGGAACTAGATGATCTTTAAGGTCTCTTCCAACTCTAACCATTCTACTATTCTATGATATACAGACAGACTTGAAACTCCTAGCTCAGTGTTCACACAGAAAGAATGTTTTACCTTCAACCAGATTAGTTCTAAAATCTAGCTAAGAGCAGCATAACCTGCAGAAGTGCTAACATTGACACAACAAAGAGGGCAGGTACACTTGGCCAACAGCAAGGGTGAACAAATGCCCTAGACCCAGCATCAGCCTACACTTAAATTGTCTTCTGTTGGTTTTATTTCAACTCAATTTCAGAAAAGAAGAAAAAAAACAGCAACAGCAAGTAAAATATCAAGAATATTAATAAAGTGTTAATTTTAACCCTTCATCCAAAGGAAACAGGGACCTCTTGTGTAACTTGTAAGACAAAGGAGATAGACTTCCACTTTAGCTCTGACCCCCTTCATATCCCATTCCTTTAGTGCAGCAGATACTTGTAATTTTTCTGGCCTTAAAGGAATTGAGGTTAAACTGGGAGATCAGAACTGCATCCAAATATGCTAACTTACTCAGAGGATTTGACAACCAATAGGGAGCAGACAAACTCTATAGGCTGTAGAAGAATGGAAGAAATAGCATTCTATAACTCTGCACTCCTCGACCTTCTACCCCTACTTTAGGAAGACTCTTCTTCACAAATGAAATAGTTTTCTTTCCTTTCACCCATATTGATTGCTTTGCTTACTGCTTCCTTGTACAACTTTTGTAAGCTGATCATTCAATTTGTATTCCAATTGTCCAGTTTAACTTTGGTAAGGGGAGATTTGGCAAAAAGCACTGAGCAGTGCAACAACTCTATCAGTCATGAGGTTGTTCTTAGTGCTTCATTTTTCTGGATAATGAGTAGATTATCATAAGTACCATGTTACTATTTATTTTGTTTTCAATTGATGTTTGTAGTCTTTTTTTTTAAATTTTTTTTTTTTGGTAGTTGAATAGTGCATTTCTAAACTGAGTTCCACTGTTTAAAAACCTGAAATGTTCACTTAATCAATTTAAAAAGAGTAGCCACGGCCACTGGTACTTAAAAATCCCTTCCAAAGGACTTGTCTTTGTTAACTACAATAGGATTCATCTAGTACTGCTTAAATTAAATTCAGCTTCATAAAAATTCAAGTACCATAAGCTGTCATACAGGTTTCTGGCAACATAGATTTTTCTGTTAGGAATATCAGCTGCGCTTTTTTTGGGGGGATACTGTATTTGCAATTATGGGATCAGAGTATCTCATGTTTTATACAATATCAGTGAATTGCAAAAGTGTCACTTGTAAAATAACAAAGAAATATTAGCATATATATATTGGATGGTTATTTTGAACTTGTGTTTTATGAGTTTAGGTGCTGCTTGTTAAATTTTCTGTGGTACCTTTTCATGATGCCCTGAACTTAGGGGAGAGTAAATCTACCCATTTCCTAAAGCTACACTGAAGCTGTCATTCTGAAGCACTGTTTTTATCTGTAATAAATGTTCTCAGAGAACATTTTTTGTTGTCTGGGGAAAATAATGGAAAAAGAAGAGCTGTCATAGCTTCATTTTGTCCATGGTTCTTCATGGTTGGGTTTTTTGAGTTTTTTTTTTTAATTTTGTTTGTTTTTTATGATAGGGACCACCAGAAAATCATGTTAACTGAACCTGATTTTGTGTATTGAAAGGGAGTCAAACTCCTGTGACTATGACTTGGCAGAAATAATTGTAAAAAAGATGATGATTGCTTTGAGACACTTTTGCCAGACCATTATTGTAAAAGAAATGATGTTCATTGAACAAGCATCCAGACCAAAGAGGTTCAGCGTAAGCTGTGAGTGTAGGGAAGAAGTTACATATATTCCCTTTCCTAATAAGTGACAGAATGAAGCGACATTTTGCCATTGTTTCAAGGTGTTAGTGATGGATTCATGTCTTAAAATTATACAAACGATAAAACATTATTTTTTTGTCTGAACATGGTACTGTTTCAGCATCTTACAGTACTAAGTGCTACTACTCTACTGTCATTGTTGACTATGTGTTTACTGTGAAGTTAAAGAGGATTGAAGAACAACCCCTGCCATAGAGGCCAAGTAGCATGGATTAGCTAGGTCTATGCTACCTATCGTTTGGCTCGTCTCCACTCCGGATTCCATATGGCTCTTGTTCAGAAATGCAATTACTACTTTTCGGTTTTAGTTTAAGTCGTCTGAAATAGCGTACGTAGTTTTTGCATAGGATGAAGGTGAGGCAGTTGCATACCCTAATGGATAACGCAGTCATTTTGAGTTTGAGGGTGCAGAGTTTCCTTGATTCCTGAAGCATAGTGCATAACAGAGGGATGCAAATCTGATTCAGGCTTGTACATGCCGTGTACAGCAATGGTCTATGGGATGGGAGTGTGCTCTCCCCTGTCACCCTGCTTGTGTGCTTGAGTGGAAAACTTGAGCAAAAACTGTGCCAGGAGGCATGCGAACAGTCACTCAATGCGGAGAGCTGGTGGTCCAGCTCTTGAGCTACCTCCCTAGCCACATTTAGCAGTATAGATGTAGGCATTTCCCCATTTTTTTCTTTTATAGTATATCTGTCTTTACATTTCACAGTTTTATTGCTTTTACCAGGAGAACCTGAGATACTCATTAAAGACCTTTTGGTTCGAGATTTTAGTTCAAGATGTAGTTAAAAGTTTTAAAATGATACTTTTTCATATACAAAATATGTATATGGGTGGGGTTCCTCTATTTTGGAATCTAAACCTTGCGAGTTACATATGTTTGTTGATTCTAATTAGAAAACTGTATTTTATACTGCAAACATCGTATTTTCCTCCTATTTATTCCTTTTTGTACTGTGATGAATCTTTAAACCCAAAAAGAGATTAAAGAATTATGCAGTAATTCTTTAAGGTAAGATATGCAGTGAGCATTCTGGATTGATTTTAGCTACCCATTTTGTGGGCTATTCATTGGTTTAGCTCCATATAGATCAAAAAACAGAGGCAAACAATTTATTTAGTGTGCATATATTATTTATGTACAGAACAGATGTAGGTCCCGTTTGTAAAATTGCATCCAGTCAATAATACTCTTTGCAATTTGTTTCCAGGAAACCACACTTTTGTTCTCACTGTATTTCTTTTACAATGTCTTATCTGTGTTCTGTTTTTAAAAGATCAGAATTGCTAAATTCTGACCACATAGAGCTTCCATTTTGATCAGCAAGATCCAATCAACAGTACCTCTTTTGTTCAACTACTCTTCAACGTATCCTTCAGAGAGGTTTAATTATACACAATATTCTGTGAATTTGGCTTTTTTATAGCACTCTTTCCATAAATGCAGCTACACAGAAATGGGGTTATTGCTTAGAAAGGTATGGTTGTTCTCAGCTCCCTAAAGTCGCCGTCAGCCAAGATATCTCTGTTTAACCAGTCAGTAAAAAGATATTTCACTGCTACCTCATTGTAATCTTTCTTTCCTGTTGTGTTAATTTGCAAACATCAAAAATAGCATTGTTTTTTTATGTCTGTGTAGCAGCTATCATAATCACTCTAACATGATTAGCTTCTCTAAGCAGCACTGTAATTTAAAAAAAAAAAAATGGAGGAGGTTAAATTAATTCATCACACAGCTGGTAAAAGATCTATTGTGGTCATTCAGTTTAACTTCCTATGTAATACATACCAAGGAAGTACATTCATTTTTTTCTGTATTGTACCTTGCTTTTATATTTAGTTACTACGTACTGGAACAAAATTGTTACAGAATTTTTCTTCCAAATAACGGGTGTTTCCTTTCAGATTGTACCCCGTTAACTTTGACTCCTGTCTGTAACTTTAAAGGTGGAGCTCTTTGAATTTTTCAAACTAAAGAATAAGGTTTTGCAGGACTTTTCCCAGTCCTTTATTAGTTTGTCACTTCTCTAAACTTTCTCTTCAATTTATCAATGTATTTCGTCTTGAGTTTCTGTTGACCTTTACACTTTGAATTTCATCTAAAGAAGAAAGGGCCAATATTTTAGCTCCCAAAACTTGGCAGATGCCTATCTCTGTTCCGCCATGAAGATTCAGAAGAAAGTTTTCACTTTTGAGTTGAACGTTTTGCAGAAACTAGTTTCCCATCTTAAAGCATTTTTACTTTACTGTAAAGACATATTTTGTTGGGAGTAATACCAGTTATGAATAATTCTGTAATTTCATTTGTTTCCCTAACAATGGCTCAGTAGTGAAATATTCTCAATTTGAATCATGTGGTCAAATATTTGAGTCTAGAAAGTGCTTTGTGTAATCACAATAGTGAAAGCTTAACAAGCAGTGATTTATTTTGAGAAACTAATTGTTTCACTTCTTATGAAACAAGAAATGTTGGATTTGTTATCAGCTCTGTTACCAAACTTTACAAAAGTCATAAACTAAATGCTCTAAATTCATACCTACTCTTCTTGTGGTTGCATTTTGAGTCACAGAAAAATAAAAACTTTAAAATAAAATATTTCAGCTAGGCTATTTGTTCACCCGCTGCTGTAGGAAATGATTTTGTCAAACAGCTTCTGGGTAAGGGCTTGCAAAAATTACATCTATCATTTATTTCTTTATTTAATTCTTGACCTCTTATTTGATGATAATCTGCCTAATTCACTGGAGCTGTTTAAAGGGTAATGGTGGTAATTAAAGGTGGATACAAAGCGTAGGTGCCCATCTGATAGTGTGCATATTTTGCATAAAATATATATATTTTTACAAAGTGAAGCTAGGAGAATTATTTCCAGAAAAACATTTTATTTAATTAATCATACCTCTTTTTTACTTCATTATTTATGAATGGATAAATTCTCAGAAGTATTTTAATTCTGTATCATTCATCTCATATGACACATTTAATGTTCAGGATGTTGTAATGACTATAGAAATGTATACCTAGTACGCAGGTGTAGCTGTTCAAAATAATGCATTCTGTGGTTAAAAATATGAACAAGAAAGGTTCCTTTTATATCTCCTGTTTAGAAGCTACCAATTGAAATATTTACATTTGATATTAAAACTGAATTTATTAGCACTGACCAACCAAAAAGCCCACATAAGATATTTCTGCTCACGGAGTGAACGGTTTCTGCAATTAACACAGGTAAAGTTTGAAAGAGTAGAAGAGGGTATGATTCATAACAACAAAAATGGAAAGGAAGAGTACTGTACAGCCATGTTCATGGATGACCTGCAGAAGTGTACATGAACTTCTATACAAAAGACTTCAATAAATACTTTTTAATGATTTTAATCATTGGGTTTTTTTTTTTTTTTGTAGCTACAAAGTGTAGTATTGCACAGTATTGTAGGGTATTTTAAACAGTTACACAGAAGGAAAAAGAATTCTGATACATTTTCCAGCTCCTCAGCAGAAGTCTTAGAAGTCCAATGGTGTTTCATCACAGCTGAATTCAACAGGATTAAATTTTTCATTAGGTAGTTTATTCTTGGGGTAGCTACTGTAAGAGAACATATGAAAGACGTTAATTTGAAATCATTACTGTTTTAGGTACGTACCCATAAAGGCACATCTATATATATATACACAACAAATTATAGACACAGAATTTCAGACCTTGTCCAACTTTAAGACTGGATCAGATTAATTTTATCTCAGTAAAATGTCTTGATAGCCCACCTTTATTTCCTCCTCCATGTCACTGATAAAGATACTTAACACAAAAGGCCCCTGTGTTACTCCACTTGTCACCAGTCTCCAGATGGGGGATGACCATTAACCACTATCCTGTGAGTCTAATTATTCAGCCCACTTTTACTCACATAGTTATCCACCCATCGACACCCTTGGATTGGCCTTTTTGCCTCTTTTGAAGATGGGTACAACACCTTTCTCCAGGTGTTGGGGACCTTCCCCAGACTCCATGACTTTTCAGAGATGACAGAGAGGTGCCTTGCAGGTACATCAGCCATTTTTCCCGGCACCCTCAGATTCAGCCCATTGGGTCCCATTGATTTGTATGAGTTGAGTTCTCTCAATTTGTCTTTGCTGCAGTCCTCATCCATTGCTGGTACTTCTCCTCTTTGAACTATTTCTCTAAGCAGAGAGGTCTGGGAGACCTAACAGGTGAGGATCAGGTCTGCACTTTGTGTAAGTCACTTGATGTTTACAATGACTATGCAACATCACATTATATGCAGCAATTATTATCCCATATGCAACATGGAGCACCTCTCCTACGAGGAGAGGCTGAGAGAGTTGGGGCTGTTCAGCCTGGAGAAGAGAAGGCTCCGGGGAGATCTTATTGCGGCCTTCCAGTACCTAAAGGGGGCCTACAGGAGAGCTGGAGAAGGACTTTTTACAAGGGCATGGAGTTATAGGACGAGGGGGAATGGCTTCAAACTGGAAGAGGGCAGATTTAGATTAAACATGAGGAAGAAGTTTTTCACTTTAAGGGTGGTGAGGCACTGGAACAGGTTTCCCAGAGAGGTTGTTGAAACCCTGTCCCTGCAGGTGTTCAAGGCCAGGCTGGACATGGCCTTGGGCAACCTGGTCTAGTGGGAGGTGTGACTCGATGATCTTCAAGGTCCCTTCCAACCTAAACCATTCTATGATTCTGTGATTTAATATATCTTTATAAAATGAATTGTCTCCTGTGATTTTTTTTCCCTTTTTTTTTTTATCTCTGGCTCTGTATTACCAGTATTTGTAAAACAACATAAATATGATGTTTAAAATTTAACATTTACTGTTAAAATTCAGCGTTCTACAGCTATGAGAAATCCCTGTTTTGATGACTGGTTTCTTTGAATTTTTCATGTAACCGACTGATAGAATAACTTGCCTAGTAGAATCTAAACTAAATTGGAATTCATTACCATTGTTTGTAGGATTAGGGTTAGAGAAATAAATGAAGAAAACAGATTTTTGTGTTTGGATTTTTTTTCTACTTTAACAAAGTAAGTCCTCATCAGAACCCTGCTGTTAGCGATTGCCAATTACCTGCAACTGCAGGAGCACCAGTAAAGCATTGCCTTAATTAGGGAGGCCTAAAAATGCCCTTGGGAACTAAGCAAGCATAAATGTAGCTGAAAGGTTTTGTTTCTCCTTGACAGGCATCAAATTTTGTGCAGAAACCATTGATAGGCATTCTTGGAAACACCTTCGCTGAGCTGCTATGAATGCACTGTTATTCAAATTAGGTAAATTTGCCATCTTGATGTTAAGATTATTTTTTTTCAATGGTGCTTTCTTAAAATACTGTTTTTGTAATCATAGGCAGATATACAATGCACTTTTGTTCAGAATTATTTGCTACAATGTGTTTGCTAACTTTCATAAATAAGCAAAGGCTATTTCACCTGATACATAGTAAAAGAGAAAAGCAATATCAGTCAACTTCAAAGTAAAAAGAATGAAGCTGCTTCAGGTAATACAAAAAAACTGTAACCATTAGCATTGTAGACATAGCTGGTTTTGATGTCTGTGTTTCACTGTGTTGTAAATCTCATGATGACTTTTTGATTTTTACTTCCCAATCTTTACGTAATGGTTGTGCTTAAAGCGTGAAGTTACCATTATGTGTGACTTCTAGTCAAGTCTTTTTAATGTTATGTTTGCAATATTATAATTGTATTGCAAAATCAGCATTAAGGAAGGTTTTAACATAGTTGCATTTATAGGCAGGAAACCTTGTTTGTTCTAGTTTATCCAGGGATTAAATTATGAAACTTGTTTATTTCCCAAATTGAAAACACTCTTCAAATTCACCTTTTATTGTACTGTAAGTTGTATAGTGAAGGCCCATTTAATAGTGTTGATAAAAGATACCGTCTGATGCTTTGATGGCCATTTAAAACAGTAACTCATGTAGCTGCTCCTCACTTATTCTCTAAAGTTATTTATTTTTTGGCTGATAGAACTTTCATAGTAGAATGTTTCTTGTAGTCACGATGCTAAATGTATCCTATACTCTCCATTATATTACGTAGCCCTGCTTGCGTTACCTTGGTAGAACAGTGATTAAAGCATAGATGGCTTAAGAACAACAAGAGGTTGGGGTTGGGTTTTTTTTTGCTTTCTTTAGTTTTGATTTTTTGTTTGGGTGGTGTTTTGTTTATTTTTTTAACTTTCAAGACTTTATTTTCATTCAAAACTGGATCAAACGTTCACAAAGCATAAAAGATCATCTTTTCAGTATACAGATATCTAGGTACCATGCAGTTTTCGGGCATTAATTTTTAATTTGTGACAAAATTATGTTGGAGGTAATGTTTGTTTGTATACTTGTAAGCATCCTGTGGCTCTGGGAGGAGTAGATTGAACCAGATTTGGAGGAATGATTGTGAAGGTGGAGGATGCCACTCTGATAGAGAAAGCAATATCTTACTTCCTATGTCCTAAAATAAGTGTCTCTGACTCTAAAGCCAGAAGCTAAAAAAGGTGTCCAAGAAAAAAAAATCATCAGTAGAGAAAGATCTGCACAAAGTAATTCAGTTTCATTAAAACAGTCCGTATTGCCATAATTTCATTTGTTTAAAATTTACTCTAACAAAAATCTACCTGTTTTTTTTCCTAACACTTCTGTGGCTTTCTCTGTATGAACTGTGATAAATAACTACAGACCAGATTACTCCTGCTGTTTTTTTTCAAGGAGGGAGGAAGAATTACAAGCTTTTAGTTCTCTCACACAGTATAATATAGGTTAATTTTATATTGGTAGGTCATCTGAGCAACCAGGGTTTAACTCTTGTACTAACCATATCTGAAAGAAGAAATATGGGTAAGGACACCAGTGTCTGGATGCCTTTTCTTTGTTTCTGGGGGAGAAGAGGAATATTTTCCTTGTGAGGATTTCTTAATTCATAGTTCTGGATTTTCTTCTTTTGAAATTAATTTGTAAGTAGACATTCCTTATTGAAATAGTGATGGGTTTCTTTTCATGTGCAGCTGAATACCAGAAAAGCAATTTTCTTTAGAAGTGAGAATACCAGGGAATATTTCCAGAATAAAACTTTCAAACTGGTTGTTTTGATGAAGTTTCAATTTTAAACAAACATTTTAATATCAATAATAGTAGTATATTTTTATTGTCTGTAGACTGCATGACTCTTCTTTTTTTTTTTTTTTTACCCTTTATTTTGGTCTTGCTTACCTTGTATGAAGCTAGAATTTCCTTGTGAAAAAGGAAAAGATGAAAAAATAATGCAACCAGGACCTTTCTACCCTTAATTTTAATTCTTGGGTTTAGGTCTTTTTGTCTGTACAGTACCCTCTCATTTTTCAAAGCATTGTATCTGCAGATTTGACGTGGACATTGTTGTGAAAAGTTCATGAGGGCAGCATCTCAATTTCAAATGTTGTTACTTTCTGAAGAAGAAAAGTTGTTTTCCTAGGCTTTTTTGGAAAGAGGAAAGTTAGTCTTGAAGTCTGGATTTAGTGGTACTTTCATGGCTGCTTTAGGCAGCAGTTTTGTAAAAGCATAGAAAAATCAGTGTGTGCTTTTGGGGTTTTTTGGTTTTGCTTTTTTTTTATTTTCCTTTGTATGAATTACATTGTGTGGAATATTGATTTATGCACTAGTCTTTGCTTTGCAAGTAGCTGAGGAGTGACAGAGTAGTGGTCATCTGAATAAGAAGGAAATCTGCTACTGATCATCCTGAGGCTCACTGATTTTGGAGGAGGGGATGTTCTCATGTGCAACCATTGTTCTCCCTTATTTGTTATTTTCTTCCGCAGAAGGATTGCATTTGAATATTTAAGTATCAGAATTATGAAAAATAGTAATCTTTTTATAATAAAAAACTTTAGAAAGTGAAGCTGGGATGAATCAAAGCTATAAAAGTGAGGACTGCAGGTACAAAATGCTCAAGTGAAGAATAGGCATATGGGCTTGGTGTTAGTTTTGCATAATGCAGTTGAATGTAATCAGGAAATGCTCACACTGAGTATTTAATTAGACTCTAGGTGATCAATCTTGGTAGGGACTTTGCTAATTTTCAAGTGGCTGAGTCACTGAGAAAGTCAAAGCAATGTTTCAGAGGACTGTACTTGGCTGAGGAGTTTGGATGTGTGAGGAGAAGTGTTTGAGGTGATAAATGTTAAAGAAGGTGGATGGAACAGGGAAAGGTTTAACATATGGTTTAAAGTTAATAATGATGCCTTTCCAGGTAGCAGAGAAAATGGATGGAGGTACAGATGTATGAGAGACTGAAAATGTAGCCTACAGTAATCTGTATAAACTATAATTGATCGTCTCAAAAGACAATGCACTTCTGTGAGGGCAAGCATGTAAAGGTTAAAAATAAATATATAACTTAATACAAGAGGGGCTTGCAGTGAGCAGGAACAGTTAAAGGAAAAGCCCTACCTCTCCTGAAAAGGCTATGTTAGCTCTGAATGACAACGGTAGAAATAATTCTGTTTTTCTCCTAGTCTTCCTTCCTTCCTTCCCCTCTTGTACATATCTCCCTGATGTATTAAGTTTGAATTTTATAGACTTACGTATACTTATGCAGAGCAAGCAAACTGCATGTGGGCTTTCTCCCAAAAAGATATAACGGTTCCACTGACTGCAAGAAAGCGTGGAAAAAGACTACAAAATCAGCACCTCTGTGTCTCATCTGTTTCCCTCTCTATCCCAAGATTTGTGGCATTCCTTTAAAATGTACTCTGTTTCTATATGACTTCTGTTAATGCCTTGCATTTCCCCACCATTCCAGCATTTTCTGGAATTTGTTATTTATAGCATTTAAGACACATGTAAAATGCTGAATCATGCCACATCTCATTGGAACTACATGTTCTGTGACTCTACCAAAAAAACTTCCTAGCGATTGAAACCTGAACTACTGTGATCCAGACACCCCAACTAATATTTTTTGTTATTGGATCCTTTCTTCGTTCCCTCAAATAGACATTTCTAGTCCCTTTGCAGTCCTGCGTAAGTCACTCAACCTGATACCATTTATACAGGAAATCTCCTTGCTTCCAGTTACTGTCGCTGGCTGTGAACCTGGAAATAATGGTAACTTGATTTCAATAGCAGTGGCACTAGCACTCGGTTAATTAATTAGCAGTGTATTTATAACATTATCACAGTTTAAATGAAGTTGTGTACGAATAACTCCCAATTTTTTCAGCACTTCTAACAGCAGTCTATGTGTATTCCCTGCCTTCCCTGGGATTCTCTTCCCGCAAGAACACTGTCCTGTGGTTCAGCAGTACGGCCCATAGCCTGTGGTAGGGCCCGCTGCCTGCTACGGTGCGTAGGAAACAACAGGCTGATGCCGAATAATATAGAAAATTCATTAACCGAATATTTGAATTAATGTACTTAAAACATCTATGTATGAATAATTCTTCTGTATATGTAAATTCCAGTTCCTATTAATGCTTCCATATTTTTCCATTACTCATTTCTTGCAGTTACATTCATTATTCAATACCTATGATTTATTAGATTACGAGCTTTATGTTATAGATAGCGGTTGTTTTTATTTTTGCTTTGTACAACATTAAGCACAGTTGGATTTTTACCAGATAAACTGTTAGACACTGTTGTAACACAAGTAATAAATCAAATGTAGTATATTACTGCAGTCATGGAAGAAATAAAATTAGTTTTGAAGCATTTGTGCAAATAACCTGTTTTTAACAGTCCATGCTTAGACATATTCTTCTGCTCTCAGAATACTGAGGCTATTCCTTAAAGTATTTTAATGTGTGCTTAAAAACTTATATAAATGTACGTATTTATTTTTAAAGGCAGAAATACCAAATATTTGCTTGGGAAATAAAGATAACTTCAGTAAGAACAGCAAAAACTGATACAATGATAGCTCATGTGGAATGCGTAGTTTAACTTCAGTGGCTCCCTTCAGATGATGGGAGTCCACGCTTTTAGCCCTATGCAGAAGAGACAGTTGGGTACTCTGCAGAGTGACAATAAATCACTGTGTCCATAATCCATAGGCATGATGATACTATACTGTCTACTATGTGCTTGAAAGAATAATATTTTCATAGAGCCATGAGCGGGATGTTAGTTTTCTAAACCTTTTTCTTTCTTTGAATGATTTCTGCATGATTTAATCTCATTACTGTCTTGCCTCATCAGTTACTGTTTTACGAGGATTAGACTAATCCTTAGTTGTGTTAGTGGTCACAGTGCTATAGAGAACACACCCCCAGGAATGTTGTACTGAGGATTATAAAGTTCTGGTGGGGATGGACTTCATGATTCCTAAGCCAAGAACTGCCTATGAGTTGTATGAACTCCAGCGTGGAGCATTTTAGCTGACAATGTAGACGTATCTTGTGTGGGTTTTGGTTTGGTGGTTGGGGGTTGTTTTGTGGCTTTTTTTTTTGGTGTGTTTGTTTGGGTTTTTTATTTATTTATTTTACTTTATAATAACTCAGGTATGTAGGACACAGATTCAAAAAAAACTACTAGATGAAAACTCTGTCAAGGATCATTAAACAGAACAATATGTCCTGTAGCTCAGAAAGTACCATTATCTGGTTGTCTGCTGTTTCACTCTCTGCCATCTGAACCACTCTAGTGGTCAGCCAAATTATTCTCCTATTTGGGTGGGGTTTTTTTTGTTTTCTGTGAAGGGACTGTGAAAACAGTTGCTAAGCATCATTTGGTCAAAGCTCCAGTTGTGTTTTCCAGAGTTGTCCTGGTTGAGGAGAAAGAAACCGAGGTGAGGCAAAGGCAGCTGTCACTATGTCTGGCTGGCTTGTCTCTACCCGTGATATCCAGGTGTTCAAGGATGTTAGGTGGTAGTTATTTTTTTGAGATAATTTCCTCTATCTATTGAAATCTATTGAAACTAGAAATCAGCTAAACAACATAATTCAATTTTAAATAGTGAAAAAGAGGAGATAAACTATTTTAAGTGTTATCATCACTCAACAGTATACAACCACCTGAAGAACTGACACTTTATTTCATTTTTTTTTGTATACATGTATATATAATCCACAGTTCTCCTGAAAAGAAGAAATTTGTGTATTTCTTCTGATCAGACCCTTACACAAAACATTTCAGTGACTTCTGCTTCAGACACGGAGCTCAGGGGTTGTTTGCAGAGTATAAGTACCTCCTCTCGGATGAGCAGCAGTACAGGCGCATGGAATATTCGCTCCTCAAACATTTTGCTTGTCACTAATATTTAATGTTCCAGCAGTCTGGCTCATTTTTCTCTCCCAGTAGTGTTTAAATTTTGGGAGGGGAAAAAGAAACCACTCAAGCAAAAAGCAGATGGCAAGTTCTCGATTAAATACATGTGAAGTAGCTTGTTCTGTGGCAATACTTTTCAAGCTTTCACTGGCTTTCCCAGCCCAGGAGACGGTGCTCACCGGTAGTGGGTGAGTGTCTTACGCAGAGGGTGTGTGAAACTTGTTACAGTGGGAGACACAACTTAAAATGTCCCAGCAAAAGAGTGACTCTAAAATATAGCAGAAATTTTGTGACTGTTACAGAAAAATAGAATCTGTGGGGCAAAGTCGTTTGAAATGTAACCAGTACATAACAAGCTAATAATTAAAATGGATTTCCCACATCAAAATCATTGTGAGACTGCAGTGATGAAAACTTACTTGCATGCAAAGCAAAATGCTTCACATAAGTTTTGTGATGCCCTAAAATATATTTTCTGTGAGAACTTGATCTTCTGAGGCCTTGAAGGATTGCGTTAGGAAAGCTTATGCTGAACTGTCTGAACACTGTCTGTCCTCGAGGCCTCTGTATGTTGGGTGATACTGGATCTGTTTGTGCCTGAATAGGCATTGCAGATGATCCATAACAACTAATAGGGAGCTGCTTTTCTAAAGAGATACAGGTAATTTCAGAAATTTTATTTTTTCTGAAAGTGTGCAGACACCATTGTAACAAGGTGTATTCCATAATCATCCTTCATTTAGATCTAGCATGTTAAAACAAAATATGCCATGCTTTTTTGTTAATGAGTGCAGTAGGTTTTAAATTAGTTGTCTACAAGCTTCATCAGACTTAATGTAGCATTATATATGGCTGCTCTAAAAAGAAAGAGCTCAGTACTAACATGCATTTTCTTCTCAGTGTCTTTTTTTTTTTTCCTCCTTCCTTCACCCACTCTTGGTGTCCTGGGTAAATCACTGCCTCTGAATTTTGGAATGACTGCAAAATGTAATTTTATAAAGTTTAATTATGAAAAAGCTAAGCATTGAGATCTTTCCTCGCTCTTTCAGTGTCACAGTAACTAATATTTTTCTGAAGATTATCAGGTGAAATCAGGAATAGAAGATATTTTCCCTTTGAAGGATTTCACTAAAGACTATCATTCTCTGTCACTATCTGCAAAAACAATTTAGCTGTAGTTTGCAGATATCTGTCCCCTGTGACGGAAAGCATTGTTTTTAATTATATTTAATAAGTTTTATTTAATGGGAAATTTAAACTCAGCAGGATGGCTTTGTTTAATTGTAAGCACATTTATTGAGATGAAATTTATTTTAACTCCTTAAATAATTTAACGTTTTTCTGTTTTTATGACACGTACCCAATGTCATGATCTCTTGTATTTGAAAATTAAACACTGTAGTCACGGGGTGCAAATGTTTATTTACAGGACGGAGGGCCTTACATAGGTAAACTTAAAGCTTCAAACCTGTATGTGCTCCTTTATTGTGTGAGTGGCAACTTGCCTTGCTGAACTTTTCAACATCAGATAAAGGAAAAAAAGATTCCCAAGCTCTACACATGCACAAAAACAAGGAAGGAGTTTAAGTCCTTCAGAACTTTAAATGTTTCTTTAGTATATGAAAAAGATGGAAAAGATCCAAAGGCATCTTAATATGTCCTAAAGTTTTGCGTTGTCTAACTGACCACGGAAATTAACAGTAATGCATAAAGTAATACCCCTGACACTACTTCCATTACCTGAGTAAAGTTATTCCCGTAAAGAATGAGAACAAACCAGTTTTCTTCTACAAAGAAAGGTCTTTTGTTTTCCCCTTGCTGTTGGTGAAGGTAGTATTCTTCAAGTATACTATCTATATTTATAAAAAAATTCATGTTCTTTACTTCTGAAAACTTGAGGCCAGTGCTTAGTCAGATTAGAAATGATGGTTTTGGAATTTATCAGGAAAGTCCTGAAAACCTGGAGAATGCTATTATCCTCCTCCATCCACCTGTACCCAAATTCCTGCTGCAAATATGCCGTGAAGCTCTTCTCACTGCATCTTATAAATAAAATATTGGAGAAATGGATCATACTACGGAATAGCTTCCTTATGAAGAATGGCTCTCAAACTTGTAAGAAGAGCTAAGGAGCTATAAAATTAGGAGTGGAAAAATTAAACGCATTACTTCAAATTACTTTTAAACACTTTTGAACTGTGAGGATCACAGCTGGGCAAATGTACAAATAGATTAAAGAAAACCTAGACCAACTAATAGAAGGTATAGGCATCAGAGATCACTAAACACAGTGATCCAGGTCTTGTCTCAGAGTCTTTGGAGACGGGAAAGTATCATTCTGCACTGGTCCTATTTTATTCTTTTCCTGATCAAATGCTACTGACAGCTGGCAGGACAGGGTGTGCTGCTGGACAGACTTGGGTCTGACTCAGTACAGCAGTTCTTGAGTTATTGAAAATTCTCATAAGAATATTATAACGCTAATCCTATCATTCTGGATTGGATTTTTTCAAAGTACTTTCAGAACTTTTGGAGTTGTGGTTTGTTTTTGTTTTTTTTTTACTTTGTTTTGATAAATCTGTTTGGCTTAGTTTTGTTGTTTTTTTTTTTTTAAACCCATAACTGAATGTGTCAGTTTTGATACTGTTGTTATTCAGAAATGTTTCTAGCTTTTGGGTTGTGTGTGTGTGTGTTTTATTTTTTTCTGATCGAAGCTTTTTGACTCGATAATGTACTAAGAGTTGATCAGAGCAATACATCCAGCCTGCAGTGCTCGCTGGTGACCACCTTTTTCATGGGCATTTCAGAAGAAAGTGGTGAGCTGAACAAATTTGGTCACATTAGTCTGCCCCTAACTTACGCATTTTCTGGGGTTTGCCAGAAAAGAGCATCCAAGCAATTTCTACAAATCGCACCACTTTGCCCCTCCAAGGGAAAGGTTGGATCTCCAATATTGAGATCAATATTGTTCATATTGAATCTACTGTACCGTGTGTGAGCAGCAGTCCTACGACGTGAGCAGAGGGGTCCTTGTGTTCAGCCCTTCTCCGTCCTTGTCACAAGCTGTATGGGCTATTCAGCTGGAGGTGGTGGAGAACACTGGACCATGCAGAGACTACATCTTAGTTTAGCTGTTATGACACATTATTTTTATCTATTGGGGTGTGAGATAATGTCAGAACAGGACTCTACCCCCCAGGGTATCTCATATCACATGTTACTGATAAGCCGTTCACATACAGAAATATCACCTATTTGAGTGATGTGATCTTTTGCTTTAGTCCCTGGTATGAGAAAGTAGAGCTATCACTTATAATAACAATAAAAAGTGCCAAAAAGGTTGGGAGGGACCTTTAAAAGCTCTTAATTTTTTTTCATACAAGGGAACGTTCCAAAATGTCACATTTCCATTAGGTAGGAATGCCTGTCTTCAGTCCATCTTTTTTCTATGTATCTATTTATGTGGTTTTGTATGTGTGTATAGCAAACTCCTGTTTGGAGTTTTTGCTTCTTCATTCTTTCATGAATTAACATAGGCATTTAACATACACTAGTCTCCAATGTTTTATTTTTGTAAGTGATCACTGTTCATGTTTTCCATGCTTCAGGCAAGTTACAGTGATGTAATACAAACAGAACATAATGTAATTGCTTTCCAGCTCAAAAATAATTCATCTAGTGTTTTACAGTATATCATTTTCTCAAAGCAGTGGAAGAACACTGCAAATTTTTTTAATTAAAAATCCTTTTTATATCTCAAACTTTTCCTGCAATGAAAACTTTAGCAAATATTATTGGTGGTTTTTTTCTCCTTTGAGAAGACAGAATAAAAGGGAAAATGCTGTGTTAGTCTCTTACAGTAGCTTCAATATAGAAAGGGAGGCTTTTATTTTGATTTTGTGTAAGAGCTATGCTATGCATATACTTGGGCATGCTCTTGAAAGTTGTGGTTGTCTTCTCTCTTATTTGGATCACCCTAATAATCCCTGCACTCAGTCGAGCATAGGATCTTCTCCTGCTCCATGTCTATGGTGGGTCTGGTGCTATAAGGAAAACCTAAAAGAGGCTTGACCGAGGCATTACTGCAGTTATTCTCCAGCCAGAGATTTAGCATTTATAACAGAGACATGCCTGGAAATTTGTAATTCTGCAAAAGAATACTCTTTAAAGCTTTATGTTGCATCTTTGCTGCATCCACATACCTAAGCTACCTTCTGGCCATAGGTTCTAAGAATATTTGTTCTCTACTGAGATTAGTATTTAAGATAACATTTCATCTACACATGCATCCTTCTTACAGCCTTTTCCAATTAGATGGCATACCGTTTGATAAAGTAGTAGTGGTCATTAATGCATTTTAAGGCTTTTGACATAATTTTATATTACCCTTTCTTGTTCAACGTAGAGTGAAATAGTAAGAGATGCATTTACAAGTTTAAAAACTGGCTTGTCGGTCCTGGAGCATAAATGAATGTCATAATCTCTCAGGTGATTTAATAATCAATATTTTTATCAGTGACCTGGAATTGATGCCAGAGATTATTATTGAAAGGTGATAGTTGCACATAGGGCATAATACAAACATTGGATGTGTGACAAATATTGAGGATGACAAATTGCTAACAGTACATTATAACACCATATAGATCAAACCTTCATATAAATGCTGTGTTAAAACAAACAAAACCAAACCAACCTTAAATGAAAGTTATTTAGCTAGGGTCAGAAACCACTGACTGTGCAACGGGTTGAGGGATGTTATGTTGAAGGAAAGCCTTTAAAAAAGAGTTTGAAATCATAATATATAATTTGATGTAGCAGATCAAGAGACTTGGTGTTATCCTGGAACTTACTTAAAAAAAACAAACCAAACAAATAAAAAGCCCCAAACCACCCTAACCCCCCAAAACCCAACAACAACAAAAACCCAGACCAAACAAATAAAAAACTTCACCACTCACACACACAAACTGACTTCTAATTTGGGGTAGATACCCCAAGAGGAATACTGGGGCGTTTCTATCATTTCTGCTCCCAAAAGAAGAATAAACTTAAAAGAGCTTTAAGGCACAACTCTCTACATGTGCAGTGGTTTGAAAATTAGTTTTAAAATGAAATACTTAAGGAGCTCAATTTATTCCTCCTATCAAGTGGGATGCTTATTTGTTCTTTAGATGCATGTCTTGCTTATCAAAGGCTCTGAGATAAGTATCCATCTCGTCTGGAAAGTGAATGCCATTAGAGGTCTTAACGCAAGGCTGCTATGAGTTCTTTTGACAAGGAAAAAAACTATCTACACTTCCATAAATATACTGACTATGCTATCCTTGAGAGTTTTACTTTTTAATTGAGAAATTAGCAGTTTGAATTCCCTGAGCTCTCTGACTGTGTTGAAATCATTTATTGTGAAAACCTTTATTGTCTTTAATTGTTTTTTATTGCTTCAATTTTCTAATGACCGTAGCCCCATTAAAAAAAGTTCTTGTGTCAGTCTGGGAAAATTTTATCCCTTGCCTTCAGGTGGAAAGGAGTCAACTTCCCCAAATCCCAACTGCTGATGCCACTCCTTAGCTGAAATTGTAACTACAAACTCCTTACATCGTTGTTGTCATCTGTTAGGTGACATAATTTAAGCACCTGCTTTACATAACATGACTCCTTAAAATGCCTAATACTGAAGAATCGGACATGTTACATAAAGGGAATGTACAACCATCATGTTGTAATGACTGTGCAATTGGCGCCTCATGCTACTTTTTCTACCTCCAACTAAATCTCTGAAATAATATTATTTTCCTATAAAGATAGTTCGTGATTAGTTTATTTCCGATTTTTTATTTTTTTTTTCCCCCTTCCCAAGAAACCTGCTGGGTTATATTATGCAGTGCTATCATTACATTTTGTAGGATGCTTGGGTGCATTTATTCCCCCCGATGCAGAGTCTGTTCATATATTTTTGACTCTGTAGTTATTTGTAACCAGGAAATAAAAGAGCATTTAGAAGTTAATTTTTTAGAAAAGGTGGTCACATATACTTAGAGAAGTATAATGTAACAATATATAAGGTATATAAGATAGTAATTTAATAATTTTAATAGTCTTTGAATAAACTTGGGCTTCTTTTTAAACAAGAAATTCTAAGAAAAAATACAATATTTTAGATTATAATTGCTGCTAAAGCTAAATCTTAATTAGTTGATAGAATTTTTTTTTTGCCTAATTATACTTCTGCTTATTTAAAGAGCAGAACATCCTCTAGAATTATTTAAACTTTAACCTGACACCTGGCCTAATGTACCAGCCAGACTGATATTCATTTTTTGCAGTTTCTATCTATCATGGAATGTCAAATAGCTTATGAAACCAATCATTTTTAATTAAAATAGTGTCATTCTTGTATCTATGAACAGAATTTTGATACCTTGTCATCTTAATGGAAAATACATTTTTCTTTTTAATTATTTTGTCTTGACTATACTTGCAAGCATAGTGTGCTGTTCACTGCAAAAGCTTCCACCACAGTTAGTGGCTATTCCTATTTGCTGCGAAGTGTACTCCAAAACTAACATTATAATGTCGTTCATAGAAGATGCTCTCTGTAAATTGCAAATATCTAATCTCGATGCAGAGCACGTAGAATTACCTACTGAATAGGTGAGTTATTTAAACTGAACAGCACAAAGCTTTTCTGGTAAGTTCATATAAATTGATGGGTTTAAACTGGAAAGATACCCAACTGGAAGATTTATGACACTTTTAAATTTCAAAGGATATACATCAAAGGAGACTTCGTATCCTTATTTTACATTTTAAGAGTTGAGTTGGCTTTACCCTATAAATAATTAATACCACTAAGAATTTAACATCTGAAATGATAAATAGCACTTGGCAGTAATAATGTATTGTTTTGGAGCTAAGAGCACATAATTCTAACAGCTGGACTTCAAAAGGCATAGCAGAATAAATTGTATTGTCACTTGATTTATTATTATGGAAAAAAATGAAAGATCAGACTCCAGGGTCTCATCACATAGGTACTTCAGTGCTGTCAGCCTTTTAAAAGGTAGAAGCTGCTTCAAACCTGTCTTTTGTGTGAGTAAGTCTTTCCACTCTTCAAAGCCTTCTCCAGGTACACCAGTGAACTGCCTTGCCCTGCGTACTGGCAGTGGCACGTTACTGCTCTGGGGAAGTGCTTCAGAAACTCTGTCAGTGAATGCTCAATTACTGAAATCCAAACTGGCTTTTTTTCCCCCTGCAAATATCTATTACTTAATGATGAGCTTATATTTGGAATCACAGGGATTTAATGTTGAATTGTGGCATGAAGTTTTACAATCTAGCTGTGTAGACACTTTTTTTTTTCAGGTTTTAACTTTACTTTTGCTCCTCTCTTCAGTTTTCATATCATAAGACAGCTATTTGTGGCACTCACTTTTTTTCTTCTCTGCTTCTAGCTGTGTTTTATCTTGTTGCCATGTTCTACCTTGTTCATGGCATTTCTAAATAATTTCCTTTTTTACAACCATGTTTTTTTATATGCAAGGCTTTCATTTCTTTAGTCATTTTTGTTCCATTTCTACAGCATTTTATCTTACAGGAAGGAACGCTTTTCAAAAGCTTATTTATACCTCTTCTGTAACAGTAATATGTACACATACTTGCAATGGAATTTTTTAGTTACAAAGACTCACAGGAATATTGGTAGAAGGGACCTTTGGAAGTCCTCTATCCAAGCCTCCTGTGTGAAGTGTCACAAACACCACAGCAAGTTCAGCTGGCATCTGGACAACCTCCAAGGATGGAGCTTCTACAACGTTTCTCAGCGTCATGCTCACACACTGCCCTCCTCTCCTGGGAAAACAGATTTTCCTAATGTTCAGTCTGAGGCTTGCAGGCTGCAATTTGTGGTGATGCATCTTTGTTGTATGGCCATTACTGAGGATCCACATCTTTGTAACTGCTCCCTATGTGGTTAAAGTCTGTGTATATTTCCCCTCAGACACCTCTCCACCATACCAAACAGCTCCATCTCTCTCAACATCATCTTGTAACTTCTGTGCTCTGGGATCCTGACTGTCTTGCCAGCCCTGCACAGGAACTTTCTTTGGTTTTAAACATCACTCCTGAGCTGGAGTGGGGGTGGATGCAGAACTGACCACATATTCCAGATGTGGCTTTATCAGGACCAAGTAGAGGGAGCTAGAAATTTCCTTCAGTCTGCTGGTGCTCTTCTCATTGCTACTGCATGTGCATTTTGCTTTAGCTTCACTTAGAGTGTGCTGTTGTCTCGTATTCAACCTGGCATCTGCTGTAACCTTCAGATGCTTTTCAGCAGGGTTGGTATTCTGCTAGTTGTTTACCAGCCTGTACACATGCGTGTTGTTATTCTTCCCAAATTAATAACTATGCATGTCTGAGTATAAACTGTGAGATTTTTCTTGCCCCTGTCCTCATGTTTCCTAAGGTCCCTGAGGACTCAAGCTCTGCTTTTCAGCATTATCAGCTCCTTATTCATCCTCCCCATTTAGCATCATCTGCAGATTTGCTCCGGGTGTGTTCTGTCTCCTCATCCAGGTCTTGGACACAATTTTGAATAGCGTAGGACTTAGCGATGCCTGGGGCACTCTGCTTGGAACTGGCTACCATCTGTATAGTAAACCTTTGACTACTACCCCATGTATCTAGTGGCCCAGCCCTTTTGTACACAACTAGCAATTTGTTCCTTCAGTTCATGCTTCCTCAGGCTCCCCAGGAGAGCAAGGCAGGAAGTGGTGTCAAAAACCTTCTCTAAAGTAATGTTTGCCATTGTCTGCCCATATTAATGGTTATTTAGATGTTTTCTCACATGTACAATTAATTTAGAATCCAACTACATTAAAAATATTTCAGATTACTCTTCCTGAACTCAGGCTGTAATGTAACAGCTCAGGAGCTACCTTCAGTCAGGTAATGACAGATGTGATCTAGTGAAGGATGTCTTTGCCTGTGGCAGAGAGTTGGACTAGGTGATTTGTAAATGTCCATTCCAATCCAAACTATTCTATGATGCTGTGTCAGTGTCTGTTACTCAGATGGGAAATCAAACCTATGCTTATAAGAAAATAAGGCTACAATTTAAAAATAAATAA
Organism: Pluvialis apricaria; assembly: GCA_017639485.1. Lineage (NCBI taxonomy): Eukaryota > Metazoa > Chordata > Aves > Charadriiformes > Charadriidae > Pluvialis > Pluvialis apricaria. The sequence goes on from CM030010.1 coordinate 10,342,026, forward strand.
AAAAAAAAGAAGAAAAATGGTTAGAGGTTTGGACATGTTTTCCAACTTTTAGGGAAATAAAATGGAGTTTTTTGGGTTTTGTTGTTTTGGTTTGGTGTGGTTTGTTGGTTGTTTTTTTTTCTTCCTCCTACCATCAAAGTGGATGCCCTAATTGCCAAACTATTCAGTTTGAGTGGAGAAATCTTTGGTTTTCCTGAAGTCAGACTTGCTTTCTAAATAGCTTCAGGCTGGAGTTAGGTTTACCGTAGTCCAAGTAGTGATGAACCAGGTGAACGTGTTTCTTCAGACACATGCTTTGAAGGCAGTTTTGACTGCATATTATGTTTAGTTTTACTTAGAAGGGCATGTGATTTCTCAGTTTCCATAAATAAAGTCAAGAGGCTCTTAATGGTCATAGTAAATATATGTGTGATAGAATTTAATGTTTTATACAAGCATTTCAAAAAGATAATAAAAAAAATTGATGAAACTCAGTGGGGGGAAAAAAATTCTGAAGAAAGCTGAGTTCTGGAGCTAGAGGTAGCATATACTGCAACAAAAAATTGACTGCGTGATCAAAGTCTTATTCTATAATTTACGCATTTCCATACAGAGATCTCTTGCTGGCTTTGTACACACTGGCTGTTGAATTAACTGAGCAATTCTTCAAGCATATGTGAATCAGAGGTATTATTAGTCTCACTGAAATTATTTTCTGCTCTTATTGTCTGCATAGTGACTGAAGTGTTTTGCCAGGGAGACTGGAAATTGAATATAGCTCAGTATTCATGTTAATTGTTACAGAATGCTAAGTTATATAATTGTTATAGAATGCTCTATGTTTTAAGCTGCTATTAAACATCAATCAAAAACAATCTACCTCTAACAAAATTCTCAAAACGTGCAATGATATAGAAGAAAATGTTATGATGGAATTAATCATAATTAATCATTAAGCAGGTCAGCTGTGCAGTAACAGGTAATGGGCCTCCTAAGTTACAGCTCAGTGGAAAGAGTTATGGGAATGAAGTAACAGGGTTGAGGGGATGTACACTAACAGCAGAGAATCATGCAGACGTAAATAGGGGTGAGAAATGGAGACTTAATGTGTCAAAATCCATCTTTTATACTAGTTTTTAGGATCTAAGGAGTTATGTGGATTTTTATTTTATAAAATTAATTACATTTATTATATAGGGCTATGGAGATATATTGTACTTCAGTCGATGAAACTAAATATCTGACTACATGACATTAAATATTAGCATAAAACTAAAATATATATTACCGATTTTAGGCATTGGCAGGGGTTTAGGAGAAACTCCTTTTAATCCCACTGCTCTAAGTATCTTAAAAAATATCCTCTTTTTTCTCCCCTAAATGTTTATCTCAAATTTTCAATCAAATTAGTTTTTTTAACTTCTGATGCAAATAACTTAAGGACTTCTCTTTTTTTTTATGCAGTATTTTGAAAACATAAGAAAATATTTTTAAAAATTATTTTTAACTCATTCTTTGTGTTTTTTGGTGTGGCTTTTTTGTTGTTTTTTTTTTTTTTAAATTGGGGTGTATGCAGGGGAATGCAATGTGCTTCTGTCTGCGTTGCAGCTAGAATTTGTCAAAGAGTTATAAAACTTGGATCAGGATGAAAATTGTTTTGTGTGGTTTATGTTTGTAGATCTAATATCATAGTGATGTTGTATTCACTCTTTTTTTAAATTTTTATCTCCTTTTCTGTGAAATATATTTTTGTGAACAACCTTACGGAGTTGATAAGCACATATATTATTTCTGCACTTTACTGTTCTCCTTTTATTCCCATGATGGAAGAAAGAGGGAGACAAAGCTAGTTTCGTTCTTCCTTTTTTTTTCTTTTGTATGTGTGTCAGTTTTATGTATAGTAATATTTAAAAAATTGTTGTATTAATCATTTCTAAAGCCATGCCTTCACCCCTCCTCAGTATTTCTAGTTAATCATTAGCATGTACTGTCATTAAAAAGCCATTAATTTTGACACATACTGATGCCAATACACAATTAAATTAATCTAATAAAACAACATATAATCTATTTCAGACCTATATGATAAATTTAGTCTGTGCCAAGGGCAATGATAAAACAGATGGACCTGCCAACAATTTTTAGTTATTTAAAGCTGGAAGCTGTATCATATACCAATGTAGAAGAAAACAAGGTTTGACATATAATGTATAACTATTAACATCCCTTTTTACTACTCTTGCTTTGATCTAATTTCTTATACACGTAAATATAGACTTTAACCTCAGAGTAGTAATACTTCTAGTATTACTAGTAGTATTATCTAGTAGTAAAAACTTCATCTCAGAAGCTGTAGAGATAAGACAACATCAGAGTTTTTGAGAAATGCGGTAAAACAGAGTGCTTGTTAGATTAAAAAGGCAAAAGAGCAGTCAGGATTCCAGTGGTTTGTTACTTGTTTTAATGTAGTCTTTTTTGACTACATGTTAATGTTTGTTTGTTTTGTTATCTAGTCTGGATTTTTTTTCTCCTAATAGGGTTCAGTGGCAGCATCGGTTCATGACATAATTGGTAAATGCCTTCTTGAAATAAACTGTGGATTCTTAGATAACAAGAAAACGTGTTTGTAATGTAGGACACTTCAGCTAATGTAGTCTGTCTTACTAGAGTGGTTGCTGTTTTATCATGTATTATAGATACTCGGCATTCTGTGATTGTGTGTCATAGAGTTATGCTAGCTGATGAAAAATGCAGTTAAAAATCTGAAAATGTATTCTGGAAATGATGAATGGGATTTGCCCTTCTAAAGTTGTTTATGTTCTTGATATGACAGAGCTCTTTAAGCTCTTTATGACATTGAAAATCAGGAGCTTGGAGATAGAATACTTTTTTGTGAGATTTGGGGTCAACAACATATTTTTCTCCTCCTTCTCTCATTATTACTTAAGTTATTTATGTTGAAGATAGGGACTAACATGGTTCTGAATGTCTGTGAACTTTGGATTTATAAAGATAGGGTTAGAAATGTAGGGTTAGGGTGCTTTTAATTCTGTGTATCGTGTTTATCAGACCAGTTAAGTAGTACTGTGTACTGTCTTTGCATTGATATCTAGTGGGAGGTGTCCCTGACTTTGGCAGGGGGGTTGGAACTCTATGATCTTCAAGGTCCTTTCCAACCTAAACCATCCTATGATTTTTAGGAAAGAAGAGTGCATGATCCAGTGGAAGATATTACCAATGCAAATGATGCCTTATCTATTTCTTGGTAAAATTGAATTGCTGAAGGAATCAACTCAGGTGCTTTATGGTCTCCATTTCTGTGTGAGAATTGTAACTCCTGGGCTTCTATTGTATCAATATGAAATTTGAAATACATACTGACTATAGTAAAAATGGTAACAGAAATGTCAGTGCCTTCACCTGACCCAAGATTTCCCTCACTGTAGGTACTAGGAGCCTCACCATTTCTTTCTATGTGCTTCGTGCTAGTTCTGTATGTTCCGGTCGGAGTCCTTGACAATATGTTATCCTACTGTTTTTCTAACGTAAAAAAATGAGACAAACACCTTAGCTTTTAAACTTATGTAAAGCACACCTAAAAATCTTCTTTTCCCGCAAGGTTGATGAGTCACTGAAAGAGGTTTCCCAAGGAGGTTGTGGAGTCCCCATCCTTGGAGGCAGTCAGAGCCTGACAGGACAGTGTCCCAAGTAAACTGCTCTAGCTGATGGTGCTCTGAGCTCCTGGGTGGCTGGACTAGGCAAACCCTAGAGGTGCCATCCAACCGTGATGATTCTATGTTTCTATTGCTTTCTTAGTTGACTGAAGAAATATATGTATCACTACTGATACTGCATGAAAACATGTTCTGTAATCCAAGATACACTTTTAATTTTTCATGTTTTCTAGACCTAATTTTCATGTGTATATGAGACTAGTTGATATGTATGCATACCAGGCAGATCAAATGTTATACACGATGTTTTTGAAAGCTTGGTGCCCTTTCCTGTGTTTGAGTAATTCTTGCTGTTATTTGACAACTGCATTATGTCTGACTATCTCATAATCTTAATACATTTTTATCACCCCAGTATGTGTCTACCATCTGACACAGACTTTTGCGTCAACAGATATCTTAATTTTCCAGTGCATACAACGGTAGACTACTCACAACTGGATTTGTGCGCTCTGGGGTTTTACTTAAGTTTTCTGTTAAAAGAACATGATCAAACAGATCGTTCAAACTAGAATTCAAGGAAGCCTCCTGATAGAAATGCATACCACTATAAAACCATTCCCGTATTTGATGGCACTATTACTGCCTGGTATGTTTTGAGAGCGTGTGATTGCAGAAAGGTAGAAACTCATGTTTATGAATGGGCTTATATTCACTCAGATAGGAAAACTTCAGTTTTACACAGCCAGAAATTAATTTCCATCTGACATCAGATAAAATCAGCTTATAAAGAGGTTGACCTGGACTCCCAGCTCACAAACTAAAGAAACACCGTTCTTCAAGGGGTTTAAAAAAAACTGTTGCTGAGGTTTGTCTAGATACAGTTTTTTGTCTGCTCCAGATCATTTTACAAGCCTAAGCATGAAGTGTGTACTAAGTAGGATTTTCCTCAGCTAATATCTCATCTAACAGAGGGATCTAGATAGGTTGGAGCATTGGGCTAAGATTAATGGGGTGAAATTTAAGAAGTCCAAATGCTGGCTCCTGCACCTAGGATGGAGTAATGCCGAGCACAAGTATAGGTTGGGAGAGGAGTGGCTGGAGAGCAGCAATGCAGAAAGGGATCTGGGGGTGCTGGTTGACAGCAGGCCGAATAGGAGTCAGCAGTGTGCCCTGGCAGCCAAGAGGGAAAATTGCATCCTGGGATCCATCAAACACAGCACAACCAGCTGGTCAAAAGAGGTGATTTTCCTGTTGGTGAAAGAGATGATTTTCAGTGTTGGTTCAGCCTTACCTTGAGCACTCTATGCAGTTCTGGGCCCCACATCCTTCTTAAATTGTGAAGGTCCTTGCATGTGTCCTGAGGAGGGTGACAAAGCTGGTGAAAGGGCTGGAAGGAATGTCCTGTGAGGGGCAGCTAAGGACTTTGGGTTTGTCTAGCTTGGAGAAAAGGACACTGAGGGGTCACCTCATTGTTCTCTACAGCTTGCAGAGGAGGTGAAGTGGAGAGGAAGGCGCTGATCTCTTCTCCCTAGTATCTGGTGATAAGACACATAGGAATGGTTCAAAGCTGTGGCAGGGGAGGTTTAGACTGAACATTAGGAAGCATTTCTTTACCAAGAGGGTGATCAATGCCTCAAGCCAGTCAGTGTTTTAGAGGCATTTGGATAATGCTCTTGATATCATGCTTTAACTTTTGGTCAGCCATGAATTGGTCAAGCAGTTGGACTAGATGGTCATTGTAGGTCCTGTCAAACTGAAATATTCTACTCAACTTGGCAAGAATGGAATAAATAAGGGAACTACAAAGAAAAGTATGTGCTAATGTATAATTGTAGTCTACATGTATGCACTTTAAAATGTAAGTTCATTTTCTTCTTTAAAAGAGTGTGTGTTTCTTTAAAACTGCCTGGATTACCAATGCTATCTGAGATTTGCCCAGAGTAAAAATTCTGTCTAGCTGATCCACAGCTAGCAACAGACTGAATCAGTGAAGAATGTAATCTTTGTTGTCAAATTGCCAAATTAAATTACAAGGGTTTTTATTGCATACGAACAAAGCCATAGGTATAAGACAATGTTGCTCAGTTAAATTACACTTAGAGCCAACTTAAATTAGACTTGGAGCAGAAATGCCATTTTCCAGTTCTTCAGAGATAACCTTTGTGTAACCTGACTCTACTCTCCAAGTAACATGGATGAGTCTTTTGCTGATGTACAAAAGGATTAGCCATAATCCCACTCGTCTCACCTTGTCAGCTCTGAAACAGTACAATCATATAAACTGCCATAAATTATAAAAATTACCAACTTTATAAGAAGGAGTATTGTTTTTAATGAGACCAACTTAAACAGCTGGAAAAACAGAATAACTTTCAGAAAGTGAAGTTCTTCACACCTAAAACAAATGTCAAAACAACACAGCTGTAATATCAGTGCTGTAAGTTATAAAATTGGTTTCAAGACTCTTAAAAATGCTGCCTGAGGTACAGAAGGTTTTTTTACTGATATTTAGGCAGTTAACATGCTCTATTAGTAAAATGGGGGTGGTGGTGTTACCCTTTTTATGTAAATAAAATTTTAGTAAACAACTGGAAAAACACTGCTTATATATACTAATAATGCCATAAAGGCATTTAATTAATTCCTGCCTCTGTGGGTATAAACTTAAATAAAGTAGTCATTTTTTTAGATATTAATGGATTGACTGGTAATTGTACAATTTTATGTGTGTTTTTCCTCCAGTATTTTTAAGGATTAGCAGTAGTCAATAATGCTCCTTTTTGATTATGAAAACATTTGAGGGCAGAAGAGACAGCTTAGACTCAGTACCTTGTTTGAAAATGATTGTAGTACACAAATTGTCCAGCATTCTGCAGAGGCATCTTTTGTCCATGACAAGGCCATTTATTCGAACATCTGGGCTGTTAGCCAAAGCGTTAATGTCCCCAGCAGCATTTTTTTATTGTTATAAACATCTGATTTATATGAAATTACATTTGTTATGCAGCTAAATTCCCAGATGCCCTCTTGGATACAATTTTCAAGATGGATCCCAAACAAATAAGATAGTTAGATTAGAAATAAAATTTTGTATTTAGAGTTTAATTGAAAAGGCTTTAAAAAAAGTGATCTCTTTCAATCTAAACTAGACATCAGTTAAAAGATCATAACTTGTTTAGCTTAAATTTGTTCTATAGGAATATTTTTACTACTTGAATACTGTCAGATTCATTATTAACTGTGTCACAATAGTGCAAGAGTTATTTTATCACTGGTGAAGATTCAAACCACTGGTACTGGTTTTCAAAACACAAGGTAGGGAAACTAAGAGCAGAAGGAAGTAGAAGTACCCATTAGATTGTCTGTACTGCTTACAAGACAGCAGTAGACATCTTAAATTTCTGTCCTTGCACTACATCCTTTTTTACTTTTGGAAAAAAAAGTGAATTATTTGCTGTAGTTGTACATAGTTTTTGGTATAAAACACATAACATGGAGTTAGGGCAGAACGGTGTTTGCATATAAATGAGACTCATAATTTTTTTTTTCCCCTGCTTTCTACTGACTCTTAATTTTGAAAAAGTGTTTATTGCTAGTTATTTAACCTTCCTGGAAAACTGACTCTCCATAAATGCACTTAATTTGGAAGTAGCGTTACCAAAAAAGAATGGCTGTATTGAAGTTTTTTTTCCACTGTGTTTTTCCTTTTTCATTTTCCATCAACATCTTGCTGATGACCTATTATGCAAGTATACTTTCATATGCATTGCAAATGCATAAGTCCAAAAACTTGCATGTCCCAACAGATGGATTGTTTCATCTTCACTCAAAGCAGAAATTTTTGATCCTCTGCATACATGCAAATAGCTTCTGAACTACAAATATAATCAAAAGAAGGATTCCAATTGACTTCATAGGACATCAGATACAATTACTGCTTATGATGTGTGTTTGGGGATAATTTATCATTTGTTCTGTTCTTAAACACACGATAGAGTTAATGGTGGAGAATCTCTCGTTTAATTTTTTTAATGTATTATTTTATTTGTTTTTCTCATAATGCATCTTTCTTCCCTACCAAAAATGCAGTCAAAATTACATTACCAAAATGTGGCTATTAAATTCCAGATGAGTGTCTCTTACTGGTGATCATATAGAATGCTACTAGTAGTGAAAATCAGAAACTTCATGACACTTGTAAGTGAAAGGAAACAACCCAATGAATTAATATTTCTTGAACGTTTCAAAGCTGTAGAGATTGTAGGCTGTTAAGGATCTTTCCTCTTTGGTTAAGTCTGTGCACGTTATTCTGAAGAAGTATTTTTCCTTTGATAGAAGGTAGAAGATAGAAGAGCTCAGATAGTCAGCCTTGAAAAAATATACCTGTGAGTGCTGCTTCTTTTAAATTAAGACATGCCTAAGATTATATGCCTTGAAAAATAGGTATGAAAGGCTGTTTTTGACACTTCAGAAGTGACTTGACATATATTTCTCTCCATTTTGTATTTTTCTTCAGTGAATCATTAGGCAAAGAGTACTTACCTAGTGTTTCAACAAGTGCCAGATTCATGGTAAAACAATTTAAGTTTCTTTTGTTCAGTAGAACAAAACGCTCTCATATTGTAGATAGTGAAGATCACATATTTGACTTCAAAGATTTATGGTTACCTTATTGCATATCTCTTCTTTTGCTCCCTTCATAACTTTGATTTTCTTCATATACCTTTTTTGCACATTCTCTGTACGCAGAAAATACAGTTAGAAATAACCATAATAGCATTTAGTCCGACCTGCTTGTAAAAAGCTGAGGTTCTTTCACGAAGATTAAAAACAAAATTAAAAAAAAAAACTTGACAAGACAGGTGACTAAACTGTGATTCTAGTGAAGGATGTTGATAGACCAAAGGATATGTATGGTGGTTCACATTGAGGGAAAAGTATGCAAAGAATAAAACTCCCAAAAACATTTTTCTCCAAGAAACGCAGAGTTGAATTGGTCAGTTTTTCTCTTCCCCTACCCACCCCAGCCTTCTCTTTCTTCATTCTCAAGCCTCTCTCAGCATATGGAATGATGTACCTGTCTCTTAAGGTGAAGAGAGAAATGCCTCTGCTATTTTACTTCAGATGCCATAGCACGTCCTGTCTGTGCTAGCAGGAGCAGTTTACCCATAAAATCTTCTCATTTAAATCCCTCCTGTTTTCTTGCTTTGATCTCTCTAAGGGTTTGTGCTCATAGACATATTTTTGTACTTTTTTTTTATCATTATAGAACCCAATTTTCGTGCTAAAACTGACACTTATCCTGAATCCATGTTCTCTGGATAGGCTGCGCTGCATCTGCTTAACTGAATTCATCAGTCAAAGCCTGTCACTGCTGCCTGGAGAGTCACCACATCCCAATTCATCTTTACAGTTTTCAGTCTGTGATCTGTTGTCAGCCCAGTTTTCACGACTTTCTTTCTCTTATCTTCCATCCTGTATCTATTCAAGGACCCTGCTCATCCTTTTCCTGTGAGTGATGAGGCATATGAACAAATGAATGTATGAAAACATTGATGTGAATAACTTACTGCATGTTTAATTGCACTACAGAATACCTTATGTAGGTATTCTCAAAACTGCCTTACTGTCTGCACAATAAGAAGTTTTGCTTGTACCATTACTCTACTACTTCTGCCACAAAAAGCCCCACGCACATATGGATTATGTTAATTATTAAGACTAGGAACAGGTACTTCATTTTCTTGCAATCAAATAAAACTTTCAGTGTTTACTGCTGCTCAAGACAGTAATTTTATCATAATCCTGAAACAGTCAGGGTAAAACACTTGTGTAGGTCTTAAACCTACTAAGTGTACATACATTTTGCTGATTAATGAAATCAGCAATAAGTGTTGAAATTGAGATCATATGTTAAATATAATTATTCTGTTTGGATTCAAGGGAAATGTTATAACAAATTATGATGCTTACAACAGCTAAAAGGGCAATAACTGAAAATTCAGATGTACTTCATTCTTCATCCCTTAAAATCTTCCTTTTCTTCATTATTTTAATTTTACTTTTTTTTAATTAAAAGCTGTCTGGGAAAATATGCGGATTTGCTGTACTTGGACTTCTGTAAAATATTTTTGAAAACAATGTTCTTATTTTCATTTGTCTAGAAATATACTTAGTAAAATATAGCAAATATAATAAACATAGGAAATAATATATTCTGCAAAAGACAATAAGAGTATAAATTCCAATGTATTTTACTGTCTTTTGACTTTTTTAATTGTGCAGCTTAGATATTTGCAGTGTTATAAAGTGGGCTTAAAAGAGCCTTAAATGTGTTTTATACAGGGACTTTTTCAACAAAGATGAGGCAAAAATCCGATTCTGGACCTTGTGAAGACACATACTGTGTTTAATAGTCTCTGCGTGGAAATCTGAAAAATAATTATAGACAAAATGACAGGAAGAGACTCCAAAAGCCACCTGTTACACCCCCTGCTGCAACAAAGCTTAAACTGTACATCATTCTTGAGACATGTATGTCCAAAAAGTTCTTAAAAATATTTTTGGATGGTTATTACACAACCATGCAAAATGTTTCTGGTCCAGCTCTTAAAGACACAATGTTCTACTAATACCCATGTGATTCTCAGTTTCTTTGCTTTAAGTTCACTGCTTATAGTTTAATTACCTGTGAGCATAAAGAAAGTGTTTTCGTACTTTAAGGTTATTATTGTGTGCCTCCTTTAATGTCTCCTCTCCAGTCTGAACAACGTCATCAAGTTTAATCCTTCCTTGTTGGTTTGTTTTTAAAATTATTATTTAATTCTTATTTGCATTGCCCATTGTCTCGTTTTCATCCTGTTATTGGCATTTTATTGCTTTGCATATCATTGATCTCATGAGCATCTTCCAGCTGCCTACAAATAGCTTATTTGATTATCTGTTCTGGTATAGAGCTCATGGTATTTTTGAAAGAGTTCAAGGTAAGTCGATCTTTACTGACTCTGTTCTGCCTTGTAAAAATAAATACCAATTCGGCCTTTCTAGTTTTCACCTTTACCGTTTGCTCTCATCCATCCTTTATGGGCTTTCACAGACTTTGTGCTCATAGGCTGTGTAATTGTGAGCCACACAGCAAAAAATAATGTGGTGCAATAGGAATGGATCAGTAGCAAAAGGTAATTTGTACCAAGGACCCAAAAGCTGAACTATAGGTATACATATTTATTTGCCTTATGATTAATCTGATCCCCTGGACCAGACATCCCTGTTGCACGTGTTGCTCAAAAATAGCCAAAAGAAAGCTATCCTACAAACTCTTGCTTTCGGGTGTGTAGATTTCTCAATGTGGCTTCAGCAAGTGCCAGAGCATCCTTTCATCCATTTAGTGGAGACGACAGGAGCACATGGGTGTTCTCACGCTTTTTTTCAGGGAAGCAAATCTTATTTTTGTTCTTGTTCACTTACATGTAACACATGGTGTCTGCCACTTCCTGACTCTGAATTTGGGTATTGGCCAAAGGCTCAGAATGGAAAAAATGGTGTCTTACATCTTGTGGCAGGGGAAAATGATCAAGTTGGCACCACAAAAGTAATGACTTCCACCCTCTCAGTTCTTTGTTTGTATGAGGAAGAGGCAGGGTAAATGAGAGAGGATGTTCAGAGTTTAGACAGATGGAACTGCAAAGTCCTGGGGATGACTAGCAGTAGATGCAGAATTTAAAGATGCAGGGGGACATAGCTGAAACCCTTGACCGTGATCTGCCACTATGACTGCCATCCATTGAATCTTCTATAAGACCAAAGAAGTTGATTGGGAAGAAAAGATGAAAAAGGAGAATCACTATTAATTTTAAAAAGGGGAAAAAAGAAAAAAGTCAGGTGGGACAAGCAATTCAGAAAAGCACTGAAAAGGGATACAGCAGTTGAAGGAAAAAGAATAAAAAATGCATTGAACCATAAGAGGTCTTGGTGTAATATAAAGGAATGCCCTGAGCTAGGACCTGAGGGCATCTGTGTGAGCTGATCTGACCTCGAGATCTTTAGCCTTTTAAGTGGCACACGAAGCAGAAGAACACAGGAGGTCTCTGTGGTTTGAGACCATTCCGTCGGTGCATGTGCACTTGATACTTGCTGTGGGACTTGCTTGTGCTGCAGATCACACATTGATTCGGACCTTTCTGTTCCTTTTAGAGATGGTTGCTGCACTTTGAACAGATCTTCTGATTTAATTTCATCCAAAAGGAATCCCCTTCACATGCAGAAAAACTGCCCCACAGTCTGAGCCAACATGGAGTAAGTGGGAAAACGAGGGATTGCTGCACTCTACTGCTTTGAGCTATGTCACTGTTGTAGACGCATTTCAGCTAATAATTTATGGCTTGCCGATTTTGGATACCTTAGAGTGAAGTTCATTTTACTCAGCTGGCCTGAAAATACCTAGCTTATACAAGCATTCGTAAATGCATTCGTCCTTTCCCTGCAGGACCTTAATCCTCTATCACTTGTGCACCAATTAAAACAGAGACCCAATTTATGTTGACCTTTTGACTAAAGGAGAAATTTTAAAAGAAAACAAAAAACATCAAAAATGTCAATATTCTTCAGTATCTATCAGAAGCCTTTCTTCTCCTATGGGTAAATTGGTTCATTAAGGAGTTACCATTTCACTATAATTCCTTTTCACCTTAAGCAAGTCTCCCAGGAAATCTTCTCTAAGAGTCCTTTTACTGAAGTTTGCCTTCTTGAAATACATTGCTTTTAGTTTGAGTTATTTTCCTTCCAATCTAAATTTGGACAATTCTGTCCTTTTGTGACCAGCCTCAACTACATTACCACTTAATCGTCACATTCTTGGCTGTTTCTTCTCTGTTAATTAAAGGCAAATGTGAAGCAGCCCCTACCCTCATTACTCTTTTCATGGAAACATTTTAGGAACTTCCTTTTCAGCCTGTCTCATGCTGCATTCACAAAGGATGTTAGTCAGTAACCTACATTATCACTGAGGTCTGTGCTCTGGTTTACTCTTCACAAATACATCATCTACTTGACTCTTCTGGTCTGGGAGGGAAATCCTGAAGTGGCAATATTGTTTTAAATTTATAACCATCCTTTGCAGTCACTTAGTGGTTCTTTCTCCCTTTTGGTCTGAACCTCAGAACAAGTGTACTCATCCATGCTCCCTTACTGTTCTTCCTCAATAAGATGTGCTACCTGAATTTGAGTTCTTCCATCTCCTCTTCTCCCTCAATTGTTATATTATTACTGTAATTACGAATGAGCTGCATGAAGCAATAAGCAGATAGCTGGTGAGTTTCAAATCTAGTCAGACTCATGATTCTTGGCGTTAAGCATGCATAGGTGCTTTTTCTCTAGTGCTGGGATAGGTTCTTTATTTGCTTTTGGGGATTGGACCATTGACTGCTTCTCTGCAGCATGTCCAATTTGTCCTCCATGTCTGGTACTGCTGCATTCCTTTCCAGCTGGTCAAATTCTTCTTCACTGCAGGTCCTCATGCCTGGCATGTTATTGGTATCCTTTTGGAACATATGGGCTTATCTGCTTTGCCACTTTGCTTATCAGTCTTCTACCAGTTTCCTAAAGAATGTTTGCAGGTATTCTTTCATTCCTGGGTTCTGCTTGTAGAAGTATGTAGCTCTGTGTTCCCTGGTTTGAGCACAGAACCTGGACTGAAAAATTCACCTCCAGGGTTCCTGTGTGGACACAACTGCAGGTAGCCACTAGGTATCCAGCCTGCATCCTCAGAGCTGTAGACTGAGAAAGGTTTGATGACAGAGATGACCCTGATGCCGTGCTTTTAAAGGGCTGAATTGTGATACTAAACTCTGCTTTCTAAAACTCCTTCTCCAATCAGTCTCTCAAACTGCCTTGTTACAAAAGTCTGAGATACTGAACTGCTGATTTGTAAATACATAGCTTTCACTGTCCTTCAGTGATCAGGAGTTTAGCAATACTATAGGAAGTCTGTGAAATGTGAGAACAAGTTATCATCCCTCAAAATGATGCAGTAAATTTGTTTTTAAGATTTCTCTTGAAATTATCCCCTTTACAAGACTTCTCCCGTTTGCCAACATAACTGATAACTTCTCAAAGTCTTTTGCCATGCTGAGCTATCTGCAAGGAGATTGGGTAAGTCCCTTGATCATTGTGGTTATAACACTCCTAAAAAAAGTGGAGGTTATGATTTTTAATCCCTTCGGACTGCAGAGAAGGAACTTGAAGCTATCAGTTAGGAGATGAGTGTTCTATCGAGCAGGCTGTTAGATAAAAGAGGAGTTATTTTCAAGCAACTTTGTGGCATTTCTTACACTTTCATTTCCTTTGCCCTGATAGCAAGAGATGGATCTCTGCAGCAAACTACTTTGCTCTTTGTCCCATTTATTTTATTGAGTGTATCAATAGAGCAAAGTGTTGCTTATTGAAAGATGTGTGGTAGCTGTTTTGAAAAACATGCAGTGTTTGTTCTGGAATACTAAGTAATGTGTATAAACTTAGATACTATAAAGACTGCAATGTTAGATAGTCACACTTCTTGAAAACTAAAATTCCGCAACGACCAAGTTTGATATAACACTTTTTTCCTCCCATTAAAATAATCACTTCTGGTTTTGACAGTAATAGGTTCCTTAGACTGTCTTGAAAATTGATTTCTTTAATGCTTGTTGCTACAGTGTGATCGAGGAAGAAGTAAAACAGCTCCTACTTAATGATATTTGTTTTGTTATAAGAAAAACACACTTTGCTGAATGTAAGTGCCAATCCAGGGAGTTACTGAAGGATGTGCTTGACTATAGGTACTTCAGTGCCTCTGTGGTATGGCTCATGAGATTATTGCAAGTTAAGCCTTCCTTTGTAACAAATACAGTGTCACAGTATAAGAAAATATTTCAGAAAGTACGTGTGCCTTAATACACGAGTGTAAAATATTAAGAAAATGCCGGGTAAGAAAGGACCTTCTGGGTCATTTTGCCTGGTTATTATCGTAAGATGCAGGTTACCTCAGAAAATTAATAAACTGTATCATAAAACTTTCTCAGTGGCTTCCCTAGCTATTCTTATTCACCTTTTGTTCTAGAATTCTATTTGTTTGGATTCTGAAATCTAAATTGGGGAATATTTTAGATCTAGGACTCAAATCTGCAGATGAGAGTCCTAACTTGCAAGGTTTGTCTTAAAATGGTCTTCAGTCTTGTCTGGTGGAGCAGCATGGATTTTCTGGTAATATTAAAAGTTCTCTTGAGATGAAGAATCTTGGTGTTAAGGGTATAGATGGGAAATGAATTAATTTTTTTTCCGATAAAATTTTAATCATTTGTACAAACTGGATTGTTACTGAGAAGAGAGCGATCATTAGACTAATGTGGTTATAAGAGTCATCAATAGATTCTAGTCTCAGGCTAAGGAAGGAAAAAAAAATTTGGCCCCATCAGATACAGGGTAAGTGCTCTAACGAGTACATCAAGGAGGAGCTGTTTTTCAGCCAGTTTGTGGAATCCAGTCTTTCAATTAATTTGTTCTGATAACAAGTAACTGATTCTAAGCGTATAACAAATCAGTAACAGAACAATATTGCAAAAAACCTCAGATATGCTGGAATAAACAAGTGAGGTATTTTTTTTTCTGCTTAGCTATGGTAAGTGTTCAAAAGCTGTGTTTGTTCTGTTTATTTTTTATTCTGCTTAGAGATGTGGATGAACTAAGGGCAGACTAGGAGCAATAGGAAGCATTAAGATGGAAGACAGCATACAAGGAAAGACAATGAACTGTTTTTATGTAGTCTAAGCAATGTCTGAAGGACAAACAGAAGTAAAGCAGTTGTGTTATAACATTGGAGGTTCAGGTTATGTATTAAGAAAATACTTCTAACCATAAAAATAGTTTAGGTAATACAGTGAGTTGTCTAAGAAAGGTAGAGAATCTACCTTTACGGTAAAGAACAAGGAAAAAAAAAAAAACCAAACCATTATTTCATGAGTAGCTAAGGTATGGCTGATTTTGCAGTAGTGAAAGAGAATAGTCGTCTTTTGCGGAGTCTCTCAACTAAGCCCACCAGTCAATTTGAAACATATTTTATCATTTTTGAATGGGAATAAAAGCTGCTGGAAAGGTTAATAATGTTTGTTTAGTGCTTGCTTTCTTTGCTGCCCCAGTTTTTCCAGTCTGGTAGTGCCCAGGCCTGAGTTGCTTGGAAACCATAGTAGAAACATGAGATGAAACTTAAGTTAAGTATGTACTAGGGATGGGTGAATTCTTTATCACAGCTTTTTTAATGGAGAATAAGATTGAAATACTTGGGAAAAAAAAAATCTCATTTTCTGTAGCAAAATTTATTCTTTAGTTATAAACTAAAATATATGGATTTTGAGGAACTGCCTCATTGTGTAAGTTCAGTTGTCTTACATGATTATTCTCTCCTTCTGATTAGCTAGTTTCTTCCAAAATGATTTTGAAGTATTTTTAAGTAGAGATCAGCCTGAACATATAGCAGAGTTTAGTAGCACAAGCATTGGAATTTTGGTTGTGTCAGGCTCATTGAAAGGGCAAGGTGCAAACACGAAACAGACCAAACACATAATCCCACCAACACAACGTATTTCGTCTGTGTGCCTGAATGAATTTCAAGACATTTCCATCCAAATCATGTTTTCACTTCTCAAAATCTGGGTGATCTAGCATTAGTTCAGTGTAAGGACTGGAATACATGGGAAGGGTAGGTCATAAAAATTGTTTGTAGAGACTTCTAGAGAAGCAACAGAGCCTGTGCTCTAGCATTTTAATTAAATCTATGTGTATACAAAAAACAGTGGGACTGTACAGGTTTTTATTGTTTCTTGTAGGTAAATATTTCTTACAGATTTATCAACAAAGACGACTGCTTTTGTATATAGCGTATTTGTTTATTGTCCTCCAGTATCAGTATGCTAGCAATCTGCAGTTTTTCGTTGTTCTTTCTGAAGTCAGGCAACCACTTATTTGAAAAAGAATATACAAGGATAATGTGTGATTAAATTTTCAGCATGACTAAATTGTCTTCAAGACGTTGTGTCAAAATTACAACTAAGCCTCAAGAGCAGGGAAGCAGATTAAATAACCTGTGCAATTTGTGTAGACTAAATGAACACACCCACGCCAAACAATTTATTATTATCCTAATTAAAAAATTAGCAGTCTTACCAAAATAGCGTTATTAGTCCAGTTACAGTGATACTAACAATTATCATCCAAAACATGCAATTATTACAGCTTTGACTCAGTAATGATAGAATAAAAAGCAATACATACAAACTTCTGCTACTCAGTCCTTTCTCTGGTGTTAGGTTTGCCCTTTCTGTGTATGGTAACATGCGTCATGATCATGCTTTGCCAGGACCAGTATGGAGTCGATGGTAAGGGGTTCTTCACCCTTTCTTTGGGTCCGCCTTCTGTTATTTTTACATTTGCTAACATAATTGGATTGCTTGATTATTTTTTTATTATTATTATATTTAATTACTTTTTTCAGCACTCAATAAATTCCATATTATAGCCAAGTGGTGAAATATTCAGCTCTTACTGAAATAGTTAAATTTTAAATTTGTTTTCCAGACTGGAATTTATTGAAGAAATTACTTTATCACCTTCTGTGATCAGTTTGACTTCATATATGGAAAGAAAAGGGGGAAAGATGATGAGTAAAGAACAATACTTCTGGATTTAGCACTTCTCAGTGTTGACCTTCGGATAAGGGACAGACCTTCTTTACGTCATCCCCTTATCTCTCTGTGTTTTCTGTTTCCAGCCTGTGCCTGTTTGTCTGTCTTTATGTAGTTGCTGGTGTCCTGTGACTCGGTCTACATAGACCAAAAACCCTTCACTAGCTCATACTTAATAATTTTGCTGGCGATTACAGAGAAGAAAATCTACCATTCCCCGACTCTGTTTTATACTTTCGTTCCACCTGCATAAAGTACAAAATTATAAAGTGTTCTGTATTTTCTGACGCATTAAATATTGATTGCAAGAGGTTGTATTGGGATAAAAATTATTTTTTGTTAGTCTGACCACACATTAACTGAGTCGCAGAATTTTAATTTAACCAGGACATTGAATAGAATGGTAGGGCAGAGAACATGCATCCAAATACAGAAAAGAATTGGTTTCATGTCCATAAGTTTGAGATGTTCAGTATAAGACTGTTCATTTCTATACTACTTGGTCTAGACTTCATATCCTTCTCACCACATAATTTCTGTAGGAATTGTAGGTGTTCAATGGGTCTGACAATTTTGTCATTATTGTTTAAATTCCTGAACATTGGATATTTGGGGGAAGAAGAATTTCATAGTTAAGTTCTCTATTTTTCCTACTTTATTAATGATGTTTATTTTAAGAACATACAAATTATAATTTATTGTAAAAAAAAAAAAATAAGAGTTCTAGAAAGATCATACCTTAATCTGGAATAGTTTGTGAGAACAGATCACATAGAATTCTGCCTTGGCATTACAGGACACACCTATGTATGAATCAAATATAACACAACTACCTAGCCCAGGGAATAAAATTGAACTTTTAAGCATGAAAGATGCATTTGATTGGTCTGGTCTGGATAGGTATATATTTTCTATTAATGTATGTACATATAGACTTTTATTTACATTTCAAGATTACTTTTATAATTGAAGAGGCCAGGCCATGCTCCACACACACTGAAAAAACATTCTAAAGGACAGAATATATTCAGGTTATTGTAATTCCCTTTAGTTTGGATAATAGTCTGATTTTTCTTTCTTTTTAACAGTTTTGCAACTTAAAATCTCATTGTCAGTACTGAATTTCCACAGGTTATTTTTTTTCCCCTTAGTCTGTATCACTTTAAACATTGCTGCACTGTACTACAGTAATTTCTTCCCCAGCTTTTTCCTGATATCTACTCTTGCACATCATTTACACATCAGCTACTATTTTCAGCAGATGAATGAAGGCAAACCTGGATTGAAGATATCAATCCAGGTTTATGCTATCCCAATGTGCTTTCCTGGATATGTTTATCATTTTACCTTTATATTTGGCTACTGAAATTCACAGTTACCTTTCCTGGTAATCCAGGAAAATACACTCTGTTTTCATTGCTGATACTACTACCCTTTTTCTGTTTATGAGGGATTGTAGCTGACTAGAGTTATGCTTTCTATTGTGCATCCATAACCATGTCCAAGGATCATTTTTCTCCAGCTGGAATTATGCTCCAACTCGGTTTATGAAATCCAGCTTTTTGTGTGTGTGAACACAATGCAAATAACTTCCCTTATTAGCTTCCTCCCAACCTCTCGTGTATCTCTTCCATTTTATCAACAATGTCGCTGCTAATGTCTTTCATCTTCCTAATCGTCCCTATCACTGTCTCTCTAAATTATCTGCTTTTTGCACCATCATATCAAATTCAGTATTCTTTTTCCAACTTCAGTATAATTCAACACTGCTTCATTGCTTCAACCACCTTTATTCTGATATCTTACATATTTTTTTTTCCCTTTTGCGTAATACCTTTGTACACTTGCAGATGTTCTGTCTGTGCTCTTTCATAGCACTGTAACCACATCATCCAGGTTCCTTTTCATGTTTAGCCTCTGCTATGAAGCCTACAAGGCAACAGGCAGTGAATGCCTATTAATTTATAGGACATTGTATTTAGGTGCTTTGTGTAAATATTACTTCACCCCCGCTCCATGTTTTGTGCAGTGCTTCCCTCTTCAGACTGGGCTTTTGGAGACAGAATTTGGGTTTAAATATATACTCAGGAAAAAGAAAGCAGAATATTGTATCTAACAGGAAAACTTTTTAAAAGTTGAATGTTATTGATAATAATGGATTTCCTGGCACACCGACTAATTTGTTCCTGCTGTAAAGTACCGAAATAGATATTTGTTGTCTTTTATTATTCAGGAAAAAAAATACAAAATTGAAACACAAAATGTTATATATTCAAGCTTTAGTCAATTCAGATTAACCAACACTTCAGTTTACTTTTCAGAGTGCTTTTGAATGTAAGTTCAAGTATATGATCCTAAGGAAAAAGCTTGTATTTCAATTAGCAGGGTGCTTTGCTGCCTTCTAACTGCCCACTTTGTGAGATACATGACTAATAATTGTTTTTCATTATTCGGCAGAACTCTGTTCTCAACTCACTTAACGAGAGTTTTAAATCCTGAACTGCAATATCACACTCGCCTACTTCTTCTCTCCTGACCAAGGCATTTTGAATTCTGTGATCTTAAGTAGGTATTGTAGGTGTTTTCTCCACTTTCACGTAGCAGTACTACCCACAGATTTGCAGGCTTCTGTAATATTAAAGATATGATTTTGAGACAAGTCTCAGGCACAGAGGTTTTATTTCATCTAGGCTGAGTGAGTTCTAAGACTTAGTTACTTTCCTCCAGAAGAAATGTTATTTCCAGTTGAAATAGTCCACAGCTTTGCTTCAAACCTGCCCTTTCTGTAGCTTCAAGATCTTCCAAGCCAGTACTGCAAATCCTGTCCTAGGTCCCCAGTTCTTGTCATGTATGGCACAGAGAGCTGGCTGTCATGCAGACTGCTAACCTTGTTCTTGCACGCTTCTTAACAGCAATTTGTATAGAATTCCTTATCTATGTGCTCTTTAGAATGCCTCAGTGTTTAAATAATTAAAAAAAAAAAGGAAAAGAAAGCACAACACAGCACATCTCATTACACAGCAATATGTGTGGCACAGGATTACTTAAGATAGACTGTAGTTTTAGCCAACCTCCTGGCTTGTTGAGAAGTGTTTATAGTTCTGTCACATGCTTTGCTATTTGTATTTATCATAAAATATGTTGCTTTAATAGTTTATTTGGCAGAAATAGAATTTACGATATAAGTAGAATTTTCAGCACACTGTCAAGAAATAATCTTTTAAAAGATCATTCTTTCTTTTTAAAGACAGTGAATTAACTTCAGACTTTCTTGTATATCATTTATAGGACCATCTAAGGATGTTAAACTCTGCCCATTTATATATAAGTCAAAGCTTGAAAAATCTCTGAATGTCAGTATTAGTTGTTTGACTCCCAAAACTTTTTTTCCTTTTCAGTATGCTCTGACTCAAAGTTATGCTCTCTTTATCAGAGATTTGTAATAAGTATAGTTTGGGATTTCATTGACTTTAACGTAGTGTTCAAATTCAATAAAACTATTCCTAGATTGCTGCATTTGTAAGACAAGCAACAGCATTAAAAAAGTTTAGTTTTCCTATTTTATGTTTCTAACAGTTGCTTGTTTGAATTTCTTGTGTTCATAACTGAAAATTTATATACTCTAAGAATGCTATAAAATATTGATAGTGATGATTTTATTATTTATAATATCTGTAAAGTAGGTATATTTATGGGTGTAAAGATGAGGGGGTTGTTTTTCTTTAGCATCGTAGGTAGAGAAAAGAAGAAAATAAGTGAAGCAGGGTCACTGTTAGTTTGTTTTGTCTTCTTATATGGGAAAAAAGGGAAAGTTGTACATGGAATAACAATCTGAGAATAACTATAAATATTAAATAATCATAAAGAGGAAATAAAGTGATGCAAAGACAAACTGTCACCCCTTACCACAAACAGACTGATGCCCAGTCAGCCTCTGAGCAGTGGCCACCTTGAAAGACAATCCCCCTTTTCCCTCCCACTTCTTCCTCCACCACTGCTTTTTATTGCTGAGTTACAGGTATGGAATATCCCTTTGGCCAGTTCAGGCCAGCTGTCTTGGCTGTGCCCCCTCCCAACTCCTTGCCCATCCCCACTCTGCTTGCCTGGAGGGCAGAGAGAGGGGGGAAAAAAGAGAAAGGCTTGGTGCTGTGCAAGCACAGTTCAGCAATAGCCAAAGCATCGGTGTGTTATGAGCACTGTTTTAGCCACGAATCCAAAACATAGCACCATACAGGCTGCTATGAAAAAAACATCTTTATCCCAGCCAGTCCCAGTACATGAACTCAGCATTTACTTATTGTGAGAAAGTACTGGAACAGTTCATTCAAGTGGGTTTGTTTTTTTGGGTTTTTTTTGCACTTGCATAAAATCAAATCATACAAAAATGATAATCTGAGTATTCATTGTCTGGAAAGCATAAAGTAATTTAGGCAGTTTATTTGGAAGATTAGCAGAAGGAATGCCTAAAATGGATTATACTAATAATATGACATCAAAATTGTACCCACAGGAAGATCTAAGCATGTTTTTAGATAAAATTCTTCTGTGGCTCTTTTTAAAATTTTTAATATTAAATTTCCATCTTTCTGGGGGACCCCAGAAGTTAAACTGATCTTCATGATTATAAGTGCATTAAAAGAGCCAAGAAGACTGGACCTTCCTCTGATTAATCTTTTCAATCCTAATAACTTTTTGACTAAATTATGTTACTTCTGAAAACCCTTGAATTTTGCTCTATAACAGCATAGTTTTAACTCAATGAAACAAGAAACTCTTCTTATTCCAACCCCTCTTTAAACTGGATGGGGAATTATTGACGAAGAAAACATACTGGGCAGTGATTCTTTGAATGCGAAGAGCCTCATTAAGCACATCATAATACACGTCTTACAATTTTCTTTATTTTACTATTCAGTCTGATTTCATATCAGTCATTTCACACTTCAGGAAGTTACTTTCTGGAAGATTACTGCATTTATCAAGCAATTAAGGTTACAGTCCCCCTATTTCAGCTTTATATCTTATAACACCATTTGTGGCTTGTGCTCCAGAATGTAGTGTCTGTCTTCTGTTATTGAATAATGTAATTTTACTGAAACTCGAGTGCTCCTGCCTGTCCAGACTTTGTCTGCATTCAACCTGTTGGACTCTGGTAGGTGGGTAGCTCACTGCTGAAGAACTAAAGAATGAGGGCTTAGAAGCATCACCCAGAAAAGGGGAAGCCCTTATGGACGTAGTAGGGTCTATTGTGAGTTTATTTCTGAGACTCTGGCAGTTTAAACTTGCTATGCAAATTGACTTCCCGTTGCTGAAAATAAACAAAGAAAATATAATAGGTACCAAAGATTAGTGAACAAATTAATTTCTGTACTTCAGTTCCCTTTCAGTAACATAAGAACATATATCACAGATATAAAGCCACCAGAAGTATTTTGAAAATTAATTAATCGTTGTGAAGAACTGTGTAACTTCAGTAATAAACACGAGAAAAGAAGCCAAGAGGGAAACTGACAGTGCTGTCTTCAAAGCAGGGTTTTAACAGAGCACAATAAATGCAAAGCAAATAAATTAATGAGGCAAAAACAAAATAGTGAGTAGACGTTGATTAAGAGTAGTGTCCACCTTGTGTGGAATTAGCTGGGATTCAGGAACGTAAATGTTACGTATAACTATGGACCTTGTCATGCACACAAGCAAGATGGAACAGATGCAATTTGCCTAGGCAACCTTAATTTCAGCATTTCCACTTTTCTGGAAGTTTGACTTTGTACTTTTTGATTATTTTTTTTTTTTCTCCAGTTTTACTGTGAATATTATTTTGGGCCTGGCAGTTACAAATATTCCACAGAAGCAGATAAAACAACATTGAATTTGCCTTTTCAGTTAGAAAATGTGTTTGTATCCAAATCAATAAATCTGTACCTAGTTCTTGTTGAGTATTTATTCACTGCCAAAATATAGCATGGGTTTTGTCTTTTCTCAGGTTATTCTTTCCTACTGTGATTTTATATGTTGTTATGATAGCATATATAGAAAAATAGGATTGCTGAAATTTAGAATTAATGGGTATTAATGCAGTTTGCACATTCAAAAGCAAAGCCTAATTTCTTTATCTTACTTCCTTCTCAAAAATAGACACCACTGTCTCATATTGTGCTCTTTGTTAGAAAGCCTAAAAATGCCTGAGGTTTTATACGTGAAACGATTTGTATAGATATCTCATATCTTGATTTAAGAAAAACATTTCAAAATATAGCATCACTTCTTAAAGAAGCATTATTTGATAATTCAGCTGTCATAGTGTACTGGTTTTGGCTGGGATAGAGTTAATTTTCCTCATAGTAGCTAGTACGGGGATGAGTTTTGGATTTGTGCTGGAAACAATGTTGATAACACAGGGTTGTTTTAGTTATTGCTGAGCAGTGCTCAGAGTCAAGGCCTTTTCTGCTCTTCGCGCCATCCCAGCAGCAAGTAGGTTGGGGGTGGACAAGAATTTGGGAGGGGACACAGCCGGGACAGCTGACCCCAACTGACCACAGAGATGTTCCATGCCATATGACATCATGCTCAGTAGTAAAAGCTGAGGGAAGAAGAAGGAGGAAGAGGGGGAATGTTTGGAGTGGTGGCGTTTGTCTTCTCCAGTAACCGTTATATGTGATGGAGCCCTGATTTCCTGGAGACGGCTGAACACCTGCCTGCCGGTGGGAATCAGTGAATGAATTCGTTGTTCTGCTTTGCTTATCTACACAGCTTTTGCTTTGCTTATTAAACTGTCTTTATCTCAACCCATGAGTTTTCTCACTTTTACCGTTCCTATTCTCTCCCCTATCCCACTGGGAAGGAGGGAGCGAGTGGCTGTATGGAGCTTAGTTGCTGGCCGGGGTGAGACCATGACACATAGTTTGAATACAAATAGCACTTTTTCTAACAAAAAGGCAGTTCTTGGCTTTATGTAGTCAGTTACAAGTTTTGCTAACATTATATGGACTATTACAGAGTCTGTAAATTTCTCTTGGTGCTTTATTACTTTAATAAGTATATTCTATATTATAGATAAACTTGGCAGTAGCTTTTGTTATTCCATATTTTCTCTGCTTTGGAAAAGAGTTATATTTGTTTTCTGAGTCTGGTAGCGTCTGGTTTTGTAGTCATAGGCATTTAGGCTTCTAGTCCTATAACTGACATGTGAAGGCATGATTCCCAACAGTATGTTCTTTGCAAATCTGTCATCGTGTGGAAAGCTATCAATCACTATATCCTCGTTGTGTGTCGGAAATAATACCAGCTGAATTACATCGTATAAAATGTAATTTTTTTTGTTGTCTTAAAGAATTAACATTTTCATAGTCTAGCTTCAGATGTGGATGCAGTGGTGTCAATCAAATATCTGCTATACTGGCATCGTTTTTTGTTTTAGAAAGGGAATAGCTATAGTGGTATAGTGACTGCACTGTCTTTGGATAAGTATAACGCTTAATTCAGTGTCCTCTTCCACATTTAGCTATAGCAGCTGGGGACACTGTTATCCAGCTGTTTATGGCTGCCCGGCAAGTCGGGGTTACTTATTTCACAATTCAGCCAACAGAGCAGAAATGCAAGTTCTCACTGTTCTGCTACGCTGGAGTCAGCAATGGCTTCAAAACATTTAATCAGCAGCTAGGTTAGATTTGCTAATTTTGCACCTAAACAGATCAAGTTGAATTCCACTGGCTGTACAGTGAAAATTATCTTCTGTCAGGAATATAGCAAAAAGCATCCAGGGATAAAAAGTCTTGAATTTTCTATCAGCGTGCAAAATGATCCCGTCTCTTAAGTATTGAACAAGTTTCATTGTTTTTCCTGTTAGAATACAGCTGAAGCCTTATTATGCTGCTTTTCTATGCTTATATTTTATTGAACATTTGAATCATTTGGTTTGCTTTTTTCTTCCAGATTTTTACTATGCCCCCTTTCCCATTTCTATTCAGGTAAATTAACACAAACAAACAAAAATAACCCTCAGCGGTTTTGAAATTCTTCTTTTCATCAGCAACGTGCTCTTAGTAGTAATGAGCAACTACTTACTAATAAAAAAACCTGTTTTTTTTATCTTCCTAGAGGATATTATCCTATGTATTTAATTGTTAGGTAAAGCAAAACCAGTTGACTCAAGACAAAAAAAAGATATAATATTTTTTCTAATATTTCATTACATAAAAATAATAAATTTCTTTACCAAATGTTTTGTATAATTTTAGAGATAGTTAACTAATTCATTTACTTAGTAGTTGTAATTCAATATCTAACTTCACCTCTGCAGTAAAGGAATACTTGTGATCTACGTTTGTACCCTTGAATTAGGTGCAGCCAAGGAAGAATGTATGCAGTTCACAATCAGGCTGTACAGTTAAATACCTCAGCCCTAGGTGAAACTTAGCCTATAAATTCCCCCATCTAGCTCCTGTACAAGATCATCAGGAGAGCTGAGAACAGTGGGACAGCACTCATTAGTTTTAGGTATTAGGCCAGCTACTGTGTTTTTTCGTTTGTTCTGGACAAGGTTATTTCCTAAAGTGAATATATATATATATTATTGATTGTAGGATGGAATGGGAAATTTGAGAGTCACTAAAAAAGGAATACGACTTGAAGGAATATCTGAATTTCTACTACCACTATACGTGAAAGAAATCCATTCCCGAAAGGTAGGTGTTTTTCATCTTTTTTTTCTTAATTTACAGCTAATATAAATGAATCTCTTCAGTCTCAAACTACAAAGTTTAATTCTTACACCTCCTAAATTAGCAATCAGAAGAGGTTTGCTTTGAGAATACCTTAACAGTGAAAGCTTCCTTCATGTCAAAAATATATATTTTTTTTTTTTCTGAAACCTTTCTTGCCTCTTAAAAGAAATGTCTTATCTTAAAGGAAGGAGATTCAAAGCATGTATATTTTATACTTCAAATTACCTCAGCACTGGGAATGGAACATCTGACTCTACATTTAGGGTGGACTCCAGAAAAACAAGATTGGTGATATGTGCAAAATGTAGTGAAATAAGGAATGGTTTTGTATATCCTTAAGTTCTTTCTGGTAGTAGTTAGTGTAGCTAGTGTGATATATTTTGCGTTCTTTTTTCTTTTTTTTTTTTTCCCCTCATTAGGTACAGGCAATCTTGCTAAACTTCATAACGACTCCAAGATTTAATTTTTCAAAACAAACCATTTTAAATGTTGCTTAAATGTAATTGTTTTATCATATAGCAGCAGGTTGTCACAGAGGAAAAACGAAAATCAAGACTCTGTATTTAGGAATTTGGTATAGCTCATTTCAACTCATTCGTTTTGATTCAGTCATGCTGTTTATATTAACATCATCAATGAATTAAAAAAAATTATTTTGAAATACTGGAGATCTCTTAAGTTCTTTTTATCATGCAAGCAATGACCTATGATGAGAGAATGATGTTACAATGGTTTTCAGTCAATCATCTGTGAAGAATTTTAATATGCATACTGCATATTGACGGGAATGAAAAGTATGTTTAACCTAAATGCCTCTGTGGAAAATTCTGTCTTTTAAAACCTGTCTTCTATGCATATAAAAAAGTCTCAAATACATTCAGAAATGAGATCATGACAATTTCCTATTTCTCTTAATTAGTCCACTCTTGTGTTAATAAATGTGTGAGGTAGTCTTTGTCCTCTCTCTGTAAAACTAAGATCTCTCAATGTTTAACAGAGTAGCAACATTGTCCTAGCTAATGAACAATTCTATAATATGTAAGTAACAGAATATTCCCCAACAATGTTGAATTTTGATTACTTTATAGAACGGATATTCTTTTAGTTTTCAACTTACCATACATACAATATGTTACAAAATCTTGTTCATAATGTTTCTAATGTACCTAAAAATATTAATAACTAAGATAAATCTATAATCAAAAATTCAGTGATGAATTCTAAATAAATACAAATGTCATAGCTTTGATATTGCTCAGAATTTGGGGGCAGGGGGGCGGGCCAGGGGACAACGGAATAGTTAATGTGTAAATACATAAATAACCATTTAAATACAAAACACTGCTACCAAGAGTAAATCAATAAGACCAGATTCCACCTTCTAAAATTGGAAAGGTATCTACAAAAGGAAACTTTGGCTGTGGGTTTTTTCCTATACCACCTTGCCATGGAAAGGTGTAAGCATCTCTAAAGTAGTTGCTGTAATCTTCTAATATTTTCTTTACAATTATGAAACTCTAGAATTCATTAAATTAACTAGAATACTGTTGTTTATCTATATCTAAATAGAAAAAAAAATATTTTAAGGGTTCTGTTAGACCTTAATATCTAGTACAACAAATGTTTTTAAAATCATGCCTAAACCATGAACCTATTTAGCAGGAATATTCTAATATATAGACTTTCTGAAACTAGTGTAAAATTTCCAGGCTCTATAATTTCCAGGCTCCCCTGAAAAGGGACCATACTTTTTCTTAGAGATTACAGAACATTAGTCACAGCTTGTGCATTTTTCCCAGTGCCTCTCTGTGGGTGGACGATGTCTATTATTGTTCCATGACCTGTTACTGCACATGAGAGTTATGCTTCGGGATATTTGCTTGCACTGGGCTTTGTATTGTAGAAAATTAGTTCTGTTAAAGTAAACATGGAAACTTTTGTTTCAAGTGAGAGTAATGAGAGGTTCAAGTAGGGTCCTAATTTCAGTCAGAGCTGTAACCAATCTGAGGAAAAAATGCACACAAATGTAAATACTGTAAAGGATGCAAAGTCTACCGGTAGCCTAACACAATGTCACTGTAGTCCTGTGAGGCTCATGAAAAACTCATAGGCCTGTCAGCAAGTGCCCTCAAACCAGCAGAAGGAAAGAGATAGGTTGATCATTAGCTAGACAAAGTATTTAAACTGTGATATTTTCGGTGTTGCAGGTCTACTCATATCTATTAACATTAAAATACTTGTTACCTAGCTAAAAAAGTGGTATGTACATAGACTTCTCATCTTGCAGTGCTTGTGGCCTAGGCCTACGTTCCAGTCTTTTGCCAACTTGCTCAGTAAGTTGTGCTAAAGTTTCAGTAACTTTTGGTGTATGCAACTGTTAATGTCATGAGGGAATGATAAGGAAAACCCTCTAGAGCTGTGCTAAGCTTTACAGTAGGGATTTGTGATGTCTCTGCATGGTGCTTCCCTTGGTGTGTGACATTAGCTGTTTTGTCACCTGCAGAATTGACCTCGGCTCTGTAGAAATCTGAGGGAGCCAGGTTTTCTGAGCTCTCATTATAGTCAGCAGAGACCTAGTCAATACAGACAGTGGATTCTGAAGAGCTATCCTGCTCGCCAGCCCGTAGTGTTTACTTTGGGCGATACAGAGAAGAATGCTTTTTCCCGCCTTTTCCATGGAAACAGTGACCATTTAAGTTTGATGCATACAGGAGATAAAATGTACCATGGAGTCAAAAACTTATTTGAGGCTGATGTCTTTGCAGTCTTTTACATGCATATGTTGCTTGCTTATTTTCTGAAAGGAGAGTTTGCTCTTTAAGTAAATTTAATCATTCCTCTCTAAAAGAACACAGACATTAAAGGGACATTGTGTGATTAACTCTTGAGATGACTTGTAATGGATTCAATAATAAATTTGTGGAATGGGTGTATTTCCTCTGCACTGGTGACCTGGTTTGTAGAGTGACCCCTGGGGAGCCTCCCTGCAGGTCGAGGTGTCACTGCCTTCCCGTTACTCAGCTCAAAGCAGAGTTAGGTGGGAAGATGGATGCTATCAGCAGCCGTGTACTGCAGCAAGTGTGCTAGATTATGGCTAAGAGGTATGAATGGAGTTCTTGCGCATATTCTGGAGCTATCTTTTTGTTAGATCTGGAGCTGATAAAGCGTGTTCATTGATAGCACAGGGTTCATCTCTGATTCTGATAGGGAACTTCTTCTGATAAGAGTCCAGGGCAGTCTGTTGAGGAGCAAGGCTGAACTGAGCTCCACGCAGCCACAATTTAAATGTGAAGGGTGGCTAGGGTAAAGTTCACACATGCTTACGGATGCTGAAATCACCACTTTTGCCTGCAGCATACCTGGATCCCTAAATAAGATCATTTATGTAGGTTTAAGTGCAGACCTTAAACTGCCTTTGTCATAAGAGATGTATTGAACTTTGTATATAGGTTGAAAAATTGCCTTTTATCTTGTGATTGCTTCATTAAACCCCTGAATATTAAAAGTGAATGCTAAAATGCTTTGGGTTAAGTCAGTAGGAGAACAAATATACACGAATTCTTGAAAACAAACTAAAACTTCTCCTGCCAGTATACAATTTTCTATCAAAAAGTAGTAATGAAAAATCCAGATCTTGGGTAAACTAAATATTAATTTCTGTTTTGTCTGTAGAAGTTGTGAAAATGAGAAGGCTGTTCAGAGGGTTCCATTTGCCTAACCTTGCTCCTCTTGCTTTGCCCTTTCTACTCTGTTGAGTTAGTGGTGTCCGCAGAACCATGGGTTCCTAAACAAAATTTCATGTTTACACAAAAAAGATAACTGTATTTTCATCAAATGACTTAACTGCATGTCAGAACTCAAACTGATATGTCAGAACCTGAGCAGATAAGGGCTCATTTGATCCTGAACTGACATCTTTATATCCCTGAAACAGGGGTACATGTACTCTACGAATTGAATTTTACTAAACATTTCATTTTGACTATGGCTGGTCTAGTTGTGTACTTTTGATTAAATTACTAGTCTGAAACCAGTAAGTTTAATCTAGGCAATGTGGTATCTTCCACGTTTATATCACTTGTATTGATATGATGCAAAGAAACTATGCAAGCTACATTCTTTGTAGTGTGTCATTAATGAGTTGTATGAAATCAAATAACACATAATGCAATAATCTGAATTATTGCAATATTTCAGTTTCCTGAATTAAATTTCTTTATAATCCTTCTACTGCAACCATACTACTGCATTTGTGAATGAAAACAATTGTTTCCGTTGCAGATAAAATAAATAACTCATTGTACCTTAAACTAGGGGGGATTGCTTTGTTTTTCCAGCACAATTAACAAAGTTAAAAGTGTATTGTCTGAACTTAGAGAGCATATGTTTTCACTAGATATCCTTACAGAACACAGAATGTAATTATTTAGTTAAAAGTCATTAGAAAAAGGTATAGAAAAGAAGAAGAACTGAACACATGTAAACTTCTAACTGAACACAGGGAACTTGAAAACTCTCTATATCTTGTATTTTTAAATATGTGATTGTATGAAAACTAAGAAATCGTAGGTAGGTTTCAAAGCAGAACTTCTTTCAGTTGTTCCTTTTCTCCAGTTTTTTGCTCTGGAGACTGAATATCCTTATAAATATTTAGAGAGCTTTATTTTATTTTGTTTTATTTCCAAACCTGAACCAATCTTGACAAAAGCAATTCTACAGTATATTTCTTTCTTCAGTGTCTCTCTTAGTGTATATAATCAATAACATAGAATTAAACTTTATCAGTTCCAGCCAGCACATTGCACATACTTAGGTTTGTGTTTGGGCCCTAGATGCCTTTGTGAGAACCCCCAAATTTTCTGAGAGAACCTCCTTTTTCTGAGAGAATACTGTTGTTGAGCTTCTCTCTCCAATAGGGTCATAAAGAAGCAGCATAGGAGATCACATCAAAAGCGTTTCTGAAGTTGAGGAAAGACATCTACTGCTTTTGTACATTGAGCCAGTCTTCTCATTATACAAGATCACTAAATCAGGTGCTGCTTGTCCTTACTAAACCCATTCTCATTTTTTCCCAATTGCTTTCTTTTCCTTCATCTGTTTTGAAGTGATTTTCAGGGGGAATTGCTCCATAATATTCCTAGGAACTCAAGTGAGACTGACTGAGCTGTAGTTTCCAAAGTCTTCCCTTCTTGCAAGATGTTCATAATCTCTTGTGAATTCCTTCAAGTATGCCATATTTGTTGATTTTGGGGTTGGGGAGGAGAAACATGTTCCCCCACCCTCCCCTGAAACATATTCTTCTAAAAATTCAAGGCCAAGTTGTTTGCTATATCCACTCTCTTGTCTGTTCTGCAAGATATCCCGTTGACATGCAGTAAAACTAGTTTGAGAATCCCGCAATCCTACCACTACTGCAGTATACGGGTATCAAATAAACTATAATTGGGAGACATCATTACTCACCCTTTTTCTACTATCAAAAAAAAAAAAAAATCACAAAGGAACGTAAGAATATGCCCTTTATTGGGCATTTCATTGTGAAATGCAATGCTTGTTTCTGCAGCTACGTGTCACAATCCTCTCAGATAAAATCTGAAATGCTCCCTGGTTCATTTTCTGATACCTACTCTTCAGCCTTGCCCTTGGCATCACACACCTGTCACTGAGAATAAAGTCATTATTACAGCATAAAGGACTCCTTAAGTCATTTTGGCTCTCAACATGATGTAGTTCCAATGTACTGAAAGCCCAGTGTCAGTTTATTGGCTATGAACAAGATATAAGGTTTTCTTAATCACAAGCTTTGCCAAGGGACAAGTCACTCTTATATTTGTTGGTGGTCTCTGTAGGGACTGCCACTCTGAAATTGAGTTGGCTGTACTCGCTCTTCGCTGACAGCTGATAAGAACTTTCATGATTCATGATTTTGTCCTTGATTTGCTATACTTCACTGAAACCTGTCTGGGGGTCATCCAATTGTACAACTCTATCTTTTGAACACATCATTTTTTCATGTCAACCTGTACTCCTCTTATTATTACTGTGACTTGTTGTTCAGTCAAGGAGGATCTCTGCTTGTTATACTGAAAATTCTGAGTTAATATTATCCAAGCTTTTTACTTTGGTTGGCTACAGCTCATGAATAAAGTCATGAGTGCCCTGTATCCACCCAATTTTATACCAGCCTGAGGAACTGAATTTGATTTGGGAACACTTCTTCAGAAGGATGTGGGAAAGTTAATGAAGTAGAGACTGTTTTTCTAGGGCTTGTCTTTGTTGGTATCAATTGCATTTTCAGTTTTCCAAGTACTTCCTTCATGTAATACATCTGTGTTCCACTGGGGCAAATTTCAAGGAAACCACGTGATATTTTAGTTTGATGATCATCATGTCTTGTGTCTAATCCTAACATTCAAAGTGAATTTGGTTTGAGCTGCTTTAATTGTATGGGCATCTTAAGCTGAGGAATGACTTCTTTTCCTTGAGCAACTTTAGAGTAATGTATTTGCAGTTTACAGAAGCTAAGCAATTACCTAAAGAAATGCTCTATGTTTAAGACAAAGAAAAATTATTAATATTTCTGTAGAAAATCTGATCCAAAGCAGGAATGTAAAAGCAGATGACTTGTAAGAGACTTGAAAAGGAGTAAAATCTGTGTCTTCCTTTATCTCTTCATGCAGGAATTTACTCATGTTTCTTCATGAAGAACAACATTTATCTTTTGCATCACATTTTATAAAGTTAAGGTAGACCTTACTTTTTGCTCCTTTGTAGAAACCTTAGAACTTATGGATGCACAGATAAAAACGAGGGGAAAAACTGTTGTTGGGAGGCAACAATATTCATGTAAGCCATTAAGCACAAAGTACATAGCATAATTTTATCTTCCCAAAATACGGCTAGTCTGTTAGCTCTGGCTTGAAGGTTGCTGAGATCATTTGAAATGTATTTCTTACAAGTCAGGCTGTGCAATGCCCTCACTTGTAGGCCTTTGGTAAGAAAAGAAAAATTGTCCAAAAAAACAATGTAAACAGTGTGTTTGTTAAATTAGCACGAGATCTACTTCATATCCACTCAGTGTAATAACAACAAAGAATATTAATGTAATGAAATTATAGAACTAATGCTGTTGGGAGTTGTCAGCATGGATTTCTGAAGAAGAGATCATGCCTGACCAACCTGATAGCCTTCTACAACAAAATGCCTAGCTTGGTGGATGAGGACAGCTAATATTGTTAATCTTGCCTTTAGCAAGGTTTTTAACCCAGTCTCCTATCATATACTCTTAAAAGAGACAGTGTGGTGGGATGAAAACTGGCTAAACTGCGGGGCTGAAAGGGTTGTGCCCAGTGGCATGAAGCTCAGCTGGAGGCCAGTTACCAGTGGTGTACTCATGGGGTCACCACTGAGGCCAACATTGTTTCATTTTTTCATTAATGACCTGGATCTGCACAGTGCACCCTTAGCAAGTTTCCATGGGATACAAAACTAGGAGGAGGAGTGTACAAACAAGTAATTTCTAGAAGCAAAAATACCCAAGAAAAATAATGAAAGCATTGCTGTTTTCACTGGTCAGAGTTTTAATCATTTCCAACTCATTAATAATAGGACTCTTTTTTCTTTTCCTGTTTCATATCAGATGAATCTCAAAAGTACCAGGGGTAATAATCAAATCAGAACTTCAAAGATAACACTTTGAAAATTAATATAAGAAAGATTTTCAAGGTATTCATTCTGAAAGAGAAATTGGTATCCTAAAGTTTGAATGTGTAATTTCCAGAAGTGCAAGCTGACTTACAAAATTAATTTTATCCATTAGATATTGTCCACGAGATAAAGTCCAATTTTACTTGGTCAGCTTTGTTTTCAGTATACTTTGTGTCTTGTATGATGTTTCTCACTTTAAAAAACATTTGTATTCAAATTATACAAAGCAGATAAACCATTAATAATCTGCAAAAATAGATACAAATACAATTCAAACCCAAAATCTTCTTGTTACTCTAAAGGAGATGTGATTGGTCAAATAGAAGTTCTGAAGCAATTTTTGTTTTAAGGACATCTGTGGTAAAGTTATCGAGGCTTAACTCCAGAGTTTGAGACAGTTTAGAAAAAATAATTCTTCTACCTGTTTATATAATTTAGCAGACCTGTATTGTATTTGCTTTTTTCTTTGGTTTTCTTTTCGTATTATTTTTGTCAGCATTTCTGTATTCTGTCAAGAAGAATAAAATTCTAAGCAAGGAAAGAAAATTGCATTCTAATTGTTGAGAAATACCGTATTTTTTGGGACACTGCACACAATTTGATGTCTTACATGATAATAGAGAAAATTAATGAACATTCTGAAGTTTAACATGAAAAAAACTAAGAATGAATATTACCTTGACTACCTGTAGTGAAATTCGCAGGATAAGATGTAGAGTAGTCATTACACCTGTTTTGACAGTCCCTGATTAGGACACCGTTCCTCTTTTAAAGGGACAAATTGCTTTTTCCTTTGCAGCTTCTGATAGCTGACTACCACAAGCAAATATCATAAAGATTGCATTTATAATACCGTCCATTTCCCGTTTGAAATGAACTATGTATTTTCTTGCTATTCAGTAAGAAAAAAGTTGGATTTTATTGCTTCATAATCAACAGCATTCATTCATTTTTTGGGGTTTTTTTGCATGTGAACACACATATATAACTTGAATATTTATGTATAAAACTTCAAAATTACCGGTCAGTCTTAAGAATTGGAGCTTTTTATTCCAGGTAACAAGCATGCATTTGGGGTTTATACTATACAGCCTTTCTTGTCCTAAGAAATGTATCATGCTATATACCTTGTTTCAGAAACCACTTGTCACCATGTGCTGGTTTTGGCTAGGATACTTAATTTTCTTCATAGTATCTGTTACGGGTCTACGTTTTGGATTTGTGCTGGAGACAGTGTTGATCGCAGAGGGATGTTTCAGTTATTGCTGAGCAGTCCTTATACAGAGTCAAGGCTTTTTCTTCTCCTCACACTGCCCTGCCAGCAACTAGGATGGGGGGAGGGCACAAAAAGTTGTGAGGTGACACAGCGGGGACAGTTGACGCCAAATGACCAAAGGGTGAAGGTTGGCCAGGGAATTGGCTGAGCATAAGTTGGTCGGTGGTGAGTGATTGTTTTCATCTGCATCACTTGTCTTTCTTGGGTTTTATTTGTCTCTTTTTGTTATTTTCCTTTTCATTGCAATTTATTATTATTATTTTATTTTATTTCAATTATTAAACTGTTCTTATCTCAACCCACAAGTTTTCTCACTTTGCCCTTCCAATTCTCTTCCCTCCATCCTGCTGGTAGTGGAGTGAACGGGCAGTTGTGTGGTTCTTAGTAGCCAGCTGGGGTTAAACCACAACACACCAACAATGAAATTTTCTACTTTGAAAAGGCTTTTATAGAGTAATTTTTGTTTATTTTTTTACTATTCCCTGAAGGAGTTTTCCATCCACCTAGTACTGTGGCTTAAACTTCAGCCTCCTTTATATAGTTCTGAAACCCTTCCCTCAATGACTTTAAAATTTCATTTTTTTGTGTGCTGCCAGAACAATTTCTCAAGAATCCTGCTGAACTTCCATCAGTTTTAGGAAGCAATATGGCTGCAACATTATCTGTAATGAGGAAATATCAAGTTAAAATAAGGTAGAGAAGGTAAATAGACACAAGAAGTGCTACAAGCATTTTAATAAAGTAGTATGAGTTACTAAAATATTTGTAGGCACAACAAGTAATGTATTTTAGAATAAAAACTGTCCTTTTCAATTTTTCTTTTTTAGGCAGTGCAAGAAAAATAATCAGTTGTATTTTTTGCTCAATATGTAGTTAATTCAATACCTCCTTAAAAAAAGCAGGTGGAGTGGTCATTCTCGTTTTTAGATGTAAAATACATGAGTACAACACTCTATCATCTTATGGATTATGCTCTTGAATCTTTGCTAACATTGTTACTCCAAAGCAGTTTCGATTTTATTATTTGAAGAAATAAAATGGAAGCATTGATTATTCCATAACAAGGACTGTAGTTTGACACTGGTCTGTGTCCAAGAGTGATAAGTAACACTAACATTAGTTGAAAACCTTGCTGACTTGAAGAGCGTCCTCATGAAATAACTGCACAGAGCAAAAAAAATGTATGTTCTTTTCATTACCAAAAGCACAATCAATTATTTCCTTTGAACTCATTTTATTAAAAGAAATTAAAATTTCAAATAAAAAAAAAACCTGAAATTTGTAACTTTTTGTCTGTAACAAGTACCCTGAAATACCATGCATTCTACAGATAAAATAAAAAATAGATCATAGGGTTGGAACTCGATGATCTTCAAGGTATCTTCCAACCTAAACCATTCCATGATTCTATGATCAGAGTTTGACCAAATTCCTGTATTCTATGCTTTCTTCCTGTTTCTCACTTTGGATCTAATTATGCTGTCCTTTCTCAAGTGTAATTTCCTGTGGGTTTTGTAGAAAAGCACTAAAATTTCTGTAGAATATTTCTATGGAATGTGAAACATAATTTTTCAATTAAGAATCTTCTCCCTTTATGTGAAGTTAAGGAAATGAGAAACTGACAGAAGACACTGAAAGTTTATTTTGTTAGACTTCTGGATTTTGACATCAAAATACTCCACTGATTTGCAGATGGCCAAAAAGTTCAATTGTACCCATTAGTTACATAATAAGATATTATCAAAAGCTGTTTCAAAAGACCTCTGTGGTCTGCTTGAAAGTTTCCAAAACTTCCTTTATGTAAGAATCTGTCCAACTTAATTGCAGTTCATATCTTTATAGGCTATCTCCTCTTGCCAAATTAATACATGACACAAATTAGTTCAAGTGAATCGAAGACCCACTGTCTCTTGTCTTCTTGAAAAAAAAATAGTTCCTAATTTTTTTTAAGTAGTGACCAAGTTGATTTGTCTTTTTTTGGTGGTGATGGTTTTGTGTCTCTTCTTTGTTATCGCTGTGCAATGCTACCTACTTAACTTCTTGAGTTGGGCCTACTTTTGCTCTAGAAATGTAGGCGTACTGTTGTCTATGTTACACTGAAACTCAGGTACAGCAGTAATGTGCACTCTAGCCTGTAGACACATGAACTGTTTCTACATCAAGTTACACTTTAAAAGCTTGGTGTTGATCAGACTCTGCTGATTCGCTATGAGGTATTTTTTTTAGAAGCTTAGAATTAAACGGCAAGAAATTTTTAAGGTGGTAACTGTGCAAGTTTTTCAAGGATAACTCTCCAAACCATATAAAGATTTCAATTAAAAAAAAACCCATAAAAGGGTAAACTAGTGCATTGCTGTGTGAGGTATTATTTGTGCCTCATAGACACAAACTAAGGGTAAGATAATATTTATTTTTTTAAATGAAATTGAATTGGAAATAAACATTGGCAAGAACTTCAGACTGCAGATGTTGGAATTCATGGGTGGGACTGGGATAAAGAAAATTGACAAGGAAAGCAGAAGTCTTATAATGGGAGAGGGTGAACAAGTTAACATCCTGTACTGGAATTGGTAATTATGGTTTCAGCATTGATTGTACAACAAACATCTGGGGATTTACTGTAGAGTTGGCTCTTGGGCTTTAGCCAGAGGCTCATTTGTGTCTCTAGCTGAATTCAAATCAGTTGTTCTGCAAAGAAAGTAACTGTAGTTCACAAAGTTTGTTAATTTAGGGTGGCAATCTGTCATGCACAATTCTGCAACAGCTACGGCAGTATATACTCTTGCTGAAATCTTTGCAAGTATAAGCGGTAATTGCAGTAGCTTGGATGTAGGTTGGTGATGGTGAATTTTCTTTTGGTCTGGAGCCAAAGTAATTTTTAAAAATACAAAATTATTGTACATAATTCTCATTAGTAAAAGTGAGATCTGTGTTGATACTAAACTTGGCACTCCAGTAGTGATTTGCATGAAAGATGCCACAATTATTTTCAGTAGAAAGGAAAATTGAAGTTTACACTAAGAGTACAGAACAGCTAGAGATTTTTTTTTTCCTCTTGCTAGATAGAAATACAAGGTTTGAGTGAAGTTTATTTTTGTCTCTGAGTTTCTCCATTGGTATCCACCAGTCAGAAACTTCCTATAAATCTGTGGTCTCTCTGAGTAACCTAAGTAACTACAAAATCCCAGAAGGAACATGTTTCATACTTGTGTTGTTATTTTAATAAAGCATAGGCATTTTGGAATATCAATTAACTCTCCTTACAAATTGAGCCAAAATGCTGGCACAGAAAATGCAGAAAGTGGACCAGCTTTTTGCAGGAGCAACTACTGTGTGTTCTATAAGCAGATTTTTTTTAAAAAACATTTTAGTAAAAATATTGTTATGACTATTTAGATCTGGGATACTACAGCGTGTTCTTTTAAGATGCAGGTGCTGCTTCTCCTTTAAGAAATACTCCACTAGTATGAAGTAGTTTTTTGAAACACTGTGGTTCATATTGAATAGTATACTAATTTTTCAAGTAGCTTCATTGATTGTTCAGCATGAAAGGCAATGTAATTTTATTCTTATAAAAGTCAGGAAAATTATACATTAGTGTATTAATTGGTAGAACACCTATACTGCACGGATAAGGTGCTGGGATTACCTGAAAGCAGCTGATGCAAGGATGAAGTGGTGCTCTTCTTTATCTTATATTAAATGGTGGTGATTGAATACTAGGGAAAAAATCAGTTAAGTGTATGGAAAAGACAGGTGTGTTGGGGGGAAAAAATAAATAGTTTTTATATTTAACAGTGGCACTTACTGTTCCTTTTTATTTCCTCAAAGTTTTTCTCCCATTGTTTGAAAATTAATAGCTTGAAATGCTTCAAAAGCTTTCACACACAAAACACAAAAAATTGATAGGAATATCTGAAATACTGTCAGTACAGTGTGCAAGAGGCCATGTTTATATTTTCTCAACTGAAGACTACATTTTTTCTTGACTTCATACTTTGGTCTTAGCATTTTAAGGCATTTATCAATTTCTCTTCACAGAGTCAGAGGAGTGTTAAGAAAACTGTTCTGAACTACAAATCAAGTTGGTGTTAGGATTTGTGTATTTCTGGCTATTTTGTTCTGTACCTTTCTATGTTTTGCAGTTGTTTATTGGTCTGGGTTTTTACCTGTGGATTTCAGCAATTAGGTGTAATTGCCAATCAAAATATTGGAAGAGGAACCTGGTGAGCGTGGCACAGATGCTTTATGTGTCAATTCAAGTGGTATAAATCAGTATCTAATGAGGCATTCTACAAAGAACACTTTGCTGCATGTGTGTATTTCTGTAACAAACAGGCATAAATCTGGTTTTGACCTTGAGTTTCGCATTCAGAAGATAGACATCCATATTAATCTCTCCACCCAGTTTTCAGTTCAGGCCCTGTGTGTTTTGCACGTGTCCCTATCTCTTAGTGCAATGAGAACCAGGCGGGCTCCAACCACCTCCTTATCTCCCATGTTTCTCAGTTCCTACATAGGAACCATCTAAGGACATATAGTCTACAGGTACCTGGAATGCATCAGAGTTGGGCCAGGTGTGCTGCAAAATTGAAAAGGAACTGTAGGTGCATCCAGCATAATATAACCTTGCTGCTAAATTCCCTACCATTAAATAAACCAAGTTCAAACTTGGAATATAGCAAATAGAGTAAATAAACATAAGCCAAGCCTTAACAGTGGAGGAGTCCAAGCCAGAATCTAACACATGCCTCAACTTTAGCCTGAAAAGACCCTCCTGCACAGGCAAAAGTGTCCAAAGCCCTTCAGCTGTCTTAACACAGTAACAAAATTATCCTTTATGAGGTACATAGACGGTCTGAAGCAAGTCTCTCTGAGATTACCTGCTACTTCTATGTGGATTTCTGTATGAAATAATGAGATGCACATAATTGTACATTTGGGTCATATTCCGCTTCATGTACAAAAAGTTTGCTGTTGCATCACTTATCCCTTACAGCAAACTACTCTTAGATCAGATAACTAAAAATAGTAAACGTATGTTTCCCTTAATTGTATGAAGATTAATAGACACTTTCACTGTTATTTTGATGTTCTGCAGATTTGTGATTTTGAATAGTTTTGCTACAGTAATTTAATAATAATCTTAAATTAAAACAAACATTTTAATGATTTTTTAATTTATTTCTTTTCAATTGACCAATTTAACGTTGGTTCTTGAAGATAAATTGCAGGTGAATGACTCATTTCCCAGTAGCTGGGCACAGTCTCACAGAATTTCATCTGCATCTTGTAGTCCTTTTCAAATGTGATTCTGGCTCTTTAAAACAGAATCTCCTCTGATCTCTATCATCACATTTAGCATTTCAATTTTCATCAAGAGTGTGCTTTTGAAGTGCCTCTCCTGATCTTCTCTGAATACTGTCCTTTGGTATATGTTACAGCATGGTCTTGCAGTATGCAAACTGGATTCCTTTTCTGTAAAACTAAGCTGGAATATGCTGAAATATGACCTCAAAACCACAAATCGCGTTACTGTTCCGTCCTCAGCACTGCAAGTTTCATTGTAAAAGTCTGTTCTAATTGGATCATGTTGCTGTAGGTATAACCAATTTCTCACTTCTACTAATCAGACTATTCCCCTTCTTTTGCTTCCCTTCCTGAAAATGACGCCAAGGGCCCTGCTAGTTTGTTAGCCCACCTGGAGGTTTAAGCAGAAGGCTTAATTAATGTCTTCAGCTGCGATATGGAAAATGTACTCTCTCACAGACACTTTGGATAGAACTCTATATTTAAAATAAAGTAAAACTCATAAATCTCTAAATACTGAAATTTCCAAAGTGGAAATATAACTGAGAAATCATTATTCTAAGAATAAACAAGAAGCCTTTTTTTTTTTAAGTTTTGACCTCTACAAGTTCATTAGTTGCTTAAAGCTCTTAATTCTATCAGACTTCAAATATCTATTCTTCTTGCTTTTAATCCTATTTTGCTTTCTTGTACAAATAAGAAGCTATTTTAAGTAAGTTTCAGTGGGCAGGGAATCTCTGTAGAATTAGAAACCACAGTTCTCCTTCCGCATATAATTTTTGACAAATTTTCACATAGATGCTTTTCCTTTGTGGTTCGGCTTTTCCTTGCTAAATGATTAATTTCTTTTTTGTTTTTCTTTTTTTATTCAGCCTCTTTTGAATCTTCAGGTATCTAATGTGTGTTTAAGTAACACATTTTTAGAATTTATTTTACAGATCACTTGAAGGTCTCAGGATCATAAAGTCTTGAGAATTATTATTTTTTTATTTTTACTGTACTCATGAGAGGACCTTTTTGATAAATTTAATTTTTGGTGGTGAATCCTCTTTTTTGGTGAACATAGTTTCATTTAAGTAATTTTATTTTTACATGGCTCCTCCTAAACAGTAGACCTTACGTGTGCTATATGTAGTTACTTATATGTGTTAGGCCTCTAGCTTAGCAAGATTCATTCAATCTTCTTTCAGTATCTTGGAAGACTCTTTGGTAATTCAATGTTTTACTACCTTTTTTTTTTTAACAAACAGAAATGCCGTTCTAACCTGCACGTGCTTTGTGTCATAAATTGTGAATAAAGATGTGTTAATAAAAAATCTTTATTGTACAAATCTGGGAAACTCAACACATATCTTCTTAACTTTTTGTATGTTTTGACCTTTCACCTTAAGGCAAGAATGAAGGGTAAGGCTGGTAAGACAATTTGACAGTAAACAAATCCACCTTATTTAGACTGAGATAAGCCTTTAAAGGTAAAAGATCACTCTGAAAAGTATCTCGCCCCTGCCAGCGCCTTCATGTTTCATACCGCTTTTGAGACCAGAAGGCACCATTTCTAGGAGTTATGTGAATGCTTAGAATTTAGACTTCTATTATCTTTATGCCATTTGTTTTTGTGCTATGATGGGTACAAAGGTTAGGAGAAGCAGAATGAGGATTATTTTTTTATTTCTAAAGGTCAATAGCTTTTTCCAGGATTTCAGACAAGATGGCTTCTGCGCCTCAATTTCTTGTCTGCAAAACAGGGATAACAGAACTTTCTTATCTCACAGAAGGTTATATCGCTAGATATTTTAAAAGATTGAGTGTGCTGTTAGACAATGTAAGTAAATAAGAACATCGGGATATGGTAGTATTAATACAAAGTACCAAAGTATTGTATTTTTATAGTGTTCTATATCAAGCACATGGAGATCGATCATCCATTAATGTTCAGTGCCCTCAGTCACTATCACAATTATTATTTTGTTTCCTGTCTTGAAGATCAAGCTTATAGGCATCATTCTAAGCTCATCCTTCTCGTATAATTTATTTCCTGTGTGTTTTGAGACTGATGAGCTATAAATTGCTCATGAGATGCAATGCTTTTCCTAATCGGAAGCTATAAAGAGTAGAGCTTGGCATTATCTTATTGCTTTACTAAACAGTTTTGCTAATGAGGCTACCAATACAATGTCCCCATTAAAAGATGAAACTGATAATGATGTTGCTTCTGATTGGGAAAGAAGGATAAGCAGTTTTATTATGAATTGTTTCTAGCAAATGTCTTCATCCTTTGAGATGCTTTGGGGGCAGGAGCTGTAATACTAGAAATAGAACATATGAAAGTAAGCAGCATCTCTGTCAAGGTAAGAGGAAAACAGGAAGATTTAATTCATCCTGCTTGTCTCAAATGTTTCCTTCCACAGTAGTGCGAGTAAACACTGACTTTCAGTGAATGTCTAGCATCATAATACCATGTTTCTTACAAAAATGTATTAGAAATGCAACATCACATCCTATAATCTTTTCACAGGCCTGGTGTTTCCTACAGCTTCTTTTACTTGCCCATTTTCAAAAGTGAATAAAGTTTGATCATAAAGATATTATTCAAAGTGTAGCATGTTCTAAGCAACTGAAGGTGTCATTGACTTACTGGTGCCAGACAACTTATGAATTGCCTTCATCTCTCTATGAAACGTTATTTTTTATCTATCTTCCAAAAGAATTAATTTTTACCCTCTGCAAGAATTAATCTAAAACTTTCTGACTCTCTGTGCGTGTACTTCTGTGTATGTGTAAAAGAAAAAGAAAGTGATCCTCATCCCAGACATAGAGCTGTGGTAGACTAATGTTCAAGTCTCTGATCTTAGTTAAAATGACTTAAGAGGACTGTGGTCACTAAGCTGATGCTTTTTCTTGAAAGGATTTTTTTTCTGGGTTTGATTTTAAAAATTCTTTCTCTTTCAAAATTTCCTCTGTCCCTCTACTCCGCTCTGGTGAGACCCCAGCTAGAACACTGTATCCAGTTCTGGAGCTTCCAACATAAGAAGGACATGGACCTGTTGGAGAATGTACAGAGGAGGGCCATAAAGATGATCAGAGGGCTGGAGCACCTCTCCTATGAGGACAGGATGAGAGAGTTGGTGTTGTTCAGCCTGGAGAAGAGAAGGCTCCAGGGAGACCTTACAGCAGCCTTCCAATACCTAAAGGGGCCTACAGGAAAGATCGGGAGGGACTCTTTATCAGGGAGTGTAGTGATTGGACAAGGGGTAATGGTTTTAAACTGAAAGAGGGCAGATTCAGATTAGATATTAAGAAGAAATTCTTTACTGTGAGGGTGGTGAGGCACTGGAAGAGGTTGCCCAGAGAAGGTGTGGAGTCCCCATCCCTGGAGGTGTTCAAGGCCAGGCTGGATGGGGCTTTGATCAACCTGGTCTAGTGGGAGGTGTCTCTGCCCATGGCAGAGGGGTTGGAACTAGGTGATCTTTAAGGTCCCTTCCAACCTAAACTATTCTATGATCTGATTTTATGTAACAATTCCTAACTGCTTTGTTTCCAGGTACTGCTTGTATTTCCACAATAAGTGAGGACGCACGGTTCTCATGCTTTTAAAGCACAGCAAGAAATGAAAGGCACTTTCCAAGAGAGCTTGGACATCTTAGAAATGCTGGTTACAGAAAGTTTTGTTACAGACCAGTTTGCCTGGCAGCAGATGCATGGTGCCAAGCTCAGGAGGAAGTTGTATACAGTGAAAAAGTATTTGTTCTTTTGAGTTTCATTTTGCCTTTTGGAATTGTAGAAGTTGGCAAATAGTGCTTTTTGATGTAGGTTCAAGTCTTGGTTTGAAAGATAAAGGACTGTTAGGTGAGTTTGTCTCTGTTCCTCTTGCCCTTTACTGGAGGAAGCTACAGCTGGTTGTTGGCTGGCCTTTGGATCCACACTCACCTTGAGGCTGGCCATGTTTTCCTGGCTCTAAGAACCTGTGTCTGCAGTTTTAGGTGTGACTATTTTACGTTTAATGTAGACCACCACCATTGCAATTTTTTTTTAATTACTGGAAAATTTTAATGTTTTTTGAAAGTGATCTAAATTGTAGTGCAGGCATGCATATTTTTCCTCAGCCAGAGGAGAAAACAGGTTCCAGGGAATTTTCGCTTCCCATTATTATTCTCATCAAAAAGAAAGCAATATGTATAGGCATACAGGCCAATGTGACAGTGAAATAACATCCATGCCATTTCAAGCAGATACAGTGTTTGAGAGAAA
Source organism: Pluvialis apricaria (assembly GCA_017639485.1). Lineage (NCBI taxonomy): Eukaryota > Metazoa > Chordata > Aves > Charadriiformes > Charadriidae > Pluvialis > Pluvialis apricaria. Next base: position 10,386,658 of record CM030010.1, read on the forward strand.
AACGTCCAATATAATTAGTATTTTAAAATGTGAAGGCTCATTCAGTGCCAGAAACATCTTAAGTCTGATTCCCCGCTGTGCATACATATACCAATGTAAGTGAAACAAAATGATCAGTCTAAATTTATTTGTATATTTGTGAATGACTTCTGTGGTTCAGGTTACAAGAATAAGTGGTTACTTCACAGAAATTTGTAAACATGAATTTTCCATAGAGGTTCATATAATAAGTTGAGATGTGTATTGGCTTTTTTCACAAAAAATTAATTATTTGTGCCCCGTGTCTCATCTGTTTCAACAGCCACAGTACTGAGTGGTCACCTGGTAAAGTTCGGGTATCTCTCACTCTTACTCTCCTCTTGTGTAAATTATATGTCATTCTCAGAACCTCCTTCCTTTACGGTCTTACAAGAAATTCTAGTCATCGTTCATAATGATTTCCTCCCTTATCTACCCCATTAGGACACACTGAAAATACATTTAAAAGAAAAGGAAATCACGTGGTAACCTTGAGCTATTAGGTTTACACTAGCTGAAAGCCATCAATTGAATTGAAATAGCCCAGCAAATGGACAAAACTTAAGTAGCAATGATTTAGAAAAAGTGTACCGAACTTGAGGTGTTACTGTCAATGGGGCAGATAAATATGTTGAAAATCTTGTCAAAGAAAGACCTTGCTTTTTTCTATATCGACTATATAAAATAGCTAATCATACTTTTGTTAAAATCTCTGGGAGCTTGATTTGACTTGAAAAAAGTAAAGACTCATTGTGAATATATAAAGTGAAAATATTTCAGTCTTGTTCAGTCCCAATACAAATCCTGACAGATCTAAATACGATCAGTTGAAGACTTTAGAGAAATATATTTATTGCTAGTAAATGTGTCATGTTGCAAGCAAGATCAGATTTTCTAACTTGTAAGGACTTGCAGAAGTTGACTATGCTTATGTTTGCATGCTTGATTAGGAAGGAATTAGAAAAGATTCTTATTTAGGGTTTATTTTCTAAGAATTTGATTTTTATTCAGTCATATTTGTTTTTCAGTTTGGAACTAAAAATAGCAAAATATTGGGGGGAAAAAAAACCAACGCAAACCCCAACCCCCTGGTATTCAGAGGGAATTTGTGGGATTTTTCTTTGTTGGTATTTCTTTTGCTTTTGGTAAGCAGTAGTACATACCTAGAGCATTCTATAGATTTGCTAACTGTAGTTTCTCATGGATTTTGGAATACGAAGACCTCTGTGGAGAAAGCAGGAAATAATGGATAGGGATTAGATTTAGGTAAAAATAAAACTGTGGTTAAGTACTGAGGTTTTGAGCTAATTCCATAATAGATTAGAATTACCTCCTCCTTTGTAAATGAAAATTAGTAATTTTCCATAGATATAAGGTTGACATATAACTAGGGTAAATTAATTTTTTTCAAATTTAGCTTCTTAAAATATCAGATGAAAGATGTTAAAAAAATGTTAATTACCATAATATTCACTGGCAATGCCCTTGAGCACAACAATTACCGTTGTAGTTAATGCTAGTAACTGATCTGTTCTTCTAGTTTTCTTTCTCTGGAATTGTCCAATATAGAAACCTTGAGAATGAATCACAGAAGTATGTGTGATGTTTGATTATTATGCTCCTTCAGTCTTCTCATTTCTGCCACTTAATGACTGATTCAGAGCCCACAATATGAAAAATTAGATCATAGAATCATAGAATGGTTTAGGTTGGAAGGGACCTTGAAGATCGAGTTCCAACCCCCCTGCCATAGGCAGGGACACCTCCCACTAGACCAGGTTGCCCAAGGCCACGTCCAGCCTGGCCTTGAACACCGCCAGGGACGGGGCTTCAACAGCCTCTCTGGGCAACCTGTTCCAGTGCCTCACCACCCTTAAAGTGAAAAACTTCTTCCTAATGTTTAATCTAAACCTGCCCTCTTCCAGCTTAAAGCCGTTCCCCCTCGTCCTATCACTACATGCCCTTGTAAAAAGTCCTTCCCCAGCTCTCCTGTAGGCCCCCTTTAGGTACTGGAAGGCCGCAATAAGATCTCCCCGGAGCCTTCTCTTCTCCAGGCTGAACAGCCCCAACTCTCTCAGCCTCTCCTCATAGGAGAGGTGCTCCAGCCCTCGGATCATCCTCGTGGCTCTCCTCTGGACACGCTCCAGCAGGTCCATGTCCTTCTTATGTTGGGGACTCCAGAGCTGGATGCAGTACTCCAGGTGGGGTCTCATGAGAGCGGAGTAGAGGGACAGAATCCCCTCCCTTGCCCTGCTGGCCACACTGCTTTTGATGCAGCCCAGGATACGGTTGGCCTTCTGGGCTGCGATAGCTTGTTTGTTGATTTTTGGGTTTTGTTTGTTTAGTTGGTTTTTTTTTAATATGCATTATTTATTTTAGCAGTAGGTGTTCTGTTTCCTTGTGATAATCTCTAATCCTTTCTTAAACTATGTAGACTGCTGTGTATCCCTAGTAATTCTCTCAAGTCAATCATTTTTAAAAAAACACAAAAAAACACCTCTGCCAACCCCCTGAAAAACTTAATAGTTTTAAATTTGTTGACATTGTGCTTTATTAGCTATCTCTTGTTAATGTATTAGGACAGAAGGGAAAGAGGAACCCGAGCTTTCTTTATTGAAAGAATTATGCATTATAGTCTTGATTCTGTTTCCATTTAAATCAACAACAAAATTCTCAATGGTCAGAAATAGGTACTTTCAAAACGCTGCTTCAATCTTAAAATATTTTTAGTTAATATCATTGTTTTCCAATCTTTAAAATGGGTTTCCTCTATTATCAGGGGGTTTTATCACAGCTTTCACACAGTGCAACTAAAACAGAAGTGCAGGTATTAACTCTAAAGTCTACAGACAGTAGAGGATTTATTTTGAATAAGTGCTTCTGTTGAAACATTCCAGATGTGTCTCCACCAGTGGAGATGAAAAACCCAGCTATCAGCCAACAGCGCCAATCTCCAACTTTTTGACAACTTCTATGATGTAACAAAATTATGTAAATCATAATGATATGATTAACAAAAAAGTTTATAAATTGAAAAGCTGAAATACCACTTGATTATCCCAAAATACTTTGTATTCATCAGCCTAATTATTCAAAAGAGCGGTTGCTCGGATTTTAATTTATATTTTCATATTTAATTCAACAAAGGTCATTCTTAAATATAAAATAAGCTGCAATGAGATTTCACCTGCTGCACCAAAGTGCAATTGTAACCCGGAGCCTTTACCTAATAATATAAGTTCGTCTGATTGTGCAGGGCTCTACCTAGTCCTTAGTAATTTAATGTTGAATGTTACTTGAAACAAATTCAATAGCTAGCAGCTTTTAAAGATTTACTGAACTTTAGAAGCAGTGCCCTTTAAACATGGTAGCCTTGTTGGGACACCATTTGTGCATCCTCTTTACTCAAATCACAGAAAAATTTTGATCTCAAATGCATTTAAGCTAATATTTTGAGAATGGTTGTAATATGTGTCCAAACCTGTCTCTGATTTGCATAACTTAAGCCCACTGTCCCTTTTATCTTATTAAATTACTCTGCTATTATGCAAATATATTTTATTACAGCATGAGCAAATTGCAGAGGGTCACTGTTTCCACAGCAGAGTGTGCACATTACATACCTCGTCTTTAGAGCTGCTTCTTCCATTATTTTTTATTTGTATTTATGAAGGATGGGGAAGGCAATCAAAACAGCAGTGAGGATAAATTAGTCTTTTGTTGACATAGAAGAAATGCTCTCAAATGTTTTGTGATATTTCAAAGCTGGCACAAATAGTGTTTTTAATAGATAACTAGCTGATCATCAAAGTCTTGTCTCTGGTTGGCTTAAACGCAATCAGAAAACATCGAATTCTGTTGTGAAAACTGTAGTCAATTAACATTAACCTGCAGGTAACAGATGCATGTGCCTTTGGTTCCCTTCCCAGAGTCTGTAAAAGTCTTTGAAGCATTTTATTAATAATGACGGACATTGATGAAGTCTGGATTTTTGTATTCTAAGGTATATTTTTCTCAGGCAAAGTTTCCCTGACGTTTTAGCCTCAGTTTATGTTTTTAGGTTTTTTCAGCTTTTAGTATTTATAAACAACATACAGTACTGTACTACACGGGCACTTCTGTTTTCTTACCCATCTGCTAATGCTACTGTCTTACCTGTCCAATAACTAATAATGATTTGAGTCCGCGTATTTTAAACTTTACTTAACAATATTTTTCTTTTCTAGCTTTTATATATAATAACTAGTGTGGAACATATGGCAGTTTTGTTGAAATCTTGTACCTTTTATATATTTTTCTGATATATTTCAGTTTGTCCTTTTGAGTTCAGTCCTACCCCATAAATCTTGTTCTTTTTGAGTTGTCCTATATATTTATTTTAATGAATGAAAAGAAATGAAAGGAAATAAAGGTTTGATGGTTGTGATTTTACACAATATTAGTGAGAGTGACAGAATTAGTTGCTTGGTGACTATCTACATCTCATCTTTAAGTTGTTTACTTCTTTTGAAGTTCTTCTAAAACTCATAGTTGAAACACATTTTTTTTCTTCACACTGGAAATGATCTCAATTTGTCTTTTGTTAAAATACCCTTGTTCTGAAGAGCAAATGAAACCTTGCTTGCATTTTCAAACTTTCTGATGCGGAGGGTCACAGTGAAATCAGAATAACAAGATACTTAATTAGTTATGAAGTATTTTGCAGTGGTTTTCTGTGCCACTTTTCTCTCTTTCACGCTTTCTCATGCCCTCTTTCTCTTTTTCTCTTTTTCTCTTTCTTTCTCATTTGCTGCTTTTCCCCTCTCTCTTATTCTGTGTTTCTCTTTTTCTTTTATTGTTTTGTTGTTTGTTGTTTTTTTTTTTTCTTGCTGGATCTGTTTCATTTTCTATAAATAATTAAATATTCCTTAGGATTAGGAGGAATGATTAAGAGCTCATTAATGTGGTACTATGACCAGGTGAGTGTTTGGAGCATTCACCTGGAGGAGTAGCACCTCAGTTCCAGTTCATGATCCAAGTAAAATTTAGCATGAACTTTGAAATGTTTGCAGCCACCTTTAAAATTTCTTAAGATGAGTTTGCCTTACTCTCACTCAATTCATTAGAGTAAATGCTTTTCTGTAAATTTCATTCATCAAAATTTGATTCTTAATCCCTAGAATATGAAGGATGTATAGGGATGACTCATCTTCACTCCAAACACATTTCCCATATGGTTAAAAGTGCTTCCTCGCACCATTGAAAAACAGTTCCATTTTCTCACCTGTTTGGTGTACTCTCTTTGTATAAAGCACTCCCCACAATGATGTTAAGACTCTCCTGTCTCAGAAATTCCCACTAAGCATAAACTGCTTTTGTGTTTTATACTGAAGGGATTTGGTTTATGTTTGCTCTTCCTGACTATAGAAAGCAGGAGTTTGTCTACCTGAGTCAGATGGTATCTTTCAATTTTTCCCAAAAGTGTGGAGGGAAGGAAGAGAGAATTAAGGGTGGGAAAAGACTTAAAGGAATGATTGTCCTTTCCCCTAACTGTTTATACAAACTCTTACATTGCCATTGAAATTATCGAGTACAGTTTCCAGTCTTTCATAAAAAGCAAATAGGTCTAATCATAATCCCAAACTAATACAATAGAAGCCCTCAAATGGGATATTCTTACCACAGGAAAATGTTGCGCCCTCTTGATATTGCTCACAGAGTGTCAGCCTCTCCCAAGCAGAATAGCACTGTGATTATGTCAACGTCAGCTCACAGTACGGTGTCTTGTGAGGTAAAGGAATTATGCTGAGAAATTTTGAACAGACTTTAAATAAACAGCAGGTTGTTATCTTCAGGACTAAAATTTTGCAAAGCAGTCAGAGATTTCAAAGCATGTTAGGAAGAGCACAGCTTTTTCAGCTGAAATATTAACTAAACAAAATCAAGACTATGTAGAAACAGAACTGGCAGGTTTTATTTGAGGGAAGTGGAACAGAAAGGAGGATATAGACAATTGGATGCAAAAAGCATTATCATATACTAACTTCTCATTCTTTTGGCAAATGTAGTTAGAGTCCAGACAGACTTTTCTGGTCTATCAATTTAAGTGTGATTCTAGAGGACGGAAGTAATACATAAAACGCCTGGAATATTGAAAATGTCCAAAAAGTATTGTTTACTTTTAACTCCAAAACGTAAATAAAAAAATCTGGCAGATGCATATAGTGAATCTAGAATTCTAAGGGTATTTTTATCCTCATCTGGTTATCTCCACCATTCTTTGTACCTGCCAATAATTACAAGAAATTAAACATGCACCTGAAGGGTAACAGTCTTATAGTGCTCATATTTCATACATTATGTACAGACTTTATTAGAATGACACCTACAGGAGAAAAAGCATGAAATCATGTAATGAATGATTGTTGTAGTAGAGTGCAAAAGTAAAAAAGATGTTGGTTTAAACTTGTCCATAGTGATCTTCATTTCAATTCCTCTTCTTTCTCTTCAGTTTTATTTTTCCCATTCTGTTCTGTGCTTGCGAAGTATAGACTGAGAAGTCTACTAAACTGACTTTCTTTTGGGGAGTTACAGTGACCTCTGTGAGCAAAGCTTTTGTACCCTGTGGTACTTCGTCATCATTCACCACTTAAGCAGCTTTCAAGAGATCTGCTTTATTCTATAAGCACGTTCCATCTGGCTGCACATAACAAACCTTCAGGGAAGTCCTCTGAGGTAATTTTTCTGAGAATCCCAGCCCTTAAAGGATTGGACTCTTCAGTATTTCAGTCCTATGTTATTCCTAATCCATATTTTAAACACTGTCACAATGGTTACTTGAGCTTGTCTTGGAAGTAAAGATAAAGGCTGAACAGGCATTACAATGACATATTTTGCGAAACACTGTCCCTCCAGGTCAGTGCACTCATCCATTGGACCAGATCCCAAGCCATAGGGCAAACCCACAAATACCATCAATGGGACATTAATTCTTTTTGAATAGGTGGTGAGAAAGAAGAACATGAAACCAAAGCATCTCTGCTTTCCTTCATTTTTGGCCATTTGTTCGATTAAATAAATAGAAAACAAAATTTGCCTCTGCTGCGCTGATCACTAAGGTATCTGAATATTGGATACTTGCAGTGTAAGCACATTTACTTTGTCTTATGCATCGGTGCCAGCACGTATTTAGAACTGCAATGCTCTTACTAAAGGAGGCAGTTTATTCAGTCCATGGTCTTAAAAGTGCCTCCTTGCTTTCTTCCTAAGAGCATCCGCCCATGATTGCTCTGATTCTGCGATGCAATCAGACACTAACTCATAGTAGACTCCACTGCTTCATTTCCAGGGTCTTAGCCAAGTAATGCTTCTCAGTTTTCTCCAACACAAGGTTAGTGAGTACAGCTGTTAACTGGATTCATTATTTCTCAAAAAAAGTAGAAATCTGGAACTGAATAAATAAATAATAGTAAAAAATATCTAAATTATAGAGAAATAGAATAAATCTGGAATAAAATAAATGTTTTGGGTTTTTTTTTTCAGTTTTGTGTTGGAAAGGGATTGAAATGGCTGAAAACATACTTGTGGATACAGGATTTCCTGTGTTTCAGATTAAGAGATTTAATTGCTGATTGTGCAGTCTGCTATTCTGAATATTATAAAATTTAAGTTGAGATTTCTGGGTTTGCTCGTTTGTACTACTGTAATCACATTTTTTTCCATTGGTCTGAATTTTGTTTTGTTTTGTTAACATTTTCTTTACCCAAATCAGAGTTTTTTTAATAGGTATTTATACATTAATGTTGCCAGGCAAAGTAATGGGACCAGAAATGTGAATCTTCATTTTATATTATTTTATAGTCTGAACTCAATTTTTTTTTTCCAGAGAGCAGAACTTGAAGCAGTACTTCACTATTGATGTCATAGTAACAACCTTTAAATTGTACTGCTCCTATGAAAACCAAGTTTGTGATTGGTGATAGCATGCGCCGATGACTTTCGGAGACTTCAGTCTTTATTATTGTTGAATCAGTATCAGCATTGCAGTTACAGGCATACTAATTGATATTACTTACTATAAGTATAATTTTGCATGCACGCATTAAAACATCTGAAATAAATATCAGGGTGGTCAGGTATAAACAACAACAAAAAAAGGACTCCTTTGAATTTTAGGCCTTCAATGGTTATTGTTAGGCATATATCAATTAACCAAATAATTGATAAAAATATGAACATTCATTCATTCTTTGCAATTATTTAAGACAAATTAAGAAAAACTTTAAATAAATTAGTGAACCTTTTAAAATTTTGTTTCATGGTTTTTTTTCACATGAGATTAGAAATCTGGTCTCAAGCATATGCAGCAACCATGTCTCTAGTGGAAGTTGAAAGCCATCAGTACTTCACAGCAGGCTTGGGTTTGGAAGGAGAGAGGAGTTTGGTGTTTTCTGAAGTGTATCATGCTTAAATATGGTTGTCTGCATAGTATATGTATAAGATTGTGTTGGACTTGTCATAGATGTTTCCAGCTGGAGGGCTGAGTACGCAAAACAATGGAACTCTAATTATTAGGTTATAAAGTTACAATTACTGTCCTCCCACAATGAAGTGTTATTTTATTTTATTTTTGAGTAGCACAGCACCATTGTTATCTTCTTGCTCATAGCCTGGTTGGCACAGTTGATAGGAAAGTGAGAGAAAGCCATTTGAATTCTCTTGGGCTAAAAAGGGAATTAGACCATATCTCCTACTTCTTGGGCAAATGCTTTACCTATTAAACAACTACAAACAACCTGGGTGGCAGTAGTGACAAAATCAACATATCTAGTCTTAATGCTGTATCTGTGGGTTGATTTTTAGGAATCACCACGAGCAGTTAACAAATTCCAAATGTTTTTTGTCAGGACAGAGGTGCCTAAATAATTCAGTTCAAACAAGAGTGTTACTTTTGTATATGGGCAGGACCAAAACTTTCAACACCTAAGTAAACTTTTATTTTTGAAAAGGAAAACACTGAAGGTACCAGACTGGATTCAATAGATTTTTTATGGCATAGTTTTGATTTTAAATTAGCTTTCATATAAGACATCTTGGTGCTTTTTTTTGCACCTCATCTTCAAATCCTTAGATGACTTTGAACACAGATTGTCAAAAACTGTGATTTTTTTTTTTTTAACGTGTTTGGTACTAGTTTAAGAACAAAACCATATTTTATTCTCTGACCATTCCTATGGAAACCACTCTTGGCTCCTTTAGAATAAGTGAGTGTTCCCTCAATTTCTCCTTAAGTTCTTGTTTTCATGGTAATTCTTGGTGGTTTATTACTGCTTATACATCAGCAGCATATGAATAAATTAATTAAAAACAGACAAAAATTCTCCTTGCCAGATGTATGATAGTTGATTTGCCTTTAAAAAAGTAACAAAAAAAAAAAATCTAAACATAGTCAGCCTTTCAGACACTGTTATCTTTTCTCACTCTCCATGATATCAGTTTCTGTTCCAGTCTTTCTGCCTCTATTCCTTTTCTTTTCTCTAAAAATTGTAGAGATTTCTCAGCAAGAGTAAAAGCTCATGTAAATCTCTGTTTCTGATTCCCTGCTGGAAACATAATTGCATCAAATACCCATATAATCTTTTTTCAATAATGACTCAAAGTTTATGTGATATGGCTTGGGTTTCATATGTTACAATAGGAGGGTATGTTTAATTTCATATGTTGCAATGGGAGGTTATGTTTAAATAAGAATAGCACAATTTTATATTTTAATCAATGTTTTGAAAAAGATATATAAGACAAAATTCTGTGCCTCCTATCTGCACTTAAAACATATGGTAGGTACAAATATGTCCTGAAGCTAACTTAGTACCCCAGTGGTTTTGATAACAACCTGTAGAGATCTGATCTGACAGTGCTGAATTAAAGATGCTCTTATGGAAGCAACTTGCTGTAGGTCACTCTGGTCCAGATACACTACCAGCACTCATTTGGCATGGATTTAGCCATGGATTTTTACTTCAAAAACATGTCTCTCTTTATGCCATACTGAAAGCAAGAAATTACTTCGTAGTTGGCTTCAGTGAGTAAAAATTTGCATGCCACTGGATGACTGTTCATAGCAGCGTTCTTTCACTCCTTCTTGGTGACACACTTAGTGAGACCAGTAATCAATTCTCCTTGATCCAGATTAATTTATTTTTCTTTTCATAATATTTATTAATTTACTTCTGAGGAAAGAAAATGCTGACAGCTTTATTGGGAGTCATGTGGGGACCTAAGGAACAAAACTTACTATTATTTCATACTCTTTTACATTCATTCATAGAAGCACATAATTGCTGCAGTTGGAATGCACCTCTGATAGCCATCTGGTCCAACTCCTCTGCTCAAAACAGGGTCAGCTAGAGCAGGTTGTCCAGGATTGAATCCAGTCAGGTTTTGAGTATTTCCAAGGATGGAAACTCCCAAACCTCCCTGGGAAACCTGTTGCAGTGCTTGACTACGCTCAGACTGTTTTTTGTTTTTTTTTTTCTTATGTCTAAATGGAATTTCTTCTACCTCAGTTTGCACCAGTTGCCTGTTTTCCTGTCACTGGGCACCACTAATACGACTGTCTCAGTCTTCTTACTCCCTCTCATCAGGTATATATCGACATTATTAGATCCTCTGCCCCAAGCCTTCTCTCCTCCAGGCTGATCAGTTCCCACTCTCTTAGCATCCTTTTTTATGATAGATGCTCCAACACTTTTATCATCTTTGTGGCTTTTTGCTGGACTTGCTCCAGTATGTTCATGTCTGTCTTGTACTGGGGAGCCTGGAACCAGTCCTAGCACTCCAGATGGTTCACACCAGGGCTGGGTAGAGAGGAAGGCTCCCCTCTGTGACCTGCTGGTGATGCATTTCATAATGCAGCTCAGGAGGCTGTTGGACTTCTTTGCCCGTTGAGGTCCGCCTGAATAGTAGCACAATCATTAGGTGTATCAACTACTCCTCCTAGTTTTGTGTTATATGAAAAGTTTCTGAGGATGTACTCTGTGCTATTGTCCAGGTCATTAATGACAAGATTAAACACTCTTGACCCCAATATAGGTCCCTGAGGTATACCTCAAGCAGACCGGCCTCCCACTGGGCTTTGTGCCACTGATCGCAACTTTTTGAACTCAGCTCTTTAGCCAGTTTTTAGTCCACTTAGTTGTCATTTTATGTAGGATATCCATTTGTCTATGAGGATGTCACAGGAGACAGGGTCAACAGCCTTAGGATAAACAACATCTACTGCTCTCTCCTCATCCATCAAGTTTGCAACTCATTTCATTGTAGAGGGCTGTCAGTTTAGTCAGACATTTCTTCTTCATAAATCCATGCTGACTACTCCTGATCACCTTCACCAACTTGGGATTGCTAAAACTATTTTGAGAGTAAAGTCCTTCAATATCATCTAATTATTTGTGTGGGGGAGGGGTGGGGAGTGTTTATTCTAAGTGAATTAAATAGAAGAAAATAGATCAAGAAGTGTTTATAAAAATACAGTTCTTCTAAAGTTTTTACTTTGGTAAATTGTTGCATGCTTTGTTTTCCCTGTAGGAAGGGAAATAAAGAGAAATATAGAACATTCTTTATCAATCAAATAAGATTACATTGAACACTAATATAAAATGCATTAATGAACTTTACCACATTAGATAATATTTCAAAATAAATAAGGCAAAAATATGACTCAAGAGATGTTGACAGAATTTCCCTCCAAGCACATTTCTAGTGTAACATCAGCAGGGAAGAAGGCCATCTGTCCATGTGTTTTTCTGTAAGGATATTCAAGCTTGTTTGGAAAACAACCAGACCTTGTCCTTGTAGGGGTTGGCAAATCTGTGATATAAAATGGAGTCATTTAACAGATTGAAGGGTTTTATGCAATTCAAGAGACTAAAATAACGGGGAAGACAACTGCCTCAGCAGTAAAATTCAGGCAATGCCCTGTCCTCATCAAATAATAATAATAGTAATACTTAGTGCTTGATAGTTCTTTAAATGTTAATATGTACGGTAAACCCTAAGCTAAGGCAATATCAACTGCTGCACTTATTTTTAAAGTTCTTAGTAAGTACACTCTGAAATGCCAGGGAAGGATACAGATTGTTTTTCTTCTCTGCATTACTTTGGTACTTTCAGTTCTTCTGTATTTCCTGAAATGTTTTTTCTTACTAAAGACATTGAAAATAGCATGCATATGTGCTACCTGTAGTTAGTGTATTGAAACTTGAAGTTACATCAAGAACTAATTTGCACTGTAAAACTGAGCTAGAGATCTTATGCAGTTTTTCTGAATGCAGCAATCTTGTTGAATACAAGGGGAAGTTTTCCTCATTTAAGAATTTTACCATCAATCTGTTTATGGTAGAGGTATTCAACTTAACAGTCATGGATTCTCTCACGTGACAGACTCTTAGAGTTTATCACTAATTTACAAATCCTTGAAGGTGTACCACGATGTTACACATTGCTACTAATATAATTAAGGTTGCTCTTACAATAAATCTTCCGGATTTCAATTCTACCTGTATTTTGTTTTCCTATATTTGAAATAAGATCTTTCAGAAATCTTGGCCTGTATTGATATTTTAATAATTAATTTTGGTTAGTCGGGAAAGAGCATGGTGGTTTGCCTAAGCGATGTGGGAGAGAAACCAATGTAACAATTACTGGTGTAAGGCTCTGTGATCTACATTATACCAAAAGCCAGATTAATTAATTGTTCTGATTTGAAAATCTATGTATGTAGCAATTTAACCTTTCTGTGTCTTGCCAAAGAGGCGAGGCACTAGTTTCATAAATATCATTGGAATCAGGCATGTCTCAGGCTGTTGAGAGAAACTGCTTTCCTTCCTTTAATAACTCTTGGCTTAAGATGCACTGTTCTTCTTGGATATCCGTGGTGATGTGTACTGTTGTTGTGACATACAGGAAGAGACAATACACTATGTAACACTTAATTTTGGTCTCCAGATTATATAGAATTTCATAGTTTTACAATAATACCATGTATTGTTCTCAGAAGATAAGAGTAAACCAATTTAAAATTAATGCAATATGTTCCTTGTGGATAAAAGGAAGAGAAACTGCAACCTGTTGTGGTTGTTTCAGCTTCAGGACCTTGTAGAGCAAATTCAATTCAGCAGCGATATCATAAATGTCAAAATTGTTTTGGGAAGGTCTGGGCCTAACAGGAGATCTTACACATAATAAGATAGGAGAAAATAGAAAAACTACATTTAGCTAGATATACTTTAGAGATTAGAGCACCAAGCACAAGTTCAAGAATACCTCTTAAAAAGGAACAACCCAGATAAAAAATGAACAAGATTTATCAAGGACTGAAATCTTAAGAAAATGGGATTTTTCAGATTTTTTTTTTTTCAATCCTCTCTGGAACAGTCTGATTAAAAAAAAAAGTCTGTGGACTACAAATTACGAATTCATAACATTTCAGTTCATATGTATATTGCATAACCCAGAAAGACCCCAAAGAGGCATTCAAATTATGGTATATACAAGATAGATGAGCATTAAACCCCCTTGGAATGGTTTTTACATATTAGGCAATAATGACTCATAAACTCAGTGATTTGAAAATTAAGTGACAGGACAGCCAGTATGGATTCAATGTACTCATTAGTCCAACAGAAAGAAACAGTTTGTTTACTTTAGGGGTTTTATGGTCTCTTTTTAAGGGAAGAGAAGTGAGGCAGGAGGATCCGGAGACAGCTTTTTTAAAAAAATTCTGAACAGATCAGCCATAGAGAAAATTACTTCCATTTTTTAGCTGATAAAAGAAATTGAATTGCCACATAACCTGTTGTTTCTGATAATATTTCATGATGTAAAAATATCAATTTTGAGTCCCAAATTAGACAATCCTGGGTGTTAAAGCTGTGAAATATGTGTATCATTTCATTTCAGTAGGCATAGAATGAAAAAGGTTCTTGAAAGTGAAAACAAATATGAATTATAAGAATTGAAGCATTCAGTATTATTCTGGTGTTTTCTTTGCTGGACAGATCAACTTGTCTTACTCCTCTAAAAGACTCTTACACTGACAATATCATTTGGGCTTTTATACATCCAAAGTTTGTAACTTTAAAGAACAAACAATTCCTGGCAGCTGGCCTTGTGATAAAGCCTGGCTTTGTCTTGAGAAAGAATGCTTGAAAGTGATTTATTGGCCAAAGTTATTTTCTACTAAATTGTGGGAATTAGAATAAATATGAATTGTCGCTATGCCATACAATTTTGTCTTAACATTTTGAAATCCGTATACAAGTGGGCATACAGAACAGCTGAAGCAATGGCAAGTCAGGGACACGGGTCTGAAACACCATTTGTTATTATCTCACTCTCAGTAGTGAAATTATTTTAATAATTCAGAGATGTTTCTGCAAGCCCTGACACTCAGCAAATTGAAAAAAATTGTAAACAATTTCCAGTACTCTAGGAGTGAGGCAGAGTTCCTTATACTTGACCAATACGTGTCACATGTATCCTAGGTTAGCTGGTGGCTGGAGAAATGAAAGACAAGCTTGCCTCAGAGAAAGCCAAAGAGGCCCTGTGCACTGTGCTGCCTATGGGAATTGTAAGAGTCTGAAACGCTGCCAGAATAGATGGACGCTTTCATGTGTCCTTGTTGGAATGATTCTTAAAGACAGCACAGGTCTGGCCAAAAAGGCAATGGGAGAAGTTGCCAGAAATTCTGGGTTTTGTCCTGATTTCCTCTGAGTCTGTGTATCTGTGCCTACATCCTTATCTACCCTGTCCTTTTTCTCAAATGCAAGATGCCTGTGGTTTTAAACACACGTATGTGTTCTCTCCCTATTGTTGCCTGACAATTTTAAATGAGCTAAGATATGGTCATTTGTTAATTTACTGAAGTGGTGGTCATTCACTGAGGCGATATTTGGTTGCTGTTTTAACACTTTTGCTGTTTAAAATGAGTATGAATCGTGGTTTCTGACCCCAAATCACTGTTTCACAAATTGGTTCCTAATGTCACACCAGTATTGCCTGCTGATTTATTTATTTTTGTTTATTATTATTATTCTTTAAAACAAACCTGTTTTTTAACCTCAGTAATGAACTAAAACCAATACTGCTGCTTTCCTGAATTAGTGAATGAAGAAATTTAAGGTTATTTAAGGTTTTCAGGCAAGAAAAAGGTACAGAACACATATTTGTGTTGAAAATACCAACCTTTCCAAAAGTCAGATAGTGGTACAGAAGAGGAGCTGCACAGATCCAGCACCCAGCTCAACCAGACAAGTTCCGTATCAGCAGTGTCAGAGCAGGAGGTTTTTGTTCTTTGGTGCTGTAATGACAAAATAGAAAAGATAGATTGCTTAGAAAAATATTGGTGTTTTTTCTATTTTGCTTTACTTTGTTCCTGAAAGTTCAGAAGGTTCAGATTTTACCATCTATCTTGCAACTACAGTTTTATATCAGAAATATTTCCTCAATTTAGGTGGCAGTGAAGTGTAGATAGCACAGGTAGGTCATTGCTGCATACAGATACCGAAAGGTGATTTTGTAGTAAGCAGAGACCATCAGAAATAGCTTGTGTAGTGATCCCTGTGTACACACAAGACCACTTTACCTGAATTGACATAAAGAAACCTGTGTTGCCTCTAGCACCAGTCTTTCTACAATGGTTATTTGCTATGTACACCTGTCAGAGTTGCTATGTAATACTTGACTGCAAAATAACCTCTGATTAGTAAAACATCTGTATGAAGTTTTTGTAAGCCAACTACTGACTGTTGTGTGTGCTTTTATCCCTAACATCAACAAAGCAAAGCCAGTGCTTTCCCCCCCGACTTTCAGAGATGATAAAATATATTGTTAAATCTATGTCAAGGAACTGAATGAAAGACTTAAGAAAACATTTTTAAGTTATTAGCAGTCTATCACTTGGTGACTGGACTTCTCATTCAGGCAATCTAAAATTGAAAATTAAATTAAACATTAGTAATCCATTGTAATTAACACTATGAAACTGATTACTTACATTTTCTGAAGGGGAACCTTAAAATTCGTCACATTGTGCAGAACTTGGAAATTTTCATCGTATTTGCCATTCTACTACAACATGTGAAGAAAGTTTAGCCCTAATTCAACCAGTCCTCTGAGTTATGGTTTAGAAGAGCCTCCAGATATCAGGAATCACAGGTGATATGGTAGAATTGAATGACTCCAGATAAATCTCTCTTGGTAAAAGAATACTGGTAGACATATTATACAATGCGTTAGGGAAAAGAAGATATGAGACGATAAAAGACAGACATTTCAGCCTTAAAAGGAGACTAGCATTTATGGCATCTTCTTACAAAGTTAAAGGAAAGGCTGAAACTGTTGATGTAAGACAGTTATGCAGAATGACAGAATGGTCGGGCTTGGAAGGGACCTCTGGAGCTCCCCCAGTCCAACCCCCCTGCCACAGCAGGGACACCTACAGCAGTGGCACAGGACGGCGTCCAGGCGGGTTTGGAATGTCTCCAGTGTGGGAAACTCCACAGCCTCTCTGGGCAGCCTGTGCCAGTGCTCTGCCACCCTCAGAGTAAAGAAGTCCCTCCTCATGTTAAGATGGAACTTCCTATGCTCAAGAGGTAGGTAAGAAGAAGGTTAACTGCCTACATGGGTTAGATTTCAATCTGCTTCTGTGGAAATCTGTTTTAAAATCATCTCAGATTAAGTCACTTGCATTAATATCTAATGCAATCTATGTTAGGTCCTGTCTACACTGGGAGGGAATTCTTCTGAGTGTAGCACCTCTGTCTGTGAAAAAACATGAAAGTGTTGTCTGAAACATGTAAGGCATGGGGAAGTAAAAACCTTCAATCTTCTGTGGTTAATAAATAAATAAATATATGGGAAATATATTTTTGTTGTGGATAGCAATTGAGACTGGGTACTCTGTTCTGTCTGTCTTGCAGCAAACTTCATCTGGAGCATGAATTTGGTTTTTGCTTCTTTACCCTTACTTTAGGATAACGTTTCCTAAGTGTTGATACTGAGATGGCAGTAGAGAACACTGATTTGAATTCTAAATGAACTAGAGAAAGTCACCTTAAACAATGTGCCATTTTTGGCTAAGAAGGGAACTTCCATGACCATGAAGTACTTCACCTTGACAATGAAATCCCTTAGCAAAATCTTCATCCATCTCGTGGGAACTGGTAGCTTAGTTGCCTGAAAGAATGATTAAGGGGGTAAAAATGGACAGAGTATTTGATGTATTTAACCTTTTTTAGAACCCCTGTGCAAAAGTGACAAGTCGTATAAATCATATCCTTTCTTTAGAGCCAAATTGGGAAGAAATTCCATGGGAGTCTGGAACAAATTTGGGAACCTGCCCTTCAAATGTGCATAGCAACCTTGCAGCTCAGCTTGTCAGGAGAAAAAGCTGATAGAGGAATGTACTGGGGGACTCGGAGTGCTTCCCAGGTCTTGGGTTCTGGTATTCTCCGTTCTTGACTTCACACTGGCATGAAAGCCAAGTGAACTGCATCTGTCCCTCCTTGCTCACCCTTCAGTGGTAAGAAATCCAGATGCCTGGGCTGGGGAAGAAGTGGCTGTCTTGAATGATTCCTTGAAAAGGAAGCCAGGGCTATGAGGCCTGCCATGTAGAGCACCTGCCTTATTGGGTACGCATGACACAAGAAGGCTTTGTACTACCAAAGGGATGCTGACGCTATAAACACTGTGACTCTGTTCCTGACTGTTTGTTCAGGAATTAGCTGGGGCATTTAAAAGGAGCTCATATCAAAGTAACTGGAGAGAGAATTAAGTGAGAGAGTGTTTAATTATTATTTTTTTTTGTTTGTTTTGACTGCTGGGAATTTTCTATTTGGGCAACCTTTTTTTGGCAGGATGTTGTTCTGAAAATACAGCCTTCCCCATTTTGAAATAGGATATTCATTATCTTTTATCAATATAGCATACTGATAATGAAATTGAATGTCTCCTTCCTAATTTTGTATTGAAATGAAACCTGTATGGAACACTGTCTCCTCTGAAACAATGAGAATATCATAGGTTTTGAAAAATTCCATTTCCCTCTGTATAAACTTTGACTGGTGTTCTTGTACTTCCACTGCTGGAATCCATTTTGTACAACTTACGAGACGTGAAAATATGGATGATAATGTAGGTTATGGTTAGGTTTTTCCTTGCCTTTTGCATTCTATGTTAAAAAATTTTGAGAGCGCTTTTATCACAATAAGCTACACGAATGCTGACTCAAGGTAGAATTTTTCCCAACTAGAATTCTTCCTTTTCCCTCAGGATGTTTAACACTTCAGAAGTGCTGGCCTAGAAAGAGAACACTGTTGAAATAGAGTTTTATGATAGACCCTCAAAAAAGAAACTGATAGATGAATAGCACTGAAAGCCTTTGGCTGAAGTAGGACTATTTGCTGATGGCTGTACAGGAAACAGAAGAAATTAGAGCTCAGGAATTTGGGAAATACAACTGTGTTTCATCACAGCTTTTGCAATTGTATTGGTTGGGGGAAAAAAAAAAGTCCACTAGCTAGTATTAGCCAGATGAAGCCCAACAAATTCTGGTGTGGTTTTCCCACATCTGATGCATAGTTCTACATTTTCTTTTTTTACTTTTGATTATAGATAGATGAAAGCATTGCATTGCATGATAGCACAGTTACTGAAGTTTTAAATAAAAGATATGAAGAGAACATAGTTTTTTTCAAGGTATGAAGATCATATTGGAGCATACTGTGTAGAGTTATTGCCAGACTATTAGAGGAATCAAAATAATGTTCAAGATATATGGATGATTATACACATGTTTTCATTCAAAGGTCTCCTGGTGCAAGCTGATAGATCCATAATATCATCTATATATATAAGGATATCTTCCACCACTCACTGAAATGTTATCACCTGGTTAGAAGACTAAAAAATTCAAAATATAATATAAATATATTATTTTCAGAGGATAAAAACTGAACAATCTAGATTTTCTGATGTAAAGGTTGTAGTTTAGCAGAAACATAGCTAAAATTAGCTGAAATTTACATTGACATTTAATTAGAGAATATTTTCTTGTATTCTTGAAATAACACACTTAACCTTCCTCCCCTACCCCCATGGCACAGACACAGTACAACAGCAAGGATGATTAAAAGAAGAAATTGATATATTATATACATGTCAGTTAGCTAAGATTCTCTTTAAAAGAGCTAAACTTTGCCAGTGATGGCAAACCAGTTCTTCCAAAGACATGTTTTGTAAAAAACTTACCAGGCCATTTTTTACAAGAAAGAATATTTAACTGAAGAGTGAGAATCAGTTACAAAACTTGACTTTAAATGGCTTTCCACTTTATTGCCTGGCAATCTCATGTACTCAGGGCGCTAACCATCTGCATAATCCCCTGTGGCAAAATGGATAAAGTAAAAACAAAAGAAATGTGCTCTTCAGGGGAGGAATTATCACACAGCCAGTTACCAATTAAGAGGCAGTTACAAACATATTAGAGTCCAACAGGACTAAGTATGACTGACAGGACAGTTTGCCTTATAAAGACTCTGCTGCAGTTTAGCCTGAAAACCTTTCTGTTCTCTGGTTTGTTTTTGCACAAAATTATATTTTATAGAGTCTATAACGACTGGACTATAAATGTCACCCTGTTGTAAAACCGCAGAATTATCACTGGTTTAAATTAATGTTGTATGCTGTTGTCTGAAGGGAAAGTGGAACCTTTAAATCAATTCTTGTTGACCTCTGCTACTTTGAATGCTTACTATCTGAAGTTGGTTTAAATCCTTAATGAATATTACAAATGCACTGCCACATTCTGAACAAAGAAAGGTTCTGGCCTAGTTTCCCCTACTTTGCATAAATAATTTGGACAGAAATTATGTAAATATTGGAAGACATAAGAGCAGTTTCATGTTAGATCCTTTGGCAGAGAAATATTTCTCTATTCACAAACATAGTTTAAGAAGTTACTCCACTCTGGTGAGACTCCACCTGGAGTACTGTCTCCAGCTCTGGAGACCTCAACATAAGAAGGTCCAGAGGAGGGCCACAAAAATGATTAGCGGGATGGAACATTTGTCCTATGAAGAAAGGCTGAGAGAGTTGGGGTTGTTCAGCCTGGAGAAGAGAAGGCTCTGGGGAGACCTTGTTGCAGCCTTCCCGTACCTAAAGGGAGCCTACAGGAAAGATGGGGAGGGACTCTTTATCAGGGAGTGTAGTGATAGTACTACACTATAGATAGAGGTAATGGCTCTAAACTCAGAGGGTAGATTTAGACTAGAGAGAAGGAAGAAATTTTTTATGCTGAGGGTGGTGAAACACTGGCCCACGTTGCCCAGAGAGATGGTGGATGCCCCATCCCTGGAAACATTCCAGGTCGGGTTAGCAGGGGCTCTGAGCAACCTGATCTAGTTGAAGATGTCTCTGCTCATTGTAGGAGATTTGGCCTAGATGATCTTTAAAGGTTCCTTCCAACCCAAATTATTTGATGATTCTAAGTCTCTGCTCTTTGCTGCCCCTAGTTGGTCAACCCTATTTTCTACTGCAGGTCTTCCCGCTTATGAGGGAACGAATGAAATGAAATTATCTAGGTAAACAATTAAACTTTTTTGTTGCTGTTGTTATTATTATCTGTTTCTTTCTTTGGTAAGTCCCGTCATTTGAGTGATGGGACAAAGGCAAGAGGTAAAACAAACATAAGCTTTTTCTTTGCTAAAAAGTAAAAGATAATGCAAAACTGTATTCTGAGAGAAGATAAAATACTATTTCTTTCATTGCTGTTAGTTGGGCTTGGAGAAGCTGAAAATGCTGTCTCACATCATTTAAACCAGTGCTAGGAAGTGTTCAATGTATGTCTTTTATTTTAGTTCTGAGGCTATATCTTTCTAGTTTTGTTTCCTTTATCATTTTTATTTTTACAGCTGAATAAATAAAAAAAGCTGAAACACTTTCTGTACAATTTTTTAAAGTTTTTAATTATTTCTAAGTTTCTGAGGACTACTATCATTATTATTATTTCTATAGCACCTTTCTTTAAGTTTATTTTGTCTTTAAAATTCTTGAGACTTGTCATTCCCATCAGTAATCTTTGCTAGAAAGAGTCAGAAATCCACTTCCCTACAGCAAATAGTCTATGAAAATCTGCTACTGAGAGGAAAGGTTTTGTCTGAGAAGGCTTGTTGTATTTAGCTCTGAGAATGTAGATCAGCTGATAGATTTATTTTTTTTTGCTGTTTGTTTTTTTTTTTAGTGTTAAAAGCAGCTTAACAAAATTTAAATTGTCTACATGACAAACTACTAAATTCTTTTCATTGTCATTTAGAATCAAATAAGAAGTTATATTGATTTAATTACGATACAAAGAGTAGGAATTTTATTAATTTTAATATTTTTAAAATGAGAATTAGTAGACTGAACAATATCTTTGCTTAGTTCAATATCAGCTAAGTTCTCATGACAAATTTTCTTGATTTTATTTCAATTGTAAGATTGAGTTTAAAGATAAAATGTTTAAAGTCATATTGGTTTTTAATAAACATAAAGCCCCGGAATCCTGGGGGGCTAAAAAAAACTCATGGAAGAAAAGTTATTAGACAGGCTTTTTACGGTCCTGAAGAACTTAGTAAAAAAGTTTATAGTTAAATATTTTAATTTATTATAATATTGCATATACAGCTTTTGGAGTACATTTGGACAACTTTGGCATAATTTCCATATATTAAAACACTTAGACAGTTCTAAACCAAAGACTTTATTCTTTAGAGGAAGCATTTGGTGACAAGCATGAATCAAGTCTAAATTTTGTTAATTACCTTTGCTTAAAAGTCAGAGCTCAAAACACAAACCAGAACTTTTTTCACTGCTCTGTAAGATAAATGTGAGGCAAAAAAGATTCAAGTCTTGTTACACTGAAATTAACTGACATGCACTCGAAATATTTTCCAGAGATTTTAATAAGGTCATAGAAGAATGTAATAAGATTATAATGGAAAATTAAGGGTTTTTTTGTTTTTTTTTCCACAATTACTGTAATATTCCAATACAGAATTACCTGGAACTATTTGATCATCCCTTTACATTTAGTGGAGCTTGAATAATTGCCAAAAACACAACATAAAATATTAAAACCACTATCATGACAGTAATAAATTAAAAAATGCAGAAAGCGTTCTTAATTTTTTGGTATGCCTGCATGTGCATCATTTTCCTTATGCAGAAGTGTGAGAAATACACAAACACTAACGTGAGCCTGAATGAGATCTTTTTTGGCAGTTTAACATTGTTGGTAAGAAAATGCAACCATTTTTAATTTCCCATATTGCTCTATGATCTTGAATTTAGAAGAAATTCAGTATTTAGAACTTTAGCAATTAATTCTGCAGGTTGCACAAGTGATCCAGGTCCATGGCATTTCTCATGCTGTTTTAATCTAAATGTCATCTGTGGAAAACTGCAAAGTCATGGAACTATATTTGTTGTGGTCTCTATCAGTGGAGGTAAATTTTCTTCAATATTTTAATATCTGCACTGGAAAAGTGTTTGGTATAGAAAAGTTAGCCAGTTACTGAAACTGAAATAAATTCTGAATAGCTGTAGAGTAGAAAAGAAATACAAATTGTTAATTATATCCTTTGAAAATGATCTATGTTATTAAAAGGTGGCAATTATCTACAACTGCAAATTTGACACTAGTGCTGTTCCCACTGGAAAATAACATGCTTCCCTGAAGGGGCACATATTATCTCTTTCCCTGAACCATAATCCTCTCTATAGAATTTTATTTCCTCAATTTTGACCTTGAGAACAGGGCTGGTGACTTATTTTAGTCTGTGATTGGCAAGTCTCAAAGCAAATTTTCTAACAGAAAGGCAATTTATTGAACCAGCAAGTCATGTCCTGCAATAAAGGTGGGGATGAATATCTCCTTTCCACAGATGACAAATTTTAGAGGAGACGTGAAAAAAATTCTGAGCTTAGATATTGGCCAAGTTGGTGTCATACTAATGGCAAAGCTTCTTATTAGATGTTTTGCAAGGTTAAAGAATATACAACAGCAAAACCCAAGGCAATAGTTTTCAAGGTCACTTTCTAGGTCTTGGTATGTCAGAATCAAAGGTGAATGCATGATGTGTAGGGGATATTTGGTTTTTAATCTTGAAATACTCTCTTCTACTTGTTGTGTTCAAAGTAATGTAGTTTTTGTATTGATTCTTCATAACTTATGGTGATAAAAGATACATACTTTATTAAAAATAATGATTCGGATGAAGATCTCGTAGTCTTTCTGCCTGGAGAACTGGAATGCAAAGACTATTCTGTTTTACTTATTAGCTGTTCAGATACCTATTAAAAAATTGAGGAGATTGTACTAACCAAATAGGTATGAGGCATCTTAATTCCTTTTTATGTGAGCTATCTGTGTCAATAGAGGATTATATTGTTGTCTCAATATGAGATAAGAATGCTCTTCTTCCTTGGGTGGGAAGAAAAGTTGCCAGCAGATGTCGTTTTCCCTGGGAAATTCAGAGCAGCCCTAATCGTAGAATCAGGAATGGCATGTAGTAGAGAAAGGAGGAGGAAGAAGAGCTTTTAGAGGTGCAATATCACCTAGGGAAGCCTAATGACCAAGAAGAGAAAAGGATAAGAAATAAGGAGACTGATCTTTTCTTATGATAAGATAGGAGACTTCTTGGGCCCAAATACTTTTTGGTCCTGAAAAGAAGACTGGGACTGACTGCAGGGAGTATGAAAAGGTGTAATTCATGGTTCCATAATTAAAACAGAGGAGTTAAAAATTAGCTTCTCCTGCTTTCTTAAAGCCAGAGTGTGTGGAAAGTTATCTGACTTTTCCAGCTAGACAGCCAAAAGTGAATTTTCTCAATAACACCACAGATCTTACTTTTGTGAAAAAAATGCTGCAAAGACATTTTTGGACTGAATTCCTGTGCTTAGCAGCTGATTAAATACATGCTGAGACCTTTGCCATAAATGTCGAAGTCCTCAGCCCTGAGCTATCATGACCAAGTTGTTTTCTGAACATTTAGAGAAGTATACTTTTCATAATAAGCTTGACTAAAGATAACCATAGAACAGTTTGGGTCTGGAGGAACCTTTAAAGTTCCTTTAGCCCAACTCCCCTGCAATGAGCAGAGACATATTCCACTAGATCAGGTTGCTCAGAGCCCCCGCCAACCTGATCCGGAATGTTTCCAGGGATGGGGCATCCACCATCTCTCCGGGCAACTTGTTCTGGTGTTTCACCACCCTCAGCATAAAAAATTTCTTCTTTCTGTCTAGTCTAAATCTACCCTCTTTGAGTTCAAAGCCATTACCTGTTGTCCTATCACAACAGGCCCTGCTAAAAAGTTTGTTCCCACCTTTCCTGTAGGTCCCCTTTAAGTACTGGGAAGCCACAACAATGTCTCCTCAGAGCCTTCTCTTCTCCAGGCTGAACAACCTCAAATCTCTCAGCCTTTCTTCATAGGACAAATGTTCCATCACTCTGATCATTTTTGTGGCCCTCCTCTGGACCTTCTCCAACAGGTCCATGGCTTTCCTGTGCTGAGGACTCCAGAGCTGGAGACAGTACTCCAGGTGGGGTCTCACCAGAGCGGAGCAGAGGGGCAGAATCCCCTCCCTCGACCTGCTGGCCACTCTGCCTTTGATGGAGCCCAGGGTGCAGTTGGCTTTCTGTGCTGCAAGTGCATGTTGCCGGCTCATGTCCAACTTTTCATCCACCAACACCCCCAGGTCCTTCTCGCCAGGGCTGCTCTCAGTCCCTCCATCTCCCAACCTGTATTGATACCAGGACTTGCCCCAAACCAGGTGCAGGACCCTGCACTTGACCTTGTTGAACCTCATGGTAATAATCAGCGATTTAGCTGTAATTGCTGTAATTACCATTCATTTGGAGCATCAGGTGCATGTAGGGGAAGGCTCAGTAAAGTAACAATAATAGCACTCCTTTTCGATAGGGCATTTCAGAGTTCATTTGAGATATGTGTGCTTCTGGTTATTTAATGCAAGAACAGTAGAGAGAACTAGCAATGCAGAAAACAATGCTAAGGTAATCAGGATTCAGCAGTGAATGATTATTCTTGAAGGAAGGCTTATCAGGAAATATCAGCATTGTAGAAAATAAGATAGCTACATGAAGAAACAAAAAATACGGATAACCATTTCTGATTTTTGCTATTGAAGCTGCTGCTAATATTGGTGGCATCATTTAATCATAAAAGTTGCCACCACCTTAACTTTCTATAAAAGAATAAGTTTAATATTCACCTAAAATAAACCTTCTAACTAAACATGCTTAAAATTGACTAGTCTTGCCTTATCTTTTTGTTTTATATTTTTCTTT
The DNA here is from genome assembly GCA_017639485.1 of Pluvialis apricaria. Lineage (NCBI taxonomy): Eukaryota > Metazoa > Chordata > Aves > Charadriiformes > Charadriidae > Pluvialis > Pluvialis apricaria. The sequence continues at coordinate 10,412,063 of CM030010.1, forward strand.
ACCATGTTAATTTTAATATGCACTAAATAGACTTTTTAATACTTTTTTATTAATAACAAGTCTGTCTTTGCTGATTCATCTGAGCTATACTATTAATTCCAGATTTCTGCCACAATTTATGTATTTCTGAAATTCTTTTTTGTACCTTAACGCTCCTTTAGAATTTGTTTATCCTTCTCCAGCTTTAGAATTGAAAAAGTTCTGTCATAGAAGTCATAGTGAAATAAAAACTGGTGATGGAAATACTATTTCTATATACTCCTTTGCTGGATGTCTGCAAGGCGCAACAAAAGTGGAACACAGAATATATGTTGATATGCTGGACAGTTCATATTTTTCAGAACTTTTATGCCATATTTTCCATAGGATTAGGTAAATATAATGGAATAAGTTTATTTTGACTATTCTTTCATTTTATCATTCTTTCATTTTATCATTCTTTCATTTATTAACATATAAAACTCATGTATATTTCCTATTACGCATCAAGTGAACAGGAGTTGAAACACTTTTCTCTGTCATAGATATGTCAGAAACTAGAAATCTGGTAAAAAATTTACAGACATCCAGGTTATCAGATCACTGACTACAGCATGTTCTTCTGTTGTTTTTTTTTCTCTCAGCTAGTGAGTCTAAAATAAATACCATTCAAATTCTGTAGAGAAATGCTCTCTCAATAAGGAACGGTGGAAAATTACTTTTAAATGTGTGAATATACTTTAATATGTATAATTTTTCCTGTAATGTCTTCAATCTTTTCCTGGAGTTAACTGCTGCTATATTTCAAGTTTTAGCACTTTAAGTTTAAAAGGCAAGAGAAACACACTCTTGTTTCTCTGTAATAGTATATTAAGGTTGACACCTGCACGCAAACAGGAACTGAAAGTCTTCTTTCCAAGATTTAAAATAACATAATGGACTGCTAGATTACTGTTGGGCTCGACTTTAATGGCAAAAATTCACTCAATAACTGCTATACCCACGCTGCAAGAAATGATGGTTTGAAAGGAGTGAAGTACAGTGACTCCACCCTTAATGTTTTGAATTCAGATTTTAAGACTTGTATTGGTTTTCAACATTTGTCCTAATTAAAGTTTTCTGGGGGCTTTGCAGCTCAGTAATATAAAATTTTACTTGCTGTGTCACAAGTTTAATGACTAAGGAGTGAGCTTTGTGCGTTGAACAAGCTTCCTCCAAGTACATTTGTAATCTTGTTATATTTTTAGTTGGTATTTTTATATCTAAAGTCGATTAGAAATTTTGTTTGATCTTTAAATCAATTCCAGAAAAGTCACTTTTTTGTCTGCTATTTACATATCTGCTTCTGCTCTATCACTGTTTTTTTTTATGCATGACTGAATTTTGCCGTAATAAAAATTTCATGGTGCATTACACGAGGAAGTAAAACAAGGAGGTTATTTCTATCTGGACGTTATGGCCATGATTGCTGTGTAGCTTTACCAGTGCATGTGGCTCTCTGGAGTGCTGTGCATGATTCTTGTTGGCTACACATGTATTACTTTGGTAGGTATAACAAAGTTTGGGTTCAGATTTGCTGTGTAATGAAGCTGGATGATATCTGTGATTGCCTTTAGCATATAAGAAGGCTGACATGGAAACAGAGCAAAGGTTGGGAACTGAGATAACACCCTTTGATGAACAAGAATTATCTAGAAAGTGTGTTTCTTGGAACCTTGTCAATACCCTCAAATATGATATTTCATTCAGTATCAACTAGGGTATTTTTTTTTTTCAAACTATTTGCTTGTGCTTTGTTTACCTGTCTTCCACAGCTTTTCATTTCTTTGCTGAGTCAATTAAATGAGGTTCATTTCCCTCATTGATTTGGAAAAATAGAGTTTGTATCTCACTGAATATGTGGCTTTACAACAATATTTGGTTTTTTTTTATATACCAAATCAGTTTTGACATAATATCAAATCTGCTATTCATTTTACCAGTGTCTTATATAAAAATGTAGATTTTTTTTTTTTTTCTGCATGCATTTGATAATTATATGTAAATCAGTCTTGTCATGGATGAATGAAATGCATTGACCTAATAGTTTACTTGAGTACTTTTCCAAACCTCCCTAATGCGCAAAACTGGTGTGGAAAAAATACTGATTTTCAATAACATTTTGTCAAACTTTTAAGATATCTGGAATGTTTCCTTAAAGCAAAAGTTCAAAGATGTTTATTGTGATTTTGCAATCAGATTCCTGATTCTGAGTGTATTTATTGGGGATTAAATTGTGACTCTCAGGTTAGAAAGGACAATTGGGCAAGAACAAAGAACATTAAAATCTTGTGCAAAACTTTATTTTGGGAATGCAGGAATATAGAAAATAAGTAAAGTATCTAATTTAATTCGATCAATACTTATTAACTCTTCTTATCTTGGAATTGTCCAGGAATAACTTGGGCAATAAATTATTCACTTCTTCCTATCGGAAGTACCCCTATGTTGAGGACCCTACTGTCCTGACACCTTGGGAAGATTCTTGGGAATATTCTTGAGAATAATCTTGGAAAAGGTGAATATTGGTAAATATAGATAAATAAGAATATTGCAAATATTAATGGAAATAATATCTTGGGAATATTCTGATGAAGAATACTTTTCTTTAATTTGCCTTTTGACCGGCCAAGCTCTTACAAGCTTCCAACAGTTTTAGCAGAGTCTTTTTAAGTGCTCAAAAGCTTAGCAATTGCTGGCGTTTGTAGGTCCATTTTTTCCAAATCTTTCATTATTCAAGTTCATTCATGTTTGTTGAGTGCTAATTAAAAAGTTAATGATAGAAAGTTTGGCTCTGAGTCTCCTAGCCTTACAGATGTGTGTTTTTTTTAGTCCCTGGAGTTTTGTCTTCCACCTCCATTATTACCTCCCCATTTGTAAGGAAGGTTGCTAAGAAACCCACTGATGTTGGGGTCTGGACAATGTGTAAACAGCTAGGGAATGCTCTTTCCACCCTCTCACAGCTTCTTTGCTCTGCTTTCTACACTTCTTGACTGACACGGTGTCCTTCATATTATCTTTCTAAACTTTTTGCACTTAATTCCTCCAAGGCAGTCTTCACGCTTGTTATATCCCTCATTTGCCTGAGCTGCAGTTGTCCACGTAGGTATTGCAAAACTGCTAACTTGCTCTTTGACTCTCTTGGGCTGCTGGACTGACCAGAGGACTGAGTATTTTCTATTTCTTTCAGTTCCCATTTTGGTGTTATGATGGGTCAAATAACTGATGTTGGTGCTTCTGTCTGGGTCATTGACCAGACACAGTTGAGCAACTTGTTCATTGTCACCCATAGTAAGAGCCTCTAAAGCAGTAGACAAACTGTGGTGCTGTGCAGAAGTGGGGAAACATGTTCCCTGTTTTTGTTAGTCTTGCAATGTGCAGCCACTGTGTGGTTGGGTATGGGGAACGCCATGGTGAGTTTCTGAGCAAACCAAAATCTAATACTGTATTTTTTGTATTTTTTTTTTTACTTTGTTCTGTAATGCAAAAGTACCTTGGAAATACAATGGTCATTCTGAGTCACTAGTTCATCAGAATATGCTCGTTAAGAGAGCCCTGTAAAGAAATGTCCTGCCATAACTGTATTAGCTGCCCATGCTGAGGATGGGCTTAAATAACAGAGCAGTATATAACCTTACGTCCTCTCCCAAACTGCCAACAGAGCTGGCAGATCTAGAATCCTGCCTACTTATTGTATAACTTTTTACATCTATATGACACTGTGTGGATGTCCAGAAACCTGAAGTGGTGTGCTTCCCCAAGCACAGGAATCTCATCATAAGAGAGCTAGTGCTTGCATTATGAACTATGGTATACATATTGATTCTATTCCTAAGAGTGTCAAAGTGGATGGTGTTATCATAATTAACTGTGTTCTGAGCATAAGCCTAGGATTATAGTTAATTATACATTGTACCATCTTACCTAGAGTAGACTAATGTCGTATTAAACTAACTGAAATTAAATTGCTCCATTTATACTGTTTCTAATTTAAAGAGTGTGTTTTGGAAATACTTTTCAAAACAGAGTTAGTCAGCTGGGATTGCCTATTTGAATGGTGTACAAAAGGCATGAAATTTGTCCAAAATATGTTAAAAATAATTGAACCATCTGTAAAAAATGAGTTTTGCTATGATTGCTCATGCAGAATATTTTTTAGCAAAATGACTTTATAAAGAAACGTATTGGCCCTTCATATACTTACAGTAATCTGCTTATCTAATTTTAAAACTAAAAGTTGATATTTATTAGTACTGCACTGTGATCCTTACTCAAAAAAAAAAAAAAAACAACAAACCAAACCTAACCTTTCTTTCCCCGGAATTTCCATTGTATTTATAACTGGATTCAGATTCGAGACAGCTTTTTGAAAATATCCTATAAATTCATTTGTTTATTTTTCCATTTATGAATCCCAGCTGCAAACCTGTTTCAAATAAGAAGTGACTATACTAACATCATGTTCATCTGGTTTACCTTTAATACACTACTGAAAATCTTGAAGTTGCACCATTTTGTGGCTTATAACAGCAGTCATCTCATACAGTATCATGAGCGCCAGCTAGTTCTTGAGGTCCTCGTATCTGTCAGGGAGCAGTGAGGGTTGACTGCTCCTAAGGGGTGGGGGGACACAAGCGAGAGAGCTCTGCCAGGGAAGGGCTCAAATGGGGCTGGACTGAAATGGGCTCCCCTGGGGGTGGGGAAGGCCCCGGGGATGTTGAGCAGGGCCAGTAAGCCCTGCTGGTACCCCTATGGCCCCGAGAGCATCCCTCTACAATAGTTTGGTTATTAGCATACTGTTATTATTATTAAAAGCTCTATGTAACTGTAAGAATTTTCTTACTATGTTGCTTTTTGTTATCTACAGTATAATTTTTGAAACGGCATCACAAATCTTTCACCACCACTTTTCTGAAGGCCACATCTACACAGCAGTGCAGAAATAGAAAGTCCAAGTGTTCTGTTAATGAGAAGGTGTATGTATAGCCTGCTACGCTTCATATAATATTATATCTGGGTATTTTTAAGAAATTATTAACAAATTAGTAACATCAAAGACATTTCTGTGTCAATGTGTCGTGCATCAGATATAAAGGATTACACTTCAGTACAGAATTTAAATCAGGAGAAATTATATTTGAGGTGAAAAGTTCTTACTCTGATACACGTGATTCATTAAGGATGGGGGAAAACCACAGAAAGTTGTGTTCCCCAAATCAAGTCTTTTGCCTCAGATGTTTTCTTTTAAAAGTTTAGCTTAAAAAAAAATAGACCTTTTCCAGACATGAAACTCAGTATTCTATTTTGCACAGCTGAAAAATGTTCCCTATTATAATAACTAAGTTCAGAAATCATTTCCAGAAAAAATAAAACTGACATAATCTCACTATCTGAAATTCTTTGTTCCTTTTGTTTTTCATGTGTTTGCAAAGCAAGCTTTTCATTGTCCCATAAATGGGCAATATAGCCGAAGGAAAGCAGCTTTCCACTAAGGAACTGGCTGCCTTTGGTGTGCGCGAAGAATACTTAAAAATCATCACAGGAACAGTGTGGCTTGTTCCACTTAAAGATTTTTCACTGGCTTTACAGTATACGTGAAACTATTTCCATAAATGTTTAACAAATACAGGTAAACTCAGAGCAAATTTATATAGCACGCTACTACTATGCTTAATTCATCACACATTCTTGCAGTTGAAGTTAGAATTATAAGGAGTGGGAAAGAAGCCATGGTTGTATGTATGCTATGCAAAATTTTACAGTTACAATTTTTTTGCATGTGGAAGATTTCATAATACAGATTTCAGACAGTAGTACTGGATTTTAGGGACTACTTTGCTCCAAGACCCAATAATACTGGTAATTCAAAAGTGGTCTAAGTTTCCTGTACCTCAGGAAACTCGCTGTTTAAGCATCCCGTGAGGCAAGTTCAGGCAGCAAGAACAGCTTCTGGACTCAGGAGACTGGGGGTCCAACGATGGCATGGCATTTTCCACAGGTAGAAAGTTTGGGATGGCCAAGAGAGACCTGCCTTTTTATTTCTCTTTCTCATGCTTTCAAATAGTCAGTGTCAAGAAATGGTAGTAGTTGATGAATAACTACTTCAAGGATGTTCCCTGGAGTTGCTCATGATAACTTTTACACTGCTTGTATATTATTATATTTTAAATATGGAGCATATCTGTTCCTGCTATTCACAACACTGAGCTACAGAAATTCATGGAACTCATTTATAGCACTACATTACTTTATTACATGTAAGGGAAAATGTTATGTTCACCCCTAAATGGAAGATCTAATATACAGCTTTATAATTTCAGCAACAGAAGTAATCAATCTTTGCCCCTTCTTTCATGCGTGTTTTTTTTGTCAGGTATAACCTAAAGCCTTTTTCATTAAGTAAATATACAAAAATTATTTACTAATATACCAATCTGGGGTTTTTTTTATACTTTATCAGCTGTTGGGTGACATCAGCCTAGAAAATTATATCCAGAAAGTAACTATTCCCGTTCCTAGGCTTGTCTGACTTCAGAACAAATCTTCTTCCAAATACTTCTATGGTATTTGGAGAGCTTAATCATCCATTTATTTTTTTCTATTCTTTGTGTTTATATATTCATAAAACCATTTTTTTTTAATTTCCAATTTCCAGGAAAAAAGTGTGATGTCATACTTCTATCTCCATTCTGACATCTGAATGTAAAGTATTTTGTGGATTATCTAGTCTGTTAAATTGCAAGCTCAAGTTCACATCAAAAGAGCAGCAGATCCGGTCATCCAGAGAGAAAATTATCCAACACTTTTATGTTGTAGATATATTTGTATTTATATGACTGACACTCATTTATGGTCATCTTGCAGATCTATAATTCCACTGATTTCAGCTAAGTCATCTCTGAGTTTCCAGCTCCCCTGAGTAGACTACCTTTGAGTACCTTGAACCTCTGTCATTAGGCACTTGCTGTGGAAAACAGAAGTGCAGGTAAACTGAGTAGATAAAATGCTGGACTGCTTAAATTGATAGGAGTTTTGCTACTGGGTTTTCTTTGGTCCAGAATTTAAGCTTGCAGTTCTATATTTGACATCCACAACTAAGCAATATAGATTTAAGTTCTTAACTTCTTCATCCCTCTTTTTATCTTTTAAATAAGACAGGAAAAGGAGAAAAAAAGAAGGCTTGGCTCCCTTAATCTTTCATTATCCTGTATTTGAGAATTTGATACTCAAGGTCTTCATTTACAATAAGAGCCAGAGCACATGAAACCTGAGAGGCAGATTTTAGCCTGAGAATCTTGTTAAGTATTTTCCTAAGGTGAAAGGAAAGAAACCTTTGGATCAGACTATGAACAGTGTTGGAAGCGTAAATTACCAAACCCTTAGCTGAGCAGGCAAAAATAGGTGTAGTAGTACCCTCGCTTGCTAAGGGTGAGGTTATTCTAAGTGAGAAGACTCTTCTCCAAATACTGACTAAGCAAAAGTGAAAAGGGCTACTTAAAAATATACTTTGACCATGCAGCTGTCTATCAGGACAACCTCCTTTCCCAGAGCAGCAGTTGCCTGGACTAATGATCTTCAAAGGACCATAAGGAAAGTGGAAATCAAATCAAGTGTTGAGAAAAACGTCCTTAGCAGCTGCTTTTGTTGCCAGAAGCTCCCTTGATTGCATCACGTGTTTAGCTCAAACCAGTCACATTGAACACAGTGTCTCACTGATAATTATAGCTTTTTATCTAGAAAGATGGACAAGCCAAACAGTGGCTTGCATCTGCCAGATTCCGTGATGCTGAGCTAATTGGCAGGATGTTAGAGAGGTCATAGCATGGTCCAGTGAGAGATGAAACACACCTGAACTCTTTGAAATTAACTCAGAATAATTTCAGACTTCCCAGGGAACTGAATATCATTTAAAGTTAATAATCATGGTGAAAACAACTGGGAAGAGTGTTTCTTGCAGAGGAAAGCCCTGGATTCAAGGGAAAGGATTGTAAATTATAGAAAATTTAAGTGCAAACCCAATGCATCATTCATGTAAAAATAAAACTTTATATATGGCTCGTTAACTCCTTTTCTTCTCTTCTTGAAAAGTTTTCAGCAGGAAGAACCAATATATTAAGTCACACACACACACGCGCACACACACAAGTCCATCTAACCTAATATGGTCAATCCAGGAATGACCAATGATGGATGCCCAGGGAAGAATCTAAGAATAAAATGCGTATATAATAATTTCCAGAAATATTTTCTTAGCCACTTAGTCATTCCTACCTAAGGCACTTCCCCAGCTGTTTCTGTCGGGTGTCTTACTGGTGTTGCATAAACTTACCTAAGTGTACTAAGTGCCAGAGAATTGCCAGAAGCATTAATGTACCCATGGTCTCACTGCAAGCCTCAGGGGAAGAATAGTGCAGTATTAGGTGATTCCAGGGAGGAAAGTGGCTCTCTGCAGCAGCCACCATCCCAATTTTCCCTCCTCTCATGCACCCATCCCCCTCCAATGAGAGCATGATCAGTAAGCTCTTTGGTTTTTTAGGCTGGGTTTCCCTTGGCTCTCTGTTGAAGCTCTTCTCCTTTCCCATGCGTCTGTCCTTCCCCTGGAGGAGTGCATCTGGCTCTACGTTCTTCAAGAAGCAAAATTCAATTCTGTCTTCATTTCTGAGATTCCTTAAGCTGGCTTTGGACACAGGATATGCCTAAATATGTATATAAAAACATATATATGTAAACCTTCCTCAAAAACTTGAACCTAGTAGGATGCATATAGAAATGTAGTCATGCTGCAAACTGACTCCAAAAATCATAAGACTGTACTCAACATCATACAGTGTTTGTTTTCATGCTCCGTCAGCTTGATCATTATTAGTACCTGTCAGGTACTATTGGCAGTGAGTCAGGGTTCTCTGTTGTATGACCTCTCCTTCTCTCTTTCTTTGCTTTCTGAGAATAATGATAGCTTTTACCTTCAAAGAAATGCATGACTGTGTGTAAGGTTTTAGTAAGTGTAGTCCAAATACTATGGGTTGTATGGATTAATAGAATAATGTGGTATAATGTTGATTAGGTAGTTAGAAAAGTATATGTTAACAGTATTTGGAAAAAGCTAATGAAATAGGTTTGCTTTAAGGCTTTTTGAATTTGTAACTTTGTAATATCCTCAGGAAATAAAGCCAGTTTTACATAAATTAAGTTCAATTCTGTTTTCTAAAGCAGGGATTCTATGCACAAAGGTTTTAAACTTAAAATATTATTCTTGTTATTCTTTTCTGTAAAAATTTGACTTGTAAAACACTTTATGAAATTATTAAACGGGCTATTGTATTTGACACAACTCCCCTCTCAGCATGCATGTTTATATTTAGCTCTAACTTAATTCTACCTCAATTTTTTGTTCTCTCATTTATTGTCTTATACATGTTTCCCAGGATAGCCCACTGGTCTTACAGTCTGACAGAAATGTAACAGTGAATGCAAGAAATCACATGGGACAGTTAACTGGACAACTGACAGTAGGTGAGTGTTCTTTATTGACTGTTATGTATATCAGTTTAGCTTTATGAATAGGTTTCATTAATTAAACATCGAAGATAAAATACTGCAGAATAGTCAGAAAAAAAAAATCTCATCGCCATACTCAAAAACTAAAGCATACAATGGATCATAAGTACATGATTCAGCATTAACTGAAGGTAAAGGAAGTAGAAATGCCTCAAAATAGTTAAAAAAGCTTAATGAAAAATTATTATTTTTGAGACAGCTGTAACAAAATAAACTAAAAAATCCTCAGCAAAACATGTTTCAACAAATATTTCAGTGGGAAAATAATCATAGTTTTCTTACAAGTTCTGTCAGTCTTCCATTACTTTGGTACGAATTGGTTTATCCCCATTACTCTTGCGATGTATTCGTATCAGAATATATATTGAAAACAGTTGGAGTAGCAAAATGTAAAAAAAACAGAACAAAATAAAAATCAAAATGCTTTCCTAGTCGCTACAAAATTTAAACAGAAAATGATCATACTGACAGTCATTCATTAAAATGGTGTATGATATTTTGCAAAGTATAAAATACAGGAGACCAAAGTTCCAAATGAAATGGAAATAAAAAATCCTCTACTTATCTGTTCCACTTTTCATGTATTTTCCCCCGCTTTTATTAAGTTTACCATGTTATACTGCGTTTTTGGCACCAATCATAGTTATGATGTTAGCAAATATGAAGTAATATTTATTTTAAATTTTCAGTACTAGAACAATACTGAAGATATTAATTGCCTTTTAAGAATATTACCAAAAAAAAAAAAAAACCAAAACCAGCAGTACAAAGCAATGTTCTAGATCTGTTAGAAAACTGTATATATTGACTGGGAATGGGATGAAAAATATGCAAACATGTATCTGTAAGATACTAATGTATATATAAATTTGAGGAGACACCCCTTAGACTACACATGTTTTCTTACTTTTCACTTTACTTCTGGATTAAGTTGTGTTTTATCCACTCTTTTTCCTCATGTGCTGAGGATATGCTCACAAATAGTTTAGACTCTCGTCGCAGTCTACACTGAGCTTTTCTACTGGCTGGATACAGTGGCTTCAAGTTGTAAAAAATCTTTGGCAAGTGCACACAGAGTGACACCACCTGCGCTGATTTCCCTGAATGACCATATCAAATGAGTGTGCAAAGGTAACCAGACTTGCTAGCAGATACAGATGAGGAAAATTAAGCTAACACCTGTTCTAGCCATATTGTACTTGCCCAGTGTGTTTATGGAACTCAGTTCTGCTTCATCTAGTAGCTGTATTATCCAAACCTTCCACTTCAGCTGGTAATTGCTAAGAGGTGAGTTGCCCATGGCAAACATTCGCATTGGCTGAAATAGATATGGTATTCTGATTGCTGACACCATTCCTGCAAAGTGAATCCGGCACTGAAAATGTATGAGTGTCTCAAGACTGACCTACTTAAAGGCATCACACCAGAGGTTAATATTCTTAAAACATAAAGGCCTGAAGAAAACATGTGTTCTTACATTATCATCATTAGAGTGACCACCTGTAAGCTGCTTGGTGTGCAGCTGGCGCAGTGTCTGGAGAGTGGAAGTTTCCTAAATTCCAGTATTACTTCTTATTCTTTCTCTTCTTCTTCTTTTTCATAATGGCTATATGGCCTTTATTCTTTCCTATATTCATATAAAAATCTGCTTCCTTATTTTTTAGAAATTCCTTATACAGTATTGAATACATATTAATATATTTTGTATTTTCTTATTTATTATTTAATATTTCTTAGTGTAGGTACTCATAACTACCAGTACAATCAGTAAAAGACTGTTGTTAGAAATCAAAGAAATTAACAGGCACCTAATAGTCTAAATGTATTATTCTTGCCTTCCTTTCCAAAAATTGTTGTTGTGTAAGGTAGAACAGATAAAGACAAATTCTTGATTTTCATGTACGTAAAAGCATGAAAATATCTGCTGAGAGAAGGGAGGAGGAATTTCCTATGCCAGGTTTGCTGACATCAGAAAATGTTTTTTCCTGTTAGCTATAAATATGCTCTGGAAAATCCCTGCCTTCTTCAAAACTGTTCTTTGTCCCTTCCCTGGTGCTGCGTGCTGAAGCATCTGTATGTGTGGCTGCCCAGTGAAAGGGATGAAAATAAACAGTGGAGGAAGCATTGACAAGAAATATTTTTAAGCTACGGAAAAAGCAAATTATTATACCTTGGGGGAAAAAATTGTCTAATCAACAACTTTGAAGTGTTCTTATCTGTTAACTTATTTTAAAAATTGAATAATAACAATAATAACAAAAGACTACACATTTATGTACACGGCAGGAGCATTCTGAAAAGAAAGAATGATGCCCGTGCATTCAGGTGGATGATAACGCACTTCCTATACATGCGCTATCATTGGCATTTTATCTGTATTTCACAGGACATAAGTGGTGTTACAAGGCAATAAATAGGCTGGTCTCATGTCTTTGAGGTTCAAATTGCCATCATTGGTAATGTCAAATTTTAGGACAACTAAAAATTTTTCCTGTGATATTTGGAATTGTGCCATGCAAGACTAAGACAGCCTTAAGGGCATCTAATTAAAACTGTTAACAGAAGATAGATTCGTGTAAACAAGTGGGGGTGGGGCTGGGACGAAGACGACTATACGGTCACCCAGGGAGAGGGAAAAACTCCAGTGAAACTTTGTTCTGTGAGTGACTAAGGAAGATAAAACATTTCTGTGAAGTGCATCATTAAGACATCTTGGAACATATCCTAATTCAGAAGGAGTGAAGGAAAAGTATATTAAAAAAAAAAAAAAAAGAGATATCTAAGAATACTGGGTGATTTGGTGGTGACAGGTTTAAATAGTGTAAAGCTGTCATGGCTCCAGGTCTTACAACACCACGGGTGCATCCATTATTAGAGTACAAAGTATTTATACTGACACTGAAAACAGGAAGGAGAGAAAGTCGTAGGTGTAGCGATGCTTTCTGTTGGGTTCTATACCAACAGAGCTGTGAATGTTTTTTTGTGCTTCAGTCTATTTGTGATGTATAGTCAGGAAACTGCAAAGTTTGTATCTGGATCTCCAGATGTTCTCCACAGCCTTCAGTTTTTAGACATGCCATTTAAGACCAGCAGAGCAGATGTGGCACAGACATAATGGATGTCTACAGAATAAAGATGTAAAGATGAAATTTCATTGAGTTTTGTATCTAAGCTAGATAAGGAAAAGTAATCACATCTGTCCCCTCCCAAGCCTTGCTTAGCAATACGCTTTGTGTTATGCATTCTACTGAATTACCTTGACACAACCTTTTCACTCTATTTAGTCAATGTCTGCATAGTTTAAAGCTATATGTAAAAAAATGTACTAAATTTCTGGCAATCTTAAAAATGCACAGCAGTTACTCACCTTAAGCCAGAAGTCTGTTTTCTCCGTGCTCTCTGCACAGATCACACACAGCTCTGTCTGGTTTTGCAGGGGACATTAGGCTGAAGGGATCAAAAGTAAATATGGCTGAAATGAGACATTTGAACCTCACACGTGTACTTACCATACCACCATCTTCAGATTTGACTATTACTTTGCCAACTTTCCAACTTTCTCATTTTTTCATGAGGATTATTAGTGGGTTTTTTTGTGTAGTTGGTTTGGTTTTTTTTTCCCGTTGCTGCAATAATTGCTTCTGACAGGTATTTCTGCTATTGCTTGACCCTTTTCCATTCATAAAGATCCCTGGGGATATCTGAAAACTTTTTAGAATATGACCTACAGATAAATGTGCACTTCATTTTTGCTAAGTTCTGAGCTCTTTAAGACAGAATAATAACTCTCATAGAGGTCCAGAGCTGTACAAGTCACAGCTTTAGAGAGCTCCTGAACCTGTAGCTCTACTCATTGATATCTCTACAGACATGCAAATTGAGAAAAATTATTTGAATGCCAATGAAATTTACATCATACTTTTGCAAATACTTTTTGAAGATAGCCTGCAGGTGTATAGATTTCAATTACAGCACTGGTAAAGGCTGATAACAGTACTAAAAGATACAGTTATTCAAATAACTTGTCAAACTTGTTGACACTTTCCACCCATTTACCACAAAATTTTGGTCTGTATTCAAGATACTTTTTTTCTTTAAAATGCGCTTGCTTTCTTGCTGTCTTCCACCAAGGGTACATGGATTATTTTGCAGAAATTATTGGACATTAGAAACTACAAGTATGAAACCTTGTGGGAGTGGAAATAGTCCCCTTTGCCATTCTTAACTGCATCATATATGCCAATCTCCTGTGCCTATCTACTGATACCTTACCAGGTAACACAGCCTGCTGCCTCCTCACTTCTGAGGTCATCAAGGTAACTCATTACCTAAATGCTGCTTGTGATGTTCCCAGTGCAAATACCTCAACCATTTTATTGTAGTCTGGTCTAGACATCAAAGAAGATCTGAAGCAAGAGACCACATTTCAAGCATTCTTGCTTTTAGAATTACTTGTGGTAGAACTTGTAATAATACGTGCGCACATGTGGCTCTAAATTTTTGATATTTATTGTCAGACATTTACTTATTTAAGATTATTATGAATTTGAACTAAGTGTCTATTAAGACAAAGGAAGTAAAAACATGCTTAAGTAACAATGGACTAGAAATCCTTCTATAATTTTTAATCTTGTTTACATACATAGGAGACTCAAATGTTAAGGTCTTTCTCCTAGGTGTTGCAGGAAGAGGGTGGTTTCTGAGCGGTCATACACAGGTACCCTTCCCTCACAGTAGGAAAAGGGAACAAAAGGGCTCAACTCCTCTCTCTCTCTTCTCTGTGTGATTGTTCTTGTATTGTCGATGGTAGGGTGCTGGTGAGAGAAGGAATGACGTTGTTTTACAGTCCCTCGTTAACAGCTTTTACTCTTCAGTTCGGCAAATACAGATCAGAACCTAATCATCAGGAACATGTGAAATAAAGCCTTTCTCCTTACCCTTACAGGGAGGTTTTCCTACCTGTAGTCCCAAACTACAGTGAAATTTCAAAAATCTAAAATATATTGAACATTCTGCTAGTTTAATTTTCATATTAAAGCAATTGCTCTTGTAACCACTGTGGTGTGGTAAGATCATGAATATTGTTAAGAAGACATATTGCAAAACCAAAGTTAGACAGATGAGTTATCCGTTTCTCAGCACTCTCTGAATTTGTATTCCTGAATGAAAATACAGACTGAAACCCTCCTAATTTTGGTCCTTAGAACCACTTTAATGTGTGGAAATCAGAAATGCAGGCAATTCACTTCTACCATACCTAGATGAATTAGTAGTCCAGTTTTTGCAGTGATGTATGAACAAGACTATTTTGTGTTGAACTTCAGACTGAACAGCTCCAAATTCTCTTTTGGGGGATTTTATCATTAATCAGGCTCTTCTCGTTGTAGCAAAGGTTCTTAAGTTATAGTTAACTCCCTCTTCCTTTTCTAATCCAAGAAAATGAACACAGCATCTGTAATTTCTGTGCTAAATTACTCACATTGCTTACATTTTTTCAGATGATTTTGCACCTTAAATGGAATGTTTTGTTGAAAATTACTCCGTTGTCTAATGTTTTCCCTTGTTTTAAGTCAGTTACTGGTCGACTCAGAAAATATTTAAATAAAATACACAGCAAAATATTATACATTATGAGTGCATAAATTTTGCAGTATAATGTTTCTTACCGAAGTTTTATAGCCAGCTAAACGCTCTTTCCAAGTATAGAAATTTAAACAATTTATCAGGAGGTGCCAATACAGCACATCTGCTAGTCTGTGGTACAAATCCATTGTTAGATCTTTTAAACGGAGGTAAACGTGAGATAACTTGCCCTTTTTTAGTACAGGTTAGCTGCCTTGCACTTAACTGCAGAGTTAAAAGGATCTCGTTCAGCTTCAGGCATCACCGCAGAAGGTACGACGGAGCGGTGCCTGAGAGGCCATATGGCTTTATGCCTCCTCCTGGCAAAGTGCAGGAGATGAGCCAGGAGGCAGTCAGAAAGCGAGCCATGCTGCTCATAACAGTTGAAATGTCCAGCTGGAATCTGAGTCTCATCCCTTCTCATAATTTACAGTGCAATGTGACGTTGTCTCTGTTTCTGTCTGTCTATTCCCTGGAAAAGTCTTTTTACAAACCATCTGTGCTATAACAGGTTTTGTAATAGGAGCTCACATAAAATACATTCAGATATACTCTTAATGACTTTGGCTAAGCTATCTACTCCCATTAATTAATTACCTTGAAGTGCGGTATTAGGAAAATGCGAAGCTCTGAAAACTGGTCAAAACTTCAGCCTCTTTGCCAGCACTTTGATAGGTTTGCCAAAGTAGCCTTTTAAAAATTGATATGTTATTTATTTGAAATTCATCCATATTTCTCCTACAAGTCTCTAAGTCATCTTACAATAATGGAAAGCCTCTCGACTTGTTTGTTTTGATTCAGCATCAAGAGGCAGTAATAGTAAATGGACTAGTGAAAAACAGTTGCAAATAACTCTTTTCTAGTTTTTACTTCTATTTCAATTGTAAATTATTTGCATCTCTCTGCATTAATCTGCATATGTACATTTGACGTTCAGCAGTGGTGAACTTAGGTTCTTGTGACTAGCCCTTGCACTGACTGGGTTGAAAAATAATACTTTTTTATATATATCCATTACATAATTAACTCATAAAACTATTAAATATACTTGGTATCATTAACCATTTGTAATTCACTTTGTGCTTGGGAAACAAGATCTTTTTGAATGAGAGAGATACTTTAGACAGTACTTCAGATTGCTTTCAATCATTTAGGCACATTTTCAATTTTCAAGCAATATCTTTCATATCATTATGATACTTTTGTTATATGTTATGTGCAGACATAACACTACATTGCTGTTTAATATTTGAAATGCCTTATGGTGTAAAATATATGTTGCATCTCCCTTATGAATTACCACATGAAAACCATGCTATAAAAATCAAGAGTAGTAAGCTATTTCTTGTGTCATTTATTAGGACCAAGTGGTAATCCTTTCTGGTAAATATGGCATTATTTAACCTGAAGCTTCCTTCCTGAAATACAAGAGCACATCGTGTCAGTTGATATGTCAAGAATTAAAAATTCCCCCATGAATAAACACAAATGCAAGCAGCTGTAGGAAAATAATTAAATTCTGTGCAATTTCTGTGTGGTTATTTCAGTGTTGAGAGTTTGTGCATTGCTGGTCCTAAACAGCTGTAGCAGAGAAGGTCTATGCTGTGGATCTGATCCCCTGCTTTAAGTTTTATCATCCTCACTAGCGTGTTCTACGTAATCTTCTTTGAATCTTAAAAATAATCACTTTGTTAAATTATTTAAACACTACAGCAGTACTTCCAGAGCTGGGGTCTTGAGAACTCTTCCTTTTATTTCTGCATTCAGATAATTATTTTTTTTCTTCTTTCTGCTTTCTTCAGACTCTAAAAGTTTTCAACATTTGAGTGTTGATCCAGCTTTTCTTTTCTTTTCCTTTCCCTCAGTCTGAGCTCAGGAAGACTATTTCTAGATAGGATACAAGGTACAGCTCGTGTTAGTTTGTATCTGAAGTTTTGTTGATCTCATGTGAAGAGCACCTTTTGCTGTCTGTAACTGGCAGACAAAAAGAAAAGCACACTTTGTGCATTTATAACTCATCTGATACTTCTCTCTATAATATTTGTAGCATAGACAAAATACATGCTGGTTATTTTCTCTCTCTGTTTCTTGGTTTATTCATCATCCGTGTTTGGAAGGAATTTTGAGGGCCACTACCTGTTTTTTGATGTGTTTTTCTTTCCATAATCGAGAGTCGGTTTGGAAAGGACAAAGCACATGGAGGAAACTGTGCTTTTTCAAAGTCAGAATATGCATTCTTAAGTTTGGACTTTAGAAATCCTCCAAGCTGTATGCAGCTACTGAGCAGTGTGCTCTCCTGTTTCATCTGCAACAGCTCCAATTTTCTTGTGTATATTCAGTATAAATCTTAATTTTTGTTGAACTGCTGTTATGAAACTGGACATTTGGAGCTGGATGTGTAGATGTGGCACTTAGGGTCATGGTTTAGTGGTGGACTTGGCCATGGTAGGTTAACGGTTGGACTCGATGATCTTAAAGGTCTTCTAAAAACTAAATGACTCTATGATTTCTTCTTTTACATGTGGACAAGGTATGAAGCTGCTTCAGAAGAAGTTCAGATTGGACTTTAGGAAAAGGTGCTTCACTGAGAGAGTTGTCGGCCACTGGAACATGATTCCTGAGGAAAGTGGTCACAGCACCAAGCCTGTAAAGATTCAACGAGCATCTGGATGATGTTCTCAGTTGTACAGTTTAGTTTTAGGTAGTTCTGCAAGGAGCGGGGAGTCCGACTCGGTGATCCTTATAGGTCCCATCCAACCCAAGATATTATGTGATTCTATGATCCTTTCCAAGGGCTACAGAAAAAATCCATGGAGGAGAGGAAGAAGGACAAGTAGCAGGTCTTCCTCGGGTAGCCTGCTGGAAGCCAGGCTTCGAGTGAAGCGTCAAGTCCCAGCTGCTGACAGATGGTGCTGGCAGGAATAGCCAGGCATGCAGAGGACTAGCCACATGCTGTCTTCCCGCAGGATAACCTTCGGAAAAGCAGCAACCACAGGCCTCTTTTCTCATGAGAGGGCAATAGTTAATATTCTGTACCCGCTGTCACTTTAGAGATGGTGGGAAAAGGGTGAAAGGGAATACTAAATCAGTGATTTCCAGGCAATGATGGTGGAGGGGGAGAAAGAGTGTAGCGGTGACCCTGTGCTATATCCAACCCTGTGGATGTTTCATACACCAGGTATGAGCCTCAGCTCGGTGCCTCAGTATTTTCATCTCAATGCTAACTTTGACTCCAGAGCATCTGTAGGAAGACTGGGCATACGCTGAAGTAGAATTTCAATTATGAATGGCTGTTTTGGCAGCGGTACATCAGTCCTCCACTTACCTTTGTGCTTTATAGGCTTTTTATTTTGCCTCATTGTATTTTAAATGCAAGTCTGGATGTTTCCACTGTTTCTAGAAAATTGGCACTGAAAACCAGGAAACAGAATATTCTGTTTAATTTCTCAAATAATTACTCCTCAGTATTAAAATACAGTAACATTTTTTCCCCTGTACCATATGAGAGGACATGGAACTCCGAGAAGTGGTTGGAATTAATTGTAGAAGTAGAGTCTGAGTGGGAAGAGGTCATTAATAGTTTGCATGGTGGTACAGAAGTGTTAGTGTTTAAACATTAATCCA
Source organism: Pluvialis apricaria (assembly GCA_017639485.1). Classification (NCBI taxonomy): domain Eukaryota; kingdom Metazoa; phylum Chordata; class Aves; order Charadriiformes; family Charadriidae; genus Pluvialis; species Pluvialis apricaria. Next base: position 10,430,885 of record CM030010.1, read on the forward strand.
CTGCCATCTGTCCTGCTGTTGTTACCCACATGCTGTTGGCCAATACAGACAGCATAACTGTTACCCAAATGTTCAGAGAAGGGAAAGAGAAGGGGAGAGATCCCAAAAATCAAAGAAATAGACATTATTCGGAGGTATTTAAGTAGGTTTTGAGGGATAAAGCCTACAGATCTTCAAAAGATGGTTCTAATTCTTTGTCTTTAGCTTTATCAACTGCTAATACTTCATTTAACTGCAAAAACAGGTGCTGTGCACGCATTGTGATATTCACAAGGCTGCTGCTGGGTGTTAAGCATTATTAAATTACCTACAGCATCTGGACCTTTAGTAAATCTCTGATAGGACATTAAGATTTTATTTTTACCCCTTTTTTTCCCTGATATTCAGACAGCTCATTAATTTTGGTAAGAATATATCATTCTGGTCGGAGTGGCTTGGGTGAAGGACAAAATAAGGGCAAATAAATGAGAAGCTGTTTTTAACTTAATTAAATAAAAAACATAATTAAAAAAAAAAAAAGAGAGAAAAAGAAGAGCAGTGAGACCTTTCTGGTGTTCTCCTTTACTTCAGAGCTACAGAGAACACTTGGAAGAAGAAACTCAACAACACGCTGCTGCTGTTAAAGATCTTGAAGTGACAGCAAAGAGATCTATCAAAAATACATGTGAGAAGTAATTTGATTGTATTTATTTACAGTATTTATTCCCCTAAGTTATCTTTAAAAAGTCTGGGTTCTATCAATTATCTTTATTGAGCCAGCTGTGGCATATTAGCCTGTTTCTGTATATAAAAGAGATTTTTGTAAGTGGATTGTCAGGCTTGTTTGTCCATGAAAATTATTTGTCCATACAAGATCATCAACCTCCTAGGTCACAAGTTCTAATTCATATCTATTAGATGACTTTTATTAAAAAATAAATTAAAAACTTCTGTTTTCTAGAATTTCTTCTCACATGTCTTCGGACTGTCAGAAATTACATCTCACTGTTATGTTACAATTATTATGTGTTTTTAGAAACACTAATGTAGAAGTTTGCTTTCTAATTATTGCACTGCTTTGTCTAGGTCTTATAAAAATATGCAGTTCCAATACCAGCTTCGATGTCTAACACTGAAACTTTAATAACACATTGGAAAATACAAGTTAATACCCATAGTTAGAACATAGCTGGTTTGTTATGCTTATTTATCAAGGTAACTATGTTTATTTGCCTTTTAATTATTTTGCCTCCATTCAGAACAGTATGGAGTTTCAAATTCCATATTATGCCAACACTAGAGATGTTTAATTGTACCATTTGTAGATGGGCAGAGCTGTCTTGACGTAATTTTTCTCAAGCATGTACAGGACATTTAAGGGTATAATTAATATGGATTTTAAAAATTTCTATAATACTTAAATATATCTCTGCAAATACCTTCTTTTTCCTTAGGTTATTCTTAGGGTGATAAATATTGCAGTTGCAGCTGAGTTATGAACAGATGACACTGAATTAATGATTAGCTGAATATTTTAAAGTTTCAACTAGATTTCTTCCTGTGAAGAAAAGCATTCCATAAATCTGAAATTAATTAGTCACTAGGAATAGTTATCACTCACTGAGTCACTAACATCGGTTATAGATCAAAATAATACAGAGTAAGCATTTTTTCCAAATAAAAATTAAGGACTACATTGCCCTTAAAATAAGTTACTCCAACATTAGAGTTGCAAAACTTCATGAGTTCCCTTTTGTGATGTTTTGGACAGATATTTTGTTTGGAGCAGCTGTTTTGTTATTCTTCTCTCATATGTATTATCAAGGCACGTGGATTTTTACCACCTTAACGTTGTCAAACACTAAAAGCTTCCTACCCATTTTGCTGATGGAATGGAGGCGTGTTTTTTTTCTGCTGTGGAAAATGGTGATAGTGTGGTTCTAATGCTCACCTGTCTTTTAAGAAGGAAAGGGAAATTTGCTAATCTTCTGTCTCTAGTTTGGTCTTTTCTGGGTCTTTATTTGCTTGTTTTGGGTTCAGTGGTTTTTTGGTTTGCTGGGTTTTTTTTTGGTTTGGTTTTAACGTCTTTTCTCTGTGGAACTTACATATGAAGCCAGATGCTAATTTACCGCATCTATTTTTCTCTGTGGTGGAATGATTCTAGCTGGCTTGCGTATTGCCAAAGCAATAACACAAGAAGGCAAAAGACAATCATACTTAATCCTGCTAGGGTTCAAACTTGGTCAGAATATTAGATACTGAGAAAGTTAATATTAAACATACAATCGACACAGGAGACTACAAAGCATTTCCTCATGATACTAAACCTGTTCCATCAGCATAAGATCCTACTCCCACCGGTATTACTATAGCCTTTTTAAGGGGTGTATTTGAAAGGCAGACAATCCGGGAATGCTTCAAATCAGCAATAAAGATGCAGAATTTAAGTGTCAGCAGGATAGGAATCTGAGATAGATGTCTTCGTCTGTGAATTGAATTGCATCTTCTGTGTTACAAGTCAACAATGAACTCCATTGAGAACCTTAATCAGAAGAGACACCTCCAGAAGCTAAGAGCCCAAATCTGTTTTTATCCTGTTTCTGCAGCTTTCCTGGCCCTTGTCCCACTGTCAAGGGCAAGGAGACAAGTAATTTCCTAAATGGATAATACAAAAATCCTGAGAGCTGGGCTAAGCCATCATCATCTTGTGCTGTCATAGTGAATGCTAGTTGTTCAGAAATCTGCAAATGCAGTTCACTGATCTACTAAGTAGCAGAAGGGGTTTAAATTTTCATTCTCTGGTCATCAGGCTATGATTTTTTATTCTTGTTTTACTACCCGGTAGTACCCAGTGGTAGCCCTTTTGTAGATGAATCTTGTATATCTTTTAATATTTGTACATTTTTTCATTAAACCTTTTTCAGATAAAGTGTGATTATATGTAATGCTAACACATGTTGCATAGATAACTTCAGTGTATTTGTACTCTCTAGCTAAAGTGGATAATCTGAGAAACAGTCACTTCAGAAAAAAATAGATTTTCTAGTCCTCCCTATGTTATAGCTCAGTGTTGAATTCATTTTATAAAATTGTAAAATACATTTTTTTAACATTCCTTTTCCAAGAAAGCTTCGAAGTACTGTGACAGCTCATATCCTTTGTTTCAATCTTTTCTCAAAATGTGACAAATTCAATAATTTATCTCAAAAAGTTTAATTCGCATTCAGAAATCTTTTAGTGATCTAAGTCAGTACATTGTGAATAATATTATACGATATTTTCTAGTCACAACAGGTTATTTTTGAAGTCCATGGAAAACTGCCTAAAAGCATTTGGAAAAACAACTTCCATCTTTTTAATAAAAACTGGGTGTTGGGGGGAAGAAATTAAAAAAAAAAAAAAGAAGAAAGGAAGATTGAAAACTAACCTCTGAATACTAAGTGTATATAAAGAATACAAGAAAAAATATTTAAATTAGCTTTTAATGTCTATTAATAAGCCACCAAATATGTTCAAAATACTTACAGAGTAGAAACAAATTTCAAAATGACTCTCTAATGGCTAAAGTGAATATTATCAGTAAGAAAGACAAAACTGAAATGCTTTTCTTTTTAAATCTTTAGAAAGCAAGATACATAACAGTTAATAAGAAAGGTTACAGGGTAAAATCAGGAAAAGAAAAGGTAAGGAACCATTAGGTGATATGAATGTATTTCACTTAATTCAATTTCAGTTCCGGTCCAGTTCACCTCAGAGTGATAAATCGGGCAGCAGAAAGGTACTTGCACTATTAGCAACTATTTTAGAGAGTACACAGGTCTCAAACGATTCAAACAGATCAAACATCAGATGTGGTTTTAAGAAAAGAAAAAAAACAAGGTTGTATTTACAGATACATGCTTTTCAGTAGAATTTCTGGGAACTTTTTAGAATATTCAATAAAAAGACTAAAAGTCCAACCTAAGAGAAATAAATAACAGTAGATAGAAACAGTTTTAGAGAGGAACGAATGACCTTATGATGTTATATATAATGTGATGTTATTTTGCCCAAGGAGAAATACAACATTCCTGTTTTGTCTTTTGAGTGTCATCGATGTAATGAAGAGATTTCATACTCCTTTTACTGTCTTGTGTGTGCTCTTGCTATTTGATTTGATTGTGCTGTTCGTTAAGCACAGCATGTAGACAGGTATCTCATACTCTGTATTGTTCCATCTTTTTTTAACTCTCATTTCTGTTCAGTGGAATACACTGTAAATAATGTACTTCTGTTATTTACCAGGGAACTTTGGATTTTCATAAACCGTGTAGTGGCCAGAAAACACAACAGTAACCTTCTAGCCTAACTCAGCTAACAAAGACAATGGAAACTTTCCCACTGATTTTGTATAAAAATGTAACGCACAGACTGCTTCAGTAAGCCACAGCTTCAGAAAACTTTTTAAATTATTTTGGTTGTAAAAATCAATTGCATCACAGAAAAGAAAAAATTGCAAGGTGGAGGATAAAGCTGAAAACTTGGAAAATTCTGTTAGGATTTAGTACTATTCAGGTTGCAGTCATCATGAGGAAGAAAAATTGATAAACTTTCTATTCCCATTCACACTTTAGAGTACTCCAAAATACATTAGTTATGATTAATTCGCTCCAATGAGCTGGACATTTGAGCTTGTCAGTGAAAGCGAAGTTGCTAAAGGCAGCTGTATGTAGAATTTAACATAGCATGGCTATTTATTGGTGTCACAAAGAAAGATTCTTGAACAACATTGCAAAGATATGTCCATAGGAAAGGATAATGCAATAAGGCTGGTAGCAAAAAAGTAATATATATTTATTTATAATTTTATTTCTTTATTATTCACTTTATATTTAAATATGCTTCATTTAACAATTAAATTTAAGAAATTAGCCATTTATATGTATTTTTGTTTATTTAAAATATATTTATATCATATGTATTATTTACAGACATTTGTAATATATGAATAATATTATGTGAAAAATCAGTCAGATAGGGAACTCATTATCCTCGCCACAAGCCTCAATTCAACTATCTAGCTCATGTTTTGAATAAACTAAACTTAATGAGATTATAAATAGAACAAAACATACAGTCTAAAGCCTTACACACACAATTCGGTGCCTAACATATCTTCCTTTGGCTTGCTTAGCTTCCTTATTGAAGCACCCATATAAGTGATTAAGATACTATAGCTGAAGTTAGAACCTGTCAGCTGAGCCACAGGAGCAGACGACACACATGCTCTTAGCCATTACAGAAAAAAAATAAATGTGTTAACTTTGAGCTCAAGCAACCTTCAAGAAGCACGTTTTACTTTCACTCCTCCATGTGTATTGCTCATAGCTGATGAAATCTATGGACAGCTGTATCACATCAGACGGAAGGTCTGTTTAGCCATGCGATTTCTAAAAGTCTCCAAGAGAAAATACCATGTGATAGGACAGTAGGAGGAAAAACAAAGGTCTGCACTTGTGGAGGTGTGACCTTGTATTAGAAGTAACATGGAGAGTGCTGTCTGCTGCAACATTTATACAACTTTCATATATATTTTCATACCTGGGGTTCCACCATCAAGATGCACCAGGAAGGCAGACTCAGAGAAGGAGGTATTCTATCCATTGCATAGGTGACAGGCAATATTTTATGTGTGTCTTTTCACGAAGTTCCTAGAAGTAAAATCTGCCCGGTAGATCAGAATTCTCCTGTGAGCTTATATTTGACCAAGTCCTAAGCCTGTAATATCACTAGTCTTTTATGGATACCAGCAGGGTCTATTGACCATGAAGAAGGAAGAACTATGCTACCACCATACCTGTTGTCTGATTCAGATGATTCTATTTCATTTTCTTTGTTCAGATGTATTTCTCTATATAAACGTGTGGCTTATCCTTATGCTGACAAATTATGTTGACAGATGGTATTATTCACTGTAGTATGATGCTAAAAAATGTAACAAGCATGTGCATTGCTTCTTCTGGCCTAGCACTTGCTCTCGTTTCCCTTGTCTGAGTAGGTAATCATTTACACCAGGAACCCTCGAAGGTCAATCTCTCCTAAAAGTCGTAGCCTTCTGACACCTCCATAGCATGGCCATCAACTACACAAAAGCCCCAGCTAGGGCCTTTTTTTAACTGTCACTCTCACCCTTTTTTGATATAACAAAGATGGTCCCTTCCCTTTCTCAGCAAACAGAACATGTTCTGATTGCCATGAATGTTTGCTTGTGTAGACGTCTTGCTCTCAGCTGAAAGCTCTGTTTATTCAAATCCCTCAATGCTGCTATTCAAGCGGGTATGAGTCCTTCATTTACACTATTGCATTTGCATTCACTGAAATATTTCTGAGACCTCTGGTGGCCAAAATAATATAGTAGTTAATGTTCCTATGAATATTAACAAAATTTTATCTAGATGTAAATTTCTAAAATATTGATTTTGGACCAGACTTGGGGTTGAATGTTTATTAACAATGCTTTATCTCTTTTACCTCCAATCTCAGAAGCATCAACACATTTTCATAAAACTAACTTTCCTCGTCATCCAAAAATACCCTGCATTTAATAAAAGTTTAAATAACCCATTTTTCATTGAAGAATCAGAAGACAGGACATTGAATTTCATTGTTTTGCATTTACAAAGATCATAAATTTGTGGTCATTCCCTTTGAATTCTACTCCTTATATTTAATTTAAAGTGGTTGATTTCTTAGCTGTTTCTATGTCTGAATTTGTTGTCTGTGAGGTGGACAAGGAAGGTGCTTTAGAAATCAGAGACAACTGTTAGCGTTCATCTACATCTGATACAAGGATGCAAAATGTTTTTATCCACAGAAGAGAAAAAAATGTAACTTAATATTGTTGATAGTTACTATTCATCATGCACCTCAGTTTCAACTTATGTTTCAGTATGTTGAGAATGAATGGAAATGTATTGTAGATGGTTGGGAAGAGACCAGAAGACAAAGCAAAGCAAATGTTAGCTTCACCCTGTTGTTAAGGTTTGTGTTACTTTCATTGTTGTTGATAGGAGTGGGAGTGGAGCGCTTTCCTGCCGAGAAAGAAAGAACATGTGATCTTAATATATAGGATTAAAGTCCCAAATGTGTTATGTATTAGGTATTCTTAAAAATCTAAAATCTAAGTCTGTTTGGGTAAGTCTGGGTAAATGTAAAAACCAAGTAATGTTTGCATGGAAACTGTTGCAATTAGGGAAATTAAGACTTTGTTTGTCTATCTTGTCTCCACAGTAATGACTTTCTACATCACTTCTTAGGTTCACGTATATCACACAAGCATTATTACCTCTATTATACTATTTTGTGGAAAATTGGGAGATGAACATTGTGGAAAATGCTCAGGGTAAAAAAAGGACCTAAAACCTGAATATCCTTTCCCACAGCAAAACACATGATAAAGGGCATTATAAAGAAAAATATGCATAACCACAGAATTAGTTGAGAAGAGGTTCAAATCTGCTGGTAGAGGAAATCTGAACTGACCAGCAGGCGGTAATGACTGTATATGCTTTCCAAGCAGTGAAAAACCCCACTATACACCACCCAGGATTAGCACCGATTTCCACGGCAATAAGGTTTGTAGTAATGCGAAAAAAGACCCCACCCAAACTACCTATGCACACTTATCGCAAATGGAAAATTTGATCTCATCTCTTCATAACAGCCACCAACAGTTTACACTTCTATCAGGTGATTACAGTATGCAAATCAAGATTTTTACCTGATCAGCATTTAATTGTATTTGGTAAATGAGGTGTTTACCCTTCCATCTTTAAAATTGTATTTTTATAATTGTATGTAAAACTTAGAAGAGTGGTGCATTCTCAGTAGTACTTATTCTAAATCCAAGTAGTGGTTATAATTTGTTTTCCTGAACAGCAATAAAGTAGTACAAGGCATCATTGACTCTAAAAAGCAAAACATTGAAAGCATACATTCTTCATAACTGTTATTATGGTATTATTTAACAAGTAAGTCAAGCCAGACACTGTACCAATTCAAAAGAGACTCAGTTCTTGTCTTGAAATTTAATCTGTATTAGTGTTAATCTGGGTTACAGTACTATAATTCTCTGTGTCCATATTGTATGTACTGCTGAAAATTTTTATTTAACACATCTTCAGTATAACTAAAATGAATAATTTTATGCTTTGCACCAATTTTAATGCAGCTGTTTTAATGCTAGTTTTGATTATACAACTGTTGTGTAACAAGCATGTATTATAAACCATCATTATAGACAATGTATGGATGAATATGAAACGTACATTTCATCTATATACTTTAAATGAATACAATTTCACTAAAACTTAGTAACTTAATTCATTATTATACAACAGAAATTACAAGTAAATAATTTTCCTGGACACAAGATGAAAAGAGAGTTTGCCTTGGACTTCCCTTGATCCTGATTAAAGCTATTAAGCAGCTGACTGAATCTGTATTATGAAATGGGTTAGTAGTACAGTATAAAGTAGCACAGCTAGAAAGCTTTTCAGATAGGCATGGGTTTTGTAGAAATTACTTTTACAAACAGAATTTGGAAGATCGATTTTCTTGCATGGTTCTCTGGACTGAAGCAGATATGATTTGCTGAAAATAAGCATAGTGGATAGTGGGATTGCTCTACAAGTTTGAGCTAAAATTTTCAAAGGACTTGCTTTGTTCATGCGTGATATTCTGAGAGGTGATTCTCATTTTTGTTAGTAGTACTATTAAAGATTCAGACATTTTATGAGACGTGTGTTGGTAGAGTGTTTTTGGAACAGAGCAACTTGCATTACAGCTAAGAAGATAATACACTAATACATTGCACATGCAACTGCTTACTCTTATTTCAACTGGGAAATGAAAGTGTAACAAAAGAGAATTCCATTTTGATAGCATTGATTACTTTGTAGGCAGTTTAACTTTTCAAAACCATTTTCATAACATTCACATCTGCTTCTATGTCAAAGAGACAAACTTAACATGTATTATGTTTTGTTAGTAATCTCTCAAGTGGCTTGAATGCACTGTTTCAGCAATAAGTGAGTAATACTAAGTGATGCACTGTTAAGTCCTGAGCACAACATAATGTAAAAGCCCATTTCTTTTAGCATAAGAAAAAGTAGAGTTATATTCTGGAATCATGTTTTGGAATAGATGAATGCTAGGTGTGCTTTTATACGATGTGATGCTGAAGAAGCACAAATACTGAGCGCCTAAATTATATGCATTTCTTTGTAGAAGCTACAGATGGTTGTTCTGTAAGTTGTTCTTCATGATAAGCTATATTATCCTAAATACAGTGCAAGTTTTAAAAGGCAGTTTTTGAAACATGGGCTGTCACTTGCAGTGATATATAATGAGTAAGAATTTGGCAGGTCTTTTTTTTCTTTGATTTCTCTCATGTTTTCCGTTAATCCCTTTTCTTTACAGAACTAACTTTCATGCGTGTAAATTAACAGCGTCACAGTACTTATAATGCCACTTTCTTTTAGGGAGCTAAGCAATCATCAGCTTTTAAATAAAGATAAAGCAAGCTAGTATTAAGTTATTTGTGATTATCCTTTGATTTCCCGATTCGTAACTATGGTTGCAGGACAATGACAGGTCCAACCTCCCATCCTTTTTCAGCTTTGCTCTCCTGTCCCTGCAGGACGCTGCTGCTGTGTCCTTGCTTTGCAACCCATCACTATGAAAAAGCAAGTCTCCTGGGCTGTGACAATAAACATTGGTTGTATTGTGTTAATTTTTTTCTAATCAGTTGAGTGGAGTATTTTGTTTTCCTTTGTTATGTTGTCATTACCTGTCTCCATAAATGAGCGTGGCATTTCTACGAACAACTCTCCAGACAATGCTTCACACAAAGCAGAATGTACTCAGTCTACCTGGGTTTATTACCCATTATGGTACAAACCTCCTGACTGACCTTTAGCTAGATGTTGGAGGAAGGATTTTCAGCTTTTTCTCCTCGGATTGTTTCCCCAAAACTTGACTGAAGCAGGCTCTCTGACTGTTGAAGGGAGACTTAAGGGCTCTCCCTCCTCCTCTTCCTCGCTGCAGTTTCCCTCCAAAGGAAACGCACGCACCCAGGCAGAGTGCCCAGCAGGCACACCAGTCCAGGTGATGCCACACCACTCTGGCATCTGCAGGGGAACCAGATACTGAGCACCATGAATACACTTACTGGGAGAAAATGTCTGCATTTTAGGGACTGGTCGTACTTGGGCAATGTGTTTTCCTCTGCAAAACGGGGGAAATAAGAATGCCACGTTTCATATATAACAGTGTTCAAAGACTTTAAAGTGTGTGATCTTGATTATTGTGATAGTCTATCAAGTGTTATATCTGAAATACGTTTGGGTATGCAAGAGTTTCACATAGAACATTCTGGTAGTTGTTAAGCAACCTGAAACCATGAACTTCTTGTTTTAAAATACAATTCATGTTTCTTGTTAACTGAAATTTACTTCTGCAACAGAATTCTCACCTTTCTTTTCCAGCTCTCCTGAAGTGTAATGCATTCTAGTCTAAGATCTTAGAATAGAATGAAATTTACAAAATGATTGAAAACTGACTTGTGCAGAAAAATAAATATACAATTCCAGAAGGGCTTTAAGATTTTGAGATCTTGAAATCAAACTTGTAACTAAAACAGGAAAAATGATTGCTTCCAATTTTTCCCCAAAGGAATATATTTTAGGTCCATTTTAATATTGTTTTCATAAATTTTACATTTAATTAATGCCCTTTAATTATGTACCTTTTAAATATTTCACAATGAACAAACATTTCCAAACCAAAAGCAAACACTATTCCAAAAGTGTGTCAAAATGGAATGTTTTGATAGTGTCAGAATTTTTTCCAATTCTGAAAAAAATTTCAAGAGAAGCAGTAAGAAAATATCTATCAATGAATAAAAGCTAGACACTGTAAAAGGCTTATGTAAAATTTAAATGATTTCTCTGTTTACCATAGTAAGGCTATTTGATTTTCACCTTTCAGTGTATGATTTTATCAGGGCAATCTAAACAACGTAGTAACAGGCCTGGGTTTTTCTTCCCTCCAGAGAACACAGTGGCAAAATATCAATGGTACACAGAGAGGGCATAATTGTTCTTCAAACTAACAAAATGGCTAAATAGCAGCATACATTCTTATTTCAAATATGAAGCTACCACTTGTTTTGTCACCAGTAATTTCAGCAACGACTTTGATGTTATCTCTGACATCTTCCTTCAAACCACAGGGTTTCTGGAAATACTTGTATTCAGCAAGAAAGCATTGATCCTTTTAGCCTCTACAGGTCTTCCCATTCTGAACCATGAGAAGCATCCTAGAATAAAGATTGCTGTGCAGTGCTATCTAAAGAGGATTACGCCTTGATTTTACTACTGTGAACAGTTTGCTCATGACTATCGTATATCATTTTAAGCATTGAATCATAGCTGTGTGTAAATTATCAGTGGATCATATAATCTTCAAAAGTCATTGATAAATAATAACCAATAATTTCTGCAAATATTTTCAACCAGTCTATAATTTATTGTACTTTCTTCCTCTTTTAAATGAATGAAAAAGTAATATCAGTTGTTTTATTACAGCTCTTACAGTAATCCGAGTTATGTGGTCATACCAATTTCACAGAGTAACTGGATATAGTAAACAACCGTATGATTTATTTTGCAATGGAATTGCTTTGCAAAACAACATATAAGCTTAATATATTTGCAGACTAAGTAAAATAAAAAAAAAAAAAAAGTTGACCTTCCAATTTTTTCTGTATTTCTGCCACTGGACAGATACACAACAGTCTGTTGAACCCACCAGAGGCCTGATAATGCCTAGGTTCACTGGGTTTCATAAAATAAGCATTCATATAACAAATAAATATAAACAGGTATTTAACAGCTTTTTAAAAAGACATCTTTACTCCTGAGGGTGCAAAAGGAAGGAGTGTCCCTCCCAACTGTATTGCTAGCATGCATTGTTAGCTAACTGCTAGCATTTAAAAGAAGGAATTCAGATGTGCCTCGGGGCAACACTGTCAGGGACACCACCACTGACCTTTGGAAAGTATTTAAGAGTAACAGATGAGTTCAGTAAGACAGCTATGTGTGAGTATATATTGTTATTACAGTTATCCTGATAGACAATTAGACTTTGTTATGCCTTTTATTAGTGAATATCCTGAAATGTTGATGAGATAGAGCACTTATCCCATGGCTAGCATTAGGTTATCTGAAATATGTTCCTGTCTGTCTTTACAAAAATTTAGTATTTTTTCAAAATCAAGCAATCTGATTATCACATTTAAAATAAAGTTTAATTGTACAGAGAGAGGGAGAAAATACCGTTTTGCACGTTTACAACAGAATAAACATGACTAACTTCAAGAAAATGGGACATCGCAAGTCTTTTTAGAATTCCCTTTCACTTTCTTTTTGCTTTCATGAATTAAAAATAACCAGAAATATTTCACCTTAAAAATGTAAGTTCATCTGAAAGTAAGAGAAATTTTTATTTTGATTTTACAGCTGATTCTGCAAATTAAGGGCTGCTATAGTAATTCGTCATCCAAAATTAGTTATCACAGCTTTGATATTTATTATATATTTTGATTATATGCATTTACGTATTAAACTGAAACCTTCTATATATGATGTTCTTTACAAACCTGTGTGCCAGTCTGATAAACTGAAATGACATACATGTATTTCTTTGTCCGTGATGCCTTTCCCATAGTTTTTACCCATATAGATTAATGGATCATTCCAGATGTACATTAGAAATCTAATTAGGGATCAATGAGAAAATTGTCAGATACCCTGAAATCTTGTCATTTGTCGTACGGATGGTTGTGTTATATGCAGTTCATTGCTTTTCAACACCATTTTCACAACTAAAATTTTGCTTTCACTGATTAATAAAATAAAATAAAAATTTTCAGAAAAAAACTTAGCAGACAAAACATTGAAGAATAAGGAGAAGACATGTAAATTGAAAAGCATAGTACATTTAACAGAGTCTTGGTATCTGCAAACATTTTAAATTGCACTGTTAGATGCAATTCCATAGATCTGTTTGATTTCAGAATTATTTCTGTTTTGGGAGCTTTGAGCATTGGGAGTTTTGTTTCACAGAATATGAGACAAATCATGATATCTCAATTCATCTTTTCTGTTTGTTTTGTTGGCTTTTCTAATTTTGTTATTCCGCTGCTCAGGTTTGCAGCAGAACTGGATGAAAAATACCCTTTGCTGTGTTGATTTCTTGGTCTTTGTGGAATAAGCTTATATGTTATCTTTTTTTTTCCATGAGCAAGAAATTGCAATTTAAGCTGAGCAAACCCCAGAAAGTTCTGTCTGAATTTGCAATTCAAGATCTCAGAGTTTAAGTACATTTTAAATGCTTGTGTTGACTTCCACACATGACACTGAAATAGATATTTTTCATAGTTATTTTAAATTCTATCCTCATGTGCAGTATGAAATAGTTGCTCTGTAAATTCGTTTAACTGTATTTTGTAATACAAATTACCAACTAGGCTTACACAAAGTCAACTACTTTGTAAAAGCTTCATGTACTCTATGTGTTTTGGGTATTCCACGTAAGCTGATGATTACTTTTATTCTTACAAAATATATTAGATGAAACATACTTTTCCTTGATTTCAGGAGCTGATGCTGTGGAGGCCCAATGTAAGAGATTTGAAGTGAGGGCAAGTGAAGGTGGAAAAGTATTGTTTTCTGCAGATGAAGACGAGATTGTCATTGGAGCCGACAGACTGAAAGTAACAGGTATGATAATGATAAGGTTTCTAAATGGATGTAAACTTTTTTTTTTTTAATACCCATAGTAGTAATTAGTCTATCAGTCTTCTACAAAACTTTCATCTACTGGAAAGGAAAAAGTCTTCTCATCAGCAGTGATTGCTTTACCAGCCAAAAGATATTGTATAATCTAAAAATGAATTCCTCTAAAGGGAGATTTTAATTTAAACTCTGCAGGACCAACTATGGTAAAAATCACTCTTACCGCAGTGATTTGCCTTTCATATGTTACCATTAATAAAGCATTGTTTTGTTGTATCTATGACATTTATTTACATAATGCCCCTTGGCAATGATAAAAACCATTGTTATATGCTATGAGCTTTGTTTTTTCTGTATACAAAGTATCAAGTATAACTTCCATGTGAATTAAGGGTATGTATGCTGCTTTACTTTAAGAGGCTCAGCTGAAGTATAGTAAGTAGAAACCTTGTCTTGAATTGGACATTTGTTCAATAGAATACGAAAAATAAATCCCACTGGTATTTTACTGTCATCATTATATATATATTTATCAGTAACGCATTTGATATTAGAAATGTATTAGCTTATAAAAAGATCAGTTACCTAGGTTTGTTTTAGATCAATGCTTTAAATTTGACTGTTTAACAAAATCGTATCTGAACTTGGGTTGGACTTGACCTATCCGCTTATAATCAAGAATAAGATACAAAACTTGAGTTTCTTCACCAGCCAGGGGTGTTTAACTTTAGGTTAGTCTATATCTGGGATGCCTGAGTTAGAGTTTGAAATCAACCTACTAGTTTAAAAGTTCAATTGTGTAGAAAGTATGAGATGGTTCTGGTTTATGATGATTATGATAAAAACATCCCTTTCTGGTCTGTAAAACTAAGAAATGCATTACTTAGCAACTTTAAGCCTTTTAAAAAAAAAAAAAAAAATTAGGTCGTTCTTCTTCCATGTCATGCCAGATATAGCATTAAAATAGATCCAGGAAGTCCAGGGTCAAGCTGTGACTGAACTTTCTTCATAAGCCTCGAGACTGTTGCTTGCCAGCATGTGTGGGATAACTTTTCTTCCTGTTTCATTCCTGTCTGACCTCTGTCTATCTTTTCTAGCCAAACAATCTATTTTGATACTGCTAAACCAAAAGAAAAGGCTTTTACAAGCAGGCAGTTTAGTGACGTTGAAGTATCCAGTATAATACGCTAAATTGTATTGGTTTACCAAATTTGGGGTTGGGAGAGGGAGGTATTAGTGTTTTGTTGAGTCAGCATCATTCTTTATAGACAGTAGTTGTACTAGAATTTTACCATACTAACACCTAAGACAATAACTGGAATAACACAAGAAGAAAAAAGAGAATCATACTGAATCCTGCTAGGGTTCAAACTTGATCAGAATATTAAATACTGAGAAAGTTAATCTTAAACATACGGTTGACACAGGAGATTTCAAAGCATCTATCATAAGTTAAAAAATAAAACATCTTACAAATGGCACTGAGGATTAGATTTCCTGCCACTAAGAAATGTAATCATAAGTTGTAGATGTCGTGGTAATTTATTTAATCAGACTTCAAAAGCAAAGCACTGCTCAGCTGTCTTTAACTTCAAAGTGGCTTGAGTTCCAAAGCACCTGTTGACATCAGTGGTATAGAAAGCAGAACAGCTAATGAAAATTTATTCAATGATGCTTAGCATGGGATATAAGATTGTTTCTTCTGAAAAGAACAGGATTTTCCCCTTAATTCTAGAAATACACTTGACTGTATATGTATTTATACTAAGCCTGCCCCCCCCAAATTAAGATAAATTGTTAAAAAAAGCAAGTAAAGTCCAGGAAAATCTACGTTAGTGCTGCTTTGATATATTCATCTGAGTTTCAGGAATTACTGTATACTTGTTGAGTCCCACCAGAGAATCTAACTACTAGAGTTGTTTGAACAAGTAATTGATTTTCCTCTGTGGCTAATAAGAAAAATAAACCAGAGTTAGGATTGACTTCTCAAAGATATTCTTTCATTGAACTAGAAAAATTATTTTAGGGTTAAAACTATAAAAACATTGACTTTAATTACTTGCACACATGCAAAAAAAGAAAAATTAAGGCAGCACTTAACTGTCACAAAGAAAATATGCATATTGGAGGATTTATCAGGTTCTGAATGTTGTCATTTAGGTCATGAAGCCAAATAAAAATTATGTGCTATTAAATAGTCTAATGTCCAGCATTTCAGGCTGTTTCTTTAGTAAAATATGTTAAGGTGTTTTGTAAGTGTAATTTGAAAATGTAATTTATTTTTTAAAATCACTTGAAAATTATTGTCTTCTTTTGTGTTTATTCAAAAGTAATTTAATGAAGTTGGAAGCATTCTTTTTAATCTCTGGATAATCATCTTCTCTTGAAATCAGATTTCATTAGTAAACTATCTTATAATGAGGCTATAAAAGGCTAGTTTCAAAATTTTATGCTTTGAATCCCTAGGGCCCACTTTAGGTTAACCCTTCTTCATCTTGTTAGAGGAGAAAAATACTCCACAGAATGAAGGGAAAAGTATTAGATTTCTAAATGAACGAGCATTTATGAAAGGCTTAGACAGAATAACCTCATATCCCAATTTCTGTATCTCTAAAACTTTTTTCTGAAGCATAAGTACTAATCTGCAGCCAAATAATAAAGCTATAATGAGACATCTATGCTTTACTGTTGACTTTATTCTAAAGCTGAAATTATTTAACATTGGTTTCCCAATGGAGACTAAAAGTTGTCTGAACCATGCAATCTCAAGTAACATATTTTTTAAAAAAATCTCCCAAAGGTTAAAAAAAAATAATTCTACCTTCATGGATGAATAAAATAACAAAATATTTCTTTCATATATTGGCTCTTTGAATTCTGTCCAAAGATAGTGTGATACCTTTAAATTCTTCAGCAAACACATGAAAGATGATGAGTCCCTGTGAGTTGCATTGATCAGACCGCATTACTCTAGATGAAATGATATGATATGACTGATGAAACCTGGCAAGGCACCATAATGTCAAACATCAACCAGAAATTTTTTTTTAAGTGTATTTTTCTCAAGCCTGTGTTTTGATAGTCACGGTGCCTTGGGCTGAAATAGGAAAGGAGTTATGGAAGAAGAGAGAAAACAAAAAATGAATATCAAAAAGGAAAAATATGCTGTGCTTATTTGGAGATAAAACTCTTGCATGTAGATATTTAAGTGTGCTACAACAATGAAAACCCAATTCCGTTTTCTTGCTTAGCTGTGAATAGTGTCTCTTTGGAAACACTTTACTGTGAATGAGTCCAATAAATGATATATTTTGATAATTAATTTTCTAAAGCATACCCATTTCATGGACATTTATAAACCACTATGGCAACATGGGATTTATTTTATATGATATTTTTCTCAATTCAGAAGAATGCTTTTGTAATACACAGCTTTAAAAAGCAATCTATCATAAAGCATTGTAGGAAATTCTTGATTAATAAAAACTTGAAAGATTAAGTTTACAGCTTCTCATTGATTATTTTTGTAGCATTTTTATTTGTAAATTTTTATATAGGCAGCCTATTCCAGGGAGAAAGGTATAGCAGAAAGAGGCTAGTAATCCATATATCAATGTATTTCCCAGATAAGAAAAATATGAAGTCAGAAGTAGTAATTTTTGTTTTAGAGATATTGCAGCTGTATATTTCCCTATTAAGAGTCTCTCACTTCAGAATTAGGCAGCTGGCTGATTTAATTTAGACTTATTCTTCTGTCCATCATTACTTTTGCTTTTTCTTTTTTACTGTGTTAGCTCTTTTCTACTTTATTGTTCAAGGAAAGGAGAAAAAAGATTCAACTTTTGCTTTGTTAGACAGCTGTTAGAATTGCAGCTGACTGATGCCTCTTTGTGCAGGGATGTCTCCTGCCACCAGGCTCAACACGTGTCATGGAGCTCTGTAGGGAGGGAAGAGAAAGGAATGATGAAGTAAACATATTGCCAAAGAGCTGGGAAACAAGCAGGAATAAGTAGCTGAGTTTCTGGTGGATTCAGAGATTCCTTTCTGCACATGGTTAAACTTTTCTCCATCCCTTATATTCACCCTGTCCCAATGAATAGAGAGCTTCTGTAGCATCGTGGAGTCTTCTTCACTCCATCTGCAATTACAGAGCAAAAGTATCTGTTTCATTATTACTTCTGCTATTTAAATCTTAATACAAAGGTTTCTGCCCTGTACTTTCATCTCATATTTCTTTTAATTGCAATATTATCTCTATAAGGTGTTCTTGTAGGAGAACTTGAAAACATTGTATGGTAGGTAGGAGTACAAGCATATATTGCGACTCAGCTTTATGCCTGCTGGAGTACTTGAGAGAAAATGGATTAAGATGACCTAGCTCAAGACATATTTTTCTGAGACGCTGCTATGAAAGAAGGTTGCAGTTCTTTCTATAAAACTTTCACTGTATGTCTGTGCTAGTATAGTTTATCTTCCTCCTTTTTCTTAAACCAAACTTGTAGTTAGCAGCTGTATAAGAAGCGCTAAACAAAAGTGGAGGTCACCTAGTTATGTTCTCAGCAAAACACCTACTTTTTTGGACAAGGTAACTAAGGTTGTTTTTGTCCTCCTGAGTTTGAGGTGGTTTGCTCAGTTAATGCTAAAAGCACGTTATCAGAAACTTTTATTTTCATTAAACTTACAATGTTTTATCCAAATTATAGGAAGATTTTGTTTTTTTGATGAGTGATTCTCTCTCTGATTTTTGATGGAGAAGAGACTTTAATTCAATTCTCATATTGTATCCTACATATTCTTCTGATCTATATACTTCATTCAGTCTTGGCTATAGTGTTCTTTATTTAACCATGATTTTATCTCTGACCCTTCTTCTAAGACTCATAAAAACAATAACATAACTTGATTTGTTGCAGGTTTAGGTACCTTCTTCTAAATCAGTTGTACTTGGACATGTGGCTTTTTTATTAATCATGTCAAAAACAGGCAAGGTAAAAATGAATTTGCAAAGTAACCCACACAGGTCTTCCATCAGAAGCCATTGCTGCTCTGCAGTCAAATCCAATTATGTTTTCTAGATGCAGCAAATAAGCTGTATCACTTCTTCTAAATAACCCAGTCTAGATTGTTTGGAACATATTACTCACCTTCATGGAGAACTAATTTGTTTTGTTTTCTATTACTTTCTTAACTGCTGGCTTATTCTCTTTCATCCCTTATTGCTGCACATCTGTGTTTTGTGATCTCTTTTAGCACAGGACCTGAAGTCCTTTCTGTATAAACCTGAATTTTGTTATAATAATAATTAATATATTAACAGTAATATTTTTCCTCTAAAAATAAGAAACTAATTAAAAACTTGTCAGTTAAGGATTTACCAAGATTTTAGTAATACCTATAGAGTTCAACTGCTTCCATAATTTATTGAAACACAAAAAATTTCAGACATATGGAGCTCCATGTCTGTATTGTGTGAGCTGATATAATTAGCTGAAGATGACTTTGTTTCCGTATTTCAATCATAATAATAGATCTCATCATGGGAATTGCAATTGTAATAAGGCTTGTACATGGTTGCTAGCAGCCAAAGGAGAAACGAGAAAGAAGAGGCATAAAAGCTTTACTGACCATTATGACATCCCATGAGCCTTCTTCCTTGTCAAATAGCAAAGTTATGTAGAAAGACTGAAGTCGGAGAAGGACAGGAGATAGCACGCTTCAGTTTTAATGGAAATTTTCTCAGATTAATAGCAGGACAGACATAGGTCAAAGCTACTTTGACACCAGAGCAGTGTCAGGGAAAAATCTGTGAAGGGCTGCAAGTATCTTTTTCATTACACGAAAGTTTATGCTTATAGTGTGTTCAGTATAGCTTTGATCAAAACCATTTACTTCACTGGATGAAAGATGAGAGCATTGATGTATCAAGGAAGCTTCAGAAGATTCCTACATACTTATATTCTAATAATATCCAGAATTAACATGCAGAGGAGTGCATCAATACCTCAGTTTTGATTTTAAGATTATGCTGTAGGACTGTGAGTCTGCAGGTAATTGAGATATAGAAAGGTCTTCCAGAGTAGTTAAAATGAAATGATAAAGTAGAAATATGGCTTATGGCTATAAAAAGGAAATATGACAGAAATATGAGGAAATATATGTGAATTGCAAATTAGGTTGGAAGAGCAGAAATAAAATATTTATAACAAGTACTGAAATGTAGAAAAATAAATGATTATTTGATGTATGTTGTCATTACAGTAGGCTTATATCTAGTGCCTTCAGAGACTGAATAGGAATTTCAGTATGAATGAGAAAGAAGATCTTGGATTTGCCATGTTCACTTGGTGGATTGTCATTCCGGACAGATAGAGTTTGGAGAGGGAAGTGGCACAAGATGAAGGGAAGCACTTAATCACTTTAAGTCGGCTTATGCAGCCAAATTATATGACCACAGCAAAACTACTGTATTTGATGTTGTAGTAAAAAGTTAAACCTTTCAGTAGATATGCCAGACTCTCAGTACCCTGAACACTGAATGAACCAGGATTCTTTTATCATCATCTGTCAGTAACAAAAATGCATTACATACATAGAATTTCTGAGTCTCCTCAGTAATGACTGCAGTAATATGAACACTAAAATGTGCTGGATGAACAAGGCTTCTTAGAAGCTTATTTAGATCTCAAGGAAGCACTTAATCTCCAGACTTGTCTATATGAGAGCTCTAATTGAAAGATAATATTATTTCAGGAGTCTAACCATTTAGCAACAGAGCAACCTGCCAGAGCATTCTTCTGGAGGTACAACTTCAGAGCTGATTACAAGCATGTATATATGTGAGCTCCAAGCTGTCTATGAACTGGGAGTTTTATAGGCAAGCTAAAAGTGGTGAGAGACTAAACAAATAAATTTCTTATCCAGGACATTGCACAAACAGATTTATATTTTCTACTTAAGGATAGAATGCATCCAGCCAGCTCAGATTACAGGCAGTGTGCACTTACATCAGCCTGCAGGTGACTATGTAGATTGTTGGAGGACTGCATTGACCTAAGGATAGTAACTGTTTGCAAAAGAAAGATTTTGGGTTTTGGCACTTGAACAAAAACTTGCCAAGGAACAGAATGATTGGTCTCAGGAATGTAGGTAACGAGAAAGAAGCCTTGATAAAAGAAGTTTTTCTGAAAAGGGAATAGACCCAAAATGAGATAAATGTGCAAGCAGTTCTGCCAGCCCAGGAAAATATGTTCAATTTCTTACAGCTATTCCACTGAAAAAATATTCAACAAGGCTGTTCTATAGACAGAGACATAAATACTCAACAGGGCTGTTCTACAGACATACATAGAAGGAACCGGCATATAGTTAGGCAGAAGAAAGGAAAAAAAACAGCAAAATGACACTCTCTTGATGTTTAGGTAGAGGAAAATCATCCTTTACCTAAAGAGTCAACCTTTCTATAATCAATGCTTTCTGAATGCCTCTACTTCCATATTAAACTTTTTTTTCCCTTTTCTCGTGATAACATCAGTTATAAGAGAAGAGAGATGTTAGTCCTTTCCTCTCCTTCTAGGCTGTAATCTATTTAATTAATCGTCACGTGACGATACTGTGATACTGTGATACTGTGATAATTCTATTAATTAGGGTTTATGTTTTTGAGGTAATTCTGTACTTGTCTGAGCTGTTCCTTTGCAGCACACAGCCAGCAGCTTCCCAAAGTTGGTAAAGATACTATTATTTGCTCTGTTCTGCTACAGGGCAGTATTGATTCAGAGACTGATTCTACCTTCCAGATTGAATCTGGTTTTCAAGTTAAACCTTTGACACCAAAAGTTATTGGATATTTGTGAACAATGTAAGAACAAATATTTTTTGGAAAAATTGCTGGTATCTGCGTCATATTCCAAATCATATTCCACAGTCCCTGCTAAGGACTGTGCAGAGTCCAGAGACGCAATTTAAATTTGAAGGGCCTGAATTACATATTACCACGCAAATCCACATGGCCTATATAAGGGTTAAAGCCTAGTGGAAAATTGCCCCATTATGAGTAAGCTGAGATAACCCTTAAATCAAAGCAAAACAGCTTGTTTGGATAACACACACTAAATATTCAGAAGGTTTTGAGGCAGGAACTGGATAGGAACTGGATTCAGATTTTGTATTGAAATTGTAACTGTTAAAACCTGAGCTAAGCCTGACACTCACATGTCCTCAGGCTTTGGGAGTTTTGAAAATGCACATTTAAATTACAGCAGTCAGATCCATCTCTATTTTTAAGACATAGCTGCTCACAGGAGGGAAAGGTGAATCATAAAGGAGCTCTAGCATTCCCATTTTCCTTTTTTGCCTTAAAATACTTGCGTGTGATTTATTTCTGCCTGGAAACAAAATTCTATTGTTGGAGATAAGGGTTAGGCTGCAATGGTTCAATGAAAAGAGTATTTGGCTCCAAATACTTGCCCTATAATGATGATAATACAGGCCAAAAATATCTTGCTTTGTCCTGGAACAGGATTCTCATTAGATGCTAGAAGATGAGATCATTTGGATTTCAATTTATAAAGCCTTCAGAATAGGAGTAATACTATTACGTTTTTAGGAAATATTGCAGGCATTTGACTTTTTTCAAAAAATATACAGATGTAGCTCTTTCTGTGAACTATGTAATACACGTCCGAACTGCACTTTTTTTCCTCTGAAACCACTAGAAAGTGTCTTTTTTATTTTTATCCAATCTTAAGGCAAATTTTTTGCTCAACTTTCAGTACACGTTAAGGTATTTAGTAGCTGTAAACTGCATGGTGACATTATACAAGAGTGTTTCATGGCATACATCATACTTTCAAAACTCAGGTGAATGAATGGGAAGATCTTGACTCTAAATTTAGGTAGAGAGTAGCAGAAAGAATAATTACAGAAATCCTCACAGGGAAGTACTGTTTGAGTCCATGTCAGTCACAGTTTGAAACAAAGCTTACTCAGAGGAAAAGTTCGCCGGTTTCCACAAGTAACATCTTGGTCTTCACTGTTATCCATAGATCTATTTATAAAGCAGGTATGCAGTCAAAGCTGTGAAAAATATAGATTCAAATCATTTCTGCTCTGCAATACATCTCAAAGCTTATTCATAACAGACTCCTATAAGCTAGGAATAATTTCAGTCACAGGAAGCAACTCCAGGAAAAAAAATTATGTTGCCCACAAAAATATGGCCTGCAGCCTTCAGCCTACGTTGTGAATTTAAATTCCTATCCTCATTGTGGCTAATGACGAGTTTACATTTCACAGTGTCTGACAGCATTAAGTTCAGCACACAAAGACACAAACAGAATAAGCCATCATTTTGGCTCTAGAAAAATATCCTCAATGTATATAGGCCTCAATGTATATAGTATATAACAATATGGCTTTGCTCAAGGTTCAGAAAGTACAGACGTGTGTATGAGGATTAAGTGTAGATAGAAATGTGTAAGAATTCAGAATGGGTAATGTAAATTCCAGAAGGAAGAGTAGCAAAAGTCAACACATGTTCTATAAAAGAAATGAAATTGCATGTGGTGAGAATCATCTCATAAAAAGAGAATGACGCAAAAAACCTCAATATCCAGGCAGAAATGGGTGTATCTGAAGAATGTATAACTGCTCTGAGATTCAAAATGCAAATGGATTTATACTTCATGGGTACTGAAGAAAGGGCAAAGAATGTAGGTGGTAATGTTACCCACCAAACCAAAAAGATTATACAGATGAGACTTTATTAAAAAAAATAATAAATCGTCTAATGCACAGGGCCTGGTGACAACATTTTGAATGTTTGGGGGCCTCTTGTTTCTTTGAAATACAGAGACAGACATCTGTTGGAAAAAAGAAAAAGATCAAGACACAGACTGTACAAAAGATTTATAGATTATAAGGATGACACAGTGTTGAAAATATAACATAAGGAGTGTTGCTGATCAGTGGGAAGGGACTGAGAATGTGAAGGTGGAAAGGAATCTGAGAGAGGGCAACCACCATGTAACATTCCCTGTTTGAAAGTAACAGGGAAAGACAACAGCAAAATAAAATCAAATTGACTTCCAGAGGTCAATCTTAAAACCTCAGAGAATTCATAAGTAAGGCTGACAGGAGTCCTCAGAAAAAGAGTTAGGAAGGATTTTGGATCACAATCTGAAGAGCATCACATGATGCAAGAAAGTCAAATGTGAAGCTAGGTTGTGTAAACAGGAGTAGAGCCTGCAGATGTTCTCTATTCAAGACTAGTAAGGTCCTCTCCAAAGTACTAAGTCCACTTTGGTTTACTGTTGTTCAGTAAACAACTGGGTAGAATTCAGAGTCAAGAGATTTATTAGTTGTCCAGAAGCATGATCTCTGAGGGAAGAGGGAAAAAGATGGTGCTGTTGAGATTGAAGAAAAATATCAAAGGGAATATGATATCAGTCTTGAGGCCTTGAGAAACAGACTCTTGAAAAACAAGGGATGCTTTCTGTCAATTAAAAAAAAGAGACAAATAAAAGACTTTTTAATGGAAAGAATAGTGAAACATTGGCAGAATTGTACAGAATGTAGAATTTCCTTCATTTTCTTCTATAGAACAAATTATACCAACATCTATTGAAGATGAGCTGGTTGATTCTTATTTGGTTTTGAGCTTACTGACCCCAGCAAGGAATCATTCTTAGCGGAGATTTTCTTTTTACCTCTAGTCACAAGCCAACTAATGTAAATTAAATAAAATTTGTTCTTTCTAACCTAAAGAGTAATGTCCTACTCTTTGCAGCTGTCACTGCTATAAGCAGGCACACGTTTCATAAATTTCTGCTTGTTTAAAAGAAGCTTCCTCTGTATTAATTTTATTTTAAATGTTGCCTGTAGCTGTATTACTCACATAGAATTTTTAATTATTTTAAATAATTTTAAATGCTTCATATTATTTTTTATTGCATTTTAATACTTTAACTAACCAATATTTTGGGCTTTTTTGAGCTTCTATTTATCAGAACAATCTGTCACTAATGTAACCCTACCTCACACTTGAATTTATACCAGAAATTATAAAAAGTTTCTTTCCATAAAAAACAAGAATGTTTTTGTGGGAAAATCATTTAAAGTTGATGAATGTAACGTGCATATAATTTACAATGTCCCTATAGAAAATGTGAAATGAGTAGATTATATAAGGTGTAACTATAAAACAGTTATCAAGTATAGGTGGAGATGGCAGACAATTTAACAAGGTCAGTCAGGTTTCAGTAATGTCTAGAAGGTGCCAGTATAACAATATACTGTTGTTGTTCTATATGTAACACTGGCAGAAATTTATGCTACAATAATTCTTGCTATCATGGGTTAGATACAGCTGTCTTCATTATAGTTTTATTTATATTATTGAAGCGGGTTTTTTAGCTATAATACAGTGTTTAGTATGAAAAAACAGGTGGGTAGCATGAGCAAAAAAGAGATCAGTATATGCATTTGCACCTAGTTCTCCATTTGTATCTCTAACTAATCACTCATGAAACCTGTCAATTACAAAACTCTCATTTTGACTTTTGCATAAAGTGTTTCTGTTCAAACTAAGTGTAAATTTCCTCTTTCTCTTTTACAAAGTAAAAGTAAAACAATAGGAAATAATTTTACTCCTTTCTTAAGTTTTTTCTTTTTCATTAAATAGAGGATCATTGAAGTGTCTCCGTAAATCCTGAGCAAGTCATAGCACAATGGGGCATTATGAGAGAGGTAGAATATCCCTCTGCTATAGAAGGAAGGGTATGCACTCCCAACCAAGTTCCAGCAAGTTGTGTTTGTGTAGCCATAGAGCCAGCACCTACTTGCTTGGCTTTCTCTGCTGCCTTTCAGCACGTGCTTTCAGAGACAGGCAAGACATTTACCAGCTCTACTGTCTGCACTTCTTCATAAATGGTTAACACCTTTGCTCTGGATTGGTCCAGGGAAGTCCTTTAGAGTTCTCATCCCTTCCACATGGCTGTTGACCAGTCACTGGTTGACCATTTCTGTCAACCAGTCACTGGTAAACAGCTTTATTTCTTTACACCATGAATGCTTGTGTTTCTTGGGAGATCTGTCATTAAGATGAGCACAAGTCTTTCGGATAGAGTAGAACTTCATTATGTACTACTACTCCTATTCAAAATTCTTGCATCTACCAGCCAAACCAGTTTTTCCCAGCAGGCACTTCTCCAGGGAGAAGCCTCCTTTTTCTGAGATCCGATCATCAGACAAGAATTTCAAGGTAAGTCTAAACACTATATTGTATGTGGATGCAAACAAGTTTTCCCCTTACTTGAAATCTAACTAGACACAATCTAGTGTGAATGGTCTTGAAACTGCTAATTGCATTGATGGAGAACGTAGTCTGACTGAATTTGCCCTGACTCAGCAGAATTTATGAGATTTTATTCGGCTATGTGATACTGTGTTTATGCCTGGTCAGAGATTCCTGGCTCAGAAACATATAATCCATACATCTTCTCCTCCTGCTTTGTCCACACTTGTAAGAAATCCCTGAAGCTTTTCAAATAGGCTTCCCAGATCAGAGTGAGCATCTTTCTTGGGGAATCCCTCTGAATTTCTTCAGATCACAGCTAGTCTCTTTCTTTAAGTAATTAATTTCTTCTTCTTACCTCTTTCTTAGACTTTAATTCCTAAATTTGATCGTCTCCTGGTTATTTAGGTCCAGATAAGTTAAACACAAGAGGGACAGTAATTTTATAGTCACAGGACTGATGTGAGGGCCCCTGACAGCCTACCATCTCTAAATGTATGAATATCACCAGACTCTGACAAGCTTCTGAGAACAGAACTAATACATTTTTTAAAAGTTGTGTTAAGCAGTTCCACTGTAGAAATGGGTGACTTTCCAGCTGTGAAACTTCTGTGAACAAACTGTATTTCTCTTGTATTAGTTATTTGAATTTCAGTAAATAAGTTCAGATGATGATTTGGTCATGACTACTTTTTTTTGTGAGTTGTTAGGACTTCAAATCCAAGCTTTTTTGACATACATTAGAAGTGTTTGTTTCATTATTGGATAAGCTTAATCCTTGGAATTTAGTTGCCTGTGCAAAACTTGTAGCAAAAATGCCAAGATTTATTTTGCCATACTCATTTTCAAAAAATTGTGATAATAAACAGTTGCCAGTAAATGCATTCTAGAGAAAATTTATCAAAAGCAAATGTAAAACAGATGATGCTGCTCTCCACCCTTGTCAGCCCCCATCAACTGGGACTAGTAGCCTGGAGCTTGAAATCAGTGGAAGATTTGCCTTTTAATTGTATAGGAGCAAGAATGAGCCTTGAATGAATAAACTAAATTAAAACTTAAGTTCACTAAAGCTTTTCAAAAGCAGCTATGAATTATATAGATTGTTAAAATATACATTTTTCTCACCCATGTTTTGTCATTTTAGTTGCCACGTTGGTTTGAACACATTTTTCAGAGCTACATTGCCCATCTTTTGGGTTTGAATTTTCATGGCCAATAGCTAAACATTCTGGCAGTAATCCTATAAAGCATTTAAATGTGTGCTTGAATTTTGGTCCACTGAGTTGTGCCACTGAAACTAAAGCATGTAATGAGGAACTTTGCAAGACTAGAGTAATAAATAGCTCTCAGGATCTTGGACGGTGGCTGAGATTTTATTGAGGTGCTTGGTTTTGCTTCTGCACTAATTAGTATCCCCATTTATTAATTTATAAATAATTTAGCAAGGACCTCTTCCTATTTCATATTTAAGTTCCTTGAGGAAAATTTATCTTTTCACTTTCCTTCTCTGCTTTTCAATTAATCTACTTGCACTAGCATATACTTTATGCCTGATACATTTCCAAAAGTCATTCTCATTAGTTTCATTGACTGTCATTTCTAATTGTTATTATTTTTTTCCAAAAGAGTTCAATCTTTATTCTTTTTTTTTTACAATTCTATACAATTTTTTTTACAATTCTTTATTCAATCTTTATTCTTTTTTTTTTTTACAATTCTATACAATTTCTTTTTACAATTTTATACAATTCTGCATAACACAGTGTGGGATTAATATTATATATTTTTTCCTTTGAGTGATCTCCTGTCAGGTCTTATTAACTATTTTCTGTTTACGTGAACTGAAGGACAGGGTTTTGGGATATTCCATTCCAGACCTAGGAGATCAGTGTTAATCTAGGAATCCAGACTTTTTGGTACCTATTTGAATAAATGCTGTCACAATCAAGTATACTGGTCCAAACTGTATACTTTGATGAGGTGGGCATTCCTAGGTATGATACTGAGCAAAGTTAGTGCCAAACTGCAGTGTTTTGAAACAAAGAGCAGCACTACAAAACGCTGTTGTTTCACAGGATTAATTAATGAAATGGCATTAGAACTGTATGAATGGAAGAGCACAAAGCAAATGTGGCTGATTTTGATCGTATCTCAGAAAACCTAAGCATCCATGGTTAACCACGTTGGCATTCTAAAATAACGTTATACAGCTACCCGTTTATCTTTCTGGAGAGACAATGAAAAGGATTTTGTTTGGGCCATATAAAGGGACCATTATCTTGCTCTTTACTTCCTTCTGTGATCAGTTCCTTTTTGCATAGTGTATTTCCTATGCTTTTGTTTTAGAAGTTAGTTACTTTTGGTATGTATTTTTGACTTGACTTGTAAGTAAGATTCTATACAGCGAGGGGAAGATGAAAATGTTGCATGAATAAGCACACTTCACTACAACATGAATGAGCTCAGCAAGGTAAAGCAACTAAAGACCTCACCTTTCAGAAATCATCATGCCATGGTTGGCAGCCCACACTAAAACCTACATGTCAGTGTTTCCTAATGGTATAAATTACCTTTGTAGATAAACAGAAGTGAATACACATACCATGAATTTTACTGTTTTGGTATATGAAGAACACTTGTATTGATCCTGTCGACGCTAATATCAGTAATGGGTATAGTGAAGTATTTTTATCTAGCTGTTTCTCGTTAGGAAGCACTAGAACTCAGTTTTATGGTAACTGTTCTTTAGCAAATATCTTGGTTTTCACTGAAGCTATTAGATAGCATGTTTGTAAAACATTTGAAACATGTTTTGTGAGCGTGCTAGAAGACGACCGCTAGAGCATAGGTCTAACCACACACACACACACACACACAAGTGCCTTTCAGTTCTTCGAGGGAGCGTTATTCCTTTACAAATGCCAAAATGTCATTTAGCTCAAGTGGAGACTTTTCCCTTAAGTCATCATCATTCTAAAGCAATCTGATACAGAAAGGGTGATAGAAGTGACAGCAAGTACTATAGGTTACACCACTTACACTGTAACTAGGAATAGTGCTTTTTCATGTCCTTTTCCCGCATCACTTTCTGCAAAGCAAGTATGTTACGGTGGTCAAAGGTCTAGATACAGCAGCACGTAAAGCTTTCAAAGTTCCTGGATATCACACTAAGACACAAGATGTATCCAAGATCAACAAAGCGAAATACTGGCGGTAGCCAAATGCTAGGTTCACTTGAAAAATTCCTTTCCCGATTTATGGTCAAAAGCATGATAGGTGTTGGTAGTTACATCTGAAAGTCTTTTCTCATTAAACATCAAAGGGAAACAACTTTCTAAAAAATATTTATTTTCATATCAAGCAAACCAGATGTATTATTGTTGCTATTTTTATCTTAGCAGTATTACCAAATGATGGAGTACTCTTTTAATCTGTTTTTACACTCTCAGTGTGGAACAGAGAAAATGCAATAGATAAGGCATACTGTGCAGAAAGAGTATTTATCTACAAGTTTGTTTCATGTTTTGGCTGTCAGGACTGTTTTCAGGCTTTTTATAGTTGTGATTTTTTTGCTTCTCACTGTCATTCTTGGCCTTGCCTCCCTGGTTTATATTTAGATTTAGGATGAAAGCAAAAGACCAATTAGAGTTTCTGAATTTGAAGTTTTAATGAAAATACGCTTCATGACAGCAAAACTAACAGTAACTCAAAACAATTTTATTTTGGGAAAGCATTAATGTGAAAAATTAGTATGTATATTAAAAGGAACTTTCAATGCAAAACAAGGAAAGGAGCAGAGCGAGTATCCTGCTGAAAAAAAAACCCAGAACAGATTACTTACAGTGATAAGATGTTTGGAGGGGAGAAGCAGACTAAAGGAGAGGGAAGACTGAATCTAAAAGAAATAAATTCACTTGGAAGGTTTAAGAATGTAAGAACAGAGGTCTTTCCAAGTAAGGTTCTCTTTCAGTGAAAGCTGAAAGGCTGGATTGGTAAGCATCATGATAGTTTATTAACTGGATAATATAAGGAAATACCTCTTAGAGTTGATCTGAAGGAAAGGCAAAATAAGAAAAGTTTTCTTTTTTGTCTCTTAACCTATCTCTGAACTTGTTAAGGTCTTGTGCTGATAGCTGGACATGGGACACATATTCTTTCTGTAATTTTAACTTAAAAGTGATAAAGCAAAAGAACTGGTTCCAAGATGACTGTCAAATTGTGTGATGTTCTGTTGCCTAGACATGACAATCCTGGTGCTTGGTGTTCAGTATTCTGTTCTGAAAGTGCCTGAACATAATGTAGTTTAATGTCTAAGAGCATGTGAACAACAGGATTCTCTGGCAGCTGACCACTCCAAATTTTGATGCAGAAGTAGAGCCTGCTTTGCTAGTTTTAGCCAGACATGCCTTGGTATATAGCAAGGCAGTGAAAAGTGCTTAAACCTTAAAAGTCTTATAGTGGATTTATGATAGGTGTATTGTAGCAGTGACGAAATTGTGATTTTTGAGTCTCTCCTGACTCGCAAACTGTAAAAGAGCAAAGACTAGACCAGGGTTATGCCACAAGTGGAGCTGGGCTGTTACAAGGCTTGCCAGGCAATCTGAATTGGGGCTGTATTCTGAGTCCTGATACTGCTCCTTGGTGACACAGAAGGGAGCACGGAGACTGGCACTGATAAATTACTCTGCGACCAGATCAGTCCTGTCTTGAAAACGGAGTGGTAGATCTAGCAGTAAATTACTGCCATAAACCCTCTTCCCACAGCAAGGTATATGGCAACTCTCTTGTGGTTCTTGCCTGCAAGAACATCTGAGTCTTTGGCAAAAGATGTGTATTTTAGCCAGCTTTAGCATATTGCAGTCTGCTTTAATATCTTGTCCTTTACTGCAGAAAATGTGGCGTCTTTCCTGCGATTAATACAGATCGCACACAGGCACACGTTAGCTAATGTCACCGTTGGTGGTTTACAGTCGTTGCGGCTGACTGATTTAAAATACACCTGCTTCCATTTTGTTGCTGCATTAAAAGGCTTGCTTGACTGCTATGCTGGCTTGAAGGTGAGAATACTAAGTGACAAAATTACTGCTGCACATTCACCCTCTCTCACAGCTGCAGAATTTCCGTTTTAAACTGCAGCAAAGACTTATCTAAGTTAAGTCATTTGCCCTTTTGCATGGTGGTAATGCCAAGTTTGAATGTGCTGTATTCATCTCTGTAATTTACTTCTAGAGAGAAAACCAGAACATTAATAAAGAGCAGGAATAAAAAGGCCGTCATAATAGGTGATAATTAAGATAACTAGTGGTAATATTGAATAGAAACTTTTTAACAACCTTGTAAGGAACTGATATTATAGCTTCATTTTATTTCTCATATCTGCAAAAAACCCTATGACTTTCAGTAATTGGAGGTACTAACATTTTGGTTTCATTTTGGTCTAATAGGCACCAAAATGAATTATATCAACATATCTCCATTTCAACATTGTAGAAATACATGTAAGGATTTTTCTCACATTTTCATTTTTTCATTAATTCAAGAGTATTTTAAGGCATTTTTACAGTGACTTTTAAAATACATACTAAAAACTTGCACATGATGAACTTTTTATATGTGTATTAGTGCCCTCTACAGGGTGCACAAATGCACTTATCTAACTGTTTTATTATTATTTATCAATGGCATGTTAATTCCAATAGAGTGAAAACACTATAGTAGAGCTATTTAAAAAATCTGGATAATAGTCCTGCTGCTTTGTTGCTTCCTTTTGCATAAATAAAACAATTTCATAAACTGTAAGAGTGCAACAGTAATTATCACATAATCATAGCAATTTTTCAGCACGCTGCAGTAATGGTAAAGTAGAGAACAGGAATAAACGCACATTTACATATGGCATAAAGAACTGGCCACTAAAACCTATAAAAAGCGCCCTATGAATCAGTTTTAATGCTAAAGGTAACTTAGATGACTTCTGATATAGTTAAAGTGAGATTTCCAGACTAGCTTTCACAATTTAGATAAAATTCAGATGTGTCAACTGCTGACCAGATGTGGAAGGCAAAAACTTCAAGGTGCTTAGGTTATGTTCATTCTTGCTCTAGTCCCAGTCCAGTATCAGTAGTTAACTAACCTCTGGAGATGCCAGGGTTGGGTTTTTTTAGCTATAGATAAAATATATATAACCTGTACTCCTAATTTAGGCAACTAATGAGATGTCTAGAATTAATGGAGAAACTCCTGATAAATTCTTCTGAGTTTTTGACTTTTCAAAATCAAACTCTTTATTTATGGAATATCTTAAGTGAAGGACAAACACCCTTTTCTTTTGTCAAAAACCAACCATTAATTCTTTTGTTTTAGAGCTTTTTGAAACATTCCTGGCTAGGTTTTGTAGGTAGGCAGCAGTACATTATAGAATTTTCAGAAAGCTTTGAAATGGAAAATGATCACTGGTTGTTCTTGAAACAAGGTGAAGAAACCATTTTCTCATTCTCACATTTCCCCCCCTTCAGATTCTAACATTTTTCCATAGTATCCTGCACATGACATTTTGTTTTTAATAAAAATCTAGATAAAATTGTAGGATAATTTAATTAGCCTTGAAGTTAAAGCCTTCGTTTTGTACTCAGTATATCTAAGTTCACGTCCCATTCTTTTACCTCCTAGGTGAGTCCCCTGGTTATGAAGCTATTGACTGTTGTTTCATAGTCTTCTCATTCATTGATTCATTCATTTTTCATCAAGGAAACAGCAAGTCTGTTTTGTAACTGATAAACTATTCATTAGAGCATGAGCCTGAGTGTTCTAAATCCTAGGGTTATCTTCTATAACAAAGCGAAAATACAGTCTTTTTGATCTATTAAATACAAAAATAATCCCATTAAAATTTAATTTTTTTTAATGTAGACAAGGATAATTTTTGCTCTGTGTTCCACTGTTGGCAACCCAGAATCATTTACACTGTTTTAAGAAAAATATAAATCCAGAGTATCATATATATTGAGAAAAAGAAGGTGATTTTTTTGTTTTTTAGGAATTATTTACTGTGAAATCTAAATGTAAGCTTTAAATCTACTCATATATCTAGCTGCTGTAACTTTTCAAGGAGACTGTATCAATTCAAGCAGAAAATGGTTGTAGTTAATCATTTTTATTGTCATGTGTATCACCATCTGTCATACATCATAGGGGAAAAAAACTAAAAGGTGTTAAGAAAATGATTATTTTTAAATTTTTTTTTGTAAACCCCTTATATATTTTTCAGTTTCATTCATATTTTGAAGAAATATTCAATTTTAATGTGACTGCTCAGCAGTTTCATTCAAATATGTTGACTTTTTTCATCCCAGAAGTAATATTTAGAATAGCCATTTCCAATTATCAATTGAATTATGTTATTACTATGCTCATTACAAATTTCATTCAAATACATTCACTTTTTCAGCAGAGTGAACCAAGTGGTGTCCAAACATGTGAACTTTCAAGCAAGGATGTGGATGAGGAACTGAGCACATAGGCATAGTCCAGTTTCATTTGCATTGCAAGACAAGAGGTGTCTTAATTGCCCACCATTAGGAAGCAATGTTTCAAATATTTGCACTCAATAGAAGTTAGGATGATATTTAAGAAGACAAATACTGACTGTTGCAATTCTGCAAGTACTTTCTGGAGCAGCGATTTGCTTTGATCAAAATTTCTCATACTGAAGACGCTGGATTCAATTTATTGGGGAACTCATCCTTCTTATCTAAATGAAAGACTTAGTAGAAGTCTTGCTTTAGTAAGGTTGCCATGCAGAAAATATGCATCAAACACTAGTCATGTTCAAGGGCCTTGAGTAATGAGTCTGAATCATTCATTTTAGAATTTACTTATTAATAACGGCTTACCTCTGAATACATCAGTGGTCATGCTTTAGTTTACGAGCGAACAGCTGCATCTAGTCAGGCCATACTACAGCTTCCTACCCGTAATGTGCCTCCAGCATGGCCACATCAGTATCATACCTGAAACCTTCGCTATTTGACATCAGTCAGTTTGGCTGCTGAGGGACTCCGCAAGATTGAAATCCCAGTAATCATGCCAGTCGTGTTTTCATAAAATAACCTACTTACTTTCATTTTAGTTATGTACACCTCCACCGCAAAAATCCGGTTTCATCATGCTTTTTTAATACAAGTACATAGCTAAATTACATTTCAAGCCATTTACTACAATTGAAAGTCTTGAAGAGCTGCACGATCAACACGTGGTCCAGAAGCTGCATTCTGACTCCTTTGGGTTTTTAATCAACCCAAGATAAATTATAGTAACTGCACTTTTAAAAAAAGAAGCAACAAGCATTTTCCGTGGTCTTTTTAGATTATTAGTTAAATATTTCTGCTTTTTTCAGTCTAGCAGTGATCAGCTCTTCCAAGGTCTTAGTGTTGAACAACAGTTAGCTAATCTTACAAAGGCACTTTTAAATTTTAGCTATGTATACATGGTAAAAGAATTAGGAGTTGTGGTTTGTATTTTTTTTTAACTACAATTAAACTTTTAGAACATGAAGTTTATGTTTTCAAGGTCTCTTCAATGGTAAAGCAATCTTGATTAATTACTCATATTTCTCTGTGAAACCTGTGGATGCTCTAACTTAGTAATGAGTTTACAACAAGTAAAACTGCAAGCTTCAAAAATGATAAATATTTTACAAACTCTTCTTTAAACTCTCTAACTCAGAGGACAAATTGGCATTACAGTCTAATACTTGCATAATCTTAGTACTTCATCATGTTATTACTTGACATTTCTGAAAAACCTAGAGAAAGATCAAGGCAGTAATATTCAGCTGTGCGTGTGACGCTGCAATGCCATATAATTTGTACACATCAAAATGCTACACAATTTCATTTTCAGTATATTTGAGGTGCTTTGCTTACAAGCACTGATGTGAAGGAGCGGGCTAATGCTAATATATGGCTCATATGGCAAAATAATTTATTAGCTTTTGATTCTTGGCTCATCAACTCTTCAGCCAGCATTCTCTTTACAAAAAAAAAAAAAATTAAGTCTACTAATCAATATGCACAGGTGTTGGTGTTTTCATGCTAGTCAGTTATTAAGTCACTGAGGGGTACCAGTGGTGTTGTGTGAGCTAACTCATAAATTAAGAAAGGATCATTTGCTGGTTAAACAAATGAGAACATTTCCTCAGAGTGCACATACATAAGCAAATATAACCCAGTACCAAATGCCAATGTTGTACTTCCATTGTTTTTATGAAACTTGTCATTTCCCAAAGGCTGAATTTCAGTAACTATTAAATTGAGGAGAAATAGAATCATAGAATCATAAAATTTTCTAGGTCGGAAGAGACCTTTAAGATCATCAAGTCCAACCATCAACCTAACACTGCCAAAACCACCACTAAAATGAGTAGTTTACACTGGTCTCTCTGTATTTCCGTTTCAGCAGGAACATGTGACTAGTTTTGCTTGTAGAGAAAGGGTCGCTTTGATTTGCTGTGTGTCAAAAAAGTATGTTTTAAAGGTCTGGTGTTTATAAATCTGCTATGTACAAAGAGGTTTCTCTATAAATACACAACTGGACCTTTTGCCTTTTTGCCTGACTCGTGCTACTTGCTGAGTTTTCTCCAGCAATCTCTATAGCGACTGTTAGATTCTTTGACCCGTAGTTTGCCTTCACGCAGGTGCTTCTTTCTTAGTGAGGTCTTTACTTAACTCATTCTCTTCCACTCGAAGCTGGAGGTGGGAGTAACTCTATTCAGTTACACTTACAGTTTTGATTTTTACATCCTTTGCACATACTCCATGCCCTTGCTATTTTATTTCCTCTGAACGGTTCACTTTTTATAGCTATCCATTCTAACTCATGTTCCTTTGAATTCAGTTCCATAACTACTTCCTTTTGAGCTGTACTTGAAAGGGCTTGAAGGTTCAAGCCTTTACTTTTTATTCTTTTTTTTTTTTATTCATTCATCTCTCTCTAGAATTTCACTCATCTTTGGTAGGTCTTGGGTGTGATTCGGTAAGTGAGGGAATACAATTAATAGATTATTGTCTTATTTCTATAAAAAAAAGTGTTTTACCATTATAAATTATTAAATACCTAAAGTATATTTCTTTCATTAAAAAAATAATGCTATTCACTTTGAATCCTAATTTATATTGTTATATTTATTATTCATAGTGTTTATAGCACCATTTCCTAAGCAGTACTTGAACTACGTGATCTAACATCATCACCATCAAAGCACTACAAATTTACATATAGTAAATTAAAAAATAAAGAGTACCTTCTTACAGTTTTTCTTCTGTTCTGTATTTTTAAGTAATGCTGATCCGTATCTTTTATTTGCTATACAACCCCTTTCCATTTTTCTTGATCCTGCTGTTTAACTGCTGGATACACATCAGTAAATTCTGGCTGGCTGATCTTTTTCACCTTTCTTACCAAAACCAAGATAATTTTAAGTGTCAGCTTTCTTCTAATATAAAATAAAAGGGATGGGAAATATTCTCGAACTTGTTTATAGCATATTTTTTGAAGATAAAACATTTATCATAGCTTTATATGCATTTATTATAGCATTAAAACAAGAACTATTATACTTATTATATGTGGGATTTCATCTTCAAAAAGAAAAAGAAACACATTTGGTTCGCTTTAATTATGTTTTATTTAGTCATATCAGTTTATCTTTAACTCTGCCTGCCTGGATTTTCAGTCTGCTTGGACAACTTGGTCTTTCTTTCCAAATTTCTATTTTTTCAGAGGAGAAACGCCTTCTCATTTTTTAAACAAATGCTGCTGAAAGTGAGGAAATACTAATGCTGGCTTAGAATCAGCTGTCATTTATCTTTTGTTATCTGTCTTTGCCTGATATTATCTTTGGAACTTCTGATTGATTTAGTGTCTGACCTGTGCTACAGTGATGTTTTATGCATCTTTGGATGAATCCTGCTCTTTCAAACATTATAACTGTGGTCTTCTCATAAGCAAAGACTGACAATTCTGCATGCAGCTCAGTTATTTACCCCTTCATATCCCATTGCCACCTTCAAAACTACAAAAAGCCCTGGGGCTTGAAAATATTTAATTTTGCTGATGAAAAAGGTGAATGGGATCTGGAAGCAATCTCTTTGATTTCTGATATTCATCTCCAGTAGGATTTCTTGTGTGCCATTAGAGATGAGGATGAGATTTATTTGGAGTGGCTATACAGACACGCTGTTCCTCTCTCTTAAAAGTAGCAGAATTGCAAAGGCAATGTCAGGTTTAAAAAGCAGATTCCGCACAGCACCTCTGTGGATACTTTTAGGTAAAAGGATATGCTGCTTTCTCCCTCAGTGGTTCTCCATAACACTCAGCGAAGTTTGGTTATAGCAAGTGGATTTGGTTGTTTTCTTTCGAGATCTTCAAAACGGCAGTTGCAATGAAATTGTTTTGAGTATGCTTTGCCAAGATATTTGTAAAGCTTATAGATTTCTGGTGACAAAAAACTAGGACTTTACTGCATTACTCTCAGAAATCCCCCTATTCCTGTCTTGCATACTCTTTACAAGTAGAGTATTTTACAATGAAGGGTTTTTTTTTTGTGTGGTTTGTTTTTTTTCTAAATGAAAGTAGAGTTTAGAAGATGACTTACAATGATGATTTTCTGACAGTAATTTGATTTAACATTTAATTAGTTTTTTTTTGTTGTCTTGCTCAGGATATTTTCTTTTTAACACTGTAAAATAGTATTATCAATTAAACATCCTATAGCCTTATTCTGCTTTCAAATCCTGGTAAAATAAGTTTACTGAATGTTATTGTTTAACAGCAAAAATATCTAAATATCCATCTCCATTAACAGCCAAAATTTCTGAAAGTACTTGTGAAATATTTAAATAAAATATTGAAATAATTGAAAATAATTTATTGTATTTAACATATTGTAATAATTACAGTGGTGCCTCTGTTGTGTTGAGGTCTTCTCACACAGCTGCTGTGAGACATTTTTGGTATATTTTTAAGTTTACTCAGAATTCACGGCTCAGAACACAAGAAAATTTCTGTTGTTGAAATACAGCAATTAATCGCAGCATATTTAGAAATCAGATATAGTTATCCCAGACAGCTGCCTTCTAGTGATAGAAGGTAAATGCATGACCTGTTTTACACGTGTTTTTACTCAGTTCTTTCATCTTTACTGTCAGTTCTCTGTTGGAAAGTCTTTCAGACAAGAGTTTTAGGCTATTTTCATTCACTGTGCCCAGTACGCCGTCTTCAGAGAAGGAAAGTAAAAGCTTACAGGCACATGGAGTTTGTTCAAAAGCAAAAAAAATAGAGTGAGTTTATGTGTGGAAGACAAAAATTAAGGCATTGGACAAATCAGTAAACAAAAATAGACTTGAGAATAGGATTCAGAAAAAAAAAGAAGACACAAACTTCTGAATGCCTAATGAAATAGATAGGCTATTGCTATCTATTAAATGTAAATCAAGTGGTATAAATTACTGGTATGCATTCAATCCTTGTGTCTGGGAGTTAAGAGAAATACTGATTTTATAGTGCTGTTCACTACATATCAGTTTCTTGAGTTTTCTGTTATTTTAACAAAGATCTTGCTGTAATCAGTTCTTAATTTATTTTTTTTGTCTTTTCATTCTCCTTAAAAAAATTGCATTTAAAAATGGATTGTGTAAATATTTGTAATTTTTTTCAAATAACGTCAACAAACATTTATCAGAACCCTGATTTTTTCATTGAAAATGAGTTTTTCAAAGCAAAATCTTGGTCATGTAATTCAAAATGTAGAATTATCATATGCAACTTGGACCTAGTTGTAGAAATTAAAATTCAATAGAGAATCAATTCAGTTTTAGGAAACAGTTACCCATTTTCTTTCCCTTGATTTTGAGTGCCCAGTAGGAGATACATGCGTATCCACTACCAACACTAAAACCAAATGACATTCCAAATAAGTCTCTCTAATTTATTTGAGAAAAAAGGTTTTCAATGAGAAAAGTCTGATGGAAGGAAACTCTTCCTTATCTGTAAAATGATGCATCTCCAAAGTGTTGAAATAAGCATTCAGACAAATCAGAGCTGACAAATTTAAAAATATAATGTCTTCAGGTTTGTATGTGAAATTCATCTGCTGATAAGCAGAAGTCTAAGGTTTCACGTGATGTGGGTCCAGATTTTGATACAGAAATGCAAACATAAATATGAAGAAACATTGATAGTCATTAATAATTCAATCAGATATTTTGTCCTGAAGATGTCAATTTGTGGTCATACATTTCAACGTGTTTTTATTTTCCAAAGTAATTGTACTGTATTTTATTTATGTATTTTAGGCACGGAAGGGGCAGTGTTTGGGCACTCTGTGGAGACACCCCATATCAGAGCAGAACCTTCCCAAGACCTCAAGTAGGTGTTGTTCAAAAAGTTATTTTAAAATCAAATATTCTCAAAAATTACTGAGTCTTGATTAAAAGCAAATATCTGTATAGTAATATATACTGCCTACTTAATGACTCATACATATCCAAAATACTGGTAGGTTCCATTTTGTTCTAACTAGTCAAAAAAACCCACAAACTTTTATTGGACAAAATGTAAGATACATTACTTTTTATAAATGACTTGCCTCCTGTAGCAGAATCCTTGAGAAGTGCACTTTCCCCAGAGATTGGAATAGTCAGGCTATTTTAAGGTCAATTGAGTACAGTACTGCTTAATAGCATCAGACCCAGATTTTGATTTTTTTATGAGCCATTACAGAAGATATAAATCAAGTTAAAGTAAACAGTCCCAGAGTATTTCTTCAAGTGGTGTTTCTGGGTTGTTGGGTTTTTTGAATCCTACACACACACACACTTCAAAAAGTCATTACCAATCGAGGCTACATTTGTAAATGCAAAAAATCCAGGTTTCCTTACATAATCACAGAACTGGAGAAATAAGCAGCTAGTAAAAGGTCAAGTCTGAAACTTACTAAAGCATCTGTAGACTGAGAAAGAGAAAATTTAGAAAGGTTTATAGTGAAAGCTTTTTCCTGAAGTGCATGTATGTGCATTGCTAAATACTGATCTGTAATTTATATGGCTGACTAATGAGAATACATAACAATTGCAGAAAATCAAAGGTCCGTCCTTGTGGTTCTCTCAGCAGAACTGGTGAGAAACAGTATAGGCTGTTTCAATTCTACTATGATTCCTAACTATTACATATCTGTCCCTTTACCTGCCCTGCAGTGTTTACAATGAATTGCTACAGAAAAGCATTGTTAAATGCCCTTCCCTATATTTGCAAAGGCATTTAGGATCATCGACCAGTAACGATGGTGCAGAAATCATGTGCAGGAAGCTACCCATGTGGACAAGTTTGACCAATGTATGTGGGGTGTAGGAAGTAAATGATTGTGTTCAATTATTTACACCAAATATTTTAAGGTAATGTGAAGGTTTGGGATCTTCCAGAGGATCCGACTGATTGGATTTTTATCTTAAAAATCCTCATCCCCTACTAAGACTCCTGTCATTCTTTTGTTGAGAGTAGTTGTAAAGGCGTTTATTAGTGATGAACACCAAGGTGGCATGGTCACTAATCAAAGGGAGTTTAGCAGAAATCAAAGCGGAAACATGGCAAGCTTTTCTTTGTTCAGGGGCCCAAAAATTTGAGTGAGAGGGTGGAACTCGTCCCACTCAAAAGATTGTGGAGACACTGCTTTGACCACTTATTTCTAATAATTAATAACAATTGCAAACATATGGTAAAACAGATAATCCTGTGTCTTCAGGATTAATTTCACTAGAATTAAAATCACTTCATGTTGCCTCCTGTCTTTTTGCTTTATTCATTGCCATGATGATTCATTGCCTGGTCTTAGCAGAAGGTGTCCCTGCTCATGGCAGGGGGGTTGGAACTAGATGATCTTAAAGGTCCCTTTCAACTTAAACTATTCTAAGATTCTATGATGCCCATTGTTGCTTAATATTTTCCACTCTTCCTTCAGCTTATTTTCCCAAAGTGGACTTAATTAATGTGAATTCTACTGAATTTTCCAGTCAACTTTCTGCCCTCTCATTAATTAGGAATTTAACCCAAACTTTTTATTAAAAAAATTGATGAAATGGAAAGCATTGCTGTCTGGTCAAGCAACATTAGCTGACGTGTAAGTGATTTTATTCTTAATATATTCAGTCTATATTGTGTTCTGCAAGTTTTTCTACATATGTGCTCCTATATATTAGTTACAATTCAGTGATATTCCTTTTTTAGAACTCTCAAGTAATTTTAAGCTTTTAAAAATTATGACAACTACTATTAGAACAGAGGCTTCTTGGCTTTTGGTATGAATCTTTCTAGAAGGCAACCTGCAGACCCTTTTTAACCTTGTAGCTTGAAAGAACTATAAATAGTCGTAGGTTTGTGTGATCTTTTCTGACAGCAAAATACAGTTAGACACCCAGATCATATATATCCCTTTGAAAATTCCAGTTTCCATATGCCTTTTAATCGTATATAAAATTCTTTTTTTAAAAAAAATCTGTTTTTTTTTTAAGTTCGAACCCCCCCAAAAATAAAATGGCTTTTTTTTTTGCTAATTTTAAAAATGTCAGAAAGCAGGGATTTACTATCTAGATGATTGTTTGCCAAATATGCCCAAACAAATAGGTCACCAGTTCTAATAGGACCTTTCCCCATGGCCTTGGAAGCTACCACTATCCCAGAAACAAAACAATACCAGAACCCATTTTCTGGCCTCAGGCCTGACTGATATCAACTATGTTGATATTATAAAATCATTTTATCCTCTAAAACAGAATAGTTGCATCCTGTGGCAATGGTCTTTGACTCATGCTGCCCTCCAAATAGTGCCTGCAAATTGTTTGGGAGCGTCGTAACTGACTCTTAAATATGCCAGCGACTATTCAGCTGCATGGATGATTGAGTTCCAGTGCTCTGGCCTGTGCCCTGGCACTTTTTAATGTTTTAGTGTAAACTTAGCCAAAGCATCCAGTAGACCATACTGTCAGTCCTAAAATGCTCTAGCTTGTTTTTCCAAATACCGCCTCCCCGTCTTGGGACTTTTGAAATTAACAGTGACAGGGGACAGTAGAGCGTTTGCTGAGTTGACATTAAAGTTCATTTTTTCAGTGGATTGCAGTTTGATAGCAAGCTGCGTTGAATAAATGCAAATATATTAACCTATGCGAATACTTGTATACAGGGTTGAAAGATAAAATAATTTATATTAGATTGTTAATTAAAATAGAAATTATTCCTTATTTTTAATGTTGGAATATGTATTTTTGGTCAAGTAATAAACCTCAGAGGTTAAGATATGAGTATATTTAAATAATACCCTTTTTTTTTTCTTTTCAAAAAAAGATGCTGGAAAACTATTCATAACCTTGGATATGTAAAACAGTTCGCTACGGAATTTAAAAAGTGGCATTCTGACAACATTGATTACTGGGAATGAAACTGAACTATAAAATTTTGACTAAGATTTTGATACCCACAAGGCTCATAGCGTTTGCTCCAAAAGTCCTGGGATTATAGCTCAATCTATTCTGGAGAGGGACCCAAAAGGAAAAAATCAGATTCATATTACCTTGACACATCTAAACTTTGCCTCAGCCACTCTTTGTTCTATAGCCAGATTTTGAGGTCTTTGAAGACACAGAGAAACATCTGTAATATTTACTCTTAAAGATGCATTTTGTAAAAGTAAAATTCAGTTGAGATTTAAAAGAATTCCTTCCTATGTGCCCAAACACTTTGGTCACATCTTTCTCCTGTCTTACATTTTTAAATAATAGCTAGTGAGGTTTTGCTTTCAGAAAATGTTTTTCTACAGTTCTTTGTGGAAGCTGGTAAGCCCTTTTGTGTCAAATCCCAAAAACTAATTAAATCTGAGTTTCATTAGTTGGGATAAGCAGCATAAAAGAATCGTGCTTTAGAATCAGGAAAATTAATTATATCTTAATAATTTAATCTTCATATTTCTCTTCCTGCTTCTTCTCACAGGAACACAGTTAGGAAAACTAAACTGCCAATGTAATAGGCCCCCAAATATTGGTTTTAGGCTAATAGTGCATTAAAACATTGTGCACTAATAGGTAACATCCATGCACAAAAGAGGCAGACAGTAGTTAAATGCAGATAGCTTTGCCCTCAATAACCTCCTTAATAAGGGGGTAAATTACTTTGTTGTTGTTCTCTGGGGATAACTGCAAGATCAAATTTAATAGGTTTTTTTCTCTTCTACGTCAAGCCTTGCATACCATTGACTATCAGCTAATCCTGGGAGCTAATGCTGGGCGTAATGAGATGAACATTGATCAAGCAGCAAAGAACCACCCAAGCGATTAGGATCCTCCTTTACCTCTGATAAGAATTAAAAATGCACAGCTCTTGTGCAAGGGGTCTGTTTCAGTCAGAGTTGCCTAATGGTTTGCAAGAGCCATCTTTTGTGTCGTTTAAGGGGTGGTTAACTAATAGGGCGAAGTATCTATTCTATAAAAGCCTGGAGCCAGAGAAGGCATCAGAAAGGAATTTTGACATTTTCTTGTTAGTCATGTGAGCAGGCTGAGAGTAACAAAAGCACTGCGACTCTATACATCTGTTTACTCAGAAATCAAGTAATAAAGCAAACTTCATCAAAAGGGAGAAGATATAGCAGAGTAAAAAAACCCAGCTTTCTTCCTATGCTGTTCTAATGGCGTTCTAGTTGCTTTCTTGGTATTTGTTTTTAATAAAGTGGAAATATTTACTAGTTATGTTTTCAGAATTTGTGTTTGGCGTTTAAATAGTTATTTCAGTGTTTGGGCATGTGTGTTGACAGAAACTTGTTTGCTTAGTCTTATCCCTGGCTGTTGAAAATATGTTTTGGTTTTTTTTTTTCACATACATGTTCATACAAAAATAGAGATAGGTGTAGTAAAAATTTGAAAAGCTTCTTTTTTTGCCTATATATGCTTATATATATTTTTTTAAAAAAATAGAAAGCAAAAGAAATTGAAATAAATAGCAAAGAAAGCCAGTAATAAAATGCTGTAATTACTGTGCCGATAAGATACGGTAGGAACAAAAGGTAACTAGGTATGGCTCTTAAACTGAAAGAATAATTTACTTTAGTGTTCAGTGATTTTTATTATACTTGACATTGGAGAAGGGAAAAGGCTGTCATGGGAACTGGGATATGAAAGAGGAAAATGTTGCTATCACAATAGACAGCAAAATTCATTGAGCATCATGTGGTTAATTTAGGGTGTTAGATGATCTCTGTCCCTGATCTGTGACTGAACTAAAGGCGAAAATAAGGTCAAATACCTAAAATTTATAATAAAGCTTTCAAACTGGAAAACAGATACTGTGGGACTGATGGGTTGGTAAGGGTAGCGTTTCTAGTGAAATGGATGGAAAAAATGGGTTAAAAGAGTCATCTAGAATGTGAGACCTTTTAGTCTGAACTCACTAGTATGAAATGCTTCACAATATTATTTTGAAAGATTTATCAAAGAAAAGAATTATTAAGAGCTCGAAGATAAGTAAAAATTGAGAAGAAATAGAAGGTGGGTAGATTGTACCAATCCAAATAAATAATTTTCCCTGAATAAGATACCTGATATTCTAGGAAATGGAAAGCAGGTAGATGTCCCTTTTGGAGTTTAAGTTCAGAATTTGATATAGAGCTACATCTACTGAGAAATAAAAAGGCAAAACAAGGACGCGTATATTTAAAGAAACTTTAAGTGGTATATAATAGGCATGTATTGTTCAAATCCCTCCTTCAACCTGGAGGGAGACTGCAAGGAGAGTTTCCTTCAGACTGATCTTATTTCTGGTTATAATAACTCTTTGTGCTAA
The DNA here is from genome assembly GCA_017639485.1 of Pluvialis apricaria. Taxonomy (NCBI): domain Eukaryota; kingdom Metazoa; phylum Chordata; class Aves; order Charadriiformes; family Charadriidae; genus Pluvialis; species Pluvialis apricaria. Next base: position 10,475,870 of record CM030010.1, read on the forward strand.
AAGGAAGTACACATGAAAAGCACTGGCAATCAGAAGGTCTTGAGCACTAGAATAAGAATATAATAAAACTCAATAGCATGACAGTAAATATTAGATAAAATATTAGATAGAAATCAGCATTCTGCCTCTCAGATGCAAGAAGCTCTGGAATAGCCTTTCAAAAGGAACGACAGGAACAATTAAAATTCTTTATTATCAGTGACTGAATTGTGTTTACTTTATGATTATGGCATGCCGTGGTTTCAGGAACACACAGATAGGCTCCAAGCATAGCTGCCTCTGGCTAACAGGGTTATGAGTGTATATAATACCCTATGTATCCTATCTCAAAACCCGTATAAAGCTTGAAGCAGCAGCAAGCATTTGCACAGCGCTAAGTTAATGAAAGAGCAGGCAACTTTACACTCTGCAGGCTAGTGTGAAGGCAGCTGAGTATCCTTCTTTACGTGAAGCCCGGTCAGGTGTAACAGCAGCTGTGACCAGCAGAGGCACGCAGGGTCCCCGGGGGAGATGCTCAGGGTTTCAGCAGTGCCCCACTGGGTGCTGGCAGCTCCAGTGAGGCTCATTGCATCTGAGGTTGCCCCAGGGCTGTTACACCGCTTCCAGACCCAGGCTGCCGCTGCCCGCACAAGAAATTCTAGTTCCCCATAGTTCCAGCCTGGGACTAGATATGCAAGCACATGCTGTGTTTAAGTATTTTGTTTTCATGGATATTCCAGGTCCAAGTGCTTGACTATTTTTTTTAATTGAAATTGAACAACGCTTCTCAATGCTTAAGGGCTGACGCTTGTGGCACCAGAACTCATTTCTGAAATGCTTTGGACTCTAAACCCAGTACAGTCTTATTCTACTTCTAGTCCATAAAACTTGTACTATACATCATTAAGGCCAAGTGATGCCACGGTAACAGCCATAACATTTTCATTTCCTGTCTTTCTTATGATTTTAAGTGAATAAGCTTACTACTGCAATAATAAAAAGGGATAAATATTTTTTTTTTTCATTTGAGCAGCATTTAATTCCCTTAGTCTTTCCTTATACTAAATTTCTCCCCAGATTTTTTTTTTCACTCTAGTCATCCTTTTTCCCCTTCCCAGGAGTATCTACATTTTCTATGCCACTCGTTAACCATGTTCCCAAGAAAATAAAGCTTCTTAATTTTGCTGTCTATCTATTCTGTCCCCTCATCTCCCTGCTAATTTGTGAAGCACATAGGCAGTGTCATCCATATTGAATAGAAACACAAAAGAACCTTAAGTTTCTATGTGTTTTCTGCAAACCAGTGCCTAACTAGAGATGCCAACATGCTTTAATAAGAAAATCACCTAGTATTATCAGTATTTACTGCTGTCAGTTTATGCATTTGTATACACATGGCTTCAGACTACCCTCAACTTCTGACATATCTTACTTCGTGGTCAGGTCACGGTTATAGTACAGGGAGGACATGGAGTTTCTAGCAGCGTTGTGGTTGTGGGTGCAGAGGGTATGGTTTGGGTTCTCATCCTAGCACCACATCGGAGCCAGATAAAGGATTTGAAGCTCATACAGGTGGGATATAAGAAAAAGGAGGTTCAGAGGATGGGGGATTGTGTGGTAGGTAGTTACAGGGACTACACGAGTTTATAAAAATATTAGTTCTGCAGTTCACCAAACAGGTCCTGTTGCTTCTATCTGTAATTACACAGAGAACTCCAGAGGTTGCTGAAGTAGTAGAGAAGAATGAATGATTTCACATGTCTTAGTCTGCAATTATCATTCTGTACTCGGTCGTATTTCAAGATAGAATTCTCTGCCAAAAAGAAAGAAAAAAGCTATTTGGCTTCTTCATAGTCTCCCACTCTATTTTGTACTGCAGAAGTTAAAAAATCTCTGTCTAGTTCTTTCCAAAATAGTTCTTGCCCTAAAAACATGACTGAACGTAAACTCACCAAATGTTTTCTGGTTTTTTTTTGTTTTGTTTTGTTTTTTTTTTGTTTTGTTTTTTTTTTTGATGGGCTATTTCCTTCTTGGACTGTTTAGATACAGTCCAAACATGAACCACTGGAGAGCGTATTCCAAGCTCTCTGCTATGCTTAGTCTGCAGAGGTTGCTGCAGACTTCTCAAAGGAATTTCAGCAGAATAATTTTCCACATGAGATGCAGTTTCATCAAGATGTGGATCAAAACCATGCCACAGTTTACCTCAGCTAAAATATACCTGTTTATATCAGCTTAAGGCCCTTTGGGGAAACAATATTGAAAATATCAGAAGAAAATTACAGGTGGTCTGGACTGTCATTTTCTAATCACGGGAAGCTAATGGTTTTCAAAACTGAGAAGATTTTATGTCAACCGTTTCTCGTGTGTTTCCAGTTGTTCAAAGAGCCCAGTTGTGCTCTTCAGCCTCCCCCGGGCACTTTATGTTCAGATCTTACTCTTGACAGCCACTTGAGCATTATCGGTGGGCATGTTGCTTCAATCTCTTTCTGACAAGATAGATTTCTATTTTAAGAAAATATATTCTGAGAGACAACTCAGGTAATGGAACTATTTCTGGAAAGAAAATCAACTTCAAGTAAGGATGTTTAGCAGAGTGGCAGGGCATGTGTAGAAGGGGTTTCAGATCAGGGCAGAAGTAAGGAAGATTATGGGAAAGTGAATGGTTTTGGTGGAATAAGGGTAACTCTAAAATGTCAGGGCTGTGAGGAATCCTTTTCCCATACCTTTCCTTAAGGGACTATCTTGCATTGTCTTACATACAGATCTTTGTCTCACAGCCTGAAAGTTTAGACTTTCCAGCATGTTGTGGTATTTATCTAAGAAATGAAAGCTCACATTCAAAACCTTACATTTCTACTAATTTTCTTCATTTTCAAAGGTTTGAGTTTTAGAGGACTTTACATTCTAGAGTGCATGACTTTTTACTACCAGAGATTCCAGTTACAGTTTTGGTTTGTTATGTTCTTAAAACTATTTCTGATTTTGACAGTTTCCCTGTCTTTAGCTATTCTGGCTATGCCCTCACTCACTCTAAGAAACAACCATACATTAAGTTCTTTTTAACCTTCCTCACATCACCTGCTTATTTTGTCAAGCTCTTGCTTTAAACATTTGCTCTCTCCAGCACTCCTCACCTTTCCTTGATGCTTCTTCACTTTTTCTAGTCCTTTAATAACATCACTGAAAAAATCTTCAATGACATTTTATTCCGTACAGTTCCTCCTTAGTAACTAATACTTTTTATGTTCTTAGAAGAGATCTTTTATTTCCCTATGTGGGGAAATTGTTTTTCTGATTTATCATCCTTGTCAAATAACATTAAAATATTCAGTTGTTTCAAGTGTTGCTATGATAATGCAGACCCTCCGAACTGAAACCAGTGTCATGTACAGGGCAATTAGAACCCAGATTTGAGCCCAGTGAGGTGATTTCTGGGTTAATGAGAATTTCAGGAATTATAATAAGGGCTTGCTGACACATGCCAAAGTCAATGACATGCAGAGCATGGACATAACATGAAATGATATACTGAATTCCATTCCATTATTCTAATTTAACTCGAGAAAGTTTCCTCTTTATTTAAGTTTATTGTCCATGAGTTGCAAAATTGGACATTGGTAAAAAAAGGACATGTTGATATTTACTGGTTTAGGCCATTACCTATTGCATAAAACATTTATTTAACTTTCCCTTACTTAAGACTCACGTTGCGAAGTCACAAAATAGAGAGCCAAACTGTGCCCTTAAAGGTTCGGTTCCCACATAAATCAAAAAGAGCTTCACATGAACATATGAGAATTTTGCTTCTTGATAAAGGATAGCTGATGATCAGTGAACAATATTAAGGATTCATGATGCTTGCACATTTACCCTTCCATTTCAACAAATGCAATTATTTCATCCTGAAAATATAAGCTTTTGGTTATAAACATTGGAATACAACAAGCTTCAGGAAAAATAACTATTCTAGCAATGATTCATATACATCTTGCAGAGGTGCACATTTTGATACATGGAAATGTATCAAAAAGAGATTTTTGTCACTTTTATATATAGGTTAAAAAATGCATATAATCTCATAAATAATATCAGTAATGAGATTGAAATGAGTGAATAGTAATTTTATTTTCATAGCATTCCAACTGTGATGTCAAATGCAGCTGATCAAGAATGCTCTGTTTGAATAGTTCCATTATCTTAAAAAAGGGCTTCCAGGTTTTTTGTCATCAGGATCATAAATGTACCTGGTTATTCTCTATGGATACTACTGGAGTATGCTAACTGAAAAAAAACCACAACAACATATGTTGGCAAGATCATCATATATAAAAGGTAAATACCTGAAAGTATTGAAGTGTTTCTTGACCACCAGGTCTAAAGATGCCAGTAAAGGGAAAATGAATACCTACTTTACATGTGCAATCTCTAGTTGACAACATATTTTTTAATCCCCTGTTTTGAATACAAATTCCAAATTGGTAAAGGTTCATATCAGTCATTTTACTAAGTAGCGTGGGTTGGATCCACTGCTTAAATAGACACGAAGCAAATAAATTATTCACATTTGCACAGGGGAATCTTTTATTTCCTTCTATTTTAAGAAATACCTTCTGCTAGCCAACAGAGCAAAATTAACATAGATAAATTATATCCCATGTGAGTATGAGGGATATAAACGAGGTAAATCTAAAATATTTCTAAAAACCCAAAATGAAATCTTTTGGTTTATTTTTTTCATATACAATCTAGGTCAGCTTGTAAACAGAAAACACCAAATGAAAAATAAATGTTTCTACATTTCTGATGAGAAATATTTTAATACCTTCAAAGGAACATATTCAAGATATTTGAAAACTTTCCCTTTTTAGCAATAATTTTTTAATGAATTCAACTCAAATTCATATAGCTTTGATCTTCTGAAATTTATCTTTTTTCACAAATTAATCACTGATAATTAAAAAGACCAAAGCCCTTCTCTGCTCTGGATAGATCATCTGTCTGCATCACTCATAGCAAATTGACAGATCATATTATTTAAAAACATCTTTTAAAAGACCTCTTTGTCTTTCCCACAGTGTTGTAGCTTCTGTCCAATAATAGCAGTAGTTACCTTCTCCATCGTAGCTTTTTGTTCTTTGGGAAAGAAAATTTAAATTGTATGAGTAGGATTCACTCATAGATGTAAATGGCACTGTGACAGCCCATCAGTAAATCTGAAAGGAAAGCAAGTTCTTGATATGCTATTGTAGTAATGCACTTTTCCTTGGAGGGATCAATATTACAATGTGGAGTGTTACAATAAGTTTATGGTAGAGAGTAAAGCTTTCAGGAATATTACAAAGAAAAAATATTATAAAGCAGCTGCATATCAAACATAATTTATCTCAAAACATCGAGGAAATAATCTCTCTGTGTGTATAGACTTTTGCATATCCAGTAGCATGCTGCAGATTGCACAGCTAAGTCACTTTTCAGATGTAGATCGTCAGTAGAATAATAATAAGAAAAGTAAACTAGTAGCTGTAAAACAGATTAGACATTCAATTTTACTAATAGGTGGGTGGTATTTTAAAAACTACTCTGCTGATCATCAGTCATTCATTGACTTTTCTACCATATTATTTGATTTCAGGAAACTGTTAAAAAAAATCTATTATTAGAAAAAGAAAGTTTTTCTCCACAGTATGTAGAAGACTGCTATTAACAACTTCTTCTCAAGTTCAGAAATTAATTGCCTGATGGTCTTCATTTTAGACAGGCTGGAAGTCATTTATCTTAATGTAGTTCATGAAAAACAGTGCTGAAACTAAACAAAACAACTCTGAGCTATATACTGTCGTGTGTTTTGAAAAAAAAAAAAGTTTATTCTTCAAAAAAATATCATAGTTTCTTGAACTATATTCCTGAATAGATTTTTATTGTCCACCTGCTGAAAAAATTCAATCAGGTCTGAGAGTGGTTTTGATGCTATGAAACCAGAAATATTCGTGACTTTGCTAATACCCATCAATTCAATGCAGTAAATGTAGTTAAGAGCATTTTTATCTTCATGATTGTGAAATGGCAGCTGAAACCACTAAGGAATGTTAATATTCCTGGAAAGTAGGTTATAAATTGCAAAATAAGCTGCTAAAAAATATGGAATGGAAGTATCCAATCATTTAACTTTTATACAATTCATTTTTCTTTTAAATTCAAGGTAAAACCTCATTACGGCAACAAAGTACTTTTGAAAACCTAATTTCTAAACTTCATAGTTTATATGGTTTCTAAAAGGAAGCTCTTTTTCTGCTGTCTTATAGCCATCAGAAGTTCACAAACCACCACCTGAAAAACACTGATGTACGTGATTAAATAATTCATGATATTGAGATTCTTCCCTGGTACAAAGAACTGCAGAACCTTCTATTAACTTCTCCCTACAGATTGTCAAAAAAAAAAAAAAAGAAAGAAAATGGCTTAGCACCAACAGAAATACAGGTTTTTCTACTGCTCCTGTCTAGATGTATCCCATGTATGCTTTTTTTTTATATAGGTAGCTACAAATAGTGTTTTCCTCTAGCTGTACACCTGCTTTTAATAGTTTCATTTTGTGTTACCAAATAATTGCTTTCCTTTTTATTTTTCCTTTCCCTGTTGAGTGTCAGTGACATGTAACAAACAGAAATATTTCATAGACACCATCTCAGTGACTTACTTTGCATGCAAATGTGGCATTTTGCTTTCAAAATGATAATCCGTCACTGTTCTGTACACTTAAAAAATTCAATAGTTGAAATGCACTGAAATTCTCTTGTTCCATTGTTGATAGACCTTTTATTTGGCTTTTCTGTAGCAAATTCTTTGTCAAACTATTCTGTTCTTTATACATCTAGTATACCTCATTATATTTTTGGATGGATGTGACCTAACACTCAAAATACAATTTGTTGAAGAGGCAAATACAATGTTTTCTTCAAGCTACATGTTCTAGAAATTTCTGTCATTAATATATTTCATCTTACAGAAAGCCTTTGTTGAGGTAAAGTGGAACTATGTTCTGTCATTATATTATTGGGACATAAATAGATTAAAAGATTTGTCTCACTCTTAACAGGGGCTATGTAATAAGTCTACAGCTGAACACAATCGGAATCCAAATTTTTGCTTCCTAGTTCAATACAGTTTTCATCCGATCTTTCCTCTTCAGTGTACGTGAGCACAACCGCTACGAAATCCTTGCATTAGTACTTCTCTTTCAAGAGAATCCTGTACAATGCTGAGAGATAACACAGCTAAGAAAGTATCATAGTTCTGTGTTCAGGTTGATGGAGGAGTATCAAGAGAAATGGAAAGACTGACAAAAGTAGAACAACAATAGCTGCTTTGAGGAAAGATGCCAAGGCCCAGGCATAACCATCTTAACCCTGTTATAACAGTTATAACAGGGTTAAAGGGCATAATGCGTATTTCGCAGAACAGAAAAATAACATGCAAAAAACCACAATAGTAGAGACGCATAACGGATTTTCTTTTCCTCTCTTCTTTGTACATGGTGCTGGTACACCTATCCGAAATATAAATGAGCCTACGAAGATTAAGTCGTTCCAATCAGTTTCACATCATTGTTTAAGCCTTTTAAAGTGTTTTGTTTTCTTTTTATTTAGATGAGCACTTGTTGTCGGTCACTAAGCAGACTTTAGTTATTAACCTGGCATTACAGAAGCACTCAAAGAGATGTGTGGAATCTTACATACCTATATTTCAGTATTAATACAGTCAAGTAAATTAAGTACTAATGCCAGAAACCACCACTAAGCAGAGAAACTTACAGCAGTATATTCTTAAATGCTGTCTTAGAAATAGATTTAAACACATACTTTCTTTTTTTTTCTTTCTCTGGGTCATAAAGAATACTGAGAGAATCACACATATTACTATTTTTTACCTCTTTACCTTTCAAAATACATTTGTATCTACATGCATTGTGGGTTTTGGGGCTGGGTGTGTTTTTGGTGGTTTGATTCAGTGGATTTTTTCTCAGTGGTTGTTTTTGTCTTTCAGACTTGAATCTCCTACTAGATCTTTGGTGATGGAAGCACCCAGGGGAGTGCAAGTCAATGCAGCTGCAGGAGACTTAAAGGCTACCTGTAGGAAAGAACTGCACTTACAGTCCACAGAAGGGGAGGTAAGTTCAGCCAGCAGATAAATGTTCTACAGCTCTGCCTAGCATAATGCAAACAATGTGAGGATAGTTCATTCAGCAGCAAGGTAAACATTACAAGAAGTGTTCTGCAGTTGCCTACATTGAAGTAATTTTGGTTTAGCTTGCACCATTATTAATACCTCTTTGCTTTTTGCAAATATTTAAATCACTAAGTTTCATTCACACTGAAAAAATGTTAGTTAAATGAATATAGATACGAATTTTTTTTTAATCTAAGAGTCAAGGAAAAAGCTACCCAGTCCTTTAGTATATTCCTGGGACAGAGACAGCTAAGCAATAGTGGTAAAAAATTACTTTGGATGAATCTGACAAACTAAGAGAGAGAAATGGGGATGAATTTGGATTAATGCCTCATTAAACCATGATGAAGGGGTTTCACAGATTTTCTCTACATCTGATTTATTTCCTTGAACTGTTACTATCTCTGTAAGAGAGACAGAGTGCTTCAATGGTATGTTCACTGTACTGTTTCATCAGTGTCTTGTTTCAGTGGTCAGCTTGTAAAAAGATCTTGGTATAGATTCTTCATGTGTAAACCTGTGTGAACTCATGAAAATGATGTTAAATTAGGTCACTGGTTTGGTTGGCAATCCCTGTACTGCAGAAATGCATGAAATATTACTGGTATGAGAGTCCTTTCATTTTCAATCCTTAAAATGATATAACATTAAAAAAAAAAACTTGTGGAAGGGTATCAAAGGCTCTCAGATTCCTATTGGGCACTTTGGACAAATGGGTAGGTTTTCAAATTGTTCTAGGCGGAACTTGCTGGATTACAGCATTTTTGGAAAACCGGTTGCTTAATGTAAATATATAATTAGGAACGGTGCTTTTTAGATTATTTTTTTTTGCCTTTTGTGTTTGTATTTTGTATTTTCCACCAAATGTTCCCAGATACTTTACAAACTGTCCAGATAAGCAACAACAAACAACACCAGCATTCACATCTGTGACAGATAATCCCCTGCAATGCACCCTTTTTGCATTACAATGCGGACAGGAACATTTTTGGCCAATATACTGCATCAAAGGCCCACTTTGATAACATTTTTCTATTGATGCAAGTATCTGTCCTGCATAATTAAAGCACAATATTTTCCTGATTCGGAGTCTCAAATATTTATATACCACATGTCCCATCTTAGTTGTGATTTTCTCCAAAAGCCAGCTCTTCTCACTATCCCTCATCTTTACTTACCACGGCTCTAAATATGAAATCTTTGTTACTGTTTCCTAAAATTGCCGAGATAGCAGTAAGGACAATCTAATCCTCTTTTAATAGTAAATATTGTCCTCCCTCACCTTTCTGCTTTCTGTGAGTATTTTTATTGCAGGGGCTACAGCTTCCTGTAACCTTTCCTGCTTCCCCTCCATAAATTCATACCTGGCCTGATCTAGTGTGTTTCCTACGTTTATTAACATAAATTTTTCATCTAGAATGTATTTCTTCTTTAATTCCTTTCATGATATTGCCAGAGGGAAAAAGTAATATTCAAATGAAAATGAAAAAGAAAAAAAAAAAACAACAACAAAACAACAGAAAGACTGTTACCTTTCCTCAATCCCCCATGATCCCCGAAGTAATGATTGTAGCTATAATGTCTTGGTTCAGTATCGTGCATCTCTGTGGTGCTTTGTACAAATATCAATCTACGGATTCATCGGACATTTTTGTCTATATCAGCACTGTGAATTTATTTCATTACTTCTATTTTTTCTTAAGCATTTACTACAATTTATTGAAAAGGTAGTTTTGGAACTAATGTCCTATGACTTCAGTTGGAATTTGAGAATGGGAACCCAAGAAAAGTCACGATGACAATATAATGTATTATTCATAACTGGAATTCAATTCAGTATTAAATACTTTGTAGGAATAAAATGCTGGTGTAAAGCAGACTCTGCTGAACTTCATATTAAAAATAGTTGTCTTCCTTGACATGGTAAGATTTTGCACATCTGTGGTTTCCCAAGTAGATGTTATATTGATAGTTATCAGAAAACAGGATACCAACCTTTCCCCACCCTTTCCCAAGGAGCTGTTCTGTAAACATACATCCAACAAAGTTCCAAGTGTCTAACTATCTCTTGAATACTTGCAATTCCCGTAAGATCTGTGAAGAACTGTACTCTAAATGCACAGAGAAATTCCATCCTGAGGTCTGACCAACGCCTTTATAGTCCGTTATTTTATCTCTTACACTGGAGCAGGTCAGAGGAAAATCCAGAAACACTTTAGAAAGTACATGATGAGCTTCCACAGCATCACCAGTTGTGCAAATTTGCTGCATTAGGGCCATTAGGGAATTGCTGGACTGATTACAGCCTGATGTGAGGAACCAGGGTAAACACCTGATGGATAAAATGTCTACATAACAAAATATTGATTGGTGTCCTTGCTTAGAGCCCAACAGATACACCACAGATTAGCAGACAGTATGGAATAAATCGTAAAGGGTATATTATTACTCATTTTTAAGAAAACGCATTCTCAAAAAACCCAAGGTACCTATGTCAAAAATAGTCTTAATTTTAGCATAAAAATGTATGTTTTATTGGACAGGTTTCTTTCCCAAATAAAAGAATGTTGTATTAGTGAATTGGATCTTTGAACCATTTTTGTGATAAGACATTTTTTGTACAAGGTAAAATACAAGATTTTTGTATTATTCTCACACTGGTTAACTAAATTTAACTTTTTAATGTTTGTAAGCTTGTTCAAAAAATCATCAAAAATATTTGAATTAACATTTTCCTTCTATAGTATAATTATTGCCCTATTATGCCAGAAAATAGCTATGTGACACCTGGAATCAACCAGTTATGGCCATGAACATTATGAATTTACTGCGGATTAATGTATGAAACATACATTTTCCTTTTATTTAAGAGTAACTTCAGAATATCTTTTTAAGAACACAAATGTGTTTATGAAATACTTTTCCTCCAGCCTTATTTCTCATGCAGTATAATCTCTAGCCTCCCACATCAGAAACTGAAAGCCTTTGCAAGCATTCTGAATTCTGCTGTTTGATACATTTTCTTTTTATTTACTGCAGTATTATAATAATCCTTTTAGCCCTATTACGCATTATAGTGCGTGATCCCAGACTGAATACTGGGGGCTGTAATTTAGACGCAGATTCTGCTGCCCTTTATAAAGCTCTTGAGCTGCACCCTTGTGAGCTGAGGCATCAGCAGAATCCTTTGATTCAATTATAGCTTGGCATTTAATTGTGAACTATGTATTATTCTATAAATAAACCATAACCAATGGTTTAAAGCAGCAATCATTTACAAGGAAAATGAAATGTGAAGCTCCAGGCTCTAGCTGAATCTACTGGTTGACAGAAGAAGAAAAACAACATTTCTCATGTGGAAATTCAGTACAATGAGTGCTAGTTCACATATAAACACAATGCAAAAGTACAGATCAGTTTTGAATTCTGTAGATACTAGATTTTTCTAGGCATAAAAATACGTTAGAATTGAACCTGAAACACATTATCATATAATGATAACAAGCTTAAAGGATTATTTGATGTGGTGCACTCATTGGTCTAACAACTAATTTTAATGGTTTCGACAATACATCACCCTTTGAAGGAGAAGGATGCTAACTAGCCTTAGCTTTCATGAGGCTTGTGCAGCTGCTATGTATTTTTGCAAGCAGCTTCTATGTAAGCTCTGCACTTTCATTGCATCCCACTGACTATCAAAGACCAAGTAAGTAAGAGGAGAAAGACGCTTCTCATTTTTACAAACACATTCATATTAGTCACCCTGTCTGTGACCTTTTTCCTATTTACTTCTTTACGCTCTTGTACTTTCTTGTCAAATTACACTCCTTCATAGCGTTGTTGGCAGACTATATTTGGTTGTTTCTGGCATAATGAGGCTGATCCCTTGGTGAGGCTTATAGCTGTCACGTTAAAAATGAGCAATACACTTCAGCAGGCAAAGTTTACTCAAAATCAGCATAGCAGATGAGGCCAAGTTTATGTTTACCATTTTAACACAACACAGTTTATGAAGCATGCACCCAAGATTATTTTGTAGAGACTAACAAATATATATAGTACTAACATTTGCTATAGAATGCTATCCAGTTGTCTCTTTAAGTCAAAGAGGAGTTTTTAGCCCAGAGATTAACACTTAATAAAACTGGTGTAATCTTCACTTGTAAACTCAACCAACAGTACCATTTTAAAGTTTTGGGTTTGGGGTGGGCTGGGGGGTTTATGGATGGTTTTTGTGTTCTGAAACAGAAAAAAAAGAGGATTTTTTAAAATTATCTCAATACACCATAATGGGATTACCTTGTTCTGCAAGCTGCTTGCCATGACTGCAGAGGAATTGCTGATCAAAGGCAACAACATTTCCTAGATTAGTTCAATTCAGCTGCGCTATGTTTGTCTGAGATTAAATATTTGCTAAAAAAAACTTAAATGTTTGATATGATGAAGTGAGTTCAATAAAAAATGAGCAATGGCAGGCTGTAGAGCTCAAAGATCCACTGTTTATTCACCAAAAATTGTCTAACAATTGCATGCTGCATTTTGTTATCAAAGCCCTTTTTCATGGTATCAACCAGTTAACTTGTCACTGCTGACTGGGAGGAAAGACATTAGTGGAAATGAAGGGAAATATTTCTGTATTTTTTTAATTATTGGTTTCAAAAATTCTATTAAGATGTTTTGACAGATATTTAAAATTAATAAAATGACATGTTATTTTTAAACAACTTTCATTTTCAGCTTAAAAGAGTTTTAATGCGTATGTTAATTTACAATGAAAAGCACATGTATGTAGAAGTCTACAACCAAAACACAGTGTTCCCAAACTACAAAAGCTAAGTGTTTTAACTGACAACACCCATCTTTGAACTGTTTATTCATTGGCAAATTTTGAAGACCAACACCGTAAGCCATTTTATTAGAAAGTAAAAAAGAATTTACAATGAATAATTCATTATATAAATAAAACATTTTTCCATTAATATAACATTTTAATCTAGTTCTGATTTGAATGGTAATTAATTAATAAGTTTTTGTATTTGGAAGACTAAGCACAAATATTCCAAATATATTTCCCTTTCTGGGTTGGGTACGTAAATCACAAAGAAGTCACATCTGTCCCCTGATTGCATGAATTTGTAAAGACGTCTAATATTATGGAGAATTTGGTTCTGGGAATTCTTGTGTACAAGACTACCATTGGCGCTCCATAAACACTGGAGCTTGTAAACGTCTACTGGTCAACATTCAGAGCGACCCCATTTAATCATCTCTGAAAATGATTTCCTTAATAGAAGGAATAAATAAATTGAAAAGTTTTTGCTTCAGTAGCCACCTGTATAAATTGCACTGGGCTTATAACTCAGAAGTTACAGTATATGCTTGTCTTTATTTAACATGAATTTACAAAATGTGTACTTAAAATGAGACTTGGCTGTCATAAACACCCATTCAGTATTAAAGAGTCAAAACATAAATTCTTCCATTCAAGCAGGAACTGTACACTTTACTAATGTACAATGTTATGTTAACGTATATATATATATGTCAGTTTTCAAATCACTTTCAGTTGTCAGTAGTTCCAGGCATAACATAGAGGTGGGAATGGGAGCAATGTTAACAAAAACAGAAACTTGCCAGGGTGGCCCTGTCCAGGTGTATCCAGTATAATCTTCAGAAAGCGAACATTCTCCTCACCAGACCACGCTTTGGCCTGAAGACCTCATTTGTTTCGTTGTTAATTGATCCTACTCCTGTAGAGAATATATTATCAATACACGGGTTGTACTAGATCTTTCAATCTTCTCTGAATATTTAGTATATTCCGTTTCACGCCAGTCACCACATTCATTTCACTGTTTAGCTGTTCCTCAGTGCTCTTTATCATTATGACAGATATGGTTCCAGATATTGTGCCAGCATAGGTTTAAGTTTTACGGTATATATGCTATCAAATTAATATTTTATTCTTCTGGTACGATTTTTTTTTTTCTCAGAACGGTATTTCTGACTTAATAAAAGCTAGTTTGGGTGAATGGTTTTAAAATAAATATCAAAAACAAAGATAAGTGTTAGAACAAATGGCCCATGTGAACTAAAGTACTGCAATTTGTCCTATAGTTCACCTTCATACCAGCATATGGAAGTAATGTAGTTGAGTCAAGTGACCCATCTATATAATCCTATTTGTATGTATGCTTCTGAGAGCATATGAAGAGCAAAAAGACTAGACAAAATCTTGCATTGTTACAATTCAGATGAATTCTGAAGAGCCTAAGGGAACCCAAAAGGTTTATTTAGTGAGATGTCATTATGCTGTCTCCTCAAACTGGTTAATAAACACCAACCTTTCAGCTTTCCTTCTTTTCTTCCACATTTCCTCCAGTTTCCTGCCATTTCTTACCTACACTAACCCTGAAAGGTGCCTTTGCAGCTCTGTAGAATTACCTGTCTAATCAAACTGTACATGAATGCTGAAAATTGTTCAATATCTATAAATGCTAACTCTTTCATTTGGGTTTATCAAGTTAGCTTATCATCTCGTCTCTTGAGAGGACTTAGTCAAGCACCCAGGGGAGAAATTTTTATACATGACAGGTTAATATCTCTGTATGAAACGGCTTGTAGGAATGCTTGATTTTTTACCTAATGCTTATATCTTGCCCACTGAAAGTTCTCTCCTTCAATTCAGTTCTTTAGTTTGCAGATAATCTATATTTTCTGTCTTGCCTTCCTCTCCTTTTCCCTCTCACTGTTCAGATTAACAGCACAGTCTGAGGAGCAGATGACTTGCAGACCTCCATTAGCAAAAAATGTATGTAAAAGTACAATTTTTCCATTCCTATCATTCACCCTACAGGCTGATTCAGTTTGCTATTTTAATTAGTCAGAAACCAGGTCTACTTTTAAATATTATAGGGCTAATATATTTTTTTCAGCAGTAAGATGCACAAGACAAAGCGGTGATCTAGGATTTCTAAACCTTACGTATTTAGAGGGAATGATGCTGCTTAACACTCTCTGATGTGAAATAGCATTTCTCTGAGTAGCGGCAGCCTTTTCCATTTTGTAATCTCTCAGTCAGTCTCCTACAATGCTTCAAGAATAGATAAAAGTTTTGTTTTTATCCTTGCCTATTTGTCTGCTGAGGCATGAGACTCTCAGAAAGAGCATGACTGACTTGCATGGCCTTGATGCATATGAAGGATTAAATGGCTTATCTCGCACCTTTCACAGCACAAAAAGATTAGAGAAAGACCATGTACACAGGCACTTCCATTAACTACTGTCATCTAGCAACAGTGGTCCCAGAGAACATAATACTCTTCAGTTTTTTGTCTTGCCACTTCTTTAAAAGTTTTCTCTTTAAACACATCATAACAGCAGGTATAAAATGGTAAGTAGTTTAAGTTTTACGGATTTTGGAGGACTTTTTGGCCATGAATTTCGGTTTTTAGCAGAAGATAGGAGCGGATATATCCTCAAACATGGACTATGTTCCTCTGAAATTCATTGTGTATTGGGCTATTATAATGATATATTTGGACCCCTGCTTAACTAATAGACAGCAATCTATCTTTAAATTTAGTCTTTTATTTATAACCTTGACAGCATATGTACAGAGTAGATTTTAATGCTGGCTTTAAGCCATCTTTATTAATCCTCTTCATCTCGGTCATCCCCAGGGATTAGCTATAGGAGTCTGTTTAAATTGCATAGCCTTCCCATCTTTCTGCAAAGGCGTAGAGCTTGTTAGACGCACCACAGCAGATACACCCTCACAAGAAGTCACATCAGTTTTTCTCAGACTTCGTGCCACAATATCCACGTTGCTCACTCGATGTTCTGGGATGCACGTTGGGACAGGACCTTATAGCTACCACTCAAGATTATGACACCACAAAAACTTGGACTGATCTACAGCACCGTGTGAAATTTGTAAGCACCAGTGGAAAAGCATGCACAGCTACGCTTAGAAAGATAATTTAATTTAATGAGCAAAATAGCTACATTGTATTGTAATGCACACTGGAGTAAATTCTGCTGGATTAAAGGCTTAGAGCAGTACACTACAGAACATGTGCAATGAGGGGCTGCAGAAGCATAGCTATCCTGATGTAAACAAACACATAAAAATATTGAGCTTCCAGAAAAAAAGATAATAAAGTTCAAGAGATTTTAATCTAGCCTGATCTCTGACACATATGCCATCTGATTTTTTCTGAGTTAATTCATGTCTTTTAGAAACCATTTAATTTTGATTTACAGATTTCCCATGATCCTTCCCCATCACCACTGCAGTTAAACTGCTAAAATTGCGTCACACAATCTGTTGAAAGTACAAATAGCTAATGTTGTATTGTTGTTGGATTTTCTTACATATATGGCTTCTACACTGAACTGCCTTTTATTATCACATATATAATATTCTAATATCTCCTGCTTCCATTATTTTTTAAACAAAATCATAGAAATAGTCTTTTTCTTATCTTCTTTGATATTCCAAGTATATCAGGGCTTACTGAAAATCAGTATTAAAAGTCCAAAAGGCTGCTCAGATTTTTTTTGAGATCTATTTGTTGAAAGCTATCAAGAGCTGCTGATTAAAAGTATATGACAGTACTGGCTCCTGTTTAATATCCTGTTCAGTTACTGTTGAAATTGAAAGTATTTTATCAGAGTCATGTTCTGACATCAATACTTGATCTTTCTCCAAGTACAGAACTGTGCTGAGCACTACTCAGTATAAAAGATATACTTACACTTACGTAGAGCTTACACTGTTGAATGCTACTGGATTTTTACACAAGACTATTGATAACTCGGACATTGCTACATTAATAGAGGACTTGTTAACATTTCTTTTATTCTTGATGTGAGAAGTGAAAGAGTACTTTTTATTACCGGTCACTCCACTGACTGATGATTATGTCCTTTGTTTCCTCCCTACATTCTCCCAATTTCTAGCTCCTAGTTTGCTATCAAATTCTTTTTCTCTCCCATCTGTTAATTTGTTTTCTTATTATGCTTTCTGGAGTTACTTTCACATTTACTTCTAGCATAGCTGAATATTTTTACGTGTGTAATCTTCTTCTTCAGTTGTAATTCTAGCAGAACATTATTAAATTGTTCCCAACACCTTCCACATTTCTTCCATCTAAATTATTTCTGCAGGGGTTTTGACTCCTGCTTATTTCATGTCTACAATACTGGGCTTTTAAAGCAACAATGTGTGTATGCGTGTATGAATACGTCATTCCGTTGTTATATAAAGTACAGAACAAAGATAATTATTTGCTGCATTTTAGTTTTGCAATCAATTCCTCTATCAGTCAGAATATGAATTAAAACCAGCATCGTGCCATGCAGTTGTCATCTGTGCCTCTGAGATTCTCACAATCCCAGCAATGACAGTACCTTACTCGGGAAGATGTAGAACTGGCAATGAGGAGGGATTATATTGTTTGGGGCCACTTTCAGCCTGTATTCTTTTCAATGATCCCAGTCATTTACAGTGCTTCTGCTGTAAATGGTAACATGGTTGTGCATCAGTCTTTGTACGGGATTTTATCCAGTCTTCTCTCCTCAAATTTTTCCCAGCCTGCTCTCCTTCACTTCCCTCTAGCAGGGGCTTAGGAGTGCTTCTTCACTGCTTTTCTGCCATACACCGCTGATTTTATCATAAAATAATATTTGTCTCCTATAGAAAAAACAGCACATGCAATATCTCCCCAGATTCTTTACATGTACTGCCAACACTGGTATATAATGGTGTCGAGTTGGCTTTGTTGATTTTCAATATCTTATAAAAAACACTAGCAAGCGTTTAAGGAACTCACCTTTTCCTAAGCTTCGTACTGTTATCTGCAGGGCTTAAAGCTGTTTTGATTTGTTACCTGTCATCTTGAAGTACATTTTCTGCACCAGAGGTAATGACTGATCTTACTTTGGCTCTCATTTACTCCTTCCATACATAAAAAATAAACTCTAAGCATCTGGAAACTCGTCTGTTTGTGCCAGTGGAAGACATGGGTTTTTCTTGCGTTAGTTACCTAATTTCATGACATTTATTCAACACACTGAAAATGTAACATAAGTGTAAATACTGCAGAACTCCATACAAATTCATGAACATTGCTGGTATTTACAGTCTCATACTGATTATGTTATTTCCAATGGAAGCATATGGCTTGAGAGGTGGGCCTACAGGCTTGAGAGGTGGGCTGGTGCAAACCTTATGAAGTTCAACAAGGCCAAGTGCAAGGTCCTGCATCTGGATCAGGGCAATCCCAAGCACAAATACAGGCTGGGTGAAGAATGGATTGACAGCAGCCCTGAGGAGAAGGGCTTGGGGGTGTTGCTTGATGAAAAGCTGGACATGAGCCAGCAATATGTTCTCACAGCCCAAAAAGGCAACCGTATCCCAGGCTGCATCAAAAGCAGCATGGCCAGCAGGTCGAGGGAGGTGATTCTGCCCCTCTACTCTGCTCTGGTGAGACCACGCCTGGAATATTGCATCCAGCTCTGGAGCCCCCAACATAAGGACATGAACCTGTTGGAGAAGATCCAGAGGAGGGCCGCAAAAATGATCAGAGGGCTGGAGCACCTCTCCTATGAAGAAAGGCTGAGCGAGTTGAGGTTGTTCAGCCTGGAGAAGAGAAGGCTCCGGGGAGACCTTACTGCAGCTTTCCAGTATCTGAAGGGGGCCTTCAAGAAAGCTGGAGAGGGACTTTTTACAAGGGCATGTAGCGATAGCATGAGGGGTAATGGCTTCAAACTGGAAGAGAGTAGATTTAGATTAGACATTAAGAAAAAAATTTTCCCTGTGAGTGTGGTGAGGCGCTGGCCCAGGTTGCCCCGAGAAGCTGTGGCTGCCCCATCCCTGGAGGTGTTCAAGGCCAGGCTGGATGGGGCTTTGAGCAACCTGGGCTGGTGGGAGGTGTCCCTGCCCATGGCAGGGGGGTTGGAACTATGTGATCTTTAAGGTCCCTTCCAACCCAAACCATTCTGTGATTTTATGATTCTATGATATTAAAGAAAAAAAAACCAATATTTTTTAATCGTATTCAATGTTCAGAAAGAAATGGGAATAGCTCTATGACCTTCTTAATATGACTTTAACCTGAAATCTTTTCTCATCTTAATTTAGGTCAAATAAGCTCTTTATTTTATGCGTATGACTCTGTACCCTTATTTAATTATTCTTTGGATGTAGCTATTCTTAAACCCCTACAATTTAGCACAGTTCAGCACATATTTCCAGCTGCTTACAGGAACACACTGGGGAATGTGCCTTAATATCACTTCACACTTATTAAAATACAAATTATGCCAGAGCAAGGATATGCTACTGCCATGAATGAATAAATTTTAATCATAAAATGTACAAGTGAAAATTCAACATATTCAAGAATATTGTCAAAATGTTTTTGTATGACACTGCTTGTACCTGAATAAACATGTTGGGTAAAGTATTTGCATATACTGTAGTAATGAGTGTTAATGGGTATACATCTGCACAGGGTAGAAAAACAAGAAATGTTGACAGCTTTTTTATTTTTAAAAAGAATTATGTCTAATACACATTTCTAATGATCCTTCTAATACTTCTAATGAAATATTTCGGTTTTTTAATATTTTGAAAAAACTCATGACTGCCTCAAAACACGTCTTTAAAATATGTCACGATGCTGAAAGAAATTTACTTTCTCCTTTCTTTTTTTTTTTCCTCATCTTTTAGATATTTTTAAACGCAGATACAATCCGTCTGGGAAATCTACCAGTGGGTTCCTTGTCCTCCTCCTCCTCCTCCTCTTCCTCCTCCTCCTCTCCCAGCTCTTCAGCTCCTCGCCAGACTATCTATGAGCTCTGCGTCTGTCCCAATGGTAAACTTTACCTGTCCCCAGCAGGAGCAGGCTCCACATGTCAATCCAGTAGCAACATCTGCTTGTGGAGCTAGAATGACTCCAATTTCTCCTCACACCAGAATAGCCTTTTGTTACTGTCCCTCTGCTTCACAGTTCTGCTCGGTTTCCCTTGTGACAAGTTCGACGCTTCAAACGGCCTGCAGAGCAACTTCTTCCAGTGTAAGCAGGAATACAGCGCTGCCTTCTCTTGTGGTTTGTGTTGCCACTCAACGTAGAGACGGGAGTGAGATATTCAGAAATCAATGTATTCTTCATCAGGAAACCTGGAACATAATATCACCTTTTGTCCAAAAGGGAGAATAACACAGGTGCCTTTGCTACATGAAGTGAAGCACATAGTTTTAGATTTTTGCAGGACCTGGATATGAACTGCACATATATATATACAGTACATAAAAAAATTTTGCCCAGAATCTGACGGTGAGATGAATTGGTTCCCCCTGTATGATAAATAACTTTACTGTCTGAAAGCACAATTTTCCATTCATCTTTTTGGATGTAAACTTTTATCCCTGAATTTTAAAATTTTGAAGCATTGTGTGATGCTTGCTTTACTAAACGATTAAATTCAGTAAATGGTTTTTAACACAAAAAGAGACAGAATCCCTCCCCGAGTTTGGTTTCTTTAAAAGTGTGTTGTTACTCTTTGTCTACTAAGTCTAGGGTTTTGTACACTAGGTAAATTTTGGAAGTGCTCAGCAATATTACCTTTCAGAGTTAAAAAGACATCTGCTCTTGTTTGTCAGATCTGAATGGCCTTATATAGTATTTTCGTGGCTACTGCATGTGAAGCGATTGCTTTAAGTAGAACACACAGTTTCTGGAAAAGAACAGGGTAAAGAGGGAAATACTGATGATATGTTTGTTGATCAGTGTATTGCTCTTCACAAGGTATTTATAATTGGCAAATGGAAAAACGGAAAAATCTTCTGAGGTGCATCTTGTCCATTTTCTAGTTATGTCGAACTGCTGCCATTTGAACACAGTACAAACGTTAGTACTAATGTAATGTGTAATGCTGAGAAGCAGTGCACTAACAACTGCTATGAGAGTCACATTTATTATTCTTTTTTGTTTACCATCTGTTGCTAAGGTTTTCAAAGTAATAGTAGTATATATAAAACCACATATTAAATTACATTCAGTATTAAAAAGTACGTTGATATTACATTGACTTTATCAGGCCTGTGTTTAAATTATGCAGCCCCATTTGCACTCAGATCTCACTACTGACTTCCTTTTTTGACAAGTTTGATGTGGGGTTTCTTTCTCGTATCAACGTTCGTACTTGTTTGGCTTGGCTGGTAATTGAAATCTTATAAAAAGTGCTTTGGTATGCTGCTAGGAGATTTATCGCAACATTGATTAACAAGACTATCTTGAAACTTGCAGAACCCAGGAATGTAAAACAGTATAAAAATGTTTCCTATTGTGGAAGATGGCTTGATTATATGAGGTAAGTGTGCTTTTTAATTCTATCCTTTAAATTACATCACCTAGCATGTAGCTTTAGAGGCTTCTGAATGTAAGATCACCAATGCGATGATGGCTTTTGCAAGGTAACTCTAAAGTCAGGGCAGACAGCGCAAGGTGGGTATTTCTACACAATGTTTTTTAATCTTAGGAAAAAAAAAATTAATATGAACAAAGTAATACTGTGATTACCTTTCTATTTTGTTACCACCTAATAAGGTTGATTTTGTTTTCGCTTCAGGTGAAATTCACTCCTATGCAGAAGACCAGCACAAGATGTGCCCATGGCTTGACTGGTGCTTGCCGTTCCATTGGCCCTCTTCAGAGGTGTGAATTTCACCCCATAACAAGAATTCTATATTTGCTGTTTCTATCAGTTAAATGAAGATTTTAAACTGATTATTTTATCTCTTCAAAAGAAAGCTGTTAGCAGCTGATTTGTTATTTCTTTGAGAATTTTATTCTTTTACTTGGAAAGAAAATAAATCAGAAAATATTACAAGAGAATATATTAGAAGCCTGAGGTTTTTTAGTAAGAGGGACAGAAAGAGATAAAAATGACAAAGAAGGGGATAATAAAACAATAGAAAGTATAGCCATACAATATACCCGTAAAACTGTATGGAAATAGAAGTCCTTTTCTTATGCACACAAGTAATAGAATGATAGTGTGAAAGTCTTGTGGCCAAAAGGTATTTCAGGAGGAAACGTATACAGATCTGTATGAAGACACATCTATATGTATTCATTATCTGTGCATACCTACGTACACCGGTTTCTTAAAAGTTGGACAAACAGATGAGAGTGACTAATCTATTTGGTGAATTAAATTGTGGCTTCTTAAAAATTGCACACAAGTAGACTAAGATTATTTTTTTTCCCCTCAAATAAGCCTACAAGGTGGCTTGCAGATACTTTGTCATGAATTTTCCATTGAGAATTTCTTATTTGTTTGCTCTTCACCTTATGTGATTACTTACCTGTAATATGTAAGAAAAAGCTTCCTGCCCACTGGATGGAAAGATCCAACCTTTTTAAATTTTACATAAACATGGGTGGGAATGGGCAGGTAGAAAAAAAAAAAACTTTTGTTACTAAATTCATTTCAACAGCAAGGCTGGAATAATTTACCCTTTTGTATTGAGAAGACTGAGGACAGAGGTGCAGATGTGGCGTTGGACTCAGCAAAACCAAGCCAGTAAGTCCACATAGCTCTGCGCTGTCGGGATTTTCTTGCTTGGGGTCCCTTCAGGCTGAAGTGGAGAGTATTTGAGAGCTTCAGCAATATATGAGATAGCATAATCAGTTCTCATAATGTCTTAATATTCTGGTGAGCTTCATAATATTGATGTTTTACTTTAAATCCATTGAAAACTGTAAAAAGGGGAAAATCTCAGTTTTCATTTTAAAGAATACTTCTAGCCCACGGGATTTCAGAGAGTACTGGAAAAGTGATTTCAACACATTTAGAGAACTAAAAATCTAAAACATGAATAATCTGTAAGCAGCGTCATCATTCCTGAGTGGAAGGAGAAACACCCAGTGGTTTTGAATGTGGCTGGCGATAGCAAAACCCTCAATAGGAGAGCTCTTCCACTTATAGTGCACCCCAAAAATATCAGAAAAATGGCATAATCCCACAACGTCATTTCAGATGGAAGGAAACTAGAAGATCTCAGCGCAAATACCATATTAAACCATGGAGCCATAGCCGTGCTATTTCAGTGCTGGTTTTATAATGCTGAGGTGGTTGTGTGCAAAGCCATAGGAAACTTTCTGATTCTTTTTGTCACCTTCCTCATAGATTCCTGGCCCTGTCTCCAGGTTATTTCAGTCTTTGTTGACCATTTATAATATCTAACATACAGATTATGATTAAACCCCAGCTAATGTTTCTTTAGGTAGAGTGCTTATCTCACTGAATATTTCAATTGTGTATTTTAGAAAAGATATATCCCTTCTTATTCTGGTTAAGGCAGGAGTTTCCCATTAGCAACTCACTCTGTTGTGACAATTATAGGGAATGATTGAAGACCTTAGGATATTTTTAAACATTAATATTAGCGCAATTGAAAAAAAAAAAATCAGTGTCTAAAATATTCCTCTGAGTTTTTTTATAGTATATGAATACATGTATCAAATAAAGCTTCTTTTTGTACTAGAATGTTTGTATGGGAACCACTAAGATGGTATTGCAGCTGTTTGACTTCTTCAGGTCTATCATTATGAGAACAACGAAATATATGAAAAGACCTTATTAGCTACATGTATTTGATATATACGATAGATTTATCTTCTGTAAAAATATCTGTGTCATGATATTATAGGATACTGTCTCTTTCTTGTTCAAAAAAAGAAAAATAAAAGCATCAGCCAACCTCTCTGAGCACTGTTAGCTGTATGGTTTTGTATTGCAGTTCATTCATTGGTTAAGTGATAAGACCAAAGACTGACACTTCTATTATATCTAACACTATGACACTGCTGCTTCTACTAATTCTGTTGGAATGAAGAGATGACAAGTTGTAATTACAACATGAAATTGTAACATAGTTTAGATTTGCGCAGCATTTTGAGCTGTAGATTGTTCACTTTTTTCCAGGGTTTAAATTTTTTGTCAGTGTGGTGCAATTACATTACTGTTTATGCCTATGAGGATCTTTTGCTGTTCCTAAGAAAATGAAAGAGTGTGTATTCCAAAATGTGCTAAGGCATTGCTTGTTTCAACTGAAGTTATACTGTTTTGCTTGCAAAACAGTGGCTTGACTGGATAACGAAATTCACTTTAAATCATTTCGGATGCAGAGGGCTTTTAAGTCTGGGTTGAAGACACAGCCATAAATGTCTAGAAGGATTTAATGAAGGATGTCTAAGATACTCAGTTGCTAACACCATGTATTATTTTTTATGTTTTTTTTTCAGATTCTAAATCATTGTCTAAATAAAAAAAAATAAAAAAAACCCCAAACCTTAGACTTTGGAATTGTTATCAGCTGATTCACTGTAACGCATATGTAAGTTGGATCAAAGTTTGAGTGTCATATAGTTTCAATCAGTACTCAGTAAAGGTCTGCCAAGCATTTTTGTTTTGTAACCTTCATGTTGATGATTTTCTTGTGTATATAAATATATAAAAAGATGGGAACTATTTTCTTACACATACTATGCAATATGTTTGTAAAACTGCAATATTACCAAAATTACAAAAGCTGTGCTTTTGTATTCTTGCTATATGTAAAACAAATCTTTTTTCTATTTAATGGACTGTCTGTCTTATAATTGTAGATAACATTATTCAAAAGCAGTACACTGAAACTTTAAGATTTTTAAATTTATTTTCCTTGGATTTTTTGTTTTATGAAAATAATACCAAGGTTTTGGAAGTTGGAAATTGCTTTTTCTCGGAAAGCTAGAACTTTGACAGCATGTAATTAACACAGTCAGTTTGAAATCTCTCCTGTACTTCTTTCATTTGGGCTTAGCGTTTTCATCTGGTGCTACTATATAACCATAAATAAATGTGATATATAAAATAGGAAATGTATCAGAATTATTTCAAGAATAATCAAGTGGGAAACTTTCTAAGGGTAAGGGGAAGATGTAGGATAACTGATGAGAAATTTTTAGGTTTTCTGTATATTTTCATTTAATGATATTTTTGTTAGTATGCGTTTCCTTACTTCTGTCTACATTAACCGTATAGTGCTAGCTTAAAATTTTTTTCAACTTTTTGTCCTCACACACAATACTGAAGTTTATTTCAAAAATGTTGTTGAAAACAACAGACACAGCATTTCAATGCAGGGCTTATTTTAAGGAAATCTGATTTTAAGGAAGTATAGGTTTTATTTCTACATCAGCATTAGTAAAGTTAAAATTACAGTGCTGCACCTCATCTACTGTAAAAGCATATTACAGTACTCAAGTTCCTTTGTACCTTGCCAGCATACGTATAAACTGTATGTTTATGTTTAAACTGCACCAATTGACAAGCCACTTGACAGCTACACAGTCATGTAAAAGGTCTCATGGTGATGTCATCAATGTGAACAAATCCTGTCTAATCCTACCCAATTTAAATTGGGTAGTGTCAGTTCTGCGAACAGCATAACCTTGCACAGAGCTCTGGAAAAAAGCAGGATGAGCATTTGGATGGTTTGTTTGCACTAAGCTCCTTGACGCCATGCTATGATTTCAGCAATATCCACAGTAGCCAGACAGTAGCTAGCTGCATAATGCCTAAAAACATTGTAATTTCTGTACAAGAGCAGAAGTTGTACAGAACTATCAGTAATCTAGGTCCTGCGGTCAAGTGACTTAAACACAATAGCTGGTACAGCAAGAAAAATTACTCTTAGCTGTTTTAGTCAGGCTTGGACTAGTCAAATCTAGGAAAACCTGATGACACTAAGAAGTAATTAGAAGGTATAGTGAAAAAAAAAATCTACCATAAAAGTTGTGTTGATTCCATACAGTCCATACTGAGACTAGAATTTAATACAAGCTCTCTGTGTAAAATAGAGTCTCTGAAACTTTGAAATGCCCTTCAGATTACATTGTTTGAACTCAAAAGTATTTGGTCTTTAACCAATACATTTCTTATACGGGCCAGGACCAGAAAAAGTTTCAGAAGAGCCAAGGTAAAAGCATATATTGTACGTCTGGTCTGATTAGGGTCAACATTACATATATCACAATTAACCTTAGCCTACTTACCTAAGAAAAAATAAATAAATTGAAATCAGAAAGTTTCCCTCATTTTTGGGAAAACTTCAGTCTTTAAGCGCAGTTGACCTTTACAAGGAGTGTCCAGCTCTTCCAGTGTCTCAAATTCTTACATGTTTAAGCACTGAGAGTAATTTATATTAAAAAACTTGGCCTTTGGCTTAATCAAGTTCATTTAATGCATGACTTGGTCTGAGAAGTAAAGGTGCCTTTTAATGACATGTATACCTCCTTATGTGAGACCTACGAGGGAGAAATTCAGCTTCCAGCATCATCTAGAGCACATTAAAGAATAGGACTTAGGCATTAGAGAATCATTCCTGAAGGCAAGACATTTTTCTTTTCTATGCTTTATGGTATTTTGGGAGCTTTCATACAGTCATCCTTCACCACTGAGAGATCTGCTGCCTAGCACAATAACCTATTTCTAAGTATATGTTTCAGAACTCTTCCAAAAAAAAAATGCATCATTGTTTTCTTTCTAGATGATGTTTACTCGGTTTTCTTGTCCCAAACACTACAGCAGTTAGTGAAAGTAAAATCCTCCCCCTTAACTCCCACCCACTCTTACCTCTTCAGCTGAGCTTCAGTTGTCCCCGTTAACCTCCTTCTTTCTTCCCAAGTAACAAAAGAATAGACAATGGACAGGATTTAGCTAAGTCTCTTTATCAGACTCCTTCCTGCGTAACTTACTGGAACTGTATCAAAGGAGAAATTTCTACCAAAGAGGAAGATTATTTGCTTTGTGAAAACAGAAGTTATATAAGAAGGAAAACTAACAGGTAAAATCAATTTTAGTCTGACTTACCAGAATGAACAGTGAAAGTTTTTGGACTATAAAATTCTTAATAACTTTTTATTTATCATGTTATATCATTCAATGAATGTATTTAAAATACTGTAAAATAAATATGCAAACTGTTCTATCCTGTTATATATTTCATTTTTGAAATTAGAAAAGTAATCACTGAGCTCATTATTTGTCCATCTCTACTATTTACTTTTACAAATTTGAAAAACAAACAAACAAAAATACCTAAAACATTAAATACTATAAACCTAACTGTTAAAAAACCCTACTAATAACAGAATATTATTCCTATAGCTCATGGGTGACATTCTCATTTATCCTAGGTAAATTAATAATCTGATTGCTTTTACAACGGCATGCCTTTCTGTGGTTTTGTGTGCTCTTTGGGAGATTGGGAGCCCCTGCTGAGAAGGGAAATACAGCATTATCTATGTAGTAGCAGAAGAAGCAGCCGTGATAGTATCTTCCACACTACGGTGGAACTGAACAAGATGTGGGGGCGTACTCATGTGAGGAGGGAGGGTCTCCTACAGCAGTTTGGTGTTGTGGAGATGACAGTCAGGATGAGTCAGCTCTGTGCTCCCCAGGGTGAATAAGGCCCGGCGTTACGATAACCTTGGAGAGACAGACAGAAATTCGGCGGTGGGGTTTTTGATCTGCGTAGGAATGGGTAGGACAGTGGTGCATAGGCGGTAAGTCCTAATCAGCCATGTCACAACAGTACACAACAGAAATAGTTGAAAGAAATAGGTGAAAGGTGGATTTACTGGGGTTTTTAAGTGAAAAAACAGTGCCTAGACTTCTCCCTATGCATAATAGTAACTCAGAGAAACGGACAGAAAGTCAGAGATGAATCATTTTTATGTCTTTATATCCATGGAACTTTCTTTTTTCTTTATTTTCCTGACTTTTTAAAAACACCATTGGAAAGGAGAAAAGCCGTAACCTGGATATAAATTTTGTACTTCTCAAATAGAAGTTGACAGTGAACTCTCTGTTTGCACGTGTATCTCTGTTTATGGCAGAAAGAGCTGAAAATAGTCCAGTACACTAGGGTGGATTCAGACACTGGTAAAGACAATAGGAAATGCTGACAAATTCTGTGTCTTTGGATTAGGCTTTAAATGTTCATTAAAAGTTTGTGCAAAAAATATATTGTCGTCCCTGACTTTTTACATTGTATTTCTACAATGCATCATTAACATTAGTATAATTTTCCCTCTGAAAATCGTTCCCAGTTGTAACTGCAAGTACCACTTTGACTCCCACATATGGAGAGCTCTAAATGATTGTGCAGTCTTCACTCATTTGTCAAAACCAAATTAACAACTTATGAGATGTCCAAGATGAGTCATAAAAGGAAAGGGTAAAAAAATCTACTGCCACCACCTTTTGTATGCACAAAAGGCAGTCCTGGAAGAAGAAGGGAGTCACTGAGACTTACATTAGCGTACAGCAGTGCAAACAGCAACTAGGCTGGAGCAAGAGTTACGAAATGGAGAATAGTCTACAAGTTGGTGGGTTTTTTTTGTTTTGAGGAAGTTTTTTGAGGTAAGAGAATGGGCTGTAAGGTATTTTCTTATTTCTCTCTCTCTTTTCTTTTTTCTTTTTTCCCAAACAACATCTGGGAGCAAGCATTGACTTCTACTGTGATTTTTTTCACAGCACTCAAGAAATGTGTATACTTACATAAAAATATATAAGAAAGCAGGCCTACTTACAAGCATTTCAGAAACAACAGAAGCTTTCTTGTGTTGTGAAAGGTAGATCCACCAGCTAAGGACCGGACTGGTGAAAGCTTTTGTTTGTGTTGAGATTTTTTTAAACACGTAATATATTTATGTCTACCCACATGACATTTCACAGTTTTGGAGCCTAGATGAGTCCTCTCCTTATTGCACCTTTTGAAGAAATAGTTTATATCTTTACTTATGAATTAAATCATATGCAGTGCAAATTTTATATGAAGGTATTTATTCTCTGTGATGACCATTGCCACCTCCTCTTCATGTCTCCTAGCATAAACTGCTGGACTACAGTAGACCTACTAAAATTCTTATATAAACTATTGGTACTTCCATTTTTCTTTGGGGAAGTCTAGGACACCATAGCAATCCTTTCTACAGTGCTGTGAAAATAAACGTCTCTTCTCATGCATGTTAGCATATATTTGTGATCAAAGTCACCACATGATTAACTAGATTCCTGGAGCTGCTTCCTAAAATGATTTGTTTATTTACCTCCAGTTTCCAAAATCTTGCATGGCTTTAATATAATGTGGGTTTTATCTTTTTGTTTAACCATAGTACATTATGTACTTTTTAAGAGATTTAAATTATATATCTAAACCACAAAACTTTATTAATGGCCATATGTTTCTCAGAACTGAAAGGGAAAAATACATTTAAATCACATTGTCTCACATTTTACAGAACAGTATAATTTCAGTTGATTTAGGCAATCTTCCTATCTATTTTTAGGAAACCTAACAAGCAAACATTTAATTAAATTTGACACTGTACAGTTTGCCTAACAAATATCACTTCAGTTAGACTATTGTGATGACGAAGTATTTGCATTCCAAAGAAAAATTTCTAAATGGTGTATTATTCCCTTTTAGAAGTATATAATGTATTATCATGTTGTGAAGTATGACAAGTTAAGTTATATCACTTTTTAAATAAATGTAAATAAAATTCTTTAGTATAAACTTCTGTGAAATGTGCACCTTCAGTTTATTGAACTTTTCTATTAACATAATTAATCTGGAAAATAAGCTACATGCTTATCCTTTTTATATTTTATGTTGTTTTCCATTTTCTTGCATACCCTTTGTATGAGTGGGATACACTTTTTGATGTTTGGAACATTTTTTTGTGCAGAGTTCATATATTTTTGCTATATTATTTAATCCATACCAGCTTATCCTTTGGATTTATTTATCCTGAACACAGTTTTGTCACTACACTTAACATTTAGGTTAAGATCCTTCAAAGCTCTGAGTATATATTTAAATGTAAGTATGTGAGTCGTTTCAGTAAACTTTATGGAACTTCTGAAGTTCGAAGTTAGGAGCATGATAAAATATTTTGCTGGATCGGTCTTCATAAATCAAGCAAAATAAGGCAATACCCTGCAGGTTTAAAAATTACCTACCTTAAAGTAATGTAGGTGAAAGACTCTTCTGAATATTCCAGAGTGCTTCACGTTTGCCTAGCTTAGTTGAGTAAAGCCACTCTTGAGAAGATACATTAATCAATAGTTCCCTTTTCAGATCTGTGTGTGACTTCTATGCACCACTGCCTGTCTGCATCATATCCATTTTTACTTCTGATTTGAATTACATCAGCATCTATTATGCTGGAATTGTTTTGTGCAAGTCCTAAAAAGGCCTGCTGACCACCCTGCAGCGGCGTTGGAACTGGATGGTCTTTAAGGCCCCTTCCAACCTAAACCATTCCATGATTCTATGATTTGTATGAACATACTCTGTTGTGCCTTTGAGGACAAGTGCCATCAATCAGCAAAGCGGATCGGTGGCATTTGGCTGTGTTTCACGTATACAGCTCTAGAAATGGTCTATATTTGAAGCCTGGAAACATGGATAAAACCTTTACCCTGCACATAAGGGGTGAAAGCAGCTTGATTCCACAGTTCATCTGCCACAGTGCAGTTTGCTCATTTTGACAGTCTCGTACTAAAATTGTCTTACCAGATACATTGGACGGTGTGAATGCACATCATCAGGCAGTGAGCACCCCTTAACTCCACATGCTAGGCTGAAGAAAATCAATTTGAATTCTCAAAAGATGAAGGTAGTGCAGATGGCCACTGTGTGTAGCCAGCTGTTCCACAGCACTGGAGTCTTGGAGAGGGATTTATAAAAACAAACAAGAAATTGGTTTGCAAATTGTAACAAGCTACTGAGCTGCATGACTACCCTATTTATTATCATGGGACACAGAAGGGCTCAGACAAATGGAGAATGGAGTTTTCTTCCCACCTGCGATAATCAGTAATCACGGTATGGTGGAGGGGAGAAGAGGAAGTAAATAACAGGTTTCACAGTCTTGCCCCCGTGAAAATGTCAGCTCTGTATTATAAGATTGTGTATGGGAAGATCTGGCTATCAGCTGTGTAAGAATTGACTACTCTATCTGTCATTCTACTCTGGGTAGAATAATTTTCTGAAAAAGAATTTTTGTTGTGTGTTTTCAATCATGGTGATTATTCTGCTCATGCCTTCTCTTTTTCTACCCATTAGACTTCTAACTCCTTAAGAGTCTTTCTGTAAGTCTGTAGTAAATACTAATATTGTGAAAGTTCTCCAGGTTAATGGATGAACCTTCTCAAGTTTAGTAAAATAACACATGGAAGTAATGCTTCATTTATAAGCCGAGTTTAAAGATCTTGTCATAATTCCAAATCAAATGATCCTAATCACCCTTTGAATAAAACACCTTGTTAGCATTTCTGTTAGACTTCTATGGACTCTAGAGAAAACACCCACTTGAAGCAGTTAGGCCAGCCAATGTCCAAGTCTAGGTCAGACCAATCTCTGGAAGTGGCAGCAGCAGCATGGGATGGTATTTGGGGACAGCGTGGGAGTCTGGTCAATTTACACAGCCCCTTCCCCACAGACTCCCCTAGTATCCACAGTTGTATTCCCTACCTTGTACCTTCGGTATCAGTTTACGCATCTGTTGTCCATGAGTTTCTGTAATCCTCTTTCAAAGCTGCTGACCCAGATGATTTTTGTGGCAGCAAGTTCCAAATGTTCATCACCTGCTGCTCAAATGAGAGCTTACTTTCATCTCTTTTAAACCGATCTTCAAATAATTTCACTGAGTGCTCCTAGTTCTAATATTATGGGATTTAGAATAGAACTGAATATTATATTTCAGTTGGATGGGACAACTATACAACAATAATCATCTAGTCTGACTACCTGACCACTTCAGGGCTGACCAAAAGTTAAAGCATGTTATTAAGGGCATTGTCCAAATGCCTCTTAAACACTGACAGGCTTGGGGCGTTGACCACCTCTCTAGGAAGCCTGTTCCAGTGTTTGATTGACCTCTCAGTAAAGAAATGTTTCTTAATGTCAATTCTGAACCTCCCCTGGTGCAGCTGTTTGATGAATAATAGCTCTGCAATCATCTTATCCACGACTGTAAATGTTAAACATCTCCCCTTCAGCCTTTTCTAAAGGCTCTTCAAACTGAAGAGTCCCAGTCTTCTCTTCTGTTTCTTCTTATAATGCTCCAGAAGTCTCACATAAATCCCATCCAGTCCTGGTCACTTACTAACACCTAATCTAGTTGGTCTAGCACTTCTTCTCCATTCATCCAGCCCCTCTGACTTATCTGCTACAGAGAATGCATTGACTGTGGGAATATCCCCAGTACCGTCAGCACTAAAGAGCTTACTTTCCCCACCCTCTGCGTTACGCTTGTAGTCCTGGCGCAAAAGCGCTTGTAAATTTTTGCCCTTGCCCCACCGTTTAACATTGCACATGCCAGTCAGCTGGCCTGGTTAGCAGTCTGGTTTGTCTACTCTATTTATTGTGATTGTGATGTTTATTCCCTCCTGGCCTTTCAGAGACACGTTGAACATTAACCACATCCTCTCAGGGGTCACATCAGTCTGAACCAGGTGCTCTTATGTGCCTGTTGGCTTTCACCCAGCTCCTAGCATAAATACTCCTCTACAACCTTTTTAATTTTCGGTGCCAGCAGACTGCCTCCGTTTCGATTAAAGTGCAGTCTTAATAGGACCACTGAGGCTTCTTTAAATCTATTACTCTCAAAGTGTTGCTGCAAAGGGTACACGTGTTCCTCTGGTGTTGTTCATCTCTCCAGACAACAAGGGTCACGCACGCTCCAAGGTCCCAGAGGTTCTACAGATGCATGTAACCACCCTTCTGAATCAAGTATTGCTGGAAAGCAAGAAAAATATGGTCTTAGACCATTATTTAGACCTTTTGCTCTCCTTTTTGCAAACCTGTATTAGAAACACACCACTGAAAAAGCATTTTTACTTTTGTTTCACCATTTTATATTTCAGCAAAATCTGGCCTTAAATAACTTCTGATCATAGTTCCTCCTTTCCTAGTAATTATTTTTCTAATTTTAGTTTGCTTATCCTCATATTCCTAAAATGTTTATTGCAATAAAATGTGTCACACGTATTCAGCTGGCATATAAATGATGTTGCTCTCTGAATATTCAGCAAGTTCAGACACAAAAGATTTTTTTTTTTGCTGTTAGGGAAAAGGGAATTTTTTTTAAAAAAAAATCACATTACATTTGGAGAATATTGAGAGACATGGGGAATATTAGAGGAAATTTTGTATTTTGAGCAGCTTGCTGAGTTTTTCACTTTCCAAGTGCCTGACTAAGCATTCATATTCTGGTTGATCCAGTGTGGTTTCCAGCCCCATCAATCTCATGGAAGGTTTCTCTCCCTGACTAACCCCAGTGTCTCTCCAGCAAATGTTTCTAACTCATCAATCCAGCCTAGCTTCTTGTCCAACCAATCCTACAAAGGTGAAAATGTATTTAAAGGGCTATATAAGACTCCAGGAAGTGCTGCTGGGTCTTCATTTGGTAATCAGTGCTTGGAGTTGTTGCAGATGGTGGCTTCTTCCTCCTGCTTCTGCCTTCCTGACTACATTTGGCTGTAGTTCTTGATCAGCCCCCAGTGTTGGTTTTTACTGCCAGCTTCTGAGGCGGTTGTTGTGCTCTGCTTCATGACATCAGTGTTACGTGGTGAGCACTAAGGTAAGTACCACTGGAACGAAGGGAATTGTCTACCAGCAGGTGCCCTGTGGCTGGTGCCTTCTCCAAATGAGACGTCTTCAGGCAGTTGAATAAAACCTGTGTGCAGCAGTTGAGAGTTCTTGGCATTCTAGCTGAGAAAAAAAAAAAAAAAATTCTGCCCTTTTTTTAATCAAAAAATGTGGTGGGTTTTTTTTTAAGTTGAATTTCTGCTGAAAGTCTAATCATTGTAAGTCATTGCAATATGTTGTTTAGTGTTTTCTGCATGGAAAAAACTAAGCTATTTTCAAATGTCTTTTTTCCCATTATTGGGGCCATTGTAAGTGATTTGCCCTCTCTTAGCATTTTACTAAGGTTCCAGTCTTATGAACAAATATGTAAGCTTTTAACTGCTGGTAGGCAGCAATCGTCAGTAAGTTTTATGAGACTACTCAGAGGGTTAACAGATAAATGACCAGCATAAACATCAGTAAATGACTCTGTACTGCCTACACTATAGGCTTTACTCTAATTCAGAGAACTAAAATAATGTGCAGCCGTTAAGATCAGCTTTCTTTTTAATGCCTTAGATCCAGTCTTAAGAGCTGTTCTGAGTTATCTTTTAAAAGACTTACGAAAATTAGATGAAACTAAAAAATTTTTCAGAAGATTGAAGCATCACAAGCTTTAAAGGGAAGAACATTGTTTTTCTAGTGGTGTCAACCTGATGCCTCCCATTGTGTTTTAAATATAGAAAACCAAGGGATAGCTGATTTTTCAATTAGCAAATTAACAGCTCTTATTGTTATTAAATCAAGTAGGGTATTACAAGTTTATAGTACATTGGGACCCATGTTTTTAATACCCTATGAAGTACATTCTATGCAAAGGCTCTTCTTTCTTTTTCATGCTTGGCAAGAGTAATTATCAAAGCAGGGGGTGGAGGGGGAATTGGTTAGAAACTTTTGTCATGGTTTTTAAGAGTCAAGTATTTACCTTTTAAGTGTATGCACTTTTTCTGTGTCTGCCTAAGCATTTTATATGACAATCATTGGCATTCACTGTTTTCAATTAGGGATGAACAAACTTCAAGAGTTGAAGAACCTGAGCATGATATACAAGACCCCTAGCATTCAGATATGCTTTCATAATTTATCCTGACTTGTTTGGGCATGTTATTTTTCTAGATTGAGGAAAATTTTATTAGAGAAGACTTTTTTAATAACTTCCTGTTATTGGTTATTTATAAAAGACATCTGCAGTAGTCCATTTTTCTTATATGTAGAAAATAATTTTATAAACCTCTGGATTATTTTGTCACCACAAGAAAAATTTGTTGCTCAGAGAAAGTCGGGGGGGGGGGGGTGATAATCCAATCAAAATTTTCACCAGATTTAGTGATATGAAGCAAAATCCAGAGCTAGTCAAATAAAGCAAAATCCAATAATAAGCTCACTGCATGCATAAATATTTATGCCAAAAGCAAAGATTTATGCTCAAGTTCTTCATAACCTTACACACAGGGATTTTTCTCTGATTCTCCTGTTCACATAGTTGGTATTTCTTCTCCACAAAATGTATGTGCTCGTATTTGCAATATTACTGATTCCTAATTCAGTAATTAGACGTAAAATTTACACTGTAGCACATAGTACATTATATCTAAACATATTTGGTACTTGGCATTTATGAATTTTATAAGAGGCTTATAATTTTGTATAGCCCAAC
This sequence comes from Pluvialis apricaria, assembly GCA_017639485.1. Taxonomy (NCBI): domain Eukaryota; kingdom Metazoa; phylum Chordata; class Aves; order Charadriiformes; family Charadriidae; genus Pluvialis; species Pluvialis apricaria. Next base: position 10,511,497 of record CM030010.1, read on the forward strand.
CATTTCTGAGTTATTTAAAGAGCTTCTTTTAAAATGAAGTTCAGGAATACACGTGATATTGTGGTTATGCTAACCATTATTTGTGAAATTTAATGTCTTTAGATATCTTAAATTGTATTTTCAATAATTATGATGGGTAGGTACCAAAAATATAGGGATTACATCTTAACAGGTGTCAGCTAATACCATGCTCGAGTGCTGCAAATAGTCCAAGGAGTATATTCGTGTCTAATTGTCTACACTCCAGAGCACAACAGCTGCCACTTGTAGCAGATGCATCATCTGACTGACGATATTCTCCAGTGTGTCGACAGGCTTTTCTGGTGCAGCTGATTATATATGATTGTGTTTGGCATAGCTGCATACCCTTAATAGACACTTTTATCATTGTGCACTGAACATTGGAATACTTTAGTCAGCTGTTTATTATGCCAGCTATAATGGACTATCCGCCACAAATTTTCATTAAGATTGTTGTCTACTGGACTTTGTAAAATAAATCATTGACCTTAATGAACCAGTGTCCACACGTCAAAAATACACTTGAGTGGGTGGAAAGATCAGCCTTGGCAAGAAGACTTTACACAGAAAACGGAGTATCTCCTAATCTTTATGGGTAATTCCACTAGTATTGGGCTGGCAAGTAATTAGGTGATCTTTCTAGGAAATTGCGCTACTACTACCTGTGCGGGTTTGTATATAAAAGCCTCATTCCTACAAAGTTCTTTGCAGCATGGTCATGTTTGATAGGCACTTATTCCCCACATCTTTTGTATGGCGGTGTTCAGAGAGAGGAAGGGAGGGAAGAAGAAAAAAATAAAGTAAAAAAAGAGAAAACTATATTTTTATTATCAAGTCTAACTTGATTATTTCTTTAAAAGTGCATCTTGTGCCCAAGGAAACAAAGACCCTAAAGAAGGTACATGATGCATTGACTGATTTAATGAGTAAAGAGCACTAGAATCCAAAGTTTTCCAGAGGATGAGTCTGAATGGGTCTTCAGAACACCAGAAAAAAAAAAAAAAAAGAATTGCCAACAGCTTTGAGATTTGTAAGAATGAATATTCCTGTGAAGTTCATATCTTTTTCTCGTATGGCTTGGTGCATGTTCTTGATTTTCCTGAAAAGTTTCACCCATCACTTTCTGGGTGAATGACTAGAAAACATACAATGACTTGTCTAACACTAGTCTGACTTCCCCCCTTTCCTTTCTCTCTGCTTTGTTTTTCTTTCAAAGCAGAGGTTTCACTTTTATTAACTACTGTAAATAGTTTATATAGCTACTCAAACTGGATTTTCTTGATTTCTTCTTGTTTTCATGCCAGAACTCCATCTTTAAAAGCAATCTAAAGGAGAGGATCTATAATATTAACACCTAGTAACCTAATAAGGAAGGAATTATATTCATGGAAGCTGCTACAAAACAAAATCCCAGTAGTGGACTGGGAAGTTAGATGAACCACTCTCACACTATCCAATACAGTTTTCAGCACCCAGGAAGGAGCTGTCAGAGACTGTTATTCTTCACCAGGTGTAAACTGTATGGGTTTATTTAGTTCTATTGACTTAGTAAGTTGAAGAAAAAAATATAATAGATCCTGAACAATTTTTTTTGTCTCTAAAATACTGCAGTGGAGGTTTTGGAAGGAAAAAGATCAAATCACTTTGAGTTGATGAGGTCAAAACAGTCTGAATTAAGAAATGATTAAATAATCATATTTGATACCAGAGGAATTCGGGGGAAATTGATTTTGGAACACATGGTAGATAATAGTAAGATAATTGTTTACAGCTGCTTCTGATAGGTGGCCAGGATAGGTCTCATGCCATGCAGAGTTTGGTTTCCTGATTCCCGGAGACAGATTAAGGTGTTCCCTTAAAATAAGTAAAAGTATGGGACAGAGATGGAGTTTTCAAAGTCTAAAGAGGTAACGAAGTAGTGGGTTTTTGGAAGTAAGCTACTGGTAAAGGTAAGTAAGACAGATAAAGGTCTTCCAGATAGTGATTGTGATTAGTTATAGGATCATGGCCTGCACTGTGTGAATTCTCAGATGTTCTAAATTAACAAAGTTGGAGTCTTACTAAGTCACAGGTCTTTATATCTTGTTCATCATAAGGAGTCCTCTGTAGAACAAATGTAATTGTAAGGCATCAGGATTGTGTGGGGATCTGGAGCACACAATAGCGTGTTAGACCATGGTGATTTATTAGAATTAGTTAGGGAAGGCAATCCTTCTACTCAAATAAGTTTGATTAGTGAAAGCAAGATCTCATAAAAAAGGACGCCTTTTGCATTTGTTGAGGTTGGTGGTGTAATCTTAGTATTTGCAGTACTTCAGACTTTGGTAGTCCAGCCTTATGGAGGTATGAGAAACTTTCAAAATGCTGCAAAAGGCATTTTTTTACAAGGAATGTCAATTTTTAACAAGGCCTTGGAGGGGTCATTGAGAAAGCCTGTATTCTGTATGAGTTTTGCTTAGATTCTGAATGGAAGACAAGTTTAGGTGTAGAAGATGAACTTCTAATCCTCGAATGACTCTGGCTGGTAATTTAAGGGGAATTCCATGTTTTAAGTGGAATAATGCAAACCAACATTTTCTCTGTAAGGATGAATTAAATTATTTTGACTTTTAAAAATTTTCCCATATTATAATAAGCATCAAAATACTGAATTAATGAATAATGGGGAAAAAGGAGTGCTAAACACACATGCTTACATTACAATGCACAGACACTGCACCAACACATGGAATATATATATGTGTGTGTATATATAATGCAAAGAATCTGTCAGTGCCATATCAGATTCCAAGTAATCAAAAAGGTGAATTGTCTGTCCCGTGTGTTAAACGTGTTCCTACCATTTCTTTCAATTTAGGTGAAACTTTGCAGATTGTTCTTTATGCTTAATAAAGCATGGTGAGACTGCATCTGGAGTACTGTGTCCAGTTCTGGGCTCCCCAGTTCAAGAAGGACAGGGAACTGCTGGAGAGGGTACAGCAAAAGGCTACTAAAATGATTAGGGGATTGGAGCATCTTTCTTATGAGGAAAGGCTGAGGGACTTGGGCCTTTTTAGTCTAGAAAAAAGAAGACTCAGGGGGGATCTTATCAATACTTATAAATACTTAAAGGGGAGGGTGCCAGGTAGATGGGAACAGTCTTTTTTCAGTGGTGCCCAGTGATAGGACAAGAGGTAATGGGCACAAACTTGAACACGGAAGTCCCATCTTAACATGAGGAGGAACTTCTTTCCTGTGAGGGTGGCAGAGCCCTGGCACAGCTGCCCAGAGAGGTGGTGGAGTCTCCCACACTGGAGACATTCAAAACCCACCTGGACGCCGTCCTGTGCAACTGCTGTAGGTGTCCCTGCTGTGGCAGGGGGGTTGGACTGGATGATCTCCAGAGATCCCTTCCAACCCTGATCATTCTGTGATTCTGTAATATAAGCTTCCTCAGTGCACAGAAAGTCTTCAGTTGGGACTGCATTGTTCTCAGTCACTCAGTTTGCTTTACTCTCACTGTGTTTTATCTTAACAATACCAGGTATGTGAAATATTAAGGTTCTACATGCTAATTATTATGTGATAGAAAATCTCAAAACTTCACTTTTATCTTAACAGAACTGAATAGAGAGTTATCAGCTGTGTACAGAGTTGGTTGCAACTTGACATTCTTAGCTGTAGTGGGAATTCAGCCATATCAATCAAATCAAGCTGTCACTCATGGGGTTAGGCAAAAGCGTGTCTGACACCCGACATGACCAGGTATCTTAAATTCCCATATTTAGGAGCTGTATACTCACAAAACTGTATTACCTTGTAAGAGCCTTAATGTCCTGTTGCGGCAGAAATGTGGTAGAGATACTACTATACTAAGTTTCTAATATTATGGAAAGACAAAAAAAAAAATGTTTGTTTCTGTGTTCTGTACCTTGAGTAAAGTGTCTCCTTGTAAGTCTACCCTTCACTTCTGAAATGGCTTAGGTGTAGGCCTGAACTGATAACTCTGAACAGGATCATCTGTTTAATGGAATAGTTGTTTGTTAATGTCACACTCAACTACTGTCAAAATATGCTAGATACAATGCCAGTCATAGTCAAAGTTTGTCTGCCTTATATAACATCATTTGCACTGGCAGGATGGCATCACAATGGCGCATCTAAAACTGTAGAGACACACAGCGGATAGTACAGAGTCAGAGCAGTATTTGATCTTGCCCTTTATGACTATGTATTTGATTTTTCCTCCACAGTCAATACCGTGTAAATACTCTGTGCAAATAAGAATTATCTCTGCATCCAAATGTGTGGTTTTTAAGCTCTGCATCAATATGCACATTTTGATGATATAAATCGATCATGGGCATTGCTTGATGATAAGTAGCACCAAAACTCTCTATATAATTTTTTTTTTCACAGGCCAGTGTTTTTTCCCTCCTGTTTACATTATCTTCTGTAAAAGTTTTGATTATAACCTCTGTACTAGTGACTCAAACTCGAGCTTTTCTTCAGGCTTTTCCCTTCTTTATAGAGTTAAAACATTTAGCTATCCATCTCTTTGTTAATGTATAGTTGGTAACTCAAATTCAGGGAAACAGAACTTCTTATTTTGAGTGTTCACCTTAATATTTGTCTGTTCCTGCCATTATTTAGCATTAGCATTCTTCAACCTACCTGTGAAGACATTCAAGATGTGTATATTATAGGAAAAAAAGCACAGCTGTTCTATTTTTTTCTTCCAGCATTTAGGTTCCTGCTAAATCTACTATGTCTCAAAAGGAAAAAAAATAAATCTCCTCTCCTCTTAATTTAAATCTCCTCAAATCTATCTAAAATGTTATATATTCCTATAATTGCCTTCCTCAAACCCTTTCTCATTGCTTCATTAACACTACCTAATTTCTCCAAACCCTTTTTAGAAGTCTTCACTTTTAAAGGTCTTAATCCACTTTGTTTTCAGAGTCCCTTTTTCCATTGCATCCCTTTCCTTTCCGTGCTCTACAGACACTGATAAAAACCATTTTTGGTCACCCTGCACTGGTGTCCTGTTTCTCCTTCTCAATATTCCCAATAATTTTTCTCCATTTCAGGTATTACAATGTCCCTTCTATTGTGATATTTCAGCATTCCTAAAGGCAATAATCACAGTCATCGGAGATTAATAACTTACCTCCATGATTATTTTTCCCAAGGCATTTTCAAATGCAATTCTGAAATGCTGTGTAAGGACTATATGCTGCTTAACTTCACTACCTCGAATTTCTCTTTGGTACTCATGATTTTTATTGCACAGTGCTACTTTCCTAAATCTGAAATTAGATTTTCAAGGAAAAAGTTTAAAGTTGAATAAGTACATTAACAAGGAGAGCATAATTATGTGTATATATTTTTCTTTTGGCAACTGTCATTCTTGATGCAATGTCTCAGTATTCCAGAGCCTTTGAGGGAGTATTTTGGACTTTAATGTTCTCTGATGCTGAGTGCCAAATGCTTATTGCCAAATGCTATATAGAGATAATGTGATCTTTAGGTTTTTCTGTTGACAAAGATAAATTTAACATTTGTCACTTACATAGGCAGCAGAAATAGCCATCCTCTATGGAAAGCTGTCAGACTACGTTTTGTCCAAGTTGATTCCTGTTCCAGTAGGCTATATATCTTGGGGTGAAAAGCCACCCTGATTTCAAATCTCCATTGCCACCACAATGCCTAGCAAATTTTACCACTGCTTAATGAATGTTTCTACTCAATGTACCCTGTTCCTAGTCTGAATTTTAGTTCCGCAATTTCTGTTTAAATATTGACTGCTAGTAAAAAGCTTTCTTTTAATCAATTTTCAATAAATGTTATCTCATTGTGGATAGTCACCTTCTCTTTTTGTCCCAAACAACCTAAGTTCATTAAGCCTTTTTAATTTTCCCTACCAGTCCTGTATTAATTCCTGTCTTTCTTCTCTAAAGATTCCTCTATCATACTTTAATTTTGGAAAGCTGATGTTCTGTTACAAACTAAAAAGGTGATATAAGATTTCAGGGTTTTACTCAGGCTGGGCGAGACCTTTCTCAAAGGCTCAGGATGGCTTTGGGTCTCACCTCAGGAGATGTACATGTACCTGGATTCTTGATACAACAGCACACCAGCATTTTGGCTGTATTTGGCGCTGCTTCTCTGAATTTTTACAGCTAAGCATATTCACTGTTCAGGATTCTGAATCCTAATCTCCACAGCCTGTTCAGATTCACTACTCTTTTCACCCTTTCTGGCCTTACAGCTATAACTTTGCATTTTCTGTGTAAAACTTACATAGTGTTTGCCTGGCTCCAAGTTACCAAATGATTCGGATAGCAGCGTAATTGACTCTTGAGGTATGAGAGAAAGTGTCAGATAGCAGACCTCTGCCATCATATGTTTAGAAACAAATTTATTGTTCTTCTGCTTTTAGACATGTCCCCATAAGGGAGAAGTTTGAAAACCCTTGCACAGAATAGCTGTTGAAGACAAATGATTCCACCTCATTCCTTTGTGGGTCATCTTATTTTATACTGCAAATACCTTTGCTTTATTTACTTTGCAGAAGAAGGAAAGATTTAAAATTGTATTATTGCAAAGAGAAAAAATCTATAATGTATGGAAATGCTTATTTTCTCTTATCACATTTTTTTTGCCTTTGCACACCGCACTCCTGCTGGTTTCTCACCCAACTCTCTTGAGATAGGAACCAGAATTCTTTCAAGTCTGTTTTGTAGAGTTGTGATTGTTCTGGTTTCTGGTTTACACTCATTCTGGGCATGTATAATGAAGAGGCACAGCCATACTTCTCTCAGCCAACGGTTCTGACTTTGTCCTTTAATAGTTCTTAAATTCTATTTTTTTTTTTTTTTTTTGCATCTCACCTGTTTCACAGACATCTTAGCTGAGATATCTCAATGTAGTCACACTGTAAACGTTCCAGAGTGTTTGCCAATATGTGGTATTCATAAATCAATTCAGAGAGACTCAGATCTGTCACAGCATGATAGATAAACCTTTTGTCTGAGGGAGATGCACTTGCCAGCATGATATCCTTTTGAGATAAGCAGGTCACGCTACAGGCGTGCTTGTGAATAACCATCATTATTAAGTTACTTTTTACCCTTAGTCCATTTCTTATGCTAGCCTCCCGTCTTCATACTCAGCCTTCATACCGATATTACTATATTTATAAAAATTAACGTCCAATTTGAAGGTGTGCTTTCAAAGATAAGAGATTATCTTTTAATTTATGTTTAAAGCCTTATGCCTGCCTCTAATATTGTATAAATAATAAAGGGGTGTAAGACTTACCCAAAATTACTAGTTCACAGGGTAATGTTTTCCTCTTTGCTTCAGATATGCCAAGCTGTAAAGGTAAATACAGAGGAAATTAAAGACTTTTCTACGGCAGCAGGCAAACTTCATTTTATGGAAGCTTTTTAGCTAAACTGCCAATCCCCTCTAACATGGAGGGGAAACCCAGCAAAATGCCTCTTGAAAATTATCAGGAGTATTCACTGGGGCATTCAAAAGGTCTGTTTTCAGTGAACTGGAATGCTCAGAAGAAAATAATCAGTCTCTGTTACCCCGTGTTTACCTTTCACAGTATGGTGACAACGAGAGAGAGAGCAGCCTGGTGGACAGAACAACTGATAGAATGGCTTGTTGAGTATCAGCAAAGGCGGAAAACTTCTAGGTCTAGCAACCTTTGTGAAGAGTGCTTACACTGAATAAACTTTTGAAGGAAACCAAAATAAATATAAGAGTTCCGAGAAGGATTCTAGAAGAGCATGGATTGATTGAAATATTAAAAGGGCTGGGTTCAACTCTTTGGGGAATGCTGAACTTGGAGAGCTACAACGTGCATTGACAGAATGTGCCAAGTAGTTCATTTCAATACTTTGGATGTTTTTCTGAGGGAAGGCACAGTAATGTGATACAACCTTTGCCATTTGATGCAGGCTTTTTTCTAGATAGAATTCTTTGAGATTCTTGGCATTCTACACACAAAACAAAAATCCACAGCAAGCAGCGCTTAGTTATTTTTATTTTACACTTCTGCACTTTAGCTTTTTGAACAACATAGCCTGCTGAAGTTCTTGTGTGCATGTGATTATATCGCTACCTTCAATACCAACCCCACATGCAACCATTCCTGCAGTTCTTTGTGAATACTTTGGTCAAGTTTCTGTACATTGGAGCTCAGGGATCACTAGAACTGGAAATCAGTCTGATTTAAAATTCCATTTTCACCTGTACAAGCAAGGCTCAAGGAAGGTAAAGATAGACCTCAAGCTGTAGTATTATTCAGGGAGAAAGTTCTAGTTTTCCTTTAAAAAGCCTCCTATGTGTGGAGAATGGAGAAGTTTCTGAAGATGTGCATCACATACTTGTAAAGATAGGCAAAATCTGAGGTTGGCAAGACAAGGCTTGTGTGAAACAGAAAGAAAGGGTTGCAGCAGGCTTACCAGAAGAGGAAACTAGAGCAAACTCTAACCCCAAGTTTCTCACTAGGTTTAATTCTAAGCTGTGGTGAATTAGGTTCCCATCACCTTCTGGAAATCAACAGAGGATATTTTTCAAAAACAAGGACTGGTCATCATGAGAAACTGGCTGCTCAGGGCCTGGACAGATGTACTCTTCGCTGGGTAAAAAAAACTGGTTGGATGGCCATGCTCAGAGTGTGGCGGTGAATGGAGTTAAATCGAGTTGGTGTCTGGTCGCAAGTGGTGTTTCCCTGGGCTCAGCGTTGGGGCCAGTTCTCTTTAATGTCTTTATCAATAACCTGGATGAGGGGATTGAATGCACCCTCAGTAAGTTCACAGATGACATTAAGCTAGGCGGGCGTGTTGATCTGCTTGAGGGTAGGAAAGCTTTACAGAGGGATCTGGACAGGCTGGACTGATGGGCTGAGGCCAATGGTATGAGGTTCAACAAGGCCAAGTGTCAGGTCCTGCACTTGGGTCACAACAACCTCATGCAGCGCTGCAGGCTTGGGGAAGAGTGGCTGGAAAGCTGCCCAGCAGAAAAGGACCTGGGAGTGTTGGTCGACAGCCACCTGAATATGAGCCAGCAGTGTGCCCAGGTGGCCAAGAAGGCCAGCAGCATCCTGGCCTGTATCAGGAATAGTGTGGCCAGCAGGACTAGGGAAGTGATCCTACCCCTGTACTCGGCACTGGTGAGACCACACCTCGAGTACTGTGTTCAGTTTTGGGTCGCTCATTACAAGAAGGACATTGAGGTGTTGGAGCACGTCCAGAGAAGGGCTACAAAGCTGGTGAGGGGTCTGCAGGACAAGTCTTATGAGGAACAACTGAGGGAACTGGGACTGTTTAGCCTGGAGAAAAGGAGGCTGAGGGGAGACCTTATTGCTCTCTACAACTACCTGAAAGGAGGCTGCAGAGAGGTGGGAGCTGACCTCTTCTCCCAGGTGACAAGTGATAGGACAAGATGAAATGGGTTCAAGTTATGCCAGGCGAGGTTTAGATTGGATATTAGGAAAACTTTTCACTGAGAGGGTTATCAAACATTGGAATAGGCTGCCCAGGCAGATGGTGGATTCACCATCCCTGGAGGTGTTTAAAAAAAAAAAAAGGGTAGATGTGGTGTTTAAGTACATGGTTTAGAAGTGGTTTTGTCAGGTTAGGTCAATGGTTGGACTTCACGATCTTAAAGGTCCCTTCCAACGTCAACCAATCTATGATACTATGATCACTGAGAACACAGATACTGGTATTAGTGAACCATGAAAAAGCCAAGGCCGGACTGACATACACAGTCAATGTATTGGTGGACAAGGGAATGCTGCAATTAAAAGGAGGAAGAGCTTTTAATATTCCTTTGAACCATCTTCTGTCATATGCGCAAAAAGAGTACAGTTTGTTGGCTCTGCTATTGCCTAGCAGAGGCAAAAAAGACACTGGTAGTGTGTCTATACACTGATGTGGTATAGAAGCCTATTTAAGTGTTATCAAGAAAAATGTTAGACTTATGCGGAACCCCAAGATTAATTGATGTGAAGGCTTGTGCATATGATTTCGGATCTTAGAATAGAATAAATGACTAAGCATTTTGTTAGATGTCAGAAAAACTGAGTAGTGATCAGGGTGTGTTGGCCATCTGAAATAATAGACCAAGAAGTTACAGATTGAAGCACCACAGAAAAAAAACATTCGTCTGCCTAGAAATACTCAATTCAGTTCTAAATAGGATGTACCATGGGCTCATATATTCGCATCAAATAATTTCTTTACTATTCTTAACTATGCTCAGCAATCTGCACTTAAAAAGTTTATTCATCATATGGCAAAACAGAAGTGCAGATTCCCAGAGGAGTACCGCCTCTTCACAGAAGTTATTAACTGGAGATGGCTTGCTGCATAACAGTGACTTGTAAAACTTTCATTAGTGGTATGCTGCCTGCACTGGTTTTATACACGATATTCAAAAACATCCTGTCCGTCTTACCCAGGCAACAGCATATCCCTTTCAGCAGTTTTCATTGTGCAATCCATTGTATGTAGTAGCATCCGCAAAAATATTTCCCCTGCTGAGATCATGAGCATTTGCTACGCGCTGCTCAACCAACCAATTCTCTGCTGTCGAAGCAGCTTACATCCCAGGGAGTGCCTGCTGAGGAGCTGAAGGGAGTTTGTCACACAACTCCAGGAAAATGCCTTTTTTTTAAGGTTCTGAAGTGATGGCGGTGTGGCACAGATTGACATCACAGATCTGTGCACATAGCAAGGCATTAAGCTGCTGGTTCACCGTGACGAGTTTCTCGGAAATCATTTACAGGGCTGTTGATCTTCACACACTGTCATCCTGCTCCTTGCTGTCCCCAGCTATTTCTCTTGCTGTTAGAGTGGGGATTCAAAATGTAAAGTATTTTGTCTGAGCCTGCTGAGGGGTGCAAAAGTCATTTTTTTCCAGAGTCCAGGGTTTTGACAGTGAACTAAGGACACCAAAAAACCCCACAAGAGATTAGGGTGGAGAAAAAGGAATATAACACTCCATTTCTGCTATTAAAGAAGAGATGTCACACACATGGAGAGACCACCACTATGTGCTGACTGGTGCAGATGGACCACGGGGCCTTCACTGAGCCTGAGGCCATGGTATCTCACATGGCATTGAAATTGTCAGGCGCACTGTTTAGGCACAGGCAGATCAGTGTGGATGCAGGGTGCTTGGCACAGCTCTTCCAGGGCAGTTTGCTGGCGGGGTGTTTCCTGGTAGAGTTCTGCTGGGTGTTTTTTTTAAGGTTTTAACCTCGTGCCTTCCAAACAGTCTCTTGCCTTGGTCTATCCATGCTTTGTGGATGTTTTTAGCTGTGTAGAAGTCCAATAATATTTGTAGGTCAGGGGAGCCCTTTTTTGACCTTGCCAAACAATTTGCAAAAAGATCAATTTTCCTCTGTTGACCACTGATGTGAGGGAGTTTCTCCCCATCTCCCTTCCAAAGTTGACTTTGGTGGTATCATCAGCCTGAATGAGCATCTCTGGGCTGCCTGGCTTCTCAGCTGGTAGGATGGTTGAGTAATTAGCTCTTTGGACCACTGAAGAAACCCGGTCCTTGTGTGGCCCACCTGATGGGTTACAAGTTGGGCTGTGTTCTTCTCAGCTCTCTCTAGTGTTGCCCATTGGCTCAGGCAGCCATCTTTGCCACTGGCTGGCTCCCTCAGTTGTGGTAAGAAGGTCTGTGAGGTTTCCCAGCTGCTGGGCTCCCAGACCTGCCTGCCAGGGTATCAGTGATGCACTATGTTTGCTGGTTCCATCGGTGGCAACTTCCCTGGGGATACCCAGGAAGCCAGGCAGCCCAGCTGGTGGTCACCCAGCTGGTGGGCTTGATGCCCAAACTTCTGCTTGCCAAGGACATGGCTGAAGAGCTGGAGTTTAAATAATGAACGCAGTGTATGGGTAGCGCATAAACTCTCTGGGCATGCCACTTTCTGGTTGTAAGGATGTTTTTCTGGGCTCATTCTCTTGCATATCATAAGTAAAGATTCAAATGACTTCTGCTCTCTGTTGATCTGATAAAATGGTATTTTTTTTTTGCCAAGGTACGTTATTAAATTCTGTACGTTTTGTATTTCAATAGTTACACAAATAACATTGGAAGTGAAAGCTGTATTTTAGCTTTGACCTTCAATGCTGGTTGCAAATAAAGGAAAGGACCATAGTGCAGGTGGAAAACAGGTCTTCTCATATTGTGTCTATCACAAGACTATGTGAGCTGACTAGACTGCTCCAGATAAAAGGGGGATTTTTATTTTTTTTCTAGAGCAAAAATGATTCAAAAGCTTATTTTACTTGTTTTGGTTTTGTGTGATGCAGGTTTTTTGAGTGATATTATTTACTGTATCTTTGTTTATGATGACCAAGTAAAAAAGTGATTATAAAAATGTGCACACTTAATAGATATTAAAGATAAATCTGAAAGTATTTGAAGAAAATGAACTTTCTATTTATTTATAGTTTCAGCTGTACTATTACTTTGTCTGTAATGTCATATTCACAAAACAAAAGATTAAGAAGTTGCTGCAACTTTGAATTCTTAAATATCTGGATATAGATAATATAGAGTTATACAAATGTGAAGGTACACACAAAATCAGGTTTTCAGCTGTTACAAATCACATAGCATATGATGCTTTAAATTGAATAGTTGTCTAGTATACACAGAGATCTATATCAACTAAGTAGAGCAGAAAGTCATGTTTTTCTTGTCTGCTTTTGGATATTTTCTTCATTATTTTCTCCTTGATGTTTTAATCTATAATATTTTGAATAATTTAAGTTTAGAGGAGAAAACTATCAACACACGGCTACTAATTATTCTTATACTATGACTGTAGGCACAATAAATACTAGATGATGGTATTTTGTTTTAATGGTTAGCTTTTAATTGTTTTTACTTTTCTCCTTTTCTAACTGTATGTAGAATTATGAAATTTGAGAATATTCACAATATTCTGGTTGTGAATAGAAAGCTTGCTGATGCAAACTAAAGGCTCACAGTTGTGATATGTTCTGGATGGAAACAAACAAACAAACAAAAATGCTGATTGCATGTCTCATCAATATTTTGTAGCCACCTCTGTTCAGAGTTAGGCAGCGAGAACATGGAGGTTCAAAAGCCCTAAAAAGCAGATTTGTGAAGCACTGACAGAAGTGGTTTAGTGTTTCAGTACGAGCAGGTTTTTTTAACTGTTGCCTTGCATCTTCCTTTTCCCACTTCTACAATTCATTCAAGAGGGTGGGAGGCTGCTCAATGAGTGCCTACAGTTAGGACTCAAAGATTTTATTTTATGGATTCTCATGCTCCTCCATTCCTTCTTAAATGAAGAGTACATCATAATATAGTGATTTTTTTCAGTTTACAGTGGCAGTGGACAAGGGAAGATCTGCTGATGTCATCTACCTGGACTTGTGCAAAGTGTTTGACACTGTCCCACACGATATCCTGGTCTCTAAATTGAAGAGACATGGATTCGATAAATGGACCACTCGGTGGATAAAGAACTGGCTGGGTGGTCGCACTCAAAGGGTTGCGGTCAACGGCTCGGTGTCCAAGTGGAGAGCAGTGACGAGTGGTGTTCCTCAGGGGTCGGTACTGGGACCCATACTGTTCAACATCTTTGTTAGCGACATGGACAGTGGGGTAGAGTGCACCCTCAGCAAGTTTGCTGATGATACCAAGCTCTTTGGTGAGGCAGACACACTGGAGGGAAGGGATGCCGTCCAGAGGGACCTGGACAGGCTGGAGAGGTGGGCCCAAGCCAACCTCATGCAGTTCAACAAGGCCAAGTGCAAGGTCCTACATCTGGGTCGGGGCAATCCCAAGCACAAATACAGGTTCTGCGGAGAATGGCTGGAGAGCAGCCCTGTGGAGAAGGACCTGGGGGTGATGATTGATGAAAAGCTCAACATGAGCAAGCAGTGTGCGATTGCAGCCCAGAAGGCCAACCGTATCCTGGGCTGCATCAAAATAAGTGTGGCCAGCAGGTCAAGGGAGGTGATTCTGCCCCTCTACTCCGCTCTCGTGAGACCCCACCTGGAGTACTGTATCCAGCTGTGGAGTCCCCAACATAAGAAGGACATGGACCTGCTGGAGCGCGTCCAGAGGAGAGCCACAAGGATGATCAGAGGGCTGGAGCACCTCTCCTATGAAGAAAGGCTGAGAGAGTTGGGGCTGTTCAGCCTGGAGAAGAGAAGGCTCCGGGGAGATCTTATTGCGGCCTTCCAGTACCTAAAGGGGGCCTACAGGAGAGCTGGGGAAGGACGTTTTACACGGGCATGTAGTGATAGGATGAGGGGGAACGGCTTTAAGCTGGAAGAGGGCAGGTTTAGATTAAACATTAGGAAGAAGTTTTTCACTTTAAGGGTGGTGAGGCACTGGCACACGTTGCCCAGAGAGGTTGTTGAAGCCCCATCCCTGGAGGTGTTCAAGGCCAGGCTGGACGTGGCCTTGGGCAACCTGGTCTAGTGAGAGGTATCCCTGCCTGTGGCAGGGGGGTTGGAACTCGATGATCTTCAAGGTCCCTTCCAACCTAAACCATTCTATGATTCTATGTGTGATGTTGATAGTGATGTGTGATATTTCTTCAGCTTCGATGACGGAGATAGAAATTAATGAAAAAGGTAGAGAAAAAAATACAACTAATTAATAATAACAATATTTCTTCAAAAGGCTTAATTTTCTGATTTCCACACTTGCCAAATAACTCTTCTACCCTGAATATGGGAAATGCATCAAAATACCTGATCTTAAACATACTTTTACTTTTAAGTTCCATCTGAATGCCAAATAAATGCCTTACCCACCAAAACATTCATTTCCCATGATAACTCTGTACAATATATGTAAACATGCAAATGATTTTTGAATCTTTTGCATCAAGATTATTATTTTTTTTTTAATCAGGACAGGTAGATGTTTTGCATTTTGCACACTTCTGTGAGATTTTCTTGAAGTTGTGGAGGAGGGCCTTTACTGCAGGTAATAAAAACAATCACTTCAGTGTTTCCGTACAATTACAAATATTACAAACATTCAGTGAATTTTTGGTTAGATGTTTCAGTTTAAATATATTTGTCTTTGTAAAAGCAGACAATAAGATACCATATCTTAATTTCCTTCATACTAACGTATATCTGGGATAATTCAATTTCAGCATAATCATTTCAGATTTGCTTGGACACATCTGAGTTTAGTATGCAGCCTGTAGTGCCTAGTCTTTAAACTATACTTTTCACAGAGGAGAAATAAACAAGTTAACCATTGAAATACTACCATAATACAGAATTTGACAATACTCCGTGATTATCAAGGACTTTAATTACATATTAAATCTACCCATGAGGTATTTGCTTCTTTTACCCTCAGAATCAATTAACTGTATTGCATGTCTGTAAATGGTAATTGTTCACATGTGAATTACATTGCTAATGCTTAAATAGTTTTCAATACTTTCTTGCCCCTTGTTTGTTGGTTGGGCCATTTTCATGCATATGCTCAGCACTGAAAAAGCATCAGTTGCAATTCTGTATTCAGTTTTGTTGCTGCATTTAAAGGAAAAATAGTATCCATTTGGAATGAGTCAACAAGAGTGTAACAAAAATGAGTGGAGATCTACAATACAGCACTTATGAAGAAATTATGGAAACTTTTTTAGTGCATGATCTGAGCAGGTTAGAGAGTCTCCAGAGTTGGCGGGGTTTCAAAACAACGCAATGACCAGGGGTTAGACTAGATAACTTCTTTTTTCCTCCTTCAGCTCAATGATCCTGTATAAAGTGTTAGAAAATGAAAACGTCATTGGTCTCATAGTTATTGATAACAAATGTGCAATATAGCAGGCATTTTTAAGTCCTATAAATAGTATTATTGAAAGATTCCTCAGACACACAAGCGATTCTTTGGAATTGCTTCTTGACAAGCTCTTACATGCGAATTTTCCATTATTCAGTTAGAACAGTTCAGCATACTTTGCCATCAGGCATCCAATTTGCGAGTATTTGTCTAGAGAGCTATTACCAGTGCTGGTGATTTGTTTCCTGGAGGAAAATGGCACTACACTATCTAACCAGCGTTTGGAAGAATATTCCAGTTTTGAGACAGGAATAGGGGAGACTCATAGGCGTGAAGCCATCTGAGCAGCTCCTGTGAAGGGTTTCCATTCCTGCTGCTATCATCAGGAGCGTAACACAAAGTGTTGTGACAGACAGGATGCAAGATGTGGCACTTCATGCACTCAGTGCGGAGTTGTCAGGAGACTAGGCACTGAGATGTTGAGGATGAAGGGAAAGAAAGGTAACACTTACATACACCCCTTCTGAGTTGTCTCATTCTCCTCAGCCACACCTGAGGGTCTGTGATGGCAGTTAAAGTACAACGGAAAAGAGGAAACACTTTTGGCACACTTGATCTTAGCCTCGCTGGTGTGTGCAAGCATAATGGCTCCAAAGTTCTAAGGGAAGAATATAATGTGGAAGTATACGTATGCAAAATATATCAG
The DNA here is from genome assembly GCA_017639485.1 of Pluvialis apricaria. Lineage (NCBI taxonomy): Eukaryota > Metazoa > Chordata > Aves > Charadriiformes > Charadriidae > Pluvialis > Pluvialis apricaria. The sequence goes on from CM030010.1 coordinate 10,528,028, forward strand.
GGTCCGCTTCAGTGCCTATCTTGCAGAATGATTAGTGATCAGTGACTCTAACAAAAATTCCTACAATCTCTCCTTTATGGGCATCTTTAGATCATTGTCTTTGATTTCTGTGTTAATACATATGCAAACATGCTCTGCTCCACACGCTGTATCCAGTCCTTTTGCCATAGATCTTCTTGATTGTAGTATCTTCAGAGGGAATCTTGAGGGCTAATGCCAGCACAGTTGAGCAGTTATTTATTCCTGACAAATCATAATGAAGAGGGCGTTGCTAACAGAATTCTGTACGGAGCCTAGAGAAACTAAAAGCGAGGGGGAAATTTTACAAAATAACACCACAAAACTGTAAAGCATCCAGGCAATGCTAGCTGTCCTGAGGGAAGTAGATTTTTGTGTGCGAGTCTTGCTTTACTAGGCTTTTTCAAATTAGACAGATAGCTTAGCTCTGTGCAGTGAACCTAGCACAGTAATATATGACAGTTCATCTTTTCAGGTACATTAGCCCTTTAGAAGCCTACCATAATAGTTTTGGTCCCTCTGGATTAATGGAAAAAAAATATTCAGAATAAGAGGCCTCTATCTTTTTGTTTGCACTGTTCTTTTGCAAACTAAAGTTATTAAAAGTTTTTTGGGAAAAAAAAATAGGTTAGTGTTGGTTCAGCAGTTCCAATTAATTCACTGTTTCATCAACTGCTTTAAAATTAAAGGTGACACGGAAATAGCTGCAGCTGTTCTTAGATACTTATTTTCCTACTTTTTCTCCAGGGTCCAGAAGACTATGATTGAAGCAGGTAAATCTTCATTAGTTTCTTACATTGAATAATAAGTTCATATATCTTGAACTTTCCTGCTAAATTTTGAAATTATTTTTCATTAAGGATATAATAGTAATCACATCTTCATTAGATCTGTTTTTCTACATGGATTAAAATGGATGCACAAGTCCTTTGTATCTAATTTAAACAAATTTTGTCATTGAGTCACTCGCGGTTGTCTTTCGGGCATTTGTTAGATAACCATAAAAAGGTGGCTATACGGTGGAGGGGGAAAAAAGGGGGGAAAAAAAAAAACCAACCCTGATGGTTCTAAAAACAACTGGAGCAGTCTGTTACTAGCTGCTTACACGAGCTGGGGTGCTTTTACGTCGTTGTTTCTCTCTGTTACTACTGCAAAGACAAAGGAAAAATACTGTAATTCTACTTATTGTAAATGTACATTACTACTTAGTTTTACAGGTACTACCTTGTAAGTATAGCAGAAACGCAGCTAGTACCTCTGAGTATTCTTTTTTTTTTTTTTTTTTTTCAGTTGCCTCCAGGCTTTCTACTTCTTTGAAATTGTAAAACATTGCTGATACAGGCCTTCTCTGCAAAAAGACCCAATATGGAAATTCATGTTTTAGACAAAAAGCATTGTGGAAAATCCTTTGGCAAGAAAAGGTTTTGATCTTAACCCTAAAGGTTAATGTTAATAGTTTGGGGTGAAATCCAAACAAAATTAACATTTATTTCATTTGACATTAATTTAATCATAAGTATAATTTGTGAAAGTGTAATGTATTTAAATGGAACTTTATTTATAACCTTTTTTCTTTAAATCACCTAAGAAGGAAGAACACCTATCCTCTAACGTCCTAAAATTTCCTTCAGTTCAGCAAATCTCCAGACATTATAAACTGAAGTAGCAAAATCTGAGTTTTATTCAGAGATTCTTCAACATTTCTCTTCCATTTTTTTCTTTGAGTGTTCTCACAGATAAAACAACAGAACGAAAACTGTATATGTTGTTATCTTCAGTTTCTGCGTTTCATCATTTCACCTGTAATTGACGAATGCAGTTAGTTTATAAACTCCTGGAATAAAGTCAAAAGGGACTTAAAAGAACTTGAACTTTTGTACAAAGCTTAATATTGCTCTGTCTTTAACACTGCCAAGGGAAATGTCAGGTCTTTATCCATGCTTACACAAATAGCCAGTTAAAGGCTCCTTAACAATAGAAATGCTCTTATTTACTGCATATTTTATATTCTATTACAGTTGGTAATATCTGATTCATATCTCTGTGTTGTTGGTTTTTTTTCCTTTTCACCATCCAGAAGGAACATAGTCCAATTTTTTTCTATTTTATTTTATTATTTTTTTTTGTACAGAATGAGGATGTATTCTGGAAATATTTCAAACTTTATTTCAATCTATCTTCTTTTCTCATCACAAGGAATAGGATCACCGGGAGTAGATTTTCTGGGTGTTCAGAACATGGCAATTATTTTTCTGTGTCATATACATGTATGTATATGCCATTAAAATAGTTCACATAAACTACAGTATTTGGGGGAAAGGAATGTCCTTATCTGAACTTGTTAATAATTTGAACACTAACCCAATTCTAACACTACTTAATGGTACAGGCAATTTCATAGATTCTTTTTTTAAGAGGCTTTTTCCAGATTTATTTATTTGGGTACAAAAGCTAGGCCATATATGAGTGTCCAGCATAGGTGATATTTGACATGCCAATTGTGTTGACCACATGTGATTGAAAATGCGTTGTATTTCTTGTGCTATGATATCTCAGTTGCTCAGCAGGGACAAACGAGTGGCTGGGCAAGAACATAAATTTCTACACGCTGTTCTACCCTCTACATCACTTTTCTATATGGCAAAGACAATCTTAGTGTCCATCCTCCAGTAAGACTATGAAGCTGGTGGTATTGATCACGTTAGCAGGAGTAAAGGAAAAAGGTTATATCCTCAACTATTCAGTATTGACCAGATATCAACAGAATATTATGTTGTAATTCTTTTTTTTTAAATGGTCAGACCTGCAGTGAGGTTTTTTTCCTGGATAAGGATTCAGTAGGCAATACCTATAAAATGCTGACTGAGGCTTCCTTACCCTCACCTTCAACCTGAGGTGGCATCTTCTATAGGGGTTGTCCATACCTATCTCTGTAAGCTTGTTAATCTACCTGCACAGAGCCAGCGATGCTCCGTCACTGCACAGCCCCTTGGCCTTTCTCCAGCGTTTCCTCCTCCTCAGCTGTTCGGCTGTCAAACTGCGGGTGGGGAGCGCTGCCTGATAAACCAGTGCTCAAATTGATTGCGAATGCAAACAAGAAACAAATAAGCATAAGTCCTTGGCCTTTGAAACAAGTGAGTATCGTCTGCCAAGAGGATCAGGTTCCCGGTTACACTGCCCTGTCCTCTGTCCATTTCCAGTTGGCTCCACAGGAGTAACTAAGTCTGGACTAAGGCTTACGATTTTGGACAGCAATAAATTCTCTGTGTGTGCCCTATTTTTTGAGGCACTTGCATATAAACACATGAGTTCCCAGTATCTCACAGCTTTTTGTCTCTGCTGTGTGAATAAGGGTTATTCCTGTACGGCCTTGGCGCTATTTAGAGCAGGGGCACTTTTACAGTAGACTGGTCAAATGGTAAATTTTATTTGAACCAAATGTGACATTGCATGCCTTCCTTTAGTGATTTTACGTGATTTTAGTATGTTTGTCCCAGATCATAGAAATGAAGGGAGGTTGTAGCTTCTGGTAGGCCCAGGACCACTGAAGCTAAATACTGCTGCCTGGTTATTGAATTTTGCTTAAAATTGTCATGCTTAAGAAAATATAATTATCAAATCAAGTAATTGAGTAACCTTATTCCGAAGGCTCTAATCTATGTGACTGAATAAGGTACTTAGAAACATAAAGTGAAAAGAAATTCTTAGCTCCAGTTGTTTTATTCAGGCAGAGCTGCACTCCTTTAATCGAACTAAAAGAAAAAAAAATAAAAGTAAGCAAACTTCAGTAAGTTCTTTTGCTGAAAGAAGAAAGCCAAACCTCTTTCCAGTCAGTAAAAAGAAAAAAAAGAAAACCTCTTTCCAGTCAGTAAAAAGAGAGACAGGAGAAGAAGGGATCACTAGTCATTTTGCACCCTCCTGTAGAATTACATTGAAGGGAAAATATCACTGAACAGTAGTGAAAACACAGAATTCATGAGCAAAGGAATATTAGTTATAATCTTTTCTTCCTAGTAAAATTCTCAAAGCAGAAATCACGAGTGCTGCATTATGATTGTAGAGACTTGCACTAGAAAATATCTGAAGCGCAGTAACACTTTCTAGTCTCCTCCATTTCAATTCCTATCCAAGCATCAGTTCTCTGTCCAGTAGAGAACTAGCCCTTCTCTGACACTGCAACATCTCATGGGATTGTAATGGACAGTCAAAACTGGTTTAAGGTGGCCTTGCTGTTGCTCAGGTATGTTTTCCTTATACCTACAAGTTTTCAAGTTATATGCTTCTGAAAAATAATTTCTTGCGTGGAGTCAGTACGGCTTGTTAGAGAGCTGCTGCTAAATTACCTCATACACAGCAATATTAGCCCTGGCCTGGTCTGACAGGGCTTCTTTTCTTTAGGCTTCCCCTAGACCATGTGCTTCCTCTTATTTTGCTGGTTAATGAAAACTCCTTCGTCATCTCTCTTTTTGTTCAACAAATGAAGATGGGGAGCATCCTGTGCCTCTTCCCACTGCCCACAGTGCAGTCTTTTCCTGAGCAGTCTTGGTTCACCTCTACAAAAGCGAATATGAATTCAACAAAAGGCTGTTGATCTGACTCTGATTTTGCAATTTATTGATCCTTTTACAAAGCTAGATCATTGTTCTCAACATGAACACTGGTAGATTTTATTTTTTTTTAATACCACTATACGTTATGCGCTGGATCAGCGGAGCACAGCTGTAATTTTGCCAACTTTACTGAACTCAAGTCCATACATTTTATCAATAATGGCCATTTGAATGAGAAATTATGCAGTTCTTTAAGTGTTTTTTTTCATTAGCTAGCTATCTTTAACTTCTTGCTGAGCAGAGGATTTTTGTTTGTTTGTTTGTTTTGCAAAAGAAGAAATTTTATTCCTCTGTGGCACTGTACTGGAAAATACGGGCTTTCCTACATTTAGAGCTTGTCTCAGATGCTTTCCTCTGTACCCATAACACTTAATACTTCCTAAAGTTTAGTCATACCTATGCAATTTTAAAATACACATGCATATATATATACGTAGCTACTCTGCACCAGAGCTTTTCGTACGTGATAACAGATACTAGATTTCCACTTCCCTTCAATGTCTAAACTCTTGAAGGCAAATATTAGCCTAGCTAGAAAAGACAGAAAAACTTTTACAGAAACTCATGCATCTGTCCTTAGGAATAAGATCATCAAGTGACCTAAATTCTCCAGCCTACATGGCCTGAACTCTAAAATTATTCTGAACCGGCAAAGTCCATGGGACAGATATTCCTGTAATAACAAAAGAAAGACTGTTCTGTAAATACTGGTGTTTGGGGCCGGGGGGAATAGGGCATGCTGATCTGCCTGTTTTGTACACACTCATTTCACAGGAAATAGCTACAAAAGATAAGAGCCACATTAGGGTGTTAGGGTGATAATAGACAGCAGCAAGATGGGACTCCAGTGGGCGATAAACGACCACAACAAAAATGTGTGCAAATGGTAAACAACAAAGTCTGTTGCTGTTGATGCAGAGTAGATAGCTTGAGATGATCTTAATTTGATGCTTTCTATGAAATAGACAGAGCATGCCAACCTGCTCAGGTTTATTCCTTATTCGATATTGTTGATTTCGGAGTGTAGTGCTGTGCCAAATATGGTTAAATGCACTATTTTTTCCAAATGTGTAAGTCAATATTCAGTGCTGTTCAGGTAAAGTGTATCTAAGTAGTTGTAAAAAAGCTTAGGGACAAGAACTGTCCTTTCAAATTTTCCTTGTCTAATTAGAGTGAAGTAGAGATCTGATCGACATTGAAACTGATGGGAAAAGCGAATCAAATAAAATTCACAGTAATTTGAGAATATGTGGTGAACAAGGCAGAGGGATAAAAGAATAGTTGATCATTCTTGATAACATTGCACTGTCAACAAGTGTTATGTGACACGAACTTGAAGCGTTACAGTAGTCTCTTCTTATCTTCACTAATAGGTCAACTAAATGCACCATAAACAGTTTCCATGGTTTAACCTAATCCGCAGAAGTTTAATCTGTTCTTATTAAGGAAAAAAAAAAATAATGAAAGAACTTAGTTTAATTTCATTACAATAGTAGTGCAAGCACCTGCTGAACATGTTCTTTCTATATTGCTTTTTTTATATTGTTTTGCTTTTCTTTATTTATGTAAGAATTATCATGGTGTGGAAATTACTCTAAATAATGCATTGCGTTTCTGCATATAGACAAGAGCAGGCTGAATCTGCCAGGTGAGGTTTTTGAAGAAGTATATTTACTAAGTTGTTCTGGCTGCTTGCATTTCATCTTATTTTATCTCCCTTGCCACTCAACAGTGTGAATGGACAGAGTCTGACACGCAAGAAAGGGAACTAAAAAGGAAAAGAAAGTGTCAAGGATAGTCAGTAAGAATACTGGACTAATGTGCTGTCAGCTGAGAAACTAAGACAAAGAAGGTTGTATCACTACTTCTAGTGTTATTATTAATAGCATATGTGGCAAATTCATTTGACTCAGATGAGATTAATTTCATCAGCAGGTGATTTTAAAAAATATGGTAATTCATTACTCAATTTATAGTAAATTTTCTCAATGCAGTGTATTGGAAAATGGGATAAAAGCCAGCGCATGTAAACAATCTATCACTCCAGAGTATCACTTTTTTGTTATTGATGAGATTATTCTGAAGAAGTATGATTGAGATAAACTAAAAAGCTACAAAGTGGGTAACTCTTAACAGAAAACCATTGTTATGGTAAAATTTAACATTCTTTTGGGAGAGAAACTTTTCTAGGGTGCTAGTCATGCTACTATAAATCATAAGGGAAGCACTTCTTTAATTAGGCACGTGTATTAAAAAAGGGAAGAGAGGTCTTACATAACTGAGCTATTGAGCAGCCCTACCTTTCAATTTGAAATGTGTATTCATTCTAGCACAGGTCAGCAACTGGCTGTCAAACCTTTCAACACTTCTCTGCAGGAATGGTCTGTGTCTTTCCAATTCTGGGAAGATTCAATTTGGTCATTGGCAGAAGTTTCCAGTATTACTTGAAATTCATCCAGTCAAATGAATTCTACATTCCTGAGTGTGAATGCCGACAGCCAAGAGCTGTGCCAACATTAATTTATCCTTATATATGAGCATAATGTCATGGAAGGCCAATTTACCCAGTCTGTCTCCCAGACAGCATACAATTGTTACCATATTTCTAGCAGGTTTTTTTCCTAGGCCAGTTTAAGAGATTATATTGTCCTTCATCACTGAGTATGTGATAGGAAGGGATGGCTGATACATATCTAAGACTTTCCTTAATTGGCTTTATTTTACATCACCAGGCAAAAAGCAGGTAATTGCTGCCGCCTTTGCATAGGATTCTGCTATTGCTACTGAATAAACTGAATGTTAATCCTGGGTTTGAAAAGAAATTTAGCTAAAACTGTACCCTCCAAACGGTCCAGAAGAAACTAACTGTAAACTAAAAAGCCTTGTTTTCCACCATTTCATTGCTCTTGAGGTGTCATCAACATCCTCTCAAAGAGAACAGAAAAAGATTTAAGCACCCTAAAGTCAAGTCAAAGTGTTCAACAAAGTTCAGCATGTAGAAGCATTAAATGGATTTTTTTTTTTTTTTTTACTCCTCCAGATTTTCATTTCCCTTTTAGTCAGGACTCCACTAGGTTTCCTGGACCTCTCGCCCTCGCTTTCTGTATTATCTTTGTCAGACTGCACGTACCCATTTTTTTTATTTTAATTTGCTTTATGTAACTGCATATTCAACTACAGGCTTAGAAATGCAATTACCAACACTATGGCTAAGACTTGCTACATAAGTAGCCTTAAAAGGCCCAAACACCAGTAATTTCAGGCAGGGAAAAGACATTGTTTAATGTATCTACATCTACTGCTGATTATAGATGCACTAAAGAATTTAAATTACTCTGACAAATCATCTGCTCCTGGTAAATACCTCAGTGAGAAATTGTGTTATCAGCCTAGTTATCCTTTTTACAGAAGTAAAGGGAGGGAGATATACCATATTAGAAAAAAAAAAAAAAAGCAAACAATATCTTTTGCATATTAAAATGATCTCTTATGAAAAAAGGTCTTGGTGCTTTTATATGGAATCAGGTTAGAAAGTTTTTGTTGCTAAAATTATATTTTAAAGATAATTTTGGTGTTGTGAAGTAAGAATTTAATTAGATGGTTGTAGCACCGTGAGTGGATGTTCCCATCCGGAGAATACTCAAGCAGAGATTAGGAACATCCTAGCTCAGTTTACAGGCATCAGTAGAGAACACCTCAGATAAACGCAGATCTGTATTTACTTTGTCAGTGTAAAGGGTGCCAATAAGGTGACGTAGCTGAACATTAAATATTACTCTATATCATGTTAAGAAAGCTACACAAGATGCCAAAAGCAAAACGTGACAAAAATGTATTAGATCAACATAAACCCTAGTGTATTCGCATTACCAAAAGGCAATAAATGATACCATGATAATGTAGTGGTTGTAAGCGCAGGCTGATATTGAACATAATGGCTGTCATTATTGTCACCAGGGGCCTTATGCCTGGCTTTGTGTTGCTCTCCCGTGCTGCCCGGGCTCATATGCCTTTGTTCCTTCCCTGCCCATGTCCTCCTCCTGTACCCAGTTTTGCAGAGTTGGGGTGGTGTTGCTTGCATGGCTTCTCAGCTCAGCAGTGAAGATAGGCTGAGCACCCCTTTCTCTCTGCCTGCACGTTGCCTTCCTCCCCTTAGTTTGCAAAGTGCAGAATAAGCTGCCTCACATATTTAATCAGTAGAGGTAAGATTCAGCTCCTAATTAAAGCACTTGTGTCTACAAATCAGGATCTTGGTGGCTCTCACTACTGTCAGTAGCAATCTACAGTCAATGGAGGTTGGAGCGCTTGTGGCTGAGGTTTCCCTGAGGCACATGCTTAATTGCTGCTGAGCAAAATTGACCAATATTGAATTCTGGAGTCCATTGATTGCACTGTCTATATTGCTATTGCCTGTGTTGACTAAAGCTTCCTTGACTATTACTGGAGTTTAGATATGCTCGATGTGGATACTCTAATATCAAACCAAATCTTTCTCTACTAGTCTTTGATCCCAGAACAATGTTTAAGGAATAAGATTGTGGAAGGAGGAGGTGGAGAGCGAGGGTTTTGGTATCAAAAGACTGAGAAACACAGCAGGGATGCCAGCACTTTCTTGAGCTGCTGCCTCTGCCATGGAATAAGATTCCCAAAGGAAGATCCCATCCAAGCAGCTGCATTAGATGATTGGGTGAGAATCTAGGAGACTCTTCCCCTGTTATGCATAAAATCCTAATGACTCTTTCAAATAGGCTTAATTACAGTAAAGCATGTAATGATATCACATCTTACCCACAATGACACTGTAAGACACAGAGCATGGTGGATTCAAAGAATACATCTTGCAAATAAGTGCCCAGCACTTCCATGAGGGAACTATATTATTGGGGGGGACACGGGGGATTTTATTTATTTTAAACTGTGCTTCCTAGGTTTGGTCTGTTATCATTTAGGTTGGAAAGGACCTCTGGAGGTCCAGCCTCAGTTGACTCAAAACCAACTTCAAAGATCACATAGATCTGTAAACTGTGTCAACAGCAAAATCAGGTTTGTGAGGTTGTATTTACCGTACTTAGCCCAAGCTGACTCAAATTGTACTGCGTGCAGACGGCTAAAAGCAGAGTCAGGAAGAGTACTAACTGGGATCCTGGGACTTCTTGCCGAGTTCCTTTGAGAAATCCCACAAGGAAGAAAACCTCTGCTGTGAGACAAATTCCTGCTCTGCTTTGCACCTGCATCCTGGGGCTATGATAATTCAGTTTATGCAACAAGTGGAATCTGAACTATTTCTTGAAAATTAGGGAAAGAAACACCACCTGTTTCTTTAGGACTAAATACCGTGTAGCTTTTTCCAGCAATCATTGACAGCTTTTTCTTTGAAGGAGTCGCAGACAGCTCAAAGCCTTTAGGTTATTTACTTCTACATTGAACTGAAATTGATATAGATGCAGTTATTAAGTAATATAGGGCACCAGTACCAGCGACCCTAGCTACTAATTTAGGCTTTATCTTTGTCAAGGTGTGCTTGTAATACACACTATGTATTTTTTTTTCTTGCCTTTTTTTTTTTAATAGGATCTGTTTTATATAAATTGTCTTGGTTCCAGAGGAAAAATATTAATGCTTGTAGTGGTTTAACCGCAGCCAGCAACCAGAACCACGTAGCTGCTCGCTCATCCCCGCAGTTTTTTTCCCTCCGGAAGGGTGGGGGGATGAGGGGGGAAAAAAGGAGGGGAAAAAGGGAGAAATAAAACCTCAGGGACTGAGATAAAGACAGTTTAATAGAATCAATAACTGAAAAGGAAAAATAATAATAATAACGACATGGGTCACTCTCACCACCTGGTGAATTGGCACTGTCCAGAGCAGTGATCGTGGATTCCTGCCCCCTGGCTAACCCCCATTTATATATTGAGCATGACATCTATGGTACAGAATATTTCATTGGCCATTCCATTGTCCTGTCTATGCTTCTATGGGAAGCTGAAAAAGTCCTTGAATACTGTAAACATCTCTAAGCAACAACTAAAACCAATAGGTATTACTGACATTCCTTTCACAGCAATTGTGACAAAGGAAATTAATCCTTTCCCAGCTGAAACCAGGACAGTGCTCAAAACAGTGATGAATATATAAGGTGTGAGTATATATATATCTCATACATATGTGATATAAATATAAGAACTGAATATTTATCATAGTAACCATTACGATTTTTACACAATCCTTGGATAAATGCATTTTAAAGGAAAATGATATTTCAGAGTCCTAGATGAGAAAATTGGCTGAACTTTTTTTCCCCTTTATTTATGCTATGATGTATTTTGGTGTTCAAGTACAGGTAACTTGTCCTGTTTCTTGTCTTTCCTCCAGCTCTCTCATTCATGACCTACTTCCACACCATTTTAAACAATAAATGGTAATAATCTCAAAAAGATATATGTTTAAATATAAGAATAACGCGATCAAAAACCTCAAAAGAATGAAAGCCAATCTAAGGGCAAGAATAGTGACATTGTTTTGGTCCATGTTGTAATAAATATACAGAAGCGATAGCAATTTTGGCCATATTATTCCAACACAATTCACATTAGATAACTTTAATATTTTTAGAAGAAATTTATACTTTATAATTTCTGTAATAGAAGAATCAAAATCTTTCTTTTCAGCCAACCAAAAACTATTCACATTTGCCGTGCAATTAGTCTAATTCATTTAAATTTGGTGATTTTGATAAGCATTATTTGGCATGACAAAGTACTGGCTGTGTTGCTTCATTCCTACACTTTCATATCACTTTGTTACGTAATCCTAGTTTTTTTAAATTATTATCACTTCTGATTAGTTTCAGCAGACCATTTTGAGTGGTTGTCTAAGAAGTAAACCTTGACTTCTTTATATATCACCACTTACATATCATCTCTCAATTAAGCATCACTCCATTGAGTCTTTTCTTTCATACTGCACAATGTTTTTGTATGTTCTACAATCTAGTATATGCTGTTTTACCAGGCTGCAGTCTTGTTCACAGCTGTGTGCCTTTTTTAGCCGTTAATTTGTAGACCTTTTTAATTGGTTTAAAAATATGCTCAATATGTTGTTGCATTATTCTCTCAGTAGGAACAGAATAACTTTATTACAGGCCTTTGACCTAAAACAGTTAAGAGGAAGCTGCTATTACAGTCCTGTCCATAAAATATTTGGAATTATCATTATAATATTTTGAGAACCTTCTTTCTTTCTAAATGGAATGCCAGCACATTACACATTGCCACGTTATAAAGACATGCAACCTGTTAATGTTATCTGCCATCTCTGTATCAGGAATCTGTGCTTTTGAACAACTTTGCTAATCTGTTTTCCCATAAAAAGTACTAGTTTGAACTCGTAGAAAATGCATAAATTCCATCCTGGGCCTGAGAAATGACTACTGATAAAAAAAGGTGTATTACAATAAAAGGGACATGTTCGGAAAAGATATTTTATTTTCTAGCAATCCAATATTTATTTTCTGGACTTCAGCTCTCTCTTTCTCCTCCCGGTCACTCCCTCCCTCCCTTCATCCCTCCCCTTAGAAATGGTGCAACTAACAGTGCTGCCCACAGTAAACAAAAACAGAAGAAAAACAAACAAAAAAAGCTAAAAAGAAAAAAATAGGTTGAATTAATTCTGGCTTGAAATAAATTTTGATGCAGATGAGTGTGGCCCAGTTAACTGACTGTGTACAAGTTTCAGTCTTCTCTAATATTTTGTTCCTTGGTAGATTTATGATGAGCTTATTCAATTGTCAGTTGTACGTATTTTTGGATCCTGGTAAAGTTACTTCATTCCTGATGGAAAAATTACTTTTTCAGTTATGAACAGGGAGGAAAGATTTTGCTAAGCAGAGTCTGCATTTCTTCTCTGCTGGTCATGAAGCTGTTGCTAAGAAACAATGGTGATTTTACTTTCATGAATATATTTTTCATTATGTCTGAGCAAGAAGCCTAATCACTTTGGATCTAGCTAATATTTTTGAAACTGAATTTAAAATGTTGTTCCTTCATGGTGGTGTCCTGCTCATTTTAGAGCCATAATGGATTAAAAAATAAAACTTATTTCAGTGAAATGGTATCCCTATGTTCCATAGTTAGGAGGTGATGGGATAAAATGAATGCCTCAAAATGTGATGCTAAAAACCAACAGGAGGTATGATTAAAGCATGCACATGTCTTTTATTAAATGGTATTGTATCTTTTATTCCCATCAGACTCAATTAGAAACCAACTGATAAGTCCTTTCACTTATTCTTGTTGTATGGGAGACCTCTGACATAACTGATTCCTCCTTTCTTTTATTGCTTTTGAAAGTCTAATTTCCCTTGATAACAATCAGTTTTGTGACAGAAGTGACAGAAAAAGTAATTAAAGATGTTCATAACTAACGCATCTCTCTGCCAACAAACTAAATAGCTAAACAACTGTTTAAGAATGACAACAATAACTAGACTTTATGAATAATGGAAAATTGGTCTCGTATTATTTGTCCCAGTAGACATAGTGGTGGTGGTATTGATTTCCATATAACCAAACTGCAATGATTCAGAATTATAGCTATTGCCTTATTGAATACTGATGAAAGCATAAAAAGAGTCATCTGCATTACAAGATAACACCATGTTCCTCAAACTGCGCTCATTTGCTGCACTGAAAGTGTAGAATTAATCCAGTCATAAGGTATTTTAACCTGAAAAAAACCAAACCTATTTTTAAAGGAAAAAAGTAATTAAGTACTGATTTCTCTCTTGTGAAAAGAAGAGCTGGATATTGTGACCTTTTAAAGGACACTGAGTAATTGGTCTATACATTTTTCTTCGTTCCTCTAAGTGGATATACAAGGCTAAGAAAACTGACTTCTTGATCTTAAAGCTTAATCATTCACCCAACCTCTGTTTTGAATATCTTTATTACTGAATTTCAGAGATGATGCTTAGCAAAAATTATTTTGAGAAAATGTTGGCCGTGTTTTGTAATATCATTAGGGAATTCAGTACAGAATAAGTCAAATAAAAATCTTAGTTAACCTCAAGGCTGGAGGAGAACAAGTACGTTAAAGAAACAACGATTTTTTGCATTGTAAAGTAGACAACATCACTAGAAATGTTTTAGATTTGCAACCATCATAGCAAACAGAACATTTGGGTGTCTCACTGAGACAAATATAAGTCTTATATATGTGCTATGCAAACAAATGGTGAATGTACTGCTTAAAATCTTGACACATACCAATGTGATTGCACTTACCATGTTATCTGAAATTGGAGCTTGCATCAATTACTTTTCTCATACTATCAAAATACTTGCTCAAAAAAGTCAATTGCAGTTGGCAGCCCTGTTTCTCTCTACCATGCTATGAGAATTTATATCTGTACGACACTAAACAATATTCCTTCAATTTGTTGGTTTCTAAAAAAAGTCGCAAATGTATCAGTAAGCACCTGCTATTCTGTCTCAAAATTGATCTGCTTGTCCTTACAAAATGTTCATTTGATTTTTGGTTTGTCTTTGGCAAGTTTATTTTCTTAGGACTAGTTTCCCCCTGAACTCACTGATGTTATCTACATATGTACTTATATATCCAGCAAGAATAGATATATATGTGTGTGCATATACATACACATACGCTGGAAATGCTTATGGCCATTGGGGTGGAACAGATGTACTATGCATTTGTTAAGCAAGTCAAGTAAAAGGTTCTCTAACCTCAAAATCTGAAGGAAGGTGACATAATATAGACAAAAAAAATAGAGGGGGAAAAAATGAGTTATTTTCTTAGTAACTGCTATACCTACTACAAACCAGCTTTTATTCTGCTTGAAGATAGGGACTTGAAGATAGGTGATTAGCCACGGGGAGATGCTAATTTGTTAATTTTACTTTACAAGTTTCCAAAGCCATATATTTTTGGAGAGTCTTCCATGCAATCAGTTTTGAAGTATGTGTTGCAATCCTGTATAATAATAAATAAAATTAAAAAAAAAAAAACACCAAACAATTAAAATAGAGAACTTGTGCCAGAGCACCATACTTTGCAGGAGATTAGAGGACGAGCAAAGCTTAGTGCCTTCTGTGTGAAGACAGGTTGTTTATAACAACACAGGAAGAAGCAGCCAGGGAAATTTGGAAAGAAAGAGATGTGGTAAGAAAAATTGTCATTGTAAACACATTTTTCTTCTCCTTTCCCCTTGCTTCTCTCCCCCACCTCTTGAATTTCAAACTTCACTCAGCACAGACTATTTTTGTTAGCTAGTAGCAAATGTCCCACCAGTCTATGTTACTTTTCACAATTTCCATCGTGATTTCTAGATATCGTAATCCTTGTAGATACTGTACCTATATAAATTAGCACTACTGAAGGATTAGCATTTAGAGGATTTCTCAGCTCAAAGCTCTGGAAGACAGCAGGGGTTAGATAGAATTTCTTTACATTTCCTGGATGCTCTATTGCTAAGACTAGAAAAGGTGCACACAAAAGAATAGAAACACTGAAAAAGGTAAAAGTACAGGGTGTTAAATTGCAAATCTGTCTTGACTGGAGAAGTTCATTATACCAGATTGCCTCTAAATAAAAAAAATAAAATAAAAAAACAACCAACAACAAAACCCTCAGCAGAATTTGCGTGGGATTGTAATCATCCTACAATCAATTACAATGGTGACTGTAATTGTTCTAATTCTCAAATAGCTGCTTCTGTTTTGTTTCCAGATTCTACTTCCTCCTCCATGGATAGTGAGGGCTATGGCTGACGGTCCCCAGGGGCTCTGAAGTTCCTCGCTCCTCCTACTGATGGTTTCTACCACAGCATGAGAAGCACCTGCACATGGGAGCCATTCACCCTTTTCTAGTGCATTTTGACGGTACTCTTGAGCAGCTTTAGTAAATGCAACTGCAACACTTTAAGTAAGTAAATTTTGGTCCACCTACATCAGGAAAATTGCACCCAAACCACAAATACCAATTTGCAGTCCTTATCACAACTGTAAGGGAAAAGGCAAGCTCTTCATGTTAGGAAGATTTCTGGAAGACTTAGCTTTTCGCTGAAAGAATTGTAGTATATTCCACAACAAAACAGCAGATCACAGGCGAAGGCTTTTATACCAGGAAATTGTCTGACAGAACAGCTTGTGTGGGGAAAGAAGCAGATCTCACTGAGGGAAATCTCTAGCCAGGAATCAAATGCTTTTTTTTTTTTTTTTTTCTTAATATGATGAATCTGATGTGTCTGTTGGGGCAGGTTTCAGGAGTTCTAATAATTAGAAAAAAAAAAATGAGGGGGAGAAATTTCATAAAAGTTGAACAGGCAGTGGTGGAAATAGGAGGAGGGTGGCAAAAGGAGCCGGACACCAGAGTGCTATCTGAGTAACTCCCTGCTCCCATAAATTGCCAAGTAAGTCCTTGCTTGCTATTCAATTCAGTTTCTCCCCACAGAAGAAATCAGGATTTGTAATAAATAATGTATTTTTAGAATGTTAAATAGTAGACAAGGGTGTAAGTTATCCCATATCTTCTTTTCCCATGTTTTCTAAAGCCCTATTAATATTCCTAAATATTTCATAGCCTTTGGTATCATCTGAAATCCCACTTAATAATATCTTACTGCAACAACACCGAAACAAGGAAGCTGTCTCTTCCCTCTTTCTCTTTGGCAACGCTATAAGCTAGAGATGCTGTTAATGGAATGCAAAAATGTAGGCATCAGGTTCTGTTAACACTAAGATCTACCTCCTTTGTCAGGTGCTGGGCAGCACGCTCTGCTTTGCAGATTTCTCAGACTGCACTGAATTTCTTCTTGAAAGTAGTGTTGATCAAGTCTTGTCTCATAGTACTGTGCTGTGTAACGTTTCTTCTGCTCCATTGCCCCCCTGCAAGTTTGTGGTAAGTCAAGGACCAGCGAAGTGCTGGGATTCTGACGGATGAAAGGCACCAAAAAAAAAAAAAAAGTCCAGTATTATTATTCAATATTTGGTGAGAGAAAGAAAAGATACAAGATATATCAAGCAGAAGAAGACGAAAGCACAGAAGAGGACAGAACTAGAATTGACAAGAATTTTGAGTTGTAAAAAAAAAAATGAGTGTAATTCAACTATGGGGAGTGCAATTCACATAGGACTGTGGCAATCAGATTTCTAGAAGACATAACTTTGTGAAAAAATTCAGCAAGGATAGGTTAGACATTATGAAAATCCAGTCAGAAAGGTTGCTAAGTCCAAAAATAGATTGGATGGTTATATTGCCAACCTAGTTACTGGAACTGCTTAACAAGAAGTTAGACAAAATAGAAGACAAAGTAATCTAGATGCATGCAATTGTTTATATGTGACAGATTGCCTTTAAAAGACGTGGTGGGGAGGATAAATTTACTCTGTGGAACAGGCTGCAGCCAATTTTCTCTGAGTGTTTGACCCTTCCTATTGTTGTCGATCCCAGTTTGCCCGCTGTTAATGCTGAAGTAATGCAATACAAATAAAACAGATGCTCTGACCTTCCAGTGTGCTACACAATGTTCAAACAGGGTGGGTTTTTTTACTGCTATGTAAGTAGAAAAGAAACTACACTACAGTCAGTAAAGTAGACTGAAAATCAATTTTGTATAGTGCCCAAAGGGCATAGCCTTTGGCAGTATAACACCTTAAAGTCACCTGAGAAAATTTTTGTCTAATTCTTTTCTGTTATTTCACAGCATAGACTGAAATAATTTCTTTTTCAGTGGAGCACAAGGACAATAATATCAGCTGGCAGTATCCAGCTTTTTCACCTTTCTTACCCTACAGAATGTTTAACTTTAAAAAAAAAAAAAAAAAATGGCAAAGCTCCTGAAATTTTATTTCTTTAGTCTATTTAAAGAGCATGTTAGTCACAGCAGCAGGTCAAATAATATAAGAGCTTGAATGTTGCAGCTAGAGAACATGTTGCGCTGTACAGTCACTCACTGTTGTGCTATTTATGAATAGTTTGTAATTTAAACATAGCTGGAAAAGTTCACTGGAACAAAACATGCTCAAAACCAATAATGAACAACTTTTACAGTGCTCTTTCTTTAAGAACATAAGATGCTCTCCCCCCACCATCAGTTCAATTGGTCCTTGGCTGCTGACAACTTTATAAGGAGAGGGACGGGAACTTCCCTACAGGAAATATCTGTATCCAAATAATTAGCCCTTCATGCTGCTAAATAAACTAACATATAACCTTTTTAGAATTATCCTATACCATCGTTTTTCTGTCCCTTTGCACTCCATCCCAAACTGCCATTGCACCATGAATCCACCTCGGTGTAGCACTGGGAAATGGTCTCTGTTGGTTCTTTAAAGTCTCCTTGCTCTTGGTATGCAATACTATTTTATTGACATGTAGCAAAGATTTTTTTTTGATCTAAGGGAATAAATGATTCTGCATGATGCTCAAAAATGTGTAGAAAATCTCTTTTCTGTTTTTTTCAAGCAGAATTATTGAGACTTCACAGAGGGCACCATGGAGATTTTCAATTTCATAGAGATTATGAATAATTTAAGAATAAACAGTGGAAGGAATTGACTACATTTTAAGACAAACCTTAATCATTGAGTTTTATTTAAGTTTTGCCCTATCTATCTTTCAGAAAATGGAATTTTAGAAAATAGTATACTGCATCATAGTTCTAATGTCAATCATACTGACATGTGCATCTTTTTTGTATTAATCTGCAGGTAGAAACAATTAAAAAGTTTAGCTATATTACTGATGAATAGCCTCTCTTTTTTTTTTTTCCCCCAAGTAATTCTGACTCCTTCAGTTTTATTCAGTATACATTGAAAAATACAGCTTTGTTTGTTCATTTTTTTTACACATGCATTACCTAATGATCCAGTGGACTCATTTTCATAATTACATAGAAAGGTAACTTTTACATTGTCTTACATTTTCTTTTAAAGTCAATGCATACGTGATATGTAACTGTGACTAACTCAGTCAGCTCATTAGTTATGCTGGGCTAGCTTTTGGAGACTAGAAAATTAGCCAGTCTACCATACACCTGATATGGTTGTGAACAGAAAGTAAATTTTCTCTCTGTAAGTATTGATATTAGGCTTTGTGAAATCTGCTTTGAGAACTTCGATATATATCCTGTCTTCCTTGGATCCATGCTATTGAAGACTGATCCGATTAACGAGTTGTGCGAATCACAAAATATGCTGTGTACATTATAGGATAATAGAGTTTTATCATTCCCTTTATCTCAACTAATCCTTGTTCCGCTCTGTTCCTGGTGGGAGCAGCTGCTTCTGCTTCCTATGTCAGAGGAGACGTCTGTGGGTGGTAGGGGAGAGGTTTTTACAAATCTTACAGAGAGATGAGCTGTGCAGCACAGACATCCCTGAGACTTGTGTGAGAAACCTTTGTGTTTCAGCTTGATTCAAGATTAATTTGGGATACATACTTGTTAAAAGCCTCCTGGAGGCAGGCAGTATCATGTCTTTAATTAAGAGGTATTGTGAAGATTCAGAAATTTGAATAGGGAATAACTAATAGTTTGCATTCTGTAAAATCATTGCTTGAAGAGGATATTAAAATCTCCTTCTATTAAGAGATCACATTGTCTTATGTCAGAAAAAGAACCTGTTCAAAAGGAGAAACATCTTGTTTTGTGTCTCCTGCTTATGAAGGAGCCCAGTGTTGAAGGTCAGAGGAGACTGAAGAGCATTCTTACAAAGTCTAAAATTTCAAACTCAATCTCAGGTTAAGCTATATATATACATACATATATGTATTCTGTTTTGGTAGGTTGTCATAAGGGTGCGACTGCAAAATTCAATTATCTGGCTTTTTTTGATTATTCAGTCCTCTCAAAGTCTAGTTTACTGCTTTGGTTCAGTTCAACTCCAGTAAATTCAGTCTTCCCCTAAATTAGAGGAACGTTTTTAGGATCTGAAAAGGGAGGGGACCTGTAAGTGTATTAATTATTTAAACTATTTATGCAAGTGTTGACCAAGCCTCTTTTTTATTTGGTCTTTGTGGAAAGGGCTTAGCTTTTCCTCCTTCACAAGGTAGTCAGCTGTTTGCTTTCTGGTTCGTTGTGGTTTTTGGGTGGTTGGTTTTTTTTTTTTGTCTGTACTGACGTGCAAAAACTTTTTATGGCGGTCAGTACTTATTCATGAGGCAAAGGGCTGAGGGACAGCACTCTCAAAACATTTGCCTTTCACTACTTCCATAGAAATTGCTTTTGAATGAGCTTACCAGGCATATCAGGCAGGGCCTGGGCATCAGGGGGCCTGGTGTGAGAAGAGGCTATGGCTTTCCTGGTGCTGGCCACAGACGGCACTGAAACAGAGCCAGTGGGTGACGTGCCAGGGCAGGGACACCCTTGGGGACTGCAGGTGGCTTCAGACAGGGCAAGGACACCAAGAATCACGGAGTGGTGGAGGAAAAGCAGCAAGAAGCATGGCGAAGTGGCAGAAAGAAACCAGTGCGCACATGACTCCAAACTTCTGCGCCACCGCTCACCTTGCCGGAGGGATTGGGGATGGGCTGAGTGTCACCGAGGCAAAAAAACAGGGCGAGCTGAGACTAGGAAAGGGGAGATGACTCTGAGAATGTGCTTAACTTGAGCCTGGAGAAAGGAGAGTAAGAAGGCTTATTTATATCTTTGTTTAATTAATTATGTTCTCTCTTTGCCAATACCTGAAGCAGTGATTAAATGGTTTGGGGTTTGGATTTTTTTCTTTTTAATTAGCAATAAATTAAGTAAATATATTCCAAGTCATGATCATTTAGTTTGTGACAATGGGTGAAGAACTTTTTGTTTCACTTCAATGTACATCGCTGAAGGCATGCGTGTTACTTTTTTCCTCGTCTTGTTTCTGCAGATCCTCACTTGAATCCATATGGATGAAAGCTTTCCCTTGGTACGTTTTCAGAAGATGTTTCGTCTTTTTCAGATGTTGTGCTGTTTGTAAAAATGCTCAGTGTGCACTTTGATTTGCTGCTGTTTATGTGAGGATCAATCATCAGACCAATATTTTTATGATCAAAATGATAATACAAAAATAAATATGTGTAATAACTTATAAATTTGAAAATATTTTATCTAAATTTATTATTTATATAGATCAAGACATTGTTCATAGGTTAGAGATTTTAAATATAAGTTACTTAAAGTAGCACATCTGACAGTAGTTTTCCAAATTCTGTTACATTTTCTTCTGAGCTAGTTCTAATAGCTTTATGGATTATGTTACTAAAATGTAAAAATTCCAGTTAAGACAGAAATCTCACAAGCATTTGGACTATCCTGTCTTATAATGTTATATTATAGCAGCTAAAGAAAGTTTGAGTTGTCTGGGAATTGCGAAATTCCGTATATTTAATCAAGAAGTCCCCTCATTTGGGAAACCTGCAGAAAAAAATAATTGTTTATGTTTTTGCCATTAGTAGTAGCATTCTGATAACACCTATTTGCTTAGCTTTGTTTCTTTCTTTGTCCCTTTTCTGTCTCAGTAAAAGGGGCACACACACAGCATAATTTCAGAGGATCTTACTTTGGGGATTTGCTTTTAATTATTATTGTAGCAGTTTTTGTTCTTGAAAATAATATCTCTGTTTGAGCTTTCTAGCTGCATGCTGCTTCTCAGAACTTCCTTTGCCATTTGTTTCAAAGGACTTTTTTTTTTTTTCTAGCTGATAAGCTTTATTTGTGGTTGACTTTTATCACCTGATTATATGGTAAGCAAAATCTGAACACTTCTTACCTAATGAAGGAGTCAGGCTGTCTCATGAGGAGCGTAAGAAGAGCAGCTGATTTGCATGAAATAGCTGATTATTTCTGCCCTAATATTAAATATTCAGGTTCTATTCATATCAATTACAAGTGGAAACACATATCATGTTGTTTTGATGTCAGTGTCAACGCTATTTAGAACAATCAGAAGCCTTTTTGCTAGGACTGCTCCTTTTAAGAGAAACCGTTACAGATTAAGCAGGGCATGCAGTGAATGATAGACATAAGGGAAGACTGAGCTGGGAGGACGCAACTTCATTGGTTTCATGGCAATAAAAGGGCTGTGTTTACTTAATGCTTCTCACATACAAGAGCGAAGGCAGCTCTGTGTTGGTTTACAGCTTCCCACTATATAACCAATACCATGGGCGAGCTTCCCTTCAGTGTAATCCTCAGAGCTTTCTCTGGGCAAGTTCTCGTGAACGTGCATCCCTTCCTCACTGTCTGGAGGGCAGCATGATGCCATTAGACAAGCTGAGCAGGCAGAGGGCTACCAGCCACATCACCAAGGCCGTTACCTCTCAGGGATGGCACAGTTGCCTCTACTGTGCTTCAGCTGAAAGCTGCCAAGAGTTTGCAACTTCTTGCTAGCACTGAAATTCCTGATTTTACTTCTTTTGTCTATGCCTCAGCAGTAAAGTCAGGAGGATGAATACCCATCCTTACTCCATCACACACTCTAATTACCAGAAATCATTTGACAGTGAGTGGCAGTACTGCTATTTCTGGAGTAGAACATCTGCATGTGATATTTGCCATATGAAACATTTAAACATCCTGATCTTGTAATTGCTATATAAGAAGGACAAATTTGTTTAAAAATTGAATGTGTTAGAGCAAGTACTGAAACCTAAGCATGACAGAGAAATGACATAGTCCCTTAGATGACAGACATATGAGTTAAAGTGTGTCTGAGCATTGCTAAACTAACCATGCTTGTCAAAGCACCTAATGCTGATTGAGGATGTGAGTAGATAATAGCTTGAATAAGAATCTTTACCTTAATATTAGTGCAGAGGACACAGAAGAGCGCCCTGGTGCTGTTCCAGTCAGTGGCAGAGCTGATGACATCTTCTTAGGAAGAACCCATTTATTCCCCGCTCTTCCTCTATCTCTCTGATTCCTAATGTTTGCATGATCTGACAAATGGAGCTAAGACCTGTCCCTGTCATCCTCAAACACAGCCATGCATCCCAGCTCATGTGACGGTAACTTTTTTTATTCAGGAGTTAAATTCCAACCCATAATCAACAAAATACATATTGTCTCATGGCCAATTGTAATGTTACCATTTTTCCTCACATTCTCTATTTTGTCAATTAAAACCTGGAGTACCATGTGTACTTGGAGACTGTACCGCGTGATTGTTCCTCACAGGCTGTCACTTCTGGCACCAGGATCCTTCCAGTTAGCTATTACACATAGTATAGGTTAATTTTTCTGTGCCTGGGGAGGGAGATCTTACTGTATGTTGCCTCACTACAGAAAAGGTAATGTGCTCATCATCATATATCAGGTATCTGTCAGATTTTCTGTCTTTAAATATAGAAATAAGATAATTTAAAGTCTGCTCAAAAGGAAATGGCAATTTTCCAGGCTGTACAACCTGCTTCTTTGGTATGGTAACCTACCGCCAGGAACTGTTAATTTGCAGGTATTAAAACCCAGATCATTTTAATTACAGAAGCTTTCTGTCCATCTTCTGTGTTTTCATTTCTTCCCCTTGCCTTGTTATCCTTCACCAGCTAGATATTTCTCTTTGTCACACAAATTTTGTTATATAGAAAACTCTGTGGAAGTCCCTGTTGCTATGTTCATGCCAAAGCCTGACAAAAAGTAAGACTGTAAAACGTTAAAAGGGCATAAAAGATACCTTTACCTTAGTCCCAATTATTTTGCACCAATAAAAAACCTCAAATTTAATCCTTCCCCTGGAGAAGTAAGCCTGCACCATCCCTTGTAATCAAGTCCAAATTCATTAGACTTTTTCAATAAATGTTTTCTGTGGGATCCCTTGCATACCAATGGTTACTGTGGCAACCATAGTTCCCCCATTCACGTTATTTTCCCAAAGCACATAACAAAATTATCTCTTTTGCCTCCAAAATTTCACAATATGTTCAGCTCTGAAACCTGGTATATCTCCTTATTTTTAGCCTTTTTTCTTTCTTTTTGCTCTGCTTTGCCTCTGACGTCCTATGAACCTGCCAAACATGCCAGGATTTAGAGATACCTAATCCACCTCTACAGCTCTCTTTGATAGTCAACTCACTACAGGTAGCCTTTGCTAAAAATTTTCCTTTCCTAATTTTGGATGTGATTAATTTCACCACTTCCAGTAGAGCACAAACATCCAAACTACCTGGAAACCATGCTTATTTCTTTGTCCCATTATTTCTTTAGAAAGTATTGAAACTTAATTTGCCCCATTTAATTTCTCCCTCTATAATTCAAAAAATATTGCAGGATCAGATTAATTATCTCCCACTAGGTCTGTTGTTCAACATCAGAATTGATTTGATAGGTTTCATTCAAACATGAAAATAGCACCACATTATCATAATAGGCAGTTTTCCAGAAAAGTGTTAAGTTTTGGCATATTTCTCTGCCTTAACTGTTTTTCACATTTCAAACATGCTTAAGTAAGACATGTCAGCATTTTCTAGGCTAAAATAAATGTCTTCAAAACTATTCTATTTTTAAATACAGGGTATGTAACCGTCATAAACAAAACTTCTAATAAGAGATGAAATTTCTACATCGTTCATATAAAGTTTTCTGCTGTGCTGAGCCTAAAAATATTGTCTGTTTAGTTAATTTACATTTTTGAACTTCTGACTTTCCCCACACCCCAAATTAACATTAAAATTTCAAAACCTCAGGTTTGTATATGTTACCTGTCCAGATGAACTTAATATAAATCACCTACCCACACTTGTCTCTGACTAGTAGGGAATATAACCTGCATTACGTGGTGCTAACATTTTCCCATGCTGTCTGAGGCGGCCAAATACATCGTTTACTTTTGACCACCCAGACAATGTTATTTTAATTTTATTTTATTTTATTTTTTTATTTTATCAAACAGGTTTCTCTTCTAATCTCTCTCACCACTAAATATGAGTCTATATTCTCTTAACAGCCTCTAGCGGTGCCCATTAATCTTCCTACTATTCAAGGGGTAGGGACTCTTTCCTGTCTGGGGTTCCCCACAGCTCTTTGGATGGAGCTGGCGGGAGACAAAAACTCTCTCTATTCGCTTGTCACTTCCAATTGCACATCACTGCATGCTGCCTTTCTCTTCAGCTCCTCCTGCTTGCCCTCCCAGCAGCTCCCCTTCTCTTGGCTCCACACGTGTAGTATACCTGTGGCAGCTGTTTGGTGGAATCTGTATTGGCACGGGTTTAGTTCAGCGCTGTCCCATAAGTCTAGCTCAAGAGCAGCATTATTACCGGGGGG
Organism: Pluvialis apricaria; assembly: GCA_017639485.1. Classification (NCBI taxonomy): domain Eukaryota; kingdom Metazoa; phylum Chordata; class Aves; order Charadriiformes; family Charadriidae; genus Pluvialis; species Pluvialis apricaria. The sequence continues at coordinate 10,552,904 of CM030010.1, forward strand.
CTGGATGAGTCAGCTGAGATAGAAATAAACTAACAGATGTTACTGAAAGCAGGACCCTTTCAAACAAAGTGCCCATCCTTACACAGCTGTATAGAGAAAGCCTCGTATAAAACACTTCCACTTCCCACGTTGTTTTTATTCTCGCTTTTAAGCAATCCAAAGACATGCCATGCAGAAGCTGATTTTTTTTTTTTTATTTTGCATGATAAATAACATAACTTGGATATTTCCAGATTGATGATATGAATTATTTTGAAATGCCTGATTTATAAAATAACGTCAAATGTTCATGTTCTGTATATAGATTGCAATGGGAAAAAATTCTTTTAAATATTTTATCACCTTTGTGTAAATGTAATCATCCCTGCTTGTTGGCATGGAAATGCATTTTTTTTTTCCTCTGATTGTGACTCAGAGCTTTTGCTGTGAACCCTCTCTTCTATTCATCTATGTACGTTTGCGTGTTTTAGAAATGCAGCTTCCTTATTTGGGGTTGGGCTAGATGATCTTTAAAGGTCCCTTCCAACCCAAAACACTCTCAGATTTATTCTTATTTGTTTCTTTTCACACTAGCTAAGCTGTTAAGAGTTTCTGTTCACTTTTAACATCAGCTTTCTATCTGGAACATCTTTATCATAGTTAGAAAGTTATTTTGCATTTTTTCGTCACCTAGCACCTCACAATAGCATAATCTTTCATTTTCTTTCTGGTTAGTAAAAGTCTGCCGTGAACTAGGACAGCGTGCCTCTGACTTCTCTGCTCTAAGACCTAGAAAACCTTTCATCTGAAACACAGCCTTTCTCCTGTCTATTTTTTATTTTGTCAAGGTTCATTTTTTATCTTTGTAAATTACAACATTTAACACATATTTTTGCACCGAATTAGAGTTATTACACTGTAGAGCTCCCAATCTGACAACCATTGTAGATTTTGCATCAAATCCTTCTGCGGTTACTATGGCTGTAATACTACCATTGTGCATCTCTTGCTGTTAGCAGGTATTTTGAGAAAAACTGTGAAAGGTTTTTCAGTATTTGTTAATAAATAAATAATATTTTTCAAATGTACAAGTACATACAGATACACGTGTGCTGTGGTATGCATTACAATTCACTTGTATTCTTTATTATTTAATCCTAATCCACATTATATATTGCAAATGATACTCATAGGGAGCTGCAGTTAAAGCTGTACTGTACCACACAGGAAAAAAAAGATTGAAAAATCAGCTCACAAACAGCTATTTACTAATTGCTGTATAGTTAAACTACAAAGAACTGGAGTCCCTTGCTGAAGCTCTTTCCAAAAAGTAAGCATTCTGCTAGTTTGAATCCACTCAACTATCCTCTAGTGAACAATCACAGGCAGATGAGTTCTTCCCCAACGGGATTCCCAGATAATCAGAGTTAATTGTGTTTTCCTGTCCCAGACTTCTACTTTCTGTTTCTTTCTTCTCACTGCTATTGTCATATAAGTTGGAAGGACTCCCAGGATGTTTTGATCTTTTAGATTTTCAGGTTAGTAAAGTTTGGCATTCGTTTTTAAATGATAATATATCATTCATCTGTTTACTTACTAGTGTCTGGCACGCTTCTCCGCAAATCAGGAACTTTGTAATGAGAACAGATGAAACAACTCTTTCTTCAAGAAACTGAGGTCTTGAAACAAGAGATATTGGAAAACATGTATGTGTGTTCTAAATATAAGATTTAATACAAGATACAGTTAATTACTTTGCTGCATTGTCTGTATTCTTATGCAATAGTGTGCCCACCTTTTATTGATCACAGGCTATCTCCGCACTTTAAAATCCAAGACAAAATGAAAATATTAGTATACAAGTTAGGGTACCTGCACATAGTATGGGAACTCTACTTTGGAATCTCAAATTTAAGTCATAAAAAAGGAAGTGGCTGAACCTGTCAATCCTGTTACTTTTGAAACCCACAGGACCCTCTGAAGTCAGCATGGGTAAGTGAATTCAACCTTGAATTTATTTGTGCTGCAGTGTGTTTAATTGGACTAGCTTAAGGCTAGACTCTTTCAAATATCCTACCTGTCAAATTATTTTCTTCTAATTTTCTGCTACTGCATACTTCCATTAAGATGACTGATCAGCCTCCTTAGTACTCAGCTGTCAGTTCACAAATTATAACATAATAATTTAAAAAAAAGTTTCCGTAGAGAATCAAATTATATAACTATTAAGTATTTGAAAATTAGCCTACTTGTAGTTGTACAAATACCACAAACTACTTATTGCTAAAGTAGCTTTGCAACTTTATACAGCAAATTGTCAAGAGTAATAATTTTTAAAAAATAAATGCAATGTATTTTATAAATATCATTAGCATTCTTTGAATATGGAGAGCCTGAGCTTCTAGTTCTATTTTGGACGAAATTACCATATCCATAGACTTTAGTTCTGACCCTGATCAGGCGTGCTATATGATCGTATTCTAAATAGTGAAACTATTAGTGCAACTGAATATGTTCATTAATATATCTGTTTAAAGTTGGTCTCACAATGTTTTTTGTTTTCTATTTAGGCTAATATATGTAGATGTTATCTGAAGGGATTGTGATGTTCCCTAGGAATTTCCAGTTTCTTGGCCTTTCTGTGCTTGTAGACAGACATTTTAATTCGTACTACTTCATTTCCAAGATCATTGCTTTTGTTATACATTTTGAAATTCTTTCCATACAGTCTAGTAATTATTTATTTATAGAGCTGATTGAATTTTTCCTCCAAAGCAAAATCTTAATGAAAAGTACCAACTTTCTAGAGAAACTTTAAATGTGTCTGTTCTTTTTCAGTCAAAAAGCAAAATCTTGAAATACTAGGAAATACTTCCATGTTATCTTGCAAAAATTACAGTCCCACTAATCTGAGAAAAATGAAAGTATTTATATTTTTTTTCAAATGATGTGCAACCCATTGTTTTTCTAGTGTAGGCAAATATATATAAATACGGTATCACATTTTTAGGAACATCCATTGAAGCATCTTCCAGTATAAAACTGAGGATGTAGGTTGCACAAATTTACAGGTTTTTATATGCTTTATTTCTTTAAAAAAAAAACCAACAAACCAAATGTTATGCAGCTGACCAGTTAACACGCCTGGGTTCAGGACACAAGTATCTGCTGATTCACAGCGCACTCATGCAAAAACCCAACCCTATCCTGACTAAAGTCAAGAGTGAGTTTCTAATAATATCAGGGGTTTCATGGTTCAAATTTGGGAGACTAATTTCTTTGCACAGAAGTACGTGTTGTTACAAGTGGTGAGACAGAGTTGAGTTTAAACAAATGCACCTCATATAGAACTACAGTGCTGGTTTTGACTAATTATGAAGTTCCTTGATCATATTTTGTAGTCAGTTCAAAAGGCTATAACTTGGCCAATGTAACTGTATTTAGAAATTTGTATGTAATTCTGACCAATGTCTGAGGGGGAAAAAAGAGCTAGTGCATAAAACAATTGCACTAATCAAGGATGGATTTTATATATCATAGCATCATAGAACCATAGAATGGTTTGGGTTGGAAAGGACCCTAAAGATCATCTGGTTCTAAACCCCCTGCCATGGGCAGGAACACTGCCCACTAGATCAGGTTGCTCAAAGCCCCATCCAGCCTGGCCTTGAATACCTCCAGGGATGGGGTAGCCACAAGTTCTCTGGGCAATCTGTGCCACTGACTCACCACACCCAGAGTAAAGAATTTCTCCCTAACATCTGCTCTAATCTCCCCTCTTTCTGTTTAAAACTGTTATCCCTCATCCTGTTGATTTCACCAACCCAGGTGCAGGACCTTGCACTTGGCCTTTTTGAATTTCATGAGGTTTGCCTGTGCCCAACCTCTCCAGCCTGTCCAGGTCCCTCTGGATAGCATCCCTTCCCTCCAGTGTGTTGACCACACGACATAGCTTGGTGTCATCAGCAAACTTGCTGAGGGTGCGCTCAAGCCCATCATAGAAGGCTACTAAATTTGTCAGACGATTTGCCTTTAGTGAAGCCATGTTGTCTATAACTCATCACCTCCTTACTTTCCACGTGCCTTAGCAGAGTTTCCAGGAGGATCTGCTCCAAGATCTTGCCAGGCACAGAGGTGAGACTGACCAGCCTGTAGTTCCCTGGGTCTTCCTTTGTTTTGTTTTTAAAAATGGGGTTTACACTTCCCCTCTTCCAGTCAGCAGGAACTTCACCAGACTGCCAAGGCTTCTCAAATATGATGGATAGTGGCTTGGCAACTTCAGTCACCAGTTCCCTCACAACCCATGGATGTATCTCATCAGGTCCCACGGATTTGTGTACCTTTAGTTTCCTCAGATGGTCTTGAACCTGGTCTTCTCCTACAGTGGGTGCATCCTCATTCTCCCAGTCCCTGCCTTTGCCTTCTGCGACTTGAGTGGTGTGGCTAGAGCACTTGCTGGTGAAGACTAAGGCAAAAAAGTTGTTAAATACCTCAGCCTTCTCCGTATTCCGAGTAACCAGGTCTCCAGTTTCCTTCCAGAGAGGGCCCACATCTTCCTTTTATCACTGATGTACCTGTGGAAGCTTTTCTTGTTGCCCCTGATACCCCTGGCCAGATTTAACTCTATCTGGGCTTTAGCTTTCCTAACTTGATCCTGGCTGCTCAGACAATTTCTCTGTATTCTTCGCTAGATACCTGTCCTTGCTTTCACCCTCTGTAGGCTTCCTTTTTCTGTTTGAGTTTGTCCATGTGGAGGCCCAACTTGCTCTTTGTTGGTATGCATCACTCCTGAGCTTGGAGGAGGGCTTTATCCTGGGGTACTCTGCCAAGCAGATCCCTGAAAAGGCCAAAGTCTGCTCTCTTGAAGTCCAGGGTGGTCAGCTTGCTATGCACCCTCCTGGCTGCCCTAAGGATCTTGAACTCCACCATTTCGTGGTCACTGCTGTCAAGGGTGCCCCTGAGTTTCACATTCCCCACCAGGCCCTCCTTGCTGGTGAGAACAAGGTCTGGCATAACTCCTCTATCATTTGGAGAACGAAGTTATCATCAACGCATTCCAGGAACCTCCTGGATTGCTTATGCTCCGCTGTGTTGTCCTTCCAACAGATATTGGGGTGGTTGAAATCCTCCATGAAAACCAGGCTTGTGAACATGAGGCTGCTCCTATCTGTCTATGGAGGGCCTCATCTGCTCACTCTTCCTGTGGGTGGCCTGTAGCAGGCCCCCACTGTAACATCACCTGTCCGTGCCTTCCCTTTAATCCTGACACATAAGCTCTGCTCCTCATTCATTGCCTGGCGGAGCTCCATGCACTCCAGCTGTTCATTGACACAGAGGGTGACACCCCCTCCTCATCTCCCCTGCCTGTCCTTCCTGAAGAGCCTGTATCCTTCCATTCCAACAATCCAGTCATAGGAGCCATGCCACCATGTCTCTGTGATGCCAATAAGATCATAGCCCTGCAGGTGTACACGTCTCTAACTCCTCTTGTTTGTTCCCCATGCTACATGCATTTGTACAGAGACATTTAAGTTGGGCCCTTGATGAAGATGACTTACTGGCTGGAGCGTCTGGAACTCCTTTGTGCTGCACTCCAGGTGCCCTCCTGCTGACCTGTGATCCTTCTCCAGGCTCTGGGCATCTATTGCTGGCACTGGCATCAGTAGGAGTGGAATGGATTGAGGTTCCCCTCCCTCAGCAACTTTAATTTAAAGACTTCTTCACAAGCTTGGCAAGCGTATGACTGAAGATGCTCTTCCCTTTCTCTCACAGATGGACCCCATCAGCCCACAGTAGACTGGTTTCTCAAAGCAAGTCCCATGGTCTAAATAGCCAAACCCTTGGCTGTGGCACCAGTCCAGTAACAATTTGTTGACTTGCCAGATTTGACTGGCCCTTTCCCTTAGACCAGGAGTATTGATGAAAAATCTACCTGCGTGCCAGAGTCTTTTACTGCCGCTCCCAGAGCTCTGTAGTCCTTCTTGATCCTCTTCACATTGCTCCTGGTGGTATCACTCATGCCCACATGAAACAATAGCAGATAAAAGTCAGTGGACTGTACAAGGCTTTGTAGTCTTTCGGTGACATCCCTGATAGGAGCCCCCCAGTAAGCAGCACACCTCTCTACGGAGTGCATGAGGTCGGCAAATAGGTGTCTCCGTACCTTTCAGAAGAGAGTCGCCTACTGCTATATAGTCTTACTTTATTTTATACTAAACAGGTGGATGAAGGAACTGTATATGCCAGGTGCGAAGTTACACAAGGCTTGGGGCACAGTAATTCTGGAAAGGAACAGTATTTGGGGACAGACTTGCCCAGGCACCTGTTAGAAAGTAAAATAAAATTTCATGGGAGTAATAGTAGGTCAACAAGAGAAACTTCCCCACTGATTTCAGGAGTCATGGGATGGGGAACAGCAGCTATATTTTTCTGATGAAAATCTGCCAGATTTGCTTGTGAATTCTCAGGTTTCTTCCACTAAGATATTCTTAAAATCTAGTCTTGAAATAGTCTTGCTTATTTTATAAATAATCTGAGTGACCATGGTCACATTAAGTGCATATTTTTAACCTTTTTTTGTAGTATTTAAATATTTAATTGTGTAAAAATTTTAAATTACGGGAGATAATCCACTGACCAGATTTAACAGAAACTAAAAGTCTAGCGTGAAATATCATACTTCGTTGGCTACCGTTGACTCTGCAATGTAATTTGAAAGGAAAGACAGGTGAATGATCTCCTCTGAGATTTGTGCCACTACATAAGGCAGCCTCGCTGAAAACAAATGTGTAAAGGAAAAAAAGCAAACAAACTTGCTTTAAGACTATTAAATCCGTGTGAAACTTGGTGAGTTGGTTTGAAAGTAGAAACATTTTGTTTTGGTTTATACTTTCTCACTCTGTTACTTTCTCACTCTGTTACTAATAATTTTCATTTTCAATTTCAATGTAAAGAAAAAATAACTCAGCCAAAACAAGTGTTTTCAGAGGGAAATCTTGCATCTATGAATAGAACTAGAAGTTAAAAGCGACCATTATGATTACTTTTGTGTCTTCTGTTAATAATTTGAATTTTTAAGTTATATTTAATCTTGGTTTAAGGAGTTCTAATGACAAAAAAAATACTATAGGCTTAGGTATTTTTCTTTTAAGGATTACATAACTTTTTAAAATATTTATTTATTTATTTTAAACTAGTTTGGCTTTGGCTCGTAATGTTTACTCTTGCACTCTTGTCATAGTTCCACACTAAAATTCTGACTAATCTCTATTATATTGCCTATTAATTCCCTGAAAGAAAGAAGTAAAATTACATTTTAGCTTTCCTCTCAGTAGATTGACTGTGTTGCTTCAGTCCTTCATTTTTTCCTTGACTTTTTTCCAACTATTTTAGAGTGTGAGTAGTTTTAATGACTTTTTCTGAGTTCTGTTCACTACCACAAAGAAAGTGATTATGAAAACCTGACTTAGGAGCTAGTTTTTCTTCACTAACTATAAAGCAAACATGGGCTTCTAATGTATGTGTTTAAAATGCTTAAAGGTGATGCGGTCAGTGTTCCCTACGTCTTTCCAACTCTCATGTGAAATGTAGTCTGAAATGACATCTTTATCGAAATTTGGAACAAAAGCAAGCATTATAGACAAGATTTCTCAGAGTATTTACAAACTGGACAGGAACCTGGAAGCTTTCAAGGTACAAAAGCACAGGGATGCTGGGTAAGCCTCTGGGATCTACCAAGCTTTATGAAAACCACATATTTAAGGGACCAATGCAGTCTTCATAGAATCACCTGGAACATTTGAAAAACAAACCAAACAAACAAACAACAGTGACCTCCAGAGACATATGAGGGTGAAAAGATTACAATAAGACTTTTCAGCTTGTGTATAGTAGTGAAATTACAGGAGCAAGACAACCTGAGGGAGTTTGAATAGTTTCCATTCTCCCTAGAGGATTTTGCAGCAGTGCAGTTGCTGTAAGTAATGATCTGTGTTTTATGGGAGCTTGACCCTTATGGGACACTGCTCAGGGAATTCATTAAATATTTGATTCCTTTTCCTGCTGGTCAGGTTCCCTTCCTTCCTGGCCAGATAAGTTAACCTTTGCGATGGTGTTGAACCTCTTGTGAGGATCTTGCTAAGGGAGGGATTGTAGCTGCTTTTGCTTGCCAATTAGAGGGCATACATGAGTACACATGGAACCTGGCAAAGGTCCAGAACCAAATTTGATCCACTGATTTAACTTCATTTGCCAGTAAAAAATAAAATATAGATTACTGTCTTGAAAACTGGGAAGAATCTCTCTTGATGGTAGGTTACTGAGTTGTTTTCCCAATGTATTTTCTCAGGCTTTAAATGCTTAGATATGAAAGTAAAAATCAGTTAAAGAAATTAGGTCCTATTAAAAAATGTTTAATTTTGGTAGTGTAAAAAAGGCAGAATGGCAAATTCAAATGCTACAAACTCCACAAATATATGATATCTTAAATTGTTAAAAGAGACAAAATTTTAAAAAACCTTACCTTTGTGTGCATTTGTTTACATAGGTTTGTATATGGACATTGTATACTTGTTTTGAAAAAAAAATATTTAAAAAACAGAAACTATTGAAAACTAATGGCTGCATCTCACTTGGAATGGATCAGTGATAAGCAAGGTTTATCTGAAAAAAGCTTTTAATATTTTAAAAAAGCCATGTGTATGTATTTTGGGTGGGGTTTTTCCCCTCCTGTTTATCTGTCTATTTTGCAAGTCTTTCATCCTTCCAAGCTACCAATGAAACGACAATTCTTTATTTATAACAATGATTTCCATGTAGAGATATTTGACTAAAAGGAAGGTTTTAGCTATTAGAGATAACTGGATATATAGAAGACCAGATCTGGATTTAAAATGAAAAACCCCAAACATTTCCCGGAGCATTTTCTACCTGCTGAACCAAGTTCAAAAGTAACTTCAAGTTTGGAATAATGCATAAAACCTCCCTATTCTTATGCAACACACAATATCTGATTCTGCCTGCAGCTGCACCTTTGGGGCAGATTTCATGACACAGATATTTTTCAGGCTTTTTGATTCAAAATTTGAGATGAGAAGAAGTAAACCTGATTTCACAAATTATTTCTTTGTAGCCTATAAGGTCAAAGAAATTACAAAGCTTAAAAAATAGAAAGGACTACAGTGGGACTTCAAACCACAACTCCTGTATTTTAGAGCACGAGTGACTCTTGTCCCAGTCACGCTGCTTCCTTCAGAGTTGACTTTTGCCTCAGAAAAGGGGGGGAAAAAAGGAACAATATACAGTACATGAGCTATGACCATCTCACAGGTCTCTTTAGGACAAAGTTATCTGCACAGCATAGTCATATAAGGAGCTGGGATTTTTAGCTGTCTACTCTTGGAACTTTTCAATTTAAGACAGGGAGGGGAAAAAAACCTCTGATACTCAACTGTATATGTGCCACCTGGGAATAACTGCAATATATAGCTATATCACCTTCTCCCTCAAAAGCAATATCCATTCTGGCTTCATTTGCATTTTTATCCAAACCCAGATGAAAAAAAAATCCCAGGCTTGTCTCTACTAATGTATACTGGTTTAAAAAAAAGAAGTCAAGTCACAATGTTTATCTAGGGACAGAAAAATATTTATACATATAACCAATATCAAAATCAAAGTAGCACTAGTTTACCTGTTCAGAAAATCTTGCCCTCTCTCTTTTTCTACCTCTCAAGTGAGATCTGGCAATATCATTTCTGCAAGCATTTCCATAAAACATGTAATTCACACACAGATTTCCAGGCAGGCTCTTCATGTCCTATGTATTGTTAAAGCAGAATTTCTTTTTTTTTTCTTTTTCCAAAAAGAAAAGAAATAATAGATAAATGGTACCACATGGGAAGAAAAGTAAAGCACAAAATAGATCTACAGCTTCTGTCTGGTAGCAAACTGCACACGAACAATCTGCTAACAAGCTGGAAAATGAAGAAGAGGCCTAGAGGTCACATCCAAGTTCAGCTTTTTACTCATCAGTGAATGGTCCTGTGGGAACCCACTGGATCTCGAAAGACAGCTAACAGTTCAAGGTGTCAGGTTAAAAATAAGTACAAATATGAAAGCTGGATAAAAAGCTCTAAGATTCTGAAGGAGATGTTGCAGTTGCACAGACACAATGCAGGAAAAAAGACAAGTCTTCAAGATTCCAAATAAAAAGCAAATCTTAGACCACACACAACTGTAGTAATTCAAGCTGATCACTAATTCTACCTATAACAATGACATTTTTCATCCAGAAGTAATATTGTTTATACATTACGCATTTTGTACAGTAATTTCTCCAGTGCAAGGCTGCATACTCTATGGCAGAAATTATATAGATTTAGAGACATTTTATCATGAGTGAATTGAGGTAGGGATTCCTAAGACCTAAGAGGGGTGGGGAAGGAAGACGTACTTCAAATAGAGAATTTAAAAACTGTTTATTTTACAGAGCAGACAGATTCTAAAGAGCTGTGCCTGGAGGCAGCATCTTCTTGGGAAAAAGGTTTTGCACTTCACTTTCCAGCTGTCTCTCTTCTCTGAAAAATGGAGGAGTTGCAGAAGTTTTTGAAAGCTGAGATAAAGTTTTTGACAACTGTGATAATGTTTTTGAAAGGATTTTTAACTTAATTAGCCAATGAAATTTGAATGTATCTCACAAATGGCGGAAGGCGATACAGCTGTGACCAAACCAAGGACTACATTGTGCAAGGTGCACCAGCAAGGGCTAAAAGCAGAGTATTGTGGGGCTAGACCTCCATCAATTATAGCATTGCATTTCAGCTAAGTCATGAAGAAAGTTGGTAGGCACCCCAGCAGCACTGAAATAGTATAATCCTTTATTTTAGCAAGTTAGTAGCGATGCAGTTTTCTGTTCTGGGACAACTACTTGCAAATAGTATGTTTAGCCTTTCAAAGACACGAGTGGTACTCATTCTGAACACAGGCTTCACAATTTCTTGCCCATACTAACGATACCGCTTTTCGGGAAAGGGATCTGAAACAACCAATCCAAATAAGAAATGAAGAGAAAGAACCTAGCCTTCTGAGAAATGTTCAAGAAATTTGTGATGATCAGAATCAGCCAGGAGAATGAAATATTATTTTCAAGGCTGTAAGGTTTTCACTAGTTGAGCAGTACTGCACTACAAACAGCAGCATGACCACAGAGCTGTTTGCTGCAGAATGAAAGAATTTTGACTATACACTTGCATAAAGTATTTTCAGAATCCCATATGAATTCTGCATGTTACTTTTGTATTGCAGCGATTTTTTTCCCTTCTGAAGTTGTTTTTTTCCTTTTTCCTCCACAACATACAAATACAGCAAAATACAATGTGTTGATATTTACACAAAAACATTATTTAAGTATATGTATGCTGTATACATTTAGAAATCAGATCTTTTTTGTATTCCTGGCATTCATGTGTCATTCTTTAGTCCATGGTAAAATAAATGTTGATATTTTGGTTTGTTCCACTATAGCTGATTTATTTTTCTAACGGGTGATGAAGTAGCTGGTGCCTCAGCTACCTAGTTACATCTGAGGTTGGTAACAGGGTCAGACACCAGCCCTGTAAGAAAGAATCCGTATTGCCGAAAGAAGTCACATTGTTGATTTGGTAGATATACTTCAGCCTATCAGGAGAGCACCACTACACTAACATGAATGTGGCAAGACAGAGGTTTTACTGTGATTGTTTTTAAGATGGGACATAAATGTACATTTTTTTTGCTGGAGTAGAAGTGTGAGCCCACCTGTCTTGGTCGTATTTTAACTTACAATTTCTTTGGTGAGCTTCAGTTACTTATTTTTCATCCTTTCTGGTGCTGTGTAGCCTTGTTTTAGCACTACATAGGTCTCTCTGTGCCACTAATCACTACATCATAAAGATGGGTAGAAAGATTATTGTATTTGATCTGAAGGTCTTCAGGATTCACTCTGAAGAAGTCCAGCACATAAACAAAGCAACGAGTGACCATGACTACTGTCCTCACAGCTACTGTTTTTCAGAGGTGAGCTGCTTCTCTATCGCTTGCTCAGTTTAGCTATAAATTTGAGCTTCAGTGGTTGATGCAAGAGTACAGATTCACCTTATTAATTTATATGTGTTCAATTATAGTCAACTCTGCTATAACCTGTCTGATTAGGCTAGCTGTCTGTCACGCAAATGAGAAAAAGTATCCTTCCCTCCTCAACCTGTGAGATTAGCAGTGCTTAAAAAAAAAAAAAAAGGATCTGAGAAGGAAATACGAAAAAAGTGTCATCAGTTTCATTGATTTTATTTATTTTTTTTCTGCCCCAGAGGAACGTTTGGAGTGTCTTTTCCCTCCGGAGGTAGCAGGGGTTGGTGAGCAAGGAGAGAAAACACCAGGAGCAATCCCAGCAACAACAGTACGAGGTCTGAAAGATCTTCCCGTCACTGACAAGAACAATAGTCTTCTGTCTCCCCGTGAGTAACCAGAGAGAGATGAGGTGCCCAGGTTTAGTCTGCCCTGTGGCTGGACTTCTGGAGAAGGCAAGCAGAGCCGTACAAACTTTACTGATCTTGAATTAAGTCAGTAGATAATGAAATAAAAACTACTGAATGCTTTGTTCTGTAGGGAGATGGTGTCTAAATAAGTACGCAGGGGTTTTTAATTTTTCAAACTTTTTTTTCTTTTTGTTGTTTGGTTGCTTTGGGATTTTTTAATTTTTAAAAAAAATTTAATTCCCCCTTACCAGGTGACTGATATTGCCTCCAAATACATTCTCCAGCAAAACAAAATGTGGTGCTGGTTTTACATATCATGGAAAGTTACGCACGTGGCCTATTCAACAGAGCCCAGTAAAACAAATTATGAGCCTTTCTTTTGGTGTCTGCAGACAGTGTTCAAAAATCCTACTTAGATAAATGGAAATATATTTTGGAAACAGTTACTCTAAAGGTTTTATTTACTCTAAGTGATTAAAATTCTCTGTTTGGTGATTTTGTTATTTTTAAAGGATATTAGAAGGCCTGTGATCCTCATATAGTAGACTTTAATCAGATTGAGACAAGATAGCTGTGATGGACAGAGTTATTCATTAAGTGCCAGGTTGGGAAAGCATAGTCATCTCCGCCCAGCATCTGAGCCTGCTGTGGGACGGGGCTCTCATGGGGCTGGGACGCACAGCGCAGCCGTTCCAGAGAACAGCTACATCCTGTATTGCAGACTGACTTTTATTACACTTCCATTTAGTGCCCTAATCACAATACTTGTTCCTTGATATTTTCATATGATAGCTTTATCTTTTTCTGTTGGTGTTTGGAATGAATCTGTTACTCCTTAAGACAGCTAGACTTGATAGCATTATAAAGAAACATGCTGCAAGGCCAGGGCAGGCATGGCAACCACAGCAATACCAATAGTACTAGTTTTCCTACAATTGCCCAATTTTTAAAAGTTGAGAATTAATCTCAACTTAAACTGCAGGAACTGAACAGAGAGATTCAGGACATCTCCTTCTCTACGAAGTGATTAAAAGGTTAGTGGCTTCTTGATGTCAATCAAACAGGAGAAACACATCGTCTCAACGTCATTGCAGCAGACAGAAAAAATCCAAACAGATTGAACCTACTGTTGCTGTTTAAATGAAAATTTTAACTAACATTCTTTCTCCATTTAACTCCATTTTAGACACGTTTTGTTTTTTAATCTTTGTTGCTCCTCTGACAAACCCTTATGTTGGTCAGAGCTTTGAAGAGACTGCACCATCTTCTTTCAAACTGAGCACACCAAAAACTGTACAGTTTTCCAAGCTAGGTTTTACTAGAAAACCAACAAAAATAAAGTAGCTCTGAAAGCAGAGAAGAAAAAAACAATCTGTTAAAAGACAGTGCAATTCTCGATGGTTCGTACACAAGTTTTCACTCTGCCCAGTGTGCCCTGCAGGTTTCAGTGTGTTCCTGGATGCAAACTCCTGTTTCATTCCCTCTGAGTCCTTAGGAAAATTTCTTTATGCTGTTGCTGGGTTAGGGATCTCTCCTCTGCCATGGGCAAGCTACCAGCTCACTCACAGTCACCCTCCGCCTTGCACTCATCCCTCCACCTCTGACCAGCTTTTAAAAAGAGGCTTTCTAAAACCTTCAGGCATGGACTCTCCTCTTCCTGCCCTGTTGCAGTCAAGCCTGCAAGCAGGAAACTTTCTCCTTCAGTGCTCAGAAACGTCCTTTTTAAACAGAACATGACTTTCAGCCATATGTAATAAACCATGAACAAACCAAGCAATCGTAGCATCTCAGATCCTGCAAAGCACTAATGTAGAATCTCAGCTTACTGAGCTGTATCACTGTTGCTTGTGGATGCCTGTCTGCCTTTTTCTTTTGGATGCACTGGATATCCTTGCTAAACTGTGACAATCACTGTGAGCAAACCATCTTTGGGTAAATCCCACACAGAAATATTCGTGTCACTTTAAATTGTGTTCTGTATCTCAGCTTCAACCCAAACATAAGCTTCTTTAAAGATATTTTATAGGGTTGACAGAATTGGACGTCTGTGTTTTAGTTACAAAATAGAACTAAAATAGCTCTTTCATCACAATTAAGAACTACAATGTATGTATTATATATATTATATATATAGATAAACATTGCATTAAAAGTTACCTACAGTAGCTCTCCTATAGGATTTTGATATTACCACTTCCAACTGATTACAGCAGAGTATTTTGCAGAAATCTTTTTTCTCCATTCTAAAAAAAATCAATTTTGCACTTAGTCTCTCATTTTCTTACAAAGCTGACTCTGTATAACTTTTCTGATATTGACTAGGAGATTAGATAAGCGTACCTCCTTTCTGTTGAGATTTGACTACAAAGGAACATGAGAGATAATATTACATTATCTCAGTTTAAAAGTCTCCTGTTGGCAATGTTTGGCCCTAGAATGCGGATTATGTGCACATTGAAATCCTTTGATTTATAAGACCTTAAATTGCTACAACTATAATACTATGACCTGTGAGTTCATGAGCACACAGGAGTGAAATAATAGTCAACCATTTTCGGTATTAAAATGGGAGACATCCATGGAAAACTTCTGTTAAAATGTTAGACCATCTCTCAGCAGAGTGCTGAGTCACATGAGTTTGTTGGGATGAAGCTGGCAGCAGGTAAATTTAGATCATACAGTTATGAATGCTTCTGAACTTTCATTTTCTTAACTATCAGATCAACTGAACAATTCTAACAGGTGAACACAACGCAGCCTTTAACCCCACTTTGACATACAGAAAGTCTATACTTTTCATACACTACAGAGCTGAGGAACAGGGCTCAGTGAAATCACATGGTTATTATATATGTTAACCCTGAGACCACAGACAAGATGTCAGCTGGTCTCAGACAGTTTTTGTAACTTGTGTGAATAGATGCAGCCTCTGAACGTCTCATGGTACCAGTTATGCACAGGGTTATATTTATAGCCAATGTGCACGTAGAAACCAGCTAGAAGAGCCATATGCTCCAGAGCATTTGTGCTATATATTTCCATTCATGTAAATGGAAAAGGTTGACAAGAAAATGGCTGTTGCACTGGACACAGTAACTGCATCTATACGAGCTAGTATATGTCAGGAACATTTTATTACACCAGAGGCAAGCTGGCACTGTTTTGTCACATCCAACCTAATCAACTCTGTTACCTTCCAAAACTGATTTTTGAGAAGAATCACCCTGGTCCATGCTGATGAGCAAGACTGGTAAACTGGAACAATAGACACAGAGAAGACCGAGGTACTCAACTCAAATTTTGCCTCAGGATTCACTGGCAACCTCTCTTCCCACATCTCTTAAGAGGATGGACTGCAAGACGGGGACTGAGGGAGCAAAGTCCCACCCACTGTAAGAGAAGATCAGGTTCGTGACCACCTGAGGAACCTGAACTCTTCTGGAGAAGAGAAGGCTCCAGGGAGACTTTATTGCAGCCTCTCAGTACTTAAAGGGGGCCTACAGGAAAGATGGGGACAAATTTTTTAGCAGGGCCTGTTGCAATAGTACAAGGGGTAATGGTTTTAAGCTCAAAGAAGGTAGATTTAGACTAGATAGAAGGAAGACATTTTTCACGATGTGGCTGGTGAAACATTGGGACAGGTTGCCCAGAGAGGTGGTAGATGTCCTATCCCTGGAATCTTTCAAGGTCAGCTTGGACGGGACTCTGAGCAACCTGATCTAGTTGAAGATGTCTCTGCTTATTGTGAGGGGGTGGGCTAGATGACTTTTAAGAGTGCCTTCCAACACACACTACTCTATGATTTTATGATTCTATGTTAATTCCTAAATCGTGGACAGAAATTGTCTGAGAAAGCAGTGATTGGCCTCAGAGAAAAATACTGGTTTAGTCTTGTGTACCTGATTAACAGAAGATGCTGTCTTAATAGAAGTTATGGGTTGGTTTTCATTTTTTATAATAATTTTCCTTAGTTTTGAATTAATTTCAACCTCTCACCCAGGTATTACCCAATTTGTGACTTAGGGTAGGCAGTGATCAAGATGGAAATATTGTTTCACAGGAATCTGATGCTATTCTCTGCCCAGAGCAACCTGTCAGAGCAATATACAAGACAGCTGGTCATTTTCCAGCTGTGGACCCGAAAGCAAGACAGTTCCATTAATGTGGTACTGCAGGCAGTCCCTGCAAATCAGGGTACACCCCCTTACCAGTGCTTTAAGAAGTATGCTGGTAGTATCTGTTGCACTGCATCTTGTATATATACCAAGTTATTCAGAACCATCTTCACATGCATCTGGAGACTACCAGAAGTCTGGATTTTTCAAACGTAATTTCTGACTACTGACAGTATGAGATTTTGCAGGTCGCATTATGCAGATTCAGGGCATATATAAACAATAATAGCAATTATTTCAGCCCTGTAATGTCAAGTAGATATTCACTGAATTAACTGTAATGTATTATTCAGTGGTTTACGCTTTGGCTTGTTACAGAAATAAATTTGAATATGGATAATATTATGAATAAGTATAAGACAACAAAAATATGTAGTTTTCTTTTACGTGACTGCTCAAATTTTTTGCTGAAAAAATGTTGAATGTGTTTTCTCCAGATATATGACTTAAGAAATCTATAAATCAAAGATGTAAATGTAAATTAGCATATGCTCACCCATCAGTGCACTCTAGTAATTACATGAAGGATTTTTTTATTGGATCATGTTTTTCAGGCAAGCTTCCAAAAGCAGGACATTGATAATAATGTCATTTGAAGTCAGGGTTACCTTTGTGGATCCCAGCGACATGCATTTTTGAGTAGCTAATGATTCATCACTGTCATTTCATGACTAAAATTCAGAATGGTATCTGACCTTCTGCTCTACGACTTAGTGTCATTGCAGGCACACTAGCTTTATTTGGCCTGGGCATAGTTGTGTGCATTTAGCAGCTTGTCAGTGGAAACCAGGCAATGAAAGGATTAAATGTCAGACTTCTGAGAACTACAAGAAAGGCTTTCTTGCTGCAGGTCAGAGACTAGAATAAGGTGTCATTCAGACTGAAAGCTTCTTACAAAGTGAAAAAAAATAAAATATAACCCCACCATTTTATACTGAGGGTTGTAAGGAAAGAAAGGGTTCACACTTCTTAGATGTGATTTACAATGAGTCTGAATCAGCTTTACAAAGGAATGAGAATGTTGGTCAGAAAACTCTTTTTTATAAATCACAGGTTATTTAAAAAATGTGGAAGCTGAAGAATTTAGGGTGAGGTCAGCCTGACCAATGCAAGGTGAAAAAGAAAAAGGTAGTCTCGTATCTTCAAAGACAAACTTTGAATATTTGACTTGCAAACACTGAAAAAAAAAAAACGCAAAACACCTACCAGTATGTTATGTTCTGCTAAAGTTTGATATTGAAGCACAACACAAAGTTGAATTGCTCGTATAGCACAAGTTGCAATTGAGTTGGAAAGCTGATCTGTTATTACGCGGTGAGGTTGTTGGGAACTTGTCTTGCTTATAACATGTCACTGACCAACTGAAGTAGGCATGCAAACGGATGAGTCAGGACATAGGGAGGTATGCAATTTATTAGCATATGCAGAAAAAATAAACATGGTTTATGGTTTCCCAAAGCTCAGATGCACTGAGGTAGTCTAGGACAAATTCATTACCGGAGAAAGCAAAAATAGTTCTGAAATCAGTGAAGGTGCACCTGCCTATGCAGCAAAACCCAGTAGCCCAGCAACTTCAGTGCCTGAGACTTGAATCCCATGTGTCCACCATTTACAGCAGCAGTTCCTGCTTTTGTGCACTCATGACTCCTTAAATTAGCTACAGCTGGCCTAGCTTGGGGCCCAATAGCTTCCAATTTTCAGGAAATAGCTGACACATTTAGTCTCTTTTTGTAAATCAATCTGGCAAAGGGAACAATTGTTTGTCCTTTTCCTCTGTCAGATGTGAGGGTCCTTACCAGCAAAAGCTGGCAGAAAGGGAGGGGAAAATAAACAGAGGCTTTCTCATATTTAGGAGATACTAGCCCATTCTTGCTGTAAATCAATCTGGCAAAGGGAACAATTGTTTGTCCTTTTCCTCTGTCAGATGTGAGGGTCCTTACCAGCAAAAGCTGGCAGAAAGGGAGGGGAAAATAAACAGAGGCTTTCTCATATTTAGGAGATACTAGCCCATTCTTGCTGTGCTCATCCCTAATTTTGCTGAGTTACAACCTTACTGCAACTCTCTGCTTCTGTCCTGGAACAGGTAAGTGAAAAATAAAAGTCAGTTTTCTCTTTCCTGTGAAGGAAGCATTGCAAAAACAGAGCTTTACAAAGGTCATAGAGCAAAAAAACATGTTTTTGTGTATATGATGGTATGGTTTAAAGCCACTGAAATCAGGTATGATTTGCAAGGCCAGTTTGAACAAAACTTGAGAGGTTGTGCAGAAAGATTAAATGGTTTGACAAAAGCAAACTCAATTTAACCTAGGTACCCTGAATTCTAATTTAAAGCTGTATCCACTAGTCTACACCTTTCAGTTAACATCTCTATCGCTTGCTTTGAGTAAGTGAACTGAAAGTCTTACTGCAAAGGAAAAGGCTAGTAATCTAATTTGTTGACTAGGCTGGAAAGCAAAGATACAGTACTTCTGTTAAGTCAGTGTCTCTGATTAGTAAGTCACTAAAAAGTTAATGTTGCAACAGTAACTTAGTTGTGGTGATATGATAAGTGCTAGAATACGTTTGCTAAAACTGTAATGAAGTGATTGTGTACCTGGTAAGATAATGTATTACTCAGAGATTGTGAGAAATATTTAAAGTGTGCTTTAAACTTTAAAATACGTTAGCAGAGATTAGTTTTTCAAGCTTTCTCTTAATTATGTGTTACTTACACCAGGCTATCCCGCCAGCCAGATTTTGCAGACAAAATTACAAGTGTGAAGCCAGATAATAAATGCCTGGCAGGAAGAGTAATTCATGTTCATCTAAAATTGGGCAGACATGACATTAAATAATTTTAATCTGTGTCTGACATAGAATAGCGCTAAGACACTGTGAAACTGCTGGTTTTCTTGGGAGCTCCAAATACTCCATATCTCTGGTTTACTACTGGTTTTCACTCAGGTAAAAGCCAGCCATTGGTGCGGTCTTCGTTACAACTGCACTCTGAGTGTTTCTCTTATTTCCAGGTTCTGGCAAATAGTCATAGATTTATAGAAAAACAGCAAATAAATGTTGTTTTCAAACGTATTAGTTGGGTCGTACTGGATGAGGATAAGTGATCTAACCACAGGAGAGCTCAGCTCTAGCAGTCTAGACCCCTAATTTCAGGCTGGGCTCCTTAGCCCACAGCTCCACTGCTTAATAGAATTGATTTAATTTTTGTGGTTTTTGTTAACATCACATTGATCCATAGATACAAACATTGGAAATACAAATATTCTGCTTATTATTTTAAATATCACAGAATTTATCTTAATATCAGAGTATTGCAGGTTTGTTTGCAGCTTGATTCTTTCATTGTATAGTCATTAGTGATGCAGGAAGTAAGTTACTGTCTACTTAGAGGTGAAAAAAAAAAAAGCTGATTTCTTTACTAAGGTGTTCAAGCTGCTCTACTGGAATGAAAATATGCTATTTAAATGTAGAAAATCTTTCTATAATGTATCAATAGAGAAAGTAAAGTTATAAGCATCCTCCAAAAATTTTAAATATGAGAAATTAGAATGCTTATGTTTACTAACTCCAATTTTAATAGAATTGTAAATGAACAAGACAGTATTCAAAACTTTCATGCAGCAGTTGAAGACAAGCAAGAGACCTTGCAACTTTCCATTTGTCCCAAACTTCATTGACTCTTCCCTGAGGAGGAATTGTATGAGGAGATAAATACTTGCTGTGAGAAGCAGCATAAACCTTTCTTTTAAACTGGTACCATCTCAGAGGAAGTCACCAAACAATAGAAATCTGGGTTTTTTTCCCTGCTAAAATTTACAGGGAACTATTGTTTTGTAAAGTAAATCTGTGTCACTTCTGAGTTCATATTTTCTTGCTCAACCAGTTAGGTTTTGTATTATTACTGTTACTTTTTCATTAGAGACTCTTATCTGAAAAATATACTATTGCATATCTTCAAAGCTAAAATGTATCTTGTGGATCTATTGGTTTTCTACTAAAAATCTCCTCGTAATACCTACCCCAGTTAGAATTGACGATACACAAATTTCTGCAAATCTTGTTTCCATTTAATGAGGGTTTTTTGTCTAAATGCCAACTAGTTCACATGAATCTACCTGTTTTAATAAAATATAAGCTAGGAAAGTTTATAACATCCAGACAGATATTTCTGTGTCAGTAAGTTTTCCTTAGGCCTCGTTATCATCTTGCATTGGGATAAAAGCATTCTGCAAACCTGAAAACTATTGTATTTTTTCACTGGCCAAAACTTACTATCCACTGGAAGAAACTTGTCAGGAAAGCTTTGGTTTCTGGAGAAAGGAAGCGGAAAAGACAGGTGCATAGAAATTGTGTACCTTAACGGGAAATAGTCTTGCATTTCTTCTTAAAATGTGTCTCAAATAAATATATTTGTCACAGTATGTGACAAGAGAATGCCATCGAAAGTCCATTATGTTTATCTATAATTCAGATGTGTGATTCCTCAAAGATGTGAAGATTTGCATAAGGTGTAATACCTGAGGTCATGTTGTAAGATCATCCTGTCCATATTTGAAATGTACATATTAGAGAAGATTGTGGGTATACTAGTGGTGGATTGGAAGAAATACTTTATAAGCAATGCACTCTCCCACTCAAATGCACAAAAGATTAATGGGGAAAGAAGGACAAATATAGTAACTCATACAAACCCTCTTACGTTGTGAATTTCAGTAACTGTTAATGTCTTCTTAAGCTTTGAGTATCTCCATGTCAAAATGAGTTCAATTTCAGAAACACTTACCATTAAACATCTCAGCTAAACAAAAGTTGCATGAATTGCTCATAAAATGCTTTACTTACTTAATTCAGATTAGTACATTAAATCTTTATCTACAGTACCATAATGACTTTCATTCCTGATAAAGCTACATAAGCTCTGTAGTATGAAGTTAAAAACTCGGTAGTTGTTTCATCAAATAAAAAAGGAGCAAGATCATATATTTAAAATGGCTAAAATGATTGCTGTTTCTAAAATACGCATTAAAATCTACATTGTGAGTACCAGTAATTTTCAGAGTAATGCAATTCAATTTAAGTTGTAGGACTCAGCCATACTTTATAGGATGTTTTTTACAGTTCTTGCAGAATGTACTAATATCTGGTTGACCAGGCTACAGAGTATAAAATTCTCTTTTAATGTTATATGTTCCATGAACTTAATAGGTTTCTATTAGAAAAAGAAAGATTAAAAAGACAAAGTAAAATATATACATGTATACCATGTCTTGCTATA
Source organism: Pluvialis apricaria (assembly GCA_017639485.1). Taxonomy (NCBI): domain Eukaryota; kingdom Metazoa; phylum Chordata; class Aves; order Charadriiformes; family Charadriidae; genus Pluvialis; species Pluvialis apricaria. The sequence continues at coordinate 10,574,842 of CM030010.1, forward strand.
TTATTTTTTTACTTAGAAATGTGGTCAAGGTATAATAATTTAAAATGAGAGGACTACATGCTAAGGTAATTTACAACTAATACTTCTTAGTAAATTAGTGCTTCCTTTTTTCACCTTCTCTTTTAATGATATTCTAGCTCTGTTGTTAATGGCCTGGTTAATCATTAACTTCATCTGAAAGAATACTCTAAAGTGAGTTATAGCCCTCTAAAGTCCTAGAGCCTACAGCATATTCAGCAAAATCATACTAGAGGCTGCAACCTCATTCCTTACCATCATTGCCAGTATTTCTGATAAAAGGTGTTCAAAAGAAGTATCCAGAAACGTAGCCTTTTAATGTAAAATGTAAATTATTTTAAAAGAATTATAAATTCTACCATGAAATATTTTCTCTCTTGATTGTTTGACATCTGAAATTTACTGCAGAACATTCGTTCCCATACTGCACTTAATTGGAAGCTGGAAAACATCAGTTCCAACACCAAGATGCACAGAAGCAAACCAACATGTTGAATAATTTTTTTCTCTACTTAGACATTTTCAATAAAGGCAAAGATGGCAAGTGTTAATAAGTCTCCTTTTGTCCCAGTGGGGCACCAGACAACAGCTCAGCATGACTCACCAGCCCTGCCCAAAACGTAAAGCTTACTCAGCAATTGGTAATACTGCTCTTTACCTACCTAAAGAAAAATACTATTTATTTTCAAAAGCACATTTCCTGCAACTTATTCAGTTCATAAGCTGAAATGATCCAGAGGAAAAAAAAAAAAATCCAGTCAAGTGTGTTTGATAAGTACTTTCATGCAAAAATTAAAAAGTGGACGTAATTTCTTAATAGATGTTGAAACAAGCGTTTGTGATGCCGACAGAACAGGCAGACATGATGCAGCTTCCAACCTAATGGGGCCAGGATCATTCAGTCTAAATTTGCCCTTCTTTAATTCCTAGTGATATTACCTAGCTGCTCTGCAATGGGAACTGTCTCTTGCTGTCATGCATTTATTAAATAATATTTGGTGAGGAAAAAGAACTTTGGAGTCAACAAAACATCATGAGATCTAGTTGTCTCTTATTTCTTTGCAGTATTTTTTGGTCTTCTGTGTCAAAGTCCCTCAAAGCTGTCAAAGTTTGGACATGCTTCCGACCACCCTATGCATGTCAGAGTTTTCCTAGTTATCCCAAGTCACCAAAACAAATTTTTTCTCTTTGCAATCTCACAAACTAGGAATGCACAGCTTCTGCAGAGGCTGCTGGAACTCCTGGACGCTTTAACAAGGTTCAGGGTCTTACCTTTGGGTATGGGAAATCTCAGTGCTAGTCAGTGTGAAATCGTGTTTAGGTCAAGTCAGGTTAAGAATATATAGTACCTTCAGTTTTTGCTATAGCAGAGTGAGAAAGCTCAATTACAAATCTTCAAAGAAGTTAAAAAAGAAAGAAAACTGTACTTACCTACTTTTCCCCAATATCCGATCCAAAAGATTTCTTGCCCTATATTCATCTGACTTGCTGTGGGCATTTGGATCATTCACTTCATCAGAGCTTTTGACGCTGAATGTATCTCAAATCGGGTTGTAGTCATAAGGCAGACTCCACTCCTGCTAAAACACACTAGCAAATCCATTTCCTGGAGTCCTGCAGGGATTCCATTTAAATTGATTTTTTTTTTCACGCTGTCCCAGCTTATCAATGCCTTAGTTAGTAAATGTCTCTGACAGGTCTCCTGTCAAAAATTGCTGTCCTCTGGAGCTGCAGGTTTTATCAGGCGCTAACATCTGATAACAGACAAAACCTGCCTGATATTTGACTAGTCTAGAAACAGCTCCTCCATTCAAGCGAAGCAGCTGCTTCTATCCCTTACCTATGCCCTGGTGAGCAGCGTTATTTATACCAGTGTGAAGTGAAATTCCGAGTCTCGTCTGTTATATTATGCCTTATTTTGACAAATATATTGGATATAATCATCTAAATGGGATTAATGCATTTATCTCTTTATCCAGTCAAGACTGATTTAACAATCACACGCACTTCTTGGACAGATAACATCTAAGCCGGCCAATAGGCACTTGCTCTCCATTTCTCTTATGGTGTTTCTGTACCCTTGCAGGTCTGCAGGATCCAGTGAGCAGTCTGATCCCTGTAAGATCCTTTGCTTGTCCCCCCAGTTCTATGTGGCTGTCCCAACTTTGTCCCCCAGCCCAAATTGTATTCACACTCTTGAATAACTCCAACTTTCATAGTCAAAATTGCAGATCGATAATGATCTTCCCTCACGCATCCTCTTTCCATGTCCTTAAGGAATAAGCCAAAATGCATATTAGTATTCAGTTACAGCTTTATAAAATAAAGGTTGAGGCTGAGGTGAGTTTGAATGAAATACTAGGCAACTCTTGAAAAGAAAAGAATTATGCAATATAAAATATGTCCCTTTATTGCATAGACATCTAAGGCGGTAAAAAAAATTGGTTTTCTTTTAATTCAATAATGTTAGATTAAAAAGTGTTTATTTTGCCTATGTTCTCTAGAAGTTAATTACACTTATGAAGACTGCTTGTCAATAGTATAGATTTAGAAGTCCAATTAATCTAAAATCTTGCAAAACATTTCATATCATAAATGCTCATCGCTATAACATTAAAAAAAACAAACAAAAACAGTATGGGAAGAGTAATGTGAAGGGTTTTCTAATGGATTTCCAATTATCCTGTCTGAAAGACTTAATAACGTCACCTCTTAAGATGTACTAAAATTGCACTCCAACAAAAATAATTAGGTTTCAGCATAACAAGTGCCATTGTAGTTACCATCAACACGAGTAGAAATTTATGAACAGAGTTGTATCTACTTACAGCAAGAATGAACTTGTGCTTAAAACATTAAAACTAGATCACCTACACTGAAGCTTCACTTTGCTACTGCTCAATTTAACTATGAGGGACTGAAAAAGAGTTGAAAATTGAAAAGGTTTCATATGGTTTTCAGAGAATGGAGTTTTAGATTTCATTTAAAGCTAAATCCTGAAAGCATCTATTCATTCTGACTTCATGAACTACCTTGAATAATTGTTTTAATGATAACATGCCACAATATGTTTATTATAAAAATAACTACACCACACTCGGTGAAAAACTGGAATAACTTCTCTCTTCAGAACAAGAAGCACTACTGAAAATACAATTTTTATAATGAACATCAGGGAAAGCCACGCTAGAGAAGTCAGTGTGTAATTATGTTGTTAAATAGAATTCATGCATTACTGTCACTTTTTATTTGTGGAAATAGAATGGACTTTCTAGTAACAAATAGAAAATTCTCGTAATAAAATTTCATTTTGCAGAAAAACCGAAATTCATACTTAGAAGTAAAGACAGATGGGAGGAAGGAGAGTATTAAAAGCTGAGAAACCAAGAACATCTGTGTTTTGCTAATACATACAGTGGAAAAATAGTAAGAATTCTTGATTTATTGGCATTGTTCATAGAGAGATTTTTTTTCTGACAGCATCTCTCTGAGGATCACTGGAAACAAAATTTCAGTTATAAACAGTTTATAGCATCTAGTAACTATGTATACCTGTATCAGTTACTAAAGCAGTCATACACTTTTTTTGCCTGGCACTTTCGTGTTGAACTGGCAGTAAAACACATGGATAACCAACATGAAAGATTATCTCGATCAAAGATGCCCCAAACTTGATTTATTTTTTTCAATAACTGGAAAGTTCATAATGGACACTTAAAGGTAATTTCACAATAGAAGCAAAGTAAAATAATGTTCTACAAAGAAGTGTTTGAAGTTAGATAGATGACAGCCTGACAAAGGTTTGTTGTGAGAAGTATAACTCCATAATTTTTTTTATTTCTTTTATCAGCATGATGCTCTAGCTGTTGACAGTCTTGATTTATTTGTAGTTGTGACCTTTCAGACTGAGGAATGTTGCTCTATGTGGATGTAAGAAATAGCTCTAAAGCATGAGAAATATTCTTTTCAAATCTTTTCTTTTTAAATAGCACTTCAATATTTATTTCAAATATTGCAGCAAATGTTGCAGAACTTGTTTCTTCTGAAAATTAAAAAAAAATCATTGTCATTATGGTATTTAAATCTCTGTGAAAGAAAGTGAAGTAATTACAGATGCATATACTATAACATTACTGAAGACAGAAAAAAAAACATTTTCTTTTCGGTATCTGGGTGAGTCCCATCACAATAATACATAGGCACTAGAAATTTGCAACATTCTTCCAGATCCTGCGATTTACCTAGACGTTGTCATCAGGTTTCTTATAATGTTTCATTTTCTTGTTATTGGCATGACTATTTCAGACAGTGATGTAGCATTAATTCCTATAGTTCTGAAGTTACCGGACTGAAATCCTTAATTGCTGCTTTTGATTACAAGAATGTCTCTTCCTTTCATTGTCAGTAAGAATGTGGTTTTACTCTGGGTTTAGGTGGCAGTTTGGGATTATTTGTTTTTGTTGTTGTGGAGTTTGAGGTTTTGTTTTTTTGACGGCTAGTAAATCTGTCTGGTAAATCTTTTAGCATCTTGACGGATAATACTTTACTTAGCAAATATTTTGTCAAATGGTCATTTTTCTACTGTTTTCCCTTTATTTTTAGATTATTTTTTTTTAACCTTACAAGAAAAAATTTTAATTATCTGAGCTTGATTCTGTCCCTTACCTCTTTACAGACGTGGCTGAACTGTACATATCACAATAGCTAAGATTATGAAATGAATGCTAACCCTTAGTAAATAATGTGAAATATAATGTGGTAGATTTCTCACTTTTTTGCAAAGGGAAATCACTGCTGTATGTGTTCTATAGATTGCTTTTCATGTTTGTTAAGATTTTCATTGAAATACCAAATACTCTATGTTGTTCAATATGCGATCTGCTGTATTACCATCCTTGTAATACATTTTAAAAATCTGTGGTGAACAGAACAATGCGGTGGTGTAGAATTGTAGCATGTAATTTATTTATTCTTAGTGGGTGGTTTTGAAGTACGTTGGGTACCTCTATTTCACCAAGCCAAGTGGCATGAGTTCTTTCCTCTTCCTCGTGAACATTGAAAATGTTTCCTGTTTTCTGATTTTGTTATTAAATACACAGGGAGTCATTTTTAAGAGAGGATGGGAAAGGGGAGGAAGGTATTGGAAGTACAGCATTCTTCCTACACTTCACATAGGGTTACCATTTGCTATCCTTGTCTACAAGCTACTGAGCATCTTCCAGTGTTGGCTGAATGTACTCAGCAACTCCTGCAAGGTGCTTGGTCTCTCACAGGACTGTACGCTCTGCTGTTTGAAATGGACATCTTTCTTTTGTGTTTTGGCAAAAGAATAGGAAACAATGCTACAGATTGTGTCTGATTTTCTCTTCTTGTTCCATTTAGAATTTGGTGAAAAGAAAGATAATGCTGTTGTTCTAGCCCCACAGTAATAGGGAACTGTCAACTGGCTAAATCAGCTCCACCACGTTGAGCTGTGAGTGAATTTCGGCTACTGGCTGCTTTGACTTCTTAGTGTGATGGTGCCATTAGTGCTTCTTATTCCATTATTGTCAGTTTTCAGGTATTCATTTCATCATACTTTGTGCACTGCCACTGTCTCCTTCCCCAGGGGAGACCTAGGTTACTCACAGAGATCAGTTAAGTTGCTTCTTCTGTAGCTTGTTACTCTTGGTTGCCTGTTTTACTTGTCAAATTACTTAAGAGTCCAATAGTTATTTAGAACTTTTCCATAAAACTTCTAGTTTTGAAGTAGATTTTGGCGTTAGCCAATTTTTGTGATACTATTGTGAAAATTCAAAACAGGAACGCTGCATTTTTTCATCTACCTTTCCAAAACAAAATTAGCTTTGGCTATGTTAGCATTTATTCATACACAGCATAAACAGTAAGTGGGTGAACATGAAAATGAGATAAATTCCATGCAAATGAAATTATTTTGGACTTTCATGTTAATACAAAGGCTGGGTGATGGGTGTTTTAGTATTGTCAAATCATGGTACAGTGAGAGTAAAATATTTTGATTTCTTGAAATAGAAGTGTTAATCTCTTCATTTCTTGCTATCAGGAAACTTATAGCACAGATCGACCTATAAACTATATATACAAAAAATTTCATGCATTATGTATATTCACAATCACTACTACATTTTTGCTCATCCTAGTAACATCTGTTTAGAATTGGGAAAAGGATCTTTTATGTGCAATTTATATCCTTATGCCATTGTTTTCTTGATGTCTTTTAAGCTTCAAAGCATAAAAAAAAAAGAAGAAATGTACAGCTACAAATTTACAAATTATTCTCTTAAAAGAAAGTTAAATTGCTTTGTTTGTTAGGATTCAAGTTATGAAAACTTTTCCAAGATATTTTTTTGAATCATAAATATTGTAAAATATGTCAGGCTAGCACTGAAGCTCAATTACAGGATACATCAACAATTAAATAATGTTGCAATGAAGTTCGTCTGACAAGATAGTCAAGTTATTAACCATGTACAACTGGGATCTCTGCTAACTGCAATGTAATACTTTTTATTCACATGAAATTTCTATATACAGTTCAGATGCATTTTTAATATGTTATTGAAAAGACAAATATGAAATATTCATGAAATTGTGTGCACAGGCACATTTTGAGAATGGGTAAAACATTGCTTACGGAAGAGGTGGGTGGCTGCAGAATTGTTACTCCAATAGAGATATATTTATTATCGGTCTTCACTGGCATTAGAATTTGGGCTTTTACTTGGTGTGAGACAGCCTCTTTCATGCATTCCTATTAAAAAGAAAACAAAACACAACAAAAAAAACCAAACCAACCAACCAACCAGAATCTTTAACTGGCTTTTAGTGAAGCCTTGTCCACCTGGAGGATGGGCTGGATTAATACAACCCTTCCCTTTGGAAGGGGGAAGAGTCACCTTCCCCCTTGGCTACGTCATCCGGTGCTCTGTTTCTAAATCAGATAGTTGTGTTTGGGAGAAGCTGTTTGTCCACCAGGGAAAACCATAGGAAGAATTAGAAACCCCAGGGATCGCAGAGCCTCATAGCAACAAAGAGCTATGGGATATAAGGCGTTTCCCCAAATACACACTGGTATTCTGGAGACAAGGCAACGGTTCATCTGAAGGACAGCAGTAAATGTTAATACTCATGCAGGTACTGGTTATCCCAACCAACGGGCCACTCTGATTAAAGCTGAAAAAGCAAAGCATACATTCAGAGCTCCTGGAATTTTAAATAGAAATGCTTGGGTTTTTTTTTTAATTTTTTTTAATTCTTTTTCTGACTTCCAAAAATAACCCAACCCAGTAATGTAACACATCACAGTGTTCAGGAGTAGTATTTGCTTTAGAGGGCATTCAGACAATTTGAAAAGAAAATATATGAGGCCTGAATGGAGTCACCTTTAAGGACTGAGCAATTGGACAGCCTCAAGTTCCTAGCAATGACTAGTAGGGGCTAAGCAAAGTTATCGTAAACTGGAAGTACATACAGACACTCAAGCTTTAGACACATCACCTAGCAATATAGGCACTTCAATGAATTGGATGATTGTTCTTGGGAAGGAAAAAAATGTACCTATGTGTGTTTAGTTGATAATATTTGTATAGCAGTGTTGCTTTTTCGTAAAGCTTTTTTTTTCTTTAGTAGATTTCTAAGTGCTTTGGAAGGATATACATGCTTCATTTAACTTAATCTCTCAGATGACAAGACTGAGGCAGTGACAGTTTCGGTGACCAGCAAAGCTTTTTTTTCATGCTGAAAGCAGGCATTCAAGACACATTGCCCACAGTTGAATTTAATTCCAAAATGCTGTAAAAGTCTTAAAATATCTAATGATTTCAGGGGAAAAAAAATAAAATCTCCATTTTGATGGCTTTGAGATTCCTCATTAACTGTTCTTTGACACGACAACAATGCCAACATCATAGGAGTGCAGTAACTTCCATATCAGTACAATATCCTGCTGACTTTTTTATGCTTTTGTTTTTTCTTTCAGCTCCCAAGGCACCTTTCTTCAACATACCATTAATTTTCACAATATCTTGCAAGGCTTTGCTGCTGACTTGCTTCTACCTCTTATAATTTGCAGCAACAATAAACCGAATCTGAAACAATTTCTGTTTGTTACCCTTCATAAAAGAGCAAAGCTATATTTATATTCAACTAGAAAATACTGAAAATGTAGGTCAAAAGACACATTGTCAGAAACCTCCATATTCTTGTTTTTCCTCTTTGCCAATAGTATCGTTAACACTTTTAATTTATCTCTTGTGAATATTACAAATTAATTGCTGTCATCTATGTCACCAAAATGACTGAAGACAACATGGTGTGATACGCCATCTTTACAAGAATACGGAACTTTGCAGAACTTTACGTAATATCAGCTAGACTTCATAATATCAATCCATAATTTTTATTGCTTTGTGTATGTCCTTAATAAGTGATTAATTAATTTTAAAATATAATTGGATTTTATTCTGACTAAGTAGGGATAGCAGAATGAAAAGATACTCTGTTTTTAGTACCATTAAATTGAACGGATAGAAAAGATCCTTCCACAACTGAGGGATAGAATTCAGCTCTATTTTTCTATAGAAAAATTATTTTTAAAGAAAGAAAAGAAAAAACAACATACGAAAACAAATAAAACGCCAATAGAAAATTAATTTCCAGTAATCTTTTGGTTTTGGTCTGTTTGTTTTTTCCTGCAATAAAATGCCTTTTTTGAGGAGTTTGGTAAAATTTGATTCAGGAATTTGGTTGAAGACAGATTGGACTGGATTTTATGAACTTTTTTTGAGTTTGTCCCCCAAATCCATATTAAAAGTAGGGGAGGTAATAAAAGATTGCATGAGGTTATATGTGGAAAAAAAATGACCACAAAAAAAACCCAAAAACACAACCCTCCGATCAGCAGGCATACTGGGATAAAATAGACAAAGTAGATCAGAGCTGTTGCAAGCTATATCAAATAATCCTTTTTGTTCTCTTACCGCTTGTGAGGTTTCTGCTAGCATACTCTGTCCAGGGCACTGCACTTCCAGTGCAGACATGAACCAGCTGGAGAAGGTCTAGGAGAAAGTGAGAATAATCAAAGTTCTTGGGTTGAAAGGCTGAAAGAATTGGAAATCTTAAAAATCTATATAAAATAAAAAAGGAGAAGAATGCAAGTCTCAAAAAGAGATCAAAAGTATGTTAGCACTTCTGAACTTGGTCTTTATGTTCTGTAAGGATGTTTTGTGTCAATATAGTTTAGAAAAATATAGAAAAAGAAGCAAAGTAGTAGGATTTTTCATTTTATAAAAATTCTGTTTAAATCTATGAAGAAGCCGATAAAAGCTGTCCCATTCAGGTAGAAGGGGAAGAAGGGCATAGGTTTCTTTGTGTGTTCTATTAGCAGTGATGTAGATTCATTGTGAGCAATATCTGTTGCATTATATGTCTGTCTGATATACCAGAGAAAGGCTGCACCGATGTTTGGAAGAAACTTCATCTGCACTGTGCACAGCCCTTTTGAGTGTATTCCGACACTTGGCCATATATGCTATTAGAAATTGTGTTTATAAACTGAATCTCTATAGGATACTGTTATTGTTCTCCATCTTATTTGTGATGAGCTGCCTTTAACTATCTTGTGTTCTAACCTTGATCTTATGTCAGATGTACAGTCCTACTCAAAAAAATCACCTCATTCAAAATAGGACCATTAATAATTGTATTGCTGACCAGTATCAAATTTGTGCATTAGAAGATTAAATTAATCCAGCAGAATAATTCAGCTTTCTCTTTTACTTCTGACAGCTCAGGCTCTCTGAGGAGGTGTGCCCTTAGTTTATACCTCTTACCTTCAAGTTCCTTTCTCAGTAAAGCATGTAAAAACCTATTAACTTTTCAGAGTTTGCTTCATTGTTCCCTCCATCCAATTTAAATTAATGCTGTGTTCAGACCATCGGTCCTTCATCAAACTCATAAAGGGGAGAGAATAGACATTTTAAATAATTACGAGCCAGACTATTCATAATTCTAACGTCTTTTAAGTCCTCTTGTATAATTACATGGGAAGTATGGACACTTTGGAGAAGCCAGATCATTTAACACGACATAGTATTTTTGAATCAAATACTACCAAAACCCCATCTTCCAGAGTACTTCTGTGAGTCTCGTGATGAAAAATTAAAGAAATCCTCACTTGCATCCTTTTTATCTACATACAAGACACTTTTAAATTTAATTTCCCTGCAAAAATTCAAAAATATAACTGACTGACAGCACTAATATTAATTCCAGATTATTGCAGTGTGTTTATTGTATTTGCTGAAGTACATGTTGTCACGAAAAATACTTGAGCAGTGATCAGTGGGTGGATATAATGGGGTGGTAACAGAAAAAAAGTTAATGGGCCTGTGTGAAGAAAATCATATTTTTGCTACCAAATTGTTGTATTGTAATTTAAACTACATTATAATTAGGAAGTAATAAAAAAATACAGTATAACTCATAGAACTATGGTTTTCCCCAAATATCTTCAAAGCAGACTAGACAAGAACAATGGTATTCCACATAAGAATTTGAGGCAGTTTGACTCATCCATGCATCAGTTTCCAAAAACTTACTAAATAGCAGTGAATAACACTTGAATGTCTCTGTTGTCCATGTGCTAGGCTTACAGATGTTTCAGGCTCACTAGCAGCCAAGCCTTTGGTCAAGTTCTGAGGTGTTATTTACTTTAACACTTAACACAGTTGGTCAATCAAGTCAATGTTATTCATTGCCATACTTACAGACAGGGAGAAACAAAGTAAAAGGAGGAGTCATTAATTTCTCTCTTGAGGATGAATCTATTCCCCTGGCAAATTGTGTGTATCACCAGAACCTCCTCAGGTAAAAGGAATTTGTGAAGGGGAAATCATGCATGCCCAACATGATACCCTTTTATGTTGAGATGACTGGTCTGGTGAATGCTGTGAAAAGTTTTTGAAAACCAATGAAAAGGAAACCCCGATTTAAGATTACAAATTGATATGGCAAATATTTTGCTGATTAGGAAGTTATAACATTAAAAACAAGACCATAAACATTTTCTTTGTGACAATTCAATGCTTTGAAGTTCTCTAAGTATCTGCAGTGCCTGCTGGAGCTGTGCTGTGGCTGGGGGTACCAACTCCAGAGGAGACTGGGATCGCAGAACTTAAACGTTATCTTTCACAGAACCTGACAAATTCTCCTATGTAGTTGTTGCTGTTGGATTTACCTTGGGGGAAAAAAAAAACCCAAACATTTAATTAAAGTCAACTGAAAATTCCAACCAGATTGCTATGAAGTATAATTAAATCAATTGTTTATATTTTCCTGAGAGAAGTTTTATAAATTGCTGCAAAATGGTCAAGTCCCTCTGAAATTTGCAGGCACTGCAAATCCCTTGGGGAGAAAACTACTTGAGGAGACACTTGACTTATAATAAAAATTTACATAAACCTATGATTTGTTGAACTCCTGCTGCAGTCTTCTGAATTTATTTCAAAGAATTAAACATAAGATATTAGAAAAATAATTGATAACCATGTAAAAAAGAGAATGAAGGTTACTATGATCCGGCTAGAGGTCTGACAAGTGGTCTAACTAGCAGCTCATGAATTTTGTGTAGATTTCCACTAAAATGTAAACTAAAATAAAACCATAAGAAGCTCTGTTTACCCACAAAACCAAGAGGGTCTGATAACAGTCACTTTTGTGGGCTGTGGCTATGATTTTAGTGTTACTTTCTCTATTGTGAGGTATAAATATTCCTTATACTCCCATTGTGAGGCATGAATACTCCAGTTCTGAATGTCACAGTAGTTGTCATTTTTACCAAGCCTTAGCTCTGTCTGCTAGATTTATTCCTGTTTTGTCATTGTTTTATAGTGATATTAGAATACGTCACCTATCATCAAATAGAAATTTTATTTGGGTATATAAATTTTGTTTCCCATAGATATTCAAATTCCTCTGAAAAGCTAGATGTAGCTGGAAAATGCTGCTAGTTTATGAAGCAAACTGTACCTGTCAGGTAGACACACGCTGCCAGTGCTGTGTCAGCAGAGAAAATGCTTCCTAGAAATGAAACTACTGTGCTGTTGGAGCAAGGACTGCTAGGATGGCACAGGTTCCTCCATACCTTAGGGCTTTCGGCAAAGGCGCTATAACCTTTACTGTGCTCTTGCATTACTTCTAAAGTAGCCACAGTGCTGTGTGAGGAGATAATTAGGGCCCATAGAGCTCGGAAGGAAAGCTAGGGAGACTTAAGTATTTTTATCCTTTTACATCAGAGCAAAGACCAAGATTTTTCCCCACAGCATCAATGCAAAAAAGAAAACAAATAACTCCATTGAATATAATTACTATCACTAAGCTATGGTATTCATCTGGAATACGACAGACCTAAATGAAGTTCTTTCTCTGTCTGGTTTAGACAACAGTCTGTAATTCATGTCTCCATTTTTCAGGCGAGGATTTGCATTCGTAGGTTAGCAGCTGAAGGACTACAAACAATTCTTTAGAAGCTCCTATTTCAACTGTATTTAAATGAATGACTGATCTTACTGATGCTGCTGGAAAGAAGTTTTCTACAGACAAGAAAATTCTTGATCTGAAAACCGGAATTTCATTGAAATTGGTGCTGTTCTGTGGAAAACTTTGGAGCAAAGATCTTTCTTGAAGAAAGAGCTTGGTCCAAAAATATGTTTTAATAGACTCTAATGCATAAGCCATACGTTAAAAGTAGAAAATTCAGACAAAACTTTCAAAGAAGCTACAAGAACTATGGAAGTAAAGAAGAGGATAGGAGTGTTTTATTCTTGAAGACTATCGAAAGGCATTCCTAGAATTCCTTGTCAGCTAATGCTGAACTTCCCTTAAGCTTTGGGAAACTACTATCTGCTAAAAAATTCCCACATTAAAAAAAAAAAAAGGGGGGGGGGGGGGGAACCAACAAAAAATCCCTTCACACTTAAAAGTTAAGCTTCCTAGGATCTCTTAAACCAAACAAAATACAGAGTGATCTGTATTTTGAAAATATGTATATATGCATCATAAATATACATACACTAAATAGTATAGTGTACAGGCTTGGTGGCAGGGAACAAAAAATAAGCAAGATGAACCAGATATAAACAATAAATGATGCTCACTTCTACCCTTTTGAACTTTCCCTAATTACTAGCTCCTTACTTTCTCTTTATCTGTGATAGCCTGTATGTATATTTAATTCACACTGGTAGGATACTGATTTTGTATGTGCAAAATTTATTGCTGAAATTGTTACAGAATATGTCTCCCTCACTAGCAGATAATGTATGTGAACAGGTGAAAGACTGAATGTCTTCATTTTATAAGTGTAAATTACTCTGACTGAAATCTAGGCAATCCACCTTTATTCTTGGATCTGATTAAAGCTGTCACTCGAGTGCTTTGCCATTTGAAATCAAGTATCTTGGGTAGTAAGAAACTGAATTGTGTCATAATCCCGGTCTAAGAGAATTAAAACTTGCATATCAACATCAAATGGAAGAAGGAAGGAGTAACAGGAACTAGAATTGTTAAGGGATTAGCTGAAGTTTCTGCCCATGTAACAGCTTGTGCTTGTATTCCTGAGTTCCAGAATACAAAATTTTCCTTGATTAAGCATTAAATGTGGAGAAGTTCAGACACATATACAATGTGTTTACACCTCCTCTTCCTGCCAACAGATGTATAAATGGGCTTAGCAAGTCTTGTTTTTCTATTAGAAAGAAGGTTATGTCTCTACTGAAGGTTGTTTCAGAAAAGAGATTGACATGATGTAAGTGTACCTTGTGACTCTGGATTACACTGAAGATGGTTTTGTTATGCTCTAGTTCTCCAAGTGTTGTGTTGAAGAAAACAAAAGCATACAATGTAGGTTTGCTATCCCAAAGTGAAGCACAATAGTTCTTAAAAAGAAGCTTTTAGACTTTAAATAAGAGCACATGGAAGCACAGGCTTCATCATTTATACTGAAATGTTTCCATTTCCTACACCCACAAGAGCAAATATATGACATTGTTTGCAATATTTTATTCAATATATTACCAAACAATTCTTTCTCAAACATCAGGTGTACACTTACCACACTATATACAGAAAAAAAAGGCAGTCTAACAACCTAGTAAATCCTTGTGATTGATTCTATAGTGGTAATGAAGCACTTCATACAACATCTTGAGGTAGATGCTTAAGAAAAGATTTGTTTCAGAGTATATAACTTTAATTCCCTTGCTAAATCCCCAAAATGTGCAAATTTTTTTCCAGGAAAATGCTTTTTCCAGAAAAACATAGGCATATCATTTTTCCAATATAAAGATTTCTTTTTCAAAAACCTGTTTCTAGAATTTTTCAGAAATTGAAATAACTTCATGGAGTAACAAACTGAAAAAAATATCTTGACAGTGCAGGTCTCTTAAACTCCAAAAGTATTATAATGCCTATGGTCACTGGACAAACACTTTTCTTTCTACCCTGGAAATAGAGAAATTACTTTATGCTTAAATATGGAAGTTTCTGTAATTATAGGAATTGGACAGTTATCACTAGTTCATGTAGTCTGTTGTTTTGATTCTAAAGCAGCTCATAGGCCTTTGTATCTATTGATAAAGGCAGGGTATGAACCAGCAAAAGAAGGTCCCATGGATCCATTTTTAAGTCCCAAGCCATGATGTCTGCAATATAATGAGTATGAGCTGCCTCTTCCACCAAGATTCGCCCATGTGGATGTCATCAGCACAACCTTGAGCTAAATCTAAAACCAGTGATGCTCCAGGAGGTTCAGCATGTTTCTGCTGGCCTTATTCCCAATTTCTTCATAAACACATGAACTGAGTTATATCATGTAGTTGTCAAATAGAAGGGGTAAGCCTAGCAGTCCAAGATTTTAAGACTTGAAAGGGACTCCTTGTTTTCTATCCCCTTAGACTGTATAATTCTAGTACTTAACGAAAATAATGACTCTTAGCTGAGTCTAGTTCAGGTGCCTGACAGTATTTATAATACGTAAAGCTGTCTTAGAAATTTCCTGACTGCTCTGTGGCAGCTAATATCTTCTTTCCATATATACTCCTTGCCAAAACATAATCATTTTTTCTATGTTATCTCTGAATTTAAATAGTACTTCCCCTACTCTAGTGATTAACTTTATATTTTTCAAGAAGGCATATCTTTAGATTGTCATCTTGTCCCTTGATCTTAATTTTGCTGGGATAAACGAAATAAGCATATTTTAGTATTCTATACTGAGATAGAACACCTATTCCAAAGATATGGGCTTTGTCTTTTTCCAAATCTACATCACATAGTTTGAAATACCTGAAATTGTATGCTTTATTGTTATGTGTCTATTTTGCCTTGGCCAGTTATGTGTTTCTCATGCGACTCCTGTAAACGTCTCAGATGTTCTTTGATTGACTAAGGTACACATATCTTTATCTTTCCGTCAGAGTAGCTCTGTTCACAGCAGAAATTCTGGTTGCCTCTGAGTGCTTGACTTTTGTACTTTTGACTTCATATTAATACTTATTTATTTACATAAGTAATACACAATGAAAATTCACCGTTCTTGCTCTCACAGCTAGCAGTTCTAACCTGGAATATCCATGTTACATTACAACTTCTATACCAAGTTTTCTATTATCCGTGACTTAAAACCAGACTAATCCAGCTCCCACACTTTGAAACTGTGACTTCAATTAGTATACAAACTTTGCAGCTAATTGTTTCTAATTTCATTACTACTATAGCTGTTTTGGGACAAATCCTTTCATTAATCAAACCATACTATGTGAATTATGTTGCTACCAGTTTTAGAATATATCTTCTTCTTGTGAAGGGATAAAATGCCAATAAGGTGGTTTTTTTTAAAAAAAAATGTCAGTAAGCTCCATAATGTGAAGTCTTACTATGTTCATAGTTCACTTTCTGTACCTTTGCCAGCAGAGAAACAATCCCTTCTTCACACTGATAACATAAAAAAAAAAAAAACAACCAACAAACAAAAAGAAACCCAACCAACCAAACCCAAACAAAACCCTTTAAGGCTGCAAACATTACCAAATGAAAGCAAGAAGATAAATATTTCAAGCAAAAAAGCACTAAAAATGAAAGGTTATTAACATCATAACAGTAAAAAGCTCAGACAACTCAATATTTCATTTGGTTTATGACTTTCATCTTGCACCATGATTTACATCAGGAGCTGTCATAGTCGTGGAGGCATTTATTGCTCAGACTTATTTGTATTTGAAAATATGTAAGTATAGTAAAGAACAGTCTACATCTATAATTGCCAAATTCTGAAATGGATCTTTCTGTAACTTAAGTCAAAATAACAAAGTATGTGTCTATCCACAAAAAAATAATGGGGGCATATATATATAGCAGTAGATATATAAGTTTCCAAGCAAAATAATGCAAGATTATTCATTTTTAACATATCGTATATTTCATAGTTAGCTGATTTATGTAACACATGAGAAGCTCGTTATAATAATTTTATATACAGCAATGAAATTTTTCATTCTCCGAGACAGCTGCAAGAATTTTTACAATTTAATCAAAAATAGTATGAAATAAGAGCTGTATTTTACCCATCCTTTTCTCTTATATCAAAGCTTTATATGCATAAAATGCCTTGTTTTGTGGGTGCTGAGATAAAAAATTTCTTTCTCTCTTCCAGAATTTGCATATTATACAGAGTCTGGGATACAAAAGACTACTTGCAGCCAAGACCATATATTTTAAAAACCAAAAAAACCTATGAAGATTCTGTTGTTTTCGTCACTACAGAGGTAAAAGACCAGTCTGGGCTGATCATCATAGGTAGTTAAGTTCTACCATAATTCTAATTTTTTTTTCAATACCTAAACCTTAATTGTTTTCTTTTAGAAGTTTTGTATTTAGTTTTAATACTTTAATTAAATCATATTTTCCTAAACATTCAGAAAGCTGAAGAACTCTGTAGTCATTAGGCACAAAGTTATTCAAAGAAACCTTCTGTTAATAAAAACATGAAGCGCAACTACACTGTGATGATGTAGTTGAAAACTTGTGCTTGATAAACATCATATGACATGTCTCACACATGCGCCAAAGTGGTGCACTTTAGGACATGGTGCTTTGGTGCATTAATTTTCTTCTCTGCATTCCAGAAGATGTCCTAACTCTAGCAGTCATGAAAATACTCTGTAGAAATTACAAAGCAAGCCCAAAGATAACAGCCACTACAAAATAAATTGATATGTTGCTATGAAATCATGAGAAGTAACTCGTGAAGTGGTATTACTTGTTTGAATCCTTGTCTGGATTCTCAGTTTTGCTGAGTTGCCCACATATATTCAAGAACAATGCTAGAAAACGTTGGTCTTCACCTTAGGCTTAAATCTTAAACCAGCTGTAAGGATAAACAATTCTTTTTACTATATTTTTTTTTTTTTTTTTTTGGTCTTGACAATATCAGTCTTGGTCAAGAAAGTGGAAAATAGATTGGAAGCAAAATATTTGTAACCATCACAGCAGAGCAATTGATTAAACCACCCTGAACATGTGTAAGATCACCAAAGAAATGGAATAATTTTTAAATTGAGCTCAAATTTTTTTGTAACATATTAAAAATGTTGTCCCTAATGAGCTGGGAATTACCTTCCAGCCCTATGTTTCTAATCAGAGTACTATCCACCCAAAATATATTTTATGTATTTATGTCAAATTTGCAAAAAATGACCGGGAAATACAGGTACCAATTTTTTTTTGAAAAAGGAAGAAGTATACTTAACTTCTCAGAGGAAAACCAAGTTTGAAGCCTCTCAGTGTGATTAAATATAATGCATAACCAGATACATTTTTCTTGGTGAACAGTCTCAAGAAATTTTAAAGCTGCAAATCATAATGTTGGACTTGACGCAGTACAAAATACTGACACAGCAGTCTTCAATTAGGACTACAGAAAAATTACTGGAGCTCTATCCCCTCTGAAACAGCACTAATAATCAAAACCTTTCTGTAGGTAACACATGTTCCTTTGTACTTTACTGTCACAACATTGAAACTGTCTGTTCTTTGCCTGTACACAGTTGCTTTGTAATGAAACCAAAGCCAAAGACCAAATAAATGTCACAGCTCAAATTGACTCACAGAATTAATATACATATCTCTTTCTCCTTTACCGTTTTCAGCTGATGAGACAGTGTCTGCTAGCTGAATTCCTTTGCACATTATTTCAAAGTTATTGAATTTTATCTTATTTCTATTTCTCTGCTACTCAAAGCAATCCAGTGTTCTCTGCATATTTTATTTCTTCCCTGTGATCATAATGACTCCAAAATATTATGCTATCACTGATAGCACAATATCACTGATTTGGTGTTCAAACCTTTTTGTTAGAAGTCATCGATTAAATTATGGCTTGTTCCTTAATTAGACCCTTGAGTACCTTTCCCTAATAAACTGCCTCCAGTCTTGTATTCCCTTTTCCAACACTATCGCCTTGTTTTTTACTGGTATTTCTCACCTTACAAACTTTGTGTTGATATTCTTAAGGTTTATGCAAAACTGGTGTAGGTAGACAATAATAATAATAATTGAATTTTATATCTTTTGTGACAGAATCAAGTTATAGTATGAATATACTATGAAGAGCATGAAGAGCAATCTGTTTAAAGACTGCAGAAAGAAGCTGAGCATATTTAGCTGAAAACTAAAATGAAAGCGGAAAGAAAACGTCTTAATGTTCAAGATTCATGAGAGCAGTCTTTGATGTTCAAGGGTTAAGCACCTTTCCCATCTGAATATCTCCTATAGCATATGCTTTTCTTTACATCTTAAAATGTGTATTACATCTTAGAATTTTCTCTAGAAATTATTTTAATAATCTGAGTGCCTGGAAAAATAGTTTTTCAATTTAAAAACATTTGTTTCTGAGAGGAGAATACGATCCTAAGTTTTAGAGGAAGCCCGTGGATTCGCATAGTGATCTACGTAGGCCTAAAATTAATTTCCTGGGTTTAACTTCAATTTATTATCATGAAAATGATGATGTGTATTACTCATATATTTAAAGCCGTTTACTAGGTAGATGTTAAATAAGTAGATGGACATTTGTAAAGAAAATCCATACTTAAGCATCTAAATAGCAAACCTATTTTTTCAGAGTGCTACTCAAAATTCCATTTCAATCAAAACCTACAACTGTTCAAGACACCTGGATATAATCAACTAAAAATAGCTTTTGAAATTCAGCTTTTTGCAGCTCTAGATAATCTGGATTTTGCCAAAGCAGGCTTGTATGGAGTAAAAAATGGCAAAGTGGTGTCTTCATATATATCTTCCAATCTACGGTGTGAGTTAAAAAAAAAAAAAGCTACAATGGCAGTTGGTGAGCTTGTAAGCAGATGTTAGTATTTTCTATATGGTGGCACATCAATATGTTTAGTGAATTGAGCAGCTAATATTTATGTCCAAATGTCAAAGGGTTACCTACATTGCATAAAGTATTCTTAAGGAGGTTTATTGATATTAAGTTTGTAATTGATATTTAGGACACTTTTTCTTGTATATTTCCTTCAAATTTGCATCTCAGTTACATTATGCTTAAAACTTAATTGTGTCACAGTGCAGGTAAATAGTCAATGATCAAAAACCATACCATTACATTCTGTAGCAGAGGTCCTCCTCTGTTCATATATGCAGACAGCTGGTTGCTTATCACTACACTGCATTCAAATCGTCTGAATATGTACTAAGTACTTTTTTTTTTCCACCAGTAAGCAAGTGCTGCAGTTGTCACAGAAACAATTTGGTATTACAGACAGTGGAAAAGATAACTTATGTGACTGAAAACAATGGGTGCTCTTACTCCTCATTGAGGAATTTATTCAGGACTAGGTGTTTCATCTGAAAACATCTGGAGATTCAGTGTATATTTTTATAACCAGAACAGGTGAATTTCTCTACTGAGGTAGAGGTAGAGAGGCTAAAGGTTACTGTCCTTTGCCATATGTAAAATTCACAAATAAATTTGCAAATACAAAGTTGAAGTTCAGATTATAGGGACAGAACTGGAAAGGATAACTTGGTGAGTGAATCTGGTCTCCCAGATATACAGGTAGCCATGTTACATCACCCCTCTCACAAAAAAATCAAGGTTAGCTTAAAGCCTTCATTTAAAAACGCCATTACTTTGGGCTGTCTTTCTCATCTCTGTTGAATAGCTGTATCAGAAATCAACTTACTTTCCCATTTTCCAGTCTTTTATTCTTTTTTATTTTATTTCTATTTCCTTTTATGCTCATGCTGGTGGCTAAGCATTAATATTTCTTTAGACTAGCTCTTTTAATTCCCCTCTTATTTTGAGTTTTGCTAGGTTAAACAAGACACTGTTGTAGGCCCTGCTTATTTAATTTCTAATATTGTATAACCAATCCTTCTCCATATAGCTCTAGAGCGAATTCGTCTTTCTCACAGATGGACATCAGGTATTATACATAATTATGCATATACACTCATTTTTTTATTATTCTTTGATGTACTTTATGCATTGGTAGTCCCTGCTAAACTAAAATTCCTGTATCAAGTGCTGCAAGTGCACTTAGGCAAATTCATGTTGAATCAAACGTAAGGTTTTAGATTTTTCTTAAGGAGAGTAAATTCAGGTCCAAAGTTATAAAATTTTGTCAATGAAGTTTATTTTCTCAGAATAGTTGTGTTAAAGTAGCAATAATAATATTTTACCACTTACATTCAAACACTGAGTTCTACTAAAGCTGATAACATGGTGTATAAAGCATCAAGTAACTGCAGTTTCTAAAATCTAGTACTATTTCTGTCTGGAAATGACAGAATGCGGTAATGGCAATCCCTTTTTTTTTTTTTTTTTTTTTTAATCAGTAGGAAGCCCTGAGTGTTGTTCCATATTATTCTTACAACATTGAGAGAAACAACTTATTTTGATAGTTATAGCACAATAATTGCATGTCAGGAATATAATGCTTCACATGTAGATTCCCTTGAGATTTGAAGGGTAATAATATAAAACACTGCCAAAAAGCAGGATGATGAAAATTAATCTGTGTTCTGGTTTTCAAAAGTAGGTAATGTTAAATTAAACACTTGTAGTTGCATTAGGCACTGTATGCAAGTGCTATACGTGAGAATTTTATACTCTTGAGCAGCCGGTTTTATACCTGTTGCTTAATTGTTTATGTACTGTTTCATGTTTATGTCAAAGTTTACCAGATCTTCTTTGCAGTGAAGTAGATAAGCAACCTTTATTTTTGAGGTTACTGAAGTATTGTGGTATCTACAAGTGCATAAAGAAACTGAAAACCAGCTCCATTTCAGTAATATAGTGCCTCTTTCTAAAAATGATTCAGTCAATTTTTAAAATACAGTTAGATTTAAATTCTTTATTAAAAAAAAAATAATTCCACAAACAGGAAAAAAAGCTTGCTTTCCGTAATGGTACTTGCATTCTTTTCCTTCATCACAAAACCAACTAGACGGTTCATAGTGAAAAATATCTGAAAGCTTTATGTACTAATACTGAGCACAAAGCTCCCCTGTGCCTTTCATAAAACCACTGTAAATCCCACAGATAACCAAGTAACCATAATTTAGTGACTGATGCATGGCTGGTGTTTCCAGTTGCCCAACAGGTATATCGACAATACGCTGTTGCTGCTCCCTCCTCGCGTGGGGTAAGGGTGATGGTTCCTGTACTCAGGGTGGGAAATGCCTCCATGCCACCCACTCCAGGTGCTCTGCTCTTGGAGAGAAGAATAATTCACAGACCTGGCAGGCTCGGTGTTTTCTCAGTTAGTAAGTTGCTATTTGACTTGTTCACTTATGCCCTGGGCTGACAGAGCGGCTGACATCCCTTTATGCCGTGTGGGCAGGCTGCTCACCTAAGACACTTTTCCAGAGGGCAGATGCCAAAGTCTCTTTACCTTATTATCTCATTTTCTAAGTGGTTTTGTTCCTGCAGTTTCTGTCTTTCTTCTGAGTCCTTTATCCAGCGTGGTGTTGCAGCTATTTCAGAAATTAGCTTAATTATCTTTTTACACCACTAAAAATAACATGAGATGTGTAATTAGAGTAAGACCAAAGTTAAAGTATCGGTAGGTTGAATGTTCTAGTTTTTCTTTTGTTTCCAACCTTCTAAAGTGGCACTAAAGTCATACCACTTTGTTAAATAAAACAAGAACAGCTTGAAGTAAACAAAAGAAGTAAACTGTTTTTCCAGTGTGCAACATACAATTTCTTTTTAAGGGGCAAATGAACATTTGATGACTAAATGCCTTAGATTGTTTTGCTACATGTTAAAACTGACCTTGGTTATAGATTATTTAAATGATCAGTGGTGAGATGTAAATAATTACAGGAAGATCATTTATAGATGCTGTAAATTATAGTGCAGCATTTTTTCAAATGGAAAAGAAAAAGAAATTTGCTTATGTATTTCCTTCCTTGTCTATTTCCCTTTCTTCCACTAGCTTTTTCACTTTATTTTATTTTTTGCCACTTGACTGCATCCAAGGTCAGGCTCAATGAGAGACAATCTTAAAACAGATAAGAGATGACAGAAAATGCATTCAAAACCAAATAATGCAGTAATCTGTTAGTGGCAGTAAAGGAAATGTTACCAGACGAAAAATTATGCTGTAAGTAATAATTTTTTGTCTTTAATTTCAACCTCTACTAAATCCCTTATAAATTTTAAGAGGGTACGATCTGGAAGAGAAGATGAAAAGTAAAAATAATTCTAGGGTTTGACAAATTGTTTAAATTGAAATGATGTGCCAATCCATCGGTTGGCTCTGTAATTTAATTCACTGGCTAAACTGCCCAATTATAAGAGATAACGCTAAATTGAGCATTACATTCATGGTCATATATGTTTATTTTTAATGAAGACATTTTTGTACAAACCAATATGTGATCCTAAGTAAAAAAATAATGATGTCTTTAGAAATTTTGATTGGAAGAAATACAAAAACTTTCTTGATATAACTCCCATTTATCCCCCCACCACGAAAAAAAAATAAAAAATAAAAAACCCGAAACAATAATGGACTTGCATAACAGTTTGACAGACTATGAGGGGTTGCTAGAAAGTTATTTGTGAATTAGCATTATTTCAACATTGTTTCATTTACATGATCCATTTTATTCCAGTGCACAGAAAGGCAGAATTGCGGTGGATATGAGTATCATAATAATAAGGAGGTGATTGGCAAGAGCCAACATGGCTTCACCAAGGGCAAGTCATGCCTGACAAATTTGGTGGCCTTCTACGAAGGGGTTACAGCAGTGGTGGACAAGGGAAGATCAACTGATGTCATCTACTTGGACTTGTGCAAACTGTTTGACACTGTCCCACACGATATCCTGGTCTCTAAATTGAAGAGACATGGATTCGATAAATGGACCACCCGGTGGATAAAGAACCGGCTGGACAGTCGCACTCAAAGAGTTGCGGTCAACGGCTCGACGTCCAAGCAGAGAGCAGTGATGAGTGGTGTTCCTCAGGGGTCAGTACTGGGACCTGTACTGTTCAACATCTTTGTCAGAGACATGGACAGTGGGGTAGAGTGCACCCTCAGCAAGTTTGCTGATGATACCAAGCTCTTTGGTGAGGCAGACACACTGGAGGGAAGGGATGCCATCCAGAGGGACCTGGACAGGCTGGAGAGGTGGGCCCAAGCCAACCTCATGCAGTTCAAAAAGGCCAAGTGCAAGGTCCTACATCTGGGTCGGGGCAATCCCAAGCACAAATACCGGCTCGGTGAGGAATTGCTGGAGAGCAGCCCTGTGGAGAAGGACTTGGGGGTGCTGATTGACGAGAAGCTCAACATGAGCCAGCAATGTGCGATCGCAGCCCAGAAGACCAACCGTATCCTGGGCTGCATCAAAAGAAGTGTGGCCAGCAGGTCAAGGGAGGTGATTCTGCCCCTCTACTCCGCTCTCGTGAGACCCCACCTGGAGTACTGCATCCAGCTGTGGAGTCCCCAACATAAGAAGGACATGGACCTGCTGGAGCGTGTCCAGAGGAGAGCCACGAGGATGATCAGAGGGCTGGAGCACCTCTCCTATGAGGAGAGGCTGAGAGAGTTGGGGCTGTTCAGCCTGGAGAAGAGAAGGCTCCGGGGAGACCTTATTGCGGCCTTCCAGTACCTAAAGGGGGCCTACAGGAGAGCTGGGGAAGGACTTTTTTTTAGGGCATGTAGTGATAGGATGAGGGGGAATGGCTTTAAGCTGGAAGAGGGCAGGTTTAGATTAAACATGAGGAAGAAGTTTTTCACTTTAAGGGTGGTGAGGCACTGGAACAGGTTGCCCAGAGAGGTTGTTGAAGCCCCGTCCCTGGAGGTGTTCAAGGCCAGGCTGGACATGACCTTGGGCAACCTGGTCTAGTGGGAGGTGTCCCTGCCTGCGGCAGGGGTGTTGGAACTCGATGATCTTCAAGGTCCCTTCCAACCTAAACCATTCTATGATAATACTCATGTTTTCTAACTTATAAATATTTGCCTTCACTAATGTTCCTCTTTGTTTTATGTAATTTGCAAATAATTTCATGCAAGCAAGGCATAAATAGAGGCTGAGTGTAAAGTCTCTCTGACAGTGTAAAGCCTTTTTAAAGCTGCAGATAGACAGGACAAGGTCACCCAACTGGTATTCCTTCCCAGGAGCTCCACACTGCTGTGGTCTCAGAGAGAACCATGCTGGCTTAGTTTGGAGGTAAAAGAATAGGCACTAATTAGCCCTACTGGAAAAACTTTGAAAAGCAAAGTTAATTAGTAGGTAAATCATGGAGCTAATGTATCTACATTGGCTCAAGGTTTGCAGACCACCTTGTTCATAGGTAGCTTGGCAGTAGCGGACTGTACTGTGCAGTGGTTATACTAAACAATTGTGAAAGCAGGTTCTTTGGAACTGTTTCTTTTTTTGCTCCCAGTTCTCCAAGTGTCACACCGTACTCTCGCCTACCCGTAGTGTCAGAGCCCCTGACTATTATCAGTATTACCACAAGTCATATTTTTATAGACAGGGGTTCCACTTAACGAGCTTCAAACGGACAAAGGGGAGGACAGAGCGTATATGCCCTCCAGTTTTGTTTAAATCGGAGTTAGATTGGCTTTTTTTAGTGTTGCAGATGCTTAGAATTCATAAATTTATGACTAAACTTCAGGCATGAGCATATGTAAGAGTCCTACATCTATCTGTATCTGAAACTGATAGAGGGAGCAAAACTTTTTAACAGATAACCATTGCGTCCATGCGGCACTTGTATCCCAGCAAATATGCCGCACCGTAAACTGATCATAAAGTCTTCCTTTTATTTCAGTCTATTGTGGAACAGAATTTGGATGTGGCTTGCTTTCTTCATTTTAGTGTGCATTTGCAGTAGGTTTTTTTCTTCTTAATGACTATTAGAAAATAAAGGAAACGTATTTTTCTTTAACAGATGAGACAGACTGGCCGTGTAATTTTATTAAAGGTACTCTAGCATTTTGGCAAGGAGATACTATGGATTCACTAAGTATTTGCTTTAATTATTCATACTAACACACAGAATACACAAGTCAATGTGTTAAGTGAAAGGTTAAGGTCTCTCCCGCCTGAATACTGAGGTCTAGATTTCACTTCTGGCTTTTTTGGATTTTATACAGTTATAACTTAATTGAAAATAAAAGCAGTGGGGTTGCACGGGTGTAATACTGGTATAAATAGCAAAATAGTCTTGTAAGTATTAGATATTCGCAGAAAGCTTTTTAACAGATGCTGTGGTGTTGCTTTTAAAGAGGTTCTTGATGAAATCTACTAAACACCATTATTTATAACACTTCTTAAGTACAGTTTGGTGGTCCCCTCAGGAACGCATCTTGACTAGTGAAGTGCAACAATATAGGTTGCAGCAGGTACTTTTAAACATCGTGCCTGACAACTCAACAATAAAACCAGCAAAATATTTAAGTGTTTCCTATTCCAGAGGGACAGGATGAGCTGCTTTCAAAACTCAATGTTCATGTTCCATTGCAAAATATCTACATGCATCCATGCACGAGCAAAGGCAGACAATAGGTACTCAGTCTCAACCGAGCACTGTTATCCTCAGAAGTTTTCTCTTCCAAATTTCTCTTTCTCTTCCAGACTGGGAGTGTGGCCCTTTGCAGAGGCTTACATCTTCTTGCAGCTTACAGTGTGTCTGCGTGGTCTTTGGAGACTGGCCCATGCTTGTTCCTCCTGGTCTCTGTGGTAAGTGGATGGACGCCAGCACTGATGTGAAGGCAGAGTGCCTGAGCTAATACCATAATCTCTGCTGGGAGCACAGTGGGTTTGGATTGGAGCTGGTGGGAGCCCTGCCAGCTGGAAGGGAAGATGGACCAAGGGCAGGTCTGTCTGCCAAAGGCAGTGATGGCAAACCTGTAGGCTGGTCCGGATAGACACCTTGGGATTTAAAAATGTCTGAGTATATTTGGAGCCCAAAATTAGGACTGCAGCCCTTGTTCAAGCAATATTTAAGTGTAAGCTTTAGGTCTGCCATCAGCACGTAAATCTAACAGACTGATGTTAGGCAAGAGGGCTCAATAATTCAATCAGTGTTATTTGGGGAAGTTCACATTTTCAAATCTAAGTTGGTATAATTATTTTATATATCCCCAAGAAGAGACAACAGCTTTACTCTGGCTTGTCCATTGTCCAAAATGAAAAGCAATTACAGAATCACAGAATGGTCAGGGTTGGAAGGGACCTCTGGAGATCATCTAGTCCAACCCCCCCTGCCACAGCAGGGTCACCTACAGCACATTGCACAGGACGGCGTCCAGGCGGGTTTTGAATGTCTCCAGTGTGGGAGACTCCACAACCTCTCTGGGCAGCTGTGCCAGTGCTCTGCCACCCTCAAAGGAAAGAAGTTCCTCCTCATGTTAAGATGGAACTTCCTGTGTTCAAGTTTGTGCCCGTTACCTCTTGTTCTATCACTGGGCACCACGGAAAAAAAGACTGTTCTCATCTACCTGGCCCCCTCCCTTTAAGTATTCATATGTATTGATAATTCATTATATCCACTTTGCAATAGGCTTGATGACTCCATAGGGGGCACATCAAAGTGAAATTAAGATGCTCTATTTTGTTATCTGATTTTTTAAAAAAGAGTAAGATGAATCCTTTAAGATCAAGTCAAGGTTATGCAGGAAACTGAATCTTATTAACACAGGTCTTTGTTTAAATGGAGTTATTTAAACAAAAAAAAAAGTGAGAAGATATCAGTGGAGGTGGGAAACTGGAATATTGTCTTAACCTAGGAACATGACTAGGGATGGGTAAGTTGAGAGACTTAGTCTCATTTTAAAGCAGACAAACAACTGTTGTCCAACACAAAATGAACAAATCAAATATCCTTTTATTCTGTTTAATTGGCTATGACAACTTGAACCATTCCTTGCTAGCTTAGGAAGACAATTTAACACACTTATTTGCATTAAATGGTCAAATGAAAAATGTGTGTAAAATTATTTTAGAGTGTAACAGTTAGTCTTCATTAGGCTGCTGCAAATTAAGAATATTCACATGAAATCAACAGCATTATACTTTTGTTTTTCCTTTGTTGGAAACAAGTTACTGTATTTTAATAACGTTGTCTGGAAGTGAGAGTAGATCAAATCTAGCATCACACGTCGTCTGAGTTTGCAACAGTCAAACTATCTATTCAGTACAATAGTTGCAGCTCCAAGGAGAATACTGCTTATTTTTAGATGTACAGAACATTTTAAAATTTTATCTGAAAGATTTTTCTTAAAATTACTCAGTTTAATGTAAGCCTTGGTTTATGGACAAAAGAGCCTCCTACATGTTCATGCACACGTGCACACACACTTGCACACAGTTGTATTTCTGCAAAAACTTTTCTCCCAAGTAAGTCAATGACAGCATGCAGAATACTGACAGATAATGACAGGGAATACAGTGCAGTGAAGAGCTATGCTATAGACTCTTTGCAGCAACACAGCTAATTAGTTTGTGATGTGTAGTGGTGTAGGTTTGCAATGGAAAGAAGTATTTGGTAGAAGTGAATAACCTGTGCACTAAATGCAAGAGGTATACATGGAAGGACAGAAAAGCATAGTAAAATTTCCCCCATAAAAGATAAAAATAATTTAAAAAAACTCAGAAAGTGCAGTAAGCTTTCAAAGAACTCTGGGGACAGCGGTAAATGCTGGATTTAGATAAATCAGACTGAAATATTCTAAAGTTTTTCTATCTCGGGTGCATCTTTAATATCTCTATTGCCAAGATCTTGGCTTTAAGGGGAAAGGAATATTTTACAGAAGGAATGTGACGTCAAAAATTTAAATAAGGATGGGTAAGCTGTTTTCTTACAATCAAAAATAGATCAAGAATCAAGAATAGATTTTTAATGGAGGTCATCTTACCTTTTAGTATTCAGACTACTGCACAAAATATAGTATTATGTGATGACAGTATAAGGACAGTGGTATATCTCATGGGTACATTTAAATGACATACTACAGTTAAGGCTTTAGAACATGAATTTCAGTAATTTGCATATAAATCAGAGAAACATGTTCAAGTTACAACAATTTCAGTCACAGAATACCAAACTAAACTGCATATTTTATATAAAAAGGACTTCCTAATTCCTTTTCTCACTTCATATCTATATAAAATGAAAGCTTTAAATGGCTTTTCTGCCTTGTTATAAAAAGTGATACAGAGCTGAAAGCGACATTCTGATTTCCACGTTATATGATTAATTATATCAACAAATAAAAAGTTATAAGACCTGATATTTTTAAATATAAAGCTTAGCTTTTGATCTGCAGTAAGGATGAATTCTTTACCCCTTTTTAGAGGTATGGAATTTCAAATTGTGGGACTGCATTAAAGACAAATACCAGTGTACATAGTTATGATGAGATGTAAATCTTGTAGAGCATTTTTATTGCTACTTTTAGCTTAAATCTTACTTAACTTGTTCCTTAATGATCTGGAAAAAAGCAGAAATAACCACTATATTTCATTTTTGGATCTCTAAAAAAAGTCTTGGGTGTACAGAAATGCCAAATTAAAGTGTAAGTTTGGCAGAGAATTTTTTTTATTTGCAAATTGTGACAGTTATTTTACTACTGTGGGAGCATCCTTAAAGAAATAATAATAACGTCTCTGTATTCAAGCAAAACAAGGAGGACCTGTCAGCTTCACCTCTGTGCCTGGCAAGATCATGGAACAGATCCTCCTAGAAGCTACGCTAAGGCACATGGAGGACAAGGAGGTGACTCGAGACAGACAGCATGGCTTCAATAAGGGCAAGTCATGCCTGACCAACCTCATGGCCTTCTGGGATGGAGTGACTACATCAGCAGACAAGGGAAGCACTATGGATGTCATCTATCTGGACTTGTGAAAGGCTTTTGACACTGTCCCCCACAACATCCTTCTCTCTAAATTGAACAGATATGAATTTGATGTGTGGACTGTTTGGTGGATGAGGAATTGGTTGGATGGTCGTATCTAGAGGGGAGTGGTCAACAGTTCAATCTCCACATGGAGACTGGTGACAATTGGTGTCCCTCAGGGGTCTGTGTTGGGACCAGTACTGTTCAATAACTTTATCAATGACACAGACAGTGGGATCGAGTGCACCCTCAGCAAATTTGCAGATGACACCAAGCTGAGCGGTCCAGTTGACATGCCTGAGGGATGAGATGTCATCCAGAGAGACCTGGACAGGCTCAAGAAGTGGGTCCATGTGAAGCTCATGAGGTTCAACAAGACTACGTGCAGGGAACTGCACATGGGTCAGGGCAACCCCTGGTATCAGTACAGGCTGAGGGATGAAGGGACTGAGAGCAGCCCTGCTGAGAAGGACTTGGGGCTAGTGGTGAATGACAAGCTAGACATGAGCCAAAAATGTATGCTTGCAGCCCAGAAGGCTAGCCGTATCCTGGGCTGCATCAAAAACAGCATGGCCAGCAGGTCGAGGGAGGGGATTCTGTCCCTCTACTCCGCCCTGGTGAGACCCCACCTGGAGTACTGCATCCAGCTCTGGGGCCTTCAACATAAGAAGGACATGGACCTGTTGGAGCGGGTCCAGGGGAGGGCCACAAAGATGATCAGAAGGATTTAGCATCTCTCCTTATGAGGAAAGGCTGAGACAGTTGAGGTTGTTCAGCCTGGAGAAGAGAAGGCTCCAGGGAGACCTTATAGCAGCCTCCCAGTACTTAAAGGGATCCTACCGGAAAGATGGGGACAAACTTTTTAGCAGGGCCTGTTGCGATAGGACAGGGGGTAATTGTTTTAACTAAAAGAGGGAAGATTTAGAGTGGATATTAAGAAGAAACTTTTTACAATGTGCCTGGTGAAACGTTGGAACACATTGTCCAGAGAGGCGGTAGATGACTCATCCCTGGAAACATTCAAGGTCAGGTTGGACAGGGCTCT
This sequence comes from Pluvialis apricaria, assembly GCA_017639485.1. Classification (NCBI taxonomy): domain Eukaryota; kingdom Metazoa; phylum Chordata; class Aves; order Charadriiformes; family Charadriidae; genus Pluvialis; species Pluvialis apricaria. The sequence goes on from CM030010.1 coordinate 10,605,364, forward strand.
GAGCAACCTGTTCTGGTTGTAGGTCCCTTCCAGCACAAACTATTCTATGATTGTATTCTACTATTCTAAAATAAAAAGAAGCTATCACATTTAAAGGTCATACATAATTTAAAACATTGGAGAGCTGTCCCCACGAATGGGGGTCAAAGTGGGGAACAACCACACTTGGCACCCATTTGTTGTGAGAAATAGCCTGTGAAATAATAGCTTAAAGACAATAAAGAGATGTGAGCTTGTGATAGGACATAAAATGTGATCCAGGGAGAAACCATGCCTGGGTGAGTCATGAGATGTCTTGGTGGAGAACAGCCCTTCTCTGAGACGTCCCACACAGATATGTCACATAGTTTGGGACTTATTTAGTATCTTAAAAATGCTGACATGCATTTGAAATGGCAGAAGTTCATATAGGGCTAAAATCGCGGTTCTGTCAAGAAAAATCAGCAGAATGTTCCCTAGTCAGATCAGCAGTATTTAACACTTCTGCAAGTATGTACTTACAGTGCTGGATTCCCAAAGGAAATGTAACAGAAATTTATCTGCCGATCTGACAAGCTGAGGCTACAAGAAAAATTACAGTGATTGAAAATTTTGTTTTACAATGGTGGTATCTACTTTTTTAAAGGCAACCAAATGCTGGAAGCCTCTTATTTTGAGATTTTGGAAACGAAGAGTTCAGTCTTCTGAAGAGATGAGAAGTCATTGCTTCAGCCTGTCTGCATCATCTGTGGGGCTCTTTTTAGTCAGTCCAAAATTGAAAAACATATCCAGAAATTGTATGGAAGTGAAATCAAGTCAAATCACAATTTTATTCACATGCTGTTAAATCAAACCTTAAATCTTGAAATAAAACTGAGAGGCAACTTGACAATGGTCTCATATCTGAAAAGACTAATAAGAGGGAACAAAAGTCTTTAAGCATCAATCAGCACTCGCTGCCTTTTTGAAGAACTGTACTGGCCAACAGTTTATTATTGATGGTACTTCATCCCACTGCCAGGCTCAGGTGAAGCGCTACGTGATCATTGATATGAAATAAGACAGGTAAGAGTGCTCCCCTTTCTTTCAAGCTATGTTAATCATTCAAATAGATGATATATCAGTCAACAATTAAATCAGATATTTAGAATAAGGTGAACACCTTATGACGAAGATCCACACACACCAGCCATAAAAACATACAAGACTTGAGTATTAACTATCCATACCCATCTGCAAAGCAAACCAAAAATGTGGAAGCAGACTACATTTCTGCATAGAGCAATGAAGTTCATTTAATGATTTATTCTGTAGAGTGGATTCTCTGTATGGCAGAGATACTTTAGTCTGTAGAATCATTTCCCCTTCATAAAGGCTGTAAGTGCTGCATGGCAATATTTGGAACAGAATATTAAAAATGCAGTTACATATTGCTGTGTACCAGAGAGTGCATGCTTGCAATGTTACATGACTAATCACATCATAACAGGCTTTTGTATTCCCACAGAAGATCTGTGACAACTTCTACACTACATTTAGGAGTGCCTTCCAAGAAGAAGTTTTACAAAGATTTTTATCGAAGCTTTGCATCCTTCTGCTGTCTTGCACTATGATACAGGCCTCATTTGTACCGAGAGGTGGAATTTTGCAGAACACGCAAAGTGACCAAGGTCAGAGCAATCTCACTGTGTGGTATCTTCCTATTATTCTTTTATTTCCATATCTTTCTTTCTTTTCATGTATGTATAAGACGGCCTGATTTTAATTCAAAGAGAAACTCTTCAGTAAATTTGTGACATACTGGGTATAGTCCAAGGTAAAATAATATTTGATGTTAAGTGCAACCATTGAGAAATATAGGCATTTTAAAAACTATGGATGACAAGGAGTTACAGAGTGTCTAACTTCAGGTGCAGGCAGCAAATAACTTCCTGGGGTGATTAAATGATCAATATGGAAATAGATTTTATAGTATGTAAAAATGGTATGTAAAAAGGCTCAAAGAATTTCTTTGAAATTCTCTTACACGGGGGGAGTTGAAAAATGGGATGGATTGGAAAAACCCTTAGCTCTAAAAGCTATGCAACACTAAATGTTTGGTAAAATCGATGTATGAACAAAAGAAATACAATTTAAACTAAAAAGTATTATGATTCTTGTAGTCATATGAAAAACAAACCTCATGCCTCAAATGACAATAAAAGGGCTACAATTTTTATGCTTGCTAAATTTCTTCTGAGACTTCTGGCAATGGCTTTTAAATGTTACTACAAAGAGGATTTCTGTATGAAACAAGAGATTTCTAAACTGAGAATTGGTTCAAAAGGTTTTTAGTAATAGCAAAAATGGTTGAACATCATAAAACAGGATAGACAGGAGGAACCATGACTCAAACTTTGAGTTGGTGCTGTCAGAGAACTTTGTCTCACTTATTAGAGAGGTGGACTCAGAATGTAGTATTTCTATTTTTGCTTCAAATGCACTCAGTATGAGAGGCTGTTACCCTACTTTGTGTTAGAGCACTTACTTTAGATTTTGTGAAATATAGCTGGGTTAATACGCCTTTCAACTTCTGCTGTGAGATGTAGTAGCTCCTGGGAGTTACTTTTGTGCTGATAGGCAATTTTAAGTTCACGTTTGTAAGTTTTATTATGTAAAGTAGTAGTGCTGAATCCCACATAATTCCTGGGCGACTTAAACTAAAGTACTTATTTCTGCTGCAACCAGATGAGTGTCTGGGTGGTTGCAGTTTTCACATGGTCTGTGTCATGTGTCACACAACTCTGTGCCAAAAGAGGTTTAATCCCACATGCGGGAAGAGGAGGAAAGAAAAGGGAGAGAAACTGATCTGCTGGGAAGGAGCGGAAGGAAAGCTTGCTTTATCTCATTTGATTCATCAAGCAGGTCTGACTTGGCAAAGGAAGGACACATCATTAAGAGAAGGAAACCTTGCTTGAAGTGTAAGCAGTTCTAAAATTCATCAGGGAAACAGAGCAATTATACTAGAAAGCCAAACGTCAGCCTCAAAACTGGGAATCTAATGCCAGGAGGTGGGAAGCAGATCAGGTGCTGTGTAACTGAGAGGGGAAGGGCGGGCAGGACTTTCTACAACCTCCCCTGTGCCAAATCATTTCTCTTTTATGGTATGCCCACGACCATGCCCTGACTACATTCTTACACGAGTCCATGGCCTAAAGGGAGCCAGCAGGATTTTCCCCATGGTTAAGCTTCAAGGCCAACTAAGTGGGAAGGCAGGCTGTTTTACATTTTCCCCTCTCGCCTGCCACATTCTAGTTCCAATATTACAATCACAGGTGCAGAGAGATTAAGACTGGAAGCGTTCATTATATCAACCAGTCTGGATTTGTGTATCTTAGACTGTTTAAATTTCACAAGATATTTTGGAGCTCAAGGATTTGTTTGTACTTGACCAAAATGATCTTTCAGAAGAGCAGCCAAGCTGAAGAGATGAAGAAACCAAATTTATTGGAAGCTTGTTCTAATAGTAGAAGCATTCCTACTTTTTCCTGAAAAAAAAGTCCCTGAATTTCTCCAGCTTCAGATTTCAGCAGTCTTTTCTTGTTCCTTAGAAACAGAAGCCAGACAGTGCTTAATTTAGGCTGTTCTTTCATCCTCTGAAGTGATATGCTGTAAGTAGATCTCTTTTCAGTCCTCTATTCAGAAGTTAAACGCATTCCTCTCCTTAAACATTTGTCTCTGAGTCATGGACCTTATTTGAGAGCCAATTCTCTGTACTTTGTAACTCCTAAATTCTTTATCTTGCTTCCTATTAAAACTGTTTCCTTCATTTTTTTCTGAATTCTAAGTAAGTGATATATACATTTCTCTACAGTAATAGGATAGGTCTTGAGGTCAAAGTGTTGCCCTTTATTGAATGTGGAAACTTTGGTTTGGGCAGGTAAAACCATTCTTAAAATATTTCTAATTTTCAGTTTTCATTTTACTCTTGTCCTTTCACCTGGCTGATTGCAGATAGAAAGGTAAAAAATAATAAAGTGATCAAAGTATAAAGCAGAACTCCCCAACCCTTTTCAAATAAAAGTTAGCAGTCAACGTAAAGTTAAATCAAAGAATCAGGCTATATAAATACATGCACTATTAAACAGAAAAAAGAACAGTATGTTAAGAAGTACATAGATTGAATATGAATTGTAAATTTTCTCCCAGCAGGTTTGCATAGGTACTCATGTCTTCCATAAGAAAGATAATTATGTTCTAAGTTTTAAGTCAAGTCAAAAATGGATAAAAATAAAAAATTGATAACAATTAAAAATTTATTGCAAAACGGTTAAGAGATGAGAAAAAGAATTCTGATGGGAAAAAAAGGTAAGAGTTAATATACTAAGTCTTATGGTACTCCAACAAGTGCTGATACTTTCATTTAATTTCGAAGTCACTACTACAAGCCTCAATCCCAGCACATCCCACCATCTTTTCCTGCTCCTGCTTGAATTACCATCTAGTGGTACTCCCATGTATGGAAAACAACCTCATGGCCCAAGAGCAGAAGCAGTAGCTGAGAAGGGATCTGAAAGGCAGATGTGAGAAGGAGGCCACAGAGACACTACCAGCTGTCACCGTTTGGAGGCAGGAGTGGGCTGTAAGCACAGGGATTGGCAGAAAATGGGAGATTTCTCTGAACAGAAACCTTTAGGTTCAAAGATTTTCATCAAGAGAAACAAGTCATGGAGAAGAAAGGGATGACCATAGCTTGACCTCATCAAACAGGGAGCTATTGTCTTTCCAACTGGAAAAGTGGGAAGGGAGGAATAAGACAGTGAATCAAAAAGAAGACAGTGTGGACAGAGCAGAGCTAAAAGATATTATGTGCGACTTTGACAGAAATGCCATGTCCGAAGAAACATGCTAGATTTTTTCATTAAAGGAATCGAAAGAAGAGCTGACGAGAGTAAATTTATAATACCTAGGTTCTGAGAGTGTTTGAAATACATCACAACATCAAAGATGAATCCACAGGGTCAGCAGTAAGGTGTCATCCAAGGGAGTTCAACCAAAGACAAATGGCACTTCTGAAAGAAAAAATTTTGAGATGGAGTGAGAGGACAAGCGCTATGCAACAAGCCTCAATATTATGACCAAATTGTTCACTAAAGTAAAGACATAAAGTAAGATAAAGACAGCTGCATGTTGTAAAACATGCATAGAAAGTTGAAATGACATTGGAAAAAGAAGTAGAAAATGATAGCAAAATACTTGGTTAAAGAGTTGAAGTTTACCTCCTGATGGAAACTCTCAAAAAACGGTTTTACATTAAAAAGACTACATTCTGATTTTTCCCGTGAAACAAAATCCCAGATATTAAAGGCTTAGGTCAAGGAGATGACCAAATACAGAAAAAAATACACCGAAAATATTTTTGCAATATTTTTGCAATATATTGCAAGTGTTTCAATTACATTGCCCTCAGGAGTCAGGGACCACTGAACCTTGGCTTAAGCTGATGAATTTTACATTGCATTGAGATGAGCATGGCTTCACTTGATCTGCATGTTCATGTGATAACTACATAGCGACCTTCTCAAATGGATTAAACTAAATTACCTGATAACATCCCATGTGACTGTTTAAATTTCTCTTACCATCTACATTTGTAATTCGCTCATGGTAACAAAAATTAGGAAAAATCCAATGCTGAAACACAGTTTTTATGAGGGACTTGGTGAAGGACTTATCTGAAATTGAAGTGACTGTAGAATAGATTATGTAACTTATTGACACAATGAACAATTTAAAATCACCAGGAACATATAGAATTCATTCAAGTAAATGAACTGACGGATGAAATAACAAAGTTACTGTATAGGGTTTGTAACATCTCATTTGAAATTCTTTTTGGTAACTAAAACTTGAAAGATGGTATGAAAGGCATAAATATAAGACTTTCAAGGGCAACCTGGAGACCTACAAAACTTGAGGCTTTGCCATCCATGGCAGGCTAAATAGTAAAAATTATCTTAAAACACTGAACTAGCTGATACCCAGACAAATGTGATATACCCAGAAAGTCTCAGAACAGCTTCAGTGAAGTCCTTCCTTGCAAACATCTTGGAGTTTTTTTGAGTTATCTGGATAAAGGAGAGACAGCTGTTACAGTCTATCAGATGTACAAAGACTTTTGAGATGGTGTCTTTCCAATGACTTCTAAGAAATTAAGCAGTTGTAGTATAAAAGGGAAGGATGTGTATGCTAGTGCTACTTTTATTCATTTTTAGGCATTTACAGCTAGGTACTATTGGTGACATGATCCTGGGCTACATTTAGAAATGACTGAGTCCTTATTCTCACGTATTTTTCTGCCCCTACTTGCTTTGTTAACTTCATGTCTCTCAACCTCCCTGTGCCTGCCCTAAGTTGCACAACATATATAAATGAGTTAGTTACTGTTTCTATTGATTTGAAAGGAACGGCACATTCTTAAGAACATATAGTTCAAGGTGAACATATACTATCTGGGCCATATTAAGCTTTCCTCCCACACTATCCCAATTTAAATTTACAAATCTGAATATGGATACCTGAAGACTAAAACTTGCAAACTCTTTTTTTTAGTCAGAAATGTAAATAACTTCACACAAAAACTAAAGGTGGTAGAGGGAGCTTTAAAAATATTAGACTATTCTGGGGGAAAGTCGTCTGAAAAGTTCTGCAATTATGTGATTTTCAAAGTAAAAACAAATTTCTAAATTATCTTTACGACTTGTATACAAGACAGATTCAGCAAAGTTGAGTTTTGCCCTCCAGTCATCCATTCGTATTCATTCAATGTGCATAATACTGAATGAGTTCCAGAAAAACAGAAAAAAATTAATTAGTTTCACATACTAATTGGGAATCAGGTTTTGGTTCAGTATTAGTAAATTAAATTACATGGGATTTTTTGTTGTTGTTGTAGTTATTTTTATGTACTTGAAGGAATGTGCTTTTTCTGTTCACCATAGCTCATTATTTTGCCTTCTAGTAAATTTTCCTATCCACATCAGATGTCTTAAGGGTTTCGTATTCTCCATCGCACCCTTTTTTTTACCACCTTTTCTTCCCTCTCTTTCCTCCTGTCCCTTCAGTATCCAGATGGACCCTACTTCAGCTGCACCCTCAGTGAAGTCTCTGTCTGGGAAGGGTGACCGCTGGCTGCCAGGAAAGTTCAGGGAGCCAGATCCTGATCTTGACTTGAGGATCTCACACCCATTTAGAGAAGTAGCTATTGGTGGACATTCCTTCACCCTCATGCCACAAACCTGAGTGGTTCAGCATTTCAATCCAAGCAGGAGGAGAACAAATGGCAAAGTGTCTTGGTCCCCTCAACCCCAAATGAAAATTTCTGTTTCCAGCTGGTCATTGTAATGACCAAATCTTCTGCTGCAGCATCTGGAGGCATCTGCGGTTATTACTCTTGAATGGGAAAGAGATTCTATAAGCTTAGGTGCTCTAGGGTATGTATGTGTGGAGAGCGCGGGTGCTCCATAAATGATGTTATGAACATGAAAACTCCTCTGAGACAGTAATATCCAGCTGGGTGCACACTGCCAGGTTTCTGTTGGTAAACAGTTAAAAGGTGTTAAATTACTCTACAGCCAGGAACCTTTTCATGACCCTTAAATGAATAATTTAGCAACAACAGTAGATGTACTGTAGACATATAAATAGAAATTGGGAAAACTTCATAATCTTCTTATGTTTTTTTTCTGACAATGCAAAAGATTTGTGGAATCAGCTGTTAAAACTACAGTAAATTCTAATTCACCACACTTACATAAATATATGTTTATATATTTATGATTTGTGTAGGTTTATACGTCCTACTTTATATTTTAATGCAAATTAATATATTTGCATATTAATATGTTTTATATTCTTATATATTTTATATAAATTTATATTAGTATGTTTTAATATATAAATTATATTGCACGACTTTTTTTAATTTATATCCTTAATCTGCTGTTGGACATCAATGTCAAGTCAAATGATTTTCCACATACTTTGATCTTTGAGCAGAATATCAAAATTCAGTTGTTTGCCCACCATTACTCCCTCCTATTTTTGGCCCTCACTCCCTCTTTCTGCCATTCACCATTATAGTTTTACTGTCTCACATGTGCAAATGTTCCCAACAGTTCTCCATCTCCTTCTTTGCTTGTTTTTCCCTCTCGCCTTGTTTACAGGGTTCTCATTTTCAAAGTTCCTTCCGTCAGTTCAGTCTCTCAAAATTTGCTATGTTCCTCTCTCCTTTTATAAGTGTAAACTTATTCTTTTCCATATGGCAGCCAAGTGCTTCATTAAGCTCATTATGAAAGAATCAAGAAGTGTCGATCTCTTTTCTTTCAGTCTGCTTCTCGATCAGTTTGTTTCTTTTGAAATATATTTTTGAAATGTCTTATTTTTTTTGTGTAAAAGTTTCATATTTTCCTTTCTGTTACATTTTGGTTTCCATTCTTAAAACCTTGTTTTAGCCTTCTTTTCCTTTTCTTCTAAGTTTTTCTCTCTATCTTTGTTTTCTTTATTTTAAATCTTCAAATCATTTGTAAGTAGATCCAACAGAGAGGAACAAATGTGCTCAGCTCAACTCTACAAGTATTGTTTCCTTCCCAGTTCTTGTTCCAGGAGTATATATAATGTGTGTGTGTGTACATATGTATACACACCCCCACCCAAAGATGCGCTATCTATATATTAAGTATTTATATATTAAAATGAATTAACATAAATATTTCTATATTTAATAGTGGTCATTATAGTATAAATACTATTTATAAATAAAATATTAGCAATATATGAGAATACATAAAATCTAGATATAAAAAATAAATACCAAAAGTGGGATAATGGACTTTTTGGATGGGGTTTTTTTGCATTCAACATGTTAGAGTTCAATGAAGAATTAATACCTAGGGAATAGAATGCAGTTCTTAATGGACCTCAGTAACAATAACTTCATTCCAATTTTTATTCAACAATAAAATAAAAAAACCTCAAGTTCCAAGCCACCACTATCTGTGATAACTTCTTATCACTAATACAGTATTTGTGAGTTACCACCATTAACTTGACTAGTTTGTGATCTCCATTTTTGGATAATAGCTACTGTATACACAATCTGACATTTTAGTTTCCCATTTTTTTTAATTCTTTGTTGTATACAGAAATCAACAATTCCTATCTATTTATTAAAATCGGGTTTACATAAGCTTAGACAACAGTATCCTTCATCTCCTCATTTAATGGTTTTAATTTCCCATGATAGCCAGGGGATCAGACAAGGCAAACATATTAAACTTGCCATCATCTTTTGCTAAGACTTTTTCAAATTTGAAGGCAGACATGAGTGCTGCTGAGTATGAGTCTCATATTTCGTGAGTATGAAATGTGATTTGGTCTGTCTCAGCTTTTGTTGTGCCTAAACTTTTATTTGAAAACTCCTATTTGCTGTGCCTTTAAGGACTCTCTTGCTCTCAAGTTCTTTCACTTAAGACAATTTTGTGTGTTTTTCAAAATCATCTTTTTTTGAGGTAAAGAAATGTCAGCAGCTTTAACATTAATTGTAATACTAATCCTAACGATGACATTAATGCTTTTGATCAGAGATAGTTAATTTTACAAAGGGCTGTAAAGAAGAGGATACTTTATGCTGCTTTTAAATATTGTATTCATATTAACGCATTTATATACTCTAAATGTGTCATAAATCAGCTCCCTCTAATGACTACAGTTAGAGTATCTATTACAGATTCCTCTTCAAAGCCACATAACTAAACTCCCAATAAAATGAAAGTCTTTGTCAGAGATTTTGGTATTGCGTTCACAAGCACAGCTAGCTGGCTTTGCCAGCTTAGATGAGTAGTGTATCCGTAGAAGCCTGGGGAATTTTGTCTTTATCAGCTACAGATTAGATAGAAACCTATGTCCTTTGAATGTCCTATAATTCTACAAAATGCAGTGACTGTGTAACAGTGATTGAGAAGACAATTTTCCCCTAGCATTAATCATGTGGTTTACTGAAATGCTCCCATGTCTGGTAAGACTAGATCAGTACATTAAGACAGCCTGTCAAAAGCTGGCTGCTTAATGTTCTTTACAATCCACTGCTAGACTCCACTGCTGCCTACGAGTATTAAGATCATAGTCCTCCTTTGCATTTCCTTCACCTTTTCTTAGAATCTATCTTTGCACATCTGTTCTTCTGGTTTAAGCATTCAAAGAAGTAAATATCCCTATCCATTTTTTGAAAAACAGAAAAAAAATTACAAAGTTCTATATAGTTAGGGTTCTAGTAGGAAATAACCAATAATGTAAAATATAAAGCATAGATTGTTTGTTGCAGGTAGATAATAGTACGATGTCAGATCAACATGATTCTGTCTACTCCTTTTGCCATGTCTCTGAGGAAGACAAAAGCCTATGACAATATTTTAAGACCTCATATGGAGATTCTGACTTGTGTGAGGCAGTAGTGTTCTTTTTCAGTATATTTTCATACTATTTTTTTCTGGACCCTTGTTTTGCATGGATTTTTAATATCTGGTATTGTCAAAACTATCAGATCTGGTGTGCCTTCTCAAATGTCAGCAAAATCAAGCAATGGGTTATTTCTGTACTGTTATTCTAGTCAGCATTAGCTGCATCTACCTTATCGTCCCGGTTCAGAGTAGTCCAGGTTTGGTTTCCTCAGTTGCTGTGCACTGGCTGTATTGATAGAATGGTTTTGGGACCCACTAGTCAGGCTTCTTTCTGAGGAAACTAGATCTTAGCTCCACAATAGGCATGCACCAAATATGGTCCCCAAGGGACTGCATGAAGTGTTAAACTAGTGACCGACCAGCTTTCCACCGTGTCTATGGGGAGGACATTTGGCTCAGAGGACCCAACTGAAGCTAATCCCAAGTCCCCAAACGGCATACAGATTGGCTGCAAAGGTGCTCCAATCTAGTAGTCTTCTCCAGGCGTGCAAAATTATATGCTGGTATAAATGTAGACATATTCTCTCAACAATACCAGTTTGTTCTTGTTGTGGTTTGGGCCGAATCCGCTACTGGGGATGTGGGGGAACCCAGATGGGACCAACAGATGCTCGCCTCTACCCCTCTTCAAAGAGACAGGCAGAGGAGGGAAAAAGAGGCATGAGTTTAGAAGGAACTAAACTACTTTAATGAAATATTATTAATAAAATAAAAAGGAAATAATGAAATATGTACAAAACCATATCAAGCTCCAAGGATGACAATAACATCACTGGCTGGCACTGGGGGAGTCCCAGGCTGGACTCAGTGATGGACGGGAACTGGATTTCAGATCTGGATTCAGGATTGAGATCAAAGGCAGACGAATGGACAGAGTCCTCCTCAAACACAGGCCATTGAAGAAAGAAAGAGAGGCCCAGCTAAGAAGCAAAGTTACTGAACAAAATTGGTCCTGGTTTACCTCAACCCAGGACAGTTCTCCATTTTGTCTTGGCTTGAGAAGAATGAAAGTATTGTAGAAAAAGGAATTTAAGAAAATGTTCTGCTTGAAGGTCCCTAAAAAATTCATAGCAGTTATGAGTGATTTCTACATTTCATAAAGATATAATAATGCCCCTATTACAATAGTGCACAAAAGCTTTTCAATAGCTTCAAATATAGATCATCTATAAATTTCAATGAATATTTTAGTTCTTTAAATGAAATGAAGACTAGTGTCTCCAACAGAACATCTGGAAAGGGATGAGTGATTGCTTTTTTCGGTATTTCAATACCTGTGTTTGGAAGCCTCAGGACAAAATCCAGGCTATAGTCTTCACAAAACTGAGTTGTAAGATGCTAAAACTTTATTGTTTCATTGAATTGCTTTAAGCATTCTTTGATCAATATTAAGACCATTCTGATGCCCTGAACCTCTTTAGATATTGCATAACAGAGCTGTGATATTTAACCCAAGGCTGTGGAGACTACTATGACAAAGGGACATCTTATGTTTCATACTGCTGCACTGAAATTGTTTTCCGGAGGCGCTTTTTCAGAAAATTTTAACTCCATTGATGATGGAGTTGTGGTAATCTTTGTTAGGGAAGCAGCCACCTAAGAGACCATAAGAATAGGGAGAACATGGAGACAGGGCAAAAAAAACAATGAATGGGGTGAGAAGGAGCCCATGGAGCCCATGCCATATACCTCTTAGTTGTCAACATCAAGAAAATAGGAGGAAAAGAAGTATAAGTAGTCCACCTATGTCTCCACAAACGAGAAGTTATGGACTACCCAGTGTATGCTGCATGTCAGATTCATACTCTATCTAACAAGGTGCACAGGAAAGCTTTTTGGTAGCTATTCTCTGAAGAGGCTATTAAGTCTGCACTCCCAGCATGGCTAACAACTTTCAGAGAGGAAAACTCTTATGGGGATTGTTACAACCACACAGCTGTAACTTGGCAGATAGATAAAGGTCACTCAGAAAAGGTAAATAATCCCCCTGCTCCAGTGTAGAAGTAAATCACAGAAGTATCATGCTGTTTTCTAATATAAAAACATGTTCTTTATTAGGTATAATACCAGGGGACCACTGTAAAAATCCCTACTGGAAAGCACAGGCAAAACACGTGCACATGTTTTATGAAATAAATTTGAAGACTGAAGTAGTATTGCCCCCCCAAATTTTTTTTTGTTCTTTTCTGTGGGTTTTTTTTCCACTTCCAAATTTCATAATCTTCTTAAAATTGATAATAAAGTGACGGCATAATTATTTGGTGTAAGTAATATTGGCATTCCAAAAAGACTGAGAAATCTGTAATGTAGGAATTGCATCTATCATTATAACCAAAATGTAGTAACATAAAATACCATAATATTTGGACTTTGATTTATATATTCATAATAATCCATTTTAAGAAACCCCAGATCTGGGATGTTAACTCTCTTATCTGGAATTTTCTTTTGACTGTTCCCTGCTTTATTGTGTCTGACTTTAACTCCTTCCCATATCATTTTGCTGTATCATCTAACCTCTTTGCAGAGCCTACAATAAGCAAGGCATAATCCTTTAGAAACTTTTTTTTTCTATGAGAAGTGTGGCTGCATTAGTGCAATTTACATGCCGATTCAACAATTTCTTTTAATATAAATCCATTCACACTGTACAATTAAAGTCTGGACTGGAATTCAGGGGAAGGAATAAGGGGAAGAAAATTCCTCTATGTCTATGAAAGAATAAAGGAGAAAAGGATACCATAGTAAAGATTTACTATAGGCCTTCTGTTACAAGGAGAATGTAGATGAGAATATTTGAAAACAACTAAAACTTCCAGAGGGTTTCCTATGATAATAAGTTATTTGTTCTGAAAGTTATATAGGGTGATAGAACAGAGCAGTCCAAAACTTCTTGAAATATTCCTGGCACATTGGAAAGGCATCAGAAATTTGGTTTTAATTAATAGAAAAGACAAGGGTGACAATTTGAAGTTAGTAATCAGTCTGTCTGAATTTTTAAGAAATAAAATTTAAAGAAAGAGAAGAGAACAACAGATTTTGAAATCTAGTCCAATAGACTCAGGAACCTGATGGATAAGCCTCTTGAAGAAAAACTTGTTGGAGGCAAAAAAAAGAAACATAGAAGAGTTGAGGTCTTCTAAAGGAGACATTACATATGAAATGCCAAAATGCACAATATGCAAGGAAGTTTAAAAACAGACAAGCACATCTATATTATAAGGTTTTCAATGGCCTCCACGTAGGCAACACTGCAATGGGAATAGCACAAAAAATACAAAGAGAAAAGTCAGAAAAGTGAAGCTGCAGGATGACTTGCCATTAGCAAAGAACATAGAAAGTAACAAAAAGTTACCTGTGTTTCCACACACACATGTACATATCTACACTGGAAGAGAAAGAAAATAAATGTATCAATCTTGTGCTTAGGCAGAAAAAAAGTGTAAAGAATGGATTTATGAAATACAGAAGAGTGAAATAGTCAACGTATTTTCCTCTTTTGATAAAAATTATTTGTCATTAAAATGGTAGATTTTCAAAACAAAATGTTTCAAACCAGAAGGGTGGATCAAAAAAAGGAAAGAGGAAGTTGGAGAATATTTATATAAATTAGGAATGATCAACTTCAGAAGGCCTGATGTATTCATCTGATATTACCAGGGAAACTAGTTACAACTGTTTAACCATGCTGTGCTTAAGACATTTACCATTAGCAGTACAGAAAGCAGTGGAAAGTGGCAGGTAAATACAGTGGTTTTCTCTAAAGAACCGATATTGTTAGAGGAGGACAATCTGGCCAAATCTGTTCCAGCCAGCCCAGCTTCATTTTTGGAAGAACACTGCGTGAGATCATAAAACAACCCATTTGTAAGTATCTAGCAAATAGTGAGACAACGTTAAAAAAGTGGTGTGGATCTATCAAGAACAAATCATGTCAAAGTACTCTAATTTCTTTCTTTGACAAGGCAACTGACCTAGAGGGTAAAAGGGACTCTGAGGTTATGTTATGCCTTGACATCAATAAGGCTTTTGACACTTTCACATGACATGTTCATAAGATGAGTGTTAACAACCTGGATCACAGAATGGAGAGTACACTTATAAAATTTAATGATGATACCAAGCTAGGAATATTTGCAAGCTCTTTGGAGGACAACATAAGAAATCAAAATGATCTTGACAAAGTGAAAAAATTGTGTAAAAATGGAAAAGATCAGCTTCAGTACCAAGAAGAGCAATTCTCTTGATTCTGTTTTTAATGAAAAAGAGTATCCTAAGAAAGGACATAGGGTTTTAAGACTTCCCACACGTAAAATGATTGTAATGACTTCAAATATTGTAAAATTATATGAATGATTATTCTCTTGGTCCTGAGCGGTAATTACAAGGAGGGTAAAGTAAGGAAAACATATACTAAATAGTTATTTATTTAAAAGGAAAGCTTTCCAACTGCAACAGCCCTCTTCCTCTGGTATGAGATTCCCTTCAACGGTGCTTTTAAGAAGTATAGCAGGTAAATATCCAGTGGGGATGATGTAGGTACATTTTACCGTGCACAAAAGAATGAGTATGGACCGGATATTCTTGAGAGATCCTTCCCTGTTGTTCTATCATTTCTACTGTAAAATATCAATTTAAGTATTTTGCTAGATGAGACAACTGCTGAAAAAAGCCTGAGTGGAAACAAAACATCCTAATATGTCTGTCACATTTTGTTCTTGTTAAGGTAGAAATACCACAACGGCATCTTCGCTTGCAATTTTTTTTATATTTGCCCTTCAGACCTAACCATTGAATGCAGAAAAGAACAGTTTTTAAACATGGGTTTGTTTTGTTTTTTTTTTAAATACGCCTTTGAACATTTTGAAACTTGCAGAGTTTCCCTTCTGTTTCATTTTTGGGTTATTTACTTTTTATCAGCACTACTTCTTCCTAGTGATAACAACTTCTCGTTTAAATAGGTTCCCTGATGTCCTCCCTAATATACTGTATTAGAGAAGAGATTATTTCACTGAAAAACTAAGACTGCAAGATTTGTATGTGGGAATGCATCCAGGTAGTTTGGGGAGAATTTTTCAGCACATTATTAAGCTGTCTGTATATTTCTGTTCTACTTTTCCTCATTTTTATCATGAATATGAATGGGAGAGATGGGGAAAATTAAGGTAGAATTTACAACAAAGTGATTTATTTGTGTTTAAAAAAGTTTTCTTGTGGTCACCTTAGTCATAGGAATATAGGACAAACCCCTATAAAAACACAGGAAAGTAATTTCCTTTGGGGATTTTTGAACAAGCAGACTTCTTTCTGATTTCTTCTCAATTGTTTTCTAAAACTTAGTAACCCCTCCAAACAGGAAAGCTAGGATTAAAATTAATAAGAGCAACATAATTTTCTAAAGAAAAAAGTGCAAGGATTTGTTTGGGGAAATAAAGGATTTGTTATGAACCAAATCTGTACGTTGCCTTGATAAGTAACACTTTAGTTAAACATAATAAAAATAGAAATCTGCCTATGTATAGAAATGATAAACGAAAATTAACGCTTCTATCATGGTTATTACAATAACAGTTCCCAAGAATTCTACATTTGAAGTCGTTTTCCATTTAAAAACAAGGAAATGCATTTTAAAAGATTGTAATGGAAATCATGAATTTTCCAAAATGCCAGCACAAAAATGTACTTTTGAAATTCAATAAAGAGACATAAATAATAATAATAACTTAATTGTCACTTACAAACATGGAACTTTGCCAGATATAATCCTCTGGCTAAGCTGTAAAATGAAACTGAGTCCCCTACAGCTTATACCAAGCACTTCACTACTAGACCCCAAAGTTTTGTTTAAGGCCAGGTGAGAGGATTAACGATAGTCCTGTGCTCCCACAATTATTGTGGTTTTAAAATCTAGGCTAGTGTTTTATTCATTGTACAATGCACAGACAGGACTTTGGCTACATGAACTTTATCAGCACTAGTTCACTATTCTCTGCACTGGACTGCACTGGGTGATTTAGATGTGTCCATAATAAAAGATACCAGGTAATTTGTGATTATCAGCACAGCACAACTGGGAGCTGGAAAAGCTATTTTAAGCCTTGCTAGAAATGAGAAAGAAATTGAGAGATGAGGGTTACCTGATCTCAGGTAGGAATCAGTTTGTCTGTGATTAAATTCAGTACATATAACTGATTTAGGAAGATTTCTTAACAAACTGGAAAAGCTCTGAAAGTGAATGCAGTATTTTAGAAAAACTTTGCTGGCTCTTGTGGAGATGAGAAGTTGCACCAGCCAAACAGTTTATCTCCAGAGACTGCAACGCTGCAGGTAGGTTTCTTGGGGCATAGCTCTCATTTGGTGGATTTTATAACATCTATACCCTGAAAATGCAAGGTCTGAATTACAGATAAACTCCTCACAGCCACCTAAGCCTATACTGCCACCCAAAATAGGAGCCAGGCCTCTTGCCACACCCAGCCTCCTCTTCCCACCTCTGTACTGCCTTTTCCAGGTGTATGCGTCTTAATTTGGAAATACCAATTCCATGGCCAGTATTTTAAGGGATGTGTCCATTGATAACAATGACATATTTTTTCAAAAATTCTGAATGCACGCTGTGACCTCACATTGAATTAGAAAATTTCCTCTTAGTTTTAGAATCTGTTATTGTATGTTATCCACAGAAAGAGAAATGTATCTTAGTGAAGCATTTATTCATTATATGTATATATTTCCAATTATTTTATTCAAGGAGAAGTACTAATCCTTAGAGTTATACTCTTCTGCCTTCAATTTCATAACATTGTACTGTTTCTCACCTGAACATCATTTCACTTCTTAAGTTTTTTGGCATCAATGAAGTTTTTCTTTGCCTACGTGAGTGGCATAATGGGGAAATAGGATCAGTTCCAAAGCATGAAAGATTTTGGTTATGCTTAAATTTGAGAACTGGGAGTCACATAGAGGCTTTCTGCGTGGAAAAAAAAAAAAATAGGGGCAAAAATATAAAATTAAACTAAATAACACAATGCACATAGACAATTGGAAAGAATAAGTTAATTGATATTGTTGCAGTCTGTTCGATGTTACAGTGTTTGCACAAGCATATCTACGTACTGAAGCAGATAGATATATCACACACAGCTATGCATTTATGGTTTTGTGAAAAGCAAACAAAATAAAAGATAAATTAGTTTCTTCAAAATTTTAAAGTTTTTCTCCCAATGTCTTTGCAACGATATGAAAAAGTAGTTCCGAATTCAAGTCTGTCTAGAGGAATTCTATTTGTATATAGTCATTATATTTGAAAAAACAAAATATCGTCTTCAATGCAATTGCTTATTCACAGACCTCAGAAGCTCTGATTGACTTCAGCTGTAGTGGTCTAACTGTTATCTTGAAGAAAAACTTGAATGACATGAATGATTCAATATTAAATTAATCAAAAGATCCAGGCAAAGAAACTCCACTGAAATACATTCCTCATTTGTTATTTCTCTTAGATGAGTGCAGTTTTTAAGGTTCTTTTCAAGTACATGAGAAAACCTATTATGCTTCTGTAATGATTTTTTTAAAAGCAGATAATTAAATATTTACTTTACAACTCAGTTTGTAGCTTCAACAATCATACAGACTTTCCTTACTAAACTCCTTGGAAGTTCTGACATTTTAGTTAGATGCCTTTGCTGTCACACTAATACTTCTGTCATGTCCCTCTATCTCCCATGCACATTTTTGCCTCACACTCTATTTGTCATCTGTCATGTGATTAATATTCAAATATAACCATATCAGTTGCTGTGAATGTGTTTCTTGCCAAACACATAGAGTTCAACTGACTTCCTGGGGGTTGTGATCTCTCAGTAATTTGGAAAATTAGTTCATGTATTTACAGTGATCATTATTTTAAAAGTCAGTAGTTACCAAAAAGTAGTATCTGCAATAGTGAAGACTTTTTTTCATATAGGAAATAAAAACAAACCCAAGATAACATTTGAAAACTCAACATTTAATTGTAATGTGATGCTTGATATGTCAAAATACTTTCTGGATTTTGAAAACTTAAATTAATAACCGTCTCTTTTATATAATTTCATACAACTTTTCTAAAGGAATAAACTGACTTTGAGAGTTTGAGTGCCCTAAATCATAGAAAAATAACTAGTTATTCAAAGGGGAAAAAAAAACTGATTCAACTATATTACAGAAAAGCTGCACACTGTGAAGCTTCACAGGCACAGAAAAGCAAGCTCATTAATAAAGCTCGTGGGACTTTGAATTATTTCAATTAGTTGAAGAGCACCAAAATATTTTGATACTCCCCAGTTTTAAAGGTGAGCTGTAATGCTGAGAAATGTTAGGATCCTGAATCATTTAAAGAACATGAGAAAATTTTTAAATTATGTTTCTTTTAAAGGTACAGCTAGCTTCTTCCATTCTCACAGCTATCTAGGTGCAGTAATCTGCTCAGGAACTATTGTCTTATGCTGTAGTGTTGTCAACTAAAAAAAAAAAAGAATTTTTAACTAATTCTTGGCAAATAAGAAATAGAGTAACGTTTAAAATATTGCATATTAAATAATCTTTAATTTTTAACACAAATCTCATTTATTTGTTTTCAGATTTAAATTTTTTTGGGTCGTTTAAGTCATCTTTAAGCATCTTTAAACATCTTTAAGCATCTTTAAGCACCTGGTGCCTGATCAGGAGAAGGCAGAGTTAACAGATTCCTTGTCCTTTGCTCTTATGTGTTGTTCTTACTGTGTTGCCATGAGCTCTTGTGACATTTTAAGTAGGAGTAAGCAAAAGCAGAGCAAATTGAGTGAAGCAGATCGTAATTACTTTGGCATACATTCCTATCTGAAGTCAGGTAAATCCCCCCGGTCTCCGAAAACATCTTCTGAAGAAATCAGATTTGTATGTCCTAAGAACTGCAGAAAAATATGGAAAGATTTTCAGTTCGGTTGTCATTATAAAGCAAAGTGAAAAGGTCTGGTGCAGAATATGTAAGATACCTAAGTCACTGGTGCAAGCACAAAGATTCAGCAAAACTGCAGTGACCAAAAGTTTTTAAGTCCTGGTAAAACCCTCACATTCTAAAAGATAAAAATCTAAAACAAAATTTCTTTCAAAACAGAAATTATTATTGCTCACATGAACTGTCTGCACACAGCCTGAATTGCCCTTCTTTACAAGATGCGTAGGCTGTAATGCCCCAAAGCTGGGAGTCATGCACACTAACCAAACTGGAGACCCAATACCATAACAGTCTTTCAGATCCTTCCTTTGGTCCACTTTGAGATTTAATTCTGGGTTAAATTAAATTAAATCTAGCATCTAGATGTAATTCTGCTGGAAATCCTGAGATTGGCATTCTGCCCTCTTGAAACTACCCCCTGTGAAAAATGAGAAGTGATTCAAATTTGTTTTGTATAATAATGTTGCTGAAGAACTAGGATGGGAATAAAGCCCAAAGATTTGGGTATAAATATGTAATGGGGAATCTTCAAACTCTGAGTTAAGCACTGCAGGGAGCCTGATAACAGGCACTAAATACAACGCACCTTGCTACCTAAGCAGTGACATTCACACACTGCTGTACCAACATCGCTCTAGCTGGAGGGCAAACAGTGAGTCTTCTAAAGAAATCAATTAGAATTTTGTAATCTAAGCCTGCTCAAGCATATGGTTTTTCACTCATCAAGTATACCGAAAACATGCTCTTGCATAACTGGCTCTTATTATATCCCATCTTTTGACTCGGTCTATCCCCAAGTGCCCTGCCTAGCAGGCTGAAGTTGGAATATGGAGAAGGACAAGAAATAATGAAGGTTAAAAGCCACTTTTTTGACCAGACCCAGAAGAAGTCTTTCCAGAGTAGTTTGGAAAGTATGCTCCTCCCCGGCAACTGGGAATCTCTTCTCTTGCCCATGACAACAGCCCTTTAGCTGGTAGATTTAACTGGGCAAGCAGGATCACGTATGAGGGCAAATTGCAGCCCTTCTGATGACAGAGTGGCTATATCTTGGCCGCCAAAAGAGAACTTTTCGCTAACTCTCAGTAATGAATCCACCAAATTGATATACTTTGACATGGATTGACTTTTTATGTAATATAATGGTTGTAATTTGTAGTACTAACTACAGAACTGAACAATCAGTTTATTTTTGTGTCCTATGATAATGCCACTGAAAAATATTTTTTTATAGTAACACAAATAAATTAATGTTGAAACAAACATTAGTCATTGTACTATAGGATGCGCTGCAAAAAACATCTTCATTTTCACTTAGACTGGTCCTGTTACAAGTGTTCATTCTGTATCTGTATAAGGACACTTGCTAATGCTTTAGAAAAAGATTTTCAAAAGTACTTATATACAGATTGCTTTTGAGATATATGTATTTAAAATAATGTTTGTTATTTATTTTAGTGCTATTTTGGAACAGTAAGCAGTATTTATGTTCACATCTGATCTACATGATCAATAATAAGTTGGAAAATATTATTTTAAACTTATAACATAAGCGCTTTTCAGGGGAAATACCAGTTATTATTTTGTCAGAATAGAGATGCTACCTCTTCTGATAATACAATATTAAAAAGTCACAGGTTAAAGAAGTACAATTTTGTCACCTAAAACCAAGGGAAGCTGCCATCTCTTTTATGAAGAAAATCTTAAGGGTATCAGATTCAGAAGGTAGGACATTAAGCATTTGAAGTTGCTTCTCAAAGCACTGCTTGCTTATTTCTGCATCATCTGTGCTCTAGGTCTTTTTAGTCATATACTGAAGTGGGCTAATTTCGACATATTTTAGAGTTGGGTGCCACCTGCTGGGGGTCTGGCCTTATTTCTTTTTTAAGGCGGTTTGGAGGGGCCAGGGGAGATAAACTAAACTCTAGGTGCCTAAATGTATGAATTTAGGAATAACTGACTTGAAAACAGAAGATACAGGTCCCTGCCTGGTTAAATATGTTTAAAGGGAAATAAAAACTACTCTCTGCTGCTAGTCACATGTGGGGCTGTTATTCCCTGAATCATAAAAAAAACCCAAAAACTACTGAATAACATCCCCCTAAGGCAATGCAAAACAGCCAAAACCTTCTTTCCTTTTACCAGTGTGAAGAACCTATATATAAAATCATCTATTATTCAATACAATTTACTTTAACAACTACAAAAGCTCTGCATTATAACTACACTGTAAGAACTTTACCCAAGAGCATCCACCAGCAGTTAATGAAGACGGGATGCACTATGTATTATAAAGAACTACTGCTTTGTGGACAGTGGTACCCAAAGCATCAGGGAAACTATCACATGCTTGCCACCTTGCAGAATCATGGCCGTAATTATTGAGAAGTTGTTATTTTTTTATTCTATGAAGCCAATTATCTAATATCCCTGCATTTTGCAATGCCAGTGTCAGATCCAACATGCCGTACTTCTACAGGACCCTTTTTGCAGTCTGCTGTACAGTAGGAGGAGCAGAAATCTTAAACCATTTCCAAACCTACGTAATTATTACTGGCTTTTAATGCTAAATCCAGCTATCCCAGCCAACCAACCCTATCCCACCATTGGCTGCTTCCAGTCCTCAGTGTATAGTAGATACACTGCCGGTGTCACTGCTAGAAAAGCTACATTTTCTGTAATAAAGTTGATTTCAGACAACTCTTTTAGTCAACTTGTTTGAGTAACTCTTCACAGGGTGACAGAACACCATCCTCAAAAGAGACGTGAGAATCAGGCTCTTAAACTGTAGGCTTGGATTAACCGCAGGGCACGGTGAATGCTCTTACTACATGAAGACATCCCTCAAAAAATGAAATAAATCTCAGATAAAGTAACTAATGTTGTGCTCAATGAAGAGAAAGACAAACCTGAGAAGTAATGTACCTTGCCTTTCTTTTGATTAATCAAGACTCATCCAGATCACAAAGTTTGAAAGTATTTTAAATTCTTAGAAAGAAGTAAAAATCTGTTTTTCAGGTGCCTAGATTACCTGAGCTGGACTTCCAAGTGTAGGACTTCACTCTAGCAACAACCTGGCTCCACTGTAGGGGAAGACCTCTCTATGTAGGACCCTCTTCTAATCCTCCTTTTCTACAGTCCACCTGGGAATTGCAACACCTCCAGAAGACATGTTCAGGTACCTAGAGGAAATCTTTGATTTAGAACTGCTTTTTATTAGATTTAGGAAACACAAAAATTCTTCTAAAGTAATGCTGCTAGTTAAGCTGTAACTAGTAATTAGCATGCAACTGTTGTATACCTCCTTTAACTAGACTTACACAAAGAGTGAGAAGAGATTTTACCAATTCCTTAGGAGCAGGAGTTATCAGAGTGTGCTTGGCTCAAAAGACAGATGAGACCTGATACTATCAAGCATTACTTTGGTCTATGGGTGACACGCTCAGTAAAAATCTGATTAATTGTATTACCAGGAGCAACGAAACAACTTAGGAGAATCATGAGCAGATACTCTCTGTATTTTTGCCAGTGAAATTTAGGTAATAATTTTACCTAGTGATTGTGTGTTTAAGCTTCATATCTCCAGTACAGTCCAAAACTGCAGAATGTTTTCTGAGTACAAAAACAAGTGTTATGAATCTGTTGAAACACGCTAGTCTAGTTAGTCTTACTGATGTAAAAAAAAAAAAAAAGGATAAAAAGACAATATCTTCTTACACTACTCTTAGAATATAACAGTTCAGTTCAGAATTAAGGACAGTGAACATTAAACAGCTCATGTTGGAGCTAAATCTAGATTTGAACATGCTAATTGCCCCTCCTACTGTTCAGTTCAAATCTAACAAGCCTCAAGCTGTTAGTACATACTTTGTGAACAGATGAGCACATCAGTCTGTGTCCTACCCTATGAGCAGACGGAGAGTATTATCATATGTAACTGAGGAAGTACATTGAGAGTGTCACCGGTGCGTCTTGCAGCTAAGAGGGCAGGCAGTGACCCACCAGGCAGAAATCTCCTCCCTGGCACTGCACAGCCGTGGTCTGGGCAGAAAGCAGGATAGTGGTCTTGTCAAGGTGTGAGCTCTGAGGCAAGGCAGTCCTGCAGGATCCAAATTCATACCCCTTCCCTGTACAGTGCAGAGGTGTGCCAGGTTCCTGAGAGCCAGCTCCTTCTCTGACTCGCCAAGGGGAGCAGGCCATGCAGAACTGCACTTTCTCTGCGTTGTAGTTCCAGCTTCTCCTGTCCTTCTTTTCACTTTCATCCTCTCCCTCCATCTATCTTCTTTCCTAACGTTCACTTCAGAAACAGTAGTCCTGGGACCAAAGTGAATATTCATTACTTCAGTCATCAGTCTTTGCAGTATGTTACCAGGACTGCCCTTCCAAGGGTACTATAACACCATATCAGCTCCCTTCAGCAGCCTTTCTCTATAGTCTTTGTCATGTATCCTGAGATACGTTTTTATCTGCTAGGCAAAGGTGACATACATTAACTACATCTCCCTAGTGCAATGTCACATAACAGAGTTGTATTATGCTGCCAAGTAATTCTTACAAAAAAAAAAAAAAAAAAAAAAAAAACCAAAAGGACAAAAAGGTAGCAGTAAGGGTTGTCAGCTTAGTTAGAAGTTGTTATAACTTCTTTTTGCACTCAGAAGGTACAGATGTAGCTTTAGTCCAGAGGTAAATGATGTGTCATCACATTTTATCTTATCATTGATCTTACAATTGTAGTAATATTTAAACAAATGCCCTCTATTGCATCCCTGATCTGGTAGTTTTGTTTTTGTTAAATACACTTGTATTGAAATTTAAAGTTTACCCCTCTATAAAACTGCTGACCTTTTAAAAAAAGATCGGTTACAGGGAAATACTCATATGTAAAATGGCACCAGCAGTATCATTAGAACTGTCATTAATTATCTATGTTCTTCACTTAGTGAGTGATTTATGTGTTAAATTTATATTAAAAAGACTTTTTTTTTCTTTGACATTCTTTGCAGATAGTATTTTCCATGCCAAAGTAATGTCCACACTGCAGATTAGAGCAGAAATTTCCACACTAGTTTCAGACAACCTAGCAGCAGTAGCACAGAGTAACTCCTAAGATAAGCTACCTTTCAGGCTATGATTAAAATAACCTGATATTCTAATTGTACTTAAAAGCCTGCTACAGAAAGACATGCCTTGCAAGTTGTGTTGGTAGTCACATTCAGGGACACAGGTGTGCTTGTTACAAATTAAAGCAGCTAGCAAGTTAGAGGTGTAGGCAAACTTCGATTCTATGAATTTCTTACTTTATGAGCCCCTTTTTATATTTGAGGGAACATTATCTGAAATTACCTTAGACCTCCTCTTCTAGTGTGGGTTTGTGGCTCTTCTCTGCTTACCTATTTCGTGCACAGTAAATTATCTTGTAGTCAGTCAGCTAACCCGTCTGAGAAATTAGGATATTTTTAGTAGAAGTAGGCAGCAAGTAATTGATTATTTTCACCTCTGCAGTCTTTGATTAAAGACAATGTGCTTAGGGGGGAAAGTCAACAATCATTCCTAAACATATACAAGCATTTAATTGTAGTAATTAATTTATCTATACAACTCAGTGTACTTTTAAAAAGCTTCTCGACTGAGAATGAATGCCTCATCAGTCTTAAATATAACAGCCTGAAAGAACAAGTGAAATCAGTAGAATAACAAACAGTACTGCAGAAACCTCAGGCACTTTGCAGGAAACAAAAAGACATTTCCAACTCTGTGCAGAGCAAAATTTTGAAGGATTTGACAAATAAAGGCAGCAAAAGGAACATCAACTGATAGAGCCACAAAAATGAAGTACATTATTGCATACCTTGCCATGTAAAAGAAATTAAAAAGCAGAGAAGGCTTGAGTTGTAATTACTGAAACAATTTTGTAGGAGAGTTTGAAGAATGCAGTAGTTATGGATCCCATTTTTATAAATGTCATGTTCCCCATCAGTATATCTGTTTGCTACAGATGAGTATGGCTGTCAGAATGTGAGTCAAAGGTGGCAGCTAATGGAAAACAAACATCCAGAGAAAGGCAGTAAAGACGGATACACGGCAAATAGAGATAAACAGCTGCAAAAAATTAATGTTACAATGGCTGTGCCATTAGTTGGGAAGGGCAGAGAAGCCTTTGCTCTCTCTAAGCTTGCAAGCTTCACCCTTCCCAAAGATGACAGCCTAAATACTGGAGGGAAGCAAACTTAAAGTATAGTAGTCTTGGGAAAGAGGAAGAGTGATGAGGTTATAGGTTATCACCAGGTGACCCCAAACTGGAAACGTCACATAGAGAAGGCACGCTACCAGCAAGAAGGTTTGTTTTCTACAAGACAATGTGGAAAGAAAATGAGGTACCGAACAGCTAGAGATCATGGAAGGACTCTGGGAGAGTCTGAGGGAACAAACCTGCACAGAAGGGACTGTCTTGAGTAGAAACAGATTGCTACCCATTTAAAAGACTTTTCTTTTGAGTGATTTTAATCAACAGCCTGATCACAGCCGTCTTAACATGGATGGCAGATAGGTACAAACATCCTGTGAATGTGTGTCAGCACAAAAAGGGGCTACGTTTCTGGTATCTCACAGTCGATTTGTTGAACTACAGAGTTTCACCTAGAAACTAATGTAACCACCTGTGAAGTACACCCAGGAGAGACCAAAAGGGTCTAAGACATAGCTCAGTGACAAAGGTACTCTCTCACAAAGCTCTGTTTCAGAAGGATTTACTGCGCAGCTTTCTTTTTCCTCGCAGGACAAAGAGAGAATTATGGGGAACAGAAAGACAGTGGAAATGAGCTAAAAAATATAAAATTAGTGCTCTGTTACCTAGTTGTATGCTTCCTCTAGCTCCTCAATGCCACCGAACTCCTTGATATTCACTTTTAGTCAAGTGTGAGAGGTAATGCCTGTGGCATTAGTCAGATAACTGTATCAAATTTCATCACATAATCAGAAGTGCAATGATATAGAGACAATACGTAAGGGGCCATAACTTAGATTTCAGTTACACAGATATCGTGTGGCCATTTTTATATTTTGCAGTTGTACGAAGTAACATGTATTTCTGAGAGAGACAGTAGCATTCAAGTTCATCTAGAAGAGAATTCCAGAATTCTTCAGTTTTTTTCAAATATTAAATCTAAAAAATTTAGGAACAGCTAAATGAGACCTTTTTGTTTGTTTCTTTCCGTAAATAAGAATTTCAGCGAAGTGAATTGTAGAATATTTTCTTAAAGTTTTTCTATCAAAGAGAATGCTTGAGTGATTTCAGTTTGCACTACTGTAGATACTCATGTATATTTTTAGTCCTCTTTTTCTTTCTGTTGATACAAGAGTTGTTAATATTTATAACATCTGTTGTAAATATCCAGGGAAATTCTTAGGATTCCCTGAGGAGAAAGAGAAAAAGGAAAATAATTTTTTTTCCCGCAAGAGGCAGAACTGCTGCTGCAGGCAGCTGGCTGAAATTATTCCCACAGTCTTCTGTAGAACAGCCAGTCCCAAGAGTAATCCCATCACCTGATCCAAACATGACGTAGTTCCAGGTTGAGTGGATTACTTCAGATTTCCTTAAAACAATGCAGAAATTCAGCATTCCTGAATCTGAAGTCTAGACTTCATTGATGATAACTCAACCCTTTTTTTATTTTTTTGGTCCTACAGGCATTCCCAGTGCAGTGAAAAGATTAATATGTTGAGGTTTTCATTCTTTTATGTCTTCAAAGTTTAAGTACAGACCTAATGGTCCCTGCCATTGCAGGCTACATTTGCTGAAACAGTATGCCAGAAGGTAATAAATGTGCTTGACAGGAAAAAGGAAGGTCTCCCTACTACACAAATTCACATTTGTGTGAAGCTGCAAAGCTAACACAGTTGATGGTGGAGCTCGGGATAATAGTGGCGATGTAGATGTAACACATGGACCTAAGCAAAGAGAAGTGTTACAGAGCTCTGAACGTATCCTTGAAGAGAACCGAGAACTACTAGTCTCATATAAGTCAGATCTGGTGCAGCGGGACTTTTATCTGGTTTTGCTATACACAACAGAAGGAAAGATGCTGCAGTTAGGAGGAAAAAAATCAATGCAAGAAGCAGCAGCCTTATTTGTTATATTCCAGGCAGGATGGTGGATGATGATGATGAATGACAGAACGTATTAAATGTTTTCAGTTATTTCACTGTGCCTATGAGCAGGTTTCTAGAGCTTTCATTTTATTTGTTCTACTGGGTCTAGGTTGTACGTAAACCATGATTCTAAAGCTGATACTGAGGCAATTAACCAATAATGAAATAATTAGCCAAAGCTAAAAAAAATAAAGGAAGAATACAGTAAGGGCACACAATTTAGTTTGGCCTGGTACCGAAACTTGATATAAGTATCGCATTAATAATGCAGTACTGAAAATTCAGCAGCAGAGAAAATTTACAAAATAAAAGTAAGGAGAAAAGAATAACCATTCCCTTTCTTAAATCAAGAAAGATGTCGATACAACACTTATTAAATTGCCAGTGAGAAAACCAATCACTGAACAGATGTTTTTCTTTTTTGTGAGTGAGAATAGATGTCAGATCTAATGGGCTGAGGACTAGAAAACAGAAAAAGACACATGTAAAACTGAGTGAAAGAACAGAGCATGATTCTGCTCATATTTAGAATAGGGCAAAACAAAATAGCTCTTTTGAAATCTGTAACATTATGCAGTATAAAACAGGTCGTAAAGAAGTTGTTACCCAACAGCCAAAGCAAAGCAAAACAAATATCAACACAGCAATATATTTCATGTAAATAACTTGCAATTAGTAGTTTTATGGTATCTTAAAAATGTGACCATATTCTCTGGAATAATTTCCATCATTTGAAATAATTTCCAGATCTATTATTTATATTTTGTTCCATAAAGGTTTTTTATTATTTGCTTGTTTTGGATTTTAACCCATGCTTAAATTTCTGGAACACACTGATATAGATTACGAACCAGTCTTTCTTTTTCAACACAATTAATATTACAACTTTGGGGACCTTTTCCCCACCTTATATTCTGCAAAACAGTTGGTCCCTAGTACTTTCTGGTTTAAGTTTCTGTAATTATGCTGTGAAATTATTGCAAATATAATCTCTGCACAGAAATTTTTATCTATCCAGGCTGAAAGCAACACAAAAGAATTTGCTATGAAGTTTTGGGAGAGGAGGATGCAAACATCCCTGACCTTGGAAGAGTTAACCACACCCCAAAACAATTAAACAATTAGTGAGCTCCTTGCATTTGGAGAGGTGCCAGGTCCAATTAAAGATGGGTCCCAGTCATGAGTAGTCACTAATAAAGGGCTTTGGGAGTAAGTAATGCTCTCAGTTCCCTTAGAAGATAGAAGTGATGAGGAAAGATGAGAGGGCTTGTTATTTATTTATCTCTATTGTTATTAGAAAATATGTTACAGCAGGTTGCAAGAATGGTAATAATGTTTGTGACAGTAATAAGGTTGTAGAGAGAGGCATTTCTGAGCAGGTTCAGAGAAACTATAAGGCCTGTGGGATAATACATCTTGCCTGTGAGAGCACTTCTGAGTTTGAACATAAACCTGGATTTTCCATGTGTTAAATATTGGGAAAATTACATAAAAGTCTTTTTGAGGGCTCTGAGGAGAGTGAAATGAAGTTATTAAACTCTAAATACAAGGTTAAAGGTCTGGTGTTAAACTTCAGACTTTCTACATGTGAAAGACCACAGTGTCAGAAGTCAGCTATGGCTCAACTGGCTTCAAGGGAGGAAAGCTGTTGCTGAAGAGAGGCTCATAAGGGAAATGATTGGCTTTGTGACGTCCAACTACTGTGAGATGTACCTTACGGTGAGTTGTCTTTCCACAATTCTTGATGTGCTCGCTGTTAAAATTACTGCAACATGCATGTTTGGTTTTTTAATATTGCAAGAATTATATGGAAGGCTGCCAAGACATTTATTCACTCTATAAATGTGCGGAGATGGTGAAATAATGAACCCGAATGATGATCTTGTGCCTTCTGAGAGGTGTGCTCATTTAAATACGTTTCCCCATACTTTCAGCAATAAAACTGGGAGCTCTGGTCTGTGGATGCTTGCTTTTATGGCACCCCTTAGTTATCAGTCTTCCGGGCAATGCTAAGATAAGATCAAACTACAACTGAACTGTTATCTTTATGGGTGAGGCGGCATATACCTGCTTCCACTGCCTGCCCAATAGTAAGGAATACCAATTTTTAATTCTGAAAACTAATGAGATTATCAACCTGTAAAAAATGTGAAAGACTGTAAATACCCTACTTGGCAGGGGTGGGGGGGGAACACAAATTCAGTTTCTTTCTCTTTCACTCTCAAAATGCCATTTAACTGGGTAATAAGCAGTAAGCACTTGGCTAAAGCAGCGCCCAATTTTTGGCAGCTGTAACGGAGATGAAGCCAGAAAATAAGGGCAGCTGTTGAGGTGAGAAGCGGCAGCTAATAACATAAATTGCTGCTGTGATATTGGGATAGCAGTGATCTGATTAGACAGAAGCAACTCCTGTTGGAGGGCTCTAATCTTAGAAAGAAGGAAGCAATTCACCAAAAATGGATGACAATTGCCTGAAAGACTAGAAACGAATTTATGTTATACAATCCCCATAATCCATATTCTGTTCATATTTTTAACCTAGTAAAAGGATAAAACAAAACAAAATGCTAACTACTTATTAGAGATGTTTGGCTTTGGTGTTTTTTTTTTTTTTATTTGCAAGATCAATATTCCTAGTTCTTGAGAACAACATATTGTTCTTAATGTAAATGAATGAAATGTAAAATATTATTGCTATTCTATGAGGTAAATTAAGGTATTCCATGTGTGAAATGTACTTCTCTTCATGCAACACTTTACTAAAGCAGAGTTGTATTCATCAAAATTGAATCTTAATGCTTATGGTTTGGGGATGAATTCTGTCTGAGCTTTGGATTTTGCCATACTAAAAAACTGCCACAATTCTGAACTGCATCTAGTTCCTTTCCACCTCTCTATACTAGTTCAGACTTTTGTGAGAAAGGAGGGAAGTTGCTTGATAAATGCTATTATAAAATCACATATCAGTATTTTAAAAGTATTTCAGCTGCTATTGGTGGTTTTAAAGATATCTAACCATAAGAGGTTATCCCTTCCTAAAGGTGAGACGTTGACTATGTTTCTGTCTTGTTGACAGTTGTCCAAGAGTGGTCCTGGTTTGTGTAAAGGGAAAAAAAACTTTAGTATAGCAGAAAAGTCATGGGAAATCTGTAAGGGGCTGGGAGGTCAAACTTAATTCTATTTGCTCCCAGCTGGCTTCCCACTGTGTAGGCTGCTGTGAGAAAAGTTCCAAGAAGTATGAAGTTTGGGACAAAATAGAACACTGTATGCGTAGTACACACAAGTCTTGCCACGCATATGCAATGCTTCAGATCGGAATACAGATAGGAAACAGCTGGCCCATATGGCACAACTAGCATTTGGTATCTGCTTTGCAAAAACTAATGGACCAAAAAGGTCAGTGTAAAATGATTGTCCTATCCTGTGCACACAGCTTGTGATGCCGACTTTCATAGTAACAAAATACTCAGTTTTTATGGTATGGATTTTGGAGATGAGTGAATTGTACCTTTAGGTGCTGAAAGCCCTGAGAAAAATAGAAAAAAAAAAATTGTTTAGTTTGTGAAGATCTGTTACCCTGGATGCTTTAACCCTGTTATTTGGAGAAGCTTCTATAAAAAAAAAAAAATGTTGAGAGTCTTCAGTGTCTTTTTAGCTTTTGTTTGAAGATAAAATTTGATTAATGTACATAAGACTGCTCAAACTTCTTGCATACAGAGCACGTGTAGCTCATTTTAGATCGTAACTTGTTAGAATTGCTAGCTTCTTTTAGTACTTTATCAGAAATACTGTGCAAATCAATCTGTTTAACCACTGTTTTGAAAACACTATTGCTAACCCAGGCATCTAATTTTCAAGTAGACACTAATTTGAAAGCCGAAGGATTTATGTGCAAAGTGTATTATTTGTGTAAGTGACAAATAACTCTGGAGTTGAGAAGTAGTAAATATTCCTTTACCAAGTTCATTCTAGCAACAGGTTGTTAAAATACACTTTATTCTCGGAGACTGCCTTCATTTCTGAACAGGAGTTTTGTCCCTTCTGCGTGTGGTATCTGGCTTGGCAGCTCCCTAGTACGACAAGGTGATATGACGAGAGAAAATTAAATACAGACTGGTTTGCATGAATTGGTTTCATTTTTTTTCTTCTGCAAGTTTCTTGGGCTACAGAAACCTAGGAGAAGCAGGATGAAGTAAGATTGTTTTCTTTGGCTATCTCCTGATTAATGTCACAGAATAATTAGGAAATTAAATGAAGCTTGTCGTTGTCTCAGACTTAGGAGCCCTGATTGCTTAGCAGTGAGCTAGAGGAAGGAAGTACAAACTAGCACTTCCAGGGAAAATTGTGGGGATATGAGAAACACAAGTGACTATGCAATAAATGGCTTTCTGATTCTTAGGAGCAAATAACACTGTAGAGAAGAAATAAGTCTATATTTCACATATATGTGCATATATATGTGTGTGTGTGTGTATATATATACACACACAGAGTATAGCTGGTTGGGACACAGGAATATTCTATTTGTGTCATGCTGTATATGAACTCTCTAAAGGTAATTCTTTGTCTTGGATTATACTGACAAATAGCAAAGGCATAACACCGCATAATGAAATAATCTTTCTGATGTGAAGCCAAAGACGTCATGTGTCTCCTAATGTCACATTCTCATTAATCTATTTCAACTTTCACTTTTCTACCCTATCCCAGTTGCTGTTCAGAAAGGAATCAGTTAAGTTCTCCTTTATTTTATTTTTTCAAGCCCATTTTTTTGTTCTTTCCTTAATGGCTTGTGTATATGTCCTCCAGAAACCACAGATTACATTTTAGAGTTGGCAGCTAAGAAGTGTGGTGATACTGGGGAAAGAAATGAAGATTCCTCACTAGCAAATATGGTTTTCTCAGCACTCAAAATCCAGCTGTGCGCATGCTGTGAGCTACCCAGAAAATATCTTGCCCAGGACCTGTGAACTTAATGAATAAACCCCTTCCACCTCCTGTGCTGTCAAATAATAAAAGTCCCCTATGCTTTACCATTCCTTGGGAACAGTATGATGCTGCAGTCCTAGGAAGTATAAGCCATCTTTCTTCTGTCACTAACTACCCACCTGGGTGTTATCAGAGTATTATGATACCCTAGGAGATCTCAAGACATAAATATGGCTCTTGCCACACTGGCTACATATCTGACAGAAGAATAGAAGCACTTAACTCTTTGGAATATTTCCTAGGGGAAGGAGAAAAAAAAAAAAACAAACGAACTGACTTAAAATAGTAAACCTGTATCTCATTTTAGTGACAAAACTGTTTAAAAAACAGAACATTCTTTGTAAAATAGTTCAGTGTGCGTGTCTGTTTTAAGACCAAGCTTACAGTACTGCTAAACATCATTCAGAAACTTTAGAGTTCTATTAATAGTGATATGTGTCACTCAAAGATGACTCTTCTCCAGGACCGAAAGGGACATGTAAATAGAATAATTAAAATCTCCTGAACTTCAACTCATTGGTAGATTTCTAAGAGGGAAAGAGGATTTGGTAGAACGTACAAGCAGCTTGCTTGTACTTTTTTTACCACTGCATGTGACTTTTCTAAAACTTGAGAAATGTTATGATGCATTCGGAAGAGAAGACCTTATAAATGCTTCAAAAACTGGCTAGGTTCAAGTCTTGCTCTTTTTAAAGTTGTTATTTAAGCCTGTTCCTACTGTAAACTGTGGTTACATGGTTGGGGGTTTTGTTTGCTTTTTTTGTTGTTGTTCTTCTTCACTTAAGAATGCTTTCCAATGAAACACTGAACGTTCAAGCATAAATAAGACAAAAATTAGCGGTTCCACTTTATCCATTCGGCTTTAAATATTAATAGGTTAAAGTTAAGAATTAAGTTTCACAAGCCTTAAAAATGGGCTGGTGAAGCTTCTAACAGGGACTTTCAGAAGTGTATTGCAGGAATCTTGCCACTCGATGTCACTGTTTGTTCTACTTTCTTGTTCGAGGCTCAACATTATCCTCAACTCAGCTCTTGAAATTCTGCCGTGCCAGTAACAATACACAAGTTACTTTGAAGTGGTCTGCAAAATATAAGAAAGGTGGGGACAGTTAAATCCGTTTGGGATGGGAGGAAAGGGGGTTTCTTTTTGTTCTTTCCCCTGTGCCCTATGTGAAGTGTCACTTCTTCACCCTGTGGTATGAAACAATTCTGTCCCGGCTCCTAACCAAAGCAAAAGTATAGGTCTCCCTTCTGAAATTCATCGTTTATTTCATCTTTTTACCTGTGACTGGCTGACTGCTGCCAGCTAGAGAAAGTGAGACTGGCACACGTGTTCTGCTGTTTCTTAGGTTTTAAACGTAGTTTAAGTGACTTATCAGAGTAATGCTAGAGCAAATGCTTAAGCACTAAAACAAACATGAATTTGTAACTAAAGCATTTCTACTTCTGAAGAAAACTGAGCATCTATTTTTTGAATAACAGTGCTCGTAAACAAATATGCTCCTAGAGTTTGGCCTATTTAATTAACCTAATTTCATCTAGAGGTGAGAACTCCCCAGAGAAACTGGGTGGGGGGAACAAAGGACTAAGAGCTCCCAGGCAAAATTTTTTTTTTTAGGCTTTCACACTTCAACACTATATTTAGTAATTCAATACAAGCCTTGAGCCTTCATTAGGGAATCATAACCTAGAGCTTCATAACTTTCTATGTTGGTATTTTCTTTATAGATGATATTAACTTTTTTCTGGCCACCTCTGTTTTATGAATGACTAGAGATAACTCAGTCAAGAGAGACTGACTTTTCTGATGTTTTCCATTTTCCAGGGTCTTAGTGGAATAAAATGTACATAGTATCATTTGATCAGAATGATGTCTGATATACATTGGTGTGATTTGCCAAACTAAGAGAGTTGCATTACTTTGCTTTTGAAGCTTTGTAGTGACAAAAACGCTGTTTTGCAATAAAATGGTTTTTAAGGCCTTTTTGCAATGAATCTCAACTGCAAATTCCATGAACACCAATATGCAGAAGCACCTTGAAAGTATTTGTTTCCTTCTAAGACAGTCAAGCCATATGTTTGTGCCTGTATCTGCTGAAAGTGATGCTGAAACAGACTTCAGTAGAAATAATGGTCTATATTGATCTCTTGGACTATACATATTCATGTATCTAATTTACCAGCTGCGTTGTTCTAGGCATTTAATTACATGTGAGATTTCCTGAGAGTAAGGTTTGCAGTAACAAATGCAAATATATCTTATTTGTAAAAAGACCTACATGCCTGATGGACAATATGAAAAATATAAATTGAACTAATCTCTGTCATAAAGAACTATGTTCTTTCTGACAGCTTGGATATGGTCATACAGTCTTATAGAAGAGCATTAATGCAGCTTAGAAAGTGGCTACAAGCTGGGCTGTGGTAAACCACTCTGGATGCTCCTAGACCACCCAGCCTGCAAAATGTGACACATTAGCTTAGTGTCCTACTTCTGTTTTTAACAGTAGGAGGTGGCAAAGAGAATGCATGTAGCTCGTTACTGGAGCTGAGAAGATTACCTCCTCACTATTGCAATTTGTGCAGCTTGAACTGAAAGGTGTTCAGTTATGTGTTCATGTCTGAATCATGTCTGAGAATTCTTTTCTGTATTATTTGATGGTTAAATCTGAGCCTTGAGACTTTTCATAACTTCAAAAACTCATTTATTCTGGCCATGGAAAGATTATGAGGCTAGAAGTTTAACTTGAGGACAAGAGGGCAACAAGAATGGTGATTTCTCATATTGTCAGCATGACAAGATGACAATGATAACAGATGATTTCCAGATATCTTCTGGTACAGCCTCACAAGAATACCTTTCCAACACAATTATCTCTTAACTGGAGCTGGGGCAAACATCACTTAAAATTTAGCTGAACCTGGACTGACAGAGCTGCTCTGCAAAAGCTTTGCTGTGGGACCACCTGTGCTTTGCCACTTTGACAGAGAAGTGCTGTGCTAGAATTCTTCGAGGAAGAAAGAATACCTGCATTTGGTAGATCATTTAACAGCCCTCACCCTCAATGTTTTAGAGTCAATCTTAGAAGGATTTTAAGTATTTAATTTTTTAATAATCGGGTGGTACAGGGAGAAACAGTCATGAACACTGTTGCTCACAGATTATTGGATTCAGGATAGAAATCTTGACTCTAAGAGCAATAGGAGCTTCATATAGGCACGGCTTGACTGGGTACACAAATTTCCCTTTGGATATTTAATTTCTGATCAAACTACTTTCTTCTTTTTTCCTGATCAAGAGCACTTAGCTTCCAATTTACAAGTTAGACAAAAATATTTCTCATGGGTTTTTTGTGGTTTTTTTTTTCAATCCAGTACCTGATATGAGCGGGAATGCTTCAGGCTGCCACTGTGTAATAGACTGTATAATAGGCATGTGTTCTGACACTTAAGGAGGGTGAGCCTAGAAAGATTTGGAAGATGATAGTTAACCTTTTAAGCACAACAGGTGAGAAGAAATGCTCCAGTTATTTAGTTAAACTCTTATTTCCAGGATGACTTACTGGAAGAGTAGGAAGAAGGTCAGCAAGGAAGGAAATGCAATAAAAACTGGGTTTCCAGCTACTTGCCCACCTATGTAGGTATGTAATGATCAGAACTCTAGGAGAGAAGGAGAAATTCCATTCCAGTTTAAGTAATATATCTTGAATCACAAAACTGTCTTGCCATAACAGCCAACCTGGGTTTACACAGAGGAACTAGTCTTTACCTGCTGCTCTAGCAGAGAGATTTGTCACCTCCATATTATGAGGTGATTAATCAGTACATGAACAACATCTTGTATCATGAAAGCATTAGGGCTAACCAAACTGTAAGTACTGATAAATTATGAGCAACTTTGCATGTTACTTTTTCTTTTTAAAGTAAGGCATTGTGTATGTTCACATCCACAATGAAATTTTGAATTCAAGCAGTAAACAAACATGATTTTGTTACACCCTTTGGCAGCTGAGACAAAGTGATACAGTCAGTTCTGCCTTACATGCCCCAAGTCACGTGTTGTTTGTGACTCATTTCATTTCTACAACTGGCTATATTGTTCTGCAGAGCACAACAGTATGAAGGGATGTCAATTGAAAGGGGAGAAACAAGTATTGCATTGTTAGAAGGAAAAAAAACCATTTTTAAGTCATTCATGCTTTTGTCTTTTATCATCTCTCTAAAGACTATGAAACTGTTCTTGGTAAGAGCTACTTCTCTTGTTTCTGGTGTAGATGGAAAATAAAAATTTGTATTTTGACTTTGGCTATAACTATTCCCATTTTAACTTGTTCTTCAGTCAGTAGCAACTGCATGTTGAGCAGTTCGTAAGGGAAGGGAGTTGGGCCATGATTATATCTGTATGATTAGCAGCTTCTGTCTTCCCATGAAAGCACTACTAATGGAATTAAATAATACAATGACTATATGAAAGAAGACTTTCTTGCCTAATGGTTATGCTACTTCAGCTGGAGATGAAGAATCAATCTCTGCTTTGACTTCTGCTAGGTCTTCTATAGTGTTGGCCAGAAACAAGAAGTTTGCAGGTGTGGGACAGATGTTGAAGAGAACTTGGTTTAGATACTCCTTCAGAACTTACCAAATATGTATTTTTCTAAAGAATTTGCCAGAAAAGTAGTAATTGCTTGCTCGTTATTTATCACATGCAGAATTGCTGATTTTGGTTAAGTGTAACTGGTGGTAGCTGGCTGGCAAAGGATGATTAGGTTGGTGTTCAAATAACAAACCTGCTTACCCAATATCAGAAGATTAATAGGATTAGAGCACATTGTGCACTGTTAATGTATGAGAGATGCTAAGCTGCCATAGCTTTTGCAATGGTGATTGTTTTCAATAGCTGTAGATAAATCATAGAATCATAGAATGGTTTAGGTTGGAAGGGACCTTGAAGATCATCGAGTTCCAACCCCCCTGCCACAGGCAGGGATACCTCTCACTAGACCAGGTTGCCCAAGGCCACGTCCAGCCTGGCCTTGAACACCTCCAGGGATGGGGCTTCAACAACCTCTCTGGGCAACCTGTTCCAGTGCTTCACCACCCTTAAAGTGAAAAACTTCTTCCTAATGTTTAATCTAAACCTGCCCTCTTCAAGCTTAAAGCCATTCCCCCTTGTCCTATCACTACATGCCCTTGTAAAAAGTCCTTCCCCAGCTCTCCTGTAGGCCCCCTTTAGGTACTGGAAGGCCGCTATAAGATCTCCCCAGAGCCTTCTCTTCTCCAGGCTGAACAGCCCCAACTCTCTCAGCCTCTCCTCATAGGAGAGGTGCTCCAGCCCTCTGATCATCCTTGTGGCTCTCCTCTGGACGCGCTCCAGCAGGTCCATGTCCTTCTTATGTTGGGGACTCCACAGCTGGATGCAGTACTCCAGGTGGGGTCTCACGAGAGTGGAGTAGAGGGGCAGAATCACCTCCCTTGACCTGCTGGCCACACTTCTTTTGATGCAGCCCAGGATACGGTTGGCCTTCTGGGCTGCGATCGCACACTGCTTGCTCATGTCGAGCTTCTCATCAATCATCACCCCCAGGTCCTTCTCCACAGGGCTGCTCTCCAGCCATTCTCCGCCGAGCCTGTATTCGTGCTTGGGATTGCCCCGACCCAGATGTAGGACCTTGCACTTGGCCTTGTTGAACTGCATGAAGTTGGCTTGGGCCCACCTCTCCAGCCTGTCCAGGTCCCTCTGGATGGCATCCCTCCCCTCCAGCGTGTCTGCCTTGCCAAACAGCTTGGTATCATCAGCAAACTTGCTGAGGGTGCACTCTACCCCACTGTCCATGTCGCTAACAAAGATGTTGAACAGTATGGGTCCCAGTACCGACCCCTGAGGAACGCCACTCGTCACTGCTCTCCACTTGGACACCGAGCCGGTGACCGCAACCCTTTGAGTGTGGCCATCCAGCCAGTTCTTTATCCACCGAGTGGTCCATTTATCGAATCCATGTCTCTTCAATTTAGAGACCAGGATATCGTGTGGGACAGTGTCAAACGCTTTGCACAAGTCCAGGTAGATGACATCAGCAGATCTTCCCTTGTCCACTGCCGCTGTAACCCCTTCGTAGAAGGCCACCAAATTTGTCAGGCATGACTTGCCCTTGGTGAAGCCATGTTGGCTGTCGCCAATCACCTCCTTGTTTTCTGTGTGCCTCAGCAGAGTTTCCAGGAGGATCTGCTCCATGATCTTGCCAGGCACAGAGGTGAGGACTGACTGGCCTGTAGTTCCCCGGGTCTTCCTTGTTTCCCTTTTTGAAAATAGGGGTTATGTTTCCCCTTTTCCAGTCGGCAGGAACCTCGCCAGACTGCCACGACTTCTCAAATATGATGGCTAGTGGCTTCGCGACTTGATCTGCCAGTTCCCTCAGGACCCGCGGATGTATCTCATCAGGTCCCATGGATTTGTGCACCTTCAGGTTCCTCAGGTGGTCTCTCACTTTATCTTCATCTACAGTGGGCGGTGCTCCGTTTTCCCAATCCTCTCCTTTGCAATCTGCGTCTTGGGCAGTGCGGCTGCTGTCCTTGTCTGTGAAGACTGAGGCAAAAAAGTCATTGAGTACCTCAGCTCTGTCGCTGTCCCGGGTGACCAGTTCTTGCGTATCCTTCCGGAGAGGGCCTACATTTTCCCTAGTCTTTCTTTTCTCGCTGATATACCTATAGAAGGATTTTTTGTTTGTCTTAATGTCCCTGGCCAGATTTAGTTCTAGCTGGGCTTTAGCTTGTCTAACCCGCTCTCTAGATGCTCGAACGATTCCTCTGTAATCCTCCCAGGCTACCTGCCCCTGTCTCCACTCCCCATAGACCTTCTTTTTTCTTTTGGTCACTTCCAGGAGCTCCTTATTCATCCACGCAAAATGCTTTAAAAAGGGAAGTAGTAAAAATGACCACTGTGTGA
This sequence comes from Pluvialis apricaria, assembly GCA_017639485.1. NCBI lineage: Eukaryota > Metazoa > Chordata > Aves > Charadriiformes > Charadriidae > Pluvialis > Pluvialis apricaria. The sequence goes on from CM030010.1 coordinate 10,644,893, forward strand.
TTAAAAGTAACACTAGTCGTACAAGAGTTAGAGCCGTTCGGATCTGTTTCTGGGAGCTGGAGTGTCAGGTACTGTCTAATATTTACTCCAGTTATTGTTATCTGTCAGGTGTCAGTGGGTGTCTTGGAAATGCTCTTTGTGTCCTGACACAACAAACAGTGATTGCAGAGTGCTGGCTAAGCGCTGGGTATCATTTTTGTTTTCCATTACACACAGGACTGGAGGAATTAAGCTGTTGTATGAAAATGCAGATAAGGAGTCACAGTAGGGCTGGGTATAAGGATAAAGTTATCCTGGTTTGATTCTTAAACCTTGTCTTAACATTATAAGAGGGCATTTTAATGTTTCAGCATAACTTTGTTCTTTTTTTTTTTCATGCTGCTGGAGCCTGTCCCAGTGTGTTTGCTTCTTGTTATGGCTTTTATAGATCATTTTTTTTCATCCAATTTTCTTGAGTAGCTTTCCAAGGTATTTAGTAACTTTATATTAAACTGTTTAACATCTTGACTGCCTTCTCATAACATACTGGTAGATATATATTTAAAACTCTGCTGGAAAATAGTGTTATCCAACTGGAATTTAACAGATATGAGTAAAACAACAGGCTGTTTCTTGTGTCTTGCATGACTGACACTTGAGAAGGAAGCTGACTGGATGAAACAAGTGCTAACATCAAGACAAATTATAAAAACGTCTTCTGTTGGAATATTCTGTTTTACTAAGACCTGAAGAGCTGGGCCGTATTAAATTGCACCACAATATGCATGTTTTTAATATCCAATGTTACAATAAACTTATGTCCTTGAATTGCTACATGAAAAGGATACAAGATAGATATTTGGCAGGATGTGTATAACAAGGTTTAAGACTAATAAAAAACAAACAAATACCACCAGCTGAATCTTCTCAAAAATAATTGCTGAAAATGCTTTTTGCATTTCTCTTCTGAACAAGCTCCTCTCCTTCTCCAGGGTTATATTTTTGCTGTAGCTGTACACTTGGAAGGACTCAGAATAGCTATCTTAAAAAGATATATACCTTAAATCTTGCTGACAAGGGACCTAAACTTTAAGATTTGTTAACAGCATTAATTAGTATTCTTCTTATCTGTTGAGATTTTTCTAAAGCTTTAGAAAAATCCTGATTCAGGCTATGTGGCAAGGTGTCTAGTCCCAAAAGGAACATTTTATGCTTGATAATCTCTTTAGTCTTGGGATCACAGAAGATGTATTCTGATTAGACTGCAAGATCTTTTCTAGCAAGAACAGATAGAATACAATGTCCTGGGATAGAAGCTAAAAAGACCTGAAAGTGACATCACAAGGGACATACGGAACATTAGAAAATTTCTCTCCAACCCAGCATGTAATCATAATGTATTTTTCTTACTTGAAAACTGTATAGTAACTTTATATTTGCCCTTCTGCTTCAGAATCCTGTAATGCAAATGTAATTGTGTATGGTGATATATTTAAAATTTTTGACACTTGAAAATAGAGTTGTGAAAAAACTACTGAAATCTAGCCATGAGGTGGACATGTAAATACCATCTGGTAGGAACAACTCCCTTGGGAAGAGGAAGCACTGTACAGAGCTATGTGAAAATAAATTTGGTGTAAACAGCAGAGTGAGTAACAATGCAGCCGAATGGACAAAGTCCAGATGTGCATTTGCAACAAATTTCTGAGTAACGTATAATTAGAATATGTAGGCCAAATACACGTGGAATAAAACTTATTACTGTTCTTGTCACTAAATAAAAAATGTTTCCTTTTCTTTCTACGCATCCACTTATGTTCTTTACCTTGCTTGCTTCATCTATTATCTTGGTATTGCAAGCTCTGAAGTTACAAGATGTCATGTTACCATGGAGTTCACTAAAGGGCACTTGAAATTGTACCTTTTAAATAATAAATACATAATAATTCTTCCGCACACAGCTGTGGAATGGTTGAATTCTGGGGTCAATAAATAATTAGGGAGGAGAGGGAGAAAACACCAGACCTGCTATTTCTAGCCCCAAGCCCGGTTTCTTAGCATATGAAAGAAATCTAAACTTTGTTTTGGTTTTCTTTTTATTTTTTTTTAATTGAAATCCTTACTTATCTATTTAAACAACAATGAAAACAATATGGATAACATCCGAGTCCTGTGTGGGTATCTACTTGTGATGAGCTGTAGCTAATGTGGGATCACAGCCTTATACTTTGGCACTATGTGATAATTCTAAATATTTCCTCCCATAGATAAAATGGGCTGTGAATGTCAAAGGAAGAAACCCTGTGATGTTTCTTTTCTGCGAGGTGCTACCGTATGTTCTGCCCTATGTGCACTTTGCAGCTCTGGCACTGGAGCAAATCTGCCTGGATCTTTCATATCCCTCCATGCAGAGGCACAGAGCCCCTCTTCGGCCTCTTGCCGTGGCTTCCCTGGCAGTGGATTTATGTAGATCAATGGTTTGAACTCCAGGCTTTGTTAATTTGCCCTTAGTGCTATGCTCCCATAACTGTGAGATTCCAGGACTTCTCTACTTAAACACAGACCAAGAAAAAAAACACTTACCCAAGCTCAAAACCTCAACACAAGCAGCTACTTTGATACTTCGTTGAAAAAAGATAGGAAGTATAAGAGGAAAGGACCTGATCCCAAATGTAAGCCTAGTGCTTAAATCTTTTTCTTCATTGTTTGCTTATTTTAGTATGAAAAAAAAAAAACCAACATTGATTTCAGATTGACTCTATTACAAAAAAAAAAGTCCAGGTCATAATTTTAAAAACAATAAATAAAAAATAAAATTCCCACGCCTGCAAGGAAGTGGGGGTGGAGGGGAGAATGAAAACAATAAATAGATGCTCAGTTTAACGTAATTCTTGTTGTTTGAGATGGCAGCTTTTATCATGCAACTTCTCTCTTTGTGGGTGTATTTCCCCTCCTCCCCAATTTTTTCTATGGGTTTTTCTCAGAAAGTCCAAGTTGATATTTTAGTTAAAAAATAAATAGAAATTTGTGCTGACCTAAACGTATTATAAACTTTTGCTGTTTTTCCCTCTCCTAAAATCAGAAAGAGAGGTGATAGCTTGTCACGTCTTTGTCAGAGTAATATGGTCTCTCACTACTTAAGGTAATTGTCTTCTGGAATATTTGTTTGCTTTAACTTTAAAAGAAAATGTGATGAAAACCCATTGGCACGTTCTGTCTTGACTCATGAGACTGTGTTGTGTAAAGAACTTTCAAGGCTTGATCTTAGGTCTTATAATCTACGCAGGGAGTAAATTAGGTCCCAGTCTTTTATTTTCTTCTTGTAAGGGTAAATTGTAAATTCTACCCACTGCATGTTTTGTTACTTTCAAAATAGTTATACCAGTGCTAGCTTTGAACCCCTACATTGCTTTGATGTCAATACCTTAAAAAGAAAACTTGGTGTTGTAATTAGTTGTGATAAATAGCTTAACAAAATATTATTTTACATCTTTAAAGCTTCTGTACAAGCTCTATTTCAATCATTCTTCAGTCATCCCTCCCTTCTGAGGAAGGGAACACTATTTCATATTTACCACAGAAGCTGCTGGAAGTGATCTGCCCATGTCGACCAACACCATGCTATTTCTTACACCTCACCTTTATTTTTAAGTAATTACTGGAATTGTTTGTTCTATCACACCCACTTCAAAACAGATGTGAATCCTACATCTTAAGGATACTTTTTCTGTGTTCACTGGTTTCTATCAACAGGATAGCTTTTTTCCAGTCTTACATCAGGTACCATTAAGAACGCTATCTTGGCATACTTCTGAGACATAATGAATGTTCTGCAGAAGCAATTGTCTAGTGACTTATAACTCTCCCTAATCCATGCTACACTTTAAATGAGAATAGTTACAATTTCTGAAAAACTTCAACCTACTCACTCCTGTTATTTTGGCTTACATTCTACTCTTTAACGTAGGTTTTTGCTATGTACTCTCCCTTGTACTATCTTGCAAAAACTGCAAGGCAGCTTTTGAAAATGTGGTGGTGATTATGGAGACGGGACTCCTTAATGTAGGAGCAGCATTCATTGGTATGGCCACAGTATTTAGTTGCACTTTGTGTCTAACAAACGGATAATGTTTGCTAATAAATCAAGCGGTAAACCTGACACCATTTTTTTGCGAATCTTCTATAGTTATATTAGCAGCTGGGGGGCAGGGAAGGAAACTTCTCCACTTCAGTGAAACTGTAGACTGTCTTCTGTGCTGTGGTGGTAAAGTAGTTCTGAAGTATGACTTTGGAATCTTCGGAAAAGTTAGGTTGAAAGTGACTTCTGGGGCTGTCCACTACAAGCTCCTCCTCAAAGAAAGGCTAATTTTAAAGATAGATCAGGTTTTTCCGGTTGTCTTGTAAATCTTCAGGGATGGAGAATCCACAGCTTCTCTGGACCCTTGCTTCAGTGCTTAACTCCTTTCTTTATTTAGATGTTTTTTCTCTATACCCAACATAATTTCTCTTGCTCTTACTCATGACTGTCACCCTACACCCTAACCTTTCGCTCTACTTGTCTGAGCAGAGTCTTGCAATCTTCTCTTAGACTGTAACCACTTTCTCCTTAGCCATCTCTTTTCTAGCCTAAACAAGCTCAATTCCCTCAGCCTCTCCTCATATATCATGTGCTCCAGCCCTGTGTTAGTGACCTGTCACAGGACCCTCCTTTTTGCCAGTATTTCTGCTGACAAACTGCTTCTCCTATGGGCAGGCCAAAACCCAAGAGTGTGTTTCAGATGCAGCCTCACCAGTGGCAGGTGGAGAGGAGTAGCCCATTCCCTTGGTCCATTGGCAGTGCCCTTTCTTTGCAGCCCAGTAAGCACACAGCTATCACTGCAAAGGCTCACTACTGATTCTTGTTCAGCTTGCTTTCTACCAGGATCCTTGGGTTCTCTTTGGATACCAGATCAGTCTGTGCCTGGCCTTCACTTTGCAATGAATGGAGCTGCTCTTTGCCAGGGGCTGGGCTTCTCATTTGTCTTTGAATCTCACGACGTTGATGTTGGTCTGGTTCTCCAGTGTGCCTGTGTCCCTCGAAGCAGCAGCTCTCCTCTCCTCCAGTGTATCAATCTCGTTCCCACACTGAACTTGATGACAGTGCATTTTCTTCCTTGTCTAGTTTTATGATAAAAACACTTCCAAGCCCAGTACCAGCTCCAGTGTATGCCACTTGTAAGCAGCTACTAATCCAAACTTCTGACTGCTCATGCAAGTCTTTCAGGCTATTTCCAAGAGGCAGATAAACTCTAAAAGTGAGTTTGTTTCTGCACAGTATCATGCCCGTAAGTCATACTTCTAAGAAGTCTACTTTCACTATGGTCATACTGAACAACCCAGTTCAGTTACTTTGTGATCCCTGTTTTTTTTCTAGTCTACTGTACATGTTGTTTCTTAGAGAAGGTCCACAGAGTGTGAGGTTTTTTAGGGTTTTTTGTTTGGTTGGTTTGGTTTTGATTTTAAAAAAAAAAAACAAAGAACAAACCAGAGCACACCACAACTTTGTCAGTCTTTGCATTGTCCACACACTGGATAAATTTTTGTATTTTCTTATCTTACTCTTATTTGGAAGATTGCTATAGCATACTAGAAAAACATTTTTTTATCAATTAAAATTAATTTCACTGCATTGTTTAACTAATTTTAAGGATTTAATGTTCTGTGTTAACCTTCTATGGCTTAATTCAGTTGGTTCCCCTAGACCTCAGAATAACCATGAAAGGAATGTTTTTCAGATATGATACGTATTTTTTAAAAAAGTATATGCACCCAAAACAAAACTTATCAGAGTTGTGGATGAACAGATGACAACTAAAAGCAAGTAAACTGGGTCATAATAATTTAAAAATATTTGAAGATCTTTACACAAAGATGGTAAAATCTGCACTTCTGAGTAAGGCAAGAAAGTTCATCAGAATATGAACAAAAGAAGAAAAATAATTTCCAAATAAGCATGGAAAGAAAAGAAAAAAAATAAATGGAAGAACAACAAAATAGTCTCTAAGTGCTGGTCTTAATTTTGATTTTGGCTACGTTCATTTTCACAGAAACTAGGAGAGCAAAAAAAATCCCCTTCTCAAAGGTCACTAAGAAAGATTTGAGATGGAAGCCATGGGAAACAGGAAACTCAGGGAATGTTATAGTATTTTGATATCAGTCTATGAATATCAAAGTGAAAGTATTTATAATCTGTTTAGTTATTCATGAGAAATGCAGTAACTTCTGCAGTATCAAGAGTTATGAGGAACACTTTCCAGTGTTTTGGAAGCAAGATAGCAAAACTGTAGTCCATTTTACTTCTGCCATGTGGCCATGGGTTTAGATTTATTCCTTGAGATAACTATTCAATTTACCTGTTTCTCAGGGTGGTTTTGTTTGTTGGAGGTTTAGGGTTTTTTTGTTGGGGAGGTGTGCAGGTTGATGGGGATTGCTTGTGGTTTTGGTGGGGTTTTTTTGAGTTTCTTTAAGAACAAGTACTCTGTAACACAGCATGATAGCTGAAAACCTGGACCTGTTCAAATCGGTGATAAAGCCCTCCTCAATATCATGGGGTCATGATTTTATCCAATAACTACAGAATTCTTCATCCTTAGTTATACTGCATATAGGCATATAAAAACCAGAGCTTGATTTCAGGAATGAAGTTGGGCTCTCCTGAGTTTAATGTCTGTATGTCTCTCCATGAAATATCAGAAGTCTTTTTCTTCCTACTCTGCTCTGGGATTTCCTCTCAACAGGTGATCTGGACTTCAATCTGCGTTCTGCAACATGATATATTTTAAAAAATTTTGCCACTCTACCTAGGTTTCCGGTGATGGTCACCTAGGAAATGTAAACTGGGAAAACAATAGCCTGAGGACAATCACTTGTTCCCTCCACAAAAGTGGTCCTACAACTGGACTAACTCTATAGCTCTATCTGGGCAAGGATAATCTTCGAAATGTACCTATTAAACCTATTTGAGTTAGGAGCTTCTCTCACCTTCTTATTGAAGAACAAAGCTACATATAACATCAGTCAGCAAAAGAATAAAATAAAATAAAAATATATTGACCATGCTGCTTGAAATTGAACTCTTTGTCCAGCAGAGTCTTGAAAACTTCAAGCATCGAGACTGCAGTGTCCTTGGGTAATTTTCTGCAGAGTTTCATCAAGCTCTTGAAATTGTTGTTTCTAAATTCCAGCCTGAACCTCCCAAAGCTCAATTTTTAGCTATGACAGATCCTTCTTATTACATTCACTGTCTGTTGCCTGCAAAAGTTCTTAATGTTTATGCTGGTCAGCACTGACGAGGGAAAAACAAGAAACCTAGGTTCTGACAACTGTCTAAACTAGATCTTCTGAACTGGGGTCCCCACTACTAAATGTTTTAATATCCAGACTTGTAAACATTCTGAAATAAGTTTGTTCTTTCTAATAATATTGGGGGTTTGTGTCAAATAACTACATAATTTAATATGTAGATATTGTTTCTTCTTTTCTCAACCTGGCAGTTTTCAAATGGGTTCTCGTTCATGTACTAATGAATAAATAACTTTAAAAAAAAAAATAATAGGTCAACAGGACAGGTTTAGAATTCCCTTGTATTTTTTTCCTTTACTGCTTTATTTGCCAGCATGTACAGCGTAGAACAGGGTAGTGAAGATGCTCTCCTACAAACCGCGTTAGCAGCATTTTGAGTGTGATGGTTGTCCTCCTTAGTGCCATGAGAAGCCAATCAGTTATTTGTGTTGAAATATTAAGTTATACAATCAAAGGAAATGCATCTGATATAACTAAATATCATCTTTGTGCAAGTAACATAGATAACAGCCATCCAAATTCAGTTCTGAAAAAATAAGTGAAGGCACTTTCACTCTTCAGTGTTTAATCTAATTCACTATTGCTTAGAAGCAATACAGTAAATACAGCAGTGTTCTTACTTCTCTACCAGTCTGAAACCTAACATGCTTTCCTTTAGTTTGGTGAAAAAGGAACATTTCCAAGGCAATTGATGCTTAAAAGAAGAAAAGCTGTCCCCTTCATTTTAATAACTGCTAAACTGTATTACACTTTTTAATTAAACATCGGGGAAAGCTGTTTTGAATTTCCTGAAATTACACAGGAGGCTAAACTCCTTTGTAGAAAGAAGTCTCATTAAAGTGTATTGGGTTGATTCCATTTCAGAAGAGAAGAGACGTAATTATTTTTGCTCGCAGTATAAATAGGACGCCAGCGCACTGCTCTTGGTGCTGGCAAGAACTGACACTGCCATTGAAGCACTGCGCACGATCCAAAGAGAGGAAGCACTGCCCACACATAAAGGGCAAGAAGGTTAGATGTAACTATTTAGTCAATGAAAAAACAGGGGATCCTCGGAAAAATGTACAATTGCTTCATGTGCAAACTGTAAACAAACTTATCCTAGCAACAGGAATGCATTAAGAATTGTGTTGACATAAACACCGTAACACTTGGGCTTAAAAATTGTGTGCTTAGTAGAAGTCTGGAAAGCAGTTTCTTCGATGTGCTAAGTAGCACACTAGTGCAGTGATGCATCTCCAGAAACAAGGCAAACGGCAAGAAGGCAAAATAGGTCTCTTGAAGTTTCTAAGAACCTTAGGCTGGCATTAACTAATAATCACACACAAAGTCAGTTGTGTAAGTCAACTGGAAAATACATAAGCTTTTGCTAGCCTTCTCTGCAGCAGCTTACAAAACTCCTTTTCACTGCAGCCTTTTATTTCATAAATTAAGGTCATCACAGCAGCAGAGAGAAGCATAATTTAAAAAAAAAAAAAAAATTCAAAGGACTGCAACCCCTTAATGGAGCAAATATGCACATGGGTATTTATTAACTGTTTCCTGGTGTAACACTGATGTATTCTGGTCTACTTGTACTGTATAGATCCATATTGTACTCTCTTCATTATCTTCTTCCCTACAATTATACTACTTTCAGAAATTATTGCTTTTTATGGGAAGTATGTTTATGGTAAATGTGTCCATCTAGTCTCTCCAGACTTTATTAGTTAGGCTAAGACATGTTGTACAGCCAGACCTCTGCAATGAAAATATTTTTTTCAAGGTATTTTTGTTATGGTACAGGATGGCATTTTTTTTAATAGGCTTTCTGACAAGTACCTTTGAGTATAGTTCTGCAATCTCTTTAGTTAGATACACCAAGGTGACATGATTAGGGGACTGGAGCATCTTTCTTATGAGGAAAGGCTCAGGGACTTGGGTCTTTTTAGTCTAGAAAAAAGAAGACTCAGGGGGGATCTTATCAATACTTATAAATACTTAAGGGGAGGGTGCCAGGTAGATGGGAACAGTCTTTTTTCCGTGGTGCCCAGTGATAGGACTAGAGGTAACGGGCACAAATTGGACCACAGGAAGTTCCATCTTAACATGAGGAGGAACTTCTTTACTGTGAGGGTGGCAGAGCACTGGCACAGGCTGCCCAGAGAGGTGGGGGAGTCTCCCACACTGAAGACATTCAAAACCCGCCTGGACGCCATCCTGTGCAACTGCTGTAGGTGTCCCTGCTGTGGCAGGGTGGTTGGACTGGATGATCTCCAGAGGTCCCTTCCAACCCTGACCATTCTGTGATACTGTGACTCTGCAGAGGGCTGCTCCCAGTTCTCTTTTGACAGCCCTTGTTTCAAGGAAATCTAAGGTAGGCTCCTGACAAATACTAGTGGTGGTACTTTTTACCCTGGAAAGGTGGTGAGAACTCTGCTCTCTTCCTACTGATCAGAACCGACTCCACACAGAAGCCTATATATCACCAGAACAAAAAGTGATATGTACCACACATCATCAATATTTTATCAAAATACAGAATCCATGGAAGCTCCATGTAGGATGCAAGTTGTCCACGTTATCTGTACTTTAGCATGGAAAAGTAAGGAAAATTATCAGATCTTGTATGTTTTCTAGACATGTATATTGACCTCTTCTGACTGGAAGGGGGAAAGAATGCAAAACACTGATGGGAAAAGACTTATATCTTATTTGTGTTAAATGCTGCTGAACTATGATTCTGCTCAGATTTGTTTCTGACAGCTGGAGTCTCTGTTTACAGCTTGTAGATGAAATGCACTTTCCAATAACTAAAGTGCTTTGTGTCTTTCCCTGAAGCATTCATCGGTTTGATGATGTGCAGGTATTGCTAAACACTGGTTACAGTTCTCCAACACAATGCCAGTAAATCAAATCAGTGTTCGCAGAAAGATGGCATTTTATGAAATTTAATTGCCTTTATCAAAGGATGCTTTCCACTTAAAAAATGTTACAATTTAATATGATTAAAGAACAGCTGTGTAGAGGACTTTTATCCACTACTGACTAGTAACAGCTATCAACTAGCAACAGCGTAACTGCAAGTTTGGGTATCTAACAGTAGGAAAGGGGGCTGCGTGTAATTTATTTACTTAAAAGACAATATCTTTGCTGTCTGGCGTCACTTTTCAACAAAGTAATCTTTAAAGTAGATGAAAACGAGTTAGACAGTAATTTAATACAAGCAACGCGTAAGCCAGAAGGTGAAATAGCATTTCATCTGTATAGTGGAGCAATAAAAGAAGGTCTTAAGTAAACTTAGTCTGTTAGGTCAGAATAATTAAGTTCTAAGATCTACCAGGGTGCAATTACTTCATACAAAAAGCAGAACCAAAGTACTTGGAGAAGTCCAGTACACCTGACACATAGGGTTTTTTTTCTTACAGCTATGAAAAGCAGTCTTAAATGCTTCAAATTTCTGTAACAAATCGAGAAAGTAACAAGGTTAATTTAGATAAATAGCCTGTATTCTTTTAGTTGTTCTGAAGTGAAGGTAAAGGCTTTTCAATGAATGAAGCAAGCAAATATTTAAAATTGAACTACAATGATAAATTAGTGTTATATTGCTTTTAAGCTTCTCATTACCAGGATGACATTCATACTTCTGTTGACATAATTCCTATCAAAATAATTCTTTTGAACTTCTTTACAAGTTAAAAAGAAAAATGTATAATTATGCTTTGGATAAAATTATTTCTGACAGCAACATTCTTTACTTCTATGTGTTCCATATGCAGAACTTGCACTGAAAGCCTTGTGTAGACACATACAGATCATCTCACCAAGTCAATACAATATCAACTGTCCCTAGATTATTTGTGATACTTTTTTTTAACCTGTTCTTAAAGCCTCCCTGGCAAGCTGGAAGGCTGCAGAGTCTCCATCTTTACTGGTAGATCCATGTTCGGAATAAAATCTTTCTTCCTGCAATTTAAACTCATTGTGTGAGATATTATCTGCTATAAAGGTGAGGAACATCTCTGTTCTTGCCTTTGACATAGTTAAATATTATCATTCTCTTCCCTCGCTGCTCTTCCTTCACCTTCTGCCCTCTGAGTTAAGCAACTGTAAATTCTTTTCATTTGCCTTGAAATAAAATCCTCAAAATTTTACTCTAGATAAGGTCATTACCTGCTATTCAGGTTGTGCTCGTGTTTGAACTTTCTAGGATGATGTTTATTCTTTTGGTTTGTTTTTTAAGTATCTCAGATTCTTGAGTGTTGTATCCCTGTTGGGACGCTTTCAAAAGGTGTGGTAAGCACACAGACCACTTCATGACTTGCTGGTTAGGGCACTTGCACGGAGTTGGGAAATGCAGGTTGAATCTGAAGGGAAGGCGGTTGAATTTGTCTTCCACACCCTGGATGAATGCTGGAATTTATATAGAAGAAAGGTATGACTGTTTATACCTGTTGCCAGGTAGTTAACAAGAAAGCTATGAGTGCCAAGGCAAATGGAGTCACTTGAAGTATTTTGGGAAAGGAACCTTTATTTTATGGTCCATTCTTGTGTTTTGAAAGTACTAGCTAGCAAAATTCTCAGCTGAACACCCATGAATACATACAGAAGCAAATCCATAGGTATGTAGGGAACTTTATTTTTATTTTGTTGATTCCTTCAGAGGGTTTCTGAGTCTAGACATTAGCTAAAGCTCAGGAGAGCTGCTTTTCATTTGGGTATCTAAAATGTATCGCAGTCCTATTTTTAACTTGCTGGTTTTGCATTGTTTTTAGATCTAGACATAAATTTTGCTTTGTTTTGCTTTTTATCTGTAAATGAGGTAAGGGAATTGCTGGATGATTTAATAAAGGCTGATATGCTCGCTTAGTCCGGTAATGGGGTTGTGTGACCGTCCTTCTTACAGCTCCACTAAACTGGTTGGTTGAATACTGGGACAATTCTTCACCCTTTGTCACGTCCGCTGCCATAACCCTGCCAGATATGTCTCTTTTTCAGCCGATGTATCAATTTGCTCTCACATTTGTTGTCTATTATTTCAAGTGACCACACATATTCTCCAAGTTGGTTTTTTGGTTTTGCTCATAAATCTTAATAATAATCACTATAAACATCACAGCTCTTTGTCAGAGAGCTTGTAGGAAGCTATTTTTGACGTTATTGGGTTAACGTATTACAGAGCTTCTTCATTAGATCTGTGCTGCCACTGTACAGGGGGAAATTAGTGATTGCCAGTGGGGCGGATGTGCATCTGCTTTTTATGCAGCTTTTAGGATTAAGGAACACTTAAATAAAATATTTTTAGTTAAGGATTTATGTGCTTGACTTTAAGTTTCTGCTTCTCAGGTTAAATGATTAGAATCACTAATCGACTCAGCCACGCTGTTTTGCCACACCCATATAGATAAGTAAGCAGTTTTCTCATATTTACCTTTTGTGACTCTCCTTTCTGATATACATAAAATGTATGTATGTATGTACGTATACATACATACACTTTCCATGTAAAGCATGCTGCAGTTTTCAGCCTATTTGTCAAAGCTTTAGCGTATAGGAAATATTTGAACCCGCATGACCATATGTACGTACACGTACTTACTCCCTGCATCTTAACCTAATCATCCAAAAGCTTGTGACAGTAAATGTAGAGTGGTTTCCTTGTCTGCAGCAGCATTCTTTGAAAGGAAAGATTCCCTGGTGAATTCATTATTACAGAGAAGTCCCACCCCCATGAAACTGCTGTAGACACATAACAGGATTACTGCTCAAGAGTTTACTAGGATGCAAGTAAAATTGTTCCAGTCAGTCAGAAGCAAGCGTCTTTGACTAAGGTAGGAGAACGCTCTTTTTTATACACCTCATGACAAAATAAGGAAGCATTTCTAATTTATTTTCTTTAAATAAAATTGCTTTAGATATTGCAGTATCAGTTCAATTTATATAAGAAAAAAAAGTGATCTTTTAAATACTCTAAACCTGTCTCTGTAAAAAATATCATGTTAGGGATAGTGTTTTCCCATTCAAATAAACAGTAGATGTGAAGATTGCTTTACTGTTGGAGGGGAAATGTAGTTCAAAAAAATTTAAAAATAGTGAAGAGAGGGTTTTTGTACTTAATAATTAAATGACTTATGATTTTGAGAGATGATATTTAGGATTTGTTTGTTGCTTAACATTGTTTCCTTGTATCTTGTAATTTCATAGCAGCAAAGAAATGACAATATTAGTTTCAAAATATTGGCTGTTGTATGTTGTATCTTAAAAAAGGATACATGTTTTATCTCTGAATCAGTGTTTTGATAATATTGATTCATTATACTTATAGAAAGGGGTTGATATGAATCTTATAACTTTCTCATTTAGCTAATGTGTCAAATGTATTCACGTAATTCTAGGAAAACAAATTAGCTGGATTTAATAAGCTAATGGCATAAAAGCACTCTCAGAGTAGAGCTGCCTAATCGATGTGGTGACAAATGAAATGATCTGTGGCCTTCAAGGTTAGGAGTTAATTGAATGAACGGACAGTATTTTTTTTTTTTTAAACAGCTGTTCATATATTCCTAATGGAGAGTTTGGTTTTATTCTTCCTTAAAGTAATTGCACATTCATCCTTAATTGAAACTCCTTGGTTTTATCCAGCAAGTTGCTTTTAGGAAGGGCAAGGGTCTTTGACATTTATACTTTAGAGATTTACGTTGTCAATATGATGTATAGAGCACCTACTTGTAACTATAAGTGACTAAAAATCATTTTAACCTGCACTTAAAACGTTCCCCTACTCTCAGATTATAAATGCTTGAGTGAGTGGGTGCTGGGAAATATCTCCATTTATGAACTATATTCCATGTTTCAGATACCATTTCCTCTCCACATTACATATAATACAGCTTAATTTTGTTGGAGAAGTAGATTTTTATTTATTTGTATAACCAGCTATGTACTGAATAAATTACTTCATTGACAATGAGGTTGAGAAGACTGTGTAATGAGATCTAGACTTTTACTAGAGCCCTAGTCTGAACCCTAGTAAATTCTCTTACTAGGATTCAGACATCAGAAATGTCATAACAATTATTAATCTTCAAGTGATCATCCAGGCTTCAAAAAAATTAGGAAAGGCAGCTCCTCTTCCTGTGCTGCCTCCGACTGCTCCATCTCTGGGGGACACAGTGATCAGAATTAACTTATTTTTGGCTGATAACCCTGCACACCCACTTGTGTTCGGTGGGAGCCCATACCTGTCAGTCAGTTCTGGCTCTGAGAAACCCTATCTAGCTGAAGATGTCCCTGTTTATTGGGTGGGGGTTGCATTAGATGATCTTTGGAGGTTGCTTCCAACCCAAGCTATTTTATGATTCCATGTTTTCTCATCGCTCTTCCAACAGCAGCCATTCTGAAAGTCTGGATTTAACATCTTCTAAGACTGGGGAAAGGAAGTGAACAAAGATTCAGAAAAAAAATGCTGTTCAGCTGCAGAAGCATAAATGGACTTATGAAGTCATGTTCAAATGGGGTGACAGTCAGGACCCAGTGAATCGCAAAATTAAAACAGTGAGAGATAGCAAGGAATTGCCTGCTGCCAGTGGTCCATTCACCTGTCTATGTTATGACAAGGGGTGGCTGATGAACTGAAGAAATAGATTTCATGATCAGCAATAGGTGTGAAGCTGTGCCCAAAACTTGGTATACAATTTTAGTACGGAGATATTTGAATGACTCTTCAAAATTGGGGAGGGAGAGGGGGGGTCTCAGTGGCAACCATGTACTGCAAAAATTATGGCCACTGGACAGCTTGGCAGCCCTACTTTCACCCTTCAAACCTAGGAACTGTTCTGGATTGACCTAAACACTGTGATTCAGTGTGTGCAGTGGCATAAAATACGTGCCAAATAGCGTGACAGGCAGATTGGCTTTGCCTGTGGTTTTAGGGGCTCAGTTATATTAAATCCAGAAAACAATAGTTGATCCATATCACTGCACTTACTGGAAGTTTGGTATACTATAGCTATTTGATAAAAGAAACAATTTGCTTTATCAGTTGAAACATTAAACAGGAAATAAAGTGTTGATAAGGAACTAGAAACTTTCTCTCTCAACACCCAAGTTCATCTCAGAACATCACTAGTGGTACACAAATTTTGAGCATGTTTTGGGGGTATATGAATTTTAGATAAACAACTTGATTCTACTATTGCAAGATCCAGCTCTTACCTCCCGGGCTTTTGAGCAGGGGCTTATATTTCAGCTACTTGGTTTCAGGGAGGTACTGTGCAATGCCGCAATATGAACAGTGGTCTCCCCTGGTACCTGCTACTAAGCAAGCTGTCCCTGAGTATTTGGAAGCAACTAGTTCTTTTGTTTCTTGGTTTATATGGAGTTTGGACATAATCAACACTGATAGGACTGCCTGCTAGCATTAGCAGGCTTTATTCCACATTCATATTTTGTCTGTTGCAGAAAAAAATTATTTTTCCTATAGCCTTTGGACTTTTGCTTTCTCCCATGGATCTTGTAGCTCTCTTCACTGTACTCCAGTGTTTAACACATCTGTCATTTGACCAGGTTCCCTCCATTCCCATTACTGTAGCTTGGAAAAGCTTTGGGAATGGTATCCCAGAACTGTGCAGTGAAATAAAGTCTGTTTCCTTGGAAACTTGACAATGAACAATAACCTGTCCTCTGCTTTTCACACTTGAATGTCATCCATATCCAAAAAAGTGTGAAAAGTTTCCACACTGATTGCTTTAGTTGGTTCTCAGAAAACACACAAGTGTCTTCAGTGCTTTGGATTAGAAGTGGCTTTCCAGAGTGAGAAACAAAAACGGGAAGAAAGGAGAAGGTGGAGTTTGGGGGGGGGGGAAGCCAAAGGAAGAACCTTCCTCTGTCTAAAACATGTATCCACAAATAGTTATCCCACACACTAGCATTTTATTTTTTTGTATTGGTAAACTATAAAGAAAAAGAGCTCCTACAAGCCTAATTCTACGTCTTTCCCTATTCCTCGCTCTGGCCAAAGTGCAGTCTCACTATATAGTGAAAAGATAAGTTCTATGCCTTAGAAATTCATGGAGGTATGCCAAATGCAAACACATTGCACAGGGGAAGGGAGAAATCATTCCACCCTTCCTATGCCTGGCTAAGAAAGAACCTGTGTGACCACTTTTGTTTACTCCAGTGTGACATTTTATCCTGCCCCTGCTCCATGATTTTACAGTGGCATAAAGAGTATGTCAAAAGTGATGTCCCCATGATGAAACCACCTTCATCAATCCATACTATTGGACTTTTAATACTAAATAATAGTAACAGAGTGGACTACTGAGTGCAGTTTGGAGGGGAGGATGGAGAGGGTTAGTTTGTTTTTTTTGTTTTTCTGGTGTTTTTTTTTAATTTTAGAGTCTAGATAAAAGCAGCTTTTTAATATGTTGTTGGAAGGTAAGGAGAATTAATAACAGAAAAGTTGACACACTGTTGGTAATACTATCTTCCTAAGCACCTCGTCCACTTTTTCATCAGACAAGCAGCTTTGAGCTCTTAAAATTCTTGCATGCTGGGTTTCTCAAACAAGACTATGCTGACTGTGGTCAAATTGCCACACAGGCAAGGCTTGGAGCATGATGGAGTGATATTTTTTTCTCTACTGAGAGGTCTAGTGAAAAGCGGTAAAAAAGTTTACGGGAATACAGATTTTACTGATAATCTAGTGTAACTTGTGTGCAGAGCCTTGAGAGCAAGCAGTCTTCACAGAGTATACTGACAGTATCTTCTTAACTCTCCTATAGCTGCTCATACCAAACTGGCTGGTGGCTAATTAAGGCTGTTAACTTTCTGGCTTTGATTAAGGCAGCTTTGAATGAATGAATGGGGGAATTTTCATGCTAATGTTTGGCCTTATAAACGCTTACTGCAGACCACTAGAAAAAAATCCCTTTTTTATGCTGAATATTCTGAGTTCAGTTTATATTTCCAAAACTACTGTATGATTCTTTCCCAGGAGTGAATCATACAGAAATTAAGATGTGTAGTAGAAAGAAACCTTTTTGGAGCACCTTCTTGCTTCATCTTGTTGTTTTCCATCTTATTTCTGTACATCACTTGATTCACCTTTAGGGAGAAAATAATGCAATTGCAAATGTTAGAGCCAAAACTACTTGTTAATGCAGTGATTGGTCCGGAAATCTCCAGCCATCCAGTAGCTAATGGCAAGTAGATGTGTCTAAGCTGCATTTACTGTTACTTGTTTCAGTGAGGAGTGTTTTTTCCCCATGCCTGGTTGTCTCTTAAGTGTTTGAAATGGGTAACCTGTGAAATGCAATGGCTATTCTTGCATAGGAAACCATCTCATAGTGCCAAAAGGTTCATAGCTATGTAGAAGAGCATGGAATAGTAGTATAGCATTTAGCTAAAGCATATTTTGGGGAATCCTCCTCTTCTGAAAATAGAAATTTGCAATAAAATAGAAGTGAGATGTTCCTGTAGTTGAATACTGCATGTAGAGCCATAACAGGGAAGGAGGCAGCAGCAGAAATAAAACAAATGGTGCTTGACCAAATTTCCTCCTTCATACCTACTGTCTATACAGCAGGCCCTTCTTTCCATTCTACTATCTGTGTTTTGGCATATGCTAATTTCATATCGCTTAGTTTAAAGTAATAATAATGAAGTACTTGCTTACCTTTTAAGTAAATCTTTTTTGTGTGATAAAACCATTGCTATTGTATAAATACACACGTATGTATCAATAGACTGTACATGCTACTTGAGGTTTAACAGTTACAACCAAAGAAAATCTTTTCTTGTCTTGAGATGGACTATTTCTATTGTATATGGATGTATATTCACTAAAAATCAAAGTAATGGGCAAGTTTACAAGATTTCAAACTTGTTTTATAATCACCTGTAAGCTATTGAGCTCCTTGCATCCCAAACTTTATGTATGGTTGTGTGTTATATATACATGTATAAATCAGTGTGCTTTCTCAGATGTAGAACAAATTGTGTGCCATTTAAAGCACACATAAATACACAAATATATTTAGGTTTCTAGTTTGTTTTCACAATGCAACTATTAACCTTTTGAAATGCAAAGATATCTTTGAAATGCAATACTGTTCATGTACCACTTAAGTAAGATGTGCTTTTGAAAGGATGGTTAGACAATGTATCGTAGTCTATATTGATGCATGCAGGAGCAATGAGGTAGCTCTTCATTATCTATGTAATAATTAATTTAAAATACTTGTAGTTTTACCCCGGTCGTATTTACTTTACATATAGCTTCCCTGTGGTAAATTCCTGTCAAGAGACTTCTATTCTAACAGTTTTAGCAATCAGTTTTACAGAACTGCTCTGGATAATTTATCTACAGTGTGAATTCTATTTAGACTCCCTAATGCTACTGAAAGTTATCCAACCTTATTTCACCTTATATTCACCTAATTGAGAACGCGGTTGAAATCAGCAAAAGTCACACAGGTGTGATTATCTATATCTTGCTAGAAACTGGTATAAACTGTTTTTTTCAGCCAGCTCTCTGCTACTCTGGATTTGCACCTTGACTTTATACCAGCTTGATCTCAAGCATATGCTGGTAGGTACCAAGGGTATCCTGCCTGACCAGAAGGACAAAAGTAATCTGGAGAGTTTCAGAGACCTTTTGACATCTAAAAGAACAGTAGGAGCCTAGGTGTAAGTAACTTTTAAGTTAAAGTTTTAAGTAAGCTCCTTTATCCAGAGATTTTCAGTAAATGGACACACTTGCCAGCACAGCTGCTCTGTTCATAAATCCAGTCTGAGATGGCTCTGTGCCTCAACCTCGCTTTCCAATTTTAATTTGGGCTTTTAAAAGGGAAGCCTCCACAAGTACCAATTATGTAAACACAACTTACTCCCCATTCTCCCTATAGTAGCTGTTGACAACAGAATGGCCTTGAATGCTATAGAGGATATAGCTATGTATAAGATTAAGAGCTGCTGGTTTGAAGCTATTAAATATAATGCTGGATTTGCTAGTCATGTTATTTATGAGTTCTGTCAAACATACAATTAATGGATTTTAAGTTTGACAGAGCTGTAGCGCAGTATGGGCTTACTCCTGGCAATTCCTGATGTTGACCTTTCATTACTCAAGTCTTCCCTCAAAGTTTTCTGCTGATTCACCTTGGTTCGGGACTTTGACTGGGCTGAGTGTGTGATCCTTTGGACAGGCTGCTGTCAAATGTGATGAAGGCATTTCCCACCTTTAGTTAGGAAATACTCTGGGTAGACTGTCAGCTCTTGCTGTCTCTCTTCCTCACTCTCTCTTCCTCCCTCTCTCTCGCTGGGTGGGATTTGAGTGCTCTACCCAAGTTACCACTCACAGACCAGAGAGGCACTCAGATTGTGATAAGTATTTGTAAACTGGGCTACTAACTAGCACTCATATAATCTTCTATAGTGCCTTGGGCAGAGAAAGACATGGGTATCAACTTCCTAAAAAAACCTCTAAAATAGAAAACCTCTAATAAAAATAAAAAAAAATCCACAAGTCAAAAGCTGATTCTAGCCTTTGTAAGTAGAAGGGAAAGTATATTGTTCTTGAACTAGGACATCTAGAGCATATGCAGACACTGATCAAGATACTGTAAATCAAAATAGTTGGGAGAAACTTCTATAGTTATTTTCTTAAATGCTATCTTATTCTGACAATCTGAGTTGTCTTTTTAAAGGATGGGAAAAAGATTGTGAGGATGGTTTTGATTCTTGAAATAAATGAGGAAGAAAAATACCACTAATGTACTGGGTGCATCTTTTTTTCTTTTTCTTTTAATTCCCCTTGATGTCAAGACACAGATCTGTTACTTTGACACAAAAGAGAAGCATTTTCTTTCTTTCTCATGCCAAGAGTCATCAAGTAAATCTCTGTCAGGTGAATCGAATGTTTGCAGAAAAGCAGTTCCTGTAAGAAGCATCCAATTAGCCTACTTATGTCACTTAGTACTCTGTGCTTTAGTGTTCTCTGACTATAGATTAGTTTCTGTGCTCTAATTCCTGCTATTAATATTCACCCGCCATAAGCTTGCTTTGCTATGCATTATTTATCAAGTTTAAAAAGTGTTATAACAAGTTTTAACTAGGAAACAGGCAAAAAGGTTGTGCTTTTAACCTAAACAGCCCACACACTGAAGAAGAAACATGAAAAATGCTATTAAAAATAAGGCAACTTTACAGATATTAGTGTCATGCTGCTTGCTTGCTTTTTGTTTTACCTGTCTCTATAGCCAGCTGTTTCTTTCAGTGTTAAGAATGGAACTAAGTTTCTGTAGACTTGAATTTGGAAAACTGGAAAAAAACCCCAAACTCAAAGTATACCAAAGGTAATCTTTGCTTCCAGAAATGGAATCAAGAAATTAACAGTTAAAGGGGCTCTTATAGATACTTCTATAATTTGTTGTGCAAAGGGGCTTTTATAGATGTTTCTGTAGTTTGTTGTGCAGAATAGTCGGATCCTTTAACTGATGAATGCAAATCACTAATGCAAATCTATTAGTTAGTGTATGCTATTATTTCCTAAATAGCGTTCATAGTTTTGATAATATGCCTGAAATTCTTTTTATAGCAAAACAGAGATTTTTAAAACTTTTATTTTTATGAAGAACATTTGGAGTGGGTAAAGGAACAGAGATAGCAGAATCCTTTTGGGGAATACAAGCTTTTACAAAGGCATTGGATCAGGCCAGTCACTAATTTTGGAGAGAACCTATGAAAACTGTCTGTGTTCAACATGTTTTGGAGCTTGTTTAAATTCAGAACTCAATATAGTAGTTATGAAAACACAAGGAAACAAGCATGGGACTTTCACTCCTGTGAATTTCATACAACTGCTGTGGGAAGGGAGACAGTCACCTTCTGAAAACAGGGTAGAAACCTAGGCACGATCAATTAAGTTACAGTTTGAGAAGTAAATTGCTGCCTGCACGAATGTGATTTAAAAATGATCTATTTATCTGAATATTCAACTAAAAGTGACCAGAAATACCCCTGGGCTTGTTACATCAAGTATGCATTATATATCGTCAAGAGCAAGCAAGCTCTGTAAATGTGTGAAAGCTGTCCTCCCGAAGAATAATTTGAATAAATATTTAGTCATACTTAGATGAGTGATGTGGTTATACATATAAATACACACATACAAGCAGACACACAAAAAGATGTAACCTGCAGGTATCTGGGTGGAGGTCAAGAGCTTATGTTAACTATCTAGAGAAAGGGATATTTAAACATTTGAGAAAGGAATTCATTCCGGAGGAGCTGTCAAAGTTATGTTTAAGGTATAACTGGTGATCGTATAATGTCACCTTTATTAAAGAATAGCCTAATGATTAGAGCACTAAAGTAAGGCATCTGATACTTGTTATGTTCCCTTCTCTGTCTTGTTTCAGGCAGAAGAATATTAAATATATACAACAGCTATAGGTATTAGTACTCCTCGGTACTTACATCTTTTTTCACAAGTTACGTGACTGTTCAGGGACACTATTGAAGGTTTAATCTCAACCTGTATATTCTTAGTGTTCAAATCTACATAAAAAAGGAAGGGGCCTGAGCTTGAAGGCACTGTTGGGAAGCTGGACCCACAGTAGCTCTAATTTTAATATATTCCTTTTGACTGAAAAATATTTTTGTCATTCAGAATATATGGCATTTGGAATTTGAGGAAAAATATGCGATTTGGAGAAAGTGAATAAAGTTTTCTGGTCATTAGTTAAACTTTAAACTCATATAGGAATATCTTAAAGCTGATGTAATGCGTGAGTTGAGGGCAATTATAAATTGCTGGAGGATATTGTCATAGACTTATCCACACTTGTGGTTTAGGAATACATCTAATGTTGACTTTGTAAATCCAGTTGGTTTCTATTAGTCACTTTTAAGGCACTTTAATCATATGAAAGTGAATTTAAATTTTATTGACTGCTTTCTCTGCTTTCTCTAGCAAATAAGTTATTTACTATTACAGATGATGATATGTTTTGTAGCCCAAGAATGTCCCATTTTGAAATTATAAAATTAGAAAGGCTGAATTTCTGAGCATTTGATAGTCAAAAACCCTCCAAATGAAGACATAATGATTATATACAGTCACACCTTTAAACCAGTCGAGGAATTAAAAGGTTTCATGTACAAAAATGCAAGTATGTTTTGTGCAGAAACCCACCTTATTCTACTTCTACCATGACACATCTGCTTTAAAGGCACGTGAAGCTTCTCTAAATACAGTATTTAATGCTTCAGCTGTTCAAAATCTTAAAAATTTTAAAGATTTAGGTATATAATCACGGAATACAAATGAAAGCAAACTGGTGATGCCGGGAAATGAAAGACTTTGTGCTTCCCCTGTGTCCTGCAGTGCACCCTGTGAATCATTCACTTTCCAAGCATTAACCTAAGATATTTTTTGGTAAAATATATCCCCTTACTATGTTTTTATTTGTTTGAAACTAAAACAGCAACAGCACACCTTGTTTTCCCTGCAACACTGCCATACCTGATGCAAATGTTAGAATTAAAATAGGAGGAGGGACTCTCTGCCTGGGCTGGACTCTGCGTCCTACTGGCTGAACCTATTGTTTTTCTGAGGTATATCTATAATTCTACCCATAACTCACAAACCTATCGCAGTAGGTGACTATGATACATACAAGGGGTATAAGGGACCAAATTTTGCTTTCTCTTGTCAGCTCTGTAAGACCTCATACAGTAAGATGTTTCTGTCACTGTTCACAGCTGGCAGTCTTGAAATTCTGAAATTCTAAGCTAGTTTTCTCCATGGGATGTCTAAATAACCTTGTAGGCCCATGGTGAGGAGGGCTTGTCTGGTTCAGCACTGGAGATAAAACCCATTGCTTTTCAAGGGATAGCACCCTCACGTGCAATGTTCAATTCTGTTCTGGATGCAGAAGGGTTAAGCAGCATGCCTGGGAAGATGGTAAGTGTTGGTTTCAATGCTGTTTCCAATTAGTTTGATAAAGAATTGTATACAAGAGCAACAGTCAAGGGCAATGGGGAGCTGCTTTAGAAGAAAGAACAGATGGTGAAGATGACAGATTTATGCTCCAGGTGATTGGTATAATAAGCCAGAGGAAATAACGCAGGAGAAAGCAAAGCGTTTTAAACAATGTTCCATGCATATTTCTGCTGTGCTTTTTACGCGTGGGCTGCATTATTCTGTGCAACATCTGACATGCTGTAGTTCTGAATGTACCTGCACCCGTCCTGGGAGAAAAGCTGTGGCTGACCCCAGTCACTTAAGCATTAACACATGTTGTAGGCTGAAATAAGGAATGCATTTCTTACCCTATTAGCGCTTTTCTATTTGTATGGAACTTGGAGGTCAAGTCGAAAAATCCAGGAACTATTTTTTTTAAAGACCTTTTGCATCTTCTGTTTTAATTTCTCTCCTTCCAAGATCCCCCCAAAAGCATGGAACCAATTGTACCAAAAGTATTTTAAATTTATTTTCCAAAACTGATAAGAATTACTTACCTGGTTGAGACCCTACTCCTCCCTGCCCTCAGATCTGAGGATTCCTACTTTCTATTCCTGGTGTGCCAAAAGGTATTCCTACCATCTACATCTGCTATGCTAAAAGCTATCCAACAGAGCAGGACTGGAGAGATGCAAGATGATGGGGAAGGGGATGATCTAATCAGCAATGAGCTAAAGGCTGTGGGTTAGACATTTTCCACACAGTTATGTCTCTTTACTACGTGCTTGAGGATGTGTCTTCATGAAATGTCCTCTATATTAAGTGTTCAGCATCATCTGAGCAATCTCATGCTTCTTTGTCCTATTGCAGGACTAGGGCTCTGGTGTTGCTGCACTTCGGAGTATATCATAAAAGGTAGCCAGATCTGACTGCAGCCTCCAGCCTCTGCAGTCATACTCCAAGCTCCATGGTTCCTCTCTCACCATCCCGTTAACCACCTCTTTTGTGAAAGTCTGCACAACACTTTCAATGGGATAAAGAAATAATATGCATTTGGTGACTGTAAATACACTGCTTGAGAAGATGTATTTGACAGCTCACTACCCTCTGGCATCAGCTCTGCAAACTAAAGATCTGCTAAGGAATTCCACATCAGTTTTGTCAGTATTGTGGACAATTAATCTGCCATTGAAGAAGACACCAACACTATAGACCACTCGCTCTGGGAGAGGTTTGTCGGGTTTTTTTTAAACGCTTTAGAGTCCTATTTTTCTGAGCTTGTGAGACAAACAGGTGGGTAGGAAGTTGCTGTGCCACAGTGTTGAGGTGACCAGCAGCTGCAAAAACTCAGGATAACAAAATGTTCTTTGCTGAAGGTCTGCACAGAGCTCACCTCAGAATTGCAGAGCAACGTGAAATCTCCCCAAGCAATTCGGAAGCACTCATAGCTCAGTGTATGGAGGGCCATGCAATCTGATGGCAAACAGTATCAAAATTTTTAGGGCAGACATCTCCTGAGGCAGTAGATATGTGACTTACTTTTAAGGCAGTACTGCCATCACATGACTTATTGGTCCTCAATCCAATTTTGGTAACCTGTGTCAGTTTTAACAGAGGAAAAAAGCGAGACGTTAAAAGTTCGGAAACATGGTTAGTACTGTGATTCCTCCTTGTGTAGGATGACAGCAGGCAGTCTTCCAGGACAACACATTAAAGAAAAATAAGGAATGTATTCACTACTTCTCATCAGCAGGCAGATGTTTAACCACTTCCTGTACAGCAGAGCTTCAGCATGAGTAACAGTTACTTTGGAATACAAATGCAATAACCATGAATGTCTCCCTTTGCTCCTCCTTTCCCTGAGTCTTTATTTCTGAGCGTGATGTCATATGGTATAGAATATCCCTTTGGCCAGTTTGAGTCAGCTGTCCCCTCCCAACCTCTTGCAAACCCCCAGCTTACTCACTTGGGGCGGGCAGAGCAGGGGTAAAAAGAGAGAGCCTCAGCACTGTGCAAGCACTGTTCAGCAACAGCCAAAACATTGGTGTGTTATCAACACAGTTATAGTTACAAATCCAAAACATAGCATCATATGGGATGCTATGAAGAAACTTAGCTCCATCCCAGTGAGACACAGTACAGGGTTTTATTTGGTGGTTTGTCTCTTGTCTTTTTTTTTTTTCCCCTCTTTTTTTGTTTCATTTTGGAAATACAAGTAGTTGGGATGCCATGGGGTAATGTTGTTGAGCAGAAGGGCTCACAGAAGCTACTGGTTTTCCTAATGTCAAATAGACAGGGAGTTCTCTCCTTTATATGCAGGAGGCAGTAGTGGATATGATGGAGGGCTACCCCTTGATAAGGTAATTCTCTAACACTTGGCTATGAGAAGCTACTGTACTACTCCAAATAAAGATAGAAAACATGACAGAGTGAACTACTCTAGGTGTGGATTCTATGTAAGGCAAGAAAATATTCACCATGAATTACTGTCAGTTTAACAGTTTTCTCTTCATCCTTAGGACGTCACATAGCCGATTCCCAGTGGTGCAAAAGACTAAAAGCAGTATGTTGCTTTCCATGTGTTTTTTTGATCTTTGATGTAGTAAATTATGTACACAATCCCTAGAAGGCTGAGTTCTGACTGTCTCTTATTGGTATCAATATAGTGCAGGTCAGTTTGTCTGCAACTCCTAATAGCTGCTTGGCAAGAATTTTGAGGAAGAGAGAACAGGGACTGGATTTTGAATACTCACGGGAAAAGAGTTTAAAAGAATATCACAAAGAATATCACTAGTTCAACATGACTTGAAGACAAGACTTCAGGAGTTGATGACAAGATACTTAAAAATTTGTTAAGACACATGGAAGGCTGATCAGAGTTTCACAATCTACTGATGTTTTCTAGGTCCTACTAATGTTTTCCAGGTTTTAGGGAGGGTGTCATACTCTATTTTGGAATAATGTAAAGAAAACTTCATCCCATAACATGCTCGTTACACTTTATGCACCTACACATCTGAATTTGTATCCCTCATGAAATGTGTGAAGCTACACCAGTGAAATTGGAGAGTCATAGATGAACTGCATTATTTGGGCCACTTGGAGTTCAGTGCAATCAGACCTTGTTGTTGTAAGCAGGTTTCTTAAACAGTTTTATTAGCAATGTACTGGAAGTTCTATACTTGTGGAAAATATCTTACAGCTGAAATGTTGCAATTAAAACATGTAAAGAAAATACTATTTGGAGACATTCTATGCCATGCCTTTCATGTGTTATAAGATGTTAAACCCCAACCCCACTTCATAAAATTCATTTGTCCACTGCTCAAAGAAGACCTTGTCATTTTAAGTTTGAGTAGATACAACAAAAAGATAGTGCCACCACTGATCTGCTTGATGATAAAGAGAAAAGGATGGGTAGGATGTACAATGTGGTAGTAAATTATTACTGTGAAGCTGATCAGTTTGAGAAAGTAGGAGAGCAGCAGTGAGTTGCTGTAGAAGAAATGACAGGAAAAGAGGTAAGGACAGATGAGAGCTCTTTATGAAGCTATTGCTTAGTTTCAGGCAGAGAACTTCTTAGTGTGTGCAGGGAGAACGTGGTTCTATATAAATCCTACAATCTAGCTGCTATTTTTACCACATGGAATCCGCTGTGGTAGTTTTCAGAGTATAATCTGGAAAAATAAATGAGAGGCATTCACTTAGCAGAAGACCACTTACTTATAATAAAGTCTATTAAATCAAAAGATAAATAGCTACCAACTGACACATCCAGGGAAGTGGGTAGTCATGTCCACTTCAGGCTTTATGGTGCAGCCTCTTGCATAGCAGGGAAGTCTTGGCCCTTGGTCAATTTTTTCCTTTTCAGAGTCAGCAGAAGCTGTCTTCGTCTTTTCTTCCTTTGCCTAAATTGGTAATATCTGCCCAAACCTCAACCTGCAGTGTGTCTTGCAGCAAAATCTTCTTAATGTGGGTGGATTGTGTGAACGTTTTTAAGGCTAGATTCTCATCCTTGTTCAAATCATTGCTTTTGATTTGGCAATAAATTATATCCTGGTTATGACCCCATCCTTTTAGCAGTTCTCTCAAATCTATTCTAGTTGCTCTGTTTCATTTCAGGAGCTTACTGAATCTGACTGCTAGACTGTGTGGAAATTTATCTGCGGTTAATGTTACAAAGTCCAGTTGCAGAGCAATCTGAAGCCTAATGTTTGCTTTCAAAGCAGGTACCCCTCATAGTCTAGTCTTAGCTGTAGACCAACATGTGAAGAGGCAGGTGGCATCCAATTGTTATGATTCCCAAAAAGCAGAGACTACACTGGTGCATAGATTAATTTGCAAACAGCAGCTCCCACCAATTTCATATACTATGAGCTTCCTCCACTTTCAGACATGGAATAGACATGTTAATGAATATTAGAACTGTGTGATATCTGAACTGAGAGTAATCTGGGTTGCACATGCCTGACTATTTATGTCTTTGTGTAAATTTAAAATAATTGAAATGTATTTACATTGGTTTTCCTGTATGATTTCATATATGTCTGTGGGACGTCATGGTAGAGCAGCTGAAGTGTTACACAGTATGTGGGGAGAATCAGTTTGAGCTTTCTGCTGTTCTCAAGAAAACCCAGCTACAAATGCCAACTGCATTGTTGCAACACTGCTGAGTGTGATATGTCATACTGATGGGCAATCTAGGTTCAGCATGGACCTTTAATATTTTGACTATTTTTTTAACTATATATATAACTCGCTTTTTATTCCGGGACTCCATCTTTCTTCAGTTCCTCAGCCTCTGTAATAAATTAATGATAACTTATCAATACGTAATTCATTTTAGAATAGTCCCCTTTTGTTATGCTTTCTTAGCTTTTTGTAGCTAATATTTTTAGATCACTACATTACTCGTGATTTATGTCAGGTGGCAAAGATACATGCTTAGCTCTCATTATCTCTTAACATTTCCAGTGCCCTTTGCAATTTTTGCCTTTTTTTTTTCTCTGAATTCTCTTCAATTTGCTAATAATCTTTTGACAACCATGCATTAAAGTACTTCCACTCTCCATTTTTTTGGCTGAATGACTTTGAGAAAAATAGCTGTCAAGAGTAAGTTATGTAGGAGCATGTTTAAAATCCAATGGTTTGGGTGGTTTGTTTTTTGGTGGTTTCCACTTTTTCCATGCCGACCACAAGGGACTCTGAGCAGTCAGACTGAAGTCTATTTGAAGCAGCTAGAAAGTGCCTGTGTCTTAGTCATACGGACTGGCCACCCACAAATCCTCAACAAAATTCTTTAAACTTCATCCACCGTTTTTATTGTCTTGAGTCCAACAAATGGAATGACCTGGATATTAGTCACAGATGTATGTGCTACTTCATAGTGTGTGTGGGCACTGCCCACGCTTTGCTGGTACATGAGCTTTTTGGACTTCTGTAGTCTAAATGGGGAGGGGGAAAGAAGAGATATATATAAGTTCATTTGTGAGCTCATCATCCAGTGTTTTTTGATGATGGTCTTTGGAAAGGTTTACTGAAGCAGTTATATTTAGGTATGTTTAACTTTTTGTGAGCATACAGGCAAATATTTGCTATAGCTCTATTTCACCTTTCACATACTATAGTATATTAAACCACAAAACCACACTGGCATAGTTAAAGGATGGATATTTAACATTATGCTCTTCTTGGAACAGATGTGTTTGGGGGGGGGGTTGTATGTTTTTGGGGTTTCTTTCCCTGCCACCATGCGTACATAGTAATAACTTCTTTTTGTCATTAAAATCTTGTCACTGGGTGCACACCACAACTCAGATGTTCAATTGCAATGCACAAAATTACAAAATGGCATCCTAGTGTTATGGTGGCTTTAAAGATGGCAACGTATCAAAACATTTTCTCATTCAATGTAGAAGCTTAATGAAAAAAATTAAAATACACCATTCTGTGATTATTTGAAAAAAATACTGGATGCAAATATTATTCATATTGAATTCTTATGAAGAATCTGAAAAAAAAAAAATGACAGGATTCAGTACCAGTAAACTACATTACTGGTACTCAATTGGTACTAATTAGTACCAGTTTTAATAATCTGTATTTGGAGTTGCCCGAGGGGTTACTTCAGTTAGGAAACAAGGACAGGACCAAGTATTTCTTTGTTACATTGCTGTTGCTTTGCAATTTGTCTTTGGCTTCCACTTCTTGAGCCAAGTGTCATTGATTAACAGAGGAATCCAAGAGAGAAGACAAGCCTATATTTAGTAAGACAGACCCTTTTTTAGCCAGCAGTCTTTCCTGAAAAACTCTTGCTTTCACCTCAGGAACAAACCCTGCTAGCAACAGTTCACTGGGTTTTGCTTTTGCATCATTTACAACTTTCATTCTTGTGATGACTTGTATTGTTTCTGCTGCTTTCTTCTGACACTCTCACCAAATAATTTCCTCATCAAACCCTCATGCTCACTTAAAATGCAGCAGTATCTACTGACACTGTCCAAGTGTTCGCTTAGGACCGGAGTCACAGACTCCTGCTTTCACAGATCTTAGTCAGCAAAACTTACTCTTTGTACCAGGAAACTCATCAAATACCAAACTCTAACTCAGGAGGCAGAGATGCAGAAACTTATTCCATATATTGTGCCCATTGGCTATAAATATTGTTTTTGTGTAATAAAAAAACATAGGTCATGGAGGTAAGTTTGTAAAGAAATAAATCTGGAACTCATTTGACTACACATGCCCTTTTATATTTCCACTAATAACTAATTTATATCCCTGAGTGGCACAGGAACATACTGCCCGCAGACAATTTCAGTTAAATAAGGAAAATTCATGACGCTTCTGTAGTATATCTTCAATGTAGTTAAACTTTATAATAGAAAAATGTTTCCTTTGAAATTACTTTATTAGGACTGAATCACTGCTAATAGCATAGGAGGCTGCACGCTTATTGTTCTTACCTCTCTAAAAGCTCCAGTAATACAACAAAAGATGAAAGCAGACATGACACTGAATATTGTGCTACCACTGAACTCTGTAGATTTTATCTCCCAAACTGGTAATAGTATCTTACTCTCTAAACTAACTTACATTCCTAACCTTGTGTTTTGAACAATACCAAAGACTTTGTGAAAATGTTATGAAAGCATCTTTTCACAGATGACGTGTGCAAGCTATGTGTTAAAGTGCATAATATGTATTCCACTTCCATTGTTGCATTGTTTTCTTTTGACTAAACACCTTTTGAAAATTCTGTAGTTTCCTTCATCTCAAACGTTACCCAGTCACATCATCTTTGCTGCATGTATGTGCCTAACTGGCACATGATTACCATAAAAATTTATAAACCTTACTGCCAATGCATGATTAACGTCACTGAATCACTCTAAATTAAACATCTTTTGCCATGCACAAGAGAGATAAGAAGGATATTTATGAATTAAGAGTGTGAAGGAATGATTTTTATTTTTTTTTCCCAATGGTGGTAGGTGCTAAGGGGGTATGGATTAGTGTGTGGTGGTCGTGCTCCTGGTGAGACACCTCATGATCCTCTACACAACTCCTACTTAAGTACTTTCTTGTGCCTTAACAATAATTTCTTCAGTAAAAGAGAGCCAGCTGTACTACACCAAACTAGACCTTGAATCATAGCTGAAAGCATAGGCCCAAGTTTGCACTTCATAAGATTAATAATTAAAAAAACAAAAATCAGATTCCCAAGACTTTTTTTATTATTGGGTATAATCCAACATAGCTCAACATACTCTATGGGCATCTGTTAAGTTTGTTAGGTGCTTACAGCACCCAGTCTTTTAGACATGTGACTGTTGCACACTGTGTACCAATATGCATTTTGGAGCTTGGAATAAATCAGGCAT
The DNA here is from genome assembly GCA_017639485.1 of Pluvialis apricaria. Classification (NCBI taxonomy): domain Eukaryota; kingdom Metazoa; phylum Chordata; class Aves; order Charadriiformes; family Charadriidae; genus Pluvialis; species Pluvialis apricaria. Next base: position 10,676,045 of record CM030010.1, read on the forward strand.
GCCAAAGCATGGCTGTATTGGATTGGTAAAAAGTTATGGTGATGTAAGTCTGGTATCTGTTGCTGCTAATTATGGTCTGACATGTTCAGGCTTTCCTTCTCCTCTCTTTCCCCCAACTAAGTTTGCAGCATAAAGTAAATGATGGAAAATAATGACTAGAAGAAACAATCATCTCAGACTCATCTGATAAGTGATTGACCCTGTGCCCTATGCTCTGCAGTGTGTTTCATTAATCCTTAGAGAGTCTGCAAAAAGCAAAGCTTCTGTCCCTGTCCTTCATTGCTAATTAATCCTGAAGATTTGAGAAGCTTCCTTACTGTTCCCATAGTGTTCCCTTGTTCTGCTTTAACCTCTACAGTGACTCCCTTTAAGTTCAGCGGCAAAAGTCAAGTCACTGATAGAGAATGAAGATCTCCATCTATTTTGGACTCACATGGCCTGCGTATGCAGGTTGGACAGCAAGGAGACGTAACCTACACAGGGTCCTTTAACAACCTGCTGTGACCCTTTTGATAGGTAGGAGAGCTTAAGGGGTTCTTTGAACTGGATAAAGCAAGCAGGTTGCAAAACATGTCATTAATAAACTAATTCTTTGAAGATGCAGAGTCTAAATCTTCTAAATTGCGAATAGTGGTACCTGGAACCTACAAAAAAAGAGACATCAAGGTGGGAAAGAAACCTTTCAGGATGGAAGCTCACCCAAAAATTTGCCATTTTTCAAGGGAAAATTCATTTAGTTCATTATACGTCAGGATGAATCTCCAAAGCTTCCAGAAGTTTCCCATTTTAAGTAGACTTTATATGTGCTGAATTCCCTTTGAATTCTGCTGGAATGGGAAAATTCTACAGCAGTGTGAGTAAAATCTCATGAGCTGAGAAACTGTTTGGACTCAAAAACTGAGCTTGTAACAAATCAGTTGTTCTCAAGATTTTTCATCCTGCAGACCAGCTCATTTTTCTATTTGTCTCAGACCACATATGATATATGATTGCTTCCATCTGTTTATGAGGTTAAATTCTGAACTGTAAGTGTAGAAGGAGAAATTCAGTTATGCATGTTGCTAACTGAATAGGTCTACTTAGCAGAGAAAAATGTTTTTGTAACGTATTTTCTTGAGTTGTAGTCACTGTAAATCACTTACTGCATTAATTTATAACTGTGACATAAATCAATTACAGTATAAAACTGCATTCCTCTTTCTAGATTTTAATATTCTCTTTCATGTTCTCAGAAATGACAGTGGAATTACACCTGTCTGAGGAGAGTCATCCAGGCATCACGGTCCTCGATGAAAGCTGCTAAGCTGACTCTTAAGAGGGTTTCTTTCATATTGAGGAATGTAGCTTAAAGTCCTAAGATTCACAAATCTTGGGATTTGTGTTACTTGGAATCTTACCTCTCCAAAAATAAAAGTATTACAGATTTGTCAATTTTCTTCAAATTACTCAGCCTAAAAATAAAAAAAACCAAACAACCAAACACACATTTATTCCAATGATTTAAGGAGTTGAGCTTTTGATTATAAAATTGGAGCCAGTGACAAAGGGAAATGTAAAACATTAAATATAGGTTTCTTTTAACAACAAAGCTGTTACTGAGGCACTGCAATATTTCAAATGGTATAGTTCCAGTTTAGTTGGAGTGGACCTTATTTTGGACCACTGTATTTTCCTTTCAGAAGGAACTTGGCTGTCTTTCCCTCATTTGCCATTCTTAAGTACTTTTTCTAATCGCTTCAGTAACAGAGCTCTGTGTCAGACTTGGCTATAATGATTTGCATATCTTCCCTTCAGTCCTTTGGAACTAGATTTTTCTCCCCTTGCTCCTCGAAGTTCAGCTAGGAAGCATGGCAATATAGGAAGTATACTTAAGAAGGTAGCACCGATTAAAGTGAATTGTTCTTTATTATGACCCTTTCAGGCTGATAAAATGAATGTCATTTGCAAGACCAATTGCTTTATAAATCACTTGAAGAATTATATCACTTATCAAAACATATCTTTAGCATTTCTAGCTCATCATACTGGCTGCAGTTAATCTGATCATAGAGACAATATATTCTGCATTTTTCTGTTTTCCTCTTTCTTGTCCTCAAGTCTGGTGGTTTTCCTTTTCCTTTCTCCAAGTTTGATGGTTTTGTGGTGTAATACAGAGCTATCACACTGACGGAGAATTCGTCCTTATGAGTTTTCTCAAATTATTTTAATCACAAGGGTCACTGTGTGTCAAGAACATCTTCTCTCTGAAAAATGAACTTTTGTGAGAAGGCTAATAATAATGTATGGTTTTTTTCTAACTGCAAGATGTGAAAAGGATTTAGAAAATCCCTTCGATCTTTTCAAATTACACCTAATGGACTCTGTGGGTTACCTAGATATGCAGAAAAGCATACTTCAGTGTTTCCATTCGTGCTCTGCTTTGACCCTCCCTTAGATTAGCCTAAAAACTTTGCACTACTTATGTTAATTACTTTACTTTTGCTTTTAGGTATCTTCTAGGTAATTATGGCAGACAGTGCTGAATCACTACTTACTATCTTGAATGGTAAGGAAGGAAAAGAAATAGCATCTCTCCTTAACACACAAAGGAAACTGAGTCATTGAGAATTTACGGTAATTTCTTTAAAACCACATTGATAAGTACAGAAAGGGTGAGTTCACTGAAAACAGGGTGCCTATCAGTCTAGCCAGGACAAATAATTCAACCATTGATCTTGGTTAGACAGACAAGAGTTCACGTCATGTACACAAACACTGGCCTTTTCTAATGTAAAATTTGATTTATTAAAGGCGACAGCAACAATGAAAAAAGGCATTGTGGAATTCATTGGATATGAAAGTGTTTGATACATCTTACCTTGATATACATTTCTATGCATACGTTGACTAAACGTGAGTAGAAGAAACAACTTGCAACAAAAGCTTCATGCAAAAGCATGCCTTGGCCATGTTTATCACTTTGAAGAAGTAGAAGTTTTGTTTGAAAAATTTGTATGATGTCCAGAAAACATTCCAGATGTATGCCTCTTTCTCAGAAAAGCTGTTTTTAATCTATCCTTTCTCTAGTTTGTAAACTATAAAATCTAGTATGGGGTGAAGAGCATGGAAGTAGGGCTCCTATCAAACATTGATAATCTTGCATTATTCTTCTTTTGTCATCTAAGTAGTAAAAACTGTTTCCCCAAATTCTCCTTTCGGTTAACTTTAACCTCTTGGCAAGTCATGTCTTGTTTCTCTTATGTTTCCTTTAAACCTCAGTTTGTCATGGGAAGCAGGGCAAAAACAGTTCCTTTCCTTTACTTTGAATATGTCATCAGCTGAAATTTCAGGTTTGATTCAGATCAGTTTTAGGTGAGCACAACTACTGCTGGATACTTCAGATCTTAACACGGCATATACTCTTTTTTCCTTCCTTTCTATTTTGCCAATTTCTACCATATTTTTGAAAATATAATTTGTATTTTTTCTCTTATGTTACTACTCTTTGATCTTCCTCCAAAATAGTTGCTATGTATAGTTTGTCACCAGTTTTCAGGTATCTTTTCATTACCTTCTCCTCTCAAATCACTTTATAAAATATCCTTTTTAAATTTTTTCCCCATTTTCATACCATAATGCATTTTGCTCTTCTAGAGTCTACTTGCTCCTTTGTCCTTTAGGGAAATCTAATTAGTAAATCAAGTAATGATAAACTGCATAAAATAGGATTTTACAAGCAATGCTGAGTTGCATTGTGTGCCGATATTCAGTTTGTTTTGAATCTGGATTGTTTAATCAGCATAAACTTCTGTTCAAAAGACCAAATTCCACAGCTATCTAATTAGCTCAGCAGGGAGGTTCCTTGCAACTTAAACATTTATGTTTACATGGAAACACTAATTGGAGTTGCTCTTATAAATGATGGAGTATGGGAATAAAACAGAGTTTGTTTCTATTTGTCTTAAGTTTCTATTTCCTTCAAATCTTTGAACAGTCTCATTCTTATAATGAGAAACAAATTGGATACAATGCTATTATTTATTCCACTATGTTTTATTTATTTTGTCCCTTGTACTTTGAGATCAGTCCTCCCTGAGGAACAATCATTGTTTCTCAAATATTACATAAACTCAAAGCCTACTGTTGTGCTTATCCTGGTTTTGCTCAAGTTAAACATATGGTCTTGAAAAAAAGCTGTGAAAACAGTCTTTATCATTGTCAGTTTTGCCATTTCTAGAAAGACTAGCAGCTGGGAAGCTCTGAACAATCATGGTAGTCAGACTATGAAAAGTAGGAAATCTGAGAGAGAGGAAAAAAATGTCTTACTAAGCTAAATTTGGAGAAATGTACTCTATTTTAAAATACCATGCAAGAACCAAATATTGCCAATGAAAATATCAAGAATGGAAAGAGGAAGAAAGCATCAGCAAGGGATGAATAGAATATTTATTCTGCAAAAAGGGAAGCAGAAACCCTTCAAGATGAAAGCTGCTTGTGATCTTATTTTCTACTAAAAATCAGCAACGCATTTTTAGTGAAAAAAATTTCATAATGGTAATTATAATGAATTCAATAAATTGCATCTTTAGACAGATTAGTAAATCACCCCAATGTTTAATCAAGATCAATAAGTTCTAAGCTCCCTCCTCCACCCAACAAAACCAACAAAACTTCCCTTGAGACAGGTTGTTTCAGAAACTCCCATACTGAGGTTTCTTCTTTTTTCCAGGCTCCTAATACATCTACGTTAGCAGGTTAGTGCAAATCAGGAGCATATTTTGAGGCAAATCTCCTAGTCATCCCTATTTACTACGTTTTGCATTGCATTACAGAGCAGGCTCAAGGAGCATCCCCCCTTGGGGATGAAACTAAACCACATCACACGGAGCATACCTAATACATCCAGCCCACAGCACCCAACTAACCCTACTTCAGAGAGACAAAACTTCTGAAATGAATGTAATATAGATCTCCCTTCCTCAGCTATTTTCCTCTACAGGTGTACTTTCATTGGTCAGCACTACTTACCAATGTAGACATAAGCACAGTGGTGCAAGACCGGACTAAACAGACCACAAGATAATGTAGACCCTGGTACAGCAAGTGCTGTGTGAAAAGCTCCGGAAAGAGCTGGTAGTCTTGGCTCACTGGTATTTCTGAAAAAAGTGGAACACGACTTGTCTGGACATAAAATTTTATATGAATGGAAACAGAAAACATATCTTCTAGTTTTTCATAGTATTAGCTGTTAAAGGCAAGTTATAAGGAAGGATGTTTTAAAAATAAAGTTATTTGGAGTAAAGGAACTTAAAATTTCCATTTTAGAAAAATGTCGATGAAATTTTCTTTCAGCTGTTTTTCCTGGTTTTTTTTCCTGCCAGCCTCAATGCATTTCAGTCGTTTAATCTTCTTTATTTTTCAAAAACAAATTGTTTAGGCCCAGTCCTTTCTTCAAACTCCTTTCTTTTTAAGGTTAGTTTCTTAAATAAGTGAGATGTACAGAACTCTGTCTTGTTTTTAACTTTTGAACCTATTGGCTGGTTGCTGCCAGTTTAGGAATACTAGGCTGAAAGACAGCTGAAGGAGAGTGAAAGCTACTGAGAGTATTCTGTGAGAGCTCAAATTCTTTTAGGCATTGAGAATCTAAGTGTAAAAGACAATACCGTAAGAAATCAGACTTAATTATCCCTGCTGTTCATGGAGCAACTTGCCATTTGTGTAAAACAGTGAACTAGCTAAATGCTATGCAGAAATTATAAATTTAACTCTTAATCATCAACATCTTTTTCTTCAACAGTTACATGTTGGATATTTCATTTCAGCTCATGGAGAGACATTACTTGCATTTTATCTTCCTTATGGATTCTGGGGGCACATTAATGTGGAAACCACCAAATCCTCCGTTTTTAATTTAGATGTTGAAGGGTTTTGTGTTTCATTGGGTTTTGTTTCTTTCAAAAAAAAAAAAAAAAAAAAAAAGCTTTAAGAAATATATAGCTCAGCATAAGCCGAGATGTATGCAATGTGGTTGCACTGGTATGTAATGTATGGCTGTGATCTCCCAACCCACTTAATGTTCATGTTGCAGATATGTCTTTGCTCATATTTATGAAAAAAAGTGAGCGTATGCCCTGATCCACTAACAAAATCTGCATCAAGAGATTGCACTGTCCCGCTAGAGTCCTCTCCCCATTCCTGGATGGAAGCCACATTTTAAAAACCTGCTGCTGCAGCTATTGATGGCCTCCTTGTTTTCATCACAGTATCCTTCTAATTACCATCTGGCAACTAGAAGGACCAGAATAAAAATATTTTCACTTTTGCGTCATTGCTTTCTGTACGTTTGACTTAATATGCGCATGCATGTGTTTTGAAATGGCTTTTAAGGGTTTTTATAACAGCTTATCTCAAACTGTGCTGTAGGGAGGTAGTGGAATCTAGAGAACAAACAGGTTTTGATGTCTGTCGTTCTGAGGTTTTGGTATTAGCAGCCAATTGAGATGAGGGGGAGGTATTTCTGCAGTTAGTTGCAGTTTTAGTAGTTGCTGGAATTGGGGGATGGGGGGGTGGGGTGGAGGTGGAAGCCAGGCATTTTTCTCGCAGCATCATCTGGCTCTGTGTTCTGTGGATCAGATAGAGCCCTTCATACAGGAGAGGAAGCTGGAGGAAGTGTCATGAATTCTTTGGAGGGGGTGAACAATTTTACTCTCCCTACAGAAAGATGCAGAAGGAGTTACCTTTACCAGGTATCTGTAGTAAGCGCAGCCATATCATTTGGGACACAGCAACAGGCAGACTTCTTAAGACTCCAGATGCTGGAGTGGGTTGCCACGTTCCTGCCACTGAAACCTCATCCATCGCTCATTACACAGTGTGCACATTTGCCTGGTAAATCAAGGAAGCTCATCTCTTCTTTGAGTTCTAGTAGACCCAGTCCTTACTGTATTCAAGTTCTCAGAAAGATAAGTTAGTAAAAAGGCTCATTTATAAAAAAAAGTTGTCTTCTCAGTTTTTAATAAGTTAGTAAGTGAACAAAACTGACACTCAACTCAAATGTTAACAAATATTGTAAGTTTCATCTGTTTCTTCTATCTCTCCAGGAGGGAAATAAAAACAGGCAAAGGGTTGTCAGAAATGTAGGATTTTCTTGAATTTGTAATTGGATATTCTGTACAAGGAGGAGGTAGTCATAAGAAAACATGGCATAAGAATGGTGGTACTGTATGGCAAGACTAGGTCAGACCAAAAGTGCATCTGGGCCAATATCCTGTCTCTCACAGCAGCCAGGAGCAGATTCTTAGTAGTGGCAAGTCATGAAAGAATACAAGAACAAGACCACCTCACAAGGAGGATTCTCCTGGTAGTTCTTCTCTTCAGCCCTCCAGTTTCCTCAGTAGTCTTCAATTTAGCTCAGAAACTCAAGCCCAAGTTTGTATCCTTGTTTAATAGCCGTTGATACATCTGATTACAAATAGAGGAAAGGTTGTCCTCAGTGTGTTACCTTAGATAATGTGAATCATGAATCGAGACCTTCCTTAATTCATCAGAATTCTGAACAAAATTATAGTAAGATTAAAGAAGATCAACACAGAATTTCATACAGTTTCGTGTATGAACATTTATATTATGCTTAAATGCCTAATTTTGCACCCTGGAAGATTTTTACATCTGTGATATTGGTAAAGTGTTATACTAAAAGTAGTTTTCTCCCACAAAATCTCATTTATCTTTATGGTTGTTATTTCCTATGTATTTTTTTAATCTGCACCTATAAAATTCTTAATAAAAATGAAAAACATACTTCTACACCACACTTAGTTTTTCAGTAATTCTTTCTCAGTACACGCATCCCAGATCACATTTGCTATCTGAAATCTAGCCAATGTCTTGTAGAATGTCAATCTTTCTCCATCTTTTCTAATTAGTATGATCTCAACACTAAGTATGGTACTAGCAGAAATTTTATACACAGCTGGGATCTTCTAGTCCATAAATAAAAGCAATTCTTGGAACCAAACCTGTTCTCATTTATATGGTTGTTGATTTGGGTTTTCTTTTTTGGAAAACATAAGTACTAATTTTTGGAATACCCTAAAAATGTTCATGAAAACAAATATAAAAGTTATCAATAGGGAATTAAATAACATTTCTAAAACTATTGTATGTGTCATCTGGATTTTCTATTTTTACAAGTTTAACAGTCTCATGTTAAAGCGAATTCTAAAACCAGATTCTTCTTCTGCCTCTCTTTACGTAAGTAAAAACTATCCGTTAAAAACTTCAAAAGTTGCTACTAGAAGGGAAGGTGTGGTATGCCATTAGAGAGATATAATGGAGAGTAGTTTAAAGATAGAAAACACGTGCATCATAGAGTTTAAAATACTAACCAGATTCATGTCTGAAACCTCTAAATTACTTTTGTTTGCTGCTGTTAGCAGACTGAGCTCACTGACCAGATTTCTTTATATTCTGATCTAGACTGAATCTTCCAAAAGCAAATCAAGTTGCAGAAGACCTTAAAGTTGTTTCCTTGGAGCTCTCTAGGAAGAGAGGGGGCCAGGACAGGGTGAGATGACAAGCCTTCAGTGAGGCATATGGATGGGGGGTTGTGCCCCCATGTGATTGGGAATGTGGACAGTCAACGAACAACTCCTTTTTGTTTCCATAACTAAAAACCAATCTGAAACAAAACTCAACACTACACACATCTGAAGTAACACAGTGACAGTCTTGGTCTTGACTCCAGAACTGACTTACGTGCCTTTCAGCTCCATGGGTTGGTGTACACTGAGACTGGACTAAAACACACGGCCAAGTTTCATCACCGTGCCACATACCCCATCATTTCAAGTTTAAAGGCAGATTCTGGTCCATGACTTAGTGTCAATATGCTCTTTGTATTAGAAGGTTATTTAACTTGTTTATTAATTATTTATAGCCATTATATATTTAAATCAGAAATTTAGTAATTATTTCTTTAATTACTAGAGATTTTTGAAGGTTTTTTTAATTGACATAGCTAATAACCATATGTCTAAATGGATTATGCTGTGAAGTGACTTGCGTGCTGGCTGTACATCTACTTCAGTTGCTGTTATACTACTAAATTTGTGGGTTTTTTTCTGATAAGCTTCTATTCTAGCTAAAATACCTAAAAAAAAACATTTCATATGCCCGTGTCCTCCTTCAGGACTAAGGAGGAGCACATTCTATATACGTCTTTGAAAGTTTTTGAGATTGGGTGGATTTGGGACCTTGTCATTCTTACCAGTTTTCAGAGCCTACATGGCTACTGGCAAAAACACTAGAAGCAGACCACCACTCCTTCTGTTGTGTAAAATCCTGATAACAAGTATAGTCATTCAGAAACTCCAGTTCTCTTGTATCAAACTCGTATTAAATTTTAGCAATGTTGGTGCAACAGTGATTTTCATATCATAGTGTTTTGTTGAGGAGCTGCTGCCTTTGATTAATGAATAATATGTTTCATAAAAGCCAGGAAGTTAAGAAAGCATACTTTTGTAATACCTATCTGTTGGGGAAGTGCGACATCTTAGCTTTTTTTAAAGCTTTTTTTTGTTGGTGTAAAAAGTTATACGGTCCATGTGATACTAGAAAAATAAAGTACTGATAAGAGCTTTTAGGTCACAGAAATGAGAATGACTACCTCATCAAAGAAAACTCTTCATGTCTGTAGAGAGACGACTTACTTTATAAATTCTAAGCTTGGTACTGTAGGTATATAATTGTTTTGAAGATCCTTCTACTTTGTACTGTTCTCTTCAACGGAAAGAAAAATGTAAACTTAGACTTTCTTACTTTATCTAAAGAGGATTTACCAGTTGCCACTCATAAATGTAGTTTTCAGTACATGCTTCAGTATTCAAATCTATCTATATACATCTAGCTGCTATGATTAACTGATTATCCTATGAGAAATGTAATTTATAGTTATTCGTGTACCAATATTACGCACTCTGAAGTTATAAGTGTATCCTCATTTCCTACCTAAATAGAATGTCTCTGGTGCTTAATTTTTTCCATTAGAATACCCCTTTTGCCCCTTTTGTTGGAAAAATTCCTGCTATGTAAAAATAAATATTATAGAAGGATCTTTCTCTGTGAAAAAATATTTAATTCCTTTTTTTTTTCCTGGTCTTTCTCTAAAAAACACAGAAATCTTAATCTTTGAGGCAGTAATGGCTAAATTTGATTCCATAAGGGCAGCATTAAAAGCTATAAATATATTAAAGCTATAAATGTATTTGGCCCAAAGTAAACGTATTTCTGGAATGTAAGTTTATCCTTTTGGAAGCCTGGATCTCTCATTCGATGTACCCATACGGTTCTTGCTGTATTCAAATCTTACAATTTTGAGCTGAATGCATGTTGTGTTTTGTACAGACTGATCGTTCAGCCATCATATATGATGTTTTATATTGTCATGTAAATGACAACTTATCAAGTAATATATCTCTTCTAACGAGTAAGGCAGCACAGTGCAGCTAAGGTTAATGACACTAAATAAAATGACACCAGGAAGGAATCTGTCTGAAGTAATCCAATAATTCCCTATTGTTTGGGAGGTCTGAATTTATTTTGAGTAATCAGTGGTTTCTACAAGAAAACAGTGATAATTATATTTATGTCTCCCAAGTATTTTCTCAAGAAACAGACAAACAGCCTTGCTTGGTTTGTTTTAAGAACAAATATGGTACCACTATAACTATTTTCTTGTTGACTCAGAAGATGAAACAGATTACTAATGGAACAAAATGTGATACTGAAAGAGCAAATTTTTAGGGTATTTTTCAAAACAGAAAATAAAGGTAGAGTTTGCGCAAACTTTATAGATTCTGTAGAAATGTTAAACAGTGTATACATATCCAAATGCAAAACAAACTGGGCCTTGTCCTATTCTGCTCTGTAGGAAGAAAACTGACAATAGCATCACATATTCAGCTTGGTGCGCATCTTAAAATCATGAGCTTCAGTGGATTGAGAACTAATGTGGAAAGTAGATTAACATTATGGAAACCAAAGATAAGTTAGTACAACATGTTTTGGGGATTTTTTTTTTTTTTAATGGGATATTTGGCACAATTTTAACAAGTGAAAAATACTCCCTAGACATTTCAAATAAAATTCCCCCAGACATATATAGGGTTGTATAACTTTCTCCACAACAACAGTACTGAAAGAATAAATATTTTAAGATTTTGCAAGATGGAGCCCACTGGCCATCCTCCACGTAATCTAACCTAACTGGACATCCCTTGAGTTAAGATATAGACAGAAGTAATCTTAAGCTTAGTTTGCATGGTTCTCAGGTTGCTGTCCCTCCATCTGTCAAGTGGTTTGGAGCAGCTACAGCATATAAAGTCAGTAGATGGTTGCAGATGGATCATTATAAGCAGGGGACTTGTCATACATAATTTAAACTAATTTTATAAGTTTTTGGTTTTAATTTTCTGATTTTAAGCTCTCAAAATTGATGATGGACTATAATGACTAGCTTGTTATAGTCTTTTGCTAATAACGATCAATGATATTTCTTTCATTATTAAATGTGTATTTAGTTATGTAAATGTTCTATAGAGGTTTACGAATAACTTTCCTCAAAGATAGGCATGCAGTAACTGAATAATATAGAAATGGCCTTTGTTGTACATTACAATTTTAACCTGTTTCTCTGTGTTTGATATTTTATTCAGTCACATGTGAAGCTGGAAAGAGCTAGAAAAAAGTTCAGTATTTTCAGCAATTATTCATTGACAATGATGAAGTTAAGGGATACAATCATGCATAAAGAAGACAGTCTGTAAATTTCTAATTCTATCTATCTGCAAATAGCTGTGTGGTTTAAACAGAGTTATGATGCATGTAGAAAACTTTGTATAAGGTATGGTTAACGTCATCAGAAGACAATACTGCAAACAGTGGCAGCACAAGAATTTTATGTCTTTATGCTGAGTAAGAAAAGCAAAACCAGCAACAACAATTGAATATATAGTGTTTTTACTTTTGCGTTCATAATCCATCCTTCTGCAAATAGTCTACAAGCTGGTGAAGAGTTTGGTTTTCTTATCCATTCCCTTTAGACGTAGCCATGGTAATAATTTTATTAATGTGTTTTTGTCTCCTGGAACTGAATAGCACTGGTGAAATATACCTGTTTGAACTGGATTTGACCTAATGGTTCTTAAGACTTTCCGCTGAGCATTTCCTGTACTTGTTAAATTCTTCTGGTACTCAGGCAATTTTTTTAGATTAATTCCTAGGAAGAGGTTCACTACCACAGTTTCTTACTGCAAGTACTCCCAGAAGTTGGGCAGAGGACTCTGTGTTTCTCCATTCACCCACTGCAAACTTATACATTATTCTGATGAGAGAGAGTTCTAAGCCTCCTGGATGTTATTAAATGCTCTTATGCGCCCAACCACAGAAAGAGGGTTTAAGAAGTGGATCAACAGCTTTTATGTTCTTAGATTCCACTTTGAATAAGTGGAGAAAAATAAAGTAATTAATAGTAAATATAAATAGAGAGACACAAAACCAACAAGAAATCAGTAGAGGGTGAGAGAAAATGGCCTCAAGTTGTGCCAGAGGAGGTTTAGACTGGATATTAGGAAAAAATTCTTCACTGAAAGGGTTGTCAGGCATTGGAACAGGCTGCCTAGGGAAGTGGTGGAGTCAGCATCCCTGGAGGTATTTAAAAGGTGTGTAGATGTAGTGTTTAGGGACACATTTGAGTGGTGGACTTGGCAGTGGTAGGTTTACAGTTGGACTCGATGATGTTAAAGGTCTTTTCCAACCTAAATGATTTTACAATTCTAGGTCTAAAAGGTCTCGTGTAGGTTGTGCTGAACAGACACAGCCATTGAAACACTGTGTTGTTCCACAGATCTGAAAGCAATTAGGAAGGATGAATCCAAAAAGCTTGTAAAAGTCTGGAACAAATGGACCACATCCTCAACTGCTTTAAATTGAAGTATCTCCCCTGAGTTTAGTGCAGCTATTTCGATCCTATCACAAAAACAGTAACAGCAACAAAACGTGACTTTTCAAGTAAATGTACTTCAATGTCTTTCCAAGAACATTCATATGAATGAGATTTAAGGAAAGAATCGTCTTCACTGAGAGCTCAAGACTGAAGAGGCTGACTGCATATTGTCTAGTCATACCCAATATTTAATTGCACTGTCCTTAATATTTACCACATGTAAGCACATATCCTGCTTTATCAGTGACTGTCATCTCTACAGAAATAAAATATACCACCTGCACCCATGCAATCATTTTTAACCCATCTTGTAACCACAGTATATTTGTACAGTACTTGAAAACAGAGAGTAGTTACTTACATCTTCATGCTTTACTTTTGCTTGAAATTTGTGGTCCTTAAACCAAAAATTGTCTTCACAGGGGCTTCATTTAAAAATTAATAATTGCTTGAAAGACGTCCCCAGAATAGAAGATGCAGAGTCTTCACAACAGGAAATGTAAGATATGGTTCAGCAATACACAACTTTCTGAGTTTCTTGCCAAGTTATGACAGATACACTGATTGATTACTAAAAGGTAGAAGCAAGGCCAAAATCTGGATAGCATATTCCAGTGAGACTGGAACCACTTATTCTTCGATTAGCTCTTGAAAATGCGGTTTAACTTCAGTTTACATCATTGTGTAACAGTATCGACCAAATAGCTTTGCAATGTCTTGCTGAACTTTAGTGTTACTTATCTGGAAACCTGAAGTTGTAGACTGTGACAGTTTTTATTTCCATGGGGACTGCAGTAATTGTACTCTTAGAGGTTTTGTCATCAGTTTGCCTACACAAGAAAAGGTGTGTTCATCAACCGGCTTGTCTGCTGACAGGTACATTTGAGAGCTAATTTGAGGAAAGTTTCATGGCCCTTAGGACATTTAATTGCATCCACCTTTAGTGTTTCTAAAATGTTTCCCCCTACTAAAGTAGAGTAGCCTGAAAGGATTTCATATGAAAATTAATGAAGAAAAGCTTTTTTAAATACTAACACAGAAATTCCTACCAATATTTGAAGCTTTTAAAGGAGTGAGATTTGTTTGGAGCATTGGCTAAGAAACAATGTCGGGGAAAATGTAAGCAACTCTGACAAACACACTTAAAATAGCATAACATATTATAAACAAAATACTTCTTTTGATCACTCAAACCTGAATTTGAATGATCAAAAATTCCTAAACAGGAAATATAACAAACAGTACTAAAAATAGCTAATCTGCATAAGGATTATCATTTATCTATTTTGGAAGTCATTTCATTCTTTTAATCAATGCTAATCCTTATTTGGCATATTATTTTGGTGCTTCTGCCTGCCTCAGGAGCAGCTTTGGATTACAGAGTTTATCTTCTGTGGAAAAATTAGGATCTTTGAATAAAAAACAAAATGGGGTTAGCTTTCTTCTTTTCCTTTGGTGGCTTAATGATAATCTTTGTTAACATGTCACTGAGAACAGGAAGGTATATAAGTATGTGCAAAACTAAAGGCATTTATTTAAACAATGATCTGAGGGTTTCTGTCTAAATTAAATGAGAAGTTTAAGTTCTTTGACAATTAGAACTCAATATTCCAAATTGCAGACATGTAATTAGCAAATTCAAAATGAACAGTTTATTTGGAATTAGCTTTATTTGGTGGTTTGTTTTTTCGTTTTTTTTTAAATGGAAAATAATTTCTCATATTGACACACACAGGTATTATTGCTTCTCCTAGTGGGTTTAAGTCCTTAAAAGCGATAATCTAAAGGTTGATGAGGACATTTCTCAAGTAGTTCCAATCATACCTTGTTCATAAAGTCTTGGTAGTGAAGTGTTTTTCGTATAGATGTAGCCTTAACGTACTCAAGTGAGCACCATTTTGCTGAAATAACTGTAAATTTATCGGGACTGGGAAATTGTAAAGAGACTTGTTTAGATTTCTTCATGCAACGCATTTATGCTGTAGGCCAGTGCACTGGAACCTAGCAAGGATGTAGAAGACATCCTCATGTCAGAACCGAACAGAACAGAACAAGTACATGAAATCTGTGTTTCTCTCATACTTTGCCACTGCCCCCAACCTCTCTGTTATGCCAGTCTGTTTGCCTGATGAATGCTTCTCTTCCCTTTCTTTCTCTTGCTTCCTCTTGTGTTTTATCCATAATGATTTCTTCAAATCCAAAACTTCTTTGTGAAATTCTTTGAGCCAGCAGTGTGCCCAGGTAGCCAAGAAGGACAACAGCATCCTGGCCTGTATCAGATATGGTGTGGCCAGCAGGACCAGGACAGTGATCGTCCCCCTGTACTCGGCACTGGTGAGGCCCCACCGTGAGTACTGTGTTCAGTTTTGGGCCCCTCACTACAAGAAGGACATTGAGGTGTTGGAGTGTGTCCAGAGAAGGGCAACGGAGCTGGTGAGGGGTCTGGAGAACAAGTCTGATGAGGAGCGGCTGAAGGAACTGGGATTGTTTAGCCTGGAGAAAAGGGGCTCAGGGGAGACCATATTGCTTTCTACAACTACCTGAAAGGAGGTTGTAGCCAGGTGAGGCTCGGTCTCTTCTCCCAAGTAACAGGCAATAGGACTCAAGTTGTACCAGGAGAAGTTTAGGATGGAAATTAGGAAAAATTTCTTTGCAGTGAGGGTTATCAAGCATTGGAACAGGCTGCCCAGGGAAGTGGTTGAATCAGAGTTCCTGGAGGTGTTTAAAAGACTGTTAGATGTGGTGCTTAGGGACATGGTTTAGTTGTGGACTTGGCAGTGTTAATGGTTGGACTCGATGATCTTAAGGGTCCATTCCAACCTAGACAATTCTATGATTCTCTGAAATATTGTCATGAACAAAATAATATATTTGATGCAGTATGAAATACAAAAGTACTAAATACTTCATGAAAGCAGGTAAATTTACTGTGAAGCAAAAGCAAATATTGAAACTTTGAAAATGGTTAAAAAAAAATAGTGGCCTGCCCCCATCTTGCTGTACTTTCAGCAGTTTCCAGGTATATTTAAACAAAATGGATTTTTTCTTTTTTCTTATGTTTCAGTCGTTAAGAGAAGTATCTCGAGTATAACTATACTCTTCAGGAAAAAGGAAGATGCCAGCAAAAGTTTTCATGTTTTTCTACGAGGCATATGGCAACTTCCACTGCTTAAGACAAATGAGAGTAAGATTTCAGGTGTTCTTTTATTTTTATTTTTTTTTTTTACACATGACTTTCTCAGCAGGATTGCTTTTTAAGCATGAAAACAGATTGGGTCAGTCCACAAATCTTGGTGATTCTGTTTCATTAAAGAAGTTTGAATTTTGCATACAATAAACCATAGCTATATTGTGTGTTAATGATTTTCTATAAACCAGCTGCACGATTCAGATGAATTCTCATTGATTTATGTATTGAATTGCTTTGGTACTTCACTTTACATAGAATCGTGTAAATAGCATATTATTACTTTCTCTTTCCATAATAAGTCATGGAGCATACTCAGCTTATACTACTACAAAAAAAAATATTTTGTATTTGTGGATAAATAACATTACATATAATGATATTCTTCCTACATTATTCTCATTTTATAATTATTTTAGAAATAAAATAGAGTTACTATAATAATAGCATATTATAATTGTTATCTAACATTACCTAAACAGAAATTAGAGTTGTCTGAATCACTGATTTATATGGCCTAGCTTTGAGCCATATGGTTTTCTGAACTATAGAGGTATCAACAAAAAAAAGACTATCTTTGTGCTTGATTTAAGCTCAGAAATAGCAAGGAGCTAAATTCTAACATTTTAATATGGTCAGTCTGACTTCAATTGAAGTGCATTTTATCCCTGCATACAAAGTACAGCAGTGCTACGAACTTGTCTCATTAGTGAATTACCTTGATTCTTGTTACTCCTTCATTACCCTATTTACTTTTTCAGTTCTACTAATTGTCCAAGACCCAACAGAATTATTAAGATTTTCAGACTTAGATGTTCTGATTCCATGTGTTCCTTCTTTTTTTTTTTCCCACCATAAAATACTGATATATGCTTTTTTTATCATTATCGTTATTAAGTTTTATTAAAGTATCTTAGAACAAGTATTCGTACTCTGGTTATTCTCCTCCTTTCTCTAGATACCATAGCAGGAAAAGATATACAGGAGACAGTCTGTCCCCAATTTTCCTAGGCAGACAGGAAACGAACAGACATTGTGTATGATGTCCTCCTTTTCTCTTTTTTAGTTATTCATCAAGCACTAAAATATTTGAAAGTAACTTCCCTTTGTGAAACTGTTTCACAGAGCAGACCATGTCCTAATAATTTCATAAATTTTAGATATGTCCATGCTTGCATGTTTTTAATGTCTTAGTCCCATGTCTGGCTTCTGAAAAAAAAGCCCCTATTTTACTGAAATCAAAGCTTCCTGATGGAAAATTAAGTGAAGTTTAGCTGCAGAAAAATAATTAGAAAAAAACCAAAACACATTAATTAAAATTCTGTCTTGAAATATCTGTTTATTATTTTGGAACAGTGTGTTTCAATGTTTCATTGCTTTTTTGGTATTGTAAAACCAACATTCTTCGTAAATTTTAACTGTAAGGAAACTAAAGGCTTTTGGGGTTTTTTTTGATTCCCATAAAAATAAATTTCAAAATTGTGCAATTTATGCAATTGCATAATTGCAAATAAAATATGTCACTTCACAGCCTGTACTTTATTCACTGAATTTCAAACTGGAAATCTTTCAGAAAAATAGTATAAATCACAGTTTATAGTAGAGTAAAAGTTATGCGTTCAGATCTTGGGCTAGCCAAACATAGTTAAAAATAATTCTGAAAAGCTATTTACCTCTGGGGCTGCACTTCTGTCTGTTCAGAGTTTACCACCACATATGCCATTTCCTTTTATGGGCTTCAAAGACCTCTGTCTTTGAAGATGCAGAGGTTAGGCTGGTAAGTCATTCCACTTAAGGTTGTCTACCTCCACTACCCATGTACATGAAAGCTACTGGGAAAATTTTCAAACCCACTTCCATTTGGGCCTGCATAATTTTGCAACTAACTTTTAAAGTTAATACTGTAATTTTAAGCTTGAAAAATGCATATATAAAATCACATGTACGACAATGAAGACCGCGTTCGGCAAATTTAGCAGACTTTAGCACAAAGTTCCACATGGTGAGGAACTAAAGCTTGACAAATTAGCTCCAGATATGACCGTATTAGTGGGAGCTGGAGACAGCCCTACAGGGCTGGCTTTCCTTTGACTAAAGAAATGCCCTCGAGAAGACTCACTTGAGCTAATGAAGGCATTATATAAACAGTTAAAAGGCGGTTGTTGGAGGCTGGTAGAAAGCTCATGTATCAGCAGTTAGTAATTATGAAGGTTTCCTATCTCCTTTCAGAATAAATATGCCGTCCCAGTTGTGGCAGGCCTGCTGCATGGAGACTTTCTGCTCACTGAATGTCCAGGCACGATTTTGTGTAGCGTAGCGTACGTGGTGTCTTACCTCTGCATCTCTATAGCTCCCTCTGAAGACCGGCCAAAGATTCCAACCAGTAACCTGATCAGTAACGGTAAAATCGTTTACTCAGAGCAATAATTAATAAAGAGGGTTTACACCAGCTGAAGGGGCCATCAGAAGGTAGATGACATGTGACCGACCCACCAGGGAAGATTATTAAACTTAGCAACAACACTTCTTTTTTTCTGTAAAGAAGAGGGAAAAAAAGAGTTGGCTTCACCCTGTAGTTTGGAAATAATACGCGGTCATTGCCATTATGATTCACATTGAATTAAATAAAATAAAAATTTAGTAAGTTATTTCAACCTAAATATGAGACCAGTGACCAAAGATGTTTTTTGCATGTGTTTATTAATAGAATTTGTTATATGAACAGCTAATATTTATTATTAATAGATACACTAATTAAAGCCATACTAGTCATTTCCATTAGCTTACCCTCAAACTTCTACAGAGCTGTCCGTCTGGTTTTAATCAAAACCAAATGGTAATCCAAGTTCTTAGGCTGGAGCAGCTAAGAGGAAGTCATTCAGAGGAGGCAGAAGAAAGCAGAAAAGATAAACAGATGATATTCGCTAAATTTGTATAGAGCAAAGGATGTAGATGCTGTGGGTCACTCTGGAGACGTGATTCAGGCACCCTGTCAAACTGGAACGAAGTAGTTACAAGTGTTTTATGTCAGCAAAATACTAATATGATCAAGATGGAGTCTGTCCTTGCGCTTTTGCAGAGCTGGATTTGTGTGACTCTGGAGGATTCTCAGAAGAGGTAAAGCAACATATACCGCTGCCTGCAATATGACCGTGTTTAAACTGTAGCGTTCGTTTTCTCAGATCCAGCTTATTCTCTTGAGTAGGAATACGACTTGAGCATACGCGTGTAAACGGTATCTATCATCTATCTAACTGTGTGTAATTGCTCGTCAGTATAGCACTAGACCCTTTGTCAATGCCATGCACTAATTGAGTTTAGACCATGTCATTCTCTGCCTGTGTCTCGCTACCTGGTGCCAAAGACCAGGCGTTTCAGAGACATTCTCCTGTTGTTCTGGGTAACGGTTATCTTTGCACGAACACGGGAGAGGTATAAATTCTTTTTTTTTCCACAGAATAAGCAGAGCAGGAGGGAGGGGTTTGAAATCATTTTTACGTTTCTGTAGCTGTAGCAGAGATCTTCCCCGTGTGATAGAAATAGCCCAGCAGTGGATTAAGCTGAATGTCTCGAAACGTGTGGTCTTGCCGTCTTTTTTTCTTTCCCCCCTTCTCTGTGCGCGCTCTCCCTGGCGCAGGCAGGCTCGCTCCCTGTCTCCCTCTCCCTCTCTCTCAAAGGCAGGAAATACTTTTCAGGCAATCTGGGCCTGGTTGTTGAGGCCCCTTTCACAAAACATCAGTCTGAATTTAGTAGACAGAAGTCACTGGGAAAAGCTTGACAGGCTCCTGCTTAGTTAAGGCTCCCTCCAGCTGCAGAGGGTGTTTTTGTTAGAATCACACATTGAGCAAAACTGCTTAGAATAGAGCAATGATCTCAGTAGCGAAATCTGAACTTTTATGCTAGCAGGAGCTAACTGGGACTGGGTTCTTTTGTTTGTTTATTTGCTCCTTCGTTTTGTGTTTTGGTTTTTGGTTTGGGTGGTTGTTTTTAATTCTTTTATTGACCAAAGATTTTTAGGGAGGTCATGTCCGAACTCCAGATTCTCTTCATCTAGGTAAGGCTGTCTTGGAATCTTTCTGTACTTTAAACTACCAAAAAATAAAAACTGGGGGGGAAGAAAAAAAAAAAAGGAAAGAAAAGAAAAGAAAAATCGGCAAAGAGACAAGCAGTATCCAGCACTGGAGCTTTCTGCGTTCAGGATCTCAGCACTAAAACTGGAGGTAAAAAAAAAAAAGATAATCATTAAAAATGTACATTTAGTTATAGACTGTGCCAATTCTGTTTATCAAAATGTGCCAGATCTATAAAAAAAAAAAAATCTTCTTGTGCTTTTTTCTTCATCCTTTAAAAATATGCTTGATATGCCGGACTTTGTTTATTTGCATTCATATATAAATAGAGCTGCATGGTCTTGCTTGCATATTTTTTAATGGAGATTAAACAGGAAAGCTAGACGTGTGAATGATTTCTTTTTTCACCTCATTTACCAACAGGGAGGGCATTTAGGGTTATGGGGTTTTTTCTTTCCCCCCACCTTCTCTTCCCTTCCTTCCTCTCCAGCAGTAATGATGATGAGGAGTGTTTTAGGTAGATATATCAGTTATACCTCTGCTGGGCTTGGTCTCTAGCCTTTTCTCAGTCCTAGATGAAATTTGTAGTATAACTGACAATGCAGTCTTAAATGTGTACACTCTAAATATGAAATTCCACGGTTTATTTCTTGGCATTAGCTAAATTAGGTTATTTTTAGTAACCTATGATTAGATACGTAGTTTGGGGTGTGCTGTGCTAGCATTTAGAAGAGGGAAAGCAAGATTCAGTAAATGTCAGCTGACTATAATTTTTGGTGCAAATATATGAATTTATTCAGTCTTTTTCTTAACCTAGTAAACATTTAACTATTAAAAATAACAAGAATCTGCTGTAAAGTAGTTTAGGGGGAAATTTGGGATATTATCTTTAACTGCTGCATGAATGGAACCGCTGCTATTTTATGTGCATGCGTGACTTAATTATTAAATTGTTACGGACATCAAAAGCCTTTTTCATGGGAATCTATATAGTATCCTTTGTCTTCCTGAAAATCTAAAAGGACAGTTGCTGCTTATAAGTTATATGAGAGATTCTTTCTTTCTTACGAGCATCATTAAGGCTCCATATATTTATTGGCCGGACTGGTAACTAAACAGGAATCATCTGTTCACATATTTCAAGAAGTTTTTAACTGTGTTTTTACTGAACATTTTTTTTAAAATGATTGGTGAGTAACGAAATGACTTTGTGGATTGAAAGGACATGAAGGACCAGTAAATACTCCAGAATGGGGTCAGATATCTCCTGTGCAATAGATTGAGATCTGTACATTTTACTGCCATTAGGGTGGAAGAAAGTTGTTGTTCATGGTGGTCAGAAGTGGCTCTGTGTTGTGAAGGGCATGGGTCTGAAGGGGAGAGGGAACAGCTGATAGGCAACAAGCTGTCCCTGGGTATATCCTGGGGTGAATTTCAAAGTCACTATCACTCATTTGCTTATGGACAAGCCTTCTCCAGTTCGGTGCCCTGAGCTGGGAGAGCTGTGGTAGGTAGGTGGTGGGACTGAGGAGTTGGGAGGAATCTGAACTGAGTCTCTGCGTCACTCCCATGAAATTTGTGCTGGAACTTTGATGTCTCAAGGGATTTAGTGTTAGCAGCTTTTACTGCACTGTATTCCCATACTTGCTCCTGCAAGTGTGCGTGTACGTACTTAGTATTAGCGAGTACTCCAGTTAAACAGAAGAAAAAATACCAAATAATAAAAATAATTATTCCATGTCAAGGAGCACCTTCTGCAGCACTGTCTTCTGGGTTTCAAAGGATATAATGACCTCATCTGACCTCACTTGCAGATGAAAATACTTGACACCTGAGACAACTGAACTATAGGGTAGACAACAGAATAGAACTCAGAAAACATTTTCGCATTTAACTCTGAAGTTTCTTATAGACTATAAAAAAAAAGTTACACAGATAGCTGCCCGCCTTTTCAATTTAGGAGGTTTATTTAAAAGTCCTGAAGACAAATAACTCTTGCTATTCAATTCCTGGTTCTACTTAGTCTAACTTCTCTGTTATGCTATCCTGTTATTGTTGTTTAAGATATTGTTGTTGAAGAAAAAGTATTCATCAAAAACTTACTGTCTAAAAAAACCCTGACAATTATTTTATAGATATATAGCAATAATGAACATGGAAAATGGGAAGGATAAAATCTAGCACTGAGCATCTAAAGTTTTTGACCTTGCCCTGTTCCTTCAGAAATGTTAATGTTCTTCATTTCAAATGAGAAAATAGCCAAAATAGTTATATCGGATGATTCCTTTGAACAATTAAGCACATGAATTAATGTCTGTAGCCTTGAGGAAAATTAATGCAAGTGGTTACATTCATTTAATAGAAATTATTCAAATAGCTTTCCTTCACCATAAATGTATGTGCCTGCAAACTTATTTTCTTTTGGACCTTGTACTTGTTGACCTCCATGTTAAATTCCATAATTTGAGCACTTGTTTGAATATTTGGGCCTAATTCATTAAGATTTCTGTATGAGAAAGCAAAATCTATTTCCTCCCAAAAGAAAAGGGAAAGCAAAGACAACTGATTAGGTAGGCAGTTTTTGAATAGGTAAGGTAATATAGTAATTCTTAGTAATTATAGTAATTATTTGGAATTGCTGAGCTTAAAATAAATTTTTAAATTATTCTTTATGTGTGAACAATAGAAGGATGCCCATTTTGGCTTTTTGATAAATCTCAAAAGTTAATTCACTTTTATTCTTTCAATTTTCAGAAGTGTTAAGCTGAATTTCATATCATGTTTTTCTGTTGTTCTTAACATGAATTTTGCTGCTGAAAGCAATCTACTTTGATATAAAGCTTCCCTGAGGAGGGCAGTAGCAGAAGGAGGAAGAGAACTTACAAACAGTTTTCTTTTTTCTCACAAAGGAGACATATCTTAGAGTATTCTCATTTTTTCTTTTAGTCATCTGGTTCCATTTTCTGTTGTTTGTTTGTCTGGAGAAAAATTAAAAGATGTTTTTCATGTTGGCATTCTGTTCCTTTTACAAAAGAAAAAGGACAAAAATGGAGTAACACAGGGGTAAGAGCAGTTGAAATAGAATGGCTAGATCTTGATTCCCTTCCTAATAGGAAAGAACCTCTGGAGGTCTCTAATCCAACCCCTCACTTAAAGCGAGGCCAATTAAGGCAGGTTGCTGAAGGCCTTGTCCACTTGGGTTTTGAGTATCTCCAACGATGGTGATCAGTGTGAATACTTAGTAAGGACTTTAAGCCTGGCTGTATACCCAGAAGTATTTTTATATAAGTGTGTATGCATACACATATATATAAAAATTATACTCCAAACCAAATTTATACAGAATTTTCACATGCAAATCCTATGTGTAGTAGGATTTTGAATATTTTTTTTATGGAAATGATTACCAATATTAAATCTGAATATGTTCTTGGGCTCCTGACAGCACTTGAAGGGTTTTTTTTTTTATTTCATATTTCACCATTAATATTTGTTGATGCTTTTAGAAACTACTTATTTTAAGAACAGTCTGTTGGTAGAGAACTTCAAATCCTCTATTACCATAATTGCTTGTTTCTCTTGAATGGGGAAAATCACTTATGTTGAACTTAGAAATGCCTGGAGTTTTATCTCTGGCATATTGTACATAAGACACTGGATACAAATACAGAGGTTTGCCTTAGGCTGCATGTATCTACATTTAAAGAAAAACCCCTCATACAGTAGACTCTTTACTTCTAGCCTTCATTTCTCTCTAGGCTCTTCTTTTTCTTACTCTGATTCGTGATGTTTCCTGTTAGCTATTTTATTATATCTTGTGTCAAAATCCAGTAGGTTTAGATTAAATGCCCTTGAACTTTAGGAAAATTTGTAAACAACTTCTGCTACTTCTGAATCTCTACTTGTTCCCACAGCCCCTAGGTCAGTCTTTATCAGCTCTAGGCATTCCAGGGTAGGTACGATGTCTTATTGGTGAGTTTCTTACAGCCTGTTGCACTACATCTCAACATGACAAATAATCTTTGATGCTAGAACGAAGAGATGTTCTAACTTGAACATCACTGTACTTGTGGAAAGTTTGCCTCATGATCCAAATTTTTGCTTAGAATAAGGGGGAATCAGTGGTTGAGATTCCAAAAGAAAATTACGTTAGACTGAGATGTGAGGAAAATCTGGAGTAGTATGGCCGATTGTTGTAAAGGGAGCTAGCAGAAAATGGAATAGGCAAGATGAACCAGTGAGAAATTTGCCTAGCCAAAAGCAGTTATTAAAGAGCATCCAACAACCTTAATTTTGTCTTATTAGCATCTTTTCTAAGACCATCACAAAATATGAAGCTGTTTCTTCTCCTCACGAACTTTCTCCTGCCAGACATAGGCAGCTAATGAGCAAGGAAGACTTGCTTTGGATTCACTGGTTCTGTCTGGAGCATTTAACCCTCCACTTCTGAGCAGTCCTGAGAGGTTCAACACACTGGAAGTTGCACTGTTGGATTCATTACACACTTTTTTGTCCACAGATAAAGGGCATATAACTCTTCATTTTGCCTGAATTGTTTGTCTGCAGAGAGTGCTGTTGTATCAGAGAGAGGTAGCAGCTAATAATAATAATGCACTAAAATAAGAAGTTTTTGCTGAAAGGATGGTCTCAAAGAGTTGCACCCTCCACAGCAGAAGCTGCATTTGGATGATTCCATGTGCAGAGACAAATCTACATTTTATTTCATCTAAATACCAAAGTGCAGAAGATGTCAGTGCATTCCGGGCAACTTCCAAGCCTTGAGCCACTGTCAGCTTAATTGGATATATAGCTAAAGATTTTAAAAAAACTTTTGCATGTCATGTGAGAATTGGTAGCTGGTAAAGGAAACAGACCTGAAAGAGTTTTCAAATTGAGGGAAGATGTCTGCATGAGCTCACGAGTCATCTGTGTTATTTTTCCTATACTCATGTACTCAGTAACACTCATTTCCAGGGTTGGGTGTGTCTTTTCAGGCAGGCTAGAGATGCTGAATAGGAGAGTACCTTCATAAAATTGGGAGATCAGCTAATGAATTTGGAATTGAGGTATCTCTGGAAAATACTATGGAGAAGGTCTGTTGACTATGACTATAACAGTCCTATTCAAATTATGACTATTGCAGAGGCAGAGAGAAAGAGGATAAAGAAGTGACATACAAACAGTGTACACAAGTCCTTTGAAAGATAGGCTTTGAAAGATAAGCTTCCTGAATTCTGAAATAAGAATATTATAATGAAAAAATGGTCAGTTGCAAGATTTTGTTCTGATGCGAACTTTTCCCCCCCAATTTCACCAACCTGGGAAATAAATTAAATTCCTTCCTTACATCCCCTTCCTTGAAGGAAGAGGACTTGATTGGGTCCTCCAGTGCATTTACGAAACACTCAGTGTGCGCTACATGTTATCCCTCTCTCTAGTTTCAAAGAAATATCTGATACACCAGACATTTTGATTCATTTTTGCTTTTCGCATTTTCAGTTACATTCCAGAAATACTTGCTCGCTTTGCTTTCAGTGCTTTTTTACAGATACATCAAAATGGGATCCCAAATGATACTGTTAATGGTTTGTTCCCACCAAAAAGCACAGCCATCTCAGTAGTTATCCTCTTTAGACTCTTAATAATAAAGTATTTGTCTTTATCGATGGGAAAAAATAGTTTTCAACTCTTTATGAACAAAGTGTATGCATAATAATGTCAAAAATACTTTTAGTCCTGTTTACACTAAGAATGAAAACATGCCCCCTACCACTCAGAAAGCAGACTGGTTGCCAAAAGTCATTGTCCATAGTGCCTCAGAGTTCATAGCTCATGGCTATAACAAGCACCAGCAGCTTTTCTTTAAATGGAAAAGCTATATTAGAACCTTAAATCTAAAAGGTATCAGGAACACAATCATCTGGTTAATTTATATTGTTTTCAAAAGGACCTCCTGGAGCTAGAAAATTAGTTTTTTTACTAGAGTTGGCTAGAAAATGGATTTTTTTTCTATCCTGAAAAAAAAAAAGAGGTTTAGGAAAAAATTATCCTAATTCAGGACCAAAAATAATAGCCACAGTTTTCTGGGTTGCCATATCCTATGGAATGGCATTTAATGATTTAATGTCATCTTTTCAAGATGTTTCCAGTTAAGGGGGTGGGGGGGTGGGGGGGTGGGGGAGGTCGAGGTATAAAGAATCTGCCAACTGTGTTAGTTTTTCTATTCTCTGGGGGTGGGGAGCAGAAACTATTTTGGGGGAGGGTCAGAGGGGCAATGAAATTTCCATATAGATGACCTCTATTTTGGAAAAGGAAAAAAATTCCAATGCAAAAAGAAGAATACAAACCTTTACAGCTTAGATCACTTTTCTTCATTCCAAAGAAATAAGCAATTTAGATTATGTTGAAATCAAGATGGTATATCTTTCAAACTACTAAATTTTGAAGACCAGCAGACTCACAGATCAGAATTGCTAGGTATCCTGGTTCTGACTTTCTTCTAGAAAGATCAATGCTAGTAATGCTTTTCAGGTTAAAAACTCTTTTTTTCTGGTGGGCAGTTATAAATTCAATGGCTGTTGTCACTCTGGAATGATGTGGTAGTGAAGGTGATTGATTATCATAACAGCTAATAAGAATTTAAAGCTGATCCTTAACATATTAAAATGTCATTAACAAAATTACAATGAAGTATAAATACTTGAAAAATAGTGTTTCTCTGTTTTATTGACTATCCATCAATGCCAAATAGTACAAAAATATAAAGTCTGGTATGTTAAATTATCTTTTAAATAGATTTTGATTTGATAATTAAATTGGGTGTAAATAATATAGGTCTTAAGTAAGCCTGGATAACTGTGGATCAGTTTGGATCCTGTCATTTCCCCTTTCTCATCCTTGAGGAAGAGGTTCAACTGATCTGAGGCTCAGCACTGGAAATGAACCAAATACAAATGCAACCAAGCTAAAACCCACTGTAATCACATGTTGGCTACAAGTAAAAGCCCATCTTTGTATGATGATGAGCACTGGTAACGCAGCTACATTTTGAGGAGGAATAGCAAGCAGAGCAACTCAATGCTGTTTTACATTTTCTAGCAATAAATTAGGGCATATTGAGAAAGTTTGGGCTCATGCCTTAGGAGCCAATATTTTCACAAAACAAACAAGACCTTTGATGTGTCTGAATGAACAACTTGCCAACTTAACTTTATAGTTTGGGGCATCTAATGTATTGAGACCTTATAATACTGCTGGGCAGTGTTACAAGGTTTGTAATGTGTCATATGCCTTTTGAAGAAAGGATGTTAACAACCGTAACAGTATTACATGTTTTCACTGACAGTAAACTATAACGACCATATCTGACATATGTCAGAATCTATAAAGGAGAAAAGAAAATAGCTTGCTAAAGTGATCATGAAACTGATCCCCACAGAAAAGAGGAAATCCTTATCAAGTCACAATAATGACTTCAGGTACATGGCTTAATTAACTTCTTGTGTGGTTTTTCTTCTACCAGAAGTCATGAACTTTTTGTAGTGTATAATTGATATTTACTATATGTTATAACTTCTATTTCTTTATGTGCATAAGCAAAAAAAAAAAAAAAAAAAAAAAAAATCTGTTTTCTGCTTTCTATTTATACTTTGGTCCTCTGCAAGTTCCTGTAGTATAAGGCACAATGGATAAATGTTCTCCTTCTTCATGATACTGTTGATTTTTTATATGGCTCTAAATCCTCTCTTTCCCAGGCAGGAAATCTTGGCCTATTTCATATCTCCTCAAGACAGAAACTGTACCATACCTTTTTTTTTTCTTTTTTTTTTCTCTACTTTTTCCTGCTCCACTTCTTTCTGAGACAAAATGACCATAACTGCATATAGGATTTAGTTCATGGCATAATGAGAATTTAGAAAACATTGTTATGCCACTGTACGGTCAAAAGTCTCACTTTTGCCTACTGTGCTACATAATTTCCAATTTTCGCTGAGCTTGAAATTCACTTCCAGATTACCAACCACAGTAATTCTTAGTTTTGAGTTTTTTTCTTGGCTGGTAGAAGATATCATAGAGGCTTTATTATGTGTTTATAGTTAGAATTATTTTTTTTATAACTGCATACCATGATATTTGTTGACAGGGAATTTCATATATAATTTTCTCTCCTAGCTGTCCATTGCAATTGAGTCTTTTTATATCATTAACAAACTTTGTCATTTTGCTTCTTTTTTCCTTCTGAATAACCTAAAAAGTACAGGTTCTAACAGCCACCTTTGCAAATCTATTAATAATCTCCCTCCTTATATAAAAAAAAAAATCATATATCTTCACTTTTATTTTTCTAGTTTTCTTTAAAAAAAAAATTCATTCTTCATTAGATTTTCAGCCAATTTACAGCATATGGAGATCAGACTTGCAAGTATGTACTTCAGGACCAAGTGGTCTTTATTTGATTTGATTTCAAAACCAGTTTTTGATGCATCCCTCCGTTGCTTGCAGCACCCCAAGGCTGATTGGGCAGGGTGATTCCCTGGATTTTAAAACAGTTTTGGGATTGGCACTTGTTGTATTAGAGTATTACCAAAAACTTAGCCTATGGCTTTTAGTAATCCTAATTAATATAATGTATCATTCAGTTCTTATCCACCTAAGACTGTATTATAAATACATTCAGAAACTCTCCCTATCTGTCTGGCTTTGTATGACTAGAGCATTAAGTCTCCGAAAAAGTTCAATTCAGATCATTATAGCTGAGTCGGACTGTTAGTAATATTTATATTAATTATCTCACAGGTAACTAACAGGCAACTTCTACTAAGTGACAAGCTGTGATCCTAAATGTCAGGTATCAAAAATTGCTGCTAGTATTACTTTCTCAGAATAAAAATCCATCAACAAAGTGTAAGGAAAGAGAGGCGTTAGGATTTTTATTTTTTTGTCATTCACTTCACTTTTAATACTTTTTGTCTTGAAAGGCCCACAGCCTGAAGCAGAAGAAAAAAGTTGGAGTTGAGCAGTGTCTAGCAGGCTGTACTGTCTCTGTAGTTCTATGGATTGCATTGATTTGAGCCATTAAAACATAATTTTTAAAGCAGAACCACATACACAGTGTACCTGAGTCAGTCAGTTTTAATATACTTGTTTGTCTTAGTGTAGGCAGGACTTCCTTAGCTTTTCTTGAAAAATGAGATTATCAGGTAGGCATCGCATACTTTCACAGAAGCCCCAACTCTTCTTTTGGAGCCAAGGGGACTTAGGCTATGGATTTCCGCCAAGTATTAATTACTTACCACCTTTCACTGCTACCTACAGACTGTACTTCTATTTCTGTCCACTAATTCACAGCTGAAAACAAACAGTAAGAGACCTCCTCAAAGAAAAGGACAACTACCATGTGAAAAGACAACATTGGGTTATGGTTGTGTTCATCTGTACAAAAAATCAGCAACAGCTAAATTATTGGCCTGTGTTCACGTTTATAACGTATAAGTGCATCACATCCACACACATGCAAATCTTACCATTAAAATTTATATGAAACTTTTCAGCTGTTTTATGATTTCAGTCTAAAGACATACTTGTCTTAAAAGGACTATGTCTTTTCTGATTTTTAGTATAAAGTTGTAAACATTTTCAAAATAGTTATTAGTTCAAACAGTTTTTAATATTTGATCATACATGATTATCTTTCATATATAAAAGAAATTAGGGAAATGCATCTGGTATTCGCTCAATTAATACCCTACGAGAAATAATCCTTATATTTCTATTCTAGGGCATCAGGGTTTAGCATGGTCTATACCTATGCACTACAAAGACTGTTTACATAGAAACTGCAGACAAGGTGAGCCTCTGCTTCAGTACAATTCAAAGGGCAGTATCCGTCCAGGAAATAAGAGAAGGAAGGACTGTAAATTCTAAAACAGGAGATATTTTAAAATAACTAGCTGAGAGAAGATCTAGAGGCTTATGTTTTATCTCAAATTATTTGTAAACAACATTCTGTCTCAGAGCTTGGTATGGAGTTACTGAAAGGGCTGAATGTAAGCCAGACCAGGAAGATGTGAGATGAGTTTATAGGAAACAGACCCTGTTCACTCAGACTTCCTTAAACAAAGTTTGCTGACTGGGGTCACAGACCAACAAAGATAAAATAATGATAACAAAATAAATATTTCTGCTTGATCTCCGTTGCTTACATATGCCTGCTATGTAAAAAATGTAATGAAACAGTCTTTCAACTTTTCAGTAAGTTCGTAAGCTCATGTTTTGCCTTATTTTGTTGCAGAAAAGGTTTGCGTTGCGTGTAAAGCATTAGCAAAAACTGAATTCCCCTGGCAGGATGGTAGGGGCTGTATTGCCTGAGCTGCCCTCTCTGAAGCTCTCCTGTCACTTATACTTAGGTAACTCCCCCATGTTTTTTGTGACTTTCTCCCTTCCAAAGCCTTTTTATTTACTGCAACATGGAGGAAATCATGTGTGGTGCAATGAAGTGTCAGTATGGCAGATCTGGTGGGGGCAGTGGCGATGTCAGACCTGTGTCAGTGGCTGTCCTCACCTTGGCCAGCTGGGGATGCCACCAAGGTGTCCTCCTGAATGGCGGCATCTTATTTGTGCCTGCTGCTGCCATAGCCTTCCCATCCTAATGGCAATGTGGGGTGCACTGACCTGTCTCGTGGGGTGGCTGTTGCTGCTGAATGGCTCTACATTTCTCCCCTTACCCCTTTCTTCCACCCTGGGCAAACCCGGGCAGGTTGTGCTCCTGTGTCTTGAAAGGCTGAGGAGGAGGTGGAAGACCAGAGAGCCCTGGTTGTGCGCCCCTGTCTCCTCACTCTTGCACCTGGGAGGTTTTCATGTACCATCCTGTGCCCCAGGAGGGTCTCTGACAGGTCTGAGAAGCACAGATAGAGACATTCGAGTAAGTCTCCTTCCTCCCCTTTCCATTCTCACTCTAGCTCCAACTCCTAGGTCTTCCTGCTGCAGCTTGCACAGCTTTTGTGGGGTGTCAGTCATAGGTATTGGGGCTGGTTTTTTTAAAGATACTTCTTGTAGGCAGTCACATTTCTTGAAAAGGGCAGCAAGAGAAGGTAAAATGCATCTTGATAAATGCATGGCACAACCAAACCTGAATGGAATTTCATGAGATAAAGAAAGGACACTTCTCTGCCTGAATTTCGAAAGCCTTCTGGAAACAGATTAATTTGAGCTTCTCAGAAAAAAAACACAGGAATCCTCCTTGAAGGAAAATGCTAGACAATGTAATTATAGG
This sequence comes from Pluvialis apricaria, assembly GCA_017639485.1. NCBI lineage: Eukaryota > Metazoa > Chordata > Aves > Charadriiformes > Charadriidae > Pluvialis > Pluvialis apricaria. The sequence continues at coordinate 10,707,556 of CM030010.1, forward strand.
AGAGGCTACCAGTTCATCTTATATATCACTTCACGGCTGTGCTTTATCTGCTGCAAAGTAACTATCAGTTCCGTGAGACTTGATACAAAAATTCCAAAAATAAACAGGTGTAAAAGCTTGCCCTATTTTTAATTTCCATTATATTTTACAGTGAAAGGAGATAGGCAGTAAATGATTACAAAATGCGTCTAAAATGACATTTTGGTTTGTAAACATCGTGAAACATCATAGAGAGTGCTTGAAGGGGATTCTGCTGCAGAGTGATCGCCAACTGCTCACTTCCACTTCCTTTGGTCAAGAATTGCCTACTGAGTCAATAGTGTCAATATTCCTTAAGTCACACCCAGGATCAAGATTTTTTTGCCCATCGTTCATATTTTGTTTCAAACTTTATTCCTCAGAAACCTAATAGTACCAAGCAGCACCAGACTTAGTGCTATTGAAAAGTAAAAACAAACTATGAGTTTGAATTGTGGGAGCTGCCGAATGGCCTGTATCATAGTGACAGATGCTTTGATCAGAAGAAAAGGTCCTCTCACTCTACAAAACATTTCAACAGACTGCTAAGAGTACATCTGCCTGTCTCAAAAGTCTGGAAAAATCTGATATAAAGGTTTCTAGCTGTGGGGTAGTAACAATGGAAAGGGAGAAAGAGGGGTTGTTCTTCCCTTGGTGAACAGTACAAAAGGAAGTCGGCATTTCTCAGAGGACAAAAGATGCTGCATGTAAAGACAAAAGTGAGCAGCAATAGCAGAGAAGCAGTGACCAAGGCAGGAACATTTCTTCTGTAAAGTGGCAGTGCACTTTGTTCTCTAGCAGAGAAAGGAGCACAGTTCTATGAATCTCATTCAGAGGTCTGGAGTGGTGCAATCCTCCAAAGCACAGCTTATGCGCCTGCACGTGAAATAGGTTATTCTGAATACAGAGGTAGGAGGAGGAGAAAAATACAGGGAGAAAAAAGTCCCTTGTTGGCACATAACTGTCAAGCAGGAAAAGACTTTTTAAGCTGAATTGTGGCAGATAATGCAGGGTCTGAGGAGTGGAGAGGGGAGTGGAAGAAAAGTAAGCTTCCACCAAACTACAGGTTCTTCCATGTGCCATGGGAATGAGGAGATTTCAGGGAATGGTAGTTGAGGCTGGCTGGAGGGGGGAGTGTATGTAAGGTAAATTTTTCATACTCAGTGCTAACGTAAGCTCATATTTTAGAGAACAATGAAAGTACCCTTGTCATATATTTATTTGTCTTGCGTTTCAAGCAAAGTATTGGATATTCTCCTGTTTAATCATTTTTTCTGTAGTCTTATGAGGCAGCCAAATCTAGTGATAGCACAAGTAAAACAGAAGGGTTCCTAAAGTAAAATTTATTTGTTTTTCATCCCCCATGAAATATTACTCTCCACATCCAAAAAATGAAAAACAGTAAGGGATCTGTTCTCCCCTTTCTGCACACGTGTAACGCCATTTAGCAGCAGCAAGATTAACGCACACCCATTAACTCTTTGTGTGCCTGCCTTCTGCATATTAAGAGCAGCCAAAATCTTGGGTAGATAAATGCATGTATGTCATTAGGAAGATGCGCTTTTTAGCTTTTTACACCTAATATTACTGGTCCCTTTTTTTGATTTTTATCAGAAATTCCCCTATATGGCTGTAACAACTGCATTTAATTCTCTGTAAAGTATATGGAGCTACTGTTCTAGTAGGGGAAGAGAGAGGTAAGCTACAAATGAGTTGCACCCAGGTGCAACTCCAAGCAGTGCTAATGGAGGGCAGCAGAAATCATAGAGCCCCTTTTAGCAAACCTGCACCTTTTCAGAGGTCAAAACAAAACATAGTAGTTTTGTAAAACCAAGTTAATTGCTTCTGAAGAGCTTTAGGGTCCATCAGGAAAAAGGGCAGTAAAAGTATTATCGATTTGCACCCTGTGGTAATTTTGGACCACAGACACTTAGAAATAGGAGAATAAAAATGTGAAATGAAGTCAGAATAAGAATGCAAATGCACTGCAAACTTATACAATAATTTGACTTTACATTGTGATATTTAGCTTTGCTGTCATATTCCACCAGGAAAGAAAAGAAAATCCTAAAGTTGTATTAACTTCTTAGTACCAAATTTTGCCTCTGAAAGCAGATAATTTTTTTTGGCCTGGCTTTGTGTGTTATTTTCCGCTTTCCTCAGCCTCCCACACGCTAATGACTTGTGCATGGAATTCTCTTACCCTATGAATATATTTTCTTTTTAAGCACAGTCTCCACAGAGGTGGAAAATGTGAATGTGAAATGAAGCCTGCCATCCTCAAAGAAGGTTAAAGATCTAGGAGTGCGTACAACTCTATCCTGAAAGTCAGTTTGTCAAGACGTAATTTACAGAGGTTCAGTTGCACAGGCATAATTCTGCATTTCTTTCAAGATGAATACTTTTATACCTTCAGGCATGTGATTTGTCAAGGCATCTTTGTGGCCTAGTGGGCAATCAGAATTTGCCTTAGTGGACTGAAATGACCCAGAACAAACTCAACACTTAATCTTCTTTATTGCTGAAATCAATAAGCAGATCCATGCTAAGTGCCGACAGTTCTTACGTAGGGAGTGAAAAGTAGAAGCGCCTGCTCCTTGAACCTCTAATGTTTTACGGGCCAGAAGTTTTGTTTTGCTATTTGACAAAGAACTTGTTCATTTTGTTTCATAACACATGCATCAATATGAGGTATTTTCTTTGTGCTAATTCATACGTGCAATATCATGAGACTAATGTATCTCAAATGCCATCATCCAGAAGGCCCAATACAGCAGTTGGTGACAAATACCCACCTAGATAATCGAGCGGGGACAGCGGGCTCTGGCAGAGCCTGACACTTCAGGTGAGCAGCACAGTTAGGGCTGACCACACAAGCTAGCGTTCTGGACACCCCCATCCTAAATAAGGGGTTCTTCCCTTCCTTAGAGTAGTAGATTCCAAACATATTCACTGAGTGTTATTTTCAGGTTTTATGATGTATTTAAGGTAAGGAATATGCCAAAAAAACTTCAATTAATTTTCCTAGGGTTGTATTTTTTATTACCACGCAACAGCTTATTTCCCCTGCAGTTTCATGTAATGCTTGTAATTACAACTTGTACTGAAGAGAGTGAAACAATAACAATAGAAATGAGAGCCATGACGGGCCAAAGCTACTCGTAAGACAAGTGGTTTATAACTTTGGTAAATTTGGAATAACCCTCAAGTTCTGCTCTACCTCTTTGGGAAACAGCCAGAATTCTGCACTCCACGGGTATCCCTGGATGAGGAAGAAGTACAAAATAACTTTGTCTGCAAAGCAATCATAAGACATAATGCCATTTATACCCATGGAAATTAATATCTTATGACAGACAAAGTGAAGAGAGACTTATTGTCAAAATTTGGCTCCAGAGCTACTTGCCTGTCCATGTGCCTGTTTATACCATTTTTGTTTACTTGATACTGGAGAATAATCAGAAAAAAAGTTATACTGAATTATGGGTGCTGTCAAGTTTTGTATGAAAAGTATTAAAACTTTAAACAAAACAGTCTTCTAAATTCCTGTCCTCCTGGTCCTGCAGTCTTATCTTGCTTTTACACTTTTGTTTAAACTGTTCCTTCCCTTTCTTTTTTTTTTTTTTTTTTTCCTTTGGAGTTGATTCAATAACCCGATCTTTCTTTTATTTCTTGCAGATGTTAAAATGATGAAACCCTCTCTCCCTCTGGAGCAGTGCACGGCAGCCATGACATCTCCTCTGGTCCTGCGTGGAAGGTACATTGCAGCCTGCTGCTGAAGTGTTATGACATGTCTCTAGCAATCAGAAAGAAAAGCTGGGAAGAGCATGTGACCCAGTGGATGGGATTGGCTTTGGAGTCTGTGGAGTATAATACAGCATGTCGTCACGGACTTGTAGCTGATAACTTGCAGACAAGTATGGAAAAAGATGAAGTTTTGAGCACGGACCGGAAAGAAAAATGCGCTTCGTTTCCAGAGTGCTGTTATAGTGGAGAGCTGATTGGCTTCCCTGCAAAGCAGCTGGGAAATGTTTCAAAGGAGGTGGATGAAAACGACAACCATGAGGATGAGGAGCATTTTCTGGAGGCCAGCACAGAAACCCTAGTTCATGTGTCTGATGATGATGATGACTATTCAGCACTCAACCTGGAAAGTGTTAATTACCACGTCACTGCTGTAGGAAGGGAACCAAAAGATGAAGAGAAGAATTTAAATGGAGCAGGCTCCTTAACACAGGTGGTACCAACAACAGGGAGTAACAAGACAACTGAAGCGTCTGGAATAATTGGAGATGTAAGCAAGGAACCTGGCTGTGACACCGTTCCTAAAAAGGAGATGGAAGAAGATGACGTTTGTGGCAGTATTGGCCAAAGCCTGGAGCTTTGTAATTACGAAGGCTTAAATGAAGTAGTAGATGTAGAGAAAGAAAATTTTTCTAATTCTCCAAATGTGAAAGAAATTATTATGCCTGGGAAGCAGCTGCTTCATACTGCTGTAATTGCACAACAGCGCCGGAAATCTGATGCTTTTAAAGACGGGCTTGGAAAGTCTGAGTGTAATGTGGTAGAGAGTGGGATTTCTTCTGAATCATCCACCAGCGGTGATAGACAACTATGTTCAGCAGTGGAATCCAGCAACTGCCTTATGCAATCTTCTCCTTGCTCTCTCATACCAGCAGTGGAAAATGGTCTGGATGGAAGTGGTTTCACAGAACCTCAAGTGGCCCCTGAAAACAAATGCCTTTCAAATGTCAGTTCAGCAGAAGACATTCAGTGTTTACATGTAAGGGATCATTTGACCACACAAGACTATTCAGACAGTCAAGTGAAACTGCGCAAAAGAAAGGTAGGATGCTCATAAGCTGCAAAGATTTTTTTCTTAATGTTTTCCCCCAATTTCTTATGAAGATGGTTCCATGATTAATGGATTGGAGATAAAATGTATTTTTCAGCCTTGTGTCAAGAACTTGTCAGATTTTCCTTCAAACAGTTTTGAGAATAATGTGTCTGTGCAACAACCAAGTTTCATGAGCTCTTTTTAAGGTCTGAAAATGGCTGAGCTGTGAATTTGGAAGGTGCCTCATTCACTTTATTTTATATATATATAATTTTATATATTTTATGTATGTTGTTCAGGGCTAAATGAGTGAATATCTTCTGTGGGTTTGGTTTTATATTTGGTTTTCTGCTGCTATCACGTATCATTAGCCCTCTTAAGAAACAGATTGTGTCTAGGGGTTTGGAAGCCTTATTGAAAAAAGAGAACAGGGAAAAAGTGCAACACAACTTTCAAAGGGAAAAAAAGAATGGAAATGTTTTGCAGTAGTTCTTTGGTTTTCAGCTCAGCCCCAAGAGCATATGTTCTTGCAAAAAGAAGTATTGCTGAGTTTGAAACAATGTTTTGTAATTTTAAAACAACCAGAGAGTTTCACTGTCTACACAGAGCAAGGAAGAATATCATTACAAAACTTTAATGGACGCATTCCCTGGCAATAAAACTCCCAGTGGCTTTCATGGGAGGAGATGTGCTGCCTGTGGCACTACAGAAATCATCTCAAAGTCTTTCCCAGCTATGCTGCTTATTCTTGCTAATAACCAATTTGTAATTGTTTACTCCTCTCTGCCTTTTTTCATTTGACATCATCCAGCTTCTTTGCTCTGTTTGTTGGGTTTTTTTTAAAATCTGGTTTCTATTAATTGTGTGGGGTTTTTTTTCTATCAGCTGTAGCGCCTCAGTAGCTGTTTCACTAAAGCACAAATTCATGTACTTAAAGTACTGTATGCCAGCGCAGCATCCTGAGCTGCTGGCCATTGCTTCCTTGTGAAAACCTTTGTTAGTATTAGCACTCGGTCAATATGGTTGGAGGCTGTATGTAACTCTTGCAAAAGGTTTCAGAAGCCCTCCAAAGCCAGTCTTCCTTTGGTACTTTGTGCAATCACAGTTAACGTGGTAACTGTTCAACTGATCTTGCGGTAAGTACGGCTCTGAGTTACAATTCAGAAACAGAAACCTGACTAGCAGTACCAGAAATGTCAAACTTACCCATCCGTAGAAAACAGTTCAAGTTTAGAACAAAAAAAGAACCAAACTTACATCAATTCTCAAATAGAGAACTAACTGACTTTTATAACCGTATGCTCAGCTGCTCTACTTTAACATCTGATTTTCTTTTTTACTAAGCATAGTTGTTAATATTGATGCATACATTTCATATTGTTAGCAAGATTAATTTTTATAAGTTAATTTCAAACTCGTATAAGTATTGTTTGAAAATACAGAAAAAACTTCTTTTTATTATGTACAGACACAGTCACTGTGCTGTGACTGCCCACATTAGCTTTCAGTGTACCATGATATATCTTTTAATAGCTTCGTTGTTACTAGTTTCCACGTACCTCCTTGTATCTTGTTTTGAGGTCACTCATCTTTCAGATGTAGACTCATGAGAATTACATTGGAGAATATATTTGTGATTTGTGTTTGAGCCATTTAAAAAGACAGAATATAAAAATTCCAGTGAGACTAATGGTGAGAAAAAACTAAGAAAGGACATGAGCATAGAAAGGAGCAAAACAAGGAGTTGCTTCAAGGACGGTTGAGAGTAATGTGGCTGCAGCAACTGTGAAGCTGTGTGCACTGTAAAAGGGGATGGAGTCTGTAGATCTGAAGGAGTGACCTCGTACCACTTTGGTTAAAGAAGCCTTTACCAACAACTGTAAAGTGTTTGGCAAAAGGGAAAAGATACAATCTGCTTTTGCTTCTGGTAATATTTATCTCTAAGTTCGCAGGACACTTCTACAGACAATGTTCCTGTGTGCGGGATTTTTTCACTTATCTCTAATCGTACACTATTTCACAAAAGCCTCTCTGTGTTGGTAATAATCTGTAATGAAAAATGTGCCTATGTTTACAAACTTTCCCTGAAAGCCACTTTTGTAATTTTAACAAAACATTAGAAAAACAACAGACTTGAAACTGAATCCATCCATAAAAGTCAAGTATTTGCTTTGCAGTGACAGGAAGACTTAAGGGATTGGGAATGGTATATAAAACCTTTTCTCTCAAGGTCAGCAGTTCAAACGGTGCAGTTAAGGCCTAAAACACACCACTGTCTGATTAATGTTCATTGTCAATTATAGTTGCACATAAATATGTGCTCATAGAGGTCAGAATATGGGAAAAGGCACATGGAGATGAATTGCTAAAGATATTTGGGGACCCAAACCTTGGGGGATCATAGAAAGGTGCCGAACCTCAGGCACTTCCATGACAGTTAAGATCTTACAGCCTTTGAGGAGACATCATTCTGCTCTTGCTGGTACTAAATTCTTCTGAAAACCTGTTCCTCGTTAACATATTTTAAACTGCTTTTAATTGTGGCAACGGAGCATGACCTCCCCTCTTATCTTTAGATCTGCTGCCTTCAAACTGAAGTTGAGGTGAGACAGTGTGGATCTGTTGTGCTTGCTCCGCAGATGAATGCAGGTTTGAGGGCTTAAGGGCTTAAAGTTTAGCATCTTCAACCAGCACTAGCTCCATTTCAGTAAATTGCTGTAGTCATGATGGATGTGCTGACACTGAAGATACTTTTTGCAAACGGGTCCAGCTGTTACAGCATTCTTTGCTCCCTCAAGTCACCAGGGTTCAGATGGTTGATACACAGCACCCTCTTTTCCTTTGCTTTCCCAGAAAGACTTCCTAAGGCCTGGAAAAAGGAAGTGCCTGAATTTAAGTGTGAGAAGTTAATGATGTTGGGTCTAATTGAAAGATCCCACAATAATCAAGCTTTCCTGGTTTTGTGTTGACTGATAATCAATTCAGTTTATCCACAACATGATGTTGATGATTATTAATGGTTCAGAGTAGCAGAAACATAAATGGATTAACTATGTGTGGCTACACCAACTAGACATTCTTATATGCTTTACTGGGTTAAATAAATTTTAGATTTTAAAATAGTCACTTTACTTGAGAATTGTACATTCTGAATTTCCAAAGGTTGAAATAATCTTCGGAACTAATAAGCAAACTGTAAAGCTTGGGGAATCCCAACAGCTGGTGTGTACGGTCACATCTATAATGCAATAGAGCTTTTAGAGAACAATATCATACAAAACCAGAAGAGTATTTATTATAAAGAGAATACCAACAAAAGGAGAATATTTAATTATTATACACTAATTTTGAAATGAGAAAAAATGGCCATTACCTTGGAAAGGGTCTTGTAAATTTTTGCATATGCCCCATTTTATGCTTTCTCCAAGCTGCTCATCTCATCAGGCTGAGGGATAGCCAGAAAAATTCCTGCAGGGCGATATTAAGTAAGTGCACAAATGCACCAGAACTTTAATAGATTAATTTAAACTCTTTTTCAACACAAAAGTTATTTCATTCAACATCAGCATAAAAAGGTGGGTTGAGGCATGTAGTTTTACAATAAGTTCTCACCACTCACTTCCTGAACGCAATCACAGTTGTGGTGTTGCAACCTATACCAATCAGTATTTTGTAAATGCAATTTTTAAAACAAAGCTAAACCAGCGCTTTTACCTAATGAATCAGTAAAGGAGTCATCATTGTGGAGTTTGACTCTGAATAATTTGAGGAAAAATCCATTAAATTTAAAACAATAATGAAACAGCAATGAAATTCACTTACAAAAGAAATTTTGACTTCTTCTCTATATTTTGCTGCTATGTTTCATTGTTCTTGCCCCCCCTTCCCCAGTTTTATATTTTATATTTTATGCCTAGAGATTGTTCCATATAAATGGGGAGAAAACAGCTAGAGAACCAACTGTGACTGTTCATTTCTGTTGTAGGGTAATGTTATATCACTTATTATTTTTAATAAAATGCAAAGTGATCCATGACTGTGGGGAAAAAAATAAACAACAAAAACACCATATATAACAGCAAGTAACATTGGGCTCAATTCATAGGGGAATTTAATATCCCTGCATTAAAGGAAAAGAGGAGATGGAGCATTGAAAAGCATTCTGCGTGCAAAAAGATAGAATTACTATTAATAGGCTTTTTAATAAGGCTCAGGAAGTTGTAATTAATATTTAAAAACAAAATTCAATCCACAGACTAGCTTAGCAAGATAGTACCAGAAGACTGAGGGGGAAAAAAAAAAAAGACGACTGTGAAAAGTTTAACAGATTTTTCACTGAATATACACAAACATATAAGAAGTATATTCTGACTTGATTCAGGGTAAATGCAGGAAACATTCCTCACATATTTGGGCTGCTTTGATATAATGTAGTTTAATACCTGAATATCAGAAGGAAAAGAATTGAATTAGCATACACAAATGAACAGTTACACGTCAAAATTGTTAGTTACCTGTTCAATTGTTTTCTTAGTTTAGATAAGGTATATACATGTGCATACCTTTGCACTTGCAGTAAAATGCGGTTTACTGAAAATCTGTCATTCATTGCAATAGTGAAATACTTCTCTACCTCCTATGTTTTTTATTCCAGATTATAATGATTTAAGGCAACAAAAATTTGCTGTCCTGAAAGCAGCCTTTTTCTCAGGCATCTCAGAGCAATATTTCTTTGCAATGCTTAATGTTGCTGTTGTTTTCATTAACCTGTGGAAGAAACAGGTTCTAGAACAACTGCTCAGTCACTGAAGAGAGGCTACAGTCACACTAATTTTTTGATAGGTCCATAGAAAGAGCTTTGGAGTAAATCTTCCAAAAATAAACTTTCTTGGACTTAGAAAACAAGTTCAAAATAGTTCAGACAAACGTTGGATCAGCATTTGAAGTTCTGGTTGCTTATCTAAATTAAGAATTAATTACGAAACTTTTGGGATTCTCTTCTAATGTGAAACTTCATGTTTGCTACAGAAATTTTTGATTAAAAGTATTAATAAATTTTATGAGATTAAAGTTGATCAAGTACTGGCAAATTTACTGCACAAAGTGCGATGAAATGAGAAATCGATACATAATGATTGGTTTCAAGATATGTAATCGATGTATTGTACCGGGTAGTTTGAAGTTTGTTATGTCAGCTGTATTCCTTCCAAGAAAAGGTATAGCCTAGAATACTGCTCCAGGAAGGGATAATTGTGGTTTCAAGCTGATTAGAGTACGTGTGATGAATTTGTATCAGTTTCTCTTCACAGGTAATCTCAGATTGCAGTTCAGTCTCATTAAAACGTTTTGCTTAACTGTCACTGGGAAAGGAATGAAGTAAACAAACACTTCAGTGTACAAATTCCCCATCTCTCTTCTGTGAGACTTTTGCTTTTAATATTTACTACTTGCAGTTCTTCATGGTGGGTCTGCTTAGAAGCTTTCCAGTTTCAAACACTTGATGTTATCTCAAAGTCATTCCTACAAGGCTAAAGAGTATAACGGTCAGGGCTCTCTCTAATGCTCACTATTATTGCAGCTATTTTAATCCAGATTTCTAGATTAAATGCTGTATGGTTTGCAAAGGCTACTTAAGGACACAGCTAATGTCAGCATGACAGCAGCAGCCAGTGTCAATGAGATGCAAATTAATTTAAGGAAAAGATTTTCAGAAGGAAGGCAGTAAACGTAGAAAGAAACCCAGGTGGAAGGTTACCTGGGGGTGACACAGGACTTTGTGGCAGCGCCTTTTCCCCACATGAAAGCTGGGAATTTTTAAAGCACGGGTTTGCATTTTCTGTACTGTTACAATAAAGTTTGTTTCATTATTTCATCAATTATAATTATACTAATGTGAGAAGATAAAAAAATTGCTTAGTTGAATTTGTGCCTTTCCATCCATATTCGCTACTTGAGTGTTATGCTTGCCCATGAGATGTGAAGGCTGACTCTCTTCCGTTATGATCTGTAATAAATTCTGTTTTACAAGGCTAAAACTATGCTTTTTATGGAGAGCTAGAAAGTCAGGTTCTTCCAGGAGCTTCTGCTTGTATCACCCTGTAAATTGACTCCACAGGAAGCCTGTGGAGCCTTGCCTGTTGGCTTAGTCCTCCCAGTAGTGTACCTGGGAGAAGTAGTAGGAAAGCTTCCAAAAAAATCATAAGAGCTACCTATTTTACTGAAATGGTTTCCTTACAGTTTTTCCCCTGCCATCTCCACTATTCACATTGCATAATCCTTTTCAACTGAGCACTCACTTGTCAGCATTAGATTCTTATTTAAAAAGTAATGTGAGCTTGTTGTGAACAATAGTGTCCAACATTTTAGATCTTTTTCTTATTTTATTGCTGTTAAAATAACAGAGACTGAGTTTCCAGACTTTTCACAAGTATGTCTTTCTGAAGTCTTAATCTCCCTTTACCTCAATTCTGTCTTTGTTGAATGGGGATAACTTAGTGATTAATTCGTTTTTCCTACCACTTTTTAATTTAGCTTTTAAGACTCTTACAGTGTACTTTTTTTTTTAATAGATCCAGTCTAAATTATTATTACATAAGTAGTAATATATAGGCTGATATTATATCACTTATTCAGACTGTGTTTATGCTAGAATAGCTTAATTTTCATATATAGAGGTGAATAATATAATCTTGGCATCTAGGGAATGTTTTTTCTTAGTTTTCTAAAGGACAATGGCAAATGCAAATATTGGAAATCTGATAATTGCTTTTTAAAGATGATCATTCAAACAGCGGAAATCTATTTGATCATGTATGAAATTTGAATTTGCTTTTGTTCCATTTCTGCATCTCTTGTCATTTTCAGACTTCCCAATGCTTTTTCAAAGTTTTTCAAACTTTCTAAAGGTTTTAAGAGAGAACATGGATCCATTTTTCCAAATTCATAACGTGAATATGAACACCATCAAAAATTGATGAGGAATTCTTAGCCACAACAGCTTTTTGAAAGGTTAGTTGCTACCCACATCTCAGAGCTACAGTCAGTAGTATTAGTACAGTGGGCAACTATTACTGAGATCCACAGTTGCTTCACCACAAAGAATTTGCTGCATTTGCACATTGCTGTTAAATAGTCATAATTTTGAAGGCATTGGGAAGAATCTGGCAAGAGCTGCAAGTAAAGCAAAACAAATAGTATGATTTCTTTAAAAAAACTGGAACCTTCTTGGCTGTCATGAATATTTGTTTCTCTTTTTTGGATTGAAAACTTGCTTCCTAAATTTACCATTCAATAATGAAGATGTGTTTCAAAAATATAAATGGACTAAACCAGTTGGATCTAATTTTTTTTAGAATTATGCATATTATCTATGGTAATTAGGAGAAAGTGGTGGTCATAAAGCACTCCTATTATTGTGATTAGATGTCCGTGAATTTTCTCTGTTGCTCTCACAAAAATATGTATCATAAATATTATCTCCATCTGGGAAGCTAAAGAATGCTTTCCCACAGACTTCCTTTGTGTTTGGACTGAAGTATGATGTATTTCAAACAATCTGAAAAGTATTTAAAACAAGCTCAGAACAGGATGGGATGATTGCCAGGCCATTACAGTATAACCTTTATGCAAATTTTACTTTGACACATTTTTGTGACAGTGTTCAGCCATAAATTTTAAAGGCTGCCAGCGTTGTCTAGACTGCAAACCAAAAGACTGTTGCACATCGAGTTATGCATTAGTTGGAGTTTAGCTACCTAAAATGGTCATGAAAGTATTTGTATTTATACACAGTTCATAGTCACACACTATCACTTCACCAAAGTGATATTACACACTTCCAGGAATCAGTGTAGACAGCTTTTGTTTCATGCAGTTCATACTCATAAATTTCTAATTTTGTCCAGGTTTGTAATAATTGGCTGGAAAAAAACTTTTTAAAACAGTATTTTTGTTGGTTTTAAAATGAATCTTTAAAAAGTTCTGATTGGTGAGGGCTGATTATTTGCTGGCTTTAGTCTATAAATTCTCAGTTGTGGGTCATGCTAAATGGACCAATGATCACTTCCAAAAATGACAACAGATTTGTAATCAACACCACGTTTTTGAGGGAAGTTGTCTTGGAAGAAATGAATGGGCATAGTACGCAAAACACAAATTTAACAGTTTAGCAAATGGGAAGTGGAACTAAAACAGTTGGGAAAACCTTCTGGATTCCATGGCATCACAATCCACAACACACTTTTCCATTGGTTAAAGAAGAATTTAAAAAAAAGGACTTTGATTCTGAGAATCGTTCACCTGTCACTTTCACAAGCATGTAATGTTCTCTTTGAGTTAACAATGAAGTGAAAAGAGAGAGATCTGAGAGGCACACAGAGATACAGCTTCCATCAAAAACCAGCAAATACAGCAGTAACCTGGAAAACCAGTATTAGAGCACCCCCACCTATATTAGAGAGCCTTTGAAGCCATAGCTATGGCAGGGCAGCTTTTCCAGCACAACCTTCTGCTGCAGACACAACCTGCGCTAAAAGGCAAAAGCTTTTCTGTTCGTGGTGCTGTGTGTGAGGAGGAGGCACAGAAGAGCAGCCCACCCTGGCCAGCTCTGGGGCTTGAGGCTTCACAGCAGTGAGGTCTTTGCCACTGCTGTCAAGGGGTATTTGGCCGTGGTGGTACGGTGGTGGGTAAGTCCACAGGTATCTCACCAAATCTCACGCAGTAGTTAAAAGCAAACAAGCAAAGAGAACCTCCCCACGGGCTGAACTTCAGCAGGGTGGGAGCTGTCTGCAATGTGTTTTCCATGTTTTGTTTTTTTTGTTTGTGGTGGTTTGGTTTGGGTTTATTTTTTTCTTCCTTCCTGTCATGGTCATGCATATGATTGAAACACTTAAAAATATGTTGCTCACGCTTGTGTCCTTCTACTGCCCTCTCTGAATGGCAGCGTAGAAGGTTGATAAAGACAAAGGGGGTCTATGCCACAGATAGGCTGTATTGAGTACAGCTTTACAAGATGAAACAATACTGTTTCTGCTGCCAAAAACTGTTCCAAGCTCAAAAGGATATGGCCTAAAATGGTTATGAATTCAAATTTAGAGGGATATTCTTCCTTCTATGAAAAAAGTGCAGGCAGTGCAACACAGCTTCTCTCTATATGTATGGGTGAGTGTCTGTGTGCGCTGGGGTAGATGTATGGCAAATGTAAACCAGATCCTTGCTCTCCTTCATAACTCTGTCACAGCTGACGTCTAATGCTTTTACAACAATGGAACATAAGGAACTTGGCTTATGCACACTGCGTTAATGAAAAATTGGCTCACTGTAACATGAGGATGTCCTTCAATAATGTACCATATTACAGCAATAACTTTCATATCCTAAGTTTCTCATGGTTTTTGCAGTCTCACCTTACACAAGGGTTAGAATGAAAATGCAATATGTAAAATATTTATGTTAAATAGAAGTTTATTTATCCTTTCCTATAAGATGCCTCCTTCCCAAACATTTTTTTGCACACAGTACATTGAATTTAATGAAGGTTTCTATTTGGGTATCCTGAATGTCTTATTCATTCAGATAGGTTTGCTTTAACATAAAATGTACCATTTAATATACTCATTCAAAAAAAAATCTTTAAGGAGTTGATTCTGTTCTTGTACTACATGTTTTAATCTCTTGGGTGGTATCCTCAGCCTTCTTAAAAAAGATAGTTTGCATGCGCTAATAAACATTCATGTGTGATTCATGGCTGTTTGATATGAAGGCATGAAATACATGAAAAAATTCAGCAGTGCTAAAGCTCGTGGCTTGTGCTGCATGTAATTTTAGCTTCAAAATATTTTAAAAGCTGACATCTTTACTGCATTGAAAATGAAAAAGCATGGCCACAAGCAAAAATCTGGGAATGTAAACTAAACTACTTTCCTACATCCAGATTTTCTGAAATACTACACTTCTGATAAATGCCAAGCTGTATTTATCTCACACAAATTTAGTAGTGACTGTATGTGTACATCACACCTCACTATATCTGCTCAATTTATTCCAGCATGGTAAACTCACCTGTTTACAAATATTCTCTGCTGCTTGACAGATGATGACAAGATGATGTGGGAGATGAGCAGTATCCTGCTTAGGCTTTACGCTCACACAGGAAGTAAAATAGCCAGAGCGCCTATAAAAGAAGAAATAGGACAAAATCAAGACAAGGATATTGAGAGACTGTCTTATAGGTGGGATAAGAGTGAAAAATAAGTAGGGGAAAATTAATTGATTTTCCATGTAAAGTGATCATTCAAATCTTAATTGCACTAGCTTTCTCAACTCATGAAAAAGACTCCTTGTTGATCAGTTTCTCTGTCTCCAAGCCTTCCTCAATACTGCGAGTAACAGAGTCAAAGATAAGCTAGGGAGAAATTCCTCCATATCTGTACCTTGACTAATATTCTTGCGGGTAAATATTCTGCAGGACTTGTAACTTAGCACATCTCTCAAACATTTTATTAAGCTTCAAAAAGTCATATTGTAATTCTTCCTGTAGGATCTTTTGCAATATCAGTTTTAAATCAACCAATTGTGTTTTTGCAGAGTGAAGCCTATGGATGGTTATGACTGTGTGGAAATCAGATTCAGAAGAAATACATATATTCCTGAATTTTGCTCTCTTGGGAATAGTAACAGAAGCCTCCAATTAGAATGTCAATTAATTTTTTCCCAGGTCATCCACACTCTTTCAGACAAAAATCCTTCTTCATCCTACCCATACTCTTCTAATCAGCGTGTTAAGACCACTAATTCTTCCCTCTCACTCTTGCCTTCTTAGAAATCCTCTGATTTTTTTTTTTTTTTTCCCTTATTTCACATACTAAGCTCAGTGTGGCAGTATTAAACTTTTTAGCCCTTTGGAACTTACGCGTATGTAAGGTAAAGATCACTCAGTGACATGAGAATACTGTGGATTTCTCTCCTTACAAGCATCAGCATTTCACAGGGTTTGATTTCAGGCTTAAGGCAGCAGCCGAGCAGAGCCGTGAAGTCACACGAACAGATTAGGAAGGGAATATGAAGTTGTTGGAGAAAAGGGCGAGCGGCTTACACGTCTCTTGCTCCACTATGGTATGAGAGGGAGAGCTGTCCCAAACACCTTCAAGAGCTAGTTTTCTAGTGGTGATAATAGTTCCTAGTCCCCTTGCCCAGCACTCATTTCTACAGTTGCACAAAATCTCTGCTCAAATCCATTTATAAGACTATTTGACAAAACCCTAACTATTCTGTGTCTTTTTCACAGCTTCCTTAGCAGGTATGGTCTGCAGTGACTTGGTCCCTGATTCTGGGCTTCCTCTCTCTGTCCTTTCCATTAGTTCATGGAGGACAAGCTCTCTCGTGTCAAAAGCATTGCCTCATGAAGCATAATAATGACAGTTTAAATGTCAGCACTGTTAGTCATTGATGATTGTTTCAGGGCTTAAATAGAAATTTCTTATTTTCTAGCTGCTGTGTTCAGAGGGAGTGTTTACCAGCAGTGGAGTATAATTGCGGAGCTTTGATCTTCGCTTTGAAACTTCTTTTAAAGTGTAAAGAAAACTCGCCTATGCTGAGAACGACATTAGAGGCTATTTCTGGAGTTAAACCAGGATTCTGAAGGTGAAAGGACACTTCTCCAGCTCTCTCAACAAGTCCCTGGGAAAGTTAAAAATAAGTCTTGCTGAAAAAAAAAATTTGGCACTTGTTATTTGAGAAAATTTCTTTATTCCAGGAACTGCCTCATGTAGCAGAAATTTATTTACCATCTGTGTAGACTTGAAAAATTTTCCATCTTACCAGATACACAACTGAAATAGAAACAGATTTTCCGTCCCTATGCTTTCCACCGTCCTCTGCTTTAAGAGAGTGCTGTTGTAAAAACTTATGAAATTTTTGTGTTTGCCAAAAGGGGGTAGCTCAGTTATAGCCCATCTGTCAAACTCTGAAGTTCTCGTTGTGACCTCTAATGATGTCACCTTACTGTTGCTAAAGTAAGGGAGGAGGGAAAGGAGGAGTTCACAGACCCCGCAGCTGAACGTATATGCTTGTTTTAATTATTGTTACAGTTGTTTTAATTACTGTTACAGTACTGATTCTAATCAAAAAATAGTCACTTGAGAAATTAATTTGTTTTTCTTTGAATACAGATGTACTTCCTTAACTTCATAGCTTTGTAAATGCAAGGGCAGTAAAAAAGGGTTAAAAAAAAAAAAAAAAGGCTGAAACTTGAAGTAACTGGTCCTTTAAAATGTGAAGCAACCTTTCTGTTTGTAACTCTGCATATCGTTCCTGATTACTGGTACAAATACACAGGCCAGAAACCAACACAAGCAATTCCTGGGAGCGAGAAAAGAGAAAGGAGTTCAGGAAGAGATGTCAGGGTACATAAACTTAACTTTTGTTTGCAGTTCCTGTTTTGTTGGTTTTTTTTTTCATGTATTCTGTGGATACATTTTGCTTTTATGAACACAGAGGATCCTCAAGAACTGTGGGGGCTGATTCTTATTTGATGCTTAGATGTCTTTTGATCCCATGTGCCAAAATAATACCTGTGTGAGTAACAAGCGTGGTGTAAAATGCAGGCGTCAAAAGCTTCCTCTTTGAAATGCAGCAGTCTGAAACTATCTGCCATTCTTATTATCGTTGCATTTTTTTCTGCCTTATCTATTTTTACCTGCCTCAATGTTCGTTATGTTTGGCTGAAGGGGTTTATCCTACATAGACTTATCACAGATGCTTTTGCTTTCGTAATTTTGAGTAACCAGTAAAATTGTATGAGATGTGACATTATTTTAACTACAAGTGTTACTAAATCCTTTAATCTGGCAAATTGGATCTGTATTTTAAACTGCATTCTGTCTATTTTTTTACTTTTGTATAACTTTTCTATTTGCATAAGGCAAGGCAAGCTATTTTATATTTGAGCAAAATCATGTGATTGTGAAAATTAACAGGTATGAATTTTAAGCCATTCTATATTCTTCCCCATTGTTGCTAAATCAGCTGCAGTCCTAAAATGAGGAAATTAGAATTTATGGTCTCAGCATGCAACTGCATGTGCTACTTAGCTACCAAATTTTAAAATGTTTCCCAAAGAAGCAAAAGTTTTTCACATTGTTTTTAGTTAGGTTTGTACTAGTGGGTTAAGGCACACAGTGCCTTACACATATGTTTTAGTTTGGGCCGGGAACATGCTTTTGAAGTGAGTTTGCTGATTAGTGTGACATAAAGCATGATAAGTGACATGATGAAAGATGTGTGATAGCGAGATTCAATGTGGATTGCCTGATTTGATAGTTGCGTGGCTGATTTGATAGATGGTAATGCAGCGATTCAGAAAGAAAAATTGTATTTTAGGATTGCCAATAGCCAGGGAAAATTTTGCAGATATTAGGAAGAAAAAAAGAATGTCAGTGGGTAGCAGATTCGTATCTGTACAGTGCAAGAGGTATGAATTGAAAGACTAGTTATCAAATGTAGTCGCAGTATTGTACACTCCCATCACTTGCAATGTGAAGACGTCCGACACTGTCCTCTACCGTGACCAAACTGCCTGCAAGATATGCAATTGTTATGACTGGACAACATTAACTACCAACAAATCTTCTGAAGACAGATTTTTAAGAGAGGTCAGTGCGTTACAGCTTCCTTTTAAGTGAAATTGATAAATGTTCCTTGGTAGAAAAATATGGGTTTCCAACTTGAGGTTAAAATTTAGTCTTTAAACAAACTAGGCAGTCTCTTGAGATCTTCACAGTTTTTTTTTCGGCTGTCTGAAATATATCAGATCCAATGTAATACTAGTGAAGAATATTTTCCCCCCTGTACTTGTGCTTTCTAGTTCTTTCACTAATTCCCAGTAGTCTTGTGGTAATGTGTTCATTCTGTTGGCCAGCTGTTCAGCTCTCCATGAATGCATCCTCCTGATGTGCATTTCCCAGCATTTTACAAGTCAGTGTCCTATTCCACTTCAACACAAAACTTTTTGGAAAACAAAACTATATATCAGTGGGGATGTGGACAGGGAATGTAATGCAAGCATAACCAAACTTAGTCTGAATAAGTAACGAATGAGGAAATAACAAATATTACACAGCATAAGCACTAAACTGCTCTTCAGGTGTGTTTGAAATAGAAATAGAGAGAGACTACGTCTTGTATACCAGGGATTTTTTGTCTCTGACACAATTAGCTTTCTTTTGCTTTTCTCAATTACTGCTTGTAGTAGAAGGGAACTCTTTGGTTCCCTTCTGTAGGCCCATTAGTATTAGCTTCAGTCTTTGTTAAGGACAGAATTGTGAGCCTCAAAGGTAAGGTTTGTCTGTACAGGGGGAAAAGAAAGTGTATGAGCAGACTAAAACAGAAATAGATTATTTCTTCCCTCTTGGAACACATTTTTCACTGAAAATAGCTTGTGGGATTATTAAACACCAAGTGTTAAGGAAGCTGAAAATAGGGGTGGTTTTACCCCTGGTATTACCCTAGATTCAAGATAAAAGAGAAATTCAGCAGCTAGAAATCATTGCTCTCCCCCGATCATCCCAAGGCAGTTGAGGGGGGGAGTTAATAAAAAATGCAAAGGAAGTGTTTGTCTACAGTTTATTTTAAGACTCACTCTTTGTTTATTGTGAAGCCTAACATTTGATTCCATGGTATACAGTGCTTGGATTCAATTTGAAGCGTCATTCTGTACAGACAGGGAAAAATCTCTGTTGTACATAGGATTGTGTAATAGTAAGTATAGTTTATAGTGGGTATTTTGGATTTGGGCCATCTATCTAATCCGGGTGCTCTCTCTTATTTAACACCAACTGAGATTTACACCCCGGCCACAATTCCAGCAGGCATAGCAAATGTGGGCAGTGACTTAACCCAGTAATGCATGAGGAGGCTCTGTGTCGAGAGGAATCTATGGCATCTACTTGATTACATTGTTGGTCATTCTCTGCCTGAGTGGTTCCCATTACCCCATGACAAATACTGAGATTTGTCTTCTCTACCGTGACCAAAGCATAAAATCTTCTACCTTTCTCTGGGAGTACCCATGTTGTATGCATATGTATTATGTGACAGTGGTTTTGATCATTTTTGGCAGTGTGTGGAACAGTTGCTTTGTGATTATATCACTTCACATGTTCTGTAGGGAAACAAGATAAGCATGCATTTGTTCTAGTTCAGTCTGTCCTGTAGAAATGATCTCCACCTGTGTATTATTTGTGTTTTAAAAAGCAGTGTGAGAATTTCTAGAAATAATTGTTGTAGAAGCTTTTTGTTAAAAACAGTATATAATATTTATCACATAATCTCCAGTATTCACCCTACATTTTTGAGTCATTTAGAGAATCTAACCAAAACTTAGCTGACTGGGAAAACAGTTATTGATAATAACATGAGTGCAAGCATGAATAAATCAAAACAGAGAAGTCATCTTATTGATTCTCAGTCAAAGGCAGAGCTGGTGTTGGGATTTGGGAGTTCCTTGAATTCCAGTACTTCATTAAATCTTGAAGGTATAGCATGCGGGCAAAATGAGCATTTTATTAGTATGCATATTTTCAATAGGAAGTAGAATAATATTAAATGTGTAACTTATAAAAGGAATATCCCAGATAAAATAATATAATGTACAGAAACAAAGAGAAAGACAGACAGTAGAAAAATAGTTTGGCTGTGTTCTGGGGATATTTGCGAGCTTAAGCTTATTGTCTGACCTTTGGTAGCCAGAGATTTTGAACTACCAGTGAAATCTGTTAATAAATAACCTTTTAATTATGCTTTTCAATTAAAGATTTCCTATGGAATAAAATAGGAGTAGTTCAGTTTGGAATATATGATCTTTTAGGAGTGCTCTGATTATTTCTACTTCTGCCAGACGTTTAAAGAGAGTTGTATTGGCAGTCGCTGGAGCCTTCCACATTTCCTTGGTTTCATTGAGTGTCAGAAGAGATGCTTTCTAACTAGTGAGGGAGATGTTTCTGATGGGTTGTATCTAATGTCAGACGAACTGTCTCACCTGGGACAGGATATGGCCAGCCGCATGGGGAGGCAATAGCAGCACAAAGGCTGGGTGTATTGGCAAGGAGGATGCAGACAGAAAAATGACACATCTGGAAGAGTGCCCATTTATCACTTACTGCTGTACCCTCACTATCCATATCTACACAAGTTATACAGAAGAATCTTATTCTTTGTCCCTTGGTGGGTTCATTGAACATGACAGGTTCTCTATAACCTTCTAATAAACAGTAAAAGGGGTTTGTGACTATGAGAAAATATACTGATAGAAGGAAAGAGAAAAAATTTATAAAGAAACAGGTATCCAGTGTTAACATTTTACTTAAATGTACTGCTTCATGTGAGCCAGAGCTCCTACAATTAGGCAGTCTTTGCTGAATTACGCTGCAGTGGAATTTACTAACCCGAAAGATAACGCTTGTTCCTTGAAAGAAAAAACTCAAAAGATTTGATAATTAGCTCTCAGAAGATTTCATTGGTTATTTTGCAGCTGTGGAAAAAAACAGTAGAGACCTTATTTATTGACCTAGCTATCTGATAAATCAGGAAGAGATCAGTGTCATGGAATCTTTTTGAACAGACCACCTCCTGACACTGAGAAAGATCCAGATGAGGTCAAAACCCTCAGCTTCCTGTCTCAGAGAGGAAAAGGAGAAAAAAAATCTGATAAACATAAAGCCACACAGAGCTGCTTTGGAAATCTCTAGAGATGAAGGGAGCAGGGGAAGAACATTTAAAAAAAATCCTCTTGTTAAATGTAGAAAGACAGTACATGCATTCAGTAGCTATCAAGCAAACTCTGATTTACATTTCTTTCCAGTTTGATTACACTGTCAGAACTGAGCCGGAAACATGAGAATCAGTAATGAAACATCCCCCAACAGACACAATCATAGCGTCACGCAGTCATTACCCCACTAACCAGATCGTTAAATACACTTCTCAATGTTACCACTCCAGGGATGGATCAGAGAAGCAGGGTTAAAAGCAGAGGGGAACTTAGCCCAGCGGCCAGCACTGTTGCTTAGGTCAAGTCCTGCTTTATCCTTGGGAAAAGCATCCTTAAAATGGAGTCAATACCATTTTCTCTTGTCACATGTAATGTGGGATAACTGTATTAAAGATGCACTGAAATGTTGTATTAATAGTATCTGTGCAACTGCCTAAGATACAGAGATGGAAATTCCTCAGGAACCTTAAAAACTATCTTTCAGAGCCGCAATATTGCTCCTGCTCGTTACACTCCCTTCCATTACATATTAAAACTCACAGTTTGTTTCCAGTGAGGACAAGTCTCCCATTCTTGCAGCACCCATGCTTTAAAATCAGATTTAGATGAGATTAAACAGTCCCACGTGAAATAACTTGTAGGTGTGCTCTTACTCATTTGCATGTGTTTTCCATCTCTCTAACGTCAACATACAGTAATTTGAGGAAACTATGTGACACCTTTCCCAATGCCCTTTTCTGTCATTCTTCTCCATAAGTAAGTGTTCCTTTCAGCTCTCTATTCATATCTCTGTTCTTTGCAAGAATAGCATAAAAACTTAGCCTTTTTTGAGGGTATATAAGTATCAGTATGACTATTGAACTTAATTGCATATTTAGGGATATTTATCCTTCTAAGCATAAACATCTGCTGAGCAACTGAGCCCTGGATAAGAGAAAAATAAACTCCCAGAGTGAAACGGCTTCTCCTGGACATGATTGCCCTGGGTGATACACATAGCAGAAGGAAGCAAATCAGTGTGGAGAAATCCTAATTTTGTTGCTAGCAATCTCTCAGTTGCTTCAAAGGGCCTCAGATTTCACCTACGGTCATCTAGTTAATCTGGGCCTGATAATAAGATCTGTTATCTCATTTTTTTAAATGAAGAAGAGCCAAATGGTATTTTGCTCATGTTAATAAACACACTTGACTTGGTGAAACAGATGTATTGGCATTTATGTGTCATGTTGATATGAGTCAGAGGAAGCAGGATTTAATTCAAATAACGATAGGACTGCAGTTTATAAATATTTTATTTGAAATTCTAGAGTGATTATGCACTTATCTTTTTCCCACATGTAGAAAGACGTTTGATAATATTTTTTGATAACATTTATTTTAATATTAATTTTCTGTATAGTAAGAAATATTTTTAGATTCTAAATGTCCTATTCTTCAAATGGAGCAATCAGTGGTCCAGCACCACTTGCTAGAAGGTGCCTTGAATGAACTTGAAGTCTGCTGTGGTTTTGGTGGTGTTCTTCCTTGGGGAGGCCAGCTGGTGGTGGCAATAAATTCGCTACAGCTTGCCTTGGCTCTGGCTGTAGCCTGAGTCAGGTTCTTCCCCAAGACGTGTATTTCTGCTATGCATTTCTGAGACTGTAGCTTCACTCTTTTTGGCCTCACTTGTGAATCAGTAGCCAGCGTTTTCATGCAATGTTCCTTTCTTCCCCTGAGCTGATTTTGTCATGGTGTGTCTTGTGTTAAGCCAATAAAAGTTGGCATACCCCACAGATAAAAATCAAGCCCAATAACCTGATATTAAATAAATATATACATAAAATAGTGTAGGGTGGATAATTCTTCAATTCTACAGGGATAATGCAGTCATATCTCATGAGATAATGCTTGATTAAATTGGGAAAAAAATACTGGAATACACTTAAATGCTCTCAAGCTAGTTATCTCAAGTTCTCTAATAGAAACATTTTGATTGTATGAGGACATAGGCTAATCTGTGCCAGCTGCTCTGTAGTTAGCTATTCCAAAAGTCTCGTTCTCCCTTCTCAAGCAATTTTTTTTTCTCTGTAGACATATTTCATGCAAAAGCTATGCCGACCTTTAAAGATGTTTTACGTTTTTGTCACAAGATGTGGTGACAGTGTTTATTCCTTTTAATATCAGGAAACCCTACATCTAAAAGTTTTTTAAAAGTGTAGCAAAACACCTTATTATTTTTACCTTTATGAAGGGTAAATAACCATACCATACAGCTGTATGTTTATTATAGGAATATAGGGGAAGTTTTAAGACAGAGTAATGTTACTGTTTCGTCATACAGAAGATGTTGTTTTTTGAAGTTAGTAAAGTTTCAATCAAGTATGTATTTGTTCCTTTAATTCCTCACCACATTTGCTCATAAACTGAAGATGGTGGCTATTGTTTATCTTATGGACGCACCTAGAAATAATAGGTATAGAAACAGCACTGCCCTACTGTCTTATACAACTTTAGAAGACACAACTGATAGACGTTCTTTCCCAAAGATTATCTACTCCAAAATGTACAGCACTATTTTTCTTTAGTGTGTTTACTTAACGTGCATTTGTAAGGGTAAATGAGCTGGACTTCAGCAATTTTGTAGTTTCATTTCCAACTAACAGGTCATACTGCTCAAACTGGATTTGCATGGAAGCAAGGCAAATATGGAGTATGGGGTATATATGCATATATGTTTGAAAAAAAGATCTGTTCAAGAAATATGCCATTACTAAAAGTCACTGTGTTGCACTGGGAGAGTGTTCTAAGATTCACATTTCTGAAGTGTGAATCATAGTTAACCCAGTCAGATTTTAATCCTGAAAAGCAAAGGATCAAGTCAAAAATGAAGAGTGGCGTTTCAGCTTGTTATCAATAAAACCTTATTTTATAACAAAGGAAAATAAGGTAAAAATTACATAAATGCTTCCATTTAGGGCAGATTTTGAAACAAACGTTTCTACTCCATTCTGTGGTGGGTTTATCCCTTTTGCTTAAGGACATGCTATTGTTACTGCATCATGGCTTCATGATTCATTAAACTGCTTTTCTGTATATGTAAGCAGACACTTAGAGACATACCATAGGCTGCCTATTGCATAGTTGCAAAGGAGAATGCGTGCCCTGGAAAAGAAGCCAGCCTAACTGAAATAAAGTGTGCAAACTTCATTTTTATTTTGCTTTAAACAAAAGTTTAATAATTAAAATGGCATATGCCTGTTCATTTTACGAGATTGAAAAACTTCGAATGATTAGATATTTCCATACAAATATAAGTGCAAAATATTATTCAGGATTTGAGATGTATGGATTTATATAAGCGTAACAGTTTGCTTAAAAGATTTAACATTTGAAGTGTACTTACTGAAATCCAGCTAAACTGGAATATGCAGATAATGTAGATGGGAAACACTAATGTATACAGTCCACTTCCTACCCCATGGTAATTCTTCACTATTCATTGGTAATTCAGTTTACCAGCACTCACTGAATCTAGACGTTTTCCCTTTTTGTTTTAGTTATATGTATCTGAGCCTGATACTGTCCCTATTGTTAATAGCTAGATTACACCAATCTGAATTTAATTCACTAAATCATATTCAGAGACTAGTCTCGTTGATTTCAGTAACACTAATTGTGAAGAAATGGCACACAACCTATTTTATTCTGTTAGTTTGAAGGGCTGAACCACTGAAAATGCAGTTCAAACAGAAGCTGAGGATTTGTGAAAATCAGGTCAGGTTAATTGCTGGGCTTTCAAATCTAACTTCACAGTTACAGGAAAAAAAATGACATTCTTATGTCCTGCAATTTCTTATGCTTTAATCTGATAAAGCCAATTTGGTTATCATATATTTGGCTTAAATAATTAAGGGCCCGGGAGACACAATCCTTAATATTATTGGTAAACCCAAGAACCACAATAGTTTCACCACTTGCATTTAGCACCAGTCACTAAATGCATTGAATTTCTATTGTATGATCATTGTAATTTAATGGTAACACCATATAGGTCTACTAATGTGCTTTAACTGGTCAAAAAATATAACACTATGAATTCTTGGAGCTTATATTTGGATTTCAAAGACCTGGCAGGGGCCTTCCCATGATGCTCATTAACAGTAGAGAAAATATTTTTACATCTTTTAGTTGTATCAGTTCTAGCATCTACTATAATCTGTCCCTTCCTCTTGTAGTTATAGATTAGAGTATCTTTTGCATTATTTGAAACTTAAGTAATACTTCAGAAGTCTGAGTCTCTCACTAAATATCCTGGTCACTGGCCTACCTGTACCATACTCTTTCCCACTGCTTTACTCGCTGATTTTCTACTCGGTCTTTATTCAGCTGAGGCTTAAATCAGACAGTAACTTTCAGACCACGAGAGCTAAGACCATCTTAGGTCCATCTTGCACTTTGGACCTGACAAGAATTTTCCTCCTGTGCCCACAATGCCCACGTTTATACCCCTGAAAAGTCCAGTTGACTTGTCTGTGGACAGTGCTGACCAACCTGTCCTGCTCACAGTCTCCGTGTTTCCCTGAGTCCTGCAATTGCCTTCACAGACTGGCAGCTCTTCTCAGAACATCCCAAGTGTTTCTTTTTTCTTGGATCTTGAGACTTCAAGGCCACCTTCGATCTTAGGCTCAGTGGCATTAGACAACTATTGTCGTTGCCTAAATTGTGATCTGAATGTGACTTATTCACCTCATTGTTTTCGTTTGCCTCTACTGTTTCATTACAACTTCTTTAAACTTCCTCTGCATCTTTGCATTAATATGCAATCGAACAGGAAGACACTGTTTATTAGCATGAGACATTAATCAGATACTTTTTCCAGGCTCTCCTACTTGCCTTCATCCAATAGTATTTAGCATGGACTATTTGTTATCCTAGTTGCAGAACGTGATAAGCCAGCCTCTGAGGACTGCTTAAGTGCAATTCAAGAGTTTCCTGTTATCCAGAGACTAAGTTACCTCTGACCTAGAAATCTTGGTACATTTGGGTTATTTTTGTTTTCTTTTTTCACAGAAATTCTGCGTCAAAGTAGGGAGATATCATTGAAAAAGATGGATTTACCTAGTTTAGGCAATTGTTCCTGGTTATTTCACAAATTATGTTCCATCTGCAGCCACAGAGGTGTCATACCAGACATTGACTTAGTTCTTACTGTGGCTTAGTGATTATAACCAGGTGCTTGATACAACTTGGTTATTGAAGTTTTTTGCAGCTTTAATAGTCATCGTTGTTTTTCTGTGTCTATGTTTATGCTCTTTTTTGGATGAAAGATGCAAAGCCAGGCTTAACATGCCCCACAGCTTCTCCCCTATTCCCTTGCTTCATCAATATATGATCACTGGTCATAACATCTCTGATTTTGCTACTCATTTTTTCTCCTAGCTCAACCATTAATAAACAACAAGTGTCAGACTTGTATTTTCAACGACACAATACAGACTAACACACCATATAACTCAATGAGTCAAGGAGACAAACTCAAAAAAGACTTAGAAACAAGATTTTCCTCCAGCGCTGTTGAAAACCATGTTCTCCAAATTTTGGGAGATAATGATACGCTTCATGTGAAATGTTTATTCTGCAGAAACTGACTTTAATATTTCAAGCTGAGGAACTGAAAGGAAACTTCATTGTGCAACTCTCAGTCCTTGCATCTGTGATCTCTTCCGTAAAAAGCAGAACCCTGTCATGGAATTCACTTAAGGGTAGGAAGCTTGAATTAGAGAGCGATGATTTGTGATCATTGGATTAGAGAGCGATGATTTGTGATCATTGCCTCTTAATCCTAGAGCTTCTTGAAATCTACGTTACTCCTAGCCCAACTGGCCCATCAGCAAGACCACATGGATCACTGATGATCCGTTTAGTGATCTAAAACCAAATGAATTAACAGAGTGGTTTATGTTCAGGTAGGCCCGTTTCAGTAGAGGTTGATTAAGACTTTTCCACTGGCCTGAACAGAATGAATTAGGCAATGGCCAAGCTATCATTTCTGAAAATGCTTGAAAAAATTATGTAATTTGCTTTATTTCTTTCTCTTGAACCTGAATTGTTGGTATGGCTTTCATGCCATTAATAAATGGCAATCATACCATGCTGAGTTTCCTAAACAAATTCAATTAAATCTGGATGAATAAATTTTCCCTGCAACATATGCAAGCTAAGAGCCTTATTGAATACCCGCTCAAAACAGCAATGTTCAATATTTTTAAAATATGCCTCACTTTTTGCTGTTCATATTTGAACTTTTCTATACTTCATTATCTCATGAATCTTCAGGCTGCTTGCAAAGAATAACAGAAAGCCCAAAATACTGAATTTCATATTTATTTTTTTTTTCCTGTCCTGAATGCTACTTTCTCCAAGGCCCTTTCTATCCTGTCTTCTTGGCATATATGTTTTACTCCATCTGCTTTTTTACAATGCAGCTTGTTCATTGTTAGCAACATCCTGCTTGAGTGTTTATAGTTGCTTTTTTGTCCGCTTAAAATCCACCAGAAGTGCAGTGCCAAGATCATAGCAAGGTGCTGATTGACAATACTGTTGTTTTGTTCATGCTGGAGCAACTTCAAGTTTCTTATTCTTTCCTTTCATATCTTTCTCTTTTCTTACTCATAATGAGTTTTCTTTTCCTGTGCTTTTTTTCAGCTCTCATTCTATGGCCAGAGTTTATTTTTATATTTTAATTCAAAATTAGTCTTTTCAAAATGAAATCTTACTGCAAATCTAGTACATTTCCAAATATTATATTTATTTTCAAATTTTTTGCAGCATGTTCTGAGATTTTTTAATATTTCTAGCCATAATTACTGGAATTCTGTAGTTACTGAAATCTTGACTTCCAGCAAGAAATACAAATTCAGGTGGGGAAAACAATTTGAAAACAATTAAAACCATGATATAATTAAATCATTACAATATTTTCAAATTGTTTTGTAAGAATGAAATCATATTCACCCCAATAACTCTTTTGGGGAAGAGCTTAGAACGGAATTCAAGCCTGTTGAACATTAGTTAAAATATCTGATTCAATCCTGGCTCTGGAATGTTTGTCTTTTTTATTCTACCTCCTCTTTGAGATAACTCTTGAACTCAAACCTCCTATTTGGTAAAGCCACACTTGGAACTAACATTAACTTCTGTATCCATTTTCCACCCTTTTATATATATATATATATATATAAATTATGTCTGTATATCTATGCATCTCCTGCATTGCTGTGGTCATATTTACAATGTAGATGTGTTGGGTGGTAGTCAAAACTAGGAAATGTAACCAGCCTCACCTCCCATTTAAATTGCCAAGCTCCTAATTGTAGGCTAGTGGGTCCTTTGCGGACAGACGCACTGACACAGGCTGACCGACTGACCTCAATTTGAGCCGTGTGTCCTTTCCGAGAGACGGGCACTTCTCCCCTTCTGTTCCCGACTGTCAGAGCCGAGCGCTAATGCTGTTACCTGCTGCAGCCTAGCTGAAACTCACAGAAACAAAACAGAAGAGGAAGAAGCTGTGGCCACGGTCCAGTCTCAGCTGGACTCGAGTCCAGCTAGCACTTTGCTAGTCAGCTTCTCACTGGCAGTAGGGGCGCAGGTTTCATCTCAGGCTGTCATTTACTGCTTATTTACTCCTTATTACTGTCTTGATTGACAGTCTTAAACAAAGCCTGTGTTTTTTTAGATAAATGTGTTAAGAATTCAGGTACGGTACTCTATAATCTGTCACATCAATATTTCTAATGTGTTCTGTTCCTTTAACATTTTTTCCTCACCTTGGTATATCCATATGAGATGTTTTCAGACTTTATGGTAAGAAATACTTAGGTTTTTTGAGCAGCTTATTCCTTCAGTGCCTGAGACTTTTACAATTCCTTCATTGTAAACGAAAATCTGGAAGCAGAAGGGGGAAGCAGTGGGGAAGAATGAAATCTAAATATAGTTTTCCATTTAATACCTATGTATGCAATTTAGAATAAT
This sequence comes from Pluvialis apricaria, assembly GCA_017639485.1. Taxonomy (NCBI): domain Eukaryota; kingdom Metazoa; phylum Chordata; class Aves; order Charadriiformes; family Charadriidae; genus Pluvialis; species Pluvialis apricaria. The sequence goes on from CM030010.1 coordinate 10,737,186, forward strand.
ATATTTTTGCTGTTGCTGATAGAGGAAATAAAAATCCTCAGACAGTCCTGGTATATGTCACACAACAGTCATTGTGGCTGAGTTATGAAATGATGTGAAAGAAAATTATGTAATGATATCCCCATGGGATGTTATTCGCACTGAATTGTCACCTTAGTTGCAATAAATTGTGAGCGCTTTTTAAAAGAATATACAGTGCTATTCAGTTTTGAAGCTATTTGTCTTCCTAAAGAGGATTAGTTATCATACAGTGCAGTGTAATTCATTTGCCGGTGGGCATGGCTCCAGGCTATGACTGGCAAGTATACCCTGTATGGGTAAAGCTGTATACAAAAGCAGCAATACCTATCTAACAGCAGTACAAACACTAAGTGGAATACAGTAAAGAGGTAAATCGTTGAGCAAAAAGTCCTGAGCATACTGTGCTTTTCCGTTCCTAGAGATGCACTTTTTACATCAGTTTCACCTGCAGTGAAGCCAGAGGGTTTTGCAAGTTAATCCTGAGGAGCAGAGCCCAGGAGAGACTCGAGAGACGTGAGAATGGCCAGAGATGGAAGAGAGCCATCCCTGCCATTGCAGTGTGGAGGGGAAGGAATGAGCCTGAACAGGAGACTAGGGGGGAACATAATACCATCTCCAAGGACAAGAAGAGTCTGTCATGTAGACCAAAAATTGGCAAAAATATGAGTTAATGAGTTCAAGCTAGAGAAAGATTGAGATTCCACATCAGAATTAGGTTTTCAGTGCTAAGGAAGGTAGCACTGGAATAAAACCTTCTTTGCTTGGGGCAGTTTTGAAGGTTTGTAAGAGGAGCTGGAGAACCATCCATCAAGTATGACAGACCTGTCATTGAGAGGGAGACAGATGACATGACATTTCAAGATCTTCTCCAGCTGTATTTTTTATGATTCTATGACTTTCTATTGTTAGCTCATTAATAGTGTATATAAATGTGTAATATTTAATAGTCTAATATTTAAAGCAGTTAATGTTGGTGGTTTCAGATGAAAATGATCACTAGAGTTGAGAATCTGAACTTACTATTGAAAAAGCAGTGAGTGCTTAAAAACAACTATACAAATTGTATTCATTTAAATGTTTATGGAAAATTGCTTTAGTGGCAGTTATGTGGTGTAACTTTGGGCCTGCTTCTAAAGATTTAGGATAGAAATGCTAAAGGAAAATAAGTATTTAAAGTGAATGACAGACAAATATATGCAGCAAACTTTTTTAGAGGAGAATGAAGTCAAGGATTCAAAAAGGTAGTTGCAGAAGAATGAGGCTTTCACAGTAACTTTGTCTTTTGGTTGTGTGTGTTACGTGGGTTATGTCCTTTGAAGTGAATGAATAGTGAACCCTAAAGGCTAGTTTGCAGGCCAGTGTGTGTGTCTGAGCAAGCCCTCAATGCTGCGCACTGTGCACAGATCAATCCCATTAAGTAACATTTAATAGCTAGAATAATTCCAGTGCGCATAAACATATTTCAAAGGCATACATGAAATAGCTGAATATATTATACAGAAGAGCGGAATTCCTTGTCTGAACCACAGACTTTTACAAAATTCCAGTCAACCACTTACCACATGGTCAGACACTTAACTTTGATGAATTTCAGACAACAATATACAGAGGACAGATGCTATTAAGGGGTGCTTGAGGTAAGCAAGGGGTTTTTTGGTAGTTTTTACCCAATTTAGGCCATTATCAGCTCTGCAGAAGGCATCTCATATTTAGTGCAGAATTTCACAGAAGCTGACATGACAGCAGCATCTTGGCTATTTAATCGAGGAAATATCTTAGTTGTAAAATATGGTGTGTTCCGTATAAAGGGTGATCCAGCTTCCTTTGATTTCTGTAATTTCTCAAAACCTCTGGCTGCCATTTGTTATTACTTGCTAAAATTTCCAAGTGAAAGAGACAACATGCTCCATGAAGACTTTGAGCTACCTAGAATCTTTCTTCATGTGGCTGAAAAGGAAGAGCAGTTGCCTTGATCAACATCTCCACTCCCTGCACGTTTGGTCCCTATCCCAGTTTGGGGGGCTTGCTTTGCCTGTGACTAGGCTTCCATACAGTTAAAATAAGAAGTCTGATATGAACATCTAGTTCTGTAACCCTTTTGTTGAAACACTTTTACTGAGACAAGTTCTGAAAATTCAGGGGTGTTGGGTCTTAACCCTAACCTGAACTCTGACTTTGGTTCGGTCTTATTCACAAATACTAATATTATCCTCATTCAAGATCAAGATTTTTACCACCACCTCCTCAGTCACCAATAACAGTTCTCATAGTTATCAATGTGCTGTGGATTGTGATACAAAACTACCCTTAGTTTAAATCTTACTGTGCAGAAGTAATTTAATAAGAAAGTAATTGTCACCGGGACAATCCAATTTTCACATGGGAAAGAATGAGCTCTTTTTCAAGAAAACAAGGCACTTAAACTCCTTTCACTGAATATAAAAAATTAGCAATGGATTTTCTCATGCTATCATGTTCTCCTACAAACTTGTGACATAAAAAAAATATCTCTGGCATTTCATCAGCTGCATAGATTGGCAAAGCTCAAGAAGGATACATGGGTGAATTGAGGGGCAGGGGACAGCAGTTGACTGTTCTTTTTTGACAATATGCCTTTCTTTCAGACCCTCGGTAACTGAGTTACAAATGTGCAGACTCCCTTAAGCTCCTTGTAGTGGTGTCCTGAAGAAAAACATTTGACAAGCCCCCAGACCCTACAATGTCTGTAAAAATCATCATAACCTCGCCTGTAAAAACAAGGTTACAGTTATGTGGTCACTTTGCACCAACATAAATCCAGGCTCTTCCAAAAGAAAAAAAAATGGTACAGCTTTTTGTCCTGCCTTTGTTTGTGCTTCCTTGGCTGGCACTGACATTTGAATGGCTGCATGGAGAACCAGAGTAGGAAATTGACCCTGCTCAGCACTACCCCTTCCCCAGGGACCATGTTCAGCTGGATCCACACTGGCTTACTACTGGAAACTAGTGCTGGCACAAGGGGAGGTAAGGGGCAGCCCGGGAGAGTAGATGAGGGAACAACAACTTGTAGTAGAACTGCAAAATATGGGAAAATTAAAGCAACCATGAAGCCGTGACCTGTATGAGATCATGATTTAGGTATCTATTTTTTAAAACTAGGTTCAGAGTGCAACTATAAGAAGAAAAAAGTACAGAGTTATTAAATGACTGAGTTCTGATCACACTTGAATCTTGAAATACTAAACTGCTATTTATATCATGTAAGGTGAAAGTATATTTTAAATCGCTGACCACTGTAAGGTTTAGTAGTGGATTTACTACACAGTAGGGAACATCCATTAGAGCTTGTCTTGCTATCAAAAGGCATCTTTGCAAGAAAGAGATGAGCAGTCTACATCACCCAGTGAGAGGAATGGCCAAAAAGCTCAGCTCATTGCTAGAGGCAAGATCAAGTACACTTACGTAGCTAACAATCAGTCTTCAGATAGTAAATATAGAGAAGCTAAGCAGAATGCTTGGATTTACAACAAAGCACCAGCCTTGCAGCAGTACGGTGGGCAAAACTGGGAGGCAAGCAAGTAGATATTTGAGCTTTGAGACTTCCAAATAATGTTTGACTGCAACTTTTTCTGAATATTGTCCTTAACTGTAAGAAGAGACACTGATCGCCCTATTCAAAGTCTTGCTCTTGGAGATGCGTGTGCTATAATTGCCATTACTGTTATAATGATTTGGGGGGGAAGGAGGGGCAGAGCAGTTTAGGTTGATTAAGGCCTACAGTAAAAAGGTCATTCAGTTTTACAAATGTTTTTCTTTATATACTGACAACTACATCAATCATGTCATGCAAGTCACATGCAAATCTAAGTAGCATTCTGAGAATCTGTTCCAGTGTTTTTACTGCAGAGAACATTCTGCCTCTGAAAGAAACAGTGCTATTTTGAAGTTCACTGTTTCTAAACAAATTGTCTTATTAGAGAAGAGTTTAAATTCTCAGTTTCCCTCCTCTGTTTGTCATGAAATGCCTGCACAAGAAAACATGACTCTGCTATAACTTCTGGAAGTTTGCAACAGCCTTCATCATCCATTGCTACATCTGCCACAACAGTAAGCCTAAGAAAATTTTTAAACAATTCTCTCAGGTCACTTGCACGACTTCAAAAATCTTCAGTTGGTGCATTTTTTTCTGATTAAATGAACCAGAAGTAACACCAAATATTTAAAAGGGATTTCCAAATAGCTTTGCATGGAAGAGTGGTCTATGCAGGCACAGAATATTAACAGTGTAGGAAAACTTTGTATATTGCCAAACTTCTGTGAAGTTTGCTCTTCTACATTTGCAGAAAATAACTCCACTTTTGCATTTTTGTTGTTTTCTGTACCACAGAAGTGTCCTGTTTGGATTAGCATTAATATTTCCCACTCTGCTAGCGATTGCCTTACTTTTTTAATACCATTTTCGCTCTACTGGTACTTATTTGTTCCTTCATTTTTCTCCAAGCCTTATTATCTGAACTGCAGGGCTGCACTTCAGTGCTGCTGAATAGCACAACAAAGGAAAGAAAAACACAACCATCCCAAATTATGTCTTCCATTTTGCCCATCTTGACAATAGGACTGTAGCTGGGTCTTGTATCACACATAGAGCACCCCACACCACATGACATTGCCTCACCTCTTTCAACCTGCATTCTTAATTTAAGTCTGAATTTAATAGGTTAGCATTTCAACCATCTAAGACAGTCATTTCTATTTCTCACTTGAAAGAAGTTGGAGTGTGATTTATGGGTTTTGATTCTCATGTGATGCTGTGTTACTTTCCTCACAGCACAAACGAAGTAGGTCCATTCTGCAGTAGACCAGATTAACTGGTGACTCATTTTAAGTAGGTCTTAGGCACCTGGTTTCACAATTTTTGTGCCTTGATCCTGGGTGTCCTTTTAGACACGAGGTTGCTTGGACTCCCTGTGACTTAGTATGGTTGGCATATATCTGTCTATATCATATAACTTTCCATATAAGAACTTGAGCTCTTCTCTCCACATTGAATCCCCCACCTCATTCTTTCCACCATCAGCTCTGAAGTTCCATATTTTCTTTGTTGCCTCTTTACAGAGGTGTCCATAATCTACTCATGCTTCAGGGCACAGGGGAAGAAAATACTCTTTGCTGAGTGCACCCTATTTCAGCTTTCCTCGATTCCCTTTCTCTTCTAACAGCCTCTTCTAGACATGAGAGGGATTGGAAAGTGTTTGTGTTTGGCAGACAAGCCTAGTGAATCTCTCATGTAAACTGCTAACTTGAGCAAGATTACCAAAAACAGAATGATAAATGCAGATTCTTCTGCCTCTAGCTAGATATCTAAATAAATGACCAGTTTCTTAGAAACCATAAAGCACTGGGCTGATTTCAGAGTTGTGTGTTCATACATTTTGTCATTCAATATACAAAAATTCTCAGGCAACTCTTGGTAATGAGCCAACCCAATCTATTTTTTAATTAGTCTCTCCAGGTAAACTTGTAATATTTACTTCTGCATTTATAAAATGCCAAATTTAATCTTATCATCAATGTACAAAAATTTAATCTTATCATCAATGTACAAAGTCTCTTCACTGCACAAATCAGAGTGCATGCATGCATGTATGTGTGTTTATGTGACTTGTAAATACATAGAAATATAAATAAACCTACGGGACTCAAAAAAGTAATATAAAACTAAAGTAAAAGGCAGAAGCAGTTAAATATTTATATTTTTACCAAAAAAACCCAACAGATGAATGATAACTTGGATGTCTTCAAGCTAAGACCTCGTGGCAGGGTTTACAAGGTTAAGTAACCAGCTAAACCTGCTCCCCTCGTGTGAAGATTTGTTATAATTTTTGTATAACAGCACATTTCTTCCATAATGACTCCTAGCTTTGCACAAACTTTTCGCTTGCAAAGAAAAGCAAATATAGCAAATTTTCTGCAACCTGTTAGGTTAACTGGACTTGAAACTCAGTGGATACTCTCTGCATGTAAATAATAGGCAAATTTATTAAGGTATTATTAGCAAGGGGATTGCATTGTGGGTTTTTTAATAGGCTGTTTTTTCATTTATTGACATCACAATCATATTAATGAACAGATACCTTATCTAAAAAGATTGAGTTGACAATGCAACCTGTATTCTTAAAATTCTTCACTTACTAGGGTAGCACGATAATCATTTAAGACATGCACTTCTATTTCTCACCTGGGAGAAGTTAGAGTGTACAGTGGTTTGTGGGTTTTAATGCTCATGTTTGTCCTAGGCCTGATTCAAAGTTCATTACAATTGTGGGAAGAGTTCCATTAATTTTAGAAGGCTGCTCAGAACGACTATTGTAGTATCTTCAGATATGGTGGAGTAGAGTGTCACTAGTAGACTTCATATAGGTAGTGGCTATTACCTGGTTTCTACATTTTCATTGGTAAACTGGAGGACAAATTACATTTTATATTCATTCCTCTTCCCCCATCCTCTTTGCACTGTCTTCCCTTCAGTGTGAAACTGGACATATTGGGTTTGCTTTCCATTTGTAAACAATTCCTTACTTCCAGGTTTGAAACGTATTAGATGACAATCTCTTCAGAGAAAAGCTTTTTTTGCATGAGGACAGTCAAGGATGAGAGCAGGCAGCCCAACATTCTCTGTCCTTGAGGATTTCCATAACCTGACTGGATCAAGCCCTGAACAGCTTGGTCTGATCTCACAACTGGCCCCACTTGAGCAGAAGGTTGGTCTAAAGACCTCCAAAATCCTATCCAACCAATTAGCCTATGATAAACCATATTTTGTTCTGGCCATGTACCTATTCTTTGTCTCTTTCAAACCTCAAGACTGACAAAAGGTGAAGAAATTGAGGCAAGGGGATCACAGGTGGAGAGAATGGTTCAAGCAAAGTGTCCTAAATGCCACTCTGGTTCTCACTATAATATCATTTGTGTCCTCTTTAAAAAGCATATTGCAGTAAGTGTTAAAAACTACCACAGAATCACAGAATGGTTGAGGTTGGAAGACACCTCTTCAGATTGTCCAGTCCGAGATGAATCAGAGCAGGTTGTCTGGGTCCATGTCCAGTTAGATTTTTAATATTTCCATGATGAAGACTCCATAACTTCTCTGGGCAACCTATTTCTCTTCTCAGTCACCCTCACAATAAAGTTCTTTTCTTAGGTCTAAATGGAATTTCTCGTATCTTGGTTTGTTCCCATTGCCTCTCATCATGTCTCTGGTTACCACTAAGAAGTGCCTTGCTCTATCTTCTTACTCACTTATCAGACAGATCCCTCTTGAGCCTTCTCTTCTGCAGGCTAAACTGTTCCAGCTTTCTCAGCCTCTCCTCATATGAAAGGTGCTCCAAACCCTTAATCATCTTCACTGGACTTGCTCCAGTATGTCCATGTTTCTCTTGTACTGGGGAGTCCATGACTGGACCCAGCATCAAACCCAGATGTGTCTCACCAGGGCTGAAGAGAACAGAAGGATAGGCCCCTTGTCCTGCTGGCAACGTTCTTCCTAGTGCAGCCCAGATACTATTGGTCTTTTTTTGCCATGAGGTTGCATTGCTGGCTCGTAATTATCCTCACCTTCATGTTTCCAGGAGTGTCTCATGTCTTAAAGAGGAACAAATCACAAGTTATGAAGTGTACTAATGGGCCAAGTATGTGAAATCTTTTGTGTCTAACATATATTCATTTATATTTCCCTAAGTCCATATTCTCTTTTAAGAATGGGGTGTCCTAAGTGTTGGTGCCACATCAGGCATCCAGACACCTGTAACTCTCAGTCTCAAGCACTTCCAAACTGGATAAATGTGAACAGCTGGAGTCCAAAAAACTTGTCACGGTTCAAATATTGATGTCCAAATGATGACTTTTATTGCCCAGAGAAATTAACCTCTAATAGTATGGAAACTGAAGTCCTCGGAAAGTCTTTGCATTTTTAACTGTGCTATACAGTTAATAAAATTGTGGTATAACATTTTCAAATATTATAATCTTCAAAGAATAACAATAGGTAAATTCAAAGAGACTTGATGTTTTGTAATCCATCTACTTACATTTTCTCACATGCTGTTTCTTTCACATGACAAAATTTGGAGTTTGGGCTTTCCACAGTCTCACATACACAATTCTTAATTCGTTTGATTTCAGTAGATATGAGGATCCCTGTGAGTGATCACTGGCATCAATTTCTCTCTCTTGATTTACATTGAATATTTAGTTTGATAAATCAAAAAGCCTGAAAATTAGGCTTAAACAAAATCAGAAAGACGAGAACGGATTTCCTGAAGGGCAAAACCTCCCTCTGATTTAACTGCAAAACTAAAAAAAAAAAAAAAAACCAGACCAAAACATCTCCCTTTCCACCAATCTATAAAGTGGGTACATAAAATATAAGTACACAAATAGATTCACCAATTTACGTATTTGTAAAATGCACGCCAACCGACACATATCCAAGCTAAATTTCATAATGTCACTGATTCTAATTTCATTTCTGGTGATTAAAATAGAGTCACTATTTTGTCCTGTTTGACTGTTTGATTTACAGCATAATAGGAAAACAATAAGAAGTTAACTGAAGTATTTTCTTGTTGATTTTGTACTAGATTACTAGATCTGAGGTAGTTTTGCAATAATATAAAAAATGCATCAACAGTCATGTATCACTCACATTCTATTTCATTACAGTTCTATTTAATCACAGTATTATTCCAGTCTGATAAATAGCGCTCAGATAACTGTCATAATACTCTCCACAAAACAGAAGTCTTTCCCCTCATAGCAAAGAGAAATGGGGTCCAGTAAAGGTAAAAACATGCTTTTTGCTTACTTTGTAAGTCATAGCCATAAAAGTGTGGTCATAAAATGTGACTATAATGCTAATTTACAAAATATGAAGAAGAAGAAGGAAATTGGAAAGTAATTGAATATACTTTATGCTGGAAATACCATGATTAATGATTTTATGTTTGACTACATTTTTTTCCACCCAATGAAGACAGATTATGGTCATGTTGTGCTCTGTGCATGATTTGATTTTAGCAAATTTTCATAGTCATAATCCTGACAGATCCTAAATCAGGAATGATTACTGGGAGTTGGGTGTCATCAGACTGGCTACTGTAAACAAGTGTAACTCCAAAGACAGAGAGCTAGATTTCATGCGTCATCTGTAGTTTATGAAATTGTATTGTAAGTACAAGATAATTATCTTCTACGCTGAACAAGATATGGCCTTTAGAGTTGTTACTTTTATGGTTTGGTTTGCTTCTGTTGGTTATCTAAATTAGTGCTACCAATTACTATTTGCATTAGTATTGCAGGACAATTGGTATAATGTTAGCACACTAATAAGAGTCTGAGAAGTCTATGTTTTCCGTTAATATCTACCCACGGGGATTTGACATTAGCTAGAATGTGATCGTGATTGACTTTGTTTCATACTACAGAGCTGTCGTGTTTCAAGAGCAACCACTTCATGAGTAACTACTGCCTGCGCTCCCTGCTGAGTTAACACAGCCATGTAATAATGATTCCTCAGATTGCTTTGCCCCAAGGTTTTTGAGTGATTTTCCATTTCATCAATAGTGAATTGCTACATTTCATTGTTAAAATAACATCTCTGCTAGATAGTTTACTTGGCTGACATGAAACATGGGAAAGTACAGTCAATACTGCCTGAACTAAAACCGAATACAGCCTACAGGTTGAGTGTGTGTTTAGGCAAAAACAGCTGTAGAAAGGAAGTTACCAAAGAGGAATGCTTTTGTTTAGATTAAATTAGCTTTGAATTTAAAAGATGGCAAATTTCTGCAGTGGAAAACAGGTTAAATTCAAAACTTATCTGTGAATTGCACATTGGTTTGAAAGATCTTGTAAAAAGTTAGGGAAAGGGAGAAGCTTCACCTCGCTTCCAGTTCTGAAATCTCCCAGTTCCTGGAATTTACCAGCTTGGCTATATTTGAATTTTATCCTCTGTCTCATTTTCCAATACGTTTTCCTTTTTTCCCCAGAGAGTGCAGCACTATCCCTGTAAGCACTATGCTCCACAGAAGGAGCCATATTTTTTTGTCTGGAGGTATAAAAAGCATGTGTTTTGTTAAGAGAATATGTTATTCAGAGGCTGGCTTTCTGATGTAATTGTATTTATTAGATTTCTCTTAAGGTTACAGTAATGAAAATCACAATTACTACATTATATAGCAGTCAAGTGCCTCTGAAGATTTACCTTTTGCAAACATAACTTATTTGTGGGTTTAACAGGAATTAAAAAGCGCACATAAGCCAGTGCTATTGAATACTTTACATTTGGAAAATTGAGTCAGCTATATAACGTTCTTGTAAGAAAAGTTAGAAGAAAAGCTACTTTCCCAAAAGCCTGCGTGAACGTGTAGGGATAACTGTGTGTATGAGCATGTCTCCTCCCCTGCGCGTGTGTACACCAGTGTATGCTTATGTTATTTGTTCCATTTTCAGTCTATTCTAAATATTAATTCAAAATATGATTTATAACACTAATCTTGCCGTGACTCTTGCTTGTGTCTAGGCCTTGTGTCTTTTGTCAAAAATGAATGGGGGACTTTAACTTTTTCATTGTGTTTTAGTGTTCTCCACCTGCAATTCCTCCAATATAATGAAGAATAGGACTCTAATATGGTACTGTGGAGTGTAAGATTTACAGAAAGATAAAATTCTTAAGTATCTTTCAAAGTTTGTGAACTGTATGCTGCAATGTAGAAAGATGAAAATTACACATCTGATTTACGAACCTGCTAGGAAAAATCAACAGATAATTCCAAAATAGCATATTTTTCATTTTTCTTTTTGTTTTCAGTTCAGATTAAAACCTCCACGGTATAAAATCAGTGATTTAATAACTTTCTATTTTTCAAAAAGGGTATTTTTGAGCAAGGAAAGACAAGAATGAGTAATTTAATGCCATCCGATATACATAGCATTAATACAAGATTTTAAGTTGGTCCAGCTGCCGGCTGCAGATCAAGAATACCAGACAAAACTCAGCCAACTCTTTCCATAAAAGATCCCTTTCTTTTGTGGGTAATCAAGCTCGCCTTGCCAGTTGTGCAATAGGCTTATCTCTAAAAACCAAGGTCTCCTTTCCAAAGAAACAACGAGCATCTTAACACAAGAGTGCCAGCGAGGACCGAGGTTGGTAGTGCCCTGTTGGCCCTAAAAGGGGCTGATTGGAGTGCATCCTCTCCCACCTTAACCTCCTTAGCCTCGTTAACCCTCTGGCACTAATGGGGTCTGCTCTGGTCTGGAAACCAGCAGATGCTTTGAAAGGGAGCACTTACAGGGAAGGTGGGAGTGATCCAACTCCCCCCGTGGGTATTATGGGAGAGCACAAAGTTAGTTTTGCGTACTAACTACTTCTGTGCAAAATCTTTGCTGTAAAAATTAAAATAGGTTTTACTCTTAACAGTACATCTTTTCAAAAGGTACCCTTTGCTTCAGCTCTCCTCAGCTGAAAGAGGTATGTGCAAAAAGGGGCTACAGTAGGAAGAAGAGTGTGTGTGTATGGTGTAAAACAGTGGCTGCAGGAGAAGGGAAGAATACACTTCAAGAAATAAAGGGTTTAAGAGAGCAAGGAAGTGAAGGGTATCTGCTTCAATTGTTTTGCCATGCCCTGATAAGACAAAGTGGTTGTATTAAATCCAAACTTAACTAGCGTTGTATTCCTTAACTGTTTTCTTTTGTTTGAATAGGCTAAATCATTGTAACATACTGATAATATGGATATAAAACTGTTATAACCTTAAAAAAAAAAAAAGGGGAGGGGACGGGATGAACTTTTTAGAAATACTGTGATTAATGCTGTCAGTGTTTGTTGTTTATCCGTGAAATGCTCAAAATAAAAAACATAACATTATGTGCAAAGAACATTGTATTCAGAAATTGCCAGGTGTTCTTCATGCAGAGTGCTATAGCGATATCATGTTAATAAACAACCTCAGTTTGTAAATGCAAGCACAAAGCATCTTGGTAGCAAAAAGACAAACAAGCACTTGAAGACACAGGAGTACGTAGAGAAAAAAATAGTATTATTCTTTTCATTAACAATATAAGTTCCAAAATGACAAAAGCGTCTAAAAAAGTGGCTGAATCTCATCTGTAACCATGTTCTCCAAAATGTTTTCATTTTATTAGCATTGTTTGCTGATGGTAGCAACTGGGCTTGTGAACTGTTTTCCTTGTAAAAATGTTTGGATTTCTTTTAATATGACCTTAACTTTGAGGTTTTAATACTTAGTTTAGGAGTAGTTCAAGCATCCTTCATTCTGGGAAGAGTTACAATGCTTTCTGTTCTAAACATATGAATATATTGGAATTTAACTAGCTTCTTTATCACACCAGTGAGGATACAAATTAAAAGAAATATTGTTTTTTTCCAGTTCATGACCTAAAGTATTTCCTCTTTGTGTGGAGACATGTTAAAAATAAAATCTCCAGACAAATAACATCTCAAGTTTGACCTACTGTATATGTTTGGGATACATTTCTGAATTGCCCAAGGCAAATGCCTGCAAAGGCAGAAATTAAGGTTGTAAGGGCATTCTTTGACCAGGCACCTTCTAATGCCCGAGTTTTGCATTCATAATGATAAAGGTAGGATTTCTGTATAATTGTATAAATGTAATTTATATTTTTATGTTCTGATTTGGAAGGTAGCTACCTATCAACAGGGAAAAATGTAAAAGACTGGATGCAAAGAAAATATTGTGTTTTCAAAGGAAAACAAATGAATTGCTAATATCTTGCTGGCTTTAGATCATATCACACTTCAGTAATAAAATCTCAGAATATACACACAAGGGAGATGCAAAAAAGACAAATATGCTATAAAGCTCTTGGAAGTTTATTAGGTAATATCAAGGCTAAAACTCTCTAAACATAAATTAATCTTATAATAATATTTATTTAGTGTGTTGTACTGAATTTCCAACTTAAGATTTTTTTATTTTAATGTGTTAATTTTTTTTATATAATGCTTAGGTTTTCATGTATACAATTTAATAGTGCCCCAGCCAAACGTAAGGTGATTATTGTGTTATTCAGTAAATTGTAAAAATAGAAACTATAGTTAAAAAGTTAAAACAAGGCTGATGTCAACAGCAGTCAGAAACGCAAGCCATTGCTAGGACTTCTGAACAGAACAGCCAAATTCCATACTGACAATATTATTGTTTTCTGAAAGCAGTGTTTGCCTGCAAAACCAGCCCTTTGTGTCAAGCCTGAATATCACTTTGAGCAATATTTTGCCACCTCTTCATTTCAGCAGATTTTTCTCCAGCATTCTCAATCTGCTACATGCAGAGCAAGATTATACTTTTTTGGCAGGATAAGTCAAACAATTTGCTTGGGGAAAATTCCAGATTTTTTTTTTTTTGTTGTCTTCATGTAAAATGCCTGTTATCTCTCTAGTCTGAAAAAAAACCCCACAACATAAACAAACTAAAAAGCTCCACCCAGTCACCACCACTCATTTTGTTGTCGTGTGGCAATTAACTTTTGGGGTTTAAGTCAAGTGAAAATTTTAGGTTGATTAGCCTTCCCACTGGTCTATTTCCAAGCAAAACTAGTAGAAATAAATACACCGTTAGGGGACTGTGTGGGAGGTTAGTTTTTGTAGCAGCACTGTCCCCCTCCGGGTGGGTAAACTGGCTACAATCTCACCCGCGATGGCAAAGGTAGCCCCGTGCCACAAAGGCGGTCACGTCTCCTTTGTTAGCAGACCCTTATTTGCTCCTTTGGGCTTTCTGCACCCACGCAGATTAGACGAAATAACTGTTCTGACATTTGCAGACATCAATTTAACGTCAGTTAAAATGGAGATGCCTGGAGTTTCAATGAATCATTTGGGACATTGTGTTTTCGGTTTGAAAGAAAGTGAAACTTAACCCATTTCACTGATTGCTATGTTGTTTTGAGGTAATAGTCTCTCAGGGTCAGTCTAAACTTAGTTCAGGTTCATCAGGAGGTCCTGAAAATTCATCAGCTTCTTCAGCAACCCAATCCAAAATATCATGTTGTAGTAAAAAATGAAATACACAGTTTTCCTGGGTTTGGCCTTTGCTTTGAACGTTGTTCATAACTCTGCTATGGACTGACAGATTTGTATTTCTGCTTTTCTAAGATTTAGTTAACTAACATTCTTCACCTCTCTCTTCACATAAAGACCATGGAGACTATGTTTTATATGACTATTTTATCTATACAGTTCCTTTAATTTTAGCAGGAATCATTTAATTCATGTTTTGCAATTCCTTTGAAGCAGTCTATAAAAAACCCACTTACAGAATCCTAACTAACTAGAGAAGTCACTGCATAGCCTGAAAAACAGTGTAATGACTATCAAAAAAGGCTGGTTTGGGCACTTACATTACCTACTTCTTGGACACAACGAAGTAACTATAACATCTCTGTTTCCATTTCTGGAGAAGGATTTATAAATATATTATTTTACGTGAGTTAATGGAACTTCCTATTTTCTAACTCCCTATTGTGAAAATCCATACAGGAACCAGTGGGGGGTTTCATATTCCTGAATTTTGAGGCAGGCTGCTTGGTTAACTTTTGCATTAACTCTCTACATAAAGGGGAAAGAGGGGGAGGAATTCCTGGAGAGCATTATTTAGTCCATCTACCTGAAGACCTTGCTTTGAGTTGCTCTTTTGAGGATCTTCTCTGTCTCCGTTTGCTACAAACAGAGTATAGGGAAAGAAGCTGCATAAACTAGGGTTTTAAGGCCGTGATGTGAATATCCCTCATCTTCCTCTCTTTCCAGTCAGAGGACCTACAATGCTGTGTTTGCTATAATGTTAACGTATCTCATGTATATCAGTTTCCAACCAAGACAGAAATCTCTGTCAAGAATTGACAAAACATAGTTACACAGGGAAAAGTAGTTGTGGTTATCCTCAGCTGGAAAATGGCTTCTCTGAACTTCCTTCTCTCCCGTTTCGATCACACATCAACCTTCATCGTTTACATTCATACAATCAAATTAATTAACTTGGGTTGAACATTTGGAGGAGTGTTTAGAATCAGTAGCTCTTTAAAGAGTACGTGTATCAAGGAAATGGTAATCACGCACTTGTATGAAAAAAATGTGCTTTTTTAAAAATTAATTGCTATAATGGATGTAAGTCACTGAATTGATTACACAAGACAGTTTTTTTCCAAAAAACAGAGATTTTTCTGCTTATTATTCAATGTACTTTCATGCCAAATTAAGAAACAGAGCTTTCTGAATTTAAGCTTATTGTTTCCAAGTAATGACATTTCAGGTTTAGCAATTGTGTTTTGTGTTCCTTAGGAAATAACAGAAGATCGGGATCGATCACGACTGGATTCAATGGTGCTGTTAATTATGAAACTGGACCAGCTTGACCAAGATATTGAAAATGCTCTCAGTGCAGGCTCTTCCCCGTCCAGCACCCCGACATACAAACGGAGGCATATACCTGTGAGACAGTTTGCTTAATCTTTCTTATTATTCTAAGCAGAATCTGGTTTTACTTCACTTTTCTTTTTCTTTCAGTCCTCATATTTATTAGCTCCTTGGTTTCAGCATTAAAATTAGTTTTGTAAAGAATTTGTCTTGCATTTTTCTTTGTATGTATGTATGTTTTGAAGGCAGTAATATTGGAACCCATTCTTTCCTTTTGGTACCATTTCATAAACAAGAGCTTCAGAGCTCCCAGATGAAAGAAAGGGAAATCAACAAGACTCAGCAACTGTCTGGCTCTCTAATTATCACTTACTTAGTGTAAATGCAGTCAGCTTAGAGTCAAGATCACACCAGCCTCAGAGCACATGTGTATGTGTCATTTGACATTAAATGGTTAGAACCGAAGGTAAGTCTGAGCTACAGGTCTTGTTTTTCTGCTAGTGGGAGGGTCTGTGTAATTTTTGGCAGACACACACTTATGAAATCCTCTGTCATTCAAAATAAGATTCTGGGCAGAGCTGTGCACTTTAACTATTTAAATTTCTTTAATTATTTTATTTATTTAAATGTGAGAATTCCTTGCTCAGAGTGGTCCAAAGGGCGACTGGACAGCTCGCAAACATGATTAATGCATTCTTTTTTTCTGAAAAATGTTTACACGTGTAACTATGAAGAACACGAAATGGCTGACCCAAGGTGCTCTTGTGCAGGCTTCCTGTTAATTTCACCCACATGTGCTGCAGCTGTTCTTCAATTTAAGAAACCTGAGAAATACCGCCCCAAGATCTCTAGGCTAACATTCAGGTCATTTGTTTTTGTTAGTGGTATTTTCTTTTAAATAATGAGGGTTTTTTTCCTATTAAAGACAGACTTCATTATTGCTGTATAGTCAAGTGAGTGATCTGTAGGTGAGAAAAGCTGTATTTAAGTTTCAGTGGGTTTGGCCAGCTGAAGATTATATAATGTATTATTTTTAAAGGACGTAACGTAATTACACTTTAATAGCTAAACATTTACCCCCTGGATGTCAATGTTCTCGCAGAATCTCCTTGAGCACTGATGGCACAGGAAAGCTGAAATACGGGGTTAACATCTGTTCTCCGTATCTCACCAGTCCGTGCCAGCATTTTAGCTAATTACTTACAGCAATAAAGGGAGTTGAGACAATCTGTATAATTAAGCCTGCATGACAATCAGAGGTGGTACCTGTTTCCATCCTGCAAAGCAGCCCTCCAGAAAGACAGCCCGCATCAAACATGATACATATGCTATTTATACACACTGATTTTCAAGGAGTTTTTGAGCCTTTGAGTATTATGAATCAGAGGATGAAAAGATTTGTTTTTCGGGACATTTATGCATTGTGTTTGGTCTCGTACTGATTTTCTAGTAACGAAGCATTTGAATGTGATGCAAAAACATGGGTAATAAGGCAGGGGGCATGGTTCTGCACTGTGGCAGCATGGCTCTGCTGAGAAGGAGCTTCTGAGAGCAGCTGTATCCAAGCTGACTTCCATAGAGGCATTTCCATGGCTCTGCCGCGTTTCCCAACATCTCACATCACAAAGGACTCACTGGCAGGAGACATCTGACTCAAATGCCTGGTCCTACCTAGAGTGCAGCTTTGACTCTAATTTCTAACCCTTTTCAGAAAACAACACGCTTGTGTACTTGGTGTAGAGGCACCTGCTTAATTGGCAGCTTCAGTTTGGCAGACCAGAGACTCAACTGGAATTACTGAATCAAAGAGGTGTCATTTCTTTCCAGTTCTGGAGCAGAACCCCTGAGATGTCTCTTCCCCATATTTCACCTATTCTAGGAACTTGGTATTAGCAAACTGAGGCTTTGTCTGCACAGATTTGGCTGGGGTTAACAGTTCAGGTTTTTTTCTGTGTGCTGTGTAGCTCTATTCACACAGGCTGCATCTCGGCGAATAACCCTGACAGTATATGGCTGGTTCTACACATAGCCAGCTCTTTGCCAGACATGTGTCACAATTTATCTGCGAGCAGTATAATCCCCTGCCTTCACTCTACGCAGTAAATCAAGCATGTGCTATATTTTTACTTCCTCGACAATAAAACATACTATATTCCTTCTTCTTTTTATTCTCAAAAAAAGGAATGTAATCAGTGTCATTAAAAATAAGGGCATTTTAACCAGAAATAGCATTTGGCTGATAAGTGTCTGCTGATTCCAAAAAAACTAGGGAGCTGTACCTCCGAATTGTATAAACTGCTGGATGGTGATGTCATTTCAGCTGCATAATGGTTTACAGATGTTCACTGAGCTCGCAATGCTGCCAGAGACAGAAGGTGAGAGCACACAGGAAATACTGAACATCAGAGAAAAATGTCAGACTTCTGCAGCCCCAAACTGATTTTTCTTACCTGGCATTCTAACATTTAGGGGAATTACAGCTTTGATGTTAGTGATGATTTATAATTTCAGACCAGCAGCTAATGCAAACCACCACATTGAAAAGGACAGCAAGTGAATGTGTAGGTGACGGAAAAGAATAAGGGGAATTACTCTTACATAGAGAATTAAGCATATATATTTGAGTGAGCCTATCTAAATACTTCCATTATTTAGAAGAACTATATTTTTATTTCATAATCACATTTACTAAAGAAACTTGCAACATTTTTTTACAGGATGTTGAATCTGGTTCGGAAAGTGGAGTGGATGTTGCTTCAGTAAGTCACTCACAAACAAACTTGTCTCCTAACGTCCATGCTCCTGACCTAGCATCTCCCTGTTCGGTAGCCAGCTCTGGAGCTAAACCAAAGGCTGGGGTGAGTACAAAGATTATATTTTCCTAACTTTGCTCATGATGTCAGGCTGGAAGTGAAGTAAAGATGGTTTTATACTTATTCATTACATGGATTGTACAACAGTATGTGTGTGACACTGGAAAAAAAGGACTAATAATGCAGGTTGCCTCAAGGTGTCATTTGAGTGGCAAACAGTCCTAGAAGATTCACATGTAGAAACACACTTATCAGATGGTGATTATAATAAGCTGAGGTTTTATGTGAGAAAATAAATCAAAGGAGCTATTCCGTTTTACTTAGGAAGATAAGGTTTCCTGAAGTGGTACCACTTGGAACATTTCCTAAATCTCATGGAGGATGCAGCCAGAGAAAAAGATGGTTGAATCATGTAGCCTGATTTATGATGCCCAAACCCAGCCACCCTAGTCCTCTTGAGAGGCTAAACTGTTGTGTACTGCAAGCAGTGGTAGCACCCTACTGAAGGGAGAATTTGGCCAGATTTGGCAAGCTGTGGGTCAGACGGCAGTCTCTGAGCAGGCAGCCCCTTTGCTGCAGGTGCCAGTGCACGCTAGGTGGTGAGGAAGGGCAGGTCTGAGAGCTCAGATATGGCAAGGAGCCTCCCCCTGTGTCCATGCATAGATACATACAGCTATCAGGGGCACGGTTCTTCCTTTTGCCATTGTTCATCTACTGCAGAATCCTTCTTAATGCTTCAGCTGTCAGCATGGGCAGAAAAGCTTGGATGTCCTAGAAACTCCTGACATACTTTTCTGTTCCCTCATGAAGCAGAGAAATCTAGACTCTTCTAAACTTCACCCAGGCTGAAAAGTCCTAGCATAACTCCTGCTCCATCTGTTCACGGATTCAACCACTGCTGCTAACAGAGCCAGCAGAGAATCTGGGATAAAATATTAAAATATAAAGTGTGGGTAGGATAAATATATATGTTTATAGCAAGTTTATAAAAAGTAAAATAGAGGCCAACTGTCAGTTACTGCACTGCAATAATAGCAAGTTAACTAATGCCTTCGATTAAGGCAGTAACAAAAGTTCTAATAAACATTTACATTTAGGATTGTTCACTTGTACAAAAATAAATTCACTTGTAATTTATCATCAGTGCATAACTATAGCAAACGGAGAGCTCTGCACTCTGTCATTGCATAGAATGCAGCACAAATTCTCAAATAAGTACATATGTTATGCTAGAAGGTGATATCCCATTTTGCCAGATCCTGAGAAGAGCACAGACACTCTCTAAGGTACTAAATGTCCCTTTTAAATTTAGATTTCTGTTCTAATATTTGGGGAAGTCTTAACACCTGGCTTTGCAGAAGTGTGGACCACTTCCTTTGGAGTTAGATATTATGCTTTAATTCACCTTTAATAAGTATTTATTTGACTTTTGCTGCAATGGATATATTATGCTGAATATATCTGTGAATATTGCTTTATTATACAACTTTTAATGTATATGATTTTGGAGAGATCCTTTTTTTTCTTACTTTGTAGTGTAATGAATAATGTGAATATTCAAAAAATCTCTGTTCATGTGTGGCTTGTAGGGGTAAAATACAGTCCCCTTTTTAAAATGTTTTTATAAGTGGAGCTAAGTTTTCTCAAAACTCAACTCTCTTTCCTGAAGTCTTGCAAGCTGCAACTCGCCACTCCCTATATTGAGATTTGGGGTTGGGGTCTTTTTAGTAAGTATCTTCAGACAAAGACCATATTTTCATTTTTATCATATTAGGTTTTATAAGTACAAAAATGTGGTTCATTTTTGCTTCAGTGTCGATCTCCTGCAAATTGGGGAAAACAGGGTCCCCTCAGATACTTTTTTATTCCTTTTGGCTTTGGGCTTTCAGACTGTTTTAAGTGCGTACCCCTCTGAGCCACAAACTAATGTTAACATGTGCTGCGGCTTCAACTGTTCAAAATTTCGGCAGCCTCCTTATCTGCAGTCAAACTTTATTTGAAAGCGTAAGTTTTCTTGGAACATGCTAGGAGAAAAGAACCCTTCATTCTTACCCTTGTGTGTCTCTACCCCTGTTGTTCATCTGGTGTCCATCGCTAGATAGTCTGTTTGACTGCAAACCCATACTAGCAGAAAAGAAGTTCTCGTATTCTTCTTGTCACGTTTACTGTTGGGCTCTACTCCGGATGAATTTTTAAAAATGGTGTATTGAATGGCATGTCCTTGAAACATTGCCCAGAACAGACATCAGGGATGTCTCTGTACAGATGATTTCCATGTAGAGATCTCCTGTGAAAATCTTCAGTGCGGTGTTCTATCTGTAAGGGAGACTGTTCTCATAGTTTCTTCTTTTTTTTTTTTTGTTGGACTAGCTGGTGTAGGAATGAGTTTATTCTGCACTGGAAACTCAGTGAGCTACTTTTTAATGGTAATGGACTGTTTCAAAGTTTTTACTTCCTTTTTGGTGTTTGCAACTGCAGATCTTCAAGGATTCCAGATGCTTAGTCTCAAAGGACAACTTATTTTGTTGTGTTTATTAATGATATGTAAACAGGAGTACAACTGCAATTAGTTACATTATGGAATGATATGTGGTATTTTTAAACAAACTATAGCAAACTGTTGACTGCATCAAAATCAGACTGTACAATTAAAACACAACATCATGTGCAGACTACGGGGGTGGGAATAATAAGTCAGGGAGATATGGGTTCAAATCAAGTCCCTGAGAAAGAACTTGTAAAAGATATATTAACTACACAAGATCTTACCATAAAGATAGGAAATTTGTGTATAGACAAACTATGTCCATTCATGTTAATTCAGCTTTATATGGGTTTAAAATTAAAAAAATTCTAACAATGCCACAATGTGCTGGATTATCCATAGGCAGAAGTTGGTTTGACCGCCCTAGTGGAAATGATTCACTTACTGGTTTATGGAAAACCAGGACGTTTTAAATTTTCATGGGGAGATTTTATGACACATTAAACAAGATTTCTAGTAGCAGAGGTATTTAAAATTCAGTATCAATTATAACTTTCTTTGCAAATTGATAGTAGATATTCTTTTAAAGAAAATGGGGGGAGTGGTATTTACATGCACAAGTTATTTAACATTTCATAAAAATTCCTGTACAGATAGCCAAAGCCATTTTTGTCAGTGTGAATGCCTGTGTACAGTGCACATATATAAAATGCGTGCACACACACACAGAGTGGTCCTTACTGAATACAGGCAGAGCATTACAGAAAGGTATTTCTATAGAAAGGTTTTTCCATGATTCTGCAGGGTGCAGCACGAAAGCCTTTGATATGCAGATGTACATGGCATTTTGGGCTTGTGAGAAGTATACAGCTGAATAGCCTTCATCCTAAATTCGGGATGTGACCATTATATTTCATGGTCAGGGTAAAATAGCACAATGTGATCAATAGAGTGTTTGGTCCACAGCATAAGAACTAACTCAAAATGTATGTGTTTGGCAAGGTGCACAAATGGACAATCCTTGTGAAATAAGGATTCACATGATTGAACAGGTACATTTCCCACATAATTCAAGATTGGATAGTAAGAAAAGTTTTTGGCATCTTTATATGACTTATGTTTACAGAGTAAAGAATATTCATGCTTCTGTAATTAGCACATCCCTATGTTTTGGGCTGTTATTCACCAGTCTCCAAAATAGACAATGATTTTTGAATATTAAAACGTGAGGATATACACTTGGCAAGCATTAATCACATGAGAGTTGAAATCAGCTTACAAAAATATGAAATCAACAGGCTTTTGCCTCAATGGTCATGAGAAACACTGGAAAATGGGAGTGTCTGGTCTGGATTTGGAGGGCAAGGAATGTAAATATCCTACACGTCGTTACCTTCAACAAACTAATGCCACACATCTGGACTCCTATAACGTTGTTCAACAATAAAGACCAGAAATGAATTATTTTTAAATTTGGCTTGATTATTATAAAAACAATATGTGGCTACAGGATTTAAAATGTATTTTAATAACAAAAGGTAAGTTACAATAGCCTTCTCTAGCACCCAGTTAAAAGCTAACTAGTTAAGGAAAGCTTGAACCAATTATCATCGTCTTATTTTCTTTTTCCTAAATGTAAAACATTGGCTAAAAGACAATAGCAACTAAGGCCTAAAAGTTGTGGCCAAATTTTTGTCCTTGAACATCTGCTCTGCAAAGCCTATCTATTTTCTGTTCAGGTGAAAAAAAACCAGCCGTGATTATTTTCTACTGCTTTTCTTGGCAGTCCTATCCTTCTTGCTTCAACAGTGTCCAACTTAGCCTTAATCATGCTGTGCAAAGGTAATCAGAAATCTATTATCACCAGAATAGCTGGTATCTAGGAAAAGATTGTTTTTCAGATTAGCTGTAATGACTCATTTAAAATACATTCATTTCTCAAAGTGATTTTAGGCACCAGTTATGCCTGCAAGTACAAAATGACCCAGCCTGGCTACGCGCTAGAATGGGATTCAGGTGCAGCTATTGATTTCAGTGAAGTCCTGGATGTGCTCTGGAGTCCACTTTTACAAATCTTGTTACTGGATTGGGACAAAGGGTTGTATTATTTAGATGGCAGTTTTGCAAACTGTTCATCTGTATGTACTAAAATAATTTAGTCTTTCACATATGTTTTTGATTCATAATATTTTTTTAAAATTTCAGCTATTCAGAGAAAGCCAAATCATTCTGTGAAGAATAATGTATAGATTTGTAGATTAAGAAATAGAGTTCAAGTTTCTTGCTCCTTTACTACACTGTATTTAACTTATGAAAGAAGCTAAAATTTATGGGAAGTACAAGGAAACCTTTATTTCAGAATTAAATATTCATAAAGAAGAATTATCAGGGCAGCAGCTGTTTGAAATGTTTACATTTTCCACTGCATTATTTGTTATAGTAAATTCAATGAACTACAAGGTGTGCAAACACAATCAGAATATGTCAATACATTTGTACAGACCAATTTTTCAGTGAGTCATGCCACCTGAACTGTGAATTTTTGTCACCAAATCATACCCTTATTTCATATTTACTTATTTATTGAAGTCCTCATATCACTTTTCCAAATTTTGCTGATATTATAGTGTTCCTTGAATTCTTATTTTACTAATTCAGGCAAAACTGGAAGTTATTCTGGTGAGCATTAGGGAGAAAGACTCTTACTATGCAACGTTAATTAATATTTTGTTTATTTGAAACTTAAGAATTTCTATGAATTGAAGATGAGAATTTCTTCAGGATCTGACCATGTTGATTAAGTTAGTATTGCCTTTCATATCTGTGTTTTAAATAAAGTAATTTTAGAAGACAGGGTAAGACAGTTATGAAAGCAAATTTTATCACAATCATATTTTTCATTTGAATTCTAACAGCCTGCTATTTCACCCTGCACAGAAAGCTTTTTATTCAACATGTAAATTACCATGAAGCTACATTTGCCAGTCATGTAGTAGATAACAGCAGGATTATGCGGCATTTCTTACATGAACTTCTCAGTTTTTCTTTGACTCTGGGCTGTTCCCCAAAGGAATCTGTATGCTCTTTTAAGTACACCTTCCTATGTTAACCCCAAGTGTATTTTATTTTTTCTCAAATGAGACGAGCTGCAAACTGCAAATGGCAGAGGTGCTTTTTGTCCTATTAAGTCTTTTAAGCACTGTAAATCTTAAAGGTGAGCACTTTTTTGCAGTAAGAGTAAGCTACTCCTAGAATTTGAACCAAAACCACTGAATCCAGTTACGAGATCTTTGACAGTGCTGCTGCGGTCAGGGACAGTCTCTCTCTCTCTCTCTCCTTCTGTCCCTCGGTATTTATTCCCAAGTGACCAAAAGTGTATGGAAATTCACCGCTCAATAAAAGGTTTGCCATTTCATATAGCTGTAGTATGACCCAGGAAATATACATATTAAGCTGTCCACTTCTCTTGCCAAGTTCGATCCCAACACAGTATTGGGAATCTAAATAAATACCCAGCTTGCAAAGTGCTAAGCATGAAGACTTCTGAGTCTTTCCAAGACATCAAGTTGTACGCTTACACTTCTGTCTCTTTTAGCAACTCATTTACGGCAACTATGCTTATATACAGGTTTTTTTTTCTCATGTTTTCCTCCTTTCTGTAGAGTTTCTGACACTGTCTTCAACACTGTATCAGTCTGAATATCTACGATAACCCTTTTTTATAAACAGAAGCAAAAGTTTGTGACTTCTTCAGCAGTAGCATTGCTAATTGTACCATTTCTAATGTCAAGTACATTTTTTCACTGTATGCTGCCATCTGCTGCCTCGCTCTTGTAAATGAAGGGCACTGGGCAGGGCACATCAGGCACACCACGTCAGGCAGTCGTGACGATTAAAAGATTTCATAATTGAACATACAGACTTTTCATCTTTACAAAAAACAAGAAAAGGAAGAAGCTTTTCATCTTGTACAGGCGTATTCTAAATATTTATAAGACGTGACAGACTAAAGCTTGACATTTTTCTGTGGGAATGAAGTTTTAATAGAAATTATAGTGGATGGGAATACTTTTAGAAATGTTAAAAAAATTCCACTTAGTCCTAAAAAGAACTGCTTTTACAATAACGGAGGAAAAATTCGGCTCTTAATGGATTTAAGATGTTTTGAAGATTTTTAGATTAACCCCTTGAACTGTAAGTTTCACATTAGGAATTTCTCATTTTATATTCACACATGCAATAATTTATTTGTACATTAAGTGTTGGTATGCATAAAAGTCGTATCCAATTTTCAGCCAGCTACATAATTACTGACACAACATAACATCACAGCTGCATGTGTACCACCATAGGAGGCAGGTGGGTCTGAGAGCATTAGGTCTGTTGTACTGGAGTGGTTCCTCTTGGCACGTTGCTTATTGTTTCAAGTAGACCCAACTGGGAGGAAAAAATAATGAACATTGCACAGCCTCCCTGCAAGATAGTCTCTGTCAGTTTAGCAAAATCCAGAGTGGTTTTCATTTTTCTCATTTTATTCAAGCCTCTTGTGTTAGAGAACAGGAATCTACTACTCTGTAAGAAAAAAAAAATCACAATAAGCTAATAATCATATCTGAAGTTGCCAATATTCAAGTAGCTCAGTAGAAAAGTGTGAGCAAGGGTGTATTTATATTTAAAGGTATCATGCTTAAATGTGTTACAATCTTATGTGTTATGGTTACGACTGCCTATAATCTAGCGGGCTGAGGTCAAAATTCTTCAAGATCAGCTCAGACCTGTGAACGCATCTTGCATCTTTTTTGCACGAGAGAAAAAAGCTGAGGGAATTATCATTTCTGGTCATTTACGGGAATGTTACTGTGGTAGGGAATATAAAAAGTGTAGTCTGGGCTCTTTGACATCCTGTTTGCACTTGGGCCTGGGCAGACAATTCCCAAACACCTCAGAAACGAGGGGCAACCCATGCTTTACACTACTATTTCTTGACTGCAGGTCAGACTTACTGACACTTGGAATCAAGTCTGTTAAATTCTTGCATATCAGCATTGGATTTATTAGTACTGCCATACCTATGTTGGAGAAATGGAAACTGAAATCTCTGACTGGATGAAATTTATTGTGTTGCTGTCAGGACCAATATCCTTCTATGTAGCTTAAATTTAAATACTTAAGGCTTACTAGCAGGAAATCATCTATGTTGTTAAATGATCACGAGCAGACGCAGAGAAAGAGAGTTTTCCAGGTTCTCTAAGAACAAATCATATGAATGTCAATCACATGAATCATGCGAAGTCATGCAATTTAAAATTTCAGCCTCAGTGTAGTTTGTTTCTTTAAACCTCATTCTGCTATCAGTTAAATGCATTTTCACACAGTAGTTAATCTATTTAAATCAACAAGACTGTGCATGTTGGAAATGTCACATGCACGGGTAGGTGGATATGTTTTTTGCAGAATTAAGGCCTTGTGTCACAGCTAAAAGGTTTAATGATCAGAACAAATTACCACAAGGACACAGAATACTCTTCCCAATGCCGTGTGTCTGGTATCTTAAAATAACATATACAGAAAAATCGTAAGTGACCTTTCCCAAGCATCAGGAAGCTTCTCTCATGCCTGCTATGACTATATTTGAAGAGTTGACTCATGCTCCATTGCTTTATAAATAATGGCTATGTAGACACTGACCACAGGGCAGCCTGAGTTTGCATTCAGGCTCATTATATAAATGAGTTCCAAAAGAATGTGTGATGCCTAGAAGAATTGCTAGTGCCCCATCTTACAAAAGTCAAGAGAGTCAGTTCTGTGTGTCAATTGTTTGACTGCCACAATGTACCTGTAAGATAACACTGTGACTTCAGTCCTGCCAAGTACTGTGGTCTAAAAAATGTGTCAAGCTTCTGCACAAAAATGATGATAGGCTGAATTGTAGTGAAGAAGCTGGCTATAATACAGGAATGTCATAAGAGCTGAAATGTGAAATACAAGAGTTCAGGCTGATACTCCAAATTACCATGAAACTAGGGGGGGGGGAAATACATTTTCTATTTAGCTTATGAATAGAGAAGTTCTGGACAAACATACAAGTAATAAATAATTAATTACTCCGAACGTTTCTTTTGGATCTCAGTACTTTTTCAAAACTAATGACTATGATAGCCAAAGAACCCCACCTCACCAACTTATGATTCTCCCTCTTATTTACTGCTATGCATCCCAGGATTGTCTAGGGAACAGCTGCGGCGTATTCTAAGAACAAGCTAGATATTAACAAAAACTTTCAGGAAAAATTGTGAAGTTTGAATATTACTTTTAGGTAAATTTACCACTATTTTTCATGAGAA
The DNA here is from genome assembly GCA_017639485.1 of Pluvialis apricaria. Lineage (NCBI taxonomy): Eukaryota > Metazoa > Chordata > Aves > Charadriiformes > Charadriidae > Pluvialis > Pluvialis apricaria. The sequence goes on from CM030010.1 coordinate 10,764,273, forward strand.
ATATACCTTTTGAGGCAAAATCAGTAGAAGGCTCAGTTTCTCTAGCCATTCAGAAATTGCAGGTTTGATAGAACGGCAGGATGTCAATGTCTTTTTTAACTTAAACAACTCTGATATGAAGCTGGTTGAGTCTGAATTTTTGAGAGTTTGCTGAGCTTTGCTTTCCTCGGCAATATGTACTGAATGTCAGACACTATGTGAAATGTTCCCATTTTTTCCCCAATTTTATTGCCTGATAAGTTTAATGCGAGTCTCTCTTCTGTGCTCTTCCATATGGACTGAGTTGAATCCTTACCAAGTTTCCCTTTTTTTTCTTGAAGTTACTTAAATATGTTTAACTGCATGTCAGTATGAAATTTTAACTCTTTTCAGCACCTGCCAAGAAAAGCTTACATGGCTTTTATATTATTGTGGGTTTTTTTTAAAAAATACTTTGCAAATTTTCTCTGTCAGCATGTAATCCATATAGTGCATCTCTGCATTAAAGAACTTGAATCCCATAATCCAGATCAGAATTGTTGTTGCATGCATGAGCAAAGATGGGCAAATTTTTTAAGTCACTGTCAGTTAGAAGCCAGAAGTGGAAAATTGCCAAAGAAGATGTAAACTCATTCTCAATGTCTATGGCATAAATAATTTATATTCCCTGAAGAAAAACAAAGTCCACCAAGCAGTTTTATTAATAGAAGTTGTTGTTGCTGTTGTTTAAATTGCTATAATGTAGAGATGTATACACCTGAATGGAGTTGTATTAATTTTGATATGAGCCAACACTGGCAAAAGAGATCACTGCAGGAGATGGTGTTTGGTATAGGTGGGGTATGCTGGAAGTAATCACTTACTACTTCTTAAAAACAAGGGACAATCTTTTTCAAAGATTAAATCTGTAGAACTTACTGATATTTTGGAAGGTAAAAGTCAACTAGTCTCAAAAAGTGCTTAGACATTTTGGGGGGGAAAAGGTTTATAACCCATCAAAACAGCAGATACAAGCTTCTGCTCATTATCGTTACAGTCTTACTGTCAGTTATGTGATGAAATCCTAATGGAGGGGTTGCATTTGACTCAAGAGCCACAGTTTGCCAACTCTTCTGTTGGGCCTGTTATTTGCAGTACATGCACGCCCTACAGCTGCCATCAGGGTTGCCATGTTTTTACATTTATCCTTTAATCTACCGCAGTTCTCGGGGAGAGGAAAATAGTCTAGATTGATCCAATACAACAATGGACATCCTCTGAACCATAGGCAGATGGGCATGGAAGCCCTTACATGGGCTATTTCTCTTACATGGAAGTTATTTCTCTTGCATAAAGCTTTATCTCAACATAACTTGCCCTAGTGACAGACGCCTTCTCTGTTTCATGCCTGATAAAGCATTTCAGAGCAAGTAATAAATGCCAAACATTACTGGGAAACTTTGTTGAAGAGAAGGAATCTGAAATCTCCCGTTCCAATTGTACTGAGATATATTGCGTCAGTTACTACATCTGTACATCTCACCATTTTTAGAATTCTGTCTCTTTGAAAGGAAATAATTGGGGGATAAATTTCACCACATGAAGATGACTAATATAAGGATTTTTAATGATGTAAATCCTTAAAATAGTGTTGAAGAGTATCTTACTGTGTTGAAATGAGCAGAATATATTCTGTGTAAAAGCCTTTAATAAGCACCACGGAAACAGAAATATTCATAGATTTGTGACTGTTTCCATCCTGTTCGGTAATAACTCAACAAGATATCACAAAATCTTCAGAACAAAGGAAAGAGGGTTCCGGAAAAGGTTAGTAGGTCCTCTTGCTGGACAGTATGAAAGAGAGTTGCTGCTTGGAGACTTGCTGCAGAAAGCTAGTTGTAGATTTGCTGGGAACTGGGGCTAAGGGGCTTTAAAGCTGTGAAAAAAACTTGAACGTTTTGCCAATAGACCAATAGGTGACAAAAGGCTGCAACTTTACTCGGTCCAACAATGTTGCACAAGACTTTCAGCTAGGATAAACTGTTGTTAGATGCTGAATTGTTGGTTAACTTGTAATTTGCCAAGGGCAACTTCAGTTTTGGCTTTGGATAGCCCTATGAAGAAATCCATTGTTTCTCTATCATACTCTGTGAGTGCTTATTATATCTTGCTAGGAATTAGATCACAAGGAGAGAAGCAGTCAAACTAAATAGCACAGATTGAAAATCATCTTATGACTGAGAGCCACAAGACCCTTACCTTATCCCCTAGCAATTCAAGAGAAGGAAAAGCTCAGAGGGGTTTGAAGATGGAGAAAACAGTGTCATCTCAGGAGTTCCTTTGTAAGGTAATGCTGGTTTAGGGGTTCGGTTGTGTCCCAGGTGATACTGTTTTCTTTCTCTTCATTTGCATGACATTCATACCCAAACCATGGCACATATAAGGAGGGCGTCCAAATCACTCAGCCATCCCATGCTAGTAGTGTCATGCAGAGCAGGTGAGATGCACTATGATTGCAGGTATAGCAATCACATTTGAGCTGCTTAAAAACTACCCAGAAACCTACTGCTCTGAGTATCCGCTGTGCTAATCTCCAATGTGATAATAACTATTAGTGACCATTGAAACTGATATAAAAAATGTTGTCCAAACAAGACTGGAATTGTTCTATTTATTATGAAGTAGTGTTACTTGCTGTAAAACCGTTGTCAACTGATCTCCTAGTATTCCAAAAGTTTGGTGCTCGATGGGACTTTGGCTCATGTTAAGAAGTTATGAAATTTGAATGCCTTTTGGCAGAATTGTGTATATAAAAACAGGAAAGAGCAGAATGATTTTAAAATGATGCTTTACTTCAGCTTAGCTATGCTCCTGAATCTTTAAAGTGGTCTTATTTTTCTGTTTCTTCTTCTTTTTTTCTTTCTTTCCTGTTTTTTTTTTTTAATTTTTCCTTTTTCATTTTTGTTTCTTCTTTCTTTTTTTCTTTTTTTCCTTTTCTCTTTTTTTTTATTTTTCCTCTTTTTCTTCTGTTTGGTTTTTTTTTTTCTTTTTTACTTTTCCACCTTCCTGACTTTTATTCTGGATTTGCGTCTTGCATTAAAGTCAGGAGGGTTATTAACACTAAATCATACCTGCTCTGCTCCAAAGTACACTTTCTGTTCCCCATGGTCCATGGCTGTCTTTCACCAGATCAGTCCCAGCAAGGTCACTGGCACGGTTGTGCAGCCACAGCTTTGCCTTTCTCTATAAGCATTTGAATTACTCTTCTTCTTATACACAGCTGCATAACATGTCTACCTGTGACTTGAACCAAGGTAGAAGCAATATTGGCATTTATAACAAACATAGGTATTAGATGTTTTCCAGGCCATGTGCTGAAGACCAGTGCTTCTGGGGGACAAGTACATCAATAATAATTGTTGTTTATGCTGTCAGTCTTGTTAGTACTGAATTCAGCCTCCATGAATCCATGCCTCCACTTGCAGCTGTGGTTATTTTAAGTGTGCTATCAGCTACGTGATTTTGGGGGGATTTGTGATGTCTGAAATCAAGTGCATTTAGATGAAGAGGGCATATGCAAAACGTCAAGAAAGAAAAGTTGTATTAAAGGAGAAAGAAACAATGTAATATGTAAATATGTCTTTTGGTGAGAATTTCCTGTGTTTTATCTAAGAAAGAAATTCAGGCTTGAGTCCAAGACAAGAAAGAGAGTGCAGAACGAGAGGATGAAGACACAGAGTTAGAAAAGTAGCGACAACAGTTTGATCACTCTGCCAGTAGATGGAGAGCACAGGAAAGTAGAAGCATGCACATGAAGAAGGAAGAAAAAAACCTTGCATCAGCTTCTTGAAGGGGGTGAGAGATGAAAGAAGAAAAAAGCAGGGGGGTGTGGACATGGGACACACAGACTGCAAAGTAGGAGGAAATTGGAAAAACTGGATTTCAAAGGGTAAAGAGGAAACGACAAGACCTAAATTATCAGCTCGGTCAAATCAGCTTATTGGTAGTGAATAAATATCTAGCTTATCTTCTTTCATGCCTTGTACACGGTATTCTTTATGTTTGAAAATGTGGCATGAATAGTGTGCATTACTGGAATGGAAGAAATCCATGTCTGTCTTTTCAAGCACTTTTCCAGACACAGACATGCTGTGAGTGACATCATGGAAAACCATTCCTTCTTGTCCTTTACATACGCCCCTCTCATAAGGAATTCTCTTGCTCCTGTGCTCTCTTTCTCCTTGTCTCTGCCTTCTCTCTCTCTTGCTCTCTGCTATGTCTCACTTTGTGTTTTCTTTCTCTTTCTCTTTTTTCTTCCTTTTCTTTCCTTTGGGTTTTTGTTTGGGTATTTTTTGGTCTTCAAAGCCAGGGTGGGAGCAAAGGATCTGGTTAGTTCTCTGTTTAATAGTTGAAAGAGCTTGGTTTGGGGTTTTTTAATGCACAAAATTCCTCTCAGTGAGACATGCCACACATTCTGATCTCTCCCCTTCAGGCAGTTACACACTATTAAATATGGGGTTGGAAATGACACGCGTCTGGAAATACAGAAATGAAACAGCCTTCCACTTTCTGCACTGCGCTATACAATGAAGGTGTTGTAAATTGTTAACTGAATGGCATGGGCTTCTAGTTTGTTGGGCTTTCTATAAATAGAAACTGTACATTCCAGTGCCTTGCCACTTTTTATTTTCTTCAGATTAACTACTGTACTTTGAACCTTTCTGTGTTCTAACGTGGAGATTAGCAAAGATTTAGTTTGTCTGTTTTTATTCCCTAAAACATAGCTTGCACTCTGAAATGTTGTTCTGTGTACCTTCTCTTACCAAACCATCTTTATGGTATTTTTGTACTATCCCTATTTTAAAAGAGATGTAAAATCAAAACAACTTACTATGGTACTTAAAGTGTTCCCTGTACTCTACAACCCAATAAGTGAAATATGATTATTGTATATAATAACACTGCACACATTATGTAGAGATTAATAGTTAACATATTGCCATGCAGAATATAGAAAGGCAAACAGGGTACTGCTCGAGATGGAAAGCGCGGAGATCCTTTGGTCTTCCAAAGTCATTCTGAAGTTTTGGGTTCCCACTCTGAGAAGACAACATTGCCTGTATGTAAATGGCACTAGACTGAGAAAGTTTGTTCTTCCGTAGTAGTTTGTTAGGTGAACAAAAACCCACACAAGAGGCAGCCAGTGAGGAATTACTTGCCATTGAGACTGAAGACTGCAATGGGAAAAAAAAGTATGATTTCATTTCAGAGAAGGGAGAGGAGTAGATGACAGAATTAATCTCTCAATAATCCACAATCCAGCAGAATGTTACCGCTCTCTTTACAAAGTTGTAACTCTCAGTCCAACGTATTTTATATGGCAGTAGTGCAGCCTTAGGAGTGTTCAACACACTTTACAAGTATTAATGAGTAAATGCGAGATTAGATAAACGTGAGATTAAATATACCATTTCTTTAAAATGTGGTGAGTTTCAAGGCACCCCAAATGATTGGCCAAGATACATCTGCTTGAAAGCCTGAAGGAACTTTAAGATAACAAAATTTAAAATTCATCATTTGCCGCAATTGGCAGATTTATCTAGAAAAAGTGAAATTAAGTATAGACCTTTCAGCTGAACAGGACCGATGAGTTTATTTTCACATTAAACTCACATGATTGATATGTTGAATGAACAAAAAGTTTAGCAATTCAGTATCTCATTGGAGAATTAGTGGGGTGATAGGCATAAGGCAGATAGCAAAAACATGCCAGAGAGTAATACAACCGATTTTATAGCCACCTTCCAAACTGTTAAAACTGAACTATGTTGTCTCATTGTGGAGCTTTGCTAAACAGTCACATGCAATTTTTCAATTCTTCTTTTGCTGCTTTGCCAGTACAAAAGCAGTTCAAGAAAGATCCAGTTTTGCTGGTGCCATCACTGAGAGATGTTTCAACATGCTTAGGGATTTCAGAGTGTTTCGAGACCTCTGTGTTCTTAAGAGAGGAAAAAAAATCTTTAACGGGTTTCTCACATTGTTTAGAACATCCTGTGGATAATCTCTTGGAAATACAGAAATTGTGAGGAGGGAAAATCAGAGCACATATACTCTATGTTAAGAAAATATAGAGATTTAAGATTTATTTTTAAAAATTCAGAGATTCTGAGTACGTTGAAGTCATCCTGCACTTCAGGAGGATGTGTAATTGTCCAAAACTGTTTTCTTAATTGAGCCACGAATTAATAATTTCTCAACATTACTAGAAGGACAGATTTTTAAAAAAACATTTAGATGTTTAAAGGCAGAAGTAGACAGCTGATGAGACAAGGGAACAGCCTGCCACTGAATGTTGTGAAATGCATCTCATATGACCTCCAGGACTAAGATGATTTCCAGGAAGGAAAACCCTGTTGCAGTATCTACGTGTGCTACTGCTGTAGCTGAACAGTTTTCACTAAGTTTTATGCTTCTGAATTACTTTTGAAAATGTCTTGGTAATGTCTTGCCTATGTATTCAGTAATCTGACTGTAGACACTAAAAACCTTAACCTGAGTACTCTTCCAAAACTCCTCCCTAGAATGAGAAACTGTCCAGGAACTACCCCAACTAAGGAAGCAGGAAGGCAAAAGAATTAAATTCTTCCAATGATTATTTAATTACTTGGTCCTGATTGCTCAGAAAAATGGTAGGGAGAAAGGGAAGGGAGAATGGACGTTACAATACATACTACAAGTTAGGAACTACCTTCCTGCAGGTAAAGATCAGGGGAGAAGCACTAGGACTATTTAGCTGAATCTGACTAGGTTTACATCTCAAACTATGTTGAAAGATGTCACAGGTCTCGTATTAATATAGAGAGTTTTTATCATTTGAAGTGAGTTGCCTGTTTCCAAGGAATATAGACAAGCTTAATATTTTATTTTATGACTTCTGTATGCTTTTTTGTTTACATATCTACCTATGATTACCTATCACTGAAAATCTTTAATTCATTAAGTATTCCATTAGAGCACTGAGGCTACCTCAATGGCAGAAAAAAACATTGCCAAGAAAAAAGGACCCCAAGGAGTTATATGTTCTCTTCCTTATGCTTTTAAGGAGGAAGAACTTATAATTTCCTCAAAAGGGCTAAGTTCCACCTTGAAAGCAAAATTCACAGCAAAATTTTCAGAAGTCTAACTGACTTTATATTAAAAGTCCTCTTTCGTAAGCAACTTGGACATTTGGGAGTCAATGAGGTTAGCCTTATAAGTACTTTTGAAAGTGGGTGACTCCTCTCTTTTTCCTCTTTTTCTTTTCATGTTCCAAAGATATTTGCACTTTTCTGAAGCAGTTGTTCCCTTCATTCATCTGAAAACAACTCATAGTACGAGATTCAAAGCAGAGTTTTCTCAGTTCTGGGCTGAAGTTTGTGCACACATGGAATGCAGGTAGTTTTTCCAAACAAATTGCTACCATAGAGAATCTCTGATAATGTTTCCCTGCCCCACGTGTTATTTACAGACATATTTTCTTTTTCTTTCCTTTTTTTTTCGGTGGGTCCTTTGACACACCTATTGAAAATGTTTAGCTGATAGATGAGATTATTTGCCAAAGGAATTTTGAAGACCGAGAACATTTGAAGAGCGAGACCTTGAGTCACTGAGACAGACCCAATCTGTCTTGTAACTTTATTCAGAATTTCACAATCCTTGCTAAACTGCAAGATAAGGGCCAAAGGCAACAAACCAGCAGGAGCCGACTCAGAATGTGCCAAAGTTCATAGAACAGTTGCTTCAGGCTGGAGTTTGTTGACCCTTAATCACTTGGGGTCATCAGCGGTTCTGCTGCAGGGCCATGCAGAACGTGAGTCCGGTCAGATCTCCCACTGCTGCTGTCCAGGCTACCGGCGGGAGTGAAAGCTGGGATACACAAATTCCAGGATGGCATTTCATGGGTGTCTGCCTGTCAACGTGCCCTTTTGTACTACCATCCTTGTGTAACACGTGTGTTTTCTCATTCTAAACTTCCTTAATCTCTTGCAAATGGTGTAGGTGGAGTTAATCGAAGTACAGACAGAAGATCCCTTCCAGTTAGTATACCTTTTATGCTTTCAGTACTGTGTTTTGGCATTAATTGATATTAGTGTAAGCACATACTTACACGGTTCGGGTTTTAAATCATGTGTTGTTAAGTCACAGTGATAACATTGTCAAAAAATTCCCTTTTCCTGTTAAGTCTCCTTTGACTATTAGTATTACCTTTAATGACTGCGTTGCAGTGAGTATGTTAGACTGCTGTAAAGTAGTAGTGGGCAAGACTGCTGTAGGGAAATAAATGGCATTTCAGACCCTAATCTTGCAACAAATTCAACATGTAAGCATGCACTGACAAAAGCATGCTGCAGTCTTGTGATCCGTGACTCGTATAGAGTAGTAACTACTAAGGAATATTAACTAATTTAACAATTATGCTGTTCGTGGTATAATAACATCTTTAATGCATATTTTTATGAGCTCTATCATATATTTGGACAGCTCACAAGTTTTGACAAAAGTCATCTTCACGGCTATGATAGAACTTTAGAAAATATCTCATTCCTATAAGCTAAAGAGGCACTTGAGTATAGTCCATCCAGTACATAAAATACATAAAAATGTTTTGAAAATTCTTCCACTGTCTTCAAAAGCTCCAGAATTTTCAGTCATTTTTGTAATCCTCTTACATAGGAAAAAGGCAAAAGAGAAAGGAGGTGTAAGGGCATATCAGCCTCTGGAGCAGCTGTGTGCTGCAGGGACTGAGTGTTTGGGAATCTTCAGAACTGGATGATCCTCTTTGAGAGGAAACTGGAAGTGGTGGAAAAGGAAAGGATAATGACAGTTCATGTTTCACTACAAATGAAAACACTTCATGAAGAAAATAATCTGGTAATTGCTATGACTTTTAGCAACATCCGAAAAAGGAAATAAAACATACCTTTGGAAAGAATCGGTAAACGGTACTGTACTTTTTAAAGAAAAAATATTCTAGATCAAAAAATATTCTAGATTCTGTATGTGTTTCGGGTTATGAGATCCTAGATGTCTCAGAAAAATACTCATAAGGTAACATTCACAATTGCAGGTAAACCTGGAATTTGGGAGACTGGATTCCTTCACGTTTTTCCTCATAAGGACCCTCTCCACATACATCAATCAGCAAAGCTATCTCACTGACTGTTCCTAATGTTTTCTGTAGTGTACTCTTTTGCTGATGTATCTGAAACAGTTTGATATCAGTCGAGATCCCAGTGTTCCCAGACTACTTAAAACATTATTTATATGACAGAAATGATCATTTTCCTTGTACTCCCACATCAGTCTGCATGAGAATTCTTGCTTTATACTGGTCACATTCCTTCTGGTGTATGGGTAATTCTTCTGTCCTGTTTGTACAGGATCTTGCACAATGAGGTTGTGGTCCAAGTTTGTGGCTTTTGAGTGCTTCAGTAATACAAATAATGTTGTCACCACTTAAAAATAGGTTTGTGAAGTGTAAGCGTGTCTGATCTTGATGAGAATCAAAGCAAAAATACTAGCAGGCTACCAATAGCACCATTATTCTTATATTTTAAATTGCTACAAGTATGCTTTCTTAATTGCAGTAGCAGTCCTACTTCGAGAAGTTTTCACTCTAAAGACCAAGGTAAGACAGTTCATGCCAGGAGACAAACAAAAAAAATTACAGAATATTAGTGAATAAAACATTTTCTAAAACATTTTCTCATTATTTTCTCTTCAAATAACAATGGGCTGGGGACAGCATTTGACATGGGAAAGGATGCTTATAAGTCTTTGGGGAAATACTAGTTCAGAGAAATCAATGATTGACTGTATTTGGTAAACTGGGATTGAAATTCAGTCTATACCAATAGAAAAAGACATGAATAAGACAGTGGACAAGGTATCTATTTGCATCGATGGAAGAAGGCATACTGAGAGAAAAAAAAATCAGCTGGGTAAAAATCTCTGCCAGAGTAAAGATCAGAAGCAGGGAATTAAAGAATAGCAATGAAGATACTGGTTTGGACTGTGTTAGGTAAAATATGAAGATGATGACTGATAATTTCCATCTGAAATTAGTGGATCTTGACTATACAAATGAAGATGAAAACAGTTTCAGACAGCAAATGCAATGAGTAATTTGTATTTTGAAATATGGAAATTACATAGTAAAGGTGTCATTCCAGGAACACAAGCAATACATAACTGTGACAGAAAAGTGTAAATGAACAATTAAGTAGGAAGTTTAAACACAAGACTATTTATATTGATAGAAAATGGACTAAGGAATTTTTTTTTAAAAAGCCTGCACCTATTTTTGTCTGGTTTGATTTTTCTTTTTAAAGATTCTGTCCCTCCTAGCTACCAAGCTTTTTATATTTTTTGTCTTTTTATCATTAATCTGTGTGAATAAATTATACTTTTACCTCCTTCAAAAACCACACATCATTGTCATCTACTAGCAGATAACCTTTAAGATTTGCTGGATAAAACCTGGCATGTTTTTGCATTCCCTGCTGTGTTGTGGTCTGACAGTATTATTAGCCAACTCTACCCAAAAAAACACTATGAGTATCACCTTCCAAAATGAGAAATGGACTCAGTTCTTCCAACCAGTAAATCACCATCCCGTGTGGATCCACATGGAGTACACAAATTGTTCCATAAAATGCATGGGAAATTCTTTCCTAATTCCCATTGAGTTCTGTGTGGTCATCTGAAGTTCCCACAGAAGCAGTATGAGCTGTTAAATCTCTCCTTGTTGTTTTCACTGGAGTTCTAGTAGCTCAGCTCCTCAAACTAGTAATTATGCCGTTACTATGTTTTTGTCTCGTGGGCTGTGTATGTGCATGTACGAAGTTCCCATTGTTGAAAGCATCAGTGCAGGTCAGCTGTAAAGTTCAGCGGTGGGAGCCCTGGTGTTTACCGAGCATTTCTGTTTCCACTGCCGCATCAAACAGATCTGCTCTGACTGTCAGACTCTGGATACTCTGGAACTGACTCTCACTCAGCTGAGCAAGTATTTTCCCAAAGAGTGCAGTTGTCCTTCCATTAAAAGGCAGTACATGAGGAAAATTCTACCAGTTCCCTCTGTGACTCTTCCAAGTCTTGGGCCAATCAGCTGTTCAATAAAACTGTACTGGTCCCACCGTGTTAAAGAGCTGTGTTCTTCACCTGCAGGATGAATTCATCCAAATGGGAAAGACCAACAGAACATTTAATGCTAGTATTCCTGCTCTACTGACTATTTTATGTTGGAATAAAGTAATTTTTAAAGATTTTGGTAATTTAATTTATAGGTAGTAGGTAAGTTGTTCTGTATAACACCAATTAAACAATTACATGTAATACGTTCTTAAGTTACTTTGAGAAAATTACTTTCAAGCATTACAGTACTGAGTTGAATAATAAATACTTTGGTTATCACAGGCTGCGTCATGTTAGAAGACATTTCAGAGGTTCAAGATTCTTTTTTACGTGACTCCTCTAACAACACTACAGCATAAATCAAAACTCTTATACCCTTCTGATCTATTCTTATTACTTGAGGAGGAGTGGAGAATAACTGTTTTCTGACTCCTTTCTATAGCTGGCAGCAGGACACGGGGTTTGTCTTATTGTTGGATTTGTGAGCTACGTGACAGAAGGCTCTCTGAGCATGAGGCAGCTCAACAGTTCCACCTCCTTCCCCCAGGAGATGCAACATGACACAGGTGTGACATGACCCTTCTTTAAAGGGGTACATTCCGTTGGTTCCCAGGTACCAACTCTCTCAAATTCTATTTCAGCAGCAGTTTGTAAAACTGACTGGGCGAGTAAAGCAGCTAATGAAGGTGAGATTAAATTGACCAAAGCAACATCAATTACCCTAGTACTGGAAGTCAGAAAAGATCAGGGGAAAAGATTGTCTTCAGTGATCTAGGACACAATTCAGTGCTTGCCAAAGTCAAGGAAGGCTTCCCATTGATTTCTCTTAAGTTTAATTACCAAAATTCCTGTGGTAGAGCTGTAACAGTGTTGAGGGTTTTACGTGGGATCATGCTCAGTGATTAGTGCTGGAAAAGTTAATCTATCCACAGGTTATTAAAACTAAATAAATACTCACATGCGGAATTAGGGTTAATTTTGTCACTTCAGGAGAAGTGAATACTTTTATAGCATATCATATCTTTAGTTCCTGGTAAGCACTGAGGAACCAGCCCAAAGGATAATGAGTGGTTTGATAACTGTATGCAGGAATGTGGAAAAGATATCTAAGAGTAGATGGCTTTTAAGTCTTGCCAGCAAAGGCGTAAGAAGATTCATTTGCTACAGAATGCCATAAAAGTTCAACCTTGCAGTAACATTCACTTTCACGGCAAAAAGGTAGTTAACTGTTGATAGGGCTTATTAGAAAAGGTCCCAGATTGGAACCATTTTAAGTCTTTAAAACAAATTAGCTTAGTGCCTATCTAACCAGGTTATATCCATCCTTCCAGCTTGTCTTTGGAAAGGTGTGACATGGTTGCAGAGGTCTCTCTTGTTCCAATAGTTCCCATGCACAATCATTTCTTTCCTAGATTATGGGAAGATCAAGATTTGTCCTGAAGCAGTGTGCCTGCAAATTTCTTGCTTTAGTTTTTCAGCAAAATAAGAACTAAAATAAAACCTCACACTTGATTTCATCACCTCTAGGCATCAGAACAGGGTGATTTTCCCTGGCTGGTCAGGGGTATTCAGGGGACAAAGGACCAGCTATATTTTTCTCTGAAGTATTCATCACAAATGGAGACAGGATATAGAGCAGAGAGGATGTTATAGAGACTGTCTTCTCTCCTGTTTAGCATATACTCTCAGTACTAAACCAATATTCAAGAGCACAACTTCCAGGCACAACTGGTAGAAATACTGATTTTTTTTTTTCCCTTCATCGTAATGTCCTAAACAAAATATGCCTTTTTTCCTACCCGGGTTATATAAGTTAATTTACTAAATTAATTTACTGGCGAACACTTATGGCCTACAGCTTGAATCTCTCCTGAACATTTGAGTCTCCTGAATATTACTTATTTGAACCAAATGATAGATAACTGCCAATAAGACATGGAGATCAGACTAGCTGCTCTGTTCTTCTTTATTTCATGCAATTTCTGTGATATTGGATCCAGGCTCATAAAAGCTGAAAATATTCAGATGGAAATTATGAGCTGTCTTATAAAAAAAAACCCAAAAGACAAAACCAAAAAAAGAAAATCTAGGAGAAAAGATAACTCCTAGAATACTTAAGTATGTTAAACAACTTGCAAAAGAATTAAGAATAAGAGTGAGTAATAATTTTCAGTACTTTGTGATTAGTGATGGCATTAACACAATTTAACTGCTATCAGAACATCGAGATTTTCAACGGCAGCCAGAAATCTGTAGCTGCAGCATCTTTTATATAGCTTCATATGAAAGAACAGAGTTCTTGAAGATAGAACTTGAAGATATTTGCAAGTGCACTTTATAGTAATGAAGTACTAAAGCAATCTCTTGCTACATATTGTCCTTAGCCTCACCTTCCTAATAACTTATTTGTGGAATTTTCAGCATAGAAGAAAAAAAAAATCAGGAAACTTGCTGCAGTGAATTTGTTCATATGCCAGGCTTGTTCATATATACACACAAACAAGGTTTGGGTTTCTCTAGACCTAGATAAATGAATGCTTCTAGCGCCGGTATTTCAGGACTGCATGGGGTTACTGTGAGTCAGTTAGGAATATCCAGGTTTCATAAGACATATAGCAAGCAGGAGAACGAGTGCTGAAATATATGGTGTTTTGTGTGGTGTTTATTAAGCTAAAAGTTTGGATTATTTAGTCCTGTTCAAATGTAGCTTTGAAGCTATGTGCCGTTTCATTCTCACAAACATAGATTGAGGTTGCTCAGACCACTTCAAAACCCATGAAAATTTCTTATTACTACTTGTGGCAACGCCATCTCCTTCTGCTGCCATTATTTGTTTCCTTGATGTCCATGGAAAGTACTTCAAGACAATTTGTCATACATCTGCAGCATCTGTAAGGGTATGCTTTAAGCCAACATCTTTTTCCTGCTTGGATTTCAAGTTTGAATTTATGCCTTTCTTTGATTCCTTCACAATAAATTCTTACACTTTGTAGTTCTATAAACCAAGCTCAGTACACACAGCAGGAGCTATTTCAGCTTCCACAGGTTCCCTGCGTGCCAGCATCCCAATCTTTTGTTATTCTGGGGACTCCCTGAAATCTCACTGATTCTAGTTTTTGCAGAATTTCATCTTTTCCTCAGACTGAGTGCTAAGCTGCTTTTCTGTGTTCAGCAACGTTTTGCATTATCTTCTCAACCATCTTGTCCTGCATCTTCAAGTTGCATTCAGATGCCATTAGGAACTCGGAACAAATGAGTTCTGTCCTCATTCTAAAAACTCCTAGAGATAAGCTGCTTTTGAACTAGATACCCTAGCTGAAATGTCAGTTTTAGTGGTTTGACAGTTTTGAACAATATCAGTCCAGCCAGTTTTCAACTTATCTCACTGTCTGCTCTTCCAGCTCATACTTTCTTAGCTTCCAAATGAAACTGCTTTGAGAGACATGTATAAAGTCTTACTGAAGTTAAGGTATATTATATTCACTGCTCTCTTCTTGTCCACATAGCTGGCGATTACATCTTGGAAGGCTAATCAGGTTGGTCAAGGATGATTTGCTGTTAGTAAATTGATGCTGATTGCTCCTGATTGCTTTCCTGTCACTTATGTCTTTGGAAATGGATTCCAAGGTGTACTCCATGATCATGGACTGAGGTGAGCTGACAAGGTTGGAGATCATTGCTTCTTTGCCTCTTATGAAGATAGGTGTAAGATTTTCTCCAGCCATCAGGGACACCACACAGTTGGCATGATTTTTCACAGATTTTAGTTGGCCCTGCAATCACATCAGCCAGCTCTTTCAGCATGCTTGGGTAGACTTCAGTTAGCCTCACAGTTTGGAATACTTCTCTAAATCATCCCTAAATCATCTAAGTCATCACTAGCCTGTTGGGTCCTCACTTCTGGCTGCTCCTCTGTTTCTAAATCACACTAAGCCCAAGTGTCAGGGAGTAGGATTTGCCTATGAAAAGTGAATCAGAATGGTCTAGATTTTGACTAGACCAGAAGTACAAAATAATGGAGAAATTAGCATAAAAAAGGCAGACTGAAAAAACTTGAACTAATTTAGCTGTAGGTTGGCATATTTCTTTCTCTCACTCTCTTTGGTACTAACTACTAAAGGCTTTTTTCTTTCAGCAGCTGCAAGGTGATGAGTACCCTCCACTGCTATCACCACGTTTATTCTTAAGTGGCAAATATAAATAGGACTTTCATTCTATACTTCTGTCTTGAGAGACATAGCAAGTTTTTGCAACTTGCTTCATACACGGACTATTCCTTCCTGATGGAGTTCAGCATGCAAACATTGAGTTTGGAAGGTCTAAAGTACATGGGTGGTCAAGGGTACTGTATTCTTCTATTCTTTCCAATGAAAAACGGGCACTGGTAGAAGGATTGGTACAGTGGTGTTGTTTTGTTTGTTGGTTGGGTGTTTTATTTTCACTAAGCCATATTTCTGCTTACTTTGCTGCCAAGACACAAGAAAGAAATTCTTTTTTAAAAAAAGTCATCTACCCTTCCTGTGGCAACACTGTAATTTAAATTTATATACAAAAACTAAGGACTAATGTGGGTGGATTTAAAATTTTTTAGTTATCCTACTCATATAATTATTTTAACAAAATCTTTATCATATGAAATATAGCTATTTTGTCAGAAATCTACTCTGCAAGTTTGCAGACTGTCTGCTTTCAAAAAAACACCTAGTCTTTCCATGTGGTGAAATGGGATTTGTGGCTTTCCAAAGTTCTTTGCACCATCATTAATGGTCAGGAATATTTTTAAATGCTTGTGAAATATTGGTTCTAGGAGAGTTGAGTGTGAACATAAGATTCAGTCAAAAGCGCTTTTGCAGAAAATGTTTCATACTTGTAATAGTCCTTCTTAGCAAAAATATGGAATAATTCAAACTCTCCTCAGGGGACTGGTATTGGTATGAAAGCCAAGAGTGTACTTGGACTCTTGTGTGCTGCTTCCCTCTGGAAAGTTTTGAAAGCTTAGAAACTGTGAACTACATTTTTGTAATATGCCACACAAAGCTTGGGAAAGTTGGAACAATTCAGAAAGAAACTGTACTATTAGGGCATGATCCTGGGGAAATAAAGAAAATGTCCAGAACTTCACAGAATTGGACCCACTTACTACTCTCAGGATCTGCAGTGCATCTGTCTGCAAGCCTGAGTGAGATTTTCATGGGAATAGCGTGGGAACACAGACGTCGATGAGACACTTTGCTTAGTGCCTGCAGAAACCAAAAATAAAATTCAGAATAAAGTAAATAAGTAAAGTGATCCTGAAAGAAGACCAATTTTAGAACTTCTGGAAAAAGACCAATCTTAAAAGGTCTGTCTTCATAGTAAATGCAGCAATTAGTAGAAGGTTATATATAAATCCTGTCTTTTAATAATAGATTTTATTATTTTTTGTGCGTATCCATATATGCACACACAGAACTGTGTCTTTAACAAGGAAATGGACACAGCATATACAGGGAGATTATGAGTCAGACAGCATCCACTTGAGCCATCACTTACTGGAGTAATTGGCAAAGTTCCTACTGACTTTTTACTGAATTTTGCAGAATTCTGCTCTGTATCGGTAACAATTTCTTTTTTCCATGAATTAGAAATATATCACCTATAGAAAATAATAATGGAATATTGAATATATCCAACTTTTAAGTGTCCATAAAAGGAGTTCAGAAAATAGAGTGTTTTCAGACAGAGCATATCCCTCACCAGCTATGGTTAGCCATTTTTTGAATATAAAATTATTCTATCTGTTAATTAAGATAAAAAAATGCAGTGTCATTTTTATGATGAGAGGAGCTGTGTCTACTTTAACACCCACTGATTCTAACAATCAAAATCTTAGAACAAATGGACTAAAATATGGAACTTCTTACTGGAAAATGTTTTTATATCGGAATGCAAGCTACAGAAATATGTAGCATGCTAGAAGATTTACAGTAAAAAAACCTAGCAATTGTAGGAAAGAAGTAGGTATATGTTCAAAGCTTAAGATTAATTGATTTGTTATGTGTTAATCTTGTAATATACTACACTTTTAGACATAATGCCTAGAAAAGTCTAACACAGAACAATCAGAATACTTTGCAGAATGTTTTTCTAGGCACTTGACAGCCCCCAAGCATCCCATTTAATGATAAAACATTATTATTTACATTTTAAAAATGAGAAAAATGAGGTGTTTATAATATTTGTAAGTGGCACAGATTGTCCAACCAGTATTCTTCTTCTAGTACCAGACCATGACTATCCCCAGTGGTCTTGCTCTAAGAGAAGTAATAACTAGCTTGTCGTCTTAACCATGCAGTAAGCTCATCCTAACTTTAACATGCAGCATTTATGGCTGAGCCTTACGGTGGTGAGTGGAACCCGGAGTCCCCTGCAGTCAA
Source organism: Pluvialis apricaria (assembly GCA_017639485.1). Classification (NCBI taxonomy): domain Eukaryota; kingdom Metazoa; phylum Chordata; class Aves; order Charadriiformes; family Charadriidae; genus Pluvialis; species Pluvialis apricaria. The sequence goes on from CM030010.1 coordinate 10,781,819, forward strand.
TTGCAAAACACCCCTCCTTCCTCCAAGGCTTTTAAAATATGTCAGCAGCATGAGCAAAACTTCCCAGATGTATGAGTACTTCTCTTGGTTTCTGGATTTTTATGACATCAAAGATCCCAGCTTGACAGGTAGTACCTGGGAGTAAAATGGGATTGCTGCACAGAGATGGAAGATGTGTAGAGTGTGTGTTGCCTGTGCCAGTGCCTGTCCCTGCAGGTATTTACTATGAAATGTTAGCGCAGGCATCACTGAGTTAAGCAAAGTGTTGCAAGACCCTGAAGAAATGTAATAGGAATTGCTCATATCACAGACCTGGAGTAGCGGTCTTACTGGTAATACTTCCAGCGGAAGAAACTATATGGCAGATGAAATACCTATTTCTTTGGTTTATTAACCGTATCAGAGGAACCAAGCTTTTGGTTATATGAGCAAAAGTAATTTTATGCTTAGTTTGACCAGAGTTTAGATATTAAAGTAGAAATGGTTATGGTTGGGGCTTTTTTCTCAAACGAAAAAAAGGGGATCTCGTTATAAGCATTTAAGCATAAAACAGCTGTGCAGATGAATGTTTTGTTTCCCAAAGAGGTTTTTCAAGGGCTTGGGGTACTTTTTAGAACTTTCATTGTTATATTTGGATTAAAAGACCTACTTTGCATCATTTCCTTAGGCCCATTAAGGAGATAAAGCTCCTGTTTCTTTTCCCAGTGACAAAGAAACTTCTCAATTTTACTTGTTACATATTTTTATTTCTTTTTTCTGCCTTTGGGAAGAAAAAAAAAAGGAGTTGTTTTCATTTAAGCAATATCTTTCCTACTTTTTTTTTAATCAATTATCTTGAAAGAAACAGAAGTCCTTCAATAAACTGAAAAGCAAGTTTCCTTACTTTTTCAGCCAAAAGACTTTTTTTTTGTTTTACTGCCTCTGTCTGTCACCCATAACCTTGACAAGTGCTTAAAGGTTAGGACACTACATATGCAGAGAGCAGTCAAAAGAACTTATTTCGTTTCAGTTCTCTTTCTCTTGGATGACCACAAGAAATACTGACTTAGTAAGGTCACAGTACTGGTGTCAGGTGATTTTTAAGCTCACACTCACTATGCGTATACATTGGAGCATGAACAAACTGAGATTCCAAGAATATGGTCAAATAAGCAAACGAGATCCAGATAGCACATTTTAGTTTTTATTCCCCTCCTTTCTACCTCCTCCTCCTCCTCCCCAAGACAAAGCTACTGTCTTGTGTGCTTCTTCTCCTTGCCATTTGTCTTCTCCTCGTGAAAGCAAATAAGGAGGTTTATCTTAATATATTTTGCTTTATGCTTTAGTAAATTAAGAAGAAACATGGCAATTATCACATCTAACTGACTTGGTTGTAAGTGACTGAAATTTGGCACTTACTCTCCTATGACCACTCCTGCTACCTTCCAAAGTTAGATGCATTTTTTTCCACAATAAAACACCCCACTGACTGTCCCAAACCTCTCACTGACCCTATGCAGCATGCTACCTCCCTCCTCTCTCCATCATCTCATGATTGGCATCACAATTGTGTGACTCTTCAGCTTCTATGCTGTTCTATGATTTTCTGCAGAAAGTAAAGGTTTCATGATCATAGATGAGATGTCTGGATAAAGCTCAAAGATCAAGAGCCACCCTGGGGATCTGCTTTTGCTCCTTTCCTGCCTGGTCCAACAACTGTAATATCACAGTGACTGAATTCACATGAGACTGTGAGCATAAAGATTTTTGCCAAAACATACATACCATGTTTTAAAAATCAGTTTCTTGGGGTTTTCTTTTTTATTTTGAGAGAGACAGAGCTCTAAACAGTTGCAGCAGCCTGCTGCTGCTAACGATGGGAATAGCAGCCAGCTGGGGTTACCTGCAGAGATTCAAGAAAGCAAACTCACACAGGATGAGAGTGTGAGTATCTGTCAATTGTTGCTGCCCTCCCACTAAGTGTCAATAAGTTGCTGCAATGCTCTACACCTGATTTTCTTTTTCAGAACATAAAGCTGAAAACAGTGAGGTCTTCCTCAATCAGCATAAATACCACTCCTTTATATATATAATATTCAAGAAACTCAAATATGATTTTATTGCTGCTAACCTCTGTGAGACCCGAATCCAGGAGACTAGCATTAGTGGAATTCAAAAATGTATATAGCAATCAACCGTTAGATTTGAGCTGACTCAACAGAAAGATCATTAGAATCAGATTGCTAATTTACATATCTGATGATTTGTATTGCTGACCTTTTCTCAGTTAGCTCATGAACGTGCAGCTTCTGCATTATGATAGACTCTGACATCTGCAGCGGTGAGATGAGCTTCCTGATTTTCATGTCTGCACCCTTCAAAATTAGTAAGAGTGACTTGTTTTTCTTGGGATGAAGGATAAAGGTTTCCTTTGTTTTCTTTGAGGTGGCTAGGGAAAGACAGGAATGGAATGATTTTCTGGTTTTTAATTTCCCTTTCTACTCTGCAAGTAAGTGCTCAAAGGTATTTGGTAGCTTAGAGTTATCGTGTAACAAATTTTACTTTCTATCTTCAAATGATTGAAATAATTTTTTTATTTATGTGAAACATGGACTTATTCTAAGGTTGTAAGTTTTATGTACAAAGAGATGAGAAAAGACTGAAATCACCTGGGATTCCTGTCAGCCATGTAGAAGCATTCTCCAGATTTAAGGGCTTTAAGGCAAAATCACATTTGTAGACATTACATGATGTCGAAACAAATGGGAAACATGAGATTTTAATTATCTTTTACTGCTGCCTTATAGAGCTGGGTGCCCTCTGGTTCCCAAGTAGTTCGGCTTTGCCAATGTTTCAGGGTTTATTGATGTGTTTGTTATTGTAAAAGGTTTTATAAGATAAACATTAGCTAAACAAATGACTTCTGAGCTTGGGAAAAAGCTCTCTATGTGTAAATGAACCCTAATAGAACCTCTGGTGATTGATGAAAAGCATGAGCACTCTTGGGGCTGCTCCAGTTCTAGAGGTAGCGTGTCACATCTCAGCTTTGGTGTTAACATTAAAGCTATGTTTTCTTTCGGGAAGAGATACATATGCTTGGTGGAACTGGAGGAAGCCCAGGTTTTGTTATTATGGAAAGCTATATAAATGTTCCTTAACATTAAACTAAAATTTAACTGACCTCTCTTTCAAGTACTGCATGTCCACTGCTGTAATTAAAGACCAGTTCAAGTGGAAATGCAGTTCCATATCTGGGGAACTCCTAGGAAGGATCAAAACCAAGTTTATTTTACACATTTGTTTTTATTCCAAGTTAAGTCCTGATATGCAAATAAGCTGAGGTCTAACAACTGCTAATTTTAAAAAAATCATAAGTATGTGTCACAAAATGGGTGATTGTAGTTCTCAGGGTACTTAGGAACTTGCAGCTGCTGCTCTGAAGACTTTTCATCCTTAAGGAGAAAGGACTTAATTCTATATTATGGCCAAATTCTACTTAATGGTCTGGACAAGCTGCGGACAGGCTGTTGTCTTATCTGTCATATAAACCAGCTGTACGTTGTCCTGACAGATTTCAGAGCACTGGGAGCTTATCCTGATCTATGGAAAGTCTATAACACCACCGCACAGAGCACAAGACGTATATCCTGCATCTTTATTTTGCACTTCCAATCCAGTAAGAGTCACACTCTGCCAGCCGAATGACGAAGATGCGTGAAGTTACCAGACCACCCCAAGTGCAGGCTCTTGGCAAGTGCCTCGTGGAAGGAGAACTGCCAACCATCCAGCACTAACTAGAAGGGGTCTCTGTGCATGACCTCAGTGGCATAAAGAGGCTCAAGCAAACAGAAATATCTAGTCAGAAAACAAAGTAGTTGGGGAGAGGCATACAACTGACTGGAGGAGAGCATATGCAGGCAAGCACACAGCTTTGTACTTCCACTAGAACTAAATTCGTAGTGTTCTCATAAATTTAGTCAGAGACCTCTGAATGTGACATTAATTCCTTTTTAAAATTGAGTTAATTGATGCAGCTTTATTGTTGGGTGGATTTTAATTGCCTTCTGCTCTACTTCTAGTAATTGCAATCTTCAGTATAATGAAAGACCAGAAAGAAGAAAGACCTTGCTAAATTCCCCTCTTAAAGCTGGTCTAATCTGAAAGTTGATGGTTTTGTTTTTTCTCTTTCCTTATCCAGTTGAAAAAAAATAAAAACTGTAAAAATGTTAACTGAAAACTTACTTTAAAAACTTTCAAGTTTAATAAAATAGTGTTTTTTTAAATAATTCTGAATTATAAACTAATCATTCTTGGGTTTTCTTCTACATTATTGCTATGATTTCAGTTCAATGCTAATAACAAAAGTTTACTCTAAATTAATTAGTATTTCTAAAACGGTTTTCTACATGTTTACTCTCTTAATCGGATTCATTTACATGAAAGACTTCGGTTTCAAAAAATCAAAATTTTCCGGTAGAGATATTTATTCAGCATTTTGTTGTGATGGGCATATATCTGAGGAAATTTCTTGTTATGGACTGCAGTATCTCCCTAATTTCAAACCATCTGAATGATTGTGGATTTCTTTTCTTCTGTAAAATAACCCAGTTAATTTTAACTACTACTTATCTAAATTAAGAAAACTGGAGCATACCTTCTAAATAAAATAAAATGTCTATTTAAGGACTCCAGATGATACAAAACGTACACTGTTTGATGAGAAATTACATAACGCTTATAATTTATTTTCTGTCTGAGCATTGTTGACCTCAGTTTTCAGGTACAAGATTGCTCTTGTTTAGTGGAATAGAGAGCTCTCTGTCATTCGGTTCATTAGTCCTTCCCTGGTAATTGTATATTGTGTTGATATTACCCGCTTTCTTTCTTGTCAGAAACTCAGTACATTGCTCTTCTTTAGAACACTTTAGATTTTTGTGTGTTTTAATTGTTTGAGTAGAAAGAAGATGACAGATATATTTCGATCTACACAGTTGTTTCTGGTCTTAAAATCAATGATCCTATTTGGAAACTAAATACAGCATTCACTTTTATGTTTGCAAGCTTTTAAGGCTGGTCTCTTTTTTTGCTCCTAATGCGATATAAGTCTTCCAGTTTTTTAGAATGGGAACATGGATTTGGTCTTGAAGCAAATCATTTCAGTGAAAAACACAATTCTTACTAACGCTGTTTTGCATAAAAGAAGCATCCACTAAGGTGAAAAATTAGACCCTGATTTTTAATTGCAGGAATAAAAGGTGATTACCATACAAGCACTTCGAAAATAAGATAGGGGATTTATAACAACTTGAGTTCAGCCATTGTGAGACCTGCTCACAATTATTATGAAGGCTGGATTTGTCCCTTTCTAGTCATATCCCAGAATGTTAATATTTGTCCTGGAGTTTTCCCTGCACCCTGGACAGTAGAAGTTACTATCTCCACAGGTAAAATTGTAGAGAAATGTTTGCAAATCAAGAGGTATCAGATCATTAGCAAGGAAATTTCCCAGCATGTTTATTCAAATACACACCTGAAAAAAGGCTGGATAGCTAACAGCCTTGTATGATGGAAGGGCTTTGTAGAATATCCATCATGGTTGGATTTCAGCATTGAAAATGTGATTCACGTAATGCCAAATGCACTTTATCTTTTGTAATCCAAAAAAAAAAAAAACAACCCAGCAGCATTTTTCTGGAGAAAAAGTGCGGATTTAATGGCTGTAATATAAAGATGCTGTATCTTCCTTGCAAAATGGAAATATAGACTCACTGCAATTGGTTTATCAGATACTATAAAACTAAATAGATGTCACTAGATCCTTATTTCAGAAATTGCATGTTACAGGCTCCTTTACAGTAACTTTACTTGTTTATACAAACCTTCGCCACCTATTGTGGCCCTTTGCAGATGAGTCAGTCATGATAGAGCTGTCCATGTTTTGTGAGTGCAAGGAAAAGAAAAGATAGCTAGTCAAATTTTATTCATTATGGCTTTGTCTGCAGGTTCAGCATCAGCATAAAAAAAAAAAAAAAGCTTTACACTAGAGTTAAGGGAGAGCCAAGTGCTCAGGTCAGACTGGATGTGCCTCAGCTTTTTGCAAGGGCAGACTTGCAGCTCAGCGTACCCCCACCGTTGCTCCCAAAAACACTCCGTCGTCTTTGCTGATAATGCCACCCCCTTTCACCACCAAGGCACTGCGCTCATCTACTGATTCTACCGCTTCTAATTGGGAAAACTATGGTGCTAGTTTTTTAGCCCAGCTTGGAGAATGAAATCAGTGAATTTTGACTCTGTATGGGAAGGAAGCTAATTTGGGGAGCGGGGAGGGATTCTTTCTTTCCTCTTTTCTTTGTGAAGAACTGCATGTGCCCAAAATGAATGGTTGCTGTTTGAAATTATGGGCTTTTTTTACATGTTTACTTCTCTTTCCTGTTAAAATATTCTTAAAAGCTCAGGAAAAAAAAAATAGATACTTTGACTTTGGTCAAACAAAACTTTTAATTTGTGCAAAAATTTTAAGTTTTGATTTACCAGAATTCTCCACCATTTTCTGTCTTGCTGGAAGACAGCTTTTCCACCTGACTTCTAATGAAATTCAAAGGAAGTGGTTACTTAATCCAATATTACTGGTAGTCATTTCTATATGAGCAAGGCAACTGCAACTTTAAAGAAAAATGTCCAATATAGTATTTTATAGTGCCTCGGGACTATTATTATAGTATTTTAATAGTGCCTCGGGAGGCACTGTTAGTACAAGACAAAGGAATTACAGATGCTCCAACCAAATCGGCCGCAATGAAGACACGGCTGAAGTGCCTCTTCACAAATGCGCGGAGCACGGGGAACAAGCAGGAGGAATTAGAGACGTGTACACGCCTCCGAGGCTACGATCTCATCGGCATCGTAGAAACTTGGTGGGACGACTCCTATGACTGGAGCATCGGCATGAAAGGGTACAGGCTCTTCAGGAGAGACAGGCAAGGGAAACGAGGAGGCGGTGTTGCCTTATATGTTGATGAGCAGCTGGAATGTATGGAGCTCAACCTGGGGGAGGATACCGAGCCAACTGAGAGCCTATGGGTCAAGATTACAGGGAAATTGGGAGCAGGGGACGTTACAGTGGGGGTATGCTACAGGCCACCCGACCAGGAAGACCAAGTGGATGAAGCCCTCTATAGACAGATAAGGGCGGCATCACGTTCACAGACCTTGGTTCTCATGGGTGACTTCAACCACCCTGACATCAGTTGGAAGGATAACACAGCCAGGCACAGGCAATCCAGGAGCTTCCTGGATTGCATTGAGGACAACTTCCTTCTCCAAGTGGTTGAGGAGCCGACGAGGAGAGGAGCCATGCTGGACCTTGTTCTTACCAACAAGGAGGGGCTGGTTGACAGGGTCAAACTCAAGGGTAGCCTGGGCTGCAGTGACCACGAAATGGTTGAGTTTGAAATCCTCAAGGCAACGAAGAAGGTGCGCAGCAGGCTGATGACCCTGGACTTCAGGAGAGCCGACTTTGGCCTCTTGAAGAATCTGCTTGGTATGGTGCCGTGGGATGAAGCGCTGGAAGGAAGAGGGGTCCAAGAAAGTTGGTTAATATTCAAGGACCACCTCCTCCAAGCACAGCAGCAATGCATTCCTACAAAGAGGAAGGCAGGCAGAAAAGCCAGGAGGCCTGCGTGGATGAATAAGGAGCTCCTGGAACTGACCAAAAGAAAAAAGGAGGCCTACAGGGAGTGGAGACAGGGCCGGGTAGCCTGGGAGGATTACAGAGGAATCGTTCAAGCAGCTAGAGAGCGGGTTAGACAAGCTAAAGCCCAGCTAGAACTAAATCTGGCCAGGGACATTAAGACAAACAAAAAATCCTTCTATAGGTATATCAGCGAGAAAAGAAAGACTAGGGAAAATATAGGCCCTCTCCGGAAGGAAACGCAAGAACTGGTCACCCGGGACAGCGACAGAGCTGAGGTACTCAATGACTTTTTTGCCTCAGTCTTCACAGACAAGGACAGCAGCCGCACTGCCCAAGACGCAGATTGCAAAGGAGAGGATTGGGAAAACGGAGCACCGCCCACTGTAGATGAAGATAAAGTGAGAGACCACCTGAGGAACCTGAAGGTGCACAAGTCCATGGGACCTGATGAGATACATCCGCGGGTCCTGAGGGAACTGGCAGATCAAGTCGCGAAGCCACTAGCCATCATATTTGAGAAGTCGTGGCAGTCTGGCGAGGTTCCTGCCAACTGGAAAAGGGGAAACATAACCCCTATTTTCAAAAAGGGAAACAAGGAAGACCCGGGGAACTACAGGCCAGTCAGTCTCACCTCTGTGCCTGGCAAGATCATGGAGCAGATCCTCCTGGAAACTCTGCTGAGGCACACAGAAAACAAGGAGGTGATTGGCGACAGCCAACATAGCTTCACCAAGGGCAAGTCATGCCTGACAAATTTGGTGGCCTTCTATGAAGGGGTTACAGTGGCAGTGGACAAGGGAAGATCTGCTGATGTCATCTACCTGGACTTGTGCAAAGCGTTTGACACTGTCCCACACGATATCCTGGTCTCTAAATTGAAGAGACATGGATTCGATAAATGGACCACTCGGTGGATAAAGAACTGGCTGGATGGTCGCACTCAAAGGGTTGCGGTCAACGGCTCGGTGTCCAAGTGGAGAGCAGTGACGAGTGGCGTTCCTCAGGGGTCGGTACTGGGACCCGTACTGTTCAACATCTTTGTTAGCGACATGGACAGTGGGGTAGAGTGCACCCTCAGCAAGTTTGCTGATGATACCAAGCTGTTTGGCAAGGCAGACACGCTGGAGGGGAGGGATACCATCCAGAGGGACCTGGACAGGCTGGAGAGGTGGGCCCAAGCCAACCTCATGCAGTTCAACAAGGCCAAGTGCAAGGTCCTACATCTGGGTCGGGGCAATCCCAAGCACAAATACAGGCTCGGCGGAGAATGGCTGGAGAGCAGCCCTGTGGAGAAGGACCTGGGGGTGATGATTGATGAGAAGCTCGACATGAGCAAGCAGTGTGCGATCGCAGCCCAGAAGGCCAACCGTATCCTGGGCTGCATCAAAAGCAGTGTGGCCAGCAGGTCAAGGGAGGTGATTCTGCCCCTCTGCTCTGCTCTCGTGAGACCCCACCTGGAGTACTGCATCCAGCTGTGGAGTCCCCAACATAAGAAGGACATGGACCTGCTGGAGCGCGTCCAGAGGAGAGCCACAAGGATGATCAGAGGGATGGAGCACCTCTCCTATGAGGAGAGGCTGAGAGAGTTGGGGCTGTTCAGCCTGGAGAAGAGAAGGCTCCGGGGAGACCTTATAGCGGCCTTCCAGTACCTAAAGGGGGCCTACAGGAGAGCTGGGGAAGGACTTTTTACAAGGGCATGTAGTGATAGGATGAGGGGAAATGGCTTTAAGCTGGAAGAGGGCAGGTTTAGATTAAATATTAGGAAGAAGTTTTTCACTTTAAGGGTGGTGAGGCACTGGCACAGGTTGCCCAGAGAGGTTGTTGAAGCCCCATCCCTGGAGGTGTTCAAGGCCAGGCTGGACGTGGCCTTGGGCAACCTGGTCTAGTGAGAGGTATCCCTGCCTGTGGCAGGGGGGTTGGAACTCGATGATCTTCAAGGTCCCTTCCAACCTAAACCATTCTATGATTCTATGATTTTCCATGCACTTTACAGACCTATTTGCAGATGTAATATATTTACAGGGAATCAGTTGCAATACAGTAAGGATGCAGACAAAAATTTTCAATATGACATTTCAAGTACTATTTTCACAGGTTAAAAATCACATTCTCTAATTTAAAAGAAAATCCTCAGTATATTTCAGCAATGATCTGATAGGCAAGCCATACCAGGTTACCTGTCTAGAGGGATTTCCCCTTTTTTTTTTTTTCTTCTTTCTTGTTGCTGCTAAGAGCACATACTATTAAAAATACAGAGGAACCTGCCTTCAGGGGAAGGGGGGGTGTTGAAATCTGTGAAGGGGGTGTAAAAATGGCGTGTGCCTGCTTTTTTCTTTTTTAAAAAAAAACACATGTGATCTGATCACGTGGAAATTGTTAGTCCAGTTCTTTAGTTCTGTGAGGAGAGTGAGAAATAACGTGAAGTTACAGTGAACCCATCTGGCCAAGCAGGAAAATCCGGTTTAATTGCTCCATTGCCAGAAATGTTAAATCACTTCCTGGGAATGCAATTCATTTGGAACATATGGAACTCGTTGGAAGGAGGTCTCCAGTGAATTCAAAACTGTACTGGAGATGAGAGCATTTCTCATAAGTAACAATCATGTTTTCCCACTGGGCAGCATGTAACAGTATGTGTAGCTGTATTAACAAAAAACTAAAGCAATAGTAGGACTGTCTGAGACTGTGTTGAACAAGATTCGCTTGTGGTTTACTTTATTGTGAATTTTCAAGAAATGTTATATTCATTTAGGATTTCTTTTTATCGGCTTTTAAACAGCAATAGAACATTCAGATGGAATTTTTAGCTCATTTTACATCTTGATTCAGCAGAATTACACTCTATTTAGAAAGTCAACATATTTGAAAGTATTGTCCAAGATGTCTTTGTACTTTGTGGATAAAGAGGATAGTTTTTTGGGGTGGATTTTTTTTTTTTTTTGTTTGGTTATGTTTTTTTTAACCAGGGAATTTACATCTACTATATATTTCTTAAAAAAAGGAGGAGATTTACATTTTTTTCTGTAAACTAACCAAATCTAAACCTTTGACTAAAAATATGATATATATATATGTGAGTTCTCCTTAAATTGTAAAGAATTAATGAGTAAGACTTACTTGTTTATATATATTATTTTAAGAATGTATTTTTCATAACTGTTTTAATGGATTCAGAATTTACAAATGTGCCACAGTAGCATGTTCTAAGTCAAACATTCATGTTATTTGCAGTCTTTACCATGAGAAGAATATTGATATTCTTTGGAAAAAATGTGGTTCCTATTCTGTTCTAAAGATTTTATTCTCATTTGTTTAATACTACAATAAGGGCTTTTTTAGACATACTTTCTTTTTTCTTTTTTTTCACTTGGATTCACACAAATTTGAGAAAATATTTGGTTCTTGGAAAATACTATATTTTTTTTCTTGTGCAGTTAATCAATAAGACCAAATCAGATAAAGTTAGTTCTTCTAATTTTAGATGCACATGAAGGAAATGCAATCATGTTTTGCTGGAAAAGTGGGCTAAGTCTGATATCAGGAAGAAAAGTGAGGCAATAGAAAGAAATCTCTATATTTACATAATGCGCTATGGAGGACCTGGAGTAGTGAAAAATAATGGTGACATGTAGTCACTACTGTATGAGGTCCTTCTCCTAATTATTCTAGGAAAACTTATATACTTTGTGGTGCTACCATTTTGAACGTATTTCTCTATCTGAATACTCTAGTAGCATTTTTTTTTTTTCCATGCACCTAACTCAGTTTTAGAATTCTTACTTGTGGCAGATTGTATGATCCCCATTGGTCTCTCTAGCACTGATCTTACTGAATTGCTGCAAGAATGCTATAGAAACATAAGAAGTACTTTTTTCTCCAAACCTCTCTCTAGCTTTAAATTATCTGGAACTTATAGTGCTTCTTCATCCTAGTTAACAGAAATACTAATTCTGTGACTTACACGTCTGTCCTGAGGCATTATAGTTCTTTGCATTTCCAGCTAGAGCTTTTTACCTGGGCTAAACCCACTAAACAGCTCTAAAAACCATTGGGGTTAGTGTCTAACAAATTTACTAAAAATTTATATTTGGCTGTAAATCAACATATTTCAGCAATCATGAATTAGAAATATTGTATATTTCCAGGAAATAACTTGAAGTGACAAATAGAAAGATTAACAATGTTTTAAAATCTGATATGCTGATATGAAAAAAAAAAGTGCATGCTGATATGAATGATGTGGGCGCTGATTCAGAAGTGTTCATTCAGGCCAAAGGCACTACCAGTGACTCACGTTGCAGTCATAGACATATGATTAAACTCTACTTAAGTCTGCCATAAAGCCACCAGATAAATTATCTTCCATACTTGTCACTGTCATATCCCAGTTGAGTCCTGTAACTGCTTTCCCCCGAGTCCACTGAATCACAGCTGTTCATCTTGGCCTTGCATTTTAGACCTTATGAAGGTTGTCCCCATCAAACTGTTGGCTCTTTTGCGTGACACAGTTTATGATGATGCTGACGCTGTTTGTTGTCACATCTCTAGCCACCTCAATGTTGTCTTCTAAGCTTTTCTTAAAGGAAACCATCATACCTTCTTCAGGTTTTTTGTGGCTAAAAAAGCCTATCATTAAAATGTGATGATAACCAGCCCCCATCTTTCCTTCTTTTGTCCTGATTCTTCCATTTGATTTACACTGGCATTCCCTCATTCTTTTTTCTTCTTCTATTTGGTTTTCTTTTCCTGCTTGTTTGCTTGTTTCTCACCTTCTCCTCTTTACAAAGTTCTCTCTCAAAATTTCCTTCTCGGACAAATGATAATAGTGAATCTGGGGTTTTCTTTCTTTTTATTTCTTATTTTTCTTAGCCAGTGTAATCACTTAGGTCTGGGAAAGAGAAGAAAATTATATACTGGTTTTCAAAATTCTATCAATTATTTCTAAAAAATCTGTACATGATACACCATTTCTTTCTTTGCAACTGATAGCTTGATTTGTTCTGTGATTTTATTGCTTTTTTGGCTGTTAACTTTCTTCAGTCTGTGGAAGTTAATCCCTTCACTGCATTACTGGAGCAAAATGGTACTTCTGAACAACTATATGTTTATAAAAAGTGAGGGAAATGCTTTTCAAGCAAGGGGTTGTTTTGAATAACTTTAGTCTGATGGCATGACACTTTTGAATGTCAAACTCAAGCAACAGATATTTAACTAATAAAAGCACAGGTGAAACAGAAAGAATCACAAAAAGATTCTTATGGCTATTACCTTAATACATACTGTCTAAGGCATGTTCTGTTGGAAATTTGATACAAAATATCATCCAGGAAATGCTATAAAATACTATTTTATATAGCAGGACAAATCAAATCCTGAAAAGAAATTTTCAAAGTCTATTTCAGGAACACTATATAAAGTCTGAAACTGGTTGTTCTGTGATTTCCACCCATCACTCCCCTCTTTCTTTTTCTGTGAAAACTGCAGCAAGAAAATCTGCTGAACAAAGGCTAGACTGGTAGGAGTGAAAGGGACGTAAAATTGATACCTTAACTTACAGGGCAGCTCTGCATACATTGCATACCCAATCCAATTCTCCTCCAGCCTTTCTTAACTTTATCATATCTGCACATTCTTTAATTCTGTTTATATATGTGTCATATGAATCCATTTTATTATTCATTCAATCTGCAACCTACTTATTTTAAGAAAAATACACTCAGAAAGTTCTTCCACATTAGTCTGAATGAAAAACATAATAGGAAAGATTTCTACATCCATTGCAAAAAAAACCCTAATTTCCAAGTCCAAAAACAATTACAGCCAAGGTGAAAACACTCCTATTGCTTATCTCTGAAAAATTATATAACAAGTAAGAAATTGATATGTCATAGAAAAATATGCATTTGAGCCCAAGTCGTAACTATATGGAGTCAACGGCAGAACTCTACTTGAGTTCTGCAGAAGAAAGATTTGTCATTGTAGTCTCATCTTCAGCCACACAGTTTTTTGTCTTCGCTCCTTCAGAATTATTTAGTAATTTCCCAGTGGAATTTTGTGGGCATGTATTCTAGGATGATTATTTCAAAATGCAATCATTGGAATATCTTATTAACGCCATCTCCTCCCTTCTCTCATAGTCCTTTTTTTTTTTTTAACGGTAATTGGTTTCATAATAGATTATAAGCCACTCAAATGGGAACTGTATGTTTCTCTCTAGAGTGCTTAACTCAGTTCTTTCCAGACCCCTCTGGACACTCATATGATCTACTTTAAGATTTTTATAATGTTTCCCTAATATTCTTATTTTTTTAACAGTGGTATCATTTATTTTTTTCTTTCAGGCTATGCCAGTTATTTCAGAGAAGGAGAAGGCTGGTGAGTAAATATTTACTTGTTTTCTCATTTCCTTGTATTTGTTTTGTGGAATACAGTGTTACTTAACTAAGTGACAAAAGACGGGCTTCAGCTGTGAGGTTTCAAATGTGCAGGGTTACAGACCTGACAAATGCCTGTGTAAAGGTTGCTCATTGTTTCCCGAATAGGATATTTTCGCTTTCTGAAAGGCAGTCCAGCTTTCTGTGTGATACTAATAAAGATGTTTGAACCTATCCTACAAAGTACCCCATTGAATCGTAGCTGCCTCTTACGTGTCAGTCTTCCTCTAGATACTAACTTGTTACTTGGTGTTAAAATCTATTTTGATGTATTTGATGTCTTGATTAATGAGCATGGTTGCTAATGGGTTTGTTCAAGTCAGTGGAATCTGATGACTTAGTGTGAACTTTACTGTCTGTCTCTAAGTTTGGCAGGAAATTCGGTTATGTACCTGGAGCATTTCATTGGAGATAATTTTTATTTTGGCTAAGTACTTTCAGAATATTGAAAGGTTGTTTTTATATTCTCTTCTGTTATATATGTTCTCTGAACACAATATGTTCAAACTATAATATAGTTTGCTACTGTACTTCAAATACAACTTGAAAAATACCCCAGAGTATCCAAAATCCACCTGGTACTCTGATTTATGTCTGATTTTTGTTGCGGACATTTTCTTGCGTTATCCTTCTTTGGATTATTTCTTTTCTTTTGCTTATTAAGGGAGAGGAATACGTTAAAAAAAAAAAAGTTTTTGAGAGAAAAGCCACAGTGTTAATCAGTGCTGTAAAAACTATGGAGTTGTCTAGTCAGGATGTTGCTATTTTAGCTGTTGAAGTTCATAAATAATTCCCAAACTGTGACCCATAGTTTAGAAGAATTTTCTTTATAGATTTCGCAGGTGGTATTAGTTGGTATTTCTTTCTCTGAGGCAGCTTGTATTTGGCCACATCATTTAAATTATGTCCAAACATGCAAACTGATTATAACTGGCCCTACTATTTGCAGCTAATTTCAAGTACGTTGTCAAGCAGCCATGTAATGTTACAGGTTTTTGTACATCTCTAGCAATTATGTACCGTACAAGATGAAAAGCTGTCTGAAAGTCATGAAAAAGTCTTCAGGGCATGGAGATGTAATGACCGCAGTTTTACACTAGGGAATTAGAGCTGCAACAAGTGTTTGTCATAGCTAACAGTTTGTAAAATCAGAACTAAAACTCAAAGCTCTGTGCTAACTTCTTCAGTGTCAAAGCTACCTATGATGTCAGTGTTGATGATGGTATGAAATCAATGTATTTTTGACATACACTTTATAACCTGTACATATAGATATGAATCTGTCTCTCTCTTCCTTCTTCCTGCCCAGACTTCAGTGTTATGGTTTCTGTGGACAGCATTATATTTAATAGTTCAAATACTAGGTGTAACTTCATGCCATGTGGAGTGAGTTTGCTGACATTTCCATGTCCACGAGCACAAGCTAGACTGTGAGTGGAAATGTGGTTGCCTTTTAATCAGTTTAGGCTTTTGTTTAACTCTTTGCAGTTCGGGCAATCATGAGGTTATGACGGTTTTTTGGAAATAGTAAACATGTGCTGGGGAGATGATTATGTAAATCAGGGCTAATGACTGAAGTCTAGGGGTAGTTAGTGCTATTTTTTTCAAATGCCATTGGATCTTGATTCAGACATTCAGGTCTCATGTTTTGCAATTTAACTAGCCTTTGTTTGATCATTGCTGCTTACAGTTGACCAGATAAATGACATTGCATAAGACTCATGAATGACAGACATAAGTAAGGTGTGAAAGCCTTCACAAAAAAAAAAAAAAAGCATATTTGCATGTCTGCTGGAAGAGAACAAAACAAATACTAATTTTGATATTTATTTGGACCAACAATCTAACTCTTTTGAGTTTAAACTATTACAAACAGACTAAAATATATTACAAAATATTACAGAGCATAAAGAAACAGCTGTTTATTTTACTACTGACACTGATAACACAATACGTAATGAGATTGGATATCATTGTATTAAAATTAAAAATTGTATTAAAAATGCACTCAAAATGTCTATTCAAACACCTTTGCTCATTTTGAGAATTTGAAGCAATAATTTCTTGCAGCTCCCTCTTTCCTACTTCATACTATTTAGTTTCATCCGGGACTGGAATGAGAAATACAAGAAAGCAGAAAGGCTGGTATTTCAATGTTTCTGGTTCAGAGATTCTATATACATAAACAGAAACCTGTTTTTACAAGATTTTCTATTCTGTAGGCTCCAGATATTTTGATACTTTTAAACGTTTTTCCTATAGGCAACCAAACATTTAGATCCTTAAGTGGACCAAGCTGCTCAAGCAGCTTAGAAGTTCACACATTACTGGTTATGTTTATAGCAGTTGTTAATCCTTGAAATTAAGTATTTTCTCAATTTTATATATTTTCCAACATGCAGTAAATTTTGAGTACATCAAATACAAACTTTCAGCTGGAGTACTTAGAAAAAATAAAAACCAAACAGCAAAACCCACACTATTTTTAGATTTAGAGCAAAGCCAAACATAATCCAAAAACACTGCAACTTTTGTCAATTAATAACTCAAGAGTTGCATAACAATTTTTTACAGTGGAAAGTGCACTAAAACCTGCAATTGCAGAGTCCTTTTGGCAAAAATCTATAAATGATCAATGTATTGAGCAAAAGAACATCAGTCATGCCTAACTGCATATACTACAGCTTCAAGTCGTGTGAATTAAGGCATTGCAAATGATGTATTATAGGATCAGCTATTTCTGAGAAATGCATTTTTAAGAAGTCTCAATATTGTTGACATTTCTGGCAAAGGTGAAAAAAAGAAATCTTTCAAAAGAACTTTTTTAAGGTAGAAGTTAAGATCAAGCAATATGCAGAGTCAGGGAAAATGATGGCTTGAGCCAAGAGATGACTCAGGGCTGGGACTATTGGCACCTAATCAGGAATGCAGGCCATCAAAAGACTGTTTTTTCAGATGTATCCATCTTTCTCCTGAGTAATTTATGTATTACCAGGCCTTTACTTACCTTGCTGACCGCTGTGATTTTCATTCTCAAATTCTGTCCACGAACTATGAAGAAATTGGAGGGATGGAGGGTTTATCTCGCCTGTCAATAATGAAGGTGTCTGTGTCAGAGTTAGCGATGTTGGTTTCATTTCTGGTCTAAAAATAATCAATACATGAACCTTTCTATAGTTCACCTGGCTATATGTCAGCACTTAGTTTAGTGATGTGAATCCCACATGAGACATAACGAATGGTATTGGTTAACTCTCCACTAACTGTAGAGTCAAGATGGCTTCTAACATAGATACCAGTATTCAGCGTGATGAACCCACTGTGAGGTTCCTAATCCAGGGCTAACTTCAGTTTCTGGAGTAGTGTTCCCAAAACAAAGGTGAAATGACTATAAGTCAATATTAGAAGTATTGCCTAAGTCTCTTTGTGGACCTACTTCATGATTTCTCAATTTATCCTCAAATATTTGTGGGTAATAGTGAACTGTGTTTGTCACTTAGAAACATTGCTACAACAGAGCCAGAGGGAGAGGTAGAGTGAATATCCACATCTGGTCAGGGACTAGCACAGCTTATTTCTCTTGAGGTGATGAAACTATGTGCTATCACATAAACAGGGCAGAAGGTTTAGTCTAGCCCTAAATAAATATTAACACCATTGGTCCGTAATGTTCAGCATTACAATAAATAAATTTTTCCTGTGCATAAAACAACCGCCCTGTGGTATTTTGCTTGAACACACATTTAGAAAAGTTGCTGCTCTAAAAATAAAATAAGGTTTAAGTAATTGAATACTACATTGTAATTATTAAGTACAAACTTGGGTCAACTAAAAAATACAGAACACGTGACGATATAAAAAAGCAAGTGACACTACTCATCTGTAGCAGTAAAAATTCCCCAGCAGCATAGCAAGTGAATGTGCTTTTAAGAGCTTTCATAATTCTACCAAAATATTCCTTCTTGCTTTAAAGATACACTATTGAAAAAGTCCACAACCTCTTCGGGTAAATCTCAGTACTCTCTCCAACTAGTCGGTTAGAGAGGTCTACTTCAGCGCAAATAAAAGTGTCAGTCTTTGACATGGAGTAGAACAGATTTGATAGCCCATTTCTCATCTGTGTTTTGGTGATCAGCAAGCAAACAAGAGGATAAACTGTTAAGCACAGTCGAAGACAACAGCCTCATTGGATCTCTAGCCAACGTAAAGTGTTTGAAAGCTCCCCGGTGTTAGTATTACAATATGGGCCTTGCAGTGAACAAGTCGTATTTCTTTCTGCATCTCCTTTAGATTTCTGGTAAAGATACTATTTAATAAAGCACAGGCCCAACGTGTTTTGGTGTTAATTTCCCTGGATGCCTTTGATTCACAAGGAAGACAAATACACAGATGATTAAAGGGACCTTAACGGCAGGGTATTTCCTCTCACAGACTCTAATAGTTGGTGTCAGGCAGTGGAGGACGCTTGGTGCTCGGCCCCATGGTGAGATGAGCTGCAGAACAGGAGGTGATGGAGTGATGACAAGGCGGGTCAGGACCGTCTGTGAGAACTCACAGTGGGAGGACCTTGAAAATGCAGTAGTGACAGGTTCACTGCCATTGAACAAGGCACATAAAAGACCAACTGCTTGGCACACTAGGTAGAGCTCTTTTAATTTCTTTTAATTTAACTGCAGTTCTAATCAAAAAGGAAAAAATAAAGAAAATCTCCACTAGATTTTACAAACATGTTCTAGATCCAGGGAAATCAATTCTTTTTATGAGCAGTACCCACTGGATGCTCTGTTTTCATAAAGTCATTAAAGGTTCATCCATACGTAACTTATTTTGAACCTAGAGCAAACACTATCTGACTGGCTACAGGATACCAGTTTCCACATAAACTGGAGAGAAATACAAGTTAATTGGCACAGTTACTAGTTTTCTGGCTGCTTTACAATATCTCTAGCCAGTATTCCAGAATAAACTGGGCAAAACAAATTATTAATTGTTGCTTTTTGTAAGTATTGTATCTGGTTTTACTAGAACAATCTTATAAGTGTTTTTGTGAGACCTTAGTATGAAGGACCAGTTCCTAGCTAGGTAATCTTTCTTTTGCTGTTTGTGTTGCAACAGTTATAAAATTTGTTTTAGCTGAGTGTTTGCTTTCTAAATAAAAATGTCAGGTGAGCACTTGCACTTCAGTCGGTCATACTGAAAAAAACAGTTACAGAAACTCTGCCAGAATATGCATGGATGTCTGCCAAACACTGATAGATGCTAATAGATATATTTTTATTCCACTTATTTCATTACTAGAAAAAAGGTTTGTGATGCCAATAGATACCAAAAGCTGACATTTCATGCTAAGATTCCTGATGATGTTTAGTTGTTGGGTTTTCTTTATTTTTTCCTAAATGCAGTAAAATAACTGATGTCATGATTTTTGGTATTTGATTTTTAGTGGCTTATTAACCGTACACTACCATAGTTGTTCTTCTGAATAAATTACTTCACTTTTAAAAGTCACACCGTATTCACTGTATGCATGTGGGTTTAAACACGTAGACTTTAAAATACATGCAGCACTGTGTGAAGCCAAAGTGTCATTTGTCTTAAGGTGCTGTGGCCATTTTCTTTAGGTTTTGGAGGAAACAGTAGATCTTGGGACTGCAGCTTTCCTCTGAAAGCCCACTTAAAACCATGCTAAATGCATTGGTAGCAGGATGGTCCCTAAAACTCCTGGTGTTTCTGTTGTATATTACTTAATTGAGTCTTAAAAAGTGAAGGGCAGGGCCAGGTAGTGTGAATGTGATCTGAGGTGGAGCCAGCAGTCAAGAAGGATGTACACCATTGAAGGACACAAAGGTTCAGATCACATTCCTGAACAGAAAACCAGATGTTTTCTGGGAGGCTAAAACAAATTCCATGAAATCATTGCATAATAATAAAGTACATCTGAAGTATCTGAGAACTAACCGAACCTCTTGTGTATCAAATCTTTAAATATTTAGCCACCTTCTATTTTCTTATTCTACCTGCATGAGTATGGGCCATCAGTATGGACCCGTTTTTATACTTCTTTGGAAGAGCTTTTTAAATCAAAATATGATGTTGTTATCTTCAAACGTATTTAATTTTGTTCGTTTCTTTAATATAGTTTCATTTACTTTGATCTTTAAAATACTTAGAGAGAAAAGCTTAACTGAATTATTTTAGGCCAATAACAAGGATAAACCTTTGTTTTTTACATTGCATTGGTCCATATTATGCACTTTAACGCTTTTGTAGCTATGATATTTTTCTAGGTTCTTTGATGATTGTGGAAACGTTGTGGGATTGTGGGAACAATTGTGGATAATTGTGGAAACAACTTTAAATATTTCCCCAACAAATATTCAAATGTCAGTATTTGCTGTAGAGAAAACAAGCAGTGCCTCAGTGCCTTATAATCCTGTGGTGAGCAACTGAATTTTCATTTCTTTGCTGTTTTGCTGTCTTTTCTTAAGTTCTGTAATAGAATTACCTTATTCTAATGAAGATATTTCCGTGACAGGAATAAAGATATATGTAGTGCCAAGTGAGTGATTACTGTTGCCGCCCATCAGGCTGAATCTTTCCGCTGTCTCTTTTCTGCCCAGTCCAATGTGGTTTTAAGGCAATATATACTTTCTTTGTTAAGGCAAGTTATTTTAATCCCAGAAACGATGTGATTAGGAAAAAAAAAAAAAAAAAAAACAAGCATTAGCTTTGAAGTCTTTTAAACATATTTTGACATAATAAGTTTCATCACAGATTGATAAGTTGTAAGAATATTTCTCATAACAGACTTCATCTACTAGTGAAATACATTTAAACGAAGGATAACTTAGGATAACTTCCCTGAAAGGGTCTTTTGGAGGTCTTTTCTCCAACCTTCTGCTCAAGCAGGACCAGCCTTGAGGTCAGACAAGGTTGCTCAGGACTTTATGCAGTCTGGTCTTGAAAACCTCCAAGAATGGAGCCTGTGCAACCTCTGTAGGCTACCTACTCCACTGATGTACTGTCTCCATGGAGGAGACGATTTTCCTTATATCCAGTATGATCCTTTCCGGTTTCAGTTTATGCCTATCTGTCTCTTGTCATCCTCACATACACAATGTGAAGAGCCTAGTTCCATCTTCTTGTTGCCCTCCTATGAGGTCCTGGGGAGCTGCTGGTACGACCCCAAAAGCCATCTCTTTTGTCTGAACAAGTCCTGCAGCCTTGGCTCACAGGCCAAGTCATTCAAACCCTGACCAGCTTGGTGGCCTTCCCCTGGACCGGTTCCCTTTTATCGATGTCTTGCTTGTATTGGGAAGATTCTGAAACTGGACTCAGTATTGCAGATGTGGTCTAACAAGCACTGAATAAAGGGGGATAATCCCTCCCCTCCATCTACAGGCCATGTTTTTTTTGATACATCCCAGGATGCTGCCAGCTCTCTTTGCTGCCAGGGCACACTGCTGGCTCACGCTCAGCTTGCTCTCTGCCAAGACCCCAGGGCCTTTTCCATAGAGCTGCTCTCCAGCCAGTTTTTTATCATTTATTTATCCACCCTTCCAGACTGTAAAATCCCAACTTCCAAACAAAAATATTGTGGGAAACAATGTTTCATGATTGAGCTCTTTGTTGTTAAAGTGGAAAATACAGCAGAAGGCTTATGAATTTGTTACTTTCAGCAAATTAAATTTAGTATTACGTTATAACTAATTATAATGTGTTCACATCTTAGAACACCACCATACAGACTGCAAACTGGTACTCAGTATATTCAGGCTCATATCATATACTTAATCTTAATCAAGTCGTTTTTCAGTATAAAGTTAGTTATCAGTTACACAATAGTTTGGTAGCATTTATATTACCCAGCCCAAATTGTAATCTCTTACTGTGCTGGACACCAGAAATATTCTACAAGAGGTAGTCCATGACCATAAAAAGCTTTTAAATCAAAGCGAACATGAACAAGTTGTTCTTCCTTTCCTTTTTTGGCTGTAAAAAGAATAAAAGAGAATGGTGATAACCGGTTAATCAAGTTATTTCTAGCTTAATTTCATTCGGACCGAGTTCATAGTAAAGACTTGTGTTGATTCGAATGAAATATAAACTAGTTTGCTTGGTCCTAATTGATACTGACATGTGATCATTAAGCCATGGTTTCCAAAGTAATGATGTGCTGTAGATTTGGAAATCAGGTGATGGGCTTTCTTTTTCAGTGTCCAGAAATAGAGTCAGCTTCTGAAAAGCTGAGGTGCCCAGAGCCAAAATTTTAAAATTAAATGTTGGCTACATTTTCAAAGTTATTAATATACCTGAAGATAAAAAAACTTGTCTCTGTTGTGACACCTGCTAATTGTACATTGATTCCCAGTAAAGATTACCTTTGGCCAGTAAAATCTGCACATGGCACAGAATTATGAAGGTGCCTAGTCATTTCTGAAAAATTTAATAAGCTCTTCTTTATTTCTTTGGGTTCCTAGACAACATTCAAAACATCTGTAAGATCATATTATGCTCCTGTGTTCACGTTTGAAAATAAGACTTGGACTGCTAAGTTGTTTCAGAGTTGTTGAAGATGAACCAAAGAGCTGAACAATTTTAAATCATCTTTAATATGAAGAGCTTAGAGCACTTAAGATAGTGTGGCAAGATAACTTTTCTCTTTTTGCATCTGTTGAAAAAGAAGGGTAAGAAATTGTTTCAGTCCCAGATCACCTGGGACGTGGACTTTACTCCACAAAGCCAGCACAGGGGTTTGTTGTTTATATATTTTAGGTATCTACATGCACACTTTAAACTCCTGTCTTACTAGAATGAAAAGCTTCTTTTCACAAATCCTTAGGGAAAAGAAAGAGCTCTTTGATGTCTGATGAGAAGTCATGCTTATTTGCATTCCTCTAAGGACATGCTGAAAACTCAGGTGAGAGACACCCAAAAGCACACTTTGGATTAGGCACACCTGGAGGCAAAGTGTCTTCCTAATGTGGAACCGTCCTTGGCAGCACAATGATAGGGCTGTATGTAACTGCAGCGTCACAGGTTGCTCAGATTGGGGTGGTTTTTTTCTTGTTAAAGTTGTTGACTTGTGCTCTGGATGCCTTCTGGTATAGCAAGTGATGCTTGAGAGAATTGCTGTAGCTGCCTGTAGTACGTTCAGCCTGAGCAACTAGATCTTTTATTGTCTATTAACTCAAAGATACTAACCATATCTGACAAAACATGTTTTTCATTATCTTGAAGATTTTTGAAATACCTTGTGGTATCTAGTCATCAAGTTTAGCCATTGTCTTAAATCTCCTCTCCAAATATTCTTGTAAAATTAGATTGCTTTTGCATGTATGGGGAAGTGGCAATCAAATCAAATGCTGATTCTTTAGCATATGGTAGATGCTATTCATCTTTAAAATGCATCAGTGTACAATTCTTATATGCAAAGTCACTCAGTTGCCTCATATCATTGCTTTGTTACCATCTTCAATCTAGCTTTGTGTTGATTTTGCCTATTAGTGAATCTCTTCGTGAAGTAAGAATCAGATACTGCATGAAATTGTTGCTTAATTCATAAGTATCACAAATAAAGAAAGAACTGAAAACCAAGTTTATTGATAGACACAACTGCCAAATGCCCATAAACCATAAATCTGCAAGGAGTTATCCCTGCAGGTAATCTTTCCAGTCTCATGAGTTTGGACTAAGCTTGTAAGGAGAAGCTTGCTAAATCCAAGTCTGAAACGATTCCTCTGAAAGTTTCTCTGAGTGAACAGCCTCTTTAGTTCAATTGGTAGGTATTAATTTAAAGCCCGATCTACAGTGGATTCACTTGCACCTGCTGCTGTACTTTGGCCTAAAAGAAGAGAAGATATTTAGTAACCAGTTCCAGAATGCTATAGCCAGGTACATCGTATGGTAGTAGCCGCCTATAAGCAGAATGGAAAAGCAAAGAGAAAGTAGCCAGGGTTTTTAATACATATCAAAATACAGGCTTGAAATTAGAGAAGAGCAGTCAAAATATCTGTTTAAAAGCAAATAAGAAAATAAAATAAGCTACTGCTTCCTCCAGGCCGGTTGCCTAATTTACAATGTGTTGTGGTTTAGGCCAACGTAGGCCAACCTTTAGAAGAGGCCTAGCTAAGAAGCAAAGTTACTGAACAAAATTGGTCCTGTTTTACCTCAAACTAGGACACAATGTCATTCTGGAATTGATGTTACTTCATGTTGCAAGGAAGACAAAGAAAGACAGAGGCTTTTGTCAGGAATTTGTTATCTATCAATTGATCTACGTCGAGCACTCTTCACAGAACAAAGCCCATGCCTACACTAGAAACATTTTGCTCTTGTAGTTACCATGGGAGGCTCTCAAAGCGCAGGGATGAAACTCCAGCATGTTCAGAGAGTGCCAAGGATTTATTTTGGTGGTGTAGCTCATGTTAACTCTTTGAGTGGAATAACATTTTTTGTGTCAGCACCGGTGTGTCTTCGGCAGGGCTCTATTTCGCATTCATAACTGATATACCCACTCTGGCAAAACTTTAAAGTGTGTATCAGGTTAATCAATTTTATCAGGCATAATTTCATCATTATCAGGGCACTGGTGGTTGGAAAATGATTGCAAAGTTGAAAGAGACTCATGGGAATAATCTCTAGTTTTCCTATAATTTCTTTCAGCCTTTTAAACAAAGATCTTAGACTTTTTATACAGATCACCCTTACAACTTAAGTCTGACTCTGTGTTTTGAAGCATGGATCCAGACTAGCATTTGTAGGGAAAATGCCTTTCAGGAGGCATTTAGCTGGCTGGTGCAGGATCAGACAATAACAATGGGTCAAGTAGAAGACAGTGTTTCTGGCACACAAGAACTCACTGCTAGATCGGAAGCGGTACCGGCTTTTTCAGTCAGGGATTTAATACCTGCCATTCCTTCAGATAGTAAAAGTATTTGTACCTTATTTCTTTTTTTTTTTGTCTCTTAGCGTAATAGTTATCCATGTTTGATCACTCTGTGTTAATAACCATTTGACATTATGTGCAATTGCTTGTCTCTTCCCATAAAAGAATGAGAGGACATGAAATAAAGGTTGCAGGCTCAAAAAAAAACAGAGGGAGGCATTTCTCCACACAGTCTAGAACTGAACTATGGGGCTCCTTGCCTCAGTATATTGTGGATGTTAAAGTTTTACATAGGTTTATAAAAAGCCTAGACAAACTAATGACAGAGAAATTGATTAGTATAACCCTTTCCTCGATTATACTAATGGCAGTCCTACCACTGATTTTCAAAAGATCTACCCAAATCATAACCCAATGTACTAATTCAAAACTTGCCCAAGATGACAAATTTGTATTGCAATATTTCCAGTGGATAAGTCACTATCCAAATATTGAATTGGTGTTTAATGTGTCAGAAAAGGTATTTTGTAGTAAAAATGTATTGAATACTCAGTCCTAATATGTACACTGAATATAATTTTATTACATGAATGTTTCTTATGTTTTGTAAGAGGCATGTATTTCCTCCAGGAAACAGTACCAATTACCCATCATCAAATTAAGAATACTATATGACTTACACAGCAACAGCAGAAGTCCTGTATGCGTTAGGAAACTTTCTAGCAATAATTAGAGGGATCTTAAAATTTGCAGAAATCAATCAATGATCAGAATACAGTAAATCAAGGCAATTCTTCAGCTGAATAAAGAGCAAAGAAAAAAAAGTGTGACCATATCTCATAAGAATATATAAACAAAAACATAACCAAAGACCATACTAAGAACTGTAAAGATATATATATACACACATATACGTCTCAGTTGTTATAAAAACTTGGCATCATTTTGTTATTAATGATGAACTGGACATTGAAAAACTAACCAAGAAAGGTTCCAACCTAAGAAGTTGCTACATAAAATAATTTTGCAGTACATTTCAAAGGCATTTCCAGAGAGGCAATGTATGCCACATTAGACAAACTAAGAGGAAGAAGAAACAGACATCTTTTCATAAAGCAAATCTAGATAAAAATCTTCAGCAGAGAAAATTGCATTTAGTTATATTAAAAGACTGAGAGATAAGAAATGAGCCATACTTTTCTTTTCCCCAGAATAATCATTATAGCTTAGGTAAGTTAAGCTAACTCTACTGATCCATAGAAAGAATTCCACATCTGGAAAATCTTTGCCACATCTGTGTTGGGGTTTCATGCTTTTTGGTGCTTTGTTCACCAGTTCCCATGACTCTAACTTAAACCTCTCTCTTATTTTCTTAAGTGCATTCCAGTTCAACTAAAGATGTAGCGATCATTTCATTTCCTGAGATCTGTTATTTAAGCTTCCTTACCTGTTTTCCTTAAACAAAGCAAAACAAACCCTTAAAAAAAAAAGCAACATAAAAAGACAAAGTAAGTATCTTCATAATATTCTGTAGTATGGGCAATCATTTTAATAGACTGAAGTGAAATGCAGAATTGTAATTGTCCAAGATAACAGACACGTAAATGTGTTGTTATTGTAGACTTCCAGCTGTTTAGCAAGCAGCAGTGAGCACAATGCTACTAGGTGAGACCCACTCCAGCACCAAAACTGCCGTGTACCGTGCAGTAGCAGCACTGCTTAAAATCTGAATTGTATTGGCCAAACCCATACAGTGCAGACAACCAGAAGAGAGTTGGCTCCTATATTCCCTTATGGTTTTTTCCTATATAGTGCCCCACAATTGCTTACAAGTACTGTTTCCCTCTCCATTTAAAAATCTCGGAGATAGACTTAGAAAACCAATGGTGACAGAAACAAAGTACCATAACCAAAACACTTCCCAAAACTGGGAATTTCCACTCTTTTAAGAGCTCTGGGCTGAGTCACATAGGTTTGTTTCATTTGCACTGTCAGAGAGAGGTATAGGCTAAATGAAAATCAAACTTGGAGTGTGCACATCCAGCAGCAAGTCACCAAAGACAGAAGGGCAGATCATTCAAGGATCCAGTCACACCGCAGCATCTGTACAAGTAAACCAGGCAGGCCATGGGCTCAAGTATTGACATCCAGTGATCCCTCTTGTTTAATTAGTATCGTGCTTCCTGCCGTAGATTTGACTCACGCCATCTGGGACTGTTTTAGACAAGATGCATGAACACCTTGGGAGACAGCATGGACCAGGGGCTGTTTGAAACCAGTAGTAGTAGGAGATGCACCCTTATTCTCATTTTGAGGTCTTGATCAGAAAGATCAATCGGACGAATTCGTTTTGGCTTTCTTTGTCTACCATTAATTTCGGGTTTAGTCCTTGCTTAGGGGATTAAAATATGAATTTATGAGCAATATGAATTTCTCAGTGGAAACACCTTCAGCCTCTTGCTTCCCAGATAAGGTTTGGGAAGGGCAATACCTCTGATAATGCATGGAAAATATGCCCCAGTGACATTCTAGCGTAAGGATTTGAACTATTGCTTTCACCTAACTCTTCCCTCTGCTTTCAGTCCTTCTGACAAACTATCTTCCAGGTTCTACTGAAAAGGAGATTCTGGAAATTAATGGGGTTTTTTGTTACAGACAACTGGGCCTAGTGATTCTGCACTTTTACCTGTTAATTTTTTAGCTGTCACCCAACAGCAATTAATTCAGGAGGGAAAAAGGAAAAAAGAGTGAGCCAGAAAATTAGCTGTCTTGCTGCTCTGTTTCTCCTACCTGAAGAGTGGGATGCAAATGACTCTAGCTGCCTTTATGCCTCCTTAAATTGCCGGGCCAGGTAATCCCTGGCATAACTGTAGAGAAGAGATGTGGCAGACAGTGGCCCAGCAGGCAGCAATGGCTGCCCCAGCTTACCCGCCCCGCAGAGCAGCTCTCTGTGCCAGAACCTGCTGCCCCAGCGCGCCCCCCGCTCTGGGACAAGCCTTTGGAACGGGCAGAGTTATGCCAAGACGCACTTAGCACTTGCTGCTCGTGTATCAGTACCAATCGTGTTTTGGATAGCATGCTGAGTTATTAGTAGGGGTAAGTGGAAGTCACCGTAGCCATAATTACAGGCTGAATACCAAATTATTATCTGCATGAGTGCTCACTCTGTCAGCAACCTAACTACAACTTGATTAAACCAGACAAAACCTCACATCTGGGTGACAGAGAATAAAGAAGATCAGGGGCAGGGCTCTCTGTTAATTTGGGAGAAAACCAGCCCTGTTCAATATCCCAGCCCTGTTGGCACTGACCAAGCATTGCCTTAGCAATGTCCTCACACAGCAGGAGTCAGGATTTGCTTTTATTCCTAATGGACCTTTGGACAGCAGATGTCACTGATAAGGAGCAGCAGATTTCATTGATTCAGTCAAGCAAACTCAAAGGCATAATACTTTCCTGAGCCTGCAGCAATTAGACACTTACCCATTAACAAACCAGTCCTTAAATAAGTGCGCTATACTCTGAGCAATTCTGGTTTATGCTGTAAATAGCTCAAATTTTGGAGTACGCTTTTATCATAGAATTAGGATATGCTTTTTCTTCACATACTCCTCCCTTACAACTTTTAAAGCATTTCTGTTTTCAAAATTTTAAGGAATTGTACAGTCTATAGCAAGAGATGTTCTGCTAATTGTGCTAAACAACCTGATTTGTTAAATATTGGTGTTTACCACTGAATCTTTTTAATTTTTGGAGCAAACAACAGTTGTAAATCATAGTAGGAATTTAGATGCACTGTAATTTAATTCACAAAATGATAATGACCTTTAGGTATCATCAATTAAAAGATGAAGTTCCTTGAGCAAGAAAAAGCTAATTCATATTCAAAGATGTAGAAAAATCTCTACATTGAAGTGGAGAACGTGTGTCAACTGACCCTACATATCTGTAACTGAGGGATAAAACACATTTCAGAGGAACAGTTATCACCAAACCAAAATTAAAAAGCTGCCAAAATTTCAATTAAGAGTTATTCTTAAAGAGCATCAAATAGATTAAGGTAAGAAAACCAAAAAGCCATAATTCTGCTCTCCAGTGACGTTATAAAATAGATATACCATTATGACTAAACTATTATCATATCTATAATACCTAATTATAGTTAACTGATTTTGAAGGTGCAATACAATTTTTTTTCTTTCCTTCATTCCCTGCTCTGGATCTCCTGAGAGAAACTTGCAGACTTAAGTCAGTAAATGGCTTCACATCTAACCCTGAGAGGACACACGCTGCTCTGTAGCTTACACTGCAGGGCTTCATGTTGAGAGTGGCATAAAATCATGAAGAGATGTAGCAAACCTTATAGTCACCAATTCATTTTTAATGAGACTCCGTTAAGTTTCCTATGCACCTTTCTAATTGTTACTGAACATTACGGAACTTTCTGGATTTAATACCCATATGAGTTCCATTAAAAATAGGGAATCCATACCCAATTTCAACAGCATTTATGAGGGCTGAACTGGCTTCCACTCCACCGTGCCCTCCAACTCTGTGCTTCCTTCTAAGCCCTTCTGCCTTCACTGCCCTACCCCAAATATCTCCTGAGTGTGTTTACTGGGCTTCCCCAAACACAATCTCTATAGCTTCATGCCTCCAGGTCCAGAGCTGACCCTAACTAGCTTGCCAGACCCCTGGACATGAACTTATGACTTCCTTCTAAGCAGTAGTTTAATTATTCTAAGGCATGTAAAGTTTTTAAGTAAACCAACCAGCTTTGTGTACTGCGTGGGTTATTTTTAGATACTGTTATTTGTTGCTTGATTACACAGAAAACACAAAAATAACAAAACTAGCATTCTTTCTCTCGCATCAGTTTCCTCACTTTTTTGGTATATATTTCTGGCTTAAGTCTGCTCATCTGGAATAGTTTAGGATTTTACTGTAGGTCATGTTATGTCACTTGAATGGGGGAGTCTTTCCAGCTCATTTTCCAGAGCATTCTCATATTCACTAGAGCAATCAACAGAAAGTGATGACTCGGTCTGTGATAAACTGTCAAACTTAGTTCATCTCTACCATCTTCTGCTAAAGCTTTCTTGATACTTCTCCAACAATTCATTTTCTTCACAGTTCCTCTTTGATAAGTTTCCGTTCCTTCAAGCCTTTTCCTCGCAGATAGGAAAGAAATCTTGTTCCCCCAGTGCTATTTGTCACGAACTATCTACAGCAGAAACCAAAGTTGGAGTCTGAAGCAGAGCCTGGAGTGAAACTTCCTTATTGAGTAGCACGTACAAGGACTCACAAGCCATGTGCGCGCTCCTCTGTTAGCATATACACCACCCAATACAGTATGCTGTTTCTTGTAAAGCATATGTCTTAACTTGGTATGATTGTATCCCTTGTCCCCCTTTAATATATGCTTTTAAGGTATTTTTTCATTGTTCTTTTAAAGTGTTCATTCAACGTATAACCAGGTGACCATGATTAATTATCTCCTATTTCATAAGGAAAAGCTACCTGATTGCAGAACAAAGCAGACCTTCAATGGGAATTGAATACTTTCATCAGGTTCTTACTGTGTCTATACTTCATTTTTCATCTCTTGGCATTACAGCGGTCAGCTGTAGTATGCTCAGCCACCCGTATGAAATCTACCTACCTGAAATGTTGAGAGAGGGATGTGAACCCCTAAAAGTTGTAGTAATTGTTTAGCTGCGGATCTCGATGTGGATTTCTGTTCAAATGCATGCTGTCAATTTTTAAACGTGATTTATAGCCTGGCTTACAGTTCAGGCAATAATTCCTGGTTTTCATTATGCATGAATCTGCTATGCTTGCAAAATATATATCCTTCTTCATGTATTCTGTGGGCCAGCTTGTGATTCACCTTTGCACAGACAGAATGAAAGTTGTAATTGCCTGAAAGAGAGCTTTGTGTTGAAGGTGAGTCACAGTGCTGCTTCCCCAACTGTATTTCACTGCCTTCTAAGTTCAGGAATTCAAGCATTTGCTGTAAACTGGATCACTGAAATGATTCACATTAAGTCTATTTTTTAACCTACATTGTTTTAGTGAGCTGGCTTTCAGCAAGCTGTGCAAACAGTTGCCCCGGTACCAAATGGGAAAACAGTTTGGTGCAATAAGGGATGCAGACAAAAAAACTGCAAAGAAAGAAATGAGATATTTCCTGTAGCAGCATTCTGCTGCTAGTGTCTTAGGAAATAAAATGCCTTAAAAAGTCTGCACAAGATGCAGACAGGCATAGAGAATTTGGCATAGAAAATGTCCTTAAATACTAGGAAGGTGCAATCCTAACTGACCTAGGATTAGGACTTGAAGTGGCCACAGTACCCATTCAAAAGCTATTGCAACTGTTTCTGGTATTTAACAGCAACTACAGACTCCCTGCAGAGATTTGGGACCCTTACAGACTGTCCGTTTGCAGACTAAACATCCCCCCTTCTGCCCTTGTGTTTGCTGTGCTGGTGTGGTCATGAGGTACATACACAAGCTGTGTAGCCATCCTCATCTGGACTCCCTTGGGACAAGACCTGTGACTTGCCTCAGTTCTGCTGCCTTCTGGGATTCTCCCACCTCTACAGTGTCCATTGCATTAGTCTCCTAATCTGTTCCTGCTAGACTGAATTTTCTGTGGACCCTTCAGCATTTCCAAAATTATGTCACACGTTCACAATGCCAACCGTATTTTTGCATAAACTGTTGATATATAACCATGCTCTAGTTCTTCCTCTTCTTGTTAAGGGCTACTGTTCCTAACAGAGGTCCCCACCATTAACATCTTTTATTTCCTGCCAGTAGAATAAAGCTCATGTAACCTCCATGCAGAGAGCGCTCTGCTGGGAACTGTAAAAGCAGTGTGTGTTTACAGTAACACTAGACACCGTTTCAGAACAAGTCAGCATTTTTTGCCAAACAGAAATCCAGCACATTGGTTCTCAGGCAAGGAGGAGCAGAATGGACCGAAGGTCAGCATGTGCTTGCTGCTAACACAACGGATTTCGTGAACATACGCGCTTCCAGCTGCCCTCCTACACGCGCTTCTCTGAGAGCAGCCTTTTTATTGAAATCCATGCAAAATTCAGTTCTTTGTTTCAAGTTTTAGCTTCACACTTATCTAGCGGGTTTTTTTAACTCCCTTGCTTGGTAGACATTAGGAGCTAACAGCCGGTCTCCCATTATTTTTCTAAGAGAGCTCTCCCTTCATGGGGTGATTGTCGTTGATAAACTAAATATAGTGATTTCAAACATCTCTGTGTTCAACACATTCATTCTTGTCTTTACACACTATGCACAACAATGTGAGAGTCACAAGGAGAAAAAGTCCCCTTTTCCATAAAATGGTGCTGAAACATCTAACGTTCTCCAGAATATGAAATTTTGAAACAAGCATGAGGTTAGATTTGACAAGTGAGCAGGGCATTTACAGAAAAACTTTAAGAAATTACAATATCCAGACAACCAGAGATAACTTAGGCTTCCTTGGTAAAATAGAAAAGATTTCATATGGGATATATTTAAGTTTACCTTGTGTTGCCTCTTAGAAAAAAAATATAACTGCTGAGGATCAAAATATACAGAGGGGTTTGGTGGGATATACGTTTAATACTTCATAGGTAGGTATGAGTTTTTTACCCCTGTGCTCGGCACTAGTGAGGCCACATCTTGAGTACTGTGTTCAGTTTTGGGCCCCTCACCACAAGAAGGACATTGAGGCGCTGGAGCGTGTCCAGAGAAGGGCAACAAAACTGGTGAGGGGTCTGGAGCACATGTCTTATGCGGAGCAGCTGAGGGAACTGGGGGTGTTCAGCCTGGAGAAAAGGAGGCTGAGGGGAGACCTTATCGCTCTCTACAGCTACCTGAAAGGAGGTTGCAGAGAGGTGGGAGCCGACCTGTTCTGTCAAGTAACAGGTGATAGAACAAGAGGAAATGGCTTCAAGTTGCGCCAAGGGAAGATTAGATTGGATATTAGGAAGAATTTTTTCACTGAAAGGGTCGTCAGGCATTGGAACGCATTCCCCAGGGCAGTGGTGGAGTCCGCATCCCTGGAGGTATTTAGGGGTTGTATAGATATAGTGCTCAGGGACATGGTTTAGTGGTGGGCTTGTCAGTGTTAGGTTAGTGATGGGACTAGATGGTTTTACAGGTCTTTTCCAATCTAGGAGATTCTGTGAGAACTAGATATAGACCATGTTTTGATTGGTGATCAGTAGTATTTTACTGAAAATATTGTGGCATGGGCATATGTAAAAATGCCTAGAAAGATCTTAATTTGAAATTGGTGAAAACAATTTTTCTCTAGTCTCCTCACCTCCGAAGCATGGTAACCTTTAAAAAGGGCATGATTTCCCTAGACAAAGACTAATAAAAGATCTTTAATCTTGCTAGTCCGAAACCCAGGATCTAACTAATGTATCTTTGATCTAAATTAATTTTCAATAGCTCTCAATAATATATCTGAGAGCCTTTTTGAAAGTTTATCTAGAATTCTACATCATTCTTAATCCTAGCTGCCAGAATTTATTGTTTAGTAATTTGATTGTCCAGATGCTCAAACCTTAAAGTCTTACACAGGGGAGGAGGTTTTCAACATCAAATAACTAGGTTATTCTGGTTGAAATTAGGTTAATTAGGTAATAGTATCTAATTCTATTTATTGAAAGTCAGAGCTGTCATGACTTTGTAGGGACAGAGCCTTTCAAACTTTTTAATATTGAAGGACTTACATTAAAACCTGTTTTTTTAATTGTCCCTTTGGATCTCTTTATGTATTTTCATGTACAATATAGATTTAAGTTTTGACCTTTTGAAATATATTTCTGCTTTATTTCTGACTTTTATGACTGGTTAGCCATGCTTAAATTTGTTATCAGTACACTGACAGCTACTCATTCCACAATCAACTCCAAATTTCAATCAGTCTAGAATCAGCCTTTTAAGAAGAGTACAACAAGAGTAGAAAAGTAGACTTGGTTCTCATACAAGAGCACAACATTTTCTCCTATACCTTACGGTGGAAGTTTTCATTGAGTGTAAAGAAATATTTTATTTTGGTCCATATACATAATCTTTTCTAGTGCTTGACCAAAGGGTTGTACATTTGGATTGAAAAAAAGTTACTGCCATCCTTTCATCTCCTCTTCTAAAGAACTTTAATGTTTGTCTTTAATTTTGTTCCTTATGCATAAAGTGTTAAAGAGCATCACTGACCTGAAAAAATCTTCTGTTTTCCTTCAAATGTCACCTTAAGACACACTGCTTTTATACTAGTGGCTTCAGAAAGCTGCCAATATGAGCAAACAGGGCTGAGCTGATTTAGCCCTTGAAAAAGCATCCAGTGGGTGTCTGCAGTTTCTTTTTCTTTCTTTGGTTTGTTGTGTACAACAAGCAATGATACCTGTGTTTAGCCTGTAAACACGTTGGGTATGCGAGTACTAAGACTTAGTACAGCAGGTGCCCTTTCTAGTTGTGTCTACTCTGTGTTCAAATAATGACTGATAAGTCAGGTTTGGTTCTTGGTGTGGAGTGACACGAGTGTGTATATAGAAGAACATGTGTGAATGTTCTGCACTTTACGTATTACTGAAATTATGTGTGGATGCATACATGAATCATTTAGGCTTTAAGAGATACAGAGTCATGAAAATGTTCCTAAAATAACATTCTCTGTTTTCATCCCTGCTTTAGATTGTACATTGCCCTTATTTCAGTGCAAATAAGGTATATTGAGAGTGTTGTATGGCCTTATAGGTGAATTAGTTTGCCAGTCCATTTATAGAGGATATCTGATTCCTCTGTCTTCATGAAACACTGGAATTCCACCCATATATGGCATATAGGAGTAAAGGGAAATTATATCCTTGTCTGTCAATATAAAATGATGAGGTAAAAATCCAATGATGATGTTTGAGCATCTTTCATCTGCTGGTAGCTTTATCACTTCGTGGTCTTACATCCTCGTGTCTTGTGATCATCCACTTCTTCCTCCAGTTTTTAAATCAAGGTGAGAACTGATCTAAAGACTTCCATGTTCATGGCATGAACTTTGTGGAGATTCTGGTCTGGATCGATCCTGGGAGAGACAAGTGAGGCAAATCAGGACCACTGTTATTCTGCAAATGTCATATCAGTCATATGAAAGAAGCGACAGAACTAGGGCTGGCACAGCCCCTTTATATCGGTTCCTAGGGATCAGAGGACCAGGAGGAAGCAGATGCCAAGTATAAGCTGTGCAAATATAACAATTTGCTAAAGTTGGTGATGAATTTGTGTAGAATAGGTGTGAGGCCTACCCTTCCCCAGAACATTTTACAGTAGCGGTCTTTAGCATGGTGGAACCACTATATTTCAGCCTTTTATTTATGATGTCTCCAAGCTTCTGCCACTTTCCATCAGCCATAGCTAACACAGCCCTGCCGAAATACCCTCCATGCCAAGGGCGCCTTGGAGGCATTTAATTTTAAGTGGAATTTTCAACATTTGTAACGGATTTAGACTCACAGCTCCTACTGAATACTAATAATCAGAAAATAATGAATGAAAA
The DNA here is from genome assembly GCA_017639485.1 of Pluvialis apricaria. Classification (NCBI taxonomy): domain Eukaryota; kingdom Metazoa; phylum Chordata; class Aves; order Charadriiformes; family Charadriidae; genus Pluvialis; species Pluvialis apricaria. The sequence goes on from CM030010.1 coordinate 10,817,377, forward strand.
GGTACCAGAAATGCAAACCTGACAAGCTGTGTTTCCAGAGTTTGCAGATGATCAGAGTAGTTTTTTGTGTGTACCACAATGGCCTGAGTTTGGGAAAGAGACTTTTTGACAGAGGAGCTTGATGGAGGCCCTTCCAGTGCTCTCCTTCCTGCTGTGGATGGACTGTCAGTTGTGACAGTCACAGGCGTGTCGACAAGCGCTCTGATATCAAGCTAATTGTTCCATGGTAGAAATATCCCAGATAAGCTACTCAGAAATCCTGCCTGGAAGAATGAGATTCACTGTCTGTAAGCTCTCAGTTGAGATCTATTGAGTTTAGCACTCAAGGTACTTGTTAGTATACGTGTACATTTGACACTTCTTCCAACTTCTCCCGTCTCTCCCCCCTCCCTGGTATTTCCTTCACCTTCTCCTTTTCCAATGAATTTCTGCATTTAACACTCAACCTAAAGGCATACACAATCACATTGACAGCTTGTATATCAGAAGACCAAGTTTCAGTTGTAAGGCTGCAGTTTTGATATGACAAATTTTATGTGTGAATAGCAGGTCCTTTTTCACCAAGAAGGGGTTGAAGGTTATCAAGGGGTTGCGAAACTTTCTGAGCAAAGCAAACCTACTTTCAGGGTCAGTTCTTTTTAAAGAGGGTATGAACTATGATACTGATATATGCCTCCTCTAGTATTATATTCTGCTCATTTGTGAACTTAAATCTTGCTATGTCAATTTTGATCTTGCTAACTTCTATGTTTAAATATATACTATATTGAGGACTTGCACCATTGCTGATATATGCATCTTTCTGTTTTACATTTGCACTTTTTTTTCCTTGATCTTGTACTCACATATTTTATTTTGTCCTTACATAAGCTCCAAAGATTAATTAGTCCTAGTTTGGAGGAAAAACACACACAAACACACCACGGTCTCTAATGTCAGGTCAGTGTTTTGAAACCCTGTACCACCTTAAACACTTCCACTGTTTTCTTGGTGTGCTCACGCTTTAAATACTTGTAGACTGTTATCATTACTCTCCCCTTGCATTATTAGCTGTCATTTGGCTAAGCAGAACATGTTTTAATCTTTCCTCGTAAATCAAGCTCTCCAGCTCCTTAATCATTTATGTTGCTGTTATCTGAATTCCTTCAAAACTTGTTGACATCTTCGTGGTACTGGAGAGGCTAAAACTACATTCTGCATTCAAGAAAGGATCCATTTGTGCCAAATAGAGTGTATCTGGTTGTTCTTTATGAAAATACTGAGAATGTAAATAATAGGGTTTTTTTCTATTATATAGGTGAGCAAAATAGTTAATATTATGATTAAAATATCAGGAATAGTAAAGAGGAAATGCCATAGATTTTACCATAATTCTCAGTCAAACATTTGAGATATATATCCTTTCACCATGACTGCAATACTTTATTTTTAATAAATATACCTTTAAAATATTACTTCCACCTATCAATCTCAGATGTGACCTTAGTCGTCTTGTTTGTTTGCTTCCTCAACTTCTTTGCGGAGTGTTTTGTTCCCTTCTTCCATTTACCATATTTTTCCTAAGAATTTCTACATCATCTACTTATAAATATGAAATAATTTCTCCATTATTTAATCAGCTCTTTAATTGTTTCCCTCACCCCTTCTGCTATGAAGTACTTAAAGAAACACTTGTACTTACTTGCTTCTAGCGTACATAAAGATTTGTAAGCAGTTTTTCCATGTATGCGTTGCTGCCGTTATTTTAGATATCCACCTTTTTTTCAAGCCCTAATTTTGATTATTCCAGAACCATTAACATCTTGCATTGAACCTGAGTGCCAGACTCATATTTCCTATCTTCCTTAAGAACTGCATAAATTCAGTATTGTAATGATGTCTCTGAAAACTTTAAGTTCAAAGACAATAGAGAGAATTTTAGGTTCTCCTATGTAACCCACCTCATCATCTAGGTATCTTTTTAACAACAAATGACTACAGTATTTTCAGACTGAAGAAGACCAGAGCAGATAATCTTAATTTCAGGCCTGGTTCAACTGGGAATACCACCATATATCTCTTACATTTCAAAGTTACCTGACTTGAATTACCTGACTTGAGAGTAAAACAATATTACATCAGATGTAGAGCTATAGCAAAACACAGGTCAGGGTTTCAGCCCTACAAACACAACATAAGGTTCACATTTTCACCTTGCTCTTGAGTCCGCAAAGTATAAAGTTTGCTGAACATATAATAATGAAATGTCCTCCTAAAATAAATTAGGAGAACTTGCCAGCCAGTAGCTAGTCTCAGGGCTAAGTTGGGCCAAGTACTGCTGTATCCTATCAGCCCCTTGGTCCCAAAACCAGGTAGTCAAGCTCACGGTTCTTCCCCAGCCAGCCCTCAATACCAGTGCAGTAACCTAACTCTAAGCGAAGATTTTCGATGCACTGCAGTGATGCTCCAGAGGGCAGATATGCCGTGTCTAAAATCAGACACCCGCAGGAACAGCAAAGTGCGTGCAGAAGAAATTTTGGCTGATTAGCTGTGAAGTAAATTAAGTAAAGATATGAAGCAATCCAATTCCCAGAATAGCAAACCAAAGTGTTCATTAAAACCTCATTTAATAATGTTGCTAACTTCATGGAGTAAATATGAATCATTAACTTCTAATACTAACTTTAGCTGGAGTTTTAGATTTCCTTTGTAAGTTTTTAAGGTATACTGTGTACATTCATTATTCACAAAGGTTTTATTATGGATAACAGAATGTATCTTACAGTTGATATGATGACTGCTTTAATCTTCAGGATAATTATGTTTGACACTCCCCATAAAGCTTTCAGTTGCATCTGTGATACATTAAGCTTTCAAAAGGTGAAATGAAACGTTAGATTCTTTATCTCTGAAAAATTAGGCATTAGAGCTTGTAATCAACAGTTACTGCAAGACTTCGGTGGAAATAATGAACCCCAAAGAAAGAAATCCTCCAAAACAGCATGCAACACTTAATGGAGTATCAGTTTTTCTTTTTATTAAAAAAAAAAGAAAAGTACAATTGTAGCAAATATCCTGAGAAAAAAATCTGCAGCAGAAAAGACCCCAAGAGCGTGTGCTTTTCTGTTCAGACCAAAGACAATTGTTTAACGTGATGTTTCTCTATTCCAATGTTTATTCCATTCCATCAGAGCAGTACGTGAGAAAAGTTCTCGCTAGCTATGTAATAGCCAAATTTTAGTTGCTGAATTTTCATTGCCAAATGGGGGCATGCAATTAAAACTATAGTAGATAAGAGATATAAGAGGTACACGTGCCCTCTCCTCTCCTTACATCCCTCCCCCCGTTCCTGCCTCTGCTTCACAAAGCTGTGTATACCAAGCTCCCTCCCAACCCCTAGCACCACTTTCTCATTCCTTATTACATTTGATGAGGGACTGACCATCTGCCACCCTTTTGTGAAATGAAGCAGTGGGTTCAGTAAAAGCCCAGGTGAGATGGGTTCTTTTGTTCATGCAGCCTCGTGGGCTGCTGGCCACCAACATCCAACGCTGCTGAACTGCTGTGAAATAGAGTCTCTCAAAGGCTTGTCAACGGCTACAACAAATGGACTTTCAGAAGGATGAAAAAAAGGGATATGTCTACAAAAGAGCAAACTCCAGTACCAAATTATAACTGAGTGTTTAAGGAAAACTTGCTAGAATTTTTCAACATCAGGAGAATAACATATCCTTTCATTCATTTTCCTCAATGGGCTGAATTTAAAATGAGCACAGAAATAAAACACCTCAAAGAAGTTATGTCACAGACAACTCCAGGACAAACAGTTAAAGCATGGCAGATACCAGAAACTGAAACCAGGAGTCTGAGGAAGTTAGGCAGTGTTAAAAATAAATCCCCAATCTGACTACGCATATAAACATTTGCACAAAAATGGAGCAAGGAGAGGTTACCATTCACAAGCTGTCCAGCAGTGTTTTAATTAGTGAAATCCCGAAACCTACTGAGGGTCTGTTTCAATACCTACCCAAAAGTTTAGATTCAGTTTGGATCCTCCGTCTATGTCATTGTTTTCTCTGATAATTTCAATTTTTCTCCTGTTTTCTCTGCCACTGAAGCCACGAACCAGCAATTCAGGTAGGGTTACATCCTGCTTGTCTTCACCGTGACAAATAAACCTTCTGCAGAGATTGTGTTTCACAGAGCTGCAATGGCAGCAGCAGGGATGAGAAGGGAGGAGGACAGCTCAGCCTTTTTACATCACTTAATAAAACACACATTACATAGGGCAGTGCTAATGAAGACAACTTACATGAGCCCTCTAAACCTCACTAAATCTTCTCAGGAATGAGCTTTTTCCATTTTACCCTGCAAGCACTGGGACTTTTCCTTTGGTTTAAAATTTCTTGCTGCTCTTTGATCTCTCTGTTCAGAATGATCTCAGGCTGTTCTCTGAATTATCTCCCTGCTCACCCTCTGACTTAGATGAGTTCGGCTCACATAACACTCCTCACACTCCCATTCTGCTCAATGCTATGTACATAGACACCAGCCAGCCACTGCTAGATTATTTTAAACTGACATTTTACAAGAAAATTAGTATTATTTACAATCAATGGACATGTTGGTCTCTGCAGACAAGCTCAAAGACTTTGTTGCTTTGACATCTTATTTCTATTGTGTCATTTTGTATAAGGGATATCTAAAGAGGAAGATCTTTAACCCAAGGAACTCACCACCTTAGTATGACTGGGTAGACATGAACAGGAGAGAGGGAAAGAAAAAGTAGGAGAGAGAAAAAAACCCAGAAGACAAGGAAGGAAAATTGCTAATTATGAAAGAAGATTATAGAGACAGAATTTGAATAGCGAGTAACAAGAGAGGGTTGTTTGTTTGGGGAGTGTTGGGCTGTCCTGTAAACATGAGGAGGAACTCTAAACATGAGGAGGAACTTCTTTCCTGTGAGGGTGGCAGAGCAGTGGCACAGCTGCCCAGAGAGGTGGTGGAGTCTCCCACACTGGAGACATTTCAAACCCTCCTGGACGCCGTCCTGTGCCACTGCTGTAGGTGTCCCTGCTGTGGCAGGGGGGTTGGACTGGATGATTTCCGGAGGCCCCTTCCAACCCTGACCATTCTGGGATTCTGTTCTTTTTTTTTTTTTTTTGGTGGGATCTGCTATTTTTGATTATTGCAATTGCGCCTAGAGCCACTTTTGCATTTCTGTTGGAAAGAAAGAGGTACCTTACACCATGTATCTTATTCTATGAAATTTTAATTGCCATGACAGAATCCTACTGATGGGACTACTCGAGGTGTAACGTATTACTCTTCTGACAAAAAGATATCCCAGTATGGGTCGTTTTCATGTCAGCTCACTGTGAAGGAAGAAGAAACAGTGCTGTTCAGTACTATTTTGCTGTGACAAAGCATAACAGATGGCTAATGCTAAAAACTAATCACAGTTCACAGCCTATTGCCATCAACTATTCTGTATGAAAGAGATATAACTAAGAAAGTTCTACAGCTCAAGTTAGGTATTTAGAAGTGTTTGGACACCCCTATAGATTAATACTTCCATAAACTTCTCTAGGCAGATGCCTCACATATGGCTAAACAGAATGAAGCATTAACACTTCCTTTCTCACTTGAATTTTAAACTATGGCACCAGTGTTCACTAATGTCCCATTTTTTCTCATTAACATGCAGTATTTCAGAAAACAGTTGGCAGCAGGGGCAAGACTGGATTTTCTAATAATGTAAGGATAGTTTATAACCAGTTACATTAAAAATAGGCTAATACGGAACAAGGTACAGCTGAAACTGGAAATATATCTTTTTTCATGTTATTCGGTTACTTCTTATTATTATTTTGCACTTATGGTTGTGATTAGAAACGTTTTCTGCTTTCCAGTGTTGGTTTATTTATTATTTTTGGAACACACAGTGATAGTGAGACAGCAGTTCAGAAACAGCCAGATAAGCTTACACTTTGAAGTGCCCAGGACTCCAATTAAGTTATGGGGCTATTTGCAAAGCAGGACCATAATCACACTATGAAGTTTGCTAAATATTGTTAGTGTTTATCTAGGCTCATGTTTAATTTTAAACTCCTAAATGTATGATAGAGGACTACTCTACTCGGTTTACATAAACCCATCAGCATGTATTTATCACACAACAAGAGGCAATTAAGATAGATATTTTGACAAGATCTTCTCAGTGTTTCACTGAAAGAAGCCTTCAATGTTTAGGCATTGAAAAGTCCATGAAAGCAACAGTCGTTGCGGCCTGCACCATGGACAGCTGCTAGGGAAGGTGGATTTTGCGCATTTTCTTTCCAACTACTTAAACACGCTTGTTGTTAAAAAGTACACGTCTGGACCACAGCATGAGGGTATAAAGCCTGCACAGCTGACCAAAGCAGTGTGTACAGAGGCAATGGCTGTCACCTGGAGAGCGGAGGATTGTCCTTGGGGCTTCCCCACACCTCTGTTACCATGGGGAAGCAGGCAGTGCACTCTTCCCATCCATGGAGGAAGCTCAGGAAACTTTCCCTGTCTGTTACATGGTCTCTTATCTCTTCTCCAGACTGCATCCATTTAGGCTGTTCAAAGGTTCTACAGGGTGTTGACATGTGTCACAGGGCACTTTTCTGAGAGCAAAATACAGTGGGACACATAGTAACATAGGGTTGAGTTGTACATTCCCATCATCAGCACCTTTGCAGCAACCACCACCCAAACTTTTGTTATTATCTTACGTGCAGCTCCTGCTGAGACCAGGATGTGGAGCAGCTCCAGTCTGTTTTGTCCAGTGCAGCAATGCTCCCACTGGCACAAAACACTTGCAAGCCCTTTCGCACCGCAGCAGGGAGGAGCAAAAAGAGCAACACAGAGGAGAGCAGCCAGCCATAGGAACCAGAGATCAGATGATGGACAAGGATGTAGTTGGGACAGGGATGGGGAGGAAACTGTACAAAGCATGATGGAGCAGTCTTTAGAAGGTAGAAGAGAAAAACAGCAGCAAAGAATAACTTGTAAATTAGTTTGGAAAGGAGAAAATGAAATGGAGACGCTGAAGAGGAGAGGGCATCATGCACAAATCAGCAGACAAATCCAGTCTGTTGGTTGGGAAGACTCCCAACATGTTTTTCCTTTCTTTCTTCCTTCAATGAATAATCTTCATGTTTACTTCCTTTTACCTATACCTCACAGTGACACTCACCACAGAAAGAATCCTAATATTCTCCCTCAATACCATGTAAGTAGGAGGCTGAAACATTGGAAAAGAGAATAGTCTTCCTCACTATAACCCCTACCCTGCCTACCTTCCAAATCTGGAGGTCTGGGCCTCCATAATGTGCTGACTTTCGCTCCTTGTGCAAGAAGTGAGGAAAATAAAGTCCTTCTAAAATTTGTATTCTCAATTTGGAACAAAAAAGCAAAACTTGTCATGGAAGGATTTTTTCACTAAAGTGTCTCTTTGGAAATATCACAGTGTTACATACCCATCCCCCTTCCTCCCATGATGGGACGAAGGAAATGATGATGACAAGAGAGCGGCTGCCACTGTAAAGTCAAGTCTTTCCACCTGCAGCCTGCTCCCAGGGCTGCTCCCTAAAGAGGCATCGGAAAAGCTGATCACTGGAAAGTAGTCCATGGGACAACTTGCCCAGACATCTATGTGATGAATGAAACTTCTGAATATTTTTACCTTATCTGATTGATGAGCAAAGATTTTTCTAAAAATCAAATCAAGTTGAATAAAAATGTGACTTTCTCATACCAAGAATTTTGATGAGATTTGTCAAGCATCTATTGAAACTTTTCTGTTTCAACAAGGTACATTTTAATTGCATGTCTTTCCATAGGAATTTCTCTAAATCTTTACAGTCTGCTCTGATTGGAGGCTGCTTCTTCTCTAAAGATCTGATATGCATCAGATCTCTCAGATACTGCAGATGTTGCAGTACCAGATTTTCTTTTGGAAAGCAACACATGTCAAAGTCAAAATTCAAAGGGCTCTTTTCCCAGTCTGGGCTCCTAGATAGCATTTGGAGACATCTGCTGAGAGATGAAACAATGACACACACTATGTGCCCAGCAGGCGTTTTTTATTAGACCTAAACTTTTGATTCTGAATCACTCTTTTGTTTTGTGATACTTTTGGAGAGTTATGGCATTACCTTTCTGTTTCTGTAACAAGGGGAAAGATGGTTGCATGCATCAGATCAGGCAAGCTGCATAGACCACCCAGCGAAGATGGTCTGAATTTGCCATGCTATTTGTCACAGCCTGTACGGAAGTCACAGCAAAGCTCAAACTGGCAGCACGTTTAAAAAATGATGTGTGTCTGCCTGGCTATGCACATTTTGGATGCATACACCCTTCCAGACTCAAGAGGCCAGAATCACACAGATGAACCAGAGATAAACATAAGAATTTGTGCATTCGTAAACACTCAGAAGGGAAGTTGATGCATTTTGAGCAAGCCTGAAGAGAGTGAGGCTTGCATAACTGTTTACTTCCTAGGAGCTGGATGTTGCCAGAACTAAAAATGAGATCATCATTCCTGTCCATCCTAGTACCTGATGCATTTGTCTGCTCTTTGCCTTAAAGAGGAAAAAGCATCTCTAATGCTATCTTTTGCAGACTGAATTATGGAAAGAACCACTAAAGGACAGAAGAGAGGTATGTTTGGCAAGCTTAGATCCTTCGGCTTGAAATGCTGAAGAGTGGTAAGGTTATACAGAATTAGTCTCTGCCTTCTGCACTTAGCTGGTTTAAGAATGATGTGTTTAAGAACGATGAGCGGCACTTTACAAGTAAGGACATCCAGCCTTGAGTGGAAGATTGGAGAGGCACAGCTTTGCTTGTATTAACAAGACATTTCTAAAAATATTTCTGAAAAGAGAAGTGGGAGAAGACAGTGGCTGCAGTCCGGAGGCAGGCTAGGCCTGGGTAACAGGGAAGACACTGTCCTGGGAGCAGCGATGGTGGGGCCCATTGTGGCTGTGGGAGCGTGGAGAGGACAGGGCTCAGCCTGGCTCCAAGCCGGCTGGGCGGGCAGGTAGGGATCTGGCCCCTATAAATATTTGCCTCTGGAATGCCAGAAAGACTTTTCCCTGGGCATGCATGCTGGTTCGCACGTGTGTGCGGCCGCCTCTTTCCTGAGGGTGTACTGTCACCTTTCTCCCCGAACACTGGCTGCTGCATTCCTCTCTTGTCAGCAACAGGCCCCTCTCCTTCAGATTCCCGTCATACTATTTTTAGTCCAGCACACATCTTTGTTGACCCATCCAGTTTACCTTTTGACCATAACTATTTCTTTGGGCTTTTATTCATCTCAGCCATTGAACAGGAAATACTGAATAAAATAAAATAATTCTGGAAGATAACTGGAATATTGACCGCACTGTGACTGTGATCACCATGAGTACTATTCAAATAGTGCCCGCTGGTGGTCTTCCTTAAGTTTCCAGACGCAGTGAAGCCAAGAGACAGAGCCGCATCATAAATTTTACCTAGATGCTGGCTGGGGGGTTAGGACCTTACTTATTTTTGCATGCATTTTGCTGTAGTACCTGTATACAGCTAACTGAACTGTAGATGTAACATACGGAAGGGTGCATTGGCCATCTCCCAGCTAAAGGAAGATATGTGTTTTCAGGAGATTTTCCAGTACATTTTCAAACAGAGCAGCAAAATGTTTTGCCATTTTCTTTGAAAACATTTGCTTTGCCAGTCCGTAAATCTCACCATAAAACCTTTTTCCTTTAATGCTATTCCCAGTGCTCCAGTTATTAACTGTTTTTCCCGTAAATTAATCTAATACATTCATGTTGACCAACATCAGAGATTCACCAGCTGAGGTCTGTACACATGTATGTGGCACCAGTGGCATCCTCAGACTGTTCAGATCATGAAAATGAGTAATGGGGGAATCTTTTCCACACCAACAATCTGAAGGTAACTGCAGGTGTGTGATTTAGGCAAATCATAGAATCATAGAATGGTTTGGGTTGGAAGGGACCTTAAAGAGCATCCAGTTCCAACCCCCCTGCCATGGTCAGGGACACCTCCCACTAGACCAGGTTGCTCAAAGCCCCATCCAGCCTGGCCTTGAACACCTCCAGGGATGGAGCATCCACAACTTCTCTGGGCAACCTGTGCCAGTGTCTCACCACCCTCACAGTAAAATTTCTTTCTAATATCTAATCTGAATCTCCCCTCTTTCAGTTTAAAACCATTACCCCTCATCCTATCACTACAGTCCCTGATAAAAAGTCCCTCCCCATCTTTCCTGTAGGCCCCTTTTAGGTACTGGAAGGCTGCTATAAGGTCTCCCCAGAGCTTTCTCTTCTCCAGGCTGAACAACCCCAACTCTCTCAGCCCGTCCTCATAGGAGAGGTGCTCCAGCCCTCTAATCATCTTCCTGGCCCTCTTCTGGACTCACTCTAACAGGTCCATGTCCTTCTTATGTTGAGGGCTCCAGAGCTGGACACAGTATTCCAGGTGGGGTCTCACCAGAGCAGAGTAGAGGGGCAGAATCACCTCCCTTGACCTGCCGGCCACGCTGCTTTTGATGCAGCCCAGGATGTGGTTGGCTTTCTGGGCTGTGAGCGCATGTTGCCCGGTCATGTTGAGCTTCTCATCACCTTGCCAGTGCTCCCCGCAAACAGCTAGACCTGCAAGGGGAGAGGGAATATATCTGAGCTGAAAGAGAAAACATCTCTGCATAGGCAGGTATCATTAGGGCAATAACATTTCTCCAAACACAGAGCCGTGTCTGGGAAGGCAGGAGAAACTTGCCTGAGATGCAGTGTAGGGCTCTCAACAGATAATGGCACTGTGGCCGTGGCAGCTCGGCAGCTTTCCCCTGAACGCACGGCTGTTTCCCAGCACAGAACTGAGAGCAGCTGTCAGTATCCCAGCAAATTGGGTTTTGTGGGTGCCTTTTCAGCATTTTTTGGGTATTGGGACATCCAGACCAAAACTGAGTGCATTGTTCCACAAGGGGTATTATTTAAATAATGCAAGACTAGAGACTGAAACACAGCTCTGCTCTGATGCTTCCTTTTAACATGGTTTCAAAATAATTTTATACTTCCAATATTGCATGGCAAACTCTTAGCTTAGTTTATGACCATAGTGAATGTTGTGCATCTCAGATTTCTTTGTTCGATTGTATATATCTGCTTTTAACTGTCTTCCCTGCTAGAACTCTCAGTCTACTCTTTCCTAAAATTAACGTCCTTTTATTTCCTATCCATATTTCTAGCCAATCTATACCTAATTGTTTTTCTGTCCATGGTCCATTAAGAATTTTCTGACATTTAATTAAATTCTTTACACAGTCTTGCTTAGATTATCCATTTATACGTGAAGTAACATCAGACAAGCAGACTCCCTTAGCCATCTTCCTCTGATTTGTTACAGTTTATCTTTACTCCTCCTTTGCCCTTTGTTGGGTCATCCTGACATTTTCCAGCCCATTTCGTTGAACTGGTTGCACCAACTGCTTTAAATATTTTGAGCTGTGACATGTCCACGTGTGTAACAGAACCCACAATAAAGAATTAAACTCTGATCAGCAATACCTTTTTATTTTTAAATCTCAAAAAGTTGGTTTGGCTGCTAAAATGCATAATGGTGGGTGTGTATTTATTGACATTTTAGCCTGGACCAGACGTACGCTTTTGAAAAGGATCTCCCAACACAACCCTTTGGTTCATATCTCCAGCCAGTCTTGGAGCATGTGAACTGAATGGCTTTCAGATGAAACTAAGCCAGAAGATGTGCCCTGGTTAGTGTGCCAGGGCTGTCCAACCCCTGGTGAAGATTCATTCGGTTCATGAGACCCAGGTAGACCTAGCTCAAAAGTAACCCCACCTTGAGATGTGTGAGAGCCTTGGTACCATTTATTTTGCGGTATAAATCTACTCTTTCTGGGCCTTGTTGTTGGTAATGTAGACATAGCCACTGGTAGTAGAAATCTGCTGAGACAGCCTTCTCACTTGTTGCTTCTGTTCTCCTCTGACAGTGGTACTCAGCTGAAATACGGAAGTATACACATTCAGCTCCAGGTTTAGATATTGGTTACTGCATCCTCATTTAAAAATTAACTAGTGCTCTTCTGAGGTGGTCACTAGTAGAAACAACCATGGATCTCACTTGGACAGGGTGTATATGTTTCAGAATAGATAGATAGATTATGCTCTAGTCATCATGTCAGCATTTGTCTATGTAAGCATTGTCACTTGCTCTACAAGGAAGTTTTGCCAGAATAATAATAATAATTAAAAAAAAAAGAACACCACACATTTCAAGAGTGTGTAATGATATCGAATTTCTCTAGAGAGCTGGCTGCTTCTTTCTTCATCCAGCCTCAAAAAGTAGGAGGGGTGTAACGAGGAAAGCAATTGCAAACTCTGGAGATCCCTTGCTGCTGTTAGTTTTGTTCAAAGATGTACACAGGACATTAGTGTTTGCAGATGCTCTATAAAGATAAAAGACAAAGGCCTAGATGGGAAGAAATTATGATCTGCATTAAATAGATGGCGAGCCAATCCTTCCCTCAGTTACACTATTGCAAATCCTGTAAATTTCTTTTCATTGTCTGAATGAGATCATGATTTGTCTTATAGGAAATGAGGACTAGAGAAAACGAAGGGAACTGAGAAGGCACTGGAAAAAAAGTTTAAAAAAAAATACAAAAGTGTGAAATAAATTATCTAGTATAGAATGGAAAGAAAAACTGTTTTGTTCTTAGGAAGGAATTCAAAGGGAGTGGAAATCCACGGGCTGAAACTTGCGATTCTGTAATTTGATCTGTGTGTGCCAACCTTGTGAGAAGTTAATCAATCAATTTTAATGATAACACAATGCTTCTCAAGAAAATAATGGTATCTGACTTTAACGGCTGTAGTTGCTGTAAAAATGAAGGACTCCACCTTGAATTAACATGAAGACAACTTTATTCAACAATTCTTGCTTTCCCTGATAACAAAGGGGATTAGGTCTTTAGGCTGGGATCTCTCACCTCTTCACACATTACCATACATAATATTAGGAAGGGAAAGAGAGTTTCAGCTACCCCTTTATTCCTTCCTCCCTCCCTCAGGGAAGCCACAGGACACAGTAATCAATTAAAAAGGTCAACATAAACAAGGTCACATGGCTTCATTTACTGTGACTATTAATCTCAGTTACATGCATAAACTTTGTACATATGGGACCTTATCTTTCTGTTCAGCAAAGACGTGGAAGCCTAGTTCCCTCTCCTTTTTTCTCCTCTCCCCTTTTGCTCTCATTTTTGTGTTTCGTTACTGCATTGGCATAAAGTACAGGGCACTCAGAATCAGGCCCTATGCTGTGCCGCAGATAGGGTGATATGCAAGAAAAATACGGTAACGAAATATAATACCTGAACTGCACATACTTAAAATTACTTTATCTCTTTTCTATTTCTTACCTTTTTCATGTCAAAAGATGAAAGATTGCCTGAAATATCACTTAAGCAGGGAAATGTTATCCTAATAAATGAGCATGCGAGTATGTGCCCGGTAAGTTATTTGATTAAACAGGAAGCTAGAATCCTATAGATATCCACAAATAAAGCCCCAAATCTAAATGACTGTATCGTTAGCTCATTTGTAAACTGTTCCAGATGTAAGATTTTGGCAGCCTTCCAGTAGGCTGGCTGCAGTCTGAGCTTTTCTGCATCCGCAGTGAGAACTGCAATGCCTGACTCTTCAAGGAAAAGCTCCACGAGGCTGACGACAAATTATATAAAGTAACAACCTGCCTGCCTGGCGAAGGGAAATTCAGAGAGATCCCCCGGCAAAGAATGCCCTTTTTCCTGGGGCCAAGCTGCAGCCGCCTGACTCTGGATGTGTGATCGACCCGCACTATGCATCACCCAGTGAAAGCCCCTCTGAGAAGATCATTTAGTGATCACATCAGGGACTCCACTGCTAGAGCCTTGGATGTTATCTGGAAAAACACGAGAGACAGACGACTGGCAGGTGAGAAGGACATTACATAAGCATATTTTAAGATTCGTAAGGCACCTTAGTCACCGATGGTGATTAGTGGTATCATTTGCATAATGTATTGATGTCACCTCTAAGTATTCCTCCGGCTTTTTTTTTTCTGTGTCGTGTTGCTTCGGTGGGACTGTGTTGTGCTCCTCTAATAAGGTGAGATAAACATCAGTCACAAGAAAAGGAGCAGTGAATTTTTGGTCTGATATTACGGCGCAAGCTCCTCAGACTGAAGTGTGCTGAAGCATTTTATTTTGCTGTTAGGTCAGACCCTGTGCTTTACTGCTGTGATGTGCTTCGGCGAGTTGCGTTACGGAGTGCTTTGCAGCCAAGGAGTGTGTCAGTTGGAATATCTGGGCTGTGCACCGAGTGATTACTGGTATTTCCTCTGGCAGGGATTTCAGTGCTGTGAGCTCCAAGTGAGTGTCAGGTATGCCAGAGCTAGGCTGCTGAGATATAAATTACCAACCAACTATATGGTTACAATTCACATTTTTATTATGACTTGCAAAGACTCAAAAACCCGAGGCAAACCATGATAGAGGGCTGGAGGAGAAGATCATTTAACTCACTTTATTTTTCTCTTCTGTTATTGTCTGTCTGTTAGATTGAATGTTTCTCATTCCCCCTGCTGGGGCTGTTACTTTTATTATTGCGGCATTTGGAGGTTTCAGAGGAGGCAGCAGAAATGCACAATGGGTGTGACATGCCAGAGGGATCACTTCGGTTTGTTTGTATACTTACAGTGGGGGCGGTTATCCCGGAGGGAGGGAGGGAAGGAGGGAGGAGAAATGTGAATAATGATAAGATCAAGGATGAGATGACCAAGAGGCAGACCGTATGGCTCACTAATGTAAACTGAACTTTTACATCATTCTCCCGCACTTGTGTTTTGGAGAAATAAGGGCAGCTAAGTGCATAACAGATACTCGTGATGGTGCTGATTCCAAAAACTGATTACATCAGGTAATCAGGCAGTGAGTGGCCATGGCCTATAAAGAAACACAGGGGCAGAAACCTGCTTTGAATTAGAGCAACTCATAAAAACTTTGTTCTGCCCACTGTGTTAGTGGCTGGATAAATTCTGTGCCTGTTCCCATAAGCAGCAAAGAACAGTGAGTTTCCTGGGCAGAGTACCTCAGCTTTACAGTAAAGCCTCATGGCCACAGGAGATGGGGACATTACAGTTACTGTAGCACTCAGCAGTTAGCCACAAACATGACAGTGTTGTGAAAGCAATGGACATCAACCTCTCTTCCACGTCAAATTGAACTGGGCAGACAGTCTGTTTTGTCTCTCCAAGGCGCGTTAGAAAACTGGGCTTCTTTGGTAGCTTAAAGATTGCAGGGCATGGGGCAGCAGTCACAGCGCGGGTCCTGAAGTTTGGGACTTTGCTGAAACTCCACTGGAAGGAGCACTGAGAGGAAAGAAATTCTGAGGAAAAAGGCAAGGACGTTGCACAAATCTATAAAAGGGAAGCTGGTGGGGCCAAGTCAGCCTTTGTTTAATCTGCGTGTTGCCTGGTCAGCTGGACACTTGTTTACCCTGGCATTCGTTTCCATTCCACCTGCTAGAGATGTTTATGTGAATGCTTTGAAGTAAGCTTTTTAATTTATAGTTGAGTTCAGAATGGCATTTGCATCAAGAGGCTCCAAGTACCCCTGGCCTGTGTCCATGTCAGACAACTACTACCAACTGTCTTCTATAAAACTGTTTTCCTCTCATCGGTTCACATAGAAGAGCATATAATGATGTGTAATTTGTACCTTCTGTATGTGACCTGCATATGAAAATATGCAGGTTTTATCAGGATACGAAAAGGCCTTGATAAACGTATATATTTAACCTTGCATATGATTGTCAAATATTTGGGGGATAGACAGCTGCTAATTATATTTCTTGAGACTCTGTCACATTCCTAGAAATGAGGAGTGAGCGTGAACCCTTTAGCCTCTTTAGCTGTGCTGATAAGGGTCGGCATGTTTTTATTCTACTTGGCAGACGGTTATGAGCCGTCACAGTTTTTATCAATACAAGGCTCAGATGTTAGAGGACCCTTAAAAGCAGTGACAGTTCCATTTTCCAGGCTCTGATGATGATGTAGGCTTGTCAGTCCGCTAGTGTATCTGGGCTGCTGTCAGCCAGAAAGTCAGAAAATCATCAGGCTAAACCACCAATAGGCAGTGGAATATGGAGTAGAGATATCAGGGTGTATCCCTGAAAATACTTCATGAATAACAGAGATTCAGGAAGAGAAACAAAGCAGCAACAAGTTGTGTTGCTGTTCTGTTTGTTCTCCGGAATATCAGCAGTTTAAACTGCTGACTGCCTAAAAAAGGGTCATGACCCTGAAATAAGAAATCCACTTAGATCAGCAATTTGTGTTATCAGGACACACCTTTAAAAAAGCACACGGTATTTTCAAAAGGAAGATGAAAATGTGAAATATGCATTCCTTATAGCATATTCAAGAAAAAGTAATGAAGAAAATGTTTTGCCTTTAATAAAGCCTGCTAGCCTCCACACAGAAATAGCAAATCATGCAATATAATCTGATATAATCATCAAACGGGCAGTACTATCTACCTCCTATAAATACCCTGGGAAAATATCATGGAAAATATTTTTTCCATTAAATCATGTAGTCTTTATGGCACAAAGGAAAGGTAGCATTCGTCTTGGACAAACAGCATCAAAAGTATTTAAAATGCTATTAAAATTGCAGGGAATTAAAAGATTGTTGCTAAAGATGCTTTGACTTTGAGCAGGCACAGTGAAGGGATGCAAATGAATACTGACTGTAATAGGGACTGTCCTCTCAGATCACCTCCGTGTGCCGTCCTACCCTGGCCGTGGTGGAGTACTGCAGGGCAGCACCCTCACCTTGCTTTTGAACCCTAACACCAGGGTTGAATTACTCCATGTGCCGTCTCATCACCTGGCAGAATGGTCTGTGGTTCAGCCAGCTGGCACCAAGCACGCCTGTACAAATATGGTATAATATTATACCATATTATGCTATATTATTATTATTGTATAAATATGGTCTATTGTACGAATACGGTATATATTTTTATGCAATACCTGTACTGAGGAGCAGTGAGTTGCAGCTCAATGTAGTCACATCGTGGCCAAACTACTTTGGATGGCGGCATGGCTCATGGTTTTCCACTTGGTGTCTTTTCTCCTCTTTCTTAGTTTACACAGACAAAGAAAATCTAGACACATGTTTATAGTCATGTCTGGTGATCTCCAAATGTGGAAAATGAATCACTAAATAAATCACTGAACACAATGGAAGCATTTTCAATTGCTGGGACATCAAAAATGCCCAGTAGAGATGGGATACAATTTGGGGCAATGGAATGAACAGCAGAGAATTAAGAGGACAGAATGAGACTCAAATTGCCAGGTTGCCTAAATGGGCATTAGAAAAATTGTAACTTTTCCTGTTACTACATTCATACGAAATAGAAACATTTCCTTGGGAATTCCCACTTTATTCCCCTTTCTGATGTCAGGCCACATCCTCATCCAGGAAGGGAAGCATATTCTGGCTTCTTCAGTGGACAGACCTCCCAACAGAGACTGGGATTTTATGCACAAGAAGGGCAGCAGCACAGAGTGAGCTTCCCCAGAACATGCAAGCATCGTTCTCGGCTCTGAAACATACAT
The DNA here is from genome assembly GCA_017639485.1 of Pluvialis apricaria. NCBI lineage: Eukaryota > Metazoa > Chordata > Aves > Charadriiformes > Charadriidae > Pluvialis > Pluvialis apricaria. Next base: position 10,835,076 of record CM030010.1, read on the forward strand.
ATCCTCAAAACATTGTAGGCAGACTTCTTCTAGTGCCTCCTCTGTTGGCTGAATTATCTACATGTTACACTGTAGATGACCCAGTGTAGCACTTACCTGCATTGTACTAAGACCTATTACGTCCACCATATGACATGACTGACAGATGCTGGCTTTTTAATTTTCACCAACATTTTTTATAAAACACAGTCAGATACTGAGTACAACTGACTACTCATTGCCTCTTTTTAAAATCATTTTTTTTTTATGATGAAAAAGCTAAATTGTCTTCTGAAATATCAGGTATTATAGGAAAAAAAAAAAAGAATGTGTAGGTAGTTTAGATTTGGTGAATTACTGCCAGTTTTGCTGCAGTGGCTTAGTCATTGAAAGTTTGGGAAAAACATTACTTATTTGGTATTTTAAAAGTAAACCTTCAAGTATCTATTTTAAATTATGTTATTTATTTACCCACTTATCATTTGTCATTTTCGATTATGTCAATTTTTTATTAATGAAAGTTCACTAAAACATCACGATATTTCATTAAACTCAGAATTAAATTAATTTTGTACCTTTTGGCCCACTAAAAACAAAGTGGGCTTTTGCTACCCTTGCTTTTCTTGGGTTTGTTTTCTGTTAATTGCCAAAGAAATGGAAAATGACTCATTTGCAAAGATCCATTACAGACCAGTTCTCATTATGCCTACTTTGCTCGTGTTTGAATCATCTGGAAAGATTATATATGTCCTTGTAAGTTTTTGCTAAAGATGTAGCCACAGAGAGGGTGCTGGGACTGCAGAAAAAGTAATTCCATCAAACAATTCCATTTAGATGCATTTCAGAAGACTATCAGTCAGCTTTTATCTAGTTTTCATGTTTTTAATAAAGGCTGGGTTAATTTTGAATCTACTTATGAAGCGTTTCTTTGCAGGCACCTTTGAGTAGACCTTTTATTTTATAATTTATGATGAATAGCGAGAATTATATCATTAAGTTTTCCTTACTACTGGCCTTATCAATCTTTGCATGACTTGTCTGGGATCACTGGGAGCATCCGCAACATACTATCTGCTCTTGCTGATGGCTACTTTGTTCTCCATTATCAGCATCCTTGTATTTCCGTTGGGTTTATAATTGCTGTTTTCTCTTTTATTTTCCCTTTAACTCTGATGCCTTAAACCATGTCTTTTCATGGGTTGCAGAATCTGTGAGTATAGGACTTACTAACTCTTAAAAAATTCCCAGCTATTGCTTGTACTTCCAGGCACATATATAGCTATCTATAGGAAGTAAAGGAAGTAAAGAAAGGAATTTTCACCCTTGGGAAATTTTTAAAGCCCCAGGTTAAGGTAAAGTGTTTTGCATTACATTTTACCTGTCCCTAAAATTTATACTCATGCAGAAGAGAAATTATTGCTTCAAGTGTTTGCTTTGTTCTGATATTGGAGAAAGATTTACAGTGTGTGTATGTGAAATAAGGTTTTAGAAAACGGACATGTTGCAGAACCTGAGACCATTTGATATATAGCTTCAGATATATCACTGTTTGGCTACATCAGCATTTTTGGGAAATTACTGACCCCCGATCTGGAGACAGCCTCCTATAGGTTTGGTGCTTTACTCAGGCTATTATACAAATATTAACAATAGCCACTTGCCATGAAGTAGAAAATGATCAAGTATTGATTTGATATATACCTGTACATAGACTGTAATTTATGGAAAAGAAACCGTAAAACAGTAAACAATTGTCTGACAACAAAAGAAGCTGTTTGTATAATAAAGCAGGTATAGCATATCCGGTACAAAACATATTAATAATTTATTTTGGTTTAATGGTTTAATATCTTTATCATCTTAAAGTTTCCTCCCTTTGAGAGTGCTCCAGAGCTTTGTTGTTATCCATGTAATTACTAAACAAGCTTGTAGTGTAGCCAATTTGGGGAGAAAAGATCAGTTTCATTCATGTGATTTATAATTCTTCGCATCTTTCAAATGCAGACACCAAATGCAATCAGAAATACTACATTTCATACACAGCATGCGCTTGTCTATTTTTTGAAAATATTGCCACCCTGAATTTCCAATAAGATATATAGAGTATTATACGCCTTTTTCAGCACTGGTGTTTTTATCGTGGAATGACTGGAATTCGTTTAAGGCAAAGTCCTTCAGTCAAAATCCTCATTCAAAATGGCATTTGGAAGTAAATGCATCGTTAGCTTCTTATTCCATGTTCTATTTTTTAATTTCTCACTCTCCATATGAAAATGTAGAGAAGTGCCAGAAGATTGTAGCTGCCTGTAGCATGATTCTGGTGGTGTTTATTTTCAGCTGCTGGAATGTCTTGTTTCCAAAACCCTCGTGCTTCTAATTTGAAGTCTGATACCAATAGAGGTTGGAGCAGTCATAGGGAAAAGAAAGTGTGCATACTCTGTCACCTTGGGTATTTGTAATGGATGTTTTCATAGAGCAGAGCTCAATTACACTGTTGGGGACTGGACAATTGGAAAGTTTTATTTATGACTTTCACATTTTCCTCCATTAGTGAAATTTAAAACATTTATTTCATGGAGCTCCACCGTCATTTCTGTAATCAGGCTACAACAATGGCACTATTTTGTCCAAGTTTACAATAAGAAGTACACAGTACGTTAAGCATATTATGAGAGTGGTTGCTACAAAATCCTCATGCATTCAAGTTACAACAGCTGGAGGGGATTATGGAAATACACCCTTTTTTCAGCATTCTGCTTTTCCACAGTCATCGTAGCCAATTCTAGGACTGCAGCAAACAGCCAGCAACCCCATGTGCCGTCCCGTGCCTGGGATTTTAGGGATGTGCATAAGAGGAATTCAGTCCCAGGACACTTCAGCAATTAGGAACATTTAGAAATAACTTTGCTGCCTTCTTGGGGGCTCCAAACTGATTCTTTACGAGCATGGGCCAAGGAGGGAGGGAGCACACCCAGAGCAGCCTGAAAAACGTGTCTGAGAGGAACTGAGCGGTCATGTCGCTCTGCAAACGGAGAATGAGCACCCGAACATGAGAAACATCACCGTTCCGTCAGGCAGCTTGGACACGAGGGGAAGGAACAAAACAATACACCTGGCAACCACCTGTTAGGAAACCAGCCCCATCATTCATACTTTTCAGCATGCAAGGCTTGTATGTGGTACACGTTGTCAGACGGGGATTAAAAATGAGTGAGAAAGATGAAAATTATGGTCTGCTCTCTCCGGGCCCAGTTTCATAATTCATCATTGTGGATACTGTTAAACTCTAGTCTTAAACGCGGGATACCACAAGATGAGCGTTGTGTCTCTGCTAGAAGTCTCTCCTTATGACAGGCAGCCGGGAGGCCTCATCTTCTCCCGCTCTTTGAATATTTGCAGGCACTTCTCAAAAGCAGGGGCTCCCGATTCCCAGCCCCGGCTCCCCGGACTGTATATTCTTTCGCACATGTGAAAGACTGTTATATATTTGAAACTTTCATAAAAACTGCTGAAAATGCTGAATTGCTTTGCGTCTGATTTTTTGGAAGGAGCCTCGCTCACAAAATATTTCAACTGCTACAGTTCTGCTAACATCTGGACATCTTCCTTACGTCAGAGGTGGATGATGAGATCCAGATGCTATGACTTACTGATGTTTTCATTAACTTCTTAGCAGTTTTGTCTTTGTTTTGTTTACCAACTGCAACTTCTTAACTCACATATATGAGTGTTACTGGGGAGATGGGGAGAAGAGTGGGAAAGGAGGGGGGCAACCAGAGAAATGAAATTAGTGTTTGGCCTAGATCCAAAATAGCTGATTTCTCTTATTACAATGTGCTGTTCCAGGATATGCAGCCTGTGGGAAGGTCAGCCCCAGATGATAGGAAACATTCCGCCAAGCTGCTATTTTCAGTAAAAATGAGCTATATGGTTTACTAATTATGTTCTAATTTAAGAGTAAACATGTTAAGCTATGAAGACAACAGGAAATAAGGACGTAAGATAATATTAATGGCGACCTCCTGAACTTTGCATTTACAATCATGCCTAAACCTAATTGCCATATAGAGAATATTTATTGTTCTGAGGAAATGCCACTATTGTGGCCACTATTGCGGGGAGACCTATTGTAGTTATATTGTAGGCTACACGTTAGGAACTAGCTGAATATTTCTTTTAAGGAAGATGTTGGCAATAAACAGAGTATGAAAAAAAAATACAGATCCAAGCAGCTGTATAGTATCTCTGTGGCAATAAATGGTTTATATGTTCGCTAATTTTATATGATAGAATTCCACTTACAAGAATTTCAACCATTTCCAAAGGCCAGTTCCTTCAGCTTTTTCCCACTGAAAATAGAATTAGTGCTGGCAGAACAGCTTTCCTTGCAATTCACATCCCATTAAGAGGCTGAAGTGGATTTTTCAAAAACTGACTAAACTTGCATTTTGAATTTTATGTAGCTATACAGTTAAATTTGGGGAGGGGGATGAAAGAGAGAGAAACATCAGAGCACACTGATTGATTGATACTATTATTCACTAAACATTGCAGCATCCTTAGCACTGTGCAAGGAACTGAGATCAAGAAAGTCCTGTTTTTAAGAGATTATAATCTGTAAAACAATCCCTGTCAGTGCTCACTGGGAGGAGATAAATTCAGAAGGCATATGAATATATTTATCACATACCCCAAAAAAATGCAGCAGCCACTCAGACCAGCACAGGCAGAGAACTTACCAGTCTGCTAAGCTTTCTCCTGCAGTACCACGTTTACCAGCTTGCAGGGACCCAAGGGGTTGGGTTCTGTGGAGGAACCGGGGAGAGACAAAATGGGCCAAATTCTCCCAGCGTAGGAATTATCTCCCTGCACTAGAAGTTGCCCAGTTGTATCAGTATTTCCAGACTGTGAGAAGGTCAATTAGCAGTATAGTTTATTTTTGGAGTTATGGCTGTGTTTGTCTGAGGGTGTTCAATGTGCACATATCTGTGTTAATCTTACACAGAGGCAGCTAATAAAAATAATAGGAGAGGAATGTTTGGGCAGATTCTACTTCCAAGGGGTAAATCAAGCCTACAAAAAAGGAATGAACAAAATCAGAAGTGGATAGCAGCTCGCCAGTCAGCTGCTTGGACAGCAGAAAAAAATACAAGTGTAGCACAAGTGGGTAGTAAGATCTGAGAAGAAATTTTCAGTGTAATGTATTAAAAAGTTGTGACCAATCTGCATAGAGGTTGCAAGGCATGATTCTGTGACTTTGTCCTTTTTCTTCACTCCCTGCCTCTCATGTGATTTGACTTTAGTTGCACCTTTAACTTTTGATGTCCTCATATGTGGGCATAGAACAGAGCCCATCCATGACTGTAGCTTTGGGATCATACTCTGATATAAATTAGAGTGGTTTGTGTTTGGCACTGTCTGGCAAATAGGGTTGAGTTTTGCACGTTTCTCTGTGGGAACTAGCCCAATAGAAAGCTGATTGCTGAAAAGGCACAGGAACAAAGGAAAATCTGTATTCTGCTTTTCTCTTGTGCTTTCAATTTCAGATTTTCAGCTCTCTGTTGTGTACCAATACAACTTCGTTTGGCAGAGAAATAAGACAGAACCAACACAAGACTACGTTCAGCATTAGATTAATTGTTTCTTTCTCTCTGTTGATGCTCCAAAAGGCTTTTAGTCTCTATCAGTATTCTGAGAAGCTCATGTTCAAATTTCGCAGCATCCTTTCAGAGTTTCCGCCATGTTACTCTTGCTACTTGATGATGAAGCTCTATTTTGGCAGCCATCCTACGGTAGCAAAGTATGTGCCGCCCGAGTTGGAGTAACAACTGGCTTGCCCTGGTGAGCCACAGATGAGAAGGGTTTGGCACGTGCCTTTGCCTGTCACTGCCGGTCACGGCAGAAAATCTCAAGGCATTAAACTGGCTCTGGTCCGTAAGACTGAGGAGAATGGACATTTGTGATGTCTGATGTATACTTTATACAACATTAAATCAATGAGAAGGTCTTGTTTGCTTTTACTTGGTTCATTAATTTGATATTCTTCAAGGCAGCTGGATCCTTGAAATATATAAGAGAAAGTTTCTCTTCAAAATGCTAGGCAGTAAGCAGTTTTCTTCCAGCCATGATTTTTGTATAACACGTCTTCTTATCTGCACTTGTGCTTTGCAATGTCATTTGCACCTCTTTGCAGTCAGCGTTCAGAGTGGAGGGGACAGAGACACGGCTGCGAAGTGTTCCCAGAAGGCTGGTGCAAAAGAAGCCTGGCCTCGATCTTTCGTTTTCTCTCCGTACCTGTCACTTGTCAAACATTTCTATTTTGCCCTCAGACAAGTACACAGCTTCCTGGTGTGGTGTGTTTGCCTTCATACACTAGCTCTCACCGTGCCTACTTCTGTTCATCCTGAACGCTTTCATTTAAAGATGACAAATTAAAGCTTCAAGCATGTGAGATTCATCTGCCATGATGTTTCTGCTGATCAGTAGCTCAGCAAATAGTTCTGGGTTTCACTGAACCCAACACAGAGATGAACTTCAGGGACCAATCCCGTACACAACTATGTACTAAAGTGATGAGAAAGCATAAAGTTTTTCAGTGCAAATGAAAACAACTTTCCTGAGCAGCCTGGTAAAGAGAGGTTTGCTTTACTCTCAATCAGGTTGTTACCGAGTAATCAGTAATTTGGAAAAAAAAAACAACCCAACCCAAAAAATGTTGAGTGATCTTGCTGGAAGAAAGAGAGATCAGCTTAACAAAAAAGTTTGGTCAGTTTCAAAAGGCAAAGGAGCCTTGGATAGAAATTTTGAGGAGAGTTGCATAAGTCAAGCAAAACACTGATTTTGTCTCCTGCAGCTTTTAACCAATGGCACAGTGACAGAGACACATGTAACGATTCTGAAGAAGAAAAACTCTGATCTTGTTGCTAGCATGAGAAGGTGCTGTGTAAAAATCTCTCATTGTGCACAATGAGGAGAAACCGGACTGCGATCAGACATTTATGTTGATGAATTTGTTTGTTTTTCTGCTGTAAGAATTTGCTGAATGAACATATTCACAATTCCAGCTCTTTAATACAAAAGTGCTGACTATATTCTTCTACACACCACATATTTTAGAAACCTAAGAATCTAATGAGACTTATGCTATTGATAAAATCCTGACATTCAGTCTTGTAGCCAGTTAGAGGTTTTTTCCAGTTGTATCAATGATGAAAAGGAAGATGATGTTTCCATGTGATTTTTTCAATCTAGTATATATTAGTGTATACAGTACATATATACATAGGTATATGTATGACTTGCTGTGTTGATTGGCCTTTTGGATTTCTCTAACAGGGTGAAGTGAATGAGATAAGAAGCACTCTTAAGCAAAAATAACCCTGTAGTCAGAATTTTTAAGACTCTTTACTAATGATTCTTCCTTACATTTAGATCTAGTTTTGGGGTCAGTCCAGAGTCCTCTTAGAGCTCTTTGTTGGTAGATTGTGAGTTCATCTTTTTGCATCTCAGATCATATGGAATAGCCATGGCTCCTTTTCTAAGGCCAAAAAGACTATTATGATCAACAGTTCTAACCTTCTACATTATAAATGTCACACAATAACTTGCCCATTATTTGAGAAATCTATATTTTTTATTTTCATTTAAAGAGTTCAGATATCTATTTTTAAATTTTCATACTCTAGCAATAGCTTTGATAATTTGATTGTGAGTCTTTTGTTCACTGGAAGATAAAATTATCTGTGGTCTGCTAGGACCCTCAAGCAAGCACTCAGATACTTCAAGCAGGAGGGAAAATGACTGCACAAATATTTATCACTGGCATCAGCACAAGTATTATAGAAACCCAGATTCCTTGGCTTATTTCCCAGCCATGGCAGCTTTTAAGAGGACTTGAAGCCACTTTTCAATTTGAGTCTGTTCTTTGAAAGTACTTGGTAAAATCTGTTCCAGTTCTTACAGGCATATGTTGTCATCTATAGGCTTTAAGGGTTTGGCCTGCGACCTGACATAGTAAAATATGTTCGCTTTGTACCATTGCAAAAGAAACCTCCTTCTGTACCTGTTAGAAACATAGAAGTGCAGTGAGGTATATGCATGGCTATGTTCCATGGTATTTTAACCTTACTGAAGCTGACCAGTGCAAATCTGTTGTATAATCCTCTGCAGATTTTTTCTTCAACTGGACAGATATGCAGAACAGTTGAAAGAATGGACACTCAGTGAAAATGAAAAAAAAAAGGAGAGATTAGATTAGAAATGAAGCATCTAGATTTGTTGATTGAATAGTAGGTACTGCTGACTTGAACTTAGCTTGGGAAGTTTTGTAAGTATCTTGTAATAGCCTATTGGACGTGAAGCAATAAAGTTAGATGATCTCAAATGGAAATACTTTTTCATTGCAGAGAATTTAAATAGCTTGTATCTTACTAGGAGCAAGGAATTTTGCTGATGTGAAAGCAACAATAACTTCACTAAGGAAAGAATGTAGTCCAACAGAAGAATATGAACAAGTTGAAGATAGGTATTTTGATGAGATTTCAAAGATCAATAAAAAAGACAGTACACATTTCTCAATCTTTCCAGCTGCCATGAGAAGCAGAAATAATTTAGCAAGCCTACATAGAAAAGCTTGTAACTTGTACCCTTGCACTTAACTGCCATGGCAGCATTTATAGGCGACCATAAAACCTAATTCCTTTCTCAGTATCCCACTATCTGAATTCCTATATTGTTCTCACTATCATCCCATCAGATCTATGTGTTTAAGAACAGAAATAACAACAATCTTCTCTCTTTATTTTTTTTCTCAGACTGCAAAAAGCAAAAATGATTGCCAAGAAACTTGTTTTACTTCTTTCATGAGTCCATATTCTTCTTCCATATTTTAATTAGTAGTATTTATAATACTTCTTTTGCTCATAAGACATCTTATATTGTAATGTCACTGAGGTTAGCGTCCTCAGACAGCCCATTTGAAAGTTGAAACCAGTAGTTTCTGATCCCTGAGCTCACCACTGCTTTTAATAAGATCTACTGAAGCTGTTAGGAATTAAAGGTCATTACAGCTTTGTGTATATTTGGGCTATTTGGCAAAATTAGCTTGCCATGGTGGCCTGATGGGTAATGATGAGCACATCTGGTTTCATTTCTTTGGAGCTACCACAGAAAGATGTAATTTCAAACATGAGGTTTCAGTATCTACCACCTGGGGAAATCTCCACAGGGATTTAACTCTTCTCTGCCCCCTTTATTTAAGATCATTCACTCCAGTTCTTCCTTTGTCTTCAGTGCATCATACCATTTCATTCCCATCATTTCAGTTTTCTGCCAGGGGCCGGTTCACAATATTAGGTACAAAATTGTTCAAGACAAGGACAGACAACAACCGTGTCTTCACACAATGTCTGAAACAGGTGCTGAGCACCCTCTAACTAATACCTCTCTCCAAACAGTGACGGTGCTGTAGCTGAAGTTTTGCTTGAGGATAGAGGATGCTGAGCAATGAGCAAAACTGACTTTTTTTTTCTGAATGGGAGAAATCTTTTGTACTGTACAATGTGTTGCAAGAAAGAGATCAGAATTAGATGAGCAGGAAAATTTCTTTAAAAAAATAAGAGTATTTAAACAAATTAGCTAAATAAAAATGATAGGTTTTTATGTATTTGGTTTCTATAGGAATGTATTTTAAAGACAGTACAGTTCAAATGCCAACTCCAGTACCACAATGGGCACAGCAAAAAAAACCCCGACAGATGACTACAAGCATAATTTGATAACATAGTTTCTTAGTGCTTAAAAATACACGTAACTACTTTTATTATGAAAACGGTGTCAAATTTAAAATATTACTAAATCTACTGTTCTGCACACCTTCTACTTCTCTATCATTTTGTGGTTATTTGTTTTACTGGTCAAAAATCATTGAATTAAAAGGGCTTGAGCAGGAATGAGGAGCAACACAGATGTTTGGCTGTATGTAGGAGTACACCAGAACTTCCATTGATATTCTCCTGTATTCTCAAAGCAGATAAGGTTAGAATGCACACCTGCCTGTTTTACCAATAACGCTTACCAGAAAGCATGAGAAATATAATTAAATAATATTCAGAAATATAGGAGGAAAGTATAAAAACCAGGAATCGTTTCATGGGACCAACACTAATTTGTACCACTTCTTGAAAAACAGACTGCATTTTATACCCAGCAAGATGGGGCTTTAAACTTTTGTTTCAATTCTTTGCATGTTTCTAGATCACCATGAGAGCTGGGGAATGGGAACACCTACTCCTGTACATTAAGCAACAGAACTAAAGTCTTCATGTGAATTTGTTCTGTCTCTTCTTCCCATTTGTGTGAATGCTGGCACATAATTAAATTAAAGGTGAGATCAAAACAGGCACTCCTCTTGGGGTGTGGAAAAAAATGGTGCTTTTAGCAGAAAGGTGCCCCAGCACAGCTTTTTGAAGAAAGCCAGAACAACAGAAGACTGATAACTCTTAGAAAAAGAGGAAATTAAAGTAAAATGCCTGTACGGAGACTGATTCTCATCTTCCTGACTGAGACATACTCTCCCATTTGCCTAAAACTTTTCAACATTTTTGTCATGAAATGTTTGCAATCTCTCCAAAAAACTACAACCTCAGAGGAATTTTTTTCTGTCACCCTGAAAACACTGCTTCTGACCAGTACAAATAAAGCAGTATATTGGAACTAGCTTATAGCCAGAAAAGATTCACGCTTCCCCCCCACCCCACCCCAATATTAAACTTATTTACTAGACAAATCTGTTCTGCTAAAAGGCCTGATACATTATATGCAAGTACTTATTTTATGGATATGGGATAATTAGTGCTTGGAACCGGTGGATCAGGGAAAGCAGGAAATAAGCTTAAAACAGCCTTTCCATTAGCAAGACACCATTTTCAACCATATTTGAATTTTCTTCAGCATTAAGGAGTTATTGGTATAATTCACAGCTTAACTGAGGTTGAGAACGCCAAGTGTTCCAATATACCGTATTGGATACTGCAGAGAAGTCCTATTCCAAAATATTTTTTCCTTTTCTCACAGATTCAGCCTGGAGCATGCTATACACCATACTGTGGCTGAACTGGATTTCTCATCAAAGAGAGTACCATTAATCTTAATGGAGCTGCACCAAATATTCATTAGCAAAGTGATAATAACACTATAAAAGGCCCACACTACATGAGCAAGTGTTCCTCGTCTCTTATTCAGAATCGACACAAAGTCCTTTCATGTTTGAAGCCCCATGTGTACTTCTGCTGCCAGTCCAGTACTCTGCATATGTACACAGAAATAACAATTCCAACTTTGAAATGCAGCCGTCCAAGGGAAGGAAAAGAAGAGAAATCTGCACATCCAGCAGTTTTGACCTTCTAAAGCTAACAAAAGACTGCCCTTTCCAGAAAAGTTGCTTGCAAACTCCATGCTGTTCATGTAGGGCAGCAGGATCTCCTTTCTTAATGCTTTCCCTGCAACATGCATCCACAGTAACATCATCCCATAAAAATACCGCCGGCTCAGTCAGCTCCAGGTGGAGGTGGGCAGGGTGTGAGGACAGCCACCACTCCAGAGAGCTCACTGTCTCAGGTGAGGGTAGAGGAAAGTTCCTTAATGCTTATCTATCCTTTAGTCACTGGCAGCTACACAAATTAATTCGGAAGCATTTTTGATGTGATGTATATATTTGCATGCATGATAGTAAAAGGCTTCAAATGTTATTCTCACTCTCAGCTGAGCCCTTTTAACAGTGCCTTGGTAATACTCGGCTCCTTTGGAGTCCCTTTAAATGCAACGTGGTACAAAGAGCAATGAAACTCCATGCAGCTTTTAGAAACTATCCTCTTCTTTGCCCAAGGTGAGGATGAGCACTGTACCATAACGGCGGTAGTGGCCGGAGGCGTGCTGCTAACCACAGCATTTTGGGCAGGGTGGCTGCTTGTAAAAAGAGAATATAACTGCTGAACCTCGGCAGCCAGTCATGGATGCGCTCAGCTGGCAGCGAGCATGTTTCAGATGCGGTACTTAGGGGCAAAGATGTAAGTACCACAAAGATGTGGTACTCAGGGACATGGTTTATAGGCGGTTTTGTCAGGGTAGGTTGATAGTTGGACTTGATGATCTTAAATGTCCCTTCCAACCTTAGCGATTCTATGATTCTATGATTCAGCCTTACCTTACTCCTCTCCCTGTAGGGCTGGGGAAATGAAACTCTGGTCTCTCGACCTACAAGCACGCGAGTGTGAAGGTGGGGGTTCTGTTTTTTCCCTACAAACTCAGCATGAGCAGATGGGTTTACCGCTGAATTTCTCGTACGCAAGTGAGTGCACCCACACTCCACTGGGTGTGAGAAATTAAAGGTGGGAAATAGTCTTGCGTTAAAAAAAAAAAAACAGACTAGGGGTCAAAATCAAGTTTTATAGTCAAAATGTAATTCCATTATGTGGCAACACAATAAACTTCCAGGAGAATCGGGATCTGGTTTCTGAGTTATATAGCCCCTTCATCACTTGCAGCTTAGTTTGAACTGGAGGCATGTTTTAAATATTACTGTAGTGTTAAATAAATTGTAGTAAATCGAAATGTCACTATAGGTAAAAAAAGAAAATAATATATTGTGCTGACACATATGTATTCAGCAAACAGGTTTGTAAATTAAGGGTAACAAGGGAAATTATAGACAGAAGCTCAAAATGGCATACACAAGAACACAAGCCGGTTGAACAAAAATGATGCAGCATTGACATTCACTGGAGGAAAATGAAAGGAACTCACTATTTAACTTACTGCTTTCTGTAAAGCCTTGTGAAATAGCAATAAATCCGAGAATCTAAATAATCCAGTATTTCAGCAACAGCTAGTTAACTAGACAAACGGCAACGTGGATGAATCTTATTTTACCTGTCTTTGGCACGAGCGGTCACAGGTTCTTAACAGCTGCTACAGTAAATAGCACTCGTGAGAGAATGACCTTTAAAGCTCTGCAAGCCTCTTTAATATTCTGAACTTTAAAATTAGCAGGATTTAGGCACTCTGTCTTCAGAAAGTAATTTGTATGCACATCAGGACTGGCATGAATGTGAGACACTGTGTGTGGCCATACAGGTCTTGTCAAATCGTATAACTAGGTGAGTTAAATACATGCAATATACTACACTGATAAGTGTAATAGGAGTAAATAGGACCCCCTTGACTTATGCAAATAAGACATCATTAGTTTATTTAGCCATCTGTTCTGATTTGCTTAAGTATTTCTCAGTATGCCAGAAATTACATCCGCTTTGGTAGACTTTAGTTTTCTGCAAAAATTATTCCGTAGAATTCTGACTCATTCTGAAGAATGATTTCTTTCTTCTCTCACCTGAGTCCATCCCTTACAGATAAGCAAATATCAGCTCATCTAACAATGCATTACCTCTGTCCTTCTCACCATTCACACCCTTTAAATATCATCAAGCAATCGTACCAACTGTTTACAAAGATATCCCACTTATGGCCATAAGTGACATGAGTGCTTTATAGCTTTGTATTTACAAGATATCAAAGAGGTTTCTTAGAGAGCAGTGCAATTTCCCTCCTGCTCTGGGCACGTGAAATCAGTGAACCTAATAAACTAGAAAAGCCTCATTAATGGAAGCAACTGTCCTTTGTGAGCGAGCAGCAGAAGCCAGCAGATCAAAGGTGCCCCATTTCCTCCAGTAGTGTCTGCACATCTGTTTTCGTTATATCGAACGTGTGGTTAAGCCTGCTGGTTGACAACAACAAAGCTTTCTGCTATTACTGTTTTTCTAATATATGCTGACTTCAGTTTTCAACCCATCTTTTTCTTAAAATATTTAAGCGTTTTAACATGAAGTTACTGGTCTGATTGCTATAAGCTGTGTCCAAGTTTAACCAGGGTGTTGAGAGATGGGATGCTCCTCATCTGGCTGTACTAGATGTAAATAAAAAGATTAGACAGCCCTGTGCTGGAGTTAACTTTCCTTCAAAATGACACCAAAAGCTGGTATTTTTTGCAACTATATCCAGATGCAAACAAGCCCAGGACTGGATCGGCTATTATAACAGTAGATGTGCTCTCACTTTTGAAAAAGAGACAGAAATAGTAAAGAGTGGTATGACCTTTGCGCAGTTTAAGAAAACCCAAATAAAATCATCCTTTCATAAGATCTTATTTAGCTGGGACCAAATTTGAAGAGCTAAACATTACTTGGCAAAAATCTCATTGATTTCCTTTTTTTTAGAATTTGAGTGGACCAGTTTAAATTCTGCAATGTTTTCAAAACATAATGTTCAGTAACAGTAATCTCTAAGAAATGCTTTTTTTCTACTTTTTATCAAATAGAAAAAACTTTATACAATCAAATTAAAACACTGCCTACCCAACACCATTCTTGCTTTTTTCTGTATATTTTACCACAAAAGATTTTGCAGTAGATCATTCTTATGGAATATTGCCCGTATTCCATAAGCAGAGACTGTCAGACAGTAGCAGACTGGTAATTAGAAAATGTGCTGGAAGCTACTTTGTGGATAAATGTCCTGGTACTGAAAGTGGCCATATACACAGGGCTAAGCAGCCCATCAAAACTGTAAGACACTAATGTGATTGTGGTGAACGGTAATTATAATGCACAGTGACAAAAAAAGAGAGAAAGGCTAATGCAGTAATGCACTTAGCACAATTTTGTCTGCGAGGACAATAACAGGAACCCTTTAAACGGTTCCCTCTCCTTCCATCTGGTGTGCAGAACTGAGGAAGTTGATCAAATAAAATGAAAAATGCCATGTACTTTTGCATGGTACTGCACATGTATCATTAAAGACAGTGCTCAGTGCCTGCTGTTGGTATGACCCAACGTCCATTTGAGTCCAGTTGACTCCTTCCTCCTGTTTCAGCAGATAGGTGAAACAGTGCTTACAGGACAATGAAATACTGCAAATTGCTGAGCCAAGTCCTCTCCAGGACTTCATGATCAAGCTTTGCAGTGTATTTATTTCTAAGTGATTACAGTACTCACACAAAAGACTTCTATTTATTCGTGAGAATGCAGGAGAAATCCGAACAATTAGAGAAAAATAAATTTCTCATGTAAAACATGTCAAGAAACCCTTCTCTCTGCTCAGGAAGGAAAACAGATAATTTTAATTCTAGTGTTTCTATTTGTAACCTAACATATTTCTTCAGCTAAAGAGGACAAGCAGTGACTTTAAATAGATCTCCTTGTTTCCTCTTGTCCATATCACTCCCAGAAGTGCTCTCCACCCTATCCTTGTTTGAGTGATATCCTTATTCATTCTTATTTATGAACGTTAGGTCATCCAATTCAGTTACAAAGTCAACAAGACAAGTTAACCAGGGCTTTAGACCAATAACAAATCCTACAAAACCTATGGTCTAAGTACAAACTAGAAACAGCATAAACAATTATAAAAATGTTCAAGGAAAATGAATGCATGAAGAATATTTTTGTTTGTTTATTTATTTAGCTTTCCTTTGTTCACACATTCATTCATTATTTGTTTAAAAAAGAAAACTGTACAGTTGTTTGACTAATACTAACTTTAGATAGCAGAGCATATGTGTGGCTATAAAGCTGAATTCTCCTTCCAAAGATGGAAATGACAGCCAAAGACTATCTTAATGGAAAACTGTAGCTCTTACGGGATTTATTCTTCACAATATGAAAGAAGTATTTAAGGTAACAAGCATGCAAACTTAAATTTTGCAAGTAGTGATCTTAACTGCACTTCATTTTACGTGATTGTCTCTTAATGAGTCCAGAATCTGAATATACAATCTGAATATACAATCTAGGGTAGTGTCTTACAAGCCTGAAGCTTATCCTACAAACAAATTTGAACATACCCTACATGTATAAGGATGCTCACAAATAGTGCATTTAAGAGGAAGTAAACTGGTCATCTATGAGTTGAAAGTACACAATTAACAATATATATCACCCAGTATAATGAGTCATTTCTTTTCAGCTATATCACGAGTATTACTTTAAACCCATAATATTTCTGTAATCTACTTTTATTTTTTCAGAGCCGATCATTCTTATTTATACTTAAATGATGGTGCTAATGGATATTTTGTCCTCAGAGCAGAGTAACAAATAACAAGGTATTATTTTCATGAGGCTTTTGATGTCATTGGTTTTCACCCAATTTATGCTCCTAATCCCCATGACATATTACCGGTCTGTCTTAGATAGCAGCATAATCATATATGAGAAAGAAAAGGTGAAATCTGGCTGACCTTTGCCAACTCATGGCACCTTTGTTAGATGCAGTCTGTAATCTATAAATATTACCCTATGTCTCTTGCTATTTCAAATAAAAAGAGGTCTCCATATTCATGGTAGAATAAAACTTCCTGAATGACAATGCCATTCAGCTGACTTTGGTAAACTTTCTAGGCCTGCACTGCTGAGCCAGATGTGCAAAAAGAGGTATGTGGTTTTTTGGCGTAGCATTGGGGTATTGCTATAAAGTAGCTTGCATTTCAGTATCGGTACTTAAGCCACACCTTGGGCACTTCTGTCTGGAGATTTCCTTATTTTCTTGTGATCTTAAGAGAACTGAAAAACAAGAACAGAATCTGAAGGGGATCCTAAGTCATGTACTTATAAATTTGGTGATTCTGTGAATGTTTTGCGAAGGCATTGTGAAAAAGTATCAGTTTTCCAGTGGACCTGTGGTCCTCTCCCGCCTTGATCTGGTGAACCTCAAAGTATGTATCCCTTAGGATCAGCTCCTACAGGATCTTGCTGAGGACATAAGCCAAGTATTGAGGATATGTGGTCATTATGGAAAAGAAGGATTTGATTATGTTTCATTTAATATACTTTCAGATATTAAGGCACCTAGTCTCCACTCTGTCACACTGATGTCCAGAGTTTTAATACTTGCATTAAATGGGTGTGAACAGACAGAACTTTGAAAGTTCAGGCAATGAGAAAATTGTGACAAGCACTCACAACTTGCTAAAGTGTATGTTGATAGTTATAAAGAGAGCGTGTATGTCAGTGCTTTCAGCTAGGCATTTCAACAGCTTTTGAGAAGCTGCAGGGGACTATTGAGACACGTAGGAGACTTACCTGAGCTGTGGGAACTCAGAACTATTGATTGGATTTAAGAGACAAAGCATGATTGTACGTGCTGAATGTATGATTTTATTCACTGTCTCTTTAACCACAGATAGTTTTCCGAATTGAGAAAATTATTGCCAGTATCTAAGACAGAGTGGATATAAATAACTGCCAGTTCATTTGCTGGTTTGCACCTTTGCTTTCATTTGTCAAATAGGGATGACCAAATGATGACACTCTGAAACATAACTGTTTCTTGAAGGTCTTTGACAGAAGTATTCACCAAGATTGTTTGTCCCATATCTTGTGAAAAGGGTGATATTTTTTTTTGCCAAAGGATGAGTGATTAGCCACTTTGTTGGCATTCCTGACAAGAGTATTTGGTAGCGGGATGAGGCTGTTCCAGCGTCCCAGTCCTCACTCGGCCTTCTCAGGGAGGTATTATTCCAAGACAGTTTAATTATTTATTATCTATCCATGTGATTTAGCTACAACTCATTCTCCGCAAGGAAACGTCCATGTGTCATCTTCTACTTCCGCACATGTGCCAGCCTAGATACCACCTGACAACACTGATTTTAGACACAAAAAAATTCTGCCCTTTCTCTAACGAAACACTTTGTTGAAACCTTGTTTCACCGAAGGAAGTGGGAATTTTGCCAGGACTTCATCCTATCTGCTTTCTGAGACTACCCAGGAAAATGTGCTATGTCACGTGGCATTCCCAGCACAGTGTTGGGTAGGGTATATCCTGCAGAAAGACATCTCTCGTAAACAAGATTTAGCAATCTTGGAGGGAATTTCCTGCTGTTGGTCGGATTGTTTTGAACACCATTGACCTTGCTGCAGATTTCTATTCTAAGAGCAGCTATTCATCTGTGTCCTAGGATCAGTTGCTTTGATGACAGTAACTGCTGGGGAGGTGGATAAGGAAATCTAGAGACACTCGTTCCAGTTGTGAGGCCTGCTGATAACCAGCCCAGACTGCGCTCTAGCTAGTCTATAGCGATTTAAACACTGTTTGGAAGGAAATAGCTTCACTGAGGAAGGAAGCGAGGGAATGCGGAAAACAAACCAAAAAAATTCCAAGTATAGCCTTAACCTAGACGACATCATGTTGCCATCGTACTACCAATATTGCACAGCAAACCACAGGGCGAGCACGCCTCAGATTGCACCAAAAATATATTTCTAAAATACACTGGCATTTGAGGCATTTTTAAACGCACTTCAGATTGCCAGTCCTTATTAAGCACATGAATCTGCACCATTTGGTCCTACTTTGCAAAGAATGTCACATTCCTCAACAAGAAAAAATATTTCATACACTTGGGATTGTAATGACTGAGTCATGGACGGTTTTTTTCTGAACACAAGGAGGAGATCTAGGCACAAAAGCCAAACCATAGGGAGCAAAACAGACTGATTTATTTAGTTAGCTTCATGTCTTCTAACACAAAAACTCTTCTAGCTTTTCAGTCTCTCCTCTATAAAAATATATTTATGTAAGAATTATGTTTTAGTGGACTGAATTTCTGGAAAGTAATTCTTTCTTTGGTCTCTTTGTATGGTCTGACTTCACAGTCCCCAAGATGTTTGTAACATAAAGTAGTTTTCATGTGTCAAATAATTCATAGCCCTCAGAGGCTGAAGCCTCTCCAAAAAGGTACCTAATCAGATCATGGAAATATAAGGTAAAACAGACACAACTGAAAATTGCGTCTTGATCATACTGCATGAGGAGCATTTTCTTAGTAGGGCTGATTTCTCCAGACCTTCTCAATATTTCATAGGAAGTCTTTCCATTTTCTCTCTGTTTTGCTATATAATAAAGAACAGACTATGACTACATAATAAAGAACAGATGTAGTCTGAAATAGTCTGAAATTATTATAGATGTTAAAAAATTTGCAAAGTCTGCATAATGAGGATCAAACATTTAGTAAATATTCAATATCATCATTTGATACTGAAACTATCAAATGTATTAAATAATTTTTCAATACTTTAGATTCTTCTGTAAAGAATAAAACAAGATTTTTATATAATGACTTGCAAAATACTTTCAAACGGCTCTAAAAGAACAGAATGGATGTTCAAGGTATCAGTTTATGTAGGTATTTGGAACTGGAGTTCTCAGTCATATAAAATAAACTCTAATTTAGTGCCTTTTTTTTTATTATGTTTAATGAATCACTGAGTGTAAATATTTCAATAGTTCCTCATTGGAGGTTCTTGATTTCAGCAAAAGTGTATTTCTTACTATGTCTTCAAATATTTGCGGGTTTTAGTGGTAAATCTTGCAATGTCTTTAGAAACCCTCCACCAACAGTTATGCAATGACATCCCAGCTTTAATTTCATACCATGTAAGGTCTGGTTCAAAGCTTACTAAAATCATTGAGCATCTTTCCACTGACCCACAGTCTTGAGCTCATGGCAAAGCTATGTCCTAAGTCTTCACATCCATGCAACTTCAGCTGAAACTCAACAAGAATTTCTCACAGAACTGTGTATGGTCCCAACTGATGCTCATATCTGAAATGAAAAGTAGACAATACAACCAAAACAGCTTAGACATAGCTTGAGACTGATAGGGTACCACATGCAAAAGGCAGGGAAAGAATAGCAGCATTTTATGTTCTTTTCAGAAAAGTTGCATGTTAAAGATAAGTACAAAGGATAAAACATTATCTGAAAGATGAAGGAGAATATCTCCTTATTCAAAAGCAAGTATGTTGAATTTATAATCCAGACTTCTTATTTGTCTCCCACATATAAGAATATTAGAGAAAGTAGAAAACACAAATTCAAATGAGAATATGATCGAGAGGACAGTGAGCACGATGCAGTGATAAAGGACAGCACAAAATCAAACTTAGCCTGCTCCATTGTCCTCTTAATATTTCAGGTAAGAGTCAAGCATTCGGGCTGTATAATGTTCTCCAGTTTTGATTAGGACAGTAAGAACCAAGTTTAAACCTGTATCATGGACGTCTCAGTTGTTAAACAAAGAAATTCAAGAAAAAAACGAGCCCGAAGAACTCCTTTTGGATACAATATAGATTTTCATCTTGGGTCTGCAGAATACCCGGTGACTAATGTGACCAAGCTTTCTACAGCCATGGACCACCTCTTTTAAGGAGAGTGCATAACTTCTGTCTAAACAAGTTAGTGGAAGATAGGCCTGATATTGGGCAAGATTTTGGTCTGCATTTTATGAAAGGTCTGACTATGTAGTCTGGTGGCTCCCTTTATAATCCCTGACCAGCAATTCTTTTTTTTTTCTCACAGACAACTGCACTGTCTTACTGTAGATACAAGAGGTGATCAGTTTATGGTTTTCTTGAAATTAGTACTTAGAGAATCTGATTATTTTCCAACTTTTTTCATATACTTCTCTGAACACAAGATGAGTCTGATCATAGCATACACTGGCCATGTGTTTAGCTGACATTATATTGTTTTCTGTAGCTTAAATTGAGATTAATTCATTTCGAAAGAAGTGACAGTACACTCCTCGGATGTAACTGCAAGAAGCAGGTCCCCCTCCCACCACACTCATTTTGGTCACGTCTGACTCTCCCTGCATCAACACAGCATTTACAAAACAGGGAATTTTCTTTTTCACAAACCCTTATACTAAGAATAAATGGCTTTCCAGGCATCTTCAGTTTAAGGGACCTTCTTTATGTCCCCCAAGGTCAGACTGCTGAACGTTTAACCTATTTTGAAATATCTTCTACTGGTAACATCCTGCATGAGTGGGACAGAAAAAAAACCCAAAAGACACTCTCTGCACTTTCTTCTGTGGCATTTCCACCCCGATATAAAGCTCTCTGTTAGGCTTACACGGCAATCAGCTATCACCTTTCCTTGTGTTTCTGCGTTTCATCACTCAGTTTGCCTCTGGTCTTGCTGACACCCCCCAGCACACCTTCCTTGCAGTCACTTGCACGTCAGTCAGCAGCTGCCTCCTCACACGTCTCAGCCCCACTGACCAGCTTGCAAACTACTAGCAGATAGGGCTGTGGAGGTTTTTTTAGCCTTTCTGCATTTTAGAAAGAAATTTAGTGACATAATCAGTCAAAGATTGATCAGATACACACACATGCCTCCAAAGTTCATATTCAATTGCACATAGATTAATACCCTATTTAAAGAATGCAGGATGCCATTCCTGTACCAAGATTATGGGGAGAAAAATGGTTAAAAAATAAAACCTCAAAAAATTCTTTGCTACAGTACTAAGAGACATTGTTTCTGATTTTGGAGGTGCCTAAAAATTAGTAAGGCGTAACTGTGCATCTATACATTGACTGAACTTGATTATTTTAATGCAAGCAGAAGGAATAGGAGCTCACAAGTTTCAGTCTAGTTATTCTTTAGTCCTGGTAACACACCTTTGATTTACCAAATGGCCATTCTCAAGCCCACCTACTCTTCAAACTTTCCTTTTTAAGACTTTTTCCCATCACAGCTACGGCTGTCTTGCTAAAATATTTTCCTCAGTGTTGCATAATTTCTGGTCTCAAGGAAAGAACTCTTTTCTTAATATCTCCTTTTATATTCTACCATCATGCTGTTATTGTCTGTTGAATCATACCTCATAATTCCAGGAATAATGACAATATTTCACCCCAAAGTTTACCAAAAACTTCCATCATGTTGTCAAATGTGTGCTCAAGTGTAAACCAGCAGACTCAGTCTCTCACGGAGCATTTTCCCCTATCTATTATTTCTGCTGCTTTTTTTTTTTGTTTAACATAACCAGATTCTGACTTTTCCTTTAAGAAATACCAATTGTTTCAGCCCACTAGTCAGAAAGACCAGTCTTGCCTCATGTTTCCTCAGTCTCCTCTTTCTAACAGCCTGTCAGGGTATCTGTATACCTTCCTACAAATTAGAAATTGTTATTTCCACTGAACAAACTCTTATGGTGAGGCCAGAACTGGCAGCTGAACATGGCACACCGGTGCACATATGTTTTCGCAAAGCAAAGTCACCATCTGGCTGAAACACAGCCAAGATCCTTCCTGGCCTCATCTGCAGGTGAGCGGAGATACCAGTGGAAGCAGCTGGTATGAAATCAGACTACTTAATCTTGCAAGATGTTGACCTCAAATGAAGAGGCATATGTCTGTGTATTACATAACACTGGCTCTCACCTTCCCAGCCGACATTTATTTTATTAGACCTACAACAGTTCGTATAAACGCCGTAACAGCGGGCATCCTTCTAAGACCTAAGATGTTTTATTCTGTGCTATATTTCCATATGGCTCTTTTGATAAACCTAGAAGATTACAAAAGCAGAGGGTCTTGAGATAACAATAATACAGTTTAATGACCACTTCTATAAGAGGGTGTAAAAGAAACTAGGAAGTCAGGAACAGATACACAGATGAATTAAAAATAGCAATCAAGAACGTTTAAGGCAACAAAAAAGGAGCAGAATGATATAGTCTCTTTAATTATATCCTAATATATCCTAACGTCCAATTGCAGAAGATACGGGGAGAGGTTTTGCAATAGAAAGAGAAGAGATGCTAGCCATTCCAGCTTGGGGAAGGAGGATCTTACACCTCTGTGTCTGTCAAGGAATCTTTTAATGATAGAATGAAGAAAGATGTATTTCTGAAACAGTGTAAAATCTAAGACAGTGGTGGAAGGATATGCAGATCACCTTACCAGCTAACAGCTACGCTGTGATCAAAGAAGATCTTAACCGATAAATATAATACAGGGTGGTTTTACCATCAGTGTTGCAAATTCACATACTTTCTTGGCTAGTGTTAGCCAGAGGAGCAGGAAAGTGAAGAAATGGCCTATAACTCACCCCAGACTTGACATGCTGAGCTTCTTCAGAGTCCATTGGCTTGGAAGATTAGTAACGGTGGTAAAAGAAGGGCCGCATCTTTCCCGTCCCTCCCTTTATGCTGCTCTGAGTTTTTCTGTTGTCAGGTGCCGAGCTGGAGCAGGAAACTGAGTTAGCTGAAACATCAGTGAGGGTTTTTGGAGGTGGGGTTGATTTGTTTTGTTTGTTTGTTTGTTTGCTGTCAGGTTACTTTTCGGCTATGGCGATTCCTGATCCAAGTCATTGTGTGGCCTTGTGAACTTTTGTAGCAGAACAAAGGCAGGAACGGGAGTGCATAGGTGGGGATGGAAAGCAGAGGAAGGAGGCAACATTTTGGTCCTAGTTCTCATTTATATCAGCTTTAAATGACCATGAAATCACATCCGCCTTTACACAGGTAAAAAAAAAGTCCAGGGCGTGAGCATTCCTGGTATGTTACAACATATGGTCTGAAGTCCAAATGAAGTATCCCCTCCCGTCCCTGGTCCCAGCGCTACCACAAGATCTGCAGCAGCATGTGTTACAATGGAGGATCAGGGTCTCCTGTACCCATGTCAGCCTCTACTTTCTTCATGTTTTCCGTATATATGCATTACTTAGCACAGGCATAACACAAGATAAAATATACGCTACAACTTGATCCACAGTTACACTGCCTTGCAGTCAAAACATTCGAAGCAGATGCTGGTAGTTCTGTTGCAAAGACTTTCACGATGGATTTTGTGATGTAATGCAATATACGTGACCTACTTCCAGGCAGCTATGAGCCCTATCACATGAGCCTAGGATTTTTTTGGTATGATCTATGGTTTAAAATGTTCTTAATCAAATAAACAAACCAAATAACTCCTTTCCCTTTGAGACTCCTCATAAGCTATTGTTAAGATAATTTGCCAAGCAAAAAGGATGATGTAAGTAAATACAAAACAAAATACTCATCATTGCAATCCCCACGCCCCAAAAGGGGCTGTTAATCAATTGTGTGCTACACGAGCATCCTGTGCTTACATTAGAGAAAATATTGCCAATATTTTGGTACCAGTGCATACCAAATAGTACAAGGCTCTTCAATTTTAATAAACACACACACACACACACAAACACACTTGATATGCCAAGACAGGAGGCCTGGAGTATTTGAGACACGGCAGCAGCGCCACGCAACAATAGTGCAGTTTGTACTGCTGGCAGTGCTGGCATACCACTGGCCACAACTTCAAAAGTGTCCAAAAGACCAAAAGAAAGGGCTCCAAACAGAGAGCAACTTTAAATGCCCATCGAGTACTTTGAAGTGATTATTAAGAATGCATCCCATAGCCCGAGGCATGCACAAAATATGTCTGCACCCCAAGCTGCTGAATGGAACAGGATTTGTTTATCAGCCCCTCCACCGAGACCACCGAGGCTCCCTCTGAAACAATTTATTCTTCTCTGCTCCTGCAGCTGAATGTGCCACGGGCGTTTTCTGTGGGACAGATTCAGCTAATAAACGGTCGGTTCCCTGGAAGCTGTAGTAAGTCCTGTCTGGAGAAAGCTGTGAGCTGTCTTCCATGCCAGGGAGCAAAAGGCCCAAAGACAATCCTCTGTGTTTGTGTTCCCCTCCTGGCAACACTGGTTTGAGTTTTGGTGGCCAAATGCAACTTCCGTACAACTGCTGACTCCCTGCATGTTGTAGGTGGGCACAGGAAAATCGGGAGAAGGGAGTAGTAAGGAGCTTCCACTAATTACTGTTAAGTCTGGTGCAAACCATCTCCATTCTGCGGGCTTCTGTTTTCCTGCTAAAATTTGACAGGTTTACTGCTGTCATGCAAACGCAAACCGTGCCTCCATCATTTGTCTGTATGGTCTGTCTGTCTCTTCCTGGGACGCGGACAAAAGGCTTTCTGGGGCATGAATGGCTGCTTTGTTTCCCTGCTCTGAAGAGATCTTAGGCAAATGTAGTTGAGCTCCAAGTTTGGGGAAAAAAAAAAGAAAAGAAAAGAAAAGAAAAAAATCTGGCCAGGTTTGTAGCCCTCAAAACCATAATTGAATACTTTGACGCTAGGATAGAATTTTTCCTCAAATTTTCTGTTCTCTGTGAAGAAATGACTTCAGCTGTGTGGCTAGGAAGTAATAGTCAGGCATGAAATAAGAAAATTACTATAAAGATGATGACTTAGGAACTCACTCAAAGTGAATATATCCCACTTTAAAGCTCAGTGAAGAAAAGAGTGAATCTAAGAAACGGGATTTATTCCAGAGGTTGAAGTATAAAAGACTCATTAATGACACTCTCTGGTTTTGTATGCATTTTGAATATGTATTCATAACCCTGCTGTCTTATGGACAGATATTAGCCAAATACCAAGATATTTTTGGCTAAAAGATACAAGCAAGCCACAGCATTGCACTGCAGGTTTCAGGAAAAGAGATCCCCCTTTTCAGTTGCGTGTAGTTTGCAGAGTGTCCCCCTTTATCTTTTAAGATTTACTTAGTTGGATAAAAACAGAACCAAGTTTTTTATTAGCAAACTCTAAATTCAGCTGTTGCTCATCTATTTCCAAGAGAAGTGAATAACAAATGTTTAAGCTTTTTTTTTTTAATAGGAGAAGTTTAATTAAACAATTATCCTGTTTTCATCTGTGCTGCTACATTGAGTTCTGAACTACCTGACAGTATTAGCCAACATAAAATGTCAGCATTTGGTTTTGCTTACTGGTTTCTAGCTAACATTTAGGAGTATAAATTGATTTCAGATGGGAATGTCAGCTGCATGCTCTGGCTAGAAATGAAGCTCTGACTCAGAGGGGTAGAAAAGATATGATAATCAAAATTTCTTAAATTCATTTCTTCCAAGTAGGGGAGTGACTCTGAGGTGGAACTCATCCTGTATCCATTGCAGTATTTTTTTCTACCCACAAATAACTGCTAAGTCTTCCTAAACTGTGGCATGCAGCATTGTGAAGTCTTTCCCCCACACTGCTCTTCTCATGCCTGGCCTTAAATCATCCCGCACCATGTTTTTCAGGGTTTCCCGCAACCTTGCAGGCTTGTATGATTTTTAACCATCAAAGCAAAGCAGCAGGAGGATGGATTTTGAATAAAATGGAATAACAGTTTGGGCAGAAATGTCTGTTTTATGCTAAAACAGAAAGATTTTTTCTTACTTTGAATCAGGAAGCAGTTTTGTTTCTGTTGTAGACATTTCTAACCACGCTAGTAAAAGCTTCATTTTAGGCATTGTACATACAGCTTCTTGCACTGCACCACATGGATATAGCGGCTCAGGAGAGCATTGCCCACACCTCTGCACTGCTTCTCAACTGCACTTCACTGAACTCCTGACCTATTGACTAGAGCACAGATGGGTGACAATATTGCAGAGCCAGCAAGCTTTTAGGTGTTTTGTGCAAGTTTCGTCTTCACATAAGTCATGCAGTCTCCAGTGGGAATGCCCAAACTCAGTGGTGGTGAGCCTGAAAGCTGTGGGTCCCAGCCCCTTCAGGTGGCAGAGAGAGAACGAGTGAGTAAACCGAGACACACTCAGGCCACCTTCATTTCAGTGGTGGACATGGGTGCAGGCAAGGACTGCTGGGTTGCATTCCCATTATGCACCTCAGTACAGAATCGATCAAATACCTCTCCTGAGAGGTGGAGGGCTGAAACACAGATGGTTGGTTCTTTTTCTCAAATCAGTAAGGTCAGAGGGGCTATGACTTGGTGTCATGGTTTACAGGGGATCTGCAGCAGCTGTGGCCACTTCATTTCATTTGGCTCTTTGGAGCTATATGTAAGGAGTATGTACTTCCTCTGGCCTCTGACTATTATTTGCTTTTTTTTTTTGCCAATGCCCAGAACAGTGTGCTATAGTATGGATGTCCTACTTGGCATGCTAATATTAATACTATTTCACTAACCAATGGAATACCATATGGGACTGGCATGACTTTCCTGTCTCTTGTTGAGGCCAACTATTTTCCCTTCGAAAATGGGTAGCAGGCAAGTCGCATCCCCTAGGTTTGATTTGTAGCAAATCTTATATCTAGGTCTAAGCAGAGCTTGGTCATCTACTCACTTGCTTATTCCCCTTCTCCCAATCTGTTTAAAGCAACTCTCATCCCAAACGTAGCTGTTTATAAAGCCTCTGCTCCTTTGGGTGGCATTACTTTTATTGTTGGCTTAAGTGTGGCTCTAACTCTACTAAATAATTAACCAGCACGGGGTTTCTTCATATAGTGTGTGGATCCCCTCAAAGGACTTCCAAGTCTCCTTCATTCTCCAGACAAACCCTCAAGGGCCAAGTCACCAAAAGATGTTTTTGTCTTTTCTTCCCCACCCTTTGCCTTTTTTGCCAGTTCTAAGCAGCCATAAAATATCTGCTACACACTTCTGTGATGCAGGGAGAATAATAATCAGCCCCGGGCCAAGTCACGTACAGAAGCAATAGAAGAGTATTTTAACCGAGCAGGAATGTTATTTATCTCTAAACTACTTACGTTTAACTGCGCTTAAAAAAAAATCCTCTTCTTTTGACCAAAACAAACCTCCAAACACAGATGTTCGCTAAGTATCCAAACATGAATAAAAGATATTCAGAGAAATTTGGGAGAAAACACTCAGAGCCTAAATCCCCAAATCCTTACACAGATTTTATTCAGTCAGAACTCTCTCTTAATTAATCGAGGCTAAGCAATGAGTAAACCTTTCAGAATTTAACCATCTCCTTATATAACTGCATTTTTTTTAAATTAGGCTTTGTAATCTTATACTTTCATGCAGCATTGCACCAGCGAAGTCACAAACTATAAATGATCTCCTAAAAGCAGTGAAATTGAAGCCAAGAGCTTTGACTGACTTGAAATTTGCTGCTGCAAGGGATAAACGTGCCAGATCCTAGTATGTGGGTCACTTGTTTTGCCAGACCATCCAGCCTACGAACAGACTTGTATCTCTTACCCTGAGAAGGGCAGAGAATAAGTATTTTGACCATATTCAGCTTTTTGTGTTTTATGGGCAAATAAAACACAATAACGAAAAACTGGAATACGGAATGAAGATCATAGCTGTGGATTTGCTCTTTCTTAATATCCATGCTGTCAGATCCCATCCTAACAGTCCGGTATGCACATTACAACATCTACTTATTGCTAGAACAGGCACTAATTGGCTGAAGGGTATAGATCGGTAAATTGAATTGCTGTCAGAGCCCATCAGAATAGGGTAAAAGGCTATTTGGAGGGCATTTTGAATAAACATGCATAGCCACTGCCCCTGCTTTTCCTCTCCTGACAGCAAATATGGAAATTCAAATACCAAAGCTCTCAATAAATTTCACAAATGATAAGAAAAACAAAATAAACAGGTTTCAATTTCTGTTCTCTCTCTGCATCATGTTAGCACATAGTCTAATCTTTGCAAAAAAAAAAAATTCCTTATGATCATGAAACAATATCATTTCTTACTGATATGATACAGGAGCATATCACATAATTATATGCTCTGGAAAGTGTATTCTGTGAAGCTGAATCAAATAATGACCAGGCTAAAATTCTTCATAGGCCAATTACAATGGGTAATTTTGCTTTTTATTTCCCATTTTCTATAACTAATTAATTCTGAAGTTGAGCATTAGAATCGCACTGCATTAAACTCTTCCTACAGTCAGACTTTAAGAAAGCAAGAAAGGAAAAGTTATGGAAGAATCTGTTTACTGTGATCGAGGAACAATATACACTGTGCAAAAAATGGATGAAATTGTGTTTAGTTAAGCATATTCTTGTAGCAGGCTTTCTTTTTTATGCTTTGTTTGAGTGAACTTGTCCTTTATTGCCTATCATGCACAGGACAGCTGTTCAGATTAATAGTTTTTAGGCTGTGTTATTCAGATACGCAGGGGTTTTGGTTTTAACTGCAATGTTTCTGTGCTTTGGCTTTCCAATGTGCAACATGTGATCTTTGTTAAAACCCTGCTGTGGAATGCTGACATACACACAAGATTATTTTTCCTGCCAGGAGTTCATATAGATTTATATGAAGTTTTAAAAAATGCACACTCAACTTTTATTTTCCATTCAGAAAGAAACACAGCTGTCATGTTGGTGACAAATAGCTTTTAATTTTAAACTTTTGGATGAAAGGAATAGGCATCTTTCCTGACCACACTGTGGCAGGATAGAACTAACTACATCCTATGACTTGAGAACCCCATGCAGTATCTGTAGGTAACTGAACACAACCTTTTACCAACTGCTTCAGAAAAGAGCTATTCCTAAATTCAGCTTTCCTAAAAACAGACCACGGAGTCTGCTCCCTCCTACAGTGGGGATTAACTGCTGTTCTGAATCTATCTGACATTTCCATCTATGAGCACAAAGCAAAAAGAGATACCTCTGGAGGTACAGTAGGGAAGAAAAAAGATTTACGCAAAGGTTGGAAATAAGACATAACAGTCTTAGTCAGAAGTTAGCAGCAGTCAAATGCTTTCTTCACAAAGAAACTCCAGGCTGAGACACTGTCAGTAGTCGGAACATTTCACTGGATAAATGTTCGAGGGAAGGAATCACTTTCTCAAGCCATGGATTGATTGCAGAGCTAGTCGACACGCCTTGCAGAGAATGGTCTTTGTGGCAGCACATACCCTGCCTGAACTAGCTGACATGATTTCTGTAGTAATCCCCTCAAATCTCGCCCTCGCTATAGGGTTTGCACCTGTAGGGTGCCATATTTCCTTCTTTGTTTCTCCTTTTAAACCCCTACCCGTTGAATTTGCTGAGACAATGCAGTGGTGAGACAGCCTCAATATGGCACCGGGGCATGGAAGTGAAAACCATGTGTGAGCCATCTGTAGGGCACTCGGCTCCCCGACATCTGCTACCCACATTCCCGGCTTTTATGGCCAGATCATCCCCCGAGGTCCCTGAGCCGGCTGTGCCTTGCAGAAAGAAGGCAGCGCTGCTGCTGGGCTTCCTCTAGCTGGGAGGCAGGATGAGATATTCCTACCCTTCCCACCGCAGGGAAACACTGTCTTTGGTAGCTTCTGTTGTTTTCCTTTTTGTGGTATAAGCCCCACTTTGGTGTGGTTTTAGGGTAACCACACTGGGAGTGTCCCTGGCTGGGTGGCTTTTGGGGACCCACAGCAAGAGGAGGCAGCTGGGCATCAGCCCTGTGACTCTCCATGGAAGAAGCCCTTTCTGGGGTCCTCCCCTGCCCAGCAGATCTCTCGGTATTGCTATAAGGAGAATTTGTCTGTCTGCCCACCTGCCTGTCCACCCTCACCTGTACTTCAGTCCCTCTCACCAGTGAAGGAAATCAAAGAGATTTCCTGGCTCAGAAAGTCAACTATTATAAATAAATGTGTTTTCTTTTACGGTGATGGCCCTTCGCCAGTTCACTGCAGCTGAGGTCTGTGCCTACTACTCAAGACAGATACAAATGTTTACACAGTCTATCCCCAGGCTGAGATTTTAAAATATAAAATGGGTCTGAATACATTAAAAATCAGACCTGAGAGAGGAGTTGCAGGGAGTTTGTCCTGTGTTGGCTGGAAGCAATTGCTTTGTAACAGTTGTAAATACTATTTTTGCTATGTGGTGTTATAGATTTTTTCCTGCCCAATAGGTAACTGTAATGCTATTAATGAAAATGAAATGTAATTGCATTGCCACCACACCCACATTAGGGGGACCATCCAAGCAGAAGACTTGGTGAAGTGAAAACAATTTTCTTCAGTCTTTGTAGAAATGGTCTTTGCCTCCACCCCAATTTCATGTTCCAAATCAAAGCTGAAAAAATGCATTTCCATAATATAATGCAAATCATCATAGTAGTTTGCCTACCTCAAAATAAAAGTACACTAGCCAAATTATCTGCCAGAAGTCAATTAAACTGTCCCACTCTACCATGTGTCTAATAAATGAGTTAATAATCTGAATGACTGAATGTGGTAAACAAGGCATATCTAATAGCACTTTTAAAGCTTTCCAATTGTCTAAAATGCCATTTTCCAGAAATTTTATTTTACTTGTAAAGTATTCTATCCGTAATGGAATAGGAGCTTCAAATCATCGTACCCTTCATGTAATAAAATTTTTTATTAGTTCTAAGAACTGAGTAGAATATCTGTAATGAGAGGAAAATATTGCTCTGAACTTACTGCACCTCTGGCTGTATATTTCTAGGTAAAAAGTCACAGGCGAGGAGTTTGAGCTTTACGCTATCTAAACTTATCTGCAAAATATACTCAGATGTAGTTTGAAAGACAGAGACAAATAGTGTGTTTAACCTTAGGAGGTGCTTGGGTTTTCCCTAATCTCGACCTGCCACATAGCTGAAAGTGGAAGCCTTTGAAATGTTTTTACAAAAATATTTACTTTTTATTAAAATTAGGAATGGAGAAGATTAACAAGGCTTTTCCTCTCCCTTTCTTTTTAACCTTGCAAACAGTTTAGTCATGAACCTCTGCAGGTCGGCATGTTCTGTTGTGTTTATCTGATAGTGACAGAACAAACTTCACATATCTCAAGGGCTCAGTTTAATCTGCTGAGCATAGAACAGCCTTTTTTCTAAAGATGTCTAATTAATAGACCACTCATTCAGCAATGAGCTCTGCATCATGTTAGTTTCTGAGGGAATTCTTTCATGACAATTATGCATTAAAAAAACAGAGGGGAAGCACAGAAAATGAGTCAAAGCTACAGAATTCGGACGTCCTGGAATCATGTGCTTCTTAAAATCTGAATGTCAGACACATCGTCCATCCGGTTCTCCCGCTGATTTATTGACTAGCACCGTGAGCTTTTGATGTTGAACATTGGGGTACTGACACTGGGAAAGGAAGCGAGCAGCCAGTCTGACAGTCTTAACCATACCAAACTCTCCTTGGTCCCAGCCTTGCTGTTCATGATACTCCGCGTAGATTTGCAACCAAGTCCAGTAAAGACTGGAAGAGTGAAACCGTCAGGACTGAAAAGGGCAGTTACCTTGGTAAAGCATAAATTGGGATTAGTATGCAGGCACCGTGCAGCTGGATGAAGGAGGACGGGTTTCGGCATTGGGGCACAAGTTAGTAAGGACTGTAAGACTGCTTCTTTCCATGAGAAATATATACAGCTTACCGATTCTTTGTTGTGAGGATTTTTCTAGCAAAAGCTCAGCTTCTACATAGTATACTCAACTACCAGTAAAATCTAAAAGTCCCAGAACTAAAAAATCAGATGGAGAAAGGGAGTAAAATGTTTCTTTTTTCCTTTAAAGGAATTAAAATCTATTGAAAGCAAAATGAAACAGAAACTTGGCATCAGTCCCAGTTCATCTTCATATGCAATAAACACACCACAAATTAATGAGAGATTGAATATTTTTGGCTATTTCAGTTCATTTTCATAGCCCCGTGGACATTTCCATAAGCCTCTTGGCAGCACAGTCAACTTTTCTGCGCTCCGATTTGCCCCAGTTTAAGAGTACATTTGTCTGTTTCTAATCATCCATAATCTCCTATAACCCTCACTCGTTGTAGCAATCTCCCAGCCAGCATGAGCTGCTGATGACAGTGCACGACACATGACATCTCCGTGCTACTCCTAGATGCGAAAGTCATGTTGTGTCCTAGCCAAAACCAGCAAGTATTAAAACGGCTGGTTGAGAAACAATTAAGGAAAGGGAGGGTTTGACACCTGAGTAGGTTCTGAAGCTGTGGAGGAAAGCTTGAAATTTCTAAACAACTCCACTTGGTTTATTTTATTTAACTTTTTTTTTTCTTTCTGATTTAACTCCTATTGATACATGATGATGTAATTCTTTGTGAAACAAGGAAAAAAATGTATGTGAGGCTTGCTTTTTCACAGAAAGACTTGATTTTCTGTTCAGTGATGAACATGCAGGTCGCTTATGAAACGATTCACTTGGAAGCACTGTTAAGTTGGCCCACGATTTTCTTAGGACCCTTGACCTGAAGACTCCTTGCTCCAGCAGTTTGAGAGGAATGCATTTTCTAATGCTGTTTTGCTAGCGTTCATTTTGTTGATGCGGCTGTTGAATTATGGAAGACAACTTGCACTGCAAGTCAGCCGTGGAAATGCTTGTCTTAAACATGTTAACTCATTCCCACAGTCTTGACAAAAGCCCAAGCCAGCTGCTAATCTGTGTTAAATAAAGAAAAGACAGGTGGTTGGGATTTATGTTCAATTTATTTGTTAGTTTATTATGTGGCTTAAAAGTCTGAGATGAAATTTTAAAAGGTTTTGTCTCAATTACATGGATTTTAATACTAAATACATTCCTTTCAACCAATAATAGCAATCATGAAATGTTTTCAAGATTTTTCTACATGCTACTTATACAAAATACATTCAAATGAAACTAGTTGGTCTGGCCAAGTGCAGAAATGAGTATGAATTCTCCAGTATGTCATAGCAGCAACAGCAGCATTAAGATTTAATCAACCTGTCATTTGGACAGAAGGTTGTGGTTGCCAATGGTAATATTAAAGAGTATAATTTTTCAACACAATTTTCTAAATAAATGTGGCTTAGGGGACGATATTAGCCCTTCAGCCGTCTATCTGTACCCATTCCTCCAACTGTAACTGAATTTGATTATGGGGCAGATATTCCTGAGCTATTAGAGGAGGCTCTTGAGCCTTGTGAAAAACGGTTTTTAGATGGAGGAGACTCAGACTGGTACCCACAAAGGAGAAAGCTGTTGCATGAGCAGAGCAGCAACCTGTCCTGTTGACTCAGCGTCCGGACAGTCAGCACACACAAGGCTGAGAACGGGCCAGAAAAGGTGCTTTCTGTTTCCTAAAGGGTTATGTCTTCTATCTGGGAGACAGCTGGGTAAATGGAAGAGGAGAGGAAGCATGGGGACGTGGCAGCAGACACGAAATGAAATGAAATGAAATACATAGTTCTCTGAAAACGCTTATTGCCATTTACTAACAATTAACGTAGTCCAGTTGCACGTGTTAAAGTAAGGACAAGTCTTCCTTGTTCTGCTGTGGAGGTACCTCAGTGTTGACCAGATAGGATTCCTTAAATGAGAAAAGAAAATAGCCCTTTGAAAATTAAGTTGCTGAAACTGGTCCTGCCTTATGTGCTACCCCTTCCTTCTCTCCTTCTGTATAGTAGTCTATGTGCATACAATTTCTTCGCAGGTCTCTCCCTAGAAGGTTAAAAGAGGTAAACCAGGAATTTGGCTATATAAGCACTCTGGGCTGAATAAGGAATCCCAGGCCTCTTCCTTGGCCAGTTTGGGTGCAGCACTGATGAAGATTTTTCCACTCTGGGATTCACATGATAACTCTGACTTGCCTGTTCGTTTATACAATACACTTTCATTCAGGAATATCCTTAGATTTAGGGTCAGCACTTGGATGAAAGGCCTTCTGACAGTATGTGAACTATTCTGCAAGGAGTAATGTGGGCTTGGTGCATAGTAACGAACCAGGGCAAGGTCTTGGAGAATCTTTACTGGTAGGAAAACACGGCTTTAAGCGAGACACAATGACAAAATCTTAACACAGCCATTAGGAGGGTTACAACTTTGTTTTAACTGGTAGGAGATTAAGCTCACAGCTTACATTCATTTTGTATAACCATTATTTTATATATTTAAGAATACAATATTTGACTCGTAGTCTCAGACGTACCTACTCTCTCTACATTAGCCTCCTACTCCTTGTGGCCCCCAGGGAAAATGATAGCCCATTTTGGCAGGTTATTTACAAAGATTGAGAAAGGGTTCCTCTTCCAAAGAGTTAACACTGGGCAAGACAATGGAAATGAGAAATAACGCAACGACATTACCCTCTCAAAGTCATGCATTATTCCAGGGATGAGATAGAAGCCAAGCCTCCTGGTGCTCTGTATGCGCTCTCTTTTACTCTCCTTCTCTCTTTCTGTCCCTCCCCCCTCCAATTTCTAACTTTTTTAAGTCTCCTATCTAGATTTTTCTCCCTTCTGCACTTTCCCTTCCCCTTATGCTGTGTCCACCTGGCAAGGAAGGAAACTATCTTTGGTCTCCCTCTGAACAGGACCTCTCTTCAGAGATTTTTCAGCTCTCCTTGGGTGCTGCATTACTACACAGCACATAATGCCTGAGCTCTCTAGGTTAAAGCTTGCCGGACTGCATGCATGAGTCACAGCTACTATAGCAACTAAAGTATCAACATATCTGGAGACAGCCATCTATGCTGATGTGTTATATATATAAATATTATTCTAGCTAGAATCATCCCTAGAGTCCTAGGAACTCCATATTCCTCCTAGTATATCGAACTCAAGGCGAACCGATGACACATTTCACGTCTTTCACAGTGCAAATTTCTGCTTTTTCTATGCTAACATGTAAAATAGGAGTAGAATTAGATGTCTTTACCACCTTCGTTGAAAGGTTTCTTAGGAAATAACATGGTCAGTACGGCATCTGAGGAAACCCTGTAGAAGCTGTGGTTTGTTTGTCTAGAAATCTAAAGCAAAGTTGGACTTTTATTTTTAAAGGAGCAGCATTGTATTATTTTGGATAAGCAGGGGATTTCTTTCTGCACTTGTGATATCAATTTGCTCTGTTTTTTAATTAATTCGATTTTGCAACATTAGATAATAGGTAACATTCATGAAGAGCTCCATCTCTATTGGCTTTGAAACATGGAGAGCTCCATCAGCATATTGGTCTAGTTCCCAGTGTGACCAATTAAGTGGGAGGATACAACAGTGGGAAGATAGAGAGGTTACTTGAGCAGCTTCCTTCAGGCATTGGGCAGAGTTTATTTGGCAACCTCTCTTGCTGCACGAGGAGAAAGTTGGAAAAACTTGGCAACCGTGTGCTGATAAACAAAGAAAACTTTAGTGGCTGCTTCTGTTCTTGGTTGGCTGTGGAGGAATAAGGAGCTCAGCGTTTCCAAACCACCCCGCAAACGAAACTCTCTGCTGGTAATAGCTAGATCTCAGCTGCGGAATGGGCTGTGCTTATTTGCACATACGTAACGCTGCCCATTCCTACACATCCCGACAAAATTGTTTGCAGTGGGGTTTATATTGCCTGTACTCTAACTTTGCTGGTGTTACTGCACCATACTCTGCACCATTATCCTTCTGTAGAGATTGGACAGTTATTTTATTTTAAGGTCAGAAAAGTGACCTGATTTTGTGGACATTCTGATTCTTCTTTGTTGTGGAGTTAAAATAAATTCCTTGGTTAAAATTTTCATTCTGCTTTGTTTATGTTAAGAAAACATGCAAAAAAGCATGGGCCTAGCCCTGCAACCCGTTATTCACATGAGTTACTTCCTTAATTTTATTGAATTACTCACAGGAATACATGTTTGCAGAATGTGGTCCTCCTATTGTTGAGAAAATACTGCTAATTAAAAAAAAATTAAAAGACTGCTGTAGGTGACCCTGCTGTGGCAGGGGGAATGGACTAAATGATCTCCAGAGGTCCCTTCCTACCCTGACCATTCTGTGATTCTGTGACTCTCTCTTGTCAAAAAAACCTGAAGAGTTTATTTGTATTTTAAAAGTAACATTTATTATAGTTTCCATAAGAAAGATTAAAGTTTTAGCTAAAGCAAGTAGTGGTTCTACTTTGTTACTGCACATCTTTCAGGAAAAGAAATACTTTCGGTCATGAAAAATTCCAATAGTGTCTTGTATTAAAAGCATTAAAACCTGAATTAAAGAACATAATTCAGATGGAGTTCTGGCGACGGTGCCAAAGATGACATCGTTGGCTGCTGACTCGATCCAGATTTTTAGAGCAGGTGTGTTGACTCATTCTCTGAGAAGCATGAGGAGAAACGCTGGCCT
This sequence comes from Pluvialis apricaria, assembly GCA_017639485.1. Lineage (NCBI taxonomy): Eukaryota > Metazoa > Chordata > Aves > Charadriiformes > Charadriidae > Pluvialis > Pluvialis apricaria. The sequence goes on from CM030010.1 coordinate 10,871,814, forward strand.
CCCTCCAACCCCACAACGCGGGGCTAACCCAGCTCCATTGCTGCTTTGGGACCAACCACTGCTGTCAGACCAAGCGATCTGCATGGAAATGCAAAGTATTGCTTTAACATGATATTCTGGAGAGATTAGCAATGCTCTGTCCGGAGGCTAGGGGATGATTCGCAGCCGCACGTTTACATCCCGAATTCTGTCGCTCCACGGCCAACCCAGCTTGTGTGTTGGGAAGTTTACCGTGATTGCAAAAGCAGCCACCCCTCTGATGACCATTTTTCCTGAGAAAGTTGCTGGATGCTTGGCCTGTGATTCCTAGCCGGTTTTGGAAAACACATGTCTTTTCCAACACATTTTGAACATTGTTGCAATTTTTATTGGAGGCGGTCAATACTTGCTTTGGTATTTAACGCTCCCTCTGTTGGGCGCTGTACCGTAAACATCACGGTGTTTGTCATCTCGACGGTAGCTTCCTGGTTACCTTTTTTCCCCCCAACGATGTGTGTTATAGCACGTTTATAGGAGCATATTTTAAAAGAACTCACTGTATCTAGGATGAGATATTAAGGATTTTACTTTACAATGTATTTCTGTTTCATAAATATATACCTTTTTGGCAATCTGAGAAGCAGATTGGTACAATATGAGAGTGAGTTCAGAGAATATATCTGCCTCCTGTCCCCTTCCCCCCTTTCTTTAAATCTCTCACAGAAACTTTGGAAGAACCAGTAGGCCTCACAGAGATATCTCAAAGTGAACAGAGAGCAAGGAAGAGAAGATGCCTTTATGGAAAGGTCTTTTCCTACGGCTCCCACAAGATTAAATACAGTGGCTATTAGTATTGCTGCCTCAATTATTTTTAAAAAGTAGCAGTTGCATCTAACAGCAGTGCTAGTGTTTGGGATATCCAGTGTGACTGCAACTAAAACCTCCAGAGTTCATTGAGCATGTCCAGTTGTACAGCAAAGTATGGTGGAAACCAGAGAGCCGCTTTCTGGACTAGTTGAAGTTCATGGAACATCCTTCTGCCCATTTGGAAAATACAGTCAGGAAGTAAGGAAAGCCCACGTCACAGCATTGTTTACGTTTCTCTGTAGGCAAAAATAAATGCATTTATTTGTGCAGGCTGTCGGCGAGTGGCAGAATAAAACTGGGAAATTAATCAACAGATCTCTCATGGTCACCCATAGCGGTCGCTGACAGTTTTGTTGCTGGTATCAAAATGCTCAAGGGAGGCTGGGTCTGCTCTAAAGCTTCAGTGCAAAGACAGAACGCCTCTGTGGAAGTCAGGAGAATGATGGCAGCCTGAAAACTAAATTTGCTTTAAACGGGAGGATCTGTTCTAGCAGCCTCATGATAGCTACTGATTCGGATTGGGTTTTCTGGGGAGGCTTACGCAGCCATGCCAGATCGGTCAGGTGAGAAAACTCAACTCCCTGCAGAGCTTGCAAGCATTCACCTTTCACAGCCCCTTGATCTTGATTATGAACAGTAAAAGCATCTGGAAATATGTCACTGTAATCCCTAGTCATTCATTTCAAGAGTTTTGCATTTCATAGTGGAAACTGTCCCTTGAAATATATTTTTAACTGCTGAATACCTGTAATTATTTTATTCAAGGCACCTATTTGTTTGGGCAATGCTTTCCCACAGTGTTTTGTATTCTTTGTGAAGCCAAGTAAGTTTAAAAAAAAAGTATTTCTTTAACGGGCTGATGATACACATTAGGTTCACCTTAAATGCTGGTTCTAAGTCTCCTCTCCTTTGCTCTCCTTTGCTTCCACAATTCGTTTTCTACACTTGACAGGGATATTTGAAATGGGAAATCAAGATGTGAAGGAAGATGCTTGGTGTGGTTACTGCATGGCAACACACATTCCAACTCACAGCTAATTACAGGCAATGCTGACATCTGAAAGCTGGGAACAAACTGGGATGTTAAATCTGCTTATTTGTACAGTAAAATCTTTTCCACAAAGTATTACTTTACTTCACAGAGCCAAGGGCAGTCTGCAACGTCAATGTTAATAGAAATTTAATGTTGTGTTAATAAGGGATGGTAAAAGATGATGTAGCTTTATTAACTTAGCATAGAGATAGACCATGGACCAAAACATTAATCATAAGCATTCCTCTATTGACCTCCCGAAGGGCCAGACTTCTCCAGCTAGGCTTATTAATCCCCATGGGAATAATAATATCCCATTTCAACAGTGAGAACCAAACACTTGTCTTGGTTTTAGTTGATGGATGACCTAACTATTTTTATTTTTTATTTCTTTAAGAGAAATAACATGCCTCTCCTTTTTTGAGATCAGACAGCATGGTAACAGGCAGAGTCTGAGAATCTCTGCTGGATGGGATCATTGCTGAGTACTGAGTACTCCCTCTCATAAATACCAAGCTTTCTTTCTCTGGGCAGTTTCTTTTCATAACGCTATTTCCAACATATGGAAAGTTCATTGCTTAATATAATATGGCCAATACTTCCCTCTCCTGTATGTTGTATCCAAAAGTGACCTAAACATGGTGAAATAATAACCCCACATTTAATAATATTGTAAGAATATCAGCCAGCTGTATGAGATTTTCCAGAAGGTATATTGACAACTTGCATATGTGTTTGCAAATATACTGTTTGCAGCCTCTCTAAATTATATGCGTTCATGGCTAAACTCATCAGAGAAAATACTCATGGCCTACTTATTTTTGCCAATGTATGAAAGGAGGCAGTCCTTGGCTTTTCTGGAATAATTTGATGTAAACCTAGGAGAATCAGGCTCTGCTTCCTCTAAAGCACCTACTGATATATCAGCAAGGAATGGGCTGGCACAACTCTTAAGTAACTCATTTTTAGTCCATTTTTTCCAGCACCTGTCCGTTTCATAAGATAAGAGAACAGAGCTGTGGAAAAGGGATACGTGGTGAAGCATTTCCCATCTCAGGTTTTTCATTAAAACAGTTTCCTTCTTTGCTTTTCTGGGATCTTTATTCCAGAGAGATATTTTCTTTGTCTGTTCCTCCTAAACGTTTCTGTTTGCTTCTACAAAAAATAGTAAAATCTGAGCATAAGCTACAGAGTAATATTACGGTCAAGTTTTTCTATTAGCAAATGTGTTCAGTTCTCTCTTTTCTGAGGTGAGCAAAACAATATGAGCTAGATCCTCCCCAAAGCCAGTGGGGTATAATAGGGAATATAACTAAATCCTGCACTTCTGGACTTTATTAGGATAAATTTCAATTAGTAGTAAGCCCACGTGCATTTTGCTGTAGCCCTCAGAAGCCCACACCAGTGGTGATTCAGCAACAGAAATGGCTACAGGAGATTTCTTCTCCTTCCCTGACCTGTTACCATCAGTTCCTAACCTGTGGCCATCCCTTGGCCTGTGACAAGGGTTGATGACCTTTCCTTGCAACTTAAAAGAAAAATCTCTCTTTTATTTTGAATTGTGTTTGGGGGTTGAGTGCAATAGACAGTTCAGTGGTTGAATCCCGCATGTTGCCCCGAACAACAGAATAATAACCACAGGTTATTAACCACTCTGCCTGTTACATTTACATCCTATGCTGCTAAATCCAGTTGGAGAAAAGACATATTTGCATTGATTTTCATGCATCAGCTTCCACACAAACCCAGCTGTGCACCAGCCCCAACAGAGAGTCCTTAATTCCATTCTCTCCTTCTGCAGGAGGCAACTTTTTTAAAAGCATTGAGCTAGGTGCCATGAAATGACTTCATGGAAATCGCGTGGCTTCAAATGTAACCCTGAGGACATACACAGTAAGGGAGAAAGGCATTCTTCCATTCCTCCTGCAATCCAAGTTTCGGGAGGGTGGAGAGCGAAGGCTGGAGGTACAAATCCAAGGTCCAGGATCAGTAAATCAGTCTGCTGTGCAATATCTCTCCCTCCTTTCTATGCAAGTCTTCTGGCTGAAGTAGTACCCCGGACCTCTCAGCCAGTGGCATGGGTCACAGGACCCCGTGCAACGTTGCAGGCTCTCGCAGGGGCTCTGGGGGAATTGCAGGCTGTCAACAAAATCTGCTTGGAAAACAAAGCAGACTATGAATAAGCCGCTTTCCCTCTGACAAAGGAGAAGTCCAGAAAGAGCGAAGATTTTTCCAGCAATTGGGCTGCGAGAAGACTGGATGGAGACAGCAACCATGGCGAGGAGGCAGCGCCTGGAGGGGAGGGCACTTGAGTATGAAGCAAACTAAAAGCCAGGATCTGAAGTCCATGGTAGATCATGGAGGCAAAGGAGGCAGAGCTTCTTGTTCCCTGCATAATTTGAAGGTAAAGGGTGAAAGGGTTAGCAAAGAAACTCTGGTTTGTCTGAACTTAGGCTAGGGTTTGTTTCATGGCTGTTTACAGTACACGTAGCAATGACAGCAGAAAACATACAACCCTCGTAACCTCCCCACTGGCCTTTTCTTCTGAGTGCTCCCACGCATGCGCAAGGCAGGTGTCTGTCCCAAGAAAGTGTCGTGCAGGCAACTTGCGTGACTGCTTTCACAGATGACCCTCAGGCAGAGTCTCCACAGAAAACCCAAGTATGATAGAAAGCCCTTTCCTCTGCTTGTGCTGCAGGAAATGCTTTCAGCGTGCTTCCTCGTGTCCTTTAAAGCATCCTCGAAAATGCCCTCTGTTGTTTCCATCGCTTCTTAACCTTTCTTGCACCCTACAGAGTTCCTGCAGTATCAGCTCTGGTTGCTGTATTTATACTTTGATACTGCATTCAACGGCTGGTTTCATTTGTTACCCCATGGTGCTGATGCTTTTTAGCACAAGTTCAGGTCTGAGAAAAATTAATTATTTGCATTTTCACTAAAATTTATGCAATTTCTTCACTCATTTATTCACATGAGACTGGCCCTGCCAAGTATCATAACATTAAAGGAAGTAAAAGTGGCTCTACTTGGAAAGCTTACAAAAAAGTCAAGTCATACACTGACTCCTTGAACAAAATAACAGCTGCAAAAAGCAAATGACACAGACTTTAAAATGTTACCATTGCAAAATTATGATGAAATTGTAATTTAATTAGGTTTAACTATCTTCCATTAGAAGAGAAAAAAATATGCTGCATAGCGTTTCAAGTGTAATTGCCTCAATAAGGAAATTCTTTTTGTGAAAGTGTCAAAATATCAATTATATATTCATACACTTGTGCTGAAGAACTGATTTATCTAGGCTTAATCATTCAAGAAAATGCACTATACTGTGTGTGCAAAGGAGATAAAATCAGTCAAAACACATGAAATCGTGTTGCTGTCCCACTCTTGCAAAATGGAACAATTCCCATTTTCCTGATATTTGATACCACTGAAGTTGTAACTAAAAAATGTACTTTTGCAGCTTGTGTTCTTCCCAGTTGACTTGGGTGATTAGTATATAGCAGGAAAGTTTCTGACACTTTAAAGACTTCTTCAGCCAGACCTCAAATGAAGTCCATTCTGTTCCATTGTCTTCCCGAGAAATATTATGATCAAGGTAAATTTGAAATCTGTATGTCTCAGACAATCCTTATTTTATTTCCAAAGAAGTCCTTGGCACTGGAGTACACATATAGGTATAAATGAAATATGCAGCTCAGAGAGGTCATATGAAAGTAGCCGAGACAGAAATTGATCCTGAATATGTAAACAGCAGCAAATACAGAAGGTGAAAAACTGGGTGGAGTAGGGAAAAAAGTAAAAAGAAAAGGAAAAAGAAAGGAAATTTTCTGGCGATTTCAAGCTGAACCAGGACAGTTCTAGAAAATATAAGAATTTTTTTTTCTCTCTCATTTCTTTTACCAGTACCATTACACCCATTAGATAACTAGTCTGGTTTTGTAGTCCGAGAAAACTGAGCTCTAGGAATCTGAGCTCTGGATATTTAGTTTAAACTAAATGGACCTACAAACCATTTGGAGATTTACCCATCACTGAATGCCAGAAAATATGAAAGTGATCTATCTTAGAGTACTCTGTGTTCCTGACAGGGAGTTCTGGGGACTCACTGTCTTATTGCATAATGTTGGACACTAGTAACAAAACATCTGTTAGCAGGGAATGCAAGCTGCAGATAAATGTTGTATTAAAATGACCAAGAAATACATATCCTTGGATACTTAAAATTACTTTGGTAAAGTGGTGCAGAGTGGCATAGCTACACTGGGAAGACAATGCCTTACATCAAGGATTTCAAATAACGTAACGCAACCACAAAGGTTATTCCTAGACAAGTAGGCTATGAATATTAGCAATAAGGTAAGAGTCAACTATGTGAGATGTATACCTGGATACATACCATACACCAAATACAAGCCCATACATCTAATGCAATCTGTATTTTCTCCTCCTCCTCTAAAACCACACAGAACTCGATTTCTTTCATGGCATCCTAGATATAACCGCTACATTTAAGGGCACCCTGGGGACACTGACTTGTGTTAGGAACAATGTGCAGCCACCCAGGTGAGTTCCCCTCTCTGAGGGCCTTTTCTGGGCCCTGGTAGCCCTGGAAGTGTGGTAGAAGTAGTCGGATGCATGCCAAAGACAGACACTTCTAGCAATTTTGGGTCTTGTGCTGGGATGAGTTGAGCTTTTTCCTCTTGGTGCAAAAGCGAGGCACAAGCCAGCTCTGTCCTGGAGGGTTATGCGATGCTGTGAGTGTAAGGGTAAAGCCCAGGAAAGGGGAAAAGGCTCACAGGGTTTGTTCACAATTTTTTCAGCCGGTTCAGCATGTAGCTGTGGAAAACACCTGTAGCCTTTCATGTGCTTCAGTCTCTCCAACTGTAAAATTAGAGGTTATGCATTACAATTACTGAATATGTTGTTTGCAGCATGCTTTGTGAACCTCAGCTGAAAGGTATCACAGTAATGCAAGCAAGTGTGTTTCTGCATACAGTATTGTAGACTCCCTAGTCCAGTAACAGCAGAGACAGACATGGCCTTTTTCATCATCTTTTGCCTTTAAGTTCCTAATATACAATCAAACACCGAACTACTCCATTTTTCTGAACTCAACTGTAACTATAAACCAAAAAAGCTATTTGGTTTTTGGTTTTCTTTTCCCTGGGAAAGCTGTGAAATACTTAGGTAGGCTATAGCAGTTTGGCTGTTAGTGATCTCTAAGAAATTACTGGCAGTAATTAAAAATGAATGTTTTCCTGTATCATATAATCAGTAATCAGAAACTGCTAGGAAAAACAACAGTGGTGATGTGAAATCAGTCACCATAATGTGTTTTGACAAGTCTCCTCATTAAGAAAATAATTACCCAAACCACTAAGTATGTAGGAAAAATATATCTTGCAAGTCTGGCAAATGATGAGCATGTTCCTTCTAATTTTCATCAATTTTTTTCTATGAAATGGAAGAATCTTCTGAAACATATCTGTAATTGCAGCTAACCCTCCAAAGGGAGGTATCTAAGGCTGTTATTCCTAGTGCCAAAACAAAACGGATAGTTGGCAGTTGAAGCACACCCGCCCATAAAGTACATTTTGGTCAAAAGTAGGCAATTCCATTTTGACTCCAAGGCTCACGTCTCATCCTTAGCTCATCACAGATGGGTGCCTCATCACTCACAGCTGTCTGAAACACCCAGATATCTCAGGCACAACAGGGAATGAGGAGATTGCATCGTTTGCTGACCAGTACGAGCTTGCTTTTTTTGATACTTATTTCCCACCTTCACAAAACACTGACCTGATTTCCAGCATTATTCATGATTATCCCTTTTAAATCTCTAGTGGGAAATAATCTCTAAGTTTCTCTATGGAACCAGTCTCCATGGAATCAGTCTCCAGGCAAGGGAAGAAGGTCCACGTGGTTTAGGATTCCTTTGTGCCTCTCTTTCCCCTCTTCCTTCTTCCTCTTCTCACGTGTTTTTATGTGTAGAAGTGATTCCTCACATTATTCTTCACTTCTTGGCATCAAAAAAAAATTGAAGTGGTTATAATAAACTCAGTTAATCCTGTCCTTGAATAGTCCAAGGGATCAGGAATGAATAAAATAGAGGTCAGTGTTAGCTAATAAAATAGAATTCAGTATTAACTTGGTGCTGCTCCTCTTCCAACTGCAGATGCTATCAGTCATCCATACTCACCCTCAGCGTTTTTCAGATCTTTTACATGCACAGATGTGATGTTTCACCAGGTCTGCCTCTTCTTGTTTTCTTCTGGCAGCACTGGTCTCAGTCATAAAAGCACAAAGCAGCTCTACCACATGAAGTCTCTCTCTGATCTCCTATTCTGAGCAACTTCATATGTCAGTAAGGAAGAGCTGAAAAACCCACAACCCCACAAACATAATAAAAGAAAGTAACAAATTAGAAGGCAATAAATACTGGTAACAAACAAACAAACAAACCAAAAACCTGGGATCAAACCCTGATCAGGGAAAAAAAAGCCAACAACTGTTCCAAGGCTCTGCCTAAGAGAACAAAAAGACTGCCATCCACCAGCTTGCCATTAGACAGAGCTCCATCCTGGAAGAGTTTAGACACTGAAAATTATTGGGCTGCTGCAAAAAAAAAGCTTTTTCTAAGAGGATGAGATGTTCATGCCCAAGTGTGAATTAAACACCTTCCACTCAAGGCAGGGATTGATCATGGGTGCAGCATATGCAAGACCTCAGGAAATGCATAGCATGTTCCTCTGATATGGTTGGCCTCTGGCAGTCCCATGGATATCCTGCTGCTTGTTGCCGTGGGGGTTATGGTAGTATACACACATTTTTTATACGTTTTCCTGCTGGTTTGGTAGGGGGAAAGAAGAAAGTTGTAATCGCAACTTGTCACTTGCCTAACTTGCATTTTAGACACTCTTCACATTGGCTATATTTAAAAGCGTTGACGGGTGACAAATTTGCAGAAGTTAGAGATGGAGAGGGCCTACAATGTTGTCATTCCCATTGCCCCAGCAGTGCAGGACCACCTCTCTTGCTCATTTTCTAGCAACTTACCAGGTGTCTTGTCCAAAAAGTGTTCCTTCCATTTTCTTTGTGAGTTTATTCCACACTTGAGTGACTACCATTGTGAGGAAGTCAAAGTGAACTCAAATTGAACCTAACAAAACCTTTTCTTAGGGTTCAAAATAGTTCGTTTTGTTTTTCTTTAATTTCCATGCATCTCTGACTTGCTGATATCTTCCAGAAGCAGAAGTTCCAAATTTACTTCTAAGACTTTTCCTGGCTCACCAAAAGCAGAAGATACAGGAAATTGTATGACAAATGTCCATGTAGCTGTCACCATGACTTCCAGGATGGAAAATGAGAAGAAATGTTCAGAAAATTGAGTTGTTTCTCTGAAAAGATTCTTCTTAGTCTCATGCGTGAAAATGATACTCCAAGTAGTTTTCTATGTGAGTTTTGCAGTTAAATGTTACAAAGGGTTACTTTGACATTTTTATGGTCTGTTTTAATTAACTGAAGCAAAATCTGCTCTTCTGAATGATTCATTTATCCTATCAACCTTTCTATTTTTGTAAGATTAAATCAGGAAGTTCGCATTAAGCTTCCTTTCCTGGAATTCCAGTTGAACATTATTACCCTTTGTTTAGACTGTATCACTTATTCAGCTGATAAGGGTAGACTATATTCCACTGGAGATACAAAGATTCAGCAATTTAGATCCCTTAAGGAGCATTCCATATTTTCCAGTAAATGACTATACCTCTGCATGCTTCAGGAAGTTACTAAAAAGGATAACATTTTTAAAATCTGCAAGCATGAAGGTGTATACCATTACAATTATGTGTTTCAGCAAAGCATAGATAATTTTTTTCTTTGTCTTTGACAGTAGGAGGCATGTTCTAGCTTTGCATCTTGTAGCTCTTATTGCGATCCCACAGCTGGATCGTGATCTTCAGGACACAAAGAAGAACCTGGGCTGGCAGACAAAGGCATAAAGAGATCGAAAGACTAGATACTGATTCTAACAGAATCAAAATTTGGATTAAGGTGCTCATTTTAAACTCTGAAGTAATTTGTCATGTTTTAAACTTCGAAGTTGTTTGTCACTCGAAATCTTAAACCTTAAAATCAAGGCATTATAAAATGCCGGAGATACAACTTCAGGCAGGAATACTGAGCAAGATTTGTATTTTAGGTTGTTGCATTGATCTTTGAAATCTATGAATTAGCAGTGATGTAAAAATATACATACATTCCTTAAGTCTGGACTGTTTTCTGAAATTACAACTTAATATATCCCACAAATATGTTTATACAGGAACACATTTGCTGCTGGCATTCTTTGAATATTATATTTGTTTTACTCTGTAGCACTCTGGCTCCCAGTCATATGCATGAAAACTGCCCAGATTTACAATGTTTTTACTCCCTAGATAATTGCAATTAATTTGATTTATCTTCTTGAGGAGTTTTTTGGGGTTTGGTTTTTTGGGGTTTTTTTGCCTAGGACAAATTCTGGCTTCACAAACAAAGAAAAACACATTTGTTCTCAAGCTAACACCACCAAAATTTCTTCTTATGCTTGCACCAGAAGCAGGTAATGCTCCGATTATGCTTCTAACATAGTCCAGCTGAATCCCAAGTTCTTATTTCCCAGGATTTCCTTTAGTGACTGGAACCAATTTGTCTTTCAGCATGAATTAGAGTAACAACTCTGCTTCTCTCTGCAGCCAAAAGTATCTGACATCATATTTACCAGTACTCATCAACGAGAGCACTAATCTACAGCCTTATGTAGGGGACAGATTTTCCAGACCGTCTACAGTATATGGGAGCATGGTGTGATAGGTATTCCTAAATTGACTCCCCCCCAAAAAGATAGATATATAAATCTCTATAGATTTATATAATACAGACAGATAGATAGAAAATAGATCTTTATATATTTTATATGTATTTTTATGTTTTCATGTATTTGTAAAATATGGCAAGTGAAATTAAATCTACACAAAAAATAATTTTCATCTCCCCCAAATCTATCAAGATCTAGTTCACTTGCATATTAGGGAAAATCTCCATAAATAAAACTAAATCATAAAATGTTAATTAATGTTGTTGTTTGCAGAGGACAAAAAACTCATATTCATATTAACTTAGAAGGGGCTAAACCTAAAAGGATTCATAAAATGGCTTAGTGTCTAACCCTAATTATTGCAAACAAAGATCAAAAGAAGAGCTTATCAAAAGTGGAGACAGTTTATTTCCATCTTGGAACAAAGGACAAAAGACACAGTGTCTTGTCCTTTCCTTTGAGGTTTCTCCGTCTGCTCCTTTCCACTCCCTTTCCTGATAGGCTGCAATGTCTTGATGGCTGATCTGTCAACTAAAACACAATAATCAATTCTGGGGGACATGTCAGCTACTTATTTTTGTAACAGGAACAATGGAAATAGCATTACATTGTTAATAGAGGTAAAAGTGATTAAAAATACCCTCTTGAGTTTTCCTTTCTAGCTCCCATTGTCACAATGCACTGGAATTGATCCAGAACAAACTATGACTGTAGAGACACATATTTTTACAGGAATCGGAGAACTTTGATTCATCTTTAGACTGTGAAAGAATGCTTGTCTTTTAAAAACTGCTGCTAAATGAACCAAGAATACTAATTAGCCTTTTAATACATACTTTTATTTTTTCTGATTACTATTTCAAATCTAAGGCAAAAAAGAGGTATTAATTTCTAAATCAATCTTAAAGAATATGTTTGTTTCTTTAGAGTATATGCATGCACAATCTATGTCAAACTACTACGAAGAAATCTGAGTAAGAGACTTTATTTTTTAACACCGCAAATTGCAGAGGCACGTTCACAAGTTTGTGGAATCACACAGAGTTTGCATGGTAGCATGTTCTTAAAATGATACTGAGTAATTAAGTATAGAATGAAAAGGACATCGCACTCATAGGTAACCTCTTAAAAAGATATATTAAACTTGCGCGTAGAGAAAGTTGCATAATATTTCCCTGGCTTAAAAAAGTAACATAAAGTTCTCCAGAATTTTAAACAGGCACAGAGAATTTTGTTCCCTGTCCAACAGAGAAACACTATTGAGTGCACTAATGCAAATATCCCTAGTATGTTTTTATTTCCTTATTAAAAAAAAAATCCCTGTGTTGATTTTGAGGTTATCATATCCAGTATAAGCTTCTTGATATAAAGATGGCTAAGAGAAAGATCATTCAAATAGGTGAAACCCATTTCAGTGTTACAGAGATCAGATAAACAGTGCTTGGTGCACTCTTTTGAGACAAGCCACTCATTCAGTGCCAAGTATTATTAGAAATTCATTTTCTTAGCTGACACATGGACTTTTCATGCAGAGAGGCCATTATGAAAAGCCTTGCTGTTCTGAGAATTTGTACTTTGATTTCTCGCATTATCAGCCAAATCAGAAATAGTAGGTACAAGTGGCCAGAGGATAAAGCATCAGCTTTTCATTCTTGAGAAGCTATTCTTAATGGAATGCGTATAAGAGTTTCAAATGAAGTGTGGTTGAGATCACAAAAACGGTCTGCTAAAGAGCCTGAAAATCCATCATCTAAAAACTAAGGCAATGATCCTGCAAGCATTTATGCACTTAAATGTCAATATACCCTTCAACCCAAACAGAGTGGTACACGTGAATTCGTAGGAATGAGGTTTGAATTCCTTTTTACCCTGAAATAAACTAAGACCTTTCTAATCAAGGAAGGAGCTCGTGCAAGATGAGGAACATTATTTCAAGACAAGTAGACCAACCCATCTTAATTGCCTGAGCTTTCCATTTTGCTCTGCATTACGTTATAGAACAGCTATAAACCAGTGGGTAGCTCTCAATATTTTTTACTTTATACTCAGTGTGCTCTGAAGATTTCCGCCTTAACATAACTCACTGCTATATAAAGCAATTCTAGCAGAAATTCAGCAGGATACTTGGAGACCATTCTCTTTCCTGTTTCATTTATTATGTTTGTTCATATCCAAGGGTTCTAAGCACCAGGTATCACCTGGCTCCATGGGACCATTAAATTAATTGCTAGGTTTGCATTAGTTGTACAATCGCAGATACGGTTCACTCGGGCACAGTTCACTCAGTCTAGCAGTGATCTCATCTCTCAGTCTTCCTATATTTCCCTTTTGAGTTCTAGATTCCCACTTCCTGCTGGGAACTGGATATATTTCCCTTTCGGTTTGCGTGCTTTTCCTTTTTCCCTCATTGGGGAACACTGCAGAACAGCCCTGGATCTAATGTTCTGTCTGCTCTTCGCTTGCATTGGCCAAAGGAAGAGGAGATGAGGAAAAGAGGGCACTTCTATCCCTCACAGTCGCTTTTGGCAGTGGCCAGCTATGAGGAGGGAAAAGAAGACAAAGAGAGAAATGGAAGGAAAGGAAATGAAAGAAAAGAGGTGAAGAAACCGGCAACAAGTGAAAGAAATACCCAGCACAGGTGCTACAGACACAGAGATGGGGAACTCTTATTCCAGGTGCAGAGCTCTTTACACAGCTCAGGGAAAAAAAAAAAAAGGTGTTATCAAAAGATAATGCAGGAAGGTATTCTGCCCTTTGGAAACAGATGGAGCAGCCAAGAATCCCAAGTGAGGTAAAATCTTGCCTTGGTGGGCAGTAGCTAGCTCCTTCAGAGGCAAGGCTAAGGATGAGTTGTCCTCGGTCTCGTTCTATACACTAGCCAGGAAGTTTCCCAGCTGGCCCAAATCTCATGATGAAGTCAGGTAACTTTCTGAAATGCAACAGAAATAGCAATAGGAGATAAGCTGCCGAACTCTTCAGATACCTGTCTAACAGAGACGTGAACATCAGTTTTGGTGTTTTATTCAGTTTTTGCATATTGGCAATCACATAAAATTCTTGTCTTTGACATAAACCCAGAAAGTTTCTAAAATGTATGTTCAAAACTTTCTACTTTCAAGAAAGTCTGTGATTTTGGGGTATCTGGCTCACAATTTTTTGACAGGTGGGATTCTTGCACCCTAGGCCAAGTGGGATGTGGCTTTTATTTCCAAATAATTTCCAAAGAATTCAATTCACTTCATCGTCTGAGAAACTCCATATTCTGACCTGTTAGAATCTAAGTTTTCAGGACGTTTCAGGATGTTTTATGTTCGGGTTTTTTCTTAGTGCTGTCACTGATTTACATTAAGGAGCTGAGAGGCAAGCATGTGGTTTCTTAGAGCTTAGGTAATTAAGTTTGTAAGGTCAATATGACATGCATGACAGATTCTAAAGAGCTACTGGTAAATCAAATGGAAAGTTCTTCATATACACCTTTCAAGTCATTGTTTATACTTCCTGACTAAAAATCAGATGCCAGGAGCACTGTTAATCTTGAGGTTTAATAGACTTTCTGTATCTGGAAAAAAAAGAAAGATTCCCTAGCAAAGAAAATTGACACTATTTCTGTACTCTAACACTGCTCATGAGAAATATAATTCTACGGAGCGATGTAAAAGCTCCTGTTTCAAAGGAGAGAAAGTTCTGGTTTGAGCATGAAAGGTGCAGGGCGTCCCATCACTGTTAATCACTTGCCCCATTGATCCTAGCACAGATATGTCCCTGGCTGCCTGGAACTCTCTGAAGTCATGATCAAACAAAAAGCAGGTTAGCTAGATCAGACTTTTTTCTTTCCTGTGCTGCCTTTCTCAAAGCAGATCCTTCTCATTTTAGAAGTACAAGACTAGAAATGATCCGTACCCTTGTTGGCACCACATCCTATAAATAATGTTGTTCATACATTTAACTGGGGCCCGTGAAGAAATAATTAGATTCTATATCTACTTAAAGCTTATTGCTTTGCACCACCCACCATATATGTTAATAAATCCTCAGTAAAACCATCAGAAACAAAAGACCCAAAGAATCCAACAGCAAAAAGGTTTTAAAAACATCAGAGCTGTATCTGTTCCATGTATGCAATTTGTCAGGGCCCCACAGGGCACATCACATCCCCAGGACAGTTGGACACTTGGTGGTGACGGAGGAAGAAAGGGGTTCTTCAGGATGCATTTGTTGCTATACTAACGGTGGTGTATAAAAATGTGACTCGTTTGCTGTAGAACAATTAAGCCTGTTATCTGGAAGGTAAATCTGCATTATGCTAGAATAAATTGGATTTAACAGAGTTACACAGGTAGCTCCTTACCTGTAGCCTGTGCAACCACAGGCTTCAAAAATTACCATCTACACCAGTAGAGGATTTGCTTCATTGCACTTTTGATTTTAAAGGCTAGAAAGCCAGTGAAGGGTTTGCTCTGTTGCTTTAGTGACAGTACTGTTGTAAAATTTAGTATAACAGCCAGGTAAACTCAGTTTGTCAGGTGTACTGGACAAAGAGATTTAGGTAAAAGCATTCTCCAATCACAGCTACCTGTCTGCATTTGGAGGACTGATGAAAAAACAAAAAGGCATTTCAGAATACAAGAGGACCCTGATTATTTTTTTTTTTTTTTGCTTTAGTAAAAGTACTGCTCTTTCATATTATCCCAGTAATAAGGAATAGTAGAAGGATCTCTATTCTTGCTTTTTAATTCAGAATTTAGATATTTAAAAACTGCTCTGGGCTAAGTTTAGATATAAGAGATTTGCTTTCTCAAGAACAAACTAATTTACCATGTCTCTTTGTAAAATGATACGAAGGCAAAAATAAAACCTCATAAACAAGCAGAGTAAAAAAGGTAGCCCTTCATAATGTGACAGTGTTGAAGTATGGAAGCAAACTAACCGCTTTCCATGTTTCTTTTTCTTGTGGTCATGTAACAGAATATGTGTCTTTGTTTTTAAAACACGCAAGCTCCTATTAACCTGTCAGTCACTGCTACGTATTGTACCATGTTCACAAATAATATCATACAGTACTCTCACTCTCTGTAACATGCTGGCATAAAAAGAGAAATGTAGCATGGAGGAGGAGGAAGCATTTTTCAGCTAAACTGGCCATCCATTCAGAATTCATAATCCTAAATTTTAGAGTGACGAATGAACACCCCGACAATTCTGTTACTCCTCCTAATCCCCATCAGGTCTCGAATCTGTTGACGAAGGCCAAACAGCCACTTCTTTCTGTCTGACCCTCTCCCCTTGCTATTGCTGGCCCTCGTTCAAGTCAGGATCACATTTATCTGGGTAATATACACCTAATAAATCTTCTCCAACTCAGTTTGTTCTTGCTGGCAAGACAGCTAGCTTCCCCCTCCACTTCTCTCGTCTTTCCTCAGACATCATTATGGGTGTTGACACTCCAGCAAGTTACTTAAGGTGCCCTTAAGTAACTGTCTGCATGTACACATCTACCTCACCTCCCAGTAAAACGCGAGGTAATTGCTGCTGTAAGCTGTTTTTCAGTTACAATAAGCACGAGCATGGGCTGGGACAATAAAAGACGCAGTCAAACTGGCAACCTGCAAGAGGATTTTTGTTAGGCACGGTATCAGCACAAGAATCTCGTAGAGGGCTTTCCGCAGCACATGTCAAGGGCTTTCAAAAGAGGCACGTATTATTCTCCCTATTTTATCTAGGTAAAAATGAAGTATGAGAAAGGGAATGGATAGACCAAGGCTGCCCAATAAGTTAAAAAAGGACAGGACTGCAGATATTTTGAGTCTCAGTCTAGTGCTCCGTCAAGAACAGGACCGACGAGGATTATGAATCTGTCCTCACTTACACCAGGCCTGACTTTGTTCACTGGGCTTATTAACATGTGTTTTCCTTCTTCCCTGTCTCTGTAGCTTCACATTATATTAACAATAGCTACTCTCCAGGATATAGTATCAAGCCAGTACCTCCCCCGATGAACGGTGAGGTGAAATTAGCCATCGCAGTGTATGTGTTCTAGTTGCCATAGTTATCGTGCTTTATTGAGTCATGGGTTTAAAATGATTTCCTGAGTCCTGGAGATTCCCCAAGGCTAAAACAGCAGCAGTCTTTCACATAATGGGTCAACTGGTCCAGGTGGATGCATGTGCCTATTTCCTCCAGAGGAAATAAGTTTAATGACTATAGAGTTCATTTAACTAAAAAGCCTTGGATCACATAAGATAGAAGTAAGAAGAACTTTGTTCTTGAAAGGAAATTTTTCATTGTTCATAATTTTTTAGTTACTGTAATAAAAAAAAAAAATGAAAAAAAGAAAACTAACTTTCCTTCCCTTCTACTCCTTTTAACCCCAGCTGGGCACTACATGGCTGACATGGTCTGTCCCCGGGTATCATGCTGAAAAGTCTGGCATCTCATGTGTGTTATAACACCACAGCTGCTTCATAAACCAGTTTTCAACCACTGTTTTGACATGTTTAAGGCACCAGTCTTTCAGTTTTCATCTCCTTCAGTGGGCAATTTGCATCTTACATCTTGTTTTAACGAAGGTTACTGTTGTCTCTCTGTGAAAGCTGACCTTTTTTCTTCATCAGGCTGGAGGTCATGCGTGAACACAGAATGAGATTTAAAAAAACCCTACATCTTACCATTAGAATGCCTTGGAAACTGGTGATTTTAAAGGTGGAAGGTAAAATCTATTTGATTAAAAATGAGGAGGGAAGAGCTGGCTGATTTAGTAGTGACATAGCTGCTGCCACAGGAACACAGAGTGAAAACAAGAGCGTTGGTCTGAAAAAAACCTCCTCTTTCCCAAGCAACCCAACGCTGAGATGTATACCCTGCCTCCATTGCACACCATTATCAAGCTGCTCATCTTTTGATCGTTCTGTAGTAGGTGTTTGGAGTAAAAGCATCCTCTGTGCTGTCTTCTTTTCCCACTTCATTGCACACCGTGACCTGTAAGCGCAGAGGAAGTGAAGCCGGAGTGTGAATCCAGCACAGCCGATGCCATTCCAATGACCCACAAAGAGTGGAGAGGGGCCAGGGATGACTCCTGGTGCCATGGAGGAGCTCTGCTGCCACACAGCCACTAAGGCAGCTGCCACACAACCACCAAGGCAGCTACCACAGCTAAACCCGGGGATGGGGCTTTGGCAGGGCCAAACTTTTGTCGCAGCTTTCTCTAATGGAGCGTGTTTGAATCGGTCCCCTGTGACCTGCATATCCATCAGGTCTCACTGACACAACCACTTCCACCACATACATCCAGAGGTTTCAGTCCCAATAATTCCAGGTTCAGATTCCTTGTTCTGAAGCAGCAAAAGATTAAGGATGCTCTCTTTGCCAGTATATGAGAAGTTATTCTGAATTTTTGCAGTAAAAGGAAGGAGACTTTTTTCTATGCACCGCAACCCATATATTTACTCTGGATCATCTCTGAGCCTTCAACACAGATTAGAAATTCTAACTACCCTCTTCTAGCACTTCTTCTAAGTAAGGTTTAGTTCACCCAAATCTGCTTTCCCTACTTTCTTGAAAGTTAAATTCAGTTGATTATTTTTCCAAAGGTGAATCACTTTTTTTAATGTAAAAATACAGCTCTTAATTGAAGGGAAGGCAGACCCATTAACAGTAGAAAATTCTGCAGCCTTCAAAAAATAAATCATCACCAGTGACAGCACCTTAACAAATATGGAAAAGATACTCTCATCTCCACTAATTTCTATAAACCAATGGTATTCCACATAAGATAAGGAGATTACCTTCTGTGTTTAAAATTGATGAAAATATTCATTTTCTCTCCTCCTCCTATTTCATTTTATCTATATTTGTACTGTGTCAAATTGTATCTTTGTCAATCTATATAATCAGTTTTTATTTCTCATCCTTTTGTGCATCCATATAATAGAGCTTTTCTTAAATACAGTGTGAACCTGGTAACTTCATTTTCAGCCCAAGCTGTTGAACTCATGGTCTTTGAGGGCATTCAAAAGCAGACAAATGTATGGAGTTTACTTATCCCTCCTTTTAAAGTAGTCAGTTATATGCACCACAAAGAATAAGGTAAAGTTAATTTTCTTTATTATCTACTGTTAAAAGAAAGAAAAGAAAAAAAAAATCCTAAATGTTGCCTGGGATCAAATACAAGTAGGAGTCCCCTATTCAAGACCAGCTAGGAATATTTCTAATACTTCTTATTACTAAAGGAAGATTTCTAGGGCAGAGATCCCATCAATTACAAGCAGTAGGGCAGCGCTTCTGTTTATGCAATATAATGACTTTACTCTGTATTTTGCAAAAAAGTACTTTGGAAAGATGCTTTCTTTCGTTTTGTGATTCTCCAGTAGGTTCCTCCTCCGAAAGCAATGTGCTCTTACTACCGCTTATCTCTCAGAAGTGACAGTGCAAACACTCTTTTGTCAAGAGGCCTGGACAATTACAGACTCCTTTAAATAATTACTTTTCAGTAAAGTCAAGTGCTAGAAAATGCAAACCTAATTATTTCCCTGACAATGGCTGGAACACGAAGGTCCTTCGGACTGTGGAAAGCCTGCACACAAATGCCGCAGTCGAGGAGGAATCCACGCCTAGAGCCAAAGGCCTGGAAACCGGGCCTCAAACTCCTCCGCAATCTATCATGCTCTCGCTAAGAGGATATTAATGCTAGCGTTTAGAATTGCCATCATGTGTCTGACAATCCCGTGTTTGTACCAGCAGGTCAGTTGACTAATTACCAATGGGGACTTCTCTGTGCACTGCGCTATTTCGAAGAAAAAGGATGAGAAGGGCACAGTTAACCATGGAGGCATTTGGGCCTGGGAGGGGAAACAGAGGACAATCAAGTCCTTATTATTAGATGCCCATCCTGCGAATCACTCCCTTATGCAGTCACAACAGAGGGAGAATTCACCTTTTAAAGTGAATAATTGTGCCTGTCGGGCAATCCTTTACAATTACTTTACCATCCAGCCAGAGCTCATTGATTGCGTTAAGGATAACAGTACTCCACAGAAACAATCCTCTTAGGCAGGCTGCTGCCAAAACCCCGCGTCTCTGTCAGGCAGCTGCCGGCTCTTTGAATAGCCAGAGAGATAAAGAAATAAAAATATTAAAGGCCAAAGCTCTACTGATTTCACAACGGCTCTTTAAAGCCGGCTGAGTGATGAGGGGTGGTTGTAGCCTGCCGAACACCCATGCCTCAGGTGGAATGCTCCTCTGAGCACGTTTTACAGCGGAGGCGAGACTGGTGCCTCGCTTTTCAGCTCCGAAAATACGCCTGCTTAAGCAGCCCTATAGAATTCCGAGTTAAAATGCAAGCCAGGAGAGACTGCATGTCTTCAAGGGTTGATAACAAACTAGAATCAAAGCCTTTCTCTTTCAGATTACCAGCAAGAATCTAATCCAGGTCAGCAATAATCCTCCGGCATCTATTTAGCGATGATCCCGGTAGACAGACCGCTCCATCACAAAAGTCACTGGTTCTGACATTGCTGAGGGAATCCACAAAGACTAAATGAGGATGGAGATTCCTCCTTTGCTGTGGGAGCCCATTAGCTCTGCAAGCAGAACGGGAGAGCTGAACTAAAGCGCAAACGTGGTGTTTTATCATCATCATCATCATCATCATTCATTTGCTATTTTACAAAGCAGGTAGAGGTGGGAATGACAACCCTTGATTTAACTACCGAGAGCTTCCCGTCTTCTGTGTCCGGGCCATATCGGTCGAATATTCACCGATCTCATCACTCACCCCTTTCAGAAGCCTCAGACAAAACTCTCTGCCTTCAAATTCTTGTTTCGCACTTATCACACAACCTTCTCGCTTCATATTCCTAGCGTTTTTCAGTTCCCTTTCACACTGCCGAGTCCTCCAAACCCTTCCCATTTTTTTTTCTGCCGAGTAAAAGTCCATTCTCTCTCTCTTCAAAAGCTTCCTGTAGGTCCTATACAAAAGCTTCCTATGGAGAGATGCAGGCTCCGTCCAGGAAACAGCCGAGGCTGTCCGTGGCTGCAAGAATAAACCCTGCTTTTTACCGAGGGTATTAACTTGCCACAATGGTGGTCTTCTGGTTCCAGCATTATCCCTGCGATGGAAACGCCTTAGTACCAGCACGCTTTCCTGCATGTTCTGGATATTTCTTTTTTTTTTTTTTTTAAGAAACAATTTCTCTCTTTTCTGGAATTCAGGCTCTGAAAATCACACGCAATGCGCAACCAGCATTCTCCGTCTCTTGTCACGACTGTTCTGTCACTTCCTAATCTATCAAGTGCAAAAAAAGCATAGACAATGCAGACAGAAAGCCAATTAGCCTGGGATTACCTTGGCTGTTCAACAGCTGGGGCGTAGCGTGTGTCTCTCTTCCCTGGGTTAGAGTTAAGAATTCACATTTTATGGGCCTGACCCACCTTGCAAACATATATCCTGGTGCCTTACAAGAAGCATTCAAAAATGCAGGTAAACGTGGCTGTGCCGAAAAGAGCTGGAGCGCGTTTAGATATGAAGAGGTAATTGATTAAGCAGGTAACATATGTAAAGTCAAGCTTGAAGGTGCAGTGCAGTTCCGTCCTCTTCTGGGCTATTAAAGTAAATTAATGACCTGGAGCTGTGTAGGGGTTTCCAGAAACAACACTGTAATAGCCAACTGGCCACAGTTTGCAGCCTATAGAAGGGGGAGATGTTTATTCTTCAGCAAATTGCCTGCTCAGGCACCACACTCTCTATCTGACACAACACAGTGCAGAAACGACAACCGAATCTTAGAATAACACCAGCGGGTATAAAATGTGACGGTGGCTTGGAGGGAAATGCACCAATCGTAATCTTTGACGGCACCCAGATATTTTCAAAGTTTCACAGTACTCTCGTCCGCGCCCGTGGTTTGGCGGCGTTGTGCCATTTCAAAGCCCCCAATGCCGAGCGCCCACCAAGAAAAGAGCCTTCCAACACTCTCGGCGAAACGTCCAGGGAGGGTAAACGGTGTTGGGGAGCGACCGCCAGGCGCAGAGCTACGAAGCCAAGGCTCCGCTTCGCTGCCTGCAAGCCATGCCCGCGGCGGTGTCGCGGTTCCCCCAACACTTGCCGGCTTCCACCCAGGGCCAGACCCAGATTTGGATGATGTGCGGGCCATCCGCACCGTTTCACAGCGGTTTTTTTTTTTTCCCCCCACCCTGCCCGCAGCCCCCCACCAGCATCCCCCGCACGGCTCAGCATCTCCATCCCCATCCCTCCCCAAGCGCCTCGGTCGCTGCGCGGGCGGCGGGGCGGGCCGGGCGGCGGGGGCGGGCGGGGGCGGCGGCCGAAGGGGCCGGGCGGCAGCGCCGCTCCTCCGCGCCCGGCGGCCAGTTCCGAGCCGCCGCGCGCAGGCAGGCAGGCAGGGGAGCAGGCAGGGAGCACCATGATCCTCACGCGTAAGCTCGGGCTCTGCCCCATGGACGGGACGGGACGGGGCGGTGGGGGCTGCGCGTCCCGCGGTGCGGTGCGCGGTGCGGCCGCGGTACGGGGAGGGGGGGGGGGGTCTGTCGGCCCCGTCCGTGTCGGCGGGGGGTGAAAAGGGCCAGGTGAGGGGTGGGGGGAGCGGTGCGGGAGGGCCGGGGTGGGTTTGCGGGGTGGGGGGGGGTTGTGGGTGGTGAGGGGGGGGCGGCGGGGTGCGGGGCGGTGCGTGGGGCCGAAAGGGGGGGAGAGAAGGTGCGGGGCCGCGGGCGCGGAGCGGCGCGCAGGATGCGGCCTCCCTCTGTGCTGGGCACCGGGGACATCTCTTTTTTGGTGTTTCGGTTTTTTTTTTTTCTTCTTTTTTTCCGTATTTCTTTTTTCTTTATTTCTTTTTCTTTTTCTTTACTTCTTTTTCTTTACTTCTTTTTCTTTACTTCTTTTTCTTTACTTCTTTTTCTTTACTTCTTTTTCTTTACTTCTTTTTCTTTACTTCTTTTTCTTTACTTCTTTTTCTTTACTTCTTTTTCTTTACTTCTTTTTCTTTACTTCTTTTTCTTTACTTCTTTTTCTTTCTCTTTATTTCTTTTTTCTTTATTTTTCTTTATTTTTCTTCTTTCTTTTTTCCTTTTTTCTTTCTTTTTTATTTTTTCTTTTTTTCTTAGTTTCTTTTTTCCTTTTTTTTCTTTTTTTCTTTATTTCTTTTTTCCCTTCTTTTTTTTTTTTTTTTTTTTTTCTGGGAGTCCTTGCGAGACGGGAGACGTCGACTTTTCTTTTGAAGTTCTCCCGTAATTAGCCCGAATGGCCTCCAGGAGCCCGGTGGCTCCCCCCCCCCCCCGCCCCGTGTGGCGGTGGCCAGCCCTGGTGTCACTCCACAGGCTTTGATCCCGGTGGAGGAGCAGCACCTCCTGCCAGCCGGCATTGCCCCCCCGCCACCCCCTTTCCCCTTCTCCAGGCGAAGAGAAGAGCGATGCTGTTTTCCAGCCGGGCGGTTTTACCTCCTGTGTCACCCCCCCCGTTTTTGCAAACACCCCCCAATGACTGACTTCCACCATAACTGTGAAGTTGTTGGGCGATGTGTTGTCATTAGCTTAATGAGCCCTATTGCCAGTCAAGGGCATTTACTGTTGGCACAAAAGTCTTTTTCTTTTTTTTTTTTTATTTCCCCTGTTCTCTTTGGGAAAACTGTCTTTCGTTGGAAGAAATAACTACATTTAAACAATGTATTTAACTAGGTCAGAAGGTTCTGCCTGATGTGTCATAGTACTTAACCCATGTGAATTGAAGGACTGGGGAGTGTAATTTTCTTAGCCATCAATTATAGATGTTTTTTTTTTTTCCAGGAGTAAGTGTGATCTGTTTGAGTTGCCCTGCCCTGATCAAGAAATTGCCAGCAGCAAATCAGTAACGCTGCTCTGAGCCAGGTTCAGTTTTAAGGCTGTTTGTAGTGAACTTCAGGGAGATGAATAGACAAGCAGATTTCATACGAGCCTCCGAGTGTCAATCTGCCGACAGTTCAGTGCCAGACTGATTCAGCATCCCCCTGGCAAGCAGGCTGCTGCTGGCTGACAGCACACACAGTTGGTATTAGGCGCCTCTGTTGATTCCACAGCTGTAGCCCGCTATCTTGTCTTCCAGGTGTCCTTACTGACGTCCTGTAGGCATCCTGATCCGCATCTCCCAGTAGAAGCAGCAAAAAAGAGGAAGGCTGAGGTGCTCAGGAAGGGGGATTCGTGTCTCTCTAGCAAATGGTTTCGGGTTGCCACTTCGGTTTGCCTGTGGGATCCTGATTCTGAGATTCTTTGATTACGGAATATAGTATATGCAAAAGAAGATGTAGACATTGTTTTGAGAAGACTCCTTTCATCTATGAGTGCATAGGAATCAAAGCATTTGGAGCTACCTTTTGTAACCCCTAGGACTTCCTGATCTCTTTATCTTCTTTTAAAATAACTTGGTTTGTTAATTGACTTTTTTTTTTTTATCAAAAGGAAGTGCAGATACATTGTTTTAAACACCAGGGAGCTATTGTTAAATTTGATTTCTAAGCGGTAGTTAAAGGCAAGAATATGTCTTGTCATGTTTTTATTTGGGTTTTGAATCTCAGTTGTGTAGATTCAGTCTAGAATTTTTTAATTCTTCAGTCAGGGTCTTCCCAGCCAGTGCTGCGGCTGCCCTTGCTGGGCCAGAGAGACAGACTGATGCTAGTCCTGGAAACTCACAAGTACCCTGTGTATTATTTTGCCTCTGGTGGGGACAGGAAAAAGGTACTGCAGTTGTTCTTATGTACTCGTCTCGAATGTTTGTGTTAGGATTCCTAGAAGGAGATGAGAGGTGACTTGGTTTTACTTTTCTGGTTCTTCTAATTCATTACATTCTAGGCAGTGGTTTGTTTGAGCCATGTGAATTTATGAGTTCTGCAAATATTTAGAGATGCAGTTTGCATGATAAAGTTTTTTTCTGGTGAGAATACCACAGAATGTTATGTTTGGGCTTCTTTAGAGATTCAAACTCCTCTTCCAATTCCCCTCTGACTGGAGTTTTGCTATTGCCTTCAGCATAAACACAACTGCACCCTTGGCTGGTTAAAAGGAGATGGAGGAAGAGAACTCATGTGCTTAACAGGATGGTCCTGTACTGTAAACAAGAGCTTTTCATGCTTAACTATCCTTCCTAGCGACAGGAAGAAGGAAATGAGGCTATGCAAAAGGACCCTGACACATTGCAGACAATGCCAGACCCACCCTTGCATTCATACAGTATGGCCAGAAGACTTGGGGAAATAAAAATAACTTCAGATGTTTCCCTTTCCTTCCTGTGCATATTATAGAAATACAGCAATCAAATGCTCTGCCGTTCACAGAAAACCTGCTGGTTTGATCTCCACTAAGTAAAGAGATGCTGCCCCTATATAATTTATATGTCTTCATTGGGTATCATATCGTTCTGCTTACAGTTGGGTCCTTGGTATTTCAGGGCGAATGAATTGCAAAAATGCTATATCCTCTCTAGTGATGCAGGGAGTGTAGATATCCAGTCATTTTGGTAATTTCAGCAATTCCAGGCATATTTCTTGCTTGTACCTATGCTATCAGTAATTCTGACTGGTGCAGGGTATGAAGGTTGTCTTGCGTGTTTTTTGATTTCCAAAGTTTTTTTCCAAGTTTTTTCTTTCTTCCTTTTTATTTTCTCTTCTATTTCCCCCCCTTTTCCTGTTTTAAGGGAAAAACAAACTGTCTTACACCAGTGATGAGCAAGTCTCATGAAAGGGGCACAGGACTGGGCTGTGATTGGAGCTTTCTGGTTCTTTTCACTGGACGCTTATTCTGCCATACTTGGTGACGCTGCGTACTCCCCTATCCCCCACAGCACGCCTTTGAAATCAGGAGGTCTGTTAGTACGCTATACCATTAACATAACTGGTAGCAGTAAAATAAAGTCAAGAATGACTTAACCAGCTAGCTTGAATTCACTGAGTTTCGCTATCTGAAAGTTACGGGTAATACTACACACCTTTCTGAAGCACTTTGGTGTCTTTGGAAGAGCATGCTAAGCGTTGCTATTTGTTAGGATGAATATTCTTTCAAATATTGACAAGTAATTTTTTCCCTTGAGAAGGACTGTGCTAGGTGAGACTGGGTCAGGAAAAAAAATCTTATCTGGTTTCTCTTGTAATGAAGACACAATGTGGTGACCCACTTACGGTAGGGACATTTTTTTAAAGCCCAAAATGGTGCAGAATTCCTTAGACTTAGTCTTAAATATGTTTATTTTATATTTATCTAAAACCATCCTTTCAAATGCTCATCTCAGTCTGTGCAAAGAACGCTTCCCGAGGAGATGCATGAAAGACATTTGCTGAAGCTGGCAGTGGACACAGTTTGACCTTCCCCAGCCTATTCTTGTCATTTGCTGAAGATTCAAGATTAAAAAAAAAAAAATACACCGCCCTGCATTCTTGCGTTTTGGGGATGGTCTTTCTGGGACCCTGTGGACCCACAGAACTGGATGCTCTGCCAGCCACCCTTCCCTCTGCTCTCCTTATGTCTCTGATAAGACATTTCCTGCACATTAGAAGAGACAAGAAACTTTTCAGTGTAGAGCTTCATGATTTGTTTTAACTTCCCTTCTTCGTTCCATACATAGCCTCTCCGCTTTCTTTTGCAGTGCTGCGGTGACGTTGCCATGCTACCATGGCTGTGCTGCATCTACACCGTTCTCTTACCCCCAAAGTTAAAACTTGCAAGGTGTGACCATTCGGTCAGGTACCGAGAAAAGTATTTTCAAGTGCGCAATATCACAGACAGAAATTTGTAACTGTCTGTAATATCTGGACATAACAAGTTCATAGTAATATTTGCTTTGGGAAAATCCAGGTTTGTGTCTTTAGTTTTGATTTAGGGAAGCAGGCACTCAGCTGGGACACTACCAGCTTTCTGCTGGGCTGGTACTTTGTGTCTAGTGTTGTATCGTCCACACGGGGTGCAGTCTGGGGAGCGGGTCATCAGTGAGGTAAGCACTAAATGGTTACGATGCAAAGGTAGTCCTTCCGTATGGTTCTCCTTGTGTGTGCAGATGGGTTTGATGTTGAGGCTTAAGAAGCCAGAAGAAGTAATTGTCTGGATAAAATCTACTTTCCTCTGTATAAACTGTTGAGACAGCTCAGATCAGCTCTTACACCTTTATTATTTCTTAGGTCTGAACAGGTAACCCAGACTTTGGGCCTTTTTAGAGGAAGTATCGGTCATGCTGGACCTGCTCACTTTTGCCTCCTTCTGGAGCTCAATGAGCCTTTGATTTGAGCTTTGCATACAGCGTGCAAGTTTACTAGCTGGCAGGCAGGGTGTGATGGGAGAGTATTAGTGCTGGGCTTGGGAGTAGCAATGGTTAATGTTTGCCCTTCAGTATGTTCTCAGAGGTCATTCTAACCAAGTCGTTTCTGGGAGAAGAGAAGGTTAAAGTCATCTTCTGTTTCCCAGTCTTTGGAGGAGGATTGGTTTCTCACTCTGGAATCTGTCAACATGACCTCCTTCAGAGGATTTGACTAACTGCTTTCTCTGCCCCAAATAATCCTCCTCCAAGACCACCCTGTGTTAATCAGGCCAGATAAATAACCCGTGTGTCCAATTATTTCTTAAGGTTTTCTTAAGTCACTTGACATCTTGTTCCTCTTCATCTGTGAACCTTCTTAAAAATGAATGGGAGAAGACCATCTTTATAAAAAGAATCGTTCTTTGCCAGGAAAGCTGCCGTATGAAGCTTTAGTTTTCTGTTTAAACAAAGTTAGTTTTTAACTTCATATTGCGTTCTTTTCTAAATTTCTTTCTTAAGCCTTCTGTATATGCTCAAAATGCAAAAACTATTTAGGAATAAGTTATAATTTACAATGTAAACCAGGAGTTGTGATGGTTCTTTTGTGTCCTAGAGCATGCTTTCCCACAGTCTTCAACAAATTAGGAAGCAATGTGGCTGACTTTGGGCAATTAGAAACATACTTAATAGTGTGAAAATAAGCGGTAATTGCAATCTGTTACAGAGTGTATAGGGAAAGGGCTTGACAGAGACGTGGGGAATATCTTTTATTCCTGTATTCAATCCTGAATGCTTTTCTGAGAGTAAGAGTTGCTCCAGGTCCTCTTGACAGAGGGGAGGGCCTCCCTGCTTTGGGGGTGGTGGTTGTGCCATCTCTGCCCCCCTGCCATCAGGCACTGCCCTTCCTTGTGCTCTGGTGGACACTTGGGCTGCTCCCCGTGCTTGGGATGGGGCTTACACCACAACTGGATTCAGAAAGCAGAAGTCTCATTTTAAATATTTTCTGGGGGTAAAAATAATGAGGAGAACTGTGAAAGTGATTGCCTTCATTCCTGAAAATTAGCCTTGTTGGGTTTTAGAGACCCATGGATCCATGTTGGGAAGGGCTTAATTCCTCTTTAATTTATGGAGGCTCCTGTTGGTTCTGGCAAGATGTTGACTCAATCACTAAACCTTTTAAACATTTTCATCAAATGCTGTTTCTCATGTTAAGTTTTGAGCTGAAAGACTTTTGAAGTGATTTCGATGTGCTGAGGACTATGAAAAGGAGATTCAAGGTAAATGGTTCGCAAAAGCGGTATTGTGTTCCGGTGCTAGCCAAGAGGATTGGTGAGCAATTAAAGCTGCTATATTGTGTAATCTGGTACAGTTAGTAGGGAGGGAAATTGCATACAGTCAATATACACCTATGTGGATGTTTTGGAAACCAGTTGGGATATATATGTTTTGGTTTTTTAATTTATCTTTCATCATTAAGGAGATAAACAAACATAAAACGCCATCAGTGGAAGTAAGCCATTTGCTCTTTCCAAAAGCTCTGTTGAAAAAAAAAAAAAATGGTGTTCAAGCTTCCTGATTTTTTTCAGAGCAAGTATCAATATATGATCTTAAACATCTGTTTCCTTACTTCTTCTTCATCTGTTCCCACACAAATTCCAAACATACTCTGTTTCTTCTCCCAGTGTCCTGTGGTTTATACATAACATCAGCGGCATAGTTACTGTCTTGCTGCAAGGCTCCGTAACTTGAAAAAGCCATTCCCATGTTTAACCCAAAGCCAGCAGGAACACAAGGAGAGTGTTTCTTCGGTCGTCATCACATAGTTGAGAAATGTTTGAGTAACATTCCCCACCACCACCTCTATCTAGCGTTTTTATGACTAGAGTGCAATATATATAACTAGTGTCATATATGGTTTCTTTTGAGAACTTGTGGTTTTTTCCCCCCAAGAGTTTTTGATAAGAAATATTTTCTTAAAATTGTGCATGCATCCGTATCTGCTTGAATTGACTGTTGAGGCATGCAGCATTAAGTGGAGATCACAATGTGTATTGTTTGAATATGGAAGGTAGATTGAAGCACAGTGACGTACAGGAGCGTGTCAAAATAGGCAGCGGCTATAAAGGTGAAAGGAGAAAAGGGAAGGTGGTTAGCTTTCACTTCAAAACCTGCAAGCTCGTCATCAGTTCAAAAGCCATGCCTATTATTCTCTTGGACTCACTGGTTCATCCAGAGATGAATCCCTCATGGGCTGAATGGGTCAGGCTAATGTTTTAGGATAGTGGTATAAGATTGGATTGTTCGCTTAGAATGAGATTCCAACTGTGTTAGAAATTTGGCAAGAACTTTTCATGGGATTTTCAGAATTCTCTAGCTTTTAGTGGTTGAATGTTTGTTGACAAACTTACCAAGTTTCAGTGTTTGTTTTAAGGGCATTATCCTTATAAAATGCTGTTCTTAATTAATTACATTTTTGCTTTCTTTAGTCCTTGCTACGTGCTGCTTTCTTGAAAGGTGGGGAGCACTAAGTTAATGATACTGCCTAAGGAATATTTAACTGCGTAGGTTTGAGGAAAACCAGACTTATGAAAAGGAATTTAATTATTTTCGAGCTACGGTCGCATATCTTCAAAGTGAAGACCATCTGAGGCCATGGACACATAGCAGGCTAACTCTTAGGAAGTCCTACTGTCCCAGCTTTAAAGGGCTGCAGGCATATGACATTACACAGAACTGATTTATCCCTTTCAGTGCCTGGCCTGCTCATTTGTAGACAGCTGCCATAGCACAGTTTTTTCCCCCTGTTTGTCTCAGATTTCACATCCGTGTTCATGTGTCTATAGATGGAGTGGTTGGAATAGCGGGATCAAGTCTAGTGTTGGGACCACAATTCACATGTCGGGCATGTAATTCGAGCGCTTGGAAAAATGATTGCTTGTACTTCGGCAGTGGAATTCTATCCAGAGAAGAATATTTCTCATATATACCACAGCTGGGCTTAAAAAATATGATCCTAAATGATCTCAGGCTTCTTAATAGCTCAGAACAATGTTTTGGAGTTGAACACAAATTTTGCAAAGTACCAGAAATTTCAGAGGGACGTACGTGGCGACAGGTAATTTCTGATCCAGACAGAAAAAAAAAAAAAAGGAGGACAAACTTCAGAGCATGCAAGCTCTTTTGCAGCCATTAAACTGTAGCATCAGTCCTGGATGGGGGAGAATCCCCTTTGTTGCTCCATCTGTGCCTTAGAAAACACTCAAGTAGTTTTATGCTGCATTGCAGTAAGGAGCAATTGGGTTCATCTGCAGCGTTCATGGTGAGAAATGAGACTCTCTGCATCCCATGGGAGAGACTCTATCCTGCAAGCTAATTCAGGACGGTTATTTTGTATTCAATTTTTACAATTTTTTTTTTTTTTCTGGGAAAGGAAAATAGCGAATTTCTAAGCTAAAATGACCTGGTCAAAAATTAAGACCAAAAAGAACCCTAAACAAACTGGTTGTTAGGTATGGCGTTGGAGTGGACGTTCAGCAATGAAGCCCATTTTTGCTGAGATTTGATTTTAACAGCGTTGATTCAACCGGTCTCGCTACAGGTTTTTACAATCTGATCTCTTAACAGAGCCAAAAGGTGAGATGAGTAGAACTGATGCGTGGAGGTGCTAATATGGCTATAAAGGTGTCTGAGTTGAGGGAAGAGGAAACCATCTGCTTGGAAGAACTGTTAGTATGATTTTTAGCACTTAGGTGAAAATGGAGCTAATACATGACTGTACAAAGATACATCTGCTTTGCACCTTGTCCTGAAGACCCCGAAAGAGGTGGTGCTTCAGTTGTATGTTATTTCGCGGAAGCAGAAGGCAAGGAAGAGCAAGACAATGAATAACTAAACCCTTCTAACTTTTTAATAGGTCTTACTGCTCCTAGCTAGACTGCTATGATTATTTTTTTCTGAGAGGGCATAATTGTGGCATCGAGCTCTGCGGGTTTTATTTTCTATAGGAAGGAAGGTATCATCCAACGAAAGGCTATAGACACCTTAGAGTTCTCCCTTCTGCAATTGCAGTGTCAAACAAGGTGCTAATTGAGGTATTTTTTGCTATGAAGTTTTAAACCTGTAAACTTGCAGGGCCAGGAACCAAGATTAACCAAAGTTAAACAAAAAGGAAGTTTGAAGTTTCCATTTTCACTTACCAGTTTGGGGAAGAATTGGGTCGTCCTAACCCCCCAGGAAGTGGGTAAATAAGGACTAATGGTTCCCAACCATACACAAAAGGAACTCCTACCCTTGATTTGAGCATGGAGGCCTGCTTTGTGAAACGGACTAACAAATAAAGCTGCTTCCAATAAAAATTTCCTGTTTCCTCTTTAACACATTTGCCTGCTGTTTGCTTACACGACACCAAGAATAAAGACTTCATTGTAATCCTTTTTGGGTTTTTTTTGTTTTGTTTTGGGATTTATTTTTTTTTTTTACTTTCTAAGAGAATTTCTTGTGTATCAGGACATTTAGAAATAATAGCGCGATTTCTTTCTTGCCAGCAGTGCTTTCGTACAAGAACCTCCCGCTGCTGGGGGAGGGCACAGGACGCACATCTGAAAAGCTGCACATACGTTTCTTGCCTGGAATGTACACTGAATTGGAGCTTATTGTAAAGGTTTTAACTGGCAAGGTTGTTTGATTCAGAGAGGAAGTGGCACGGCAGGGACCGAGCGGGCAGGAGGGAGTGAGACCAGTCCCATGGTCAGCTCAGCTGCCAGGTCTTCGTCGGAAAGATGCTCAGGGTGGGAAAATGCGTTGCATGTCATAGCAGATTAATTGGGGCTGAAGTACTGCTTCCCTGAAATGGGTTGGAAAGCGGTGTTGAGTTCTTCTGCAAGCTCCCTCTCCTCC
The DNA here is from genome assembly GCA_017639485.1 of Pluvialis apricaria. Taxonomy (NCBI): domain Eukaryota; kingdom Metazoa; phylum Chordata; class Aves; order Charadriiformes; family Charadriidae; genus Pluvialis; species Pluvialis apricaria. The sequence continues at coordinate 10,903,710 of CM030010.1, forward strand.
CTGTGGCTCTCGGCTGGCCCCAGTCGAGCAGATGCTGTGCTCGGCAGTGAGTTTGTGGCTCAGGTAGTGATCTGTCACCAAGGTCCCTTGGGAGACTAAGCGAAGGCTTCTGGGTGTTCTGTCCCTTCTAAGACTTTTTAGAATTAGTGGAAAAATCTGATTTTGGAAGCTCTGTTCTTCTCTTTTTTGTCCCTCGTTATCCCAGTTGCCATTGACCCAGATGACAAGGACTTGCACACGTTCCCATGTCCACCTGGATATGAAGCCATGGCAGCTGGCAAACCAAGAGTCCCAGGGCTGGTGCTGCTGAGCTGGAAGAAAAGCCGGTATTTGGAAAGTGTGGGAATGAGCTTTCTCCTCTAGCGTAGTTTAAATGATTTGGCCAGAACCTCAGGTTTAACTAATGTATTTTATTCTCAAAGGCAGATTCCAGTTAGGTTTTGGTAATGAACTTTTTACCTATACAAGCTTCCAGCTGTTTGAGTTCGTGAGGAAGCTTATTTTGTGTACTCAGCTTTCTGTGCAGCCTATTCAGCGCACCCTGGGCTGGATTCTCCCTCCGGCTATATTTTGATATGCCTGAATTTCACATACATACAGAGTTTTGTTCAGGCTCTGGCTCCTCAGTAACCAGCAGGGTTGAGATGAGGAAGCTGGATTGGAAATGACCTTTCCCTTCATCTGGTCACCGTGCATCGGTACAGTCCAGCAGCAACCCTGGGTTTGGCCAACTGCAGTTGAACAAAAGGAGCTGCTTTTCTAGGTCCTGCCTCTGCTGTGTCACCCAGATCCCTGCCACGTCCCTTTCTGACACAGGCTTTGCGTGGATGGAGGTGACATGGAGGGAGCCCTGGCCACAGGGGACTCCCCAGCCCCTTCTTCAAGGCAGCTCTCCAAACCCCTCGCGCTTCCCAGGACTGGCAGTGGGAAACAGAGGCTAGAGCTCTGCCTTTCCCAAAGTGTTTGAGATGGGAATGGAGCAAATATTGCTTTTAAAGGCTCGGTGCTGTCCCGTGCCCGGCCCTGGGCGTTTGCCCTGCCTAGGCAATGGGCAGGTGCACCGGTGTTTTATTATTCTCTGCCATTCTTGTGGCCAACCAGAAATAACTCAGGTGTTCCATTGCCTAGATAGGCTTCTCGGGGGATTCTCAAAGGTATTTTGAAAGCAAATATGCTCTGAAAATCCCAAAGGCACCTGACACCTGGGTGCCCGTAAAATATGACTTCCACATAACTTGCGTATATGTTTGCAGAAAAGATACACAAAGCTTCTATAGAGAACCTTAAAAAAAGCGTGATAAATGCATATTCATAATTTTCTAGCTCTAGAAATATTTTACAGGTCATACACCTGGGGTGCCCAGTAAAGGACCTGTGAACAAATATTTAAACGCATTTAAGAGCCACTGTAGTAGTAAGGAATCTGACACTTTTTTCAATTAAACTACAAGCATCTGCCTGCATTTTTAGGTACATACTGGTTATCAGGGATCATTTTTTTTCAGTTTTAAATCAAGTCAAATTCTCATTCAATCCAGACAGTTCTGCAGGATGTGGCTTGTAAGATAGTTAATATTATTTTAAGTAATCTTAAAAATTAATTGCAGATTTTTTTACTTCAGTATTTTCATTCCCTCTGAGATAGTAATACTGCGTTGTTTGTTCTTGCTTTAGCAGGACAAGTTTTAAATATATTTTAGATTCTTTTTTTTTCCTTCTTCATTAACTTTCCCATGTATTTCCTTAGGACACCAAAATTAAAATGCTACTTTAAGCAAAACTCTACAATCGCTTGCAATTGGACTTGAAGAATGCTTTTTCTTAATGAGTAGCTAAGTCAATAGGTCTGTACGTGCTCGTTCTCATGTGGTCCCATAACCCAAAGGTGAAGCAAACACAAGTTACACAAATGCCTGCTTGTCCTGACTTCAGGGAGACTGGATTTTTAGCTGTTTATTTATCTGGAATGTTGTGCTTTGGCTCACCTTAACCCCTTGGTTTGGGTATGTATCTTAGCAAAGCAGTCTGGCAAAGCACAAATATTTTAACCCTGTTGTAACTATTTGGAAAATTAGAGGGGGATTGCCATCATTTCAGACATGCGAAAAGGTGCCTGCCGTTTCATCTGATTTTAACGGTGTACCTATATCTCAGTGGGAGTATTTCATAACGTGCCAAAATCTTGGGACATTTTACTTATGTTATGCCTGGCTCTTCACTGCCCTATATGCAGTAATTTGTATTCTGGGCGATTCTGAGCAAAAACCCCTTTGTGCCTGGTTTCTGGAGCAGGTAGCAATAGTATCCTCTCCAAGTAGGTGGCAAAATTGTCTACTGAGTTGTACATAATGAAGCTTTTCTTTTCTGGTCCGTCAAGAAAAGTGAATATAATTAAAGCCAGATGAACTTTAAGAGCTTCTGATTGCTCGCTGTCTGTTTGATCAGTTCTAAGCAGGGAGCTAAATTCCCAGTAGCACTTTCTTGAATTTTTAGAACAAAATTAACCCAATCCATTTCCTGACAACTTGGAAAATACCCTAAGTACCTTTTATTCCTAGTTTGAGCTAATAAGATAACATTTTCTTAATTTCTGCTTGCATTAGGTAACAAATGAATTTATGTATAATTTATTCACAGACTAATATAACCCATGTTCAGAATGTTTCCTTTCTTTTGGTGTCAGGTATACGTATGTGAATAATTTAATTTTGCGGCATGCTGGTCTGGGTAGTGTGAGGGAAAGTTAGCTGAATTTCCTGTAATATACCACGTAACTCATAAATGCCACGAACACCTCCAGTGAAACTAGGCTCTTGTTGGGTAGTAAATACGCGCTTGGGTGAGCTGCAGTATACAGTGTGTTGGTTGTTCTTGGGCTTGGGTCTGTCAGTACTGTCTACAAGATGTTAAAGCACACAGTATTACAAGCTCTACTAGGAATTTCTGTCAAGACAAAATAGTTGTGCCGAGAGGATCATAAGATTTGTTGAACAAATGCTGCTCAAGTTGATTGCGGTGGTGGTTTCTCTAGTGTTAACAAAACCTGTGCGGAATAATCCATAACTCCTGCAGTTTTCATCTGTGCCTGTTTCTCTGAACTACTCAAATGATGAGCTGTTGATAAATCGCGGATGAATGCTAGTGACTTTCCAGAACCTAGGATATGTTTGATCATGAGAAGAAAAGCAAACTGGGATAAGCAAACCTGTGCCTCACTTCAAAGTTGCTGAATATCTGCATGCTTATTTTGTAACAGGAGTAGTAGAAGTGGTGGAGAGGAAGTTTTTGCTTTGCAGATCACTAATCCGAGGGTATCCTGTTTCTGTTCTTTTCCAGAAATTGAGGCCAAGGAAGCTTGTGACTGGTTGCGGGCTGCTGGGTTCCCACAGTACGCGCAGCTGTATGAAGGTAAGGCACCTGAGCTTGCAAGCTGATCATCCCCTGGCAATTTTTGGACAACGAGATGTCATATTCACCAATAAATAAGGTTCAGCAACACAACTGAAGTGCCAGTACATAAGATGACTTTTAGGGACTGGTCTGCTTTCTGCTAGTCACCACACGCACAGATGTGCCCAACCCAATGAATTAGGTACAACACTCTTGGAGTTTAAATTTGTTCCAGGTTTCTGTTTTAGTCTGATTGTTCCAAATATCCTCATAGCACAAATCATATGTTAGCACCATCATGCATTCCCTGTAGTTAAAACGCGAATGAACCACATTTTTAAAAATGTGTTCATCCGCTGCTATGAGCCCAGTCTTAGAGAAAGAGAGAAGCTGTGTCCGGCTCCTCCGGCCAGCTCTCCTAATGGAGCAGAGGTAGGATATTCTGCGTATGCGTGGATGCATCTGCACGCCTCGTGATTCCCAAGTTCTGCGCGGTTTTTCAGAACAGTTTGAGTTGGTGTTAGACACAGGCTCACTATGAAGGGAAAAAAGAACATACAAGCCGTCGTTGTGCAGGTGTGCAGCAGCTCCTCGAAGAGACAGCTGACTCCTGCGCTTACCGTATTTGTCCTTCTGTGGGATGGATCCACTTTGCGTGTCTGCTTTTACAAAGGTTTTACCCAAGCAAAACTGTCGTCTTCATTGTCTCTCTAACCTACTAGGAACTTGCAGTTTTGGCATGCAGTTCTTACACTCTGATGCAGAGTAACATACACAAATTTGTTTTGAAGTGTGACATCCTAGATGTCCTTTTTATGTAGGTATTTTATTGTTGAGAATTTACCACCACCACCACTTAAAATTACTTGCATTGTCGCGAGATTATTATGCACTCTTATCTGCCTCTTCTTTTTTATAAAACAAACTCCAGCTGCCGCTTGTAAGAATGAGCATAGAAAGCCCATTATTTACAGTGAATAACTGTTGGAAATTACAGCAAATGCTGAGCTGACCTTCTTGAAAAATGATCTCGTCGAGCTTTGATTTGCAGCTGCATTGGCAATATGAGATGATAATAGCACTTTCAAAAGCAGCACTTGGCGAAACTTTTCTTCGCCTGTTCAGAAATTAAATTTCCTTTTATTATTTCTCTTCCTTTTTTCTTTTTTTTTTTTTTTTGTGCCAATACAGATGCCAAGATTTTCTTGGGATGCATACAGAGCTGGGACTGTACTTCCAGTCTTTGTTAAAACTGGGGACAAGACTCACAGCTGAATATGTGGGCTTGTGGGTTTCATGTTATGCTGAGCTGTTGTAAATCTCCTAAGAAATTACTTGCATTCAGAAAACATGTCCTACCTATGGTTACCATTGCCCTACCTAAAGACTCTAAACTTGTATAAAGTTTCTAATGTAGGACCATGTCCTACCTAACATCAAAAGGACCGCAGAGGTGAGATCAAGAGGTGAGAGCAAGCCAGCCATACCCATTGAAAAGACAGCTGTCCTTACGTGAAAACAATATACCATTGTCCTTTGCAAGCCCCCCTGGCAGCAGCAGCACCACCACAAACAGCAGCAGCGTCAATTAAGCATAAAAAAAAAAAATGGACTCGTGCAGACTATCAGCTTCTTCCAAGCCACCTCTCTCACCTAAGTTCTCCCCTATATTCTCTTGTCTAAGGGTCTAACTTTCTCAGAGGAAAAACTTACGTCAGCACTGGTGAAAAATGCCACTTGGATGTGCCAAACCCCTTTACTTGCACCTTGGGCTCAAAATAGTGAAGGGGAGGGCTTTGAATCAGTGGGGTATAGTACAGGCATTCTGAGAAGGCGCTGATATGGAGTGGTCATACGCATTTCAAATGGAGATTAATCAGTGAGCCTTTGTCAGTTGCTTTGCTAAAACTGCAGTTTTCTGTAGAAAAGCTAGAATTTCTTGCATTTCACAGAATATGTCATAATTTTTTTTATTCCTGAGGCAAAATCAGGACAAGTAGTTCATTTGAGAGATTATTGGTATTAAAGAAATGCCAGAATATTAATTACCTTTCCACAAATTAACACCAGTCCTATCCTTTTCATCATTTCAGCTCACTCTTTCCTCATCTCTGGAGATTAAAATATTTTATAGACAATCACTCGGACCAGGGCTGTTGTATGCAAGTACAACAGTATATTCGGAGCGTGTTCTTGTAGTGCTGTGTGCCCTGAACACCCAGGGCCTTTGGTGGGAGTTTTGGCTGTGCGAGGAATGCCAGAGCAGGACCTGTATGACAGTCAGGAATCTGTGGAGGACTGTAAATAATGTATATGTGGTTGCTGCTTCAGAGCTGTAGTAGATTTTCAGCTCTCTGCCAACATTGTTTCCTCCCCCTCACTCTCCCAGTTGTTTATCTAAATAATCTCCGAAGGAAAGGAGGCAGTATGGGCTCCGCGCAGCTTGGCTTGCTTTCATTTCAGTCCATATCTCATTAATGTTGTAACAGTGTCAAACTTTTAAATAGCCTGATTAACAGCCAAGGAGATTCTGGTTTTCATTCTTTTCCAGAGATTTGGGGTTTACTGACCTTTCTTCTTTAATGTGAGATATTAGTACTTTGATGGAGAATGCCTATTTATTTTAAATAAAGCTAGCCTGAATCAGTTTTAGCTTCTGATGTCGGATAGCGAGCTCACGTTTGCCTCTTTCCCTCTCCCGTTGTTTCATCTCTCCTTTGCTCATTTTCCCCCCATTTTACATCTGAACCTTCAGTTATCAAAGCTGCACGTCGAAAGCTTCTACGTGGAAAAGGAAGCATCTCTGGCGTTTGCGATGGTAACCCCTGTTTACCCAAGAAGTGCCAGTCACTGGCATCTTGGTGAGCTCTGCTGGAAGCAGATGGTTGTTTTGAAATAACTCACTGACGGGAATAAGACTCGTTTTGATTCCTCGTGTGTCTTTGTTCCTACAGATCTCCTTTTTCCAATTGACATCGCTTTAGTGAAGCGAGAGCATGACTTTCTGGACAGAGACGCTATTGAGGCCTTATGCAGGTAGGTGAAAAAAAATCACACTGCATTTTGGAACAAAACTCTTCCTGCGTCATGGAAAGTATAACCCAGGAAAAGCATAAACTCAACTGAATTATGAACCGTTAAAGAACTATTTGCTTGAGACTTTTTTATTATCTGCTATCAGTATGCAGGGTTCATTAGAATAATATATTGGGCTAAGTAATGTTTGGGGATCTTATTTAAAACAAAGTTGGGAGGAAAGTGGCGGGAGTCTTTGTGATGGGTATTTCATAGGCATATTTTTCATTATTATTCTTAATTTGTTTTCATTACTAATTCCCAAATTAGTTAGGCACGTGAAAGCAGAGCTGTGCTGGCTACAGCTGTCTGCACATACAACCGTAGCATCAGTTTGCACAGAGGAATTATTTTTTGGGAGCGGCATTGGCAAAGCCAGGCTGCTGCACTCCCTCACTCTCCTTCCTTAACCTTGGTGAGCAGCTACGTATACAAACAAAACAAGAAGCTATGTCTACAAGCCCTCACGCTGATCTCAGTGCATCACCCTGTGCGCACCGTGATCACCAAAGCGAATGTGGGTATGGCTGCAAGGGGTAGCGGGAGCGCATCGAAGAGTTAACCACCGCCGCAGAGGCTGGCCTGCCCTCAGCCGTGAGCTCCCAGTACGTGTCTTTGTGGTTTAGAGGCTCCTGCTGCAAACCAGTTCAACTCAACTCACCCCGCAAAAAGAGTCTGGATGGTTCCTTGCTGGGTTAATCAATTAAATCAGCCCGTGGGAAGGTGTAACGGAGTTCAGAAGAGGTGTGAAGGTTGGGGCAGGACCCCACAGCCAGCTGCAGGGGCAGGAGGAGGGATGGGTAGAGAAAAAGAGGGAGGAAGACTTGCCGGTGTGCGGCAGCATGTTTTTACAGAACTACGGCCTCAGCATTACAGGTTTTATCGTAAGAGAAATTACAGTGGCCCCATCTGACACTTGCCCATCCGTCCGTTACCTCCTCTAGGGTGAGTTCACAATCTTAAAATGGCGCGAAATGCCTGAACTTTCCATATCTCCTCTTACCTAGAAATGAGTGCAGTTTTCCGCCTCTGTCCTCCATTATGGCAGCTTTCCAAATTGTCTGCAAAATGAATGCTTTTGGATACTGCATGCATGATGTCTGCAACTCTAAATGTCAGTAATTCTAACGAATTACAAAACCCTTATAAGAAAGGCTTTAAGTTTATAGTGTTCTCATGCCATCACTGCCATACTTGGAAGGGAAAGAGAGGGACTGGAATTTAAAGTTCTTCAGAAATATTTACAAGATTTTCAAACTAAGAAAACAGATTTGTTGTCCCGTCACTGGGAGGGGAAAAATGTCATTAATGTTAAAATCACACTCAAGATGTGCCCTACTCAAGTGTAGGGCACCTCTTCCATCGATATTAAAATGTGATGCACCCGTGTGCTTATTTGTGTGCTCTGGAACTTGTGAAGTCATCGAACAGAAAGTACAGCAATGTGAATAAGTGCTGGTTCCCAGAAGCATGGCATTCCCTTGCCAGGAAAACAAGATACAGTCAAGCCAGCATATTTTGGACCTAGTACTTGCCTGCGAGAATACTTTTTAACCTGGGACTATTTATTTATATGGGAAAAAAAGGTCGCAGATTGTTTCTCGCTGGTGCAAGTAAGAATATGCCCTCCGTATCTCTCTGAGATTTGCTGCCAGTGTGATCGATAAAAGCAATCAGCACTTTTTCTGAACATAGAGGACAGTAAAAAGATCTGTATCCTAAGAATGGATGCTTGTGTTGTAAGCCTTCTAGTAAAGGTAAGCAAATCAAAATGAGGCAGGTGTATAGATATTTTGTGAACCTAGGAAGTTTTTCATAAGTCTGTTAATTGTAAAAGAACCTCTTTGCTTTCATCTTCAAATTGTTTTCTGTGTAATATGCACAAGAATCCTCGAGCCTTACTGTGGTTTGAGACAAAGATTTTAAAGGTTGAACTGTATCATTCTGAAGCCTATGGCATGTGTATCAGAGTTATCTTTTAGAAGGTAACTTTTAAACTGAAGCTAATCTTTCTCCAGAAGCATTCAGAACCCACCTCAGAATAAAACTGAAGTAATTCAGTTAGTCCTGTTGGATGTCTGAATTTGGCCCTTTACCGTGTGTGTTAGACAAAAGCAGTAGATTATCACAACTTTTCTGTCTTTAGATTATTTTTTTTTCCACATCTTCTTGTTTAATTTTGTAAAGCTCATTAAGAAAAATGGAGAAGGCACACCGTTTGGAATGCTGCATTTCTGCCTGAAGCCTAGGTTTATTTTGACTCATGCCATGGTCAGTGTGTAAACAGTAAAGGGTTTTACTCAGTAAAAGACTTAGAGCTGCTTCACAACCTTAAGTCTATTGCTGTTTCTTGACTCAAAATTGGAATAGTTTTGGAATTATTTGCATTTTCAGCACAGAGCTAAACAAACACTGTATGCAGTGGATGGTAACACTGAGAATCTGCTTTTGTGTATAATAACCAGTGTCCTGCCAGCAGTTCTAATTACTTTGTTCTAATTACTGCATGTGAAGAAATAGTTTTTAAAAAGACTGTAGAAATCTGTGACAGGGATTTATTTTAAGTTTGAAGCTTTTTAAATGGTAGTTTACATCTGTACAGTATTGTAATTTATTGTTTAATAATCTTATTAATGGGAGCTAGAAAACTGATGTAACTTTAAAACCAGCTTATTAGTAAATGTTTTGCCAAATTCCTTTCCAAATGGAAAAGGTATCAATAGCCACGCCATTAAGGATTTTCCTGAAAAAATTTAAGTGAGAAGTGGTTTGAGGCTTGAATTACAGAGATAGCATATGGCACTTGGTAACAGTAGAAGATAGATGGTTAAGAAATGTCATTTAGTGATCTTATCGTGAAATGTAGGGTTAAAAGTATAAGAGCGATGACTGTAATTTGCTAGGATGTTTCATGTAGTGACTGTGGAAAGTAATGCTGACCTTGGTTTCATAAGACTTTATGTAGATTAATGACTGGGAATTTATCTCCAGAGGGTAACTGGCTGCATAATGCGCTGATGAAACTAAGTACTGAAACATGCTTATCCGAAAGGTTGTTGCTAAGTACAAAATACATAGCAAACCATGATGGAAATCCTATTTAATCTCCTTACGCATAGCTAGAAAACTGCCATGCTATCTACGCAAGAGGTTTCTTAAATCTTTTACCACTAGGACTTCTCTTCCAAGAAATCGATTGTAATGGATTGGCATGAGCGGCGTTCACTGCTCGTATAATTTGGTTTGCAGGGAGTTGGCCTCCTTTGCAGGTTAGAACGTGCAGATAAACCCCAGGAGCCAACGGAGAGGCTGTCCACTGCGGTGAGACAAGAAAGCCCTTGTGTCATCAATTAGTTACAGGTATAATAGAGTTGGAATTTGCCCTGTAAGAAGGAATTAAGAATTTAAGTCTGTTAAGAAAATAGTTTAAAGTTTAAAGCTAGATCGTACAGTTAGATTGAAAATCATAGTTTAAAATGCGTAAGTCTAATAGTCTGCATTGCTACCACTCTCCTTGGGTGCATGGGGTGAGAATTTTCTCCTGTTAATGAGGGCAGAATGAATAACCTGGGGTTATAGCCAACGTGGAACTGACTGGTATCTAGATTAACAAAGCCTTTGTATTATAAGCCCATATTTTAATTTATAAATTAGCTGAAGTTAGCTTTTTGCACTGCAGTTTTTGATAGTGAATGTCACGTTCAGGCTGTCTGTCTTAAAAGAAGTTCAGGCTGAAGTAGTCTGGCCACTTCTGATTAGAAGACTGGGAAAAATGCCTCATTTGAAGAAGCTCCAGTGCCTCCTGTTGTAGGTGCAGGAGGTTCAGGCTCCCCATGTCATTGCCACTCCGGGCTGGTACGGGCCAGCCTGGAGGCAGGGGCTGGGGCTGAGGATTAGGTCTTGTTGCCTTGGGCACCCTCGGGAAGAAGAGTTTTGCAGAGCTAGGGTGAAGGAGGGCGAGAGCCTGCGTAGGAATACATGGAGGGCGAGGAAAAGTGATGTCTTGGAGATACAACGCTCCACAGGAGTAAGATACCATCTGGACATGAACATGTATGGAGAGAGGGCTGACTCAAAGGCATTTATCTAAATGATGGGAAAGAATATTATCTTGTCATCCAGACAGTCATCCAGAAAGTGGCCAGGGCAGGAGGCATTGTAGGAATTGAGACTGCGATAGCCAGAGTAAGTGCTGTCGGCAGCGATCCTGCCCCATCCCTCCATCACCCGTCTTGTCCTCACGAAGGTGCCGCTGAGGCAGGTTTGGGCAGAATAAGACAGAGCTGAAGAATGAGGCAGACCCGCTGACTGTCAGCAGGGAAATGGTAAGTTGAATTTATACCCGGGAATGGAATTACCACAGAAGAAGGTCCAGAGCCAGAAGAGAAAATTGCGGTTCGTTAGCAAGCATAGATTTGATGAGAAGACCTGTAGAAAATGAATGCATGCTGATCTGCTTGAATACTTGAAAAGTATCGCAAAGCATATGTGAAGTGAAGGTTAATGCAAGTTGTACAGGTAACTCTCATCCTGGCAAAGCCTAAACTTTGCAAGCGTAGCTTTGTGGACTCAGTAGTGTGTTCGGAAGGCAGTTTTGCGTGTTGCACTGTGCTTTCAGCCTCCTATAGCTCTAGGAACTGGGCACCGCTGAACTCGAGCAGAAGTTAAAGCAGGATGTGTGATGTATGTAATGAAAGTTGCAGACCTGAGGCAATTGCTGCAGAGCGTTTAGGTTTTAAAAGGGAAACTGGTTTTGTGATGAAATCATGTCAGATGTGTAACAGAGCCTTTATTTGCCCCGCTGCTATTGTATTTAACCTCGCTCATTGGGGGTTACCTTATCTTGCCTTCATACTCATTTTCGTGAGGTGTGCGCCAGGGGATTTTTTTTTCTTCAACGCCCTCTGTGGAAACAGAGGTCTTTGCTCTACCCTTTTCCACCTATTTCAAGGTTTTAATCTGAGTAGGAGAGAAGTCTGGGGATGTAATCTTTGTGAAATCAGAGATCGTCTTTATTAGCGGTCAGACAGGCTGGAGCTAGATAAAGCCTGATACTGGGATTCGGTGATAACTTCCCTCTGCATAAGTCAAAGGTTGCCACACTGTGAAATTTGTAAATTATTACACAATATAGAACCAAAACCAGTTTAATATTCCCTGGTCTTGAGGTCCAGGAGTTTGAGTGGAGAATGTTTTTATAGCAGAGAGAGGGAGGTGGCTTTCTGCTGCTGTGTGGCCTCTTAAAAACTGAAATACCAGTTTTGTTGTGTAGCGTGTAGACGGGGCATTCACCCTTCACCCATGCTGTAGGTATAATACAGTTCCTCTGAAATTCACTGGACTGGTGCATGTGCCCACCTGCTGCAGCCAGGAGGACGGCGCCTTCTGCCTTTTAAAGTCAGAGCAAAGATGAAAATAGAGAGATCTGGATAACTTTCCTAACCTGCCACTGCCCTACTATCTGACCCATGGCAATTCTTCCTGTTCTCTTCTTTTCTGCTGTGTTGTGGCTGGGTCTAATTATAGATCAAACTGCCTTTTTTTTTTTTTTTTTTAACTGCACAACTGCAGCAAAAGCACCAGTAGGAGCTTTTCCATTTTCTTTGATGGCCTCAGGATCAAGCCCTGTGTAAATACCATCTGCAACCAATCCTGCGCATAAAAGGAGAGAGGAAAGAGAGGAAACTAGTAATTCTTCCTGTGCACATTTTCTAGATTCAAGTTACAAGTTTTATGAATCTGAAAAGACTCATCCGATGCAACAAGACAAGTCAGCATTTCTTTTTGTTTTTTAGTTTCTCAAAGCTGCTGATACAGCCTCTTCTTTACGCTTTGCTCAAACGCATTGTGTGAAAATTATACAACTTCCTTCGGACTGAATTCGGCTTTTTAAAGCTCAGTTTTGCTCCTCGTGAATTTGGGCTGCGGTCCGGCTGAAGGAAAGGGGCGGCTGTGCTCCTCTGCTTCCCCCTCCCCACACACACACGGCCCCTCACACAGCTCGGAGAACTGAGCTGGGAGAAATTCAACCCAACAAAGTATTGAAAGATTAGTTTTCAGCTCGGTGAGCCTCCTCATCCAGCCCGCAGCACAGCCTCACAAGGGGAAGTATTAACACAAGGGACCAAACCACGGCTTCCATGAAGCTGCTGCTTCAGCTTTTCCAAAACCTCCTGCATCACGCCCAGCCTGTGCCTGCCCTTGGCCTTGCCATAGCACCAGCATTTCTCTAACCACGCTTTACCAGGGCCGATTTTGGCTAAGCCGTGTCCCTGGAACAGTTTCTGGGGAGGCGAGGGCAGGGAGAAGGGCAGGAGGAGACCACAGCAGCCTGCACTTACCTCTGCTTGAACCGCCATGGAGTGGTGTGTTTAACCACGCCGAGTTTTGCTCTGTTTGCTCCCAGTGCTGCACAGCCAGCTTCTGGGGGAGAGAGAGAAGAAAGAGAATTATTTTTTTTTTTTTTTAGGGATAACTGCGGAATCATTAACTCATCAGGGAATAGAGGGATGCTTATATACATTCATGCAGAACTTCAGGACGTGCATCCAGACTGCTGTCATGTTTCACAAGGAGGCGGGTTAACTATTGTTGCTGCAGCAATTTATTTTTGTTTAAATTTTAGTCCTTCAGAGCAACATTCTTATGTATAAAAGAAACTTTCAGTTTAGGAAGGAAAAATCAGGTTGTGTTTCTTTGTTGGGTTTTTGTTGTTTTTTTTTTTAAACTGGTGAGTTGTCTTGTCCTGGGACTGCATTGAAAATAGTCATTGTTCACAAACAAAATAGGCACCTCATAATAAGTGGAAAGTAAGTTTTCCTCTGGGAAATTTTAGCTTATAAAGTACCATTGTAAAGCAACGTGCTGTTTCACATGGGCACGTGTACACAGCATCAAACAAGAAACCTTCTCTCGTATTTTCAGTCTGTTGAGATTAATTGTTTCAGGGTTTGGATGTCTGCTATTTAAACAAATGGAGTTATTACAATTCGTTGCCTATAATGCACTTCTCAACTTAGTCTAAGTTTCCGTTCACTTCTCTTTACTTTGATTCAGGTAATTGTGACAAATAGTCATCCCTCCCTCCCTCTGAAGTCAGAATACAGCCAAATGTAATGGGTTAATGGTTAAGTATAATTAGGGCTCTAATTGAAACTCTGCTTGTGGCTATTTGTATGCAAAGCAGTTTGGGGACAGCCTTCACAAAAGCTTTTGAACTGGAATAGCCTGTGTCAAAACACTGGAGTGTTCTCTTAATATGGGTTTCCTTTGCTTTGCAGGCGCTTAAATACTTTAAACAAATGTGCCGTGATGAAGCTAGAAATTAGTCCCCACAGGAAAAGGGTAAGTTCCTTTAACATCTTCTGTTACGGTGTTGTACGTTAATAAAACTGAAAAAGACATCTAGCAGAATGCTTAGCTGCAGTCTGGGACGACACCTGAGTAGAACCTGGCAAGGACACGCGGTCAAATCCCTGCTTACGTTTCATCCTGTGTTCTCGCCGAGTGAAAACTGCAGGCCTTGGCTGCAGGTAAAGGTTTTTCATCTAGCTAGCTCTTCCCCGGGATGCTGGTCCCAGGCTGAAGGGCACTGGGCTTCTCCGCCTGCCAGTGAGGTTGTCTCTGTTGTAGCGAGTTACCTGCCCGAGGGCAGGATTGTAAAAAGTAGGCTTGGTGAAGGAGATCCTGACCAGCCACGATGAGCTGGCCTGAACCTGAGAACATCGTCTTTGGCGTCATCTTCATTCACGCTTTTGGTTCTCTGCCATCATGCTAGGATTGTATTATTTTATTATGATGTAGACAGGATCAGTTAGACTTGGCCTGCAAAGGAAAGGGATAACCCTTTGTAGGACTGGGCACATTGTTTCCTTGTTTTTTAATTACATAGCTCAAAATTAAAGCAAAATATTTATGTAATACATCAGCTACCTTGTTTTAGAAAGTCTGCACGTTTCTAGGGAGCTCAGCAGGAATTACCAGTGTTTCCTGAACCTTCAGGATCCCTGTGGAGCGTGGCGAGAAATGAGAGAGCACCTACTGTAATTTCAGTAAGGTAGTACCGACAGAAAGGCGAGTTGCTGGGTTTTGCTAGTAAGGTACCACGCAATAGCTCTCTTAAAACTATGTGTGTGTCCTAGGAGGGATCAGTAGTTGATATCCGTCCCCTGGGATATGACAACTGCAGATAAAGAGGACTGAGCTAAGGCAATACGATGCTGCCCTACCCTTAGCAAGAATGCATACAAATGCTCTGAGGTTGTTTACCAGGAATTAATCCCCTCTTTCCCTATCTGTTTGTGGTATGTTGGAAACAGCATCCAAGCTCCAGAAGATAACACTCTGAGGCAGCCCATGTAGGAACTCTTTAAGTAAGGGGTTTGCCATTTATGACCACCAGAAGATTTCTCCTCCTTGTTCCTGAACCTTGTTAACATTGGAATGATCAGTATTGCTGTTAGAGGTCAGACCAGACCCGACTTCAGGTCCAAACCCCAGATCATCCGGAGTCTGGACGTTACCTTTTGTTTCAGTCCTTCCTGATTTTCATTCACCACCCGTGTTCTGGCAGATGGACTTGGATCCTATTCCCTTTTGTTGTTGACTTCATTAAAACCAATACTTAGCCTTTAAAGCTTTTTAACACTGGGGAAAAATTGTGCTGACAGAACCATGTGTTTCCATTGACCTCTTTGCAAATTAAGATCACTTTACTGCTCCTTCTTTTCCAGTCAAACCACATTCACCACCAAACCGTCATTATTATCCAGTGGCAGTTTCAGGTGACTTTTTTCCTCCCGAAAACTTTAAATAAGCAAGCTAGTCCTCTTAGGTTTTCATCTGAACCCTGGACAGAAGTAATTTGTAGTAGCTGGGAAACAAAGAAATGTCGCTTGTTCTCTGTCCCGTTTGTATTTGGTTATAAAAAATTAATACGGTGTTTCACTTATTTTGCTGAGCTGATGCAATGTGCTATTAAAAAAAACCCTAAACACAACCCAAAAAACTGGGAGAGGATCAGGAGCTAAAGTATGCATAAATAAAACACTTGAAATATGAATAATTTACTTGTTTTTCAGAGTATAAATGTTTGTGATCCTGGCACACGAATAGTTACAGTTTGGGGCATGCATGCATGTTTGTTTTTAAATTAAAGCAATCTAAATAAATGAAGTGAAACTCCTGGAGCTGGGTGGCAATTACCGTTTCCTACTCTGAACACCAAAGGTTATTTTGTGGTTTCATGGTGTCGTATTAAAATATCTTCACTGGTTTTATTCTTCCAACATGAAATTTTCCAGATATTTGGAAGACCAAATATGTCAGTCCCAGGATCATTCCCTTTTCAGTATCTAGATGAAAAGATTGCAGGCGTAAGTGATGTAGGTGTAATTGTGCCCTCAGGCATTACTCATACATCAAACATCATCAGTGGAGATGTTATTTACAATTTACTTACGTGCTGTACTGTCAGTGAGCTCTTGCTGCTCGCTATCTATGAGTGTTAAAGTTTGCCTGGAGCGAGACTGAGGTAGAAACTTCACAGGACATTCTTAAAATGTTAGCTGCTAGCCTGTGGGAGGAAGAGCGGACCAGGTAGGAGCTTGGAGGCATCACACTCTTGCAGTGCAAGAGTTTCTTTTGCTGTCTCATTAGTCACAGCCAGGAGAGCATTCAGACTTCCCGAATGGGTAAGGAATTAAGCCGCTACAACTCACAACGTATGAGAAACATCTCGTAATTGCAAAGAGGAGTATAAACACACAGCCACTATCAACAGAGTGTAACTTTGGAGAGAGTCCAGAGGGACCCCAGCCCCCGACTGACTCCAGTTTAAAATTTTATGCATGCCAGGAATTTCCATTGATCTGAGGGCTATCCACTGTGACCAATTAATTAAAAGTCTATGGATACTAGGGTTTTTAGAAAAGAGCAATTTAAAGCAGATTGTATTGTTTGTTTCTTTTTACAAAGTGTGTATCTTTTCTATTTAAAAACTGTTAAAATATATGGCCTGTCCCATGTTATCTGTTCCTGTGATGGGCTTTATGGCCTAATCTTCCACTCCCTGAAGTCAAAGACTGTTTTCACTTTAAATTCAGTGAGAACAAGGTCATGCTTAAAGCAGTTTAGTGGGCATTGTATTTAAATGCAACCGCCTTTGCCTTTCTGGCAGTTTGCAAGCAGTACTTTCAGGGTTCTTCTTTCTTGCAGAGTGAAGATTCAGATGAAGATGAACCGTGTGCAATAAGTGGCAAATGGACTTTTCAGAGGGACAGCAAGAGGTGGTCGAGGCTCGAAGAGTTTGATGTGTTCCCTCCAAAACCGGACTTGAATACCCCCTCCCCAGAAACTCCTCACCTTACTAATGCCACAAGCCACGAGAGTGTGCTAACAGACCTCAGCGAACGCCAGGAGGTGGCTTCCATTCTGAGCATCAGCAGCACCAGCAGCCACCAACCAACCCTGCAGAGCGAGGCATCCACCACCAGGACAAACTCGGTCGTGAGCGTTTGTTCATCGAGCAATTTCGTAGCAAACGATGACTCGTTCAGCAGCCTGCCCTCACCCAGGGAGCTGAGTAGCTTCAGCTTCAACACAAAAGCCAATGAGAAGAACGCCAAGTCCAAAACAAAGAGCCTGCTCAAGAGAATGGAGAGCCTGAAAATCAAGAGCTCTCACCATGGCAAGAGCAAAGCTCCTTCGAAGCTTGGCCTTATTATTAGCGGGCCCATCCTGCAGGAGGGTATGGATGAAGATAAACTGAAACAACTTAACTGCGTGGAGATTTCTGCCCTCAACGGCAATCACATCAGCCTCCCCATGGTACGAAAGAGGAGCGTCTCCAATTCCACCCAGACCAGCAGCAGCAGCAGTCAGTCTGAGACCAGCAGTGCCGTCAGCACACCCAGTCCTGTCACGCGAACACGCAGCCTCAGTGCGTACAATAAAAGGGTGGGCATGTACCTGGAAGGCTTTGACCCCTTCAACCAGTCAACATTCAGCGATGTGATGGAGCAGAACTTCAAGAACCGGGGAAGCTTTGCAGAAGACACGGTGTTTTTTATCCCCGAAGATCATAAGCCCGGCACTTTTCCCAAAGCACTCTCCAATGGCAACTTCTCCCCAACAGAAAGTAACACCTCTGTGAACTGGAGGACAGGGAGTTTCCACGGACATGGCCATCTCGCCCTCCGGAGGGAAAACAGCGGCGACAGCTCCAAAGAGCTGGGCATGGGGAAAAGGCGCAACTCCTCCAGCTCAGTGAGCAGCCGCCTGAGTATTTACGACAACGTGCCAGGCTCGATCCTGTACTCCAGTACGAGCGACCTGGCCGACCTCGAAAATGAAGACATATTCCCAGAACTAGACGACATCCTGTACCACGTCAAAGGGATGCAGAGAATAGTAAACCAGTGGTCAGAGAAGTTCTCAGACGAAGGGGACTCCGACTCAGCCCTTGACTCCATCTCCCCGTGTCCTTCCTCTCCAAAGCAGATCCACCTCGATGTAGATAACGATCGAACAACACCGAGTGACCTTGACAGTACAGGGAATTCGCTGAATGAAACAGAAGAGCCCTCGGGGATGCAGGACAGGAGGGACTCTGGGGTGGGCGCATCGCTGACACGGTCCAGCAGGTGAGATCATGAGCAGTGGGACTTGGGGTGGCCCCAGTGAGGTCCCCTCTGGCGCGAGTGTCTCTCTAGTAGCTGCAGCACACTCGGTTAAGGTGCAATAGAAGTTGCGGCCATTCAAGCACACGCGTCCTGTTCCCGTCACCTCCCAAAACAATTAAAGGTGAGGGAAGTGTGTGTGCAAGGCTTTTAGACAAGCGATTCCCACACTTCATAGCTGCATGTTTGGATGTTCAGCCTGAGTTGTCGTTGAAAAACAGCCCTCTCGGCAAGTCAGCGTCAGGAGCAATGTTAAGGCAGTTTTGGGGGATGGTGATTCTTCAAACTGAAGTGGCGTGTGGGAGGGAGAGGGACCTCAAGTAGAATTATTCACTTTTTGAGTTGGCTAGGAGATGCAGTGTAAGTATGGTCTGGTTTGTGTCAGTGTGTAGTAAAAGCCCTGACTTTTGGACTGTTTCAAAAAAATTGTGCTTTTCAGTGGCAGGCTGTTTCTTAATAGTGTGCTAGGGCATTAAATCTGCAGGGAAAATGAGGTTTGTTTACTGTCCCTTGATCGCTGTAGCACAGTGGGGGGGCTGGGGGAGCTCCAGTGGCCTCCCCGTTTCTGTTGGGAGTTTTACCATGGGATAGATGACTGTATTTTGTAGTTGTGAGTAGAGCAAGGAGCTGAACTCTTTGTTTCCAGTTTTCCTTTAGAACTGGTGCAGATCATTTAGGGCCTGGTTTCTGCTGCCATTTAGTCGCCTACAGCTGCTTGTATAAACTTAATGGGACTTTTAGAACTGCTTAGTTCCCATTTGACGTGTCTTAAAAATTTGGGCCTCTTTTTTTCTTAATGGAGTTTTTTGATTCCCACCGCCTTAATACTGAAAGGGCTTCTGAAAAAGGGTGGTGGAGCCCTCGGAGGGTATCTGATAGGGCAAGACACTGTACCTAACGCTGAGCTGTGGGTCAGCCCAGCGTGCACGTTCGCATCTGAAGCACCTGCACGTGCTCCATCGCGCCAGGTGAGGCAGAGATGCTGCCGTGACATCTCAGAAGAGAGCGGCTGCCGAGGGCAGGGAGCTCAGCAGTACGTTTGCGGCAATTCCTGCATGTATCTTGCGGAGGCGTTCCAGTGACGGGTCCTTGCTCTGTCCCCCATCTCCTCTGCAGGCACAGGCTGAGGTGGCACAGCTTCCAGAGCTCCCACCGGCCCAGCCTCAGCTCGGCATCGCTGCAGATCAACTGCCAGTCCGTGGCCCAGATGAACCTGCTGCAGAAGTACTCCCTGCTGAAGCTGACGGCTCTCCTGGAGAAGTATACGCCTTCCAACAAGCACGGCTTCAGCTGGTAAGGGCACGGCGCCACGTGCGGGCAGGCCAGCTGCGCCAGCGTGACGGTTGTGCTCCTCCGAAGCGGCTTTGGGAAAGATGCAATGATCCCCTCCGTCCCTCTTTTTCCATATTTGCACTTCTTCCCCCGGCCCACGCTGACAGTGATTTGTGGTTTCCTAAGACAGGGCTAAAATCACTAACCCTTTACGTAAGTGTAATCTTACTAGGCTTGAGCAGTACGTTTATAAGGGGGCATGTGAGGAAATAGAAGCAATGGAGTACAGGCCAGCTTTCTGCGCGGGAAGGTGTCCGCCGTCCATGGCTAAAGAAGGACTAGTTGTTTATTGAGGCAGTTAGCGAGCAGTGGCACAAACCTCAGTAGATCTTCAGAGGTTTGCTTTTTTTTTCTTCACTTATTCTTAAATATTTGCATTAGTTTCTCCATATAATTATGTCACTAAATACTGTAGATTTCCTTTAGTTCTGGTGTCTCATTAGCCAAAACCTATCTCCCCTCTTTAAAGCACAATTAATCCACCACTATAAATCCAGTTAACTTGCCAAAAAGATGAGGGGGTGGGGGGGAAGAAAGAAAGATTGGGAGAACCAGGGGATTTTTTTGTAGGCAGCAATTTCTGCTGTGACCAGGTGTTTGTAACCCAGTTGAACGTTCTTTGTCGGAAGAATGGAATAGAAAGCTCTTTTATTATTGTATCTGCAGTAAAGCCTCTGTAACCTTCAGGATGCAAAAGACGCAATAAAATTTTTCTTCTCCCTACCACAGGCCAGCCTCCTCCCTTCCCCAGGAGTCACAGAGAGTATTTAGCTTCAGCATCAAAGTACCTCCTGTTCAAAGGCTGTTATTATGTCAGCCTTTCTAAATACAGAAGTTGTTTGTTCTGAAAGACAGAAATAAGTATTGACCAGTTATCCCTGCATGCTTCAGATTCTCGGTGGAGATCGCAATGTGTTTTTTCACATTCCATTGGCATGTTTTTTGACAAAGCGAGCATTATTCATACATATATCAATAATGTCCTAAACTTAACTATACGGCAATACAAATTGGTTCTGTTTTACTATGTAACGGATTAGTCAGCTGTAAATCTAATGCGCTGTTTGTATAGCTGCACTGTATATTGAAGTGTTAAATAGGTCTCCCTGTTTTCCAGTGCTACTGTGTCCTGTTAGTTGTTGCACTGGACATTAGCTTTTCTCCCTGTTTAGGAAAATGATCTCAATATTTTCACATTTTAATGGCTTTTTTTTCCCCCCTTTATGAAACCAATACTCTTGGGGACCTGGGGGTAAATCATTCTTTTGTATTTAGTAACTTTTTCCTTGGAGTCATCAGCAGATGGAAAGGCCTCTCCTTGAAACTGGAGTGGGAGGTGGGGGTAACAACAATCACAAGGAGGGGGGTCCCTCAAAGGGGTTGTTTATAGAGCTGAAGTTTTTAGCTGACAAACTCAAATGTATTACATCAGTTTCCTGCTGTTATGCACACTGGTGGGTGGTGGACCCAGTTTGAGGACTTTGCAGAACAAGTAGTTGACATACAAAAGCTCATTGTTCAAATGCCCATCTTTTCCGAAACCTAAAGAGGCAGTGTTATAAGGGGTCACTGACCGCAGGATTTATTTTGACTCTTTTGCAATTCAATCTGGCCCCTGCAGTTTTACCCTGTAGCTTTTGTCCAACTAATATTGATGGAGTAGCACCACATTAATACTTACAGGCAGCAGACTGCCCCGAATGTCAAGCCTTTCTCTTAGAGAAACTCTGTTTTCTGTCCTCTCCCCCTTCCCAGCCCCGAAGGGATTCGTTAATTTATACTGTTGCTACTTTTCATATTACTAAAATGTTTCACTTGTTGTCACTGACTTTCTGAATTACTGGAAACGCGTAAGATAAATGGGCAACAGAGGTTTAATTTCATTTTCTCACTCCCTTTGCTTAAATAGGGCAGTACCAAAATTTATGAAGCGGATAAAGGTGCCAGATTATAAAGACCGAAACGTGTTTGGAGTACCACTGCAAGTCAACGTCCAGCGCACGGGGCAGCCCCTTCCGCAGAGCATTCAGCAAGCCATGCGGTACCTCCGCAACCACTGCCTGGATCAGGTGGGCTTTGCTGTACTCCCATCCCACGCACATGCAGCACCCAAAACTCAGCGTTCCGTTAATTTTTATCATTCCCGGGTCAGGCTGAAAAAGTAGACTCAAAACAGGATAAAATAGATAATTAATGCAAGGAAAGTTTTCCATGAAATTAGAACCCATGCATAAGAAGCATGCTTACATTTCAGATTTGCTGGACTCATTGTGAATGTATTTACCTTTCCATATATATTTAGGTCGGACTGTTCAGGAAATCTGGAGTCAAATCAAGAATTCAGGCTTTGCGTCAAATGAATGAGAATTCAACAGACAGCGTCAACTACGAAGGCCAGTCTGCTTACGATGTAGCAGACATGTTAAAGCAATTCTTCCGTGATCTCCCTGAGCCCCTCATGACCAACAAACTCTCCGAGACCTTCTTACAGATATACCAATGTAAGTCCTGAGATTTCTACAGCTGGATGGCAAATGGTCATTTGTGTAGCAAGGGTCGAACTTTCTAATACTGCTCCTCTGGGCACTCTGTGTTGCATATGTTGGTCTTTGCCTTTCTCCAGCAGCCATTATAGTTCAGGCTGCCTCGTAAGGAACTGATTTTTGGTGTTGCAGTTGTGTAACGATTTATGGTACAAGTTCTTTTCGTCTCACCTTTCTCTGTAGTTTGGGAACAAATATAAATCCTCCATCACTTGCTATAAAGTTTCCTCTCTTCTCTGAGCATACTAGATATTACGGTTTGAAAATAAGCCACGTCTGATGTGGCTAGGTAAAGGAGCTGTGCAAACACTACACAAACAGAGTTTGGGGCTTTCGAGGGGATTGAAATCCACTAAATTACTGAGATTTTTTGTAAGAGCCAGGCTGCCAAAAAGTTTCTATTTTCTTATAATTCGTATTCTTCTATCCTTCGCCACAACTTTTAAAAACAACCTTTAAGTTGAAAGCTTTTCTGTTGCTGACTTGTAGCTACTTTACTGATAATTAAACAGAAAGTGCGTAGAATAAACCACATCAAAAATGGAGTTAATCAATGCACGTGAAAAGAAATAATTAATCTTTCTGAGATGGCAGGTTCAACTCCAGCAAGGGAGATATTTTGTGAGGTAAATAAATTGAGTTCTGTATAGATGGTAATTTTGTGCTGGATCTTTCCAAACAACGCGCTGTCTTTCAAAAGTTTTCTTCAACATTGTTTCATTGGGAACGCTCTCACTTTATAAAATGGCCAAAGTTGAATTAATGTGTGGTGACCAGAACTCCAAAGCTTTTTGAAATATTCATGGGGGTCCAAACAGATTGATGCACCACGGGCACCTTGCTGATCCTGTGGTTTCTCTCTTTAACACCACCCCAGCTCTCTCCCCATGTATTCTTCCCATGGTAGCACAGCTACAACAGAACGTACTGCAAAAACAGCGCCTTTGAGCCCTTGCTGTATTTTGTGCCTTCCTTATGATGATGGTTACAAAAAGGTTACAGGACCTTCCTTCAGAGCTCCATAAGTGGAGGTGGCAGTTTAAAATAAAAACATACATAACAGTTATTTCAGTGCACACATTTTTTTGTGTGTGTGTTTGGATTCCCAACAGAGGGAGAACGCTGATCAGACTCTCAATTTCTGTGCATATTAAACAGCAACTCTTTGTGGGTTTAGTGCCAGAAAAAGTTTGAGAGAGCATTGCAGAAGTGT
The DNA here is from genome assembly GCA_017639485.1 of Pluvialis apricaria. Taxonomy (NCBI): domain Eukaryota; kingdom Metazoa; phylum Chordata; class Aves; order Charadriiformes; family Charadriidae; genus Pluvialis; species Pluvialis apricaria. The sequence continues at coordinate 10,926,941 of CM030010.1, forward strand.
CTGTTCCTTTCCTTTCGCAGGCGGTAGGTCTGAGGAACCCCCAGAGGTGGTCGGGAAGTATTATCTCTGCGTAAAGCAAAGAGCCTTAAAGCAGCTGTAAATTTTGCTTCCCTGCAAAGGGCAAAATTTCCCTTTGCTTTGGTGTTATGCACCAGGCTGTGCACTGGAATGGTCTGCACGTGGCTTAAATGTGCTTTGAGCTGATGGAGGGGAGAGTGTGAAAAACGGTAGATTTTTGCTTGAAATTGCTTTCTAAACTCACCTGCTGGCCTTACGAAGTTGCTGAAGCCCAAAGCAAAGTTGAATATCTGGTTAGCACCACGTGTATTATGACACACGCAATGAGGGTGGTGTGGTGCTAATGATGATATAAATGCTCGAGGACTCTGACTCTGATGCTGTCTTCAGAGATGGCTTGTTGGAAATCCCTTTATAAGAAGCAGATCTGGTCTGGGTTATTTCATTTTTTGTTCCCTTCAAGTTTGGAGGAGAGGCCCTTATATAAAGACACACGTCAAATTTTTCCAGTGGCTGTTTGTTGTTAGTAACCAAGGAGCTGTTTAATGGTATGGGGCTTCACAGCGTTGACTTTTCTTTTCCACCGCATGACTTTGAATGATCTGCTCAATAAAGCAGCCCTCTGTGTTTGGTAAAGCACTTTCTGGATATTTTATGACATCATTGTTGAAAACGTTTGCTTGCCGATTTATGTAATTAATTCACCTATTCTAAAATGCATTCATGTTTTGAATTTCTTTGAAAGCCAAAGAATTTCTAAATTGGCTGGACTGTTTGCTTGTTCACTGCCTGACTCCAGGCTTCTGTCATTTTAGTGCATCTGCGGGAGCATGTAGCTGTTGAAATTAAATCTAAAATTAACTCTGGCCTAGGCACAACTTCTTCTTGCTTGCATTTCTTGTGAGGCAGGAAATAGCTGAGGGTAGTTAAACTAGTGGGTTAAAAAAAAATTCCTTCATGTTTCCTACGAATGGTATGCATCCTGAAGGAAATAATTTCAAACTCGAGTCAAATATTTGAAGCCGGAGTTTGCTTTGGGATGTATTCATGCTGTGTGTGTGGAAAATCAATGGGCTGATGAGAGAATTACTAATATTATGCAGATGTGCCAAAGGATCAGCGTCTCCAGGCTATCAAGGCTGCCATTATGCTTTTACCCGATGAGAACAGGGAGGTCCTCCAGATTCTTCTCTATTTCCTGAGTGATGTCACAGCTGCAGTGAAGGAAAACCAGATGACACCAACAAACCTGGCCGTCTGCTTAGCACCTTCGCTCTTCCACCTAAACACTCTCAAAAGAGAGAATTCTTCCCCAAGGTATGTCGCTGGGGAGCGGGGCTCATGTTGCTGCTGGTCTCATACCACAGCTAGCGGCGACGTGCAACAGGCACGGTCTAGCGTTGACCCTACCAGTTATGACCACCTCGGACACCTCCGAGGGCACCGGGTGTAGAATGGTTATGGGATCCCACCTTTTGTTAGAGATCTGTTAAAATACAAGCAAGTTCATAAGAAGGAAGAACCGGGGGGGATTCCGAAGAAAAAGCTTAGAGAGAGTAGCAAGAAAAGTCGGTAACACCACGTCAGGGTTTGGTCCCAGGCAGCACTGCTCTAAATAATCAGCAGATTAGGGAATCCTACTGTTTTCTTACCAAGCATCTCTTTTGCTCTGCGTTAAATAACTGGATTTGTGTGTGTGTGATCTTTTCCCCTGTGAAGGGTGATGCAAAGAAAACCAAGCCTGGGAAAACCCGATCAGAAGGACCTAAATGAAAATCTGGCTGCAACCCAAGGGCTAGCTCATATGATCGCTGAATGCAAGAAGCTCTTCCAGGTAAAACACCTATTTGCAAAACTGATGGGTGGAATATTGGTCAACATGTCTTAGATCTGCTGTATCTAGGAATGTCTCTCTTTTAATGAAGTGTAATACGTGACAAATAGCTTTTTAATAAACTTTGCGTCCTGATCTGGGTGCATAGATGAATTAGAAGTGGTGCCAGAAGAAAAGAGAGTTGTTTTGTTGGCACTGGTGCTCAGAAGTCATGAGGAGTTGTGGGGTTTGGGACATTTTTGTTATGTCCAAGCTGCATTTGGAATATGTTTTCAAGCTTTTATTGTGCAGCCATGAGGATCTGTGAACTTCAGCTCTAATTACAAAGCAAGCAGCTATTTCCAGGAATTTCAGTGCTTGTTTTGTACTTAAATTCCCAAGAGTTAGCAAGACTAGGCCGCAAAAGCGTCCTGGAACATGACACTGTCAGACCGTAGGTTGAAGGGTCTGTAGGATCTAAAGCATGCTTCCTCTAGGGCCCGGGATGGAGAACCAGACAAGTCTTGCGTCCTGGTTTTCCTCACTGTCATCAAATCTTTTCAGAGCCCACAACTGAAGAGATGCCTGTCTCTTTTCCTGCGGCTGACAACTGACCCCTCCTTTGTTCAGTCTGCAGGATAAACTGTGCTGTACTGAGTTGTGTAGCAAAGAGGGATACTCCACAGAAAAAAATAAGTCACGCCATAAATGAGAGGCTAATTTGGGTTAAATGAAAGTCACAAACTTAATTTTGGCATTTCTTCACCTTGAGTGCTTCACATTGACCTGACACATATAGGTCCCACCATTTACAAAACTAGTGTACCCACCTTTCCCTGGCTATCAAGCTGCTAGACTAACTCAGCGATTTGGGAGGAGAGCTGCAAGAGGATGATTTCTCCCTTGTCGCCCCTCAGATACCTGAAGAAATGAGCAGGGGCCGGAACTCATACACAGAGCAGGACCTGCGTCCCCTCAGCCTGGAGGAGCTCCGGGGTGGCAGCAGCACCGCCGAGCCTTCCGACTACCACTGCTACCTCCAGGACTGCGTGGACGACTTGCTCAAAGAGATGAAGGAGAAGTTTAAGGGCTGGGTCAGCTGCTCCACCTCGGAGCAAGCAGAGCTGGCCTACAAGAAGGTATGTACCCTGTCTGTCATACAAAAGCTCTGGATTTTAGCTCATCTTCTGTAACATAAGTAGGCTTTTGACATGGAATATTACAGAAGGTTCCATGCTCACCTTTGCTTTGCAGATAGATTTAAGAAAAAAAAACACAACCCTTAGTCTTTTGACATAGTGCACACGTCTAAAAACAACATGTCTTTCAGCAGTAGTCAGCTAACATGCACTGATTTGTGTTCTTCTGCTTACCCAGCCCAGGAATGTTCGCTGTGTTGCATTTACACGCCTTCACTTACATGTGCAAAGCCTTGACAGGCCGAGAGAAGCCTCCAAGCATGGTCACTATGCAGGCAGTAGGAAAAAAATTTCTCGGCGCTAATCTTGCACAGCTCAGAGCTAGCACAGGGAGAAGTGTTTCAGTGAGATTTAAGTTATTTAAAAAACAAACTTGGAAATTTAGGATATTTTTCTGTTGCATCACGATTTAATAGTGGCCCATACTGGAGAAGATAACTGTGACTTAAAAATAATTTGGAAGTCAGTGTGCAGATGCCTTTGGCTGTTAGGCAAACAACCTTAGTCTGAGCTTATGTCAAGCTTAGTACACTATATACATATATATTTGTGTGTATTTAATTTGCTGTATTTAGCCAACACTGAAATAGAAAGGAAAAGAAAGTGTAAGGAAAAGTAAAACTGAGGACTCCGTGCTGATTTTCCCCAGGTGTGTGAAGGTCCCCCACTCCGGTTATGGAAAACTACCATTGAAATCCCAGCTATGCCAGAGGACGTTTTAAATCGTTTACTTAAAGAGCAGCATCTTTGGGATGAAGATCTTATAGATTCAAAAGTAATCGAACCTTTGGATAGCCAGACAGATATATACCAGTATGTCCAGAACAGCATGGCACCTCACCCAGCCAGGGACTTCGTAGTCTTAAGGTAAGTCTGTTATACGTGACGGTGTTCATATCCTACACATATGGCAACCTTGCCTACAATTTGTGTAGAATGTAAGTTGTAAATATCTGCTTATGTATGATTTGAAGTCCTATTAGATGTTCGAATTACTTTTTGTCAAAGTTAAGACGTTTTTTCTTCTTTTTTCGTAGAACATGGAGGACAAACTTCCCCAAAGGAGCTTGTGTGCTTTTAGCAACCTCAGTGGACCATGACCATGCTCCAGTGGCAGGTGTTAGAGTCAATGTGCTCCTCTCTAGGTATCTGATTGAGCCCTGCGGGTCAGGAAAATCTAAACTTACCTACATGTGCAGAATTGATTTAAGGTATGAATTTTCACTTTGTCCTTTTGGGGTGGTAACTTTTCATGTATAGTTTCTGTGTAGTCAGCCCAAAATTTAGACAGTTCAGCAGGCTTTAGCTTGGCCAGTAGTACGTACTTCTCAAAAGGCGTGCACAGAGGTCTCTGACATGTCACAGAAAGTTGGCCTCGGTGCGCATCTGTCAGCAGGTGTGGTTCGTTGCATTGGAAGCCTCCAGTAAGGGCTCCACCATAGCTATTGGTATATAGTCCCACCCCTTCCTCTGACAGATGTATTTGGATGCAAGGCCATGTTAATTTTAATATTAAGTTAGTAAAGAGGGCCAAGTTCTCACAAAACTTCTCATAACTTTTCCTCACTACGGCAAACTTGGTTCTGAGCAAGTCTAGATATTAGTAAGCTGATATTAGAGCTGAGCAATAAGCAGCAATAAGGAGATTTCTTACTCGGGCATTTAACCAGCTAGATATGTATTTGAGTCTGACTAAGAAAATGCATGCAAAGTTGCTGGTACCTAGTTCATCATTACTTTTTCTCCACGCATCAGGGGCCACATGCCAGACTGGTACACCAAGTCATTTGGACACTTGTGTGCATCTGAAGTCGTTAAGATACGAGACTCTTTCAGTCATCAGAGTCTTGACAGCAAGGAAGTAAAATCCAGGTGACTACTGAAGAGGAACAGACGTGCTCCAGAACTCAGCAACGTAGACGTTATCCAAAACTGAGGCTCGTCTGCTGCAGACCGGACTGGTGTACCATCTGCAAGTCATGTCGTGAAGGGATGACAGCATGAGAACTTGACTGTGAGCATTACTATAGGACTGTGGCCATACCATACACTTTAAAGCTGCTTCCTGTCTGTGTAAGGTCTATAGTGTAGGCCTCGACTGGAATACATAGGAGGACTGTGCAAAAAAAAAAAACAAAAAAAAAAAAAAGAAAGAAAACAAGTATTGTACTATTAGATGGTTTGAATTGCTTCTGAGAAGCAAAATTCTTTAAATGCAAAGTATATTATGAAATATGGTGAAGGCTCATCATTCCCACGTGAAATACTTAGCTTTATGTACATACCCATGTCATTTTATTTGTAGTGCGTTGAGGGACTGGTGTATCCACTGGAATAGTTGGTACTCTTCAATGTGTTCTCACTGAGATAAGCAGAGAAAGGTTTGCACAGAGATTAAAGTGTGAATGAGTGTGTTAATGGTTGAAAGGATAGCAGAAGTCGAACTTGAAACGTGTCTGGTACACTGATAGGCAACCAGAATGGATTTTAGTATGCAGGATACAGTTCAACCTAGAATGGACTCCCCTGTGGACCAGGAGTAGCCATCCTTCCCATGTGCCAGTTCTGAATTTCCTCAGCTCTAACCTTGTTACAAACCCTAAGCAGATGTTGCAAGAGGCTTGCTCCGATTACTGTTCGCTCCTTAGCCGGATGATCTTTCAGGAGTGATTAGCAATTCTATAGCAATTTTAAGTAGATATACTTTTGAGCAACATAGCGGCTTAGAAATGAAATGTTTATGCAACAGTGAAGAGAGCCAGTAATGTCAATTGTTAATTTGCCAAACAATGTTTGTTGCTTTTACTCCTACCTGTGTTAGCTACAAGTGTTTTAATGAGCTTTTATATATTTTACTGTATTCTAACGGCTCAAGAGGAAAAAGTCAACACTGGAGTTGCGGTGCCGGGAGGTGGCAGGACTCCTGCAGCAGCAGGTTGGGTGAGGTGGCTGGGAAGAGTCACACGAGCTCTCTCCCTTTCTCTCCCTCCTTTGCCAGTTTTCCTAAAAAGCTGCACGTTAACATGAACAGAACCTGGATGTGAGCAATTTAGAGGGTTATATTTGGGGGCAGAGAGGAGGGTGGGGGTTTGGTCTTGGGTTTCGTTGGATTTTAAACCCTTTGGGATATTCCCCCCTCCTTGAGAATCAACTTGTATGAACTGTAGGAAGTCTTGAGGTCCTCTGGAAAGGTGTCTTTCTGTAGGTTTTACTGTAAAGGTGAAGATTTGCTTTCGAGGTGCAGTATTAAGTGATAAATGTATTTTGTGGCTAAGGTATGAATGAGTTGCAGGATGGAATTTTGACTGAGACTTTGTTACCATTGTCAGTATTATTTTAAGCTTTTTGATGAAGATTTTTTTATTATGGCAAATAATGTAGTACTTCCAGTAACAATGCTCCTCATGAGTAGGAAAACCTTGTATATTCTTCTACATCAAACACTTTTGAATTTGTAAAATTGTATGTTGTACATACCATTCTATTGTAAACATGTATACTTGCCCACAGTGTACTGTCAAACATAGATAAAGCATGATAAAGATTATTTAAAATATACCTGTATTTATACCTCAGATATTCTTTTTGGGTTTTTGTACCTCAAGTATGTTTTCTATTGTAAATGTGCTTTACATGACTATGATCTACATGAGAGAAAGGAAAATGTTTAACTTGCTATAGATGTCTGTACAGAATATACTCAATAAGTGCACTATTAAATGTTTAAAATTGGAGAAGCATAATGGCTTTTATTTTATTTTGCCTTCTTCCTTCTGCTCCGGTGCCCAGAGGAGGCATTTTTCTTACCACCGGTTCTTCACATACAGTTCCGAACTGCATAGCCACCCCTGCCCTCTCCCAGGCCAGTATTTTCAGCATTCTTAAAGGCTGGTACCAAAGCAATTTCAAAATTTTTGGAAGACAAGCCTTCATGGTGGCAGACAGCTGGATAGAAATACTCCCCAGTCTTTAAAAGTAAGAAGAAACCTCTGTTTTGCTGCCGTCTGGTGGAAAGGTACTCTTGAATTTGACAGGGAGCAAAGCAAACTCCTACTAGATAGGCAGCTGCGTGCAATGCTGAAAAATAATTCACTGCTTTCCTATTTTCTACGGGAAGAACGAGGGCACGAAGAGTTGTGGAGTCATAGGTTCGCTTTAAAAAATTCGAGTGTGAGAGTAATTGGAGAAAGTTAAAGCACACGCAGCAGTGAAGCGAAGCCAAAGAGAAGGCCAGAAGGATATACAAACAACTGACTAAGGTGAAAAACTAAGCCAAAGACAGCTGTTAATTCAAGCAACTTCAAAAAGTTTTTAAAGTCTTAGCCAACAGAAATATAATTTGGGCAACTGAAAGAGGATTTTGATTTGTGAGGCTTGTCTGACAGAGTCGCTGGAAGGAGGCCTGCTGCCTTTCAGTAACCGACATCGTCGGATTCCTTCTCCGCCTGAGCATCCCCAAGTCCTGATCACTATCGCTTCCCACTGTGTTCCCCAGGGAGTGGTGAGGGATGCTGCTTCACAGTCTGGCAAAAGCAAACCTCTTGCTGTCGTGGTACTAGTTCTCACACACCAAAGAGTCTTTTAGAGAGCCTTTCTGATAAGGGACTGTCATTTGTTTGGCTCTTATAGGATCTTTTTTCTTCCCAAGTCAATACTAAAACCAAAATAACTGCACAATTTAAAAAAAAAAACCAAACCAATAGGTTTGTTGAGTTTTGGGCCCTTGGAACAAGCAGAGTTAGAGCTAATTTATTTTTCTCTGCAATGATGGTTTTGTTTGTATTTTTAAGCACACTAATACACGACAGAGCCCTCAGGCACTTCAAGGATTTACTCTGCATTTTGTTTAAGGTGCATTTAGGTTACTTTCAAATCAGCATTTTTCCTAAATATTTCTAAAGCATGGTTAATATGAACTCTTGTAAATAGCCTCAAGCTCCTGAATGTTTGTTTTCTTGGCACCTTCATTTGCAGGTGTCCATGGTGTAGTTGGACAACAGAATTCAAGTTTCCAGGTCTGTGTTTCTTGTCAGGTGTCGCTCACGGCCGCGCTGGCTCTTGCTCGGACGCTCTCTTGCTTTAAGCAGTGGTTGCCGCGGAGGAGCACAGGCTGGGCCCCCCGTTCAGGTCTGACGGGGTTGCTGGTATGGCCAACTGTGTGCATGGCATCCCCGGGGCAGCGCAGGTCCAGCCTGCTGCCTGCTTCAGTAATACTGAATTTCAGTACTGCTTTCTAACAAATTCAAATGGAAAAAGGCACGCTCTGCTGTCGTGCCTCAAGTAACACGCTCCACAATTAGCTACTCATGAAGCTGTAAATAATCAGTGGCCTTCATCTTAAAAGGCCAGAAGGCAATGGCACTAACACACACGGACAGTCTGGGAAAGTGAGACTGGAACGATGCAAAACGGTACCTCTGCAGTCTGGTACAAGACCTTGACAAGTGCAGGACCTGGTATATACCCACAGTAGGCTGTGCCAGGTGAAAGTTGATAGGAAAACAGCATCCATGACTTGGCCTGCATAATAAAAGGTAGATATTTCCACTTAAGGCATATGAAAATTAAATGTTATACACTGATCTTCTGCGAAAAGTGCTGGAAGCAGTGTCCTACAATCATAAGGAATGAAATCATGATACTGTTTTAATAGAGCAACGCATTAAATTTACAAAGACAAGATGCTAATTCCTGTGCCTGTGTTATACCATAACTTGTCAATACAGCCATTGACTGCACCCATTACGCAGGGAAATACTAAACATTTGTGAAAAATTACCTGCAACTATTTCTCATCTGTCAACCAAAAGCTATTTTATTTCACTAGCAAGGCAAGGTATCAATGTCTAAAATGATGACTGACATCATAGCACCAGAGGTGAAGGTGAAGTACTGGGCTTATTACTGATGCTAACATGCAACCTTTGCATCCACGCTGCTTTGGCATTGAGCACTACCCCAAACGCCCGAGGCTTGCTCGCTTTCCCCTCCCCTCTGCACCATCCTACTATATTTTCCTGTGCTGCCTGAGGCATTCAGAGCACTCACAAGAAATGACCTTTCAAGCTGAGTCCAGGGACAGTAAAGAGCAGGGAAGGATGGGAAAGGATTCAAAGAAGAAGAAATTCCATCACAAGAGATTAAGGCACTGAAGGGGTACATTTGTACAGAAAGATTCAATACGCATAATCTGGCCAGTAGACAAGAGGGATGTAGTAAATGTCTGTTCGCACTGGAAGGTCATAAAAACACAGAAGAAGAGTTCAAACTAGCTGAGTGGGTGTACAAGTTGGGTTAAAAATTCATTAATGGAAAATTTGAGGCAGAAGGAAAGGAAAAGGCATTTTCCACACAGCAAGAGGTCTTTGAGGCTGTGGGACAATCTCTCCCTGAGAAGCAGCAAGAGCGTAAGTCATTTAAAACTGCGTAGGTTCAAACCCTGGAACCATTCCTGCACTAGCTTCCATAAAGCATCACGAAGACCTATAAAAAAGGTCATCTCTTCATTATTTGATTCAATTACAGGACTTAAAAGCCACCAGCTTTCACCTGCAAACGTTAGGTAGTGCTGCCTTGCTGAGTAAGAAACAATACTGTGTCAAAAATAAAGTTACAATTAAGTAACGCATTTATTTTGGAAGTTGCTAATGAGCAAGTCTTTCTCTAAGAATTACATTGGAGGTCATGGAGTGCAGTTTGCGTATGTTTTATAGCAGTGGACTTTCATTTAAATGAGAAGATGCAGTGCCTGCCTCTCTGCTATGGGCCAAGAGGATGAAGATCAGCATGGGGAGGTTCCCAGACAACTGGGGGAGTCTTTTGCTTTCTCTTACTCAAAACCCCAAAAAGATCTATAACTCATAAGCACAGTTTCCCTATCATACCAGAAATCAAATCCATTATTCCATAGGCTCAACTTATTTTTGTTCCTAGAAGGAGAAGAAAAAGCCCTGCAACAAGCGTGCTGTGCGTGCTTCTCCAGGTACCAGTCTTCTACTAGTCACTTCATTAGCTCAAGTAATATGAGGGTGATAATAATAAACCAGCTAGTAGCAGAAGTAGATCATGTTCATAACACAGCCCCGACTAAGACAGTGTGGGTAACAGAGGAAGAGTTCTTCTAAAAGGAAGAAGAGGACCCAGTTGGCCAAACACCTCCGACATATTTAGTGACATAGCAGTCTGAAAGATCTGTTCAAAATGAACAGGTCATCTGGTAAGAAGTCTCTTTTGTTTCAAAAACAATTAAAAGAAAATAAATTTTGGTCAAGGCATTGTCGTGAGCTGGTTAAACATGTAATCTTCAGCTAGGCTGTAATTCAAGCTTATAGAAACACTGATGGTATGGTTAGCAAAGTTCCTATAGGCCACACTTTTACCCCTACCACTGGGGAAAGTTGTACAATAGAGCATATTTTACGTAGTCCATTTAAACATTTGAAAAAGAATGCAAAGATACCAAAATATTTGTTTTAACTCAATCATTTATTCTCCAGCAGTCTGTACTCTTTTCATTTCTCTAAATGCCTGCCAGCACCACAGCAGCACAACAGAATGTCTGAGGAGCACACATGGGGTTTTTCACTGACCTATAGGAATGCTTTTTTTTTTTTTTGTTGGACCATAAAAAGGCTTTAGGGAATTTTGTAATCCTTGCCCTTAACATTTCTAAAATGTACAGTCCTTACTACTGCTGCCCAGAGGATAAAAATTCTTATTGAAGCCTTTGTCACGTACATCATTTATCAACTAGGGCTTCTAAAGCATACAATGAGTAATAAAGCATTCAGTAACGATAAGACAAATAATAATCCAAACTGATTTTGAATATCCCACCTCAGTGACGTGCCTACAAAGCCAGAACTACATTAAAATCAGTACTCAAGTAAAAGCAAAAAAAGGGTAAAACTTTACTACCCCTGAACAGTTTCCCTCACCAGCAGATAACAGCGAAAATTGCTTCGTGATGCATAGAAAAGCAGTTTTGAAAGCCTTGCTAGACCTTCTTAAAAAGAAAGGGAGGTCCATTAAGGTAATGTGTCTGGAAAACAGCATCTGCCCTATCTCTACATAGACATTATACTCCATTAGCTAAGACTGGGAGAAGCACACAGAGAATACCGAAACTGGGAAATTCTGGTGCTGCCTCCTGTAAATCCTCAGCAGCGGTGAGGCATCCACCTCCCAGCCAGGGGAGAAGCAGACAAAATCAGAGGGTGCTCGGTCTTGGGTGGTGAGAACGAACAGTGATTCTCATCCCTTAAGGGTACCCCGTCTCTGTGCCATGCTCCTCATCGGATCAAATGGTACACGCAGCATAGAAACACATTCATATTCATAATAACGTGGGCCAACTGTTCTATGAAAGTAGAAACAAATCATATTTAGAAGAGGTCATAACCACTCGTGAATTCCAGGACCACAACAGTACACTCAGCAGCACTAACACTACCCAGCACTTGGTCTGCAAGATCCCGGATTTGGCTTTGGAGACCACCGAAAACCCATTAAATTGTGTTTGGAGGCCTTTTAAGAATGACTTTGAGCAAATAGAAAAGTAGAGGTTTTCTAGCTAATGCCTGAACCATAGTCTGAAAAAAAATACTTTCACATTTGCTTTCTTCCCCTTTCCAGCCTATGACAAGAATAAATGCCTGTGTATAAAAATAGCATATAACCTTGTAGGTAAAGCACTTCCCTCGTGGCGTTAGTTGCAAACAAGATCAGGCAGAATAATTATCGAGCTAGGTTCAATTCATCAGACTTATTGGACTGGGGAAGGAGGAAAGGCTGTGCCCTGAGCATCCTACCAGAGAAGGCAAGATCGATGGGAGAACGAATGACCCGATGGAGTGATGGAGTTCAGAGGCCCCGCCGGTGAGGAGCACAGAGGTTTTAGCAGGCCAGTCACGGCTAACAGGCTGTTAGGCATGTATTTGATAAAAACCTAAGCGGCAGGCTTTGGGGAGTTTTAAGTGTCTAAAGCTTTAGGCTTGGATCGAACCATACCCCAGCTTACTGTGAGAAACAGCCCAGAAGCACCAATTCAAAATTGCACCAAGCTGTCTGAGGAACGAAGGCAAAACAAGCTGATTTCTGGCACCATCAGCTCTGTTACAGAAGTAATTAGTTGCAGTATATCATTAACATCTGGCCACTAGTCTTCAGAGGCGGGTTTTTAGCAGAGCTGGGAGACAAATATATTTACAGAAGTTCCTGCTATTTTTCTCATGCTTCAATTTTTGCACCAGCCACTTAGGCTTACCTCTGGACATATTTTTCACAAGAGCCTGCAGGAAGTTTCTTGTGCTGTTTTCTCAACAGTCTTGTAATGGTCGCTGTCAGAAAGAGAGCATTCGTTTATATTGATCAGCAGCACAATCTGGGACATGACATGATACTTACTGTGCTCCTGTTTATAATGCACCACGCAGAAAGGCAAGCCCAACATGCTTTTCTTTTTTTAATTCCTTGAAAACTGCTACATATTTTTTACTGTTTAAACAGTCTTACTGATTTAGAGATTTTCTATGAGGCTTTATACAACTTTTTTTTTTAAAAAAAAAAAAAAAAAGCTCCTTTCCTGTGCCTCCTCTTCCTCTTTTGTTAAATAGCTAAAACAGTTTCCAGGGCCAGCCGCTCTGTGCAGTGGTTTGCTGGTTTCTGATGAAAGAGCTGCTGCCAAATTTTATAAAGAATGTTCCCCGGGGCACGAAGGGGAGGGAAGTATTCTTCACGGCCTCTGTTTTCTTCCCATATTGTTTAACAAACAAGCAAACTGCCCCGCAGTCGCTCTGACCCCTATTTAGACATATCCCTTTCAGGCAGCCACACAAATGAGCTAGGAAGGAAGTGCTGTCACGGCCCTTAGAAAAGATAGAGGGAAATAAAGGCAAACATTGTGTGTCTAAACAAACAAGTTCACTCTGCTCTGCCCTTGCCTTCTGCCTAATTCTTGCAGAAACCGGTCCCCAGAAGTAGTATTTGGGGCAAGAGTATTTCCCAGGTTGTGCAGGACTCGGTTCCCCACCTGCTCCATCCCCACCGCCCTGCCAGGTTTTGCCCCAGCTCCGACATGAATGAATAGTCCAAAACCTTTGGCATAAATGGGAACTCAGCCCAGGCTCTTTGTATGGCTTAAGCATGTCCCTCAGTCTGGTTTCCCACATGGACCTCGTGCCCTCTGTGCCTCGGTTTCCCTGGTTAGACTTCCCCAGAACTTCAAGGGGAAAAAAAAAAAATATTATTTTTGTGCTTCAGTAATCACAAATTGAAAGTGCAAGTTTAGCAAGAAGCTAACACAAAAATACCTAGAGGCCAAGCTGAGAACAAGTTTTCCTTTGAGGTGCTTCTTGCCTATACACAACTCCAAAGAATTTCTAAATCAAATTACTTTTGATAGACAAGAGATGAAACGGTTGTGCTATTAACCCCATTTTGTGACGGGGACCTAGAGCATAAAGGATTTTGGAACTGGAGATGCAACTAGACTATTTGAAAAACAACCTCAATGTTGCATGCTAACGACAGTAACAAGTTTTGACATATCAGAGCTGATAAACTTGGTTTAAAGAATGCTTAGATGAACTGGAAAAGAAAGGAAATACAGTAATTTAAAAGATTATGAGGATTATTGTAAAAGTATTTCCACATTTCTCTGGTAATGTCCATTCATAGTAGTCCCATCTTGCTGAAACCACAGATGGATGTTTCCAGGGATGGGGCACCTCCCACCTTCCTTTAGGATATTTACCTTAAAGCGGTTACTGAATCTGAAGTCAGCACTGGCTGACAAAGAGGTGGCATTGCTGTAGGACCATGACCCAGCACAAGCACCGCATCACCCGCACACCCCTCGGGCTGCTGCAGATGCCCTCTGCTCGCCTGGGCTCTTCTCAGAGCACCACACCTCGGGGCTGCCTTTGCCCAGCCATCAGCTTTAGCCTGACTGAAAGACGGGAAATCCCATTTCAAACAAAATGTTGGACTGATTGCAAGAGAGCGGTCACCTCTGCAGTCTACACTGGCGCTCTGTGGCTAACACAGATTCCTAGGCTTTAAAATTTGCCAGAGGAGTGCACAGGAGAGCAACCCAAACACTTGCGAAGGATTTGTCAAGAGCGTTGCTTCGCCCTTGCTCGTAGCTCTTTGTCGATAGCACCGCACAGAACAGCAGACAGAAAACAGAGCTGGATCTGGTCGTCATCATGCATGGACGGCGATATGTGCATATTTGTGCCTGAGGAACTACCTATCACCGTGATGAATGGCATCGCATTTAGCTATCTCCTTAAAGAGATAAGACCCCGTAAGTTTTTGTTATCAGTTGTGCCCAGATTTGTACCATTAAACAAAAAAACTGGATTAATATTTTTAAGCAAATCAGATTAATGTTTTATACCCATTATCATGCTCCAGGGGCTCATAAACTGGCTTAAAAAAACCAAAAAACATATTGCTTCCAGTCGTTTCAAGCCATGAAACAGAGTAGCCTACAAGGCGCTCTTTGTAAGGAAATGTTTCCGAGGGTGCTGCTCCTTAGGGCTCACCACTAAAAATACTGTTTTCTTTCTTTACCTTAAACTCTCTTTACCTTACACTTCTTTTCACAAAAGCACCAAAAGTTCCCCAAACACTTCCCAGTTGCAGCTAAGGCGTTCTGGTTGCTCTCTGTAGGACGCTAGCAGGAGCCGTCAGCCGATGCTAAGCAGCAATAGCTTCTGAAACCATTCGCCGCCGTTGCAGCCCTCCTGTTTTCCGCACTGCCGCTTTCTGTTCTGCAAACCTCCTCTTAGACCCTGCGAGCTCCCTTTTTCGAGCAGTTGTCCGCTGCTGGTGTGTTTTGTCCGCGTGCGATGGTTGCTCCATCCCACCGGAGCGAGCACTGCAGCCAGGCCAGGCTCAGGCCTCGGTGTCTCATTTCCTTCTCCCTCTGCCCGCCCTGATCCGATGCAAGACCTTTCACAGACGTACGCACAGCTCAGGCTAGGTGGCCTATTTTGCCTACAGATTGCATCACGTTTGGCAGCGCTTGGAGGTAAGGGGCCTGTCATCACCCTCTTGGCGAGCTCGAGCTCTGAACAGCCAGCCTTTCCCCTAAAAAATGCGTGTGGAGGGATGTCTGTGCAAGACTGTCCAGAAGTTTCCCTGGTTGGGACAAGGGGAGAACTTGATCAGAACTTGATCAGAAATGATAAATAACTCTTGCTAGTTATTTTCAAGTATGGAAATTAAGTTGCTAACCAAGGCACCCACAAGTTCGGGATCATCAAAAGGCTGTTCTAAGATATTTGTCTACTTTCATCCGAGAGCAAGAAACCTTTAGCTTATGATGTGCCCTATACCACGACTCGGCTGCTTCTGGTGAACTGAGAGCCACTCCGGCAATGAACTGGCCGAAAGCACACTCTTCTGTCAGCTTGGAACAGCAGCCATTACAGCTCGTGCCAGAACCTGGTGCCTCCAGAGCCGACGGCTGCCTCACTGGTGGCAAGCATTGCGCCCGGGGAACTTTTAACCAGGAGGGAGACCAAGCTATGACAGCACAGGCTGTCCCCCCATCAGTTTTTTTCAACAGCTAAATTTAACACTCTTCTGTGCCTGTTCTAACACTGCAGCATCTTAGGATTCAATCCCATTGCCTTTAAAATGAGGGGAAAAACATGGGAGAGGACATTCAGCTCCAGCAGCTCTTCTCTGGGGAAGTACTCTGCAAGAGCCAACCTTACATTAAATTTAACTTTTTTTTCTGCCACATCCTCACTCACAGCAATACGTCTAACTTTATTTAGCCGGGCTGATATCTACACACCCCAATTCCAGATTTTGCCCCGCTGCCCTGCTCTCTTCCGATGTAGGAAACATATCCGCAAGTTGGGCAGATGCCTGGCTCTGGCCAAAAGCAAATCTACCACCACCAGGTCCCTCCTTCCCCTTTGCAATGGCACGGGCGGTGGGAGTGGCGATCATGGGCAGCTTTACTTAGATTTAACTCCTAAAAAGATTTGTTATTTTAAACCAGCCACATACACTGACAAAGGAACATTTTTAGCTGTTATTTCATCTTCTGCTCTCCCCGGAGACACACACTTTGCCTCAGGAGGCCAACTGTCCCCTGGCCGTCAGCTCTGGGAGGACTGCGAGGCTGGCTGAGGTGTACAGAATAACACTGGAGGAAGCTGTTCATTAGAAGATACCCCAGACACTCCCTTGGTCATATTTCTTCATCAGTGCTCCACAGAGAATAAGAAATATGCCCCCCGTGAGAATCAAATGCAACACCTATAAATTAATCCCGGTTCAGATAAACCTGCTGAGCTAGCTCAGATGGTATTTATAGACGAGACATGGCTTCCCCGGAGAATTACAGTCTCCAAATCAGTGCAGTTGTTCCAAAAAAAAATCTGAGAAAAGCTGCTTCTTTCTCCTTCTCCTCAAGTATAGTCAGTTCCTTTCACCACAGAATTGCAAGTATGAAATTCACTCTCAAATGCAACCGGCTGGCTGAAATAACTTCTTGTTTGTGTGGCTGCAGTGCCATGTCCAGAAACCCTGACCATCACTAACTACACAGTCATATTCACATGATAAAAATACGGTGGCATTAATAACTTGTGCTGGCATGCCTTCTCAATTGTCAGGGCTTTGCGCAAATATAGAACTTGGTCTATAGGTTTATTTCAGAGCCTTTTTATATCTCATTATGGCTCCAGGCAGATCATCGTCTGTACAGACAGAGTAATTAAGGATCGGTAATTCTGTCTAGCGGCCAATATTCCCTACAGTGAGAGGCATATGATGGGTTTTCAGCTGCTCGGCATTTCAGAGGCTCACTGGAAGTCAGCTATTAGAAAGCTGCGCTGTACAAGGACAGAGCACCAGCCTCAAAGGAAAACAGCCAGCAAGCGTTTCCATTGCAGCATCCCGGCAGGAGAAAGCAGTTGCCCTGAAGACATCTATAGGAAACAGTTTTACTTACATAGCTCCACAGCCGCAGATGGAAAGCCGTAGCTCCCATCTGTTGAACTGGGGACAGGCGCTGGGAGCCAGCACTTCCCTCACGCCGCCATCTCAAACAAGTATGCAGCCGCACCGTTTCTTGGGAACGAGCTGGATACACACAGGAAAACAAAGGAGGGTCCTTAAATTTCTGAAGTACATGTCACAGAAATAGCAAATAAATAAAGCATCATAAATAAAAACATTTTTTTCTGGAGTGATTTTGCAGAGGTGAAAATTTCAACAGCAAAACCAAACTTGACTGCGGCAGATCCCAAGTTTTATTCCCACACTTCACAGCCAAGGTTTCTGTCAACTGGGAAGAAAACACAGCTGAGCTAGAAATTGTGGATGTTTGTGAACAGCAGGAAGAGAGCGCAGCATAAGAGCAGCACCCATTCCAGCACTGAAGACATCAGTCTTGAGTAGAATTGTAATTTTAACACTATCAGCTAATTTTGTTGGATTTTTGTTCCTGTAGGTTTGTTATAGGTCAAGTCCACCCCCACCATGGGTAGTCCTGGCTCACCCTGAGAGCATCGGCTCCTTCTTCCAGCACTGTCACAAAGCAATAACCCTATATAAATAAGCCCTAAGAACCTTTTGGCTGAAAAACGCGTATGGGCTTTATTTGAAACACATCAGACTAAAGGAAGAAAAGTATAAGACTTGAAGAAGAGGTACACAAGAGCTGAACAACAGTTAAATGACTGAGAGGCAGAGGGAAAGGTAGCACTGAACTAGAGCCTCCAGCTCATACAGAAGAGTCTCCCCTGAGACACATGTGACGTTCAGGTCCCAAACCTCCCACACTTACCTTGCCAGGAAAAACAACCTCGTATCGGTTTGCAGCTGAACTATTCACAGACTTACATCTTAGTGGAAAGATGGCAGAAGCCAGTTCCTGGTGACCTCCAAAGCACGGCCTTTACTAGATAAATGGCTTTAAAAATTGCTAGCGCAGGTGTGCTATCAACAACAGTACCTGAATGTACTCTGCTCTGGTGAGACCCCACCTGGAGTACTGCGTCCAGCTCTGGAGCCCTAAACATAAGAAGGACATGGACCTGTTGAAGCGAGTCCAGAGGAAGGCCAGGAAGATGATCCGAGGTCTGGAGCACCTCTCCTATGAGGAGAGGCTGAGAGAGTTGGGGTTGCTCAGCCTGGAGAAAAGAAGGCTCCAGGGAGACCTTACTGCAGCCTTCCAGTACCTAAAGGGGGCCTACAGGAGAGCTGGGGAAGGACTTTTTACAAGGGCATGTAGTGATAGGACAAGGGGTAATGGTTTTAAGCTGGAAAAGGGGAGATTTAGATTAGATATTAGGAAGAAGTTTTTCACTTTGAGGGTGGTAAGACACTGGAAAAGGTTGCCCAGAGTTGTGGAAGCTCCATCCCTGGAGGTGTTCAACGCCAGGCTGGATGGGGCTTTGAGCAACCTGGTCTGGTGGGAGGTGTCCCTGCCCAGGGCAGGGGGGTTGGAACTGAATGATCTTTAAGGTCCCTTCCGACCCAAACCATTTTATGATTCTATGTTTTCCTTGGCAATCAAAGAAAAGTACCTTCCAAATCAGCATGTTTCTGGGAAGAGTCCTCCCATGTCTGATCCAGTGGGGAAACTCACTGTTTGCCATGGGCAAAAAGAGGCAATTTTAACATTCTTTATCAACTGCCTGAAGTTACACTATGAGGCTCTTGGTGTTGGGGGTTGAAAGCACTCCGTGAAGACAGGAGCTTTTATTCTCATTTTACAAGCAGGGAAGGGAAGCTGAGTTGAACGAAGATAGAATCACAGAATAGTTTGGGTTGGAAGGGACCTTTAAAGTTGACTTAGTCCAACCCCCTCGCAATAAGCAGGGACATCTTCAACTAGATCAGGTTGCTCGGAGTCCTGTCCAACCTGGCCTGGAATGTCTCCAGGGATGGGGCACCTCCCACCCTCTGGACAACCTCGGCCAGTGTTTCACCACCCTCACTGTAAAAAATTTCTTCCTTCTATCTAGTCTAAATCTTCCCTTTTTTAGTTTAAAATCATTACCCCTTGTCCTATTGCAACAGGCCCTGCTAAAAAGTCTGTCTCCTTCTTCCTTCTAAGACCCCTTTAAGTACTGAAAGGCCACTATAAGGCCTCCCTGGGGTGAAGATGGGTGAAGAGAGTCGCTGAAGGACAGCACATAGCCATTCAAGTCCTGGCTCCCAGGTCCTCTGGCAAAGCCTTGCTGCTGCTTCCAGTGTCACACTGTCCCCGACCCCTTTGCCAGCCCCACCGCTGACAGGCAAGAACATGGAGTGGTGTTTGTTTTTCTTATGAGGGCCTCTCCTCTGGCACAACTGATTCACTCCATCTTTTGTTATGTAAAATGAGATGTGGCTCTGGGTACTGCAGAGGGAAGAAGAGCAAACCAAGAAGCCTGCAGGATTTTTGTAGCTGCCGTCGAGTCTGCCCATTCTGTGCAACTTGCAAAGCTGCACAAACAGACCCACAAAAATATTCTGTTCTTTCTCTGTCGCACGTAGCCAGGCCCCCCCCAACCAATACTTAAATGACAAAGAGCAATAAAAAATATAATAACCTAATTTTTAGATTGGGGAAGGGGTTATGTTAAAATCTGTTTTAAAAATTCCTCTACCAGATTATTTTAATTACATTCCCATCACAGTAACGGCCACTGGGAGAAACCTAAGAGCTAGGTGAATGGGAGAGCTGCACAGCGGTAAGAAGAGGCAGCCCAGCACACAACAGTAGTAACATGGCAAATACTACACTGATAAATGAAGAGCAGAAGTGAAGAGCATGTGAAAGAAGGGGTTTTCCACTACCTGGATTCTGCTGGTGTAAGAAACCTCCATGGATTGCAGAAAAAGTTGTTAGCAGCAAGCAAAAAAGCTCTCTATCTGAGGAGTAGAGCCACAGATCACAAAGACAAGACTGACACTGATGCCAGAGTAGAAAATACAGGCTGTACGATAAAATACCACATTGGTGGTTACTTTTGGGTCTCTGCTTTGCCCGATCACACAGCCCAGCAGCCGCAGACCAAAAGCAAAAGGCCAAACAAACAGCTCTTTGGGCAGCCTGTCCCTCTCCTTCCCACCTTCATTGGCTTTGCTCACCAGTTCCTCCAGTGAGGGTTTCAACTCACCAGAGCACAATTAGTCTTTAACCCTTTCCCTGGTGAACATGGGATATAAACTGAATTGTTACCACAAAGCTGCTGCTCTCTTTTAACAGGTGCCTCTGACTTTTCATAGAATTGTAGAATGGTCTGGGTTGGAAGAAACCTTAAAGATCATCCAGTTCCAACCCCCCTGCCCTGGGCAGGGACACCTCCCACCAGCCCCGGTTGCTCAAAGCCCCATCCAGCCTGGCCTTGAACACCTCCAGGGATGGGGCAGCCACAGCTTCTCTGGGCAACCTGGGCCAGTGCCTCACCACCCTCACAGTGAAACATTTCTTCCTAATATCTAATCTGAATCTCCCCTCTTCCAGTTTGAAGCCATTACTCCTCCTCCTGTCACCACATGCCCCTTGACCCAATTTTCTCAGATCATTGTTCCCATAGGTACCCTGCCAGTCTTTACTGAGCTGGGGTGGAGAAGGACCCTGCAGCTCTCATAGTAATCGTTTTACAGAGCCTCAGGGATTATCAGTCTTGATTAACACATGCTAATGCATCTACCAGGCACAGTAAGCAAGGTAAGATGCTGTAGCCCGTGTATGTGTAACCTGTTCAGAGCAGCTCCACATATGAAACGTTACTACAAACGGTGTATCTGGGACAGACTCACACAGGAGATGGGCTGTTCAGTTTCTGTGAAGCTGGGCTGGCAATGGTCTTTCCTCTTGTGCTTTCTGTAGCATCCTCTGGCTCACTTTGTCCAGTCGGCGAGTTTTGCTCTGAACCATCATTATTCTTTCCTTCCCCGCAGGCCCGTCGGGTGCTGCCCTCCCCACGGCAGCTCTGGTCTGGCCAAGTCTGACACAAGGAGCAGTTGGTCGTCTTCAATTGCCATGACGGCCAGTGATGTGGGACCAAGGCCACCAGTAGGGCTAGTCATGTCTGCCTGCCCTTTTCAAATCCATATTGACACACTCCTCTCTCTGTGGCTGTCCTTTCTTCTCTCCTCTCTTTGATAATCATGTCCCGGTTTATGTTTCTGCACTCTTCTTGCACTCTCAAGACCTTTCCCAAGGACCTTTCCACGCCTCGCACCGTGAAAGGTGCTGGGGTTTGTCAATGCAACAGCAGTTCCAAGTCTCAGTGCTTCGGAGCCTCCTTGAAAAGCATCGGATTCTGCTTTCCATTGCAAGGAGAGGTATCTGAGGCACCCTCCCCTCGAAAGGGTGAAATCCTGCTGCTGCTGGCTCAGGACTGACATGAAATACCCAAGTGATATCTCCGTAGGCAAGGCCAGCCTGCCCCTTCTCTTGCTTCCCGCCTTCCGCTTTCCCCGAAATTGCTTGTTCATGGATCAGCCGTATCGGGCTTGGAGTTTGTGGCGTTTTTCTTGACTGCTGTTAAATGGAAAAGGTAAAGCAAACGAGAAAACATGGAGGCACAATTAAAATACAAAAGTCATCCATTTGGTCTCATTCTTTCAAAACACTTCTGGGTGGTACTCACAGAAAATACCTATTTTTAGAGCAGCTCTGCATCCGCATTTTGCTCCTGATTCTCTTCTGCAGATAGATCCTGTTTAGCCAAAGAAATAGACTGACTGACACCTAGTGGAAAATTGAAGTTCTTCTTTCCCTTATTCTGCTGAGTGGAACATTTTAGGCAGTATTTAAATCGACTTAGTAGACATTAACATTATTGTAGTAAACAATAATGTTACCAGATCGCCTGCATTTTACCTCTGTTTTATTAGCGTGTACAAATATTCAGTATAATCACAGACAGGACAATCAACAACAATTCATTTTAAATATATACAGGGTCTTTGGTTAACGAAGGACTCTGGTATCAGACCACAGTACATCGCTGCTTCACATTGAGCACATCAGTAACACGTAGCTCCGGGAGCCCCTAAAGTGCTAATAAATTAATTAAAGAAATAAATTTATTTCTTCTCAAAAGTGACAGTCTCCTGGAGTTGTTGTTTCTACTGAACCAGAACCGTTGATCCCCTTATTAATGACTTATGCGTAAATACTTAAGAACTGGAAAGTAGTTTTTATTTTCCCTAAATTTTTATTTCTAACGGCCTTAGAGAAGTTCATCATATGGCATCACTTAGTCTGACCAAAGATAAGAATGCGAGGATGATTCTGCTTTGTCATTAGGATTTGTAGATGCTTCAGAAGCTTGTCTCAGTAGTCGCCTAATGTTCAGCATCTGTGAAGGGATTGTGCAATGCAAGACAAATGCCAAACACAGCTTAGCTGACTGCAGAGTTCCCACAGACTGATGTAGGTACCATCACCCATATGTGCTTGTGACTAATAGATGTGATTGGTGCAATGCTGTGCTTTACAAGCCTTGCTGAGAAACCACTTTACAAGGTCCAGCTGGAGGAGAATTAAACAGAGGAGATTCTCTTGCAGGCAAAAATCTCTAAATATAATTCCCTGGTAGTGAGAGGCTTTTGTATTCACTTCCGTAGGACAGCACGTCCGTTCTCCCAGTACCTCTCTCTGCACTTTCCAAAATAAGTTGTCTAAACTGTCAGATCCTGACTCAGAAAATCCATATTCCTCTGCCTTGCTCCCCTCTTTCAACTGAGTGGGATGTGGGTGTTTAGAGGTACTTATATGTAATTTTTGATGAAGACTATATCATACAGTAAGTAGGCGAGAATAAAACTTGATACTACCAGCAGTGCCATTCATGCCCAAATCCCAGAGATCTGAATCAGGTTTGATAACGATGATCTAGAGAGAAGCAATGCAAAAAATTACACGACTTGATCTGCATAGTCACCTTAATATACAAGTCAGTCCTGAGATGTTAGTTATAAGCCAAGCCTGTTTAGGCACTGGGCAGTGCTATCCAAAAGTTAATTTGCCCACGTAAGATCCCAGACTAATGACCCCATAAAAGCTCCTGCACTCCAACCACACAGTGATCTAGGTCTTGCTTCTAATTTTGCCTATCAGAATAATTAAATAATCACATTACATTATAGAATCAGTCTTCGTGCTCTCATTCCCATTTGTCGTATACAATTTTAATAACTTTAAAGAGTTGTACTGAGTCAAATAGTAAAAATCTAATAGTTACTTAAATGAGCATTAAACTCTTCTGACTATTTATATTCCTACAAAGAAAAGCAGGGGGCTGAGATCATAGCTGTAGATCCTCTGTTTGTATTCTGTCTTTCATAACACTTAGCTACTTTCAGTTGGCCTCTAGCAGGATATGGGGAAGTCATCTTTTTCTGCAGGGTTTAGGGTTTTTTTTTTTTTCCAGTTTGGCTCATTTACCATCTCTCATTTTCCTCTCTCCCTACTTTTGGTCCCTGGGAACAGCAGAAACCACAAAATGTTTTTGATTATCCACTTAATCCCCTCAGGCAGTGTAGTGTCTTTAGTCTAGACTCCAGTGAAACTACATTTATTTGTTGAGCTTTTAGTTCTCAATTAAAAATGAAAAAAAGTTGAGAAACTTCCTTTGGTCCCTCATATAGACTCCTGGCCAGTTTATATGAGAAAAACACTGCCTTATGTTTCATGTCCAGATTTTTCATTCCTTTCCCTTAATATTTTTTAAAACTACTTTATTTAATGTGTCTTTCTTAACTGTGGCATTCTCCAGCGCTGTTAGGAATATTCCTAGCCTCTACCCTCTCTCTGTCTCTCTCTCTTCCATTTCTGAATCCTTCTGACTTATTCGTTCAAACCTTTGCACTTGTTCTGAGGGAAAGCTGGCACATGGATACAGGAGACTGCTATGACACCGTGAGCAATGACCTTGACCTCGGCAGGAAAATGTCACTTCACATTTTTCTCTGCACATGCCCAACCAACCCAGGGACGACCAGCCTTGGCACATACAAACTGTAGGGATCAAACCAGCCGAAACACAGCCCCAGATCGCACGCTCGTATTTCCTTGAGTATGTTACCTTTCTCTATAATCCCCTTGTATTTAAGAAAGAACACGGGTCTATAGATATTAGAGGCTGCAGAAATGATTTTCACACTGTCAACTCAACGTAACCACTGTGGCCTTGAGTGAGCTAACATCTCAGAGAAGCCCACCCTACCAAATACCCCTCGACAAGGATGCAACTCAGATATGGACCACACCAATGGTTGAACACCATCGTCGTTCATAGTTCGTTCCTCAGGATGTGAGGAGGGACCATGAGCGTCTCAGAACTGCACCATTCACGGAGAGGGACATCTCTCCAGTGACATCCAGTGGGTCAAGTTTAAAAGTTTGGGAAAGTGCAATCATCTCCCCCTTGTTTGATCCTCTTTCCATTCCATGGTTTCACATAGGCATCCTATAGCCTGTTCCACATAGGGAACAAACCTTCTGACCCAGGAGCACAAAGATATAACCTTCCCCTGCTTCCGTTTCATCTGCCAACACTGTTTCCGTGCCATCATCCCTGAAATCTCTGTATTTATTATAATCAAGTGGCTATCACCACACATGGCTTTTTCTTTATTTCAAACTTCAGTGTAAGAATGTTGAAACTGTTTATATAGCTGCTTTATTAAATCTCTTTTTGGTATTTATCCACTTAAGCATGTTTTTTGATACTCTGTCCCCAGTGAGTTCTCATTTATGCTTCTTTACTCTCAATAAGCCAGGGCCTAATATGTTGCCAGAGAGACACGATCCAGCACAGACTGAAGGGCTCATGCGGGTAACCTGCTCAGACACACTAATGGTTTGTTTAATATTTCATAGATATGTCAATTATATATTCAGTTCGTATTTGAAAGGCTTCTTTGCACAGCACTAAAACACTTCACGTTTCCTGTAAAGTCTTTATGTGAACTGAAAGGCGAAGGTGACTCATAGGACACGCAGGGTTGAATACAGAGATTTCCCTATGCTGGCCCAAAAAAAACCCTGCAGCCCAATAGCAGGCACACGCTCTCCACGGCAAAATTCCCATTTAGGAGCTTCATCCAAACACTGGCAAAGTCAGCGGATGTAACTCAAAGCAAATTCAGGTACAGAATCACATTTTTTGCACAGGTAAACTTAAAAAGTTGCCTTTTACTCCATCATTTGGTATCTCTGGCTGAGGCTTCGGTGTTTTTCATGGTAGCTAAGAACACAGATGCAAGGTTTCAGTGCTTTGAATACCCAGCTCAAGGAGATGGTGGGGACATGTCACAGCCCCACTCTGCTCTTCATGCTCGGATTTTGATTTTGATTTCCTCGTGAATCTCAGGCAGCGGCTGGACAGAGAAAGGGAGGTGGCTGTGCCAGCGGCTCAGTCTTCAAGGGGCTATGGGAACAACCCTGGGCAACTGTGGTCAAACATTTGTTCCACCATTAACCTAATTGGCCTACTATATATTGAAGCATAAAGTAAACTGTCCAGGGAGCTTTGCTTCTCCTCTGAACCAAAGAAAGGAAAATCCCGGGGTAAACAGGCATTTCTGAGAACAACCGATACAAAGGAAGACTGAATCAGATTTTGAGGTAATTAGTCCCAGAATCAGGTCAGACTTCGCATGTTTGAGCAGTTTTCTGTCACTGTCTTAAGGTGATTCTCCTGGCACCCTTCCCGTCTCCCCTGCTGCCTCCATCCAGACGTGCCCTGGCTGGCAGCTCATTTGTACCGATGGCTTACTCCTTTCTTCCTCGTTATCAAATGATTTGGTTACCTTTCAAAAATTGCAAGAAGCACTAGTTACCGTTGTATTGTCATGCCACTAAAACCTTTAATACATGTAGAAGGGGGAGTGGAAAAAAAAAGAAAACCAAGCAAAAAAGGTTTCATCGAAATATATACCCATGTATATTTGTGTCTGTTCGTTATTTAAAAAAAAGAGTTAGAGTAACCTTTTCAAATGGTCCAGTGGTCAACGCTGGAACAGCCAGTCTTCATCAAATGGAGAGGGCCACATCCCAAGAGGCAGCGAGTGCTCTTGACTGTTATTGATGCTGATGGGAACCGCTCCCGCTCAGCGCAGGCAGTGACCTTCAGCAGGCCATGTCATTGAATAAAACGTCAATTTAAAGCAGCCCGGAGAAGCTGTGTGTGACTTGCTCTCTATTAATTTCATCACCGTCTCACCTCTGGTGTTCTCTCGGACACGCTGGAAAGTGGCTGAGGCCGGCGAGCCACAGAACAGTCTCTTTTCCCTCCTTGTAAGCAGAAAGGTTTAACCTCGTATTGAGTGGCTGCGCTTTCTCTGCGCTAGAGCGTTTGTTCTGTCCAAGTGGCTAATTCCTCCTTTCCCAGGAAACACTTTATTTTACCCGTTCCAAATGTTCCGAACTAAATCTGACCGTCCTGTCAGTCCTGTGGTAAGGAAGCAGATCTCTCAAGGGTCAGTTTATTCTCACTAATTCTGCCATGTAGCATAGCCTCTTCTATGAAGACACCGAAGAGGGACACAGAAAAGAACATGCAGTCGCCTCATCAAAAAGCCTCCCACGAATGACTTTTACCCTGTGCAAGAGGAAACATCGGCTTTCAACCTGGCTGCGCACACACAGACTTCTTTGTCAGCGCATTGGGAAGAGGTGATATTTTCAGCTATAGGGTGAACATCTGCTTGTTTACGCCCCCCCTTCTTTATCTTTGCCTCTTTTTACCCATAGCAGTTTCAAAGCGACTGAGAGCCGTAGAGCAATCCTCTCTTCATCCAGGAAAGAGACTTTTAGATGCAGCACAAACAGTAACAACACGCAGTTAATATTCTGCACAAATCAACCAACAGAAGAGGGCAACCTAATACCATCTCACTGTTCCTGCATCCGCGGTCCCATCCACACACCCCTCATCAAAGCAGAGTCAACAGGGCTAAAGGGGATGAAGAATTTATATCCGAGAATCTTTTCAAAGCCAGGAGCACCACTCATAATATCCATATTTTCTTTCTTCTCCCGCGTTCCCATTTCAGTTTGGATACGATCACAACTGCTGAAGCACCTCCTGCTAGGGTCATTTTTGTTGCCGTTAGTTTGGGGGAGGTTGGTTGGTTGTTTTATTTTCTTTAAATCAGATTATTTGGATTCTATTTAAGACAACTTTTCTGTGTTGAGCACTACGAAAAGCATCAGGCACAGGTGCTGAATTGCCACAATAGCAACAGAGGCATCTGCTGTCCCCAAGCACCCCAAGCTCTAGGACCATGTAGGCATAGCTTAAAGAGTTCAAACGGTACCTAGGTGAAGACAATGATGAACAAATAACAGCTGGGAAAAAAAGGAGGAAAAAGAGAATTATGTGTAGATGATACCATTACGTTTTGCACTATTAGAGATTTACAGTGCCCATAATCCCCTAAATTGGTCATTGTAATGAGGTTTGCTATGATGCTTTGAGGTATTAAGGGTGGAGGTTTTTCAATTTCACCTTCAGCTGCCAGAGGTGGAAGTATAAAACAGCCTGGAAGTATCATCACAAGTGGTAATTTAAAGGTAGAAATGAGAAATGCATCCATATTCGTGGTAATCTGAGGTGCTACTGCTGTATTTGTTGTTTGGCTGTATCTGCCTGAATAGAAAAGAGGCAGGCTAAGGTGGGGAGTCTTTGGAAGGAAATGCTCAGAAAGAAGAAACCAAATCAAATTAGAAATAGAAGGAAACAGAAATGAAATAGAAACAGTGGAGCCCTTGGTTACTAGTCAAACAAAGGGAGGTTGTGCAATCGCATTCGTCTGAATGCAGAATGCTAAATATATTTACAACTACAGAAGGAAACCAAGTTATCTAGTAGTTCACTCCAGGCAGATTTTGAAAACTATCTAATTATCAAAGATGTAGGTACATGCCTGGTACAGTCTTCTACAGCATCTACATACCTAACGCGTTACAGGGGAGTCGCAGAGCAATCCTTTCTTTACTCTGGTACCCACTGACTGCTGAAAATATGCACCTTTTTGTGCCTTAATACTTGTTTAATCTGTCCCTACAGCCCTTTCTACATGCAAAGCTTGTACCAGTGCAACTGTATTGGTAGAAGAGGTAACTAGGTAAAACAAATGCAACCCCGGATTGCGGGCAGAGCTGAGGAAGGTCAAACCAACCAGAGCAAACTGAAGCACTCGGCAAGAAAAAGAGGAATCAAACCGCAATGAAGTGATGGAGATATACAGGATGGAAAAATTGTTATCCCTAACCAATCTTCCTCTGTGTATGCCTAGCCTTGGAAGCGTACAGGACAGAGTGCTGAACTCCAGGTGGAAGGAAAAAGGGGCATTCCTCCCTCTGCACAAGAGCTTGAAGCGACACAGCAGGGAGATTTCAACTAGACCCTCCAGAAAGTAAGCGCAATCAAAACAGGGACCTCTGCACACCCTAAGACTATCCAGCAGTGCTGATTGTGCTTTCTCTGCTGTGATTGCCCCCATCTTTGCCATTCCCCTTCATTTCTCTGGATACTTCCTATCTTTAGTCTTTTTCCATAGCCTTTCTCAACACGGTATCAGATTTAATTCATTCCCTCTTCATAAAGACCATTCCATATCCCCCTGAAATTCCATTTGTTACCACCCTATAGTCCAGCCTGGGCTCATACTACTTTCCCATAATCTAAACACTATTAGGTACATACTCTGTACTACTGGGCATGTATTAATACTCATCTGGAGAGTGCTTAATTACTACTAGGTCCTTAGCCACTACTATAATAAACATATCAGTACAATAAGTGATCACTGTAATTGTACAAACACAATAAATGATCACTGCAACTGTGAAAACACTTTCAACACAGTATAGCTGTAACCTCAACAAGGCAATCGCGTAGTTCTAATTACGTTCTTTTTTGCTTTTCTGATTTAAATTGGTGCAAAAAGAAAGTCAACAATCCCAAAGAAATACTTCGATGTTATCTTATACCACAAAGCTTAGTCCTGGATGGCTGTAAATAGATCAGGAGGAGCAGGAAACGTAGCTCTGTAGCAATTAATTCTGCTAATCATCCTGCTCTTCTATTATCAACAGGACACACAGTACTGATGTGGTTAAAACCCACATTTCATCCCCTTTATTTACCTAGTTCAGATAACCCCATTTATGGCGAGGTTGACTATGGTTGTCTAAAGACTGACTCCTTGGCTTCACAGCAAGTCACTGTGCTTACCTGCTCTGTATCATGTCCATGCGGTCCCACTGACAGAGCAGATGGCACTAACAGAGTCTTCTCACATTTAACATTCATCAAAAACTTTCCCAGACGCAGAGTTTCCAGTGGCTAATATATTTATTAACTAATCTGAAAGCACAGAAGTTCTGTAGGAAATACTATTTTGACCAAGTAGGATTCATTTGCTGACAAATAATAGAGAATAGGTTCCAGGTATGGACAAAAAATTGACTACAGAGCAGTACCGAAGTATGGCTTTGACCAGCAGATTGGAAGATAAAATCAACAGTAGCTGCCAGAATTCATATCCCGTAAGAATAAGAAATGCTGAACTCACAAAAGAGATACACAATTGGATATATTCGACACGGACACATTTCATTTTCCTGGAGTACTAAAGCAGCCACAAATCCTGTAAAAATGCTGAGCAAGAAAGTGGGTAGACCAGGAGATTCGACACAATGTCAATACTAATACAGCCCAACAGTGACAGGAATACAGTCTGATGGGGACACGACACGCCAGAGGGGACACAGGATTAGAGCCATTATTTCTATTCAGGATCTACCCAGGCGGTTCACGAATAATATTCTGCTGGTGGAACATGCACGGCTCTTCATTCAGCATTTTAAACTGTGCGCTTAAGTAACTTGTATATAAATATGTACCAGAAAAAACCTGCTGGAGTATTTATAGCTGTCATTCCTCACCTGTGCTTTTAAAATTCCTACACCACAAGCTTGGAAGAAAGTAAATTAGTCACCATTAGTACAAAAAAAAAAATGCTACTCCTTCACTTCTAATATAAATATTTTCATGTATTAAAAAAAAAAGACAAAATGTCATTTATCAAAGATTGCAATCTCATTATGCCTTCGAAAATAAGTCTGTTCAATTGTATCTTTTTTATTGCAATTGTCCATTTTGATGTAAGAGCAATAAGGTTTTGTTTAGCTAGTTCAGACTGACTATAGATACTAGTAAATTAAATTGTAAAAAAACAGGACATCTTTTCTTGTATAATCAAGACTTCTCCATGTGCCACTTAGAGCTAGACAGGCAGCTCAGGAGCAATCCTAGCCCACTGCAGTCAGAAGTAGGTTTGTTATTGGCATAACCGGGGTGAGAATATTGCCCGTTTGTCAGACAATAAACACAAGAACATATTCACTTTTTACTTGATAACAGTCAGATCTCATAGTCTGGATATTGCTGAGAGCTTTAGGATGCAAGGACAACTGGGTTTTATTTACTCGTTCATTCATTTACTATAGACTTTTCAATGGTATACACACTCCTCCGAGCACATTAAGTATGTCTGTAGGCTATTAAAGATCGGGATCACATGGATTCTTCTGGAAATTACATTTTGCCTAAGATGGGCCTCATCAAAAGAGAAGTCAATCAAGAGAGACATTCACCACGCTCTGAGTGAGGTAATCTGGCATCTTACGAAATGGTAAAGCTGTTACTGACCTAGGCAGCCTCTATAAATAGATGGGAGACTGCATACAGGAATAAAGGATTGCTGTGCAGACCTCACGTTCGTGACCCCAGCTGACTGATCCCCAGTCTATAAAAATTATGTTACGTAGTGATTATACGTCCTCAGAAGAAGACCGAATATTTGAAAAGAAAGCAGTTTACCAAACCTTCTTTTTCCTTCCCCCAGGAATCTATAACAATACAATCCAAACGTGTATGTAACACAACTTAACGGCATCAGCTCAAAACAAGAGAAAACCCAACAGAGAAATAAATAATTGTGAAAAGCATCCCCAGGCAACAATCTCAAACCAAACAATGCATGGAAAGTCTACAAATGCAAAAACAGTTTAAAGTACCTCAGTGGCTTTGAGCCGACAGGTCCTTTCATACAGCTGATAGAGCAGGACGTTTCTACTAGAGCCTGAAACATAGATTCAGCCTCTTACAAGGACAGTAAGTCTCTGTTGTAAAGAGAATGGAAGCCTTTTCTTTCTTAGTTTACCCCAAATTTTGTCAGCCTGCTTGACTACACACCAAATACTCCACAGGTAGACTTCAGAAGTGCAGATAACAAAATTGTAATGTTCCTTCACCCAGTTAACCAAACCCAGCTGTCAGTTTACATTAATAATATTTATAAAAATATTTCTATATATGTGTAATAGAGTTTCTGCATGCTGGAGCGTAGGGACAAACTTTCAAAATTGCATATAGGATAATAACCAATTACATTCTTCCTAGATACGGCCCAAATTCCAGAGATGCTGAATATCCACCGACATATCTTATCTGGAAGCAACTGAGTTTTCTTTCAAAACCCTCAAGCTCCACCAGAAATTCCCAACAAATGAGTCAGGCTACACCGGTCCGACCCAAGCACGTTGCAGATGGGATGTGGAGCTCAGCACGACCCACGCTGGCTCTGCAATATGCCAGCGTGGGCATTTTCACACTGGGCTTCTAAAACTGGAGCTTCAGGATGCAGCTGGACCCAGCAAGGCAGGGAACATTGCCAGCTTCCTAAGGTAAGGGTCAGACACGGTGTCTGAGAACCACAGCCCCAGGCTGTCCCGAAAGCAATATTTAGAGCGGAATAACATTTCAGAAGCCTCAGATGCATGGTTCTTTGACCACGCTTTTATTTTCAAAAGGCAGCGGGGAGTGCAAGCAGTACAGACCCAGGAAGGATAAAGTACAAGGATCCCAAACTATGAGGAAGATGCAGATGATTGTTCTACAGGCATTGCTCCAACAGATAAATCTATAATACATTACCATGTGGTAATTCTCCTGGGCAGCCACATCTAAAATTACTCAGCACCATCGGGCTTTCTACTGAACAACCCCAAATCCATCTACTTACATAGCATAAGGCTGGAAAAGTTTGGTATTTCACTCCTGTTGCTTTGTATTCAAAGTTATTTGCTCAGTAATAGAGCAGACATCTTAATCATGTTGGTCTCTAAAACTGCCGTATCCAAAGGGCTGACCTCTGGGGTGAATCTGTGCAGCTCCACTCAAGGTCACAAAATCACACCAGCTGAAGACGCACCCTACACTAAAACCACTGACTGTAAATGAAGCCTAAAAATCAAGTAACTTCACACTAACAAGGCAATTAGCCCAGCCCAGCCCTGTTTCAGTTGGTAACCATCACGGTTTTACTCCTGATCTTCAAAAGCCAGGTGGATCTCATCCACAGCACATGTAACCTCACATCCTAAGCCTCCCACTGAAAGGGGTGAGATGATTTGGGTGTAAAGAACTATATGAGGGCAACTGCTACAATCTAGTACAACTGGGTGATGATGGGGCACCGTGTTCAGCAAAATTTGTCTTACAGGGAATGGGAAAGTTTAAGCAATCTATCATCATTTAGGTCTCAATAGATTCATTTAAACTGCAGAAGACAGGAATTTGTATTTTATATACAAACTGGATTTGTACCCTCTTCCTATCTACATTATTTAACACACCATTTAATACATGTTCTCATGTCAGTGAATGAGAAGAGCAAATATGACAGCTGACCAGATATGCACTGGAATTTTATTAATTTTATCTTAGCTTCCTGGGCTTATCAAAAAGATATATGTATATCAAATATTTGATATTTTGTAACCTTTACACAATACTGATACTCTCCTAAATCCCTCCGACTGCTATGTACACATAACCAATGAAAAACTACAGCAAAGGAAATTAAGATGAAGTATCTGTGAGAGCTAACATATAAAACTTAACCTGCACCTGAGACACAAATCAGATTATTTTCAAAGCAAAAGTGCAAAATATTGTTCAAAATTTGTTCTCTCATTTGCTCCCAAATACAAACCTCAAATGGCTGAATATGCAGAGCTTGTTTCGTACACAGTTTTTGCCCATTAACAACTGTACTCCAAACTAAGTAGCACTGGGACCGTGCTTGCTCCCAGTTCTGCAGCATGCACTCTAGCAGTGTACAGTCAAGTACATTTTCAAATGTGCCTATGTCTCTATTTATAGGACTTAAAGAACAGGGAGTAATGTGACACATTTTCGGTGTTTGAAGAACAAAACCTAAATTTCCTGCTAAGAGGATATTTCTCATAAAAGATGCCCTGATCCTTGTCTTATAAAAAGGTTTTATTTCTCAATAGAAAAGTATATTTAAAAACACAAATACTTGCTAAAAGCAGTATAAAACTCTCCAGTTTTAACTTCATAAAAGTTTAACAAAACATAAATATTGTTTACCACTTACATTCCTATATACAGGCCTTGCATGAGATAGTTAAATAGGTAGAGAGATAACATCTCAGAAAGGAATGGCACACGACTACATGAGATTCAAACTCCATGTCACACTGCACAATCACAGGAACACAAGCAGCAGCTTAAAATCCTCAGTCACTGAACTCTGCTTTGTTCTCTTTACAGCCATGTTCCTCTTTTCTCTGCAATAATGCACCAGTTTCCATGGTCGTAGCAGGAAGAAAGAATCTGAAGCTCAGGCACGTTCTCTTCTACCAGGGAGCACAGCTCCCCTTCCCGAAAAACATGATAATAACGCATGAAGGCTTTTGTATCCAACGTGGCATCAGTTTGGTCCCCAACAGCCACTGCTGAATCCAAAGCAGAGTCAGTGGAGTCAGTTGTTGAAGTTCTTTTGAAAAACCTGCTGGCGTTAGACTTACCAGCACCATCTGTATTACAACCGCAGCTGTAGTCCCTGTCTTCCACTGGGCCATTTGTAAACGAAGCTTCTTCGCTCTTGCTCTGAGCTACACGTTGGTGTCCTCCATTCAAACTTACATCCTTCAGCGCATCTATGGCTGGTGACCACTGTGTTTTTTTGAGAGGCAGGCTTTCCACGAACACATCGTCATCATCTAAACTTTGTTCTTTTAACAGTGCGCCACGGTGACCTAAATCCAAACTGCAGTGTCGCGAATGCTGAACGGGTACAGTACTGTCTGCCCACTCTCCATCGTTCTTCAGGGGCTTCATTTTGTCGGTTTGCTTTCTCAGGGCTGATTCATCGAGTGATCTGGAGAAAAACCACGAGCGGAAAGATCTTCCCAGAGCACTGTAAAATCTGTTTTCTTCCTCAGAAATTTTCACGCAGCAGGCTCTGGATAAGCAATGGTCCGCATTGTGGGAATGTTTTATATCAGTCTCTGGCTGCAGCTTGGTTTGGTAGCTGCAATCAGAGATGACTAGCTGTGCGGGGTGTATGTCTCGGCTTTTTACAGCGTGCACAAACTCACCCTTATCTCCAGATTGACTGGATTCGGAAAAATGCCGTGAGCACAAGGCCTTGTTCCAAGGAACAAATACGTCTTGTTTCTCAAAGCGACGATTCTTTTGTTCCATAGCCCAAACATAAATCATCATCTGGCCGCCGGGTACCAATACCCTTGCCATTTCCTTTATTGCTTTGATTCTTCGTTGTTTAGTTGAGAAATGATGGATCACTGTGAAAAAGGAAAAGCGTTATGTATTGAATATTAGTAAGGACATCGCATTTTCATCTTCAACCTGTTCTACATATTTAATCATTTTAGTCACCATATCGCAAATATCACTCACTACAAGTCAGCAACAGTGCTGAATTTATTGGTACAACAGTGCAAATTTACCCCAGAACGCTCTCTTTTACATTTCTGTTCAACAGATAAAAATAGACAAATCCCAAAGAAGGAAATCAATTTCATTTCAAATTAGGGATTCAAAATAACTCACTGGAGGTTTCTGCTTCTCTGCATCACCCATAAAAGATCATAGTATGACTGGCTTTCGCTTAGATGTCTGGCCTTTAGGTGAATTAGGCAAGATTAGGTAAGACTTTAGATCCAGAACATGTTTCAGACTTATCTTATTGGAAACAGAAAATCCCTTCACCATGTAACAAATACAGCAAAAAGTAATATCAGTAAAAAGATACTCTGTGTTTTTATAGAAGTGCACTTTCAAAAGAGCTAATGAGAAAGTTAAGACAGAAATATTTTCCATTGCATTAACTTTGTAGAAAGGTGTTGCCTTTATAGAATGTTTGTTTTGGAGAAAAAAAATGAGAAGAAAGTATCTCAGCGTACATCCGCATGTCTGAGAATGACGATTTTTTCTATTACATTACATAATGCTGTTAAAAATAAAAAGTCAAAGTAAAAAATAAGGCTATTGATCACTATATTGGAATTTTCTTTCCAGCATAATTTCTAAATTTACAGACTTCATTGCAATGTGAGATGAAGCTATGTTTCAAAATTTCCACACTGTTTATATCTTCCTACTCACCTGAAGGAACCAATTTTAACAGACAGTGAATAGCTAAGTCAGCTTTTGCCCTCCAACCTCTCAAAAACATAAACTTGTGCTGAGATTGGTCATGTTGGTCGTGTTGTTCTGTATGTACTATCAGTATTAGATTTGATTCAAATCAATGACATAAAGAGGACTGATTCCATAATTTGTTTCAAGTGGACTTGGAGCCAGCCACTTCTACGTGCAAAACATTCAATCTACCCATATAACAACATATAGTAACAGTGTATGTTCTTAGCTGGAGACATCTCCATTCCTTCAGAAAAATTAGATTAACTTTATATGTGCCACTTGACAGTAGCCAATTCCGCTTGTAGAAATAGTGTTATTTCAACACTGCAGTTACGACAAGTGTGTCCAACTAGCACCGACTTTATTCAAAACAATGATTCAATTACCAAGGGGAAAAAACATAGCTTTTTTACCACAAGCCAAGAAAAGCATTCTTGGCAGCTGATACGAACTAGGCCCTCACAAGCAGCTGAGAACACAAGACAGCAAACCCTGAGAAGAGTTCCCCAGTCTATATGGTCAGTGTTTATTTCCAGGTACCCCTAACTCTTGTCAATATTTTCTTGAACTTTGCAAAAAAAAATAAATATAAATTACTATTTCAATTTCTTTAACAGGATGGGGAGAAAGGAACTGGTGTTTTCTCTCATCCTGGAATTAGGCCATACACCACCCCAGAACCTCCTTCAAAGTAATATCAAAACTGACAGAGACAGTATGAGCGTGTGAGCTTCGTTCACCAGAAAGAAGTGCCAATCAACCAACAGAATCTGTGCAAGCCCTATCTAAGCAATTCATTTATTGGGTTAAATATTCTTCAACGTTAAAATTATATAATCACTCTGGTGGTTCTGCAGAAATATGAATCCTATACGCTGGATCATACTAGCAAAGTCAAGAAAAGTATTTGACTATGTACATAAATACTTGCTGTTCTCTGGAACGGGATGTAAAGCACTTCATTTAGAATTAGATGGACACAGGGATAACATCTCTCTATTCAAGAGGGATTAAAATCCATTATTGTCAAATGTAGAGGAATACCACGTGAACTTTTAATCGTGGCAGGCCTATAATTGGTATGAACATTAGATAGGTATGCTATCCTTCAAAGTCAGCTGATCTGATAGCACCCAAATTATGCTACAAGACGTGAAACGTGGATAGGGCTCACTGGTTAACTAGCCAACACGAAAGTAAAGTAATACAGATACGGCTTGCATATTACTCACCATTTCTTTTACCCTGCATATGTGAAAAATACATTTTAAAATACATTTCTATGATAGTTCAAGTGCTACCAATAATAATTACCATGCTTTATATTTTTGCTGATAGAGTGAAACAGCCTGAAAGAAGATCAAGTAAGAGTAGAGCTAAAAACGTAGACTGTAACTGGGTACTCTAACGATTCCTCATCTACCCTTTTCCAGTTTATACTTCTCAAATTATGAATAATATTTTCAAAAAGAGAGGTTGGAGGAGTTAAGATGCTGAGATGCTTCACTCATTTTAGACAACAGGCACTTGAATGGCTTTAAGTTCTTATTTCATGATTATTCTAAGAGAAATTTGTACCCATAACACATAATAGTTAACGTGATTCAAGTTCTGCTATAGAGAAGGCAAGTTTTGGTTGCAGTGCATTTGCTAGTCAAAACAGATCCTAAGGAGGAACCAAGAGTTTATCTTGACCACCTAATCTGTTTAAACTGCGAGCAGCCATGTTTATATTAGTGTTAACTTGTTTAAAAAGCATGCTGGAAGGAAATCTTTTCTCCACAGGGTGAACAAGACCACGTATAAACAAACAAATGATCCACATACTTCCCTGGTCAACAAACGCCTCTGTGCAATGGAATTAATTTTTTTTTTTCATGTTTACTACATTAATTTCAGTAATATCTGCTGTGATTCTAAGGGAATTAATTCAAAACAAATTTCATTGAAATGAAGACACACGGAAAGAAAAGGATCCAGAAAACATTTGCATTTGCTGTGGGTCAGCATGCATGTGTGGTGCCTTACCTCCGATGGAAATGACTGCATTGAAGCACTGGTCCCTAAAGGGAAGGTTAAGGTTGTCGCATACCAGAACTTCATCATCTTTCTTCCTTGCAATCTCTACCAATGGTCCACAGTAATCACAGCCCAGATTATACACCTGACTGTTGACACTGAGATACTTTCCAGTTCCACAACCTGAAGAAAAGAATGCTACATCAGAAGCTGTACGTTGCAAACATTCTCTATCCCTCCCAAAGCAGTGAAAATAAAGGGGAAGCTTTCCTAATTCCAGGGTTTCCTGGAAAGCAAAATGAGAGAGCTTGCTCCTACTATCCTAATTGCTGCAGGGTTCGTTTGGACTGTTTGAAATTATATGTTCATACCATTAGGAGTGTAACAGTACCAACATCACCACTAAAAAGTGTAATAGCAGATTATGTGTATTTCTTTGGGGAAGAAGGGTAAGTGCAGGTGGGAGGAGGAAGGAGTGCTCCTCTGCAGCCCCTATTCCATATCTTAGAGCAAAAAAACAACCACGCTGCTCCATACTGAGCCTTTATATAGCCTGGTATCCCCTTTCCAGCAATGAACAAAAGTGGGCGCCCAGGAAAGAGTAAGAACAAGTGTAAGCATTATGACCCTTTTCCATCATGACCCTTCCGTCTTCCAATTACTTTCTGTTTAGGGGTTTTCCTGAAACCAGAGTGTTTTGTCTTTTTAGTGAACAGCAATAGATCTCTCTCTCAAGTACTTCCTCAGTGTTTGCTAAACCCCACGCAGTACCTCTCCAGTGCATCCCATTTCTCTCCAAGTCCTAAACCACAGCTGTCACTGCCACAAGTCAGAGAGGACAATTTTAACTTCTGATACAGACTTGAAAATAACGGCGAATCATAAAAATTCCTGCCGTGTCGCACGTACGTCCTCTTTCTGTCTTTGTGCCAATGCATTATAATGCATGTAAATGTAATGAACTGTTCCAGAATGTCTTCCACCTAAAAGTATGTCTTCTCAAGGACTGTGCTGTACCAAATTGAAATCTTTCAGAGTGTTCTTCAATACCATATGCATAACAGGCACTTTTCAAAATTATATTAGGAAACATTCACTGCAGTTGTGGGTCAGCAGTGAAAAATAATTTCTGAAAGTTGACAGCAAGCAACGGGGTAGCAGCTTGGCAAAGAGAACCATCTCAGTATTGGTAATTCAATTTAAAGGCCTGGAGTTATCTTTAGAAACATCACTGCTTCTTGCAGCGCTGCTGCTCTCGTTGATGTTAATGTGCGCCATTATCTAGAGAGACAGCACAGGAACTGCTGGAGAACAGCACAACACTTCAGTGGTGGAAAAAAAGAGCATATTTCCAAAGAAAAAGCAAGCACTATTCTTTGAAGTAACACTTGAGAGAAATGGAAAAGATTAATATTGTTAACGCAGTTCAAGGAATATATGCAATAAAACATGAAGCTCTGCACGTTAGAAAGCGTAAGTTTTAAAATCAGTATGAATTATTATTGGTTACTGTGTTTGCAGAAGGAACACATTTAGTCAAACGTACATTACTTTAGAAGATTCCATTGCTTAATACATGGCTTTTGGTGGAGTGCTTTTTAATCACACTGAGTTTTTGGAAGTATAGGCTCCTCTCTGGAATGAAGCTAAATAGTGACAACACTCTCAGTACTCTAAAAATCTATATTTGCAAGAGATTCACTTTTAAATGAGCTACCAGGAGATGGATTCCTTCATGAAGCTGTTAACAACGGCCATGCTATTGTAATTTATTTTGATGAATGAACAATAATAAGGCAATTAGACAAAATGATATTTTATTCTGCTACCATTAGCATGCTTTGTGTAAAGCTAGCAGACAAAAATATTTTAATAAAAGGTAGCATTAAACAGAAAAGCGAATTATCAATTGGACATCTCATTTTTAAACTTTTGGTGCCACTAGGCAACCCTCCTCCAAATATACATACCAAAAATAAACACAATAGTCAGATTCCTGTAGGTCTTATTAAACCTCATGAAAGGAGGTACCCTGTGTGCCTTGACAAGAATATTCTTAATGGCAACTACAAGCATCTACCTCCTCTCCAGATGTACCACATGCCTTTAAATTATTCCAGCCGAAACTGTAACAGGGTGATCTTAAGCTTTCGGCAACCACTGCGATGCCTGCTGATAAAGCCTCAAAGAATTTCAGTTAAGCTTCAAATGACTTCTGTTGAGGTGACAAAAAATTTTGGCTGAGAAATATCACGTTAAGCTGGCTGTTGAATGAGTGTATGCCACAGGATATTTCCTGAGAGTATTAGTGAAAATGGTGTCGACACATAGAAGAAAATACATATTCAAAATAACAGCAATCAAGTATTTTTGGGGTACTGCTCAACAGCAGCAGGAAAATTATATATTATCTTTTGCTTATGGCCTACAACGTCTTCAAAGAATGGTTTTCTCGGATAGGATAAAGCAGATGCATAATTTGTTGTGTACTTTTATTATACTTTGCTGTGCCAAAGCATTTTATTAATCTAAACAGTGAGGAAAATCCAGTGGTGCAAGGGAGCATCTTGTTAGCAATGATGTGCGGTACAGCACTGAAGTCGTAACACAAACACAATGCAAACATGCCAGGATCTGGAAACCCCTGAAAAGTCTGAAGGTGCAACAGAAAATGAAAATATAAATTCAACATGTGGGGAGGACAAGGCCATAGCAGGAAAATGATGTTTTGGTCTCTGTATTAAGGATCATAGGAAGATTCTCAGATCACAATTATTTTAACAGTGATCACATCAGATTTCTCTTATGTTAAAGCCTTGATAGGAGGAGTTTTAGAACAAATGAAAAGCATTAAATTGCAAACCAGCAGTACTTAAACCAAGAGATCCAAAGAAACTGAAATATGAAATAATTGAGCCATTAACACCATTTTTTAAAAAGGTCTCCAGGGGAATGACAGACCACTAAGTCTGTGGGGTAACTGGTAGATTAAGGCTTAGCTCAACCAAAATAAGGCAAAAATCTTATTTACTGGTTACCTGATACACTGTCAAGGAAATAAAGCAAGCGGTATATGGTTTCTAACATGAGTTTAAAAACAATTTTAAAACAATCTTTAAAACAAATTTAAATGCGTTATAAAACCAATTGCTCTGAAGGGTACATATGATTAAGATATAAACTAATGAAGTCTATAGACAATCTTCCCCACCACCCCAGGGAACGGCTTGCCTATGTCAGCGACGAGACTGCCAGGCTTCTGCTCCAGCAGAAAGTTCCGAACACGAGGCCATGCTTTGCTCTGCAGATCGTTAAAGTAGGCAGCTGTATTTTCATACACGCTATGCACGTGCTGCTTTTCTAGCTGGGTAGCCTCATGTTCCATCCTGGAAACATAATGAAGCAAGATTATGTACAACAAAACACAAACTGTTGTAGCGTCGTAGACTTTACATTTTGTAGACATGCATAATTCAGGACCTTGTAAGCTGACGGTCATAAAATCATCACACCCATCTTACAGTCAGCTTATTTATAAAATGGTCTTTACTCAAAGGACCTGATTTTAATTCATGGAAGTCAAGAACAAATTTGAACGTATGATCTTGCCTGAGGAGCGTTATATAACTGCATGGGCCTGGTCAATACTATGCGCATTCCTAAATAAGTTCACCGTTGTAGTAAAAGCTTATCTGGCTCGAAACGGAGACTAGATTCCGCAGGGGTGCAGAACAATTCAGAACAGGAAGTTAGGAATAGACTTTCCAGTTGTAGCTAAGGCGAGTAGGTAGGCAAACTATTCGTGTGTTATTTTAAACACAGCCTGGACCCTGAAATCAAAGCCCCAAAATCATGCATAAATTATTTGTGGTTTATCTACCCTCTAGAAGTGATGAGTTGGTTGGAACTTTTCAGCAACAAAACCATGATTTCCCTGCTCCCACTCCGCTGTCTTCATTTCTTAGCAAAGTATTTCAGTTTGATGATTCATTTGAAAAGACTTTTAATATTACTCCTAAGCTTATGTAAAACACCACATGGATGCAGACACTGAATCCGTCCATACAGAACCTTCCATCTTCCTTAAGATTTCCCCTCATCTAAGTACCAACCAGGTCAGCCTTTAATATCTGATGGAGGCTGAGGAGATTACTTTTCAAAGTGTTAAGGCATTCTTCAAACTAATTCAAACTGCCTGTTTATTCACGAAATATTCCTTCCCATTATTAAAACAGAACTTATTTAATTGTCCAAGTACTCAGCAGAGAGTAAAGCCTGTTTCCAAACCTCTTTCAAGAAACTGAGCAATATATTATCAAGATGAAATTATAAAAGCAACTCCTTTGGCTGCATTTGAAAATGTCAGAAGCAAAGACTTTAAACACACAAGTCCTTCTTTTGCTTTCCTTGATTTTCAAATAATATATATTTTCAAATCATAACAAAGAAAGCGTTTTTCTGTCACTTTTACTGTCAAAATAAGTTATTATGACAAAAGGTTTAAAATAAAATATTGTGTATAATAACATATAATGTTACGAGCTCTTCAAAACACCTGTCCTACAAGCACCATCTTTTTAATTTAGAAAATGGGAGTTAATCCCAATGACTGCAAAAAACCCCCAACTAATGTACTTCAAGTTAAGTGCGTGTGAGTGCCTACAAGAATAGTATGTAAGACTTGATCCATTTCACTGGGTTTATGTACTCTGCTATGTAAGAGGTCAGGCCAAATTGTCACAGTCGATTCTGACTGTAGTATCTACGAGTACCTGTCTTCAAAATATTTACGTGCAATGTTTTCACAATCCTTCCTTTCTTTTTTTCTGGCATGATCCACAATTTTATTTTATGATGCACTAGCTCACCTTTCAGTAGCTGAATATATATCAATATATATATAAAAAATTCAGTAACAGTATACCAAATTCCTAGTAGGCACATTTTCAGTGTCATCTTAAAGAGTGGAAAACTGTGACAGTCGGAACAGAAGTAGACAGTATTAAATCACAGACTTGAAATTATATTACATGTGCCAGAAGTTGCTCAATCAGAACTTTTCTCAGAATGTCATTTCAAGTTACGTTGTCAGATAGGATGGGTTGGTTGCAGTAATTTCAAATAACTATTCCTTAAAGTCAAAAGCCCATTCTTTGTTTCTTATTAGACCCTTAAATAAAACAAATTGGATGTTTCACGTCTGCAGCTCTCTTTCTTCTCTGTCTCAAAATATACTCTATTTTGTTGTTCAACTGCCTAAAATTCCTCTATTTATAAGCAGCAATTCCAAAGAATAACAATCATTTATTTTCTTTTGCCATCTGATATGCCTCTTGCTCTAGTTTATATTTCATGTTTGATTATGATGTGGTTCAGTGTTTCCAAGTGTATTTATCTTTCCACTTGAAACTCTTTGTTCAATCTTGCAGTTCTTAATAACAAAAAAAAAAGGGGAATGTTTTCAACCATTCATACCGGATTCCAAATGCTACAGAAATTCCAGTTTATGCAAACTACAGGGGTAGATGTCTGAACTGAAGGTCAATTTAAATATTTTAAATAAACACAAAAGCCAACCTGGACCTGACTTAGAAGATGGTAAGAACTTTCCCATTGATACAATGCTATATTATACTTTTCCTAAAATGCCTTTATTGAATTCCAGTGTAGGTTGAAATTCGGCTTAGTTTCCTACTGAATCAAAAGACCATTAAGTTTTTCCTTTAACTTACTCATTTATTGGGACTGATACTGAGTCTTCTGCTATATGGGACACACGAGAGACTTTATGTATTACAACAGTGCATTAGAGGTTATTATTTTTAGATATTCTTATAAACATTGTCAAGATAATAATTTGGTTACAATCTTAGAAAATCAGTAGTCTACTAAAATACAAATTATTTCATTTATCATTTCATTATGACTTCCATTCCTGCTGATTGTTTACATTTTGTAGATAATTAAGTCACATGATGAAAGTAGACTTGCTAATTTGACTTTCCAGTCAAGATCCATAACACCACCAACTTTTATTTTGCAGCACGGCAAGGAAATGTCCAAGCAATAAACCTCTTCATGTCAATGTTTACGAAAGGCAAGAAACCTGTGGAGTCTGACCTGACCTGCAGCTGTACCAGTTTCATACAAGCCTAATGTCACTTAAAACATCTGAAACATAGAACTTGGTAACTTTACAAGTCAAACTCAATACCTCTATTTCCCTTTATAAAGAAAAACAACCGTCACAACTTTTTTTTTTGCCTGGAAAGTACCAGACAGTATCTCTGTTGCACATAAATTGCAGAAAATGTTCTGTTCATCCAACTTCTGGATCGTAACTTCCAGGATAATTGCAAAGTCTGTTTTGCAAAGGAGGTAATGAAAACCCAAGATGTCCAGAAATCCCACCACTTCAGCATCTGCTCCAGTTCTCAGTTAAGTTACCTGGAAGCTGTCCTGTAAGCCAGAAAAGAGGAGAAGAAGGGCAGAAGGTGGTAATTATAGAATCATAGAATCATAGAATGGTTTAGGTTGGAAGGGACCTTGAAGATCATTGAGTTCCAACCCCCCTGCCATGGGCAGGGACACCTCCCACCAGCCCAGGTTGCTCACAGCCCCATCCAGCCTGGCCTTGAACACCTCCAGGGATGGGGCACCCACAGCTTCTCTGGGCAGCCTGGGCCAGTGCCTCACCACCCTCACAGTGAAAAATTTCTTCCTAATATCTAATCTGAATCTCCCCTCCTCCAGTTTGAAGCCATTCCCCCTCGTCCTATCACTCCATGCCCTTGTAAAATGCCCCTCTCCAGCTTTCTTGCAGGCCCCCTTCAGATACT
Source organism: Pluvialis apricaria (assembly GCA_017639485.1). Lineage (NCBI taxonomy): Eukaryota > Metazoa > Chordata > Aves > Charadriiformes > Charadriidae > Pluvialis > Pluvialis apricaria. Next base: position 10,971,360 of record CM030010.1, read on the forward strand.
GGAAAGCTGCTATAAAGTCTCCCCGGAGTTTTCTCTTCTCCAGGCTGAACACAATTACGGACACACTTTCCCCATGCTCAAGTCTTCTTTTCTTGTGCGGTAGCTTATTCTCCTGTCAAAGGGTTCACGTGGAGACTTGGTGCAGAATCGGGAGCGTGCAGTAAATTGGCACCCAGCTGTTCAGCCACTCTGCAGCAAGTCTTGGCAAGTCCCCAAAACGGGGATGCAGCTCGAGAAATGTGAGATGCCTGCAAACAAGCAGTTTGGATAACAAATGAAGAGCGGGATTCTCTTCCCTTTCAGTGCCTCCTGGTCATCACGGTTCACCGCTGAGACTGCAAGAGGGCCTGGCTGCAGCTGATCCATGAAGTGAGAAAACTGGATGAAAGCTATAGTGTCATTTCTGGTGAACTTGCAGGGAAACGGATCCCCAGTCCATCACACATAACTGTGGTATGCGAACAAAACTCTTTGAAAGTAAGTAGGTTACAGTCCATTGACTCTTTCCTACATGGCTACTCTCCTTCTTTGTTAAAAAAAAGGCAAAGTAAACTCAAAATATTACAGCTTTCCAGGGAGTAAAAGAAGTTGTACAAACATATGATACCATATATTTTCATAGCTACACATCTCACTAAAAGTTCCCTGACTCCAAAGTAATCGAATTTCTTCCTTTTCCATTAATATTTTGAAACCTTTTAGATAATTAACTTTTCGAGGACACTGCTTTAAGGAAAGTCACGGTGCTTGGACATTTTCTATCACTGCTGAAGTAAAAAATGCATTTAAACATGTGACCTTGAAATGGCAACAACCAAAAATTAATAATGCCAGTTTCCAACATTTTAAAAAGTCAGGATTATTTTTATTTGAGTTTTTTCCCCACTTTTTTTTGGTTTGTTTTTGAAAGTGTCTCACTTGCAATTTTGACTAACTGTATTAAATACTTTATCCCCAAATGGACAAAAGAGTTGCTGGTTCCCAGATGCAAGGGTTGTCCTACCACCGAAGCGCAGGAGGTAGTGTTCAATCCAAAAACTCTGCCTCTACCACAGTTTACACAAAGCTTTCCACACCTTCCTGCAAGTCTTCTGAATCGCTTGCAGTCCTCCTCATCCACCTCCAGTCATCCCTCCCATCCACCTAAGATTTTCACATCTTCCTCCATCTACCTTAGCACATGCCATGTCACCACCACTATTTTAATTTGATGTGTAATACTGTGAAGTCTTGACCTGGTTCATGTTCGGTTCCTCCTCGCCCCTATTTCCAGACTAGTCGCAATACCTGGAACACATTCCAAACTTTTTGTCAACGGCCTCTTGGAAGCAACCTGTGATTTTCATGGTAGTCATCAAACCCTGCATTGCTCCTATCTGTCTTCAAATCAATTGCTCTTGATTCATTTGAGACGCAGGCTTTCCTTTTGCCTTCTCTCTTGCAACTGCCTATTTTCTCTAACCTTTTGATGAGCAGCAGGAATTTACTCAACTCATTTTGAGAGTCAGATATGCAAGATTTCAGGCTGTTAATGAGGGCCCCTCTTAGTTACACTCTTCAAATGCTGATGGGAGTTCTCAATCCCATTTTGGATTAGGAGAACTCCTACTTCAAAGATCTAGGAAATTCAGCACAGTTATGTCTCTCTATGTTGCTACAGCAACGTAAATCTTGGTTACGCATGCAGCTTCAGCTATGGATGTGATAACCTAATTAATCACCGGCCTTAAATCGAACAGTATGAACCACAAGGGCCAGGTCTACGCCCCACATTACCCTGCTCTCCAGCAATAACATCTGCAGCTGTAGCTGATACTGGCAGCGAGGTAAAAAGTGAGGTACGCCAATTTGCATTCTCTCCCTTCATCTACAGAACAGGGAGAACAATGCACACAGTGAGCAATACTTTCAGGTTATTTCCAGTTTGCTTCAGACTTACCAGTCTTTTCACTCAAATATAAGTAGCCACGGAAAGCTAAATGTAGAGCCCTAACGGTCATCTACAAACCACAGTCCTTTTTTTCCAAGCAAACACCAAAATCCAATTAATCTCCAACTGCAAAACTTCATTGCAGCCCTTCTCAGAAACAGACCTAAGATTTCTTTATCAGAACTTTGCTTACCCTTCAGATTGCATTTATAAATCATAGTAACAACCTCCATTCTGATTGACAATGTTTTCTCATTTCATTAATGAAGGCAACAAATAGGAGCATGATGACATACTAAATTGCTTCCAGATACGAATCATTACGTAAAACAGCTTTATTAGTAAATAAAGGATAATGAAACAAAATAACAGGAATCCTGCTGTGAATACTTAAACTGGCTGCAATGAAAGTTTAGCAAGACGAGACGATTTGCTTACATAAGGCTAACAACTCTGGTAATTAATTTCACCCACGCATGAACTGTTATAATCCCATGAAAATGCACAGCCTGAAACCAGAGCAAGGGAAAACTCTGTGCAGCATATCTAAAAACTTACTGAGCTGAAATCCTGATTCAGGACCCTCCCTCCAGTAGAATTTGGGAAATTCTGAACTGAAAAGCAAAACGCTGAGACACGTTTGACATAACTCAGTGAAAACGCTCACTCTGAACCTCACATTTTAAAGTAATTTCACTGACTGAAGTAAAGTCACTATTACTGCATTTTTTCTTACTGAAAAAAAATAGAGAGAACCTTGCCCTAATGAAAGACTGAAAGCACTGAGGCTGTTCTTTCAAGATCTTGGACTAAATCAGTTTATGGTTCAAGCTCTAGTTACTCAAAATGACAACCATTCGCCATCACGTTCATTTTGTCAGCTTTATTTTCCAGTCCAGACAAAACCTAGTACTATTCACTGCACATTCTTGGATCGGTTAATCATTTAATATTCCCCTTGCTGTTTTGCATTTAGGGTCATAGTCTACGTAGCTGAAAGGTTGCACTGTAAACAGATTTATTTCACTAAGTACATAAACTCCATTCTGTACATAGGTAACATTGCGCTAAGATGACAATGCACAAACACAGACCCTTTGCCATTAAAAACCACAGAAAGGAGCACGTTCATGCCCAAGTTGCACATTTCCTTTAATTGTCCGTTCATCTTTACTCTCACATCAAAACGCCTAACTCGGGTCCCAGCAAAGAGGGCCCGTTCCTACTGGGGTCAAAAATCCCCGCTGCTAGATGAGCACTGCTATGCATCTTTGGAAACACTCTACAGACAGAAGAGAAGGGGAAACCAGGACAAATTGGGTCTACTCAGCAGAAAGAAAAATCCAACAATAAGTGGTACTGAGAAGACCAAAGTGTGTATTTTTTTTTCTTCTTGTTCTTCCTCACTATTCATGTTAATTGTCACCAGGCGGCCAATACATCAGTGACAAAGAGAAGATGGATGGAATGGGAAACAGTAGGTTGGGGCTTTCCAAGTAAATTCAGGGTTTTCAAAACAACTAAACTAATAAACATACTTAGGGAACCAGCCTCAGATCAGCCAGTCTCAGAGCCAGCAGAAATTAAAGGGAAACTAAAGAGAAACAAAATTTGAGAAACTGTGGGCAGCAGGTACAGCCCCCAATCTCATGATAACCTCATAAAGAAATTAGGGACAGCTGGTTTAGATGAAATTTCAGTAGAAGCTGGTATCATTTGGAAGACAATACTTAGACTGTAGTTACCAATAATTCCCTATCCCACTGGAAGGATACCCTGAGCAAAGTTGTTCAGGAGTTTTTTTTGATATTTCTTAGTGATTTATTTGCATGACAGATAAGAAAGTAGCATTATATCTGCAGGTGGACCAAACTGACAAGGGTTCAAACGCACTGGGTGATGGTACAAGAAGTCACGTGTTTTGACAGATTGAAGAAGACAAAAGCAAAGCATTTAATTTAGATAAACCCAACCAACTGCACAAATAAAGGCTGAGGGAGGCAGGATGGGATGACTGGCAGCAGCTCTACAGAAGTAGCTCTGGGCGCTGTAACATTTCACAGGTTTAACACCATACATGCTATGGTGTTACGGTGGGGTTTGCAACATACTGTTGCAAAAAATGAATACCAGCACACAGAAATAGGGCGGACACTTGCCAGTTACATAAAACTGTCCTTCTGCTACATTTGGCACTGCTGATCTATCAGTCTGAGTATTATGTCTGACTTCAAGCAAGAACTATGTAGACCCACTGGAAATATTACAAAGAGAACAACAATGATCAGAGATCATTGTAAATCTCAGAGAGATAAGAAATCAAGTAAACCTCTGGGAAAGATGTTGGTTTCTCAGGACAAGAGAGTACCATCTTCTCACACAAGAAGGGCTGTTGCAAAGAGGGAGGGAATAATCTGTTCTCCAAAATGAAGGGTAAATATCTGTCTCCAAAATGAAGACAAAAAATAGTGGGCTTAAACTATAGCAAGGAAGATACAGGTGAGGCATTTTAAAACCAAGAAGGACAGAAGAGCATTGGAAATGATTCTGGAGTGGGTGGGTGATGGAGCCTCCATCGTCTTAAAAACACGTTAGTTAAGCACCTGTCAGGAAATGCACTGACGTAATTGATGCAGCTTTAGGGGAGGGAGATGATGCCCCAACGTCTAGCCTTGGGACTCTGTGTGTCTATGAAAAATAAAACTTCAATTTTCCAAGCTATAAGCAAAATTTCAGTGACCTGCTGTAGAAAAAAACAAAAATGAAAGTCTGAAAGGTTGCTTCACAACATTTATTACTCCTTAACACAGGGGTTGTTCCTGCAGCTAAATTAGTACAGATATTAAACTAATTTCCTACTGAGTTTCAGCAGGTTGGTTTGTTTCCTGAGAGCCCTGCATCAGTATCTCAAAGCCCCTGGCCATGCTATGCTACTCACAAGCTTTAAATGTAGCTGTTTTCCCTCCTTAATCACTGTATCTCTCAAATACTTGCAAATAGTTATCTTGCCTTCTCTCCTTATTTACCAGCAGTTAACCAAGCATTAAATATTTAGTACTTTTTATCCTCCCTGATGAATCAATCTAGGTGGTCCTGTACAAGCAGTGTTGTCATTCTCTGTATCCTCTCCATATGTCTGCATTCCTCATGCCAAACTATGTTCATAGCAATATTTGATTTCTTAATGTCATCCTACAGTTCTGGAATTTTAGCTTTCTAAATTCCTTCTGTTTCCTCATGCCCTGGGATTGCATTTAGAGTACTATTTCCAGATGGATTCGTTTTAATTTATGTAGTATAATTCCCCTCTTTTCATGCCCATAATGCTCACCACTGTTGGTACTTAGGTTGTACTTGGTGCTGTATACAAAGCCTCCCCAATTAAAACAATTTACAAACTGACTTAAGTAAGACATTCAATTACTTCAAAATACATTTTCTTCTGAAACGTAATATCTTAGTGACAGAAAGATAAGCAGCACCTTATTAAATAGGATCCCAAATTAAGGCTGTCAATGGTTACCTTTGATCCCAAGATTAAATATAAAACATTGCACGATCAATTACAGTAATTACAGAACTGCTAAGTGGATTCTCTTGATACCTTTTATAAACTACTCTTGATTAGAACATGTTTATTAGAACTGAATATATAATTTCCTATCTTAAAATATTCTCTTTTTTTTCAGTATACAAAGGTATTCAGTGTTCAGTGTACTCTCCAAATACAGTTTCAAAAGAAGAACAGGTCTTGTGGCAGACAGTATCAGGCATCAAGTTAACGGCAGCAGATGACCATCAGAATGAGAGCAAAGACAGTATTACATATTTATCATTCTACAAAACTCAAAAATCTGACTGATTAGCTTTTATTTTTTTTGTAATTGTCAGTCATCGGAAGTCATATCTGCTTTCTTGAAGAAGAAAGGGTGTCTTAGATGTCTTTGAGGTTAGTGGTCAAAGACAAAAGGTTATCTTAGGTACTATCTGATCGCAATTGGTTGCTCACACAGCTGACAAAGGCATCTGAAGATACAACAGTAATCCTATCAGGATTCAGAGTTAGACTTAGACTGAGAAAAATTGCATTATGTTGTTACTAAAAGGTCGAGGTGTAACCCTCCATGAAGTGCCTGGCCACTGTCACAGACACAGGTTCTTCCAGTCATAGCTGTAGCACTGAGCAGTGGGACGGCTCAGCATCCCTGTAGTCAAAATCCCTAGAAAAGATCCTTCGTTTCCATATATCCATAAACAACAATTGAAAGATTGTTTCATTTTAAATGCTTTACAGTATAAGTGATACCTTTTTACATAACTTGATCTTTCTAAAGCCCTCTATTTTAAGGTAAAGGCCTTTACACAAAGCATTTTTTTCCTATTCAGCATGGAAAGGAAAAGCTCCCCGAGGGAGCTGAAGTTTCATATAAACACCATTAAAGTTCTCCATTTGGAAAATATTTTAATACCGTGGCCTTTTTAGATGTAATTTTTTTCTTCTTAAAAACAATATTTTCCAGGAAAGTATTGTATCATGGGGAACAAGAGTTGATACCTACAAAAATTAGTATCTGAAGCATCAATAGAAATCCTTTCTTAGAAGAACTTTGGTCCACAAGTAATTTATTTTTTTTTGAAATTACTACCTGTAGATCCAAATGTAAAGTTTTCTTCAAAAGGCAGTATTTTTTAACAGCAAAACACAACCCAAAATGTACATTGCCTTTGGTCCAACTGCGTTATATCTAAACTTTTCTGAGGAAAAAAAAATATCAGGCAGGACTCTGTGTCACACGAGTTTTAGTCAATTACATAAAGCCTGGCAATGACACAAATATGTATTTTATTTTTCAATAGACTTTTTTCCTCCAAGTAATTCAGTTGATACTTCTGTCTTCCTTTATGAATGTACATACATAACTTTTGAGGAACAAGTGTCTTTATTATTAAGCACTTTTAAAGAAAATAAGTTTGTTTTTCCCTTTAAAATTATTTTTCAATTATTTTGTAGGTAAATAAAAGTCCAAAGTATTTTTTCAATCTCTTTAATCTTTATAAATTAAAGAGACATGCAGCCTTCAAACCGTGGTTTTCTGCCACACAGGATTATTCTGTACCTGTTATTACCTATAAACGTGCCCATGTAGATCCTGGTACTGCAAAGACACTGACATCTGCTTAACTTTATGCACTGTAAATCATCTGACTGATCTCAGGTGGCCTATTAATAGTAATCAAAGGCAGGAATTTGCACGTAACTTTTTTCAGGACAGAGCCTTATGCTGTTTGTACTGTCCCATATTCTGATTCATCCATCCAGAATGGACGGCAGAATACCTGCAAACCTGAGTGTTTGCATGGGAAGTGTTTATCCCTTCATGCAGGGCTGACTTCAAACTCTGAACCTGCTTTATAACTTCAGTTGTGTATTTATGACTGTTTTGCCTTAGAAAATGCAGAAAATTATGAAGTTACTTGCATTTTTTCTTCTCACCAAGTTCAGTTTAGCATTATATATATGTCTGAAAATGTTTTATGCCTTTGAAGAGCGCCTCAGCAGAGGCGGTATGAAAATGCACAGCCACAGGTACCTACGTGTATCTCATCCAATTCGCCCAAAATGCACATCTCCGTAAGTTAAACAACAGCAGCACCACTGAAATATCTCAGCATGCAATCCATTACAAACACACAATGTGAGAAGGAAATCGGTAAATAAAAACGCACTAGTTCAAAGACACGCTCTATAAATAGCATATATAACTGAAATAAATATGTTGATATACTAGACTGAAAACGAATTACAAAAATGAAACCCAACCCCCTGGGGTCCATTATGGGGCATTAAAAAGTCCCGAGAGGACCTTTTCTATTGCTCATGGAGAGATTGCTGCAGGTTTTTCTTATCTGTTTCTCGAGTTTCATGCTCAAAATCATCAACTCCAGAAGCACGCTTCACCTCAACAACTGTATCAGCAGGGAATGTCATCCTGTGCACTCCATCAACACAGCAGTGCTGCTCAAGTGATTCTGCTCCTTCTCTCTTTGCTGAAGAGAAGGGAGCGGGTGACCTGACTCCCCGAGCTCTGCCTGCTCCCACTGACACTCGGTGGGAACGAAAATCCCTTTACAAACATTCATTAAGCAGCGAACGCTCTGCAACACTGAGGGCTCTCTGCCCATTTACAAAGGCAAGAACACTTGGGGATTTCGAATTTTCTAGGAAAGGAAAAAAAAAATAAATATATCTATTATTAACTATTACGGCGTAGGATTGCTCCACATCATTGCTTAGGACTGTGCCAACGCACAGCGCGTACTTCATTTTTAATTAATCAGGCGACCACAGAGAAACTTATTATTCCTGGTGCAAATTCCACACACACACACAGACACACACAGACACACACAGACACACACAGACACACACATACAGTCTCTTACAAACTACCGTTCCCAACTGCTACGCCAAATTGAGCGCCAGCATCCCTGCCGCCCCCTCGCTCGGCGAGCCGCCGCTCCGGGCAATTAAAACGGGGAAGGGAGGGGGGGGGGGGTAAAAAAAATTAGTTAAATCTCCAAATCCTTCCGTCCCGGGCTGGGTCAGCGCCCTAGGGCTACTCCCGGCTGGGCGCCCAGCGTTTTTTAAGAGAATCATCCCAATTTGCAAAAAAAAAAAAAAAAAAAAAAAAAATCCACCGCCGCCAGCCCTCAGCGGCGCTTTTTGGGAGATGGTTTTAGGTTTTTTTATAGATATATTCTTTTATTCCCCCCCCCCCCTTTTTTTTTTTTTTTTTTTGCCCCAAGGCCAGCTCGAGGTGAAAAGGGAGGGAGGGGGGAGACGACACGCACTGACCGCCCTCCGCATCCCTTCCCCTTCCCCGCTCCTTACCTGCACCCGCGGGGCGGCGGCGGCCGCTGCATCCCGCCGCGGAGGCGGCGCTTGGCCGCGCCGGGCCGGCGGAGCCCTCCCCACGCCTCTCCGCCCCGGGGGGGGGGGGGGCCACCCCCCGATCGGTGGGGTCCCGATCCGCCCCCCCCCCCCCCAAACACACACACACACACAGCCCCCCGCCTCCTTCCCCGCAGGCAGGAGGAGGCGGGGAAAAAAAAAAAAAAAAAGGGCCGGGTTATCAATTCCCCCGGTTAACCCTTCTCTCCTCGTCTCATCCCGCGGGCATCTTCTGCCGGGGTGGTGCTGATGGAGATGATGGTGGGATGCTCCGTCAAGGGAGTGTGTGTGTGTATGGGGGGGAGCAGGAGGGTCCCCGAGGTTGGGGGGGGACCAGCAGGGTCCCCGAGCTCCTCTAAAGCCACGTTGATGGGAGCCGGGCTGTCTCTGCCGGCGAGAAAAGCGGCCAAGGAGGATTAGCTTTTGCTCGTTTAAAGGTGAAGCTCAAGGCTAACCTCCGTGACCAGGTCCTGCCTGCAAGGCTGCCCATCCCCACAGCGATGGGGGTCAAGACTTTATTTTTTTTTTCCCCCTTACTCCGGCACCGATTCCTATTAAAGCAGTCTAAAGATGGTAGATTGTTTCTATACTTTCCTCTATATATTTTTAGCGGGGCCTGTTGCAATCGGACAAGGGGTAATAATTTTAAACGAAAAGAGGGAAGATTTAGATTCGATAGAAGGGAGGAATTTTTTACACTGAGGGTGGTGAGACACTGGCCCAGGTTGCCCAGAGAGGTGGGAGATGCCCCATCCCGGGAAACATTCAAGATCAGGTTGGATGGGGCTCTGAGCAACCTGCTCTAGTTGAAGATGTCCCTGCTCATTGCAGGGGGTGCTGGACCAGATGGCCTTTAAAGGTCCCTTCCAACCCAAACTATTCTCTGATATTTATAGGTGTTTATTAGACAAGTACACAGAACCCCAGCCACGCGCCAGGACCCCCATCCTATTAGCACTCCATAAACATGAGCTGAAGAGACAGTCCTGTCGCAAGACCCTATACATAATGTATAAGAGATTACAGCTAGAGAAGAATGCAATGAAACGACACGAGCCAGTATGACAGGCAGGGAACTCGGCACAGCATCGCACAAAGTACTGAAGGTACCGAAGTATTTACTGCTGAGTGCAGCCTTCTGCTCAAATCAGCTTTGAAGGTACCTGGAGACAGGATTATGGGGAAAATAGTGGGAACATGAGTGTGTATTGATGGGATTTTCAAACCTGCCAGAACGACTCCAGAACATGCATTCCTTTTATTTTGACAATCCCACCTGAATTAAAAAAAAAAATAACCAAAAAAACAACCAAACAACAGTGACACAGGAAGATTGTAAGACCAAGCTGAGAAAAACTATACTGAAGACATATGAACCTAATATTCTACTAAATACACCAAAGCCATGGAGTAACTATGAAGCTCTTTGTCTTCATTATCAAGGTACTCAACAGTCAGGGCTGTTGACTAAATCATATTTAACCTTCTTAACTCCTTCAAAGAGCTTTGACTGATCTGTAAGCCATGACTGTCCTTTACAAACATTGCGTTGCCTTGTCCCTGCTATTCCATACATCCACGTACGTCTGCTGGTTGCATTCTGTGACGCAGTGTCAGCTAAACTGACTGGTGGAGACAAATTAGGGTCTGCCATTCCCAGGTTCGTTCAGCGAACTTTTCACAAGATGCCGTTGTTTTTGGCTCATTCTGCCTTCAGGTACCCAGCTGATTTCAGCAAAAGGCTGCACACAACAGTTCATAGTTCAGCACCTGCAGTAACTTTGTACCTGAGTTTCCTAAAAATTCCTCAAGTGTCAATACCACCCGGTCCATGTGATTTGTTGACACAATTATTGACTTGTTTTAAAAGCTCCTCTGTTTGAAACAACTGCCTCAAATTTAACCTTCTTCGAAAAAGATTCTGACGCAGACTCTCTTAAAACTCCTCCATGGTGAATTCATGCAGACTTTCCCCTTACAACCTAATCTTTCCTGGATGTTCTTTAAAACCATGATTATCTACCGTTCCTATAGATTCTCTGGCAGACCTCCTGCTTCTGATGCATTTAAAATAGATGTTAGTCATGTAGCTTAATGCATGTTAGGAAAAAAACCACAGGTATTAAGGTCTCAGCATGGTATCCAAATTTATGCAGAATAAAAATAGAAGACTTTTCCCTTTGAAGTACTGTGCATCTACAATTATATAATAAATTGCAGTCCTTAACAACCCTTCCTCCCTAAACAATTAAAAGACCTCATCAAAATAGATTTTTTTTTTCCCATATTAAAAAGGATTTAGGTCATTAAATTAAGTGACCGAAGGTTGGGAAAGCCAGAAGACTACCCATGAAACCTTAATTCAGACCTCTTGTGCGTGTGCATTGCAACCCTGTACTTAATTACGAGCTTGTCTGCAGAACACCAGGCTCCATTTCAAACATTTGAAATTATGTAGCGGCAAGCGTGTGAGACTGGCTAATTATGTCTCCTCCTGTGTTCCCATCCAGTTATTCCTTCGCTTTCGAGGGTCTCTTTTCCGCTCATCCCTTATCATCTCTCATGCGGAAATTTCTCTTTCCTTGGTCTGTCTGAACCTCTTACCCTTGGATAACCACTCCAGCGGTGAATCAGGTGAAGGTTTTTCCCATAGGGTCACAGAGATTGCTAATTATTCCTCAAAGGTTATTTGTGATTTTGCTCCAAAGGTGAGAAAAAATGAAAAGGAAGGAAAACAGAGTGAGGAAGAAAAAGAGTGAAAAACAAGGAAACAAATTTTCCAGGTTGAAGCAGGAGGGAAATAAGGAATTGAGGTCAGTCTTCATAATATCATAGAGCTTCCTTCTTAAAACCATCAGCTCTCAAACAACAAGCTTTCCAGAGAGAGAAAGTTGTAGATGAAAGCAAAAGGATGCATGTCATGACCACGACAACTCTATTTATAAATAATACTGCACTGTCTCAGTAGACATTCTGGAAAATTTATGATTGCTTTTTTTTTTTTTTTAAATTTGTGACAAAAACTCTACTTTCTATCCGCTTCTCTTGGAAGGGGCCTCACCAGTCAAAGCCGTTGCTTCCTCTCTACGCCAGGTATTACAAAGAATAAACACTTTGCAGAGGACTATTTTCTATGGAGATGCTTGAGATGTAATCACAAGCGAATAACTTACATCTTTGGTTGGTGAATTTGGTCTTAGCATAGAATTATGATGTTACCTTCAAACTGTAATGTTGTTTTAAAAAGCTTTCCAGCAGAACTAACAAAAACTGGGACCAGCGGTGTTTGTGACATTATCAGTAAGTTAGCATTATTGCTAAAACAATGGGACTGTGGACTAAAAGCAGTATTTCCACTTTGTGGGAAGTTTTAGACCTGAAACAGGCTATAGCAATAATTATTCAATGTTCTTTTTTCTGGAACATGAAAATTCAAAGAAAAATTGAGCTAGAAAAACATACTGTTTCCTAAATGAAGTGAGGTCTCTGAAGGCTTAAGTTCCCCAGGGAAATTGAGCATAGGCATATTATGTTTGCCAGTCAATCTCAATATTACAAAACTCACATTTTCAGAAGTGGCTAAAAATGGTAGTTACTCTCCTGAATGCTTCAATCTAAATTTAGAGGCTTTCTGACCCTTTCCCATACACTTTCTTTGAAATCATTGGCACCAGAATCTTGACTTCTTAAATAAAATTAAGATTCTCTGCTGCTTATTTGCTTCCAGGAGTTTTAATAATAAAAAATATCCTCAAAATTGTGATAATACTGTGTGCTGAGCCATGCTACAGGGTAGAATGGATTTACCTTGAATGGGATAAGAAAGTAGAACTAATTTCTTGAAGGCAAGGCATGTTACAGTCCAATAAAATTAAACACTCGTGACTTCGGGGACAAAACTGTGCAGATATTTTTTTCACATGGGCTTAGTATGTGGGCAAGCTCATATTGTGGGAGATTTTTAATGTGTGGCCTTCATAACCTACCACGCAGAGATGCTGTGGGGATTATCTAGTTAAGATTTGTAAAGTGCTTTGAAGATTATACGGCATTAAGTTGCGTAAGTGCTAAGCGTCATTATTTAATACTTAAGTATTATAACCAAGCTTTACAGGACAACTCATACTCACTAGTATGAGACTTTGTGATTTCAATATAGTCTTTTCAAGAGGTAAAGTAAGCAGAACTGACCGCAAGAGAGTGAAATTCCTTTCTTGTTTCACTATCAGAGACTAAAGTGAGATATAACAGTGTTGCAGAAAATTTAAGTGAAAAATAATTATTATGAAATGCAATACCAGATCCACGAAATTCACATAAAAATACAGGGCTCCTTAAGGTGCCAGTTCTGCCGTACTTACTTAATCTCTGTCCTATCTTACCCAAGCAGACCCACTGACTACCCTCTGGGAAGCACAGCTCCAAACCCTAAATCCATAGATGGACCAAATAGATCAATTGTATCTGCTGAAAATGTTGCCAAGGATGGGTAAGGGTAAGGGTAAGGATGGGTAAAATCTGTACACTGCCAAGGATGGGTAAAATCTGTACACTGCTAAGTTGTACTTCAATTAAAAATTATTTGAGTCAAAATTTTGGAAGAAAGGCTAACACTGGGAGACCGTTGTCTTTACCAATCAGATTGAGAACACCTTTTTTTGATATAGTTTTTTTGCTGAGTTTCATTTTGGTATCAACCTTCCTCTCCCTTGTTTTGTAACGTCAGTTTTCAGTAGCAGAAGTAGCTGTTGTTTTTTTTTTTTTTGTGGTAGCGAAGGCACAGAGCATTTGTTAATAAAATAATGACGCCAAACAGAAACAACATGACATAATTTTGTGCCTAACTGTGCTGGAGACAGAGGACCGCAAGTGTTTCAGGACTGCTGCCATCCAGGCACTACAAATGCTAGGGTGGCATATTGTCAGACCCTGAGCTTCATCCCAGCATCCCGGGGCTGTAAGACCCTATTTGGCATGCAGGGAAGGACAGTTGGATTTATTTACCTTACAAGGACTAATTATTATTCAATGGCAGTCTCTTTGCAGGACAAAGCACTCAGATAGTACTTAAATTCCTTGCCTCTGCAAAAGTGCTGCAGACATTTCACAAGGACAGGCTTTTCAAGTATACGCATTTCCTCTCTGTGCCTAAGAATAAAGATTACTTTCCTATACTGTTTTGACATTTTGATCTAAATTGAAGCATATAATAAAAATCCACTTCACTGAATGTCTCCAGTATGAAATGAAATTCAGCTTTAGAGACAAGTAAAGGTAAAAGGGGGCAAACAGAGTGTGAACAGTGCATTCATACAATGAACACAGATCCTTGTCCTTTCCTGGGTCAAGGAAGCTGCAGGCCTCTAATGCTCCTAATTCTCTTTGGAAAGCAAAAACTTTGCTTCCTCTATAAAGTTACTAACAATCACCGTGTCACAGGAGATCAAATTATTTGGCCAAAAACACACATAAAGTCCATGAAAAAGCCAAAGCTCAACTTAGCTTTCTAGACACTGATCCCTGTCCCAGATTGCTTTAGCCATTCAGCTTTGAAAGAGCTTAAAACAGACTAGAACAGCGCGGCGTACATTGTTCAGAAGAAAAATTTGTCTACATATGGTGGCAAATTTGACTTTATGCACTCTGTTAACAAGGTCCTACCAGTCTTTTCACCGGCTATCCCAGGAGATGTGGGAAACTGGAGGTAGTGTACTTCATTCAGACTCAGCTCCTTAAGCTCAAAAGTGTTCACGCAGAGATTCAGGGCTTCTTTGTTCTCATCAGGTTTTATAGGTTTTCCAATCCTTTATCTGAGGCTCTGCTTACCTCCGCAGTTGCTCTCCCACCTCAGTGTCACAGCTAAAGCAAGAGAAGCAACTCAGCTGTACCGTTCTTTTCTTTTGTCTTTCCAGGAACCTTTTTTCTTGGATTTCCTTACTGCCTTCTGTTTTGTTTAGAGAGTCTTAAATCATACAATGGCAGCTACTCATTATTCATTTTAGATTCAAATTATGGGTTACTTATGCTGTTGCTCATACCAACAGTAAACTACTTGACCTGCATTAGTATTCTTAATGCTTATTTTGGCAGAAGTGAAATTGTGTTTCTGAAAGGGCAGATATTTACCAGGTGCATTACAAATCTAGTTAGAATTTGAAAAAAAAATACAGCTGGGTCTTGTGATGCCTGAGTTACCGAGCTTGAAAGATAAAATGACTGCTAACGATTTCATGTACTCTGCACTTTGGAAATAGGTGTATGTGGCTCAGTTTTCCTCTGATTTGAGTTTATTGAGGAAGACCAAAACACTGTAAAAATACAACTACCAACAAATGTTTTTGAACGTTGCTTGCAACCAGTATCTGGTGTACAGGACAGAAAGAAATATAATAAGCAAGCACCCCATCAGTCCCTCCATGCAGTGGATCACGCACCACTAAAAGGTGGTGCGTACGTGTCATGCTGGCAGTACCCACACGTGGCCACAGAGTGGACAGTACTGAAAGATGGCACATCCACAGCCTCCCCACGTTCACAGCGGACCAAGATCCATTACAAGAAGACCACGAGCATCTTCTTCACCTTTTTCTTTCTTCAGACGGCAGATGAGTTCAGAATATGCTGAGCCTTAAATATTGTTTTTCTCTGCTGAACTATGAATATGAACATATGAATATGTCCACCTTCTGGTGCCCTGAGCTCCCAGAAGAAACCATTTCCCCGGGGCTGTGGAGTCCTCTGTCTTTTCTCCCAAGCCCCTGGGGCTCCTATTCTTCCCATACGTACCCACACCCTATAATTGTCGGGACCAAATACACAACAGCATTCATCTCGACCCAATGCACTGGGCTGTTTTTTCATTCATCAACCCATTTCTTCAGGGTGTGGGGGGGTGGCGGGGGGGTGGGAAGGTTAGTCTAATTTAATTCCTTCTAATAACCAAGGAGGAGACAATATATGCAATGCACTTCAGTTAGACCCTTCTGTCCAAACTGCATCAGAGCTAGGAAGAGAGTCCCGTGTTAGCTGCATATGTGTATAGTGGGGATTTCTATCCCAAGTAGAGAAAAAAGGTCTTTCTTGGCAAGAAAAGCTGTTAACATCAAGGAGTCTGAATCCGAGTTCTTAATATTTCTAAACTTAATCCCATGGTGTTCCTCCTGCTTACTCACTCCAGTGAAATGCTGAAAGTGCTTCTTTTCCTCCTGTGTATTTAAAAAAGGATTGATGGAAGGGAGATTTTTTGGAAGCGGTTATTAGAGAAGGCTCATAGATCCATTATATTCCAAGATTTCTGCTCCTTTACCTTTGCCCATTTTTAAGCTAAAGTAACAGAGTGAAATGTCTTATGCTTCATTGCAAATATCAAACTGATTTTCTCTTCCTTCTTTTCAAGATTATTTTCATTTTATGAAAAGATATTTGGGAAAAAAAATGAACAAAAAAATGAACAGAACCTTGCTAAAAATAAATCCAACCAAAGAGCGTGTGTTGAAGAGTCCTCTCAGTCTGGACCAAGAGACCTAGTGAAAAATGTGCCTTTTTCTCACCCCCATAACAATTAACCTAAAATTAAGTAGGAGCTTCTTAAGATCTGGGAAAAACTCCTTTTATTGTTATGGGTCCCCCAACAGGGAGACGGGATGGGCAAATCTCTACCCGTGTATATCACCTTCTCACCAAAAACATCTCCCTCGACCACTTCATTCCAGAATCTACCTTCCTGCACCCTCCTATGAGCAAGAGGAAACTCAGATCCAGCAATGCAAGCGGAAATGGAAGTGAATGTTGAAGAACAATGCTGTGACGTTCTGAAGAGCACACCTAAAAGACCTTCCTCAAAGGCCATCTCTAACTTCAAATAATATGTTGTTCACAAAAGAAGGTCTCCAGCCAATGCCTGATTAAGAGCTCAGGAAGCCATCAAAATTTGTAGAACTAATGATTCTACTAGTTTCCCTAGACTAGGGATATTGCCTTTTAGAGCTTTGGGGGGTAGAAGAACAGACAATATATTATGTTCTACCCAAAATCTACTCTTCTAAATCCCTGTCCCTCCTGCCCTGTGCCTCCTACCCAGCCCACAGACTTGCAGATGTGCAGATATCTGAAAGCACCCCCAGGGCTGTGCTCTGGATAGGAATTAAGTCAATTATTAGGTCCCGGGAATCTTACTCTCTTTCCATATCTGAAATTTTTCAATATGCTTTCCAGGAAGGAGAAAAACTTTGGGGAAGATCCTGACAAGCTGCTGCGCTGCTATTCCAGCCCCTTGCAGTTTCAGGCTACTTAAGGTTTAGGCAGAAAAGAACATAGCCTCACTCAGAAATTTCTCTTCTTCATTCCAGGCAACAGCTTCCTTACAGCCTTCCCTCCCAAGAAGACCCATGCTGAACAGGGGACTCACTGCAGCCACCGGGGCAGTAAGTACTGAGCTGCTATCCTGCTGGCTACAGCTTTCTCGGGTGGTGGTTTTAGTACTGGGAGAGGGAATTATGGAACTAACTGGATTTTGAAGGGAGTGGCCTGTAATTTCCAGCTGGGTCTTTACTAGAGGTTTCCACTTGTTGAAAATACTTTTTTTCTCTTTTTAGAACAAATCATCTTCCTGAATTTCACTTCTCATCTTGAAAACACGCTGTCTTTAGTTTACTAAAGCTGTAGGTTCACTTTTCTTGTGTCTCTGAAGTGAGATCCTGATACCGGTAAGATCACCCAAAATGCATAACAGAACTGTAACAGACTTTGAAAGGGGTAACCATTTTAGACTTACCCATACAGCTCACTTTCCAAGGACTTTTGGGTTTCTGCTTCAGAAGCAAACTGTCAATGCCACTGGTGGGGAGGAGAAGTTAACACATTTCTCCGTTGATCTCACTTGGAGCTTTTAGGCCTTGAGAGAGTGACCATTGGCAGGAAAAGCACCTGACATGAGGAGCAGAAAGATGTGGTTAAAATGTAGTCCCCCTAAAAATCTTTAAATCAAGAAGGTGTGTAAAATGTTCTTCTTGAGCATTAGCAGACATCAGGCTAGCATCTCCATGTTTTGACAGGAACTGCAACAAAGACCTGAAGGGAAATGGCTGATCTGTACCAGGGAGGGACAGCAGTTAGAGGACTGAGGTATTCTACACGACATTCAAACCGATGAATCAAACAGACCTTCACACCCCTATGCCCTGACCGTGACGGTGAGTGTCATTGCATGGGGCAGGGAGCAGGGAACTGCCTTTTAGGAAAAATCTCCAGCCTGTGCTGTCCTCTGAGACACGCTCAGGAATTGCCCAGAGAAATCCTAACTGACATCTGCCAAAATATTGCAGGGAGCATGCTAACAGCTGAACGGTTTGGACAATCGGAGCACAGCAGTTGAGCCCAAGCCCCTGTTTTTTTTAAATCCTTGCCAGTATAAATGTAGACCTAGCTCCTGTTTACCTGACAGGAATCCTATGCCCTGCTGTCACGGGCAGTGGCTTCTCTGATGTGGCTTCAGCTCAGGCATGCCCACCCCTCACAAATAAAAGCTGTGTAAGACATGCCGTAAACCAGATTTTTCTTTCCAGATGCCACTGAGGCAATTGCTAATGACTTTAACAAGAGATGACAAGCTCTGAAAGCTGCTCATTTGTGGAAAGCAAGGAGTTAGTCGAAAATCAGGAGGAGGAAATAGAGGTGGATTAAAGCTATTGCTATGTGCCTAAAACGACAGTGCGGCAAGAAGAACAATCCCACTCTACTTTCCTATTTTCTACAGATAGAAAATATGTTTCTGCTTGTATAGTCCTATGATCGTGTATCATTCACAATCCTTAAAGCTACTGCATGACTATCTTCATACTGTAATGCTGCCTTTACCTTCTCTGGATATGTTTACACAGTAAGTCGTTTTGCTTCTATCACTTCCACAGAATCCCAGAATGGTCAGGGTTGGAAGGGACCTCTGGAGATCATCTAGTCCGACCCCCCTGCCACAGCAGGGACACCTACAGCAGTGGCACAGGACGGCGTCCAGGCGGGTTTGGAATGTCTCCAGTGTGGGAGACTCCCCCGCCTCTCTGGGCAGCCTGTTCATTCATTACCGATGATTGATGATACTGATAATGATACTGATCATTACCGATCACGCCTGTCACATAGTTGTGCACTCGGTCTGCGTCCACAGTGAAGACTTTTAGAGCTTGGTAAGCATATCCCTGCAGTTTTTGGAGGCCTGGCAGGATCACCTAAGCCATAACAAATGGCACTGAAGCCTATACTTAGATCACTGAACTAAGCCGTAGCATCTTTATTTGAGTGAATATCTAAGATCCCTTTAGTCACTATGAGATCTACTCAGACCTATTTAGCCGGAGTTCAGACAGCAGATCAGACGGCAAAATACAGAGATGCTTGGATTTCTGAGTCCTAACCTTTCCAAAAAAGTATGTTCTTTTTGGTTGATTCAGAGTACGAATCACAAGACCAGACTCTGTTCCCAAATTTGCACATGCTACTAACGTGAGGTGCCCACTGAGATTCTTGCGTTGCATAAATAAATGCTTACAAGCAGCCCAACTAGAAACTTGATTTGCTTTGCTCCATGTACTACATACAGATTAACTTTACATATTTCTGGAAGCATGTAATTTGTTGGGTTTTAATACAATTTTAGTGATCTTTACTGCAGCATTAGTAGTTCACTTGCATTACTGCACAGTTTGCTTTATATCATGTATATGTATACCATATTACTATAATAGAAACAAATATTCATCAGAAAATTTCAGTGCTCTTCTCCAAGAGTCATGATATTTTGCCTAGTTTCTGATTGCTATTGTTACAAATACAATGGTTTTGCTTTGTATATGTGTCTCACTTGTTAATTTCCCTGTATTTTCCTGTTCTAAAGAGACTCTCAACCTGTACTCACCATCTAAGCATCTGAATCACCTTTCAGGCATACGAGTAGTATGAAGGGTATAGGACCAGTCAGCAGTCCCACAGTTCTGCTTTGTCTATTTAGCTCTGCCCATGCACGCCAACGTCCTATCTGAGACCGGAGGTGAGTTTAATGGATGACCCAACCCAAAAGCCCCACTATGCCAGGACGTAGCAGCTGACTTCAGCACTATGGCATGAAGGGATGGCGTGTCACACCTTTTAAGCATACCCTAAAGTCTCTAAAAACTTTCCATGAGCGTGGGTGACTTTATTCAGGAGTCTTGTGAGAAAGTGGTTCCCTTGTGGAGGAAGATCACATGAACAAACCCTTCCAGAACTTGTGCTGGTATGCATTCAGGACATACACTTGTCAAGATCAAAGGATAACCCTAAGGTGGATGCAAATTGTACATTCTGCTACGTACAGGCCTAGATCAAGAATGACTGACCGGCTGGTCCCAAGGAAGGCAGCATACGTTTGTGAGGTGACTGTACACAGAGAAATGGAAACAGGTTCCTGCGTTACACCTCCAAGCCCCAGAAGTTTGATTTTATCTGTTTTACTTCTGAGGATTTTCAGGGCTCTGCAGAAGAAGTATTTCAGCCATGGTTATCTGTCTACTAGTAAGAGAGACGGCAAGTTTTGAAAGAATTTGCTTCACTCAGGAGAAAAATTATTGGTCTGACACACAAAACCACTTGTTGGACGGTGGCAGGCATGTTCTTCATGCAACACCCTCCACTCTTAGTGACCATTGTCCTGATAGGAGATCCCTGATCTCCAGAGAGCAGACTGTACATTCTCAAGCCAAGGCTGCCACTGCTGTAGGATGTTGACAGACAAGGAGAAACAGGGACAAGATTTTCACCCATGGAGAAGCCCTTGTAATCAACCTCTTCATAAAGCAAGCCACAGCTAGCAAATTTTGATTCTAGCTGCTGGTTGGTTTTATCCACCTGGTCCCAGTTTGGTCAGTAATATGCCATGGTCGTGCTGCTCCACTGATTACCCTTGCTTCCACAAAGGAAATACAAGTGCAAGCGCTGAGCGCTGAGCGCTGAGCTTCCTGTCAGGGATAACAAGGCTCCATGGAGAGGAAGACAACATCAAAAAAGCACAAGACCACTAGCCAAGAGGAGGAGAACTGCCATTCCTGTGACAACCAGAGCACCTTCTCTGAAAGCCAAGGTCGAATATCTGATACCTTCATCTACCTGTAGCTTCTTCTCACACAAGCAGCCCCTTCTTAGCAGGAGATGCCTCAAATCAGCATGGACAAGGACAAGCCATGAGCTATAAAACTGTATTACAGAACTGGGTGCATTCCTTTCCACTTACGCACATACTTGGGATTATTATGCTCACCTCTACAACAAGGACGAACTCTTTACCATCTGGAGTCAGGTAAACAATTAGTTTAAATATCTTTGAATATTTGATATTTTGTACAAAGTCTGGCAGAGAACATCTGAAATATAGACATTTACTCTACACGTCTATCAGTCATTGTTTTCTCTCTCTTATGTAAGGCGGCTTTATTTATAAATATTTTCATTTTCCTTTATCTCAGTTCTTTCAAAACTGTAACACCTCTGTATTAGAAGACTCTCTCCCTAGAATTTCAAATTTAAATACAATGAAGAGAATGAGTTTTTCTCCATCCCACGCAAATTCTCAAGCCTAATGTTTAAAGAGCTGTTCCTTTTGGCAACATTGAAGCATCTCAGTTTATTAGCCTTCTCATTCCAGGAATTTCAGAGAAGTGATTTTAGCAAATTAAATCCCATAGGCACATATCAAAACATATTTGATTTGCCACCTTGGTAAAAGTTTTAAATGATGAATGGAACATTCTGTTTACTTCCATTGTCAATAATTTGTTAAGAATTTAGAAGAATACTAGGCAGACTTTCCTCAGCAGTTTATTTGCCAATATTTTGTTACTATACAAAAGTATGACCTTATAGATTCCTATTTTATTTCTCAATGAAAAAAAGAAGGCTATCTCTGACGCCTCTCCGGCTCTCTCTGTTAAGTTGGTACCTAAAGCTACCTGAGCTACCTGTCTGACCAGGTATATTTACCCACCTAAGAGTGCAGACTCCCCTTGGGACAGCAGAGAAAGAAAGAGACAGACAGCTCCACAAGGCAGTTTGTCCCACTCTAAAAAAAGTGGGATGACTTGCCTTCCAGAGGTGCCTCATACTGTCTGCTAAAAGGCTAATTCAACAGACTACATTGGAGCCCATGCTTAATGTTCAGATGGTTACGGTCAAGTAAGAGGAATATAGCCCCAACAAAGCTATGTGATTTGACTAAGAGAGACAATCAAAGGCAGGACTACTGTTTTATACCTCTTCCAAACCCAGAAAGACAGCAAAGAGCAAACGCAGGGTCAGATTTCACTATGGCCACTCACATTCAGTAGCACTTTCTAGTTGAAGAAGCTGTTAGTGGCTACCAATCCAAACCCGCCTAAAGACATTTAGCTTAAGTTAAGCAAAATCTGGCTGTTTAAGAGTGAATACATATTACTGACGTGTTCCGTCTTTGGATGATTAAAGGGAGAGACCGCAGTGTTTATCCAAGGACCGAATTTAGACTGTTTGTCAGTGGGAGTTGGCTACATATTACATCGGATGGTCTGGACACAAGTCCTAAGTCTCCCTTGCTGCACATAGTGTTATATATCTGCCTGATTACAAGCCTGAGGAAGTGCTTCCGCTAGTTCAGATACTTAAATTTTAGATCTAATCTTCATATGAATTTTTAACATGCCATGAAAACTTGGGGTTCATAAATCATTTACAATAACGCATGAAGGCACTCCTTGCCACCTCTGACTGATTCATCCCTCAGATAAAAAAAAAAATAATCCTTTCAGAACTTTGAGGTAAGCTAAGATGTATGCCTTTGTAAAATACACCTCTTTAGAGATCCAGAAGAGCTGGCTCTGCTCTGTAAGAAAAACTTACATAGGCTTCCAGCCAAGAAAGAAGGGGAAGTGGTACATATATGCTTCTTAGGAAGGACCATCTCAAAAAAGAAAATACAACCACCATAAAGGCTAGACAGAGGAGCTTATTTTCCTTGACCGTAAGAAGAATGCTGCTGCCTGACCTAAAGTGCAGTCTTTGCTGTCATTACTGTTGATGTGGAAAGTTTATTCTTTTGCTGGAAAGAAAAAAAAATGTGACCAAGAAATGCTTCTGTTTGTCAAGAACAGAAACATGAGGAAATAGCGCATTCTTTGGTCATTATTGTTCAAAGCAGTTGAATCAGAAAGATGTCACCTACAAAGCTATCTACACATGCATGAGTAATTTCATGTAGTAGACAGCTATGTTCACCAAGTATAAAGGCACCAGTGACAAACATAGAAACAAGCGAAAACAGTGTGTGAGTTTTCTCATCTTCTAGCAAGTTCTCGCATTTCTCTATGAGTTTTCAGCAACGTTTCTGGAAAGAGCAGCAACTTCAGTTGTAGCTACAGATAAAATGCCTATTTTTAGACTCTGACAGAACAGTTCTGCTACAACTTCCTTCTCCTCTGGTGGTTTCAGAGGGACACCTCTTGTCCTACAGTCTCAGGCTGTTTTTTTCAACCCTTGCTTCCTACCACAAACGTGCAGGATTGCATTTTTGGGAATGGCCTTCGCTCTTGGGATCCAAGTAATTTGTTTTTGCCTTGTCTGCCTGTCAACATATTTGCAAGTCCCTAATGGCTCTGACATCAGTATCTAACCTCTTTGTCCACCATCTTGAGCAGAATTTCAACACACAGGGCTTAATTTACCTACCAGAGAGATCCACACTCATAGGTAGACTGCATTCAACACTTGAGCAAGCTCACTTAAATCCCAGTCTAGGTAACTCTGCACTGAACCTCAGCAGGCACTATAGACATAGCCACACTGTTTTCTATTCGACTCTCTGTGACAGAGGAGAGCACTGAAAATCAGCTTTGTTGAATCCCTAAATCTGAGGCCGAATTTTTGAAATAAAGGGATTAGGCTTTTCCAGGAAATTACCTGTGGATAAAGAGTTCAAATTTGGAAATCTAACTCCTAGGGAAAGGTAGAATTTTGTCTAAAACCACACAAGCCATTATTCACATCTTCTAGTAGCTAGCTGAGGACAAGATTCATGTGCTCTCTTCAATGAATGCCATCCTTATGTGCTTAAATCTCAACATATGGATGAGCTTTAGCAGATGCCAAACTGTCAGTGCCATGAGACAGATGAATGTCTCAAAGAGCAGGGCTTTCAACGACGCGCCCTATGACACCTACATCTGCCTCAAGGAAGCAACCCCTCTGTACTCTCAGCCAAAGTCCCTTTGTTAAGGGACATTGCCTTCTGTCTTCATTCCTGTCCTGCCCCATTCCAGAAGCTTCCTCTTAAAGCTTACTCTAGCATCTTAGTGAAAGATACATCTTTTTATAATTGATATCCAGCAATTAGAGTTTTACACTTCAGTCTCATTTTATCTTTTCTGCAAAAGTATCTGAAAGGGTTAATAAGAGTTAAATATTTTAAACCAAATACGAGGCATTAATTATCTGCCTTATTTCATGATAGAAATTATGCACCTAATTACAATGGAAAATTATCTACTAGTGTATCTGAGTCATTTTCCATGATGTTATCAAAGTTAGTAACAGCCTTACTGGGACTGTCCAGGGAATAAGATATGCTAATTATATTGTCTGGTTCTGACTGGTCTGATAGTACTTTACAAAAATAAAAAGCTATTGTATGTAGCCTATTTAAATCAAACGTAATTGGGCTGCATGAACAGAAGCTTAGAAAAACCCTAATGCGGGGTTTGCTATTTAAAGAATCTTGCAGGCTAATTCAAACAAAGAACAATCTTTCTAAAATGTGTGTTTGATTATTTTTTCAAGCTTTTCTGATTGATTTGGCATGCAGGGGAGTACTAGAATTATAATCACTGTGACAAGGTTTACTTGAGCAGAAACTGACATTCCTGACAAATCATTTTGATTTTTTTAATTTTTTCTCAATGTCCAATAGATTTGAACATAAATATGTAATGTAATGCCTTTACTTCCAGGCCTGAGACTAGCCTGGAACTGACGGGCTAGTGAGACTCTAAGATTTATTTTTTTCCTAAACAAAAGAAGAAATCATATCTTATGCATCATCTGCCATTCAAGACAATATTTCTTTGCCCTGTCTCAACTAAAGCAGAGAGAATTGCTAATCTGACTAATTTTCCTTGATAGCCTATCTATCTGCTGCATACACAGCATTTTTCACAGGAGAGAAGCAGCAAGGAGGTCTTTGCATATAAGCAATGAGCCTTTTTTAGAGACACCCAAAAACTTCTTGACAAGAAGTATGATAATTACTAGATATTTGCAGCAGTTGTTTCTGAAACTGGGGGAAAGGGCCTCAACAGATTATACCCTGAAAATCCTCTGGAACTGAGAAGTAATGGTTACAAACACAGGAGGTAATGAGCATGCTACAGCTGACTGGTGGAAAACTGAATTCTACAAGGAGCTATACCATACCTCAGGTACGAGCTATATGTTCCTGTTTTCTGGCACCTGAGGATCTGCTGGAATCCTGCTAGCAGTGGAGCCTACAACAGGCTCCTTGCTTTTAAAAGTACAGTAAAGGACCAAATTTACATACTATATTCAATTCTTACATGAAAATATGTCATAGCAAGAAAGAAAGATGTCGGTTTGGCTGTGGTTTGAGTCGTAAAGTTCTTGATAGCATTCCAAATGTGCTTTTTACAGTATTTCATCCTATTCTCTGTGCACTATTTTTATTTTAAGAAATCCTATGGTTCTCTTTCTTTGGATGTTGTCTGGCAATTACCAACGTGTTCTTATAAAAGTTTTTTATAACATATCTTAGGGGCTTATTGAAAGTCCCAAAAGAAATTTTGGCAGTGCTGAAGCTAAGCAGCAAGGCAAACACGTAACAGCTATGTATTACAGAGCCTCAGTGCTCATCCAGTACCTTATGTGCACCTTCTCTAGTCTCCAAAAATGTAAGCAAACCCAATGGTAGCGGGGTCTCAGCAGCATCTAATGTCATCGATTTCAGTGGCTAGATTCACACAAGAAAAGACCTCCTACACAACCTGTACACAGAAGCCAACTTTGCCTTCTCAGATTTAATACACTATGCTTAAAAAGAATGAAGACATTTATTCTAAAATATTTTAGCTATAAAAATCTTTATCTTCTATCCTGATTCACAGCCAATATAACCAGCAAACCCTTTCCCTCAGTTGCTGTAGTATTATTGCCTCTTTAATAATCTTTTACTTCTTGATTATGTAGGAAATTGCATGGGTAGCTTCAGGAGCTTGGGATGTGGGAGAGATGTGTGTGGGTAACGCACAAAGCCGGTGCTGCAGAGTCACTTGGGCATCCCTGCTTTATATGTCCCAGCACACCAATTGGGGCCGCAGTGCTGCTTCAAGCCTGTTCTTGCATTAACACATAACTGTCTAAGCTAAAAAGCAAAGCATAGAAAAAATAGATTGTCATCTCCTTTCCCTCCAAGCGTACGGGAACCACCACCACTTTGTTCCTGTCCCCCTCTGAGCTTCAGGGCCGCCACTGTTGAACGCTCTGTTGACAGGTCTACAAGGGTCAGCCCTGAACTCTGGCTAAGAGGCCAAGTTGGAGCCAGGTTAAGCTTGTTCAGAGACATCTGGGTGTCACTGTGTTGCACCTCCCAGTATGCCTGGCTTTCAGAAGACGTTTGACCAGCAAGGAGCCAGCTAGCATCCAGCTGAGCCTCACAGCCCAGGCTCTGCTCCAACTCAGAGCATCTGTTCTGCTCCAGATGAGCTGTCCCTCAAAGCAGAACAGCTGCACTCCTGTGACAGTCATCTCAAACAAAGCGCTTGCACAGATACGCCACGAGCCAACCCGCCGGTGAGTAACAGAGGCAACTGTAACGTATCATTTCATCCCAACTCCCTATTGTCACATGTTTCTGACATATACATGCTTTAAAAAAAATTGGCCTCAGGCTACCTTACGTGATTCAGGTCCCGTTTCAGGTTGTGTCTAGACTCACTACACACAAATAGGAGACTCTCTTGGCCTCTCTCAGAAATGCATATGTCACAAAATGTCTGTTTCCTGTCACAGATCCAAGAAAAACCTCCCAGTCAAAGCGAGGGAACTCACAAATTGAAATGAAATACTGTACCAGGCTTCAGAATGCCTTCATTGAAGAAGTGGGCAGGAGGCAGCAGGTTCCTTCCCGCTGCTCCTCCGAGATGTCACGCTACACACCTGACAAACATACTGCCGGCTGTCAGTAGGGACACAAGGCCACATTTAATAATAAGAGGAAAACACTATATTCCAATGTCAAAACACATCAGCAAATATTTTGCTGATTTTCGTATCTGAAAGCTTTAAGGAAGGAGTAGAATTAAACTTTGAAAGTTTAGATTTACTTTCTGTTCCTCTTCAAATCCCTTGAAGTCATAACTACCAACACCGAAGAAATAACTACCAACTCCGAAGGACTAAAAAGTTTCAGAGCTACGACCTTAGCTCTCTTAACTGTTAAATGATAGTCACTGATCAAGGGAAGCCGCTCACGTGCATAAACATTTTTCATGTGTGTACATTTTGCAGAATCACAATTTATTGAGTGAGACACGCTAGTGAATAAGCATCTCTTGTTAAAATCCTTCCAAGCAGCTGTGCGAATGGCTGTTAGCATGGTTGGAGGACAATTCCTCCATGAGCTATCCTCAGTGTTCTGCAAAACAGAAATGACATTAAAAGAAGACAGTGAAAACATTGTGAAAATGAGTTATTAGACTTAGAGTTGCAGGTGATATGCACTGAGAAACATTTGGATATATTTCTTGAGAGTGCATCACGATTACTGCTGTCTTCCTGGGGGAAAAAGGTGATTCTTGCAGAATAATTAAAACTACAAGAATCTTAAAGTTATCGGTTCTTACATTACTGTGATTCTCCCACACGAGTTTTGAAAATACTCAGTATTCTATTCAGTTCTATAAAATTCCCTTTTAGATGGCAATCTTTGAGAGATTTCAAGCGAAAAGGGTCTTTTGAAGTCTGTGCTTACAGACATGAAAAATGTTTTGCCTCATAGCTCTCCCTGAGCTGTGCTGCTTAATTTCAGGGCTCAACGCTGTTATCAACTAAATTGCATACTGTATCTACTTTAATAAAAACAAATAAATCTTCTGGAATAGAAGCAAAATTATCTAGGGTCTTTGTTCTCATTACACCAACATGGTTTGCTTAGGCCACCAAATACCGAGAAGAAATAAGGCCTAATGTCTGATATTCCATGAGTTAATCCTGTGCACACAGCACCTGTATCCCTGCCTATCCCACTGCAAACCAGAGAGAACTGCACCAAGAACAGTGGGGCTACAATGTGACCTTCCACCGCTTCTACTCCAGCTGTGAGGTTAATTAAGAATTTACCTTCTGATAAAAAAGACTACATATCTGATCCACAGGCATTTTGCCTTTGTCATAATACCTAATACAATTTACACAAATGCATGTTTTGAGCTGTAGACGAATAAATGTTGCTGTTGCTGACCTGCTGCCACTTTAAAAGACCCGGAGTTCCATGACAAAAAAGTGCCAAGAGAGTTATCCACTGCACACCGGTTTCTATGTACTGCAGCCGACAGCACGTTAATTGTCTTCAGTTCCTCTACTGGCAAAACGATTCAGTCGTTTTCATTGATGTACATAAGAATCTTCAATAATTATAATAAATCCCTGAAACCATCAAGGCTTCTCTATTTTTATTTTTCTTATGTGAAAATACTGATTGTATTCATAAATACAGAAACCACCAAGTAGAACCCAGAGTAAAGTATAATTTTTGCAAACAGGTTAAAGAATGAGTTCATTTTCAATAGACTTCCAAGGAGACTTCACAGTAATTTAATGAACAGAATATTTCCGAACACTGCAACCATTGGCAATAAATGCCAGTTTAAATTGAGGGATCAGTCATTCCTATTGTAGCTCCTTGGCTGGCATAAAATTAGTGCTTCCATGACCGGGCTGGAAATTGGGGATCAGGACTTTCCCAACACTTGTCAGGCTTATGAAATTTCTCTAAATCACCTTACATTTGGGTCAAATTACTCTCAGATTGCACAAATCTTACACTGGGGTCAACAATATTTCTACATGCGTTTTGAACAACACCACGGGAAATTTTATCAAATATAAATAAGCACTGTAAATCATTTTAGCTTGGAAGCTTGGCATTGTCTGGCAAAAGCAAACTGCGTCTTCAGTGCACATACCCAGCACTGTGCATGAGGCACAGTAAGGACCATTTTGTGGAAGCCAAAGACAAGCTGATTTGTCTCTTAAATCTTCTGCCCGTACTTTGCAAAGACTAAATTCTTTTACCCAGATAAACTGTGATTGGTACAAGACTGGAGATCAGCAGGAGAAATGGCTTTACATATATTAATATGAGAAAAAATTACTCATTAATTTTATTATTGCTACTTAAAGCATTAGCCATAGTAGACATACTATGTAATGCTAACAGGTCATTGCATATTATCTCTCATCTTCCTGTTTAATATGCAATTTTTATGTCACATGGATGTAAAGAAATTAACAAGCAAAGATAATTCTTTCATTCTAGCTGAGGAAGACTTGGTTTACTGTTTAAAACATTGTAGCTAGCGATATTTATTTTCTTCTGACATGCCAAGATTCAACTAACTCTTTACATTAATTTAAATATATTGGATAATACTTGAATTAAATTACCATCAAGTGGAAATTTAAATCCAGACAAGTCAAAGAATTAAAATCTAGCAGATCATCATGAAATAATCCCTTCTACAGGTATTCAGTACTGTTCTACTGGAAACTTTGGCTGATCAAAAATTCCTGAAACTCTCCCATTGCAAAACTATTCTCATGTCCCATACTATGTTGGGGTGGTTCAGGTACCACTAATAAAGAAAGTTGCTTCAGATTTTTGAGATTTTCTATATCTTCTAATTATTTTATGTAATTTTTCATTAGAAATCCACATGCTAACAGGAAGAGTCCAATTTCTTCTTTTATTTTAGATTATCATGCAGTATTAGAGTGGAGGAATGAATTTTGCACTTCTAAATCTTAGTACCTGCAACTTGTTTTATATTCTGAGCTCATTCTGTCATAGACGTTCCATTGCAGGTTTTTGAGGGGTCCTAGATGCCTAGGGAAAAGACAACTTTTAAATATTTAATTTTCAGTAATTAATGAATGAGATCCTGCCTGCATTGAAGTAAAATGTAAACTTCTTTTGACTTTAAAGGAGACAGATTTTAGTCCAACACAGAGGACATGGCAAGTAATTCCTCTCCAGTATAATTAGAGAACAGAAATATAATCTCTAATCATAATTAGAGAAGACTTACACTCAATTTGGTCTCACTAATACGCTTTTATATATGAATTTATCATTTAAAATAATCAAAGACAATAAATAATACTAGTTCTGAATGTTCAACAATTTTTTGATTCTGCGGCAGTTTGTAAGAAGCGAGTGAGAAAAAAAGAGGGAACAGGCTCAAAATGACTACGGACGTAACACCCAAAAGGGAAGGGAAGACCAAATAGATGTCTTAAAGTGACTTCAAAGTGAAGAGGGAATTATGCCTTACTAAGTTTATTTAACATTATGAAAATGTTCTAAAATGTACTAAAAAACACAGAGAGATTTGCCTTTGGCACCACAGCTACACGTTCAGTGTGTAAGAACCATGACAGTTGGAAAAATAACGAAGACACAAGAGTGGAAAGCAAAGAGCTGAAAAACTGAATGGTGGGGGTTAGCTACTATCCATTTAATGTCAGAACATGATGGGTATTTTGTTATAGCATTACAAGTCCTGGGCTTCCATTCAAGTGTGAGAGTTGACAATAGCTGAGCTAGCCAAGAGACTGTACCAGCAATCTCGGATTAGATTGTTTCGAAAAGAGCATAATTTGTAACACCATTCACAGTGTGATTTCCTTTTCTCAACTTAAAAGCCCCCCGCCCAAAAAGGGACGAGCTCAATTTCAAAACAAAATCTTTTGCACGTCACCTTTAAGTCCATCCTCAACTCTTGTTCAAACATAAAAGTTTCATGTAAGTTTAGCTTCTTCTATCAGCTCTCCTAAATAAGTTCTCTCTCTTCTGGAAGAACAAGGACAATAGGTGCTCTTGTATTCGTGGTGACTTGCCCTTAAGTTTCACAGTGGGGACACTCTGAAGTTGAAGTTAAGGAAACTGGTTTTAGTTTGACTGGGGATGTAACGGTTATTAGACTCCTTATGTCTTCTAAAAACCTGCTGGGCTTCCAACTCTTGAGTAGGTGGTCACACAAAACGTACATTGAAGATTAAAACAGAGCATCCAAGCAATGCTTGGTGGTGGGCCCTGTAACATCTAACACTGCAGCACTCGGGTTGGATGGTTGAGGTAAAATAATACATCTGTCTGGGCCCAAAAGTGGTTATGCTCAGATTCCTCACACCATAAAGAAATGCTGGATAGTAATCACATTATATTCTCTGTAGGTTGTAGTCTGCCTTCGTAACTGTATGTCACGCAAACACACACACCACCCCTCCAAGGATATGGACGAGTTCAAACAGGAAATAATTCAGAAGAGTCCTACGTCCTGTTTTATCCAGCAGACCGAACGACGTCATTACAATAACTTTGTTCTTATCTTTTTTGTTCTTATCTTATCTATTTTGTTCTATCCAACTCCACCAATTCTATCCAAGCTGTCAATCTAGCTGCTGTAGCAATCTTTGCCTTGAACTGGAAATTTGGAGGCTAAAAGTCTCAGCTGGAGAAAGGCATTTGAATAACAAGAATCCCAAAATTATTCTTTTTCATGTAGGAATAACCACCATGGTTACAGGAGTTCAAAAATCACAGGCTGAAAAATCACATGTCTATTAAAAATATAAATTTAATGTTTTCTTATTTATTTTAATGTGTTTGAAACACAAGACACACCTCGGAACAGAAGCTTAAATAACTGCCTAGTACTTAATGTCCAAATTTACCACCTGGCATAACCTGCAAAGATATGCCAATTATTTATGAACATTTTTATCATTTTTTAAGAGGGAAAACGTAGTTATCACATTCAGACTTCAAGATTTTGAAGTTAAAATGGGTATTTTAGGCTATACATTAAAATGATGATATACAGACACAACTGTACTTTCCCATTTTTAATAAAAGATATTACCTCACTACGAACTTGGCTTTCTTTAGCATCATGTCAGTTTTCATCCCTTCTGGATGTGTGGACCATTATAATTTTTCAACTGAAGCACAAAACCTTTGAAAATCTATTATGACTTAGTGTTTAGAGACCACCAGAAGTAATCCGATCACATCCCTCTGGATATCACAGACTAAATAATTCTATCTGCTTCTCTAACAAACCCTCTTACTTGTGTTTCATCAAATCTCATACTTCATAACACATCCACTTTGTTGCAATGGCTTATCATCCACACTGGTAAAAACCTGATTTTACATCTGATTACAGGTTTGCTTGGGTTTTGTTCCCAGATATTGGGTTTTGTGGTGCTATTTTTTTTAGACTGAACAAGAATATTACTACCTGATGATATTTTTCTGGAACTTATGTGCCATAATCAAGTCACCTTTCAGCTATCTTACACTCTTTAATTACATCATTATAAGACATTTTCTCTAATTTTCAAATAATTGTTGCAGTTCTTCTCTGGGGCCTCGCTATTTTTTTCTGTGTAAACACTATAATTCCATTATCAGTTTACAATCATTTTACCAGTCAGGTAGACTTGTTGACTTTACATATTTGAACTTTCTCAAGTACTGCATGAGCCCCTGATTGCGAAACTGTCCTGAACTAATCTGAAATAGCAAAAAATTGTGGCAGAGAAACAAAATAATGTATATGCAGTTGACCAAGTACAAAGGGATATTAAGAGTACACACAAGTCAGCAACATTAAGAAGGTGGAAGATAGACTAGATAGAAGCGCTTCGCTATGAATGCTCTTCAGCAAGAAGCATTCATGACTAAGACATTATATAAAATTCAAACACCTCTTCTGTGGGACGTAACAAATGTCACGTACAGAACTCATATATCCTTTCTACTCCTCCTTACTAGTTTACTATTTCAAAACTTCCGCTAGTCTTCTTCACAGCATCAGAACTGGAGCATTCATTGTATTGCTCACCTAGTACATCTTTTTAAGTGTTACTATTTTTCACACTGCCGTGCTCTGGAGAAGGCCTGTACTATTTGTACCTAGATATAAGATCTTGCATTTTTTTTTGTATTAAACACTTATTTTTCTTGAATAGCCCACTTGAGAAAATAATTCAGACTGTTTTATATCAATTATTGTGATATCTGCTAGTGTCGTCAGCACTGATTTCCGGGTCGTTGATGATAATATTGAGTAGCCTACTGCCTACCCTTAAGGAAACACAATAGGAAAAGACCCATTTAGTAATGATTGCTGTGAAAGGTAGCTGAATCCAGCGAGCTTCATGATTCAGGGGATTTCTCCTACCCCAGCCCAACAGATGTGAGGATGCTGCTAGAGTTCCATGTCCCAAAGTCCAGCTGCTGGCCAGGCTGAGCACGTATGCCCAGTAGGCACATACACCCGCGGAAACAAACTACGCACACACAACCGACCCCATGGACCAACAGAGAGCAGTGCCCTCCCCAGCACCCACACAAGCACAGACGGTGCTCACTTAGACGTGAACAGCACAGGCAGCCTCATCCTGTTACTCCCCTGTTGCTGATCAGGATTGAAGTTCACCCGCGTTCACACACACGCACAGTGCAGGTCTCTTCAGACACCAGCCCAAGACACTTCGACTGTGCATCTGCCGGCCTTCAGGCCCCCAGTCTTCCCAAGTCGTTGGCATCTGGACCTACAGAGCCCGGAGGCTCCCGGTCCCAGCCCAGCAGCTGGCAGTAAGACCCCTCCTCCTATGCATCGGCTGGTCCAACTTGAAGCTCACTAGCGCTCACACGCACAGGCTCAGAATAGAGAGTGCACACACAGAGGACACAGAAATACAATTAATAAGAAGTCAGGACAGACTGAGGTCATCAAGTCCGGGGCTCGGTCAAGTAAGTCCACCAAGCATCCACCCACTTGACTGGGCCCTTTTATCTCATTTTCCCTCTATTCTCCTACATTTGTTCATCCCCAGCCCACCTTGAGCACTCCCTTCTCCTGCCTTTGGTCCTTCCCTTAAACAACCTTTAAGAAGTTTGACACATTCCTACAATCGTCTTAAAACATAGGTTTTACTTAGCCCTGAATTCTGTCCCCCTACATCCCACACCAAGTCCCATACTCGAGCAATCGCTCCGTTCAGTTTGCATGGCTTTCTAGGAAGAGTTTTTGTTTGATTCCTCTGCATGGGCTTCAGGCCAGAGTCAATGGGAAATCGCTCTCCTTTGATGGTCTTTAGGAATTAGCTGATGCAGGATGCTCCATTTCCGTTGATCAGTGTGGCAGGGTTCCTCCACCCATCATTGTTTCTCCCGTTCTTCCTGGGTTTTCCTGTTTAATGTGGTTAGCCGTTAGCCAGGTAACCCAAAAATTCCTATTTGTAAATGACAGCTACCACAATTATCACTGCATTTTGACTTTTATGTCATGAAGATGCTTTTCCAGTTTCTTCCCTTTTAGTGCAATGACCTCCAAGGTCACTGTTTTTCTGTCAAATTGATCCTACTCCTTTTTGCATTTTGCCAGAAACTCTATAAAATTTCCCATCACAAGAATATAGCAATGGCTGGAATTAAAAAAAAAAAAAAAAAAAAGATGCTTTTCAGACCAATGAAATTTTATTTCTGTCTATTCTACTGACTTACGGACTTATGAACTTGTCACAGCTGATAATGTTTTGATGCACAAGTCACAATGGACCCATTTCTGCCCCACATATCAAGCTGAAAAGACAGTATGAAATTATATACTGCCAATGAATTCCAAAAACCTTTTCTTTTGAACAAAAAATGTTATCAGGATAGACTAATAAGATTGGGCAAAATAGCTTTGAATAGACATGTTCTGAGAGGCATTTTTTAAAATATACAGCTTTGTCACATTGTATAAAAGCAGGAATGGCACGAAAGGCAGAAAACCCTTAGAATTTGTTGCCCCATGCTTTTAGCAAACTTTGAGAAAATGGGGAAAGGCTGAATTACAAGCTATGTTTTTGGCTAAGAGCATTAATATACAGAATGGAAAATACGGAGTGCAGATAAGCAGGAGGAGATGTTAGTCTCTGTTCTCCTGCTAAGCTCATAGGTAACTAAGGAAAGTAATGTTTTTGGACTTACACTTCTATTTCAAAAGATACTTTTTCCCTGTTCCACTACTCTCCACATTCCTTCTCCTACTCTCTACCTTTTAAGCCCTTCTCCAGTTTATATTTAGTGCTCTTTTGCTTTTTTTTTCCTGCCACCATCTTCTTCTCCCATTACCCTCACATTCTTTCCTTCTTCCATCTCCTTCTCCTACACTGCATAGTTAAGTATAGCAAAGCAAGAAGGGACCTTCCCCTCCCATACATCTCATGATGGTGGCAAGGCTTGATTCCATGAAGTGTCATGCAATACATGGCAAGAAAACTGGAAAAAATGGTAAAAACCAATCACTGATACCCATCATCCCTGTGTCTGATAGCATCCTTCTTTCACCTTTCCTGATAGCCTCTTCAAAAGTTGTTTTCTGAGGCACTTGTACTCTTGTAACTGTCTTTATTTGCTTGGAGTTGGAGTTTAGCAGAGCAAAAAGCTTTTCAAGGTTATCCCAAATGCTGAATGGAAGCTGTATGATTCTCTACTGCCTTAGTGCAAACTGGTTTAGATTCCTTGCCTGTTTGCTACACTCTGAGGTTTTCTTAGGGCTGGGGACATTTTTTTCTTTAGAAATCCCTCTACATCTGGGAAAAATATCAATAGGAGCACTGGATTGATAGTCTGGAAGGGGAGCGACATTACTAGGCCAATTGGGGGCTGCATTACTAGGCTAACTGTGTGCTAGGTAACTTGTCACCTCATAGTAACTGGTCTGTGCCTCAGTTTCCCCATCTGTAAAATCCGTATGACAGTACTTCCTCTCTTTGGTGAACTTTCAGATTAAACGCACCATATTATTAAAAAAAGCAGTGATTTATATCTTCTCTGGATCTCCCTTCCTCTAGTACCAACTTGCACACCAGTCCAGAATGAAAGAAGAGTAGATTAAAGAAAAGAAACACATGCACACACACGCAAACAATTTTGTTCATTTTCAGGGCTACCACAAAATCCTATTATTTTCCCACTCAGAAACAGATAAGAAGGTACAGAAATGCTCTAGAAATAGATTAAGAAGTACATACATTCTACAATATATTTTCTATGCAGTTTTTTAAAGCAGAATATGTCAAAATCATGCAACATCCGAGCTGACCATGTGCTGACCACCGCAGTCCATGTGCCTGTTTATCCATTTTCCTGAATTTAACAGATTTTCAGTTCAGACCAACCCCTGTGATTATGTATCCCTCCTCCACCCAGAAAAGCTCAAACAATTTCATGAGTGATTCCTGTCTCAAACCCTTGTCTCCCGTGTGCTCTCCACAACTCTGACAACTTTGAATTTGAATATACAAGGATTCAGATCTGCAGCTAGTCTGAAGAGAAATGAATGCTTTCAGCATCGCACTGGTCAGCACTGGTGTCAGAGATACAGCTGCTTGTGTTTCCTACTTCTACATTGCTCTGCTGCCGTTTGCATTCTGAGGGGTCAGTGCACTTTTGTTTATAGACTTTAACAGCATCAGTAAATGTCTGGTGTCCCAAAAGCCTTTAGCTGCTGTTTCTCATATTATGAAATTAATGCCACGCGGCTGAAGACTTGTCTTGAATTTGTCCTTGCAATATTTCATTGGTTTCCCTCTTATTTTAAGGTCATGAAAAAGTTTTGGCAATCTGTCATTTGACATATGTACCAGCATAGTTAGCAGATGGCCTAACCTACATGAGCCTGCTGGAGCATTATTTTTATGCTGAGTATTTAACAGCACCCTAAGATTTTACCGTTCAGGGTTTTATTCTGCCAGCAGTAGACAATGCAGCAGCACACTTTGTTTATTTTCGGTAAGGTAGAGAAGTAAATCCTTTTAAAAGGCAAGCTTGTCACTATAGAGCATGAGATTTTACTCTGATCTAGAACGATGGCATTACTTGCTCGGAGGGCATTACCTTCCAAAATTAACTTATCGTCTCCTGGCAACCAAACTGCTCTCGCTGGAGTGCCAAAGAGCCTTCTGCAGTGACCTGACAGAGTAGGTGATGCTAATTCTCTTTATTTCCATCTTGAATTAAGGCCAGTGGAAATACTGTAACTACTTCCCCAATATTTATTTTTCTTGCAGAAGAAATTGCTAAAAGTGTTACACAGTTCCTGCTGTATTGTAACACAGAGGAAGGTCTCTTCCTCCTCTGGCTCTGTATCAAATTATGTGATGTAATATCTCTAACTGTATATATTCCTGACTGTATTAAGCTTATCAAAGCTTGCTACAGCACAGGATAAGCCTTGCTGTTTTCTGTCCCACTTGCCTTCGAACTGACATTCAACATATGTTCAGGTTTTCTTTATTTGTTACCCATAGACGTTGATGCCACCCAACTGCTCAGAATGCCCAATCTGTTGGTACGAAAGCACATCAGATCTCTAGTAGACCTGGATGGCAGATAAAGCTGATGATGATGACAGGCAGATGGAGGGCAGAAAGAGAGAAGCAGCTTCCCTGCTGATTCTCTTGAGGATGCTTTTGAACCATTGCTGGATTTTTGGTTGGTCATTCTGGATAACC
Source organism: Pluvialis apricaria (assembly GCA_017639485.1). NCBI lineage: Eukaryota > Metazoa > Chordata > Aves > Charadriiformes > Charadriidae > Pluvialis > Pluvialis apricaria. The sequence goes on from CM030010.1 coordinate 11,009,096, forward strand.
CTCTGTGTTGTGTTCTCCTAACCTGCTGCAGCATGAAATAGGCAAAGGATATTGAAGCCTTTTTGCCACTGTACAAAGTTTTAGAGAACAAATCAGACTGATGAATATGTCAGTAGTGCTTAGTTACATAATTTTGTTTTGTTGCCAGCAATAAGACTTGTGGCTTTTTAATAATCTCACAGGGCTGCACCCTGAATATTTTTCTTGTGTTGGTAAAAAGAGAGGGATTGCAAAAGTTTTTCTTCAACGAAGACTTAAAACATGCACACACATATACATACGCATAGGCACAAAATGCACAAAAACCTAAGAAGCTAATGTATCCTGGACAAAAGCCAGAATTACCGGAACTGAGCAAGCAGTTACACAATTTTCTGAGAAGAGCTCTGTAGAGCTCACACCCTGAGGCTATGCCATATATCACAGCAGCCAGAGATAAGGTGCTACGGATCAGAATAAAATTCTCAGTATCAATATTAAACTTTTTGCTGTTTATCTCTCATGTATAAAAATAGCAGTAGCTTCCAGGGCTGACTTAATAGCTCTGTCAAAGGACTGTTCGCACTTTCCAACAACGCTATTAATATAGAAGACATTAAATTCTATTGCTAAGTAACTGGATGTACATCAGCTGAAAACATAACGCCTCTGTGCTAGAGAAGATAAACATCAAAATACATATCAGAGTGTGACAGAACTAAGTATATGATTTAACAAATATTTTCCATAAAGGAAAATCTACTAAAAGGCCCAGAAGGATATTTGTACAACTTGCCGTCAGGAGTTCATTATCAAAACACAATCTCTATTGCTGAGCTCCCTTTGCTTTCACAGTAGACAAATGAACTGGCAACGCACATGCAAATCCTGAGGATCTCTGAAAGTCCAATTCTTTTTAGGGGCCTATATACTGACTATAAACTTCAGCATATCTAAAAATATTAGTTTGAAACGTGAGCAGGCAATTGTAGTCTAGCTAACCTTGATGGATTCCCCAGGAATCTAATTTGGAGCACTGAGGACAGCTTCAAGGATCAGTTTGCACACAGAAAATTTGAAGCCTTAATATTACGTTTACTTTAACAGTGTCATCATTAAGCCCAATCAAGAGCATTCGTAAGATACAGTCGTTGTTACTTGATTAGTACGTCATATGTGGATCGCCCAAATTGCAGTTTAGAGACTCCCTTCACAGTGCACAAAGGTGTTATCCAGGTCTGGGTGAGGCTGCGCATCCACACAAGCAGGGTCAGAAACACGCACAGGCTTGTACGCTAACTGCTGGGCTACGAGCAGGAACGGGAGGAAGCAGTCAGTTTTTAGGGTAGCATGAAATGCCAAAATGGCCATTCCCTATCTCCTCTGAGGGAAGGGCAGCAGTTCACCAGCCAGACCATGCTGACCTAGAACAGCCAGGAAAAGCAGGTTATTGAAAGCGCCACTGCTGAGTACAATGGAAAATACCACAGAATGGTCACAGAATGGTCAGGGTTGGAAGGGACCTCTGGAGATCATCCAGTCCACCCCCCCTGCCACAGCAGGGACACCTACAGCAGTGGCACAGGATGGTGTCCAGACGGGTTTTGAACATCTCCAGAGTGGGAGACTCCACCACCTCTCTGGGCAGCTGTGCCACTGCTCTGCCACCCTCACAGGAAAGAAGTTCCTCCTCATGTTTAGATGGAACTTCCTGTGCTCCAGTTTGTGCCCGTTACCTCTTGTCCTATCACTGGGCACCACTGAAAAAAGACTGTTCCCATTGCCCTGGCACCCTGCCTTTAAGTATTTATACGCATTGATAAGACCCCCCCCGAGTCTTCTCTTCTCCATACTAAAAAGCCCCAAGTCCCTGAGCCTTTCCTCATAAGAAAGATGCTCCAGTCCCCTCATCATCTTTGTAGCCCTTTGCTGGACCCTCTCCAGCAGTTCCCTGTCCTTCTTGACCCGGGGAGCCCAGAACTGCACACAGTACTCCAGATGCGGCCTCACCAGGGCAGAGTAGAGGGGGAGGATGACCTCCCTCGACCTGCTGGCCACACTCTTCTGGATGCACCCCAGGATGCCATTGGCCTTCTTGGCCACCAGGGCACACTGCTGGCTCATGGTCATCCTGTTGTCCACCAGGACTCCCAGGTCCCTTTCCACAGAGCTGCTCTCCAGGAGGTCAGCCCCCAACCTGTACTGATGCATGGGGTTGTTTCTCCCCAGATGCAGTACCCTACACCTGCCCTTGTTGAATTTCATAAGGTTCCTCTCCACCTAACTCTCCAGCCTGTCCAGGTCACACTGTGTGGCGGCACAGCCTTCCAGCGTGTCAGCCACTCCTTCCAGTTCTGTGTTGTCAGCAAACTTGCTGATGGTACACTCTTATCCCTTCATCCAGGTCATTGATGAATATGTTGAACAGGACTGGACCCAGTACTGACCCCTGAGGGACATCACTTGTTACAGGCCTCCAACTGGACTCTGCACCACTAACCACAACCCTCTGAGCTCTATCTGTCAACCACTGTTCAATCCACCCCACTGTCCATTCATCTAACCCACACTTCCTAAGCTTGCCTAATACATGACATATGACCTATTTCTTGGTGCACTGTTCACATGACTATGCTGTGAGATGTATCTTCTGCTGCACGGCTACCTGAGGTTGCCTTCGTCCAGCCAGGACCCCAGCCAGCACGGCCATGTAACGTTACCAGTGTGCAGTGTGGGGGATGCAGTGAAATACCTGAGCGGGCAGGCATGGCCAGAATGCGTCCATACCACAGAGAGAAACATATGAGCCCACCCACGCTGGTGCTCACCAGCAGTCTGCCTGTGTTCAGGTAACGTGACATAAGGTGAGCCTGGGCTCAGACACTGAGGACCTGCATATAAAATACAGTATAGAAACAGAATGTGCTTTGTTTCCCTAATATGAAGACTTTCCCACTAAGGTAGCCACCAAGTTAGACGACCTCACATATAACTGTTTGTCTTTGCTATGTGTCAGGTTGCCCAAATTCGCTTTTATTTGCAAAATTGCCACTCACAGAAACAGGTTAATCACTTGAGCGCCAACTCTTTGCAAAGCCACGCGAAGCCATTTAAGAGACAAGCTGTTCTAATTTTTTATTGGTAGTTAGAAGTGAATCTGGAGAGATGAACACTACAACCATCCATTACCTGCAGTTGTCAAGGTAACAGCTGCTTTAGGATTTATGCCCAAAAGAGAGTTTGTCTTTCACCATAAACACTACAAACATTACACGTGTTAGTCAGCTGGCGACTCGCCAGTCCTTTCTTTCTTGGTGCTCTTCCCAGGACAGCTATTCTATTAGCTTTTCAAGAGCAATATAGTACTAGCCCCAAATCAGGAGGGATTTTTTTAATTGCATGTTTATACATTATTTATTTATTTAT